>CM030795.1:41460756-44350756 GCA_018127125.1 Rhododendron griersonianum | reverse complement strand
CGGACGGAAGGTGAGGAAGCTGACATGGCAAAGGAAATAAGGGAAGAAGAAGCAGCAGCCATTGCTGAGGTAGCTGAGAGCAATCCCCAAAGCTCTGTGCCAGAAATGAAGGAAGTGCACAGATTTTTGCCTCCTGGAAAGATTATGCATATTATTACATTTATGCCGGAAATGAAGGGGAGTGACAGTGGTGATAGCACTACTTCTGGTGAGACAGACGACGGAAGCCAGCCGCCAGCCGAGACTAAGGTGGGGATATTCCTCACCCCTAGGTCATTGTATAGCAAACTGAGGCTTTCACAGACCATGATAGCTGACCATTTCATGCCAGTTTATAGAAGACAAATAGAAAAACTGATTACTGAACTTGAGAAAGAAGCAGCTTCTGAGGCAGTGTTGTAGGGATTATTCAGCAATAAGATACAGATTTTAGTTTGCTTTTGTGGCAGTCTGACTCTTGTTCCAACTCCATGTTTTTGAAGCAGTAATCCTTCATTTGCATTGTTGCAATGAGAAAGCAAGGTGGTGGAACCCTAAAGAGTTAGATGCTTTGATTGGAGCTGCTGAAAGAAGATGTGTGCTGCTGCCACTTACACATGATTCCGGAAATCCCTGTAAATTAGTGTTGGGTTAGAAACCATAGCTCCTTTGTATTTCAATCAAGTATCTATATGCCCCATTTCTTATTATTAATTACTTAGCTGACTTTGTAATGTCTTATTAAGTTATAGGGTAGTCAATTACATGTGCTCTTCAGTTTAGAAATAATGTTTTCCAACAGCCTGGTTGATTTGCTTTGGACGCAAATGACCAATTTTCTGAACTCTTAAGACTGTTTGGATCTTGCATTTACGAAGGGAAATAGAAAAGGAGAAGTGTTTGTTGTTTTAGGCGAAGATAATCATCTAACTTTTCTTTTCTGTTCGTAAGTCACTTCGTGAATCTTAGATTCTGAAACAGCCTTGACCAATTTATCCTTGCGATTTGCTGGGAACGGATTCATTGAAATGCCTTTGACCAACTCATTACTGTCGAAAACACGATGCCACTCTCGGTGACCTGTCTCCAAAACAGATCTATGGGTGTAGTGTCCAATGTGTCAGAAAAAACAGATCTGCGGGTGTGGTGTCCAATGTGTCAGAAAAGACTCGAGTGAAGCTGAAAAATGCAAGTGAAGCTCCCGATAATACTAGTAAGGCTCCGTTCCGGAAACGAAATAAGAACTTATTTTTTGTCCAATAAGAAGGGGAGTTCCTGAAAATAATAAGGCTTGGAAGAATTTATATAGGTTCCATGAGGGTCGGCGGTCGGAAATCGGTCCGGTGGCCGCGACGGGCTGTCTCCGGCCACCGGACGGCCGATCCGAGCCGTCCAAAAATTCTAAAAAAAAAACCCAAGGGGGCTAACGCGGGAATCAACGGCATCCGAGGTGTGTAGGGTTGTTGATCGGAGCACCTCGTTTTCGTGTATAATATACACGAAAATTAGTATGGATTGTACACGAAAAAAGGGTGCTACGATCAAGCACCTTACACACCTCGGATGCCGTCGATTTCCACGAGAGCCCCCTTGGTTTTTTTTTTTAGAATTTTTGGACAGCTCGGATCGGCCATCCGGTGGCCGGAGACGGCCTGGCGCGGCCACCAGACCGATTTCCCTCCGCCGGCGCCCATATTAGTAGCAACAGTCTTATTTTTGTATAAGGCAACTTGAAGCTCAAAAATCATGTGTTTACGCAAATAATTTTCTTATCACAATGGATCTTGTTTGATAGATCTCATTGAGATCTTTAATACGGTGAAAAAAAATTAATTAATTTTTTTTTCATTTACATTATTTTTGAGTTTGAAAATGTGAAAAAAACTTGTTATTTGAGTGTTGTGGAATGCCCCTTCTTATTTTTTAAGATGAATATGCAAAATAAGTACTTATTTTTTAAGAAACGTTCTGGAACGGGGCCTAAATACAATAGGCCCGGTCATCTTTTTGTCGAATATAGTCTTAGAGGGTATGTACTTGGAAGTAGTACAGTATACCTTCTACAAAGCAGTAGAGCACAATAATTCCTATAAAGGCCCATATTGGATTTGGTCCATAAAATACCATCGTGAGCTGTGCCTTGAGGAAAAATCTCCTACATCCCACATGGGTACAGAGAAGTAGCCCCGAGGTTAGTTCGATTGGTTGGTGAATTTGCTCTTCATTCAATTTTTTTTTTTTGGGGTCAAATGATAGGATACTTCATTGATAATAACGAAGAAAATACATAGAACGGGAAGCTAGCCCAATAGAGGGGATATAACAACCACAAAGGAGGCCTAAACACCACACAGAACATCCAGAACCTCACACAACTAAATGCGCAAAACAGATGGAGCATATCTCCAATTAGCGCAACACCAGACAAATGACCAACAAAACACACACGTAGAGGTGAGGGAAGCCCCCACAACGGGAGAAAAACAGGAAGAAACGAAATTGTCAACAAATAAAAAATCTACAACAAACCCACACCCCTAAATTCAGGTCTTGAGACCGTGGCCTGAAACCTCAATCACCACAACAGCCACACCCCATCGTACAACGACATCAATTTCTATCTCCATTCCAAGAGATTACGACCTCATCAAGGCGCGAATCTATGCGCCGCCCAGAGCGATGAGGATGGGGCCGACCTGATAACAACAATGGAACTGTAGGAAGATCGGACAGAAAAGCACACGGTGAGAAAGATCTGAACAAGAGCACGCAGGCCAATTGCTTTGATGAGGAAGATCGGAAGAAGCCTCTTGTCACTTGGCATCAGCGTCCCATAGACAAGATCAACGTCATAGCATGCCGAGTTCAAGGAGAGAGAGAGAGAGCCCTCATTCAATTGTTTAGGGTTCGATTTCTGAGGTCAGGCAGCAAAATAGTAATTTCTTGTAAATTTCCTAGTCCCAACGTAAATGGCTTCCCTTTGACCGGACTGAAAAAGTATTAATTGAGGTGCGCGTAAGCTGGCCCGGACGCCTTGACTGTCGGGGATAAAAACTGGAGAAGTGTCACAATCCCACTTGCTGTAATTGATACGTTATTGTACCATGAATGTCTCTTGAATGAAAATCACATTGTACACTTGATTTGGGGCATTGACTGTGACATGGATTAATATATACTACTACTACTCAATTCCCCCCACTATTGCAACCAATGTTGCGTAGCCGGTACCTACTCTATATTCTACTAAGTATTTTTCCTTTCTAATCTTAGTGGGTCCTATTAATAATGGCGAATTGATAATAACAAGACAAGCTAAAAATCAAATTTTGGGAATCTTATGATTTTTTTTTTTTTTTTGCCACAACGATAACAGGTGATATTATAGATCCAAGAAACAGTACATCAAGAGGAAACTCTATCCCTAAACAAGGGATCAATAAACCAAATAGGAGGGGACTCAGTACAAAGACTATACCCAACTCCAACTAAACCCATCGCTCCAAACAGACGGAGCACTGTAGAAAATAACCAAAAACACCCACATAGGGGTGATAGAAGCCTCACAAACAGGGAGAAATCCCACACAGGGGACATCAAAGAAAAGAACCAGAAAAAAGAGAAAAACCGGTAACGGAACCGGACGGAGTCCGTCTCCTCTCTCTCTCTCTCTCTCTAACCCTAAAGAAGCCGCCGCCTCCATTTCTCTCCTTCCCCTCCCCCCAGGGTTTTATGCCCCAATGGGTGACGGGAGGGGAGGGATTTCTCCCCTCGTGGGATTTTTCAATCTCTCGATTATAGATCTTGAATCTTATGATCTACCACTTAAATTATTTGCAATAAAATAAAGAGAACTAAACCATGCATGTTTGATATCCTTATGGCTGCGGTCATACTCAGTGCAAGAACCTTGGAAAATTGTTTGTGTGTGTGTGTTTTTTTTTTTTGAAAAGGCAAAATTGTTTGTGTTAGTTTAATTGAATAGATAAACACATGGTTCATATACATGATTTGGTACATTAATTTGGCTCAAAAGTCATTTGTCAAGTTCATGAGTCATTAGTGTTATTTATGTATGGAGTTTTATAAGGGTCATTCATGAATCTATCTGTTTTCTAGGTTCGAATAATGTATGGAAACTTTTTTAGGAAGAAAACAACTTTTCTGCCGTTAGGGGTAGAACTGCACCGCGTGCGGTTTGGCTTGTTCCGACTCCATTTTTCGCTCATTACGATGATTGATTTCGTTCACATTGTAGAGCTCGTTGAGTACAATAGTCACATAAAAATTCAAGTCAATCGGAAATCGAATATTAGTATCTAATTGCAGCACACTTTTCTTGAAAAAGATGGGCTCTTGAAGTTGTAATCTAGTGTGCCCAACTCATTTTGTTTCCATATAAATGTGTTCCAATAATCCAATTAGATATTATTCAGGTTCCGATTGACTTGAATTTTTATGTGACTATTGTACTCAGCAAGCTTTACATGTAACTAAATCGATCATTAAAATGAAAGCGAAATGGAGTCGGAACAAGCCAAACCGCACGGGATACAATTCTTTAAGAAACGTATATAAGACGTGAAAGTGGTAATTCAGAAAGCCAGAGCTCTCTCTAGGTATGTGTAGTTCTCGGATTTATAGAGGGGCGAACTAGAAAAAGAAACGAAGCGAAAGTTCATAAATTTCTTCTGTCTGGATGGAGTTATAATTCTATTGTAAGACTCTCCGCTAGCTCCTGCTCTGAATTCTCGATTTACTTCCAGGCTCTTCACAGTCATCGATATTGCGGATTTTAGAAGTTTGAGATGTGTTCTAAAGTCGATGACACGCCCTTTCGTTCACGCTCATGCACACACATTATGTAAGGAACAGACTAGGAAAATGTAAAGAAAGTGAAAAAGACATTTACAACAATTACGTAGGTACTCGTGAAAATCTTCTCTCTCTTTTGTGTTTTCTACCCACATGGAAGAACATGTAAATAGAAATTCCATTTTCATAGTCGATGTGTGTGCAAACTGGCTCGGATATCTTGTGAGGGCATGCTTGGCATGATTTGAACTCGAAATGCACATGTATTTAGGCATTTTGCAGAGTCAAAAAACAAATCGGATGATGTTTCCACGATATTTTTACACGATTTGCCATCCTAAAAAAAATTACACATGTGAAATACTTACTTATAATGCCTGGAAAATGGATTGTTTTTGTCTTTCGACGTTAAAGAACCCGATTTCGTTTTTATGAGCACAAATGAATATTGCTTAAGTAAAATAGAAATGCCAATTTATAATGAGAATCGAATTTGTGAGCTACCGATCGAGCTAGTTCATATGTGGGTTATGTTTCTTAATTTGTGATAGAATTTACAAGCCGGAGAAACTTTTTGGCATATCGGGTATATCAATACCCTTGGTATTTCCTCCGGTCTATTTTTAATTTTTCGGCCATTTTCTGATCACACTTGGATGATCGACTCCATTCATTTTGTAGAGTTTGGCGAGAACCATAATCATAACAAAAATCTTGTTCATCGGATTTTTGTAGATACATGATCGGCACACATGAAAATTGAAGAAAACCAAAACTGGATCCAAAATCACACTGAATCGGAACGTAGTTTTGATTTTTTTGCAATTTTCACGTGTGCCGATCATATATCTATTAAAGTCCGATGAACACGATTTTTGGTATGATTATGGTTCTTGTCGAACTCTACAAAATGAACGAAATCGATCATCGAAGTGTAATCGAAAAATGGCCAAAAAATTGAAAACAGACCGGAGAAAATACGAAGGGTATTGGTATCCCTGTATACTAAAAAGTTTCTCTACTAGCAGATATTTTCAACACCATTCCAATTTCCAAGTACTCCTACTATTTATTTATGTAGTGGCCGCCTGGACCTGACTCTTATTTATGATGATCACCCGTTTGATGTGAAGGCTGATATCACTAGGAGGACCAAGCTTCCGGCTAGTTTCTGCTCCTTGGTCTCCGTTCTTTCGTCCCCTCGTCCTATTCCAATCGGATAAAAAATTAATTAAAATTTTTAGTAATTGGCAATACGGAGCATTTATATATGCAATATAAATCTTGTTTGATGGATTTCAATGAGCTTTTTTAAACGATATTTTTCAAATCACCTAAAAAAAATCATAGATTGCAAGATATAATTAATTAAAAAGTGGCACGGATTCTCAAAAGGGACTAAAGAATGGAGACGGAGGGAGTAAGTTTGTTTGTTTCCTACACCGTTGATTATATATGGTTCGATTCTTCACATCTGGCCGCATGAAAGTGGTTTCTAGTGAATCCTTTAGTCCTGGCGAGAAAGATCTGTCTTTTACCTGACCGGACCGGAAAAATGATTAATCGAAATGTATGTAAGTTGACCTGAACACCTCTCACCGTTATAAAAAAAAAAAAGAAAAGAATACAGGACTACTACTACCACAACTACTAGAAATTTGTTTCGGCAGTTGTACTGGTCTCAAACATGCCCTTATTAAATGCTTCTTAGTGGTTCCAGGTTTCTAACAAAGATTTTCTCGGGGAACTTTCTCGAGAAAGAATCCAACGAATCCAAAAACAAATGTTTTTGTCATTACAAATGATGAGTGACCAATAGTATTAAACTTATGCTTAAAAATGAATAGAGTCCGGCTGCAGTGGAACTATTTTTACGGTAAATCTATGGGTACAGCAGATTGGTACAGATTTTGTGCACATATTTTCCGTAGGGCCCATTACGGGTCCTACACAAATGATCCGAGCCGATTATTAAATGTAAAACATTTTTTTTAAAAGTTCCCGTAAAAATTCAACTCAATCCGATACTTATAGGTGTTCAATCCAATCATCTAATTTTTCATTTAGTTTTCAGGATACGAAAAAGTTAGTGTGTGTGCCTATCAAAGATTCGAATATCTAGCCCCGATTTAACTACCCAACTACCCTGAATTATTGGGGGCCGGATCGCACGGCTAACAAGAACGCCCAAAGAGACATTTTTCCAATCCTAAGGAACACTTTGTTTTAGGATCGTGCTGCAGGGGGAAAAAGACATTGGATCAGTATAAAGTAAGTTGAGAGAAACTTATTCACGGCAAGGCACGGCTCCACGCAGTCTCAGCCGTCTGTTTCGGCAATTAATGGTCCGGATTTTTTAAAAAAACTCTTCCAGCGAATAGTTTTTTTAAAATCCGGATTTTGGACACGCGCGATTGAGCGCCATAAAGTATATTCACGGATCTGGCGTTAAAAAAAGTGGAGTATTTCTCAAGTAAGTTTAGGTACAAATTAAGTTTTCATAAATTGCGAGAGACAAGTTTAATCTTTTGGTCCTGTCGACCTATCATCGTAATGGACCTTTTTTTTTTTTTTTTTTGATCACTCGTAAAAGATAAACTCATAACCACTTAAAACATGGGTTTATTTTAGTGCATGACACGTCAGTAGTGAGTATGGAACATTCCCTTAGATCCACTCCATCTCCATGTGTGACCAAGATGCCATTGGATTCGGATAACGGATAACCCCATTCGTAATCACAAGAAACTGGACAACGTCAAAGCTAGTGGTGGTTGGTAACAAGGCTATCCAACACCCCAGGCAGGCAGAGAAAGCCGAAACGGGAAAGGGTTATTATTGAAGATGACCCTCGGTCGTATCGTGTCCCTCAACGTCGTGCGTTTCATTAATTTATCTATTTCACTGGCTCCTAATCCTTGTTTTTGTAAGTTTCGTTGTTCGCAGGGCCGGCTTGTGGCAAAGGCAAGGGAAGCCTGCTCTTCCGGCCCCCCAAAAAAGTTAAAAATAAGGGCCCCTAAAATTCTAGGATCCGTATACATGGCCCCAAAAATATTTGCACTAGTCTCCTTTACAAAAAAAAATAGGCCCAATTGAAATTTAGGAGCCACAAAATAGGCTCAAACGGTGGAATTACTCATTAGAAACACTAACGCATTTTAAAAAAAAATGAAAATAAGGGACGGCCGATCCAAAAAAGAAGAAGAAAGAAACGCAGCAAGCTGCAAACGCTGCATGTTTCACGCTTGAGGAGTCAAAGGGAAGGGAAGACAGCAACTGACGACCGTGGACGGAAAATACTTGCATACGAAATTCCTTGATAAAAAATTATCTTCTGTCAACCATGTCTCAAGAAAGATTAAATGGATTAGCTATATTGTCTATCGAGAAGGACTTGGTGAAGCAGCTTGACTATAAAGACTTAATTAGTACATTTGCAGCAAAAAATGTGAGAAGAATAATTTTCAAACGATGGATTTTGAGGTATTGTAATGGTTGCATTTTTTTGGGGGAGATGATTATATATATGCTTATATTTTGTAATGATAAATCTTTTGTAATAATTTTTTTATGAGATTCTTTGTAGACCACTTTTGTATGAAAAATATAGGGAGGCCTCATTTAAGAGGTTCGCTTCCGGCCTCCAAAACTTATGAGCCGGCCCTGGTTGTTCGTGTGTTCGGCGTTGAGGTCATGGTTGCGTTTTTCTATTGCATTTTGTCAGGGTGTCTATGTGACTATGTGGTTTTGTTTAGGTTGGGGCTTTGTCTTGTTTTCTGGTTTGCGTTGTGCCGTTGGTTTTTTGGGATCGTTTGTTTGTGTTGTATAACTTTTAGATGTATTGTCTATTTGATATATATGATAAGTTTATGTTTCCTAAATTTTTTTAAAAAAAAAACCCATTCAGATAGGCATATGTTTTTGTTAAAAAAAAAAACCCTGAATTTAATATGTTTAGAGGCAGCTTAACAGCAATTTGGTCAAAAAATGGGTCGTCATTCCCAAACCAACCCTGTGATGAGTTAGAGACAGAATTAGTAGTGGTAAATCCCCGAAGGGTTTGCCAAGTCGCCAACTTCAAAGTTCAGAATAAGTTAAGGTGTATGTGTGAAAGCTGATCCATACATCAGGCTAAAAAAAAAAAGTTTCGTGAATTTTGAGAGGAGGAACTCGTTTCGATTCTCGAATCTCAAATGCGGACTAATACTAAATATATATTTCATATCATTTGAGTAGGAGGAACACGTTTCCATGGTAGAGTAGATGAACAATTCGCATCGATTGCTATCAAGTATCAACTCTTTTGAAGCTAATTGATACGGAATTTTGGCGGTGAAATTGCGCTCCCAAGAATTAGTCGAAATGTGCATAACCCAATGCACCTTGAGATATACAGTATTAAAAAAAATTACATAGAAACCGGTGTTGACTATATGTTCGCTTTAGGTCTAATCTAGACTCAACCTCTCTCTTTGCGCACGGTTTTCAATAAATTTCGTTTCTAATTATTACTCTCATTTTTTTTTTAGCAATCTCGCTTTACTTATTACCTAAAAAACCTCCCTCAAAACTCAAACCTAACAGAGCCAGTTCCCTGCTAGTTTTACTTTTCTTTAGAACCAGAAACATATCTCAGTAGAAGCACATTAAGAAAGGAGGACCGTTCTGGACCGAGATAAGAAACATGTATATATGTTGTGTTAAAAAGTGTTCCACAAAAGTCCTATTCGATTACTAGTACCCGAATTATAAGATGGTCCTGACATGCATCCATCTGTGCGGGCATGCGAATTTTGACATATTATAATTTCCACGTGAAAAAAATTTTATTACGGAGTTTTTCGTGAATAAACGTTTACGGAGCCAAATCGCGTGTGTCAACCAAAGTGTATCGAACGGTCCGGATTTTAAAAAAACTATTCGCGCAAAAGGTTAAACTCTTCCAGCGAATAGTTTTTTTAAAATCCGAACCGTCCAATGCCGAAACGGACGGCTGAGATCGTGCAGCTCCGCTAAAAAACTTATTCACGGCTCCTCCGTGAATAAGCCAATCTCATATTTCCACAGTACTAGACTCCAATACTCCATAACTCTTTACACCAGTACCACACATAGAATGCATGGTTCCAAAACCATTAGCGCCGGGGGACGTCTCTCTCCTGGGCCATGCATCCAATAATTCCCTTGCTCCAGCACCCGTTAACATATATACATTCATCAAACATATATTTAAGCCTTCACTCTCCACCTCTCTCTCGTACACACATGCGCGTTATGATAAATCATAAATATTTGAAATGAAGAAAAATGGTTCTGCTAACCATCGCGCAAAGGCTTGATTAAAAAAAAAAAAAACATCGTTCATTGGGCGATAGATAGAGAAAATCAATGCAGATAATACCTAGTGTGAAAGTATGAATTACCATTACCGTTGCCATTTTTTAATAAAAAAAATCCAGGAATAAGAGTGGAAGATATATATATGGGTTAGGAGACAGGTATTCCGGGGCAGGTGATTGTGTCTCAACACCAAGGAGTGAAATGAATGTGAGTGATTGTCATTCATCAATAAGGATTGGTGCTGAGGAGAAAATTTTCAGTGCCGGGTGGGTACCACGTGGTGCTCGCTCGGCGCATCCGGACCGTCGAAAAGTATCTTGTATTACCGTTAAGAGATTGTTTTTAATCCGGATCGTCCAAAATATTTTTGGACAGCCCGGATGCGCCGAACGGGCACCACGTCATCCGTACTCACCCGGCACGGTGCTAAGATATGAGTGGACCTGTGACCAAAAGTAATGATGAGCAATGACCCAATTTGATTTTACTCCATTGGTTACCTTTGCTTTGGACTCACTCTTCTCTCCTCTGCAACCTTAACAAATCCAAAATAATTTAGGTGGAATATTTAATTGGTCCCATGCATATATACAGTTTACTGTATAGTCCTATAGTATTTTGAATCATGGATATTGCTCTAGAAACTTATAGGACTCTCCAAATAGTAGTAGATACACTATGATTCGGATCAATAATGTTGTTCTTTTTCACAAGTAGTAAAGTGTAAAGGTCACCCAAGCTATCGCACGGGTGTTAGTGGTTGCTTTCACAAGCATCTTTTCCTTTCCGACATCTTCAAAGTTGTGATTTTGTGCATGTCACAATTTCTATTTCTTTTTGCTTTTTATAAAATCCCATAAAAAGATACTCCACTTAAAATCTGAATGAATCTAAATAAAACCTGATCAATTTAAGAAACATCTTGAATTCAGCTTCTAACAACGTACCGATCGGATTTGTTTCACAGACGCCCCCGTACGTATTCTTGTGAAAGTTGATTAATTCCACCATATTCATTTTTGCTTACTTTATTCGCTTTGCCAATTGGGTATATATAGAATTCCAATATTCTTCCTACGTGTTGACAACGTTAATTATTTGTCAAAACCAATTAAGAAAATGTTTACTTGATCGTTACGCTTTACGCTAGCTGCGATGTGAACAACGCGGCATGAGTTAAAATATGCCAAATATGACCCCTCAAAATTGCTGGTTATAAAACCATATTCTTCATGCTTTTATTATATTCTGCACTTGGTTGGGTTTGGCATAACGTTTCAATAAAGGAAAACGTGAAAAGACCCCTGCCAAACAATGGCCAATAATTAATTGCAACGGTGAAGATCCTTCTTTCTCTTATTGAGCCCCCGTTTCACATAGCTTTTTCGCTGGTTTTTTGGTTTTTGTCTTAATTCAATTTTTTTTTTTCACATTTGTTAGTTTTACGTCAAATTTTTGTGGATCATTTGGTTAATTTGTCTCGTCGAGAGGAATTTGAAAAATAAAAAACTACGACTTTTACCCAAATATTCTAAAAAAATATCCAAGATAAAGCCTAAAAAGCTCAAATTTTTGGGCGTTATTTTGGATATTCCCAAAATATTTGGGTAAAAGTCAATTTTTTTAAAACTTTTTCGATTCTTCTAGTCAAGACGAACTAATAATCCGCAAAAATTTGACGCAAAACTAACAAATGCAAAAAAATCTGAATACTGACAAAAATCAAAAATCCCAAAAAACCTATGTGAAACGGGCGCTCAATTTTGTTACATATCCTCTATTCTTCTTTTCTTTGTTAAACATTTTTCGACGAGGATGTCCTAACCTTCATTCTGACTTATTTTGAAACAACATTTGATCTTCATTTTACATGTACGATGTAACAACCAGAGTTACGTTTGAAAGTGAATTTGCCCACTCTGAGAAGCTTTTTGATCATTGGATATGGGAAGCCAGTGTTTTTAGAGTTCACTGATTTTCCAATAGTTTTTCTTTGGAATGGCAAACTTTCCAATTTCCCCTTTTCATATTTTGGAGCCACTTCATCAAATTTCCTAAATCCAATACTTCTGCTTTGTAAACATCCTTCCGAAAAACACAGTAATAGGGTAAACGGAGTACAGTAGATATATATTTACACCGACAATTAACCAAAATTACTAAATATAACGCCCTTCTCACATGTGCGTGGGCCTCAGTGTTTTCCTTAGGATCCTCAAATAACCACAAGTCTCATTTAGGCCGGTCCATTAAGACGGAAAAAATTAAGGTAACAAATGTCCAAAAAGGTTAAATGACGTCATTAGATCACATTTAAATGGTCATAAAGTAATACTACTTGGTAATACATAGTACGGCAGTAATTATTTCCAAATTTGGTAAGATATCAAGCTGGGATCTCCCTACACATTGTACAGCTGGTCATCCCCAACCATCTACGGCTCTCATTCAATTGCCAGCTCAGATTGCTTACGTGGATCCTACCTTCCTAGAAGGAGAGAGATTATTCAATGGTCTTTGACCGTTACTCCAAACTCCTCTCGCCGCCACTCATTCTCGTGGGGTCCACAAAATTGGCGAACGAATCACGCCTAATCGCGTAGCACATCGTGGCACCCAGGAGCACCCAATAAATTTTCCTCTGAAACCAATGATTGCTCTCTCTCTCCCTCTCCCCCTCTACAAATACTATACAACTTCCTTTATTCAATCCCCCTCCTCCTCTCTCTCTCTCTCTCTCTCTCTCTCTGTGCAAAAACAAGTGGATAGTTGTTTATGAGAAACCAAAAGCAATCCCCACTTGGTTCTTTTCTTTCATGAGAATTGATATAACGAGATCGATCCTCTCTTTTCAATCAAAAAGAATAGATTAAAGATTGATCCTCGTTCAGAGATTTGTCTTTATCTGAAATGTATTTGATGTACAATTTTTTTATTCCGGAAGAAACCAAGGTCGAAGAAGGAGAGTGGGAAAAAGAGAGATAACACGAGCCAAGGAGGAAAGAAAAACATACCAAACTCAGGAGTAGATCGATTCGTAAGATATCGAAATCGAATTTGTTTTTTTCTCTGCTTCTGCCGGTAATTCTCACTCACATGTCTGAATCAGCTTATGCGCACCTTGATGAATTTATTGTAACGGTTTTTCTTGTTTTGATTCTCTGTACAAATTCAGAATCCGAGCGTTTTTATAAATATGCTTGTGTTGATTTTCGTAGGGTTTCGACGATGTCTGCAACGGTTATAAGCGACGCGATGGTGATGTCTGCAGCGGAACCGCAACCTGTTGCTGCGAAACTCTGCGATCAAATTGAAGTCACGTACGTCAAATGCGATTGTTGCGGATTAACAGAGGAGTGCACGATCACGTACATCGAACGTATTCGCGAGCGGTATCAGGGGAAATGGATCTGCGGCCTGTGTGCGGAGGCCGTGAAGGACGAGATCGTGAGGTGCGAGAGGCTTATCAGCACCGAAGACGCCATGAACCGGCACATGAATTTTTGCAAGAAGTTCAATTCCGCCGGGCCGCCGGCCAACCCTGCAGTTCATTTGATTTCGGCGATGAGACAGATTCTGAGGCGAAGCTTGGATTCTCCGAGATCAGTGAGGTCGATGCCGAGTAGTCCGCTGACGATTGGCGGAGGGATTGAGCGTGCGGGGCTTGCGCGGTCGGAAAGCTGTTTTGCTACTCTGTCTCTGGTGGAAGAACACAACGAGTGATTCGCGTAAGCTGACCCGTACAACTGAGCTATAATAAAAAGAACGCGACGAATGAGAAGGGAAGGAGAAAAGCAGGAATCGTAGGTTCGATGCAACTTGGAAATAAACGTTAAAAAAAGGTTGTTAGATGGTTACTCTAGTAATACTTTGAAGAGCAGTACAGTACAGTATATAATGTTATGAGAAACTGGAATTTAATGCTTTCTTGCATCTATAGCTCTTTGAATCTTCTGTGTCTCGTTCTGTTTCTATATGGTTTTGCACTTTGAGCAGTACCAATTATACAATAGCCTTTTGCCTTGATTCGTTTTCCAAAGCCAACAAATTCCAGTGGTTGCCGTGATTAAGTGCCTTGCCTTGTAAACACAAGTCTCTAGTTCGATTCTCTCTAAGAGCAACACTTTTTGGGTCGCAAGCGATCGGAATTGGACTCTCGTTTTATAGTGCAGCCATGGGATTTAAGATTGCAATTTAGAAGATCAGGGGAAAAAAAAAAATTCAGTAATGAAGGTAGTTGAAGAGGTGCAGAAGAATGTTATATTAGGACGGAAGCATGATTTTAACATTAAGACATATAAATACGCATATGTATAAAATAGAAATGAAGAAGATGAACTTATATACTTTTAATTAAAACACTACTATGATATGATCTTATTGCACTAAGGGACTCAGGGATTTGCTCCTATTTGAATCACCTTTCAAAACGTGCTCTGCTATCAACTCTTGTGCAGCAGCCTCCGGTTCGTATAGGCCCCCTACCCCTGGGATGGTCGAATTAGTCCACGAGAATTAATTAAATTTTTTAGGCGGCTGATTTTGCCACTCTCTTTTTTGTTAACGTCACTCTCCTGCAAGTGTATTTTTGGGAGACACAAGAATCAATTGAGGCATGCGTAAACTGATTCGGACATCTATATTATAAGGAAAAAAAAAAAACAATTACGTAGCAAATTTCCGGAAACTGAATTATCTCAACTCTTTTGGAAGGAGCTCTATTTGGTAAAAAGTTTGGGAAAGTTCGTCCTTGTTTTGATTGAGAAATTGTGGATTATTTTTTTTGGCGTGCTGTGAAATGCAACCAATATATAGCTGCTGCGCATGTTCCTCCGTTGTCTTTTCACCGATTTTGTTAGTTTTCAATTATTGGAAATCCGTATCTAGCGGTGGAAGATAAGCTTGGCTTTAGCTTTGGCTTTTTCTCTGCATCGAGGTGGTTGTCCCTTGGAAGATTCTTCATACTTGAGGGGGGGGTTTTTTCTTCTTCTTTATGACTCAGGATTTGCTAGTGGGTTAAGAGCTGTTAGCAATTTGTTTGTTCATAAAACCAAACAGTACAAGGAAATCCTTCCCTGCGCCATTCAAGAAAAGATTGATTGTAGCTCTGGCTATGAGCTTTTTTTTTTTTCTAAAATCAACGCTAATTGACTGCACATTTGTACGTCCCGATTGGATGTTATCACGCGATATGTCATCAAGAAACCAACGCATCACTTGACGCGACTGATAGCCTGTATGCTACCATCTTGGGTGACACGTCATGTGATTTCCGATTGACGTTTCGTTACTGGACAAAAATTGGCCAAATACGACGAATCGGAGCGACCGGCTGTTTTTCAGTGGTGTAGCTTCTGGGAAGGAACTCTCAAGCACTGTTGTTCTTTTGTTGTGTGTATATGTGGTTTGTATTGCTGGATGCCCGAGCTGTGTGGTATTTGGGGTGAAAATGTGGGCCTTGACCTCTGTTTGGTCAGTTATGCTGCTTATGCACCTTCTGATCCCTTGCACGAGAGTTTCTTGGACATATCTCACTTCATCATCATCTTGTAAGAACCTCCACCTCGTAGACCTCAAGAGGTTTGGCAAAGTAGACATGAGAAAGCCGGTAAGTGTTCATCTTCCATGAGATTGCAGGTTCGAATTCTACGGAACTCAAACATTCCAAAATCTTGTAGCCACTGTAGGAGGATTTGTCTGGTCGTTAATTTCAGGACTCCAGAATTTGTTGAGGTGTGCACAAATTGGCCCGGACATTTGATTATGAAAAAAAAAGGCCCCTCCACCAACTAAACTTACCAAGAGCAAAATTCTTTAGATCCTCTCCTCTCCCCAATTGGAAGTTTTGTGCAAAATAGCTACAGAAGAAGGTTTCAAATTTCATTGCGGCTGCGTGATCTAATGTTGGGACTCATTGGTGGATTTGATGAATTTCTAAATAAATAAATAGAAAATTAGCTTTTCTCAAGGAAAATTATGAGGTACGAGTATCTAGTAATCTAAGCAAACAAAAGACCACACAACAAATGTATATGAGTTGTCCTTTTAACTCGTCAGCAATAATGAGTCTATGTTATATACATCCTGGGAAATTTGTTACTTGCTCCTGGATGCTCCAGATACCGTCTTCACCATGTGTTTGTGTGGGTTCCACCTCCAAGTATGTGACTCCCACACAAATATGTGATGAAAAAGACCCGTGGCGGCGCTCCAAGAGCCGTGAATAATTACTCTACGTCCAGTGCTGTCCCGTCGGATAGAATTTCCATGGGTAATCCTTCCTGGAGTGCTGGAGATTAGTCTGAAGGAGAGCTTTATGACCTTATATTCCAGTTTTGTATCAGTACTTAGAGGAAAATTCTGGGTCTAAATGGGTGGGTGGGCAATGGGCATCATCAATTTTTATTTTTTTTATAATTAACATGACATAAGTGGTAAACGAAAACTTAGTATTCTACTCTAAACTTTGCCATTTCGTGGGGATAATCGGATTGCTGACTTCGTAGAATGCATTGACGCACAGAAAATGATAAAAGAGAGTGAATTATGAATCACTTGTGAAGTTGGGTTACCGATTAAATTATTAAGCAATGATTAGTGATTAGGCACATCAAATGTGGAACACTAATGACATTTATATATTAGTAGGAATTAGATCATTTCCGGTTCTTAATTGTGACTGAATGAGACCGTCTCAATCTGAATTGTTCATTACTATAATTAATGGTTCGGATTTACTTAAAGACTTTTATAGGTAGAAGTCAACTACTATCGGTAAAAGTCTCTAAGTAAATCCGAACCATTGACTATACCAATGTATGGTCCAGATTTGGATTGTCCCGTTTAATGTAAAACTTAAGAGCTATAAAAACTTGGATTGGAGGGAATTCGAACCCCATATAATAGGACTACTTGACTAGTTAAACAACTTTTCCAAGAAATTTCCGATTGACCGAAAAAAAAAAAGACTTTTCCAAGAAAAATTAGGACGGCTAGTATTTATTATTATAACAATGAAGCATCATCATCCCCTTGAAAAATACTGTTCAATTTGCTGAGCCCATTCCAAAACGAGAAAAAAGCCCTTATTTTTTAAGAAGGCAATTTCAAGCTCAAAAATTATGGGCTTATTGAAATCTAAAAATATGCAATATGGATCTTGTTTGAATACGATGCAAAAAAAAATTGAAAAATTATTTTTCATTTACATTATTTTTGAGTTTGAAAATGTGAAATAAGCTGCTTATTTTTTAAGAAGATTTCTGAAACGGATTTACTCCGTATATCTCTAGCAGCCAAGCTAGTGAAAGCATCCACTTCTCCCTTGTTTCTTTGAGGAAAATCAAAAAATTTACAGTTTCAAGGACCCTCAATTTCCTTCCATACCCCATTTTGCTAAAGAACATTAAAAAAATCCATAACCACAAACCAATTGAGGTAAGCCACAACGAGAGAGATCGCTGGGTTCTTGTAGCTTAATTTAGTGGATCCCTGTAGACCAGGCATGGAACAAGAGACAGGTAATTAAGAGTATGTTTAACCCCAATAGAGATTATGAGGACTCGAACCTGGCATTGTCCAACGAAGTTCGAGGTTCCAACCATTGAAACAACGCCGCATTGGTATTTGTTTTTGACAACCGACATGATGTCCCAACGCCAATATTTTTTTTTTATCTCGGTGTTATTTTGTATATTGTTGTACTTTGTTCTTAGAAGTACCTTTTTTGGGTGATGCCCAAAGTTTCTGGTGGTGGAATGATACCATTAGTTTGTTCTGGACAGATTAAAAGTGGTTCAATTGTTTGTTCATGTTGGATTTCATGGAAGTTAAATCCTCCTCTGGCATCTTTCTTCGGGGGCTTGCTATTTGCAGCTACTTATTTCCTAAGCCTAGCCCGTCCAAAAATTAATGGTTTTCGGACAAAAATGCCCTTTTTTAAAATGGACAAAAATACCCCTAATGAAACTACGTCGTTTTGGTCATCTACCCCCCTACTCTTCTTCCCCAACCCACCTCCCACACCTACCAGTCTTCTTCTTCTTCTTCTTTTTTTTTTAATCTCCACCTCCCATCTATCAGTACCACCACCACCACCACCACCACCACCTCACCCACCAGTACCACCACCACCTCACCCGTCCCCTCCTCCTACTCTGCACCACCACCGCCACCGCCGTTACATCCATCGGTTTTCGTATGAAACTCGCATTTCTTCACCGACAAACCCAGTTCCATCGCACATTAGAAAAATGCGCGATGCTAATCACGCATGACGCATTTGGAATTTGCGTTATTTACATTTTTAATAGTCAGAATCTGCATTTTTAAAAAAAAAAAAAAACATGACGCATCTTCAAGATGCGTTATAAGGTGTTCAGATTTTAGAATCTGAAATTTGTATACATTTTCAAGTTTTAAAATCTGAAATTGTCAAAAAAATTCAGAAATGTGTATCCGAATACGTAGGAGAATTTTTTTGAAATTTCAGATATACAGTTGTGATGGTGGTGCGTACAACGGAAGTGAAGAGAAGAGAGATTGAGTGTCCGATTTTCAGAATCTGCTTTGTGTTGCTTTGGCCAATTCCAGTGGGCTTCGAACCAAGCCAGAACTAATAGTACCACCACTAGTGGTGAAAATGGAAAGGAATGAGTAAAAGTTGTTCGGGAGGTGAGAAGAGGGAGGTGGATCGAGCTCATGGAGAGAAAACCCACGTAGAGAGAGAGAGAGAGCATCAATCACCAGAAAACCGGCTATCCTTCGCATCAGTCACCATCGCGGTGGGTTTTCCCGTCTAGTGTGGTGAACGGTGGTGGTGGACCACGGTGGTTATGGAGTATTTGGTGGTGGTGCAGGAGAGGGCAATTTTGGAAAATTATGGATATTTGTTAGGTTACATTTAGGAAATTGTTATAAGATTCGTGGGTTACATTTAGCACAGGCTAGGCTTAGGAAATAAGTGGCTGCAAATAGCAAGCCCCCTTTCTTCGTCTCTAACCCTCCCAGCTTGAGGATCCTTCCTCGCTTATCTTATCTTTTGTTGATTTTGAAGTTAAATTTTCAGTTCTCTGATGATTGATGAATTCGAAGCATAACCGGGAAACAACAAACAACTCTCACTTGTGCAAGAGAACAATCGTAATAGGCTAATAAATAGCCACATTGCGTAACATGCCTTCAGCACCCTTAAAAGATTTCTGTGACAGAGGAAATATATCTCCTATGGGGAAGTCACAGAAATTCAGAGACATTATTGGATCTGTTGATTTGCTAGAAACAAGCAACAATATGGTTTCTGCTACATACTCTACTTGGTGAACCTATGGTGACAATTTAAATTTGTTGGTGAAAATGCCTGTACTGTACAGCTCTTAAATCGCCGAAAGGAAAGTTATTTAATACCAGAAAGTTCAATGGAATTGAATGGTTCTGACCATTTTATGCCACCCCAATGTTTGTTTTGTGGCAAATCACCAGATTATGCTGAAAATTTCCAGAATAACAGCATAATCTCTTTCTATTTGTATGTAACAATAGTTTTGCACTCTGAGAAAATCGCAACTCTCCTATTCATCGGCTACTTAATTAATGATCTTTGCAGTGTTGGGTTATGCATATGAATCCTTCCTTGGCCCCTAGGAATATTTCAGTGTTCAAGGACTCATGTACAGAATTACTTTGGGACAAACGGGCGGCACTGAAATTTTAAACTCGCGTCATTTCTGTATTTGTGTTCCTAACTTGGACAATTGTAACAATTATGAATTACGGTATTGTATGGTGATTATCGTGAGCCTAGTTGTCTATGCTTTTCTTCTTCAAGACATGTAGTTATTTTCCAAGACACTGGCAGCAATTTGGGGAAAACGTCTAGCGCTCGTGGTTCCCAGGCTTCATTTGCTTTCTTCCCATTTGTTCATTCGACATTTTCCTTGATGATAGATGATGATCCCGCTTTCCTTTTTTCGCATACAAGCACTTGCACAAAGCGCGAGACAGTAGCATGATGCATGCATATTTCTGGCTCCCTATTAGATACCTCTTGAGAAATCCGAGGTACGCAAAAACGACTGTGTTGAACAGGAAGAGTTAAAAGCACTTGAAAGCCTGCAACTTGCTTCTTGATGCTGCAAAGAGTATGTTAAGATGTCTTATCTCCTCATTACAGCCCATCGTTGCTTCCTCATTTCAGCAAGATATACTTGTCCCAATCTAATCCATTTGCAAGTTTCGTCGTATGGTAAAGTGTACTGATCCTCATTGAATTGTATCAGGCATGATACTTTTACGTACGTGCAGAGGCAAACGGCAGATCCTCTTCTAGCTATGAAGGATTCTATGACACAACACTCATTTTCTTGAATGTTGTACGGTACTGGATCAGGAAGTCTTATTGCATTTCTGTTTTATCAGAGAGATCAGAAAAAAGACTTCGAGACCAAATTGTTCCTAGAAATTCATGTGGATTTGCATCTTTTCGTATATAAACCAGAATAAACATCTATGCACGAATATTGTTCGGTGTCACCAACTTTTTAAGACTTTGGAGTCGTGTTGTTATCCATAAATTTGCTACTTTAACTGCTACCCATAAAATTTATTACTTGAACACAGCATACTCAACGTCAACGGTAACACTGCCTTGTCTTAATTCATGGGCGCGTTGCATTAAGTCATGTAAGTCTTCAGCGCTTGCTGTTCATTGGAAATGTATCGGAGGCAAAGCTGCCGCTGCCTGGAGAAGTCTTACAAAAAAATGTGGCAATTGTCTGCCCATTCATGTCCGGACTGCGCTTGTAGTGAACTCCGGTCATGCATTCCTAGATGTACAAAGGTGAAGCTTCGTTTCAAATGTAACAAAAACCTGTCCACTCCCTAGCGAGATTGTGATCTTGTCAACATAGTCCATCGCAGTAAGTAGCATCACTCCCATCTATATCCTGATTTCTGAGTCTCGAACTCCCGATTGAAGTTAGTGATTTTGATGCACCAAAGGAGATTAGGCTTCGTTTTTTCAAGTTCAAGTCTGCATTTTCCACCACAGCCATGAAAAGTTAAAGAGATTAGGCTACATTTTATATGTTGAGATGGGAAACATAATTGAAGATTCTTGCTATGCTACTTGGAGATTGTGAGAGAGGACTCGTGGGGTTGGCTATTTGATAGTCACAAACCAATACAATATTTTATGGTATGTTTGGTAGGAGGGATAAAAAAAAAATTGAAAATAAGAATCTTTTCTTAAAAAAAAAATCATCTTATTTCGTCTTGTTTGATTTTTACATTAAATTTCCAAACATAAAGTGATATGAGATATTTTAAGAGGAATAATGCTCGAGAGATACTTATTCATCGCAAGGACCTGAATAAGTTCTTTACGGAGGAGAAGTTTCATTAACATCCGGACCGTTCAAAACGCTTTTGGATGGTCGCGATTTGCCCCGTAAAAGTTAAAACCTTATTCACAGAACCCTCTGTGAATAAAATTTTCTCATAATGCTCAATAACTTTCGCTCATTGAATTTTTTAGAGGAAACTTTTTCGGAATAAAACGGATTACAAAAATAGACCAACAAGAATTATTACGCACACTTACTCGTATACTCTACATGGTATGTGGAGTGTGGAGTAATTTTTGAGACAATAATCGAAGAGGATGAATCACACTCTTGGACATTAAATTAAGGAAAATGATATTGGCACTCCAAAAATTGATGCAGGCACTCCAAAATCAGTGTAACTTCAAAGCCACTTTCCTTTATTTTTTGGAGTGCGTGCATCAATTTTTGGAGTGCCAATATCATTTCCCTAAATTAAGTGTATGTAAAGCAAACTCATGTACATTCATGTGTGTAAAACAAGAATTATTAAGTTATAGCTTTCTTCACGCATACACATGTGCCAAGCCCACAAAAGACCACACATATATCAATTCATGGGCCCATTCTGATTACTGCTCGGCCTATCCCTTGCAAGCCACTCAACACCCATGACCCAACTATCACAAGCAACATTTACCCAAAAAAAAAAAAAAACACCACCACCACTATGTGTTATCGATCATTTATTCATTTCCGATCATTTCCCGACCACTCCTTACAATATGCGAGAGAGGAGTGATCGTGGAATGATTGGTAGGCGTGTTCGTAACATTATCGAATAATAAAAAAGCCCTGAGACCAGAGTTGGTCCGATTATGGAGTTTGCTCCGCACCCAATTGATAAGGGTTACTATTCCGTTTGACCCCAAAAAAAAATTAATAAGGAGTGCGTAAGCTGTTCAAAAGAAGGTAAATTCTCGTCGATTTTCTAATTCCGACATAGATGACCTGTTTTTGACGGGACCGAAAGAGAATTAATTAAAATTTACGTAAGCTGTTCTGAATATTTTGATCATTAAAAAAACAAAAAACATTATTTACCCAGAAAACACCAGTCCAATAAACGACCACAACGTGGTTGGACATGAGTGCTGGATCCTTCTTCACCTAACACTCATCTTCCCCACTAATTATTTCTCCGTTGTTTCCTCCGATCATTCAGGAATTCAGGAAAACTGAAACAAGATGACGAAAACAGCCATTCTCATCCACTGCTTCTCCTTCTTCCTCCTCCTCCTCTCCATTTCTCCGTCAACATCCTCAACCCCATCTCAACCGTCCGATCGTCCCCAAACCTTCATCATCCACGTGTCCAAATCCCACAAGCCCGCCGCATTCTCCTCCCACCAACAATGGTACTCCTCCATCCTCCGCTCCCTATCCTCCCCCCACCCCACCAAACTCCTATACACCTACTCCACCGCCGCCCACGGCTTCTCTGCCCGCCTCACCGCCTCCCAAGCCGCCGCCCTCCGCCGCCTCCCCTCCATCCTCTCCGTCCTCCCCGACCGAATCCACCACGTCCACACCACTCGCACCCCCCACTTCCTCGGCCTCGCGGACTCCTTCGGCCTCTGGCCGAACTCCGATTACGCCGATGACGTCATCGTCGGAGTTTTAGACACCGGGATCTGGCCCGACCGCTCGAGCTTCTCCGATGAGGGACTCTCTCCGGTTCCCTCCGGTTGGAAAGGCAAGTGCGACACCGGCCCGGACTTCCCTGCCACGTCGTGTAACCGTAAAATCATCGGCGCCAGGGCCTACTCTCAAGGGTACGAAGCCGCGATCGAAAACCTAATGCACGATGCGACTTCCAATTTTACTTGTCGAGGCGACTGTAAACTGGCCCCCCGAACACCTGAGGTATTGAAAAGCCTAAAGGATGCTTTTAAATCTCCGAGAGATACGGAAGGGCACGGGACGCACACGGCGTCCACGGCGGCCGGATCCGTCGTGTCCAACGCAAGTTTTTTCGATTACGCGAGAGGCGAGGCGAGGGGAATGGCGATCAAGGCGAGGATCGCCGTGTACAAGATCTGTTGGAGCTTTGGCTGCTTTGATTCGGACATACTCGCGGCGATGGACCAGTCGGTTTCCGACGGCGTCCACGTCATCTCCCTCTCCGTCGGAGCGTCCGGTAAGGCGCCGCAGTACGATCGCGACTCCATCGCGATAGGAGCGTTCGGAGCCGCGAAACACGGTGTTCTCGTGTCCTGCTCCGCGGGGAATTCCGGTCCCAATCCGTACACTGCCGTTAATATCGCTCCGTGGATTCTCACCGTTGGTGCTTCCACGATTGATAGGGAGTTTCCGGCTGACGTCACTCTAGGCGACGGTAGAGTCTTCGGCGGCGTATCGCTCTATTCAGGCGATAAACTCGGCGATTCGAAGCTTCCATTGATTTACGCAGCCGATTGTGGTGACAGGTATTACCATTTTTTTTTTTTCCAGTAAAGACTGACAAATAATGTGAAGGTGAGAAGTTTTTCAGTGCCAGGTGGGCACCAGCCACGTGGTGCACGTGCCGAGCAGTGGTTTGGACGGCCCAGATCTGTTTGGGTAATTTTGAGTGTAAAATTACTAAAATACCCCTCAAACCCAAACAGATTTGGACCGTCCAAAACACGTTTGGACGGCCGAGATGCGTGCTCGGCACCAAGTGGCCGGTGCCCGCTCGGCACTGAAAAATTTCTCAATGTAAAGACTGTTTTGTCACTTGCCTCAAGGATGACTGTAGATCAAACCTTAATTCTTATTAACAGAAAACGAAATTTCCAATAGTATAACCTAATTATGTAAATTTACGCAGTCGGTAAGGTTCCTCTTCATGCTTTGAGCACCACATTCAACAACACAAATAGTCTTGAAGTTAGAGAGGTCATTTTACAAAGTTGAGTCTGACATCAGAGCTTGCATCAATTCTTGAAAGCAAATGAGGAAAACGATGAGAATAGGCTTATTATTTGCATTGCAGTCAGTGGCAGAAATTTTGCAAAGGGCTTAGCTCTTGTTTTTTCCTTCCTTTATTACTAGTAAGGTAAGGCTAGATGAGGGTCTTCTTGTTTTGTATTGATCCAAAGAAGAGTGTATATACTCCTTGATAGGTGCTCAGCTGGTTCTTTAGTAGTGGTAATGCACAATCTACTTTCTTGGTTAGGTGTTGTTTGTTCTGAGAATGACTTTTTGCTCTTGTAGTTGGTTGGGTTGATACAATTTAAGTTACCAAAGAAAAACACAAATAGTTTTTCCTTGAACATTGCCACTTCTGAATCTAAATCTTGGTTCTGCCAATGCAGGTTTTGTTATTCAGGAAAGCTTAACTCGTCAAAAGCGGCTGGAAAAATCGTTGTCTGCGATCGTGGAGGCAACGCGAGAGTAGCGAAAGGTAGTGCCGTCAAAATCGCCGGCGGAGCCGGCATGATAATGGCAAACACGGCGGAGAGCGGCGAAGAACTCGTCGCCGATTCGCATTTGATCCCTGCCACCATGGTTGGCCAGATCGCCGGCGATAAGATCAAAGACTACGTCAAATCGGATCCGTCACCAACGGCAACGATCGTGTTCAAAGGAACGGTATACGGAACTTCCCCACCTGCACCACGTGTCGCCGCCTTCTCCAGCCGTGGGCCGAGCCATCTCACAGCGGAAATTCTCAAGCCAGACGTCATAGCTCCAGGCGTCAACATCTTGGCCGGTTGGACCGGATATACTAGTCCAACCGACTTGGACATTGACCCAAGAAGAGTTGATTTCAACATCATCTCGGGCACCTCAATGTCTTGCCCGCATGTGAGTGGATTAGCTGCGTTGCTTCGTAAAGCCTACCCGGAGTGGACCCCAGCTGCTATAAAATCCGCCCTGATGACTACTGCTTACAATTTGGATAACACTGGCCGAAATTTTACTGATCTCGCCACTGGAGGTATATCCACACCGTTTATTCACGGAGCAGGACACGTGGATCCCAACAGAGCGCTCGATCCAGGTCTAGTCTACGACATACATGAGAGTGATTACGTGGCGTTCCTATGCGCCATTGGATACGACGCGAAGAGGATTGCCATTTTCGCGAAGGATCATCCTGTGGATTGCAGCGCACTGGGGTTGGGTAGTCCGGGTGATCTGAACTACCCATCGTTTTCGGTCGTGTTTGATTCGAGCAAGAGTGTGGTTAAGTACAAGAGGACGGTGAAGAACGTTGGGAGTTCAGCGGACGTGGTGTACCATGTTAAAGTGAGCGCGCCACCGGCGGTTGGGATCAATGTTTCGCCGGAGAAGCTTGCTTTTAGTGAGGGAACTCAAACTCTGTCTTACGAGATAACTTTTACAAGTGTGGTGGCATTGGGTGAGTTTGGTGTTGCTTCACAGGGATTTGGATCAATCGAGTGGACCGATGGGACCCATAAAGTTAGGAGCCCAATTGCTGTTGTGTGGCAGCAGGGTCCGTCAGCTTTGTCTATGTGAGATGCGGCCCAATGGACTAAGGAAGCTGGGCCTTGCCCTAGGCCCATGCTTGGATGCTCTGTTCATATGCCATCCAGCATGAAAAATATTTAAGTTTTTTTTTTTAAATTTATTTTTATCCCCGGTGTATTTGCAAATTGTTTTTACAGCTGTATTTGCAAATTAAGATATCTGTTTGTACAAATGAAAATAGAGAGTATTTCTTTGGTAATTTTAATTTTTCTGCTTAACTAACTTTTTTGTGTGTATTTTTCTACTTAGTTTAGATGCCCGTCTCGCAATCAGTTTTCCATAGGAAAATTCAGAAGCTTAATATGGATTAAAACTTGTTTTCAAGTAAGTTTTAGGAAAAGTACAAAATTTGAAGAAGAAAGCAAAAAAAAAAAAAGTGGGCTGAATTTGACTAGGTGAGTTTTCCTTAAGAAAAGTAAAAAGTGGGCTGAAGGATGAGTGCGTTCTTGGGCCATCTTAGAAACATAGATAAGGTCGACGAAGTCCCTTCTCCCTCTTAGTCGTGTGCTCGCATGTTCTTGTTATCAAGGATTGGCACAAACGTAGTACTAAACAACCGTGGTGAGATGTAGATATCTAAATGAGAGCATAGGAGTTGATCAAATAAGAGCATGCATGATACCAAGTAAACAACTTACTCTTTCAAACTCACAAGTTCGATTCTCACACCGAGCTAAGAACGCTTGATGTCACTGGAGGTTTTTTCGATCTTCAACTTCAGTACTTCGAGAATAATTGAGGTGAACCTAAGTTGGTCTGCACGCTGGATCATTAAAAAAAGAGAGAAATTAATCTAATGTATTGTAGGGCCCTTAATATCCTCAAGTCTAAAAAGATTTTGTGATGTCACTATGCAACAAGTAGTATCTTTGCTAATCGAATAGTGTATGGATTCAGCAAAAAGCCCGTAGTGGTCGTGGGGGACTGTTAAGCCTTCAAGCCCAAGACTGAATTCGGGCCATAAAGCCCTTGGGCTCACAAGGGCTTCAATTTCGAATTTAAATCGTTTGCAGAATTCCATTTTTTAGATTAAAGAAAAGAAAACCATTTGTAGATTTATCTTGGGAAATTCCCTAGTAAGACACTCGTATGAATTTCAAGAAAATAAATAACCGCATATATTTACACAAACTCTATTTTCTTCGCTTGTGAAAGCAAGATCCTAGTGTCGTCCTCATGTTTTACCACCCTTTTTTAGTTTCTTTTTCCACAAAGAGAGGGAAAAAAGAATGACGGTGTAGTTGTTTAATGCAAAAATCTTTCCAACTATTGCGTCAATCATTACGTGCGTAATAATTTTCACTCTCTTCTCTCTTGCAAATGGCACTCCTTCTTGTCCTTTCGGCTACGAAATTATAAATCCTTTGCTTTCTTGTGAGGACTTTTCTCCGATCCGTATGAAGGATCAACTTCATAACTTCACATATAAATAAATAAAACTATAAAAGATTAAATTAGTTCTCTTTATACCCGGGGAGGTGTTGTGTTCATTCAGGCCGTCTGTTCGACAATTCAACGGTCCAGATTTTATCTCAACAATGAATGACTCAGATACTCGAATGGTGGAGACAAGATTTGGACCGTTTGCTTGCCGAACAGATGGTTCGGATGTGTACAGCACCGTGGCCGCACAGCACCATGACGTGAAAACCATGACTTATTTGCTAATGACATGATAAAGAACGTGGAGCCCGTTTGTACATCCGGCGACAATAATGTAAATGGTGGTTGTAAAAGGGAATTGATTTTCGCGCTCCAAAATTTACTGCAGGCGCTTCACCTTTTTGTTTTTATAGTGTGATGTTGCTGGCAACATCACAGTATATTTTGTTTTTACACTGTAATATTGCCAACAACATCATAGTGTAAAAACAAAAAGATGAAACGCCTGCAGTAAATCTTGGAGCGCGAATATCAATTCCCCAGTAAAATACTCCATCTTTCTTCCTTTCCTGCAAGCCTGCAACAACAACAACAAAAATGCTAAGGGTACATACAAAATGTACATACAATGTACATATGGATTTTGTGGGGCTCAAATCGGGTCCCACAAAGATGATTCGAACCGCCCATTATTTTTAAAACATATTTTTATGGAGCTCTGTAAAAAATCAGCTCAACCCGATATCGGTAAGGATTTTTTCTGAATTTGTGGGGGCGCAAAATCCATATGTACATTTTGTATGTACCCATAGCAGCACTCCTGCAATAATGAGAAATTTTTACTTGCAAATAGGGTACTGAAGAGAATATTCGTACGGAGGTGGAGGAATTGAGCCAACCACACTCCCCTATCCAAGCTGACGTCCTGACTATGACAGATGGCGGACAGACCGTGCTGCAAGGTAATCTGCGTACAACAACCTCACTGCCTTTGTCGTCTATATCCACGTACACCCCCTTGGGATCTCCGCGTCCGTTACCTTTCTCTGCTGAAACTACTGATTTGATTGAGGGCCCCAAAATCACCATTTTAACCAAGCCTACCATCACCTCTTCTCCTGGCCCAGACTCATCACCTTCCAGCCCGTCAAACAAGCCTTACTTTGTCACAGAGCCTTCTGATAGCCCAAAAGCTTCTTACCCCGGCCCATCTGCTTTTGAGCCTCTCCAAACCCCCCAGCTCAATTTGACTAGCCCGTTTCTCATCCAACCTAAACCCCCAAAACCCCCCAATCTCGATGTACCCCTTTCCTCAATTTTCAACTCCCTCTCCCTCAAAAGAAAATCAACATCTGACCTAGATGATCCCTCTCATCCGAAGTTACTCCGCCTCTGTGCTCCTAACCCAGATACTAACCCCAAACCTTCCCATCCCCATAATGTACCCAACCCTCTTTCCCATGTGGGCCTTCCTAAAATCAACAATCGTTACATTACCCGGTCGAGGAACCGCAAAAGTCCTAGCGGTCCCAAGAATAAAGGCATGGCTGATCTTGATTCGAAGCTGGTTGAAGTCCTGGTGTCTAATTCCTCGGATATGGAGTTAGAAGCTTCTTTGGTGCCTCTGAGTACCCCACCAACAGAAAGGGTTGTAGTGGCTGACCCAAAGCAGCCACCAGCTCAATGTTGATGATCAGCTGGAATGTGCAGGGGTTGGGGCGACCGCTGACGTTCCAGATCTTACGAGGGTTGTGCTCGACCCATCGTCCCATGGTGGTCTTTCTCATGGAAACTAAGAATAAGCAAGCTCTGCTTGAAAATTTCCGGAGGAGCCTCCATTTCCAGAATAAATGCTACGTCGATCCGGAGGGCACATCTGGAGGACTAGCCTTATGGTGGACTAATGAGGTAGATTTAGATATTCGCTTTAAATCTAAAAATATTATTAGAGCTGTCGTTACTCGTTTATCCCATAGTTTCTCTTTTGTTTCTACTTTTATTTATGCTCCTCCTAAAAGAAGTGACAGGAATATGTTCTGGAAAGATTTTGCGAAAATGGGCAGAGAAAGTTCTTTTCCTTGGTTATGCGTTGGTGACTTTAATGAAATTGGAGCTAGTTGGGAAAAAAGAGGAGGTTCTTTGGGGCGTGACAACCGTGTGGAAAATTTTCAGGCTACTATTTCTGAGTGTGCCCTTATGGATTTAGAATTCAAGGGGAACGCTTTTACTTGGACGAACAATCAAAGGGGGGAGGCTAACATTTGTGAGAGGATTGATAGAGCTATGGCCAATGTTGAGTGGAGACAGCATTTTCCTAAGGCGCAGGTTTTTCATGAAGTGGTTTTGGGTTCTGACCACTGTCCCCTGATTTTGAATTGCACCCTTCCCCTGAAAAGAGTCCCAAAACTTTTTAAGTTCGAATCTATGTGGTCCACCCATCCCACCTGTGAAGAAATCATATCTGATTCGTGGGACTCCTGTGTTCAAGGGTCCTCCATGTTTAGACTGGCCCAAAAGCTCCGTAACTGTCGTCAAAGCCTGAAGGAATGGAGTGCGAAGGAATTTGGGAATAACAAACGCAAACTTGAAGCCCTTAAATCCCAGCTAGCTGTTATCCAAGCTGATTGCCCTTCTGACTCTAACATGGGGGAAATGTACCAGATCAAGAAGGAGATTGAAACGCTCCTTGATAGGGAGGAGATGTATTATCACCAGAGGTCTCGAATCAACTGGCTACGATATGGGGATAGGAATACTTCCTTCTTCCATGCTTCTGTAATTCAGAGGAGGCAGCGCAACCAACTTCTGAGGTTAAAGGATGACAATGGGGACTGGGCTACTTCTGAGGGGGATATCAACCAGCTTCTCCAAGGGTATTTCAGCAATCTTTTTCAGGGTAATGGTAGTAGGAACATGGAGGATGTTCTCGCTAGCATCCCTCAGGTGATCACCCCTTCCATGAACTCTTCCCTTACAACAACGGTTTCAGATGCAGAAATTGAAAGGGCTGTCTTCCAGCTAGGAGCCCTTAAAGCGCCAGGCCCGGATGGATATCCAGGTTTCTTCTATCAAACCTATTGGGGTATTGTCAATGAAACCACCCGCTTGGCAGTCAAGAGTTTTTTCAATAATGGCTATATCCTGAAAGAGCTGAACCATACTAACCTGATCCTCATCCCTAAAACTCCTGCTCCTGAAAAGCTTACCCAATTCCGACCCATCTCTCTGTGCAATCTAAGCCTAAAGATCATTACCAAAATCCTTGCTAACAGATTGAAACTCTTCCTCAACCAGATCATCTCTCCCCAGCAATCAGCCTTTGTTCCTGGACGTCTAATTCAGGACAACATCATCTTAGCCCATGAAGCCTTTCACCAGTTGAAAATTAACCGGAAGGGGAAAAATTTCAGTATGGCCATCTCCCTGGACTTCAACAAAGCCTACGATAGAGTGGAATGGGATTTCCTTGAACTCGTTATGGAAAGAATGGGTTTTGATAAAATCTGGATCCATTGGGTCATGCAATGTGTTTCCACGGTGAAGTTCTCCATTTTTGCCAACGGGGAAAAGAGAGGCTTTGTGACACCATCCAGGGGTCTTAGACAAGGGGACCCCCTATCTCCTTACCTATTCCTCCTCGTCATTGATGTGCTTTCAAAGATGCTGAATCTGGGAATATCTAACCACTGTCTAGCTGGAATCAAGCTGAAGTCATCCTGCCCTATTCTTTCTCATCTTTTTTTCGCAGATGATGCAATTCTTTTCCTCAAAGCTGACAAGGATGAATGTGCGAAAATCCTGACCATCTTAGACCAATACAATGAGGCCTCTGGACAGCTAATCAACTTTGACAAATCTGGGGTTACTTTCTCGGCCAATTCCCCCACTGCGTTAAAGGAAGAAATTTGCAGTCTAATCCACATGCCCCAGTTGAGCAGAAATGCTAAGTATCTTGGTCTCCCAGCTTTCTGGGGAAGATCAAAAGCAGAAGCATATGATTTCCTGTTAGTCCGTGCCCTGCTTAAGCTCCAAGGTTGGAAACAAAAGCAACTTACAGTGGCAGGGAAGGAGGTTATGATAAAGCATGTTGTCCAAGCCATCCCAACTTATGCAATGGCTTGTTTTGCCCTTCCCAAAAAATTTTGTGATAAGCTGAATTCGTATATTGCTAATTTCTGGTGGGGTGGTGACCCAGAAAGTAAGGGAGTGCATTGGGCAAGTTGGGATCGAGCTACCCAGTCCAAGCTAAAAGGTGGACTTGGATTTCGTGATTTTCGGGCTTTCAATTTGGCTATGTTGGCTAAACAGGGCTGGAGACTCACCATTAACCCTCATTCTTTTTGGGGTAGGATGATGAAAGGGTTATATTTTCCAAACTCTGATTTCTTAAATGCATCCAAAGGGAGGCGAGCATCTTGGGCTTGGTCCAGTCTCATCCAAGGCAGAGAAATCCTCATTAAGGGAATCAGGTGGCAGGTGGGAAACGGATCAAATATCTCTTTCTGGGATGATAAGTGGATTCCTATGGCGAAAGACTTCAAGATTCACTCGGCCAGACCACCTGACAACACTGTGGAAGTGGTTAGTGACCTAATTGATAGCAATACAAAGGCCTGGAAGGAAGATGAAATTCGGTCTCTGGTCTCAAGGGAGGAAGCAGATTTTATCCTCAACATTCCTATCTCTCAAGTGGGCAATATTGATTCTCTGGTATGGCATTACAACTCGAAAGGGTCCTATTCTGTTAAGACGGGGTATCATATTGCTATGGAAGCTGAAGCAAGACACTGCCCTAACAGGCCATCCACCTCTTTCCAACCACCTGACAAGGTTTGGAAGTTTATTTGGAATCTGAATATCCCTCCAAAGCTTAGGCATTTTTGGTGGAAAGCTTGCTGTAACTTCCTAGCTACGAAGGAAAATTTATATAGAAGAAGATGCAATCCTTCCCCAACCTGTCCAATCTGTCTCCGGGAGCCTGAGAGTGTTGAGCATCTTCTATTCCGGTGCGACTGGACCAATGCGGTTTGGTTTGGGAGCAGTTTAAATTACAAAGTGGATTCTTTGGCAATCTCGTCTGTCATGAAGTGGACTATTTCAGTTATGGACCACTTGGATTCAGCTATAGATGGGCCTTCATGCATGGGTAAAATCATTTTCCTGGCTTGGCAAATATGGAAGTCGCGGAATGACTGGGTCTTCAATCATGTCCCTGTAGATCCAAGGGAAACCATGGCTAGAGCAAACTTCGGATGGTCTGAGTTCCAAGGAAGCTTGGGGATTCAAGGTACCACAAGGCAGCATACGAATCAAATTTCTACTGTCACACATTGGGAATGCCCAGAGGAGGGGTGGGTTAAGGCAAATTGCGACGTGGCCATGAAGAAGGGATATCCCAAGGCAGCTATTGCAGTGGTGCTTAGGAATTGTAAAGGCGAAGTGCTGGATGGCTGCTCCTCTCTGGTAAAGGCCTCCTCAACCACCCAAGGAGAGGCTTTAGCGGTTCGGTTAGCTTGCCAGCTTATCAACTCAAATCAGATCTCTCGGGCCATCATTGAAAGTGACAACAAAATGGTTATCAAGTTATGTTCCACGGAAAATGTTCCCCCTTGGGAATGTGCTACTTTGATTAAAGATATTCGACTGATTTCCTCTAATTTTGCTAGGAAGTTTTCTTGGGTTCCTAGAGCTTGTAACAAGGCCTCTCACTGGGTTGCCTCCCAGGCCTTCAAGGGATCTATTCCCTTAGACTGGGTTTCAATTTTGCCTTTTGCTCTTTCTGTTATTTGTAAAGATGATGCCTCTGTTGAGGTTTTGAGTTAATGAGAATGACTACCAGTTCAAAAAAAAAAATAGGGTACCACGCTGTTAGGCACATGTGGTACCTCTTAGCCAATCACCCGCTTGAGAGGACAGATTGCGTTATAGTCTAGTCTTCAATGATAGTCTTCAGCTAAACACATGAACGGTTCTAAAATACTCCCTCCGTCCCATAAAGTTTGGCACTTTCACTATTCCAGCCCTATGAAAAAATTAACTATATCTTTTAATCCGTAATGTTTTATATAAGCAATATGGATCTTGTTTGATAGATTTTAATTTGTTCTATTAAACAAAGTTCAAAAAATCGCCTAAAATATTATGGATTGAAAGATATATACAATTTAAAAATGGCACGCATTCCTGAAAATGCCAAACTTTATGGGACGGAGGGAGTACTTTAGAAAAAAATTACCGCTCGCTGCACTCACGTGGTGCCCTAAAAACGTGGGTTTTTAGATGAAGTGTATAGTTGGGACTGGGAGACTGTGTTGTGCAGCTTCATGCTGCACAACTCCGGCGGGGCCTTGTCGGCATCGGTCCAACGATCGGAGACATTCACAGCATAGAGCTCGTCGAGTTCTACATGTGCATCAAAAATCAGCTTGATCAAATATCTTTAAGTGCCTCATTGGAATATATATAACTTGAAAAAAATGAATTCAGTGGTTTTGATTCAGTGTTTCGTATCCATTAGGATTCATTTTTTTTTCGAGTTATATGTATTCCGATGAGGCACTTAACAATATTTGATCGAGTTGATTTTTGGTACACTTGTAGTACTCAACGAGCTCTACAAGGTGGACGTCTCCGATTGTTGAACCAATGCCGGCAAAGCCTCGCCGGCGGCTGCGCAACACGAAGCTGCATAGCACAGTCCCCCAGTCCGTATAATCGTCGCGTTAAAAGTGTCTTAAGAAAGTAACCGAGATATCACGTGCCGATGCCCTCAGGACCGGCCGCTAAACTTTTCACTCTGGCCACTTATATTTGGGGAGTTCCGTGTCTATTCAAGCTCGGGCGCATTTTTTCATACTCAATTTCATGCGAAAGTTAATGTGTAACCGTTCTTGGTTGAGCTTTTTCCTCCTTCCATTTTTTTTTTTAAATTTGTGAATGTGAGGGTTCTATGATCGATTCCCCTTCAGCTTCCAATAAAAGAAATTCCGGTCATGTAAGGTAATTATCATGTTTGTTTACTTTTTTGATAGAGCCACCGGCTTGCATCGACTCTGGTAAATTTTGTTTGATGTTCTCTCAAAAAGAAATGATTTTCATATTCTTTTTTTTCATTATGGCACTCCATTTATTGTCTTCTAAGTAGTAAAGTTTTTGTATGTATTTTTTCATTAAAAGATAAAAAAAGGTATGCCACATAATCAAAAAAGGAGTGAAAATCGTTTCCCCCATAAAGTTTCCTAATCAGTGTAATTTTCCCGGAAAGTGGAGGACATGTGTTAGATATTTTCCGGGAAAGTAGAGCACAAGGGAAAAGGAAAGTTTCAGAACTGGAGTCAAGAGTCAAGCTAGCCATTGGAACCCTTTTGATAAAATAAAAAAAAAAGAGCCATTCACACCTTCTTAATAACTACCATCTGATGAAAAAGAAAACTAACTATACTTTTTCCCAGAACTTACGAAGAAGAAGAAGAAGAAGAGAGGCCACCTACCAAATCGTGTGGTGAAACTAGTATTAGCGTAGAAATTATTTGGGTTTTTATTTTTTTGTCCCATTACCCTTGCATTCTCCCGTAAGTTACTACTGCAATGCTATTGGAGAAAGAATTCTCGTACGTACTCTCCCATTTCACCTGTGTTACGAGTGAAATAATTCGCTTGACGTCGTAAAGAGTGACACAAGTCACTTGACGTCTCTCATTTCGTGCGGAAAAACGTAGTCCGTTAGTTTAGGTAGGTGGACTTGAATTTCTTTTATAAAAAAAAAAATAGATGTGAAATTGGATACTCCGGTATTTACGTCATTTCAATGGATTAGTTTATACTATTTCGTTCGTGTTCCCACCCAATGGATTCCAGCGAGACTTTTACGGAGTAATTATTAGTTGATGTACTGCAACTCGGAAAAAGGAATTCTGAAACTTTTGGAGGGGTAATTTCGGAACGATCACACCAAGTTACCAACCACAACCTTGGATCACATGACATTTTAGCAGTTGGGATTCTGAAACTTATTAGCTATTTAACTCGTTTTTAGCAGTAGTAGTTAGGCCATATACGTGTTCTAATAACTTAATAAGTAGTATACGTGTCCCACGTTTAGCTAGCTTCTTGCTCAACTTGGGGTATCGGGTCTCGGAGGAGCATGCGATTATTCTTAGCGTTGTATACTCGGTTGGGTCTCAGGCTAAGAATATGATGTCATCACTCCTTATTCCTATTAATTTTTGTAACAATTTCAGAGATTGATAAAAGAAAAATTTGTCTTTCAAAAAAACTAAGTATTATACGTGACTTTAATTTTCTAGTCCAGATAATATATATATATGTTCATTCCCAGCAGTTTACCATACCAGAGTCTTTCTTTTCTATTCTTTGTTGACTGAGACTTTCATTGCATTTTCCCAGAGTCTTCCTTTTCCTGTTTATGCTTTGTTTTGGAGAGCCTCTTCTCGCAACCCCCTGACACACACACTCCCATCCGGCCCCACCACCTTTCCCCCCCCCCCCCCTTTCCCCCCTTGCCCCTCCTCCCCTCTTTTTCGGTTTTTGATTTTTTTTTTTTACTTTTATTAGTTTTATTTTGTTTTACTTTTAAGACTTTACTGTTTTTTTTTTTTTTACTTTTACTAGTTTTTTTTTATACTTTTAAAAGACTTTAATTACTGTTTTAGTTTTTTTTAACTTTTACTATTTTTTCTTTCTTTTAAAAGACTTTAATTACTGTTTTTTTTTTACTTTTACTAGTTTTTTTGGTTTTACTTTTAAAAGACTTCTTCCTATAATTTTAATTAATAAATGAATAATTAAAACATAACTTATACTAACATAACTTGTACTAATTTTAATTAATAAATGAATAAGTAAAGCATAACTTATACTAACATAACTTGTACTAATTTCGTCGAAGAGTGAAAATACATGAAAATTCAATTTCTAATCAATGTTTCCACCAAATTCTGCTCCTGCCCCTCTTGGTCTTGTATCCATTATTTCTCCCCACAAACGAATTCGTGTTCCATAACGAGCAGCCCATCTTTTAGCTTGTTCTGATGCATTGTTCCACCACCATGTTGGGTAGGGTGGTACAGGGTAATGAGGCTGCAAGAAAAGTTGCACAAAGTGATTGTTCCCAACACGGGCAATAGCTATTTCAACGCGCTCTTCGACTGGAACTGGAGGGGATCTCAATGGGAAATGAGTAAAACAAGATGAAGGAATCGGATCAAATGTATGCAGAACAAGGTTGTACGCCGAAGCGATGACAACTCCCATGCTCATAGCGTCCATCCAATGCCCCCGTGGTGCCGAAGCTTCAAAGTAACTTAAAGACTGTATTAGCTGGTTTGCCCAACCTATTTCTGGATATAGCGCATCGTATAGATCCATATTTTGTTTAATCTCATTAATGAGATCTATTCGAACTTGAGCCCAACCATCTTCAGTATTCCCTAAATGAGCGGCTATCGCCCTGAATCCACAATGACCGTCACCTTGGACGTCATTAATGTGAGAAATGTAATGTTGATAAGCCCGAGGTAAATACTGAATGTAGTTGGTAGGGATGGGTGGAACTGAAAATTGAGCATGGTTCGCTTGAGTGTTGCGAACTCTCGCGCCCCTCCCACGTCTCCTAGATTCGACCCCAGATGACGAAGTGGATGCTTCTGTAAAGGAAGGAATGCGTCGTCCACTTTGCTCCTCTCTACCAGTAGGTCGACCTCTATGAGCCGTGTTATACGCCGGGCCTCGAACTGTGCTCTGAGATGGATCCGTCATATCGATAATCCTGTCTATCATGTGCTCTCGCGTAGATCGATCCATCCCTTGCAATCTCTCCATAACTTCATATGTTCTGTCCGGTCGTTCTCCCTCGTCATTCACAATGGGCGCGCGCATGGACAACCTAGTCCAATGATCGTGGATACTCTGAATCGGAATTGGTATGGAGTACCAACGGTAATATGCAAGATCATGTCTGCATGGCAATCCGTGCGTAATTTTTATTGTACAGTCGCACAACCCGAACTGGAGGTAGGATGAATCTTCAGCGAATTGTAGCTGATCATTGATGAGCTCCATTGCCTCCAATGAAATGCGAGTTCTTACTTGTTGAAAAAGTTCGTCACGTATTTGCCAATGGCGGGGGATGTTGATAGATTTCTGAAATGACTTCCGAATCTCTCCGAACTGATTTTCCAACATCTTGTCTATTGTCCCAAAAGCTTTTTGTAAGGATGACATGGTACCCTTCATGGTACCCTTCAAATATAGCTTTAGCCTCGCATGTGCGGACTCTGCCCTGTAATATAATAATGAACTGTGTTTAAATACGAAAGTTACAGAAATATTCTTTAATGTAGTAGAATAATGTACGTAATTGAAATAGTAAAGGTAACAATGCATAAAGTGATTATACCTCTGGCTTGAATTGCTTCCGAGGTGCATACATGTATTTGTCCACGCTGCCACAAACCTATCTCTGTACGGTCTTATCCATGTATTGGCAAGGTAATGTAAGAGTTGCGGGTGTTGTTTATAGTCATCGCACATGGCATTCCACTTCTGATTGAAAGACGCTTCGGTTGTTGAATTAATAAGCGAGTGCCATGACATGTTAAAGTCATTAAACAACGGACCAAGGACCCCTCTGCAGTGCTTTATTATGCACTGGTTGATGTGCCAAATGCAAAGGATGTGACGTGCCGAGGGGAAACATGCTTCAATGGCGCTAAGAAGCGCCAAATCCCGATCTGTAACAAACACCGATGGCAACAATGCCCCCTTTCCAAGCATCCATTTCTTTAAGGTACTCAAGGCCCATATCAGGTTCTCTACCCTCTCATTTGTAAGATGTGCAAACATGAGAGAGTAAGTGCACATTGTGGATGTGATACCCACAACCTCCAGTAGTGGTAACTGGTACTCGTTGGTCTTATATGTGGCATCAATGACCAATACGGACGAAAAATTCACAGATAAGTCTAGGCTTTCAGGATGAACCCAAACAATATCTGTGATTTCGTTGGTGTATGGATTTGTACGATATTCATGGAGGTATCCTTTCTCTATTAGTTGATTCAAGACAAACTGAGTAGGACTTAGACCGCCTAGTTCTGATATGTTATCTGTATATTTGAGGTTGTATATGGACTGAGCACATGTAGTGTTTAACGGGTTTTTTTTCTTTAAAACACTAAGAATTTCACGAGGCACGGTGTTGTTCGCCATGTCACGCACAATTTCTTTCTCCTCTGGTGTTAGCCTTGACGGGTACTCATGCCCATCAAAATATTCTGCTGTTTCATGGTTATGGAGACCATATTCAACCCTTACACCCCACATGACACCCGCTGGAGGTATTGGTATACCTCGCAGCTCAAAGGGGCACTCGCATTTTTTTGTCCCAGTATTCTTTTGCGAGGATTGCCCTTCAACTGCTTTCTTTGCCGATCTATACTTTCCACTTCTTTCACAACTAAGAATGCACTTTGGCAGCTTGCCACCAATTAAACTAGCAGATTTCTTAGTAACAATAACAATACCATTTTCCCTACCGACTTTCCGCACCCAAGCTATCATGTCGTCTCTACTTTGAAAAATCTATAAATAAGAAAAAAGAATATGTATAAGTGCAACATGATCCAGTCTAATATGCATAATTTCTGTACTTTTAAATTAAATAACTAATATGCATAAGAACAACGGTAAATAACTAACCTCGTTAGTTGTGAATTCAGGTGTATAATTACGAAAATTGTGGGAGACGCCCTCCCCACTAGGAACATCATTCTCAACGGACCAACTATCTGAAAATGAGCAGTTGTAGCCATCCATAATGTTCTTCTACGTTTTACAAAATCGGTGTGGAAAAGGAGGGAGGAGCCGTGACAGAGGAAGAGAGAGAGAGAGATAGATGATGGAAAGAGGTGATGCTGGAGGGACAAGCAGGGAGAAGGAGGAGATGGGAAGAAGATGGTGATTTTGGAAGGATAATGCTGGACATATAAGGATAAGGGGTGATGGATGAATGATTATAGTTAAAGATAAGAAGATAACAAAAAAATCTGAATGTGTGGTTGTAATTGAAGATATGAAGATAAGAAGATAAAAGGAAATCTAAATAAGGGGTTAGAAATAAAATAGATAAAAGATATAAATAAATACAAAATTAATAAATTCAATAACATAAAAGAATTATAAAATTTAAAAAAAAAGAAATTTACTCACATATATAATATTAAATAATTTAAAAATACATATAAAGAGTAAAAAAATAAGTGTTCCGATTTTTAATTCGTTTGAACCGGTGCAAAGATCTTATTTTTCTTATCATTTCATCCTAAATGGTCGTAATGAATTTTTGGCTCTAAGGCCTTTCAATGAGCACCCTAAGAGAGACCTGAAACTAAATAAAGTGCCTTAGGGTACTTGTTGAAAGGCCTTCGAGCCAAAAATTCATTATGACAATTAAATATCAAATGATAAAAAAAAGATCTTTGCTCTGATTCAACCGGATTGAAAATTGGAACACTTAAATAATTTTAAATAAATAAAAGTGAAAAAAGATATAAAAGTTATTAAGTAAATAAATAAAAAATAAGAAAATGGGTGAATTATTGCCGGGGGTAAAATGGTCCGGGGGGTGGGGTCCGGGGGGCGCGCGCGTCAGGTGGTGTCGGGGGGGGCGCGAGAAGAGAATTGCTTTGTTTTGTAGTACTCACTGAGATTGTTCCCCTTCTTTAATGGTAAGAAGTGTCCCAAAGAAATTGCCAAACGGTGCCCCCACCCATTTCCCACCACAATTTTTGTGAACTTAACAAACTTTGTGATAGGAACCGCACAAATGTGTGTTGGCCGGGAGAGTAGGGTTGAGATACCATGTGATAATTTCAAAATTTCCCCTTGACACGAGTATTTGATAAGATTAAAAATTCCAACCATTAAACAATAACAATAATAAGGTCTCTCGAATGCTTTGGAAACTATATGGACCCTCGGTCCTTTTTGAGATTTGATAGGGTCCATGACCGCTATTCATGAAAGTGTCCTTTTTTCCTTTTTTTTTTTTTGTCCAATTTCTTTTAATGATGAGAAGTCTTTTAAACCAATAAAATATAAAAACTTACTTGTAGGATTTTCTTCTAATGAAATAAACAACGTGAGGAAATAATGAGCGGGACAAAATTGGACTCATCAGACAAATTAATTGTAAATAATAATAATAATAATAATTCAAGAATAAATCATGCACACATTTCGTCCTCTATCTACAAATTTTATTCTTAATGCACTACTACTGCACAGTTATTCTTTATAAGTTCATATTTTAGATTTCTTATTAATACATGCTAATCAGAAAATTATATTTTAGAGCTGGTTAAGTTCACTTATTATTTATATTTATACAACAAAAGGCAAATAAGCTTGTTTAGTGACGATGATTTACTTATTTAATACTCCTACCAATCTAATATTTTCTCTTCATAACCAGCAAATAAGTATTGTCTTTTCTAGATCGTTCTCGTTGTTATTTTATTTATTGTTTTTTTACAAGAAGTACAAAAAGAAGCAATTGAATAAAAGTAGCCCCACAATTGGTGCCTTTTAAGATTCTTTAAATTATTTGGATTAAAAATGTATTCACATATGGGGACATAATTAACTTTTGGTGCAGTGTTTTTGTTTGTTTTTTTTTTTCTTCCAAAAATGTATAAATCAGAACACAGATGCATCTGATTTATACGGTAGTTCAATATTTGTGCACCTCATATCATCCTGTCGAACTCGTGTTTATCGGGCGATTCTGAACACATTTGTCTCCAAATATCTACGCACTATGTACTTTTGTAGCATCTCTTTCTTTAAAAATATATCAAGATTACGGTTAAAAACGAGCCAAGTCAAGCTTCATTGTGTTCGAGCTCAAGCCTAACTAATTTACTTAAATGAGTCTCTTTAAACGAACCGAGTTTATGCAAATGAGTCGAACCCGTGAGCTTTTGAATGTCGAGCTCAGCTCATTTATTCGAGTTTGAGCTCGGCTCGTCTTTTCGATTAGAAAACGAGTTGAGCCGAGCCTAACCTTAATGAACCGAACCTCGAACTACTTGCCAACAGCTCAGTCCGTTTGCAACAACCCTGAGTCAAGACCCCACCCTAGTCACCAACCAAAAAATTGAACTTTACATGGATGCCTTCCACTATATAAACACCACCACATCACACTACTTCAACATCCATCAACACCACAAGTTCACAACCACCAATCACCCCCAACCGATGGAAACTCCGTCGTGGACCACCTACGCAGCCGCATGGCTAGCAACAGCGACCCTCCTCCTCCTCTCCACCACCCTCCGCCGCCGCCGCAAGCTCAACCTCCCGCCGGGCCCCACCCCCTGGCCCATAATCGGCAACCTCAACCTCATCGGCTCCCTCCCCCACCGCTCCCTCGACTCCCTCTCCCAAAAATACGGCCCCATCATGCACCTCCGGTTCGGGTCCTTCCCCGTCGTCGTCGGGTCCTCCGTCGACATGGCCAAAGTGTTCCTCAAATCCATGGACGTCACCTTCGCTTCGCGGCCGAAAACCGCCGCCGGGAAGTACACGACGTACAATTACTCCGACATCACGTGGTCCCCGTACGGCCCGTACTGGCGCCAAGCGCGGCGGATGTGCCTGATGGAGCTGTTCAGCGTGAAGCGGCTCGAGTCGTATGAGTATATTCGGGTTGAGGAGATGAAGGCTCTGCTTAGAGAGCTGCACGGTTCGGCCGGCGAGCCGGTCATGTTGAAAAATCATTTGTCTACTGTCAGTCTAAACGTCATAAGCCGAATGGTGTTGGGGAAAAGGTACTTTTTCTCTTTTCATATACCGATTTGTTTGTTACCTCTAACGTACTTACAACAAATTTGATTCATTAATTGTCGAGATAAATATCTGTGATTGAACTGCCGAAGCCGGGTCCTACTTTTCGGACCTTCTAGTAGTAACAGCAATTAGACTCAAACTGAGAGAGGCTAATCTCTTTATTTTCCCTGTATTTTAATAACTTCTGGTTATAAACATAGCTACTAATTAATGATTATTTGATTCAGAATCCTAAAAGACTGAGGGGCCACGGTGCTGTCCCGCCTTTGCGGGGCCTGACTCGGTCTCGCTCCAATGATCGGAAACATTCACAGCTTGTCAAGTAAAACAACCATGTTAAAAATTAACTCGATCGGATATAATTAAGTGCCTGATTGAAACATTTTTATTTTAAAAGAATGGATCTGAAACACTGGATCAAATCCACTTGATTCCATTATCAGCAAGTTGTACTATGTGTTTGAATCAGGCACTTAATTATGTCCGATCAAGCTAATATTTCGTATAATTGTTTTACTCGATGAGCTCTACAATGTGAACGTTTCTGATCATCGGAACGAGACCTAAGTGAGCCTCACAAAGTCGGGACAGCACGGCCCCTGGTTCGGTTTTTCTTCAAGAAAGACTATAAATTAGGGGCCTTTTTTTTTTCTTCTTCTTCTCTTCCTCCTATACCAAGCCTTGAACCCTTGACCTTGGGGTTTTGAGAAATAACACCTCCCACATCAGATCAAGGAGGCTTAGTAAATTAGGGGCCTTTCAGAAAATTATTTTCAGAGCATTGCAAAACGGAAAAATGAAGTACGATAATTTGGGATGAAAAAAGTAGTAATAGGTAATCTATTTCACAATTACTTGAATATTGACCTCAGATGCAGGTAAGGGTCGATTCATTTAAATTGGAATTTTCTAACTTCAATGTTGTATACAAGGTTCTTTTTGAACCAAGAAAGAAAATCCTGATCTCTATTACTATATCCTAGCGGAAATCGGAGTGGGTGTTGGGAGAGAACCCTCGCCAAATGAAAAGCCCATTACCTGCTAGGCAGCAGCTCGTGCTAGGAGACATCTTCAATGTCGTTTACAAGTGTTTTAAGACTTCTCCATGCATGTAATGGGAGGCATTAACCTCTATAATGCTACTATGTAAGCTTCCTTGGCCTTCCGGCACTAGCCAGGCATCAGCCCCTGAACCAATTTTACAACAACGCTATAGCTACTAGCCTAGTTACAAGGATTAGAAAGTTGGAACATTTCACTTTGGTTTCTCGGGACGTTCCAATGCTAACAATGTTGATCCTCGGTTTTTTCCTTTTCTTTATTTGCATCTTCAAATTTCCTGCAAATAATGGGGGGTTTTTTTTTCCTTTCATTTGGGGGAAAAGGTATTTGGATGAGGCGGAGAATTCGATTGTGGAACCGGAGGAGTTCAAGAAGATGTTGGACGAGTTGTTCCTGTTGAACGGCGTCTTCAACATCGGCGATTCGATTCCGTGGCTCGATTTCATGGATTTGCAGGGGTATATAAAGAGGATGAAGATCGTGGCCAAGAAATTCGATAGGTTTTTGGAGCATGTGCTCGATGAGCATAATGCAAGGAAGAAGGAAGAAGCAGGGAATTTTGTGGCCAAGGATATGGTGGATGTTTTGTTGCAGCTTGCGGAGGACCCGAATCTTGAGATCAAGCTTGAAAGACATGGGGTCAAGGCTTTCACCCAGGTATATTTTCTTAACTATGATCACGATTTAGATAGGAAATTCATAAACTTCTAATCTAAAATAGATGTCTGAGTTATGATAGATATCATGAGCGATATGGAAATAGATCGAGTAATCTGTTTCTTTATCCAAGAAAAAATATTTCTATTTGCATGGACCAACCACTGATCCCGATCGACGACTATATCTACATTTTCTGCTTTTCCAAGCACGCACAATGACTTCCATGCCTATTTGATCCTCAGGACTTGCTTGCTGGTGGAACCGAGAGTTCCGCCGTGACCGTGGAATGGGCAATCTCAGAGCTATTGAGGAAGCCTGAGATGTTTGAAAAGGCAAGAGAAGAGCTCGATCGAGTTATAGGGAGGGATAGATGGGTGGATGAAAAGGACGTTTCAAACCTACCTTTCATTGACGCAATTGTCAAAGAGACAATGCGATTGCACCCTGTTGCCCCAATGCTTGTACCCCGACTCTCACGTGAAGATTGCAAGGTGGCCGGCTACGACATCGAGAAAGGGACCCGTGTGCTCGTGAATGTGTGGACTATAGGGCGGGACCCTACTTTGTGGGACCAGCCGAACGAATTTTGCCCTGAGAGGTTTATCGGAAAGACGATTGATGTCAAAGGGCAGGATTTCGAGCTGCTACCGTTTGGTTCAGGGCGCAGAATGTGCCCCGGTTATATGCTTGGACTGAAGGTGATTCAGTCGAGTTTGGCCAATCTTTTGCATGGATTTACCTGGAATTTGCCTGATGGAATGAAGAAAGAAGATCTGAATATGGAGGAATTTTTCGGGCTTTCGATGCCAAAGAAGTTCCCGCTAGCCGTTGTGGCAAAGCCTCGACTTCCACTTCCGCTGTATACTACTATGTGAGAATGGCCTGTTTTTCAGGGTTCTCTATGATTGTTAAGATTGTACGTTAATCAGTGTCGTTATCTTGTTTTGTGTTTTGTGTTCTGGGTTTTGTTGTTATGATTTGCAAGGCATTTCGAAAGAATAATCAGTTATATTGTACGTGTCTCGTAATCCGAATAACATAGGACTACCATATGTTGCAATTGTTCTACTTTGTGAACAAAGGTTTGTCCGTTCCATAGTAAATTTCTGTTGGGTACTGTACTGGTGTTGTGTTGGATTTCAATATCTCTTACCTCTGCCGAAAAAGAGGGACCGGCTCGAAATTCAGATTCAGCAACTAATTTTCTGAAGTCGAAAAAAGCATGCCTGAGTTTTTATTGGCACCAAAACAATACATTCTTCTTGAGAGTTCAAGCCTGTATTCTTAAAGAAGAGCCCTCCCTTCACAAAACGCAACTTCTTTGAAGAATTTTTTTTTGATTTACAGCATAAATTTTATATCATTGGAGAATCTAAATCGCTGTTAATAGTTCTATATAGAGCAGTGTCAGAGTAAACAGCTCGCGAATAAGATGAGCTTAGTCGACGTCTGTGCCTATGACCTTTTGGCCGCCTGGGGAGACCTTGCGCTTTCTTTTCTCTCTTCAATTCTTTGCCTTTGTTCTCGTTCTTATTATTATTTTCAGCCTTCTTTCCTTCTCCTTTTTCATTTTCACCTTCGGTGCGGACAATGTACACAAAGGGCCCAACTGGGATGTCATCCATGTCCAAAAGAGGTACCAAGGTCTTGACCACATTACTCATTGTGGGTCTGAACTTTGAGCGGTGGCTCAAGCATTGATATGCCAAGGCTGCAGCCTTCTTGGCCCCTTCTCTTGAGTACTGCCCGTCTAGTCTTGGGTCAATTATCCGGTCAAGCTTGTGAGGATCCCTCAGAAGGGGTCGCGCCCATTCTACTAGCATCTTCTCTCTATTGGGACGGCTCTTGTCCACAACTTGTCTCCCTGTTAGTAATTCCAGCAGAACTACGCCAAAACTGTATACGTCACTCAACGTCGTCAAATGACCTGAAATTTAGGATAAAAAGTGAGTACACCCTTTAGGGTTCGCATATTTCATTGCAATTCAAATATAAACTTTTGAAAGATTAAAATTTACTATCTTGCCTGTCTTGATGTACTCAGGAGCTGCATAGCCTTGTGTTCCCATGACACGTGTTGTGATGTGTGTCTTGTCTCCTTCAGGGCCATCCATTGCTAGACCAAAATCAGACAGCTTGGCAGTGAAATCCTGAGAAAAGGATAGTAATCAACAGATCATAATCTTTCCACTTGGCTGAATAATGAAGTTGCACATTGGGAGTTTAGTGAAGGCGAAGGGAAGTACAGAGTCTAGTAAGATGTTGGAAGATTTAAAATCCCTATATATGACTGGTTTCTCTTCGCCATGGAGGAAAGCAAGGCCTTTTGCAGCCTCAACCGCAATTTTAATTCTAGTTAACCACGGTAATGGAATAGAATGCCCTGCATTCATTTGAATGAATGTTACAACAATATCTACAAGCTTTTTCCATTGATATACAAACATACATGCAAGATTATTAGTGAGATAAGGGCGGAAAGTACTTCTGTACAGTTGGTTTTCTAGGTTGCCTCGCGCCATGTATTCGTAAACAAGAAGCCTGTGCTCATCCTCGCAGCAATATCCGATTAACTTTACCAGATGGGGATGCTTCAATTGCCCGAGGAAGATGACTTCAGCCTAGAAATCGTGCATTTCGCACAAATTTTCAGGAAAAAAGGAAGAAAAGAACGCGAAGAAAACAGGGTTGTGTTGCATACCAGCCATTCCATGTGGCCTTGAGTGCCATCCAAATCTAGTAACTTGACAGCAACAGGCTGAGCCTCCAAGCCAGGTCTAATGTTGTCATGGATGAACCCTTTATGAACCGGGCCAAACCCGCCTTCACCCAAGTAGTTGCTTGATGAAAAGTTCTGAGTGATCAATTTCAGTTCTTGGAGAGTGAATACATGAAGGTTCGTTCCAATCACAGAATTGGAGATGTCACTGATGGAAAGCGATGAATCGGGGTTGGTCAAATCCGAAAGTGATAGCCTCTTAGACGAATATTGCTCAGAAACTCGGCTTTTCAGCTCACGGGGTGTTTCTTTAGCCATGAAGCAACTGGGTAAGATGGTTCTCAATGTAGTCTTCAAACCCATGATGTGTGGGTCTGAAAGACAACTTCTAGCTTAAGTTGGTGAGAAGCACGAGTGGAGTTTTGGGTGTTTGGATAATGAGAAAGGAAAGAGAGGATGATATGGGAACTCTGGTGGTAATTATGCCTCTGGTCTAGATCAGACTTGGGGTTGGGGGAAAGAAATCAGAGAGCAACTCTCAATTTTTAGTTATATGCATATCTATATATTCTTGGGATTTGGTGGATGGAAATCTTATAAGCTCTAGAAGGATGATATGGCATGGGTTTGGTAATTGAGGTTGACTTATTCACGGAGCCTCTGTAAACATCATTTTTAAGGAAGCGGACAATCTCATCCGTCTGTGTCTGCAATCAACGGTCCGGATTTTAATTAAATTTTTTCGGGGAGGAGTCTGGATTTTAATGAAATTTTTTCTAGGAAGAGTTTAACTCTTTCCCGAAAAAGTTTGTTTAAAATCCGGACCATCCAAAACACTTTAGACGTGTGAGATTCACCTCCGTAAACTCCGTGAAGAAGATATTTTATTGGTAATTAATTTCTAAGCGACCATTATATAGAGTCTAAAGTCTTGGGTTTCAGTATGGATTAGAGAGTGAAGTGACACAAGGGATAAGGCCATTGGCCCATGGCTTGACTTTGGAAAGATCAACAACAAACTTTCCTTACGGTTGGTGTTACTTTATTGGAGTATACTAGTATTAAATTGGGGACTGATGATGTTTACTTTTCTTATGGTAAGATCAATTTCTCTGTATTTACATCATTTGTGGGAAAATACCTGTATGTACTATGTATAGTGTGAATAGCATTGAGAGACTTGATGAGAAATATAAGTGCGGAGAGCCCTTTCAGTCTCGTGATATCCAGAGGTATATCCCTACGGGGTGATTTGGATTAAAAAGTGGAACAGTAATTTTTTTTGGTTTTTATTTAAAAAAAAATTCGCATTTGTTAGTTTTGCATCAAATTTTTGTGACATAGTGATTCGTCTCAGTGAGAGGAATCGAAAAAGTAAAAAAAATTTGATCGAAACTCATAATTTTTTTTAAAAAAGACAAAGATAAGTAAAAAAAAAGTTGTCTTATTGACTTATTTTTGTCTTTATTCAAAAAATTCTGAGTTTCGATCAAAATTTTTTACATTTTCAATTCCTCTCGTCGAGACGAATCAATAAGTCACAAAAGTTTGATGCAAAACAAACAAATGCAAATTTTTTTAATAAGGACAAAAAAATAAGTCGTTCAACTTTTTAATCCAAACCTACCCACGTTTCGTTTTCACGAATTCAAAACTTCTCTTATAAAGACAAATGTTATTCATTACAGTAATAATTAAAGGTTGGCCAATTATTATTTACCCAAAAAAAGATTGGCCAATTATCCTTAAAAAAAACAGCCCGTTTGGAACACGTGGGAAAGAAATAACGGCGACAACCTTATTCTCTTTCCACGAGGATTCCCATGTTTTCATGCTTCTACTTACTACTAATTTCTCTAGAAACAAACAGATCCTTTCATGTAATCTCCGATCGATAGGAGTATGGGTGGATGAGGATGGGAGGAAGATTTAATCTTTGCAATATATGCGCATAGCAACTGCTTTCAAAAAGTTTTATCATTGGAATATCGGCCCCTCGTGTATCTCCGAAATTGAAAAAACTTGAGAATGTTACACCGAGGAAACCATATTCCGAAATCAACAGTGGCAACAAATAGAAAAAAATGATGTAGAACAAAATACGAATATAGTTTCTAGCAATTTCAGGAATTGTCCATGCTAAGAACCAAATCAATGGCGGAGCCAAAGTTTTTATTTTTAACAAGACAAATCCTATTCTAATTGTACTTATTTAGGAGAAAGGGGATGAAGTTGATGGGGTTTCACTCAATTTGCCACATGTGAAATGAAATAACACTTTCATAGTCACTTTAAAATTCTCCCTTTTAAAACAAAACAAAAGACACCACGTTTTGTGATTTTAACAGTTAGAACTTTTTTTAGCATACTTAATTAAACTATGAACTCATTCATTTTTTGTCGAAATTTTTTTTCCCCTTAGTTCGGCTCCTTCCGAGTAGAGATATCCTGGCTCCGCCACCTAAAAAAATGATGGTAAAAAGAATTACAATCGATGTAGCTGCGTTGTCATTCAACCTGAATCTACCACAGATCTCCCAACCCACCAGCTCTTATACTAAATCCACCATAGCATTTGACAGAGGCATTCATCCCTATATCAACGTAAAGGAATTCAATTTTAGTATTCCATCACAGAGGAAGAGACTACAGAGGGAGCCGACCTTGAGATAAAACTCGAGGTGCGGCTGCTTTAAACCCCCAAAATTTACAATTTTTCGCCTCTTCTTTAGGCCTTGAAAAGTCAGGGCGGCCCGTTTTTTTTTTTTTTTTCTTCGAGCAAATTTTTCTGAAGTGAAAAAGAAAGGATGAAGAAAGTAAAATCATTCTGCGTCATGCGAACATTCCAATAACGTGTCTAGATGGGAAACGGACCGAAGACTCTGAGAGCTACTCTCCTGTTTCATTTTTTAATTTCTATCATCATTTAAGATGTTAACAACGACGTTACATTGTGGGCCCGCCCTCGTATAGAGTTTCAATAATTCTAAGTACACGGAAAATGTACTCCGAAATTATCCAAAAAGTGAATCTGTACCATTGATTTATCTTCTGAAGTGAATACATACTGTTGATTTACCCTTTCGGGATACATATTTTTGTGTATCTAGCATTGCTCATCAAGCATTAACGAAAATGAATTCTAAAAATCTTTTGGGTAATCAACGAAATCGCCTCGGCCAAGGCAACGTTGGTCCACCACCTCGGCAGGGTAAATTCGGGGCCGCTTGAATTTACTTGCAAGATTGTAAACTAAATGATGAGATAGGTGTTTGTTAGAGCAGAGTTGAATACAAGCTATTGCTATTTTATCCAGTGATCGATAATCTTTAACATGATTATGGTTCATTGTGACGATTTTCATAAGAGTTTAATGAAACTGGCCAGATTAAAACAATTCGATGAAGACCGGATTTCCAACATGTGTATATGTCCGCATATATCTATATACACCTTGCAGAGGTAGAAGAGGGATGGTTTCAGTTTCGGATTTTGAGAAAAATCATTTTGTAACCTCATGAAAAAACTCAGACATAGAAGTAAAAAACTTGGACCAGAATGGTCGACCCGCCTCAGATATCAATATGCAATCGCATCATAAATCAAGAAGCATAACCAACTAAACTGTAACTAAAAACCAACCTCGTCACCGCAAGAAATTCCCAGCTCGTGCAATGTACATGACTGATTCCTCATTCCACAAGTAGTCTGAACTGAGGCACAGAATCACAAAAAGTCCAAAGTTATAGGCAAGTTTTTACATTTGTAGTAAAACGAGTGGCAGCACCACGTTAAGAACACAGATTAACAGGAAAGAAAATTACTAGGATTCATTGCCAGCGTGCAGTACTAGCACAACTTTGGTCTAAAAATGGATGTAGCATAGTTGTCGGGATTGTCATGGTGTAGGATAGCCTGAAGCCTTTCTATAAAACTTTTCTTCAATGATATCTTCTAAGTAAATCAAGAAGCGTAACCAACTAAACTGTAACTAAAAACCAACCTCGTCACCGCAAGAAATTCCCAGCTCGTGCAATGTACATGACTGATTCCTCATTCCACAAGTAGTCTGAACTGAGGCACAGAATCACAAAAAGTCCAAAGTTATAGCAAGTTTTTACATTTGTAGTAAAACGAGTGGTAGCACCACGTTAAGAACACAGATTAACAGGAAAGAAAATTACTAGGATTCATTGCCAGCGTGCAGTACCAGCACAACTTTGGTCTAAAAATGGATGTAGCATAGTTGTCGGGATTGTCATGGTGTAGGATAGCCTGAAGCCTTTCTATAAAACTTCTCTTCAATAATATCTTCTAAGTAAGGTGGTCCAAGACGCTGGCAACCTTAGCTGCTGTTGGACGACGTGCATGGGACATCTGCACACAGTCCTTAGCCAAGGAAGCTAACTCCCTAGCTTTTGGTTTATTCAAACCAGTTTTCAGCAGTCTTTTTTGGATCAACTTTTCGAGTTTAGAGTCCCCGATGAACATGTACTTGACTCCTCCACCTCCAACCTTCATGGCTATTATGACATTCATAATTTGTACCAAGACACGTATATGTATCTCTCAAGCTGTGCAGAATCTGTAAAACAATTAGAATTAAAGCAGGTTTAACATTCAGCTGTTCGAATCTGAATGTTAAACCTGCTTTAATTCTGATTGTTTTACAGATTTTGCACAGCCTGCAAGATACATACACACGCTTGGGGTACTAATTATGAATGTCATAACAGCCACGAAGGCTAGAGGTGGAGGAGTCAACTATACGTTTATCGGGGACCAAAACCCGAAAAGCTAATCCAAAAAAAAAGCCTGAAAACTGGTTTGAAGAAACCAAAAGCTCTAGAGTTGGCTTCCTTGGCTAAGGACTGTGTGCAAATCTCCCATGGACGTCGCCAAACAGCATTTGAGGTTGCCAGTATCTTGGGCCACCTTGCTGAGAAGATATCACTGAAGAGAAGTTTTATAGAAAGGCTTGAGGCTATCCGACACCATGATAATCCCAACAATTATGCTACATCCATTACATGTAGGTCACGTACGGCCTATGAGAATATTCTTAATGTCAGAATTTGTTGGGAAATCAGAACATCGTTGAACTACGCGCTCACCTTCACCACCATAAATAAGTTAAGACTATGTCAACCTAGACAATTAGGAACATTCTCCATCCATAAAATTGAGAATACCCTCAATGTTAAATCTTTTTGGATTGAGACATTGAGAGAACTCTCAATGTTCTTATTCCCCAATACAATGGTAGGAATCTTGTAATGTTCTAATATTTAGTTGAATGTTTATTTATGTAACTTTTAAGTAAGCCCTGTTTGCTGTTCCATGGAAACACCAAATGGTTCAGTTTACTTATGATTCCTATAAATCTGTCTTTAAATAACATTACTTATCAAAAAAAGATATCAATAACATTGTGGCAGATGAATGGACTTGTTCGGAGACTCAATTCAACATAGTTGTTGGTCATTGGAAACCTACAACCATGGGGTAGGTTAGTAGACCGATTCTAAATCAAATGTGTTAAATAGCATTTAGCAGATCATACCTTGAATTCTACTTTGCAGCTGACAATGTATAGAATAATAAATGGATTGGGGATTCAAAGGAAAAGTCCATAAATCCAATGGACATCATATGTTTGATCATTTGCTTTTGTTCGTAACGAACAACTAATTTTCTTGCACTAATGGCCTTCACTAATGGCTTTAATGAGCAAGTTGTGAAGGGACGCAAGCTTTGATATACAAAGGGAGGATTGCGCCAAACATATAGGACCTCCAACCTCAAGACATTGCGGTGAAAGTGTCTCAAAAACACGAAAGTCCGGAAGGGCAGTCATGGGATGTTAGTAGTTTAGTAGTTGCATTAAACAATCTATTCATGTTTTTTCCCCTAATTTCAAATCTTCATTCATATTGATAGGGAGAGGTGTGATACTTGAGAATGCCTCCTCGTCCGAATGTTATTCAGTTGCTTGGTTTGCCATTGACGCTGACGGCACACCTTATTTGGTTTATCTGTATTACACAGGAGGCTCACTGGAAGCCAAAGTGGTAGGTAATAGGGACAAACTACTCCACTTTGGCGTCTAGTGAGCCTTCTGTGTAACAGGGATAAACCAAATATAATGGGCTGTCAGCATCATTGGCAAAACCAAGTAGCCGAATTACATTCAGATGAGGAGGCATTCTCAAGTATCGCAACTCGTCCTGTCACTATGATTGAAGATTTAAAATTGGAAAAAAAAAACATGAATAGATTGTTTAATGCAACTACTAGAATAGTAACATCCCACGTCTATCTTTCCGGTGTTCCGTGTTCTCGAGAAACTTTCACCACAATGTCATGAGGTTGGAGGTCCTATATGTTTGGCCCAATCCTCCCTTTGTCTATTAAACTTGCGCCCCTTCACCAACTTGATCGTTAAAGCCGTTGGTAAAGGCCATTAGTGCAAGAAAATTAGTTGTTCATTATGAATAGAAGCAAATGATCAAACATATGATATCCGTTGGATTTATGGATTTTGGCTTCAAATCCCCAATCCATTTATTATTCCATACATTGTCAACTGCAAAGTAAAAAATTTTAGGTATCATTCGCTAAATGCTTTTTAACGCATCTAATTTAGAATCGGTCTACTAACCTACCCCTCATGGTTTGATGTTCCAGATGAGCAACCACTACATTGAATTGGGTGTCTGAACAAGTCTAAGATCCATTCTGCCACAATGTTATTGATATCTTTTATTAATAAGTAATGTTATTTAAAAACATCTTCACATGAATCATAAGTAAAAAGAGGATGAACCATTTGGTGTTTCCATGGAACATCCAAACAGGGCTTACTTAAAAGTTACATAAATAAACCATCAATTAAATATTAGAACTAGACAACATAACAAGAGATAGAATTAATTAACACGCTCTTCTGGAATACGAACCATCTTGTAGCACAATACAAGATTCCTACCAAAATATGATTTGAATGAAGAACAAGTTCACTGTCAGGCCAAAGCACGCAAACATATGTCAATCAAAAGTGCTATGTGCAAAGAAATTTTACCCAGAAATGACCCGGAATACACTATTTATGACTGATCATAAAATACCGACGTATTTATGATCGGTCATAAATAGTGTATTTCCGGGTACAATTTATTTGTACCTAGCATCCCTTGTGTCAATGTGCAACAAGAAAACAGAAATCATCACTTTATTCTTCATGGTTATGTTTAGTTCTCGCAGTATAGCAATGTTGGAAAATGTTATTGGCAATGCTGGCAAATAAATTTGGTGTATTTATTTGATTCAACTCATAATCTGAGACAAAACTCTTCTATATTCTGTCATAGGGCTGCAAACGAACCGAGCTGCTCGCGAACAGCTCGTTAAGGCTCGGCTGGACTCGACTTGGCTCATTTAGTAATCGAGTCGAGCTCGAGTTTTGGGCTCGTTCGCATAGGTTCAGCTCGTTTAAAGAGGCTTGTTAAATTAGCCAGGCTCAACTTGGTAATCGCTCGGCTTGTTTACAATCGAGTCGAGATCGAGCTCGAGTTCTAGACTTGTTTAGTAAACGAGCTGAGCTCGAACACTATGAAGCACGGCGGCTCAGCTCATAATTTGACACAAACATTTCAAAAGGAGTAGAAAAAATCATGTTTAATTTCACTTTGAAATACTATCAACGTTTATTTACCTTCAAAAGCAATAGGGTCCATTGAACAGTCCGATGACAACTTAAACTTAATGCGACTGATCTCCAAATATCAGACAAAAGGGTTAGGGTGAAGGAAAAACAGTTGTGAGAAAGCAATAAGTGCTCTTTCATGAGATTACAGGTCTCATTCCCATGGAGGCCAGACATTCCAAACCTTGGGCCATTGGGTGTTGTGCCCGGTTGTTCCCTTCCAGGTCCAGAATTAGTCGAGATGTGCGCAAACTGGTCCAGACATCTGATTATAAAAAATGAAGAGAATAAACTCGAAAAAAATGAAAACCGTCTCCAAACCTTTATGGATTTGTCCCTGGTACAGTTTTCCATACTGGGTATCCCCGACATAGTTTTCTGGGCTGAATCCCTCCATGAAAGACTCCAATTATGCAACCAAATCACTACCTGGTTCCAAATAGTGACAAAAAAAAATGAGAGTAATGATTGAGAGAAAATTTATTGTGAACCATACGCAGAGAGAATCCAAAATCCAAAATCTCAAACCGAACAAGCTCTGGTTCTGTTCCCTCCACATTCCATCTTCACACAAGTACACATCTAGGTTTAGGTAAAACCATTGTATTCTTGTGATTGGGGAGGTATATTTTGATTGAGCCATCTAAATCGATAAAATATCGACGCATCGTTGCTGGAACTGCAGCTTTGTTCGATTTCTGATTTTGCTATGGTGATTGATCGATTAGTATTGATTTCTGATTTTGCCTTTTTTGGGGTAATGGCATGATACTATGATATTTAAGGGTATAATTTGTAGATTTGTAATATATTTTAGAACAATGTAGACACGTACATACATATTTACAAACTTTACCCTCTAATATTTTAGAACAATGCAGACACGTACATACATATTTACAAACTTTACCCTCTAATATCACAATATCATGCCATTACCCCCCACAAAAACTTTGAATTAGTCTTGATCCGGCCGCGTGTCCATGTTCGCTTTGGGTCTCAAGAACTAATCCCACGGGCTCCAATGAGTGTTTTTTTTACAATTGTTACTCTCATTTCTCTATTTATCTTTCTTCACTCATTACCTAAAATATCTTCCTCAAAATCCACCCCAAATTGGAGTAATTAATCTATGCCCTGGGACCCAAATTCCTTCTCCACCAGACATTGTGGTGGGGTCCATACATTTTCAATTGGACCCTATCACAATGTGCGGTTGAGAAGAGACTGACTGGCACACCACGTAGCGGTGCCCAAAGAGCCTACAATGGTTTTTCACCAAACAAAGTCATAGATTTTTTGAGTTATTTTTTATTTTATTTTCAAAATGTTTGAGTTTATTTAGGATTTTTTTATGGGCTGTGGTAACACATTGCTCGAGCCAACTGATGAAAAGATGGGGAAATTCAACTACCTCTAAAATGTCAAACAAAAAGTCCCAAGCAACAGGATCGTAAGCCGATAGTTGTTTGTAGAAGTGCCATTCTGAGTTTTCTTTTCTTGAAATTTCCTGTTTGTTTCTACAGAAGAACACATAGCAATCGAAGGGAATTTGAGACGAATGGAGTTTTTGGCTTGTTTTAAGTTGTTTATACACAAGCCTTCTTGAGGCTTAATGGAACTTTTGTTACGTGAAAAGCTTGTTCGACATCTTGTTATATAAACAAACCAAGCTTGAACCTTTTTTTAAGCTAGTCATAGGCTTTCAAAGCTCGAACAAACTACTACTCGGTTCACCTCTGCTATTTAAAAAATTAAAGCTGCTCAAAATCGGCTCGATTAAAACTCAAAAATTAGATTGGCTCACCTCATAAAAAAGCCAAGCTTGATTATACTTTTGAAACTCATTAGGTTTTCAAACCAAGTTTGAATGATTTATTGCTCATTCGTTTGACTGGTTTATCCACCCTATTCATACATGATTTGAGATATCCTTCTAAAAGAGTCCCTTATTCAATTCTTCTAAAGAGTCCCTTATTCAATTCGCTCATCAGAGATTCAGGAATCAGAACATCTACTCCTTATTATTGGCAGCGTCGCCCATGTGAGATGGACTCAACCGGCCACATTCGTGTAGACGTCATGGCGGAAATGATTTTCCAGGTATTATTTCTGCTTCGTTCTCGTTTAGAACCCCCGAATGGTGTTGGCAATTTCATGTTCATGGCATCAAACCAGTCCAAGACATGCATTTGAACGGCCAATGGAACTCTCTTTTCACCAAAGTACAGTTTGATGCTTTACCAAACAAAAAATGTACAGTTAATGTTTGAAATACTAGCAATTAGTTCTTTCAGTGGTGATTTGAATTGGATTTGACACAAGCTGAAACTTTTGACAATTACGAATGCATTATTAATTAAGCAGCATGGTGCCAATTGAACAGCTCCACAAGTCAAGGGACTGTACCTACAAAGAAGAAACTAAAGTGATTATCATAGATTGATTCCCTGCAAATTAAAGAAAGTGATTCCAGGGATGCTATAGAAATGAGCGGAAACGAGCACAATGGGAGCTTGCTACCCAAGTCTTTTGATACCTGTCTGTCAAATCAGGCCCGTACTTTTTGGCGATCTCCCAGTCTAACCTCTGTTGTCATGCCACAAGTTTCAGCAACACAGGTTTCAGCTTGAGAAGTACAGTATGAATGTTATGCAACCACAGTATGGATCATTACAGCAACACGTAGTGGAACCAATGGCAATCATGCATGGAAAGTTAATTAAACGGAAGGGAAGTGCCCCTTGGTTACAATAGTGGGTCTCCATTATCGCTAACCTAATGCATTCCCGGAACTAAAAATACAAGAGTAGTCATAGTTTGAGAGGCTCGTCTTGAAAATTCAGAGAAGAAAATCCCGGTTTGTAACAAGCATTATTCGAATTGCATCCTCATCAATATCATCAATATCTTACTTTGAGGAGGTAAACCTTCTACTACATCTAAAGCCCATACGTCTTCCACAAATTTCTCTCTTTTCTTTCCGTCTGGCTTTACTCCAGCGAGTTGTTCCAACTTTCTGACACTTATTATTTTTAAGTTTGGGTGGTATTTCTCATCAAATCATCAATAAACGGCTCCCCCGTGAGAAAGTACTTTTTACTAAAACAATGAGAAAGATCAAACACATTTCTACAATCTGAGAAAATGACAAAGTTTTAAAGCTTATGAGAGCTCAGGATATGCAGCCATATTCTCCGCCTATATGACACCTAATCAATTGTATGCTACTCTGCAAGGGAAACACACTTGTTTTGTAACCTTGAAAAGACTTGCTATGACTGATGTGATAGCAATGCTAGTCGTTAGGCACAAAAAACAGCAATTGTTTTCTTTTGTTGTCAGTGAGAATAAGGTAAATGATTTTCATTGTATAATAGAACTCAAGAATCAGATAAATTTGCTAGCTAGTGAACATTAGCATATGCATATAGAAGGCCGAGTACAAGACACAGAGAGAGAGAGAGAGAGAGAGAGAGAGAGAGAGGAACGGCATAAAACAGATCATCATAACAAAAAACAGGGGATGCATAATAAGTATAAACAAACAAGTATGCTCCTTTGTCCTTTACCCTGAAGGAGGGACTGCCTCTCTTTTGCATATTCTGATTTCTGACCTCTGGTCCATAATCTGTATTCTTGGGACACAAATGGATGGACTTCCTCCCCACTTAAGAAACAGGTTCTACAAACCTGTGGCTTTACAACAGAGGTTTGACGGGGAGATCACCAAAGTGAGGGGTTAAGATTTGATAGACAGGTATCAAAAGACTTGGATAGGGAGCTCCCATTGTGCTCATTACTATGACCAGGGAATCACTTTCTTCTGCAGGGAAATCAATATATGACAATCACTTTAGTTTCCTTCACTTTGTTTCATCTTTTGCTCTTCCTTGTTGGTACAGTCCCTTTACTTGTAGAGCTGTTTAATTGTCATTGTGCTTATAGCTTAATTACCAATGCATTTCTTAACCGTTAAAAGTTTAAGCTCGTGTCTATCCTATTCAAATCACCACTAAAAGAAATAATTTCAAACATTAACTGTACATTTATTGTTCGGAAAGCATCGAACTGCACTTTAGTGAAAAGAGAGTACCATTGGCTGTTCAAATGCATGTCTTGGACTGGTTTGATCCTATGAAAACGGAATTGCCAACAACTTTTGCGAGTTAAAAATGAAAACAAAGCAGAAATAATACCTGACAAATCATTTCCGCCATGACTTCTACATGAATGTGGCAGAATCCATCTCACACTGGCAATACTGCCAACAAAATGGAGCATATCAATCAAACGACACATTCTGATGAAGGAATGGAAAAAGGGACTCTTAGAATGTTACCTTTGATCGTGTGAGTATGATAGGGTGGATGAAAGAGTCGAACGAGTGAAGAAAATAGTTGTTCAAGCATGGTTTGAAAACTTAATGAGCTTCAAAACTATTATCAAGCTTGGTTTCTTAATGAGGTGAGCCAAATTGGTTTGAGTTTTAATCAAGCTGATTTCGAGCAACTTAATTTTATTTTTTTTTGAGCTTGGTTTGAAATCTTACGACGAGCTTAAAAAAGGTTCAAACTTGGTCTGTTTATGTAACAAACAGATATCGAACTAGCTTTTAACAAGCAAACACAAACTCGAACTTGAGTAGTTTGGCTGTTCATTCATCAGCCCTGGTTGTGAGTCAAATTTTCGGAACGTGGCAACCAAATGCATGGTAGTACTTAGAAACATAGTTGTTAAAAACTTACGATACACGATACGTACCTTACAATTTGTATCGTCTCCTTTGGGGAATGATACGTATCTCATCATGTATCCTTTTTGTATAAAAATCCTACGATACGACCGCATATCCTAAGATTTATACATGTATCCTAATTTTGTACGTATCCTACGATTACTTATTCGAAAAAAGTCGGACCTTATTTAAAAAAGCGGAACCCCAAATGCATTAATATAAGCCTTTTAATCTAATTATGGCATTTTTCAAACCCTTTGATAGAAATTCAACCTCCATGTTGGTTTTGTATAAAAGAAAGAACCATACATCGATTGTATTTTATCTTACTTTTATTTTCCTAACAAAGGTAACATAAAGCCTTAATGTAATAGGCTCCAGTTGAGAGACTTGAAATTTTGCATCTTAAATTTTTTTTAAATGTAAGCATAGTTTGTTGGTGTTATTAGGTGTATCTACTTCTTAATTATGATTAACGTTATTGAAACATAAAATAAATTTAGAATTTTGACAAAGCTCCAATTGACAAAATCCAAATATGATAGATATTATCGAAAAAGATATAAACATCTAGTTCTTAGAAACTCTAAAATATCTAGCGCTCTAGAATATTCTTGTGAAATATCTAGAGTTTTTTTTGTGAGAATTTGTCTCATGTGTAATTCTAGAATTACCTCAAAATTTATCTTATATGAAAATATCTTTATACTAGAGTCTTCCATGGAGTAGTACAAATAGGGATAGGTTCTAACCATTTTGTACCAAGCCAGAAAAAAGTTTGAGTTTAAGTGCAATACAAATACTCTTCTTCCCCACCCTTGTCAAAACGATACACGATATATATCCCGATTTGAAAATATTACTTAGAAGGAAGTGAATATATCCATTAATTTCCTTTGTCGTCACTGCAACAAAGGGGGAAAAAAGAATTCCAATAAGCCTCGTGAAGGCTTATGTACAAACAACTTAAAACAAGCTAAAAGTTCCATTCGTCCCAAATTTTCACTTATTGGGTGTTCTGTAGAAACAAGCAGGAAATTTCAAGAAAAGACAACTCGTCTGACAATTCTATAATACGGAGTGAACGCAGGTGTCAAACGGGCCGGGTCGGCACGGCACGCACGGGCACGACACGGTTAAATGTGGCACGGCACGGGCAAGGGCAAGGCCAATGCCCTGGCACGGCACGATACGACACGGTCTTAGCGAGCACGTGGACGGGCACGGGTACGGTCTTGGCCGGGCACGGCACGACACGACACGATTTTAGTGGGCACGTGGACTGGCACGGGGCACGGACGTGGGCGGGCACGACACGGGCACGGCACGGAAGTTGGCCTGGCACGGCACGACACGGCACGGTTTTAGCCGGGCACGGGCACGGGCACGACACGGTAGTTGAACGGGCACGGCACGGCACGACACGGGTTTGACGGGCACGGCACGACACGACACGGGTTTGACGGGCACGGGCACATCATGAAAATTTGGCCTGGCACAACACGACACGGGCACAGAATGTGGACGGGAACGGCACGACACGACACGGTTCTAGTCAGGAACGGGCACGGGCATGACACGGGCACAGGAAAAAAAAATTTTAATAAGCCAATTGATTTTTTTTTAATTTATAAAAAAAAACTAAACAATTTCTATTCGGTAAAAAAAATATTTGATTACCTTTACAACTAGATATTTAGTTATAAAAAAAACTATTTCTTAAAAAAAATCATGTTTTTAAAAAATCATTTTTTTACCTTTAAAAAATTATCAATTTTTATTCGGTAACAAATATTTATTTTGTTTTTGTTAGTGAATAGGCTTTGGACAATTGGTTTATAAATTTAACATTACATGATAACAAGTAAAATTATAAAAACTTATCAAAATATTCACTACAACAAATTACACCATTGCAAATTACAAAAAGTGGCAGCTGCTTGTTTGAGTCTTCCATTTGTATGTAGTTTGTAGTCTTGCAAATTTGCAGTCTTGCAGATTTGTCTTTTATTTGTTAAGTTATGTTAAGTGATGGAAAAAGTGGCAGCTGCTTGTTTGAGTCTTCCATTTGTTTCCGTCGGACGTAAAACCCACGGCACGACGCACGAATAAGGACCGGCACGGCACGACAAAAAAAGATCAGCACGACACAACCCGACAAGCCCGACCCGACAAAAAGGCACGGCACGACCCGACCCGACAAAAGGCACGGCACAATCTGACCCGACAAAAAAGGCACGGCACGACGGGGCACGATTAATTAATCGGGCACGGCCCGACACGACACGATTTAAAAAAGGCACGGCCCGACACGACACGATTTAAGTAAATGGGCCCGGCCCGGCCCGACACGATTGAAAAATGACACGGCACGACACGACACGATTTAAGTAAATGGGCACGGCACGGTACGACACGATTGAAAATGGCACGGCACGACACGATTTAAGTAAATGGGCACGGCACGACACGGCACGTAACACGGTTGGCACGGAAGTTGAATGGCACGGCACGGCACGGCACGCACGTTTGACACCTCTAGGAGTGAATGAGTCAACTCAGCAAAAGCAGTCGACTCAGCAAAAGCAGTGAATACACTTACTTTAACGCACGTACTTAACCTTCTCAAGGCAATCGCTAGGGTTCTGGTATAGTAGTCGTGCACAATGTGATCCCATCATAGTCAGAGTATCCCTAAAGGGGCTCCAGCTCCACGACAACAAGCCAGTGGTGGTATCGCCGCCGTCCACTGGCGTCGCTGATCAAATTGGTTTTAGTTTGAGAGGTACAAACATAAAAAAAATTCTTTTCCAATTGCACCATTTGGCTTGGAAATCTGTAGTTTGGGCTTCGGGGTATCCTTGTAATTTTGTTGCTACAGTAGCTGCTTTTTCTTGTCGGGTCATTTACGTTTTTGCCCATTTCACATTTTCCTTTTGAGTCCTTTTTTGTGCTCACTATTGTCCGGTTCTGTGGGGTTTATAGAATTCGATTTGTTCTCACAAAATACTTATTACGTCAGCAGTCCTCATGCACGAAACCCTTCTCCTCTTCTCTCTCTCTCTCTCTCTCTCTCTCTCTCTCTTCAGGCATTATGTTGAAATTTGAGTGTAAGAACGCTTTGTCTCCTCACATTCAAGTTTTAATTTAGCTTTTTAATGTTTGTATACGTTATACGCTTCAAATGTTAATTTCGAGATTCATTTTGTGTCATGCACATATGCAAAATTATATATCTTGTCTCGGAAATTGTCTTTTGTGCTTCTTTCGAATTAAGCTTGTGATTGAGCTTGAGATTCCGTAGTAGAGCAAACCTAAGAGCATCTCCAACCCTTGGCTTTAAATTGGGGATGTCAATTTTTTTTTGAAGGCTGATGTGGCATTTTGGCATCTCCAATTTGACATCAAAACCTCCTCTCCAACCCATATGTCAAATTCTATTTATTTGACATCAAATTATCCCTCTCCAACCCTTGTGTCAAAATAGAAATAGTCATTTTTTGAAATTTGGCAGGCAAGGTGTAGATAGTCAAAGTTGGCATGCTTCCTCCCCCCTTCATCCATGTCAAAAGCCACGTAGGATTTGGCCTAAAAAAGACATCTGGGTTGGTTTGTCAATTAGTGTTAAATATTACCGTTACAAGCTCCACATCAAATTTGATATCTCCCATTGGAGATGCTCTAAGTAAATAACAAACGCGTATCATGTAAACACAAATTACATTTTTTTGATAAGTAAATAACATTTTTTCGACAAGTAATCTAAGGCAAATACCACTTATATAAGAGTGCACTGTGCACACAGCACATATCATGTAAACACAGAGGCATAGAGGATTTGCACATGAAAGTTCATTGGTCTACGACTCAAAAGTTGGTATGGGCTTGAGTTATGGTCCGGGAAATTTGGTTTGGATCAATTGACGTAGTCAAGTCCTTCCAGCCTAGTGGGGTCTAGATTGGACAAACAACTTTGGTTGTTCTACTATGATAATCGTACATTTGACAAAGGGTGAGGTTCCAGTTATGAATAAAACATGAATCCTATTAATGCCAGGGACGGAGGTAAGTGCAATGGTGGCGAGGCTCGGGCCTCTCCCAACCTTACTAAAATCACGCCAGTATAGTATAAAACGTTACAAAAATATTTAAAATGTACTATATCGGCCCCTCTAAACTTTGAAGAAATATTAACTAAAAGTAGTTCCGTAGTGGAAAATAACTACGTACTCCAGTTTGAGTTTTAAAAAAAAAAAAACATGCATTTTTCCAAAAAAAATATTGTATACTTTAATCTCCAATTTATATTTTGAGAGACATTTTTATATGTTATTCTGTTCTTATAAAACATTTTGAAGAAAAGCGAGAATTGTGGGTTACGTAGTCCTCGGTTCAAACCTTGGAACATGCATTTTTCCTTTTTGGAGAAAGCCATCAGCTGAGAGACACTGGATAACTACTTCTTGGTTGCACATGTCCGTGAAGCGTGTGATAATACCCAACTGGCGTCGAGAAAACGTGGAACTCCTCCTATACATGAGCCCGAAAATAAAGAGCATTTTCAGTCCATACCCAAAATGGATTGTGATGGAAGGACTCCAAAATTAAACTGTATTGATAAACAAAATAACGTCGTTTTGAAGCCTCTTCATCAATTTTTAGAGTGCTAAAATCATTTTCCACCCACAATTTGAGAAAAAAAAAAACCATCTCCAATGCTATCTATCGGCTACCCTTTTTGGGTATTAATTTTTTACCTTACTCAAATTTGGAGAGACCTAAATCCATTTACTATAATTCTCAACACCTTTTTTCACTTCTTAGTATATTACAAAACAAATGTGTCGTTTTGACTCAAATTTAAGAGAGCAATCCAAAAACAATACACTTGGGGGAAAAAATGGAATTGGGGGATGATGCTATGTAGTTGTGTGCGCAGCACTGTGTAGTGCACCTCCGAGCCGTCGGACACGATCCGACGGCTCGGATCTCATCTCGGCAATGAATGGCTCTTGATCGTTAGTTGTCGAGATGAGATCCGAACCGTCGAATGCACGATCTAACGGCTCGGAGGTGCACAGCAGCAGCCCGAAGTTTGTAAAAATGGGTGTTTCATTGGAGATGACATACCAATCACTCAAATTTGAATAGAGGAGATTGATCAATTTTTTTTTGCCATCAGAAAATGCCCAAACGATCTACAAACAGTCAAACACCCATAATCCGGATCAAAAAATAAAAATAAAAATCCGGAGCCCTCTGTTCCATCGGAACCAGGAAAATTTTTCAGTGCCGAGCGGGAACCACGTGGTGCCTGCTCGCGCATCCAAGTCGTCCATTACGTGTTTGAACGGCTCAGATTTGGAGAGAGAAAAAAGAGAGAGAAAGTGTTGGAGTGAGAGGAGAGAGAGGGTTTCAATCCGAGCCGTCCAAAAGTGTATCGGACGGCTCGGATGCCCCGAGCGGATACCACGCAGACAATACCCGCTCGGCACTGAAAAACTCCTCGGGTACCCCCTTCACTCCTAGGTTGCATATAGAAGACCGGCTGGCCTTTGCCCCCGATGTTCTCATTTCAGTCCCAGACCAGAAGAAGGATTGAAGAGCAGCTTCAATTTAACTTTGTCTGAGGCAACACAAACACTGAACTCCAAAAGAATTGAATGCGCATTGATGAGTTGAGCTCTCCCGCCATAAGACAACAGTTTACTGGTCCATGATTGCACTCTTTTTAGGATCTTCTCAGCCAAACATCACAGTCCTGAGCCCTGAGTCTAGTAGAGTAGTAGTAATTAGGGGAACACCTAAATACTTGACAGGTAGAACACCCTCAGAAATCTCCAAAATGTCAAAGAGAAGGGCCTTCACTTGGTCAGGAACACCAGTATACAAAATGGAACTTTTCATCAGATTTGGTTGAACACAAGCTTGAATGATTAATTGCTCATTCCTTGGACTCGTTTATCCACCCTACTCATACATGATTCGAGGTAGCCTTCTAAAGAGTCCCTTATTCAATTCCCTCGTCAGAGATTTAGAACATCTGCTCCTTTTTATGGGCAGCATTGCCCGTATGAGATGGACTCAACCAGATTCGTGTAGAAGTCATGGCGGAAATGATTTTCCAGGTATTATTTCTGCTTCGTTCTCGTTTAGAACCCCCGAAAGGTGTTGGCAATTCTATGTTCATAGCATCAAACCAGTCCAAGACACGCATTTGAACAGCCTATGGTACTCTCTTTTCACCAAAGTACAGTTCAATGTAATATTTGGGCTTTTTAGGCCATATGGTGTAACCGGCTTTTATTTGTATTATCTGGACTTTTAAGCCTTCAGGTGTTTTGGGATTTGCCCCTATTGGATGTATTTTCTAACCTTTGGTTGGAATCCCTTTTCCCCCTTCCCCTTAATAAAATGTTACTTTTGCCGATAAAAGAAGAAGAAGAATGCATTGTTAATTAAGGAGCACAGTGCCAATTAAACAGCTCCACAAGTCAGGGGACTGTACCTACAAAGAAGAGCCAAAATGAATCGAAACATGAGGAACCTAAAGTAATTATCAGAGATTGATTCCCTCCAAAAGAAAGTGATTCCATGGATGCTATAGAAATGAGCGGAAACGAGCACAATGGGAGCTTCCTACCCAAGTCTTTTGATACCTGTCTGTCAAATCTCAGCCCCTTACTTTTTGGCAATCTCCCAGTCTAACTTCTGTTGTCATGCAACAGGTTTGTAGAACTCGATTATCAAGTGAGAATGAAGTCCATCCATTGTGTCCCAAGAATCAAGATTATGGGCCATAAATCAGGATATGCAAAAGCGAGGCAGTCCATCCGTTTCTTAATTGTCATTATGCATTCGTTGACTCTTTTTTTTTGTTATGATGGTTTTTATGCAGGACCTCTGAGCCATCAAAGTTCAATATGCTATTATGCTAACGTAATCTGATTCTTGAGTTCCATTATTCAGTGAAAAACATATACCTTATTCTCGTCAAAAAAGAACATTTATGGTTTTTTATGCCTAATCAGTAGCGTTGCTATTGTATCAATCATAGCAAGTCGTTTCAAGGTTACAAACAAGGGAGTTTCCCTTGCAGTGTAGCATACAATTGATTGCTTCACTTATTACTGGAATATACGTGGTAGAATATGGCTGCATATCCTGAGCTCTCATAAGCTTTTAAATGTTGTCAGGTCCTCAGGTTATACGAATATATTTGATCTTTCTCATGTTTTTGTAGAAAGCTGCTTAATCTTCCTCACATGGGAGCCGTTTGTTGATGATTTGATGAGAAACAACACACAAACTGGCTAAGAGATAAATATGACAACAAGTGTTAGAACTCAGAAGACTCGGAATAATCCGCTTGAGCAAAGCCAGAAGGAAAGACAAGATAGAAATTTGTGCAAGACATATGGACTTAGACTTTAGTTGAAGATTACCTCCTCAAAGCATAAGATATTCACAACTCACGAGGCTGCAATGCAAATGATGCTTGTTAAGTACCAGAATCCGATAGTGATCAATAGAGAGCCACTATTGTAACCAAGGGGTACTTTCCTTCCATTTGATTAACCTTCCAGCTTCCGTTTGATTAACCTGTCAGGCGTTTTGCTATTAGTCCCAGTATGGTTTGCTCCAATGAGCAATGTCCTGGTTGCACAACATTTACCCTACTGTACTTGTCAAGCTGACGCCTAACTCTGCTTGTTCCTGAATTTAATCTTAGCAGTGTTAGCACGTACAAGATACAACCTCTTATTTGATCTACATAAACTTGTAATGCAAAATCTTGTGGGAATTTTTCTTTTCGCTTTTACTTATCTTGTGTTCCACTTGCTCGTGAATGGGCCCGTACTCTTAGTTCTTCCATGATTCCATCTCATCTGAATTCAAGCATATTTTGTTACTGCATTTAATTTTTTTTTTTAATGTAATTCTGTTGCTGCATTAATAAAGTTGCCAAGTATTCACCTTGTGGATAAGCCACAACAAGAAAAAACACTTTTGGCGACAAACTTTCGGCGACCAAAATATTTTTTGTCGCTGATTGTCACCTTTTGGCGACTAAAATATTTTTTGTCGCCAATCATAGACATTTGGCGACTAAATTCAATTTTGTCGCCGATTGTGTGGACCTTTGGCGACTAAAACAGCCTTAGTCGGCGAAGGGCTACCTTTTGGCTACCAAATGTCATTTGGTCGCTGAAAAAAACAATTGGCGACCAAAAAATAGTCGGCAAAGAGAACCATTAGGCGACAAAAATATTAGTCGGGGAAAGCTACCAATCGGCGACTAAATTATTTTTTGTCGCCGATTGTGTGGACCTTTGGCGACTAAAACATCCTTAATCGGCGAAGGGCTACCTTTTGGCTACCAAATGTCATTTGGTCGCCGAAAACAAATAATTGGCGACCAAAAAAATAGTCGGCAAAGAGAACCATTAGGCGACAAAAATATTAGTCGGGGAAAGCTACCATTTTGCTACCAAAGCTAATTTTGTCGCCGAAAATTTATATATTTTATCATAATAAACTTATATATTTATTCCATCATCATCATATTTTTTGTCCGATTATTTGGCTACCAATTCTGCTGATTGGCTGCAGGTGGCCTATCTAGTCTACCTCCATTTGGTTTATTTATTTCTTAAATAGAAGTATTACAAGTAATCAATTTGGATCTGACAAGCAAGGAAAGAGCCAAGGGGATAAGTGACGTCGGTTGTCACGACAAGAATTTTATAAAATTCAATTAAGAAATCATTTATTGTTTGGCGTTTTGTTGTGAAATTTTCAAAATCCATTAAAAAAGGCTAGTCTTCTTCAATTTTTCAATATTCAATAGAAGTGAAAACTATATCCTACAATCTCGAAAACGAAATTCAGTCCCATACTCCCATTTTGATACTACAAAGAAGATGCCTCCCCTATTAATCATGCGTTGCAAGTCATTTAGTTCAGCTCTTCGTGTCATAAATGACCAATATTATGCAACAACAAAAAGAATGATCAATACAATTACAAAATTAAGGAGCAAATTAAAAATATGCATATATGTATGCCTTCCAATATTCGATACAACCACAGATATCTGAATATAATAACAAAAAAATAAAAGTACTAGTGTTAAGTGAAATAAACATCCAATAGCAACCACCGCAAAAAATAAGGACCTTTGAAAGATATCTCATGCTTAAGCATATTCTTCTCATCGTGACCTCTCTCTTTTTTCGCATCAGAGAAGAACATCATATATATACCGAGCTTCTAATAAGGCCGCCCTAAACTTTGCTAAGTTGCGGACTTCTTCTCATATATATATATAAACTAAATTTGTATTGTTATTGTAGATATAAACTAAACATATACATACATTTGTAGATATTATTGATTAATGATCCCTAAAAAATATGAAGTTCATCGCATATATCTTGGTAGCCAAATATTTGACACACATTAAATGCTACAAACGCGGTACACTCTCATTTAATTTTTGTGATCATTTTATCCTAAAACATCATAATTAATTTTTGGCTCTAGCCCTAGAATCAAATGAAGAACAGATACTTAATTATGAAAGTTTTAGAGACAAATATTAATTATGACCCTTTAGAATACAATGATAAAAAAAATAAGATCTTCGCACCAGCTCAAATAGATTAAAAATTGGAGCAATTAATTTTTTTAGACTATTTATTTTTAAAAAAATTAATTGTTTTAATTTTTAATCTGTTTGAACGAGTGCGAAGATTTTTCCTAATCATTTCATGTTAAAGGGTCATAATTGTATATAATAATATAATATAATATAATATTTATTGTATATAAGTATTATTGTATATATTATGTTTCATTTTCATACGTAATACTCCCTCCGTCCCTTTATTACAGTCCGGTATTCCATTTTGGGCTGTCCCTTAATAAGTGTCCATTTTGTAAAGTTAGTGGGTAAAAGTTGGTGAATTGTCTATTTTGTCCCTAAAAGTAGATTCCATTTTGAAAAGTTAGTGAGTAAAAGTGTAATGATAATGGGTAAGTAGGAAAAGTGGAGGAAAAAGTTGATGTGAAAGGTATAATGATGATGTCTTTTTAATAAGTTGGAGTTACGAAGCAGGACATTTAAAAAGGGACGGAGGGAGTATATATATTTTCTCTAGTATTGTAACACAAGTTGGGTCGTAGCCCAGCGGTTGCGCGCCCATAGGAAGGATAGGAGGTCGGCGGTTCGATTCTTGGGAAGTGCATGAGTAAGGATTATTCCATACGCGCCATGTGGTGATTCATGATGGCGCCACATGGCAGTACAAAGGGGGTGCCACGTGGCATTTAATATTTTTTAATATTATTTATTTGGCATCACATTTGGCGACAAAGATATTTTAGTCGGGAAAGGTGTATTCGGCGACCAAATTTTTGGTCGCCGTATGTAAATATGATTTTTCGGATGGGATGAATTAATTAGATTCGGCGACTAAAGTTAGTCGCGAATACCTTTTCGCAACAAAAGTGTTTTAGTCAGTAATAACTTTCCACAACAAATTATTTTGTTGGGAAAAACTAGCTTCGGCGACAAAAAAAATTTGGTCGCCAAAAACTTTCCCAGACCAAGTGTCGCCGACCAAACTGGCGACCAAAAAATTAGTCACGGAAAGGTTTTGACTAAAAACAACCATTTGGCGACTATTATTTTAGTCGGCAAAAGTGTTTTTTCTTGTAGTGAGCTGAGTCGTAAGGTGATGAATTTTCTAATCGTCAAGGTTTCTATAAATCCAAGTTTTCATGCTTTCATATAGTAATTTTCTTTTGTTGTCTCAAGGCTCTCTAGAGTGAACCCCAAGGTGTTGGGCTAGTGGTCAAGGTCAAGGACTTAGGGGTTTGCTCCCTCCCGAGGTTTCAGGTTCGAAACCTCTCACTTGCTATCAATTCCTTTGCAGGCCAGTCCTTACAAAGCTTTGTTTTGGCTTTAATCGAGACCACCCCCGCAAGTGGGTGGTGGGATTGGTTCCCCAGGATTAGTGAAAGTGCACATAAGCTGGCCCAAAAACCTGAGTTATCAAAAAAAAAAAACTCTCTAGAGTGGCACTTTGGTCCTCCAGAAAAATGGAAGCCACAAATAGGATCTGTGTGTGTGTGTTCTCCCTTGTTTGTTTTTCTCCTTTCTCTTAGATGTCTCAGGTCTTGTTTTTCACATCCTCATATGTTCCTATGTCACTTAGAATATGGACAGCTTACCTTTTTCCTACTTCTCAGCTGAAAGCTTGAATAAACAAATGCGACCTACAGGTAATTAGTATTTGTTTAATCCAAACTTGTTAATTAACCTGCTATAGAAGTTCAAATTGCATGAGAAGATAAAGCAGTTACCCAGTAAATATATACTTTTCCAAAGTCAGCCTCCTCATTTTGTTAAGCAGTTGCTATCTCTATCCTTTCACATCTCTTATTCTTATGTTGTTTATTCAACCATGATGCAGATGCTCACATCATTCGTTGCCAGTTTGTGTTTTTTGTATGCAGGTTTATGAGTCACCAATATACTTATAAAATGTGCTTATGGATGTTTAGAGTCAACTGAGACCAGAAGTCTTCTTTTATGAAAAAGAAGCATATACAGCAGCACAGTAAAAAAACTAAAACAGGGAAAAATCACATTCTTCTTGAGAGTTTCAAGCCTGCATTCTGATGGAAGAGGCCTCACTTCCCGAAGCGTAACGTATTTGATGAAAAACTTTCGATGTACAGTGTAAATTTTGAATCAATTAGTTCTTCCAGTTGATACCTCCTTTCCCCCAATTCATTGGGTAATCTAAATCATTCTTAAGAGTTCTATACAGAGCAGTGTCAGAGTAGACGGCTCGCGATGAGCTTAGTCGATGCCTGTGCCTATGACCTTTTGGCCGCTTGGGGTGGCTATTCGCTTTCTTTTCTCTCTTTGTTTCTTCGCCTTTCTCATTCTTTTCTGCCTCCTTTCCTTTTTCCATTTCACCATCAGTAGGAACAATGTACACAAACGGCCCAACTGGGATGTCATCCATGTCCAAGAGGGGTTCCAAGGTCTGGACCACATTACTCATTGTGGGTCTGAACTTCGATTGGTGACTCAAGCATTGATATGCCAAGGCTGCAGCCTTCTTAGCCCCTTCCCTTGAGTACTGCCCTTCCAACCTTGGGTCAATTAGCCGGTCAAGCTTCCGAGGATCCTTCAAAAGGGGTCGTGCCCATTCTATCAGACTCTGCTCTCTACTGGGACGGCTCTTATCTAGAACTTGTCTCCCCGTTAATAATTCCAAAAAAACTACGCCAAAGCTGTATACGTCGCTCAATGTTGTCAAATGACCTGAATTTTTAGGTTAAAATGTGGGAAAACCCTTTAGGGATCACATATTTCACGGCTATTCGATATATGCTAGTACAAAGATTAAAGTAGAGTAACTTGCCAGTCATGATGTACTCAGGAGCAGCGTAGCCTTCTGTGCCCATGACTCGTGTGGTAACATGCGTCTGGTCTCCTTCAGGGCCATCCTTTGCTAGACCAAAATCAGAGAGCTTGGCATTGAAATCCTGAGGAAAGGATCGTAGCCAACATATCATAAGTTCAGAGAGGAAAAAAAAACAGACCATAAGTTCCTCTCTTGGTTGAATAATGATTTCCATGTTGAATAGGTTGTAACACATAAGGATTTCAATGAAGCTGTAGGCAGAGGGAATTACAGAGTCTAGTAAGATGTTGGAAGCCTTAAAATCCCTATATATCACTGGTATCTCTTCACAGTGGAGGAAAGCAAGGCCTTTTGCAGCTCCAACAGCGATTTTAATCCTGGTTAACCACGGCAACGTTATAGAAAACCCTGCATATGTAAAAATGAATATCAAAACAATAATTACAGGCTTTTTTCTAGTATTAGTATATGCAGGTTTGTAAACGAGATAAGGGCAGGAAGTACTTCTGAACAGTTGGTTTTCTAGGTTGCCTCGTGTCATGTATTCGTAAACAAGAAGCCTATGCTCATCTTGGCAACAATATCCGATTAACTTCACCAGATGGGGATGCCTCAATTGCCCGAGGAAGATGACTTCAGCCTAGAAATCGTGACATTCAGACAATTTTCCAAGAAAAAAGAAGGGAAAATGCAAGGAAAACAGGGTTGTAAAGCATACCAGCCATTCCATGTGGCCTTGAGTGCCATCCAAATCTAGTAACTTGACAGCAACAGGCTGAGCCTCCAAGCCAGGTCTAATCTTGTCATGGATGAACCCTTTATGAACCGGGCCAAACCCGCCTTCACCCAGATAGTTGCTCGATGAGAAGTTCTGGGTGATCAGTTTCAGCTCTTGGAGAGTGAACACATGAAGGTTTGTTCCAATCACAGAATTGGAGAAGTCGCTGGCGGAAAGCGGCGAACCCGGGTTGCTCAAATCCAAAAGCGACAGCCGCTTCGATGAATGTCGCTTGGAAACGCAGGTTTTCGACTCGGGGGGTGTTTTCTTAGCCTTGAAGCAACTGGGTATGATGGTTCTCAATGTAATCTTGAAACCCATGATGTGTGGGTCTAAAAGACCACCTGTTGCTTAAGTTGGTGAGAAGCACGAGTGGAGTTTTGGGTGTTTGGATAATGAGAAAGGAAAGAGAGGAGATTATATGGTGGTATATAATTATGCCTCTGGTACTTTAGAAGACTTGGGGGAAAGAATCAACAGAAAACCTCATTTTTCCTTACTTGCATATGCTCATGGGATTTGATGGGTGGAAATCTTGTAGCTCTAGAAGGATGGTAGAATTTTTGTTTTGGTACATAGTATCTATAAAGTACCATCATATATAGAGTTTAATCAAGTCAGGTTTCTATATGGGTCCAGAGTAAAATGACGCAAAGGCCATGACTTGACTTTGAATAGGTTAACACTAAACTCTTCTGGTGGTTGGGATTATTATTTAATTGAGGGCTGATGGTTTTTGTGTTTCTTATGGTAAGATCAATTTCTCCTAATTGTAAGTATTCTTGTTTGGAAAAACTATGTATGTATCTTCGTATACAATTTGTTGGGAACCGTACCCAATACAAATAACAAGCACAAAAGAAGACACACAATATACGTGGTGGTTCGGTCTCAATACCTACTCTACGGAAGAGAGAACTTCCACGGAAAATAACAAATCACCATTCAGCTCCTAACACCATGGCTCTATACAATGTTTTTCGCTCACTCTCACATCTCTATTTTTTCCCTCACATCAACTCTCCTCTCACCTCGTGACCGGTGTTCCCAGCAACTGTCGAAGGAGCTGCCATCCCACACACACGTTCTTCACACAAACCCTTTTAAATAAGGCAATTAGCACTAAACACTCGAGTTGCCTAGATGCTTCTGGAGCTAACCACAAATATGCTCCCCCTTGAAACACAGCACAAATGTCTTGCCCACTTTAATTCCCTTTGATCACTTAATTATCTCAGCCAATACCAAACAAACTACTATGGACCTTTTTCTTTTCTTTTTTCAAGTAGCATTTAATATGGGGAAAAACCCAACACAATTACTATGGGGACACTTGATGAAATATATCCATATAATGTCAGGTACCGCGAAAACTTGCCTGAAAGTGCTCCGAAAAGAGCAACCAGTGGTTGAGATTCACTTTGATGTTTGGATCCCACACATCATAAGTGAATCTCAACCACGGATTATTCTTTTTGGAACATTTTCGGGGTACCTAGCGTTACGTATCCGGAATATATACGGGGAGAGCCATTTCAGTCGCGAAGTAAATCCAGAGGTATATCCCTTGCTTTCGCTTTCATGAAACCAAAACTTCCCCTGGTTGTTAAGTGGAAAATGACATACTTTGTTTTAGTCCTCATAAAATGGCAGTAACATTCTTCCGTTTGCCAATGTACACTTGAACCTGGCCAGTGGCCAAAAAAGGTGACTCAAAATCCGAAGACTTGCTTTATTTTAGTGGGTCTATTTTTTATACTACTTCATATTTTTCCCACGTTTTAGCCCAATGAGTCTCATACGCACAAATATATGGCTGGTTTACACCGTATGGGGTCATCATCATAATTATGTGGGTCAAATAAAACTAGTTTTTCTCTTGCTCTAACTTAACTGACAAGGCTATGTCCACACTGGCAAAATAATAATAATCGGGCAAGTTCTAGCTAGGTGTGTTTGCATAATTTATTTAAGGACTTTGTGAAGTTTTTTTTTTTCCCCGCCCTTTCCTTTCACAAATTCAACGTCATTGGAAGCCAACAACTTTGTCCAAGTAGTCAGGCCGCATCAACTTCCATCTCCAAAAATATATCGGAGACCTCTTCTCTCAATGACTAATATGTATGTGTTGTTGGGCTTCGATAGACTCGCCATTAGACCGACCTTAAAGGTCAGGATGATTGAATAACCATATAATTAGTGACAAGATCACCGGTGACTTTAAAAAAGTTGACGAAGTAGTATGATACTGAATAATAAAAATCACATAATCCCTATTCCCAAAAGTGAATGCACCCCGTCGGGTAAGCCGTGGGAAAGAAATAACGGCGTCAACCTTATTCCCTTTCCCGGAGGATTCCAAATATTGTTGCCCGACTTTGAAGCAAACAGAGCTTGCCCAGTTTCCCTCTAATCCAATTATGATGAAATAAAGTCTTTTCTCTGTTTGTTTGGCTGTGACTTTAGTTGTATCTCTGGCTCATGAGTCCCCATTGTTGATTCCCCATTATCTAATCTAATGTGTTGAATGACGAGAAACTTTCAGGTATACCGGGAATACCAAGCCCCATGGTATTCCTTTCGGTCCGTTTCTCATTTTTCGGCCATTTTCCGATCACATTTGAATGATCGATTTCGTTCATTTTGTAGAGTTCGGCGAAAACCTTATCATGCCAAAAATTGTGTTCATCGGACTTTATTTGATACATGAACGGCACACGTGAAAATCACAAAAAAACCAAAACTGGGTTTTGATTCAGTGTGTTTTTGGACTCAGTTTTGGTTTTCTTCAATTTTCACGTGTGCCAATCATGTATCAAATAAAGTCTGATGAACACAATTTTTGGCATGATTAAGTTTCTCACTAAACTCTACAAAATGAACGAAATCGATCAACCAAATGTGATCGGAAAATGGCCGAAAAATAAGAAACGAACCGGAAGAGATACCATGGGGCTTGGTATCCCCGGGATACCTAAAAGTTTCTCGTGACGCACAAGCCTAAGAAGTCTTTTTCTTCTCTTGCTTGTTTTCTCTTTGGCTGTTTTCTTGATATATTGTAGTACTTTGTACCTAGGCAGTCTTTTTCTTCTCTTGCTTGTTTTCTCTTTGGCTGTTTTCTTGATATATTGTAGTACTTTGTACCTAGGCAGTCTTGTGTTTAGTTTAGACTTTTAGTTGTGTGGAGGTGTTGTTTGTTTACAAAAGGAAATTGTTCCACACAAAAAAAATCATATGTAGTTTTCAGCAATTTCAGGTATTGTCATTACTGAAACCAACAAATAGCAAGAGAAAATAAGGTGTGTAGTATTCGAACGGGAAAATAAAATGATGGTAAGAATCCTAACCGCGTAAATGCAAAATACTACCGAATGGCATTAATCAATTGCGCTCCATGGCCCCCACAACAATGAATAATGCAATGATCTACTATGAAACACATTGGATTTGGATTCGTTCATTTCTCTTGTTCGAATTTTCAGAGAAAGAGGAAAGAAAGAAAATACGTGAAAAAATTCACTTCTGTTCATTTTGGGATTTTGGATTTGGATTCTCTTTGCGCACAGTCTCCAATAAAAAAAATTCTCAATTATTACTCTCATTTCTCTATCTATCTCTCTCCACTCATTATCCAAAATCCCAAAACGAACATGGTCAAACTGATTTTTCTTTGAAAATGAACAAAGGAAAGTAACTATTTTCTCCATCCATTTTCCTCTTAATTATTTTCTCTGTCTTTTTCTTTCGTTCTTCAAGTTCCAAACACACCTGAAACGCATTCGATTTTTGCCTTAATAATTTTCTCCTTTTTGAGTGAATTTACTTTAATTGCATCATGCATGCATGCGTCATGTGTGAAAAAAGAAAAAAGAAAAAAGAAAAGGATAAGGATGAAGGAAAGTAAAACCATTGGGGGGGTCGTGGGAAGAATCTAATTAACGTGTCTACATGGGAAACAAACCGAAGACTCTGACTACTCCCCCTGTTTGTTAATTTGTAATTTGTAATTTTTTTTTCCCTGTGGTGAAAAGGATGCATCAAGATGTCAAGGGATCAATGATTCAAGATCTTCACAATCAAGCTTTGACCAATGATTCAAGATCTTCACAATCAAGCTTAGAATCTTGAGGTTGGTAAGGAAAGTTGACAGTATGGCCTCTAGTAGAGGGTTTTCGGGAGTGAAATTTTTTTTTCCCCGGCCGGGGTATCTGCGTCAGCTTATCTTTTCAGTCTAGTCAAAGTTAGATCATTCAAATTGGAACTAGAAAAATCACAAGAAATTACTTGCGATCTGACTCCAGAAATCAAACCCGAATAATTTGTAGGGAAAATGACCGTCCGGGACGTGTTTTGATAATTAATGGAGTACCCGCCAAGGATATTTTCAGTATTAACAAATGTTCTCAGCGTATTCTTGACGTGTATTAATTATCAAAACACGTCATTGGCCGTCATTTTTCCTAATTTGTATGGGGAGCAAACCCATTAATCAACCGGACTCTCCCTTAGGCTCCGGGGATGGATTTGCTCATCAGTTTTCAACTTTTCATCATCATAAACGACCTAGTTTAGGTCCCTTAAAAAAAAACGACCAGTTTGCGAGACTAGCGGGTTGCTTCAAAATAGGAATAATAGATTTATTGTGCAAAAATGTGAAGATTCAAATCATTTAGTTTATAGAATTCGTCAACCAATACATGATAGATTGGGTGCGCACCATTTTTACACCCAATGACATACTAGCAATAAATTTTCTTTGCTGTTGAAAAAAAACAAAAAAAACAAATCATTGAATAAGAGGCAGGGCCAAATCTTAGGCAATTAAGGCGAAAGTATAAGGCCTCCATAAAACGAGTTCGTTTGGTGACACTAAAAATCCTTTATGTGCACCGCTGTTCTACTGTCGTAGTCCTTCTTGTAGCTAGACAGTCTTGTGTTTAGTTTAGACTTTTAGTTGTCTGGAGGTGTTGTTTGTTTACAAAAGGAAATTGTTCCAAAAAAAAATCATATGTAGTTTTCAGCAATTTCAGGTATTATCATTACTGAAACCAACAAATAGCAAGAGTAAATAAGGTGTGTCGTATTCGAATGGGAAAAGAAAATGATGGTAAGAATCCTAACCGCGTAAATGCAAAATACTACTGAAAAGGCCTGATGGCATTCATCAATTCAATTGCGCTCCATGGCCCACACAATAATGCAATTATCTACGATGAAATACACTGGGACCCGTAAGATATAATTTCTACTAAAATATTTGAGAATATGGGACCGACGGGCGACGGTATCAGACTTTAACAGAACTATATTAGAACCTGTGATATATTTACTTATTTGATATTTGTAAATGAATCGAATGAACTTGAGAAATATAGCGATAAAACTCAAATGCTACCAACGGAAGTGATTGACATTAATGACGGAAGAAATTAAATGGACTAAAATATTTGACACATTTATAGTACGAAAATGAATGTTTGACAGGTTTATACGAAAATGAAGTATGACAAATATAGGGACGCAACCAATAGATAAATTAAAATTGACATTTGTAATCAACCAAAACATTACAACAAAAATATGTTGAGCTAATTTGATTGAAAAAACCAAATGTGATCATGAAGACGACCAACGATTAATGTAAGTGAAAAGAGTATTTACCACGTGTGTATCCGATGTTAGTTGCCAAAATACACCATACTATAGCATTTGTCAGTGGCATTAATTAATCCCTATGTCTACCTGAGTGCTTGTTTGGAACCCATGGAAATATTTCGAAATTAAGGAAGAGGGAAGAAAAAGAAATTCACTTCTCTTGTTCGGATTTTCGGAGAAGGAGGAAAGAAAGAAAATGAAATGTTTGAAAATTGAACAAATTAAGGAACTATTTTTTCCTTCCATTTTTCAGTTTTTCTCTTAATTATTTTCTGTCTTTTTCTTTCTTTCGTTCTTCAAGTTCCAAACACACCCTAAATGCATTTGATTTTTTGTCTTAATAATTTTCTCCTTTTTGAATGAATTTCTTTAATTGCATCAAGCATGCATGCGTCATGTGTGAAAAAAGAAAAGAAAAAAAGAATAAGGATGAAAGAAAGTAAGTACTCCGTACTTATTTTTTAAGAAGGTAATTTCAAGCTCAAAAATTATGTGCTTACGCAAATAATTTTTCTACCACTATGGATCTTGTTTGATAGATCTCATTGAGATCTTTAATACGGTGCAAAAAAAATTGAAAAATTATTTTTCATTTACATTATTTTTGAGTTTGAAAATGTGAAATAAACTACTTATTTTTTAAGAAGGTTTCTGGAACGGGGCCTAAAACTATTCAGGGTCGTGGGAACAAACCGAAGACTCTGACCACTCCACTGTTTCTTAATTTCTAATTTTTCAAGGCTAGTGATTTTGCCACACCCTTTTTTGATAACGCCACACCCTGCAAGTGTATTTTTGGTGCAAAAATACACTTGCAGGGTGTGGCGTTATAAAAAAAGGGTGTGATAAAATCATTTCCCTTTTTCAATTTTTTCCCCCTGGGGTGAAAAGGAGAGGATCCGGGATACTGCAGGCCACTCTTTATTTGTAAAAGATACTCTCTCCGTCCCACTTTGTTATGCCTATTTCCTTTTTTGAACATCTCAAAAAATTGTCTATATCTCTTTATTTATGTAACATTTTATATATTCAATATGAATCTCGTTTGATAGATCTCAATTAATTCTTTTAAACAAAATTTTGGAAATCATAAAAAATATTATAGATTGTGATATACAGACAATTTTTTCTGAAATGCCAAAAAAGAAACAGACACAACAAAGTGAGACGGAGGGAATAATAAATATATCTAAACTATTGACAGTGGAAATTAACAATTCAAATCTGTACTATAGGCTGGACTATAGGAAAGTGCACCAATGGATTTCCAACTCCGGTGAAAAGGATGTATCAAGCCATCAAGTTGTCAAGGGACCAATCATTGTCCATTGAAGATCTTTACAACCAAGCTTAGAATCTTGGAGTTGGTCAGAAAGTTGACACTACGAGCTCTGGTAGAGGGTTTTCGAGAATGGATTTTTTCCCCTACCGTCAAGGGTGTCTGGGTCAGGTTACACGTATCTCAACTAATCACCTTTCCGGTTTAGTCAAAGTTAGGTCATCTACGCCGAGATTGAAAAATTCACAATAAACTACTTTCTTGCAATTTGACTCTAGAAATCAAATCCTGATAAATTATATAAGGAGTAAACCTATCAATTAACAGAACTCACCCTTGAGCTCCGGGGATAGATTTGCTTTTCAGTTTTCAACTTTTCATCATCATAAACGACCTAATTTGTTTTCCCTTGTAAAAAACGACCTAGTTTGGAAGACCAGCGGGCTGCTTCAAAATGCTACAGTAGGAATTATTGTGCATAAATGTGAAGATTCAAATTATTTAACTTCCAGAATTCGTCAATCAATAAATGATGGATTGGATGCATGCCATTTTCGCACCCGATGGCATACCAGCAATCATTGAATACTATCAGAGGCAGCCCAAATCTTAGCCCATTAAGGTGAAGGTCTAAGGCCTCCAAATTGTGGAGGCCTCAGTGCCTCACTTCTAGTCCATTTGTAAAAATCCATCACCTTATAAACGGGGAGCTGTAGTGCACCCCTCGCACTACACGTGTAGTTAAGTGCACTACAGCACCTCCGATTCCTAGAAACGGGGATTATATAAAAACGAGTTCGTTTGGTCGCACTAAAATCCTTTATGTGCACAGCTGTTTCCCGGTCGTAGTCCTTCTTGTTAGACTTTAGCCTTTTTGGGTATTCCTTTCCTTGGTCATGGGTTCACACAACAACACAAGTATCTGATTATCAAAAAAAAAAAAAAAAACAACACAAGTATCAATTACTTATATCAAATAAGACTTTAGCCGCTAAAGCCAAGCGAATGGTTAGTCCAGTTGGTTGGTGGGTTTGCTCCCCACATAATTTATCAGGTTTGATTTTTGAAATCAGGTCGCAAGAAAGTAATATAGCGATAAAACTCAAATGCTAGCAAGTAGCAATGGAGAAAACTGACATTAATGATGGAAGAAATTAAACGTACTAAAATATTTGACACGTTTATACGAAAATGAATGTTTGACGGGTTCATACGGAAATGGAGTATGAGAAATATAGGGAAGCAACCAATAGATAAAATTGACATTTGTAATCAACCAAAACATTACAACAAAATTATGTTGAGCTAATTTGAATGAACAAATCCAAATGTGATCATGAAGGCGTCCGACGATTGTAGGTGAAAAGAGTATTTAACATGTAGTCGATGCTAGTTGACTAAATACACAATAGCATGGATTAAAAAAAAAAAAATTACACCATAGCATTTGTGAGAGGCATTAATTAATCCCTATGTCCACCTGAGTGCTTGTTTGGAACCGATGGAAACAAGTGATTTTCAGATACGCGTAAATCGACCAGACATCCCAAACTCTTTAACAAAAAAAAAAAAAAAAGTAGAGTCAAAACCGAGACTGGCCGGTCCAAAATGGCACCTGGTTCAACATAGAATTAGAAATAAACAACTGGAGTATAAGAAATGCTTTCATTCTGTTGTCTAAATTCTAAACAAGAAAATCATCCATTTCTCGAACATGCATGTATTTACACAGCCCGGCAGTAAGAATTGAGCCCTTTTTTTCTAATTCCAACTCATATCCACATTAATTGTGCATTGAATGAACTCCCTACAACCTATATTATTTTCCTGAGACAAAAAAAAAAAAAAAACCTATATTATTTTCTTTCTTCTTCCACTGAAAATAGATATACACAAAGATTCTACATACTCCAGGAACCCACAGCAGTACAGCACTGATGTCGTCGCTAAAGCTAAGGCTCCTCCAATTTGTACTATGAGTGCTAAATTCGTACTATGAGTGCTAAAGAATAAGTTTAGCTCCACCGGGCAACTACAAGAGACTTGAAACCTAAGTATTAAGCGAGAAAAGGCAAGTACTTAACTATTACACCAATCATTTTTGGGTAAAAAATGTTTGGGCCAGTTCACGGGCATTTTTCACTGAACCAACCACTTGACGGTGACGGCTAGTTTCTTTCTAACTTTTTTGGGTTACCATTCAACTAGTAACCAGGAAAAAAAATGGGGAAATGACGGCTCAGAACATTTTGGGGACCAATTACCAAGAAGGATGAGCCCATTAATTTGCAGTCTAAAAGTCATTAAGAAAACCACATCCTTACTAGTCATTAACAGAAAATCACGTCCTTACGAGTCATTAAACTGGAATTCTAATCCTAGGCCGTCATTTTCCCCCCAAAAAATTGCCAAACAAAGGAGAGAGATGGGTGGGATGGGTGTAGAATTTAAATGGGTTTTCTTGCTCAGTTGATGTCAGCCCAATCGGGCTTTGTCTGATTTCAGTCCAGCCCAAAAGTTGTAGGAATGTCATAGCTGGACATCATATGGGCCTAGAATGGTGGCCCTTCCAATATATGCTCAGTTTACCGAGGAGGTCACAACAGGCATAAATAAAACAGATTTCGGGACTGCTTGAACCTACTTGCAAAGACTTGAACACGTACTCAACGAGACGGACGTCGTTAGCACGAATCGAATACAAGACATCGTGATTTACAGTGGATCTAGTAATGAACGGCTAGCTTGACACCCTAACACGAATAGGCTACGTACTAATGTTAGTGGTGGCTGACATCTATCGGTCGTATTTTGTGGTTCATTATAACAACTTCCATAAGGATTGATTGAAACCGGATAAACTAAAATGAACTTGCTATTGACCTTGTACGTATGGCAACAATTAATAAAAAATTAGTGGGAGGTCCACTATAGTATGTTTGTAACCCACTAAATCCACTTCTAAATTTCATAACCCCTCTAGTCTACTAATATAGTTATATAACCTAATAATTCCAATTTATTTAAAAAGAGATATTTTACAAGACCAAAAAACCCTCCTATATAACATATAGAGAGAGAAATCCTAGATTACAAAACAGATATGAGCCTCCCCTCTCCCCCTCTCTCTCTCTCTCCCTCTCCTCCCCTCCCTAACAGGGAGGATTTATTTATTTTTGATCGTCAATAACAGGGAGGATGATATTCAATTTGACATCCCTATTCCACGGTTGGCAACTTTAGTTTAATGTGTATAGCGATACACGACGCCATTTGATAAAGGCAGCAGCGGCGCAAAGGCTTTTTCTAGAACGCGAGCTATGCCTTTACAGTTTCTGCTCTTTGCTAATTCATCGACTCTGTAGATCTCAGACGAAGATCCGAATCATGGTAATTGTTGTCAACCAACGACTAATTCATATATTCGTTTTTGGTATTTGTATTCAGAAATTGTAGATGATGAACTCAATCTTGATGTTGGATCGTTGGCTCACTCGTTTGTTTGCTTTGTTGTTGTAAACCGCAGTCAACGCTTTTCAACTTCCATTTGTTTCTGACGGTGGTGCTTCTGATGATTTGCACCTGCACATACTTGAATATGCAGTTCCCCACCCTCTTGAAACAAAAAACTGGGTATGTTTCAATACCCATATATCCAGCCATACATGCATAGTCATAAGGTTATATTTGTGCTTTTCATCAATCACTTATTGATTTGGTCTGCGCAGCGGTCTCTCAGACTTGCTTCTGATATATTTGGAGTTTTTAAAACAGACTGTGTTTTTTGAAAAAATATATAAGGTTATTTGTGTGTTTTTGTTGTTATTTAATGTCATTTTTTTAAAACATTCTCAGTTATAGAGAGATATAATAATATATAACGTTATATTGTTATATATAACATTCTAGATTAGAAATATTCTATATTATTTAATAAAAAGAACATATAACGTTATATATGACCTTTTGTACCATGTAACGTTATATATGAGCTTTTGTCATATATAACAGTATATGCTCCGTTCTCGATCATTTATTGAATTGGTTCACGTAGCAGTCTCTCCGATTATACGTGAAAATATGTGATTTGAAGCTCGGTTAGCGATGTGGTTATAACGTTATATATGGTTATAACGTTATATATATATATGAGCTTGTATTGACATAAAAAAAAATATGTCAATTTGCATAGAGAACATATAACGTTGTATATAAGATTTTGTCTTGTAAAACTCCAAAAAAAAAAAGAAAAAGAGGAACTAATAACGTTATATGTTCTCTTATTGAACAGGTCCGCGCAGCGATCTCTCAAAAGCATATATGGATATATCCATATATTATCAGAAGCAAGTCGAAGAGACCGCTGCGTGGACCAATTCAATAAGTGATGGACAACAGAGCATATAATGTTATATGTGAACTTCTGTCATGTGTAATATGTGTTTTTCCTAGAGTTAGACATATAATATTATATCTCATTTTTTAGATTTTAGATATATTAATGTTGTTTTGAATATGTATATATGTACATATAGAGGTTATGGGAATACTATTCGGAGGCAGAAAATCACAAATTTTGAAGGATTCGATGAAGGTTTTGATGAAGAAACGGTGAAAAAATAAAGCTCGACCCCCTGTGGCCTCATCAACATTCAACTTGGGATTAAGGCGCGATTGAAAACAAGGATAATGGTGGCATGATATGTGAACATATAATGTTATTTTTTGAGATATATAATATTGTTGGAAAGATATAATTATGTTGTTTTGAGACATATAATTTTATATGTCATGTTTTGTGAGACTTAGAGCTACAGAAACTCAGATATAATGTTATATATTCTATTTTTTTGTGAGATTTAAAACTACAGAAGCTCATATATAATGTTATATGTTCTGTTTTATTTTTTTGTGAGATTCAGAGCTGCAGAAGCTCAAATATAATATTATATGTTCTGTTTTTTTTGCGATATTTAGATATTCAAAAACTCACATATAATGTTATATGTTTTGTATGGACCAGCATATAACGTTAAAAACTAAAAACAAGAAAAACCAAAAAGAAATGTTGCATGTTAGAAAATTTTTGCCACACATATAATGTTGTATGTTAGGAAATTTTTATCACTCATATAACGTTAAAAAATCAATACAAGAAAAATACGAAAAAACAAAAAGAGAAATTTGTCACATATATAACGTTAAATGTTAAGTGTAGCGGGTTCAATAAAAAAAAATCGAGAAAAATGAAAAAATATGTTTTTTGTTACACATATAACGTTATATGTGGCGTGATGGCAGCAGTGACGGTGGTGGTGGCGGCGGCGGCTTGATTACAACAAAAACGAAAAAAAATGGAAAAAATACATTTTCGTATTAGCCAAACAAGGCCCTTATTTCTTAGGTGGGGTATTTTTGTCATTAAAATTATTAGTGGACTTAGTGGATTATGAAACTTAGAAGTGGATTAGATAGGTTTTGAAACTGCTATAGTGGACCTATGCAAAATTCTCCCTTCAATTAAATCTTCATGTCTTTGTTGTACCACTCGATCGCGTTGTACATTACGTAGAAATTCAGTGATTCATAACTTGAATCATTTACCGGTTCCTTGGTCCAATCATTTTAGCATCAAGACGAAGGCATTCTACAACTCTTGTGACAAACTTTGAGCAAGAAAATCTGTTTTTTGGCCTACTTGTCAATCATAGATTTACCCAAATCAGCTTGCACTCTTGGATTTACACACGCATGACGCATTCATGTGCGCAATTCCCGTCGGTAGCCCTCCAAGTTTTTTTCCCTTCTTTTAGTTCTTTGGTCAAATCTTAAGCTGCTCATGTTTTATTGAGTCGTTATATAGTCGTTATTTCATTTTCAATTGAATTTGTATGAACACAAATCGTCTTAATTATTTCAAGAAATTAACAAGTTTTGGTTAAGATTAACATATCCAGAGATGCCCCGCGGAACCCTCACAACATCCGATGATTCGTAAGTGCCGTCGGGCGTTTCTTGAATGTAACATTTTTGGATGATTAAAAAAAAAAAACTCACAGCGTGGAGTCAATTTAGAGAAATATCAAAACTCAAAAGCATCAAGGAGCCGTTCTTGATCAAACAAGTTGGAGCCGTTTTTTCCCTCTGACTGGCTTAATATTCGTAACTTAATTTCCACTTGTCGGTTGTAATTTTGCGAGAACTTGTGACTGTAGGCAAAGAAAGTGTGGCTGGGTTGAGGACTTGGTAGGAATCCAGTTCCAATTTGTCTTCTAAATGTGTGTTAGTAATACTAGTACTTCTCGAAGAAATTCCGACTACCATGCAGTAGGAATAGTGGCGGAGCCAAGAATTTCATTTAGAGGGGCTGGGAACCTCTTTACAATCAATCAATGATCATTCTTGCGGTTCCCCGATTGATTGTTCGACTTTTATTTTGAAAAGCTAAAAATGAGTTGGATGGACTAAACATGTCAAATAAAATAGCAATTTGTTATTTGCCTACCTGAAACAATCATTTAATTCTTTAAGGGGTCCATTGATTTGGTTGAAAACACGCGACGATGAGCACTTTGCCCAAAATTTCTAATTTTTCTAACATTTTTTGAGTTGGTGTACCAACAAAAGAAAAAAGAAAGTGTAGGGGATAAATTTTCAAGGGGCACGTGACTCCCTTGGGCCTATACTGGCTTCGCTCCTACTCCGTTCCTGAAACAAAAATAAGTACTTATTTTTTAAGAAGACAATTTCAAACTCAAAAATCATGTGCTTACGCAGATAATTTTCCTACCGATATGGATCTTGTTTGATAGATCTCATTGAGATCTTTAATACGGTGCAAAAAAAATTGAATTTTTTTTTTTCATTTACATTATTTTTGAGTTTGAAAATATGAAATAAGCTGCTTATTTTTTAAGAAGGTTTCTGGAACGGGGCCTAATAAAGTAGGAAGATCAAGTTTGTATCTAGTTTGGTTAGCTTGAGGTTTTCCCATGTGCGTGTAGGCTGAACCCATTGGGACCGGAGTATTAGCGGAGTTCACAATAAATCACTTAGACCCAATATACATTAAATGACTTTATATACACGTAAAGTGCTAAGCCTTGTAAGTGAATGTTTATTAAAGTCCAACAATTTTTCTACTCCGTATTTTTCTGATGTGGGACTCAATTTTTCACACATATTCCAAACAATCTCCCCTTCATGTTTGAATCATGCATTGACCATTGGGCCTAGCTTCCAGCCACGTGCCGCATGCAGTATGAATTTTTCTTGCTTCATCAAGAGTTACAATGGATTTTTTTGCTTCTCTGTGAGTCTTTGTGCAAGTCCACGATCACCGATACTGTTAGGAGAGTACATCCATAAATCGTTAGCCGTCGGCTCTGATACCATTCATTGGAAGTCTTCTGCCTGAGGTTTTTCCATATGCGCGTAGTCGGAAGCCGTTAGGGAGTTCCCCACAGAGTCCACACCACTTTTCCTAGACCCAATCTACATTGACCTATATATTCACTTAAAAGGCTAAGTTTTGCAAGCGGTGAGCCACCCAATGGAATACTAAGATCCAAACTCTTTTCATTTCCCTAACACGGGACTCAATTTTTCACACACGTTCCCACAAACACTTACACGCTCGTACTTATCAAAAAAAAAAAAACACTTTCACGCTCGTTTTGCATTCAATAAGTCTAGAACCACACCGAAGTTACAAACCCATTTACGCACCTACACATCCAGGGGTGTGTGGAACCCACACACTTATATGCATGTTGGGTGCGTAAATGGGCAGTGTGTGTAGAACTTGCACATTTTATGCGAACGGGTGTGTAAATGGGCGTGTGATTTCAGCGTTGTACTAGAAACATTTTTGTTCGTCATATTTAGCTGGCTTAGAATGTGACAGCTCGGAACGACTACCCAATTAGGACAAAGTCTCAAAAGAAAAGTCAGTTCGGTTGGTTCACAGTTGTGTTCCGTAACAGCGGACCATGTGGCGGAATTGGGGTAGTCATCGCCCGCCACGTGCTTGTCGAGGGCTACCTACAAGCCGAATCCGGAATCCACACGTCCTTGTCACGTGCTCCCAGAGGAGAAAGGGTGAGAGAGATTTTTAGATTCATTGAATGGAATTGTTTACGTGGAAGGAAGCTTCAGTCATCACTATATTTTCCCCTTCTTTTTTTTTGGCTCAGTTAATACTAATAATATCCTCAATTTATTCTGCTCAAAATGATATATAAGCGCTCACGCTTTCGTTCTTCGCACTGCACTCGCACTCTTGATTATTGCTTTCGCGAATTGTTGTATTTTTTTGTTTTTTGATCCGAAACTTCGCCTCAAAGGCTTTTATTGAAACAGAAAACAGCCCAAAGGCTGAACAAGAACCGAGTCCGAAGCTCTAGGTTGGGTAGAAACCTCAACAAACGGGTTATCCATGGGGACAGGATAGAAATCTCTGGAATACAGAAGACCAAACTCTTTAACGGGCAACGAACGATCCGCGTAGGGACCAACAAACAACACCAAACCAGTACACAACCTGTTAATACAAATAAAATTGGAAAAATAGCTAAATGCCCGAGGGCCACCGGAACACCGTCGGACACCAACTTCTAATCTCGTCAACGGATTCCAAAAGTTTCCGAGGGCGGCAAAAGGCCCAGATTTCCGAGGGCGGCAAAAGCCCAGAAAACAGCCCAACACCGCCGAATTGTTGTACTTTAGAATGTATTTTAAAGAGGCTTTTACGCTTGCTCTCCCTGTCATGCACTGATACACTAATTATGTGACTTAGCCCTGTAATAATTGGCTAGAGCCCTGCTATTCGCAAGGAAGAATTACAGGGGAACCACGCAAGGAAAAATGTATTTTGGCCTATTCTGGATCCCACAAAAATCTAGAAAAATATCCATAAATTTTTGAATATTATTTTATGGGGTCCTATAAAAAATCAGCTCCCACGGATATCGGTAAGTATTACTTTTGGATTCATAGGGGCGAATTGAGCAATTTCGCCCTACGAATCCAAAAGTAATACTTACCGATGTCTGTTAGAGTTGATTTTTTACATAGCCTCATAAAATAATATTAAAGTAATTGGCTTTGGTCAAACTTTAGGCGTGTAGAAAACTAGGAGTTGAGAGAAAGACGAAAAGAAAGAACGGAGACAAGCCTCAAGGAGAAAAAAGTGTGTGCACTTCCATCTCTCCTCACTGTGTAACTTGAGTTCTTTTGATTATTTTCTAATTATCTCTTCGAAAAAACAAGAAATATTTATTGTTTTCTCATATTTTTTTTCTTTTCAACAATATAGAGATATAAATAATTTAATTATTTACATCTTTTTAAGTTTTCTCTAGTCCTTATTTATGTTCTGTCGACATCCTCCCTTTTCTTTCACCTTCCTTGATATTTTTGAACTAGAGTAAGTAGATTTGTACAGAAAAGTTTAGATGGAAAAGAATATAGCATGCTGAGACAGATGATTTTTGTAATAAGATTAACAAGTGGGAAGAAATCGATATTCAAAAGGGATGCCACTAAAGCAACCCACCAAAACGAAGTGAATATTCACCCTTTCTTGAGTATTTGCCTACGCGAAGCTCCGAACCATTTATGTAGCGACAAGTTTTCGCCAGCGACATTATTTTTTCATTTTTGTTAGATGGTTGAAAGACAAGGGGTGACACACGTTGTGGTGTGGTGATTTTTTGTGTGTGGAAAGTACCACATGATACTCCGAGAGTACCCAATAATTGGCCCAAGACATTGAGACAACATGCAAAGAAAAAATATCGAAAAAGGTGAAGCCCACAACTCCATCCTAGTGAAGTTAGTTGTCTCACCCTCCCTCCACAGTGGAGGCGGAGGTTCAAGCCCCACAGGAGGCGAATTTGGGGTTCAGGGCTATGGACAGCCTCTAGGCCCCTGTTGACTAACATACAAACACCCCGCTAACTCCGTTAATGTATACAAAAATAGAAGGAAAAAAAAGAAGAAGAACTAGCATAAGATTAAAGAGACACTGATCAATCGCATGTTAGTTTAATGATGATGACAATAATTTATTCCACTAACCAACTCTATATATTACAACTATTTAAAAAGATTGTAATTACTATGTTCTCCGTTAAATATGATATGATATGATATGATATTGTCCAAAGACCGAAAGACAAGGGAATCAGTTTTCTTCTTCTTGTTGATCTCTTAAGTCATGGACAAGTGAGATCTAAATGAGCTGAATAATTGACTGTTTAAATTAATTTATAATATGTTCAAAATCTTGAGTCTTTTTATAGGATGAAATGAGGTGAATTAAGTTTTAATTGAACTGATATTGAACCGATCTCAATTAAGTAACAATATATATCCAGTTTTATGAGTTTTGGAAAAAAATATTCAAGGTATTGATTAATTTACATAATGAATTGAATCGAAGTAATCACATAAACACAAGTTCAAAATTCTTTTACCAGCCCTAACATTCAGAGTAGTTTAATCTGTTTTCAAACACGTGAATTTTCTGCTCAGCAGTAGGTGCGTCAGCCATGCCTGGGCCGGGGATGAAAGACATCAATCGCCTCGTTCTTTCTCGTTTTGTATCAGTTAGATGATTAGTTTGGCTTTGTCCAAGTTATCTGTAATGAATTTCGTTGTGCAAGTGCCGTTGGACTTTATCAATACAATACCTCTCACTTTTGTCAAAAAAAAATAATTCAGATTCTACAATTAATAAAAAAGGTCTAAAAACATATTTTCGAATACAACTATATCCAGAGTCTGCTGATAAAAAAAAAAAACTATATCCAGAGTCATTCAATATATGTGTGTCCATGTCCAATTAATTGCTTGGAGTAACATTATGTCCGAGATTGTGCTTTAAAATTGAGTTCATAGTATTGCTCATAGTGGAGTATTTAATTTTTGGAACGAGGGATGGTGCTGTGCAGCAGGGTGCACAGCACCGTGCTGTGCACTGTCCGAGCCATTCATTCGGCAATCCAATTGTCCACATTTTATCGCTGCAATGAACGGCTTGGATATTATATGGTGGAGATGAAATCTGGACTGTTGAACTAAACGGAGAACTCGGATGGTGCACCCTCTGCTTTGATCAAGGAATTATAACTAGATTGGCTAAGCAAAAGATTAGCAGAAACAAACGCTTTTCTTGAGAAACTTTTATGTATCCCGGGGATACCAAGGGGTTGGTATCCCCTTCTGGTCCGTTTCTCATTTTTCGGCCATTTTCCGAACACATTTGGATGATCGGCTCCGTTCATTTTGTCGAGTTCGACGAGAACCTTAATCGTATCTAAAATCGTGTTCATCGGACTTTATTTGATACATGATCGGCACACGTGAAAATGGAAAAAAAATCAAAACTGGGTTCTGATTCCGTGTTTTTTTTGGGACAGTTTTGGTTTTTTTTTTCCATTTTCACGTGTGCCGATCAGGTATTAAATAAAGTCCGATGAACACGATTTTTGGTATGATTATGGTTCTCGTCGAACTCAACAAAATGAACGAAGCCGATTATCCAAATGTGATCGAAAAATAGCCGGAAAATGAGAAACAGACCGAAAGGGGATACCAACCCCTTGGTATCCCCGGGATACATAAAAGTTTCTCCGGTTTTCTGTTATTTCAGGTACACAACAAGAGGATCAAAAAAAAAAAAAAAGGGTACACAGCAAGGACTTCCCCGTAATTCAACTCCCCGTAACCAGAGAAGTGGACGTAGAAGAAAGAAGAAACTTGAAACTTCCTCCCTCCTCCCCCTCCACTCTCTCTCTCTCTCCAAAATTCAACTCCCATTCTTGTACTTTTTCTTCCCCCTCAAAGACCAAAGCTTTCACTCAGATCTCTATAAAGAAAAAGAAAAAGAAAAAGAAAAAGAAAAAGAAAAAAGAATTGTACATACTGTATTCAATTCCCTTCCCTTTCCGTCTTCACAAATCAGAATCTAGGGCTTCAACCAGTCCCTGATCTAATCACCAATTCTCCTCATTCTGAATCCTAAAAATCACTTTTCTGTATACAAATTCGTAAATTTTCGAGCTTTGAGCTAATTAACCTCGAAAGAAAATCCGGTGTAAAAAATCATGGTGGTACCGGCCATAGCACTGTATTCCACCCCGCCGTACGACCTCGAATACACCGGCCGATCTCCGCCGTCCGCCTCAAAGCCGGCCGTCGGCGGCCTCACGTGCCTTTTCTCGTCGCCGCCGCCGTCGGTGAAGCACGACAGAGGCAACGAATTGAGCGCGACGTCGTCGTTACGCTCTTCCAATGGCGGCAGCGAAGAGTTCGCGTCCCCGTGGCACGACAGAGGCAGCGAATTCACCGCGACGTCGTCGTTTCGCTCCTGCTACTCCCCGTGGGGATCGTACTCATCTCTGAAGCGCGATCACAGCCCCGCGTCGGTTTTCCATGGCCCCACCTCGTCCAGTAGCAGTAGTAACCTATCATCATCATCTCTACCGTTGAGAATTGGGCGAGAAAAGAGTTCTAGTTATAGTCATAGTTTGTTTAGTGGGTTTGTTACGCACGCGTTAGGGTCTTGTGTGGATTACGATTTGAGTAATGATTCGATAGATTCGCCGTCGGTGATGAGGGAAGAACTGCCGTTTAGCATGGAGGGTGATGTTGCGGAGTCGAGTGGTGGAACTTGTGCTGATGAATTGTTATTGCGTGCACAGTTGAGGCACAAGATATTTAGTGAAGATTTGGTTGTTAAGGCTTTTTATGAAGCTGAGAAGGCTCATAGAGGGCAGGTACACTGGTTTGAAATCTTGTTTTGAAACGAAAACCTGTTTTGGGTTAGAAAATCTGGTTTTGAAATAAAGGAAAGGGTTAGACTTCCTTGCCAAATCACTCATTGGGGTTGAGTAATTTGGTGAGAAATGAAGAAAGTACAAAACTGATGTTTTGTGATTGGCTCCTTCTCCTGTGAGGAAGAAAGGGCTCTCCTTTCTTATCACATCCTTTCTCAAAATCCGATGGGAGTGTTTAGTTGGGTTGTTGTTTTGGAATATTTTGAATTTTGGATTGAGGAGTTTTGTATTGATTTTGTAGGTTCGGGCAAGTGGGGGTCCTTATTTACAGCATTGCGTCGAAACAGCGGTGTTGCTTGCAGCTATTGGAGCGAACTCGACGGTGGTTGCTGCGGGCCTTTTACATGACACACTTGATGATTCTTCTATGAGTTACCACCACATTTACCAGACATTTGGAGCTGAGGTTGCGGATTTGGTTGAAGGGGTATGATGCGTTATTTAGATTATTATTTCGTTATGGACAGTTTGATGTCTTTTTTAGTGTTTGGTAATTGGAAGTTGTTACCTTAGTAAATTACTGTTAATGAAAGAATAAACAACCAATTTGATATCTCCTATCAGCATTTAACAGTATTCTCCTTTGTCAATATGAAAAGAACTTCACATACCATTCCGTGATGCTTTCAGCCATTGAAGGCAGCTGCTCCTAGTTACCTTGGAATTAAACTGGACAAGGACTAGTCAAAGAAAATAATTTGATGGTATACTGTTGGACTGCTATGCCGGGGTTGTGAATTAAGTACAATTGGATCTAGACTTAAGAGGATTGCTTGGTATAAAGTCATAAATAACTGACTTCTTGTCTCTGGGAAATGAAGTTCACAATCCGTGGGCCTTCTTCCTCTGCCCGACATTGCTCCGTCAGTCTTTTGCTCATTGTGGAAAATTCCCCCTGCTGCTCCCATTGGAATCTGGGCTGAGCTAGAAGTCGTTGTGTTGATTTACCCATTTTTCTTACTGTGCCTGCTTGTTTAATAAGAAAAATGAAGACTTGGCTTGCCTCTAGTCTGGCATTTTATTCTTTTCACAATTTTTGTGCTGTTGAACTATTCAATTCTTTTGTTCAAAAGAAGATGGAAAAAAAAAATCAATTCACAAAAACCTGGTACAGGTTTATTATCCTAATTTACACCATGCAAGTTGAAACATAGCATCCATTTACTTGTCGATGCAAGAGAGAATAGTCTCTCCGTTTTTTCTCCTTTTGCTGAATCAAAACTTTGAGAAAGATATTATGTACCAGGGGTTGTAAGTAACACATCAAGCGACCATGGACCTATGCATTGATAATCTGTAGTTATCTGATATGGCCAATGGAAGCTTTGTCGTTTGAAATGTCTTCCCCATCTTGCTCCAAGGAATTAGCTGCTTCATTTACACTGTGTATGTGTGGATTAACAGACTATGCAAGTACAGATGCCTATTGCCTCTCTGCTGCGTCCCTGAACTATAGCAAATAGTTTCCCTCAATCTATTTAAATGATTCATATGTACGTTATCTTGGGATATTGGTGAATTTCTCATAAGAAGTTTCCTACCTACTTGGGAAATCTTAGCGGTTTGCCTTACTCAGAATTAAGCTTGTGTTGTATCTATAGGAAGTTTAGAATACAACAACTTCTGCAGAAATCTAATTATTGTGTGAATCTTAACATTTCCAGTATTGTCGCAATAGTTTGGTGAGAGTTCTGGTAAAATAATTTCTTCCTTTCAAGATTCTAACATAATGAACTGCATATTTGTAGGTATCTAAGCTTAGTCAACTGAGCAAGCTTGCCCGTGAAAATGATATAGCAAGTAAAACTGTTGAGGCAGATCGCCTGCACACCATGTTCCTTGCAATGGAAGATGCCAGGGCAGTTCTCATAAAGCTGGCGGATCGCTTGCATAATATGATGACACTTGATGCCTTAAATGTGGTCAAGCAACAGAGATTCGCGAAGGAAACATTGGAAATCTTTGCTCCTTTAGCCAACCGTTTGGGGATCTTTAGTTGGAAAGAGCAACTTGAAAACCTATGTTTCAAATATCTCTACCCAGACCAGCACAAAAAACTCTCCTCCGAACTTGTGAACACCTTTGACCAGGCCATGATTACTTCTGCTGAAGAAAAATTAGGTCATGCACTTGAGGATGCAGCTATCTGTTACGATGTGCTAAAAGGGAGGCACAAAAGCTTGTATAGCATCTATGCCAAGATGTTGAAGTACTCTCTCTCTCTCTCTCTCTCTCTCTCTCTCTCTCTCTCTCTCTCTCTCTCCAAGCACCCATGCATGCATACGTATGATCATATGCATATCCAAAAGTGCCAACACTCTAGTTCTGCAAAGAAGGTTGCTGACATGCATTTGCTGGTATCTCTACTGAGTTAATAAATTGACATCAGTGATATATTTCAGTTGTTTTTACTTCAGTATGTAGCTTGTCCCACATTGGTTAATTAGAACATCCAAAACTAGTATATGAGCTTGGACATCCCTCCATTCATTTCCAATTGGTTTTGAGTTGAATGTTTTAACATGATATCAAGCAAGGCTTTCGGAGGCTTTTGGACAAGTCTTTGTTGATTAATTGCTCGTTTTGTGCCTTAAGTACACTTTGTTTCGTTGTTCATTGTGATTCATGTATTATGGATCCATTGCTTACCTCTCCACGTGCGTGTCAGTGGTCGCACGTGCAGGGGAGGGTAGAGTTTGTCCCATATCGATTAATTATAACCTTCAAAACTAGTATATGAGCTTGGACGGCCTCTCCACTCATTGTCCTTTTGATCTCAATTTGTTTGCTGAGTGCTGTGTGAATGTACATTTATCCCATATTTGTTTGGTGGTAATAGTTCACTAAAGTAAGCATTATTGCCTCGTTATGTGTGTGCTAAGTGTTAGAATAAGTTTGTAAATATTTGGCATACCGTAACTCTTTGGTCTTCATATTATGGTATTTTCTGAATTAGTTAAACTCATTAAGGAGGTATCATGTGCAGAAAGAAGCTGACGATGGATAAAATTCATGATATTTACGGGCTACGATTGATTGTTGAAAAAGAGGAAGATTGTTACAAGGCATTGAGAGTTGTTCGCCAGTTGTGGTCTCAAGTACCTGGGAAGTTGAAGGACTACATAAATGATCCCAAGCCTAATGGGTATATTTTCCCCCTCAGAACATGCATAAAAACGCAAATAATATTTCTGCTTTTAAATTTCATCTGATTGCAGGTACAGATCTCTACACACGGTAGTGCAGGGCAAGGGAATGGTTCCTCTTGAAATTCAGATTCGAACACAAGAGATGCATTTACAAGCCGAGTTTGGTATTGCGGCTCACTGGAGATACAAAGAAGGTGATTGTAAACTCTCTTCTTTTGTGCTTCAAATGGTTGAGTGGCACCGTTGGGTTCTCTCCTGGCAGTGTGAGACAATGAGCAAGGATCGATCAGCAGTTCAATTTGCAGATTCCATTAAACCACCCTGCACATTCCCTTCTCATTCTGAAGATTGCCCTTATTCCTATAAGCCTAGTCACAGCCCGGATGGACCTGTATTTGTCATCGTGCTGGAAAATGACAAGGTTTGTTTTACGATGTTTTCGTTAGTTAAATCCAAATAGTTCTTATTTTGTTGAGGGCATCCAAATAGTTCCTATCAGTTTATTTTTCTTGGACAATCCCTCCACAAATTCATGATCCGAACACAGGTGTAGGAAAGTGAACAATTATTCAGTGGTCTTGGGGCAAGGTCACGGGTGCCCTAACAGCCTTTTCCACCACAACATATGGGTTCATACACTTATTCTTGGCTCCACATGAGTATGTGATGGAGAAGGGTGTCGGGGCACCACAAGGGTGTGTCCCAAGAGCACTCAATAAATTTTTGTAGGAAAGTAGCTGGCTGGGTCCACTTCGGATGCATCTGGTCAATTTGGCTAGATTTTTGGAAAATGGCTATGGTGATGGTAGAGTTTGGTTAATTTGATTTATGGGCATTGCAGATGTCGGTGCAGGAGCTTCCAGCAAACTTGACGGTCCGGGATTTGATGGAAAGAGTTGGGCAAGGGAACTTCAGATGGTCTCCGGATGGATTTCCTGTTAAGGAAGAATTGAGACCAAGGTTGAACCATGAGCCAGTGGGTGATCCAACCTGCAAACTAAAAATGGGGGATGTAGTGGAGCTCACTCCAGCAATACCTGTTAAGGCTTTGACAGAGTACAGGGAACAGATCCAGCGCATGTACAATACTGTATCCACCTCCAAACATGACAATAATAGCACAGTTGGCCAGAGAAGTTGATAATGGCGTGCTTTTTACTCCTATATCTAACCGTTTAGGGAAAATCAGTTGTATATAAGTTCTTATGTATTTGTACAGCACAACTGTATGGTTCTTGCTTGAAATACAATGGCTAACTGGATTGAAGATAATGCAAAATGCTCGGTTTATATTGCCATATTAGCTAGCACCCATTTGTTGCTCTTCTGTATTGTTTTCCTGTTGGACTGTGCTGTTTTTGTGTGTCCAATTGAAAGCTGTAGTGAGGATACTTAAAGTTGAACAATTCGTTATCATTTATAACGCAAGTTACAAAAACTAGGCAAGCTCATAAACAAGCACCTTTTCCTTGAATTCAAGTCAAATTTGTTCAAGTCTGAAACTATTTTTGAATCGGAAAACCATGGATTCTTCATATAATAATCATAAATCCTTGTACATAATGATCCACACGGGAGGTCATAATATCATTGTGAACTTTGTCGTGGACGTTTAGCTCCGAGAGGAAATGATACCCGTTGAGGAGCTTCTTGTGGCAACTCTGTCTTCTGTTCTTGGGGAGGGTTCGAATTAGGATCAACACTCTCTTCATCCTCCTCCGTCTCTTCCACTGGCTGTGCAGGTCGCTTCCTGGGGATTGCGAGTTGGTAGTTGGGGCTGATCAATGTGTCCTGCTCAGGTGGTAGAGGAATTCCCGGCCCCACTATTGATCTTGGCAACGGGATTTTGTTCCTGTTCCTTGCCAACTCCAGCAGGGCCTATTGCACACATGATTAAACGCCATTTCAGTGATATGAGAGATGACAATTAAAGAAACTTCAACAAAACACAAATTCAGAGGACAAGAAGCAAATTTCAGGAAATAAAAAAATTTGTTTTCTGGACATGTCAGCAAGAAGTCTATGAAATGGAGGTTGGTAACTCCCCCAAACTTCCATGAACAGCTAGCGCTTCCAATCCTCAACAAATTAAGCCCGCATGCAAAAACCAACTAAAACTCCATGTCCAAAATACAAAGAAACAACTCTTGAACCATTCAACTACAGTCATGAAATGTAACTAGTGTAGAAAAAAAAATGCAGGACCCAACATTTGATAATTGTAAATGGATTAGCATATCATAGAAAGAATAGGTCAGGTACCTCTCGAGGTGGGGGTTGAGAGAAACTGAAATTGACTTTTGATTGAATGGCAAGTTTGACATCGTCGCAGTCAATTGCAGCTTTTCCGGCATGCTCAGAATACACCTGTGCATCTGTCAGTACATCGACGACGTAACGATACCACAGTTCCAGGAACTGATGCACAACACGAGGTTCATACTCATCCACTCCCATTGATTTTAGCAGTGTTTTTACAATCTTTGCGTCCCTAGGCATGTCCTCATCTCCATCTGCCATTTGTGCTATCCCTTTTATCTGTATAAGGCCAGGTTCTGGATTTCTCTGAGTAAATACTTCAAGGAACAACAAAGTACCTCACTACAAGTTTTTTTCCCCTTTGAACAGTCTACCTCAATACTCTGAATAACGCATTAAAGCAGGCAGGTAACGTAGAAAACGATGGAATGATTAAAACAAAACTAAAAATCAGTTGCTTTCCATATCATATCCTCCACCCCACAACGAAAAATAGGGGCCGGGGTGGGGGGGATAACATTTGCAATGCAACTAACGAGTGGTTGATGAAAGACGCAAAATTCCAAGTTTATTCAAAAATCAGAGAACCAAATTCATCATTTGGTAGTTTGGATTGAATGAAAGCCAAAACTTTAAATGCAGCAAACAAATCAGATCAATGAAACAATGATGTAAAAATTTCCAGGTACTGAGAAGACATATTTCAGTTGATGAAACAAATGATATTACACACCAAGGAATGTACATAGATTTTCTTAATTCAATCTCTCCTCCCGGAATGCCACAAACATAGGCTGCTTCTCAAAAAAAATTGTCCACTCCTCAGAAATATCAATCCCTCTAAAGGACTATGCAATGGTACCAAGCTCATTTGCACAGAATTCAAACCACATATGATCACTGCTACAATAGCAGTAGGAGAAAAGGTGGGTACCACAGTTTTCATACCAAGAATCCCATTGCAACCAAATGATCCAAGCCTTACTCGCCGACAATTTCCCATAAGAATATGTTTCTCGATGACAATCAACAAAGCTCAGGGTCAAACACTGAATACTTGCCCGAACCAATTTTCTCACATGGACAACTAGTTTTTCTAGGGATGGCATTCGGGGCGGATGGCTACCCAAATCCGCCCCGCAACCCGAACGGGGTAGAGAAGTGGTGAACCATAACCGAACCAAACGGGGTTCGGGGAATCTCCGAACCAATTGGGTAACCGAGAGAGAGAGAGGCAAAATTACAAAATAATAGCTCAGTTGTTTCGCTAATCAATCTCATATTCGAACCGGTATGCTTTATACATCCGTCAATTGCAGTTGGGCCAACAAAAAATCGTCAAGGAAAGCACAGAAAAAAATCCCAAAAAGATTGTTCAAAAAAGAAACCTTACCACTTCGGAGATGAGTAAAAATTTGGAGAAGACAACAAAAAACTAACCCAGAAAAAGAAAAATCAAAACCCATTATATTAATCAAACCATACCCAGTCTCCAGAAGACAAAAACTAGACAAAATACCTTAAAAAAATGTCCCCCTCAATAATCAATCAGGCATAAGCATTGAGCTGCGTAATCTTCCCCTCTTCACGTCGAACGCCGACAACCGCACCAGCAGCCCCAGCTGCTGGGGGATCTGCCCGTTCAGGAGATTATCGTGTAAATCGATGACGTTGAGGAAGGCGCAGAAGGCGAGCTGGGGGATCGGGCCGGAGAGGCGGTTGGAGGAGAAGTTGAGGACGGTGAGGTTGACGAGGGACTGGAGGACGGGAGAGAGAGAGAGAGAGAGAGAGAGAATTTCTCGATCTAGAGAGAGGCGGCTAGAGAAGAGAGAGAATGCGAATTGTGTAACCCTACATGTGTTTGTATATATATAAAGGGCATTTATGTAATTTTATTATTTTGGTTTGGTTTAGTTCATATAGAAGTTACACCATAACCGAATCAATATCCGTTCGGTTATCAAAGAGCTCAACCATACCCATATCTACGGGAAAATTTTCGGTTTACGATTTGGGTACCCATCAGTTCGGTTCAAATTGCCATCCGTCACAATTCTATGTGGCACTTTCTCGAGCTACCACAGCCTCAAAAATTCGTGTGCTGCTCAAACTTTCACAAGATGATCCATTGTCTTCATATCGAACTCAAATTATTGTCTACAAAGAGCTTCTGGCAGAAGCTCATTGCACATAAATTCTTTACAGATAGTCTGTATATAAAATGATTGGTTTACATACATGAACATAAATCTCTCAGGCAACACATGCAAATAACAGGTATAACTTGACAGCATCAGCATTTTTCGATATATTAGAATTATTCATTTCTGCCTTCCATGATCTAAACATTCAATTTGCAGGACTGACATGGCACCAAATATCGTGTTCATCCGACTGCTAGATCCTCACTTCAAAAATTATACGATTCATCTGATGGTAACAAAAATTATAGGGCTCATCTGATAGTAACTGAAAAGGGCCTTCCAAGAACAATGGGCACTATTACAATAATAGATATGCGTCACAGTGAGGAGATTTACAAAGATCACGGTTTTCAGTAAAAGCGTGATAAAAAGTGGTGCTTAAAATTTTTTATCACAGTTTAAGTCCAAAACTGAGATAAAAAGTGGGTTTTAGCGCGGAATAAAAGACATCGCTGTTGCGGCGAGATAAAAGAAAAACAACCTCATCCTTGCGGCATGATAAAAGATTTTAGGGTGAAAAAAAATGAGATAAAAGATCTCGCTCTTGTGGCGAGATAAAAGAGAAAAGATCTCACTCTTGTGGCGTGATAAAAAAGAGAAAAGATTAAACCCTTGTAGCATGATAAAAGATTTTAGGGCGGAAAAGAATGAGATAAAAAATCTCGCTCTTGTGCCGAGATAAAAGATAAAAGACCTCACCCTTGTAGCGTGATAAAAAACTTTAGCACAAAAAAAATGAAATAAATGATCTCACTCTTGGGGCGAGATAAAAAGCCTACCTATTTAAGCGCGCGGTCTGAATTTTCACGTGGACGGGCTGGTACTTATTTAGGCGGGCTTTGAAAAGTTATGTGAGGAAAACGATGTTGTTTTATGGATTTTGAAAAGTTTTTTTTTTTTTAAACACAAAAGGTAAGAAGATAAGCCCTAATTACACTCACCCCTAAAAATTCTTACGTTTCATCTTCATTTTCACGCCCAAAAAGATCGAGGGAGAAGGCAAATCCCACGACTGGGTTCCACCAGTGTCCACTTGTTTCTTCAACGACGGAGGAGCTGTTCCACTAGTGTTCGATTTTCATGTGGGCGAATTATGATCTTTATGGTTTATTGTAGTAGTAAAATTTAGTTATTTCGGATGTATTCCAAGTGCTTGACACATTAGGTAAAAAAATAATTATATTATTATGGCTCAGCCTTGTCTGAAAATGATTAAAAATCCAATTGGGAAGCCACCATTGAAATTAAAATTCAATATAAACACAAAATTCATGTGAAATGGTTAGTTTATAAATAAAAAAAAATCTAAAGTTTGTCCATAATGTTACAATCTGCAGGATGTGATAATTTTCATAAAGTTTGTCTATATCATGTTAATTGCATTTCAAAAAATTCAGCAAATTTTAAGGAAAAAAAAAGTTTTCTCACTTTAGAAAGTAAGTATAAATATTTTTGTTTTCCTATTATAACAGAAGTTCTTGGCTTGCTTAGTGGTAAGGGCTTGGAAAATCAATTAAGGGTGCATAGGTTCGAAACTTGGCAATGACAAGAAAAGAAAGTCTAATAAATACAAAGAAAAGATCACGTGTAATGATTTTTAACTGTGATAAAAGAGAAATGATCACGCGTGATTGTTTCTATCTTTCAATCACGGTTTATAACCGTGATAAAAGATAGTGACTTTAGGGGTTGTTTGATATCTCATATTCAGCACTTAAAACTGAAACAAAAATATAGCGTAAAAAGTTGATAAAAATTAAGTAACTTTGAGCTACTTAATTCTGGATAAATTCTTATATGCTTGCATTCAACCACAAACACCACCAATCCACCACCACTGTCGTCACTCAACCACCACAATCGCCACCACTACCACCACTCCACCACCACCACCATCACTACTCCACTACCACACTACCACCACCGCAACCATCACTATTCCACTACCACGCTACCACCACCACAACCATTACCACCACAACCACCATCACTCCACCAACACCAACACCACCACCACTCCACCACCACCACCACTCTACCACCACTACTCCACTACCACCACCACCACCGCCACCTCTCCCACCACCACCACCATCACTACTCCACTACCACCACCACAACCATTACTATTCCGCTACTAGGGGTGTGCACGGGTCGGGCGGGTCAGGTATGGCCCGCTACCCGAACCCGACCCGACATTGTCGGGTAAGGAAATTTCGGAACCGAAACCGAACCGACTAATGGTATAGACCCGTCCGTGAGCCCGATTTTTTACTTCGGGTCGGGTCGGGTTGGTCGGGTTTGCCTTGGTCGGGTCGGGTCGGGTCCGACCAGCACGGGTACAAAACACACAGACCCGAAGTCCGAACCGAAACTCATTTTTTTTAACAAACCCCAACCCGTACCCGACCGAACCCCCTGTTCGGAGTCGCCCGAGACCCTTCGGGTCGGGTCGGGTCGGGTTGCGGTTTTTTTGCACACCCCTAACCACTACCATTACCACCACTACTATCATCACTCCACCAACACCACCACCGCCGCCACCACCACTCCACCACCATCACTCCACCAACACCACCATCACCACCACCACTACTCCACTACCACCACCACGACGCTACCACTACCACAACCATTACCACCACCACTACTCCACCACCACGCCACCACCACCACTCCGCCACCACCACCACTATCACACCACCCCTACTACCACGCCGCCGCCGCCACCACCACGACCACGCCACTATTGCACCACCATCATTCCACCGTCACTATCACACCACCATCTCTCCACCGCCACCATCCCACCACCACCCTCACCACTACCATTCCATCACCACCACCACCACAATCACAAAAATTAAAGAAAATTAGAACTAAAATTAATTCATTAATTTTAATTTAGTGTTTAATATGTTTATCAAACAGCTCTTCAGCTTAAAAAGATTCAGCTTTCAGTACTTAACTTTTCAGTTTCAGTTTTCAGTTTTATCAAACAGCCCCTTACAATCACACCCAAATCCATCACGGTAGCAGGAGCGTGATAGAAAACTTACAATCACGACCAATAGTTGTGATTTATGGTTTATTGTGATAGTGGGGCAAGACACCATCACTCCACACACACTACTATGTGTGGGCCCTACATATATATGAGAGGTTGTGTTTGAATTATTATGTAAGTAGCATTATACACATAGATGGGCTGACAATCCGGACACTGAAGTACAATTTCACGCCACTCAGTGCAGTTGAAGCTGTACAGGATACTGATCCAAATCTTGGTATTACTCAGTCCTATTCAACTGGTCTACAATGCTCCGTAAGCAATGACGCCATTGAAGTGGGGAAAAAAAAGTAGTACTATTAATAAGTGTTTCCTTTTGCGTGTAAGTGATCTGCTCTCATGCTTTGGTGGGAGGATTTTGGTGCAAGTTTTTTTTCCATTCATTTTCTCATGCTTTTGAATGGCTGAATCTACCCTCGTTATTTGTTTCAAAACTTGATCATACATGTGGAATTGTAAAGTCATGGATTTCACCTCCATGGCTATCGGGAAAAAAAAAAAACCTCACCCAAAATTACCCTATTGAAGTTTTAATCACAAGTCATGAACAATGTTCATTAAAAACAAAAGAATCTTCGACCCAAAAAAAAAAGAATCCTTACTTCATGTTGAACCAAAGACTGAAAATCGAGTAAATATTTTCAGTCAATATTTTAATTCGAAGCAAAGCCTAACATCGAATATTTACTCTCCAAAGTATACTACTGACAGTTTCATCATTCTGTTTGGTTTTCCTAATCTGATAACAGCATCACACAATTACCCAAACCCTTCGTTTGATTACTAAACTAAATCATGAAAAAGTGAATGGAACAAAACGATAAATTTAACTGTCTAGCAAAGAGAGATAGAACTCCAAATTAGGGCATGCAAGAGAAATCAACAAAATCGAAAGCACATTGAGAGACAAACTCTCGAAATTAGGGCTGAGAAGAGAAATCAATAGAATAAAACGAAATAAACTCTCAAAATTACAGCTTAAAAGATAAATTGACAAAATCAAAGAAAGATTCGAATTTACCGTTCTTTGACCTTAAAACATGAGATTCAGGTATATCGTGATTCGATTTGTGGACAAACAACGAACTCCACGATTCGATTTCGAAAAACTCTACGACTTAGGTAGCTGTCAACTCCGAACTCTTCAATTTCAAGTTGATGGACGCTAAGGAATTAAGGAATTAACGCAATGTTTTTTCTAGTGTGGGTTCTTTTTGGGAAATGATTTTGATACTCCCTTTTTTATTAACGTTAACGCCACTCCCCTGCAAGTGTATTTTTGGTGCAAAAATACACGGAGTGGCGTTAACAAAAAAAAGAGTGGCAAAATCAGCAGCCTTCTTTTTTTCTCTTATCAAGAGAGAGATCTTTTAGGCTCTGTTTGGAACCTATAGAAAAGAAAAGAAAGGAAAGGAAAAAGGGAGGAAAATGAGAGGAAAATAGGAGGGAAAAATTACTATTCGCTGAACTTAAAACTTTTATTTTCTTCTATCTTTCTCTTCCAACCAAATAATGAAAGGAAATTTCTTTTAATTTTCTTTTCTTTTCCTTTCCTTTCCATAAGTGTGGGAAGAAGGAGGGGCAAATGAGTAACCTATAGAAAAGAAAAGAAAGGAAAAGAAAAGAAAAAGAGAGGAAAATAGGAGGGAAAATTTATTATTCACTGAACTTAAAACTTTTATTTTCTTCTCTCTTTCTCTTCCAACCAAACAATGAAAGAGAAATTTTTTTAATTTTCTTTTCTTTTCCTTTCCTTTCCATAAGTGTGGGAAGAAGGAGGGGCAAATGAGTCTTCTCAAATTATGCTTACCATGTATTGGTGATAAAAATAGGAGATACCATGTAGCGGTGATTTGGAGAGTTTGAAGTGGTAAATAAAGCCATGGCCCTCCACCTGCCCGTAATTCTCCCTTCTCATTTACGCAACAAGAACATTCAAAGGGAAAAATGTATTTATTTATTTATTTTTACTGTTGGAAACCCAAACGTGTTTGATGTACGGAACTAATATTTCCTTTTTGACCAAAGGTATCAATATCGATATCTACTATCGTAAATTAAGTGCGTTCTTATCAACAAATTAATTAATGAAGGTTTAATTCTTTATCTCACGTTAGTCAATGAAAACGATTTTGAAACTACCATTTGACGATTGGAGGCTGCTACATTAACTTCTCTTACTTGACAATCGATCGGGACTAAAATGAGCCTCGCCACGGAAAGATATACTGTATTCTGTACAGATGCGTTCAAAGCCATATGATGCACTTGATTTCCACGTGTCGCATGTGGGATTCGCACACGTAAAACGACTCAGAATACACCAGTGTCCGGCCGGATGTGTCAAGCATATCCGTGAGATCGATGTGTGTCCAAGCATCGTTTTAAATGTATTTTCGGTGGAAAGTCTTAGAAAGAAACTTATTAATGCGTGCAATTGCCGAAGTCATTAATTTGACAATATCTAATAGCATGAACTTGTAGTTAGATATAGCCCCATTTTTCAAGAGAAGAAGTAGATATAGCCCCATTTTTCAAGAGAAGAAGTAGACAGCTGATACGTTTAGGACCTCGCAATTAAATTGTATCACAAGGGATGTGTATGACACGTAAAGGGTGACATGGACATAGAAGTTATCACAATATATGAAGCCCTTCCCCCCCCCCCAAACGAAAGGAGGGAATAGGGGGAGGGGTGCTATAATTCGTGGCGGTAAGACTTGAACCCAGGCATTTTATCTGATGAGGGAGTGCCACAACCACTATGCCAAACTGCTTGCACATACAATATATGAAGCTTAATCAACAGCAAATTAAAAGAGTGAATAAATACAAAATATTAACTGTAATAATATATGTAGTAATGTAGATAAATTAGAACAAAATAAAATGACAGTGACATTACTGGAATTATGTAGAGCTAGTAGTCATGTAGAGAAATTCAGTATCAGAAAAATTGGAAACGCTTAACTATTTCCACAATAAGTTCAATGAATCGCCCAATTATTCTTGAAAAATGTTCTCAAAAGATCAAGCAACTATGTACGTACCAAAAAAATTAGTAGGAGTAGAATTTTTTGAGATTTGGGATTATTGTACTACAAAGAAAATGAGCGATAGTGACAAAACAATTGTCACTGAGCTGTCACTAAAAGTGTGTTGCTAAAAATTTATAGCGACAGCTTTTCACCTATAGTGACAAATTCTTTTCTTTTTTTTTTTGTAACTACTTCAGTACCACTCGTAACGTACAAGAGTAAAATAAAAAAATTGAATAAGAACAAAACAAGAAAAGAACCTAAAAAGCTTAGAGGAACAAGGCCTTAATTCTAAACCGTTAAGGGTTATATCCAAATATCATTATTGCAACAACAATAATGATAGAAGGAATTCTAGGGTTGGCTAATACTACTTGGAAGGATAAGGTTGCTTCTTTCCGCGGAGGTCTCTCCTCGTTTGAAGTTAGAGTTCCTTCCCCTTTCTGTGGAGGGCCAGAAAGGTTGCTCTTCAAGTTAGTGTGGCGGACGGATGAAGAGAATTGAAGACAAACCTAATAAATAAATATAATACTGTATAATCTATATTATAAAACAAAGTGGTTTCTGTTAAAAATGTCTAGGCATATAAATGAAAATAACTTTTACAACCGTTAGATAACTTCCTTTAAAATTTATGATCGTACGATTAGGAAAAAATAAAAAAGGAATACTTAATCTCACTTTTTTCTACCAAATCTCAATCTCTCTCTTTCAAATTGGTTTTGATACTTTGTGAAAATGGAAAAGTGAATTTGGAGGCAAATGTGTTCGTGCACGGAAATTACTAAGAGATATAAAATTTATGTTGAAAGTGCCTTTAGGCAGGGGCAATTCGCTAGTATATGAATAATTACGAGTATATAATAAGCCATCTTGTACCTCAAAAAATCGAAGATCATCCTCCCAAATTAAGGGACATTTGATAGTGACATCTATAATACGAGTACATGGCATCACTATTGGCTCCATAGAATCACATATCCTGTAACATTATAATTATACATCACGTACTTATTAGTCTCATCAAACGACAAACCCTAAAAGAAGTTAACCCAATAAGCAGGGTGATGTTCTGAAATTAAAATAAAAAATAGTGTATGTGAATATCATATGTCTCACTCTTCGTGCAGTTATAGTTTCAAATTTTCAATGTATAATTAGGGCTTGTTCTTTCAATGAATCGCCCAATTTCGCCTCGTTATTCTTGAAATATGTTCTAAAAGATCAAGCAACTACGTACGTACCAAAAAATTAGTAGAATTTTTCGTGATTTAATTTGGGATTATTGTCTACTTCAGTACTATTCATTCGTAACGTACAAAACTGAAATAAAAAAAATTGAATAAGAACAAAACAAGAAAAAGACCTAAAAAGCTTAGAGGAACAAGGCCTTAATTCTAAACCGTAAGGATTATATCCAAATATCAATATTGCAACAACAATAATGATAGAAGGAATTCTAGGGTTTTCCCTGTTCTGGCTAATACTACTTGGAGGGATAAGGTTGCTTCTTCTGTATGCGGATGTCTCTCCTCGTATGAAGTTAGAGTTCTTTCCCCCTTCTGTGTAGGGCCATAAATTAAAGGTTGCTCTTCCAGTTAGTGTGGCGGACGCGAAGACAAACCTAATAACAGCTAGCTAGCCATCTTGTACCTCAAAAAATCGAAGACCATCCTCCCAAATTAAGGGACATTTGCTACCATCTAGCTATTGACATCAATAATACTTCTACCTGACATCACTATTGGCGGGCTCCATAGTATCACGTAACATTATACATCACGTAATTATCTCATCAAACGACAAACCCTAAAAGAAGTTAGCCAATAAGCAGGGTGATGTTCTGAAATTAAAATAAAAAATAGTTTATGTGATCAATATCGTATGTCTCACTCTTCGTGCAGTTGTGCTTTGTTCGAAATTCCGTTTGACCAAAAAAAGAAGAAGTTGTGCTTCGTTATTTTAAGCTTTCGGAGCTTCTTTTTTTTTTGTTTTGTCCTTTTTTTCGTGTTGGTTAGTTTTCCGCATAACTTTTGTGGATTATTCATACGTCTAGTCAAGACGAATCGGAAAAGTAAAAACATTATGACTTTTTTACACAAATATTTTTGAAAATATCCAAGATAAATCCCAAAAAGCCGGCTTTTGGGAATTTTTCTTGGATATTTCTGAAAATATTTGGGTAAAATTAAAAAAAAATTACCTTCCGATTTCTCTCTTCGAGACGAATCAATAATTCACAAAAATTAAGCGTAAAACTAACAAACGCGAAAAAAATAGACACAAAACAAAAAAAAAGTCCCAAAAAACTTAGAGAAATAAGGCCTAATCTAAACCATAAAGACTATATCCGAACATCTTCCCTAGTCCAATCAGACTTCATATGTGGCCAAATGGACGGGCCTTACAATCATACAAGTTTACAACGAAAGGACGAGTCATTTTTTCATTTATTGTTCTTTTAAACAATACGAGAAACCCAACCTAAATATGATATTTTCCGTGTCGTTGTACTTGTCCGATCTTTTGGACTCCTAGCACGTTTTAATAAGAGATATGTAGGGTCATTTTTCCTCTTTCTTTGTTTGTTTGCCATTTTAAAAATATCTGAAAAATTATGCTATTTTGTGGGCATTCTCCCGTGGTGTACACATAAAGTAGTTTTTTATTATTTGTTTATTTTAATAAAGTAGCTTTTTCTTTCTTTTTAAGCCACGTTGCTTATAAATTATTCTATGGGTGCCAATAGAGTTACAGTATTTTGTATCAATAAAATGTGTGTGCATTTGGTGTACTCATAGTTTTATTGTGGAGCCCGCTCCAAGTTCTAGATGCATGATCGGAGTTATTGATTTTATAGAGCATAATCTACTTAAGTATCCTCGTAAAAATAAATAAATTGAATCGGATATTGATGAGTAGTCGATCATTTCATCTAATTCTCTATTTACGATTTTGTAATTCCGAAGTCAAAACAAAACTTTGAATGAATCGATTATATACTTACCGATATCCGACTAATTAAACTGATGTCTACAAGTCATTCTCTACCTAGAATCAATGGCTCCGATGAATTACGTGGGATCGAGAATCTTTACCCGCAATCGGTACAGGATAAAAGTCTGGTCGGTTGCTTATTTATGCACATTTTTGTTTTCTTGATTCACGTGTATGACATTTTACTTCTCATAATGCATGAGTTTTTTTTTTTTTTTTAAAGTTTAGAAGTGTTTTCATTGATACAAAAATCATACATCGAAAATGGATAGCCACTCCGGAGGAAAGCAACCACAAAGGAGGTTTAAACTCAAGACGACATAGAAAACCTACCTCAAAAGCTGAAATGTCTTTTAGTACTTCTCCTAGTGCATTAGTTTGGCCACTCGTTTTTGGAAGAAAGCTCAAAAACCAAACAAAGCTTGAAAAGCTGAAATATTGTCTTTCAGGGCCCGTTCCCGAAAAGGAAATAAGTACTTATTTTGTAAGAAGGCAATTTTAAGCTCAAAAATTATGTGCTTACGTAAATAATTTTCCTATCAATATAGATCTTGTTTGATAGATCTCATTGAGATCTTTTATACGGTGTAAAAAAAATTAAAAAATTATTTTTTATTTACATTATATTTGAATTTAAAAATATAAAATAAGTACTTATTTTTTTATTTTTTATTTAGAAAGTGTTATGAAACCGGGCCTACTACTAGTATATACTTTCTTCTCACACCCACCAAACCCATCATTGAGCTTTAACACACAATAGCCTCCACTAGAGCTTTACTTCATTGCTCACTCCAATTTCCATGGATTCCCAATGGCTTCACCATCTCCTTTCCATCTACCTCTCCCTCACAATCGCCATGTCAAAATCATTTCTCTTCTTCTTATCCTACCTCAAACGCTTCCCCTTCATCGTAACAATCCTCGATGCTCTCCTATCGATCTTCTACCGCTTTTACGGCCTGTCACCGTGCACTGTGGACTTAGATGACCAGACCACGATGCACTACTGGACCGCCACTCACAGGCGGTTCAATAAGCCCAGTCTGGTCTTGGTCCACGGTTACGGCAGCACTACAAAATGGCAGTTCTATCGCCAGGTGGGCCAACTGTCTCGAACCTTCAACCTGTACTTGCCGGGGTTGCTGTTTTTCGGGGACTCGTACACGAACCGGGACGACCGGACGGAGGTGTTCCAAGCGAGGTGCGTGTGCGAGGGGCTGAAGAGATTGGGCGTGGAGAGGTTCTCGCTGTACGCGATCAGCTACGGCGGGTGGGTGGGGTATCGGATGGCGGAGATGTATCCGGAGATGGTGGAGAAGGTTGTGATCGTGAGCAGCGGCGTCGGGCTTACGGAGGGGCAGAAGGAAGAGCACCTGAGCAAGGTCGGGATGGACGTTCGGGATTTGTTTTGTCCGGAGAAGCCCGAGCATCTACGGTCCCTGATGAATCTGACCATGCACAAGTCCAAAATGGGCAAGTGGCTCCCGGATTTCTTCCTCAACGAATACATCAGAGTAAGGGTTTTTTTTTTTTTTTTGTAAATACATCAGAGTAAGTTGTATGATCGGTAATTCAGTTTCACTCGAGATTTGCCCGTTACGTATCGTATCGATCATGACATAAGGCAATCTTCGGTCTATACCATTCGATATAGGCCGATATGTAACTGAGGGAGAAGGATTGTCTTCAGTTTACTAGTGGACTGTAAGCCGTAAAGTCCAGCGTTTCCGGCTTCATTTGGGTTACTTTTCATGATCGGACTCGTTCATGTCGTAGAGCTCGTCAAGCTAATCAACCATGCAAAAAAAAAAAATATGTTGATCGGATGCTGATCATTGATACTTGATCGAATTATATTTATTTTGGAGAAAATGTGTTCTTCGAGTCGAAATCCTGCAACTCATTTTCTCAAAATAAATATACTCCGAACATGTATTTATTTGTCTCTGGTCAACATTACGTGTTTGTTCAGCTTGACAAATTTTACTATATGAATGAGTCCAATCATAAAAGAGGAACCAAAATAAAGTAGGAAATGACGGGACAGCACGCCGTACAGTCCACTAGTAAATTGGAGACAAGCCTGGTCTATAACGGTATTATCCATAATGGTATTGAGAATATGCCCTGAATGACAAAATACCCTTAATTGACATGAGCTACTCCCTCCGTCCCGATTTGTTTGTCCTCTTTTTGACTTATACATGTCCCAAATTGACTATCCAATTTCAAAATCAATGGATGAAGTTATGTAAATTTTCAAATCAATGGATTAGATTTAGTTTCCTTAATAAGTTGAAAATCCGAGATTGGACAAACAAATCGGGACGGAGGGAGTATGTCACAAATGATATTAAAGTTTAGCAAAAGTCAAAGTCATATATATAGAGGTGGGGGAGTTGTTGTCCCTTAGCTGTTTCGGCTAAGGGGGCTTTGCTCCGATCTCGCTCCAATGATCGAAAATGTTCACTTTGTAGAACTCGTCGAGTTAAACAAGTATGTAAAAAATCAGCTCGATCGGATATCATTAAGTGCCTAATTGAAACCTTTTTGTCTTGAAAAGAATGGATCCGAAACACTGGATCAAATCTATTAGAACCCATTATTGGCAAGTTATATGTGTTCCGATTAGGCACTTAATGATATCCGATCAAACTGATTTTTTGCATACTTGTTCAACTCGACGAGCTTTACGAAGTGAACGTTTTCGATCATCGGAGCAAGACCGGAGCGGGACTCCCTCGGCCGGGGTAGCACGCTTCTGTCCCTTCAAGGGACAGCAGCTCCCCCGGTCCCATATATATGACGATTCAAGTCGATAAAAAGGGGAAATCCCAATTATTTTTTTTTGATAAGCGGGGAAATCCCAATTTTGTTTTGCTTTGACGATCCAGGTGATGTGTAAGAAGTATAGGAAGGAGAGAATAGAGCTGGTGGAATACCTCATTGCGAAGAAAGCAGATTCTCAACTCCCCATTCTAACTCAGGTGACTTTAGTTTTAAAGTCCAGTGAATTCTGTCGAAACTACAATCCTTTTTTTCTGAAATCTTTGTTGTTTTTTTTTTTTTGAAATCAAAGAAAGTAAGATGGAAAAGCAAATCTTGCTTGACAAATTATTTCCCAAAGTAATTTTGCGAAAAGTTTTCGAAACACTCCGAAAACATTATTCACAATTTCATCACTCTTGTGGTTATGGAAAAAGGTAGGAAAACTAGTTAAAGATGTTTGAAAACACTCTGTCGGCCTCTGACGGACTATTTTTGAACATCTTAGTTTTTTTTTTTTCCGACAACGAGAAAGTTTTGGAAATGAGAAAATGATATATATACTTCTTTTCTCTCACATGTTATTTTGCTTGGTTAAAGGAAACACTACTTATTTGGGGTGATCAGGACAAAGTCTTCCCTCCATATTTGGCCTATCAATTGCAGAGGTACTCTGTTTTTGTTGGCCCTTCAGCCATGTTTTTTCGGATTGGCTTGTAATCTGCGACGCAAATTGTATGACTGTTAAATAACTTGTGAATGCAGACAGTTGGGTCCGAAATCGAAGGTAGAGATAATCAAGGGAATTGGACATGCAGCTAATATTGAAGCTGCTGATGACTTGAACGATTTGATTGGGTCGTTTGTTTTAAGTAGCCCAAAGCTTATTGCTTAAGATTTCAATTAAAAAAAATTGCTTGTCGATCTTGTTTCATTAGCCTAAATGGTTAATTTGCCTACATTTTCATAATTGAAAGTGACAACTGACAAGTTATAATTCCCACTTTGTTATGGCTTTGTTTTTCTCGAATTTGTTTTGTGCTAAGCCGTTGTTTTATATTGAAAATAAGGGCTAATAATCGGATTAGATGATCTTCATCTTCTCCGTTCCAAAATGAGCGTGATCCTGACCGTTAAATTTTCAACAAAGGCATCGATCAGAAAAGGAGCAGAGGTTTGGTTAAGAGTTAAGACACAAGGTCAAATCAGAGACGAATAGGATTGCTGGTTCTTGGGTGCATGGTTTCCGGAGAGTTATTGCCCTGTCAACAAGCCCATCTGCTGAATGCTGGGCTCTTCGTAATGGGCTTGAATTGGCTTAGTCACATATAATGACACAATTTCTATCACTGCGCTTGCAAATTTTAATAGCTTTGGGATGTGACTTGTTCATTTGTTTTGAACGGAGAAAAGAAATTTTAAACCTAAGAAAAATACAAAGATTAACAGGAGCAAAGAGAGCAACAACAATGTGTCCAATCCGAGACCCAATCTCTTAATTGACAAGATGCCAACCAAAGAAACATCCAATGGGACATAGCCCAAACACCTGAAAGGCCTAGAAGCTTAGATAAAATGGGACAAGCCCAAACAATTAAACCTGATGGAACGCAGCCAAACCCCTAAAAGTCAAAAATACAAGGGACAAGCCCATACATGAAAGTCCGAATTGTGAATTTTGTTTGATAGATCTCAATTGTCAGATTCCATGAATTCTTATGTTTTCATGTGTAAGAATTGTATTACGTGCTTTTGTGTTGGTGATAAAGTGGTCATGTTCTATGAAAATAACATAATAAGTTGACCACAATTTAGCTTTGTAGATTAAAGGTATTGGCCAACCAGACATGATAAAGTGGCCATGTTTTATGGAATTAACATGATAAGTTGACTACATTTTTGGATGTAATTTAACCATGTAATGTCATGGTAATTTAACCATGTAACGGTTTGAGTATGTCATGTTATATATATTTTTTATGGTAATTTAGCCATGTTCCGTGTAATAAGATCAATGGAAAATATGACTTTTTGTTGTCTAGTTGGCCAACTCGAAGAATGAAGAAAAAATGCAAAGATGTGGTCAACTTATTATGTTATATTCCTAAAAATATCGATTTCTCAAATACATTCCATGATAAATAAATAAAAAACTAATCAATCATATTGAAATTTACCAAATCCCATTGAATTAGGAAAATAATCCAATGCAATCCCACTAAATTAGGAAAGCAATATAACAAAATATATGTATATCATAATGAAAAGGGTAAGAACGATAATTCACACACTAAAAGGATGAAATCATAAGCATGAAAAAAAGGGTGGGATGAATTCTTACATGACATGGATAAAGAGGATGGATATTTAAATATTCCTTTAAAAATGTGTTATTTGTATTTTGAAACACTTTTTGGAGTATATTTATCAAAAGGTAGAGTGTTAAAATCATTTTCTAAAAATAAACATACAAAAATCTCTATTTTGAAACACTTTTTGGAGTATATTTACCAGTAAGTAGAGTGTTTAATGTGGTGTTCCGGTTTCTCCAAAAAGTTTTTTGAAAAAGAAGGTAATTTCAAGCTCAAAAATAATGTGCTTACGGAAATAATTTTTCTACCAATATGGATCTTGTTTGATAGATTTCATTGAGATCTTTTATATGGTGCAAAAAAATCAAAAAATTATTTTTCATTTCATTATATTTGAGTTTGAAATTAAAAAAAAGAAGGTAAACTGGAACACCCCTAAAATCATTTTCCAAAAATTAAACAAACCAAAAATCTCTCAAATTCTGACCCAAGCTATAACATTTATCATTCCCATTAGAAAAATAGAAAAAATTCCGCATAGGCATTGCAACTTTCATTTCAAACCCGCACCAAATCGATAAACACAGCCAGTTCAGCCCATGCCGAAACTTGCAGCCCCCAACCGCCGCCGCGATCACTGCCTTATGCCGCCGCTTTAACCCCCCGTCCACTCTCTCCTTCCCTAATCGCTAACCACTCGCTCAATTCACCGTACAAGAACAAGAACAACAACCAAAAACAACGATCAGACCCCAAAACCGATTCGCAATGTCAATCCACGAACAAACCGCGACCGCAATCCTCGCCCAAGGAGCCCTAGCAGCCGACGGCATCTTCCTCGGGCCAGCCCTAGCCTACGTGGCTGCCCTAGCCCTAGCCTTTGTCTTATTTCCCTTCCGTGATTTCTTCAGTGTTCTCTCCATCTTCCCCTAACGACTTCTTTTGCTTCCAATGACACTACTCAAAGCATGAAAATAGCAATAAGAAGGAACTCATGAAGAGTCTAAGGAAGACAAAGACGAGAAGTATGACAATGAACAGATTAACTGTAGCAGAAATCCAACTAATTACCTTAATAGCCTCAACTATAATCTAAACACATCAATAATTAACCAGAGTCTTTTTCATGTTGCAATAGAAGCCGCAGTAGTGGCGTAACTAGAAATATGCATCAATGGGAGCACTATAACGAAAAAATTCCGGTGACATCAAAGATCGACTTATAAGTACCTATCTATTTTCGTATGTTTTCAGAAATTCGAGCATCGATTTTCATATGTTTTCTGAAGAAGTAGGTTTAAATTCTCTCAATTAATGTCAGTGGCGCGAATACTTGTATAATAGTTCATACAAATGCACACATTCTTTCTTTTTATAGCCATCCACCTTTTCAATGAACGCCTAAGATTATTTTCATCTAACAACCCATACTGTTCTTTTAGAATCTTCCTAAAAATTATTGGTTCCCTTTATCCAGAAAAACAGAGACGTACATATTGTTAACTTGAAAAATATTGGTTCCCATTCCTAATAAAAAAAATAGATGTAAAAATTATGAGACGTAACAAAATACTGGTTTTGTCTTTGCATTTCATATCCCTTTTATAAAGCAGTTTTATATGTGCTTCATATAACCCAGAAAAATTAAGGGAAATGACTTTAGCACTTCACCTATTGGTAAATGCGAGAGATTTTTCAGTGCTGAGGTATATCCTACGTGGTACCCGTTTGGCGCATTCGAGCCGTCCGATACACTTTTGGACGACTCGAATTGAAACCCCCTCTCTCCTCTCACCTCAACGTTTTCTCCCACCTTTTTCTCTTTCCAAATCTCAACCGTTCAAACACGGAATGGACGGCTCGAATGCGCGAGCGGGCGCCACGTGGTACCCACTCGGCACTAATTTTTTTTTCCAGTAAATGTGCTCCAAAATTTATCTTTTAGTGTGCTTTAAAAAATGTGCTATTTGTATTTTGAAACACTTTTTGGAATATATTTATCAAAGGTAAAAGGTAGAGTGTTAAAATCATTTTTCAAAAATTAAACATACAAAAAATTTCTATTTTAAAACACTTTTTGGAGTATATTAACAGTAAGTAGAGTGTTAAAATTTTTTCCAAAAATTAACATACCAAAAATCTCTCATCTTCTACCCCAAGCTATAACATTTATCCTGCACCAAATCGATAAACACAGCCAGTTCGCAGCCCCCAAACGCCGCCGCGACCACCGCCTTACGCCGCCGCTTTAACCCCGTCCACTCTCTCCTTCCCTAATCGCTAACCACTCGCTCAATTCACCGTACAAGAACAACAATCAAAAACAACTATCAGACCTAAAATCGATTCGCGATGTCAATCCATGAACAAACCGCGGCCGCAATCCTCGCCCAAGGAGCCCTAGCCGCCGACGGCGTCTTCCTCGGCCTAGCCCTAGCCTACGTGGCGGTCCGAAGCATCATCAAGTTCACCGACGCTTCCTCCGCCCTCAGGAAAGTCAAGGACTCCCCATCCGTCCGCGTCTCCGACCTCCGGTCCGTCCTCTCTCCATCCGATGGCTCCGATTCTTCCAGCGAGGAAGGGAAGCTCGTGATCGTTCGCGGTTTCGTGGAGGCGAAATCGGCTGTCGATGGGAACTGGAAGCACCTCAGGCCGAACGCGCTCGTCTCGCACGAGTCCGGCGATAGAGGCGTGATCATACGGAGGACTCAGACGGTATAACTTGTCTTTCGTTTGCGAAATCCTGCGAATTGTTGTTTATTCTGAGTCACGTAATGCGCGACCGTGCAAGCGCCTTCCGTAAACGTCCCAAACTAGAAAGGGTGAGGATTGAGAGCGGGAGTGGAGGTCCTACTGAAGGATTATTGGATAGGTCGCGTAACGCGTCTTTCAAAAACATTCCAAACTATACAGTTCGCGAGAGCAAGGACTAAGAGTGCGAGTGTAGGTGAGAGTGTGAGCGGAGGGTCCTATTGAAGGATTATGTGACTAAGCGGAGGATCCTATTGAAGGATTATGTGACTAAGATTATGTGAGTAAGGTTTTATTGCATACGTAGCAGTATTTGGGTATAATTGTCGGGTCCATTTGTAGCTGATATAGTTCTTTTTGGTGAACTAATAGTGTATGATTCTATATCTGACATTTGAAAACAAGAGAGTTTCTGGAGTTAGTTTTTTCCCGTATCCGGTCGAAGAAAAGAATACAAATGTTTTATGTACTACAGTTTTGAATCAAACAAAAACAGTTTTGCCATTAACAAGACCCTTTGTTAGAGGCGGAATTGAATTACCAAACTTGTGATGCACATGTGTTTCAATGTGCTATATACACAAGAGATTGTGCGCACGCGATGGGCAAAGTGTGTGGTATGAATTTATTATAGGACGGAAGTAGTGAAAGAGATTGAGGGAAAAATAGGCAGGAGAAGAGGAAAACCTCATTGAGCTTATACCCTATATCCATAAAAGAAAGCCCATTACTCGAAAAGTGATTAAAAGTTGAATCAAGGTTTGCGTATAGAAGAATAAAACTCATATGTACGTGTACTTAATAAAACTCATGTAGAGCGAAAGATGAAGTTTGTGGAACATAACGTGTATGTATTTGTAGATAGCAGAGGACAAAGAACGAAAATTAGTGGAGAAATAAGATAGACTTACCATGAATGGCAGACATTTCTTGTAAGACACAATGATCGGGGAATGGATTTGGATGTGTTCCCGTCGCGGAAGTTCCTATCTGTGATTGCAAAGGGAACCTAACGGCTTAGGATTCTTCACAGCATAAATGTCCAGTATTATGTAATGGGGATTATTGCCTTGTTTGGCCGTACAATATATTAGGCTAGCCAAAGCATATGTTGGATTTGGGATCTTTTATTGTACACTTTTGGAAATCAAAATTGGGAGCCAGCTTCATTTTTTCATTCACACCAACTGGTGTGTTTCCTTTAAATATACAAGCTGTATAAATATTTCTGGACTTCAGTTGATATGATAGACTGCCATGCTTTCTATTCTGTTGACCCAAATCTGTATTCGAGGAAAGGAAAGGAAAGTAACAAAGTGGAAACATGAAGGCCCTTCGTAAACTTTGGGAAGGACTGAAAAATACTCAATGTTTAGTTTCGCTCCTGCAAATTACAGTGGTATTTGAAGAAAAGCATTTTCCACTTTCTTTTCCTCATCCATTCCAAGAACAAGTGGATTACAGATTAAGTTCATTTGCTTGTTTCATTTGTATCGCTGTGGGTTTAGATCAAACATGGCCATATACATCATTTCTTAAAGGGGTCGAAGTGCAGAAGAGTGTTAATTGCGTAGGTAACTTGTTCACTTGGCAACCAGATTGATAGAAGTTTAGTCCCCATAATAGGGTCTAAGAGGGCACTAAGTCAACTTCAATTTTTATCTTCGGCTTTACCTTTTTTGTATAATTCGAGTTCAAAAGTTTCCACCTACTTTTGTTTGTTTTTCTAAGACTGTCGACAAAAACTGATTTTGATTTTGTGGCTGATACTTATTTTAAGTGTATATACAACGAATGGAGGGGCTTTTTTGGATGGACTTCTGATCTACGCTCTGTGTTTACGAGATCCTGGAAGCAGAAAGAATCAACCTCATTAAGAATGGTATGCTCTGATTGTAACAGTTCTCCTCATTTTTTGATGAATTAGCTGTAAAAGGTACTTACAGTCATTATGGCGTGCAGAATTGGATACCATGGATGCACAAGCTGATTCTTCTTACCAATCTATGATTGTTTAAATTCTATATTTTAGACGATATTAATACTTACCGTTTGAGTAGTCATGCATTTATTACATTATTTGCTTGATTTTCGTCTGGAAGTCTCTGGTTTCCTTATTTTTTGGGTCCACAGTCAAATAATTACTGAATACGTTTCTCTATACCTCAGCCATTATATTGCAGCAGATAATATACTATTAGTGCAGTTTTCACTCTGAATCCATTTGTGTCTGTTCTTTTAGATGGTCTGATTTAGAATTTTATTGTGTCGAATTCTATTTGCAGGTTCCTTTCATTCTTGTTGAAAGTGGAAAATGGCCACAGAATGACTATCTGATTGTCAACATGGATGGATCAAGACATCCGTTACCCCTTGTAACAGTTTTTCACCAGTTGCAGCCTATTACCCCGTCTCCCTATACTTTCCTTCAGGCGCTCTTTGGGCATGATTACCCTGTGAGTTTAAGATTACAAACTAGGATTGGGTTTTAAGGATTGATTTAACTTAACAAGTTCATGGCTTTGGCCTTTTTTTTTTGTGCTTATTATTGTGCATATGATTGGTGTGGTAATATGTTTTGTTTCTGAAGGTTGGACTGCTTGATGAGGAGAAAATTCTTCCGCTTGGAAAGGATATCAGTGCAGTCGGCATTTGTTCTTTAAGAGATGGAGTTGCTGAGATCAAATCATGCAACGACCTTCCTTATTTTCTGTAAGCAAGTTTGTTTGGTAGATTAGATACTTGCATTGTGCACTTTGTCACGTGAGAAGTATGTTTAGTTATTGGGGATATTTTCATGGTCAACTCAGCTGGATGGCTGTAATTGGTCAACTTGGAAAGGTCTAGAATATGGTGCTTCTTCCAAAGTAAAATACTTTTTTAGGGTTTGTTTGTGAAGTTGGCCAGAGGTCAAGTAATCCAGTAATGCATTGGTGCATATTATACTCATAATAGTCGGCTAGAGATATGCCACCTGGGCCAAGCTATGTTATATTTATCCAGAATTGGGTACCATTGTATGTCTGAGTAGGCAATACAACCAAGTCTTATGCCCATGGACACGGGGGTATGTCAAAATATTCTTTTGCTTTATAACATACTTCTTACATATTTATTTGGAAAATGGGGTTTGCAAGTTGTCAGGGAGCATTTAATGCATAAAGTTGGGGTTTTGTGTTAAATACGAATTACTTAATATACCTAGGGTGAATGTCTTGGCGTAGATTTCAGACACATCCAATACCCAAGTCTCTAGTTTTCAACACGCGGACGTCACACTCTAGATTAAAATATGTAAATAGGGGCCGAGGTACGGTCACTATGAGCTTTTCTCTTGTCTTCTTATATACCTCATCCATATGTGTCCAAATTTTAAATTCTCGTAGGTTCATTTTGTTCTACAGAATGAACTCCCTCTTCTGTTATCAGGTTTTTAAAAAAGATCGTACCACATTCTTTGTGAGCCTATTTACCTTCATGGGGGTACCAGTACTACCTGCCTCATGTATGCATTTACAAATAGGGTTGCTTTTTTTATTACTTCTTGCATTTACTGATCTTCTAATTGTGGCATGCCTCCCAAGTCCCAACTGGTATTTTGTTCTGTTGTTGATGGATCAGTGGTGGAATATGGCTTGCTGTTAGAAATGAATGTATGACCATTAAATCTAGGTAGACCCTGAATTCACTTTGTTGTGTCCTGAGATAATGTTTGGTGTTTAAATTTTGGTATCCCTTGTCGTCGACTCTTTTTCTTTCTTTACTCATTATATCCTGCCTAAATTCTTTAAGCCAATTTATATTCTGTTTGTATTGTAATGCTGCTTCTAGAGGAAAATCTAATGTTGTTTGTGCTTTACAGGTCTGACATGACTAAGGATCAAATGGTGGTAGATATTGCATTGAGGACAAAGATATTGTTTTGGAGTGGCATTGTATTTGGTGCATTCTCAATTGGTATCTTTGGCTATGCTGCCGTAAGGTACTACAATCGTCACACCGTCTTTTGTTACTTAGAGTTGTGTACATTTTAATGGATTTGAATGTTTAATCCAGAGCTTCATTTGGTTCAAAGTTGTTTCCTGTTGAATCTTTGGCTCTTGCTAGGATCACATTAGTAACAATCGAGCTTGAGAATTTCATGCTTAATCAACCTGATCCCATCGCGTTCTATTCTTCTAATGTTTTTGCTCTCTCTATCATGCAGCTTGGTTATATTGAGTGGCACTATAAGCTTAGCATACATGATAACGATGATTTCTTTTTTCTCTTTGTCAATTTTATTTTATTGTTTTGGGAATAGGGGAGGGGGTGGCTCTGAAAGCTCACCATACCAACGTGAACAGAAACAATAAGGAGGTCAATGATAAAGTGCCCTTATTTCTAAACAACATGAAGAATTAAACCCTAAGAAAATAAACTGGATCGTTTGAAATGCATTGAAATCGGCTCAATTTGCAAGGATTGTCCTACCAATTTAGCTTTAGATGGTATTTCATTTGACTATGATTGTTTCAGGAATTGGAACAGGTGGAAAGCACGGCGACAACAAAGGCAAGCCCAACAGCAGAACAACCTTGCCCGTGAAGATGCTGATCCTGAGATTGCAGCTGAGGGAACAGAGGAAATACCAGATGGAGAGCTGTGTGTTATTTGCTTGACTAGGAGGAGGCGTTCAGCATTTGTTCCTTGCGGGCATCTGGTTTGTTGCCAACGATGTGCTCTTTCAGTTGAACGTGACTTGGCACCCAAGTGCCCTGTGTGTCGGCAGTCAATCCGGACTTCAGTGAGGATCTATGACTCTTGAGAATCGGTAGTTGCTGTTTTCCTGACTATCTTACTGAAGTTGCGTTTTGTGAGGGTAGCTGTGCATTCTAGTGTATATCTCGAAATCAAGTTGTGTGTAGTTATATTGAACTCGGAGTATATCATAGGAAAAGAGTCGAAAGTGTGGAGTTACATCTAGTTAATTTTTGTTTCATTGAAAGATATTTCAATGATCAAGTTCTCCCGCAATTGTACTCGTGCACTCTTCGTATTTGCAGAATTAGTTTGATGAAGGCTCTTCTAGTTTTTCGTACAGTCTCATTTCCACAGTATTAAAATTACCCTTCATATTTTACATTGGTGCTGTAGATTAGTTTACAGAGAAGAGGGAAAAACTACATACATACTCTGTTCAACTGTCATTTGCTTTCACATCCTACTTCCACAAGGAACAGAAGGAAACAGGTTGTCCCTTCCACCACAAACCCAGACACCCATCTTTCTCCTCCACTCTCATCTCCCAATTACTATCATACTTCCTCAACAAAGTTCGAGCTTCGTTGATGGTGTCCTCTCCGAACACTTCCTCGACAAAACCGACCCTTCTCATCCTCTCACACCACTTCTCTTTCCCTTCATTCATCTCATCTAAATTGGTCAACGTATTCGCAGCCTCTCCTTCCATCACCCTCCTTTCGTCGCTCTCTCACCCTTTAAATGCTGCACTAGTCGAGTCCAAAAACCTCCACAAGTACTCCACTCGATGCGAAAAACTAGTCGCAAATTCCCCACACTTGCTGCAGCTGCAATCCATGATGTTCTCGGTTAGAATCACGCCTTTTGGATCCAAACTCCTCAGTACTCGCAAAAAATCGGTTCTGTTATCCGGGTTGTTGTGGTTCAGATGGTGGAGCCTGAACTGAGCACAGATAATTAAGGTTTCACTAGGAGAGGAATTTATGATTTGGGCATTTAGATTCTGTAATTGGTGGTTATCTATCGGTTTGATCTGTAAATTAATGTTCATGGATTTGGCGAAACCGAGGAGTTGGGAAGAGTAACTGTAGCCTGGTGGGGCAATAGCAAACGGAATGTCCTTACTCCCATCACAGTCAGAGGTGGCGGCGCTGACAACTGTAAGGCGGACTAGTGGTGGAGGTCCACCAGGGCGGTGGGTCAACGCCTCGAGGAGGGTTGGCCATTGGACTCCATGAGAGACTCCAATGTCAACGATGTGAAGATTAGAAGATTGATATTGTTCCGAAAGAATTTGGAGGATCGAATTGTTTGCGATTGTGTTGGGGAACATGAACCAGGGACTAACCTCATTGAATCTCATTAGTGATTTTTGGAAAAGCTGAGGCTTGGTGGAAGCGAAGTTAATGGCCCCACATGATACAGGGGAGGGGGAGGAGAGGTGGTGGGTCAGCGCTCGGAGGCCGTGAGCCGCCAGCCGGTGGTTGGCATCGCCAGTCGGTGAAGCCAGCTCGTGGAGAACGTACAAGAGGTGTTGGACACGGGGCAGGTTTTCGGCGGTGATCGCGGTGGCACAAGGGTTGAGCAACTGCTCTGCCCACCTTCCTTCTCTGTTGTTACCGTTATTACAGTTATTTCCAGCAGATTTGGCTGATCCCCTCTTGGTCCCAACTGATTTCTTAACTGTCACCCCATGTTCCGCAGCCCCATCCCCACCATCAGCCTCGTTGGTCCGACGGTTCCGATTCTTTCCACGGTTCTGGGATGCCTTCGGAACAGGGTGATCGGATGCCTTCCGTTTCTTGGACGAATCGGACGGTTGTGGATTACTCGAGGCGATGGGATCCGGTGGGGTAGTGCTGGTGGCTGTGGTAATGGTAGTGGGCTCTACATATTGAGCCTGAACCGACCATTGATCACCGTTGATTTGGTTGGAACTGTATGGATCGACCAAGAAAGACGAAAGGAACGAGCTGTCGATCGAGTCCAACCATTCTAAGATGTAATCAGAGCTGGGGGTTGGCTCTGGTTCTTCAATGGTCATGGTGTCTGAAAATTTTGTTTGAGATAGGAGGGAGATGAGTAGGTGTAGAGAAAGAGGTTGGACTTGGTGTTTTGTATGAAAGAAAAAAAAAAATTGAAATTGGTGGTGGTCTTTGCACAAGGGACAGTGAAGAGCATATTTCATGGCTTTGTGGTGACGTAATTTTGGATTTTGTGATGTTTTATTAAGGTTTTTCTTAGGGACCAGATCATCTCTCTAGGGAAAAAAAATGGTGTCGGAATTGTTACTCGTCTTTCTCAACCGCACGATTTCATTGAGTAAGACAAATCACGCGGTTGGTTAAAAACGAGATGCAGAGATTTCGAACGGATTATTTATGCATTTTTTAGAAGGCGTCGAGAGTCTGACATTATTAGGTGTGGCTAGAAATTGTTGATTCCGCTCAACTGGGAGCATCAGAAACACGAGAGAACGTGTTTGCAGATGCGATCATGAATCAAATTAACCAGATCGAAACATCAAACATCGTCATTAGTTGTCCAAGTTATCAATAAAGAGTGAAGTATTTTTTTTTGTTGCTTTTTTCAACTCAGCCCTTTTGGGTATTAATTTATGTGCTTGTATGACATGGTTGATGAGATCAATGGACAACAATTGGTAACAAGGCAAGTATTATGAGAGTCGATAGATGATGATTTGTTGAGTTTTGAAACGCCAAGAGACAGTAAACTCTTTTTCATTGGATTAAATATTCTTAAATATTATGGGAATGTTTTGTTTGAAATTGCCCTTTTGATGTGCCATTGGCCAAAGGAAGCTTTGTCATTTGCCCCTCCACCAAATTGACCTGCAAACAACTCGGTTGTCATATCTGAATAGAAAACTATGCTTTAGAAATATACTGGGGAGTGATTTCCGTACCCCTTTTTTACCAATCACACTTTCTTTCTTTTTTTTAAGTGTGAAATTATCAAAACACCTTTTCACTTTTTAATATTGTCTTTTTGTTGTTATTCAAATGAAATGATTTTTGTAAAAAGTTTACACCATATTAAAATGACATTCCTTAAGTTGGTTTTCTAATGTACTATCTCGCTGGGTCTTTTTTATGCTCATGCCAGGGCGTTCTATTGCAATTTTTTTTTATAACTCAAGTTTCTGGACTAGTTTATGTGCACATCGACTTTTAGGAGACAAATTCTACCGTTTAGTATCGGAGCATGGCATTGAGTTGTATCAACAAGTCCCTTAGATCTATTCAACTCGACTCATTAAAGGTCGACCCACTAGGGAGCAGCTACATGGATCAATTTCTTCTATCAACCAAACCAATTAGGGTCAACTACATGAATTCGTTTTTTTCATGAAGTTGTGTCGATTGCGTCATATTCATAATCCGACACTTTTGGACCCGTTCGGCACATCCGGACTGTCCAATACACTTTTGGACGGCTCGGATTGAAACCCTCTCTCTTATCTCACCTCAACACTTTCTCTCTCCAAATCCGAGCCGTCCAAAAATGCAATGGATGGCTCGGATGCGCCGAGCGGGCACCGCGTGGTACCCACCCGACACTAGAAAATTTTCCGGTTAAATGACCCAATCTCCTAATTAGTTCTTTCTTACCCATTTATCGCATCCAATTGAACTTTCATGCCATCAGCTTCTAATATGCATCAACTTCTCTTGGAAAAGTACCCATAAGGAGATGTCAAAGTTCGAATTCTGGTAGTTCCATTGGAGGCACAATATATTTCCATATCATTCTTGGCAAGGTCTCCTTAAGATAACCAAAAATTATTGGAAATTAAGCTTAGACTGAAAGTTTGAACACAAAATTTCACAACATTTCAATAATCAGAAGAGTCATTAGCTCAATGAACACAATTACATAAAATAAAAGTAACTGGAATTAAAGCACACTAACAATGAAGTTCAGGACCAAGAAAAAAAAAAAAAAAAAACAGTTTCCTTGGCAATACAAGTTAGCCGGTACCACCAAGAACAGCCTTGAGAGCCTTCACAGTAGCATCATCAAGGAAAGTAGTCTTCTCCACAATAGCAGAAGGCAGGTTATTTGCGAACAATGCAAAATCAAGGATTTGGAGCCCCGGATCGGGGCTACTAAAACTCGGAAAAGCAATCGCGGTTTTTCCTTTAGCATTTATTTGAAAATGCAACAACCCTTGAGGGAAAACCATGATATCACCCTTTTTGAGTGTCTTCAAATAAACAGAATTATCCGAGGAAATGAATCCGGCAAGGATATGACCCTGCACTACAAGTAGGAGTTCCGATGCACCCGGGTGTGTATGCATTGGGATGACGCCACCTGGGGCTAGGTCTAACCGTGCAAAGGAGATGCCAAGCCCATTGACACCCGGAAACTGGGCGGCAAATGCTGGAGTGACTGCGGCTTTGATGATGTTTGAAGTGTTTCCAGCCTTTCCTAGTGAAAACACGAAATCCTCGACCGTGACTTTAGCAGGGATTTTGCAGGAGTACCCTGAAGGGCCGATTGGACCCTTTGGGTCCGCGACACAAAAGTCTAAGGCATGAGAGGAGGAGAACAGTAGGAGAGAGAAGAGGAAGAAAATTTGCAGCATTTTTAGTTTCATGAATTTGGTTGCTTTGATGATGGGTGCGAGGCTTCCGCAAAGAGCTTGGGCTGTTTATATAGACAAGTTGTACAAAAGTAGTGCCCCGGGATCACTGAATGATTTTCCATAAGAGGGTTATGCTCAGAATGTAGTTAAGTGAATGAGAACCACAAGGTTTTGCTTTGAAGAATGTTGCCTTCTGGTCCCCATGACTTTTAAGCCCTTTCTGTATTGGACAAAGAAACAGGTAATAACTTTTCGCTGGATTTATTGCAAATGAGTGGATCAGGTATCAGAGGGCATTGGTTTTTCACAATCTTGACAGCTAACAAAGACAAATACAGGTGCAAGTTGATAGCTTATTTGACTCTAAAGTCTCAATTAACCAGGCTGTTTCGATGAAGTTTAACCCACTATTGATTCACATGATTTATAACCGAACTAGGCATACTGCTTCTGTATTGAAGTTAAATGATCCTGTTTAAAAGTCCTAATGCGTGCTAAATAGGATACATTTCCATTGAATATTGATAATGAGAAGATCTGTTTAAGATTGTGGTCCAACAAGATCAAGAGCACATGAGGGAGAGAAAATACGAGCAGAAGAAGACAATATGACAGAGAGAATACCAAAGGAAAGACTATCTATGCAAGTTTGGCTGTCCGATGGCTACCCATTGGGAAGAAATGGGTGGACAGTGAGAATTCCTTTCTGGGTCTTCTGGCTAAGGTTTCATTTGTGGTGTACAGTTACTCCGTGAATCCAGAGAGTTTGGGGGTGGGGGATTCCTCTCTGTCAATATTGTGGACTTTTTCTGAAACCTTAGCCTTAACAGGATTGGATTCCTCTTGCCAGTGAAACTATCTTGCTATAAATCCAGCATCTCTCTCTGATTACGTTCTCTCTAGTCTCTACCATAGCTATTCTTACTTTATAAGAAGAAAGGAAAACCAAGAAGAAAAAGATAAGAAGTAAGAAACATGGACACGTCTCCTGGCCTCATGTATTCGTGTCCGACACGTATTAGACACGAACACGACAAGACATGACACTCTTCGGACACAACTAAGTAAGTGCCCCATATGTTATTGTACTTTTATCTGTAGTCGGACGCGTTTGGGACATGTCGAAAACACTTTAGAAGTTTAACATGTAATTTCCAAATGTTGGCCCATTGTCAAAATTTCCATGGACGTTTACTTCATGAATACTTGGACACTGACCAGTGATTTGTACGTTCATATTACTAATTCTATTTGTGTGTTTTATTATCTTAAATTCATTGACCTAATATTTTCAATTCTTATATATGAGTTCCTAAGAACTCCTACTATACCTATGTTATCAATGGTCCCTAACGTGTTTGTGTCCTAGTTTTGGAGGAATGACGTGGTTGCGTGTCCTTATCCTGTGTCCGTATCCATGTTTCTTAGGATAAGAAGACAGTCATGAGCTTGGTCTTATTTAACCGTCGAGAAACATTAAGGTTTGATCCTATTCATGGCGATTCTCTGTCCACAAATTCGGATAATCTAAAGGAGAAACATTAAATTTCTTTCCTTAGTCTTCCCATCTTTTTTTTTGGGAAATGATTTTGCCACTCCCTTTTTTGTTAACGCCACTCCCCTGCAAGTGTATTTTTGCACCAAAAATACACTTGCAGGGGAGTGGCATTAACAAAAAAGTGAGTGGTAAAATCAACAGCCTTTTTTTTTCTTCTTCCTTTGTACATCTCTTTATAAATTCGTGATCTAAAGTCTAAACACAATTAAGGAGGTATTGACGCAAGGACATGATCAACCTCTTTGAAGGTTCTGGTGAAGCCTCCTAAATTGGTTATTGGTCCAATATAAATGCAACCAATACTTTGACAACTTGCTCATGCAAATTGGTCCAATCTAAATCCAGGATATAGTTGGTTGTTTTCCTGATTTGATCATACTAGTAGCTAAAGGATGTTCCATTCCTCTCAATCCTACATCAAAAACCCAATTGTTCAGAAATAGATGGTAAACTTTTTATTGAAGCAGTTTATGACACACCATGTGCAAACAAAACCAAATCGGTCCAGTAAATGTTCGACGGATTTCTGGCGAAAGGACTCATTTCCGTCACCTATCTTTGAAGAATCCTGTAACCGATTCAAGATTGACACAAAGGGTACATTAGCAAAATAGCAGAATTGGTGTAATTGAGTATCTAACACCATATTAATGCCATAAAACAGTCTTCAACTAGAAGTAAGAGAGGAAAAGTTTAGCCCTGAACAGTGAAGTGCAGGGAAACTTCCTAGAAAATGCTTAGCTCAAGGAAAGATGATTGTGACAAGATGGAAAGGAAAAGTGCCCCTTGAGACTGGCGACTCCAGGAATATTGTTCCATGGTGTCGAAAAACTTTCTCGAGTTTTAATTACATTCAACCAAAGTTTATAATTGTTAATTATAGGTTAATTCAATTTTAAAGGTTTCTTTGAAAAATTCGATTCTAAATTAGCTCTTAACCAGCAAAAATTATAGCTCTCAAATAATATGCTAAATGATTAAATTGGTCTCAAACAAGTAGATAGGAAGACGATGTCGATAGCGTTACATACTTCTACAGTGTATTTTTTGTAACCCAAAAAATTCTCTCGAATCACAATTGTTCTCATACCCACTTGAAACTCGTCTAAGATGCCTTGTTGTAAATTCAAATCCTAGTTTTTCTTTACACAAATAGTTTCAAGGTGATGAAACTTTCTGCTCTTTTTTTAACAAAGGTGTGTATTGTTCCCTCTTAAGGTCTCAGGTTCGAAACCTCTTAAACGTTATCAACTCTTATGGGTTAGTCTATACAGGGCATTGCCCTAACTTTAATCAGGCTCCGTGCTAGAAGACGGTGAGATTGAGTCTCTGAAAATTAGTTAAGATGTGCGTAAGCTAAAAAAAATACATTGAGTAATATAAAAAAAAGAAAGAAGCTGTGAAGTGTGAATTGTTTTAACAAAAAGAAATTACCTAGTACCTGCGGGGGTCATCAACAAATTTTAGTGGTTCATTTCTTGACCAACATAAATGTATAGCATAGAATTAGTAGTATTTCCATCTCTTCCCATGGGGTCAGCCGACCCCACTGTGTTGGCTATAGCGTCGCCCCTAGGACTCAGAATACAATGGAATACATAGAATGCAATGGAGAGGAGATTCTCTTGATTAAATAGTGAAAGGTGTTGGCTGAGGATACAATGAAGGAGAATGGAGGGCATTGTTATGGGGCAGAGAAAACAGTGAATCAGTATATGACAGGTCCACAAGTGTGCACTTCCCTTGCACCTCTATGCCAAACTTCATTCACTCATCAAAAGGGAAAAAAAAAGGGTAGAAAGAAGGGTACTTATTCGTACAGCAACTAAAACCTCCCTCTTATCAAAATCATCACTCTAGCACTGTCCTACGATATTTAGTTGTATCCTTGAAGCCAAACAGATACGGGGTTTGGGAAGCATAAATATAGTACTACTACATAACAGCGATTATGTCCGCGCTGTAGTATAGCTTCCTATTTCTTCCGTGCTACTGAGTGTAAAAACAACTATACATACACTTCGCGGCACCATAATTTAAGTTTGTGTCCACAATGTATGGTTTGGGTACCTTCCAATGTTCCATGCGTTATGTGTCCATTCTAGGATACTTATGGTTTACAAGAACAACGTTTCAACTTATTTTGACCTTGGGCGTGTGTGTTAGGTCTGTTCGGAATGAGTTTTGAACATCTATGCATTCACGTTGCCATTGGACAAATGCTTGAAATTTCGTTTTTAAAAGAAACGGCATATCTGCTTGATATATTTCTTACTGCAATTTTTTTAACCCCACTTGAAAGAAAAAACAAAAACCACAAGTACAAGAAAATGCACAAAATACAGAAAATCATTTCAACAAGCATAAAAGCAAGAGGGGATATAGCATGACCATCGATTGAAGATCTCTCTCCAAATCAAGACGGTTCTTTGGACTGCAAGGTTCATCCCCCTTTGCCGGATGTCATCACATCGACAGCCGCTCGTGGAGAGCCGAAACCCCAGAGCATAACCGTAAAGAAGACAAACGAAGATGTAACAACCATACTCAATAAGCCTCGGGTTAAGGTCGAGACTGAACCATGGTCTCGTTACAATGGTCATCGGTGATTCTCACTTGTCAAACCCTCAATGAGCCATGCTCCCATTTTGATGGAGAAACAGAGGCGTACGAAGGGAAGAAGAAGAATTATCTTGCACTTTACGGAAGCATACTCTCTGTTGCGGCATGTGAGGTACGGAACCCTAATTCATTTCCTCTAGGATTTGGTGTTTGGCAGTTACTCTGCGAACTATATAATCACAGCCCCTACTGTCTTCGCAATCTCCCTTCGTCTTCTTCATCAGCTGCGCAGAGCTATATGTTATTATCAGGGTTTTACGTTTTCTCAATGTTATGTCATGGCTTTACAGATAAAGATATAAATGTACCTGATCTAGAAATAGGTTTGCATGCATCGAATTTTGATTGCCAATGCTCTCTGCTCTCAAGCAAAGTAGGCATTAAGTATGAGCCGACCCCATGGTTTTCGCTACTCCATTTCGGTATTAGATTTAGGGGCTCTTCGACAGAGTATGTTCCAACCAGATTCAGAGATATTCCACATTGTTTCTGGTTTTTGTTTTGATCTTTTATGCAACACACACACGATGATGGTGATTACCAACTATTTCAGAACCTAGGAGAAAATGAACTGATTTGAGTGGAGTACATCAGCGCGCATCATCTAATCCTAAGCTAGCTTACGGAAAGTTCACCTGGTAAAGTTGAGAACTGAGAATTATATCAAATTATATCAGCTACCAAAAAAAAAAGAGAGACTAGCGAGAAATCAGGCTAGAGTAATGGTGCAGTCTAAAATCTGTCAATCATTTAAGAACTGAGACATGATAATAGGGTCATGGTGCTCAAAGGAACCCCACCCAGACTCCAAGTACCGTGACAGACACATGCACAGAGGTGAAACACGTTCACGAAAGTCCGTGGAAGTCGTTCATAACCCAACAACAAAATTCTACCACCAACACTATGTCTCTACCAATATGACTGTCCAGGATTCAATGTATTTGGCATTTCAGATGGGTCTATCCTATATCCTTTGTATTCTCCTGCTTTGTGACCTTTTGAAAAAGTTACGCAATGCCTTTGCTAGGACCGAGATAAGCCTAAACAATTCGTTTACACCATTGACGATGAGTTCTCCAACTGGCTACTCTCACTCCCACTTTCCGGCCCTAACTGTTAATGATCGAGAACAACTACAACAGGAGAAGAACTGCTTTATTTTGGGCACTAATTTCGAGTGAGCATGGCCAACCAGAGAAGAGGAAAAGCAGAAGCCTGTCCATCTCTTCTCCAGTACTACCCAGCTCTCAATTCCCATACCTCTTCACATGAGCTTTCTTGGATAGGAGTCCACTTTCCATAGTGGTGAGTGGGTTTTTGTGTGTGCAAGGTGAGTTATCAATCTTGGGTGATGGTTTTACATCTTTTGTATTTTGCACGGCAACTAATGTTTTGGGTGATGGTTTTGCGTTTGTTGCATTTTGAGGTTCTTATTTTGCATAACAAAGGAAACATGCTTCGGACACGTGGGCCTAAAAGAATATTTTTCTGCTTTGAGGGTATCACTGGTGTAACTATAATCACTCTTTCCTTTAATCGCCTAAGTAAGCTAATTCCACACCATCAAAGAGTGCACCACTCTTTTGTGGTCCAGAGAGTATAAAACTTCTTGCAATCAGAAGCAAATAGTGCAATGCTACACCACAGAAAACACATACAAAATTTATACACAAGAACATGCATATGACATACGTATACACCCAAACTAGAAGAATGCCACACAATTTGATATTCACGACAATTGACTTCCTACAAGGATTGCCAAACCCCCTCCCTATACCTATCTGGTTTAGAGACGATGAAATCTCTACACAGCCAATCTATGCTTTGCTACTTTACGTCCTAAACAGATAAATGTTCACACAAGTGTTTTAATAAATTCTTAGCACACACACTAGCAGAGCACTCACAGAAAACAGACTTTCAAACAGTTCCATTCCACCAACATTCATACATAGAACTTTGTACAAAACAGGTACATGGATTGGAGTTTGGCGTACTCACCAAAACTAACTGATCTCAACCAAACTCACAAACTACTATATGAACTATAACTCAGGTCCACACAGCAGAAACAGTTAGTTCGACTTGAAATAGACCTTTTCTATAAGTCCATTGTTGCTTGACATCCCCATGTACAATGCAGGAAGTTAAACTCTTTTATGTTTTCGTAAAGTTTCAGCTTTCCTGGAAAAGAGGGCTATTACGTTTCTTATTCTTTTTGCCCCCTTTGCTTTGCTAGTGGGTTGAGGTAGACTGTCCTAATCGTTTCCTATGAAGCAAAAAGCTCCATCTTACAACAACCCACAATAACGACAACTCCCATGACTTGACCTCTCATCCACCATCAATAAGTTTATTTCCCTAACATTCAATTTCATACAACCATGTAACTTGTAGAAGCTTATAGCTAGAAATTGACAAAAGGAGCATTGCGAAAATATTGTCTACTTGCATAGGATCGAGACCGAGTTTCCCTTCTTGCCACTAAGCTATCATTACTCGAGAACCACTTGGGGTGAACTATCCACATCTAAAGGAGCACCTGCTCGAGCTAAACAGAGTTTTTTCTTTCTTTCTTTTTAATGACTCAACAGGTACTCTATGCCGTTCATACCCAATCCAAAATTGTGGAAACTAACATCCTTAGAAATTTGAGAAACATGGCCGTATCAATTAGGATTGGATCACAGTTAGTACCATGTTATAACACATCATTCATGTGGAAGTCCGGAAATTCATGGATGACCAAAATGCCATAAGCTAATGTTGAGTTGTTCGAGGCAATGTGATAAGCAGCACAGCAGGTTGCGCTCACGATTTAGATTGTGATACAGTAAGAAGATTTTTTATTTTTTGACAAGTACAGTAAGAAGATTTTGTTATTAGAGGTTCGAAGATGATTCCACAAATTCCCAATACAGTTATACAGTTATATGATCATAACCCAGCATAACCAATTGTTGAAAAAAATGGAAAGTAGAATGTCAATCAAGAAATTACCCATTTACAACCCCAATGCAGAAAACACTCTGATAAATCCCTAGTTCGTGTAACTCCGTATGTACCCATCAATCAGCGGCAATGAACATAACCCCGCCTCTGCTCCTCTGTAAAAAACCATGGAGAAAGCAAGGGAATCAATGAGAATGGCAAACAACAGTCAGTGTCTATCAATGTTCTTCAAAAAGCCGACGCCTGATGATTAACAAGAATGCCACCACACCAACTTGCATGATCACCACAATGCCCACAAATATCAGTCCAATTTTCTTTCCCAAATTGAGCTTTTGTTTAGCCGGTGGGCTTGGTGGAGGCGGCGAACTCACGGCTGGGCTATGGCGGCGCCTTGGCGGTGGTGGCCGGTGGGGAGTGGACCGTCTATGTGGCGGCGGCGGCAAAGGCGGTGGCGGCGGCGGCGGCGGTTGAGAAGGTGGAGAAGGCTGGGTTCCAAGATTCACCACATTTCTCTGTGAATGCACAAAGAAAAACCACAAACTCAAGAAGACCAATGTGAGAAATGGGGAATCCATTCACTTGCAATTGGAGTATGAATCAAAATGAGGAATATTTGCATTTGGGTTCAGCCCCAATCTTTCTATTCTCCCACCAAATTCAAGAACAGAGGTGGCGAAATAAACACCGGGCTAGATAGCGTTCTGGCAAACGAGATAAACACTCAGAGCCCACGAGTGTTTATCGCATGAAAGATTGAATATGCTCTACATACATCAAGAGGTTTTTCGTCAATTGGGCACAGCAGGATTAGGGTTAGGGATAAGAATAATGGGTGCGATCGTATAAATTTGCTTTCTTGCGGTAGCGAAGAATCAACGAAATGGGTCCAGTGGAATTAGTCCCATATTCAAGATTTGTTCTTGGAAACCAAGAACAAAGGTCTGGTTCAAAGGTTGGTGTCGGGTATCACATTGCTCATCAAATCAAGTGGTAAGGGTCAATGGGTTCGGCAAAACACAAAGATTGAATCTTCTTTCTTTTTTTTTTGATCGGCCAAAGATTGAATCTTGAATAGAAGGAGTCGAGGTTCTGGTTGATCCTCCACTTATCAGGGATGGATAAGAGAGAAGGGCAACAAAGAGAGAGAGAGAGATAAATGATTTGTCTACGCGGGGAAAAACTGTTGGCCTAAGTTGGGATATTGGCTGGTTTTTGCACAATTAGGTGCAAGTTTAGAGCTGTATTTACATTGGGGGAACAGAGAGAGAGAGAGACTGCCGATCCGTCTGACGTTTTCCCTGGTTCCCTGGTTCCCTGGTTTGCTTGGAGAAAGTCTACGTGGACAACTCTGATCACAATTTTGAACACAATTACGTTCAAAATCGTTTGATGCGTATGAACCCGGAGGGCGTACTGTGTTGTGCACAATCCTAGCCGTTGGATCGTTCATCCGATAACTCGGATCTTATCTCGGCAATGAACGATTCTCAATCATTTATTGCCGAGATAAGATCCGAGCCGTGGGATGCACGGTTCAAATCATACACAGCACAGTGAGTGCACATCACTTAATCCACCAATTCGTACGAACCTATGTGCATCGAATGTCCAGAGTTGTGGCCGAAAGTTGTGAACGTAGCATTCCTCACTGCTTCAATTGTAGAAGATCGGTGTTTAGAAACTTGGGCCCGGGTCTGGGGTATGAAAAGGTAGGGAAAATGATGGTCCGTGACGTATTTTGATAATTAATATTTGTCAATGACATACTGAGAATATTTGTTAATGCTGAAAATGTCCTTAACAGGAGTATTAATTATCAAAACACGTTATTGACCGTCATTTTCCCACGAAGGTTATCTCCTTTTAATTATTGGATGGGCCTATCATTTTGTGCCAGCTATATAGTAGTGCAATTTGGACTGGACCAACTCCAGTCCTAAATGCAGGTTTGTGCAATCCAGAAATTTTGTAAGCTTCTTGACCTGTTTGTTTAAAAATTTGTGAAGAGGATTTTTGAGAGCCTTGCATTATAGATTATGCGTTTTTCATATTTTGTGTTTGGGAGCGACGTTTATAATCATTCGGTCAAAATATATTATTTGAAATAAACTCAGATTGCATAATCCAATAAAGAAAATGAATTTTGCGATCCCCTTTCTTACAATTGCACTCTAGAATTTGTCTTTTAGTACTTGTGTGTAATTTTAAGTACTAAAGGAAAATTTTGTAGTGCATTTTAAAAAAATAGAGTGCAAAAATCACTACCCTTCAAAAATAATCTTTAAATGAGTTTTTATATTCTAATTATACTTTACTCACAAATTCTGCATGTATCATTCAAACATTTTTACGAATTCTCAGTACTATACGTTAAACATATGTTCTTTACAAAGCCAAAAAAACACAAACTTGAAGACAGTTTTTATATTTTTCAATACATTTCCACACGTTTTTATATACTTTGAACATCTTTCAATACACTTTTTGAAGCTTGAAGACAGCCGATAAGATTGTTTATGGCATTTTTTCGGTAATGCAGGGTGTTCCGAGTCAGTTTGTGCACATCTCAGACTAATTTTTACGGTTCTTCCTACAGTTATTTCGCATGCTTACACGAGGACTGAGGTGACCCCAAAAATTGTCTTTAAGGAAAATTTAGGAGAGAGCTAACCCCAAGTCTCGTTCACAATTTCAAAGGTAAAGGGTTCAAGTCAAGATTATGAATCCCGTACCGTACCGGCCCGGGTCAAATACCGGTACCCTACACTTATAATTCTGTTCCGGGTCAAATACCGGTCGGTACTGGTCAATACCGGACTACTTTTAAATTTATTTTTTTCTTCAAGTACAGGACAGTACCGGGCAAATACTGGACGGTACTGGACAAATACCGGAATATTTTTTATATTTTTTGTTTTAAAAAGTGTATATTATACTATAAATTCTTTTAGGTAGGAAAATACCGGTCGGTATCAGTCAATACCGAATGGTACTGGAGATACCAGACAATACCGGACTACTTTTAAACTTACTCCGTATTTTTTTTCTTCAAGTACAGGGCAAATACCGGGCAAATACCGGAATATTTTTTATATTTTTGTTTTAAAAAGTGTATATTATACTATAAATTCTTTTAGGTAGGAAAATAACACTAATAGCGATCAATCCGAAACGGTACCCGGTATCTCACCAGCACCGGTACGTACCGTACTAGTAAGAAAACCGGTACTCTAACCGGTACAGTATTCAGAACTTTGGTTCAAGTGTAGCTTAGCAAAAAGTAAAAAAAGGGTTCAAGTGTACTGGGGATAGAGATTGTTTGGCCAGAATCTAGGTAGGCCACTAGCCGCAGCAACTCAGTCTTCTTTATTATGTTCCAAAAATGTCAGCACAATTTGTCCTTTTGCTAGAGAGGTACCTCCCCAGAGAGAGACGGATGCATGGTCTTGTCCCCTCAAATGAATTATCGTGTATCTTTGACTCTTTGTTCGGGTTCATTTTTGCTCCTTCAATCTTGAAAGAATTTCTTCATTTTTTAAGTATTTTAATAGTTTAAAATGGGAGTATACCGGAACCAAAGCACACAAAAGTTTTGGTACATAGGAATATAGGATCTAAACTTCATGCTAGACGCTAGTCGGGCGCCTAGCACCTAGCTAGGCATACATCGATCATGCATATGATTGCGCAAAGTCTTAGTTTGTGTGTATTTATGTGTGCAATTATTTATGGTTCTATCAAAATTGTGGTAGCCAGGTAAATAATAAATAACGCGCGGGTCACTCTTGTCTATGGCTGAATTTTTTTTGCGACATATTCAATTTGCATAAAACTACATGATTAAATGTCCATATGCTTGGATCGAGAACTTGCAGAGGCAGGGAGAGAAGGAATTTATTGTACAACTGGATGTGCATTATTGTGCGCCTTGGAAATTGATGCCTTAACTGGACTGGAATGGGTCACGCGCATGACCATGACTTTTACTAGTACTTCTTTATTTATGACCAAAAAAAAAGTTTGGTCGCAGGTCAGCATCCAGTCCACGCAGGTCAAATCGTGGCGTTTGAGGCCTGCTATGCTTTGGTATAAGGAAATAGAATTGTGCTTGATCCTATATTAATCTATTAAGAAAAAATGAGGCATTTCTTATGCGGATGTACAGACATATATCGTGGATCATCTTTTTTCGAACGGCCAACTTTTTTTCTTTATTTCACCTCATTTATATAGAAAAACCAGAAACAAGCCACAACGGCAATCTTTCAGATAAGTCGAATTTGCGGACATGCATATATGGTGCATCCCCTTTTTCAAACGGCCAACTTTTTTCTATATTTCAATTTTCACCTCACTTTTATAGAAAAACCAGAAACATATGCCACAACGGCAATCGATCTAGTTTTACCAATACCATATGTCTAACTTACGCTTCAGCTATATGCATTGAACATGGATGTATAGGTTATATACAATGGCATGAAGCATCTTGTCCTCTAGATTAAGGAGTCGTACTCTATCTCTAAATTGTTTCTCCCGGGCCCTGCCAACACTCTTTCCGTACACATGCATACTCCCTTTCAAAGCACATAAACCAACGAGAGAGAGAGAGAGAGAGAGAGAGAGAGAGAGAGAGAGAGAGAGATGCTAGCAAACAAAAATTAGTGATTGTAGCATGGCAGAGCATGACAAACGCGACATGACGAAGAAGGGTGGTTTCTGCTGTGTGAATGGGAAATTTTCCAGCAGAGCAACATTGCAGAGGTGCAGAGTTGGGGTGAAGAAGACGCAGTCACAGAGAGAGAGAGAGAGAGAGAGAGAGAGAGAGAGAGAGAGCTTGAAGGCACGCAGTTTAAGGCATCCCCTCTTCTGTAGGTCAGGCTGCATAGATTCTCCTTTCGCCGGGTCAAAAGCTGTCCACATGATTCATTTTGACTTTTTTTTTCCCCTACAAGTGATTGTCATGGTTAACGTTGTAGGCAGGTAAGTTAACCCAAAAAATTACTCCTACTATTCTAAAATTAAACACAATCTTTGCAGCACATTCGCAGATTAAACACGGTTTGATCCATCTTGAAAATTTTGGAAAAGAACAAGGAGAAGAAACCAATCAAAGCCAAAAATACCCAAGGAAATTGATTTTAGCACTCTAAAAATTGATAGATGGGCTCCAAAACGTCGTTTTGTGTATCAACACAATTCAGTTTTGAAATCCCTCCATCAATTTTTGAAGCCCTTCCATCAATTTTTGGAATGCCAAAATCACAATCTCCAATACCCAAATGAAATCCAACATAAAATCCTCTCCTTTTAAAAAGTCAAGGGTCACTATCAGCTTAAAACAGTCGGAAAGCCAGGCCATATTAGATTCCAAGTACAGTACTTTGAAACCTCTACACCCCACCAGCACTGTAAAGATTCCTTCACCAAACCACTTAATTTCTGTCGCTAGCTATCTCGTAAGAGCAATACAATGCACACGACTTTAAAACACAACTCTGAACATAACTGTGTCAAGAAAATCATTAATTCATGACACGTAGGCCGGAACTGTTCAATGCACATGGGCCAAAAGCATCGAACAGTTGTGTGCGTAGATTGATCTCCTAAACCTACAACTCTTTTTCTTGTGAACTAGTAGCAAAACTTAAAACTCATTCGTAGTGTATGTATTCTCACTCATTCCACATGAGTGCAGACACTGGAACCTGATCATGGACCAAACCCAGATGACTTCCTAGCCGATTCCCATCACTGTTCTCACTCCCATTATTGCTATCTCCGCGCCAGTGGCCCTGCGCCCCGACACAGCCTTCTGGGCCACCGGGATCCACCAACGATGCCTCATTGGAAGTACCCCACACCATATCGCTCGCCATTAATTCATCAGTTGTCTGATCACCGTTTGATATCGAGAGAAGCGGCTGAGGTGAAGCAGATGAAGCACAAGAATTGTAATCCTCGACCGTAGAAATTGGAGCCAAATCCACCGAGGAATGCTTGGCTTGGTCCCCACCGATAAGGGTCGAGCTCGAGCAAATCCTCTTGATGTCGTACCGGCTGATATCAAAATTGGTAACGGCGCTGGTCCCCCTGAATTTGATCGCTGCGATATCATATGCTTCAGCTGCTTCCTCTTGTGTACCTAAGCAACACCATTAACTCATATTGAGAAATCAGTAATGACCACCAGCAAACGTATCATCATCCATTAGACAATTAATAAGGAGTCAAGTGCTAGACTAGAAAATTATCATTTCAAACCAAAAGATCCATTATGTTGGCCTCTTATGTTCTCATTGACCATTATGTCCAGTAGTTCTTGAACATTAGCATTGTCCTTTTGCATTTCGTTAGTCAGTAAATAAGAAAGAAGAGACGATAAAACCCAACATCAACCTTAAATAAGTACATAATTGAGGTTGTATTTGGATTTGGATCATATAATGGTGAAATTATCTACAAAAGGAAAACAAAATTGTAAATCCAAGAGGTTTGGTCAAGTGGTTTTGAGAAAACTAATACTCCATGGAAGCCAAACTAATGGTGGAGTAAAAGCTTGTCTTTCATGAGGTGACATGTTCGAATTCCATGGAGGCCAAACATTCCAAATCTTGGAGCCACAGCAGGATTTGCCCGGTCGTTAACTTTAGGACCATAAAATTAGTCAAGTTGCGCACAAGCCGGGCCGAACGTCCAGTTATAAAAAAAAAAGGGTTAAGTCATTGAGTTTGTTGGGACATCCCACTACATTTTGTACAAACCTTTATGAACTAGTGTTATTATTGCAACCTAGCTTTGAAGAAAAAGGCAACCAATCACTTACTAAACGTGCCAAGGTACAAGTCCTTATTGCCTGCAACCCTTCCTATCCGAGCTTGCCACCTCCCATGTTGATGGTGCCTATCCACAATGGTAATCAAAACAACTAAACCCATTAAAGCAAAAGAAGATAAGACATTTTGATAGGTGGACCTAATTAAATGATGCAATAATAAAATTTTCACTTCACTGGTTTATTCAGAACATTATATGCATGTGAGTATTATTTTTGCAAATGCGGTAAATAACGTAGACTATATAATAAAAATTGTTGTCTCCTGCCACCACCTTGTCACTCCTCTGTACATTGAAGCCCCTCTTGAAAACCCACTACTTTTCCTGCAAAAATAAAAAATGGTCCTTAATGGTTTTACCAATAATTTACTAGTACGTGACAGGAACCAATCGGTTCACATGGACCCAACAAAACAATAACGGATTGGGATGGTTCCGAACACATCTGTATCCGAATCTGTTCACATAAACCAAATAAAAACATAGGGGTACCTTCTTAACATGGCTACAAACTCCTGCCTGTTCATGTTGTTCATTTCTTCAAGCTCTTTCTCATAAGTGCTTAGCTGAGTGTTCAACAGAGGATATCCTAGTTTAAGTAGGAAAGAGTGTACTAAAATGGGCTTTGAGATTGGTTATAAGAAAATGGGAAATCTGGCAACTAAACTTACAGGGAAATTGATATGGGTAGATGGGCCCCAGTACTTCAAAGCAGCTAAATCATAAGCTCTAGCTGCTTTATCTTCTTTATCATAACCACCTGATCATAAGCCAGAGGAATAATGATTGCATAAGCACACATCTTGTCAAAAAAAATAAATAAATAAATTGCACACCATCCAAGGTTTTTATTTTATACCATAGAATATTAGGGGTCAAAATTAATGGAAATAAATGAGAAACACAGGGAAGGTTCACCTACCTAAATAAACTGCATCATTGAATAGGTGAAAGAAGATGAACCCAGAAATTGCATCAAACACATATGTACAGATTAGAATATTCGTTAGGGAGAGAAGATATAATCAAGAATAATGTGAGTTAGTGATCAGAACATATTTTTCATCACCTTGCCTTCCTTTCCTTGTTTGCCCTTCTTTTCTGCAGCTGTTGTCCCACAAGTGAGCCTCGTATCTTCCGGTCCACCGATGCCTAAATATTTTGTTATCACGAATTCGTTACCCATAGAACATAAAACCCAAATAAAATATGGTACCAAAAATTTGCTTTGGCTATTTTTTTTTAACTTCGAGGTGTCTAGACCAACACACGCTAATCTCAACTAACCACCGGGATCAATTCTATTGTCCACTAACGGGACCAATTAAAGTCGTAGTAAGCCTTGTATAAATGGACACTGACAAGAGTTGATGGAGGTTTAACCTCGTAACGATCAAACAAGCCTCTAAACCTCAGATATTGACCACCACTATGCTAACCCATGTTGGGTCTTTTATTTTATCATCTGAATCCAATAAGGGTGCATGTGTTCCAGTTTATGTAAAAATGAACTTTTAGAAAAGAAAGTAATTTTAAACTCAAAAATCACGTGTTTACGCAAATAATTTTCCTACCAATATGGATCTTGTTTGATAGATCTTATTGAGATCTTTTAAACGGTGAAAAAAAATTAAAAAATTAATTTTCATTATATTTGAGCTTGAAATTACATTCTTTTTGAAAAATAAGGTTGAAAAAGAAAGCGAAACGGCACCTAATAATTAGAGGAATGGGTTTTACACATTTGTTAAGTTGATAACTCATCTACCAAAATATGGAAAACTATACAATACAATCGTATAAATCCGATGAGATTACTCATCCAATGCACTATAATTAGACAGAAAAAACAAACATAGCCTTCAATAAAAGTCAAATTTTGTGATCAATACCTCGTAACACCACGATATTGAGAAGTCCTTTGCCCAAAAGTCTCAATAGATTTCCGGGCCACTGCTTCTCTCTTCGTCGATTTCACGGCCGCCGACCTTTTTCGGCCATCCACCGCCTGCAAAGGCGCAGCCACCGTAACACCACCGGGGTGTACGCTCGGCCTCACGGTCAGCGACAGAGGCCGAAAACCACCATCATCTGCTTCAGCTGAAGGGTTTTCGCAATAAGCCGGTGTTTCCCTCAACCAAGACTTGAACCCGGAAATCGAATTTGCAACATAAAATGGCACATGGGTCATGCCATTGCCAAGATTAGGGCTGCAATTCAAATCACACTTTTGGAACAGAGTGCTCGCAATTCCATTTTGTGGGTTGCCATTGTAATGGTTGTAAGGTTGGAGAAAAGTTGGGTTTGTGAGATTCAGATTCCCCTCAGATTCCTCCATTTCCCCAGTGGAGTGGTTGAAGATTGGTTGCACGTTAACGTTGATTCTTTCTTGTTGGGTTTGGCTGTTAGCACAATCTTCTGAGTCAGTGGGAGAAGTGTTTGAGTAACAACTTCCCAAGAAATCTTCAAGCTTTGGAACCTCCACGTTTGGATTCGTCTCACCCATTGTGTTCTCATCATATCTCCAATCTAAAAAACAAGAACAAGAAAACAGAGCTCAGATTATAATACTCCTTTTGACCTAAAAATTAGGGCCTATAAAGTATAAACAAATAAAGCAAATCTAATCGAGCTTGAGCTAGTAGCCGTTCGTTAAAAGCTCGTTCAATTTCGATTTTGAATATATTCAAACTTCCTAAGCGTTCAAACCAAGCTCAATCAAGCTGAGTAGCTACTCCCATAAACAAGATAAGCTTAAACATGTTTATCAGCTTGTTCCATAAACAAGTTGTGCTATAACATGTTTCGAAAACTCGTTAAGTTTCTGAACCAAACTTGACAACTAATTGCTCGGCTCGTTTACCAGCTCTGCTAAAAATCCCACCTTTTTCTCCCAAACGGAAAGGGGGGAAAAAGATGGTATTTTTAGGGTTTTTCAATATGCACTAGCTAGGATTAGATGAATAGTAGTATTTGTTACCTGGGCCATGAGAAGGCCTGAAAATGTTCGCATCGAAAACAGAACCGTCTGAACGCAGCGGCATGAGCGACGTCGCACGGGAAGAGGCACCATGGCCGTCTTCTTCCCTCTCATAACCTTCGCCATTGAGTCTGAGGTGGGGAGTAAGAGAGAAACCTAACCAGTTACTCATGACCAGTAGAATGTTCTCTCTCTCTCTCTCTCTCTCTCTCTCTCTCTCTCTCTCTCTCGGTTTCTTCGTGTAAAAACTGGGATTTTGTGTGTGTGGTGTGGGGTTTGAGCTCAGATTTCAAAGTTGGGGGGATCACAAACAAAACGGTGGGATTTGTAATGAATAGCCTCCTCCTTCTCCTCGTGTTCCGTTCCTACTTTTTTCCATTTGCTCTGTGTTTTCTGCAGGGGGTGGCCATGCGAAAGAAAACAAAGGGGAGGTGATACTCTTCGTCCCAAAAAGAATGACAATTTTTGAAATTTGTGTTATTTTTTATCGTTTATATATTTTAATCTATAATATTTTTTATGAGTTTAAAAACTTTGTATAATAGAACTAATCGAGAATTATCAAACAAGATCCATATTGCATATTTTTTAAGATCTATATCGAAAGATATAAGGGATTGAAATTAGTATAGATATCAAAAATTGACATCCAATTTGAGACGGAGGGAGTATTATACATTTACATCCATGTAAAATGATCAGCCATCGTCCATTTTGGTCATGGCTCTTTTGGCGTAACTTTTTACGGTCTTTTCGGCACTGTTTTTTTTTGTTGTTATTTTTACATCATATTTGTCTACACTGACCGGACGCATACGTGGAATCCACTCCGGACCAACAAAAATCCAAAAAAATACTTATAAGTATTAACTTATGAAGCCCTATAAAAAATTAACTTAATTGAATATCGGTATGTATGTTTTCTGAATTTGTAAGGGCGAAATTGCTCAACTGCTCAATTTTGTCTCTACGAATTCAGAAAATATATCTACCAATATCCAATTGAGCTGATTTTTTACAGAACCACATAAAAAAATATTTCAAGGTCATTTATGTATAGGTACAAAAAATTCAAAGTAATTCCTACCGGGTCAGGCCCAAATCATTAAATACATTCTTAAGGTAAGTCAAAATTTTATTTAAAAAAAAATTACTCATCCACCATTATTGATGATTGTTGATCAAATATCAGCATTGACTGTTGGCTATAGACGTTGACTGTGGAGAACTTTCTCAAACATTCTCAGTTCTGAGAACATTCTCAACACACGTCTAGACTCAATAGTAATACTGACAGCTCTGGATATTTCAAAATTGAGAACACTCAGCTCTGAGAATGTTCTCAACACACACGTAGACTTTCTCAATTCATTCTTAGACGTTCTCAATTCTGAAAACATTCTCATATGTTCTCAGCAGTGAGAACATTCTCATCTTAGCACTGAGAATATTCTCAGCACACACCTAGACTTAGAGGTAATTCATTTTCAGACGTTCTCAGCTTTTAGAACATTCTCATACGTTCTCCGCACTGAGAACACTCTCATCTTAGCACTGAGAACATTCTCAGCACATACCTAGACTTAGAGGTAATTCATTCTCAGACTTTCTCAGTTATGACAATATTCTTAGACATTCTTAGCACTGAGAACTTTCTCAACACAAGCCTAAACTCAGTGATAATTTGTTCTCTGACGTTCTTAGCTCTTAGAACGTGCTTCATGCCTAGATATAGTGGTAATTAAAAAGAGTGTTATACCCTAATAGGAATTAAGGTGCAATTTTCTGTACCTAGTGGTAAAAAGCCCGCGGGACAAAAGGGTGAGATCAATGTAGACTTCCCGCATATATATATTTTTTCGACGAGAAGAATCAGAGAAGCATAAAAACATAGACCTAAATTGAGAAATATATGATGTAAAAGTTTGATACGAATCTTATAAGTATTAAAAAAATAACAAAAAAAATTGCAATGTCAAAAAGCCCGTAACAAGTTAGGCCGAAGAGACCCTTAGTGCACGCTTACTGGGCCACAAGTCTAAAACATGTAGGGCCTAAAATGACGAGTCAGCCCAAGATTCCCAGACCCCCGTTGGGCCCAAGTTCGCTGGCACCTAGAGACCGCACTGGGCCCAAGTACAGGGTTGTTGGGCTAATTTGAGGCTTGGGCCACTGCTGTTGAGAGCCAATGCTCAAAGCTTCTCCTGCTAGAAGTAAAAATTCAGAAGTTAAGGGTCTTGAATTCTCCCTCCTTAGCCGCGTAGGCGTGAGCGACATTCGTAAGCACGAACGGATGCGCAGGAGTGCCAGAACTGGATTGCAGTCCATCGTGTGAGTTGGTGCAGGCCTTTAATTTGACTTCTTCTTCAAGCGGACATGTGTGGCTAGGCTAGGTTTGACATTGAAAGGACATTATGAGTTATGACAATATTTGTACGGTTGTACCTGCAAACATTTCCCACCAACTCCCCACCCTAATTTTAGGAACAACTCTCCTTATATTTTTAGGATCCAACTCTCACATGGCATTTACATATCAAATGGTATATGATTAAATGAATGGCTACAACGAAAAACCCTAAAATTAATTGGTAAACAAGACCAATCACCCGTTGTCACGTGACAACGGGTGATTGATTTTGTCTCACAAGACATGCCTTGTTAAATGGTACACAAAAACAATCACCCGTTGTCATATATGCCTTCTTATTGTTGCATAAAATACTAGTAACATAAAAGTAACTGACCTCACTCTATCAAGCAATCACATGTGACAAATGCCCTAATCGTAGAAAGAAGTTACCATACAAAGGAGTTTATATTGGTTGGAACTTGATCAGGAAAGTGAGAGGGGTAAAAAAGAAAGAAAAGAAAATGAGAGGAAAATGGTACTCTCCTCGATACATATGAATTTGTTATTTTCTCCAAATCAGACAATTAATGGAAGGGATATTTTTATTTATTTTTTCATTCTTTTCTTTCCTTTTCCATTTGTTCCAAAAAAAAGAGAGAAGAAAAACCCTTAATTTTTTTTTTTTTCCTAGCTCACCCCAATTCTGTTACGAGTATTAACAAGCGTCTCTGTGCATTCATGCATGTACATCATTAATTATTTGAATCGTACAACTTCCTTTAATTCATGTGATCATGCAATTAAGTTCAAATTAATTACTCCGATACAGCTAGCTGAGTCTGAGTGGGCATGTGATGTGATCTACTAGCTAGCTTGCTGGGACCTCAATAATTCTTACTCAATTGGGTCAGAATCTGACCGACAGATCAACATCATTTAATTAGCTAGGCTGTACGTTCAAAAAAAGAAAATTGTATCATATAAGCTAGTTAAAAGGTGCTGGGGCTGGGGGTATATAGTTGAGAATCTCCACATATGCTTATTGCTTTCTAGTTTCTAGCTTAGGTCGACATTTTATGCAGTGCTGTTGTTAGGTTGATTCCTTGTCAACTTATAGCCGTCCGGGGGTTTGTGTGGCATATTACGTATAGTGGGATAGTGTGGCAACTTCGTTAGAATGTTTTCCTCTCGTTGTGATTCCGTTTGCTCTATTTATGTTTCGCCGTTTAAAATTTTTTTTTTACGGTGCTTATGATTATATTAATATTCTTTGGTGACCTCAAACCATATGAAATTTTCTCATATTCAGCTGATTAAGAAAAGGGGAACACAACTTTTGCATGTTTGGATGGTTTGGGTCCATCAATTATTAGCGTTCAAAAAAGCTAGAAAGGCAGAAAGATTTAGGCTTCAATTTAATTACCCTTAAAAGTGGCAAAATCACTTTGCAAGATCATTAAAAAAAAACATCAATCACAAATGTAGCACTAATTTTGACGCAGCGGAATTAACAAAGAGATTAGTTGCGTACTAATCGAACGAATGATAAACTCGAGTCCACGAGAGAAAAAGACAAAGTCTGAATATTATTGATAAAAAGCTGCATAAACATTAGGTTACAACCCTTTTATAGGAAAAAAGGCGTAACCCTAGCAAAACCCTAATTCAAAAACGAAAATTCCCAAAATTTGGGGAAAATAATAAAATTGGAAAAAGGGAAGAAAAACATGACTTTCCCAAAAAGAATCAACTTCTACGGAATTATACGCTAAAAGTTATTAACGAAACAAATATTTCCTAAAACGGCAAAAACGTCCAATTGAAGGCCTAAACGAAGGAATTAGGCCGAAAAGCAGTTCACATCATTAACCATGGGTTATGACTATTGACCGGAGCGCGAAAATAAGTCAGCCCACCAAGTTTGGGCTTATTCCGAGCTCGTCCGAATGTTGCCAAATTGGGTAATCTGAAATTGGGCCTCCACGTGTTCTACATCAAATTTAATTTATGTCTTTAATATTGGTCGATGATGGTTTAATTAATTTTTACTTTTCTAGTACTGTCAACTTCGTGCTGGTCTACTCAACCAAAAAGTGAAGATAAGATTGAAGCTAGCTTTTGGCTTTTATAATTAAAGTTAATTAAAAGGCCTAGACATTTATGAATAAATAAGCACAAAAGTTAATAGCAAAAAGATTTTTTTGAAAGCAAAATTTGTATTCATAAGTGGTAGCTTTTCCCTGCTGGAAAGTCGATCGGCCAATTTGGATATCTGCTCTCCTAATGCGTAAGCCCGAAAGATTAACCGTAGGGAACTAAAAGAAACCCGAAAGATTAATCGGCTCTCCTAAACTAAATAAGTACTCCATCATGTTGCGTAGCATCGATCACGTTGTCGATAAACGAAAAATTGCATCGGTCGCATTGGTTAGTGGTGCTCGTGCAATAATGATACATAGACGTGATCACCATAATGTTAATTTAATGGTTCATAACTTCGTAGGCTAATAAAGCATAAGGTTACGATGTAGATAAAAGAGATAGCTGATCATGAGGAAGCTAGAGAGATTCTATACAAGGATCGATATCGAAATTATGAACGCACGGGATAAGCTTACAAATAAAATTTTGTATCCCCACTAGCGCAAAATCCTGGATTTGTCTCTGCACTTACATGTGAATGTACGTGGTCTTGAGAGTTACTAGTAAAGTGAATCAAACCTACAGACACCCTTATATGTTTATTAGCTTCGCGGGTACCCTATATTTCTATCCTTGTAATATTTCATTATCAATAATACGAGTAAGATTAGTTTTTCGCTGAAAAAAAGAAGTGCACACCACATATAAACATAAATTGTCCCTATAAATTTTTTATATGCATAGTACTAAAATGCGCGGGCCAAGTTTGAATTACTCTTGGCCGCATCGAATTGCATTTGGCCGCAACGAATTGCATTTGGCCGCAACGAATTACTCTTGGGTTCCATCGAATTACTTTTCTCCGCATTGAATTGCACTTGGCCGCATCGAATTATTGTTAGCTGCATCAAATTACACTTGCATGGCCGCTACGAATTGCACTTGGCCGCATCGAATTGCACTTGGCTGCATCAAATTGCACGTGGCCGTGCAATTTGATGCGGCCAAGTGCAGTTAAATGCGGCCAAGTGCAATTAGTAGCGGCCAAGAGTAATTCGATGCGGCCAAGTGCCATTCGATGTGGCCAAGTGCAATTCGATGCGGCGAAAAATAATTCCTAGTCAAAGGGAAAAACATTACTCCGTATAAGCTAATTAATCTGGGAAACAAATCTCATTGTGATGCAGGGAGGTGTGTTAAAAAAGAAACGCGCAACAAGGACAATCCAAAATAAGTTTGAACTAGAGAAACTCTCTGTACGAATAAATCACAAATGATATGAGAAAACTTCTCAAATTTTCAATAATCAATCATAAACAACCAATTTAGCCTTAAGAGTGGCTTACAGCTTAATTTATAATAGAAGAAGAAACCTTACATACTAGGAAATAAAAACAATAAAACAATAAAATTAGAAACTAACAATTCTTCTTGAACAAGCAAAAAATAAAAGAAAACTAAATCTATTAGAGAATTAGGAAACTAATTACTCTAGGATACTTATTTTTCTAATTTGAAGATTCCTAGCAAAATATTAAAATCAAATATACTAGTTTTTTTTTTCATGTCAAAAAAAATATACTAGTTTTTTAATGAAATATTATTTCAAAAAAATGATACACTGAAATTCCTATATTAATTATAAATTATTGGCCTGCATCACATCGTCTATTAATGAATCTAATTAAATAAGGTGCAAAAGCCCTGCATGTTCTAGAGTCACTAGACCAATAAAGAGATCGATAGCACGTGGTGTGTGAGCATCTAGAATAGCAAGAACTTAATTCCTTAATTACCCACTTTCTCTTGCTTAAGGTTGCATGGTTGTCCTAATCTCCTTGCCTTTACCCCTAATATCCCCTGCTAATCAATTGCTGATTTTTAATTAAGTTAATCCCAATGACGTGATGACGTTTTGTTTTTCTTTCTTTCTGCAAGTTGAAAGATTAGAAAATACTTACCCCCCAAAAGTTGAAAGATTAGTATAATTACTCGTGAGATGAGTTGTTTATATACAACCAAAAGCTTGTTTTTTTTTTTCTTTTTTCCCCATAGATAACAGGTAATATTATAGATCAAGAGAACAGAATATCAGGAGAAAACTCAATCCCTAAACAAGGATCAAGAAATCAAAAGGAGGGGACTCCGTTCAAAAACTACACCCAACTCCAACTAAACCTTCAACTCCAAACAGACGGAGCACAGCAGAAAGTAACAAAACCACCCACGCAGGGATGAGAGAAACCCCACAAACGGAGAGAAATTTGGAGACACCAAAGAAAAGAACCAAAAGACCAAAAAGAAAAATCAACCCAAACCCAACTCTAACAGAAAACAAGACACCACTCCACAGAAACGCCGAGCAACATCGGCGCTGTTTGCAGACGCTCTGCCCCCAGCGCCGAAATATGAGAAACGCCAGAGGAGTCGAACCGACTCTAGATCAACATGCCTTGCACCCTGTTAACGCCAGATCGAGCTCCAAATGGAATCAGAGAACTCAAAAACGTCTACCTCTGTCCCTACTAAAGACCGCCGCAGCCTCACCACCATAGCCATCACCGAACCCATCCACTACCACACACGTAGTAGGAACTTCAGATCTGGGAAAAAAGTGAAAAGAACGAGTTTTGAATAACCAGAACAAATGAGGTAGGAAGAATCTGTGCACAAAAACACCCAAGAAAAAGTTCCAAATCAAAAGATTGGGAGAGAAAAACTCCACAGGGGGAGAAATCCCCCCCTCCTGCAGCCAAAAATGAGTGTAAAACCCATTGGGGAGGAGGGGAAGGAGGGGGCTGCTGTGGCTTTTGGGATAACCTAACAGAGAGAAAAGTTTAGAGAGAGAAAAGGGGCTGCCGTACTATTAGGATTTGGTAAGGAGCAATTACCTTCAAATATGACAACTCCCAAATGCAAAAAGTAACCAAAAGCTTGTTTGTTTGGCCTGATTTGTCATGGCCACTTGGTCTTCAAATCTTAATTCCTTAATTATTTGCTAATTAATCCATTTGGTTGGCTATATGCCATTCCCCTATGCTTTTTCCATGTGATATTTTTCTTCATTCAATTCAATTTGACTGCGCAGCCTCCTGCAAAGATCGATTTTGTAACATGCAATGGCAGCACATTATGAAACACGGAATCTTTATCCCAAGTGTTTGATCGTGTGGGAGCATGATACACAGTGTTTTACTTGGACCCCTTATAAGTGGACGATGGAATTAATCGAGGTGCGGAAATGTTGGTCCAAACACCAAGAGTCATAAAAAGAAAAAAACTACTCTGCTTAGGTGCTTACTCATCCAAGCCCTTAGGTTCGACTCTTCTAGCAAAAAAAAAACTCTTGAGGTCACTGGAGATTTGTTTCGTCGTTAATTTTAGGGTTTTGAAATAAGGCCATCCACAGTGGTATAATCAAAAGCCAATTGTTTTTAAAGTTAACAATGTTGGTGCAAAAAATGGCTCACAATGGTATAATCAAACTTAACAACATCCTTAGAAATAATCAAATTTTAGGCTTTGGATAACTAAAACTAACAACCTTTTTCAATAATCAAAATTTGTGGACTTCACACCACATAAGTTAACTAGTTCCAAAATTTGTATACACGCGTGTTTCAACTGATATTTTCTTCTTCTCTTCTTTGCCTACTCTATAACTTCTTCACTTCACCGGCAAATTATTTCTCTTTCTTTCCCTCAAAAAGTGAAACTCATATCTCTCGATCATCTACAATCCAACCTATCGTCGCCGGATTAAGGTATTTCACTATTCTTTCCCGTTTTTATTTCCCACCACCCCCCCCCCCCAAAAAAAAAAAAAATTAAAAAAAAAATCATAATAGGAGGGAAGAAAGTCATCGATTTTTTTCCAAAATTAAAAGAGGAAATCAATATATTTTTGCCCAAAAAAACGTAAATGGAGGGAAGTGAATGTGCGAGAAACAAAGGGAGAGAGAGAGAAATTGTAGTGGACCCCTTATTTTGGTTATGGACTAGAAGTGACGATTGTGAAGCTTAACATTGTTAAACTTAACAACCTCTTAAGTGAATAATCAAAAGCTGATGTGTCAACTTTTGGTTATCCTTTTTTGATTATACCACTGTGGATGGCCTAAGTCGAGATGTGGATAAACTGGTTCTAACATCCGGTAACAAAAAAAAAAACTGAAACATGGAATCTCACAATGACCATATACCATCAAGCAATTGATCAGTAATGCGGCTTACAACTCAAAATTTTACAGTAATTTAGACAAATCATTATATATAATTGGTGGGTAATTGGAAGGCTTCTTCAAATGGAAGCACCAATTAGATCAAAAAAAATACTATAGTAATCATTTATTCAAAGTGTGGGTCAAGAATGAGATGTTATTTATGGGAGAATTTTTGATAGGTTCAATATAGCATGTTTCTAACCCATCTAGTCCACTTCTAAAGTTTCTAACACTTCTAGTCCACTAATAATTTCAATGACAAAAATACCCTATATAAAAGAAATAAGGGCCTTGTTTGGCTAATACAAAAAAAAAGTATTTTTTCATTTTTTTCAATTTTATTGCAACCACATAACCACCACCACCACTCCCCCCATCACTGCCACTAACACCGCCACTACCTCCACACCACAACATCCCCACCACCACGACACCGTCGCCGCTGCCACCACCACCACAACGCTGCCACTTCCACCCACCACCACCACCACCTCCACCACCACGCCACCGCCGTCGCCGCCACCACCACGACGCCACCGCCATCACTCCACCACCACTATAATGACCACCACGCCGCCACCACAACAACCACCACCACCATGCCGCCACCACAACCACCACCACCACCACCACCCCACCACCACCAACACTGCCACCACCACCACGCCCCCACCACCACCTCCACCACCACACCACCGCCGCCGCCGCCACCACCACAATTACCACCACCACCAAGCCGCCACCACAACCACCACCACGCCACCGCCATCACTCCACCACAACGACCACCACCACCACGCCGCCGCCACAACCACCACCACCACCACTCCACCACCAACACCGCCACCACCACCACGCCCCCACCACCACCTCCACCACCACACCGCCGCTGCCGCCGCCGCCGCAACGCTGCCACCTCCACCCACCATTGTGGTGGGGAAGAGTATGTGGGGGCCGTAGATCACTGTGGTGCTTCCGGAATCTCAAGGAGGTGTCCGACGTGACTACGCGGTTGCGGGTCGGAGCCGCGTGGAGCTCGGCTGTGATGATGGTGAATACGGCAGTGGTGATCCGGAGGTGCTTAACAGTGTTGATGAGGTTTGGTGGTGGTGGTGAGTTACGGTGGTGGGCTCGGTGATCGGTGGTGCAAGGTGGTGGTGAGAGGTGATGAACTCCATAGCTCCTAGAAGGGAACTTCTCTCTCTCTCTCTCTCACTCTCTCTCTCCACGGACCTCGTACCTCCTCCTCCCCTACCGACGACTGCAACTTTCCGGCAACAACTCTACAGAGAGAAGGAAAATCACTGTCGTAGATCGTCGGAGTTGGTGCCGGTCACCAGACCTTTGGCTCTACTTCATCAATCGCCGGAGGTAGCGCCGAAAAATCACCAGCGGCCGGAGTAGTCGGAGGAGGAGTCGGTCTTATTGTCGGACATGGTAGTGGTAAGGAAAAATAGGATTTAAAACATAAAAGGGCATTTTTGTCTTGCCAAAGATAGAAGATGGACCTTAGACCTTACAAACTATCATAAGTGGACAAGACACTTTACTGAAAAAACAGGTGGATTGGGCATTGGTCAAACACATGTAATGGACCTTACACCAATTCTTTATATTTATTTTGGGTAAGTAATGAGGTGTTATTTTGTTGGAGAATTCAATTCTTATCGCATCGCATCACTCTGCTAGTTCTAGTTTTCATCTCTTTTTTTAGTGGTAAATTTTTTTATTATTAATCATAGAAACAGAGTTACAAAGATTAAAAGGAAAATGGAGAGGAGGCCATTACTATCAACTGCCTACATTCCAACAAGGTTGGCACCTAGGCCGAGGAGACGAGGAAAATTATGTGAAACCCGCTACCAAAGGAAGGAAACCGTGAGCTAAAGTACAATAAACCAGATACAGCACAGAATAGCTTTGCTATAGAGCGTTCTAGTTTTCATCCTACTGTTTAGAAAGTCAAAAAAAGAAGAGAGGATCGAAGAAGATGTAGTAAGTCATGTCGGTATATATATAGTGATTAGTGAGATCCCTTCATGAAATCACAAATATACACGTTGTCGAGGCGCGCGTAACTTGATCCGGACATCTAAATTATAAGTAAAAATTTATCAAATATATCAAGGAGACTTTACTCTCGACGGCATCAGGGGTGCACCTAAGTGGCAGGAGAAAAGTGATTAGGAATTCAACTCCTCTCTCCCTAGATGATAATTAACTATTCTGACGATACTGACCCTCACGGATACAACAAAAAATGGCAAATATATGTTGGAAAATGGAATTTTACCAAAGAGAATTTGGTGGGACCCACACCGCGTGAGGTGGGCCCAACAACAGTGAATAAATTCTATTAAGATATGAATGAGAAATTATCTCATTATGGGAATTGGAAAAGCCAAGTGACGTGCGTGCACGCCGTCACCAAACACCTAAATTAGACTGGGCCCAGGGCCGGAGCTCAGGATTCGTGGGCCCGCGACCTGTGGTTCGAGGTCTGTGGTCTATGGTCTAATCTAGATTAGTTTGGAACTGACTGGACTGTGGTTCTAGTTATGCTCTAGAATAAGAGCATGTGAGTCTGTGACTCTTCAATTGTCTGGCAATGAGTTGAATGCTGCAATTGAATGGTTTTCCAAGGATTAATCACCGTATTAATCACAAGGTTAATTCCCCGTATTGAATGTATTGAATTCCCCTTTTTGAATGGAAAGGCTCCCTATTCAATTCTGGTATTAATTGAGGAGGCTCCTCTTCAAGCTATATAACGGAGTCGTTCTTCTTTGTTTGGATACCGAAAGAAAAAAATCGAGAGCTTCTCTACTTCTGCTATCTAATTGTTCTTTTCGAGAGAGAGAGTACAAACACAAGTTGGTTCGACGGGCAGTCAACGGCGGTGCTCCGGCGGCTGAGTGGAAACCGAGTCAACCCTGGGAGACAAACACCGACACAACCTCCAGCACCGGAGAGGCGGCGAATTTGTCTTAAGGGCACCGTTGAACAAAACGGGTCTCGATTTGCAAATTCTTGTTCCATATTTACAGTTTATGCTTATATGTCATATCCTGTAATTCCGTTTCATATAATTTTCTGTTCGATTGTAAATTTCCAGAAATTAGTAAAATCGATTACTGTTTTTCGCACTATATTTTCCTACAATATATTCCTCTACGCCACAAGTTTCTACCGACATAACACAAAATCATTTCCCACTTACTGACTGACACTTTGTTCTTGTTATGGTTTGATCAGTTCGCAATTAAACACATGTTTCCAGCTAATTAATGAGACATTTATTAGCATAAAGCACCTTTGATTCCTGTGATAAAAATAGCGCCTGAGCAGTTGGCACAGTGGATTAAGGTGGTGTTCCGCTAAGTTTTAGCAATTTTTTTTCGCATTTATAAGTTTTGCGCAAAAAGAAATCAGAAAATGTACTGTGTATCATTAATCACCTAATCGCCCGACATATGCCCTCTAATTTATAATTAAGTTAAATCCAACTGACATATGCTGCGTTTGTCATGCGAAGACTAATTTGTCATTTAATTTTGTCTTCTAGTCTTAATACTTTTGCTAATTAATCCATTCATTTGGCCATATTCGTGCCTTTTTCTTGTACACGTGATCATTTCATTCATTCAGTGCTCTGCACAGTCCCCCTGCAAAGAATTTTTGTACCATGGAATGGCAGTATATATGAAACATGGAATCTTTAATCCCCAAGGATTTGATTGGGTGGGGGCATGACATACGAGTCTCTGCTCTGGCTTTAATTGGACCGTCCGTGAGTGAAAGGTAAGATTAGTCGAAGAGCGTGTATACCAGACCCGACAGCCTGAATTATAAATAGAAAACAAGAGGTGCTTACTCCTCTAAAATCATAGGTTCGACTCTTTTTGGAGCCACTCAGTGGCAGATGGAAGGGGGTGCCGGCGGGTTAATTCCCTGCCCAATTTCAAATATTCTCTTTAATTTTGCGTGCCTTTAATTTAAAATGAGAGGTATGTCTATGTGCACAAACTTAGACCTATCAAGTAACAATATATATATATATATATATATATATATATATATATATATATATATATATAAATACGATGGTTAATTATCACAGTAGAACTACACGTGGTCTGGACCCTCGCTAAATACAAATCCTATATCCGCAATCAGAAACTATTAGAGATTTTTCCGGTCGTTAACTTTAGAGTCCTAATTAGATTAGTCGAGATGGGATAAACGACCCGGACACTCAGTTATGAAAAACTGAATCGTGGAATCCCACTGCTACACTATATCATGCATCAAGCAATTGATTCATGCAAGCTGCTTACAACTCCGAAGTTCAATTAGGACAATTGTGCATAGTTGATGGCTAAATGGGGAACTTTAAAGAAAATCGTCGATCTACAAGTGTTTCTTGGTCCAGTTTTAAGTGGCATCTCCACTAGTGAATGGTTGGTTTATGGTTTCCTAAGATTTGTCGAGGTGCGCGTAAGTTAACTTGGCCACGGTTATGATTAAAAAAAAAAAGAGTACAAACGTGACAAATAAATACAGAGGAAGATGAAACTCTTGCCATTTCAGCCTTTTATGGGTACAGTGAGATTCATTCCATGGAATCACAAATTAAGATGCTGTCGAGGGGCTTGTGAGGTTTATTACTCTTCCCCAGAAGTTTCCACCCTTAATTTCACCTAACCTTGCAATTAAGACGAAAACACTAACCTAATCCCCACTTAATACTGTCACTTTGTTATTATCTTATTTTGATTAGCAAGAAGTTAAACACATGTTTTCTAAATAATGAGACATTTATTAGAATAAAGCACCTGAGCAGTTGGCACATTGACTGGATTAGAAATTTGGCACCCCTGGTTTCCTCAATATTGGGAAATTATTAACCCAAGGGGTTGGCCGAGTAGTCAAGGCCTTGAGATCGACTTAAGAGTTTGTTTACTTCTAAGGTCTCAGGTTAATTCGATATCTTTCAGATGCAATCAACTCATTTGACCAATCCCTAAAGAGCAATTACTCCTTCTTGAAGTGCGGCCCCCCGCTATAAGACGATGAGTTTATGGTCCCTCAACATTAGTTGAGGTTCCTATAAGTTGACCCGAACACCAGATTATATGAAAACGAAATTTATGTAATTGATCTGATTTAATGATCTCAGCATGGTAAATTGGAAATGGACTGACCCAAAATAGAAAAATCAGATGATTATCGTAAATGCTCTGTAAGGAAGTACGTAGCTTATTTATGTGCTGTGAATTTATCAATAAACAAGTACAATTGCGTCAATTTCGATTTTTAATATTGTAAAGTCCAAAGAAGAGTACTTAATAGTTGTTTCATAGAGTATATAATTCATCATGTTTGTACAGAAATTCATAAAATTCTTTTAAAAAATCACAACTTAAGTTATGAATTCAAATGTTGGTGTCATACTGTGTGCAATTGTTATTTGTGTACAAAATTAAGTTATGAATTCTAGGTTGATGCTATGAATTTATGTACCAACGATCAATATTGATCATTATACAATTCAAAGAGTGCCGCATATGGCGGATCCTAGTGGCATAATCCTTAATTAAAATGCTCTACGCTCGTGGTCTCAATTCTTCATTCTTGTGAATTTTAGTGGGTTAGGATGTGGGTGTTTGCAAAAAAAATTATTTTGACAAATTTTTAGATTCTACTAGCTTCTAAAAATTAGTTTATAATGTTTGTTAAAAATTCTACATAATCAATTTTTAGAATCTACAAATTCTAAAAACACGAAAAAGGGCAAAAATTCTAAAAATTTCAAAGCTAGGCTTGGGTAGTTTTATGGGATTCTGTAACACAAATTCTCAAGAAAGAAATGAAAATTTTCATAATCTCGCAGATGCAACAAATAGGTTTTTCAACTTCTACTAAAATTCGAAAGCTAAAATCTGCAACATAATTTGAAACTAAAAAATCTAAAATCTGTTTTCAATGCTATCGCGCGCAAACACGCCCGATGTATTTTAAAAACGCTTTTACGCTCGCTATAGATGCCCAAATGAAAAGGTGCAGTATAGTATGCATGTCCGTGCATGTATTACAAATTCGAGCACTGATTGATATTGGATCCTCACTAGCTAGTATCACGTGGGATGGGAATTGGGATCTAGCCTAGTATCATAGAAAAAACGATGAATTTGAGGAATAGTATTAACTAAGGAAGAGACCAAACCAATCAGAGACATTCTTCGTGCATTAATTCCCAGCAGAATTATCCTCTTTTCACGCCCATGGCTCTGAAAAAGTTAAAACCCTTTGAATTAAAGAACTGTTAGTAGGTAGCAGCTTAATTTTATACTGAAAGGAGTATAATCTATCGGGACCCGGGGACCCTGCCGAGCGGTCAATCCGGCCGTTCATCTCGGAATCAACGGCCCGGATCGAAACATCTTTTTCCTTTTTCTTTTCTTTTTTTTTAAATCCGTTCGGTACCTTTGCATCTGGGCCGTCCAAAACACTTTTGGACGGCCGAGATGTGCTCGGCACCCCTCTTCCTAATATTTGGCATGCAGTCCTTGATGTCGTATTAAACATTTACTACAACTTTATAGTACTAATACCTATATATATGGCTCCATTTCTTTTTCTTTTTTTCTTTTTTTTTTAAATGCAGAAGGTCTCGGGTCAGCTTGCGTGCATTTCAGGCTAATCCCTACAGCCCCCTCCCATAGTTTTTTGACATGTTTACGCGTTGGGGTGAGATGACTCCAAGAGTTACTGGTAAGGAGAATTGAACATGAAAATGGAAATCCCCTTAGTGAAAGCAAATCCCCTAAGTTTCAAGTCAAGACCACTAGGCCAGGCCAACTTCTTCAATGAGATTTGAATAAAGGGAGCGGAACCGAAGCTCCAAGCATCAGCCAAGACTAGATGTACCCGGAAGGTTAATCAGGTGAAGCTCCAAACACCCTCGAAAAGAGAGAGAGAGAGAGAGAGAGAATTGGCAAACTTATTCCAGTTCCACCGCATTGTTGTGATAAAATTACTGTACGTGTTCACAACTCACCTCCATACAATTACCGTGACCTAAACGGTGATTTGAACTATTCACTCCCGAACACCTCGCATCGATTTAAATCTCTGGAAAAAATCAACACATTAGATATATGAATAATTCCTATAATTAAGAGTCCAAGACAGTCTTTCTATAGTCTTAGCTTACAATTATTGATCTCGAACGTACAATAATCAAATGCTCACACACCATTTTTAAAGGTTATCATGAGCTTAGGATCCGTGCATGATTTCATATCATAGTATATGTAAGACAGCATTCGTCAAAGATTTTAAAAAACAAAAAAGTAGATGACAAACCTACGCCACCAACATGATCACTGTGGTGATTATTACCACAACCATTTGATATGTGGCCCTTTCTCCCCTCCATGTCCATGTCACTTTTTGTGCCTTTCACTTTTTGTCCAAAGCAGGTGTAAGCGCACCATTGAAATTTTTAACCCTCTCTCTCTCTCTCTCTCTCTCTCTCTCTCTCTCTCATTGTAGTTGTCTAAGTTGTGTTTATTTTAGGGAATTGATATTCGTTCGCGCTCCAAGGTTTACTGCAGGCGTTCCATCTTTTTGTTTTTACACTATGATGTTGTTGGCAACATTACAGTGTAAAAACAAAATATGCTGTGATGTTGCCAGCAACATCACAGTATAAAAATAAAAAGGTGGAGCGCCTGCAGTAAATTTTGGAGCGCGAAAATCAGTTCCCTTATTTTATTCCTCTAATATATCAGCCTTTGTAGTCCTACCATGTAGCATGTCCACCAAGGTACTTTTTGGGTTCTCTCATTGCTCAATCATCAACTTCACAAAAAGTCCCTTGTGAATGCTCTTCATAAATCCCCCCTTTCTCACCCATATATATACCACACACAAAATCATATGGTAGTTGAAGTTGTATCCATGCACCAAGAAGGGTAGATGATTTAGAATTAGGGACCCATCTCATCACACCCTTCCCTCCAAATCAAACTCTCTCTCTCTCTCTCTCTCTCTCTCTCTCTCTCTCTCTCTCCTATGGCAGAAGAGTCCATCAAAATTGAAGGGAAAAAAGATGATAAGTCAGTTAAGAAGGAAATGATGAACAGGGGTGCATGGACGGCTGAAGAAGATAGAAAACTAGCAGAGGTTATTGAAATCCATGGTCCAAAGAGGTGGAAGAAAATTGCAACCAAAGCAGGTATTTCTTCAACAATTTATGAGTCTGAGTGCACATGGAAGAAGCGTACAAACATGTGAATACGTACATATGCAGTTCAAATTACCCATAATTAAGCTAAGATGTGCAGTATATTATATTTTGCAGGGCTCGATCGGTGCGGTAAGAGTTGCAGACTGAGATGGATGAATTACTTAAGGCCGAATATCAAGAGAGGAAACATAACTGATCAAGAAGAAGACTTGATTCTTCGGCTTCATAAACTCCTAGGAAACAGGTTTGTCTAAATCTCCATCGTCTAAGTACCGTCTGAATGTGTCACTCTATATAAGTGATGTGGTTAGATGCATGAGAAAACATAATAATTAATAATTAATAACACTGTGTAATACGCCACAATAGATGATATTTAAATATGATCAACATAGCGTTACTCTTTTTGGATATAGTAACAACTCCAAAATTAATATTTTCTTTGATATCGGGTTTTTATAGTCCAATTCGCTTGATGTTTTCTTCCAGATGGTCTTTGATTGCTGGAAGACTACCAGGCCGAACAGATAATGAAATTAAGAACTACTGGAATTCTCATTTGAGCAAGAAAATAAGCCAAGTGGAGAAACACAGGGAAGGCTCAAGAAGAGAGGGCTCCAGGAGCAAGAGAAGAAGGGTAGTAGAGAAGGCAAGTACTAGTGAGGAGGGGGAGGGAGAGGACAGTAAATCTAACGGTTGTGAGGACTCGAAGGACGAATTCGATCGCGACGATTTCTTTGATTTCTCCAATGAGAGTCCCTTGACTTTAGAGTGGGTTAACAAATTTCTTGAACTAGATAATAACCTATATATGTGAATTATCATAAGAATTGTCAAGAAAACTGTGTCAATATTGTACGTAGACTTATGTGATCGATCTCCAACTGCAAGTGTCTTGGTTCAGTGCATGATCATCAATTTGGATTTGGAATTGATGCGTTTGTCTAGTCTTGAAGTCCAAATCATTTCTAGATACTCTCCATTATTCTGATCTGAAATCATTTTCCATGTTCCTTGCTCTTGTTTTTCTCTTCTTTCATCATCATATAGACTGTTCAAAAAATAATAATCATCATATAGAGGAAACTGACAGGAGAAAAAAGGACCACTCAAACAGTGAAGTTTTTGGCATGTAGTTCACAATCAGATGAGAGAGAGAGAGAGAGAGAGAGAGAGAGAGAGAGAGAGAGAGAGAGAGATTTTCACTTTTTTGGTGAAATGAGGTGGTGGAGTGAAGTCCAGCGTAAAACTGTAAAGACAGGCATAAAAAGAGGTATAATGAAAGTGGAAAAAGGACGAAATTTACATTATGGGAAACATAAGCTGGAGCACATGCAATTGGGTGATTGGACAGAAGGCCATGGGGGGAGTACAAGCATTACCCTTTGCAGTGAGATTTCCCTGATAAAAGTGTCATCAACAAAGTGAACCATAGTCCCAGAAAAGAAATTCTGTTACCCACTTCAGCTAAAAAAAAGAAGCTAGTCTCTGAGTAATTAAGGCCATGCGCTCATTCTTTTCTTTCTTCTATTAACTAATGTCTCGGTATCGGAGTTCGAAACTTCTCAAACATATCGACCGATGCGTAGTACCTTGACTTGCATAATACAAATACGTCTGGTTGAGGCACCTAAGAAAGAAGTGTGGAGACAAGACATGTCGACACAGATACGTACGACACCTTATTTCGCAGAAAATAAGATCCATAAGCCTTACGTTTTAATACAAGTTACATGAGAATAAATTATTTATATCTAAGTTGGATTCAATTATTATTAATACTATAACTTTTTAAACTTCACTCTCACTCTTATTGTGTTCCTACCTTGCCTTAGCGTATCTTCAACTAGTTTGCACAAATCGAAAAACATAATTAATGACAATATCGGTCCGTAGACTTGTCTATGTTTCTTACCAACCTACAGTAACATACACCAGCTACTGGAGTCCGAGCCGGGCGGTTGGAATCCCGTCCCCCCTACGCCGGGTGGTCAGGTACGAAGGGTGTTTTGTTTCACTAGTAGATTTGGGCATTCGAAAGGGTATTGATTCCTGACTCCAGAGCCTATCATGATCTTAGCTGGCTATCAGCTAAAAGTATTTTCAAGTGATTGCTGACGTTTCATCAAAAGGAGCGAGGTATCTTGCAGCATTTTTTACAATCTTTGTTCTTTTATGCAAAACCAAATTCCAAGTTTCAGCCAAAAAAATGTCAGGGATGACTCTCCGTTGCGTTTGGAATTTTGGATGGTTAATGGCGGAACCAAATTCCAAGCATTTTTAGAGGCCGTGATGCACTTTGAAGCACGTGGAGTACCTTATTTAGGAGTGTTTTTTATGCCATCAATTTAAAAAAAAAAATTGGTTGCACCACCAGTGTAATAGTATATGATAGAATGACCTTAATTTATTTCTAGCTGCAATCGCCTTTTCGATACTTTGAAGGTGATGCTGTAAGTTTCGACAACTACCAAATTTGATGTCCAATTTGACACCAAAAATGGCATTATCGAAATTCGACAATGAGTTTGGCGCCAGAGTGAAGAGAGATTTGTCATTTTCCATCTTCGAATTTCGACTTTGGCACGACATTTGGTAAGAAGACGGACTTGCTCTAGTAGTGACGAATGTTGAGATTTTTCTTGAGTCATATTTTCAAAGTAACGACCAATAGATGACCTATGTGAAACTTTTGAACCCAAAAATCATTGAAATTTGAGACCAAACCCACAGAATATACTACACCGCGCGGCCAGAATGAAGAACGAAACTACTACTAGTACTTGAGTAGTACTGCCACATCTTAAAGTCATTCATGTGAAATTTTACTACTACTACTACTACAAACGTACGTACGTTACGTAAGTACACACATTGCTCATGCATTCAATCGCGAAATCAATGCCTTTGCGATGCCAGTGACAAATAGTATTGCAGAACTGAAAAAACCACAGGAAGGTTGTTGACTTGTTGCCAATGCCAGGCTCGTTCTTTCTTCGTTACGTTCAAGGTCCCTCTCAGATTCAGTGGAGGAAGAAAGACAAGTAGTACTCCGTCCTTCCCAACCACACCCATAAATACTGCTTATATATACAACCCATCCACCCACCTACCCACATTATATATACATCAATGTAGGTTTATTCAATGCCCTGCCCGGCCCGGTCCGGCCGTAAGGATAGCAACGGGTAGGGTATGATTGGGGGATTCTATTTCCTTCCGATTCCTAATTGGAGAATTCTTTTTCATCCCCTCCTCCATAAAGGGAATCAATCGGGTGTATTGGAGTTGGGGGAGCCGCTGTCCCTCAGTCTGCTGTCTCGGCCAAGGGGGCCGTGCTCCGATCTCGCTCCAATAATCGGAAACGTTCACTTCGTAGAGCTCGTCGAGTTGAACTAATATGTAAAAAATCAGCTCGATCGGATATCATTAAGTGCCTAATCGAAACCTTTTTGTATTGAAAAGAATGGATCCGAAAAACTGGATCAAATCTACTAGAACCCATTATTGGCAAGTTATATGTGTTTCGATCAGGTACTTAATGATACCCGATCAAACTAATTTTTTGCATATTTGTTTAACTCGACGAGCTCTACGAAGTAAACGTTTTCGATCATCGGAGTAAGACCGGAGCGGGGCCCCCTCGGCCGGGACAGCACGCTGCTGTCCCTCGAAGGGACAGCAACTCCCCCAATCCGGGTGTATTGGGGTAAACTCATGTCCAAACTACTTCAACAAGAAAGAATATAAGATCTTTAAAAAAAACGAATTCATTTGTGCTATGACAGGGGAAAAAAAAAAAAAACAACCAAACCATTTCAAATACAAAATAAAATAGGTCACAAATAAATACCATATGTACGAATTAAAGATTACATATGATTTTAACAAATACCATCCGTGAACTATCTAGATACGGGTAGTCGAGCGGGTATCACAAAATCCTACCCGCCTCATACGAGAGCAGGGATTTTTTTTTTTATGTTCTACCATATATACTCGCTCCAATTGGGTAAAAAATCGGGTAATACCCACCTCCTAATAGACGGGGATAGTACCCATCGGGTTTGGGGGAAATTGTCATCCTTACGCCCAGGCACACAACAATCAATTGCAATTTGTAAAGAAAACCTCTATATGCTGTTTGGGAGGGGAGCCATCTGATTAGCATTTCGCATCATGCAAATTTGCGTGTGTGTGGGAGGAGTTTTTAGAATGGATTCTACAAGAATGCATTGTGACAGTTCATATGTGTTGAATAATGGGTCAATATCTTTGACTCTAGAATCCACTAGGTTTCCTTAATGTCACAAAGAAAAAAAAAATGGCAAGCCCATGCCATGCTCATGATTTATCATGCTTGTTTCATATCTTTGACTTTACCCCTTGCTGTTCAGATTTTAGAAACAAACAACTCTTTGAAATTAGATTGAGAAAAGGACCAAATATGATTTGACATACAAAAAAAACAGAGTAAGGAAGGAATATACACGCACAGCAAATTGCAAACAGAAAGCACCAAAAAATTTAGTTGCCAACAAGTCAACTAGATTATGTGTGGAAAGTTTTGAAGCTCCCCATACCAAACCTTCAATCTTCGACCAAATGGTTTCCCCTTAAGGGGAAAAAATCGAAATGGTCCTTGTAGTTTAGTGTTTGTGTCAATTTGGTCCTTGCAATTTGAATTGGCTCGATTTACACTATGTAGTTTTTATTTTGTTCCTACTTAGTCCAATTACTAACTGCTGTTAGACTCCGTTAACCCCAGACACGAATGGGCCCCTTTTCTAGGGTTAAAACCGTAATCTGTCATTCTCCTCTTACCTTAATATACCTATAAACCAAAACACAGAGCCTCATTGTTCCATTCTCCATTTTTTTTTCACGGCTTCTATTCTCCATTTGTCTCGCCTGGGATTAATTTTACCTTCGACTGAAACGTGTCTCGTTCGCCTTCGGAGGGAAGGAGTGAAAGGGATTAGGGCCTCAATAAGTGATCCGATTCCTATGGATTGCGACGTGGTTCTTGAAAAACAAGGAAAATTAAGGAGTTTTGTATTCTATAAAAGGGGTTTGGATATTTTTGAAAAATGTTTGAATTTTAGAAAATGAAGTGGGTTTTATTTTAAAAAGAGACCGAGTTTTCATCAAGCTGCCTACATATCTTCGGTTAAAGGAGAATCAGGTCCGGCCATAGTTCGGGCCACAAAAGGGGTTTAAAAAAAAACTTAGAGTCTCCACCGGACATAGAGTTTTGGGGTGCCTGATCACCCTTTGAATATCGGAAGAATAATTCAAGTATTTTAGAAAAAAGAACACGGGCCAGAGAACCCGGTTTTTAGAAAAAATTGACTCCATTTTGCTTTTTAAATGATATTGGCACTCCAAAAATTGATGCAGGCACTCCAAAAAACAAAGGACAATGACTTTGGAGTTGCATTGATTTTGGGGTGCCTGCATCAATTTTTGGAGTGCCAATATCATTTCCCTTTAGGAAAATGCTTTAGGTCTGCAAGATTAAAAAAGAAAGGGTTCGGTAATTCACTAGAAAAAGGGACCCATTTGTGTCTGGGGTTAACGGAGTCTAACGGCAGTTAGTAATTGGACCAAGTTAGAACAAAATGAAAACTACAGAGTGTAAATTGAGCCAATTCAAAGTGCAGGGACCAAGTTGACACAAACACTAAACTACAGAGACCATTTCGGTTTTTTTCCCTTTAAGGAATTGAAATACAAAAAGCCGATTTGGAGAAGCCATACCAAAAATTACCCAATTGACCAAGTTTATTATTCCATAAGTTAAAAATCGGACTATCGAAGCCAATGAAATACCAATCCTGATCTGCTACAACAATAAACTAAAAAACGCAGAAATATTGCTCAAAACAGAGCGAGTGCATTAAAGCCTATATGGTATTGTCTTCGGTTTTTCCCATTCACCTTTAATTCTTTGGTGGAAATGGTAAAAATGAAAATTTCGAAAACTCTGTTTTCACGACGATTGCATTGTTGACTTGTTGTATGCTAACAGTTTTAGTGGAATTCATAAACATCGCTTGGTTTTTCCCAAAGAGTGGTTTGCATTGCAAAATAAACATGAAAAAATCGCGAAAAACAATTGGTTCTGAATGAAAGGAGAATGCCAGCTGCAAGCCTGCAACAACAATAAAATGTGGAACTTTTCGATTAGCGAAACCTCCAAAGAATACAATCAAATCCTACCGTGTTCAGTTTATCATGTACATCAATATCCTTTTTGACAAATTTTAGACATCCAACTTTATGCCCGCTACCATGCTTCTATTTTCCGAACACTTGCAGGAGATGAAATAGCAGTCATAGCTACTCCGGTGATGGATAGTGATAGTTGGAGGAGGGGAGAAAAAACCTAATCATGAACGTGACGGTCATCAAGTTAATCACTTGCCAGCTGATAGGACAAGATAGGTGAACTAAACTTGGAATATATTACGGAATGTGCTCACCATATGAAGAGAAGCATATGATATACAGCTTAGATCCATCAGTGATATTTAGCCCCAAGCCATGGAGCAAGCATAGTTAACCACCAGCTTTCCATCAAAACCGAAGTTCTGAAAATTCAGAAGCGGCAAAACTAAATCAGCAATTGAGGGCAAACTGCCTTCCAAACATTCCACATAGCGATTTGGTGAAGGCAATAAAGATTACGATTGCAACAAATATAACTTAGGGACATGTAGTAGCGACTGGAATCTAAACTTGGTAATTGGAAACTTTCTATTTAAGCACTCAGAACTAGCACGTGGTCTCACGGATTTGTACCGTGTCCCAGATGGTCCTTCATGCTCAGAACATAGCAGAACTATCAGAGATTACAACTAAGCCCACATATATACAAAAAAGAGAATATGGTTAGGTTTGACTATTATCTGACAATTTTACCTTAACATAATTGCCGTAATATAAAGCAAACTTATCCAAAAAACATGAGAAAATGAACTTAAAACGTACTAAAAACTTACATTATACAGATCAATCACCAACTCGTCTGGGTTGGGTGAGAAGGCACTGTTGACATAAACAAACTGCAGAGAAATGACAGAATAACAAAAGAACGGATTATATAGCTGCAAGCCTTAGCGATTCAATACAAACAGGCAACAAACCATGAGAAAATACCAACCAATGTCTCCCTGTGAAGCTGGCGACGAAGAAAGTCAATCACTTTAGCAAACTTATCAGTACCTCCAATCTGGAAACTCAAAGACAAAATGAAATAAGACTAAAGAGATAAGGATTCCCGGGAGTTGACTAAAGCCAGACAATCAATACTTAATAGCACCATGAAAGCTTAAACAGTCGCGACCTAGAGTTAAGTCTAGCTCACAATTGAGGAAGAATAATCCATGAACAACCAAATAATCCACCTCAACAACACAGCCTTTCCACGATAAAATAAAACTTCCTTGTGTTGGTAGAGTTGTAGTTGATACAACAGAGAGAATATGGTAGGAGTCTGTCCACTCCTAAAAACATATTTCAATTTGGCAGTACACATATCCAGGTCTCAATCCTAAGAAGAGATAATGACAATATGCAACTCCGGCTGAGAGTCCCCTTACAGAAGAATGTTGAAGACATAATACGATGAGGTGATCATTCTAATTCAATCTCAACACAATTTCCTGAACATTTGAAACAGTTAAGAAGCCCTCACCCCAAGGGAGGCATAGAAAGTGGTTACCGCATCAAATTACATTACGGTTTCCTATGGCCGACCTAAAATCATCTATGGTACACTCCAACATACTGTTTCTCTTTTTCTTGCAGGCTACCTCCAATAAAGTTTATCCAAGAAGAAGAAGAACCCCTTTTCTTTGTTGAAGCACTATATAAACTATAAAGAATACTTTCGCACCATCCCCACCTCCACACGCACGAAAAAAACAAAACCCTAGTCGGACCCTATGTTTCCCACTGGAAACATTTTAAACAAGAATCCTGAATCACAAACATAAACATTGATCTGGCTTGGGTTCAAGAAAGTTCAAAGAAAGGACATAAGGTTAAAATTCAATGTTCTAAAAATCGTGCTGGTCGGGCGGAAAAGGGGCACTTAGGCGCCAACTAGTCAGATTCCTAATTTAGGCATTAGACCACTGTCTTGCGCCTAGGCGGGGACTGAGCTGTTAAGATTTTATGTTCTTCATAGTGAACTAGGGTTTCAAATAGGGTACTCGCAACCAGTTCCACGAAAGGAACCACGAATATTTAGATCAGAAGCAATTAATCGAAAGCTTAAATATGTGAAATCAAGAAATTAAAAAAAAAGAAGACGTGCCTTGAACTTGGCTTGCTTGAGAATTGGGGCGTCACCAGTTGCTCTTAGATGGACAACAACTACATCAAAAAGGTAAGGAGACCAGCCATGAATGAATGATCAAAACCTCGTTATTATGCAGTTTAATCAACTGAAATCAAACCCTATTCGATATAATAATATCTTAGAAATAAATCATCTCCGGTGAATAGAGACCGACCTTTACGAGCAGAATTCGAGGACTCCGATGCCATGTTTCGGGAAAGAAGACGCGTCAACTGAGAGAACAACGTACTCCGACGATCCTGCGATTATGGGTATTCCTATTTCCACCTAGTATTTACTGTTTCCAACCCACTTTTTTGTTGGGCCGGTTTAAGCCCTCCCACGATGGGCTGGATGGGGTTTGGTGATGAGAGATCTACGGGCTGGTCCAAAAATAGGCCCACTGCACGGAGAGCTCCAGCCCCATTTACAAAAGGGAAAATGACGGCCCAGGATGTGTTTTGATAATTAATACCCACCAAGGACAAGCTAAGAACATTTGTTAATGCTGAAAATGTCCTTGGCGGGTATTAATTATCAAAACACGTCATTGGCCGTCATTTTCCCAGCACCCCAAATAGAAAAGGCCAATGATTCCCCCTTTTACCAATACCACTCCCCTTTTGTCTTTTAGTTAGGTGAATTTACTAATTTACCCCTCAATGCAATACACTTTCACAAAATGCATGGACTATTGTGTAAATTCATACACTACAAGATAAAAAGGGGAGAGACATTGGTAAAAAAAAGGAGTGGCATTCAAACCCCATAAAAAATAACTAAGAGTAATATTAAATTTTGAAGGAAAAAAAAACTCCGAAACAACGCAAGCCCCGACGTAGTTCCGTCATTGAGCTGTACCAACTCACCGACTCACTTCGCCTAAGTTCCACTTAACCGCCTAACCTAAAAAACCTAATGTCTATAATTTATTTGAAACACTATATAAGGGTCCATTTGATTAGCGAGAAAAATAAAATGAAAAGTGAATGATAGAAAGTGAAGTGAAAGAAAAGAAAAAGAAAAATTATTTTTTTCTCACATCCCTTTGATTAGAATGGAAGTTTTGCAAGAAAATAGTAGAGAAAATAAGATATCCTTGTTTGGAGGGAATAAAATTGCCGAAATTAGAAGAGAAAAGGTGAAGGGAAGAAGATAAAGAATGAAGTTAGAGTAATTGTTATTGATTTTCTCGAGAAAATAAAAATTTTCTGCACATTTTGTAAGAAAAAAATAAAGCAAGCTCTCATGCTTTAGAAGGTCGTACAAGAAAGTTCACTTTCTACCACTTTCTAAGATATTCTTGCTAAGTGAATATAAAAATGAACTTTCTTCCACTTTCTAAGATATTCTTGCTAAGTGAATATAAAAAATGTATATATATTTTCTCTTTCTTGCATTTTCTACCGTTATCTCGCTAATCAAACAGACCCTAAGGGTGGGCTGTGTAATTTTCAAAATCCCCTCCTCTCTCAAAAAAAAAAAAAAAACCCCAAGAAAATGTAGACGATATAGAAAAAACCAAGAAAGTCTCGACTTCAATGGGTGTGAATGAAGAACAAGAACAAGAAGACAACGAGAAAATTGTGTAGATGGATGGGGCCGAATACCCCACCAACGCCGTTGATCCGAAGCCGTGGCCCTTAGTTTTCGAAATCGAATGGCCCCTTAGCGATGCTGAGGTAGCAGAAGAAGTAACGATTCTGCAAGAGGGAGAAGAGCAAAGATTAAAAAAGACTCCACCAGAGCAAGTCATAGATCCCGAACAAAGTCTTGAAGTGAGTGAGGTTCCAGTATATATGTACGAGGAAAAACATTTTTGGTATGTCCATCCATGCTCCATCAATATCGGGGTGTGCGACTCCTACCAATCATTGGCGGATGCCATGAATACAGCCTGGGCAAGGTACAACTCATAACCATCTAACGTCTCTATTTCTCCAAACATATGAAATCAAACATTCCCTCCCTCTCCCTCCCCATGAATCATATGGCTCCAAGAAAAGAAGGGGGCTGAAGTTGAGAGAGAAAATCAAGAAGATTCTGCAAAAGGGTTTCGACGAATTGATTGAAACAATATTGAATGTGGTTGAAGAGGATGGGGAGGAGGAGGAAGTGATGGCAGAAGAAGAGGAGCATGAAGCGTTGGCAGCAGATGATGGTTTAATCGAGGCAGAAGAGGGGATCAAGGCAGAAAAGGGAACAATGCCCATCAAAGACGACTTGTTGATTGAGGCAGAAGACGACGAGATGGTGGCCATCGAAGAAATTGATCTCTTCCTTTGCAAGATAACAAGAGATTTTGTACCAGAAAATCTGACAACCATCATGATGAATGGGATGGAGAGCTACGACGAACTGGCCGCGAGCATTCATCTCGCATGGAGCGAGAAAGCTCAGGAAGAATTTGATGAGGTGCTACCTGATATCAGTAACTGCTGGCCGGAGGGCTACTTGGAGTTCGTGAACATGGAAGGAAAAAAGCTTTAACACATGTGTCCCCCGGTCAGAGTTCGTGAAGGAACTGCATCTGATCAGGGTTGGAGTCTTCGAGGGATACTCCCGTTTTCTTGAACTAATTTGATAAATTTATTGGGTTTGGTGTCCGTTGGGAGAAATTATTTTGTGGCCTCAGCCCACTCTCTCTCCCTCTGTTTTGCTTTGATTTTTTTTAAAAATCTAAACAAAGATTTTGAAAAAGTAATTTCAGTAATTGCGCTATCCTTTAGTTGCGTATTTGTGTTCCTTTTTTCTAACAGTAACTAGTTTTTAGATGCCTATATCCTTTTGGAAAAAAAAACTTAGTAATTTAGAGTAATCTTGCATAATCGTGCAAGATAAGAGTAAAGGATGTACATGATTCACCTCAAAGCCTAAGTCGATGGACGTATATCGATGGTAGAATCTCATTGTGAAGAAGGAAAATTTTAACGAGCAAGTAATATTTCTAACAGGTTTCAAGATTTTGAAAATTTCATATTTTTTTTTTATAACCCAAGGTGGTTCGGGCTAGTTATCGCGCATCTCAATTAATCTTTGAAAATTCCATTTCATCATCCGCTACTGGGAAGTCCAATTGAAAAAATGTTAATCAAAACAAAACCATTCACTCTGATCCATAAATATGCATACTATCGTCCAAAACTATGTGTATCATATACTTTCAAGGTATACTACAGCGTTAACCTACAACGATAAAAACCTACAACAATAAATTTGATTAACATTTTTCTAACCCATACTCCCTGCTAGTACACGATGGAATTGGGTTTCCATTAATTAATCAAGGTGCACGTAAGTTCACCCGAACACCTTGAATGTTAGAACAGTAAAATTTCATAACATTACTCTAAAACAATACTTTCAAATAACCCAAATAGTCACATGTTCCTTGTTTTTGAATATGTTTCCCCCTTTTTTTTTGGCTGTACGTATTTAAGAGCACCCGAAAAACTAAAACCAGTACTCCAGTTGACTTAAGTGGAGAATGGGGTAGAAAAAGAAACCAAAAAGCTTAAAGGGATGGTTGGGACTTGGGAGCCAAACGGGGATTTAAGGGATGGATCTTGATTCTATCTTGGAATGTTAGAGGGTTCGGGTGTAGGAAAAAAAGGGCCAAAATCAAGAAGCTAATCAGAGAAAAGAAGGTGGATATGCTTATGTTACAAGAAACCAAGCAAGGACTAATTAACAAAAATTTCATCTATGCTGTTTGGGGTGATGCTGATTGTGAATACATGGATGTAGACTGTAGAGGCTATTGGTAGCTCAGGTGGTCTATTGATTATGTGGAACCCAAGCTTCTCCAAAATGGAGGATGTATCCTGCAGTAGGAACTTCATCTTGGTGAAAGGTACCATCAATAATGCTTTTCATTGCACCATTACAAATGTATATGGTCCATGTGATGTGATTGATAGAAGAAAACCATGGGAAAGGATTTCTCTTCTTAAATGACATTTCATTACTCCTTGGGTTTTTTTTTGGGAGGGGTTGGGGTACCTGAGATAAGGAGTAGTAATGAGAGACAGGGATGTTCCACCAGAAGTAGAGGAATGACTTATTGGGTAGAAAATTTACATGGTCTAATTCTCAAGAAGCTGAAAAATGGAGTCGTATTGATAGATTTTTGTTGGATTTAGAATGGTTGGTCAGATTCAAACTAAAACAATGGGGGTTACCAAGATCTATTTCTGACCATTGTCCTCTTTTAATGATGGAGGATGACAGGGATTGGGGTCCCAAACCATTCAGATAGTTTAATGCTTGGCTTCTTAACACTAAATGCTTACAAATAATGGAACAAGCTTGGAATGAAGATCATGATCAAGGATGGGCTGCTTTCAAGCTATTCAAGAAGCTTAACAGCATGAAGGAAAAGCTTAAGTGTGGGCAAAACAGGAATTTGGGAACCTATAAAGTAAGTTGGGGAAGTGGAAGCTGAACTGCATAAATTGGACTTGCTAGCTGAAGAAGAAAGAATCAATTTGGAGGGAAGAAAACTCAGAAGGGAACTCAAATCTGAAATGTGGAAACTTAGCAGACAAGTAGAATGGATGTGGCTCCAAAAATCAAGATTAAACTGGCAGCTGAAAGGGGATAAGAACACAAAATTCTTCCATGCCTCATCAAGGCAAAGCAGAAATGAGTTATGCTCCATTACTGTCAATATATGGCATTCTTATTGAGGATCCTGAAGATATCAAGGAGGCTGTACATAGCTTCTACACAAACTTATATCAAGAAGATTGGGTGTCAAGACCATATTTTAAAAGAACATATGGGAAAGCTATAGATGACAACATGGCCTCTGAGCTGGTGGAAAACTTCTCTAAATTGGAAATCTGGAACATAATTTGTTCAGCAGTCTTGCTATTGTTAGCCCATTTGGCTGATTTTAGAATTTTCCTTCGTTCAATGGCAAGAGATGTTTAGCAAGTTTTCTTAGCCATTGCTATGGAGTGAGTGAGATGACTCATTCAGTTCATAATTTTTCTTCTCTTTTCTTTTTTTATAAATGGTATCTTTGGGAACATTTGTAGATATTTATACACACATTCAAGAATAGAGTATTAGAGAGAAATCTAGAGAATTTTAGACATTTCTACATTCAAGAATAGAGTAATAGAGAGAGATCTAGAGAAAATTTTAGACATTTCTACATTTAAGAATAGAGTAATAGAAAGAGATCTAGAGAATTTTAGATGGTTTTAGATTCAAGAATAGAGTACTAGAGAGAGACAAAAGTAAAGTCCTAGACCAACTATATACAGAGTCCATCTATGATATACAAATATTTTTTTTAAACTGACGATACTATTCGTTTCTATGAACCCGTCGATCCAGAAGAAAGTGATGTCCAAGAAGTGTGGTGTCTGTCTCTACCCTGATGTCATGGTCAATTTCATTAGATAAGAGTTTAGAAAACTAGGAGCTATACCATAGTTGCTGAAAACATGGGGTTTTGTATGTTTCAGTTGCGTTTAACTCAAAATTCCAATATTGACAATGCAAGGCCGTCGTAGCTACTTTCCACCATTATCGTCATGTACAGCTCGGGCTTGAAGGAAGCCGTCATCTTGGATACGAAAAGAGGTACCTCTTTAATCGTCTTTTCCTCCTCCTCTTGTTTCATCTTCCCGTCCTCTTCTTCCCCCTCCAGAATTCCACGAATTTCTTCTCTCATATCGTGAAAACCAGATTCAAGAATTTGAAAAATCCTGGCTTAATGGACAGAGAGTCCATTCCAGTTCTTGAAGAGAGAGAGTCAGAGAGTTGAGGAAGAAGGGGGCTTTCATCCATTGTTGAATTCTTGTCCGTCGCTGGATTTCTTGGAGAGAGGGAGAGAGAGAGGAGGGGAGGGGGAATGTTACTGCCCACTGGCACTCTTATATAGTTTTCTAAAAAAAATAGACGTTAACTAGGTTAGGTGGTTCGATTAATACTAACTGAAACACCTTCTTGTTGTTATCCAATCAGGGTCGTAAGTCGTAATGTAATAATTCCATTAACACCGGTGCATTGTTTTGTTTCTGTGATGTATTGCGAATTTTTTTTATATGTGCAGTGCTTGATGTATGCTTCTTGCTTTTTTTGTAACTTGGTTTCGAACAGTAAACATAAGTTTGAAAGTTACCACTTATTGGAGGTTTGAAAATATTTACACTGTAAAGTTATCCAATAAAACACAATAAGAAAGCCTTAAAACTAACTGATCGAAATACCTCCTTGTTGCTATCCCCTCAGGGTTGTAATGTAATTATCGAAAAAAATATGGAGATCCTAAGGCCATCCACAGTGGTATAATAAAAAAAGGATAACCAAAAGTTGACACATCAGTTTTTGATTATTCACTTAAGAGGTTGCTAAGCTTAACAATGTTGAGCTTCACAATGGTCACTTCTAGTCCATAACTAAAATAAAAGTCCACTAGAGTTTCACTCTCTCTCCCCCTTTGTTTCCTGCCATTCACTTTCCTCCATTTATGTTTTTTTTTACAAAAAAATATCGATTCCCTCTCTTAATTTTGGGAAAAAATCAGTGACTTTCTTTCCTCCTATTATGAATTTTTTTTTTGGGGGGGGGGGGGGGGGGAAATATAAACGGGAAAGAAGAGTGAAATACCTTAATCTGGCGATGATGGGTTGAATTGTAGATGATCGAGAGATATGAGCTTCACTTTTTGAGGGAAAGAAAGAGAAATAGTTTGTGGGTGAAGTGAAGAAGATATAGAGTAGGCGAAGAAGAGAAGAAAAAAATACCAAACACGCGAGTATACAAATTTTGGGACTAGTTAACTTATGTGGTGTGGAGTCCACAAATTTTAATTATTGAAAAAGGTTGCTAGTTTTGGTTATCCAAAGCCCAAAATTTGATTATTTCTAAGGATGTTGCTAAGTTTGATTATACTATTGTGAACCATCTTTTACATCAATATTGTTAACTTTAAAAATAATTAACTTTTAATTATATCACTGTGGATGGCCTAAGGTCACAAAAGATGGTGTCACTGTGACCAAAAGCATACATTATGCTTCGTCACTTGTTGGTTCGTAATGTATGCCACCAATATTGACAACGTAAATTAGTCTATCTTGGACAACAAGGAGAGGCAAAACCAGTTTTTCTTCCATTTGATCGAATGACTCCGGTTGCTAGGCTATACGTACCTTTTTTGGATGACCTCGTAAGTCCTTTTCAAATCAGTTTTGTCTCGGGGAGGCCGGGGGTAGACAATGCCATCATTTATTTATTTTTATTTTTTTGAACAGCAATGTCATTATTAATTGTTCAAGAGGTTTTACACAAGTTCAAGTATATTCAAGGGCAAAGTTCAATTTTAACCCCTTATGATATGGGTCATGTGCGGATACACCTCATGTGGTTCAAAAATGTGCACATAACCTCCTGTGGTTTTTTTTTTTTGCTCGGCGACCTCCTGTGGTTTTGAAAATGTGCAATAGATCTCCTGTCGTCATATTTTCCATCCACATTAACGGACACAACATTAAAAGACCGATATACCCTCATTATCTCCCTTAATTCTTCTTTTTTAAATCAAACCAAACCATCCCCTATACCAAAAATTGATTCCAAACTGTTGATATTGTAGAGTTTAACGAGTACTACATCTATGTCAAAATTCAAGTCGATCAAAAAATGAAAAATTCATGGTTGAATCGATTTTATTATGAAACTAAAATTTCAAATTTGAATTTATCAAGAATTAGATCACTGGGTTATTGATATCTGATTGAGATGTTTTTTTTTTACAGAGATACTCTATTCTTTATTTAATACATTATGAACGACTCAGATTACATTTTAGAGGTGTGTGAAATACATCTCCGTTAATATGGATGAAAAACATGACGGTAAGGGGTCTATCCGCATAATTTTAAAACTACAAGGGGTTATGTGCACATTTTTAAACCATAATGAGTGTATTCGCACATGGCTAAAACTATAGGGAGTGAAAATGGACTTTTCCCTATATTCAAGTAGGGTTGCGCGGATTATTATCAAACTTGATCTTGAAAAAGCCTATGATAGGTTGGAATGAAGTTTTATTTTCTTATTTCCTTTTAACATTCCAACCATTTGGGTTAATCTTATCGCGTCTTATGTCTTCTTATCATCCTGGGCCGTTATTTAATTTGCGAATGCAACTGAATCTTTTATTCATTCTCGAGGAATCCGACAAGGAGATCCACTCTCCCCTTACGATTTCGTGCTTTGCATGGAATATGTTCCATGCTTGCAATCTTGGAAAGTGGAAAAGCATTAAGGCACTCCCGGCACCCCTTCCGCTGGCGTCAAATAGCGCCTAAAATCGATCTGATCGCGCCTGGCCAACTATCTTGGGTCCCTTGTCTGTGGAATCACAGCTTGAGAGGAAGTCGATCAACAGCGACAATATGGCGTATTCTTGCCGATTAAAAAAAAAAAATGGCGTATTCATGGCATGACAGACACATAATATAAACCACTTCGCAAACGACCAATGTGGTGTATAAATCGAAACAAATAAAGTAAAATTGCACAAACTTTTTACTGCCTAATAAGAGAATTCCCATCATCCTTGAGGAATTGAACTGGCCACCATGGGAGCACGTAAGGGAAGATTCTGTGGTGGAGCTCGGCGGTGCGGTTTGTAAGCGAGTACAACGATTTCAAACTTCGGCTCCGCATGTTGCACTCAATGATGTGACCAGGCAAAACCAGAAACACAAAGTCTCCCTCAAGTGGGTGAAAAGCTAGAATATGCATAAGGTGAAAGCATTGAGTCGTGAATATAGCAATTTTAGGATCCTCCCATACGATTTCACTCTGATGAAATTTGTGCACCGAACACCATTGACCACTGCTCTGATCCTCGAGTTCCCAAACTCCGAAAGTACCTTGATGAAACTCGGCGTACCTGAGACGGCCCCGGGACTCCCCAACGAGATGAACAAAGGCTTCTTTGCAACTTTCTTTTGGTAGGTCTATCGTTCGGAATTCACGATTCGCTTGTTTATACGGATCGAATGCAAAAATCTGGTTTTGGTTGACGTACCTCCAGTGTAGCATGCCATTACAAACAACAGGGTCGTTGCACAAGGGGGTGGAACCAAACACGGGCTTGTGCCACGAAATTACAGAGTCGTCAGTCCATTCCCCTGTCTTTGAAGAGAAAATCTCCAATTTGAGACTGGTGTGAAGTTGCGACTCGTTTTCGAACTCTGGAATTCGCACCACCTTAAACAGGCTGGTCATACCGTTGTCGAAATCTGGATTGCAGATGAATCCGACGCGAACCCGGTTGTGGCGGGTTGGAGGTGGAGGGAGAGCAACCCAGTGCATTGTGAGGGGGTTACAAACGTAGTAAAGTTTATGGAAATATTTGAACGTAGAGCAGAGCACCAACCCATTGCTCGACGCTACAAGACGAACAGGCTCGGAGAAAGGAGGAGGGAGAAAACTGAAGGAGAAACCAGGAGAATTGAAAATTGTGTGAGCTTCTTCATCATTGGCTAAGTGAACCCCGCTCTGATTGACGGGAACTGCCCCATTCGCTGTACTCGTGCGTTGGAAAAAGAGGGCAAAACGGGGAGGGAAAGAAGAGCGATGGCGATTGTAGCAGCGACCGAAGTATGGACTGGAGATCGAATTGAACCAACGCTTGCACACGCACTCACATCGACCGGCGTCTTCTAGAGGAAGCCGTTGCAATACTTCAATGAGTAGCTCTTCGGGGAGCGTGTCGAATTGTGGCGGTGATATCGTATCGGCCGCCATGTCCGCCGTGTTCCGTTCGCTGCCACTAGATTCGTGCGCACGTCTCAGGAACCCCGATGCCGCCATCTACAAGAGTACTTGTACCTTCCTGGAAAACAAAAACGACTTCGGAGTTTCTATTCACAGTAGTAATCAAAGGATATCCTTTCCTAAAGTCAAACGGTTTATCAGATTTATATTCCTTAAGTTTTTATTTTTTATTTTTTTGCAACGAATTTGAAAAGTAAATTTTTTATCTGAAAGTTCAAAAAACTGGTGACAAAGAAAAAGTCATTCTCTACAAAAAAAAAAAAAAAATTAAGTAAATTTTGCCTGACAAATCCCAAGTTTTCATAAAAAGAAGCAAACTTTAATTTCTTTCTCTAAGTATCCATTGCCCTGCAGCCCGAACTCTCTCTATCCACTCTACCGCCGTTTTGCTCTTGATTTTTGTTAGCATAATATTAGAACAATAATAGTTTATCATGTTTTTAAGGTTTTATACAGTACTATACATGTTTCCTGTTTAGTTTAGGTTATTGCATGTTCATATGTTTCCTAATTAGTCTAGGTTTCAGCATTGTACATTTTTCCTTAATTAGTTTAGATTTTTTCACTAAACCAAGTTTTGTAGTCTATATACGGGCACATTAGGACAAGGCATGAAATTTAGGTTCTTGTCAATTCATTTTTACAAAGCGGTATCAAAGCTTTTAACAATTTTTACTCACTTCTGCATCTCCAAGTGATTACCATTCTGGAGTACTAATTAGCATTCATAGTTGGCTAGCTCATGTAATTTCCAAAGTACCAAAAAAAAAAAATTAGTTGGCTGATCGATGTAGTTTTGCAATAGTACCATTCTTTTAGAGACCAATGTAGCAATCCTGCTATAGCTGATTCCTATAACCACCACATGAATGAGAGTAGAAATTTTGGAGTAATAACTCTTTTGTGTATTGCTTACGCCACAATCTTGCCTTCGAAAAAGGTTGAAAACCCCAAGCGTAGGGCTAGATCGTCGATAGCTCATAATAACCGGAAGTCCGGAATCGTACCCACAGAGAATCGAATATATCTTAATCGGATTGTAGGTTTTATGTAACGGATTGTGGCGTTTAAGACGGCCAACTTGATTTTGCTTTAAACGGTAGAAAAGATAATGAAAAAGACTAGAAATGCGTTTAATGAACTAAAAAGGGGCAAGTCTAGGGTTCATCTATCCCATGACAAATGCCGTTACCAATTCTTAAATATAACTCAAGCGAGAGTCACGACCGCGTGCTTACGCTCGGAAGATTTAGCTTTAATGACTACATTTATAAAAGATGTGATTTATCATAACTAAACCAACCTATTTTTACTAATGTATCTAACACATAAGAGGCCACGAGCCCTCGGTATATCGCTTGCCAAGACCGCTTGACTAAACGACTTACTAAGGAGTTAATACCCCTCGTTTAGACCAAAATGGCTAGGTTAGTTTAATTCCGAAAATCATGATTTTAAGACCAAAGGTTTGAGAACCAAATAACCAACTAAGTCATTGGGAAAGATTATCCCGAGACTTAACCAAACGACTACTCACACATACTTAAAGCACAAAAGAAAGTATAAAAACGAGACATGATTTAACCGATGGAAACGAAAACAAACTTGATATTAATAAGGATCTAATCCGTAGTTACAACTTTAATAAACGAGAAAGACTTACTAGAGTTCTTGAAGGAATTAGCTAGGAAAGCTTGAAAGACATTAATGGAACTTAAAGCAAAAGACTAACCTAAACTAAATACTTACTTTTATGTGAGAGAGAGAGAGAGGAGTATTTATACAAGAGACCTTCTCTCTCCACACAAAATATCCCAAAAGGTACCTACTAATGGAAACTTTCCACTAATGGAAAGTTGAAAACTGTCAAAAAGTTGTCTGTCAGCCTCCCGTATCGATACTCTGTAGCTGTATCGATACCGAGCAGTTTTGGCTGCATTCCAAAGTTCCCCGTATCGATACAAAAGTTCCCGTATCGATACGCTGAAGCCTGACTTTCTCTCTGTTTTGTTCCAGTATCGATACAACTATTTTTGTATCGATACCTCAGTGTTATCCCTGCATCCTAGTCTCAGCTTCAGTAGACAGCTCCCAGCAGCTTCACAGCTCCTCAGTGTTATCCCTGCATTCGGGCTGTATTTTCATGGTTTGAGCTGGGGTTTCTAGTTGGTTACTCTACTACTAATCAGTCGCAGACAGGATTCTTATGTCGACATCTCGTATCGGTTTGCCCTAGCATAATGTCCTTGAGCCCGTAGTCTGGTGCGCTTATCGCATACACTAGCTTGCTCGTGTCTCCGATTCCATAGTTTTGATTCAATCCTATTGTAGTGATGTAATCTCTTGCCCTTTGGGCTCTGTGATTATGAACTTCATATGTATCTCCACTAGAAACAATTTAATTGGTGCCCATGGTTGAATATACCAAAATCTCAAAACTTTAGGGGTTAAATATCTTCTTGAGGAAAGCGACAGGGTCACACACCTGGTGAAGCATCTCTTCCATCTCTTTCTTCTGTCAAGAGACTCTATACAAATATATGGGTACCGACGCCCTTTAGGGAAATCGCATCGACGGTCGCGCCGGGCCGTCTTCGGCCACCGGACGACCGATCACGAAAATAAGGGTGTTTAGATCAAGCACCCTACACACATCGGATGTCGTTGATTCCCGTGTAGGTCCCCTCTTTTTTTAAAAAAAAAAAATTTGGACGGCCTATCTGTAGCCGAAGACGGCCCGACGCGACCGTCGATACGATTTCCCTAGGGGGCGTCAGTATGTATAGCTTTATTAATATATATAAGCGGCACCTCGTGCGATGCACGTGATGCAATGCATGAAAACAGAGAAGAGAGAAAGATTTATGTGAAACAGTAGTAACAAATGAAGATTTTGGCACATTGACTACACCTCTAATATTAACATTACAAAATTTCCGCTTGACCCAAAAGAAAAAATATTAACATTACAAAGTCTGACGGCCACTTACTCATAATCAAACGTTACAACATAATAATTATAATTATTTTTGAAACATCCAAAGCTAGTCTAACCGAGAACAGATTTTTTTTACCGTCTTTTAATGAGGGTGAATATTACCCTCCCTTGGACCTAGTGTTACTGATCTTCAAGCCAATCTATGCCCGTATCTGGAAGAGGTGCCACTGAGTGAAGATCCAAGTCACATAACATGATTTCACTTGAGAACAAGAACCTCTGATCAGAACTTGGAGATGAAGAGCTTGTGTTAGTGCTAGTATCCCCTGTTTCGAGCCCGTTCTGATCGATATCACACAACGGTGCGAAATCATCGTGAAGGAAATCAGATAGAAACTTCTCGTCCACCTGATTGAAATCCATCACGAAATCGAGCGAATCATCTTCCACGGACGCAAATGGCGACACGTCGTTGACAAGCCCCGGACCCACCACCCGATCGCAAAAGGAGTCCCGAAGATTCTGTTCCTCTGGGCTGATCAAAAGCTTGGTGCACCTCGATGCCTTGGTCCGGACTACAGATGATCCTGTATTTGGCTTTGGCTCATCAGTTTTGGAACTCGATTTTTTTCCTCTGGCTTGATTACAGGGCTTGTGGTTCGTGCCAGTACTGCTGCGGTGGCCTTGCACTTTTTTGCAAATGGTGGTGTTCCAGTAATTTTTAATTTCATTGTCTGTGCGACCCGGAAGCCGTCCCGCTATCAAAGACCATCTGCATGAGTATAGTCTGGTTATAAGTTATCTAAGCCGAAAAACAATCCATGTAACATGTTTCCTTTAAGTAACGGCAGCGCAATAGTTTCGATTTAAGCACAAATTTCACCAGCGTTAGGATTCACAGTTAATGAGTATGACACGCATAGCACTCCGTTCGCTTGTCAAGAAATTGATGTAGGAGGAACATCGTTCTTGAGAAAATTTTGGTGAAGTAAAGGAAAATGAAAAAGTATTATTCTACATGTGTTCGTTCGTTTGATAAAAGAAATTTGCAAAAAAGTTAGATTGTGAACAACTGTGCGATATAGACTTAGAGAGAGAGAGAGAGAAAGAGAGAGAGAGAGAGAGAGAGAGAGAGAGAGGGGACCTGTTTCCAAGGAGGTTGTGGAGTCTAACGATGAGGTCCTCTTCATCACGTGTGATGTTTCCTCTCTTAATATCAGGTCTTAGGTAATTCAGCCAACGAAGGCGACAACTCTTCCCACATCTCTTGAGCCCTGCACTACTGGGAAGGTTTCTCCATTTTCCTTCACCATGGAGTTTGATGTAATCCGTTAGAATTTCGTCTTCAATTGCAGTCCACGCCCCTCTGTTCAATCCTTCCTTTGCACAACAAGGCCTTCTACCCATCTCTCTCTCTCTCTCTCTCTCTCTCTCTGTGAGTAGTGTTTAAACTTAGCTCATATATATAGTACGGAGTACTACTCCTACTAGTCTTCCCCACATGTTTCATCCATCAACGTGCTACGAGTCTACGACTGAAAAGCATAGGCTATGTTTGGTAACACTGCCACTTTTTTGTTTCCTGTTTTCTATTTGCTGAAATCAGTTTTTATTTTTCCTAAAAAAAAATGAAAACAGAAAACATATTTGTGTTAACCTGTTTTTTTAAAAAAAATCAATTTCTGAAACTAGTTTTTACTTTTTCTAAAATGGTCTTTCTTGCAATTTCTCTACTAGTTCTCAAACTATACAGGGGGAGTGAGAGAGAGAGAGAGAGAATCATCCAAGCCTATACTTGATATTCTGAAAGAAAGGGCCGGGTGGATAGACCAGACATAGCCGGCTTAGAGAGGAATCCGAAGAAGTCGTTGCTTTTGGCCCTTGATTTTTTAGCCCGAAGAGGGCTCCAAAAAATACAGTTTTTTAGTTTCAAATAATAAGAAGTTTCAATTGCCTTGCTTTGAGTAACATCTTTTTGGTCATGTGGCAGTTTAGGCTCTTTGAATGCTTTAAAAACTGGGTTCGAATCTCCACCCCTTAGTTTTCCTCAACATTTCGCAAAATTTTGTTCAAAGATGAGGAGATAAATGGCCCCCCTATTGCAACTTTTGCTTCGGGCCCAAATATATTTGAGCCGGCATTGAGTCCAGGTGATTGGGTTCTTCTTTCCTAGGCCGAAATTATAGTATCAACTTTCATAAAATGATGGCTTCATAAGCCCAACGTATCCCTTCCGGCCTCCTCTCATCTCTAAGTTAAGAGAGTATATATATAGATGAAATACATGTGAAATTTTCTAATTCCAAAGTCGGTCCTTTATTGACTATAAGATTTTTCTCCTTCGATAAGTATCTTTTATTGACTATGAGAAACTCCTTCGATAAGTATCTTTTATTGACTATGAGAGAGAGAGAGTATCTTCAACGGCCTGGGTTTGAGAGAGAGAGAGGAAGAGGAAATGAAAAAAGACCTCCAAGGAATTGTAGCGGAGTAGCCTGTTTTTTGTTTCTGAAAATAGTGAAAGTTGAGTTTTGTTACTTCCTCAAATTATGAAAATAGTGAAAGTGATTTCCAGAATTTGAAAGTGGGAGTAGTGCACCAAATAAACTTTCAAAGTTAACTTTTGAAAATTCTAAAAATGAAAACAGAAAACAGAAAATAGAATAGCTACCAAACATGACCATAATATATATAAAAAGAAATGGCTAGTGATTTTGCCACACCCTGCAAGTGTATTTTTTGGTGCAAAAATACACTTGCACGGTGTGGCAATAACAAAAAAGGATGTGACAATATCATTTCCCAAAGAAATTCTGAAACTTTAATCTGAACTTTTATTTGACTAGACGGCTCCGAACATTACTACTCCTACTAAGGTCTTTCCCGCATATTTCATCTACGTGCTAAAACTGAAAGCATAAAAAAAGAAATTCTTAACTTTGATCTGAACTTTTATTTGACTAAACAGCTCCGAACATTACCACTCCTACTAAGGTCTTCCCCACATAATTCGTCAACGTGCTAAAATTGAAAAGCATAAGAAAAAAAATTCTGAACTTTTATTTGATTGGATGGCTCTGAACATTATAGTAAAACGCAAATGTTAAAGCAAATCAAGTTGTACCTAGCATGAGCCTAATGTTCAGTGCCAGGGACACCAAATGAATATGATATGATGCAGCACAGCCTCCTCCTTTTTCGAAACTATTTGCAACAAGAAACAAGAACAAGGTATGAGCCAGTATTCCCTCTTTGAATAAACGAATTTGGAAATTAATCTCATTTTTTCATTAATAAAAAATAACCATCTTGCCCCAAGACTTACATCCTTATCTATAATAATAACATTCTACCCTTAAAAACTGAATAGAAACTAAAATATTGAAAAGTTAATCTAAGTTTTGAAGAACAAGAAAATAATAAAAAGAAAATAGAATCAACCTAAATAAGAAAATCTAATATTTAAGGCAATTTATATTAAAACGGAAAGATTCATAATAAAACACTAATTTAAAAATTATATGCGTGGTTTCGTTAATGGAAGCCAAAGTTGAGTGGAAGCTTCCGAGTACTGTAAATGGAATTGATCGATATTAGGTGGGAGGCCTGCAGGGAGGCTTGGTTGCATCAGCGTAATTTACCGCCTTTTCTGACACATGAAATTTTTTTTTCAGCATTCTATGTGTTTTGTTCGTGTTTTTGAATTTTTGTTAGATTTGCATCATATTTTTTGGATTAATCATCTGTCTCGACGAGAGGAGTTTGAAAAGTAAAAATTATGATCAAAAGCAAAAAAAAAAAGTTCACCAAAGACGAAAAAAGTATCAAATATCTATCCTTTTTTTGTCTAAAATATCGTCTTATATGTACTTTTTCGGTTTTCTCAACATCGGTCCATATTTTTATGACCAAAAGCAAAAAAAAAACTCACTAAAGACGAAAAAAATATCAAATAGCTGTCTTTTTTGTCTAAAATTTTGTCTTGTATGTATTTTTTCTAACATCGGTCCATTTTTTTAATACCGTTTCGATTCGTCACCAAAAATTACGACGAAAAACTAAACAGAAACTTATGAAAAGTTTAAAAAATAGCCAATAAATTATGGACAATTAAATAAGTTTACAAGAACGCGACATAAAAAATACAAGATAGAACTATATATTATACTATGTTCCACTATCAAATTAATGCGTACGCCATTGCTTACATGGTGTTTTCGATAAATAAGTGAGGGTAACATATAGTATACTACAATATACCACATGGCGCGCTGTCCGTCGTATCCATGGGATCTGCTGACAGATGTCTAAGAAACAATAGGGCGCCCCAACTCCCAAGAATGACGACGTTTTTTACACTAAAACAGACAATAAAAACTAAAACAAGGACATGTACGTACATTCCTTAAAAACTACTGTAAAACAAGTGACAATATAAATAAATAAATAAATAAACTTTAGCTCTATATATATATATATACTACTAATATGGTCTTCCCCACATGTTTCATCAACGTACTGAAAAGCATAGAAAAAAAAGATCGAATCCGAAAAGTAGTCTGACCTCTGCATGTGCAACCAAAGAGAATAGTAATATTTGATTTTGTTGTTTTCCAGATATTAATATCAAATGGTTGTGTGATCCTCCTATAACGATGGGAACAACGATGGCTCATTGGACATTTACCTAGGATTGTCCAAGGGAATATTTTTAGGGAAAACAAAAAAGTAGAATTAAAGATCGAAGAAAGGAAAATCACGTTGAATGCCAACTCAACTGCCCTTCCATGTAGCTGCATGCATGTCCTGGCTGCTTATGACTCCCAGGTCGGATCCCAAGCTAACTTTCTCACATGCACCCTGGCCTCTTGAAAGTTTGTTGAAAATATTGCCGGACTCATCAGGACACATAAACCAGAAAATAATTAATTACGTTCATGACTTGCACTGATTCGAAACTCGGACTTAATTGGTTGAATAATGCCCAGGTTCAAATTCTCACTCTTACTGGAAGCTAAACATACTCCTTACACCACTCATACGTAGCGGGCCGAACCTTAGTTTTGGTCCCGACATAGCTAGGTGCAGTGAGGTCCCTTACAAATAGTGGTGTAGTGTGAGGGCCGGGACAATACTCTCTGTGACGTCGGAGGTGACAGGGTATCTCATTTGTTCATCCGCTCCGTGTGTATGTACCAAGGCTACGCATAATATAAAAAATTTATAATTACACACAAAGTCTTCGCAAAATTGACGCCAAATGTACGTCGTACTTCTCCATTTGATGCGTAAACGGTTTGGTTTGGTCCGGTTTAAACTTTTTTTTTGGTACTGAACCGGACATATATTTCGGTTTGGCTAGGAGAATTAGAATAATCGTTGGGAAAACAGCCATGGCTAAAAGAATAAGCTATAACCAGACGCCTTATAATTATTGGCTAGCTCATTGTGCATGTTAATTTTAGTCATTAATTAACAAATGAATTACTAGTACCATTTAGCAGAAAGACATTCATGTAACCTAGACCTCATGATTATTCAAATTATGGGGCTCGATCGGTTTGGGTCCCTATTTTAAGTGGTCCAATTTTTGTTGTTTAGTTGTACGGGGATAATTTTTTCTAATGCCAAGAAAGTACCCACATCATTCGGGTGCGGCTACCATTTTCCAGGGTGGTTTACTGGTTTGAGGGAATGGATCGATGTAGGGGTGATAATTTCTTCTAATACAAGGATTACTTGAACTACGCGTAAGCTGTCTCGACTACTATGAATTATCCAGAAAAAGAAAAAAAGTTAGCAACGTACGGCATTTTACGATTCATCTTAAATGAGTGAATTGATCCGTTCCAAATTTACGTAATGCTATTAATAATGAAATTTTTTGAGTTCACAGACTTGTTTGTAAACAACGGAAAAACAACTAAACTAGGCATCTACTCGAATTAATGCAAATTTATGTAATCACTTCGGTATACTCTCGACTTTTATTCCTTATATTGGTGATTAGATTAGCGAAATGGAATAAGTTGTTTTGCTTTGTGTTTTTTTTTTTTTTTCGGAATATATATTTTGCTTTGATAGGTCTATGGCCCAGTACAATTTGTATACAATTTTCATCAGTAAGAATGTGCATTTGTCAAATCTCAAATTGTCGTATCAATTTATCGCTGGACTCGAATCCTTCATTTGATTTAGATGTGTTATTTGTCTCCCGGTGCGTAATAGGTTTTTGTAACAGTTGTATTAGATGAACACGGTAGATTGTAATCATCATATTCAGTCATTAATGCATTTCTTGCTCTTCCACTAAAAAACAAAAATAGTCCACTTGAGAGTTCTCGTAATTTATAGGAAATCAATTCATTAATTCTAAAAGTGAAAAAATGCTAAATTAACAAACAGGAAAAGTGCATGAAATTTTTTATAAAAAAAAAAAAAAAACGAAATATCATTTTTCTATATTCATTCCAGACGTGACCTCGCAGGACCATAATTGAAAATTTCTATTTGTGCACTTAAGCTCGGTGAAAACTCACCCCATATTCTCTGTGAGTCAATCGACTTCGATTAGATTAAACAGATCTGTTGGATTCGGAGTGCTCCCATGCATTTAGTTACATAATATATACCACTTCCTACAATCGCTAGTTCTAAAAAAGAATTTGCAGGTGCGATGTCAAATGCCATAAGAAAAACTTAATCGAAGAACTCCCTAACACCAATTGATTTTAGGAGAGATGGTGAAAAAGCGATACTCCAACAAAATCGACCCAGAGAGAAACATGTTCACAAGGACACCAGCATTATATATCCGAACAACAATGGTAGTTGACGTACACAAAAATACACATTAATACACTCTATGAGTTTCTACACGATGACAAAATCTACATTAATGCAATATGTGTGAGGCGAGAAATTTTTCCGTGCCGGATGGGTACCAACGTGGCCGTGCCCACGTGTTGCCCGAGCAGTCCATCCGGGCCGTCCAAAAGTGTGTTGGATGTCCCGGACTGAAACTCTCTCTCTCCTCTCATCCCACCACTCTCTCTCCTCTTTCTCTCTCCAAATCCGAACCGTCCAAAACCGAAAAGGACGGCCCGGATACCCCGAGCAGACACCACGTTGATACCCACCCGGCACTGAAAAATTTCTCGTGCGAGGCTCCCACCTACATGAATTTATGCAACGCAATTGCGTGTCGATCACACGGTTTTTGGCTATGTGAAATCTCAATGAAGTAGGAGTCCTGCAACATCCGGTGGTTACTGTTCTCCGTTCGGCTAAATAAGCTAGCTGATTTATTTTTTTGTTCTTATTCAATTTTTTTTTCGTATTTGTTAGTTTTTCGTCAATTTTTTGGGGATTATTGCATCGTCATGACAAGAGGAATCTAAAAGGTAAAAAATTACAATCGAAGGCTCCATTTGTTTGGACGTAAAATATTTTGGGATAGAATATTTTACCGATTTTCCGCTGTTTGGGTGATAGAAAGAGGAGGAAAATATTTTCCAGGTAAAATATTTTGCATGCTGAAAGGGGTGAAAATGTTTTACTCTCTTTTTCTCGGTAAATTGTTTTTTGTTTTTGGTGCCCGATGGTCTTACTCTACACGTATCCCATCCCCCTTCTCAAAACAGGTGTACCCATCCCCTTCTCCCATATGTGATTTTTTTTTTGATATTCTCCCATATGTGATTCGATCGAAATAAATACTAACTAGTTCAAAAAAGTCCGTGAGTAGCGCTGCAAATTAGATTTCCTCAAGGACCATGTCTCTCTTCATTTAATTTTTTTTTTCATATTTCCATTGTAAACATTACGGTTGTATTTCAATCTCGGTGCTTGGGCGCTTCCGTACCGAAATTGGATTTCGATCATAATTTTTTATTTTTTAGATTCCTCTCGATTTTTTTTTTCATATTTCCATTGTAAACATTACGGTTGTATTTCAATCTCGGTGCTTGGGCGCTTCCGTACCGAAATTGGATTTCGATCATAATTTTTTATTTTTTAGATTCCTCTCGTCATGACGATGCAATAATTCTCAAAAAATTGACGAAAAACTAACAAATACAAAAATTTTTTTAAATAAATACAAAAAATAAGCCAATTGACTTATTTAGCTTTAACGGTTTCCCAAAAAGAAGCATAGCATGTACTGTTGTAACGAACGCTATGAATGCAAGCTAAGAACGAGAAATTGAATACTAAACAAGAAATCACAAAGACACAAGATATACGTGGTTCCCCAAGATGGGTACGTCCACGGGCGAGGAGAGAGAGGATTCACTAACCAACGTGAAGAAGAGATACAAAGAGCCGGCTGTAATCCGTAACTCTAGAAAGGCCACAATATGAAAGCCCAAAAAGATAATCTATAGAAGTCCCCCAAAAGCCCTATTTATAATAGGCTACAAAAAACTGGAACAACATAATTAACCAATGTGGGACTAAAGAATACAAGGCATTCCTAACAATTCTCCACCTTGACTTGAATTCCACTGAACCAAATCACCAAATATAGCTTTCCCCTTCTAACCTCTCACTCGCCAAATGCCCCCGAGGGGCGATCAACTGCAAATACCAAGCAAGCCCAAGCAATGCTTGAACTTGGCAACCGGAACCGGTTTAGTCAACATATCTGCTGGGTTATCTGCCGTACCCACTTTCTTCACCTCAACTTGCTTCTGTGAGATGATATCCCGAACGAAGTGATACCTGACATCGATATGCTTGGTCCTTTCATGATACATCAGATTTTTAGTCAAATGTATAGCACTCTGTGAATCACAAAATACTGAACTCACACCCTGTGCAAGACCAAGCTCACAAAGCAAACCTCTCATCCACAATGCCTCCTTCACAGCTTCAGCAATGGCCATATACTCCGCTTCTGTTGTAAACAGTGTCCAACTAATGGCACTTCCGGACAGAGTAAAGACATAACCTGTCAGAGACCTCCTCTTATCGTGGTCACCGGCAAAATCCGAATCAACATAACCAACAGCATGATCACCAGAATTGGCAACCCCAAACAATAGACCAACACCTGCAGTTCCGCACAAATACCGTAGTATCCATTTCACAGCCTCCCAATGTGCCTTTCCTAGACGCCCCATATAACGACTAACGACACTAACTGCATGTGAAATATCAGGACGAGTACATACCATGGCGTACATAAGGCTCCCAACTGCGCACGAATATGGAACCTGAGACATATACTTCTCCTCATCCTCCGACTGTGGTGACAACTCAGCTGAAAGTCGAAAGTGTGCTGCCAAAGAGGTACTGACTGGCTTCGAGTTCTGCATGGCAAAGCGCTCAAGCACTTTAAGTACATAAGACTTCTGATTCAAAAATAATTTGCCAGCTACTCGATCTCTGCAAATCTCCATACCCAAAATACGTTTTGCCGCACCCAAATCTTTCATCTCAAATTCACCACCTAACTGTTGTTTCAACCTGTTGATTTCTGATACACTCTTGGCAGCAATAAGCATATCATCAACATACAACAGTAGATAAACAAATGAACCATCTGGAAGTTTTCGAAAATACACACAACTGTCATACTCACTCCTAGAATATGACTGGCTTATCATAAAAGTATCAAACCGCTTATACCACTGCCTTGGGGATTGTTTGAGGCCATACAAAGATTTACGAAGTAAACAAACGTGATCCTCCTTACCAGAAACAACAAATCTCTCAGGCTGACGCATATAAATCTGTTCCTCAAGCTCGCCATGCAAAAACGCAGTTTTGACATCAAGTTGCTCTAACTCAAGATCATAACAGGCAACAATAGCAAGTAAAGTGCGAATGGAACTATGTTTTACAACAAGTGAAAATACCTCATTATAGTCAACACCCTCTTTTTGGCTGTATCCTTTCGCCACTAGCCGAGCTTTGAACCGAGCGTTTTCTACCCCTGGAGACTACCTGATTTGCGCTTGAAGACCCACTTGCACCCAACAATCCTCTTCCCTTTCAGCGGTTCTACTAACTCCCATGTCTGATTCTTCTGAAGAGACTCAATCTCCTCATTCATAGCAACAAACCACTGTGCAGACTCAGTGCTCGAAACAGCTTCCGTATAGCTTGAAGGCTCCTCATACTCAACTGTCTCAGCAACTGATAAAGCATAGGCCACCATCTCAGAATAAGCCGAATACCTTTCAGGAGGCCGAATCTCCCTCCTTGGCCTATCTTTAGCAATAGTGCGTGGTTGCTCAACTAACGCATCAACCTCTGTGTCTGAACTCTTGAACTCCTCTTCAATTGGCTTCTCAATGTGCTTCTTCCCTGAGTCGGAAGATTCACTCAAAAACTCCACCTGCTTTGGAACACTCTGTTACTGAACTGTATCATCAACCTGCTTAGACCCCTTAATCAAATAATTTTCATCAAAAGTCACATCCTTGCTAATCAAAAGCTTCGAATCATCAGAGCACCATAACCTGTACCCTTTGACACCTGCTGCATAACCCAAGAAAATACACTTCTTGGCCCGTGGCTCCAATTTACCCTCATTCACATGAGCGTAAGCTGGACACCCAAAAACACGCAACACAGAATAATCAGCTGGATGACCTGACCATACCTCAAACGGAGTCTTACACTCAATAGCAGTCGACGGAGACCTGTTCACCAAATAGCATGTCGTGGAAACGGCTTCAGCCCAAAATTCTTTGCCCAATCCGGAATTGGACAACATACAACGTGCCTTCTCCAAAAGAGTCCTGTTCATTCGTTCAGCCACACCATTCTGCTGAGGAGTTTTTCTCACTGTGTGATGCCTCACAATGCCCTCATCACTGCAGAACCTATCAAACTCGCCAAGACAAAACTCCATACCATTATCAGTTCTCAAACGTTTTATTTTCTTACCAGTCTGATTCTCAATCAAAGTTTTAAACTGTTTGAATGTATTAAAGGCGTCATTTTTATGTTTCAACATATACACCCAAACCTTACGAGAGAAATCATCGATAATACTCATAAAATAGCGAAAACCACCTTTAGAAGTTACCTCTGCGGGACCCCAAAGATCTGAGTGAAAATAATCCACTGTGCCTTTGGTGCGATGAACAGCTGTACTGAATTTCACCCTGCACTGCTTGCCGTAGACACAATGCTCACAGAAATCCAGCTTCTCAGTTTTCTGGCCACATAGCAAACCCTGTTTGCTCAAAACTGTCATCCCCCTCTCGCTCATATGCCCAAGGCGCATATGCCACAAACGAGTCAAGTCTGAATCTGAAACCTTGGATGAAGCAACCGTTGCTGCAGCACCTAGAACTGTACTGCCCTGGAGTGTATAGAGGTTACCACGCTTCTGACCCTTCATTAGTACCAATGCACCCTTCAAGACTTTCAAAACTCCACCTTCACCGAGGAATTTGCAACCATGAGAATCAAGAGCACCCAGGGATATAAGATTTTTCTTCAAATCTGGAACATGTCGAACCTCAGATAAAGTCCTAACAATACCGTCATGCATCCTAAGCTGAATCGTTCCTGAACCAACAGTCTTACAGGCCATGTTGTTACCCATCAAAACTGTACCACCATTGACCGCCTCATAAGTAGAAAACCACTCTCTATGCGGACACATGTGGTATGAACATCCATAATCCATAATCCACTCGGTATTAGAGCGAGAATCGCCTTCTGTAACTGATAACACATTATCTGACTCATCTGAACTTTCAGCAATTTCAGCAATTACTTTACCCCCTTTCTGGTCTTCTTTTTCTTTCTCCTTGAGTTTTAAACAGTCTTTCCAGTGCCCGGATTTCTTGCAATAATTGCACTTTCCTTTCTTCTTACCTGATGATCTGGATCTTCCCCTATTACTCGACTCCTCCCTATCTGTTGTTCTTCCCCTAACAAACAAACCCTCCGCATGTGCATCACCCTCACCTGACACTTTTTTCCTCAATTCTTTCGAATATAGGCTGGCCTTAACATCCTCCATGGATATCGTGTCTTTGCCATACAATAGGGTTGTAACAAAGTGCTCATACGAAAGTGGTAAAGAACATAGCAAAATTAGGGCTTGGTCCTCATCCTCAATTTTACTATCAATATTTTTCAGATCCATAATAATACGATTGAACTCGTCTAAATGATCCTTAACAGGTATACCTTCTCGCATACGAAACGTATAAAGACGTTGTTTGAGATATAACCTGTTGGTGAGCGACTTCGTCATATATATGCCTTCCAACTTCAGCCAAATTCCTGCTGCTGAAGTTTCTTCTTCCACCTCGCGAAGAACATCATCTGCCAGACTCAACTGAATAGAACTCAGAGCTTTGGCATCCGTATCATTCCAATTTTCCTCTTTGATTCCAGAACTAGTCTTGCCTGACAAAGCCTTGTGCAATCCTTGTTGGGTTAACAGAGCCTTCATCTTTACTCTCCAAAGACTGAAACTGCTGCTCTGCCCATCAAACTTCGCAATCTCGAATTTAGCCGCCATAGCCACAATCGGAAACGAAACCCTAGTTTTTGCAACCTAAGGCTCTGATACCAGTTTGTTGTAACGAACGCTATGAATGCAAGCTAAGAACGAGAAATTGAATACTAAACAAGAAATCACAAAGACACAAGATATACGTGGTTCCCCAAGATGGGTACGTCCACGGGCGAGGAGAGAGAGGATTCACTAACCAACGTGAAGAAGAGATACAAAGAGCCGGCTGTAATCCGTAACTCTAGAAAGGCCACAATATGAAAGCCCAAAAAGATAATCTATAGAAGTCCCCCAAAAGCCCTATTTATAATAGGCTACAAAAAACTGGAACAACATAATTAACCAATGTGGGACTAAAGAATACAAGACATTCCTAACATGTACTACCAAGTACTCCTACAAATTACTAGCTAGCAGTACACTAAGTTTATGTGGCTCAAATGCAAGCATGCACGGATGAAAGCCACGAAATTATCAATGTAGGAGTACAAGACAAGAACCAAACAACAAGGGCACATGGAAGTGGGTCCATAAATAACAGTGGAAAGGTTGTCTAGGAGAGATGATTATTCACTGCCCCTGGGGCACCGGCACTTAATTGGTGTATGAAAAAACTTCTTTTTCAATCATACATTAGGGTGGACTCCACACATTTTGTTTTGAGTACTTCCATACCAATATGTGATGGAAAAGGGATCTTGGCGGTCACATGGAAAAGGGATCTTGGCGGTGCCCGTTGGGCATAATTTTTTCAGTTATGATCCGAACATAGTTTTTTGTGCACATATCATGCACATACATTTTTGTGGGGCTCATATCGGGTCCCACAAAAATGATCTGAACCGCTCATCTTTTCTAAAATATGGTTTTGCGGATTTTTATAAAAAAAATCAGCTGCAACAGATATCGGTAAGAGCTTTCTCAGAAATTGTAGGGCGAGTCATTCTGTTTTGCCCTACGATTTCTGAAAAAGTCATTACCGATATCTGTTGGAGTTGATTTTTTTAAGAAACCTTGAAATAATATTTTAAGAAAGATGAGCGGTTCGGATTATCTTTGTAGAACCCGATATGAGCCCCACAAAAATATATGTGCATGATATGTGTACAAAAATATGTGCACGTAGCGCGGGAATTTTCTAAGCAGGTAGTCCTATTTTATTTTCCTTTTGAAATGGCAATGAGTCCAGTCCATCACAAGGCAACATTTATCAACACCCCACCAAAAGTTTAAAAAAACACACTAAAGGCAATTCTTGATGACCGATTAAACTGATTTTTTTTCGTTGATATACTAGTCTGCAGGCCGGCTAGGCTTACAAGATGATCAACGGTTTAAATTACTATAATGAGCGGAGCTCACGGTGCATGGGGCTGAGAAATAGTGATGGTGAGAACCTTTGACCTTGCTCGTTTTAGGATTTTGATTTTGGACTCTATCTCTATGCACGGTCCCCAATAAATTTTTTTTGTCTCTATCTTTCCCCACTTATTACCCAAAATTCAAAATCCCCAAAACGAACAGGCCCTTTGGGTTTCCACATGAGGTGGAAAGAATGTAAACTCAAACCTAAAATGTGATTCACGAAAACCGTCGGAACTATCCTTGGAATCTGAAACCAACGTTGGTTAAATTTTTTTCAAAATGCATTGCACTCGCGTTGTCAATCCTTGCTCTCGCGAATTTTAGTATGTTGAGATGAGATTCGAAGACGCTTTCACGCTTGCGTTTATGTGTACGCACGAGCATGCAAAGTATGAAACTTGCGGTAGGAGTACTATAACGTGAGACGTCACTGAGAGCTGATGCAGTAAAAACAGTGATGGACAGAGTTCCGGGTATGATCGATCGTACGTAGGTGAATTTGCTTGAACGCAATAATTACAAAGACCAATCACGTGGTATGTGTATTCCTGAGAATCCATTCATTTTTCTGAATTATTTGCAGTAGTCAATCAGTCACACACAAGGGCGGAACCAGAAATTAAATTTACCCTAGGCTAACCTAAATTTGCCCGAGACCGCAGTGTGTAGTAGATACTGGTCCAAGGGTCCTGCATTTCATTTCTAATAAGCTTAAACACAAATTAAAAAGCCCTAAACTTAGTATCAAAAAACCCTAATTACAAAGTACTAATAAATATTTCCAAATCAAGACTATCAAGTGGATTGCCAACTGGAGAATAAACAACAATAATAAGGGCAAGAGAATAAACTATTGTCTTGGACTCTTGTGCATTCTCAAAATTCCAACTACTCACGTACTATGCATTGAATAAGAAACACGAGAAACCCTAATTTGAAACATGCTTCTAAATATGGGATAGAAAATAAACAAAAGATCTCAGTTAAACAAGAATCAACGAACAACTTTTATAAAGAACAAAAATCAAAACAAGTTACCGGAGTGCGAATAATTGAACAAAACTTGAAAACTTGAAAAGAACAAAATTCGGAAGAAAAGTATGGAACAAGAAGAGATCTCGGCAGCCCCCGTTCTACTCCACGGCAGCCGTCCCTCTTTCCTTTCTTCCGTGGGTATCTATATATATATGGAGCCAAAAACCCTTCTCCTACTTTTTAATTCTAATTCCCAGCCGTGGGGCGTGGGCCACACTACTATTGCCGACCTAATTCCCAATTGAATTGCCATTATTATCCTCTGTAGTCATGCCCGTGGACTAATTAAGTTGTATGGGCTGTGTTTTCTACATAAATATTTTTTTTTTTTCAAAACCCACCTGGACTACAGCCTACTGTAGCCCATTCACAGTACTGCCCTTGGTCACACATGCTCAACCTTAATGCTATATATGCCCCTGAAATCTGACAAGTTTGACAGAGCTGGTTAATTTGGGTAAAGTCCGTAAAGTTGCCGTTACCGCTTTAGGCCTACCGCTTTACGCTCTAAATTTTGACTAGTTTTGCAAGCCTCGATCAGTCGTATAAGGCCTATATAAAAGTGCGGTCTTTATAAAAGTCAAGTCTACCGGTTTAAAATTATTCAAGGGCCCGGTTCAAAGTAAAGGCCGAGTAAAAAGGTCTAAACGTAAGATAATTCAATGTTTTATTATGCAAGTCTGGAAGAATATTTTTTTTTTAGAAGATGAGCTTTCCAACATTGGTGGGAGGTACTTATGTTCCTAATTGAAAGTCTTGAAGGAGTTTCACCAAAAGAACTAATAAAGCTCATTAATGTGCTTGTTTACTTGAAAAGCAAATTGTAGTTGTTTTCCAAATATTGTTAACTATTCCGTTTATAGTTGCCTCGGGGGAAATAATCTTTTTGAAGTTAATTGATAAAAACCTCCCTTTGGTCAATCATGTCACAGGGGAGATCAAATGGATTAATTACTCCATCTGTTATCTACTCCCTCCGTTCCAATTCTATTGTCCCTCGTCCTATCATAACCGGCTAAAAAATTAATTATAACTTTTAATTGGTAATTCCGATTATATGCAATATGGATCTTGTTTGATAGATCTCAATGAGCTCTTTTAAATGGTGTTTTCAAAATCACCTAAAACATTATAGATTGCAAAATATAAGAAAAGTGACACGGGCTCCCAAAAAGGACAAAAAAATTGTGACAGAGGGAGTATTGAAAAGACTAGGGTGGAAAACTTGATTATGCAAGTTCAACTTGTACATGTGCAGCTAAAAATATGAGAAGAATAATGTTCAAATGATAGTTCTTGGGATATATATTATAATGAGAATTGATATTCACACTCACTTTTTTGTTTTTTAGAAAAGAATATACATACATTTTCAACAATAAAAAATAAAAAATAGAGTGTGAATAACAAAGTGTGAATTTCAATTTCGATAATGAGAATTGATATTATAATAGTTATTGATTTTGGGTATTTATGCTCTCAAATGCATGTACGTATCTATATGATCTAACCAACTTTTCGGTACCATTTTCTTCAATAGTCGACATTAAATTGCTAATTCAAACATAATTAAAGGAACTTAAAATTTTTTGAGATTTATGCGGCCTAAAGTTAACTTGATAAGCGCTTAGTGTTAAGTTTTAAGTACCTTTTCAAAGATTAATAAAATCTTTTTTGCTGAGCAATAAAAAACCAAAAATATTTATAATTTATTTATAATAAACTATACAAGGATTCGAAGAAGAACGGATCTCACGAATAAATCGAGTTGTCATCGTTAAACTAGGCCGAAAAGATTCTCATTTTGCTCCTCCCTCCTCATCCTACAGAGTAATCATTCAAATATCACTTTCCGTCCAACTTAGAGTGATTTTAATTCAAAGATATCGTTACTATTTTGAGCGATTTTATAGTTTTCAATTACTGTCAAGAGCCCAGATTTAAGGTTTTGCCGTCCTGAAATCTCAGGGCCGGATTTGTACTCGAAATGTGACCCATCTGTATGAAATTTCTGAATCCGCCACTGTACGTACGTACCCACTACAAATATCACTTTCCGTCCAACTTGCATGTGTTAAAGAAGTACGCTGGCATTTGACCCTAGTTGAATAGATTAATCTTGAACAAACTAATTCATGCACTCTTCATTGACGCAAAATTGACCAAAAAGTTAGGACTGAAACCATAACATGTACTTTATGGGAAAAATTCAAAAAAACCCCTGAACTTTGAACTCAATGTCAAATAGGCATCTGAACTTAAATAAACTTCAATTAAACACCTGAATAATATGATCAGAATAATAAGATCTTCACACCCGTTCAAACGGATTAAAAATTGGAGCACTTAATTTTTTAACCATATTTTTAATATATAAACGGTCTTAAAAAATTAAGTGCTCAAATTTTTCGCATACCGTACCGTCCGTCCGTGTATATATTACTACTAAACTGGGGGTGGCTTATAGGGTGGCTACTATGACTAATTCGTTAGGTAGAAAGAAACGTTTGAATGTTTCGATCGAGAACTTCTCACGACAAAGCCATCAGGTCAACCATAGGATTGCAAACTGGTGGTAAGTTTTTTTTTAACTGTGCCGTTAACGACAAGTCACGGATTGAGACGGCAGGGGTAAATTGATAACGGAGTGAATTTTTCCCTACTATATATTATGCTGTCAACTTTGACAAGTAATTGAACGAACCAACCTTTTTGCAAAGTAATAATAATTTATCAACAAAATAATCGCATACCGTACCGTCCGTCCGTGTATATATTACTACTAAACTGGGGGTGGGTTATAGGGTGGCTACTATAACTAATTCGTTAGGTAGAAAGAAACGTTTGAATGTTTCGATCGAGAACTTCTCACGACAAAGCCATCAGGTCAACAATAAATATGATTAGTATTGTAACGTTTTCCAAAAGGCCAATGATTGAGAGTTGGCGAGCTACGGTGATGCGGCTTAATTTTTTTATGTTTGGATTTGGTGTTTGTTTTTATAGAAAAAAAAAACCCATTTCTTTGTTACCCACCTACTAGAAGAGTGGCATTTTTAATTGGTAAATAAATAAAATGGCACTAGTAAAAGTAATAGTATTAATTCCAGTACTGTATGAGATGAGCTAGAGTTTCATTTTGGGCGGGCCAGATGGATATATATATATATATATAGTGATCAAAAAAGAACGTTGGAGTTTCCAATATGGGCTGGTGCTGAACTTAGTGAATTAAGTAGGCCGGCCCCAAAGTATATAATTCAGATCGCGCGAGTATTTACTTAGACCCCACTCGCATCGATTGTATAATAAAATTGGTCGGGCATGCATGGAGCAATAGTCTAGTATCTTCCCGTATCCGTGACATCTCGGTCACGGATTCTGAATTATTGAGGTGATCCAAGTCATTTCATTTCTGTCATCAATTGTGTCGAGTATTTGTCTATTAATTTGCTTCTCATTAAATCTTATCACGACTCTTTTTTCTTTTTCTTTTTTTCTCTCTCTCTCTCTCTCTCCTTTTCTCACTATTGAAATAACCTCGGCGGCTCGGCCTAAAGTCCAGCTAATCTATCTAATATTCCTTTAATTTGAGAAGCTGTGTGTTTAGCACATTTCCAGGTTAATGTTTTTTTTTTTGTTAATTTTCCGCTAAAGTTGTTGTACTTTCAATCGCTACTGTGCTAGATATAGGATAATGACATTAATTGTTGTACGCAAATTGGAGGGAGGCGACAAAAAGTACGCACTAGATTGAATAAACCTCTAAGAATGAAACCAAACTAGCACAGTTGGTTTGTCTTACCCCCTCTCTCAGTGGAGGCAGGGGTTCAAGCTCCGCAAGGGGTGTGGTTAATTGAGTTCAGAGTTACGGACAGCCTCTTAATCTCCTGTTGATGACTAACATACTAACTCTTCGCGAATCTCCGATGATGTATAAAGTGTGACAAAAAAAAAAAAAGAATATACCTCTAAGTATAGTAATTATAATCTACGCAATATATTAGAGAAATGTTTCAAGAAAAACAAACTGTGTATGAATTTACGTACATATATGACCCTATTGTGTACAAATCCTAAGTCGATGATTGCACGTCAATCTTATTTCGAGCGATTGATCTACCATGGAAAGACAAGAAATAGGACAATTTCAAGAAAAACAAACTGTGTATGAATTTACGTACGTATATGACCCTACTGTGTACAAATCCTAAGTCGATGATTGCACGTCAATCTTATTTCGAGCGATTGATCTACCATGGAAAGACAAGAAATAGGACAATTTCAAGAAAAACAAACTGTGTGTTAGAATATCAAAACATATAATATCGTAATCATATCAATCATATCTTGATATGATTATGATATTATATGATTCTCTTGATCTCTTATTATTGTAATTGATTATAATTTGATTGTAATTAGATTGATTCTCTTTCCATAGTTAGGCTCCCTCACCTTGTATAAATAGGAACCTCATTGTACAGTTTATTATTGAATTCAATACAATATTTCTTCTCTCTTATTTCACATGGTATCAAAGCTAAGGCTTCATACTTAGATTTTTCATCACCGTCGCAGAAAATCCAACCAACAATACAGCTATGGCATGCTCTTGAAATCAAAAAACATATTTCAAGCAACTTGATCCATATCCACAGCAGTCAAAACTTTTCAACATTTACAGAAAAAGTATAAGTTTATTTTTATCTAACCACTTCAATGAAATAGCACACTCACCTTAGAGATCCAAAAGACAAAAGCGAAAAGCCTCCTTCTCAACGTTGAGGTGGAGACTCGTCCCCCGATCCTAAAATATGAATGAGACTACACTTAGTATAATTCGAACTCCAACTCATGTTAAAATGCAAGTAAAATGCATCGATAAGTCTAGCATATAAAGATGATTCAATGAGGTTTGATACAAGAATTCCCAAGAATAAGGCTTAGTCCATGACCAATGTGTACTATTCTGACCGTATCCAAAACATAATCGCGAATTGAAGAATCGACAGGTCATACATCAAAAACGGAGTTCGGGTAACCTTACTACGGCCTCGCGATTATAACTTAACAAATACTAAAACTGATGCAGAGACAGATTTTGGGTCAACTTTAACAGCAAATCTGTTATTGCTCAGGCATAACCACAGTGCACGGGTTGCATCGTTGGAAAGCTCTATGTGTCTAGTTTTCAGCAAAGCAAGCGGAATGTGTTTTCGAGTCTCGAGCTAGGAGATATGACTATTTTCCCAACTTGTGTCAGTGCAGACTGCTCAATTCCGAATTTGAGTGATCCTAGTTTAAAAATTTCTATAGAGCTCAATACTTTGAACTAGATCCCGAAATTTTTACTGTAGATAGAAGACTCAAAGAGGAACTCTCAGAAAAATTTCCAGAAATTTCAGAACTTCCGAACTATCTCAATAAAATTCCCCAAAATCAGACAAATATGAACTTTTCAATTCTGCAGAATTCTAAACCAAGAAATTTCTGTTCTAAACTACTTTAACTACACAAAATCCATTCTTCTATGACCTAATTAAGATCTAAACGACATGAACATGCAGGTATACACATGTTTGATCAATACCCAAGACATAAATTAGGTATAAAATAGGGTTTACCTTCAATTAGCTTCCCTAATTCTTTCCCCTTCCTTCTTCTTCTTCTTCTTCTTCTTCTTCTCTCTCTCTCTCTCTCTCTCTCTCTCTCTCTCTCTCTCTCTCTCTCTCTCTCTCTCTCTCTCTCTCTCTCTCTCTCTCTCTCTCTCTACGTTGGACAATAAACGGGAATGGAACGGTGTAGAATACCGTGGAAGGTTTATTAGGGACCTTCATTCCACTTACCAAGTCAATCCCCTTTTTAATATAACTTAACTAAACACTCAAATTAAATCATGTATTGCTAGACAATTAAAGAATGATGTACGGATGATAACACAACACGTGAATCAAATAGCATATTCAATACAATACATTATTCTCTTCTCATTTCTTCACATGGTATCAGAGCTTAGGTTTTTCTAACCTAGCTTTCTCACCGCCTCTTTGCTTCTGCACTATTGTCATCAACTCAAAGAACTCAAGATCCATCTGCCACACCTCCAAATATTCACTGCTCCAAATTCCTAATTTTTCCCTAATTCCAATATTTTGCATTACTCTCCCAGAAGTTCCATATACATCAACACCATATATACCACCTTCATTCTGTCTTTTCCTTTTTCTTTCCTAAAACTATCCAATTTCATTAATAACCAATCACGCCATACCCAATATCAGTCTCCACTAATTTCAGCCTCCAACCCTACAGATCCGTTCCCTAATTCCGGCTTTCCATATTTATCTGCAACCTTCATTTTTCGAAATTTTTTTTTTTTTTTGCATCAGATCGATGGAGCAATCTGTCATGGCGCCCTACTTTCGGGTCATCTTGGAAGGTCTCAAACAGTACCCTCCCTCAACTCGGTTTACCAAAAGTGAACTGTCATTTGTATTTGCGGACATTCTTTGCAAATATGGTATTTTATCCGAGTCTGGTAAGAATTCTACTGCCTTGTCTGCTGCCACGGGTACATCCTCATGGTTCTTTGATTCAGCATGTTGTAATCATATGACATCTGATTCTGCCATTTTTTCTTCTAAATCTCATGCCTCTCACGCTCCAGCTATCCAAACAGCTGATGGTTCTCACATACATGCCACTCATATGGGTCATATCTCTACTTCCACCATACTCTTTCTGATACATATTTGATCCCTAAACTTACATTGAATTTAATATCTGTTGGTCAATTATGTGAACTTGGGCTTAATGTTATCTTTTCTGCTACTGGTTGTCATGTGCAGGATCCTCAGACTGGAAAAACCCTTGGGATAGGCCGTAAAGTTGGACGACTATATGAGCTTATCAGTCTTCATATTCCATCCCAATCCTCGTCTATCAATTCTGCATTTCCTACTCCTTCAGTGAGTCAATCACAATGTTCTGTTACATCTAATTCTTCTAATTCTCTTAGTATTTGGCATTCTCGATTGGGTCATGCGTCTTTTGGTCGAATACGTACTCTAGCTTCCAATGGACATTTAGGATCTGTAAAGGATGAACATGTGGATTGTCTTTCTTGTCAACTTGCTAAACAACCAGCGCTGCCATTTCCGCATAGTGAGTCTTTTTCCTCTGCTCCTTTTGATTTAGTTCACTCTGATATTTGGGGACCTTCCCCAAACACCACCATGGTCGGATCCAGATATTTTGTTATTTTCGTAGATGACTATTCTCGTTTTACATGGCTATATCTCATGAAGAATCGATCTGAATTACAACAGATTTATTATGATTTTTCTAAAATGGTTCAAACTCAATTTTCACGCCCGATCAAAGTTTTTCGTGCTGATAATGCCATGGAATACAAAGAAACAGAATTTTTGAAATTCCTTCGCCAAAATGGAACTTTGCCTCATAGGTCTTGTCCTGGCACATCTCAACAGAATGGTCGTGCTGAGCGTAAACATAGACACATTCTTGATACTGTTCGTGCTCTTCTTATAGATTCCTCTTGTCCTGAGCGACTTTGGGGAGAAGCTGCTCTCACTGCTGTTTATACCATTAATCGTGTCCCCTCTCCTACCATTGGGAATCAGTCGGTATATTGCCCAACTATAGTCTTCTCAAAGTTTTTGGATGTGCTTGTTTTGTTCTTTTACAATCTCATGAGCGTACAAAGTTGGAACCACGTGCTCGTCTCTGTTGCTTCTTAGGATATTCGATTGAGCATAAAGGATATAAATGTTGGGATCCCTCTTCCCAACGTCTTCGCATTTCTCGACATGTCGTATTTTGGGAACACAAAATGTTTTCTTCGATGTCCAAGTTTCACTTACCAGCTGTGTCTGCTTCACCTTTCTTTACTGACCCATCTGCAGATATATTTCTTAATGACGTTGATACAAGTTCTTCTGAGCTTCCTTATACGGTCTATCCCGAGGCGCCGATTCTGTCTGATGATCCAACTCCTGCACCTTCTGGCTCCTCTCTAAATGAGCCTAACTATGAGCCTCTTTCATCACCTAGCTCTCCTCTTATTGAGCCTCCTGCACCACCCCTGTCTGATGATTCACCACTCCGTCGTTCTACTCGAGTAAGGGAAGTACCTGTTCATCTTCGTGATTATCATTGTTTTTCTACTATACTTTCTCAGCATGAACCTCACTCCTACCGTGAGGCAAGTTCTAATCCTCTTTGGCAGCAAGCAATGGCAGAAGAATTACAGGCTTTAGATAAAACACACACTTGGGATATTGTTGACCTTCCTCCTGGCAAGACTCCTATTGGTTCTAAGTGGGTTTACAAGATAAAGACTCGCTCTGATGGTTCTATAGAGCGTTACAAAGCTCGTCTGGTTGCAAAGGGTTTTGCTCAAGAGTATGGTATTGACTATGAGGAAACTTTTGCGCCAGTTGCTCGTCTCACTTCTGTTCGGAGTTTACTTGCAGTTGTTGCCGTTCGCAAGTGGAATCTAAATCAGATGGACGTCAAGAATGCCTTCCTCAATGGTGATCTTATCGAAGAAGTTTATATGCGGCCTCCACCTGGGTATAATCATCCTCCGAACAAAGTGTGTAAACTTAATCGCGCTCTTTATGGTCTCAAGCAAGCTCCACGTGCCTGGTTTGCCAAATTCAGTACCACTATTCAGAATTTTGGATTCTCTTCTAGCCAGTATGATTCTGCACTATTTATCCGGAAGTCTGCGCGTGGTATTATCTTTCTTCTTCTCTATGTTGATGACATGATTATTACTGGCGATGATAATGTTGGTATTTCTGATCTCAAAGCCTTCCTCAGCAAGCAATTTCAGATGAAGGATCTGGGTACTGTGAGCTATTTCTTAGGTCTTGAGATTTCTTCTACATCCGATGGCTACTATCTCACTCAGGCTAAGTATGCCTCTGATCTTCTTAGTCGTGCTGGTATCACCGACAACAAGACTGCATCTACACCACTTGAGCCAACCACTCGACTCACTCCTTTGGATGGCACACCACTCCCTGATGCCACTCTTTATCGCCAATTGGTGGGTAGTCTTGTGTACCTTACTGTCACCCGGCCTGACATTGCCTATGCCGTTCACATAGTTAGCCAGTTCATGTCTGCTCCTCGATCGACTCATTTTCAGGCTGTTCTTCGAATTCTTCGCTATGTCAAAGGCACTCTATTTCATGGCCTCTACTATTCAGCACATTCATCCCTTGAGTTATGTGCATATTCCGATGCTGATTGGGCTGGTGACCCCACTGATCGTCGTTCTACCACAGGTTACTGCTTCTTTCTGGGTGACTCTCTCATCTCTTGGCGAAGTAAGAAGCAATCTCTTGTTTCTCGTTCTAGTACTGAGGCGGAGTATCGTGCTATTGCTGACACTACTCAAGAGTTGATATGGCTTCGCTGGCTCCTCAGTGATATGGGTGTTATTCATTCCACTGCTACTCAACTTTGTTGTGATAATCAGAGTGCTGTTCAAATTGCCCGCAATGATGTATTTCACGATCGCACCAAACATATTGAGATCGACTGTCACTTTATTCGACAACATGTTGTTCAGGGTAGCGTTCGCCTTCTCTCAGTATCCTCATCCGACCAGACTGCGGACATTTTCACAAAGGCTCATCCTCCTGGACGTTTTTATGACTTGGTATCCAAACTCAAGTTGGTGTCTGCACTACCACCTTGAGTTTGAGGGGGGATGTTAGAATATCAAAACATATAATATCGTAATCATATCAATCATATCTTGATATGATTATGATATTATATGATTCTCTTGATCTCTTATTATTGTAATTGATTATAATTTGATTGTAATTAGATTGATTCTCTTTCCATAGTTAGGCTCCCTCACCTTGTATAAATAGGAACCTCATTGTACAGTTTATTATTGAATTCAATACAATACATTATTCTCTTCTCATTTCTTCACACTGTGTATGAATTTACGTACGTATATGACCCTACTGTGTACAAATCCTAAGTCGATGATTGCACGTCAATCTTATTTTGAGGGATTGATCTACCATGGAAAGACAATAAATAGGACAAGTTTTGACAACATCTACCATGGAAAGACAAGAAATAGGAAAAGTTTTGACAACATCGACGTAGATGTGCAATTCAGTCTCAAGAAAAAAATGAATTATTCCTCTGAGATAATGACAGCTTTCAAATCTCCCCTTATCTGTTATCCTAATCCAAGCTACTTATTAATTAAACTGGTCCTTTCATTTGGCAGGAGAAGTCGAGCTTAATACGGATGGATGCTGGTATGATTGTGATGTGGCGCCCAAGGCGGGAATTGGAGGAGTGTTCAAGGATAGTGTGGGTGCGTAGATCTTGGGATTCTATGGAAAAACTAGTAGTCAATCTAGCCTTGAAGCTGAGCCATGGGCAATATATAGAGGACTCACTATCATTTTGGATTAAGGCATTGCTAATGTCAAAATGGAAACGGATTCTTTATTGGCTGTGAGACTTCTTCATGGAGATACTGCCATTGCCAAGTTTGTATGAATATCCGAATTACCAAAAAAAAAAGTAATGGCGTTTGTAACACATTTTGGGCCAAGTTTGTGAAGTCTGATTGGTTTGATTTGCTGCATCACAAATTATGAGGGGATTCGACCTTAAGATATATAATTATATATATTTGCCATACGCAGTAGACAATGTGGTATGTACTCTAGTTTATGTTTGATACATACTGAAAAATTGGTGCGAGTCGTGGACTTACCCAGATCAAGAAAATGACGTGAATTTGTCTTGTATTTTATTTATTTATTTATATGTTTTGCTTGATTGTTCTTCATGTGATTGTGTTTACGGTTTTTGGTCAAATGCATAATACATCTAACAAACAGTAAGAGATTTTGATCCGAACCATTCATGACGTAAAGTCGTCAAGAACTTTATCATGTCAATAATCATATTAAGCGGACACTGATTAATATCTGATCGGGTTGATTTTTTTTTTCACTAAAATGGGTTTGATAGGTTTGATCCAGTATGGCCAAATTCATAACATAAATTCACTCCAATTAGGTATTATTTAGTATCCGACTAACATGATATTCAGCATGGCTAAAGTTCTTGACGAGCCCTACAACACGAAGGGTTTCAATCATAAAAGTAAAAGTGAACCCGGCATGGGCCGAAAATTGACCAATTGAACGGTGCAGTCCCTATCCCACCGACAAGCCAATTCCCAAAAATAATTGCCCCAATTATCGCATCATGTTTTTTTGGAAGGAAATAGCTAGAAATAGTAGTACGTAGTAGTACTACGACGTTTCTGGCAAGGAAAGGATGTGTCAAAGATGAGGTTAATTAACTACGTTTCTGGCAAGGCAGATGAAGACAGTAACAACACAGTAGTATCTTTCTAGAAAGTTTCTACTCCGTACTAATTAATTAAGCACAAGTACTGCATGCATGTCATGTGTGCACGCACATGGAGGCAAACATACATGATTGCATGGTGCATTGAGTTTGAAAGTAATGCATGCATGGCGTTTGTAAATTCAATTGATTTATAACGGCCACATACATTTACATACACACACAAACTTCTCTCACGAGAGGGTTGGGGCTCACACTCTGTGTGTGTGCAGCAGCAGCAGTGTGTGTGGGCCCCACTCCTCTCGTGAGAGGAATTTGTGTGTGCAAGTGTGTGATTGTATCACCACTGTTGGAAATTAAACATTTTGGGGTTCATGAAGTCTGATTTAGTTTAATTTGGATTTGATCTTAAGATATATAAATTTTTTGTGAAAATTAAGCAACAGCTAGCCAACCAACGTAGTCTGTGCTCTCTCCTGTGACTATGTTTGATACATACGGAAAAACTGTTGTGAGCCGTGGATGTACCCATGCAATGCAAATAAGGAAAAATACGTAAATAGTTGTACGTCTCGTGCTTAGTTTTTTCTTCTTTTGCGAATTGGATGTATGTGCCTAATTTCTGGTCAAATCCACAATGAATCTAACAAACACTAAAGGGATTGTGAACAACAATTGTACAATAATTGGTCGGGTATAGAGAAATAACATATCAGAAAGCAGCAAGTTTGTGTCCTGTGCATTTGTTTAATTAATTTGTGTAAAGAAATGACAAAAGGACAATATATTAATACTGAGGTAGTAATTAATATTTTTGAAATATAAACCGAGTGTTTTTTTTTTTGTAATAAAGAGTGGTTCCCGGGCCAACTTGCGCGCACCATAGGATTAATCTCTCCGGCCCCCCACCAGCCTTTGCTAACCCAAATGATTTTTACCCATGGGGTGGCCCCATGGGCTTTTCACAGTGCAGGGGAGCCTCTCCGTCCAGTCTGATCAACCAACCGCACCACCCATTGGGGTTAATATAAACGAAGAGAAAATTAAGAGAGATGAAAACACGAAGGAAAAATTAAGAGAGAAAAGGAAAGAATTCACCACTGAAAATTAATGTGGAACACCATTGACATGCATCATGCATGACATGAAATGGCACAGTGATTTTTCTAATTAATGTCCATCGCCATTCCATTCATCTTCTTCCAACTCCAGAAAAGAAGCCACCCTCCTCAGCTCCAAATCCAAACTCGGTTGGATTTGGACACCCTTCATCTCATTTTCGCGTACAAATCCATCTTCTGACTGCAGAGAGAGAATACAATTATCGTCACCCTTAACATGATTAACAATGTCGCTCTTTCGCACATTCATTTGCCCGCACTGGGCGTGAGGCGAGAAATCCACCACTGGTACGAAAACGTCGCCGAAGTCGATTTCCATCAAGAAGTTGAAAGAATCATCGTCCAACGGGACTAGGATTTCATTTTGCAGCACTGATGTCAGCTGAATTTCTTGATCAGGCGGGATTAATGGAGTTTTGGAGCATTTAACAGAATTGTAAGTTTGGGCTTTCACTTCGGGTTTCTCAATGGGCTTCTTCTTCCCCTGGGGTTTGGGTTGGGGTAGTTTGATGGGCAGCTTTGATTTCTTGTCGTGAGACTTCTTGGCTAGGTTTGTGTTCCAGTAGTTCTTGATTTCATTGTCGGTTCGTCCGGGCAGTCTCTTAGCTATCAATGCCCACCTGTGAGGAATAACTCGCAAAAACATATACATGCTAATGAAGTAGAAAATGAAACCGCGATCACCAAGCCATATTATCTATTCTTCTCACAAGTACAGCAATGTGATCTCTTTTTTTCCCGGTCAAACGGAAATTCGGCGGCAATTTGATCTACGAAGCCGTAACATGGATCGATAGCAATTGTGTCATCTGCCTCTATCTTTGGCATGGTTTTTAGTCAAGAGATTTACGCTAGCATACACGGCTTTGGCAAAATAGCCATTCTAACCATAGAATTGAACTCCAAATTAAGTCTTCGATCAACCATTAATTATGCTTGATTTCTGGTTAATTCTTCAAAAAGAGGACTACTCATGCATTCTAAACCTATAAGAGTTCTTGAGATGCAATTAAACATAGACTTTTGGTGCTTACTCATAGACATAAAAAAGAGGAAAGAAACATTACATACCTGTTGCCAAGAAGACTATGGAGTCTAATGATGAGGTCCTCTTCATCGGCAGAAATTTCGCCTCTCTTTATATCCGGCCTCAAGTAGTTTAACCATCGGAGCCTGCAACTCTTTCCGCACCTCTTCAAACCTTTCAACTCAAGATAATAACCAAAAAATAAAAAGTCTAGTTAAACCATGTTTGGATCATGAATTAAGCATAGAAAAATGGTACGAAAAAACAAAGATACTACAAGTTTAGAGTCTGAATTAGCAATATTTACCTGCTTTTTGAGCAACACTTCTCCATCTTCCTTGTCCATGGGTTTTGATGAAGTTGATGAGGATTTGATCTTCTTGCAAAGACCAAGCTCCTCTGTTCACTCCTTTGGCACAAGAAGGACTCCTACCCATTTTCTCTAGCGTACTACTTTTTCATGCTTCTCATTGCGCTCAATCAATCTAATGGTGTACTCTACAATCTTTCCACTTCAATCTGCTCTATTATTAATATACTTGCGTACTTCTTTTTGTTATAGCTAGATGTCCAGGCCAGCTTGCACAAACCTCTCCAGTGGCTCAAAAATTTAGAATGTTTAGCCTCCACATGCTCATGCATGGAAGACAAACTCTTACTGATTTTTCTCCAAATTCCTTGTGGTTAACTAATATAGCATACTTGGAAAATTAATTGTATGGTAAGGGTTTTTTGATACCTTCCACGAGTGGTTGGGGGGACATTATTGTACCGACTATTTTTTCTTTTTTTTTGATCGGCAATTATTGTACGACCATATTGAATGACATCATATGGGACAAATACACCTAGCACTGCCTGGTACTGAATTTTTGGCACTCAGCAGTCAGCACAAGATGGAATGGAATTTCACTTTCCTTCTCCTCGTGGTGGTAGGCACACATGCAGCCAAATCAAGTATAGGTTTTTTTTTTTTGGTAAAGGAAAAAAAAAACTACCGAAGAAAAACCTATAGTCGATTTTCCGGTATAAAAAAATATATATTCAAAGTAGTGGTTGTACTCTCGTATATGTGTTTGTCAATTTCCATTTCCGTTTTTGGTAGTGGTCATTCCACTTGTGTACGTTGTTCGCATAACGAAGAGGAAGTTTGAAATTCGAGTCTATAGAGAAACGTCAGACACTCTTTGATTGTTTATCCACTAATTGACCTTAACCTCCACTGATGTAAACAAGACAAAAGGAAGGGTTCATAAAAATAAAAAATAAGATAAATTTCACTTACCTGTCCTAATGTTTACGACAAATGCAAAGACATTCCCTAAGATTTTTGAAATGACACTACTCTCCCATGGTGACAAGCTACTGATATATATAGTTTCTAATTTGTTGGACTTATTTTTCATTTTAATTTCTTTCTTCTCTCTTTTGTATTTTTCCATTCTTTTTTTTCACGCTTTTGTATTTTTCCTTACATAGTGAGCTTTCTGATAAATTGTGAGAATGAGAAAGAAGAAAGACTCTATCATTGTTTTTACTTGGAGTGAAATTTATTCACGGAGCAGCGCAATCACAGCCGTCCATTTCCGCAATCAATGGTTGAGATTCGTTTTCAATTTTGACCGGTCACAATAGGTTGTCAATCCGAACCGTCCAAAAACTTTGGACGCACGCGATTAGGCTCTGTAAATCCTTCTTTACGGAAAGCTCCGTAAAGAAGTTTTTATGTTTTACTTCTTGTAAGTGAGTTTCAAAGATCAAGTTTTATATCTTGAATCTTGATCCAGACGTTTTAAGAGGGGGAAAAAATGGCATATATACAACCCCTAATGTGTAAATCACAAAAAGTTAAAAGTCTTAATTTGTAAAAAAAATATATTGAAAGTTGCTAGTTAATTCACCGATAAGTTTGTAGAAGTGATTTTGAACAAAAAGGAGAAGGTGAAATTTTAGTTTGCAATTGATATTTTTGGTAAACATATATTTGTAATTCTTTGTATGAATAGGTAACTTTCGTGAATCAATAATTCTAAATCACATCCGAACACACACTCACTCACACACCCACACTCACATAAAAGGTGGATCTTGCACACCTCTCATGTGGGTATGTGTAAAAAAGTGTGTGTTTAGATGTGATTCTAGCAAAGTTGAACCTATGACATTATTCATACACAACTTGTTTACCAAAAAAAAGGACATTCGAAATATTTAAACAAGAAGAAATTGGGCCCAAAATCTCCACGTCATAAAAATGGTCATAATCAACTGTTTTTATTAAAAATGGACCCCCTGTTGGACCAACCTCTCTGACACTGCAAATTCCCATTTATGATCACAACCAAATCGAAATAATACAAGTAGAACCCACTTTTGCCAATAGGCTCTAGCACAATTTCATCTCCCGGTCCTCTCTTTATTGGAAATTAGGGTTCGAATTCCGTCGTGGACGTTTAGGGTTATAAGACTATAGATAAATTTTGAAATTTGTTGTGGACTAACTTATTAACTCATCCACTAACCCTGCTCTTCTACTAACCTCGCTGATAAATACAATGTTGGTCAAACAAAACAAAAAAAAAAGTAGAACTCACTTTTGTTCGTACAATATTGCCAATTTGCCTGCAGCAGGTAGCACAAGTCTGTTTCTGGGTTGTCTCTGTTGTCCCACACAGTTCTGAGAAACCCCGTCTTTCTTTTTCTTCTTTTTTGTGATTCGGAATATCAGAGAAAGCTCATCTCACAGCCACTAAAACTACGAATCAGTATGTCGTTCGACCACACTAGCATTTGCCAAGGTATTATGACCCCTTCGTATGTAGCTTGTTTGTATAAACATGTGCGTCCCGTTTTAAGTGAGTCCCGCTAGCATTCTTTGAGTCTTGTAACGATTTCAAGATTAATGAAATTTTTTTTTTTTTGCCGTTCAAAAAAAAAAAGTGGGTCCCGCTAGCAGACGGTAAGTTTATGGTCTCTAAAGATTAGTTGAGGTGCATTAAGATGACCCGGATCCCTTTTAGTGGATTTAAGTATTATAATCCTCTTATGCCGCGCTTGATTGATTAGACTACTATCGTATGAAGGACGTGAGTATCCAACATGACTATAGTGAGGAGATATGTACCAAATTTCCCATTCTATTAGCTGCACTATAAGAACCCCGGGTTCGTAGGATATTGTCTGAATGAACCCGACAGTATGTGGAACCACAAGCACGCAAGCACAGCCTCAGTTCACTCCCTCAAAAAACATGAGTTACACTTGAGTTATAACCAAAAGGATTAACTCTATCGAGTTGTAGTAGTCGTCATGTACCAACCATGGGTCATAAGAAGCGTTTGATTTGAGGTTCAACTCTCACCCGAGTATTATTAATCCCCGTGTAAAACCATTCTAGCATGACTTTTTCCTTGTTTTAAATGAGTCTCCTGTTAGTAGATAGTGGAATTGGTTGTCTCAACTAGTTAGTGGATACCCGAGTTGTCAAAGAGCAAAACAACCAAACTGGTTGTATTGACAGGTTCAATCTCGTCTGTTTTATCGGTCAAGTTAGATCAAATTCATCCCCCATTTCAGCAGTCCAATTTTCCCTCGCTAACCACACGCACTATGCAACGGGGAGCATAACACTAACTTGTAATATCAACAAGAACCACACAAGCGAAAAGAAATGCCGTACAGCTTTACATAATGTCCAAACCAATTTTTACACGGGACTTGATCCAAGTCCTAAGATGTCATAAACAGACTGAGTACCAAGTTTCGCAGTACCTATATACAGAACAACTATAAATGTCTACGGTACCCAGCAGATCTTCAACAACACTTCAACCGCCTCTTAACTCCATTGGTGGTCTTTTCGAAAGCACGGTGGAATTGCTCCAAATAAACCTCGACAATGATAAAAATTTATGGCAATAGATGGGGTGGATTCTACAACAAGGTAGTACATAAAGGATTCGCAAAGTAATGCTCACGGGAAATCATCTTTGATTTCTTCAATCTACTCCCAAGAAGACTAGCCAGTATAGAAGGGGCCTCACCGTACGTAGTCTCATGCATCTTGCGCACAATGATATGATTGTCCATAATCATCAGTTTTAACAGACTTCTGCAGCTCTGAGAAATTCAAAATCAATTATAAGCATTCGTCCCATTACAACAAAACTCTAGGAAAGCGCTTTTCTGGTCTGGGGAGAGAGGTGACATGACGTCATTTCTCAAGAACCAAACAAGTTGAGCAGTCGGGAAAAGTGGCAAAAAAGTGAAAGATGCAGTAATTTCAGAACACTTCTGCAGAGAATGATAGAATTCTGTCTGGGGTGTGGGGTCACCATTACCGTGAAATATACCAGTTTCTTTGTTTCATTCATTTGTTGTCAAAATATAAATGTTGCAACTACAGGGTCAGGCTTTATGTCATTGGGATGTTCCATGACCAAGAAAACCAAGCCATGAAGTACATATAGCCATATAGTCACCAAAAAGTAGGATTAACATAAGTTTCAGTCAGTTCAAAAAAAACACATATAAGTTCAGTTACCATATTTCAAGCATACCTGAGGATTCAATACGCTCATCCGATTGATGATACCCTCCTGCAACAAGGAACCCATATGTCAAAATTGTGAACTGTGGAAGCTTTACACATTTTTAAAATGAACTAACTCCTTCAAGCACAAGCTATCCATTATACAGTTACAATGTTTCTAATAATAAGAATAAAGTTGAAAGATCAGAAAAACTAAGTTTTGGGGTCCTTAACTTTGCAACTTTTTAATTCTATTGTTGATTGCCTCTAAGAAGATTAATTTTGTTATGGCTGATAACAAAGCAAATATTGGATGTTACGACTGGCAGCACCTAGCCCATTGTTACACATTAAAGAAAGCACACTAACAAAAACTTTTAGAAGATGATGATGAAGAAAAGTCTATGCTAAAATGTCAATCATCCTTTCAGAATCTATCTAATCAACCAAAAACAAAAAGGAAAGTAACAGCTAAACCAGAAGAAAAAAATGCACCACCACTCTAATTTTAAGAAAATCTAAATCTAATACACACAACTGGAAAATCGTTTATGCAACCACCAGCTAATAGCAGCATCAACACCAAAAGTAGTACACTTCTTAAATCCCAAGCAATTTGAACACTTTCAAATTTACTGCAACAGATGACAATTTATAGGTAAATGACAACGCGTCCCAAAAGCTTATGTGCAAAAGCACTTACCTCTAATATCCCCGGATTTTGCATCACAAGACCAAGAACACGACGTACAAGTCCCTTGTGAACAACTGTGTTGATTGTACCATCGCCATTCACCCAAGGTAATATTGGTGTACACAAATCAAAATCATCAGAACAGAACCCAAAGGTTTCCCCCTCGTGACCATTTCCCTGGGCTATAACTTTTGCCTGCTTCCAGCCTCCAGACTTTTTGCTGCCCCACATTTCACTAGATGGATGATAAACCTCTTCAGGAAGATTTAGGATGGTGACTTTGTGCACTTCATCAGAGTCCATGCTTAAATCCTTTGGTACATTAGCACCATGATCTTCAAGATTTTCAGTAGGAGGATTCACTTGCCCATTATCAATTTTAGTATATGCCAGTAAGGAAACCTCAAGATCTTGATTACAGTTGGCCACTGAGGTCAAAAAATACTTGGACCGGTACAAGGAATCTACAATGTGTACAGAATCATAGGCATTGACCTGCATTAAAAGCACGAGTATATTAGGATCATCAACGTGAAATATAATGTTTATCACAGCAAAGGTGATGATGGTTAAAAATCATCGATTGAAGCTTCTCAAGGACAAAGCTTATGGCAACCTGCCAAAAGATAATCTCCTCTTTTTATCCATACAGGATGAAATCATTATCTTCCAGAAAGCAACTGAAAGAACCTTGCCGAAATCATTTCCAAATTCATAGTTGGCACTTGGCAGCTAGACTAATATGGTGCCACTGAACTAACTTGTCATCAGTGATGCTAGACAAAAGGAACACATGCGTCTTCAAAGGGGCATTGGAAGTAAAATAAACCGTTAATGCAGCTACTATATACCACACTTGACAATACCACAAACCCTTAATGCTAGGAATTTAAATCTAGAGGTTTACAAGCAAAGTTCTTTAAAATATGACCGACCTTTAAAGCTCGCCCAAATGCTTCCAGTACCTCAACAATTAGTTCTTGGATATTTTCCCCTGGAAACACACACCAATATACAATCATGACACTAACTAGGTCTTCCCAAAGTTGAAAGCAAACAAGCACAGAACACAGACAATACACGAATCCATATAGGAACCACATTGCATACCCTCCATGTTTATGACCTGGGAGACTTCTTCCATGCTCAAACCTTGGTCACCTGCCTTCTGAATAGCTGAGTAAACATTCCTAAAGAGCTCAGGATAAAAAGAACACGTTTTTTGCTGATCAGTTGGTAAAGCCATCAGACGTGCAGCATAGATTGTCATAGTTTCCCATTCTGACTCACCGGCAGCAACTGCCGTAGGAATGCTGCTCCCCTCGTAAAGGATTTCCTTGATATGGTCCGAAGGAAATGCAGTGGCCCCAATATTTACACTGGAAGACTGAATGACTTGGTCATTTTCACCCGAAAAAAGCATCCCACTATGGTTATTCCCATCTTTGAACAAATCCATAGTATCACTTGTTGAAATTATTGCCCTGCTTATAGTTAATAAAATACCAGGAAAACCTTTTCCTCGGCGAGGGATGAGCTCACCTTCTCCGCAAGAGATGATCTCACCTTCTCCAGCCAATGAAGACTTCAATTTCTTAGCCCTCTCACCACTGCGAAATTCACTACTATCAAATTTCTGCTTCAGTATTCTCAAGTCTTCAGCCTCTCCAACACCTTCATCTGGCAGGCATGGTGAGATTAACCACTCTCCAGAAGAAACTAGAGCACACAAATGGAAAACGTCCCCACATTGTAACTCAGCAGTGATATCAATCCCGTCTTCCATCAGTTCTTTTTCTTTTTCTTGGAGCCAACTAGCAAACTTAGCAGCCCTATTTCCAGTATTAGTTGGAAAGGGAGATGAAGAAATACTCTGCAGAAACTGTTGAGAAAGTATGAAGGGATTACCTCCGCTACCGCCAACCTGCCCAAGATAGATATGCACAAACTTGAGAGCGAAACACATAGAAAGCACTAGTATTAGACAAGCAGAGGTGCAAAGACAAATTGGTACAGCTGAATGAAGCAACTAAATTATACTGAGAGGGAGAGAAGGTCTACTCAAGTCTAAACCCCACGTGATCTCCCAAGTCACAACCCAACAAGCCTTCCTTCGAAAAATGAAATATCTCATTCAAACCTACCCACCATGACATTTTAAGGGGGGGGAGGGGGGAATGCCACCGGGAAACACATTCAAATTTACTGTTCTTTATTTTTGAAGACGCAAATTACATGAGATGTGATTCATGTGAACCATGCAGTTCATGGTATACCAAGTATGGAGTATATTGGTAAATGATAATAAGTTACACATATAAATGTGGAAACTAAAAACGCCCTAGCCAAATGTAGAGTTCTAGTTGCTGCTTATTGCTTTTTTACGTAAATTTGAAGAATTAAGATTGATGACCCAATGCACATCCATATCGAACCCGATAATTGGAGGTACAAAACTTACCATAATTTTCTTCTCTCTAAGGTAGTTAAAGGCAGCAAAAAGATCATGCTCAGAATAGCGCCGCAATGTTTCAGCTAGCAAATTCGGCACCTCTGGAGCTGTTGAGGTGCTCAGAAAGACGAGCTTAAATAGCTCTGCAGCATTCGAAACTGCTACTGATTCATGTGCCCATCTACTAACACTACTCCCTTCATGCAAAAGCTTACTATACTTTTGCGGAAGGCGACGACGTCTAGATCTCCGAGGACAAACATTATTCCCACCACCGTGTTTGCGAATATCCTCACTAACTGGTCCCGATCCCAAGTGATCCTGCAAACAGAAATGCTAAACAAATTAAATAGATTATAACAATTATAATATGCAGCCGACTCAACAAAACCTCAAAAGAATGCAACTATTCTGATGCCCAGAGCCACCTTACAGGCAGTTGATGCAAAACTACTGAAGAAAAGAAAAACGATCATACCAACATCCTTGGATCTATGCCCCATCATAATTGACGATGCAACCAAGTTTAAAGGAAACCATAAGATGTATAGATCATCCATTACTAGAATGTAGAATACTTACCGAGTCATCTACCATCTAAAATTTATGAAAAAAACCACTCAATTTCATACTCGAATTGTTCGCCAAATTTCTTGATTGACTAATCATCCTCACTAAAGCCATGACTGAAACAACTGACCATGCATAATATTTACAGAAAAACTAGTTCATGTTTGAAAGGAATGTTTCACTCACATGCCCTCCAGCATCCATATTTAGTTCTGACCATTCCACCGGTACAGACCTAGCTCTTTTAGAGGCGTCCCGTTTAGCAATCCTTTTGTAATGGAGAACCTCATCAAGCGCTACCTTAATACATACGTCATCAAAATCATCCCATCGTCCCTCAAAATACATATCTTCACTATGTTCATCATTACAAGAGAGACTCCTGTGAAGATTTTTCCCAAACAAGGAATCCTCAACTATCCCTCTGCAATCACCATGGCTTAATGACTTATTTTGCAATTTATCCAGATGTTTGGCATATCGTTCACCGAGCATGTTACAAAGTCTCAATACGGCTTTTCTAAACTTTAAATCACTGTTCAATAGTGCCATTCTCCTTTTGCAGGCGGCAGGAGGAGCTGGAAGATCTCGAAGTGAAGACCAATCTGTGCAATGAAAGTTTGCCCCAAGAGCAGCCCGATATCTTACATATTCTATCACCAATTGCCTGAAGGAGAAATTCATAATAGTCAGACATAATACTAACAGCATACCATACAAAAAATCATGTTGTTAAATAACTGAATGCAGAATCAAGTAGACACAAACATTCCACCTACATGGAAAAAGAAAAAAGAAGCAACCATGCCAAAAAAAAAGAAGAAACAGCACAAATATCGCCACACCCTCCACCCAACATCTCCACCAGAAGAAGAAAAAAACCCCGTAGGTAAGTGGTTGAGGATACAAAGATAGAAATATCTTGCAGACTTGCAGCTCCACTCCCTATCTGATACTGTTACTTAGGGAAGGTTGTTATTGGTGACAACTGATGAGATTCTTTTTTCTTTTATTTACCTTTCAGCCTTTTCCGTCCACGAAAACTTTCTTTGGCGTGTTGACTTAATACTTGAAAAGGCACATTCATGAATAAACGAGTGATGCTCCACTTCTTCCTTTGACTCTACCTCCTCTATTGCCTCCATACGATCTCCATCTTGAAATGTATGTAAATGACTGTCCTCTCCCGAAGAGGCTATGGGGGCATTTTGTCCATCTAGGAACTGATCTTCAGTATCAGTTTCTCTACCAAGCCCCTGCCCACTTGTTTTTTTATCTACGATGCCAATTTTTTTACGCCTTGATGACCTTCCTTCTGAAGTGTTTTTTCTTTTTCGTGAAGACGAAACATGCCTTTTCTTTTGTGGCTGAAACTCCTCCCCTCTGGCATCTGAACCTCCCTGAAATCTTGCAAGTCGCTTTTGCCGCTTATCATAGTAGACACGAAGCACCTGTAAGTCACAAATTCTCAAATGACAAAGAGAACTAAATAACCAACATCTCAACATTTTCACCCCAAATCCTTTCTATTAAAAAATTGAAAAGTATATATCTTAAAAACACCTTGAAGACCAAAGGATGGGTAAACAATCAATAGCCATAAAAGTACTCTAACTAGCAGAGTGCTATAGAAGTAAAAGGACCAAAACACTGCAGTTATGTTAACTACAGAAACCAACTTCCCAGAGACAACTATTATAGTGAAGTCAAAAAGCTTTCCCGACTCCAATAAAGTAACAAAATAAAGTATAAAACCCCAAAACCAATAATCACTCGAGTGCACTGATGATTAAGTGAACATAAATATGACGAGATGACTCAAACCTATTGAATGGATACTATAGGTCTTCTAAGGAAAAGCATAAATTAGTCGAGGAAACTCAAGTAGAGACTAACCTGCTCTAATGTCAAATTAAGATCTTCTGCAATCTTCTCACACTCTTTGAATGGAAGTTTTTTATTTAAATCATCATTCACAACACGCTTGAGAAGCTCCGCACGCTGATCTGCTGTCATAACCCTGACCGAGGCCCATGTCCGCCAAAGAAATACCTGAATAAAATATTTTATGACTTCACACTTAAAGCAGAAGAAACTAAAGAAAATTAATAGGACAGAGAGGAACTTGAATGCAGATAATAATTGGGACATATATCCATACATTTCACATAATCATCAGATGCAACCAAATTCAGAGGCGCATAGTTGTTAAAAGCGATAGGCGCACAAAGGAGCCAAAGGTCATTTGAGGTCTAATAAGTTCAAAGCAAGGTGCACATTGTAGAGAAAAAAATAGCAAAGACATAGATGATTCAAGGTTCAAACAAAGGCAAATTGAAACAACAAATCATAAACATGAAACAAGGAAATATGAAAAGCATCTACCCATCTAAAGGTCATGAAAGCATCTACCAAATGTTTTGTTCACACATTCTTAGATAAATGCTAAATAGGCAAATATCAATAAAATGAAAAGCAAGTTAAAGCTACAGATCATTCTTTTCTTATACAGCAACTTAAAAAATACAATAAAAGAGGAGAAATAAAACAAGAAGAACCCTTGCTCCCAGCTGAAGAAGAAAAGAATAAGAAGATGAGAAGAAGGGAAGAAGAGAACAAGAAGAAGGAGAATAGAAGAGGAAGAAGAAGAGAACCTGACGATCACATGTGAAAGCAGATGAAATCAATATCTTTCCTCTTAATTACCCTCAAATAAGAAGGAAACATTCCTCCAAAACAACACTAACAAACACAAACACAAATGCAATGAGAAATGGAATTCAATTCAGAGCATACGACTAAGGAAACTAGGCTAACAGAGGCAGCCTCTTGGATATGTTTTCCCAGTTGATGAGATACAAAAATAACTAAAGAAAGTGTGGGAGAAGTTGGAAAAAGCTTCGCTTTTTGTGAATAAAGGATGCAGCCCACAATTGCAACCATTAATGGACGCTATGGTTTTGCCCCTTCTTAGATGCGTTATTTGATAAACCAGGCAATCAAGAAAATCAGACACACATTTCTCTGATTTTGCATAAGAATGGGCTGCACATATTGAAAATTCTGATTATGGAGGAATAGTGAATATTAGGCAGATCTTCGATGCCACACATATGTAAAGATAAAGCCTCAAAGAAGCATGTACACTTTAGTTCACAGACAACTTGTCCAGTATCATAGGCAACAACATTAAACCAACCATTTGAGACAAAACAAGAAATGTTGACTACACCTCGGGAACAGCAGAACCAGGGAATGCATGTAAAGCAGCTTTTGAATCAGCAGCAGCATAACTAAACTCTAACGTGTTCCAGTATTCATCAACAGCTTTTCGGCTTGACAGAATAAAATCATGTCTCACTTGAGGGCGAAGATCGAAAGAAAAGACACCAGACGATGCCATAACTATAGAGACAGGCTCTTCAATGTAAGGCTTAAGTTCCAAAGCATGTGTCAAAGTGGCATGTGGGATGTTCGTTATTTCTTCAGAATGCCCATCCCTTTCCAGACGAATCAACTGTTAGAATCCACAGCAACTCCTCAATCTTTATGTAAACATATCAAGCACAGGCACAAAAGAAACTAGATACGAGTATACAATAACATTCTGCATAAACATGAGAGTCCTCCTCTACGCAGAGCAACATAAATATGTACATGATACAACAAAAATATGCCGTCTGCGAACTGTGGTATTTAAGGAAAGAAAATAATTTAAAGCATCCAAAACATGCGCTAGAAAATATACCGTGCAACTATCTCTAAAATTAGTCGCTAACATGTCTATATGAACGACCGAAGAATTAGAAAGAACTCAGAAGCAATCAAAATAAATAATACAACATTGACTAAATCTTCATCCTGGAACCACAAACCATAACAAGGCCATTGCATCAAATAAACAGGAAGTATGGCCTCTTTTTAAATTAGCACCTTGATACGCAAGTGTGTTGGTCATGCTACAGTGACAAGGTTCCTAACCTAATTTCTCAGTTACCAAGAGATTCAACTCTATATCCTCCAGGTGAATCATATTATCATGCAAAACATTTTTAACCATAGAGCACCAGACATGCACAGAGCACTGATTACTATTAAAACATAAAAATTATTGATGGTCAGAAAAGCATCACACTTTCAAACGTCGTAATCGGTCAATAATACATGACAGCCGTCCAGTTGCCAGAGTATCCATGAGACTTTTGTATTCCTTGTCAGGAAGATCAGAAAGGCGCAAACCACTTCTACATTTCTCAACCATATCTTCAAACTTCCGAGTGGACCCAACCACTTGCAAGAATAGCTCAACAGGCATGGCCTTAATAGTGGCATCAAGTGCAAATATTTTGCAAGTGCTGTGAGGATTCTTCAGGTCATACCCAGGTTTACCGAATGATAAAGCATCATCCCAACCAGGTGAACCACTGACGTAGCCCCATAGATAGATATGCAGTAGCTTTGTCCGAACCATCTTTGCCAGTACAAACCCATTAGCACGCATGGCTTCCGACCTTTCAGCTTGGTCATCTGATTTCGCACTTTTAAATATTCTCTGGACACCATCTATTACTGGAACAGATTGACCCTTCTTTGATCGGGAGGAGCACTGGGCTCTAATTTCCATATCAAAAGACCTCAGTTTCTCATGAATTTTACCCAATAGTTCCGGGGATACCTCAAGAGATGGTTGCAGAACCACGTCTGTTGTACGGCTGCGACTACAGTTTGTTACGACAGGGACACTAACACGAATGCATTTACAGTGCCCTTCTTCCTGAAGTTTTATCAGAGTGCGGTTTACGGTCTTTCTGTCCATCTTCGTCAGCTTGTCCTTCTCAAGACTCTCAAGCTCCCTCGTTAGTTCAGCTCTTATAATGAATTTCTCCTCCTGTTCAAAGAGAAATGAAACTTGAATAAGTATATTGAAAACCGAGTAAAATAAAGAAACAAGAGTTGATGGATGATGAGAAAAACCTGCAACCTTAGAAGTATCCACTGCTCCCTTCGTACACTAGATGCAGTCGAAGTGAGACATGGATACTTCTCATATGACCGCCGTCTGCGAGGTGTTGACAAATCAAGGGATGACGTTTCTACAGTAGCAACATTTGATACAGCAACTGCACTCACCACCTGTAGTTCTGCATGAGAAACTATACCACTTAGATTAAAGGCTATATAACCCATTACACTGCTGTAGAAAAACATCATGATGTTGCACTCACCGTTCGATGGAGAAGCATGAGAAAGTTCTGGTTCAATCACTTCTTCATGAGCTTTTCCATCGTATTCAATATTAACATTAGAAGTCCAAAGATCTAACTCCGGGATGGCTTGAGCTGACTTCTCATGACGTGCAAGATTCCCATCAGGTGGATTATAAGTGCCATTTTCATTCGAGACATTTTCTGGCTTACTCACAAATTTATTAGATGCTTCTAGATTGAAGTTCTCAGAAGTCCAAACTCGATAAGCCAGGCCTCTATTGAGGTTCTCTACCTCCAGAGGCATTCCGAACCTAGAGAACATAGTAAGAAGCCGGCGATAGTACCGTTTGTTGTTTATCCCAAGCCTCTTGCAGATCTATGCACAGAATTACAAGTATTCATAAGAGTTAGTCAGGCATTTGCAAGAAGGCTTCAGAGACATGTATTAAGGAAGCTTCTTCCTAAATTTCCAATCTTAAATGACAGACAACCTTCATTAAAACTTGGATAAGTAAATACAAAGAGTGTGTGGGAAATATGAAAGAACAATCAGGGAATAAAAATTACAAGTGTCAAAATTCGAGAGCACTAAAATATGAAACTAGAAAGGGGGGGAAAATGTATAACACACCTCTGTAATTGTTAACCCTTTTGATCCTTCAGCCGCAACAATACCATATATTTGATGTTCGATTGGAAGCTCCAAGAGCTGTTCAGTGATTTGACCTCTCTTTCCAAATTTCACCTGTTGTTCTGTGTCAACATCATCTTTCAGAGAAAAGCTTTTCAGCAAACGCAGACAGCTGACCTCCTATGATGAAATACAACAGTATTAAGTATCCTTAATGAAGATTTCTCGTCTGCAAACTGAGAACTAATTAAGGTGGAGACAATGATATTTAAGCGTAGTGCTGAAGTTCAATGATGCATGAAATAAAAGTAACTTTTTAGTTACCTTCTCGTTCAGTTTTGCGCAGAACTCCTCAACTATACGAGCATCTTTCAGCCTGTTACAGATCTAAGAAGCACATGTACTACAAAAATTCAGTGGAAGATATTTTAAAGGAAAAAAAATGAATCTCTAGTTTAAACCGTATAGAAACTTACATTTCTCCAAGCCCTATGCCCAGTTGGTGTTCTATAACCAAGGTCCCGCTTAATATCTTCCACCAGAAGAATCTTCAATGGCAAAAACATATTGTCAACAAGATTTGCTTAATGACCTAAATACAGCCAGACGGACCAACAGAAGGTAAATATGAGTCACCTTGTCGCCAGCTTGGTCAAGTTTATCGCAAATCGCTTTCAATGCAGGCAGATAATCTTTTACATGCACATCCTCTTTCACACATCCTTCACCAGCGCCATCACCACTCACAGTATTTACATCCATATTCTCATTAGCCACCATGCGTTTGTCCTCTTTGGTTATTTCAAGTCTTTGTTGACAACCCAAATGCTTTGCATAACGATACAAGTGGAGCATATTGGTATTCACAATAGAACTATTTTTCAGTTCCCCTTCACTGTTAGCTTCTTTGGTCCTTACCAGTGTCGACTGCCTCACAATCAGCCCTCGGCACTCAAGATTCCTCAGCACGTAGAAAATGTTATTCCCCTTGATGCCAAATTCCTTAGCAATTTCACTTTGGGTGATCCCATTTGTTCTGTAAAAACCACAAGATGTCAACAAACAACTCAAAACTATATTCAGTCATTCACCGGTCGGTTTCTCACTTTCTTGCCAATAGCGTAGTCATATCTTCCCCTACAACTGACAGCGCTGTCACTTATCTAGATAAATAGTTCAAATACGCATGTGTACGCAAATTTTCCATAGTTAATATCAAATGATTCACTAATTCCGTTGTTTTCTACTGACAAAACTAGAAGACATGTATCCAGACACACATGTCCCCGCATCAGAATGTCAAAAGAAAACTTGCTTTTTTCACTCATCACAAACACAATTAGACCACCTTCTTCCTAAATTATAGTTTCTGATATTTTTCGTCTTTCCTGAATAAATGTTACTCCTACATTTTTACACTTCCCAATACACTTTCACACACTATTATGCACTTTTCACATATTTCAATATACTTTTCTAACACTTAACGACAGTCCAGTCTTTAGCATTATACAAATTAGGAATCAGGCAAAACCTGGCAATGGCGAGGCGCTCAAGGGCACGACGCTGGGGCCCCGAGATGGCCGCATCGGAGGCCTTAATATCGTAAACCCCAACGAAGCTATCACGGAGATGCTCGGCGGCGACGATCTTCAACCTCAGCCTCTCGCACTCCTCGACCGACTGGATTCCGGGGTCGTTCGAGCCGAACGAGGCGCCTCCGGCTTCGAATTGGAGGCCGGGGACGTTGCGGAGGTTGGTCCAGAGGGATTGCTTGACGTTGGGGCAGAGGGGGAGGCCGTGGGAGGAGAGAGGGGAGTGGAGTTTGGGCCAGAGGGTGGGGAGGGGGAGGCCGGCGGCGCCGAAGGAGCAGATTTCTTCGAGCGCGGAGTGGACGATTGAGTCCATTGGCGGGCGGGAGAAGAGAGCATGAAACAGTTGGTGGTTTTGGGGGAGTGGTTTTTGGCGGGGGATAGGAAGGGAGGAGGTTTTTGCAGAGTGGAGTGGTGGGGCCGTGGGGGTAGGTTTTAGGGTTCGAGTCTTCCCCGTGGAAGATTTTGGGAAGAAATTAATAGGCTCTGTTTAGAACTTGGGGATGGAAAATGGAAATACTAATAAAGAGGAAAATTAGGAAAGGGACGAAGAAATTGGAGACAAGATTCAACTAGTTTAGGCTCTGTTGGTTGTGTGCGTAATTCTGACCGTCCAGATGTATTTGGACGGTCTAGATTTTAAAAAAAACTCTTCCAACGAAAAGTTTAACTTTTTTGGAGAAGAGTTTGAGCGAATCCTGGCCATTTACTGTATAACAGTAAAGGATGATTAGAAATTGGTTGTGTGTGTAGCACTTTTGTTAATTTTTGTAACAAAACTATTCTTTGCTGAATGTCAGTTTTGTTAACCCGCAACCAAACCACCAATCTTCAAAACCAACGGGTTGATTGGATTTTTTTTACGATTTTTGACTCCGCGGGCTAATCGGATTGAGGGTCAATTCGACTTTCTGACGATATTTGACTCTGCGGGCTAGTCGAATTGAGAATAACGTCAAGTTTTCCTGGCCTCTTGTTGTATACAACCTATTCAACTTAGGCTCTGATCCACATTTCAAAATAAGTATTTAAAAAAATAAGAACCTATTTTTAAGCTTAAAAATAATAGGTATACGAAAATAAATTTTTTATTTGATCAAGATCCATATTGCATATTTTTTTATTTTAGTAAGCCTATTATTTTTAAATTTAAAAATTACAAATAAGTACTTATTTTTTAAATGGGTAAACCGGAACACCACCTTAAGCTCGTGAAAAAAGACATTTTAATTAAATCATGATGTAAATTAAACGTCGTAGCATAAAATCAGTAATAATCTATCTGCATAGTCTATCTTCTTATGCGGTCCGAGGATGCAGCTTCCTAGGTTTGTGGATCACCAACATTGTTTATATTTCAAGAAAAAATACAAAAAAAATAAGAATGAGATGGGTAGGTCTCAATTTTTTCATATAATTAAATGCGTTAATAGCCTATGGTAGAGTGTATGATAATTTGATTTGATCATGTACTTATTAATATCCGATCAACTTAATTTTTTTAACAAATTATTCTACATACAGTATTAAGTTCCACGTCGAGACAAGGCCCGTTGTGTTAGGAGCACGACACCCGGTTCCAAAACTCTCATGCGTAGAAGTCACACACACCAATGTAGAGAATTAGCCTTGAGCATCGTGTGACGATATTTTCGAGCACTCAAAATTTTTTTTCATGAAATTAAATTCTTTCCACCAGTGGTGGAAATGGTGGATTTTCCATGCACCTTCGCCCATTATGGATCCCATCATGCATTTTATTGTTTAATTTGAACCGTTCATCTTGTAAAGCCCATAATATAGTATATTAATGCAAAAAAATCAGCTTAATTGGATATCGATAGATCAATCAAAAGTTGAATTTTAGTTTATAAAATTGATGGCCTGATCCTGTCAAGTTAAACTATCCATGTTTTAAAAACCAAAATTTAAATATTTGTACTAGAGTCTTCTATAGAGTAGTATAAATAAGGATGAGTTTTAGCTATTTTGTATCAACCAAAAAAAAAGGTTGAGTTCAAGTGTCAATTCCTAACTCTTGTCTTTAGTATTCTTTATTTTCCAAAAATCTTGTTCAACTGAATAATAGAAATTCCTACTCTTCCAACAAACGTATCTTAAGATATGTCATACGTATCCCGATACGATCTATATAATTGAAAACATTGGTTTGGGGTTTACTCGAAGTAGAATCAATTCATGATTCTGCCCTTGTTTCATAGTTGTCACCTTCCATCTTTATAAAACCGATAAACCGACGTTTGCATGTTGTCAGTACCTAGATGTACAAGGGTACCTCTCCGTCCATCGGAAAATCCTCATCGACGACTTCTATTTGTGTTTCCTTAGTTATTTCCCCATCGAAGTCTTCTTCTCTCGTAGCATCAGTGTCTAAGTCTTCTTCTCTGGTAGCATCAGTCTCGAAGTCGTAGACCACTATCCTACGAGTCTCTCGAGCTGAGTTCACGACAACTACGGGTGGATGACAGATTGGTCAGCCCTCTCAAACTCAGGTTGACCCCCGGGCCAACTGTTGAGGAATTCTGGTGTTTCCTCGTAAGGAGTTGTCAAGGCATGCTCTGCCCATGTATGGTGCATGGTTAGAGCCATGTCTTCATGGCTATCACCTTCCATCTTTATAAAACTGATAAACTGACGTTTGAAAGAGGGAAAGACAGAGAATCAGACGAAAATTCAAAGTGAGCGAGTGTCAAATTCAAGAAGAAAGAGTGTGTGAGAAGTTATACCTGTCGTGGCTGAAGTGGACCTTAGGCTTAAGAAGGCACTACGCGGCGGGAAGACTTTTTAAAAGTTTTTTCGGGGGTAATTCCGTGATATTATGATACTAGCGAATTGCTCCGATTAAAATTTCCACTAATTCATAGACCCCCTTGCATGTGGATTAAAAAACACTTTCAAATATATATAGGAGAAGATAATAAAAGTTTTTTCGGGGGTAATTCCGTGATATTATGATACTAGCGAATTGCTCCGATTAAAATTTCCACTAATTCATAGACCCCCTTGCATGTGGATTAAAAACTCTTTCGAATATATATTGGAGAAGATAATTGACGTCACACAATCACACATTAGAGAGATAGAGCGAGGCGCCTTTCAGCTTAGATTTTTTAGATTTTTGGGCTTTTGTCCTTACTTAAATTTTTTCACATTTGTTAGTTTTGAATCTAACTTATGTGAATTATTGATTTGTCTCGTCAAGAAACTATGACTTTTTTTCAAATATTTTTTAAAATATCCAAAATAAATCCTACTTGTTGAGCTTTTGGGGCTTTATCTTGAATATTTCCACTCAAGGCATAATTTTTTGCTTTTCCGATTCTTCTCATTGAGACGAATCAATAATTTACAAAAATTTGTCATAAAACTAACAAATGCGAAAAAATTACATAAAAAAAAAAAAAAGTCCCAAAAGCCCAAAAATTGCTTAGCGAAACCTAGCCTAAATAATTTTGATTTTTAAACTCAGGTAATCAAAAAGAAAAATGGAACGCCCGGTTGGGATGGGTAGGTGAATGAGATGGATTACGGAGGAACTCCATTTAATTTTCTCTTTAAAACTAAGTGCATGCTATAACCATATGAAAGTGTCTAAATTTTTCTGCGAACTTTCTGGCACCGGCAAATTTTTCAGCAAACTTCCCTTGAGCATCGTGTGACAATAATTTCGGGCACCCAATTTTTTTTCATGAGATTAAATTCTTTCCACCGGTGGTGGAAATGGTAGATTTTCCACCATCGCCCATTGTGGATCCTATTATGCATTTTATTGTTTAATTTGAACCGTTCATCTTGTAGGGCCCATAGTATAGTATATTAATGCAAAAAAATCAGCTTGATTGGATATCGATAGATTAATCAAAAGTTGAATTTTAGTTTATAAAATTGACAGCCTGATCCAGTCAAGTTAAACTGTCCATGTTTTATGAACCAAAATTTAAATCTTGATAAACCTATCGATGTCCGGTAAAACTAATTTTTTAAATGAGAATACTACTCTGCAGGCCCTACAAGGTGGACGGTTCAAATCGCCAATTAAAACACAATTGGGACCCAAAAAGATGGTAGTGGAAAGCCCATAATTTCTACCGCCGGTGGGAGGAACTTAATCTCCTTTTTCATATATGATGGACGGTCTCGATTGGCCAATCAAAATCTCACCGACGTCCCATGCATCTGCAGTGAGGTATTTCTACAGCCGTGTCGTACCCAGCACCAACCCACCCCCTGGCCGCGGTCCCCTCCCCTCCTGTACTCAATAATTTTCCAACACGAATGAAACAAAACGGAGAATCCCACAGCAGGTGAAGTAAACGATGTGAGAGAGAGAGAGAGAGAGAGAGAGAGAGAGAGAAATATCCACACACACACCCAAACACAAATACAACAGTTGGGTCCTCGTGTGTACTGTCAAATCTCTCGACCCATTATAGGCTTCTCTATCTGTGTTTGTAATTTCAGGGCCTTCTCTCAATTCCCACCAGACTCGGAGATTTGATTCCACAGCCGACCTTTCCCGTACTTTCTCGGGAAAATTGCTTTTTTTTGTTTTCCTTCCGGCAGATATGTTCCAGGTAAGCAGAGAAAAAATTCCAAGTAAATGCGTTGATGGGTATATCTTGATTTATCGTTTGGAAGCTTATTTGCTTTCTCTTTTCAGAATTCCGCTGCGTTTTCTTCAATGGGTCTGGTTGTCCATATATATTTCTATGTTCTGTTCTGTATATTCTGTTTTACTATCACATACCTTTCAAGGAACACAGCTTTTGTTTTCCCACTTTTTGAGAATCAGATCTTTATCTCCCCTCCTACCGCTTGATGCAATTGTCTCTATCTGGTCTCAGCTGCTCTCTTTAAATCCAGTTGGGTTTAACCCATTGGATTAATTTGCAAGAAAAAAAATTGGGCATTGTCTGTGAATTTCTCAAAAAAATTCTGAGATTCGAAACTCATTACCTGAGCTTTTGGTTAGTTTTTTGGAGAACACTAGGTAAAAGATTTTCCCTTTATGGTAAAAGGAGCCTCCTTTTTATGCAAGTCATGTCTGTTCTATTATTAGTGGTATCTGTAAAAGTATAATGGAAGCTGTGATTTCTTCTTCACTCATTGTGTGTTACTTATGCCTTTGCAAAATTCTTCAGTGATTCCATGGCCTTTTATGCTGGCGGCTCCAAGAATTTCATCCAAAGGGTTCAATAATGAGTTGGATTACATCAATCTAACATCCATTGATGAGATTTTACTAATAAAAAGGGTTTTCATTTAACTCAATTCATTTTGCTTCTATAATAAAGAACTAAAGCCTACTTTTGAAATTGTTTCTGTTCTAGACTGGTTTCGAAGTGATATGTAAAAAGATTAGACTTTGGCGAAGAAAAAGGTTAGATAGACTCAAAAAAATCCTATATTTACATTCTACCGCATTGATGGTTCACATAAAAATTCCAAACCCAAAACTCTCAACTATCATACATATCTACTTAACTCTTTTTTTTTCTTCAAACTTATGGGATCAGCTGCCCTAGAATCTTACTCCTAGTTCCCGGCCTTTGGTTGCATTTGATTGTGCATTTTGAAGAATGCAGGGTTAGATTACTGGGTATTTGCTAGAAAACAAGAAAAAGTGAAGTTCTTTGTTTTGCTTATGATGTTATCTTAATCTTTTTCGGCGTACTACAATTAGGGGTTTCTTTGTTGATAACTTACTGGACTTATGTGTGCTGGCACAGGATTGAAGTGGTGTTAGATGAACAAAGGTGTAATTGAAATGGAAGGTGACATGTTTTCTGATATTGGTCATGGTATCCAAGTAGACGGCAAAGTATTACAGACATTTCAGCAGAGCTTTGGGCAAGTACAAAACCTTTTGGACCAGAACAGGTTGCTAATCCATGAGATTAACCAGAACCACGAATCTAAGATCCCTGATAATTTATCTCGAAATCCCGGTCTAATTAGAGAGCTTAACAACAACATTAGGAGGGTGGTCGATATATATGCAGACCTATCAACCTCGTTAGCCAATTCTGTTGAAGCTTCGTCTGAAGTGGAATCAGCTGGGACTACAAAATCAGATGGAAGAGGCGGCCAAAAGAGGATTAGATCTGGGTAACTAATGAAACCAGTTTTAATGATCTATGAGCCTTTTGTTGTTGACAAAGAGCTTTTCCTGGTTAGACGTTTCTAGTTTTAGTTCCCGAGGTTTGCCTTTAATTACGCCTTTAATCTCCATATTTTGCTACAGAAATAACAGTTCAATATAGCTACCACCATTGTAATTCTCTTCAAATTGGTCATCCCAATGAAATCAAGCATGTCTTTGTTGACCATTGTTTTGTTTTGAAGTCTTATGTTAGTTTCCTACTGAATTAGTCTCATGTTGAGCACATAAAAAATGGTTTTTGGTAAATGCTGTGATGATAAAGTTGCTTTTTGGTGATCCCAAGTTTGATTACGGAAAATCACTTGGAGCTTTTTAACTTCCCATCATCATCCCATCCTTTGAGTTTTATCAGAAGTCTTGAATCTTTATTGGGTCCTGGTAGCCACTCAGGGCTAGCCCAGTGGTGAGAGCTCGGCCTCCCATCCTTTGAGTTCTATGAGAAGTCTCGAATCTGAATTGGGTCTTGTTAGCCACTTGGGGCTAGCCCAAGTGGTGAGAGCTCAGCGTTCCCCTTGAGGATGAGGTATTGAGTTGGAAGCTTGCTACATGCAAGGATGCTTCCAAGTTCCCTATTATGGGGCGCGACAAGTTCCCTATTGCAGGATTCATGAGTCGCGTCCCATTCAGGATATTGGGGTGATCCCGTAGGCTAGCATAGGTTGTAACGATTGTCAAAAAGAACGGGGTCTTTTCTTAATCGTGTTGCATCATCCATCTGTTTTTTAAATTCCTTTCTCTGATTTTGAATGAAACTTTTCAACAACCCTCCTTATTCTATTACTATGTTCGCCTAAACATATACCTTCCACTGTCTTCACCTTTAAGGAATGGCTTGTAAATTACAAGTTGTAATATACTGCTTTTTGTAACCTTTCCTGGAACCCAAAAAGAGTAGAAAGCACCACCACAGCAATAGAATCTCATGTAGTGGATGATTAGCCTTTGACCACTGATTTGTCCCCAACTTGTAGTATTTTTGAATCTTATTAAGCAGACAAAAGCATTTGAGGGTTTTTTTTTTTTTTTTGAGGAAAATGGACTTTGGGAGGTTTATGATAATGTTAAGTGAAGGGCCCAGTGAACCTTTCCTCTAGTGGTATCCTCCTCTTTTATTTTTTGATCCTCTCGTGTCCGTTACTTTTACAACCTTTGCGTAAATTATACTTCCACACGGTTTGAATGATTTCAGCTGCTCTCTCTCTCTCTCTCTCTCTCTCTCTCTCTCTCTCTCTCTCTCTCATGACTTTATTGTTTTGTTTCTTTGGAGTTGGGTGGATGGGAAGACCTGCGCATGGTTGCTGTAAATAAGTAGATTAAGTGTCGGTGATATGGGTATTGATTATATGGACTAAGATCCACTCACATTCGGATGAAGATCTAACAAATGCAAGTTAGCAAGTGATACATGGTGTTGGCTTTTCTCCCCGTCGAATTCTCCGTACTTGAATCTCCCGTATGGCCGTCTCCTATTTCGGTGTATTTTTAGCCGTTGGATAGCTTGAGAACCTGAAGGAATAAAAATATGCTTGCTTGATCCTAAGGCCGGAAATACACCGGAAAAGGGATACAAAGAGATGGGTACGGATAATTAGAATTCAATCGCATTTGGAATAGGGATACAAAGCAATGGGTACGGAGAATTACATTTCAATCACAGTCGCAAATCAGTACCTGTCACATTGGTCTAATAATCATGGAGCGTCACAATGGAAAGACGGGCATTGTACAAGGGTTAAGAACACCAGTCTTCCCAAAATAGATGAACATGCAACCAACAAAACAAATGTTAACCTCTTCTACCCCTTTTTCATTGACATTCACAAATTCATTGAAGCTGCTGCTCAGCTTTCTCCATCAACCTTGCAAAACACTCTTTCCAGTCCGAAACCTTCTCTTCACCATTAACCACCTGTTATCATGCAAAGAGGAGTTTCAATGATTCAGCCGCCAAATAGATAAAAAAAAAACCACAAACAATATTAGAATCAAATCAATAGCAGCCAAAATGGGATAGTCAGTCTTTGGGGGCATATCGTAGTTATGATATCTGATATGACTTCTATTACTTTCATGTAGTCCATTTTTGTTTTGTCCGGTCCAAAATCCATGGTCAGCCAAACACCCCTGATACACAAAAACCTAAGGAAAATCCTTTAACAAATTCATAGACAATTGTTACGTGTCCAGCGTCCATAACTCAACAAAGAAAACAGATCAACACACTTTCTTCAAAAACAGCGGAATGAATGAAATTGTGCTCTGCTTAAACTAAATTCATAGGAGTCACTATAATCCTTCCCTGGAATTGTTTTGACCAACCTCAAATACTAGTCCTCTTTTTGGGACCGCATCAAGCACTTCCATGCATATGAAGGCAGCGTCCTCCTTGCTAAGACGTCCCTGTGCTGCACTACCCTGCCATGAAGAATGTGAAACTAATTACAAGTCTACAAGGCATTCTAAAGGGATGCAAATGTGGCCTTGGACATATGACGAATCTTAAGCGATTCTGTGTAGTTTTAATTTTGTGGTCCTTTAGCATAATTTCAATTTTGAGAAAGCAGAAGGATGATTGCAACTGTTTCCATTCAAACTTTTTTCCAAGCAATGTAATTAATAGCTGCAGCAGCCAAAGCAAATGGTTCATTCCCATGCTAATGACCAGTACCTGTTTAAAACTAAAACCTTGCCTCCCGCCAGGAGTATTCTGCAACGAGCCTGCTCTGATAACGGTGTAAGGAATTCCTGAAGCCATTACAATTGATTCATCTTGCTCTGCCAGTTTTCTTACTTTACTATTCATAATCGCTTGAATCCCACCAGTACCTCTATAGACAGATAACTGCAAGCTTATTAATTCACCATATCAAGCAGAAATATCATGGAACAGTGTGGTGACACGTGCATAAGAAAGAGGGGAAGTACCTGGGATAATACGATCACATGTTCTACCCCTTTTAGACTCTCAACTTGGGATAAGAAACCTTCCTAGAGAAAAGGACATTAGATCAACACGAGTCCATTATTTTACATCCCCGTGCAAATATGCGAACCAGAAGCAGCAGCAATGCCAAAAGGGGTAAAACGATGATGACGTAGCAGGGATAGAACCCATCAGCAGAAAGGCAAGTGGGGATACAACGGATGAATTGCAGTTGACTATAACATTGATAAAGGTGAAAGGAAGGTATGGTAAAAGACATGAGGCTGAGGTATGCATACATTTGGGCATATTATTGCACGAACACCTCTTAGAGCCTTCTTCTGGAATGACCTGTCATTTGTATCTCCGGCCATTGGCTTTAAATACAACAGAAACACCATGTAAAAATCCATATTCTCAGCAACGCATGAACTACAAAAGACAATGCAAAACAACTACCAAAAAAGAGTATACACTTGTCATGTTAGTTTGAAGGTTGCCAACCTACTCACCTCAACGTAACTTCCGAAAGCTTCAACAGCAGATCGTTTATCCTTCACCAGTGCTTTAACCCGAGTTCGTTTGACAATTAACGACAATATTATCATCTGCAGAAGTTAGCATTCATGTACAATAAGGAAGCAAAGCAATATTCTATTCAAGCAATACTAGTTGTGAAACTTGGAAGAACGGGAAATGATGATATAAATGAGATATGATGTGGTAGCCTTGTCATTACCATTTTACTCCTTCAATCTTACAGGATCAAAAAGGATTCAGATTAATTTTTATTTTTTTCTTTATACATTGGCTGCAAAAATACACAAAGCACAAACTTGGGAATTTGTGGCATAACACACCTGGCCAATGTCATTATCTCCATCAGTTACTAGAACCGCATCCCTGACTTCATCTTTTTCTGTGCCTCAAAAGCAAAGGAAAATGCTTTCTAAAAGCCTAAAACCAATATATGGATGTAACAACAATATGTAAATTCATAAGTTGCTATACCAGACTACCTGAAAATTTATCATCTTCTTCCAAAACAGACCCATCTTTTGGGAGGCGATCAGGTGCCCCATACCATTTCCTTAACTTTGGCCCTCCTACAAATGTAACATTCATAAGCCAATATATCAATACTGCAACTAGTTTGGTTCATCAGTTTACTAAAGATGTCTAGCATATAAAGTAATAAACTATTAATGCTCTATTGAGTTTCAGAGCAATTGGAATTCGGGAATATATTTCTGATTCTAGAGTGAATGATTTGACACTTTCTCTCATGTAAAAGTTTGGAAATCAAATGTATGGTGAGACCAAGACAATTAGAGTCAAAATGATATCGAAAGATATTCACAATATTCCACAAAGCATCCCCATTTAACAGAGTTTGTAGCGAATTTCCCCAAAAAGGGTTCGATTGTTTGCTTCCCCTTTCCATTCTTAAGAGCAAGTCCAATGGAGCTGTAGCCTGCAAAACAACCTTCCAAAGCCAAAGTTTGGCCACTATCCACTTTTTGGGTGCTCCCAAGGTTTTAAACAGTGGTATCGGTGAAATGGTAATATATCGGCTGATATAAGACAGTATCGGCCGCAATACATAGGTAAATAACGGTATAGGAGGTCCAAAATCCCGTTACGCAAATGCCGATATGGTACGTAACAGACCTTATTTAAAACCCTGCACCATCGTCCACTGCATGGCTAAACCAACGGCCAAAAGAATGGTCATATTCTGCCCACGCCCTTCACACCTCTCTCTTGATTGGACCCAAAATGCAATTGGACTTGATTATTTAGGAAGGAAACTCAAGAAATGACTTCTTTTTTGCATTGACCAGATTACCAAAGATGAACCACAATATCTACTAAAAAAAACACAAACCAATTATAACTAGTCAAAAGTGCACAAAAGGGTAAAAGGGCAACAACCTTCAATGTAGTCAAGAATTTGGTCGACGAAGCTGGGTTTGTTCTTGGATGAGAAACAGGTGAGAGAACGCTTTCTGAAATTGAACGTGACCGAGGCATTGTTATTACCATCGCCTCGTGAATTACGAGGCGTATAGTAGCCGGAGTTGTAGAGAGAGAAGCTTGAAGAAAGAGAACCGGCCGCCATTGACCGAATTCAGCCTCCCTTCGGTAACCCGCGCTTCTTTTCCGCCGTTTCCGGTAATCCAACCGTTTGTTCCGCCTTCGGATAGCGCTGAGTTAGACCCTTTTGCCCTCTCTTCTTTTTATGGATCAAGTTGGCCCATATGAGTGGAGCATAGATTGAGGAATCAAGATTTCCCTCGCCTGATGCAAAACGGGATCCAACATGGATTCACAATCTTATTTTATACGGAGTAATATGAACCGTTCATCTAGTAGGTCTTGATAAATTTAAGTTTCGTGCAAAAATTCAAGTTGATTGGACATCTGTAATATCATATTTGTCTGAAGGACTATTTCCCTTTGACAAATACGATCCGCTCGAACGAATACTGTTGACCAACGAACTTGATTTTTTGTGAGCACGTCAAAAAAGTTGAGACTTATAAATGAACAGTTTGGATCATCAAATTAACGTGTGATCGAACCCGTTTTATCAGGGATGGAGCCAGGGAGGGACCAGTAAGGGCGGTCGCCCCTACAAGAAGAAAAAAAAATCTACTTATTATATGTAAAATAAAAATTTCCTATGAAAGTATAGAGGCTCGTCCCCTTCTAGTATTTTGGGAAAAAAAATCAAATGATAATAAGTAGTTAGTAACCTTTGAAATACAAGATACCAACGTTAATTTCTAAATGTTATGGGTTAAATATAACAAAACACAAAATTTGAGGGTTAACATAGTGAGTACTCAATTATTTGACTCCCAGTTTTTACCCACAAAAATCCTCAATCGTTAATAGGATTTTACACGTTTTCTTCTCTTTGCCTAAAAAATCTCCATGGCACACCAGACCCCTCTCTCTCGGCATAAAAATCCCACATCGTCAAGACTTTGAAGGCAGTTTCTAGAAAATAAGAACACTAGGAGAAGAGATTTTTGGAATCCTAAGTAATCTTGGTGAAATCTAAGTTGTAACTATGAAATGTGTAAATACTAGACTCCGCAACACGATGGGAAGTAAACTTTTAGCAAGTTTCTAAATCAGTTACATAGAGAAGGATATTGCGAAAAAGTTTGATGCTGATTATATCATCGATGCTTTTAATGACATGAAAGAGCGTCGAGTGAAATTGAAGATGCCTGGTTTTACTAGATAGGTAGGTAAGTCGTTAATGCTTATGCAATATGTAATTTATGAAAAGCATAATTAAATATGGAGTGTTGCTATTTTGTACATTTTTTAGTTTTAATGTATTCACGTTGTTATGCACGTTTCTCTTTATTTTTTGTCTCGCGTACATAGTCGCCCCCATTGCTTGTTTTCTTATAAAATCGTGATCCTATGATTTTGACTCCCCCAAAAAATACCAAAATCGTCTAGGAACCAATGCAAACACTTTGCAAATGTGGGGGGTGGAGGTAGAGCTAGCCATTTCCTCTTGAGGGGATTAAAGAGCAAGTAATCGTTATGAAAAGCACAGCATAATATCAACCCGTTGCTACACGCTAAGACTCGGATAGGCTCTTGCTGTTGTTGACTTCTTGCTGTTGTTGGACTTGATTGGCATTGGATACATCAAATGGCATCCAGTGTTATAAATAAAAACTGTGTGTTGCAAAAAGTTTTTTCGGAGTGTTTAAGGTATGTCCTCCACGTGACATACGTAATAAATTAATCACATTGACTATCCAGAAAAGCTACACGCACAGCAGCTGTGCACAGACCCCTTTTTCTCCCGCCTCGGGTCGCACAAAGATGATCGGAGCCGCTCATTTTGTTCAAAATATGTCGTTTAAGGTCCTAAATTCTGAAGTGATTTTGGGTGTTTTGTTAACGCCTCTAACGATATCGAACGAAGCTCATTTTTTACAGAGACCTTAAACGACATATTTTGAACAAAATGAGCGGCTCCGATCATCTTTGTGCGACCCGAGGCGGGAGAAAAAGGGGTCTGTGCACAGCTCTTGACTATCACATCATGTGTTATGGGTCAAGACACACTCTCTCTCTCTCTCTCTCTCTCTCTCTCTGTGCTTCCAGTAACGAGGCTGAAAGGGAGGAAGAGGAACAGATCATAAAACTCAACTGAATCAAGGAAAACCTTGGAGAGGTATCAGCATTGATCAAATGGCATCCCGGCTTTCAAGTAGCACAGTTGACACCCAGATTTCAGCTTCCTCTGAGCCCTTTGAAATGCCCAAAATTACAAAGGTTTTGCTGTCAATTTCTTTTAATCCTAAACTCGTGACATTGTACTGTTTTTTCCTTAGTTTTGCAACTTGTTAGTAGCTAGATAAGATCTATGTTATGTTTGGATCTTCAATTGTGGTGAAGCAGAAAAAAGAAGAAATGGGTAAACAAACTGAATGTCTAGGGTTGCAATACGTTCAATTGATTTTTAATTTAATTCTGAAAGGAAAAGGTTTGGATTTGAGTTGATTTGATTAAACTAAGACTAAACTAGAAAGTGATTAAAGGATTTTGAAACAAATGAGAGAAAGGACTAGGGTTTCCGATTCAGTCTCCCCTTGTAACATAATTATTTCGAAGTGAATATAACAACTAGCCGAGTAGATTAGCCGTGCATGGAGGAGAAGATGATCACGCAAGGATAAAACTCCATTGAACTTCTGCCGCAGCCGTCGTGCTCTGTTTCGCCGTGGGAATGAGATCCTGATGGCAGCCCCCCTTCTCTACGTTTCTGCATGGAAAAGATTAAAAGATACCTTTCAAAACAGAACCCTTGCTTCCTTTTATATTTAGTAGCCGCTTCCGAGAATTGTGTTCTTTTCAGCCCAAGTCTTTCCATAGATTATAATTAATGAGCCCACCTTTTCCAAAACTTTCCCATTTTGTTACAAATCATGGCAATTATATAGCCGAATTCCTAGCCACAAATCACGTGCAGAGACTATAAACTCCGTAACTTTGTGCTTCAAGTTTCCATAAGGTAGCTAGGAATTTGATTGAGTACTTCTCATTATCTAATATAATTTGGTCGTCTCTGGATCAATTGGATCGGCATCGACTTTGCGTTAAATATGATTTTGTGTTTTTAGCTCCAAATGTTAATCATCGGCTTCGAGAATCCTGAAACGCAATTAATAAGTATCAAACTCCAAGTAGCGCACTAAACGAACATAACAAGCCTAAGTTAGGGAGCGTAAATAGACATATTTATGCACCTATCAGATAGATTTCTCTGCTTGTCTACAAGATTATATGTACATATGTAAGTATGCTCATTCCTGTGGAGTATTATGTTTGCCCTTTTCCTCTTGAACTGTGCGGCTAATCACTTTGGAGTGATTAGCCGAACAATTCAGTTTTCACTTCCTCCAAGCCCTTCGGAAATGCCAAAAGTTTGCAAAGGTTTTGCTACCTTTTTTCTAATAATCCACAACTGTTAGATATTTGGGAAACAACTTCAAGTGGTACAATCACTCCCAGGTCATTACCTAATCAAATTCGACATTTCTTACTACAAAAATGAAAGTTCTGTAGGTTAATTTCCTGTATTTATGGGAGGAAAAGGTGACTTTAAATTAGTTTTTATTTTTCTTGCGGCAGTTCAAAAATGGAAGTTCTGTAGGTTCTGTACTAATGGGTGGAGAAGCTGACTTTACATTAGTGGGTTTTTTTTAATACGACAGTTCAAGATCGGCCTATGTCAGTTAACAATTACTTCAAACAAGAACGATAACGTGGCTCATGCTCGAAAATTAATCGAAGCTGCTGCCAAGCAAGGTGCAAGCCTTGTTATGTTACCTGTGAGTTGACTACTATTCGTTTCACATTATTTATTTTTCCAGAACAAAATGTGGCAATGGTGAAAACCACTGGTTATTTGGATTTTAAAAAATTTAATTCGCAACTTGATATTTCTATGACTCATGTTGGTTTTACTTGTTACCGATAGGAAATGTGGAACTGTCCTTATTCGACAGATTACTTTGAAGAATTTGCTGAGGATTTTGATGACAAGGATGGCTCTCCGTCATTTGCTATGTTATCTGAAGTTGCTCTTGGCAACGGGATTACAATTGTTGGTGGATCTATGCCAGAAAGGAGAAAAAATCAGTTGCATAACACCTGCTGTGTTTTTGGACCTGATGGAAACCTCAAGGCCAAGCATAGTAAAGTACGTACACAAGAATTTGAGAAGATAAATAAAAGGATACAAGCGTTGTAGAAACTAAATCAAGAATTGTGGTGTTGTACAGATGCACCTGTTTGATATTAACCTTCCAGGAGTTATTTCATTTAAGGAGTCAGACACCTTCACAGCAGGAGATCTACCTACCATTGTCGACACAGGTATGCATCGATTTCATAGGCAAGTAAATTTGCTCAAGCACTTAAGATCATTTCTATGCAGTATTCCAAATTGAAAATGAAATTGTGATGTATTACATGGACATGGAGTCCTTTATACACAGCATTCTATGTTGAAATTGATGTCGTAGCGGATGACATGGAGATATTTTGGTGGAGGTCATATATTTGTCTTACCACAGATAAGACTAGCTGATGGATTCAAGTTATCGTACACCTTCTAAATGGATTGTCCTAATGCTTAAAGAAACAAGTAGTTTTGGTTTCATATTTGGTGGAGGTGGACTCTTGCTCTCTTGGAAGTGGAATTCGCGAAGTGTTCATCTCAAACTTTTGTCGCCGAATAATCCAAGTTATTCACATTGCAAAAACTTACGGAGTTTGTCACAAGCCCAACTATTTGCCAAATTCAGAATTTTTTATATGCATTACTCCGGCATGCCTGCTATCGCATGCTCTTCTCTTTTAACGAAAAAAAGCTCCAAATATCTGAAAATTCAGTTTATGAGATAAGCATTCACAATTAAGTAACTGCAGAATACAAAAGCTTCAAGGGAACTTATCGTGCCAACAGCTTGCTGCAATGTTTATGGACATCTTGTTATTCGTATCATCCTCTCCACAAGCATATGATATTTGTTGATCGTAATTTTTTTTTGTCACTTTCTGATCCAAATCCTGTTGGAAGTTCTTCAAGTGCAAAGGAACAGAATATTCTCCTACAAGCTTTTCTGGACATCATACACTCGAACAATTTTCCTTACGCTTCTTTCAGATTTTAGCAAGTCTATTTTGTACATAGTTTTCTTTTGCATGCTCAAGTTCAGAAGTAATGGTTTATTACTTACATTTGAATGCAGATGTGGGTCGAATTGGAATTGGAATTTGCCATGACCTACGTTTCCCTGAACTTGCGACGCTATACCAAGCGAGTGGTATTCATTTTTTTCTGCATAGTTGTAGGGGAATTGTGGAATTCTGCAAGTGGTACTTTTATGAGTGCATCACTCAGATTTGGTGTGTATTTGACAAAACTAGGAGCACACTTGATATGCTATCCGGGGGCGTTTAACATGAGTTCGGGGGAATTGCTTTGGGAGCTGGAGCAAAGAGCAAGGCAAGTACATTTATCTGTGAAAACCTTGTGTGAGCAACAAATTACTTAATGCATGAACATGCCATTGCCAGGGTACACATCGTTACAACATAATACATTAAAAGTTGAAGCTAAAATTTAGTTCCGGTTTGGGGCTATTCAAGTATTGAACTTGATATAACTCAATTTAGCTAACTGAGTTCTTTTAGGTACTTGATGAAATAAGTTAGAGATGGGCAAGACCATAAGAGAATTTCTGTGCAAGTGACCAGAATAGAACAATGAAGTACTTTCTCTCTTTTCTTTATTATTTGTTTGCGCGGAAATCTGCATGAAATGAGAGAGCAGCTCCATAGCACCATCAAGTTGAAGTCTAAAATGCTTATAGATAAGAAATCAGAAAATACACAGTGTCGTCGTAATTTGTGATCAACTTGAATGTTAGGGCATTGGTCTGTATCTTGTGGTCATCTGGTCTTTAGTTCCTCAAAATTTTCTGATCCGTATTTGTAGTTTCACCTTTCTAGTGTTGTCAAATGAGAAGACTTCGGCGTGTCTTATGTTTATCTGCTAATCTCTAAGTACTAATTTTGTACTTCCAAAATCCAGGGCAGCTGATAACCAGGTACTTCTACGCTCTTGTTTCGCGTATAAAGTTTTTCACAGCTCAAAAGCAGAATTCAGCGTAGATTTGTGTTGTGGTGGTAGTTGTACGTTGCTACTTGCTCACCATCTCGAGAATCCGTCGGAAGCTACATGATATGGGGACATTCTACTGTTGTTGGACCGGTAACAAAAATTGAACTTTAGTTCTTCCACTCTAACTATTTGAACTTAAACAACACAAGCAAAACATTTGGATCACAAATTATGGTTCTCTTTCTTGGCTGAGCAGTCTAGCAAAATAGTCGCCACCTCGGGGCACGAAGAGGCAATAGTTATTGCTGAGGTTGATTATTCCGAAACTCGGCAGCTAAGGTGATTATCTATTTCTGTAGCTGTGGATACTTATACAGGAAACTGCTTACATTTCTTGATAGAAGTTCCATACACTTACAGGGAGGCTCTGCCACTAGAGAAACAAAGGAGGGGAGATGTGTACCGGTCAGTTGATGTGCATCAGCAGAAGCCTTGAAGTACAAGAATTTTGATACTTACGAATGTGTTGAAGGTTGGCTGGTTTAAAGTTTGAGCCGAGCTCAAGAAGCTTTATCTTCTGTTATTGTACAAGATCGAGTCGAGCTCAGAAAATAAACGAGTTTGAACATGTCTATTAGCTCGTCTTGTTTCATAACAAGATTGACTCGGATGAACAAGCCGAACTCAAGTAGCCGCGATTCTTTTCGCAACCCCCATTAATTCCTAAAAATGTGAACCAGTTCTCTAGAAGGCCTGATTTAGCAGTATTTTCTGACCCTTTTACCTTGTGACCAAATCGGTGCTTTTAGCATGCAGATTCGTTTTTCCTCCAGTGTCATATTTTTCCTATGTTTCCAGTGCAGATGGAGTGAAGCTCAAGTGGGCTGAAGCCCAATATAAACAAGCTTATTCCTTATGGCATTTCCACCCTGGCCCAGTAAAATCAACACCTAAGTTGAGTCATTTGACCCAACTAATCAATCACCATGTTTAGGGCTGGCTCATAAGTTTTAGAGGCCGGAAGCGAACCTCTTGAATGAGGCCTCAAGAAATTCCATATGCAAGTATTTGCCGTCCTTGGTCGTCGGTCATTGTCTTCCCTTCCCTTCCCTTCCCTTCCCTTCGACTCCTCAAGTGTGAAGCATGAAGCGTTTGCAGCTTGTTGCGTTTCTTTCTTCTTTTTTTGATCGGCCGCGCAATATATCTTCCTGCCGTCCCTTAATTTTTTTTTTTAAACGCCTTAGTGTTTCTAATGAGTAATTCCACCATTTGAGACTATTTTGTGGCTCCTAAATTTCAATTGGTCCTATTTTTGTGTAAAGGAGGCTTGTGCAAATTTTTTTGGGGCCATATATATATAGGGATCCTAAAATTTTGGGGGCCCTCATTTTTAGTAACTTTTTTGGGGGGCTGGAAGCACAGGCTTCCCCTGCCTTGGCCATAAGCCGGCCCTGACCATGTTTGACCCAACTTGTCTCTCGCGCAGGCCCTCGGACCTTCCGTTTTGCACAGATCCAAACACAACCTTCTTGCAAGGGCCGAGTCTTACAGCTCGGTGGGGCACCCTACCATGGGCCTCCCACCCCTTACGAGACGAACGTATGCGAACGTAATTGATCTATTTATCACAAGACGCATATAATGTCTAGACGCACAAATGCACTAGAGATGATCTCATGCCAAGTAGTGTTTCTTTATATAACTGGAGATATTAATTTTAGGATAGTTCACGTACATCTCGATTAAATGTTTTTTGGTAGCCAAATGTCTTATTCAGCTTTCGCACCTTGTCTAAACTCGAGATCATAAAATTAACGACTGAGCAAACTTTTACTGGAAAAAAAAAAAATTCAAGTGAAAATTTTAGCAAACGGTCGAGTCCCAAACATTAAAAAAAAAATTCACACAATCCAAGGGCTGAAAAACCCCTCGACATAGACAGGGGTTTTCGGGATAGGAGATCCAATCACCTAATCTTGAGTCTAACGAATATTTTCTTATTGTGTTTGTTTAAAATTTTGGAGCCACAATTATAAGCAAACACAATAAGAATTTGGTTGCTATGTATTCCCTTCCTGTAGACAAAAAGAAATGAAAAGATTAATTCCCTATGGAATTCGCCATCTTAGGCAAATTTGAGCTTACAATATAGTATATCGTTATCAAGTTTTACCAAATCGTGCATAGGTCGGATCTTAAATGGAAACAATCAGGGGCGGAACCAGGATTTAGTAGCAGTGGGGTCAAATATCTACAACACATGTAATTTCGTGGGATCTTTAGGGCAAGAATATTATCTTTTGAGGCAAAATTATAAAATACTCCTCAAAACTATACATACTCTTGAGGTATTTTGGAACTCAGGGGGCAAAATTACAAAATACTCCTCAAAACTATACATACTCTAGAGGTATTTTGGAACTCAGGGGGGCAAAATTACAAAATACTCCTCAAAACTATACATATTCAAAAGGTATTTTGGAACTCAGGGGGGCAAAATTACAAAATACTCCTCAAAACTATACATACTCTAGAGGTATTTTGGAACTCAGGGGGGTCACGTGACCCCCTTGCCCTATTCTAATTCCGCCCCTGGAAACAATATAATATATGACTCTCCTAATTTTTGTAGTCTATTTCTAGATTTGAATCAGACCACACATTAATTTTTCTGTGCACTTTTCAAGCCATTAAAAATTTTCCGATGCTCTTTTCTTCGCACTTTTTTTTTTTGTATAACTATCTATTTCATATACCTAGGGGGCGGAACTACTGTGAGACCCCACCTACTTTTTCAAGTACTGTGAGTATTTTTTTGGTATTTTTTACAGGGCCCTATAAAATAATATTCAAATTCAGTTTCGTCCATACGAATCCAAAAGTAATACTTATCGATATCCGCAAGAGCTGATTTTTTACAAGGCCCCATAAAATAATATTCAAAAATTTATGGATATTTTTCTAGATTTTTCTGGGACCCGAAATGGGGCCAAACGCGATTAATTAGCATTTGTGGGGGCGGAACTACTGTGAGACCCCACCTACTTTTTCAAGTACTGTGAGTATTTTTTTGGTATGCGATTGTATTCGTATCTTTTAATCTACGGCTTAATCTAGGTTAAATTCAAATAATTTCACATCAACCCATGAAATCTTCTCAATTACTTTCATAAACAAGTAGCAAGTCCACGTGTTTTTTTAGCTACTCAAAGAAAAAACAAAATAAATTTACATACTTATGCTTGCATTAGGTCAAAATGATGCATTAATTATATTTCCTGTGTTCGGTTCCCTTTTCAAACCAAGAGTAAAAATCAGAAAACTTGTGATCGACAGTCAACAAATATTTAATTTGGACGTGGGCTCCTGATCTCCTCGTAACGATCTGTTCCCAACCACACCAATTGTCTCTTTGTTGGCTCGTTTCGAATCAAAACCCTAACTCCGCCTCACCCGTCATCTCATCCCATCTCTTCTCATGTCGACGATTAGAAAACGCAAGTACAAGGCACTCTCTATCAATAGGGCTAGGCAGTAGGCACCACGAACGGTGGAGAAGACCATGCAAGTCGTTAGTGGCGGCTTTTCTTTTAATAAGTTTTGAAAAACATCTTATAATCATGCTACAGCTAACTAGCCATGTGGTACCTCCACCTTAGCTTAGGCTAACATCAAACTTTGCTGAAAACTATGGCGCAATCCCCTTGCTAGTCACTATCTCATTAACCCCATTTCACATTTTTACCCAGCCGCCCCAATACCCTTTTACTAGTAACCATATTCTAAGAGGTTGATGTTTATGCAAAGCCCATTTCCCTCTCCCAAGTGTGTGTGCGCGCATAGCAAAAGTACTTTGATTCGTTACGCTAGAATTAACCTTGCTTTAGTTTGCCGCTGATGAGAGTTGAATCCTGAAAAATATTGGGAGTTGTGGATCGATCTCACAATCGTTCATATTGTACGTGTTTCTCCAAAATCAGATGATTGATCGAGAAAGATGAAGTTCGGAATATATACTTTGACTGCATCAGTGTCCGTAATGATTTTCAACAAATAACCTCTTGCGAAGATCCAAATAGTTCAACTTTTAAGGATGACGTACTACTCTTAAATCTTGATTCGGCCTTGTTCGTTTCACATTTTATTTTTGTTTTAGTTTTGTTTTCTAATCATTATCTTATTTCTCTTTTCAATCATTACCCTATTTATCTAATTATTACTTTGCCATCTTTCTCTATCTCTCTTTACTCATTACCCTATTTCTCTTTCAATCCATTACCAAAACTAAAAATACCAAAAAATATGCAAAACGAACACAGAAGGTTTTTGGTCTAATTGGTGACCTGAAAATAATGGCTAACCAGTTCCCATCAATTATCTTATGGCCAATTGGAATTCAAATATGGGTAGGAAACTAAAATGGGTCTCAGTGTGTACAGAAGAGAAAAAATGGGTTCAAATAATGCACACACCTCTCTTTTCCAAGATTGGCAAAAAGAAAAGATGCCACTTCTCATCTCATAGTTACGTGACAATCTTCTTGGGATCACCAAAAAATGAAAAATTCTCGATAACTTTTTCTTTTTCTCACTCCCAACAAAACCTCTGCTTTTACTTTCAACAAAGCTGCCTTGCCCCCTCTCTCCCTCTCTTCTTTTTCATTTCCCACCGATACCCAGAATGTCACCAGCATGTTCCAAGGCTATGTTGGTAAATTGCGGGGGGAAAGAGAAAGTGATTTTGGCACCCCTGGCAGCACTACGTGTATACGTGGCAAGGAATCTATGGGTTATGAGGTTGAGAAAAGTTATTCAGTGCTCCTGGAGTCTAGCGGTCTTTTCCATCGCACGTAAGTGTATGCGTCGCCACAGAATAAGTGAACTCCATGTGTGATGTAGAGTGCCCCAACTTTCTTGAATGTTTTAGGAACACTGATCAGACCCTCTGTTCGATTTGGATTTTGAGGGAGATTTTTAAAAGTAATGACTAATGAGCGGAGAGAGAGATAGAGAAAATTTATTGAAAACCGTGCACAGAAATTTTGAAATTCCCAGATGAACAAGCACTGAATTATCTAAGATGAGGTGGTGGGAGAGGTTAGATTGAGAAAGAATAAGTTGGTAATTAAAAATTCAAAAATAGGAAACTCTTCTCGCAATTCAACATAAAAATTCTCAATTCGTTCTCTTAATAAACAAATCGCGTGGCAAGGCCAAAATTACCGTTCCCGTCACACGTTTGTACGGTTGATAAATCGCTATCCGACTCACTCGATAAATTACCAGCGAACAAGAACTAGACACGGCATGGCGTCGACCAATACCCCTCCGATGTCAAAGTTTAGTCGATTTGTGAACTCCCATGTGGTAGGAGTATTTATTAGCGTTAAGAGACCGAAAGTTGTTAATTAGGGGGGTATCTGTGAAAGATGAGTCACACGTGTGCATGCGCGACAGGTCTGGGACATGTTGGGCAGGACGTCACGTGCGCTTCGATACTAAAGTCGCACTCGCGCACACGCTTGGCCTTCCCTTCCAACTCCGCCACCGTACGTCGAGTCACATGCTTTCGCTGATCAAAGTGCGGGTGGGGGTGGGGGGACCACATCACCGGACACAGGAGAATTTGTACAAATTGAGATATCGATAATGAAAAGTGATAAATATGGCAGCTTATTTTGTCACTCTCTTTTTTTGTTAACATCGCTCCTTTGTAAGTTTATTTTTGGTACAAAAATGATGCAAAAATATACTTGCAGGAGAGTGGCGTTAACAAAAAAGGGAGTGACAAAATTATTTTCCTTAAATATACTCCATCCGACCCATAAAGTTTGGCATTTTCAGGAATGCGTGCCATTTTAAAATTACATATATCTTTCAATCCATAATGTTTTAGGCGATTTTTTGAACTTTGTTTAATAGAACAAATTAAAATCTATCAAACAAGATCCATATTTGTCATAAAAAATATTACGGATTAAAAGATATAGTTAATTTTCTCATAGGGCTGAAATAGTGAAAGTGCCAAACTTTATGGGACGGAGGGAGTAGCATTTTAGTCTCATTTTTAAACCAAAATGGGTTTTTAGTTAATGAAAGCTTTATTTTACCCTTCGACTTTTAACTCAATAGTACTAAATAAAACTTTAAAAAGCAATGATTTGGAGGGTAGAATGGAAAAAATGTGGTGATTAGATATGTATTATGTAATGATTATTTTCTCTTATATAGTTGGAATCTCCAAAACAAACCTAAAAATGGAGATGGAGGGAATAATAAAACAGTTATGCTGTCGAGAGCGCAATGGGTTGTCAATAAGGCAAGAAGAAATAGAAAAATAAAAATATTCGATATACTTTCAACACTTTATACGACAATTTAACAAGTAGGAAACCGTTTTTTTTTTTCTTTTTCCTGCATTAGTGACGGCCCCATTGGACTTTTATGTGGAGTAGCATTTTTCATACAGCAGTGCTACTCTTACCACACATTTATACCGCACGAGTGTGGGCCCACTTCGGGTCCTACAACAATACAAAAAAAATACTCATATAAATTTTAAAATAATTTTTTATGAGCTCTGTAAAAAATCAGCTCTAATGAATATTGATAAATATTTTTTCTGTAGTCCAATATTTCAAGTACAAAACTACGATGATATATATATTATAATCGAATTTGACCATCTGTACGTAACACCTTGGTTACAAAAAAAGAAAAGAAGCAGCCCATTACTACTTGTATATTCACTATTAGTCTATTACGTATGTAAATCACTTCCCGATAGGTCCATCAGGAGACTCTGCAGATCACTTCTTGGTTGGTCTATCGCGTGACGCCTACAGATCACTTCCCATTATGTCCATCGGGAGACTCCTATCCTTTAGATCCATCCGGACTAGAGAATATTACTCCTCTCTTGCTACACAACTCATACTTGTCCCGATTTTATACTGGATTGTTGCTTTTGTAACCTGATTTTTTTACACTGATAATTTACATATCAATACCACCATGAAAATATAACGGTGGGTGAGTCCCATTTTGAATAATGTCAACAACGTTCTTGGGTGGCCCTGTCTTGCCAAACCATTCATAGTTAATGACTAATGTCCTGTCCTGACCCCTTTGACATGCGTTATTGGGAAAATTTTAGCTGTTAGAGAGCTGTAGTGAGGTCAGAAATCGACCGATCGTATTGAAGCAGACAAAAGTGATGATGTTTGTTACAACACTTATTAAAGATTGAAAGAACCCCGAGAGTTGGCCGGGTCTGAAACTTAAGAGTTTGTTCCGTCCTTAGATCTCATGTTGAAAATCTTTCAGGTGCTATCAACACTATTAGGGTTAGTTCATATATAGCTTTGCTCCGATTTTAATTGGATTAATTCTCTGCCAGTAGCCGGTTAAAGTAGGTCTTAAAATCAATCGAAGTGCGTGTAAGCCGGCTCAGACAGGAATTATAAAAAACTATTGGATTCCAAGCTTGAACTATCATCACCAACTAACTACACTGTACAACACGTCATGCATCACGTGCGCGCGATAATTCGTTCATCCATGAGCAAAATCATCAGAATAGGACAACTCAAAAATCAGGATATCTTTCCATTCCCAAAATAATTGCAATGGTCATCTCTGAGGTGAGAAATAGAGGAGGAAAAGAAGATTATCGACTAATCTTGAGACTCTGAAATTAACGATCGGCTATATTTTCAATTACCCTAGATATTTTGTTGTCGGGCAGTAGAAATTGATCATTTTACGAGCTGAAGAGAGTAAATTCCTTACTTGCTGTCATGTTCCCACTCTATGACCCTATGAGTTTATCTCTCTTATAAGTTGAGGGATTGTACTTGTAGACATAAATTTTTGTAGGGTAGGGTGACATAGAGTGCACCCTTCGGTGAGGACAACAGAGAAAGAAGCCATTTGCGGTATAGGATATGAGTTAAATGGGATTGGGTCCTACAAAAGGATTAGCCCAAATAACCAGATAATTGTTGCACCCTTGTTGGTATTAATGCTATAACCTATCTGCCAGACATGTGTGCATGGTTGGTGCGTAACTTGCCCACTATTATTCCCTATGATGTTAACTCCTTGGCGGGGCGGCCGAGTGGCCAAGTGAGCATAAGAAAGCTAATAAGTACCGTTTTTCCTTCTTGAAATCACATGTTCGGATTCTATGAAGACTAAATATTCCAAACCTTAATTAGGGCCACTGGCGGATTTGCTATGTGATTAACTTCAGAGTCCCGGAATTAGTCGAGGTTCGCGCAAATTAACCCTGACATTCGGTTATCAAAAATAGTAGTAATGAAAAAAAAAAAAAAAAAAGCATATGATGTGAACATGCAATATCGATAGAACCCATTCGTGGTTTGATGCAATAGCTCGTGGAGGTAGCCAACATACAGAGACCCACACCCAAGTTTGTGATGCATTATTATGGGACAAAGAATTGATAGAGTTAGGGGTGGCCACCATCTGGAGAAAGCTACAAGCTTGAGTGTTTAATTAATTAAAGAGATGAGTTTTAATGGTTACATATTTATTCAATACTTCCAAACTCTGTGGATGAGTAACACTAAAGACACCAAACCATATTAATTCTTTTCTGATTAGATAGAAATCGATAGAGGTGAAAACCTTGTTCACAGAATCACAGTAGGTTAAGGCCCCGTCCCGCTAATATTTTTATTTTTTAAGTAATTATTTTTCGTTTTACGAAACAGGTCATTCTCTCACAATACATCAACTTTAATTCAAAAAATAAGTACTTACCCCTGAATTATAAAGGTCATGACAATTTATTACACAAATATTCAACCCGTTCCACTTTCCCTTCTTAAAAAATAAGTACTTATTTATTACGAAAATAATTTTTCAATATTTTTTTTTACATTGTTCAAATGATCTCATCGAGATCTATCAAACAAGATACATATTGCATATTTTTTGATTTTGATAAGCTCATTATTTTTAAACTTGAAAATAGGTACTTATTTTGAAAACTGAAACGGGGCCGATTCTTTAACCAAAGAGAAGTAATGAGAGTAAATCCACCCGAAATTTTGGCACATTTCCTTCATCCTGATCAAATACTCATAGGACAATGAGAGGATATGCAAATAACAGATTAGAGTAATCCCACCAAAACTGCTTATAACGATTTATAATTCATCCAAATAGCAGAAATTCGCACAGCCTAATCTGGATTTTTTTATTCAATCTCATGTCTGACCTTAAGTCAGGTACTGTGTGTGCGTGATAAAGAGCGCGAGAGCAAAAATCAAAAATGAGAGCATAAAGTGGAAGGAAATCGAGGATACCCTATTGAAAAATTAAGTGACGTAACCACGCCCGCAGTGGTTTACAGATTCTAGCATACACACATGCCAGCTGCATGATTACTCATAAAACCACCTCACCAAGCGAGCCAAAACTTTATAATTAAGGGGAAGATTATATCCATGATTAGGAATGTGTTTCCTTTTTTAGAGCTAATTAATAATTAGCAATATGTTGAAAAATGGAATAGTCACCCCTTTGGGCTTTAAGACCCATTAATGGGTAGGTGGCCTCTCACCCACTAATTACAATTGTTTCTCATCATTGTTTTAAAGTTCCCCACTCCACCAACCAAACAGAACGCTAACCAATAAACTGCAATCAAAGGTAAGATTCGCAACTTTTATTATCTATCAGTTCAAATTAATGTTTTTTCTTTTTCTTTTTCCCAATATTGTATAGTATACATCAGCGGGTGTTAGCATGTTAGTCAGCAGGGGGTCCATAGTCCTGAACTCCAAATTCGCCTCCCGTGGAGCTCGAACCTCTGCCTCCACTGTGGAGGGAGGGTGAGACAACCAACTTCACTAGGAAGGGTTTCTCAAATTAAGTTTTGCGAAAGGGCTTTTTTGATAACTCCGAGCTAGCGTGTTAGTACCACGACTAATTCCCAGTTCGTGAGGCTAACGATCAGGTAAACGTTAAGTGACCCCATAAGAATTGATAACGCCAGAAAAGTTTCGAACTTGAATGTTAAGAAGGAAACAAATTCCGTCCTAGACCTTGACTACCGAGCCAACCCGTTGGGGTTAAAGGCTAATAATCATTGAAATAATGGATTGAAACTAGACGGCAAAACCCAGCACGCAATAGTAGGTCCTACTAAACAGGCATGCCTAAACTAATGAAATTGTGCATCATTGTCATGTACTTTGTATTTCATCACTACAAATAAATTTTTTTAATTTCGTCAAATAAACTAATAAAATTTTATACTTATTTTTGTGGAACTAAAGTCCTTAGTGTCCTACTTTCGTTTGCGGCCGAATCCAAGGTCTTGGGCTTGTTACACAGTTTAAAATTGAGTGATTACTAAACAAATCAAACTTGAATAAATTAAGATTTTTTTTATCGTTTTTTCTGAGATCAGCCGCCGAATTTGACTTGATAAGTTGATCATACGCCTTGTGTACATACCTTAAGGCAAAATTTTACTCGATGTATCCTTTGTCAAGTCTTCTTAATAAAACTTTTTTGTCTATCAAAAAAAAAAAAAGGCAAAATTTTACTCAAATTTGATTTTTCATCATTTTAATCAAAATCGCTCGAAAAATCTACGAGTTCAGTTCAGACAACCCATTATTTTAAAATTTCCTTACCATGCTACATGAAACAGATTTCAAACGAGAAGTATTAAAGTTCATGAATGTCTGCAACTGTCCTAATGTTATTATTAATAAACAATAAGTTAGATGAGTTTGGCTCCTCTCCAATTCATGAGGAATTGGAGGATCCTCCAATTCTAATCTAACAACAGCTAAGAATATAACATTAAACACAACCTATCTAAAGGACACGAGGATGAACACGCATAATTATTTACCCCCACACACTTTCTCTCTCTCTCCCCTCCCTCCGTTCCCCATTCACCGCCATTGACATTTTTATTATGCATTAGCTATTTCAACTACTACTTCATCTATACTCCATCCATTCTAAAATGTTTGTCCGGTTCGCAAAACAACAATTTAAAAATTAGTACATTTTTTTTGAAAAAAAAAATCAAACTTTTTAAACAAATCAAAAGATTTCATTGTACATAGTAAATTGTTGAAAAAAGCTGGAATTTTTCTTGAAGAAAGTGTATTATTTTTAAGATCCTCTTTTACGGACCGAACAAACATTTTGGGACGAGATGGGTAGTTCACAATTTTGCCTCCGGAAAACATGGCCGCTAATCGATTTTTGTTGACTGTGATGATTAAAGATTTGAGAGTTAGGGCTGGGCTATTGCGGGGAAGGGGTAGTGGGCATTAGCGAGGGATTTGTCGGAGGAGAGAAAAGGGGACGAAAGAGGTGGAAAACAGTGGTGGTAGTTCACAATTTTGCCTCCGGAAAACATGGCCGCTAATCGATTTTTGTTGACTGTGATGATTAAAGATTTGAGAGTTAGGGCTGGGCTATTGCGGGGAAGGGGTAGTGGGCATTAGCGAGGGATTTGTCGGAGGAGAGAAAAGGGGACGAAAGAGGTGGAAAACAGTGGTGATGGCTAGTAGAGGGTTGGACGGAAATGGAGGGAAGGGGCGGTGATGTTGTCTGGAATAATGAAGGGAAAGTGAAATTATTCGGTGTTTCGCTGGATGATAAGAATTATGTGGCCATTAATAATCTTGGCCGTTAGATTTTATAGTTGTCATGTGTTGCCTTATTAATAGGACTTGAGGATCCTCCAATTCCCCTATAGGATTGGAGAGGAGCCAAACTTGGTTCGTCTTTAATTCATGAGGAATTGGAGGATCCTCCAATTCTAATCTAACAGCTAAGAATATAACATTAGGGGAAATAACAAGATGGAATGTTGCTTGAAAAACCAATTTCTATATCTTCTTTTATTAGGATTGCATGTGTTCCTTTTTTTCAAAGATTTATTCCTTTGGATTAAAGGCCTTAGAAATCTCCATTAATGATTAATATAGTTGCTAATCATAGGGACCACTAACTATGTAAACTAACTAACTACTGGGTCCTAATAATGTTTTATCATTTTCCGTATCTGTAGGCTATTTTAAAGCCTATACCACTTTTGACCATAGGAATATATATAGCCTTTTCTTTCCCTTTAGTTCATGCTTCCAAACACACAAATTTTTTAATTTTCCAAAGTACGAAACATTAAAATTTAAAAATACAGTTTTATATATTATTAAACTCAATTGGCATATCAAGCTGTTATGATTTGGTGGTCCTCCCCAATGAAGCTTCCTTTGAAGTCACACTTTCTCAAATACTCAAATAGAAAGAGAAATGTTAATTAACTTATTTATAAAAGAAATTAAAAATTGGGAAAAGAATATTTGGGGATAAGAAATCTTCAAAATTAAGTAATACAGTCGCCGGGGTTAGTGCTAAATACTTTACTAGTTTTTTTTTTTTTTTGATCAGAAAAATACTTTACTATTACTTTTTTTTTTTATCAGCAAATACTTTACTAGTTGATTGGGCAAATAGTTGCATGAGATCATCTATGGGATATGCAGATAAGTACATGCATATAAAATATGTATACTTTTTTTCATATTGGAGAATAAAGCATATAAAGTACAATATAAGTCCTTTTTTATTTATTTTTTTGGGAAAAAAATGATAAGAAAGATTTTTGTTATTTCACTAACCAATAAGTTGTAGACCACAGTTTTTTGGTTCTGTCCTTATTCAAAAAATTTCGCATTTGTTAGTTTTATGTCAAATTTTTATGTAATATTGGTTCGTCTAGACTAGAGGAACTGAAAAAGTAAAAAATTATGACTTTTTCAAAAGTGTTTTAGGAAATATTCACGAAAAAGTTTAAAAAGTGAGTTTTTAGACTTTTTCTTGAATATTTTCAAAAATACTTGTGTAAAAGTCAGAATTTTTTATTTGTCCGATTCCTCTTGTTGAGACAAACCAATATAACATAAGAAGTTTAGCATAAAACTAGCGAACGTGAAAAAAAAATTGAATAAGAAGAAAATCCAAAAGTTGTAGTCCACAAGTTATTGGTCGGTGGAAACACCCCCTAAGAAAATATCAAAGCAATCCTCGCGAGCCATTTACACGTAATACTTTTTTTTTTTTTGAACGGCAATTTACACGTAATACTACTGCTCACTTACATTTTAGTCAGCATTTTGCTATTTACAGTTAGGGGTGTCCAATACGGTGGTTTGATTTTGATTTTTTAGCAGCTTGTTTCATACTTACATTACAGAAAATAACGAACCTTTGAAAATGCATTGATTCGTTAAAGCGAACATAGATCGTGGAATATTCAAAAGTGGAAATAGCGAACTGAAATGTGTGACGGAAGGAGTGTACATACGTTTGTCTCGAGTTTTTCCATCTATCACGGTCTCTCCGCGCGTATGTGTCCCCTCGATCTCTAACGTTAATATATATATTTGTTAGTAAATGATTGCATATAGGAGGAGCCAACCCAATTTTCACACTAAAAACTCTGGCCCAAGATTTTGAACTTCAAAAAATGAAAAAATTCATCATTTGCCCTCCAGGTAATTAACTTATTGAAAGACTAAACTCGTCCACTAAAACAGAAAAAATCCAACATTAGATCCTGTGTCCTGAACTTTTGGAGACCACAATCCAACTTTGATCTTCTCTTTTTGCCTTCCACATATAACCCCTGTATTAATTCACCTTCCTTTACCTCCAGTTAAAGCACCTACAGTCCTGGTAAATTAATAAACTATTCCATCAAAACATAAACAATTGTGATTGATATAATTGAGTTAAAGCCCCCAAATCTCTGATTCATGATAACTTCACGGGGTTTAAGGGCTCATCCGGCTAAATAATTTATTTGGCTTATTTTTTTTGTCTTTATTTGAAAAAAATTCGCATTTGTTAGTTTTTCGTCGATTTTTTGACGATTATTGCTTCGACATGAAGAGAGGAATCTAAAAAGTAAAAAATTGCGATCGAAATCCAATTTTTTTTGAATAAAGACGAAAAAAAATTGGCATATTGGCTTATTTTCGTCTTTATTAAAAAAATTGATTTTAATCATAATTTTTTACTTTTTAGATTCCTCTCGTCATGAAAAAACAATAATCCTTACAAAATCGACGAAAAACTAACAAATGCGAAATTTTTTTAAATAAGGACAAAAAAAATAAGCCATTTATTTAGCCGAATGAGCAGGTGGATATGGGGAAAAAGAAAGGGAAATGATATTGGCACTCCAAAAAACAAAAGAAAGTGACTTTGGAGTTACACTGATTTTGGAGTGCCTGTATCAATTTTTGGAGTGCCAATATCATTTCCCAAAAGAAAGTATTTGTCCTCTGTGAAGTTGCATGTTTGAATTCTACGGAGGTCAAACATTCAAAACATTGGAATTTGCCTAATCGTTGAGTTCAAGGCTCCAAAATTAATCGAGATGCGAGCAAGCTGAACATTCAATCATAAAAAAAACAGAAATGCTAGAGGCACATCGCCACACCCCTCTCACATACAGGTGGGTCCCACTGAAATGGATCCCACCTGTATGTGAGAGGGATGTGACTGAAGTGTGTCACACTTGATGTGCCTGTAGCACCTCTCGAGAAAAATCTCTAAGATTATCATACAGCATGGCAACTTTTGACTGGTGAACTCATGGCGATGCTAGCGGTGTGTTGAAGCAAGAGATGGCTCCCACCAAGCAAGGAAAAGAAGCAAAGCTTCTACTTTGAGTACTCTCTCTCTCTCCCCTCATTAATGAAAGAGAGAGAATTGCATTAAACAAAAATTACTTTAATAAAATAATTTTGACACTCTATTTTTTGATAATGACATTTTAAAATTCGTCTCTTAGTGGACTTTGAAAAATGTGCTATACGTATTTTGAACATTAAAAGGACAAATGTTGGGGTGTGTTTATCAAAAAGTAGAGTGCCAAAATTATTTTCATTTTCCTTTATTCTAATTAGGTGTGGTGCATTCAATTAATTACAAAACTCTGAAATTTCTAGTCTCGGAGTGGTCAACTTTTGATAGGACTGAAAAAGAAACTAATTGAGGTGTGCGTAAGTTGACCCGAAAACCATTGACCGTAAAACTAAAAAAAGAAAAGAACTAAGAAATTAATGACCGAATAATACTTCAACGGCCAAGAAACGCGACTTTTTTTTAGGGAATTGATTTTCACACTCTCGTTTTTTGTATAGCTGCTGATTTTGCCACTCTCTTTTTTATTAACCACTCCCCTGCAAGTGTATTTTTGGTGCAAAAATATACTTGCAGGGAAGTAGCGTTAACAAAAAAAGAAAGTGACAAAATCATTTCCCTTTTGTATTCACACTCTTTTTTTCGTCTTTTAACAAAAAAAATATATACACATTTTCAACACTAAAAAACAAAAAAAAAAGGAAAAAGTATAGATATAAAAAAAGAAAAAGAAAGTGAAATTCAATTCTCTAATTTTATAGTACTAGTAAATGTTCTGATCCTAACGAGCCATCGAAGTTAAAGAAGATCTGCCTTTGCTTTGTTTTTGCTTTAGCTCAATACTCATCGTGTTCACACGCAATTTTCATTTTCTTCGTCTCCACTTTCTCTCTCTTCTAGACATTTTAATCTCGAAGATCTCTCTCTCCCCCTTTGATCTTTTATTTCTTTTGAGAACCAATTAGAAAGTTCGAAGACAAAATTAAAGCAAGATGATCAAAAAAGAGATTAAAGAAAAGATATAAAGGAATTCACAAACACCCCAAACTGAAATAAAAAGAGAATTTTTATTTCTCTTGATTGATGTAGACCCCAAACCAATTAACTAAAACATAAAAAACAAAATGATCTCATATTTTTTTTATTTTTTATTTTAGGAAATCAACAAATCAAGCCCTTAGCGATGGCTCGATTGGTATCGAAATGAGTCGTCTCGTATACGGGCAACTCTTCTCGGTACCGCTCGATGCCAATGGCCGATAGATTGTCGAGTTCGAAGAGATCAGAGCTAGCACAACTCGCACCGTCGTCGTCGTCCTCATCCTCGTCGTCCATCCCAAATTCCTCTACATTCCTCGTATTGAACTCACTTTCAACCTTCTTCTGATAATTCTTGAGCAAATCTCTGGCTACTTCCTCAACTCGCCGATTTTTCTCCATGATAAGCAACTTGAGCTCCCCGTCGACTGAATCTCTGATCAAATTCCGATTCTTCTCCGATTTGAGATCATCTTTATACAACAACTTCTGTCCACACGGCTGTAAATCTTCGCCGACGACAACGCTAACCGGACCGAACCTGACCGATCTCTTAACGCCATTGCTTGATTTTCCACGCGACGACGGCGTTTTGCTCAGGCACGAACGTGAAAACGAAGAAGCCGATGAGCACGTGGACGTATAAGCCGTCGACTTTGAGTACCTACTGCTCTGATCGGAATTCTTCTCGGTGTATCCTCCCGTAGACGATGAAATCTTCGCTTTCTTCGGATTTCCTGCGGTGAAGAGAGAGTTGAGGAAACTGGCGAGGCGGCCGCCGGGGGAGATCGGCTGCTTCACCTTCTTAAGGTCGCCGTAGATCTTCATCGCCTTCGACTTCGTCTTCACGAAGCCGTTTTGCTGCTTCGGCTTTTGTTCATTTACGTCAGGGAATGTATCAAACATGTGGATGTCATGATCCATTCCGTTAAGGTTGATGAGTTTCTTCGGCTCAGCCCAAACGCTGGTCCGAATCGGCTTCGGCTTGTGGTTAGCAAACACAGTCGACTCTGCTTCGGAGGAAGAAAACCCTCCTCCGGAGCTAGAGTCCGACGAACTCGAGCTCGAGTTCAGAAACACAGACGTCGAGCTCGAGTTCGGAAACTGGGAGTGACCACCGCGCGACTTCCTCTCTAGATCCGCCGCGGATTTCCGGCGGACGACGACCTTCTCGCTCACCTTCTTCTCCATCCACTTCTCGATCAGGCAGGCGCGCCGGAGATTCGCCATCTCTTCGTCGTTTTCCACGCCGCCGCCGTGCACTGCGGTGGCCCCATTACTGCGTGTCTTCCTCATTGTCTCTCTGTAAAGGACCAGCTCGTCTTCTCCCTCGTCGATGGAGCGGTAGATCGCGTCGAGAAGCGTCGACGAGAAAGACGGATTCTCTCTCTGCCGTCGATTAGAATATCGATCTTCCCTCATCGATCTATCCATGCTTTTTATACTACTACGAACGAACCTGACAGTGAGCGAAGATCGAGGAGGTAGAGGGAATAATAATACTAATAATACCCTGTTGCTCTGTTCTTTGTTGTCTGTTTGGAGAGCGTCAAAAGCTGCAAAAAGAGGGATCCAGAGGGAGTGAGGAAACAACAAGAACAGCAATGATTTCGGCAAACAGTGTTGTCATGTGGAACCAAAAATGAAGGAGAGTAGAGACAATTGGAATGGGGAATAATTAAGCAGGGGGAGGAGGAGGGTAGGTGCTCTGTAGCTCTGCTGTTGGTGTTGGGTATATGATGGTGAAAGAGAGCGTGGGAATGGGGAAGGGAACAAAGGGGGGAGACACAGTGTATAATTGATGTTTGTTTGGAATTGGGATGTGTAAACCATGTAGAGAGAGAGAGAGAGAGAGAGAGAGAGAGAGAATATGGGGAAAAAGGGAGAGGCCACGCCTGACGCCTGAAGGAAGGTGGAGGAGAGAGAGATAGGAGAGGAGAGAGATGATGAGGGGAGAACTCCGTGTGACTGTTTCAGTTGCTTTTATAAGGGATTTTTCTTGGATAGCTGGAGGGACAGTGCCAGGTTGGCAATGATGATGTGGCGAGTTAATTACTCTTCCTTTTTTACCTACTAGAAATTAAAAATGACATTTTAAAATAAGGTTATTTCACGAGAAGTTTTTCAGTGCCGAGCGGGTATTGCCGACGTGGCACCCGCTCGGCGCATATGAGCCGTCCGATTCACTTTTAGATGGCTCGAATTGAAATATTCTCTCTCCTCTCACCTCAACACTTTCTCTCTCTAAATCTGAGCCGTTCAAACACGAAATGGACGGTTCGGATGCACGAGCAGACACCACGTGGTACCCGCTCGGCACTGAATTTTTTTCCTTATTTCACATGGTACTTGTACTGTAGTAGTAGTATTTAGAAATAGAGAGATTTTCCGTTCATCCTTTGTTACCCAAAAAGCCTTTCAAGGCCTCGTCCCGTTAAGATTCTCGTTTTGTAAGTACTTATTTTTTGTTTTATGAGACATGTCATTTTCTCATAATACATCATCTTTAATTCAAAAAATAAGTACTTGTTTGATTTTCTTTAGCGGAACGGGGCCTCGGTGAAATATTTTGCCTGATTTTATCCTTTTTAGATAAGTTTTGGCATTTTCTCACTCCATACTATCCCACAAAATTAGGATGTATTTTAAAAAATTCCTCCTAGGTTGTATCTTCCCCATGCTGTTACATATGCAAATCGCGATCGATGAAATCATGAAATTGATCGGAAAAAAAATAATCGAGGTTTCAACCTCATCAAATCGTAGGTGAGAAACAATAGATTTCTTGCCAATCGAGCAAAGGAAGAAGGATATAAGTTTCGAACTACTTAATTGTGAGAAGTTCTCAAAATCGAGAATGACAATTTCTGGTTGTTTCAAATTTCAATCATGGTTTGACAAATTTGGGAATTTCTCTATATTTTATCCTTATATTATAAATTGTGTTGTAAAACTCCCCAGGATCCTTTCACTGTTGAAAAATTCCATTCATTTTGGATTCGCTCTTGATTGAATTTTTTGGTGTTTCCCTATAAGGATCACAATTTATAAGGGTAATTGTTATGGTAACTAATTTCCCAAGTTATAAATATTTGAAATTGTGGCCATATATATGTCAAAAAAGATTCGCATTTCAGAAGAAAAAAAAGGACGTACTTTTGGTGCGTTTTAGTTACCCAAACGATCATATACCTGTTTAGGATGTTGAAGTAAATTTCTGTTAGAAATATTGCTCTCAATATTGAATAACTATTTACGATGAATTTCATCGCACTTTATCAGCATCCAAATTAAGATCCCATCACCTGCTACGCTGAAATATTATTCGTTCAAGTAATTAATCACTTGTTGGTATAGTATATTAATTACTAACCATACATCTCTGTGACGCCCTTGGGGGTTTTCTCTTTGGTTGACATCTTATCAATCAAGGGTTTGGGTCTCGGATAGACATTTATTACTTTTCTCCTTGCCCTTTTAGTCTTTGTAATCTTTCAAAGATTAATAAAACTTTTTCGTCATTCAAAAAAAAATAAAAAAACTAACCATATCCGTGACAAGTTAGTCCCTACACCTGCCTACCTTCACATTTTTTGAACAGAAGTGCCGGAATATTTCCACTTTCCTTCTTCTGGAAGAGATTTAGGCTTTGTTTGGAACCTAAGAAAAGGAAAATAAAATAATATGAGAGGAAAAAATTACTATTCACAAAAATTTAAAATTGTTATTTTCTTCTCTTTTTCTTCCAATCAAACAATAGGAGGGAAAAAAATTTAGTTTTCTTTATTTTTTTCCCTTTCTTTTCCTTAAGTTCCAAACAGAGCCTTATACTGTCTTTCTGCTTTCCGAAAGAGAAGTTTTACGCCTATGAATTAGCATCCGTTTGATAATAAAAGTTTATCAGAAGCTTGGTCTAAAATTCCTGAAAAATTAGTTTTTTTATGATTATATCGGTAATAATCTGGCAAAAGGGGTTTGATAATACTCTTTCTTTCAAACCTAAGCAGTTTAGTCGATCATTCGCTCTCTTCCAAACCTAAGCAATTAGTCAATTGAGCGCAAGCATAACACCAGGTAAGGGATTTATCTTTCTAAGCTCGCAGATTTAACTGAGTTTTTTTATTTTATTTTTTTATCCGCAATATTGAGTTCATCGGAAGAAACATCACTCGTTATCATCCTTTTTCTTTAATCTGGTTCGTCTTACTTCCTAGTTCCTACATTACAAGATTTTGTCCTTCCAGTTTTTTTTATTGAGAAGATAGGCTGTACTTCTCAAATAAAAAATTCATATGCATCTGAATTGATAACAAATATTCCGAAGTACCAAAAAAACATATACCATTCTTTACTTTACTCAACTCAACAAATAAATACTTTAGAAAGCTTGATGACCTAAAAAGTAGTATTACATTTCTTGGTGTGTACGCCCGCATTGGTGGTGGAATCTTCACGTACAACAGTTTAATTTATACTAGATAAGTTAGCTAACAATTAGATAACAATTCTTTATCTCTAAAAACTCCCAAGGACTTTGGGCGAGTGAGAATGAGAAAGTAATACTTCAATGATTATCCTTCACGAGGTCGCATGTTCGAATGTAACGGAAGCCAAACGTTCTAAACTTTGGGACCACTGAAAGATATTTGTCGGGTCCTTAATTTCAAGGCGCCGGAAGGAATTAGTTGAGGTGCACCCGGCCATCTGGTTTTGAAAAAAAAAATTCAATTCTTATCTCTCTGGGAAAAAAGGCATGAAATGATATCGGTTTTGACTAATATACTAACACCCCGCTAACATCCACTGTTGCATATCGTTTGACTAAAAAAAAAATTTTATTTATGTGCCGAACTTTTTTTATTTAATGTTCATGCAAATAATTTTTTTGAGTTTAAGGGGGAGGGAGAGAAACTGCATATGGTGGCGCCTAGTAAATTATGATTGCACTCGTGGCTCCGGCTCCTCATCCTTTTTGTGTATGATGAAAAGTAGTATCCCAAGTCCCATTGGGCTTAAGTAATTTGATTTACATCTTTATTGTTTTCATGATCAGATGACCGAGCCAACTTAATTGCATGCACCACCTCGACTAATTTTAGAACCCTAAAGTTAACGACCGGACGAACCCTGGCCCCAAGGAAGTTATTTGTTTTATCTTGTTTTTAATTTTCACTAATCATATGTAAATTTTTCTAAGTTAAGCAGTTATCTTGACGAGGGACACGTAAAAATTAGGAAAAAAAATTTACTCCTACCAAAGCCAAAAAATATTTCAAAACAAACATATTTTTTGGGCTGTGTTGGTCTTTTATGAACTTTTCGTATTCGGTTCAATTTTTTTTATTTTTTCAATTTCTTTCGTTGAGACAAATTTGAAAATTTAATCAAAAGCTACAAAGTAAACTAACAGTGAAAAATTCAATAATTAAGAAAAGTTATGCAAGTCCAACCTCCACCTAATTATTACTCCCTATGCAACATCTTGTTTTTGAACTAGTTTTGCCCGTTAATGATTGAAAGTTGTCCTTCGAAACTTTATTATTAGTAGACATTTATTTTCAATTAAAAAAGTCATTTAGGGCTTGTAAACGAACTCAAAACCCTTGCGCACAGTCTGCAATAAATTTTCTCTATCTCTCTCCACTCATTATACTTTAAAAATTTTCTCAAAACCCAAACCGAACAAGCCCTTAGCACCTGAATTGGCGATGAAAAAATGCAGCTAAGTTGAAAAATTGATAATAAAACCAATTCTTTATTTTGCTTATTCAACAAATTAAAACATATTAGGTGGTGGAATCTATCTATCCGGCTTCAAGGCATTTGTAGTTGAAAATATTCCATTTGATATTAAGGGATTCATATATAAATCCTTCTCTCTCTTACAAAATTAGGGAAAACATGATTCTTGGCTGGTTTGGACGAAGAAAGAAGAAGAGTATGCGCGTACACAAATTTTCGTTCACAACTTCAATCACAGATGTGTTCTAAACTGTTCGATACATGTTACTTCCGTAAAATAATGAGAGATCCACATGCATCAAACGCGTTATATAGCTTCGAAAAAAAGGAAGGGCGGTGAATGATAGAAATCGTACCATATGGTGGATTTATGCTTAATAAACAATGATTGCCCTCGTGGCTCTTGGCTAGCTCCTCAACCTTTTTGGAGAGAGAGAGAGAGAGAGAGAGAGAGAGAGAGGATTAGTATAAAAACAATGAATAGATGTGATGAGACTTGATCGACTGGAGAAAGGATTAGGATGAAGGATTAATTTGGTTAATTTGTAATTAAGAATGAGAAAAGTGTGTTTGTAACGTTTAAGATTATATATAAACAAGATAAAAAGGCTCAAAAAGTAAATTTGCGTGCGCACATCTCTTCTTCTCCACTTGTCCTCACATGCACTCCTTCAATATTCTTGTGGGTTAATTGTGCTTGATTTTTGTATTGTATTCGGATATTAGAAAAATGAAAGGTATTTTTAAAGCTATTTAATTTTTTTGCCCTACTAGAATCTTTTTATAAATCTGTGATCTGAAAGCAAATCATGGGCTAAAAACAGATACGTACACACTCCTTCATTCTGTGAGGGAGAAAAAACGGCAGTGGTCCGAGCGGAAGTCAAGGTGGAAAACATATACGAGCTATATGTTGCGTTCAAGCTACAATTTTTGCGGCGATGTTTTATAATTGGTGGCGTGGACAAGCTGCACGATCCACGAATTCCTCTAAATATGCACAGTCGACCCAACGCAACCACATATTGGCTATGTCGATCAGGGTTTAAAATTTTGAAAGGAAAGTAAAAGGATATTAATGTGAGGAAAATATTGCAAAGTGATCAGAGCATCTAAATTTATTCCTCTTTTGCTTGGATTACTGAAAGTGATACGTACAACAGATATTTTTATAAAAATCCATATAAATCATTGTATACTCACAAAATTCAACACCACCAAAGTCTCAGCCAAAATCATTAAAAACATGTGTAATCTTCCAATTGATTTATAAAATTCAGCACAAATATATTATTACATTTTGATGTATATATAGATTCCTATCAGATCATGGGGAGGCTGATAGGGAATACGAAACAAGAGATTCCACTTAAGTCATTGAATGACCAATTTGGGGCCCCAAATCCAACTAGATATGTATTGACTTGTCATGAACAATAAAAAAATCTAGCGAAAGGGTTTGACCAAGTGGACATGAGAAAACTAGTACTAATAATTAAGTGTTCGTCCTCTATGAAGTCACGTCTTCGAATCCCACATAGAAAAAAATATTCCGAACCTTGAGGTCACTAGAGATTTGTCAAGTTGTTATCTTCGCGTCTCCGGAATTAATAGAGGTACGAGCAAACTGCCCGTCAATCAGTCATCGAAAAGAAAGAAGAAAAAGGCCATTTACGACCAATTTTGCAGCCCACAATATATCATCTTGCCTGGGAATCACGTATGAGAAGATGTATATGCGATTGGTGGATGTGGACTCTTGCCTCCACCATCCCATTATGTAACTTTATTCCATTAACCTTTTTTTGTAATGTAGCCCATTAGTGAAGTTGTACCTACGCAAATGAGAGATCAAAACACATGAAGAATAATCATGAAGAGATGGAAAAATAAAGGTGTGGTTGGAGAAGGTCGCACATCTTATCAAGTGATAGCATGACCTACAAAATATTTGTAGTGGGCATAATACATTTTGTCTCCCCGTGGAGGCCGGACGTACGTTCTAAACTTTGAGTCACTAGAAAGTTTGTGCAGTCGTTAACTTCAGGGTCTCGAAATTAGGCGAGATGCGCTGGCCCAAACATGAGACATACGGTTATCAAGAAAAATATACTTTTTTGCTCGCTCGCTCTGTGGAAAAATTGAAATTTACCCGCATATATTAGGTGGGAGAATAGAAGTAGAGTAATACTAGTGATGTTTATATCTCTTATTTGCATAGGTACAATTTCAACCACATAGACCTGCATCTAGCATAATTTGTCATGAACATAGAATTAGTCCTGAGTTAAAATTCAAAGTGCGACCGCTTTAAGCCTCTAAAATTTATAATTTTAATTTAGTCCCTCTTATTTTAGTACCTCTTATAACAGTTCGACAAAAAATTGATACAAAAAATTATCTACTTATGCTTTGTTCACAAGAATTCGTAAATGGGTTCCGTCTTTAATTTTCACTTTGGACCCCCGAAAAGTCACAGCGGCCCTGCACCAAGTGAAGTGGAGGTGTCGTGGCTCCAACCATGCACAGATGTGATGAAACCGCCCTTGCATATATACTCCTAATCTTCCGCTTAATTCAAACTCTCTCTCTCTCTCTCTCTCTCACTTGACATGATGAGCTCATGAATTCCATCTACAATGTCCTTTTTTTCTTACTCCAAATGAATTCATCAAGCTTGATGCCTTGATCCTTTTCTATTTGGGTCTGCCACCTTTGGCTCTAACTGAAACGTAGACGGCACTACCCCAAGATATAATCTTCTTAAAACAAGTTTTCCCATCTTCAGAAAATAAAACAAGATTCATTTTGAGAACAGTTAGTTGCCTGGCTGCTACGTACCATCCTTAAAATCGGCTCTAACGGGATTAGGATAGCTAAACTAGAAATAGCTTACAGTGTCGAACATGGCGAAATTGCGATCCATCTATGACTGAGAGGCAAGTAATTGGTAATTTCACAGAGCTTGGCATTGGTTTTAATGGGAGCCCTCGCCATTGGGCTGTGGGATCGATCCCCAAGAATTAGTTGAATTGTACATAAGCTGGCCTGAACACCTGAGTTATAAAAAAAAAAATAGTGAGTTACTAGTGTAGTTGGCTTCAAAATGGAAAAGAGCACACACACATGGGGTTGAGATTTTGCACTATGCTATGTTCATCGGAGTATTAGGATTCATAGAATAGAAATCAAGAAAGAAAACATTTGTCTGTCTAACATTCCTAGTATCGGCCAATACTAAGCAGCTTATTTTCGTCTTTATTAAAAAAATTGGGTTTTGGTGTTAATTTTTTACTTTTTAGATTGCTCTCATCATGACGAAGCAATAATCCACAATAAAATTAATGCAAAACTAATAAATGAGAATTTTTTTTGAATAAAGACAAAAAAAAAATTCATTTAGATTATTTGGCCAAAATAGGCAGCACTCTCACCTACTATAATTATGTGCCCTGTCCTCGTAGTATTTGCACTCTCACCTCGCAGCTGGCATAGTTTGGACATCGTAAAGTCCGGGTTCATTGCCTCCCTCAGCACCGTCAAGTGGTGCAGATCCGGACCACACCAGCACCACACATTTTTTGGGACTCGCGACTAAGTATATGGACTTCATGTAAATGTGTGGTGTTGAAGTGATTCAGAGCATCACGTGGCTGTGCTCCAAGATAGCAGAATAATTAGAGTCACACCACACTACGTACAGGGTAGGACTACAGAGTACATGCAGAGGAATTGCAAGAGAAGAGAAATAGGTAGTGACAATTGCAGTATATCCAACAAAGGACATTTATATAGTGTCAAGATAGCGGTAAATACATGATCGAAACACATTTATATAGTGTCAATATGTTTGTTAAGATACAGTTTCGATTTGTGATTTATATGTGATTTTTTTTTACCTGTGCGCGCTTGGGCAGCCATGATTTTCTACATTCGGCTCGAACTGAATTGGAAGATTTTCCGAGGTATCCAAAGACCTCCTCTCAACGGTCCTTTTCAAAATCAGGAATAAGGTTAGAATCAAATTTAAGGTTCTCAGTTCTCCAATGAATAATGTCAAGTCATGTCCCCTAAAACTCATGCTCTTTGTCAACCTAGACATCTTTCTGTAAGATGTTTCTCTAGTAATTCTTAAGATGTTAGCTAGGTCTCCCTATTGACAAGGTGCTCCTTCCCTGCTTCTTGCAACATTTCTTTTTTCAACGAACTTCGTAATTACTAGAAGTCCCGGCGTGGATGGCCAAGTCGCGGCGTGAATTTCTTAATTCCCGTGTGGATGATCTATCTTTAACTGAACTAGGGGAGAGAATTAGTTGAAACACGCGTAAGCTGGCCCGGACACCCTAACCATCGGCCGTCAAAAAAAAAAAAAAATGCTCTGGGAGATTTCCATTCCATAAAATAAATGCTCTGGGAGATTTCTCTCCATTCTCAGAGTCAGGACCACCACCATCACCATGGGCACGTGAACGCCTGACATAGGGGCACAACCCTACCAATTCCTTCTTGATTTTCCCTCTCAGTGTCTCCAAACGGATTTCAGGTTATGGGTCAAGATTAGGCTCTAGCTGCTTGAGCTCTCCAAGAGGCTAGTAATTAAACAAGGTCTGTCTGTCTGTAGTGTGTTAGTTTGATTCCCAAGTCCTTTCATAAACTATTATGTCCTTTTAATTTCATGTTATTCCTCTTCTAGTATTATGCTAAAACTGCAGTATCTGATACGGAACCGTGGGTTCTGTAGTGCATTGAGCACTACCGGGTGTAGGGTGCGATTCGAGCCGTGCAAAAGTTAACAACTCCAACGGTAGTCTACCCATCCATTCAATCCAGGCCCAAGAACTGTTCACTGGTCCACAGAAAGAACTTGTTTCAACATCATATAGGAGCACCGTGTGTGTGTGTGTGTGTGAGAGAGAGAGAGAGAGGGAGAGAGCTTTAATTTGAGGTAAAGAAGGGAAGAACCATGTGGCCGGGTTGTGCACAAGGCAGAGAGGGAGGAATAAAGTCACAAAAAAAGAGAGAGGAACATTTCAGCAATCCCGAGGCTGTTTAACTTGTTTACAAGGAACAACCTTTGATCTGATCTGATCTGATCTGATCTTAAAAAGAGAAAAGAGAAAACAGATCCACACATACAAAAAACAAAACTGCAGAACCCTCTTTCCCTTTTTCATTCTGACAACCCTAACCTCTTTGAGACTACTTGCAATATCTTATACGTGTAGCAAAAGTAGAACAAAAGTAGAAGTGGCCAAATATTGAGAATTTGATCTGGAATCTCACACAGGTGTATAAAGATTTATGCTTCTTTTTGCTTGAATAGCTTTTAGTTCTTTTTGTCATAATCACGTGATCAGGGCCATTAGATTTATGTAGTACATAAGATTCAAAAAGTGAGCTAGCTTGTTATATAGATTTTTGAGGGACCATAAACCCACCATCTACTAGCGTTGGCCTGAAGGAATTGATAGCACCATAGAGGTTTCGAACCAGAGATCTTAAGAGATAGCAAACGCTTAAGTCACAAGCATTGACCACCATGACAATCCCATGGGGGTTACAGCTTTAGTTCTTTTACCACCAGCTCGTGGGTTTAATGGCTAATTACACAAAATTTCTCGCTAAATGCTTGAGTTCAAATTTCTGCAGTCACTTGGGAGAGCTAAAATCAACTCTTTAGTCCTCGGAACACACATTGAGAAACCAATTCCGTCCCCACCGAATGTATTATAAAATTTCTGTAGACGGTTGTGTGACGTTAAGAACAATGCTCCAGACCGATGCGTGCACTCGTTGAGTAACTTTGAATTGCTATAGATGGTTGTGTGATGTAAAGGACAATGCTCTTGACCGATACGTGTACTCATGGAGTAACTTTATCTCCATATCCATTACTTGTTCTAATGAAAGGCTTGGGTTCTTTCACACTAAATCCCACAAAACCTGTCTTTTCAATCCTTGTGACAACTTACAACCAATAGATTTCTCTCAAAAACTTTGTCTATAGTTTATTGGCTTTGGACAAGTTGTTTTTGTTATTTAGACTTTAATTAGTTGATATATATGAGAAGAATAATCTGTCTCAAAATCCGTGTCTTTGTGGGTTTTAGCTCATTTAGTCCATTTAGACAATAGGAAAACTTAGCCTCACTTTAGGTTCATACCCAAAAATTTTAAAACCGGGCCAATCCTTCAATCCATAGACCAGCCCAAAATGTAGGGTTCAATTTGTTTCGGACCGGCCGGCCCCGATCAAGCCCAGCCCACTCATACAAATCGCAGGCAGCCCTAGTTTCGCTTCCTCAATTTCAGATTCTGTAATTTTTGCTTCCCCTCTCTCTCGTCTCTCTCACCAGTCACCACCCCTCTTGACAATAGTCAAGTCTGTTGAAGCGCAAGGGTACTCTCTCTCTCTCTCTCTCTCCATAGACATGTTTTCTAGGGTTGTAGAAAAGAACAGTATTTGTAGCAATATCATATACAACGTTTCTCCAATCCTTCACAGGAAAGAACCCAACAGATTCACACCTCAAAACCCTAAAACCAAAAACCACCCTTTTCTCCTCATACCCTTATCTATATAGGGTTCAGTTTTGCTTTGCTTTTGAAATTTGCTCATTATCCTCTGTGATTATTGGTGCAATTTGTGTTTGGTTTTGGTTACATAATAAAAAACAATGGGTGACTTTGATTGCCAAAAAATAAGAAACATATGTATTCTTGCCCATGTTGATCACGGCAAGACCACGCTTGCTGACCATTTGATTGCCTCGTACGGGGGCGGGGTACTCCACCCGAAGCAAGCGGGTAGGCTTAGGTTTATGGATTACCTCGACGAAGAACAGAGGCGTGCGATAACGATGAAGAGTTCTTCAATATCTCTTCGATACAAAGACCATTCGATAAACCTTATAGACTCCCCCGGTCACATGGACTTTTGCAGTGAGGTTTCCACTGCTGCTCGGTTGAGTGACGGGGCTTTAGTCTTGGTGGATGCCGTTGAGGGTGTCCACATTCAGACACATGCGGTCTTGCGCCAAGCCTGGATTGAAAAGCTTAATCCTTGTTTGGTGCTAAATAAGATGGATAGGTTGATTTCTGAACTGAAGTTGAGTCCGATGGAGGCTTATAATCGTTTGCAAAGGATTGTTCACGATGTCAATTCTATTATGAGTGCTTACAAGTCGGAGAAGTATCTTTCAGACGTAGATTCCATTCTGGCAGGGCCCTCTGGTGAGGTTGGCGATGAGAATCTTGAATTTATAGAGGATGATGAGGAAGATACATTTCAACCCCACAAGGGGAATGTTGCTTTTGTGTGTGCACTGGATGGCTGGGGTTTCAGTATTAGTGAGTTTGCAGGGTTCTATGCTTCAAAGCTCGGGGCTAGCTCAGCTGCGTTACTAAAAGCTCTATGGGGCCCTCGGTATTTCAATCCCAAGACAAAGATGATTGTGGGTAAGAAGGCAATGGGTGGAGGAAGTAAAGCTCGCCCTATGTTTGTGCAGTTTGTGCTTGAGCCACTTTGGCAGGTTTACCAGGTGGCTTTAGAAGCTGATGGAGGCAAAGGGGTACTTGAGAAAGTCATTAAATCGTTCAACTTGTCTATACCTCCTAGGGAACTTCAGAACAAGGATCCAAAAGCGGTGCTTCAATCTGTCATGAGTCGCTGGCTTCCTTTGTCAGATACTATATTGTCTATGGTTGTGAAGTGTATGCCAGACCCAATTGCCGCCCAATCTTTACGGATAACACGTTTGATTCCAAAGAGAGAAGTTTTAAGTGATGGGATTGTCTCTGAAGTGCTTGCTGAAGCAGAGCTTGTAAGAAAATCTGTTGAGCTTTGTGATTCAAGTCCTGAAGCCCCGTGTGTTGCTTTTGTATCTAAGATGTTTGCTGTTCCTTCGAAAATGCTACCTCAAAGGGGCGTAAATGGTGAGTTTGTGAATAATTCTGCTGATGACAGTGAGTCAGATGAGTGCTTCCTTGCATTTGCACGAATTTTTAGCGGTGTTCTTTGTTCAGGACAACGGGTTTTTGTACTTTCAGCTTTGTATGACCCATTAAAAGGGGAATCGATGCAAAAGCATGTCCAAGAAGCTGAGTTGCATTCGTTGTATCTGATGATGGGTCAAGGCTTGAAACCAGTGGCGTCTGCAAAGGCTGGGAACGTGGTGGCTATTAGAGGGCTTGGCCAGCATATATTGAAAAGTGCGACTCTTTCATCTACTAAAAACTGTTGGCCTTTCTCCAGTATGGTGTTTCAGGTTTCTCCCACTCTTAAAGTTGCGATTGAGCCCACCGATCCTGCTGATATGGTGGCACTCATGAAAGGTTTAAGGCTATTGAACCATGCAGACCCATTTGTAGAGGTCACTGTTTCTTCTAGAGGAGAGCACGTGCTTGCCGCGGCAGGAGAGGTTCACCTTGAGAGATGCATAAAAGATTTGAAGGAGAGATTTGCAAAAGTAAGCTTGGAAGTTTCTCCCCCACTAGTCCCCTATAAAGAGACCATTGAGGTTGAGGCTTTCCATCCATTAGATTATTTGAAGTTTTTAAGTTGCAGCTCCGATTACATTGAGAGGACAACACCAAATGGTAGATGTGTTGTTCGAGTCCAGGTCGTGAAGCTTCCACCTGCTCTAACTAAGGTGCTTGATGATAGTTCCGATGTGCTAGGAGGCATTATTGGAGGTAAATCGGGTCATACTAGTGACAAAAGCTTGGAAACTCAGAGAACAAGCATCGTGGAAGACGACAACCCAAATGAAGTGCTTAAGAAACGGATAAGTGATGCTATAGAGAGTGATATGCCATCTGGAATTGCAGATATTGACAAGGAGAAGTGGAATATAGTGTGGGAAAGGTTGCTTAAGAGAATCTGGGCACTAGGTCCTCGACAGGTCGGTCCTAACATCCTCCTCACACCCGACGACTACAAAGGAAAGACAACGGAATCTGTTCTTGTCCGGGGTTCTCCTCTTGTGTCTGAAAGATTAGGTTTTGTGGGTGTATGTAGCAATGGTGATGAAGCACTGGAGGCATCATCTGTGGCAACTCATGCACTGTACCAAGAAGCGGAGACTCTTGAGAACAGTGTTATCTCTGGATTTCAACTAGCTACAGCAGCTGGCCCTTTGTGCGAAGAACCTATGTGGGGTTTGGCATTCATTGTCGAGGCTTGTATTTCTCCATTGATTGGGCAATTAAATGAATCTGAAACTCCTCATCAACAACCGGAACAATATGGGATCTTGACTGGGCAGGTTATGACAACTGTCAAGGATGCCTGTAGGACAGCCATACTTCAGAAGAAACCCCGGCTCGTGGAGGCCTTGTATTTCTGTGAACTGAACACTCCAACTGAGTACTTGGGCCCCATGTATGCAGTGCTTGCTAGGAGGCGGGCCCGAGTTTTGAAGGAGGAAATGCAGGAAGGTTCTCCATTGTTCACTGTGCACGCTTATGTGCCAGTTGCTGAGAGCTTTGGCTTTGCGGATGAGTTGAGGAGATGGACTTCTGGGGCTTCGAGTGCTCTGCTTGTTTTTAGTCATTGGGAAGCACTGTATGAGGATCCTTTCTTTGTGCCCAAGACAGAAGAAGAGCTTGAAGAGTTTGGAGACGGTTCTAATGTTCCACCTAATACAGCGAGGAAACTCATCGATGCTGTGAGGCGGCGTAAGGGTCTTCCGGTGGAGGAAAAGGTAGTCCAACATGCTACAAAGCAGAGGACCCTAGCCCGTAAAGTGTAGGAAGTTTTTCTGATCTTATGTTGTCATTGTCTCTTATAAGATTTCTAAGGGAATACATACTTCTTTCCTTTTTGCCTAAAAGGGGCTCTTAAACGATTATGCTCGCACGCAATTTTTGGCCATAGGTAACATTGTTCTCATTTTTCTGTTTTTGTAACAGTATCTGATTGATAGTAGTGATTAGTTCCAAATTGAGACTTTTGAAGTGTTGGATTAGTTTGCCGGTGGTGTATGAAGTTCTTTGTGGAGTCATTCTTCTTGTAGAATATTTTAGACTTCTGTTGTAAGTCGTTCTACATTCTTGTTGGTGATACTTTTTTTGTTGGTCAGCTAAATTAAAGGACCCGGGCTATGGAATTTTTCCCACTATAATTCGTTCATCTCTCTTTTATTTTTCTTCTTCCCTCTCCGGCAGCAATTCGGGAAAAAAAAATCTGAATATTCAGTCTCCATTCAAGAGTATTAACTATATGTAGGAAAGATAGCACCTATTTCAAGATCCACGTGAACTTATTGATCATTTCTTCATCAACGGCAAAAAAGAACATTTTAGCCATTGAGCACAACTTGCTTGGGAGAATCCTATAAACTCAACAAGGAGAGGCAAAACATAGTCAAATTTTAGCCATTTGGAAATTGAAATCTTAAATAGATATATTCATTTGATTGATAATAAGAATCCCATTTCATATAAGAGAGGAAGGGAAAAAAAAACAAGGAAACAAAACTTGTATAGCTAACTGGGACCACCTTACAAGAAAGGGCCTAAATTGGCATAAATTATTCAGAAGTAAGTTGTCCCATTGAGCTGACCTAACTGAGGTTGCTGCTGACAAACATCCATTTGGGCTGCAAGTGTTGCCACAGCCACTTCAGCGCCAACATTCCCGCTCATGGCAGGCCCCAAACGATGGTGATTGACGATTCCAGTGGGCTGCGGAGGATGATGGTATAAGCCTAGGAACTGCATAAGGGAAGATTGTGCTGCAGCAGGATTGAAGAAAGCATGACCGATGTGAGGCGACAAATGCGCCGCATGAGGTCTTTGACCTGTCATGTTGTAGGATTCCGTACTTGAGCTAATTGCATTACGATGAGCTACCTCCAGGCATCAGCAAGTAACCGCATCCACTTGAGGGGTGAAGATGGGAAGCTTTTTTAGAATACACAGGCATGGGCATTGGTGGAACGTAGACAGGAGAAAGGAACTGGTATGGCATAAGATTGGCAAAATGTGAAATGTGAACTGGCGAATACATTTGTGCAACAGGTGCCAATTGCTGTTGAACCATGGGTGGAGTGGACATGGTTATGCTGTTGGGCGTGTGCGATGTGACCAAAATGTGCTGTAAAATCACTGATGATGCGAAAAAATAAAATACTAATTGGTTTTAGCAATTTGGTACAAGAATGTGATGAGCTGCTCATATAAATGTGTCCAATATTCTAGGATTGAAGAATTTATGCTTCCAAGAGATTTATGTCATTCAATTTTATGTCCTGAGGAGATGGTAGACTGTGCCTCCTAACGTTCTCATACATTGCTTGTTTGAAATACGGGATATTGTAACCAGTCTGAGGATCATATGCCTGCTTCCGAACATCAGAAATCAAGACGTCAAATCAGAAGTAAAAAAGATATATGCACAGAATGCAACTTAATCTCCTTTGGGAGAATCAAGAGCTTAATAACATCAAAGCACACACCGAAGTTATAAACAGTCGGTCCATACTCTTCGATCAAGCAACCAAAGCTCTGTGGCCAAATTTGGTAAATGTAGACAGCTGACTCACCGATAAACTTGGTGATTCAGAAGCACATTGCTGCTGTTGCAACGTATTCTGAAGGAGTGTACAATGCATTGTTGACTCGAACTAACCCAACGTGAAATAACTGTCCAAATTCTAAAGACTTGAAGACTGTTGCAGCGTTGCTTATCAAGCAGCTGGTTTTCAGACACCCAACCTGATTTTGAGTATTGGAACCTGAATTTTGAACATGATCATCAAGTAAATCTACATGCTTGCTTGCACAAGAAGCACAATTTGCAGTTGAATCATAAATTCTCTTCAATTTAGAAATAAAGGACAATTGTTAAATTAATAACTAAACCAAACCGAGCCTTAAGTTCCAATCAATTGGGGTCGCTACATGAATCCATGTTTTCCATTGAGCTCTGACGAGGGCATCGTGTTCCATAACATCCAGTAATCCTAGATCCTTGCGCACTTGTACCTCTAGGAGGATAGGTTTGATGATGATGTATATAAGGATGGCTTGAGTGTATTTCCATTTCTCTGCTTGTACCTTTAGGAGGATAGGTTTGATGATGATGTATTGTAGGGAAATAGCATGCCTTGAGAACTTTAGTTCATAGTGACTTTGGATTTTGCACCATCTGCCAGAAGTGTTTAGCTAACCAAGGCCGAGTTGAAGTCTCTAAGGTCTCGAAAAACCACTCCACCAAGATACTATTGGAGACTTTGTATTCAGACTATTTTACGAGGAAATATGCCAAAGGGGCCTAATCTCCTCATCTTCCTTTATACAACCTCAAAATTCATGCCATACAATTTGAAGCTCACTTCTACACTAGTGAGAACTCAATGCCTAATTTTACTTTCGATGGAATTAGCTGCATACATCATTTCAATAATTGCCCATCCTTCTTTTCCAAATCCTTTGTGCTTTGAATGGGTAGTGATTATTGATTAACCTAAATTTCTTCTTTTCTTAATTTACTCTAGTTGGACTGTTGGACACCTTAGAATTGACCAACAGTCAAACACCATTATCTTACTATGGAAAAGAAGCATAAAAACATCAGAAATCATTGAAGGTTACCCGGTTTTGAATTTTTTCAGATTTGGCCCAGAGGGATAGATTGTCAAGTAGGAGCAATAGAACACTAGAGACAAGTGACAGAAGTGCAGATTTCTCAAACACCAGCCATAGTTACTAACAGAATCCCCACTACAAGAAATTTTCCTCCTCCACAGCATGAAATCTGAAATTGTTAGACAAAAGGAAATATTAAGGCTCTGTTTGGATAGACACGGATTTCAAAATGAAGAAATTTTATGTTCAATTTCAACAAGCATATGAAACTAGAGTAGACCAAAGTTAGAACATTTAATTCCTGTATTGTTACAATCATCAAGATCAAGGATCTGTGGCACGGTTTTGGGTAGAACTCAACCCCAAAAGCTAGCTCTTGAAGTGAGTGTGCCCTCACGCTTATATTCTTCACATTACTTTGGTACCTAGACGATGTGGGACTTCGCTTCACACCCTCCCTCACGCCCAGCGTGCTCAATCGGCAGTACCTGTCGTGTGCAGGCTAGGGACATGCACCCTACCCATCCTTGGCATACCCTGCTCTGATACCATGTTACACGGTCTAGGTAGCTCTTGAAGTGAGGGTGCTCTCACGCTTATATTCTTCATATTAGTTTGGTACCCAGATGACGTGGGACTTCGATTCACTCCTATTAACTAGTTATTTGAATCACGATTAGCCTCCTAAACTCATCTAGCAATCCATATCTGAGCTATCCATTAACTGTAAAATAATGGCAAATCCATTCGTTTGAAATCCACATTTATCCAAACAAAGCCTAAAAGGTAAATGAAGTTTCACCATTTATAGCACCATGCAAACCAACCGACCAAGCTCGAGTTTTGGGCTCGTTTAGTAAATGAGTCGAGCTCGACACTCAAAAGCTCGGCTCGGTTCGCAAAAGCTTGGGTCGTAGGCTTGACTTGTTTAAATAGGCTTGTTTAGTAAATTAGCCAGGCTCGGCTCGTTAGGGGCTCAGCTTGTTTACAAACTAGCGGAGCTCGAGCTTTAGTGTTTAGGCTCCTTTTAAGTAAATGAGCCGAGCTCAAACACTACGAAGCTCGGCTCTGCTTGTTTACACCCCTAGCTCTGCTGCAACGGATTGAAGACAGGCATTCCAAATTTCCTATACAAGCAGTCATTTAACAATTCCAGTCTCAAAACACTAGTAAAAAATTCTTAGTTAAAATGCCAAATCATCTTTATCCATTGAAGAACTTGAATGAGGGGAAATACATACTTTGGGTGAGGAATTACGGTACCTGATCAGATGATCGAGTTCGGCGCTCGGTGTTCTTAAGTTTCGTTGGAGATGGAGCCCTGTGTGTGTGTGAGAAGAAGATGCGGCAATCACAAACACGGTTTTACTTTTGATGAGTGTGTGGCCTCGTTTGTTTGAGCTTGTGGCCGCATTATTTGAAAAGCGTGAAACGCCCACTATTTTTGTGGACGCGCAATGTTGCTCCTGGCCGCATTATTTGAAAACCGTGAAGCGGACACACGCTTTTTTTTAAACTGTGGACGCGAAATTTTGCTTCTGGCCGCATTATTTGAAAAGCGTGAAACAGAAACACGCTTTTTTTAAAGCTGTGGACGCGCAAGTTTGCTCCTGCCCGCATTATTTGAAAACCGTGAAACGGACACACGCTTTTTTATAAACTGTGGACGCCAAATTTTGCTCTCTGTGAACTCACATTTCTGAAGCACGAGTTCGGCGTACATCGGGTTGCTACCCAAGATGAGAGCTCCTCCATCTCTCAGCACCACAGACGGCGGCGTTCGACCTCTACTTCCTCCACCAACCGACTACGGCGGCAACAACAACAGGATCAACACCTCACAACATCTTCCGCCGCTGTCCCGGCTTCGACTCTTGCCAGCTCAAGTACACAGAAATCAGGTCATCTCTCTCTCTCTCTCCATTCTTTTTCTGGGAAATTGCTGGGCTTTTGAAGCCTGATTAGACAGGGTATTACGGTAATTGACAATGCAAACAAATTGATTATAAATACTTGTTATACGCAGCCGAGATAACTTGTACGTACTCCATTCTTGGTTTGATATATAGTGAAAGTTTAGGGTGAGCCGTGTATGTTCTTTAACTACAACAAAATGAAATATTCGTTGGTGTTGTGAAGAACCATATAGTATATCTTCCGGGGATGCCAGAACAATTGTTGTTACATTCTCATGGATCTTGTGCATTGAAGAACCTTAATTAGGCTTCGTTCACTTGTCAAAAAATTAATGCATGAAAACTATTCCCGAGAAAATTATAGTCAAGCAAAAGAAAATGGAAATTATTTTTCTTTCATGCGCTCATTTGATTAGAAATTTTCTTGTTTGGTTGGTTCCTTGCCCACCTTCGTTATTGGGAGGTGGGTGGCATATGGTTGTCCAATCCAAAGGTGCCATTGATGGGATGTTTACTTATGTTTGCGATGTCGTCATGCTCATCGTCCTTTCAATGATCTTTGTTTGTGTTTGTAAGTAGTTGGGATATTGAAAATGTCAATGTAATAGACTTCAATAATCTCTAAAATGCCACTTGGAACTTTACGACGACTTTTTCCGGTGCTATTATGAAAGGATTTTACTGTTCTTGTATCCCACAAAACCTGTGTGAAGAAACTAGTGGGGGCTTGTGATGACAGTCTCAAGTCTCAACTAATATACTATTTAGCTTCCAGTGGAAAAAAGAAACAGAAGAAACCAATTTGAATTTGGAGAAAAAAAAAACAGAAGAAACCAATTGTTATGACAGACGTGATGGGTTGTTATTTTTCTAAATTGTCATTTCTTTCCACCTGGTTTCTTTCTTTTTTGCACTGATTGGTGTGCTCTCTTGAGAGTTGCTTGCTTTAAATTCTCTTAAGAGTCTTGGTGGATTTAAGTGTCGACCGTTTTGGGTGTTCTTTGATTGTGATGGTGCTTTGATTCGGTTTGCAAGAGAGCATTTTGCGGAATGTTAAGAGTGAAGCAGAATTGTGACGTTAGTCTTGTGTGGAGTTTGGAGAAGAATGGAGAGTGAAGCAGAATTGTGATGTTATTAGTCTTGTGTTTTGATTCGGTTTGACGAGTTGAGTGGGTCACACAAAAAAAATTCAGAATTTTGTCCCTCCCAGTATTCTCTCTTTTCTTGGTTGGCTAGGTATGAGGGATCATCTTCAAAGGAGTCTGATTTCGGGTGATGCATTTACCGATTATATTTTCTGCACTCGTGATGTGTTGATCATCTTTTTTTACAGTGTGGTCATGCTTGGAAGGTTCGCTGGTTCAGTGTTCAATTGAGGTGGTGGGGAGTAAGTTGGGTTTGTTCTTGACGGTAGAGCTTTGACAGCCACATGATGTCATAGAGATCTGAATTTTGGGAAGCTGTATTTTTCACTGCCTCATGGCCAATTTGGCTTGGATATTTTGCTGTGTTTTGAGGGTGTTCATATATTTGGTGGGTAAGGTGATTGAACTAAACACTAGAGTAGCTTTTTGGGTTGAGGCGAAGCACAAGAATTTGGTACTCTAGACAAGATGAGTCTCTGCTCATCTTACTTAAGCTTTCTCTGCTATGGAGCGCCTGTTTTGAATCTGGGCATGGCTGTGAAAATGCAACTCATCCATCTATGTAAAACTAAGTCAGTTGATGAAGTCTTTCGGCTAAAAAGTAGTAGTATTTGATTTTATTAGGCCTTCCCTTCTGGCTTTCATATGGTTTACTTGACATTTGTTTCAATGTAAGCAAATTACAAATTTGGCAATAACCAAAAAAACACATGCAATAACCTTCAAATGAGCACGAAACAACGTACGTGGCACGTTTGCGTGATGTGTAAATCGTCTTCATTTACTTGAAATGCTTGATGTTTTAGAATTTGCGGAAAACTTGAAAGAAACTTTCCAGTGACCTCTTCTAGTTTTTACTTTTCGCAGAGAAAAAGGAAATTCCTGGTTCAACAGCACACGAGAAATGACCAATGGGTCTGCAAAAATGTCAATCATTCAAATAATTATCATCACAACTATCAGAGAAAATTTGCACCACAATTACCGCTACTGTTATTTTTAGCTGTTGTGGTTAAAGGTAATAAAACCCTCGCTCCCGTATCCACTACACGTCATGAAGAACTCGATATTAAAAGTCCAACAACCCATCCAGAACTATACAAATAAGTCTATGTCAAACAGCCAAGCTACAACTCAAGAAATACCCACACAGTGGGAGAGAAAGTCCAGCATTCTTTTCTTTCTAACCAAATGGGAAAAGGGTTGCCGGATGTAGGAACACAAAATCTCAGCTGTCAATCTAAGTTACAAATTTGACAAGGCTTTCAAGTCATTAAATTGCTTAGGAAAATGAACGCAGAGCAAGCAATGGCTTTCTCTTATCTTTAAAGAGAAGCGAAATCTATTTCAGATGCTGAGGCTAACCAATAGCAGCATATTACTATGAAATGAAGTTTTACCCTGGTACCATTTGGTGTCTGCAACTTCATGGTGAAAACCCCACTAAATTAAGAAAAGGAAACACGGTCTGCTTGATCACCGCTGAATCGCAATTAAATCATGTAATCACAAGTATTGTTCTTGTATCCTGGCTCGGTTCTCTTCCCACCATATTCTCGCGTGCATTTCTCCAAACATTTCTCGGCTGCAATAAACATAACGAAATAATATCAACGGCCCAGAAAATATAACCAGAACTGTATTGGTATATTACATGGGCATACAAATTTGGTCTGTTTTGATTGTATTTGATATATAAAATGGAAATGGAGCTCTGTGCAACTATATTTTAATGGAGCACAAAATTTTGTGGAACCACATGCCCAGGCCAAAGTAGGGGGAAGATAAACCAGAGGGCTTGAATCAATCGGGGAAATAATAGGTGGGGACCAGCTTCAAACCCAAGGCACACAAATGTGCACGAGTAATTGCAAGGAATGCAGCTTACACAAATCCACGGAATGCAGCTTTTTGTGGGATTGATTTCTTATTATATCCAGTAATCCAGATTACTTAAAGATCAAAATGCCAACTCATTAGAAAGACAATATTGCAAATAAAGGTAAGTTTCACCACCATTGTGCATAGCACCATCGCTGAATCCTTAGAATCTTGAAAGGACCACATTCTAGAATCTAGTAAACTAACAACAAAAATACTTGTTTGAAATGCACTGAAAACCAAGACAAATATGTATGTGTATATATCCAATCTGTATAGATTAAGGATTGAAATTTCAGTATAATGAGGTTTAAAAGTGCCCCCAATTCAACCTTGATCTTGCCGCCAAGAGTGGCAGCAGTACCAGAATAGGTTAATCACAATGACCCTACTTTTTTACTCCGTATGTCAATACTCATATCTTTACTTAATAAACAGCAAAAATCTACCAACAAAAGCTATCAGCCAGGGGATGTAAAAGCAGCTATATTATATATGCCGCTGACTAATTCCAATTCAACTTCAGAACAAGCGCATAGAATTTACTTACCTGAACCGAACTCGTCGAAGCTCCCTAGTGCCACCTGGCAATGATCTGATAGTGATGTAGACTCCTGGCTCATCCTGTTCAACCCATTCAGTTTCCAAATCACTAGCATTACTGACAGACAGCTCCCCTGAGTGATCTGCCTCTCTTGACAAGCTACTCCTTCCAGAAGCATCCACTGATGATGTCTCTGTTTTTGCACCACTGATACTAGACAGTTTCGGGGTTGAAGCAAGCCCACTGGTATCATAGTAATGATGGGATTGGATAGGGTGGTGGTCAAGTGAATCGGATGAAGAGTAGTTCATCCCTGTCGGACGGTGGAAGTTGCGGGGTAGGCGCTCAGTGCTGAGAGGTGGTGTCACAGGGATGTGTTCAGCAGATTCAACCTTTGAGCTCTGAAAAAGGCATAAAGTGCTTGTTAACACCAAATAGTGATCTAAAACATTGAAATCATCTTGACTGAAATGACCCCTCCCGTGAATGGGGGTCTAAGTAGTTCTTGAATCCCTCCACGAATGAAGTGAGCAATAGATATTTTATAGACGTAAAACATGAGGATGTAATCAGGCCCGACATCAGAAAATGGTGTCAGCAGGTTCAGTGGGGTTGCATGTTGAGTGGCTGGTGCTGGCCCTACATGTGGTCTTCAATGGATCCAATAGTTCCCTATGGTGATCCCATCCCTTTTACAAAGACCAAATCCAATAATAAGTGGCCCTTCTTTTTGAAATGAAAAGACCACAAGCACAGTCTCCTCACGAGTGCGGGAGTACATCTATGTTTTATCTCAACCAGTATATCAAGCTAAGCTAATCCAACGGCCAAAAACATGTCAGAAACTCTCATATGCATGCATCATTGTCTCAGTCGAGCCAAATCAAACCCTCACTCTAGCAGATAACAAAAGAATGAACAGGTAGCTCCACATCGGAACTTTCATGCATCTTGCAACTCTCTTCTCAGGGCTCAACGGAGGAAATCAAAGGTTTCAATTGATGTAATTACTGATCTCAAAGGACAAGATTTCCATCTATGTAACAAAAGAAGATTAAGGTTGAGTAGGTTCATCTGAACCCACTCCAATAAATGTGGTGTCGCCACTGGACATAGCCACACAAAGAAAACAACTATGATCCTCCACAATCGACATGTAGGGATAATGCATTCAGTTATATTCCCATCACAAGTGATTTTGAGAGCATTCTGAATGCATCAAATAATGGTTATCAATGATCTCAATTCCATGGGATTTTAAAATCAGAACAAGCCATAAAAGGACACCATTCACCAAAATACAAATGTGCAACAAGGCAACAACATTCCACACGTATGAATCAACTGATCTAACAATTATTAGTAAGCCATTAAAATAGCACTAGGTTCAGGGCTACAGGCACTGCTGTAATCAGGGTCCATAAATAAAATCACTAGAGAGATCACTACTGAAACTATGATGAATCCACACCATCTCCGGAGAGCCATGTGCAATATTACTAGCTAAGTGAATGAGAGCTTACCTCATCCTCAGATCTTGCTGGTGTTGGTCCCGGTACTGTTTGTTGATTGAATCTCTGAACATTGTATAATTCCATAACCTTGTCGTAGTTCTCAGCCCACCATCTTTGAGCTTGCCATTTATTGAACATCTCGCGACTGCCCAAATCAACACAACAATCATCAGCGCTCCTAACCCAAACCATATCCAGAGGAATGAGGTGGGAGAAAATATAAGGTAGCTCTTGGGTTAGTAGAGTGTTCAAATCATTAAATGAATTACAACACCTAGCTGTGCATCAATCTAGTTCACAACCAATCAAGGACCAAAGGCACTTACTTGATAGTAACACATGAAAAACGGGGAAACAACAGCAAAATGATACCAGGGATATATTTTAGATCCCAAGGCAAATGCCTTGTCAGCTAGTACTTTCCGAGTTATTCTAGCACAATAGACGAGTTTAACTAGTGTTCTTTGCACTTCTGTAATTTATGAACCGACATACTGGTAAGAGTCAAAATAAATTGTTGAATAATGAAGACCTAAAAATCTCCAATGCCGCATATCTACGACTTGGTATCAAACCATAAGGTAGCAAACTCACTAGCCAATGAAAATACAAACCCTGGTTCACAAAGAAAATGTCAAATGGGGGACTCACGTTTTGAGTCCTTAGTTTATACGTTAATAGTTACCATCATGAAGAAGGTTATTAAAAGCTTAATTAAGAAAAAGAAAAGGCAGTGAATGGGGTAGGGTACCAACACCACACGCACCAGACAAGTTAATAATTTTCGGCTTTTAGCAGCATGCTTAATATATGATCATCAGCACCCTATGCTTTTACGGTATTTGTGAAGATAAAGGTTTCACTGTAAGCAGTACTAAAGCTCCCAATTAATCCACAGAAACCACCACAATTGGCAAAAAGTTGGGAGGCCGTGGGCTCACTAAATGATGCCTCACCACAGTGCACCATGCCACCACATTCTCCCATGACCTAATGACCCACATTAGGTTTCTAGGAGTTATTTAAAGAGATTTTCCCATCGCATGGCTGATTCTCATCAAACCAGATGATCTGTAGTATCATTCGTTTACCAAAGACGACCCGTTTGATAGTCTCCAATTTTTGTTCATTCTTTGCAAAATCCAATGAATACCATACGGCCTGTTTAGTTCAGTACCCAAGCTTACCGTTATTCTGCACTTTTAAGTGAAATAATCTGGGAGACCCATCTCGGGGCCACCTCCTTAATTTCAGTTTAAAGCCAAAAAGTGACTTCACATGCAAATTCAGTATAGCTACATGCCTACATCACAGACAAATATAAATAAAAACCAAAATGCAAAAGGCCATGGGCCAACCACAATCATATCCACTTTATCGAAAACATTTGATCACCACAAAACATCAGTACTTTCAAATTGAGATAGCAAAGTTCTGTTCTAAATACTAAAGCCCTTTAATGTCAATCAAATTCCACAACACAGTCCGCTTTAGCAAGATTGTGATAAGGAATTCCCAAATTGCACGGTGATTCTCATCAAACCAGCTGATCTTAAGTACGATTAGTCAACGAAAGAAGACTGATCCAAAAAAGGCCTGATTTGGTTTAAAAGGTGACCAAACCTGAGAATTATTCAGCATTTTGAAACAAATTTCTCTCGAAGACCCACTTTGGGGCCACCTCCTTAACTTCGATTTAAAGCAAACCAGAGACTGCACATGCAAATTGAGTGTAGCTGCAAATTAAAACTCATAATGCAAAAGCCCATGGGCCAACACTTCACATCTACTTTATTGAAAACAGATGATCACTCGCAAACAAACCATAACTTTAAAAAATACTAAGATCAAGAACAGGGGAAAAACAAGGAGTATTACCTGAACCGAATCCGCTTCAAATCGTTCCCTCCTTGAGGCAGCGAAACAAATGTGATAAGAACACCAGGCTCCACCTGGGCAACCCATTCCTTGGGCTCATCTTCCTCCATAAACACTACTGATTCGGTCCGGCCGCTCACCGACGCCGGCGTGATTTCCCCGCTAGATAGCCCCTTCAACCTTGCCTCCATTTCCTTCCCCCACAGCCTCGGGGTCGAAATCGAGCTACCCCCTGTCCGTCGGTACGAGCAATTAAACCTCTCTGATACCGAAGCCACATCGGAATCGGCGTAGTTCCTGTTCCGGTTGTGATTCGAAGAACCAGAACACGGCGGCTTGCAGTTCTTGTATGCTCCCGAAGCTTTTAACGCAATGTCTTTGATCTGAAAATTGAAACAAATTGTCTCAATCTGACTACAAGTTCCATATCTATCTTTGATCTGAATTTTTAACGGAACAATCAAGAAAAGAAAACAAGACCACGAGACACATAGATTTTTATGTGGTTCTCCAATTGTGTTACAGTAGTTTAGATAGATATGGAAATAGTGAAATGACGATCACAACTCACACCAAGAAATCGTCATTTCACTATTTCCTACAATCAATTCAGCTAAACAAACACTCCCTAGAAATTCGAATAGAGCAAAAATTTGAGATTCACGTGGGTATACCTGAGAGGTAAGAGCTTTGATGGCTTGCTTGGTGCTAGGTGTATTGGCGGTGTCGTCGTCGTCGTCGTCGTCTTGTTGCGTGAGAGATCCAACGCCCAGCTGCTTCGAACACGGCATACAAGTCAGCATCTTCGATTAATCTAGTCCACACAAAGATTTTCTCCACAAAGCTGCTAACAATAACTTATTACGGGTTAGATCTCCCGTTACAAACAAATGTTGCTTAAAACAGAGACTTCATCCACGGTGAAGCAGCTTGAAACGGAACGAGTACATCGAGATTCTAAGTACAAATCCAATCTTGAAAAGGTATAACCAATCTGTTTGGATTCGAAGAAAATTGGAAGGAAAACGATGATACGGTGACGAACAATGAATACTACGGTCAGGAATTCAGTCTCTCACAGTGGCAGAAGTGCAGGTGAGACAGAGAAAGGTGAGAATTGGAGTAATTAATTAATGAGTTGATAGAGATGGAAATACAGACAAGCATGAGTGAGACTACAAAACAGAGAGAGAGAGAGAGAGAGAGAGAGAGAGAGAGAAATTGGGATACAGAGTGACAAGGTTGGATCGAAATGTGAAACAGCAAAAGCCAGAGCGGAAGAGTAAGAAACAAGCACACAATTTCCTCTTCTGTGTCTACAAAAACACTCTCTCTCTCTCTCTCTCTCTGGAATTAAAATATGGTCTCCATCTCTCTCTCTCTGTATAACTGACTCACAGAGGGTGATGCCGTGGGAGGAGATTGGTGGGGATATCAAGGATGCAATTTGGCAGTATTTAATAAGGGGGAAGGGGAGAGGCGGAATGTGCGCGGGGGTGGGTTTTGTCTTGTTTATTACTGTATCAGAAAGTCTACTGGCACAGTAAATCTGTGCACATATCGTGCACAAATTTTTATGTAGGGTCTATTACGGGTCCTATATAAGTGATTCGAACCGTTCATTATGTTTAAAATATTTTTTCAAGTGCCTCGGCAAAAAATCAGCTCAATCCAACACCTATATGTACTTGATCTAATCGTCTAACTTTTCATTCTCTAAAAACCAGAATGAAAAGTTAGATGATTAGATCAAGCACTTATAGATATCGGATTAAGCTAATTTTTCGCGGAGGCCATTAAAAAAATGTTTTAAATATAATTAACAGATCCGCTGTGCCAGTAGCAAGGTTCGTTTATTATAGAGAGAGAAGACCCACCCCAAATATTGGAGCAATGTATTTTCCGCTTGACGGAAAAAAATATTTGACTTTTAAAAAGTGTTCCAAAATGTTTGTCCATTTCACTTCTAATTGAATTAATTTTTCCTTTTTGCCATTTTTTTAGTTGGAATAAATTAATTTTTTTTAAAAAAAATTAAGGATAAATATAAAAAGTTGTATCTTTTAAAGTGTAATCATTGTGTTCGATCCCTACAAAAGTTGGATTTTTGAGATTGGACAAACAAATCAGAACGGATGGAGTATATGTTATTATTGCATGGATCGAATATGCGCCTCTACGTAATAATGAGATACATCCTACTAATACAGTGACAACAATCACATAATATCCAAAATGATACATGATCATCAAAAAGTCTTTAGTGTCGTCTCATATAAATTTTTTAAACTTTAATTTAAATTTTTATACTTTTTCATTTCTCTCGTCGAGATGAACAATGTAGTTTAAAAATTACGACGAAAAACTAAAAAATATAACTAAAAATTAGATAATATTGACTGACTTTAGCACACACAAAAAAATGGTTCAAGCTCAACCTAATTCGCATTATTATTATGTATGAGGGTTTCTATTTATTTTTTCCAAGTGTGAAGTTGGGTTTTGATTTTTTTTTTTTAATTTGACAAAAATTGCAGAAGTTTGAATCGTGTTATTGTATACATTTACATAGATGTCCTCATATATATTCGGGTGAATTTTCCCCAGGTCCACTGTACCATATTCCAAACCCCATAAGTTCATTTCTAAATTCTATAACCCCTTAAGTCCACTAACCTACTAATCAGGATATAATAAACCTGTTTAGTCTAATATACCCCTATTTTTAAAAAACCTTTTGCCACGTTTTGTTATCTATTTGAAAAAAAAACGTTTGAAATTTCTAATCCCTAAAATCTCTCCCGATTTCTCTCCCGAAAATTTATCCTTCCCTTCAGTACAAAACCCTCCCCCCCTCCCCCCCAGCCCCCCCTCCCCCCAAAATTTCAGAACGAACAGTGACTCGCCATCGCCACCCACCTCCCGTCGCCGCCTCTCCCCCACAATTTCAGAACGAACAGCGACAAACATCGCCACCCACCTCCCATCGCCGCCTCCCCCCCACAATTTCAGAACGAACAACGACAAAGATCTCGTCGCCATCGCCACCCACCTCCCGTCGCCGTCACATCGCCTGCTCGCCGCCTGCTCCTCCTCCTCCTCGCCTGCTCGCCGCGGTGCACTCCTCCTTCTCCTCGCCGCCCTTCGTCGACATCCATGGCCGCTACCACCATGGCCGAGTTCCCACCCTCCATCACCGCTACCACCGTCGCCGACACCTTCGTCATCATATATCTGTTCAAAACATCAGGTGCCCTTCCAAATCGTAACAAATAACTCGATCTTCGTCGCCTTGTGTCCCTCGGTATGGTTCTTTGCATTTGAAGGGTTTATACACCAGTAAAAACATAAGAATTCCTCTCTGTTAGGGTTTTGTATGTTGTATTTTTGTTTACCTGCTGTTGGAACATATATGGTTATATGTTAAGATCTGTTAGGGTTTTATTTTTTGTACTTTCGTTAGTGGCTGTTAGGTACATATATGGTTATATACTCATATCTGTTAGGTTGAAAGTATCGTTTTCGCTGCAGTTCGGGATGCTCCTAAAGTCGCACCCCGAACTGCGGCACAATTTTGTGTCGTGGGGGCTCCTGCCCCCATGCCCCCGGTTGTAAACATATAACATTGTAAATGTCATTCATATGTTATTGTGTAACATTATATAACGTTATATATTCTCCTGTTGGTTGTTTATAAAATGTCATTTTGTTCTGTGAAGATGTATGGTTGCATAAATAAGAAGAACAAATTATATAACGTTATATATTCTCCGGTTGGTTGTTTATAAAATGTCATTTTGTTCTGTGAAGATGTATGGGTGCATAAATAAGAAGCAGAACAAAAAAACATATAAGGTTATGTATGATCTGAATATATAACCATATAACCATATTGTTCCTTACTCGTTATAACCATATAACCCTATAAAAGAATAATAAACCATAATCATATATAACCTTATATGAATTGGTCAGCGCAGCGGCCTAACAGACCTGAACATATAATGTTATGGTATGGTTGAATTAAGTTAGGGATTCGATTGATAGTATATATAGTTATATCAATGTTGGTTATATACTAATTTTGTTAACGGCTGTTATTTGTGCAGTTGTTCAAGCGGTGAAGAGTATGAAGGGAAAGAAGTTACGAGATCTCCTTTTTTTATATTTTTAGAGTTAGAAAGGACAAAATCTCATGTATAACGTTATAAGGTTATATGATTATTTTTTGTCACATGTATTACGTTTTTTTTGTGTATTATTGAGCGGACCAATTCAATAAAGTGAAAATATAATGTTATATGAGAGTTTTTGTGCAGCGAAACTCAAAAAAAATTCAACAAAGCAGTTGAGATCAAGATGTAACTCTAAAAAAGAATATACAATGTTATACAACGTTATATCAGTACAATAACGTTAGATACAAAACTGATCCAACATAATACTTGTTAAAACTTGATCATATATATGCATAAACATATAATCATAATCATATATAACCATAGACAACCTTATATTTATTGGTCCGCGCAGCGGCTAATATATAACGTTATATATGTACAATAACGTTATATATAGTGTATCAGAAAAGGAGAATCTTCGACTGTTATATAACGTAATATAAGTACAACAACGTGATTGACGTGATTTCAAATAGAGAGAGACGAGAGAGAGAGATACCCGTGATTGAATGGATAAGTACAAAATTAGAAGGGATAATGGAGAGATAATGAGCTAAATGGATGGGATTTGAATGGAAGGGTAAATCTGTCAGGGATTATTTATCTTTTAAATGAAGTGGACTTCATGCCTTACCAAATACCTATTAGTGGACTTAGTGGGTTAGAGATTTGATTAGTGGACTTAGTAGGTTACAAACATGCTACAGTGGACCTCCCACCAATTTTTTATATATATTCCCGCACATGATACAACTAGGATTGAGATTAGAAGTTCACGGCAACGCTTACCGGAAGGTCTCGTACTCCTGTCACACTCTCTCACCCCTTCACCAGTTCACCTCACGTTGCGTTTGTCACGCTCATCAGTCGGTCTGCCTCAATTTTGACGGGTTTCTCTTTTCCCCTCCCCATCATGTCCTACTCTACGTCATCTCTCTTGTAAAAAAAAAACAACACATCCTCATCAGGTACGAATATGATATGATCTAGATTATTAAAAAATAAAAAAAAAAACCCATCAAATTTCAGTTTGAGTACGATAGAAATTGTGTATTTCGGATTTCAATTTGGTTTCGTTTATCCAAACCGAACTGACCCGTTACCATCCCGAGATTGATTCCAAAGCAAAATCAAACCAAAAGCAAAGCAAGCTAAAGCATGAGAAGCTAGAAAAGAAGCTTCGGTTGTGACCCCACTGGCTTTGGTGTCTTCCTTCGTTACCCGCATGACGGGCTGGGAAGCCTTTGTTTTTTATGGGAGTGTTGTTTTCAGCCTGATCATCTTATTTTGTCTGGAAAAGAAGACCGAAAATGAGTTAAAATTACCTGTTCACATTCTTGTCTTTTTGCAAATGTTATCCATGTCTTTTGCTTTATCGATTTTATATATCGAGATGAAAATAACCCTAAAACGTTGATCATGGGCCGGGGTGTCTGGTAATTGATTTCGTACAATCTAATACTTTTTGAAAACATATGTTAATTTGTTTCTTAGTTGACCCGAGATTAGCGACCTTCAAATAATTATTAACAACGAGCCATTTTTTACGAGCTTGATAAGTCAAACACACTACACTTATTGAACAAATAGTATATTGTTCAAGTTCTGGTTCAAAACTTTTACTCCACAACTTTTAAAAATGTGTTCGAGTTTTATCTGTTTGTTTCACAATCAATGAATTTTACATGAACTCTCGATAAGTTGAGCACGAGACAAGAAGCAACTTAATTTAATTTGAAGATGAACGAAGCCATTTCCTTTTGTTTATACGGGGGGGGGGGGGGGAAAAATTAATTTTTATTTTTTTGATCGTCTTTATTAGATATGGAGTAGTACTTTACACTTTGATTCCTTGCTGATCATCAGTTCCATCTTGGCTTTAGCCTTCGACTTTTCAACTTTTCCAAATGGGTCCCTAAAGTGCTGGATTCTCGCCCTTTGTAGTCCAATTGGAATTCAAATCTAAAATCAGTACAGCATGGAGCATGTACCTAAAATTGACACAACAAGCCATATTGCCCGCCCAACATTTCTATTTTCTGCCCCAGTTTGTGAGGATTTTTGTCTCTTTTTGCGGTTTCCGCCGGTCAATAGGCAACAAACTGTGGAGATGATCTCATTGAGCTAATTGGACAAAAAGATGCACTGCTTAAACAACTACTTTGGCCCCGTTTTTATGGCATCAAGTACAGTGCTGATATATGTACAATTATTGTATATACAAATACCAAAAATAGTACATATTTGGATCACCGATAAGGTAAAATCATTGAGCGGTACTATCATTGAAATAACAAATCATTAATTTCAAAGCCCTATAATTAGTTAAGATGCATGCGCATGAGTTATTTTAAGATATCTGGTATGGAAAAGAAAATAGACAAGTTCATATACCGTTCTTTTCTTTTCTTTTTTGAAGATAAGTTCATACGTACACTTGTTCAGTGATATTTGATACGTGCTGTGCAAGAATGGCTAGTGCACGTAACGTACGTTTTTAAATCACTTAACAAACGCGCGCACAAGCCGCTACGAATTGTTCTCAACATTTCAATTCGAAGATAAGCCTTGAACCCTAGCACCACCGAATACAGAGCAGGGAACTTGATTTTTTTTTTTTTTTTTTAAGAGAGACAGTATCAAAGTGACATGCACATGCATGGTATATCCAAATGCATTTTTTAGATAACAAATATAATAAATGAAATAAAAACCCAAACGTACTATGGATCTCTGTATCAAAGTGGGGGATAATTAATTTTTGTAGAGGCATATATATATATATATATCAGGACGGTTCAAGGGACACCCAAATAAACACCTAAAAAAACACCCCAAATCTCAATCTCATAGTTCCCGATCAAATTTTTATGATCCGAACCGTTCAATGTGTGCAGAATGTGATTTTAAGGGTGCTTGTGAGAAATTAGCAAAACATATGACCGGAAAGTGCTTATTTTGAGCAGTTTTTAATTGAACCATTCATTAAATCTAAGTTAAAAACTGCTCAGATCAAGTCTTTTTCGGTCATTTTTTTTGCTAATTTCAAACGGGTACCCTTAAAATCACGTTCTGATCATATTGAGCGGCTCGGATTATCAAAATTTGATCAGGAACTATGAGGTATTTTTTTAGGTATCTAATTAGTTGTTCCCGGAACTGCCCCATATATATATATATATATATCTGGATCACATCCATCAAATTCACGTGATGATTACGTGACCATATTGATTACTACAAGTCCTATAGTGGAGTACAATGGCAAGACATGATGCCTTTTCCCTCACATGCATGCACTACGTTTATGTGCCTACCATAAATGGAGAGAGAAAGGAAAGCCTTAATTAATCCACGTGGAAGAGCCGGACTTCTGCAAAGATTGAGAGCCGTTATTATTACTCTGTCTACATCGGCGTCGGAATGAACGGTGAGCACGAGGGCTGTGGTGGTGTGGTTATATCAAGTTCAAGACCAATAATTGAGCTAGGCGTCCGGATCAACTTACGCGCACCTCAATTAATTTAAAAGCTCGATCCCAGCTAACTTGCGGGAAGTACTGTTACATGTTTTGTTTTTTTTTATTGGCAATCAAACTGCGTATTTGGTTATTGTTTCTAACTTTTTATCTTACGGTGATTTGTAGTACTTCATTCGTCCCAAATTGAATGTCAATTTTTGATATCCGTACTAATTTCAATTCCTTATGTCTTTCAATATGAATCTCAAAAAATATGCAATATAGATCTTGTTTGATAGGTCTCGATTAGTTTTATTATACAAATATTTTTGAACTCATGCAAAATATTATAGATTGAAAGATATAAGCGATGGAAAATAACACAATTTTCAAAAATTGTTATCTTTTTTGGGACGGAGGGAGTATAAAAATTGATGCAAGACGGGTTGGCAGAGAGCTTTTAAGTATTAGAAAGGCAAAGGATTTGAACAATCAAACTTGATTCGAGAGGGTAACGCAACTGGTAAAAAAGACAGAGGTAAAGTGTATTACAAATTTACAAGCACAAGTCTCTAGTTACTTGACTCCGCCATGAAAGCAAATAAAAGTCTATGATTCATCCTCTCTACAAGTGAAATTTTGTACGAAAATAGCCAAGGAGTATGACTCTGATTTAGTACTGTGCGGTCATGTGACTTAAAGTTGCAATCGATGGACGCAGTTGGAAATCAACCCCCAAAAAAACTCATAAATGGTCCAATGATAAACCAATCTCCTTTCTTCCGACGAGTTTGGAGTAAACACATGCTAATTGTGAGATTGTGTCTCCTATACCTATTTCAAATCTGTCCTACAAACATTTTATTTTCAAAAATGTTAGGATACATGATACTCGAAACATGAAAATGTTCATGCACATTTTCATGTTCCGAGTGTCATGTATTATGCTACTCCTCTTTTATTTACATTGCTAATTAAGGACAAACATGGAATTTCACAATCACCAAAGTGATTGGAACTACTTCAGACCAAAGAAACTTCTTTCCTGCTTAGTGAATTTAAATAACCTTTTCCTTTCCATTATTGCAATGATAGAGGAGGGGCGTAGGGTTTCCTTATCCCGAGGTTCTGGGTCGACAGCTTGATCTTATATACTTAATACATAATTAACGATTTTAATACCTTCAACTTAACCTGGTTGATGTAGTATTAATTAACACCCTATAATTAAATACAGGCCAGCTAACAAAGTGGAAGCCTATGAGAGTAGTTTAGGGTTAATTAAAAGTTGCACGACGTCTGTGCTTTTCTTTATGGTAACACAACTCCAACTTACTTTGTTTTTTTAATCTCTGAAAGTAAAAAAGGCATCTTGATCAGTTTAAAATTAAAATAGGGTTAGATGTATCTTTCTAACTGGCAGACTATGTATGCATATGATTGTTGTATACTATATGTGAATATATATAACGTGAGGAACATCCTAAAAAGTAATTTTTTATTTTTTTTACCGATCAAGGTGTTCGGGTCAGCTTATATGCATCTCAGCTAATCTTCTTTCCGGTCTGGTTAAAGGCAAGCTATCCATGCTAGAATTGAGAAATTTACAAGAAATTACTTTATTGCGGTCGAACTCCAAGAAACGAATCATGTTCAGTTATGTGAGGAGCAAATCCACCAACCAACCGAACTAACGCCGGCTGCTATTCTAAAAAGTAGGTTGATTAGATATGCTTAATTTGCTTGCCCAAAGTGTGCGACCACAAAGCAAACTATGTGGTTGTTCTCCTAAGTTTTTTTTTGCGTTGATTTTTTTGGAGTTTTGTTTTTATTTAAATTTTTTTTGTTTTGTTTAGTTTTGCGCTAATTTTTGTTGTTGTTTATTGATTCTATTACTTTTACTCATTTTTTTGGAAATTACTCTATCCAAGAAAAAACTCAAAAAAAAACTTCTTGAATATTTTTAAAAGTATTTGGGTAAAAGTAAATTTTTTTTTTTACTTTCTCGATTTCTCTAGTCGAGACGAATCAATATATAATTCACAAAAATTTAGTACAAAACTAACAAATACGAAAAAAATTAAAAAAGACAAAATAAGAAAAAAATTGAACAAAGACAAAACAAGGAAAAAGTCTAAAAAAAAAAAAACGGGGCCTATAAATTAAGCATAATGACCACAAGCAAATAAAAGGTGCAGGGGTGATTGTGCTCCTTAAAGTGAAGGCTTTGCAGATTAATTAATATGCTTTGCTTCCTGAGATGCAACCCTGTCTACCGCATGTGTCATCTATGGAATGGTAGGTTTGTTGGAGATAATGAGATATATTTAGGGAAATGATTTTGCCACACCCTTTTTTGTTAATGCCACACGCTGCAAGTGTATTTTTGCACCAAAAAATACACTTGCAGGGTGTGGCATTAACAAATAAGGGTGTGGCAAAATCACTAGCCTATATTTACTCATCTTTTTAATCCCAGGGGTTGGCAAACTGCCAGAGTGGCCGGGCATGAGAAAGCAATAGTGTTTGACTTTGAGGTTGCATGTTCGAATCCCACGGAAGCTAACCATCCCAAATCTTGGGGCCTCTGGGGGTTATACCCGGTCATTACCTTGATCAGGATTCTGAAATTAGTCGAGGTGCGTACAAATTGGCCCAGATATCCCGGTTAGAAAATAAAAAAACTACTCATCTTTTTTCATGCAAATGCTAAATCACATGAGTGAACACAAAGCTTTTGGGCCGACAACAATTGGGATCACGCGAAATGATCACTTGGCATTTTCTCGTTCAAAAAACTAGTTTGTCTCAAGTGTCCGGCTTTGTCGAAACAATGTTTTAGATCAAGCGAACAAAACTAGATTCCACTCTGTTCGTGAGGAGAGCTCAAGACAATAGATTAGCACTGCTCCTCTTGCAAGGACGGATTTGCTTTGCATTTCTCAACCAGTACGTGAGCATAAATATCTAATATCTTTGGCTCGTTAAGACTCGTGAATAAATTCGAGTTCAAGACAAACCTCGGCAAGCTTGACCGAGTTCATTTTAAAACTTAATGAACGAACCTGAACATTCTAAAGCTCGGCTCGTTTACGGTCCTTTATTGTTTGATAATGGTGCAAGCCGCAAGGAGATGGTGGTTGCAAGAAGTTGCCTCCTAGCTCCGTTGACCGGGTAGGTAATTGCATTGATTGGGTACTTTCGTGAGGGTTCAAACCTCACCCTCACTTCTTGTTCTTTTCTGTCGCCTGTCGGGAAGCAGAAGTGAGGGTGAGGTTTAGGGAAAATGACGGCTCATGACGTGTTTTGATAATTAATGCCCGCCACTGACATTTTCAGCATGACGGATATTAATTATTAAAACATGTCATTGGCCGTCATTTTCCTTGAGTTTTATTACTCGAAGCCCACCCACAAGAAATGAGGGTTCAAACTAGGGGTGAGCATGGTTCGGATTGGTTCGGTTTTGTAGTAAACCAAGAACCAAACCAATACCTACGGATTATGAATTTGGAGAACCAAACCAACCCATAAAAGGCATAGAACCAAACCAATCCAAACCATATAAATACGGTTCGGTTTCGGTTTAAACCACGGTTTGCTTTGAATTAAACTATCATCTTCAAAAAATATTTAAAAGTACTTAAAATTACAAAGATAAATTAAAAGAAAACTTATATTAAAACCAATTCTATTCAAATTATCAAAACACACTAACTTCAACCAACTAATTAAGAGTAGAATACTAATAATTGTCTCAAGTCTTAAACTAAGAAAATGAAATACTGATAAGTTACTAAATAAACAAACTAAGAATACCAATTATTAAACATCTTAAGATAATTTAACCAAATAAAATGCCAAAGATAATTCCTAAAAACTATTGAATTGAAATAAGGCAGCAAAATGGCTGTGATAATAATTAAATTATATATAATTGTATTATACGGTTCGGATCGGTTTGAAACCATGACCGTGAATGTGAATCCATAAACCAAACCATATAAAGCGGTTTCTAATTTTTTTAAACCATGATCAAACCATATTACTAAAAAACCGAACCAAACCTTTCGATTTGGACTGGATTCGCGGTTTGACGGATTTTTTGCTCACCTTTAGTTCAAACCTCACCCTCACTTCTGGGTGGGCTTCGGTAAGAAACGCCCAGCCGGCCCGATAAAGAACAAGTGTCCATCTAAGTTGCATCGAGTGTAATTGTTGGGCTTAACTATGTTGGTGTTTACTGGCTGAAGCTTTTGTGGGCTTGAGCAACCCACCAAGGTAATGAAGCCCGACTTCTCACAATGTCCGGAAACGGCCCACAAAACTACACTGCGACACCATAAGTTTTTTTTTTTTGATTCACGATAGGTAATATATTTTTAGCATTTTTCATTTCGGTGTTTTGTCGTCTTTTCTGTATTTTTGTCGAATTCACGTTTTAGTTTTTGGATTAATCTTTTGTCCCGGCGATGAGAGGGGACTAAAAAGGAAAAAACTATGGCAAAAAGCAAAAAAAGTTCGTTGAAGACAAAATTTGGGATTTTTTTGGGGTGTCTACAATGTCGTTATATCAATTTTTTTTCAACTTCGGCCTACGTTATTATACTTTTCCTATTTCTCTAGTTGTTGGGCGGAATGATTAATTTCAGAAATTATGATAAAAAAAATAAACAAAAATTACAAAAAATGAGTTTTAGCAAAAAAAAATATCAAAGACAAAAATTTTAGCTTGAACTAATGTGTTTCAAAACATACCTAAATATAATTTCGAGAGCACACATAAAAACAAGTTAAGAAGTACTACTACTCCATTGAGATTTAAAAAAGGGGTATTACTACGGCCCCATTCCGCTAATTTTTTATTTTACGAGGCAAATAATTTTTTTACAATGTATTACTTATAATTTAGAAAATAAGTATTTATTTTAAAAATAAATATTTACTCCATTTTGGTTGGTGGAACGCACCTGGAGCCTGAACAGTAAGTAACTTAACCATGGTTCATATCTCAAGAATCAAGTTATGGACTGGGGTTTGGGCTTGGCGGGTCAGTAGCCTGAACAGTTTAGCACACCATCGGCCCCCGTCTTCCGGTCTCTCCTGGTTTGGTTCTAACTCTTCAGAACTTCGGCGCGGCGGTGCCCCACCGTCGAAGAGAGAGAATCCACCCTTCTTTTTCCCCTCATGTGATCAATCTCCGCGTTCGCAGATCGACACCCCTCTCTCTCTCTCTCTCCGTTTTCGTGGTAAGCAATCTCTCTCTCTCTCTCTCTTAGTAATGGCATAGATACAGATGTCGACGCGTATATCACAGGGCTTACAAACACAAGAGGGCGTGGGGGGGTTTCCCATGGATAGACACATTTGTGTGATTTCACACAAGTTGAACTCTGTTGAGGCGCTGTTGAATAGCTTTACGCTAATATTCTAGGGTTCCCTCATGATTTGAAATTTGAGTAGGTTTCCCCTGCTTTGCTTACTCTCTAGCTAAAGCAAATTGCTTCAACACTAATTTTGCTACCCATATGTGGTAATGTTTTCAATCTTATTTGATTAGACAAGTTTTTTTATACCAGTACGGGCCTCTTCTTCTACCTGTTATCAGTAATCAGTTTGGTTGGGGTTCAATGCTACATTGTTTGTTGCTTACATTGAGTGTTATAATTGCTACTCAAGCGACGTTAGACGGAGCTAAGCTACTTAAAAACTCCCTTTTTTAGTAGAGTTTTTCCTTCTATGACTTCAGTTAAAGCTTATCATGAGCTTAAGGCAGGCGTCGAAACTTCCTAACACCCTTTTGGTCTTACATTGTGACATAGAGCTGCTATTCTCCTTTCATGTGTAAAACTACTAAAACTTCTAGCAGAAGAAACGCTCCTCAACTTGTCAACTTGAAAGTGTGATTCCTTGTATGCGGCTCGACTCTTCTGTGGGTGAAGTGCCTTGTAGTGGTACTGGTATGCTTTAACAAGGACAACTGAACTGATTGTGTGGTTACATTACTAGTCCTACGGGTCCTTCAAGTTATAACCACTTATGGGACGGAAGAATAGACTTCAACTTTGCAATTACAATTTTCTTGTTGTTTTCGGCGATGAGTATCCCCTCCAATGCAGTGCTCCTTAGACCCACCCCGCAAGGTAAAGGCCAGATACCTATACCACTCACAAACCACATGTATTGGGTAAGCGAAGGCGTCGCCAACAAGAGTTCAACACGAGCTCAACGCATGCGCTTCGGGTTATAATTTTTTCTTTAAGACAAACTATGATGTTGGGTCTAGTGTCAGGTATGGCTTAACATGGCCTTTCCTGATTATCAAGCCAAACTAAGCTCCCACTCAATTGGGGTCTACGATCTCATGAATCTGTTTGTGCCATTTGGTTTTGTAAGAGCCTTATGATCAATTAAGTTTCACAAACTCAATTTCTTTTCACTACTAATCCCAAATCAATATAAGTCCCCCACCTCTATCATTTATATGAACAGCTCTCCCATCTCTCTCTTGCCTTTGCCACTACATAGCCAAACCATTTTAATCTGTTCTGTCTCAGCTTGTGCTCAACTGGTGCTACTTCTACCATTTCTCATAGTATTTCCTTGTCTTACCACTCATCCATGTAAGCATCCTTATACCAACTACACTAATTTCATTTTGAGTTGTTTCTAAGACGCTAATATTTTCCTTCTTAGTAAGAAAGTTAAAAAATGTGTAAAGAGTATGCAAGCCCTATAGAAAAGAGCCCAACATATGAGCAGGCTCTATACAGGTAGCTTACGGGTTAAAACACAGGTAGCTTAATGGAAACAGACCTAGCCAGGTTTAATGGGAAAAAAAGGTCCATTTGTTTTTAATAGAAAACACAGGTAGCTTAATGGAAACGGACCTAGCCAGAAGACCTCCGTTTTGAAATTACTCATACAGGCCTTTGTTGTTTCTGAATTAGTTTTCTATATCCTTTTCATTTGTAGAGGTTGTCTAAATTGCTATTATGCTTTTATCAGTAGAGCTCACTTAAGGAATGAATCTGCAAGAAGCTATACAGCCCAGACCATCGGCTAATGGATATGGTCGTCGGAAGGTTGAAAGAGAAAGTGTGAATAGGACGCATAAGTCGCAATCCGGAAAAACAAACTCGAGCAGACAGACAAATGCAGGTGAGGATAGTTGAGGTAGAGCTAGGTTGGTTATTGTTGTGTTGCATCCTTTGTTCTAACTTCAGTTGGAGCAGGTGTCCCGGCTGGAAGTAATGGTGGAGACTATGGAAGTCCTTCACTTGAGCGCCTAGTATATTTAACGACATGTCTTATTGGTCATCGTGTGGAAGTCCAAGTGACAGATGGATCTGTATACTCTGGAATATTTCATACAACAAATGCTGAAAAAGATTTTGGTATGTTCTGAAAGTTCATGTTTTTCCTGAAAAGAATGCATCTCCATGTGTCGTAGAAATTTTCTTACCAAACAATTACACACACTTTGGTATATACCCAATTGCTTTCCCATACTAGCTTTGTTGCCTTCTGTAGGTATCATTTTGAAGATGGCACACTCAGCAAGGACTGGTGCTTCCCAAGGACAGAAGTCTATTGCGAAGTCCGTCAGCCAGGCTCCTTCAAAGACTTTGATTATACCCTCTAAAGAACTCGTACAGATCACTGCAAAGGTGCTACTGGGTTTTCTTTTCATTTTTCAACTATGTTTACTACATTGTGGATTTCACCTGGTTCAAATAAATTAACATATTTTAGAATTTAGACTAATGAAGTTAAAATACTATTGTAAAAATGCAATGATGCCAAGGGCTGTATTATGGTAGTTGTAGCAAGTTGGGACTTCATGGCATTGGATGAAGCAGCTATATGAATGGTATTTATGGTATTGATCTACTCTTGTTATTCGCTTTGACCAGGGTGTGTCTGTAACCAGGGATAGTTTCACAAATGATCTTCAGCATGTAAAACAGCAGGACATCATGATCGACTCCTCTATATCACAATCTCATCATGTTGATGTGGAAAGGGATTTGGAGCGGTGGGTCCCTGATGAAGATGATCCGCAACGTCCTGAATTGGAGAATATATTTGATGACCCTTGGAAAAGGTTGCTACCTTTTCTGGTTCCTTCTACACATAAATAACTAGTTGGTTATCATTGCTGCAGTTTATTGGTGATTCTCTATGATTCTATTCTATGTTGCTTTGACAGATGCAATTCATATTTTGTACATTTAGGGGCTGGGATCAATTTGAAGCAAATGCAACATTATTTGGAGTCAAAAGCACCTTTGATGAGGAACTTTATACAACGAAACTTGAGAGGGGCCCTCAGATGAGAGATTTGGAAAGGGAAGCTTTAAGAATAGCAAGAGAAATTGAGGGTGAGGAAACCCATGATATACATTTAGCAGAGGTGATGACTAACTCAAAATATTTTAATTATTCAGCTCATACTCATATGTCCACTGAAAATTCTCTTCTTTAGTTTCTGAATTTTACAATTATGAATTCTTTTAATATCATAGGAACGAGGCATTCACCTTCATGAGAACTTTGATATTGATGAGGAAACCAGATTTTCATCGGTATTTAGAGGGGTTGATGACAGTGGATATGATGAAGATGAGGAAGTATTGTTTGAGACGCGTAATGATGAAACCTTCGGTGCCTCTAGTTCTGTTGTTAGCAAATCTTTTGGTAACTTGACCAGTGGAAAAACTGATGATGGTGCTCAAGTGTCATCTTGTTCTTCTTCTAAGGTAACTATTAGAACTCTTCTAACAAGCCAAGTGTATGGTTTCCCTGTTGACTGGGCTGTTAATATTTGAAAAATTAGCTCGATGATAAAGGGGTCACAACCTCTATAAAGTTGGAACAAATCAAGGCCCAAGGGAAAGTCATTAATCATTATATAAGAAATCTACAAAGTAACATGAAAATTCATGGGACTTCACTTTGAGCCGTAAGCATGAGAGTGTTGACTTTATATTAAGAATAGGGAGCGACTCTCCCAGATTTCCCCCATGTTTCATGTGATGTGGGAAGCCTGAGGTTTTCCCTAGATTTTCTCCAAGATCGGATCTTTATGAAGTCAACGGTCTCAGGCTTCCTGTGTCACTTTACACGTAGGGAGCCACTCTCCTTTCTCACCCTGTCAGGCTGCACCCAGCTGTTCAACACATATAACTGCATTGGCGAACATTGGCACAAGCAACTGAACTCCAAAAATAGAAAAGTGCATACTCTCAAACCGTCTAAATCAACCTCCCAGTACAATAGTAAATTATCTACCAACTCTACCTTTCTACACTTCTAGACATCCAGCGTCAGCTCGGACCCTTTGCCCAAGTCATTGATAGTAAGAATAGCATCCAGGCTGCCAAATGAGGGCAACCTTATTTGTAAGTTTTTGATAATAATTTTTTTTGCTCAGCAGGGTTAATAGTTATTACTTATTAGGACACCTGAAGTGGCTACTGGACGTGAATAATACTTACTAATTGCATCTTTTTTTTAAAAAAAATGTGACCGAGATACTATTTACTTGCTGCCTGTTCTGTTGGGAAGGAAATCTGGGTAACTTCTAATTTTAATCAATATGCTTTTCCTCGTATTTTTTTGGCATGCAGGATGAAGTACAATCTTCTCTGTCAAGCACCATGGAAGATTTACACCATGCAGATTCTGGTGATCACTCGAAACGGCCTTCATCTGAACTTCTCTCTAAACGTCCATCGTCGGATGGTGAAATCAGGTTCCTCATTATTTTTGCTGATTAAATGTCTATTTCTTATATTTTCATTTACGATTACAGTGTCATTATCACTTCTGTTCTATTATGTTTATTGGGTGTAATTCTACATTCTTACTTTTAGGATTCAAGAGAATCAATCCAGTGATCCGCTTGCAGGATATAATTACTTAAAGGAGCCTGTAGAAAAGGAAACGGTGAGTCAATCATTGATTGCTATTACGGTTTCTCATATTGATGTGAAGGTATCTCCAAACTGATTTTGGTTTTGTTGCTGATGACACTTCCTAACAATTCTATTTCTGTCATTTCAATGCAGTTGGCTGAGGAGGCACAAAAATCGAAATCGGAGGGTGAGTGGGCCTTCACTCTGAGGAGTCTGTGAACTTGTTATATGTTATTATGATTAGGTTTTCTGTACACAAATCCTCTAAATCTGTTGTTTATCCTAAATGGTGTTGGTGACCTAAATCCTTTGGAGATTTGCGGACTCCATGAGATGAATCCATGTACTAGCCATGCTCCGAGATTTCCAATTTGTGAGATCAAAGAGCAGTTGCCCTCCCAGATGGACGGGCTACAGCACTTAGGTTAGATCCAGCAGGGATGAGTGGAACGTAATAGTAGATGTTCGTCAGTGCTTTCTCTGTAGAAGAGGGCTGGAAGATAAGAAAGGGAAAATGAGGCCATAGTTATCGGCTTATCGCACTTATTCCTTACCTGTTAAGTTTAGTTTTTTGAGAAGTATTCATTATTAGCTGTTAGTGTGATGATCTTTTGTAGTTGTTTTGCATGGGGTTACGCTGCTACCCACACATATAAATAGGTACATATTTTACACAGATTTTTTGTGGGTCCCACACAAACGATCTAAGCCGTTCATTAAATGTAAAAAAAATATTCAAGGGCCCCCGCAAAAAATTAGCTCAATCCAATACTTATAGATGCTCGATGACTCGATCCAATCATCCAATTTTTCATTTTGATTTCCGGATAATGAATAGTTAGATGATTGGATCAAGAATCTATAAATATTGGATTGAGCTGATTTTTAGCAAGGGCCCTTGAAAAAATGTTTTACATTTAATGAACGCCTCGGATCGTTTGTGTGGGACCCAAGGTGGGCCTTACAAAAAATCTGTGTAGAATATGTACCCTATATATATTTGTGCTTAGACTTTTCGTATCCTTTATGTGGTGACCCATGATATGGTTGTGGATGCCTCTTACCTTATGTAGTTATATTAGGATTGGTATGTCATTCTTGCATTGGTTAGTTGATTTCGTACTTTTATCTGCAGTGGAAATCCTGATTTGCATGTACATTCGAGTGGTCGTAATTCTGTGTGCGCCTTCTGGGTTTTCAACCATTTAAAATCATTTGGCTTAAGGACTAGATTTGAAAGAGTAACTTTTTAAAATAGACGAGGGAATCTTCTATTGAATCATTTGAATGGGATATGGTCTCAAATATTTAATTTTGCTTCTTTTTTTTTTACTGGAGGATTGATTGTCTGCAGATTTGCAGTCATCTATGAGAACAGAGAAAGATGGCACTCATATTGGGGTGTCATGCCAGAACTCGACTTCACATGCTTCTACATCTCTTGGATCATCCATTGGTCAGGAAAAGAGGAGCTCTCCTGGTGAACAAAGAGATGATGTGACACCTGTGATACCACTAGGACAAACACAATCTGCAAGATCTCGAGGACGACCTGGCAATTCTGCGTCATCCACTTCAGAGCGCGGAGGTTCTGCCTCAGCTTCTAGCGTTCCTGGCTTATCTCCAAGCTCATCATTGGGTTCATTGACTTCAGAAAAGTCAACCCTGAATCCCCATGCTAAGGTGGGATGATTTGATCTTTTGTGGCTTTTTCGTGATTAAAGAACCTTTAGCCTCTACCATTCCCGATCACATGTGCATGCATATGCTTATGCTTTCCAATTTCAAGTGTACAAGTTTATACTGTTTTGGTGGGTTTGTCTATTAATCGCTGGGTGATCATGTGGGATTTTTTTTGCTTTTTTAAATCCTTGTTCAGGAGTTCAAACTCAATCCAAATGCAAAGAGCTTCATGCCATCTCATACTCCTTTAAGGCCTGCTTCTCCAGTGTCTGATGGTTCCTTTTACTTTCCAACTAGTGTGGCTGCTGGTCCGCACATGCATGGCATGCCTGTAGGTGTTGGGGTAAGTAGTTCAATGTGTTGCTTACGGAGTTTCTCTTAGTTCTAAGTGTATAGGGTGGCACCAATATGTTATTTGACTAGTTTTAAACATGCACTCCTCCCAACTGATACTTTCTCTGTAGTACGATTGGCCTGAATTAATAGTTCTTTCTATTTCGTATCTCAGTACTACTAGGTGGCAACACGTAAGAGAACCGTGTTTTAAATTTTGGGGTGCTGCTTCTCCCTTTGATTACATATGAGGATCCTTGCTTTTGCGAAGCTAGTTCTCTCTCTCTCTCTCATGTGGAGAATAGTCTTGTTATAGTTTTTCTTGTACTAGTAATCTGTGGAGAATAGTCTTTTATAGTTTTTCTTGTACCCGGCATAAGAATTTGGAAGATATCTTTGGGTCAAAGTTTTTATGGTTCTATTGTTGGGGAGTTTCACTTAAATTACGACATTTGGAATCCTTATGCTGGGTATTTAAGATCACTCTGTACGCATTTATTTGGACATGTAAACCATATTGGTAGGAATGGAAGTAGCTGCAATGGTACATGTTGAATTAGACAGTACTTGCTTGCAAACATTATATTCTTTTGCAAGCAAGGAATGTGGTCGAAAGAGTTGGTGTATGATTGCATCCAGTTCTGCTGGCTACTTGTTGATGGTTAATTATTTGGTTGTCACAGATGGGACCCTCGTTTGCACACCACCCTGTTGTATTCAATCCGCAAATTGCGCCAATGCCATCGCAACAGGGCTATTTCCATCCTAATGGACCTCAGGTAATCCGTTGCTTTATTAATCATCACCAGCCTATCTTGCTATTGTTCACCATGTTCATTCTTAAAATTGAATATAAACTTGCGTATTAACCATTGTATTCATCATTCATATTGCAGTACGGGCAGCAGATGATTCTTGGTCACCCTCGACAAGTTCTTTACATGCCAACTTATCCCCCAGTAAGAAAATTGGATCGCATCCGTTCCTTTATGCAGCCTTATTAAGTAGTTCCAGAAATATCTTTCCAGACGATGAGTCGAATGGAGACCCATATTTAAGCAAAAGTTTCTCCAACCAACATTATATAGGAATGTTAAAAATGGCTACCGCTTTCTTTTTTTTGGCAGTTGCAATCTTCAATTATTGCTCTGTTTGTTATTTTCTGCTAGGCAATTAGCGTGAAGACTTCCTTTATAAGTTGTGAATCACGTGATAAAAAAAAAACAGTTTTTCCTCTGCCAAATGAGTGGTGATAAATCTCTGGCAAGATAAAAGAAAACCCCGCATATGCATCACGACAGTAGCAATTACTTGCATGAAGCTAGACTTGCGAAATGAAAATCAGAAGACAGAGTCTTCTGCAGTATCTTTGGTACCATAATTTTCCAATTTGCAGTAATAATGCTAAACTCATCCTTTTGCATACCTTGTTTTTTTTTACAGGAAATGCCTTACAAGGGAAGAGATTTTTAGTAAATGGGTTCAGCCTCCGTCAGTGTCTCTTCTGCTCTCTTTACAAATAAGCTATTGGTGCGAGACTGTTAACAATTTTCCATTGAAAAAGCCCAGCAGGAGGTGAAAGACCAAGCACTATTTGCAATGGGGCATCTTCTCTGGAATTCCATTAATTCTAACCTTGTAACCTTCACCATGCTCTGATGAAGTTGGTTGATTTTCTTAAAGAGATGCGACGGTGCCTTCTGAGTGGGTATTTTGACTTGATAAAGCTAGTTGGATCAATTCAAGGGGCATGCAAAAGTTTTACATTCTCTGAACTGTGTTTTGTGTGGCTTTTTTGTGTCCCATTTGGCAGTGATATGCGAAGTTTTCTTGTGGTGTTTATGGTTTGGCTGAACAACTCTCCCCTGGGTGATTCTAACTAGAAAAGGCTATTGTAGGACCTACTTAGCATGCCATTTGGTAAAGACAAATCAAGTTGATCGGACGACGATAAGCACATGGTTAGATCGTCCATGTCTTCATAAGATGGACAAATATTCTTTTCCAAAACATTGCATATGTGGAAGCACAGGTTTTGAAGACAAATGTGCTATGCGGTAATCAATTCTAATTTTATTGGATCCTAAAACATTACATAGTGTAAATTCTATCCGCCATAGGTGGAAATTATGGGGTTTCCACCATCGCATTTGGGCCCTACAAGACTTTTTTTTGTTATAATCTGAACCGTTCATCTTGTAGAACATGTAGAGTAGTATACTTATGAAAAAAATCGGCTTGATTGGATATCAATAGGTATATCAAAATTTGAATTTTGGTTTACAAAATGGAGGGTCATAGATTTTGAAGTTAAATTGTTTATGGAAGTCCATTTCCTAAACCGAAATTCAATTTTTAATATACCTATTGATGTCCGAACAAGCTCATTTTTTGTGTGCATACACTATTATGTGGGCTCTACAAGATGAACGATTCAGATTATAACAAAAAATGCTTGATGGGACCCGTAACGGGCTGTGGTGGAAAACCAAAGGTTTCCACCTGTGGTGGAAAGAATTTTAACTCTAATCAAATTAAGATTCAAAGTGGACTACCTTTATTACACAACTTCAATTAGAAGTTGGCTTCCAAATAAATACCACTGGAATGCTGAATATTGTAGTTTATAAAGTAGGATGGGAGATTCCATTAGTGGGTATGATCTATAAAATTTGGTTAATCATCATCTTATAAAGTGAGCTGTAGTTGAGCTGATGTGATGTATTACCCCACTAATTATTTTGACAAATCTCTTCCTTTATGTTTGAGAATGGAATTGCCAATCACGCGAAACTAAAATAAAGGAGAATTTTAGTCATACTACTAGTTATTTTCACCACCCAAATGTCGTTGGTATACTTCTTTCGCTGACACCGACATAGATGTGTCGGGAGTCGTTCAATATGTGTGGATCTCACGCGTATCGTGTGGGACTCGCTTGCATTGAATATCTTTGTCTGAATTGTGTTTGGATAACTATAATAATATACACTGCTCTTCAAAAAATTATTGGATGCTAGATTAATACCTATAGTTAAGAAATTATCATTACCATTATGTGTATCCACTCATTTTAAACTGTTACTAATTAGTAACATTAGTACATAGCTGATTTTGCCACTCCTATTTTTTTTAACGCCACTCTCCTGCAAGTGTATTTTTGCACCAAAAATACCAAAAATACACTTGCAGGGGAGTGGCGTTAACAAAAAAGAGAGTGGCAAAATCATTTCCCTTATTTAGTTCAACAGTTGTAGATTATCACTAATTAATAAATTGTCGATACCTGAGCACACTATATAAACGATTTTAGCACAATCCAAACTAATCATTATCCTATGATCAATTGATTACACCTCCGAATGGTACCCATCTTAGGACCATAATGAAAATAATGACATGAAATACAAAGGCTATGTTTGGTAACACTGCCACTTTTCTGTTTCCTATTTTCTATTTGCTGAAATCAGTTTTTACTTTTCCTAAAAAAAAAAAGCAAAAGCAGAAAACATGTTTGTGTCAACCTGTTTTTTTAAAAAAAAAATCAATTTCTGAAACCAATTTTTACTTTTTCTAAAATGGTCTTTCTTGCAATTTCTCCACTAGTTCCCAAACAATACAAAGAGAGAGAGAGTCATCCTAGCCTTTGCAATCATGTTAGAAACAAATTCTATACTTGATATTCTGAAAGGGCCGAGTAGATAGACCAGGCACAGCCGGCTTAGAGGGAAAGCCGAAGCCGTTGCTTCCGGCCCTCGATTTTTTAGCCCAAAGAGGGCTCCAAAAAATACAGTTTTTTAGTTTTAAATAATAAGAAGTATCAATTGCCTTGCTTTGAGTAACATCTTTTTGATCATGTGGCAACTTAGGCTCTTTGGATGCTTTAAAAACTGGGGTCGAATCTCCATCCCTTAGTTTTCCTCAACATTTTGCAAAATTTTGTTCAAAGATGAGGAGATAAATTGCCCCCCTATTACGACTTTCACTTCGGGCCCAAATATCTTTAAGCCAGCACTGAGTCCAGGTGATTGGGTTCTTCTTTCCTAGGCCAAGTTATAGTATCAACTTTCATAAAATGATGGCTTCATAAGCCCAACGTATCCCTTCCGGCCTCCTCTCATCTCTAAGTTAAGAGAGTATATATATAGATGAAATATATATATGAAATTTTCTAATTCCAAAGTCGGTCCTTTATTGACTAGAAGGTTTTTCTCCTTCTGTAAGTACGGGTAATGGCCTGGGTAAGAGGAAATGAAAACAGAGTCAAAAGACCTCCAAGGAATTGTAGCGGAGCAGCCTGTTTTTTGTTTCTGAAAATAGTGAAAGTTGAGTTTTCTTACTTTCTCAAATTATGAAAATAGTGAAAGTGATTTCCAGAATTTGAAAGTGGAAGTAGTGTACCAAACAAACTTTCAAAGTTAACTTTTGAAAATTTTGAAAATAAAAACAGAAAACAGAAAATAGAATGGCTACCAAACATGACCAAAGGAATCCAAGCAAAACAGTCAGTAATCAATTGACAAACTTTTAAAAAGATGCTAATCCAGATTTTTTAAGGTTAGGAGAGAGAGAGAGAGAGAGAGGCAAAAAGAACTAACAATATGCTTGACTATTTGAATTCATTAACAACCATATAGTCGTATCCGAATGTGCAATGCAATAAGAATAGTAGACAACAATAGGAATATGAAATTTGATGAAGAACAAGAGCAATTTTTTTTTATCGTCAAAAAGAATTTATTAATTTTTGGAAATGATTACAAAGATTAAATAGGCCAAAGGCACAACAACAATTGCCACCCGAGACCCTATAGGAAGGCAGGGAGTCAACCAAAACAACAGAACCAAACGGAAAAAAAAAAAGCAGCAAAACAAGCGCAGCAAACAACGTCGGCACGGCAAGAAAAGCTTCCACCAGGATCAGACAACGGCAGGGGAGACAATAGAATGCAGCAACCAAAACAACAATGAAACAGCAGCCAACGCTGTAGCAAAAACTCCCGAACAGCTGAATCGAAACACCCAAACTAGCAAAGAAAAATCCTCCAAAAAGAAGCAAAATCGCCAAGCAAACACCCCTTCAGAAAACACCCTTCGGACAGATAAAAAGCCGCTATAAAGGAACAAGCAAAACTCAACATCAAAGGAGCATTAGACCGTAACGCCAAGCATGAAGAGGAGCCAGTTAACAAAGCATAGGTGTTCTGTTCACTACTTAGACTAACTCTGAATCAAAACTAATAACGCATACAAATGCATTATGTATAGGCAGGAAATAAAGATTTGATATGCACTTTTTTACAGAAAATATCATGTAGAGAAAAAGGTGTGGAAGTGAGGAGAGAGTGAGAAAGAGATATGGTATTGGACTTCCTTTTTTTCTTCATAAAAAACATGTAGAAAGAGTGAAAGAGGGATCGATAGACTTGATAGAGATCTATTCTTCGTATAAATTTTGATCACGTGACAACAACTTCAACAAGGGACGGGATGGAACGGGACAACTATACTTTTTTTCTTCATAAAAAACATGTAGAAAGAGTGAAAGAGGGATCGATAGACTTTGATAGAGATCTATTCTTCGTATAAATTTTGATCGCGTGACAACAACTTCAACAACAACAAAAAGGGACGGGACGGGACAACTATAGATGTGATTTGCGTTTGGATCCTTGGACATTTTGAAAACTCTGCTCCATTTCATTACATTAGATTACACATTTTGGTGGTGTTCTTCATTATTGTTATGGTTTTTCTCTTTCTTTTTATCCTGAAAGAAGTGTTGAACCAGCAAAAAAAAGTGTTGAACCAGCAAAATGTGCAGTGGAATTAACAAGACCGTTGCCTTCTAAATTGGATCCAAGGTGATGGTTTTTCTACGGTTAGGCCGCACACTGCACCCCATGCAGGCCGGCCATTTTTCAAATCTATTTTGGCTTCACGTTAATGATCAGGCTCGTTCATATTATACTGCTCATCGGGTGAACAATTATCAAGGAATCAAGTTAATTGGATGCCAAAGAGTATCTAACCGGAGCACATATATGTTCGAAAGAGATGAGCAGCGCACACTAGATTAAAACTTGAAGAATAATTCTCTTCCATCATGTGCTCAATCAGATACTCTTAAGTGTTCGATTAACTTGATCTTCTACATGTTTGTTCTACTCGGCCAGCACTATAATGAAACGAGTTCGATAACTGAAATAAAGTCAACATAGATTTGAAAATGACAAGATTGTACGAGACTATACGAGATACAGTTCACGACTGACCAAACTGTAGAAAAGCCATCTCCTCTATAAACATGGCAACCATGACCTTGATGGATCTTCCACCGATATGAATCTATGATATACCCATTAAAGAGTTAAATATGTAAATCAGTTCAGCATACCATCACTCATAAAATACAGCAAAAAGTTTAGATAAGGACAAAAGTTGGGATGATGGAGGGGCTGAATGGATGTTTTCGTAAATAATAGGGGGCAAACTAATAAAAAAGCACAGGTCACGAACTCTCGCAGCGCGTGTATTATGGGGACTTGGAGAGATGGACCATTTATTGATGGTGGTGCTATTCGAGTTTGAGTTCGTATTCGTTGATTAAAGCCTGATCAAAATAATTTATTACTATGTAAGAAATCAGGTATAAACATTTCTTTTAATTTTGTTAAGTTCTGAAACCAATCTCAACCAAATTACTACTCGTTCAACTTTTATGTTGTTTAAAGAATTTACTCGTTTAATCAAAATTAAAAATTGACAGTCCTGATCTCAAGCTACTGGAGATCGGGATTATCAAAGTCCGTTTTAGATTGACTCGTTTTGTCAAAATTAGAATTTGAACATTATTTTTAATACTTAAACTTAAAAAGTGAACTATTTGATTAGTTTGATTCGTTTATTGGTAGGAGTGATAAACGAGCCAAACATATAGTTGATTTTGTTTAAAAATTTAACGAGTTTTAAAAGGGAAATGATATTGGCACTCCAAAAATTGATGCAGGCACTCCAAAATCAGTGTAATTCCAAAGCCTTTTTTCTTTGTATTTTGGAGTGCCTGCATCAATTTTTGGAGTGCCAATATCATTTCCCTTTTAAAAATATGTTCGAGCTTAGTTTGTTTATGAGACGAACCGATCTCAAACGAGCTTTAATCAAGCAAAACACGAGTCGATCTCGAGTAGCTTGAATTTTTTATATACTCCGTATAATGATCTGAACGAGCCAAATAGTAGTTTATTCAAGCTTGTTTTAAAATCTTAACGAGCTTTAAAAAATGTTTAAGCTCGATTTATTGCATAAATAAATCAATCTTAAATAAGTTTTTAACGAAAGAACACAAACTCAATTACTCAAATTCAAATAACTTGGTTCATTTAGGAGCCTTGTTTGTCGGTCATAATTTGGGCTTATTACACTCTTTTTTTCCAAAAGAGGGAGTGGGATTACACTCTACGCAATATAATCGCGTGAACTGTCTGTTGAAATGAAGGGCGGCTGTGGTATTTAAGAGAGAGAGAGACAGAAAGAGAGAGAGAGAGAGAGAGAGAGAGAGACCTACTGCAATTCTGAACAAGAATTCACTACTGAATACACATCACACCACACAGAACAAAACAAACAATAAAATACTGTTAAAGTGTAACCAATATGAGAACTGAAAAAAAGATTCAATAGAAAGGTTCTGGGTGGGGTGGGGGAGAGAGAGTGATATTGTTAATGGTGGGAGGAGGGGGAAGACAAGTAGCTTCTTAAAGCCAAGAAGATAAGATACATACATGCATACAGCATATATGTGTAGAGCTTCATAGAGGGAAGAAACCTGGGGGGTTGTAGAGAGAGAAAGGGAGCAGGACTGTGGGGGGGTTTGAAGAAGGGAAACATGCCCTACTCCATTCCAACATTTCCGTAACTCCTTACTAAATCCAAAAGGTCTCTCTCACCTTACCTGCTGTTTTTTTTTTCTTTTCTTTGGTTTTACCCTACATGTAATTTTTCACCCATTTAAAAGGACATCTTCAAAGTAGTGGTCGAGAACTTCAAATTATATTTGTGTTATTATAGCTGCTGGGTTCTGATTTCTGGTAATGATTGGAGCTTGATACGGTTAGGTGGTAGTTTTAGCTGTTGCTGGTGTTGAAATCAGGTGGTTTCTGGTACTGGGTAACGGCTGCATGTGCTGTTGATTCCACAGTTTTTGCTGTTTTGATTATTCAAATGTTTGCATTTTCTGGAGACATTCTTGGGTTTTTATGATTCAAAGGGTTTCCAGCCATGGACTTCTAGGGAGAGTCCCTGGAAAACAGCTCTTGGCTAATCCCCATATGTTTTTATTTTCTGCCTTCTTTATACTCCTCTGTGATTGATGAATAAATGACTTTAAGGATAGGTTTTGTGCTCAATCTGATTTTGCTTACTGGAATATCCTTTAGTCTTTCTTCCTTCTACTTTCCTTTGTCCTTTCCTTTCCTTTTCTTTTGGGGGTGCACTCTGTTGGATTGTTCTGTTATGTGATTGGTTTAGTCTGCTGTTGTTTTCTGGCCATTTTTCTATCCATTGGGGCACTGGTTATTAGGTCCATCAGGTGGTGGAGAAGAATCCCTGATTTGTTTGTGATAGAGGAAATAAAGATATGGATACTAGTTAAGAGCGTTAAATTAATTTTTGAACGCATTTGGTGGTTATTTCTTGAGTCTTTTGGCAAATTGTTGTATCTATTTGTCAGATCCGTTCATCCTTGGTGGGTGAAAGCCAAGGGATGAAGCAGGTGAGCTGTGTGGAAAGGATACTGATGGAGAAAGTAATTAGGGCCCGTTTGGTTCGCATAGCTTAGATTTTTATTTTTTTTTGGGTAAGTTAAAACTTTTATAAAGCAACCAACCAAGACCAACAAGAGGTCAAAACCTCAGTACAATTAGAGCCTACCTATCCAACTAGGAAAAGTAAATCCAGAAAAAAAAACAATTACAAAGGACAGAAAATCCTAGAACTAAGGTTCCAGGATGTAACAAGAAACTGATTTGTATTGCTATGCTTAGATTTCTTACAGCCAAGAATAAGAAAATCATTTGCCTACCAGTTGCTTATTCTCTTACTCTGTGTCTTGATCTTCTTTGAAAGCAATTAAGCAACCCAGCTCCACCATAAGCAACAGGCAAACAAGCATGTGAACCAAACCGGCCCCTTAGTTTCAACTACGTGAATGCCACAAGTCAATTTTTATTAAAGGTTCTAGTGTTTTTGTTACTCTTGCGTTTCTGTAACTTTTATCTCTTAATTGATAGTAAAACATTAGATTGCTTGTATGTTGCCTTTGTTTGCTAATTTAGCAAAATTTCAATAACTGGATTGCCGCCAAACCACACTTGGGATTTCTGTTTTCTTGTGAGTAGGTAATATAAAAACAGTGGAAGTCACCGTGTAGCCATTTACCACCCAGAAGAATGCAGGATTACTATAAGAAAGATTGCGATCTTAGTTCTGCCCATTCAATGGCTCCACGTGTTGCTGGTTGTGCATCTTGGTGGACTTCTGCTGCATCTCAAGTCGAACAATCGTCTCTATCAAAAAATTTAAGCTTGAACATTGCGACCCCCAATCAACATGGTCACGTGACAAAGCAAATGGGATTTCAATTTCATGACCAGGACTCATCCTCAACTCAATCAACTGGTCAATCCTACCATGAAGTGGCTAGTGTAGAAGAAAGCAACCATTGCGGACAAAGCATATTCTCAACGCAATTAGGTAATTACATCCATTTGCTATTTTTTTCATTAATTTCAGAACATTGAAATATGATTTGTTAACTAGAAGTTGATTTGAGAATTACAAAAAGGAAAAGGGAGTATGCTTGCTTAACTCCTTTGATTGTGTAAAGGCACAGAATTGCCGTGGTTGATGGAATTGGTAGATTTACTGCAACTGCCTCCTGTGTTTAGCAAGAAGGTTGAGGGATTAATGGTTGACTTTTGGAAGTTGAAAGTAGGTATAAGGTTAGATTGTTATGTAATCAGTGTACAATGACAGCAATGTCAACAAAGTGTGTAAAATGAGCTTGCTTCAATAGAATTCATGCTTTATGTGTCTTACCACCAGTTTTTTGACATACTGTGAAATCTGTAATCTTGGTTTCTTTTGGCAAGAGATCAACTTGTCCCCTGAACATGCATGGATGTTCAGCTGTTTGTTGAAGCCTAGAAAATGCAACAGAAGTATGTCGAGTGTTGTGATTTACTTTGGGCATCGGCGGGAGGCTAACAGTTCTCAAGGACAAGTAACTAATGGGCAAATATGGGTTTTCCTTTTCATTTTTCATCTCTGGTTTCTCTGGCTGAGCATGGAGAAGGTGTATACTGTAATAGACATACAGATAAAATACACTGAACAAAAAATATACTTAATGGCTTCCCTAACACTAAAGTATGAACTACCCTTCCATAGTGGTTTTATAAAAGTTGCGCAATCTACTTCCCACTGAAGCTTTTTTGTGGTTAGACTTGCAATCAAATTGGGATTTTCTTCTAAATGAGTGTCTTGTTTTTTCTTCTGTACCTTTAACCTGCCTTGTTCATTGGCTAAGTATCCTGTTTTTTCAGGACATAATGGAACTCAGGGGAAGCTTGAAGTGGGTCAAGTCAAGTCAGATGTATCGATGGGAACTGAGGAATGTCTTCTGCCTCCTTCACATGTTGGTTATAGACAATCATTCGTAAGTAGAATAGGGCTATTCGTTCTAAACTAATTCTCCCCTGTTCACTTATCGTCTTTATAATGAGTTATGGTTTTCTGTTTCAGGCTTGCATTCCACTTTCATACACGGATCCTTACTATAATGGATTACTAGCTGCTTATGGGCCACAGGCTATGGTTTGTACAAGTGATGCAATTCTGATTACATTTTCCTATTGTATTCTGGACTTCTAGTAACCTCTAACATGAGTGTAGTTTAAAGGTGCAAATAAATTTCATTATAAAGAATCTGATTCTCTCAATTTACATAAAATGATTATAGAATTGTTCTATTTCTTGCAAGGAAAATGAATAATCGCGAGTGACTAGATATTTAATTGATCAGGATGTCAAATTACGTTGGAAACCTGGTAGTAGTTATTTGCATTTGAAAAATGTAAGGAGGTTTTTTTTTTTTTTTGTAGTGATCTTTGTATTGGTACTATTCAATTGTATGATCATGCTTTTTTGTGGTGTATCTGCTTCTATGTAATGCTGTGTTTTTTTTTTAAATTGGCGGCAGTCAGAATAGAGCATTTTGGAAGAGTTGAATAGTTAGATTAGCATCTTGGAAGATGAATAGGAGTGACCTCCTCTCTCCTAGCACCTAAGTGCACCCTTGATGCCGTTGGGCCAAAGGCCTCTTGACTTCCATGCATTGCTGTGTAGATGAAGCATTAGATCATAGCCTGTTTGAAAAGAAAAAAAAATATTCTGCTGGCCTTGGATATTGTTAGGAAAAGGAGGTTTGAAAAAAAAAAAAAGAAGTCATCCCATAAGAACTACTAGAAGTTTTATTGTTTATTTTTATAGTTTCACCTCCTTTGTTTGATTCTGCTTTTCTTCCAGCAGTTTCTTGTGTTTTGGTACAGATGTAGAGTTCCTTGTTTCCTAGTTGTTCATTTAGTTTATGAGGTATAACACTATATCCTCAAGGTGTCGATTCAAGAATGTTAATAACAGCAATACATATGGTTGAAGTAGGGAAGAAACCAAAACCAAAATGATTAACTTTTTTTTTTGTTGGTAAATGCCACGTTTTGTAGCCTATCAGGCCACTTTTCAGTGGTTGTAACTTGTAACGATTCTGATCTCCTTGTCTGGTAATCAACGTATGATCTGCTTGATTTCTTAATCCACACCACTTGTAGTGCTTTACTGTCCAAGAGGTGTTTTCCTTTTATGAGATACTTACCATTGCCGTATTGCCAGATTCATTCTCCCCAAATGCTGGGGATGGCAAATGCTCGTGTGCCACTTCCTCTCGATCTGCCCCAGGATGAGCCCATTTATGTTAATGCAAAGCAGTACCGAGCAATTCTAAGGCGAAGGCAGTACCGTGCAAAGCTCGAAGCTCAAAACAAACTTTCAAAAGCCCGAAAGGTACTACTTTTGAGCCTTTCGTATTTCGAAAAAAGCTACAGTGTGTGTATATTCTGGAAGGTATGTTTTGTGGCTTTAGTTTAGTACTTCTGTTGTTTAGTTAAAATAGGCTGGGTACCATAGAAAAGAGGAGTTATGCAGTTTTGTGGTTGGTTATGCAATTTGTGGTGGGTTTGTTTCATATTTTTGTGATGTGATTGGTTATGTATTTTGTGGTTTTTTTGTGGTTATGTATTAACATGAGACAAATAGGTACGTGGGGTGCGTATATGATGGTTACGAACAATTGTGATAGTTTCAGAAATTTTGGTTCCATGTGTACCATAGGGCTTCCCGTTATTTTTCAGCTTCTGTTTCCTGTGGCTATTTGACCTGAAAAAAGGCGTTGGTTTTAACTTATTCTCGTTCTTAATCTCTCAGCCTTATCTCCATGAGTCCCGCCATCTACATGCATTAAAGAGAGCTAGAGGATCTGGTGGACGATTTCTCAACACAAAGAAACTCCAAGATTGCAATTCTAATGATGGCATGACCAATGGACATGACAAATCGGGCCCAAACCGACTCTCTTTGACCTCTATGTCAGAATCTGAAGTTCACCCGCCTGACAACTACAAAGATGGTGCTTCGACAACCTCTTGTTCCGACATCACGAGTGCCTCCAACAGTAACAGTTTCTCCCATCAGCACGAGTTCAGGTTCTCTCTCTACCCTCCTTGCATTGGCGGGGCCATGCAAAGTGGCAGGTTCAATTCGCGTGGCATCAACCAGCCTTATCTCTCTGCCCACCTGTGAGAGATGAAGGCAACATTTGAATCAGCGGTTCATGTTGATCAAATAGGGAAGTCATTCTTGGCTATGTTTGCTCTGTGTTTGGTTGCTTTTATGGTGTTTTATTAAGAGTTCTTGTTCTATGGGTTGCTAGAAAACATGATATGTGAAGGTTTTAAGTTTGTTATTGGTGATTGGGGACAATGAACATACATTGCTCTGTGTGTCCTAATTTCTGGTACAGCTTTTGAATGTAAGGTGTGTGTAAGACTTCGCCACGATTATTTGCTTTAATCACGAAGTTGGAAATATTATTCGGGTTTTGTGCCAACGAAGAACCAGAGACTAATTCGTATGAATTGAAGACTTTGAGAACCGAACCGATTCATGAAACTCATAGAACCCGGGTCAATTCTTCAAATCATTTATAGCACTATTAGAATGGTATCGATGAACTAGGCAAATTGAAACTTATTTTTGATCGAATTCCATTGAAAGTCACAAAAAGCTAGTTTTACAGACACCATATTATGCATGAGTTTAGTTTTAAAGGATATATATATACCCAACCACAAGGCTAAAAAGCAGTTTGACATTATTACTGAATACTGTCACGAGAATTTTGTATAGAGGGGGAAAGGTCAAGGATTTACCGGTGTGAGATATCACATTGTTCGAGGAGAAAATTGAAACCATTGGCATAAATCCACGGACTAAATTATTCACACTATAAATCGAAAGTTTGAATTGGATTTGTAGTTCGGTAGATTTTTGCTCCCCTAGATCTAATCGTCCTTTGAATCGGGTTAAGTTTTTGCTCCCCTAGATCTAATCGTCCTTTGAATCGGGTTAAGTTAAAGTTCGCCTAATTAATCAAACTCGAGTACCAAAATTTTCATATTTCATATTAGTTCATCAAGTTAAGCGCGGCTCGATAATCAGTTCAATATCACTTATCCACGGGAATATTAGATCTCTAATAGTCCAATAATACCACATATATTTTTCGTATTGCATATAGTTCTTCAAGTTAATTGCAATTCAGAACTCTCTATTTTTAGAAAACCCTAGCTGCCTCTCCTAATTCATCAACCCCCCCCCCCCAGAATTTTCAGTCCATATGCGGCAGCGGAAGCGGAGGGCTTTACCCTTGATGGGCGTTTCCTTATTTTGGTAAAGCTAGCTTTTCTTGCTTTCAATAACTCCGAATTTTCAACGAACCTTTTCTCTCTCAATCTCACACATATGAGAGTTTCTTCGTGTTATCTCATCTTTTCCTTCCTGTTGGTTTTACCTTCATCACCGAGGTGCAGGTTCAGATTCCGACAGTGGAGGCGGCGATGGTTCCCTAACGAAGGAAGGCAGTTGCGGCGGCGGTCCAATGACAAATCAGATCAACCCAATTATAAGGTCCAGGGGAAAGATTAGATCTCTAACAAGTCCAAACAAAGCCCTAATCGTATTTGGGCCCATAATAATAAAGCCAGACCCAGTCAGGTCCATTAGCCGTTGACCAGTCCAAACACTGGTCCATCCATATATCTGTCTCGGACTCATCCCCTCTCTCTCAAATATAGTTAAACCCGTCTCCCCTCTACAGATTCAAATCCGCCCCACCATTCTCTCTCTCTCCTCAATTGCAGTCTCTCTCTCTCTCTCTCTCTCTCTCTCTCTCATTCCTTTCTCCCTCCTCTGAAAGTACGTGCTTTTGTTTTGCTCCAAAAATTCATTACTCTCACCCTTCACGAATCCTCTCTCTCTCTCTCTCTCTCTCTCTCTCTCTCTCTCTAAAACCTGTGTAATTTACATTGCCGTCTTCTCTCTCTATCTCTCTGTTTGTTTTTCTCACTCACTCTTTGTGGTTATAAAAGAATGGACGGAGGAGCGCAGTACAATCCGCGTACAGTCGAAGAGGTTTTTAGGGATTTCAAAGGCCGTCGAGCCGGCATGATCAAAGCCCTCACCTCAGGTTCTTTTCCCTGCTCTTCCTTTTCAGTTTTGTTTTACCGTTGCTTTTTTACGTTTTTTTTTTTGTTTCAATTGTTGAAACGTGTTTCGTTTCTCTTTTTGTTTGCAGATGTCGAAGAATTTTACCAGCAGTGTGATCCTGGTTTGTATTTTTTTCCTTTTACCATTTTTTTTTGGGTTTTAAATTTTTACCGGCGTGTGTGCAATTATGTTACTCCGGTTAAATTTTTGCATGTCGTTCGTTGAAGAAAATTACATGTTCTTGTTACGATTACGGGAAAAACACGTTCGTGATTTTGTTTTGGTTGTAATTATCCATTTTTTGAAATGTTTGTGTTGGAGAAATTTTTAACTTATATCAGTGTTTTCCGGGTAATGATTTTTGCACTCCCCGCTTTTCTTAAAAATGCATTTCAAAATTTGTCGTGTTAGAAGTTACGCATAACACAAGCACTAAAGGACAAATTTTGAGGTGTGTTTACAAGAAAGTGGTGTGCGAAAATCATTTTTCTATTCTCGCTATGGTTGTTGGATTGTGCGGTTTCTTTTTGAACAGGGATTGGATAGTTAAATAAACAAATTAGTAAACTGTATTTGGTTGGTAGTTTGTTTGTAGAGGATTGGTTATTCATCTGTCTATGTGATGGGTTTATATACTGATGCTATGGAATTTGTGGGTGCGTAACATTTGGTTTGGGTACTTTGGGTACCTAAGGTTAACTATCTGAACGGAATTGTTCAAGGCTTCTTTCAGGATTCTCTGCCATAAATTTGCCTGTTTTTAGATTCTGTGGCCTAGTTTGTGATGAGTAGTGTGTCATGACTCACATAGACTAACATTATATCAGCCATTCCAATAACTAGACAATTCAGCACCATGATGTAAAACTTTGAGAGCTAGAAAACTTCCAATCATCATGAGTGATATCAAGGCAAAGAGTGATGGATCATAAATGTGCTAATAGACGATTTATAGTTTTTCTGTAGCATTTGTTTCGATAAAACACTTAATTTCTAGCATTGTATTTGTGAGATTATCCGTTCTTCCATACAATGTCGTGAGGATGAGTGTGTTCTAATCCGTTCCTCTCTCTGTGAGAGCGAACTGTGAAACAAACAACTTGTTAGTGCCAACTGGCTGAAAGTCGGCCAGAGGACACTCCAATGCGTGTTGGACACCAAGATTTTGTAGCTGTTAATACAGCAAAAGTTATGGAAACTGTTGAACTGCTCTCAGAAAGCATGCTACTCGTGCTTGTGCAATTGCATGCCTACTTACATTTCTATCATCATCATTATCAGTTAAAGGGTTCATTATTCCTTGTTTTGTATTTCTTCTCTCCAAGTTTTAATCCATCATGATGTGGTTTGTTTCAATGGTTTGAAATATGTGTAATGGAAACTCGTTTTGATTGTTTTGGTTATCCTACCATTATATGCTTCAAGGCCTTCTATAAGCTAGTATGGCTAGAAGTTAAAAGTTTCGTTATTTGATCTGTGTGGTGAAGTTGTGTTACTGTAGAAATATGATTTTCCCAGTTTCCGTCACTCAGATTTCATGGCACTTAATTTTTTATTGTTGTCTCTCTCCAACTTTTGGTTTCCATATCAATACATGCTTTTATTGTGTTACACAGAGAAGGAAAACCTGTGCTTGTACGGATTTCCAAGTGAGCAATGGGAGGTCAATTTACCTGCTGAAGAAGTGCCTCCAGAACTTCCAGAGCCTGCATTGGGTATTAACTTTGCCAGAGATGGGATGCAGGAAAAGGATTGGTTATCTTTAGTTGCTGTCCACAGCGATGCATGGTTGCTTTCTGTTGCCTTCTACTTCGGTGCTAGATTCGGGTTTGATAAAGCGGACAGGTAACTGTAGTTGTCATGGATTGCTAACTTTAAAAGGTTTTTTTTTTTTTTTTTTTGTTGTTGTGGTTAGTGGTGAAAGCTATGATGACAATACCAATTTAGTTCCATGACATGAGCCTCAAAACTATTATTCAATGATGCAGTTTTTGCTGTTTTTATGGATAATGAAATAAAATAGATAATAGGCAGGGATCACTGGGAAGGTAGCACCAAAGAGCATCCGGCATAGATAATGACCACGTTTAGATATGCATATCAGATAGTGGTTCCTGTATTGTATTTGGTTCTACTTTAGATGGATGATTTCTACATTAAACCTAGAATTTTATCATTCGTGCAGGAAGCGGCTTTTTAACATGATAAATGATCTCCCTACGGTATTTGAAGTTGTAACCGGTGCTGCAAAGAAACAACAGAAGGAGAAATTGTCTGTCCCAAATAACAGCGGCAACAAATCCAAGTCAAATTCTAAAGCGGTAAACATTATATTTTCTTGGGTAGTACCTAATTGTGGTTACATATGCTTGTGTGGGTGCTGGGTACAGTGGGTAGGGACTGTCAAGTGTCAAGGTTGGACCAAAGTCCTGTAGTTTGTTTCTTTTTAGAATTGAGCTTATGGAAATCATAACCTTCTCCCTGGCGGTAGTAACTAATCTCCGCATCTGTTCAAGCTTGATTTTTTATTTTTATTTCTTTTCATGTCGATGTTGAACATCAGCTTAGTTAGCTTTAGAAGAAGTTAGCTTTGTTGAATGCCTAGCTGTTAATACGAGAATTAGGGAATTTAAAGCTTTCTCAGGATTTTGTTTGTGCCTTTTGAGATGTGAGGAGATTTTGATATCATTTTGACTTAGAGCGCGACCTATTCCAAATAATCATGTCTAATTGCCCCTTCTCTTTGTTGGTTTTTGGTGTGCACATAAATTGGTTTGAATCTCTAGGCCTGCCCTCGCTGATGTTTTTCAGCTTTTATTTGGGGGCAGGGTTTTGCAGCATAAAGTCCCTTTAGCTCCTCGGTTCTTGGAGGTATAGGGGGGCCAGTGTTTCGGTATTATGAGAGTAGCCACTTTGTGCATATATTGCCAAAGGTTAAGTTTGTCTCTAATGGTTCTGTTAATGTTGTTGTATTCTGTTTGCCCAACAGTATCTAATGTGTTGTAGGAGTAGCCTACTTGGAACTTTCCATCCTTTTCACATAGACCCTGATCTTGTCCTTATTATCCATCCAGTTATCCGTTCTTCTCTTTGTTGCTTTATGTGTGCTTTTTATTTTTTGCTTGACCAAAGGAGCATGGATCCGACTCTCAGGGAAAGTTTTCAAAGCCACAGCCAAAAGACGAAGAGGAAGGCTTGGATGAGGAAGACGAAGATGAGCATGGGGAGACCTTGTGTGGGGCATGTGGGGAGAACTATGCGTCGGATGAATTCTGGATCTGTTGCGACATATGTGAGAAGTGGTTCCATGGTAAGTGTGTGAAGATTACCCCTGCAAGAGCTGAGCATATTAAGCAGTACAAGTGTCCATCCTGCAGCGGCAGCAACAAGAGAGCCCGTCCTTGATGTAGCTGGGAAGTATGGGTTCTCTCTCTAGCTTTGTACTCTTGATGCAGTCAGTTTTTTTTTCTTCTTTCTGATTCGGCAGAACTTGTGAATGTGTACTTTTTTCTGGTTTGGGGGATCTTACTTTTTGTTAGACTTAGTTGTTGTAGCTTCGCAAAAAAATTGCCCCCATTTTATTTGAAGGAATTGCTATCATCTCCTTGTTGAATTTACTAGAAATTTTAGTCTCTTAGATCATGGTTTGATACAAGGCTTCTCTTCTCTCCTCTTCTCTTTTCAATTGAAGTTGATTATTTTGATTCCTCATTAATGTTTTATCTTTTGGAATGAGATTTTTTGAAGAAAGTAAAACGGCATGGGCTGTTTGCTGTTGCCTTCATCTGGAAGGTTATTATTGATTGCATACATACATACATACAGGTCCCACACAATTCACTAAATGTAAAATATTTTTTCGAGGGTCCTCGCGAAAAATCAGTTCAATTCGATATAGGTGCTCGATCTAATCATCTAACCATGACCTATGCACAAAATCTGTGCAGTTAGCATCACTCTTTATCAAATGATTTGTTTCGCCCAAAGGGTTTCTTTCATTGTTCTTTGTTTCTAGCATCAGGTAGTTTGCTCTTGGACATACAGAGAGCTGATCTTGTTGAGGTTGCCATACTGTGGAATGATCTAAGGAAATGCAATTGTTTTTTCTTCCTTCCAAACATCGAGAATTCTGGTATTATATAACATTGTGAATTTGGGCTCTTAAAGTTGTTATTGGAGACTCTAATATGCTGGGCAATGCTCTCTTCTCTCATCTCTATTGCTGAAGTGATTACTCGTTCTTCGAATTTTTTTCCCTATTACCATTACCTGGAGAATTGGTGTTTTTATCTTTCCGTATCACGGTATTAGCCTATAATTTTTCATTTGTCATTTCAAGATCTATTATTTAGCAAGGGCTTGGTTGCCTGGTGAACATACATAACCGTAAGCAGTACAAGAAACCAGAGAATACAGTCAATTCGTTTTCCTAAAATGTTTGTCAAGTCTACATAACAAGGACTTCAAATACAACGCTTTGTTTTCAAGAATTTTTAAAACTTTTTTCACGCATTGCGGCAGGTTGATGATAAATAAATTTACCAAAACTGTAATATTTACACGGCCAGAAACAGCTATACATTATGCCTGCCATTTCTCTTCCCTTTTTTCCTCGCTCGCTTTCACTATACATGTATTCTATTTGTGGATTCACTGTTCCGTTTTGCTAATTTTTAAAATGTCAAAATCCTTTAAGCAAAAGAAGAAACAAACGACACCTACATAGAAGAAAATAACAAACAAAGGCTAAGACAGAAGGCCAAAAACAAACCAAACCAAACCAAACTAAGGGACTCATTTCCTACCCTTAGCAAGAATCTGAAGAGGATCAGGGGTTGGCAAAACCATCCATCCTTGCACAAGAGCCCTTGCCTTCCCGGATGAAGCCAATGTGCAGCCTCGTTATCTTCTCTTGGGATCCATTGCATAAACAAGCCCAAATTGGTTTTAAAAGACAAAATCCAAGAGAACCGTAGCAACTTCCCAAGGTGGATCCAACTCCGGAACGCTTAATGAAATCAAACTAGAATTATCAACCTCAACAATGAAATCCTGTAGGATAGAAGCCTTGATGAAGAGGCATGCATCCCTTAAAGCAAGGGCCTCTGTTCCATTTGCTAACTTAGCAAACCGTATTTCTCAAACAAAAGAAAGAAGCTGTGTCATCTAATTGATTAGTCTCTTGAGTATTGCATTAGCTCAAACCACTGCACCAACAAATCGAAAGATCAAGAAGAAGAAATCAGTTTATACAGTAAAAACACCATGATCTACAAGAGAATATCACAACAAATAAGCTGCAATTGTTTGTTACTGTACAAACTTACCTGTCTCAATAAATCGGCCAGGGTTCTTGGAAGTGCTTCTATGTTCTTGAGGACTATATAGTACGGAAAGGGGAACGAGTCGAGGTACTTCGCAAACTTCATATTTTCACCCTGAAATGATGCTTCCTGGAGGCCCAAAAATGCATAATTAAGTTTATGGCAGAGGAGCTATTTTCGTTCAGGAAGTTATAAAATAAAAAAAAAAAAAAAGAAGGGAAAAACTAGTCAAGAAATTATTTCCGCACTCCCTTTTTGTACAAAAAAGGGTCCTTTTTTCTTAATATTATTACATTAAAATAAAAACTGCCTTCAACTAGTTACTTTTGGGGAATATTCTCACAAATCAAAAGGGCAATTTTGTGAAATGGGGTGTATTTTTAGAGAAGAGGGAATGTGACAACCACAATAAATAAAGAGATACCATGAGATCCATTATGGACTCTTGAGGGCTATCAAGAAGCAGAAATGCGACCATGCGCTTTCTACTCAAGACATCCCTTACGCAGCGCTTCAAGTTTTCCTGCATTTGATTTGGGTATAAACAAGAATCGGTCAAAAGTACAAAAAAGTACAAACCATATAGCTGCAGGAGATGAGCATAGTTGCTGCTGTCAATGTGACAGAAAGAGGTTACCTTTTCGTGGAACCGACCATCAGCTATTATCAGAACAAGCTGTTGCAGAGGATTCTGTCCTGAAGGGAGTCGTGCATTAGCAACTGCAACATCCAGCATGTTGTTCACATACTTCAAGAGATCAACCACCGGTTCATCTGCTATGGTATTCTCTTGCTTAAATGTCAAGCTTGAGATCATCTGTACAAGTTAGTCAAATGTCAGATCAAAAAGAAAAAGTGGACATATGTATTTCTTTCCGCGGATGGAGAGAATAATAGAACGGCACCAAACAAAGCATCTTTTGGAGCGATTTTTTTTCCAATGCAATGGTTATTTGTGATGCCCTCTCACATGATATGGATCCCATTTCTATGTAGGTCACACCCCATGTGAGAGAGGCTTTATAAATAACTGTTTCATTGAAATTTTTCTCCTTCGGAACATGCTAAGGCCCGTTTGGCTTGCCTTGCTAATATTTTCAAATTTTTTCATAGCTAGTGAATTTTATTCATTTGTTTTTTGTCAAATTTCATCATTATCCTAATGAGATTTATTCATTTAAAAAAAAAATCATCCTTGTCCTAATGAGAAGAACCAGGAAAATAAAAGTTTTTGGGCCATATTGGAACAAAGACCAAGAAGCAAAAATAATCCATGTATTTCACTTATTTGTCTTGTTTCCAATTACTTTACCCATCTTCCTAGAGTTGTGTGAGTGTGTACATGTGTAAACTCGGTGTTAGCAAAAATACAAACCTTGACCCCGGCCTCTCCTGTGAATGGCTTATCAAATTCGTGGAGTACCCTAATGTTTCCCTTCTGCCCAAAGCTTGCAACAGCCAAGTTCCCCACTTCCAATTGAGACATTGCACGGCATACCGTCACCAAAGCTTCAATAGCAACATCACCACACTGACTCTCTGACATGCTACGGGAATCATCCACAGCAATGACAACTTGATAATCACGTTTGTTGGGCCGGGTCCGCCTCAGCCATATCTTATCTTTCCTATAATGGCTTGCAATGTACGGAATCACCTAGCAATTCCCAATACAAATTTTCAATTAGAAAACAAATGAGGCCATAAATGTACGGCAATTTTTTTTATATATATTCCTTTTACCTTCTTCATATTAATCCTTTTTCCAGTCTTGTAATCACCTTGGAGCTTGCTAGCTAGAGTGGGCTCCATGACCAAACGCAACTGTTCTGCTAATTCCTGCGACAACCTCGTTGTCTGCAGTTCATATTTTCTCCAGAGAACAGTAGCATTTTCATTAACATCACCAGGAATTTCCTCAAGATTGTGGGGAGTCCCAAGCTCCCTGTCTAGCAGGGAAAGTTGACCAAGTTGGCCAATGTCCTCAGCCATGTATGATCTCTTCAAGGACACCAAACTCTCTGACAGGCTTCTATCACTATCGTTTTGGCTGTGAATTGCTTGGGATTCCTCTGGTGGTTCCTCTAACCGTTGGATCTCCACCTGTGCCTTAATCTTTTCTGTGTGGTTGGAGGCCAAAGTTTTAACAGGACGCCTTTCTGAATCCTGATTTTCAATCTCCATATCGTTAAGATCTTCTGTATCCAATGTCTTACCATCTTCATCAGGTTTGTCAACATTGATGTTCTTGTCCGTCTGTTCAGATGTAGCAGGACCCAACGCCTGAGCCGTTCCCTTATCAAACTCAGAGGTGTACCCAAACTCATCTGCATCCTCATCTACCACATCATCTGGAGCCTCTACCTTGTTCTCCTGAAGATCAACTGTCACTTTGACTCTTTCTTTCCATTCCTCAAGGGCATCACCAACGTTACGACAAGGGTTTGGCTGGAGCTTCTGAGATGAAGAAGAATCATGATGTTGAGGCGACTGATTTTGCGGTTGTTGATCATCATTCATTCTCCCTCTCTTTGATGAGTCAGGCACTGTGATTTCAACTTCAGAGGCATTATGTTGGCCTTCCATAGGAGCAAGGTCATTCTGAGTGTCACTCGTATTAGACCACTTTGCTTCTACAGCTTCCGGCGCAATCTCTCTTAAATCTGCCGCACGAGAGTCACCCTTCGGTTGTGTTGTGGATTCAGCATTTGGCACTTGGTCAACGGTTTTGTCAGAAGTGGACGATTTAAGCACATCTTTCTCCGGACCCACCAAGTCCATCTCTTTAGCCTCTTCGTTAGTACCACCCATCCCATCCTTCTCACTATTTCCACCTTGTTCCTCATCTTCAGTCTTTTCTGGGCATTCATCCATCGGCTCGTTCTTCTCTTCATCACAATTCGCAATTTCATCAGACTCATCAAGCTCATCTGGGCCCGCATCTTCTACGGAATCTGCATTTTCTTGTTCATTCATCTCAATATCTTCAGATTCTTTGTTAGGTTCATCAACATTCAATCCCGTAGGGTCGGCAAAAGCTTCACCTTTGTCCAAGTTCATGTCATCCATATTCTCAGCATTGTCGAGATCGTCGTGTTCGTCAAATTCATTAGGGTTAATTTCTCCAGCTTCATCGGCAGGAGTGGTGGAATCTGACTCTTCTTTTGCTCTAAGCTCTCTACCACTAGAATCTGTATCTTTGACTGAAGGCCCAGACTCATATTTGTCTTTTGCGTTCTTAGGGTTTCCTTCATCATCCTTATTATCCCAGAGTTTCTCATCGATGATTTCGCTCTCGGCACCAGCTTCCCCCATTGCAGAGTCCAGTTGCTCATCCTCACCATCTTCATCTTCGTCATCTCCTGATTCCTCACTAACACTAAATGTATCAGCAGCAAAATCCTGTTCCATCTCAATACCTTTGTCGTTTTTGCTGGGAACTTCACCTAAGTCAGCTTGTCTGTCATTCGGCTGCAGAAGCACAAAGGAGAAAAAGATATTAGGAACCAAATTTCCATTATCTGCTAGAAGATAAATTGCATCAATACTTATGGGCTCTGAAGTCCGGATCCATACCTTTTCTGAATCCCCAAGGAGTTGATCTTCGTCAGTTATTTGATCACTGACATCAGTTTGCCCTGCACCCTCTCCCATACCTGTGCCTTTTGCCTCTTGAGTTTTATCAAGGCTAGATTCCTCCATTGCTTCTTCATTACAGATCCCATATCCTTTCGAATATAACGAGGCAAAAATCTCAGCAAGGAAATGAGTTATTATAGATACCTGCCATTAAATTTACAAGAGATGTCCAGAAGTCAGAAATGAGAGAGAGAAGCAAAGAACAAGAAAAGAAAGCAAATAGAGAATTGCATATAAAATCAGAGGTTTGTGTGACAACAATATAGAAGCTCTTTGCAGACTTAGGTTTAATAGATTCTGTCAAACTGAAATTTACACAGATCTAAAATCCTGAAAATTTAGAGTGATCTAACATACCATTCTGTGGACAACTAGGAAATCATGCAGAAGACTTTGGCCAAAGTTCAATACAGCATCAACTAGGGAATAGAGATGCTTCATATGTGCTCCAACTAGGACAGTGAGATGGGGGCTTTCATTGCAGTCGTTTACAAGCTTTACCTGATGAAGTCATATCAGATGATAGATTAAACTAAGAAGGAATAAAAAAAAATGAAAGAGTACAAAAACAAATCTTCCAAGAACAGTCCAATAATATAACTTACAGCAAAATCAATTGCCTTGACTACTGCATCAGATATGATGTCTAACCGCAGATTCGCTACATATGTCTCAAATAGAGCCTTCCACAGAGTGATGTTCCCAAGTGATTCTACAGAAAACGTGTCAATGCTATTCCAAGTGCCTATGCTGTGAAATGCCTCCACAATATGCTTATAAGTTTCTTTGACAGCTTCACTAAACCCAGCTTCAAGTGTGCACACAGTTTCTGCACGACAATCAGTGCCGTTCTCATTATGTCTTGATTGCAGGTTACCATTATAATCTTCTTCTAGTAAGCTAGCCTGCAAAAGATCAAACTGTTTGGTTTTATAGTCCTATATCAACAACTTCCTTTATTCTTTAATTCAAGCTTTGTATATAGATGCTTTGTATTGCATACACTACGTTCAACAAATTGGTTGGCTAGATTAAAAAGACTACATTGGAATCTGAAGCAACAGATTCATTGTGGTCAAATCTTTCTAAGATGGGGTCCATGGGGAAAACATACTGAAAATATGTATATATGTATACATTTATGAATGTATGTATAGGGAAAGTCTATTAACACAATTTGCAACAATATGCACAACTTGTTGAGGTGGCACTGTATCATTGGGCAATGTAAAATGGCGTCTCATTCATTACCAATGGTGCAATCCCATCCAAGCATGTTGTGCTAGTGGCATACTTCATATGTATATCAGTATATGTATGAATCTACTACCTTCTTTAATATATCATCAAACCGACCAAGTAGAACCTCTTTAACAGATCCTCTATCCTCATCTTGCTCGCGCAAAGCACGCAGATGCCTCTCAAACTCCTTTACCATCTGGAAATTCTGCAAGACAAACTGCTCCATTTGCTTCGAAATGACATAAGGATACAAAGGTGCTGTCACTGAGGTTAGAACTCTTTCCCGGCCAAGCAGAAGATTATCCAGTAAATCCTGGGGGAAAGTTTCCATTAGTAAGAGCACTTGGATACCGAGGGGAAACACCACTTGAAAGGAAAAAAAATAAACCAATCGAGTGTTACTACAATGAATAATATGAGCACCTTAGATTTCTGAAAGTCCGGAATAAACTTCTCGAGGAAAATGCAAACCCTATTTGCGGCACCTTTGACACTTTGGCAAGTGTTAAAATGAGTACTTTCAACTGTTTTTAGCAGCAGACAATCTTCAACCAACATAGAACACAACGTTCCAAGTAGTTGCTGCATACAGAAGCGTTGTCACAATCCAAGGCTCTAGACAGTAAAGTTTCATAGCCACCATTTTAAATAAAGGGGAAAGCTTACCTTTTGTTGCCACATGCAATTATATGTGGTATGCTGGTTCTGTGCAAAATAGCACTCGCTACTTGCAACAGTGTCACAGAAAAGGGAGCTGGAGAATAGATTTTCAAAAAGTGTCGCACATTTCCTTAAGCACGTCAGCTGGTCGGCCAAACCATATGCGGCAGCCCGTTGCTGCTGCTGTATTTCAATAAGATGGTCAAGGAAAGAACCTGATCTGTTAACCTACACAAACAATGAGATATCATACGTGTCAGGTATAGTCTTAATAGATATTACAGTCTGGAAAATTTTGAAATACAATACGATCTAATTGTTGAACTGAACGAAATCCTGTTAGCATTTTCTTTAGAATGGGTAGCAAAACTTTTTTGTGTGAGCTCAGTTTGCAAGTGCGGAGTGAAGACAGAAGGTTGATCAGACAGAATAATCATCCTGCAACATTGAGTCTCTCAAACATAGGACTCCGAAAGCAACAAAATAAGACAAATCTATATCCTAACCATCATACTACCTGATATTTTAACCAGCATTTGAGCACTAAGCAAAATGGGGGGAATTTTATTTTTTTTGATAAGTAAATAATTATATAAAAGAAGGAATTAAGGGAATGCCGCCCATATAAAAGGCGGCCATGAAACAAAAAGACCCTATACACTTCCTGTGAAGTTTTGGGGAAAAAGGAGAGCCACCAAAATTAGGTTTCTCTCTCTCACACTTTGCATTTATATGACAAGAGTAAAAGTACAAATATACCCCTAAGTAACAAATACATAACAAAGTAAACCCAAACTTAACACTCCCCCTCAAGTTGGTGCAAAGATATCTATCAAGCCCAACTTGAACACAATGGGGTGGAAAACCTTACTACTAAGCCCTTTTGTAAATATATCAGCTAACTGGTCCTCAGACCTTACAAACGGCATACATATCAAACCCTTGCTCAACTTTTCCTTTATGAAATGCCTATCAATCTCGATATGTTTCGTTCTGTCATGCTGCACAGGATTATGAGCAATATTTATAGCCGCTTTGTTGTCACAGTAAAGTTTCATAGGACTATCATCGGAAAATCCCAAATCCTTCAATAAGGTTTGGAGCCACAAAAGCTCACATATGCCATGAGCCATAGCCCTATATTCGGCTTCTGCACTAGATCTAGCTACCACTGATTGCTTCTTACTTCGCCAAGTAACCAAATTCCCCCCAATGAAAGTACAATAGCCAGAAGTAGAGCGCCTATCATCCACTGAACCAGCCCAATCTGCATCAGTAAATGCTTCCAACCTCAAGTGACCATGATTGGAAAACAAAATTCCTTTACCTGGAGCTGATTTGAGATATCTCAAAATACGATAGACTGCATCCAGATGTGCTGTATGTGGCTCATGCATAAATTGGCAGACAACTCCAACGGCATATGTAATATCTGGTCTAATGTGAGATAAGTATATCAGCCGGCCCACAAGCCTCTGATATCTTTCCTTATCTGTATGCTCCCCAATAGCTCCACTGAGATGATGATTAGCCTCAATAGGTGAGTCTGCAGGTTTGCACCCTAACATCCCCGTTTCATCCAAGAGATCAAGAATATACTTCCTTTGAGAGACAAAGATACCTTTATCAGATCTTGCCACCTCCATTCCAAGAAAGTATCTCAGTGACCCCAAATCCTTAATCTCAAATTCTTGAGCAAGACAAGCCTTAAGATGGAGTATTTCTTCTGCATCATTGCCAGTCATAATTATGTCATCCACATAAACAATGAGGATAGCAATCTTGCCCTTACCTCCCTTGATGAACATAGTATGATCTGCCTGACTCTGGCGGTAACCAAATCTCAACATTGCTTTAAGAAATCTGTCAAACCAAGCTCTAGGTGACTGCTTCAATCCATAGAGGGCCTTTCTCAATCTACACACCTTCCTTTCGGTTGCAAAGGAAGAGAAACCTGGTGGTATATCCATGTACACTTCTTCTTCTAAATCACCGTGAAGAAATGCATTTTTAACATCGAATTGTTGAAGAGGCCAATTCAAAATAGCAGCACAGGAGAGTAAAGTTCGAATAGAGTTCATCTTTGCTACCGGAGCAAAGGTTTCCTCATAGTCAATTCCGTATGTCTGAGTGTAGCCCTTGGCAACAAGTCTCGCCTTGTACCTCTCAACTGTCCCATCTGCCTTATGTTTCACTGTGAACACCCATTTACAACCCACTGATTTTTTTCCCTCCGGAGAGACACTAGTTCCCAGGTGCCATTCTTTTTCAAAGCCGTCATCTCTTCTACCATAGCTTCTTTCCACTTAGGTATTATGAATGCTTCATTCCAACTCTGTGGGATAGATATGGAAGAGAGAGAGGAAACAAATGCACGATACGAAGGAGATAAACAATCATATGAAACAAACTGTGAGATGGGATGTTGAGTACACTGTCTAACTCCTTTTCTATGAGCAATAGGAGCATCAAGATTATCAGAAACAAGAAGAGATGGTTCATTACCAGATGAGTCAGCCGAAGAGTCAGAAACTGGACTTGGAACCGGAGTAGGAGATAGTGATTGGCAAGGTGGTATCGCACAGGCCGGTTGTCCCTTTTTCCGTCGAGAAAACTTTTGCAAGTTAGGCAACCTATGCGGATAAAGTCTACCATCGTCAACATCTTGGCCACTCATGTCATGTTCCGCTCTTGCTTCAGATATGGGCTTTTTCCCAGAGTTTTCCTTCTCCCCCTCACCATAACAAGGTATAGGGAAGTAAGACCATAACTCCTGAGTATGGGATGTCAACATCTCTTCCTCCATATGATTCTCCCCCTGAAGAGATGTAGTGGAGAGGGGGTAAAAAGAAGTTGTTTCCCAAAACGTGACATCTATAGAAACAAAATGTTTACGGGAGTGAGGGTCATAGCATTTATATCCCTTCTGGGTATGGGAATAGCCAAGGAAAACGCATTTACGAGCCTTAGGATCTAACTTGCCACCAGGATGTTTAGGAGCATGGACAAAACACACACAACCAAAAACCCTGGGTGGAAGGGAAGAAACCGAAGAACTACGTGGAAGAAACTCAAGAGGAATTTTAAATTGAAGAACACTGGATGGCATGCGATTGATAAGATAAGCTGCAGTAAGAACAGCTTCGCCCCAATAAAATTTTGGGACATTCATGGTGAACAAGAGAGAACGGGCTACCTCCAAGATGGCGATTTTTACGTTCAGCAACCCCATTCTGCTGTGGAGTGCCAACACAAGTTGTTTGAAAAAGAATGCCATACTCACTAAGATATGCCCGAAATTGCCCATCAAGGTACTCAGTCCCATTATCACTACGAAGGATTTTAATGTTGGTGTCAAATTGAGTACGAACCATCTGGTGAAAAGATTTAAAGCATGAAAACACTTCATTTTTGGACCGAAGTAAATACACCCAAGTGACACGAGAATAACAGTTAATAAAAGTGACAAACCATCGATAACCAGAAATAGAAGTAACCGGGGAAGGACCCCAAACATCAGAATGAATAACCGTAAAAGGAGAATCACTTCTTTGATTAACAGGAGCATAAAAGGAGCGTTTGTGTTTAGCCAGCTCACACGCTTCACAAAAAAACTGACTCCTACGACAATGCTTAGTTAAAGTAGGAAAAAGTTTTTCTAAAATCCCAAAAGATGGGTGACCTAATCTACGATGCCACTGATGCAATAAGGGAAGAGCTGAACTCGTATCCGTTGCAAGAGCTTGACCCAACGATAAGGGTGTAAAAGATGGACGAGGTGCAGACTCCAAAAAATATAGACCACCATGAGCTTTACCACTGCCAATCATTCTCCCCGTATCCAGCTCCTGAAAGACACAATGTGTAGGAAAAAAAGTCACGGAGCAATTCAATGAGTGGGTAAGACTACTAACAGAAAGAAGGTTAGTCGAAAATTTTGGAACATGGAGAACTGAAGAAAGAGAAATAGTTGGAGAATAGCGGATGGAACCTTTCCCTGAAATAGCAGATAGGGAACCATCAGCGACTCTAACTTTATCCTTACCAGAACATGTAGAGTAGGAGTCAAAAAAGGATGAACAACCTGTCATGTGATCGGTGGCACCTGAATCTATTATCCAAGGAAGAGAGGAAGAAGCAGTAGATGCACTAGCGGGGATACCTGTGTGAGCAAAGTAAGAGGATGTAGTGGAAGCAGAAGCCGTGGCAGATGGAGAGTCAAGCTTAGCCATTAGGCGCCTGAGAGTCTGTAACTCCCCCTGAGAAAGAGAACCACCACTTTGGGAAGGACCGGGCATGGAAGCTTGCAAATGAGTGCCAATAGGGTCATACAACATGTCGCCAGTAGACTCCAGAACATGGGCATGAGAATGCACAGGACCACCACCTTTCCCACTACCTTTCCCGCTAGAGGGACGGCCATGTAACTTCCAACAAAATTCTCTCGTATGCCTGGTTTTATTGCAATAGTCACAGCGGAGCAATTCTTTATCAACAAAACCACTTTTATCACCGAGCTGACCCTGAGAAGACTTACCATCCCGTGGAGGGGGAATAGCAATCAAGGCAGAGCGAACCGGAATAGAAGGATGGACCATCGCACTCTTTCTACTCTCCTCCTGTTGAACACACGCATAGGCCTCCCCCAGAGTAGGAAAAGGAACCCGGCCAAGCACCTGCACTCAAATTGGATCATATTCTATGTCAAGGCCAGCAAGAAAATCATAGATGCGCTCCTTCTCCAAAATCTGGTGGAATGTAGTGGCATCAGCAGCGCAAACAGCCTGAAAGGCCCGATAGTAATCAAGTTCTTGCCACACTGCACACAACTCAGCATAATACTCAGCAAGGGACCGATTGTGTTGATCCAATCCCCTAAGTTTCTTCCTTAACTCAAAGGCTTGAACATCATTACCCTTTCGGGAGTAGGTTTGTGCCACAGTAGTCCAAACCGTATATGGAGTGTCCAGGAGTAAGAAGGTATGACGAATAGTAGGTAACATAGAGTTGAATAACCATGTCATAGCCAAAGCATTTTGTGACTTCCAAATTTCAAGCTCTGGTCCAGCATCTGTTGGTTGTGTAACAGGGCCTGCAATGAATTTCGACATGCCACGGGCCGTAATGGCCAAGGTAAAAGAGCGAGACCAAAGCAAATAGTTGGAACCATCCAAATTAATTTGACAAATATCAAGGGGAGTGTTATCTAGAGTCCCAACACGACTAGCGGAAGCAGATTTGGGATCCCCCGACATATCTACAGAAACAATGAAAGGCTACAACACCCACAAGTTGATGATCAGAACTCAGCTACCAGATCAGATGCTGAACAGGAGATAAGGTAACTCTAACAAAGGCTCCAATAACTTCAATTAGTTCAAGATGCACTGACCCAGAACCCAAACAGTCCAAAACTTCAAGTCAAGAGCCGAAATACCTGAAAAAAAAGGCTGACCCAGTAAAAAACTTAGTGTCGCCGGAGGTCCAACAGAGTCGCCGGAGGTTGGGTCAACCTCGTCGGAGGTTGGGTCAACCTCGTCGGAGGTCGGAAAGCTCAGACGAGAGTAGGCGAGTGCTGGGTCGACCTCGTTGGTGATGGACGAGGCTTGGGCCGAACTGGGTTGACCTTGAGTGGGCTGTTGGAGGTCCGGCGAGTCTCTGGTGAGACCAGACGACGTCGGAAAAGGCCGGCAAAACTCCGGCGAGTATGGGTAACGTCGGAAGAGGGTCAGAACGCCAAATCTGAGGTCGGAGGAGGAGCTCCTAACTGAACGGCGTCGGTAGAAGGACTGTACGGCGTCGGTAGAAGGTCGCCGGAGGTCAGAGAAGGTCGCCGGAGGTCAGTTGCCGTCCGGCGACAGCCCTGAGATGGCCGGAGTTCCCAGGTACAGGGATATGCTCTGATACCATGTGAAGTTTTGGGGAAAAAGGAGAGCCACCAAAATTAGGTTTCTCTCTTTCACACTTTGCATTTATATGACAAGAGTAAAAGTACAAATATACCCCTAAGTAACAAATACATAACAAAGTAAACCCTAACTTAACACTTCCAAGAGAGAAGAAAAGCTCAAACCAATCTAAAAATTGGTGAAGAGAAGGATCACATTCTCTCTTGTCCCAACTAAACAAACTATTCACCAAAAAACTTTTGATTCTAAATAAAGGCTTCTCGACGCCTTCAAAGCATCTCAAATTTCTTTCTCGCCAAATGATCCACATTAAACAAAGAGGGCTGGGGAAAAATTCTTAAGATCCTTATGGACATTCCACAGACAATCCGAACATTGGACTCGTCCCCACCACCACAACACATGCGCAAACCAGAAATATAACAATAGGCAAACAAATAAACTACTAAAAACTGAAAGGGAAGAAAGAAAACATAGAACCAAAGGTTAGTTGGTATGCAGACAAGAAACATGCACGGCGGCCTTAACATTTTGGGCCCAAAGCGAACTCCCAATATCAGATGCAATGTATCTTCGAGCAAAACATATTAATACATGGCAAAATACAAACTAAAAGGGTATGATTGCAAGGCCCGTATTTTTATATACAAACAAAAAAGACATGATTGCAAGAGTTGTACAAATAAGGTACTCCTTCCGTCCCACACAGAGTTTGGGGAATCAAACTTTCTAAGAGAACACAATCCTTACTCCTCCAAATAAATGGATTTCCAAAAGTGCCGTCCTTTAGAAAATGTAATGATTACGTTTTAAACTCTAATTCAATTTCCCTCCACTTTTGTGTTTCATCCATTTTTTGTTGCAAATGTTGAATCTAATTCGCAGCTTCGCCAAAAGCAACTAGTCGCCTACTTTGAATATGGGAATGAAGGGCAAAATTTTTGGGACCGATGGAGTAATTTGTTTCATATTTCAACTAAATCCATGGAAAATAATAATATAGTCGTATTAGCTTGCTCGAATGTCTTGATACCCAACTTTGTGATAAAGAAATTTGATCAAATGCAACAACGTATCAGTCATACATTACTTTTCTTTAGCTGCAAAAGTACTAATAGCATAATTAATTCAGGTATTGTTCCTTATATTGTTCACAGGGGAAAAAAAGAAAATGAAGTGAACAGGAGACGATATCCAACAACTGAAGTGCCTGATAGTCGAACATGAGACGCATGGATTTAATGCATCAGGCGCTAACCCCCACTCCACGTCTCTACTATATGCACCAACTGGAAGCTTTTTTTATACTTGTAGTGTAACTAATATAACGTGGAGCCCCAAATTTGTGCCAACATTTGGGGCCAAAGCAGTTGCTTCTTGGGCTTTCCCCAGGCCCTGGAAACATGGTAATTCCTGTACTGCAAAACCAACTTGAGCTCTAACTATTCCTGACGGACAATTTTGTCCTGTGGTTAAAACCAACATGCAGCACTACTGATGGCTCAACCTGTCTGACAACTAAAACATCATGCCCTCCAAATAAAAGATCTACCTGTTCAAGAGTGAAGTCTTTATGGAAATTGAGGCAAATATGCCGCAAAACGTGGACTGAAGCCATGCTCTTAAAGTAGTATCGGTTTGCTGTTTCCCATTCCCATTCGCTCTCCAAACTTTCATGGGGAAAACTTGGAAGCTGGCCTGTTGCAGAAAATGAATCCTTGGATGACAGTCCACCTTGTGTAAGCAACAAATGCTTTGTCTTATATGAAGGCTGCATAAGCCACTGATTTGGTTGGTTGGATTCCAATTGATCCTATATAATGCCAGCCAACAAAGAAAAGCCATTGTCAGACTTGCAACAAACAAGGATTCAAAAGGGATAAATAAAGTTCTTCTCAAATCAGAAGGCTGAAGTCAAAATTATGGGTAAGCTAATTTACCTCCAAAAATGTGGACCTGTGCTTAGACAACCCATATCCATCCAATAGCTTCAGGAGGTGGGCTAAAGCCCTCCTCTTCCCCAAGCTCTTGTTTTCATCCTTCCAAAGCTCATTACAATCAATTGCAGTTCTACAAATATTTCCAATGGTAGACCACACTTGCTTGCGTTCTTCCTGGTACACAATGCTTGTAGACTGGGAAGCTAAGAATTGGCTGATGGTACTTCCAACCACTGCATAATGAGTTCTAATAACTTCAGATACAGGAATAACAGCAGAAAAAGAAGAAACGGAAGTCCCAGGGAAATCCAAAGCCAAAATAAAACAGAGAGAATTCGGGAAAAAAGTCTTCAACATCCTTACCCGAGGAATATAAGAGTTCAAACTCAGGTGTCTTCTCAAGGAGCAACTTTTGCAAAACACAATCTACTTTCCTTTTCCAATCTGAAAACCATGTAGCCCTGCAGAGGAGAAAACAAGCAACAATTGAGGAACAGATTTTATAGAACACCAAAATACATAATAGATGGCCTTAGAGGCAGTAGTTCGAAAGGATGTATGTTTTTATCATGGAACACAATGCCCTCGAGAGAGCTCAATGGAAAAAAGGGACTCATGCAGCGAACCCCAATTGATGGGGCCTTAAGGCTCTGTTTTGTTTTTGTTGGTTTCCAGCATACATAATATAAAACAGATTAAGATACCTGTCCTTATCTCTGAACAGAGTCTGATCACATGCAACATTCAGCATCTCCCTGTTCTTGTCAGAAGACTCAACGAGGCGTTGAGGACCTTGCAGTGCAGATGGCAGTTTTAACCCTCTTTCTGGTGCTTCTTGGTTGATAATAAACATTACCGGATGTTGCATTACTTCCTGTACATATTATATAATCAATAGACAAAGTTAAATCACCAGTCTTCAGATTTTGCAAGCAGCTAGGCTGGTCACACACTGAAACTTCTTGTTGACAAGAAAAACTCATCAGTAAATTTATTGTAAGAAAGATTTTTACAAACGTAGAAAGTACGAAGAAATACGCATAATAACATAATGACGAGAATGAGACAATATACCAACTATGATACTTACAGTATATTTTTGTATGACATCTTTAAGTTTCTGCCTCCTGCTTTTTGACTTCTCTATAGAAACGTAGCTTTGGTGAATCTCCCAGCAACATAGCTTTGAATGTTCTTTCAACTTCCCCTCGATACCTTTTCTCTTATCTTCCATGTACTCCAATACCCTGAACAAGATATCAGCAACAAAATACTTCAGACCATTTTCAGTTGGAAAATAAATGCTTATAAATTTCAACTATTGATAGAGGACTCACATTGGCAAATATTGCACATAGAAGCCAAATAAATTGTATAAAATCTTCAAATTTTCCTTATGGCAAGGACTGCAAAAGTAAAAAATAGTCAGTGGCTGAAAGAAGTATAATGAAGGGCCTTCATTTATTTTGACATAGGTGCTTCTTACAAGACACTGCCAACTAAAACATCAAAGCACTTTGCAATTAAAGAACATGAAGTACATCTGTAAGTTGTCCTTGTAAGAATTACTAACTAAACAGACGGTTGCATACTTTCATTCAGAAAGGTGTACCTTAAGTAAGACCCTCTACATATTCCAGTGCTGATTTGGCCATGGAAAGCAAAAAGAAGTTGAAGCCGTGTTCTGAATTCACCAACACTGGATGTTTGAATGAACTCCTCCAAACTGCAGGTTACATTATGACTTACTATTGGAAAGATAATAAATTCAATTAAACTTAAACTGAAGCTACATCCCTACTGGCACATGCCTTTGGATAGTAGATCTATCATATTCAGCAACATCAGCAGGATGTCTATTTTGAAGAACTGAATATAAAGGAAACCACAGCTGCAAGAAGACAGAAATATGTAATTAGTTCTGCGAATGCGAAAAATCTATTATCCGTACAAACAGGAGAAACAAGAATACAGCAGCATGATTATTTTCCCGAAAGCTTGCCGCTTTAAGTTACAAAAGGTGCATTCAGGAGCTTATATCCCACCGTATGTTCAACCAGAACAGCCGCCAAGAGGCCTGGTACAGTACAGGAAACTGTACAGGAAGAAAACTGGACGGTCCGGACCATCCAGTTTTCTTCCTGGACAGTTTCACGGATTCTATCATTTTTGTCCCGCCAAAACATATTTACATGTTCATCAAGAGGTATGATACTAATGTATAATCATTATTTGTCAGTTCATTATGCCCTTATCTAAGTACTTGATAACTTAATCATACTGCTGGCATGGCTTCAAAGCTTCAAGTTATCTGAAAAGACCAGCCATTCTCCAGGCTATACAGTAGTTATTTTGGTTACTCAGTAAATATCTTCAACTAAAAGGAGAAATTATCATCTCTTTTTCATTATAAGTACGGTGGGCATTAGAAAGACAGCAAGGGTGAGGATACAAAGTGTCCCAGATTTAAAAACATTTTCTAAATCATCCGTGAGTGTCAGATGAATTGCTTGAGTTAGGACTAAAAACCAAACAAACATACATTCCCGGCATTAATCTCAAATTGCATTTGAACTTCATCCAGCAAGGCAGGCCAAGACTCAAACTCCAACTTTTGCCATGAGGATACCAAGTGAAAAATTGGTTCCAGTTCACCTATCACTCAAAAGCAAAAAGAGGGAGAGAGAGAGAGAGATAATAAGAAAACCAGTAAGACAGCACAATCAGGTCATGAGGACCGCAGTTCAATTTCGTACCAGAGAGAGGAAATTTCGAAACAGTTTCCTGTAGCACCCGGATCCTATTAAGCAGGAATTGCAAACCAGAAAGAGCCTACAAAGTAGAAAGCACATCACAAGGTGCAGCAATAAAACACCAGTTTATGCAAAGCAGTTTTCATCAGAGAGCATCTTATCTGAATTAACCAAATAACCATTGTAGGCATTTTTCCCACTTGTATCATTGATATTATTTGTTGCACTACAGATTATTTTACAGTATAATACCCACTAAGAAAAAAGGATACCAGTTAGAAAACCAGACATTGTAAATTCATATATACTACCTTAGCTAATGGGGTGCTTAAAGAAATAGCCAAGATCATTTCAATCACATCCAAGATTTTCTGAAGAGCAGGATGATCATCCCATTCATTTAAGAGAAATGTGATTCGCTCTTGAAGAATTGTAACCCGCTCCACCATCTTAGCCATCACAGGAGCATTTGGATCCTTCACACAAAGTTAAGAAAAAGAAGGTAAGAACCACGTGGTAGAAACATAAATGGAAAATGGGGACAATGAAACTTGAAAACCTTGTAAAAGTTGTATGCATGAGCTGATTGATGAGAGAAATTGAATTGCTGTTCACGCTCCAAACAAAGGCGGAATAAATGTTCAGGCGCAAGCTTAGCATCCAAATCAGATGATAATGATCCCTCTAAACCTGGAATCAGAAGGAATAGCACGAGGGATGTGATATCGAACAAACAAATTAACACATGCTCATTACAAGGTCAAAAAACTGTTTAGCTATGCTCACATCTAATCATTCTCACTCCCAGCGTGTATGACTCAATGAAGGATGACAACCGTTCTTCATCAGACACCTTGACAATTCTAGGCTGCTTTGGGTACCACAAATTAGAATTACAGCAGTGAAATAACAAGACCAGGTATTAGATCTTTGCCTCAAAATTGAGTCTTTTTTTTTATACTAAAATGGTTTTAGAGAACATACAGTTTGAACAAGATCCATGGACCCAAATAATTGGTTGTGAACATGCACCATATTGTTCATGATGGAGTCCTGCATTGAGTTCCATTCCTCCAGAGCATCGCCTTCCTCTTCAGACTTCTTCACGGGTGAAAGCAGCTTGTTAGAAAAATAACTACATCTGCACAAACGGTGTGGGACAGGATGTGGGGGAGAGAAGACATCCTGTACAGAATCATTACCTTGCCAGCGACAACTTCTTCCGAAAGCCACTCCTGCCATTCTGTTTGAGTCTCATTTGGTAAGGAACCAACTGGACTTGATGTATCACTTTCAATGATACTATCAATCTTAAATGCACGAGGCTTGAACCTGAATTGCTGAGCTTCATGCTCTTGTTTGGTCCTCACTTTAACTTTCATATTCATCCAAAGACTAGCAAACTTATCAAATATCTTGTCCAAGAGCTGATTGAAAGACAAAATATTAGCTTAAAGACTTGATGTAAGCACATTTATGGGAATACTTCATTTGAAATCGATTGGGTGGATTCTTACTGTAAAAGAAGCATTATCCAGCAATTGGACCTCAGCAATACAATGTGCAACACGGAGAAGAACATTGTGATGTATGGAAAGTTTAAGCTGTATGTCCGAAACCTGTTATCAATCGGGAGAAAATGAATATACAATTTACAGTGAATGAATATACAATTTACAGTGCAATCGCCATCACTTTGTAATATAAGTCAAGTAACGTGGAGATCTAAAAGAACTATGAGACTCAACAGACAATGTGCTCATGAGTCATGAATTCACTCAAATCCAATATGTACGGACATGAATTTTAAACTATAGTCACAGACCATCTTATCTGATCTATCATCTGTTGCTGAAGTAGCCAAATTTTCCAGCAAATTCATATCCATTCTCGTTATGTCGATAGGGACACCTACATCACAAGAAGGAAACCCGGCCAACCCAATATTGATCTTGACAGATGCAGATTCAGCTAAGAAGCCCCTAGGAAATCTCATGAAGGAATAAATTGTCTCCTGCCAGGTAGTTTTCCAATTTAGCAACAAAGTGAGTTGTTAAGACACCTTCAATGAGAGGAAAAAAAAAAAAAACCACCACCACCAAGAATGATGTATAGTACCAAAATTCTGTCCATATCAACCTGTCCAATTCCATACAGAGCTTTTTTCTGTATGGTACTTGACAGAAGCAGCGATAACCCAAGTTTCATTTCATATATTGCAACCTGAACTGGTTGAATAATATCGACATAGGCAGCATATTCGTTTGATAACTGATCTATAAAACAGGTTGCTGTTTCCTGAGACATCAAAGAAATAACAAAAAGACACAAGTTCATTACTAGATGGACAACTTATGACTACTAAATGGAAATAACACATACAAGGGAAAAAAAAATTACCTGCCAGTTGTCAATTTGTTGCTTGTCCACACTGCCAACATCTTTTATCAGATCATTTGAAATTGCAATCCGTTTAAGAAACTCCTCACATTCATATTTTAACTTTACGAACTTTTCAGGATTAGAACGAAACACAATCTGCAAGAGTAAGCGACCTTCATTAAGGAGTGAAATAAAAAACAATTTAAACCTACAAAGACATCGAGGAAACCAATTACTACAATACTGTATTCCAATGACAACTGACAAGTGCAACAAACAAAAATTGCAAGCCTGTCAATTCTGCTTCTATTGAGTATATTGCTATAAAATTCAGTACAACAGTAAAAAAACGTATCCAGTTATTCGTCAAAACACATGAGAAATCACAATCCATAATTTGAGTAGTACTCCTGATAGTACTGAACTAGTTAACAGGGCAAAAAAGTTGTATAAAAATAGGATAGCCTAAAGCGACACGATTTTCCACAACTCATCTCTAATCACTGGGAAAGCAAATAGCTAGACATTATGGGCCGGCTACAAATAATTTAAAGTGAGAGAGAGGTGGGCATAGAAGATGTAGAACCTTATGTTTAAGCCTTTTACACTCAGCTTTGAGGTTTTCCAATTTCATTCTTTGTTTGTCAGGCTTTCCCCATGATAGACATCCAGCTAAATAAGCACTCTCATCTCGTACCTGTAAGATATGAGATAGTAAGTGCTATCAACATCTTAAAGCATTTCAATTAGGACAGCAATAGGTAATCAGATCATTTTAGCTCAGATGTGAATGTGTGGAAACCCATCAATAATATCAACGCATGTCTTGAATGGTAAAACTCATGGAATTAATAAACTCTACGGAGAAGTTTAAGCTATCTCAAATTGAGATATTCACATATTGTCATGAGATTTACATAACTAACAAATCATGTGAGAGTCCGCAATTACTAAATGAAGCTCAATAAACAACAGCGTAACAAATAGCACCATGTGGGGAAGAAACAAATCAACAAACAAAGAGGAAGGGTGAGCCCCTTGGCCTCTCAACTGAGAGTGTACAAGGGTGAGCCCCTGATTGTTCTTCCCTAGTAAACCTTGATAGAAAGTATCATATAATGTATGCACTTCAGTTTACCCCTAATCAAAGAGGAAGGTAAGTTTAATTTTAACTGCATATCCATAAATACAGGACAAGGACTACAGACTATCTGACTGCATGCTCAAATGGAACAGGAAAGTGTGCAGGGCCTGCAGGCTAAAAAATACCTCATTTTCAAGTTGAAGCAAAGCAATCTTTTCAACCAACTTCAAGTACTTGCAAGAGTACTTCATAGCAGGATCCAGATCATCAAAGGTAATCAAGAGGCGATAACGTAAGCCCCCAAGTCTTAACCATGCACATCCCAAGTTATATACACGGTCTACATAACAGTTAAACAAAGTCAAAAATTTAATTATCAGCTAAAGATACCTCAAAGCTAGTCAAGAAATAAATCTAAAACTATGTCCATTCAACAAAAAATAAATTGAAGGACAACATACTGACCAGAAGATGAGCATTGAAGATACAGTTCTCCAAGCAATGGTTCAATGACAGAATTCACCAAGGAGGCGAATCCATGGTGGCTCGACGATGTAAGCAGGGAAAGCAAAACCTCTATGTTATCCTGCTGTAAGCATAATTAAAAGAGTATAGTTTATCATAGAAGTTTATCATAATGTGCAACTTTTTCCTTAATGTAGAAGCTTTCAAGATAATCACATACCGTTGGCATACTTTTCTGAAAGGAAGAAAGAATAGATTTGATGGCAGCATACTTATCAGCTCTAAATGACTTTCTGTGCGCATATATTATCTGGAAGCAGAAGAACATCATAAAAACGATACCCAATACTACCATTTGCATCGGTGAAGATATATCTGCCTACAAAAAGGACTGCTACCTGCTGGAAGAGAGACCGAGCCGTGGATAAAAGGAAAGTTTGCACATTAGTAACTACCGGACAACTTTGCCACAAAGTACTTGAAGCAGCTCTAATTTTCAGGCAGTGCATCGAATAGTCTTTGATAGGTAATGTGATTTGCCTGATTTGAAGTGAGGAAGAGATATCAAACTACAGAAGTTTGACAGTTGCAATTCTTGGAAAGTGAAGTTTATCTGATTCTAAAAAGCAATGTCATTCTAAATCTGACAATAAAGTATACATGATGAGTAGACAAAACACCGTCTAAATGATTTGGTGGTCAATATCACCGCAGTATATCAGTGAATAACATCAAATGAATTGTCCAAACCTCTATTCTTTTAAAACTTCATGGTGACAGAACATAAAACCACCAAAGATAAAACATATTGCAGACAGTTCGATATGACTAAATTGGTTAAAGCATCCATCCAACTCAAAACCAATTGGCAATGAGTGGAGAGGCCGCCCAAGCTCATATACAAGTTTTGGAGGTCATAATTAACCAATGTTGAACAAGCTCTAACACTCACCCACACATGGAGAGGTAAACAAATTAACCATAACAATGGAATCATAATGAGACAAGGTGCACCTATGGCACAAACAACGGGCATCAAGAGAGTCTTGTCCAAAAGCCTCCTAAAGTCTAGCTCTGAATCCTCTGGTACTAGCTTGGAATCCTCTGAATCCTCTGATACCAGGTCATTACCACTCAATTGGCAAGGTGGGACAAGCTCTAACACCATTAGACAAGCCACCATAATCCATAGTTAATGGCTTATAAGCTCCCAATATCTATTTGAATGCATCAGCCTTAAACCAAAATATTCCACATCCATAAAGTACCCCAAGAATGTACCGAATGATTTATAACTTGATGTTTAGTCAATCAAGCAAAAGTGAACGAATTAAAGCAAACTAAAGCACGAGGAATCACTGTTTTCTTACAGAAGTCGGTCAATTGTTGCCATTCTCACAGGCTGGAAAAGCATATGAGGTAGTGAGATTGCATTACCATCCATTCTCGCAATGTTCTGTATGTTCGACGCAGACAATCAATGGAAATTTGGTTAATAGAATACCAATTTACCAACTAGCAAAATTTTCCACTGCGAAACTGAAACATGTACCTTAGCCAACACAGGCTGAATGGTCCACAAAAAAGAGTGCCAACTAAACCACATTTCGAGGACAAAGCTAGAAATTTTTGGATTTTCTGCAACAGAAGAAGAGTGAAAACAATTGCTACAAAAGCCTAAAGGATCTATATGCCGAAATTCAGAGGGTATTATATACCTGCATGGACAGATGTCAGTGCGTCCAGAGTCCATAAGATTTTTCGATGTGGCAAGAAGTCAGTTGGAGGTCGTGATGAGAAGTTCAAGGACAAGTCCAAGGTTGGCTTCAAAAGGTCAGAGAAGTTAGACAAAGCCTGTAACAACACAGAAGAGAACCAGTGAATATACGAAGCATCAAAAACTGGAAGAACTACAAATAGCAAGGCATAACTCCTGCTATATTTGTGCACCACGCAATAGAACAAAATACAAATACACAGAATTTATTTATTTTTGGTAAGTAAACAATTATATAAGAAAAGAAGGCATTAAAGGAATGCCGCCCATATACACAAATACACAGAATTTTGCACCCCAATCGATGGCTTTGATAATGAACCCCGGTTCTTTTAAGCTCAGAATTTACGCTGCCTGTGTTTAATCACATTTGCTAAACAAAATGCACACAAAGCTCTAGGTGTGCTCCATTACGAAAAGCATAGGACAATCTTCAAAAGTTTTAATCACCTTGACAACAATAAGGTATTCCTACGTTGACCCGAACCAAGAAAAATGTTAACTCCAACATTGAAACCTACAACCTTATGCACGTTTGGACATCATTCTTTTCATTTCAATCATTGAGAAAGAACATCTTTTTCTTCCAGAACAGAACCGGTAGCATTGGCAAGGTAACCACAGAAAATCTGGACAAAACACAGGTTGTCTTTATATGATGCTAGGGAATCTTCACAACATACTCATTACTATTAAAGTCCACACAATAGATCTCTGAGCAAAAATTCAATGACTCAGTACACAAATAGGGATATAAATGGATATATTCATTATAGGCGATCTTACAAGTTGTAATTCTTCTGCCTCAACCAACACAATCCGTGATAGCTCTTGAAGTAGCTCCATATCCAAGTCAAAACTGGTGTTGTCAATTATAGGAAGAGTGTCTTGCCAACTATCTAATCCAGACCTTCTACACAACAAATAAGGGGGGAAACAGCAACAAGCAGCTAAATTTGCAACTGGATGCGCATGCTTAGTGCTCGCGACAGCATCCTCCAAAATTTTCTTTTCACGATCAAACCTTGTCAAAAGCATCTGGAAAGAAACAAGATATGTTGCCATTAAAACAGGTCAGATTAACCAGCAGGAATGAAAAACAGTTTCCAGGCCTCATGAAGGCAAACCTGATACATCTCCTCCAACTGCTGAACAACATGGAGCTCGTCATCATGATCTTCGCCCAAAATATATGATGACATGCCAACGGCTATCACAAAGGTAAACATTGAATCATACCAAAAGAGCCCATTGCATCAGGAATTCGAAAGCCAATATTGCCGATAAAAAAATATGGAAGTCAATAAAAATAATATTCAATTAGGGAAAGAGGACACTTCCAGTTCCCCCCACCCCTGCACCCCACCGCAAAACATGCATTATTACTCAAAATTCCAACATTATACTATTCCTGAATCACTATCCAGAGCCTATAAAACAGTCGCCTATCAGCCACGAAACCCTATCCCTTCGTTATCCCTTTAAAACTCCAAATGCTCTTCATCAGAATGAGCACATAGATGTCATAGTAAATAGTATCAGTAGGAGTACACCAAGTCAAATGGGTGAGAGTAGTTTTCAAAATAATACCTTCCATTGCGAGGTGGCGAAGTGCAGGAATCGATGATACAGCAGCCTCAATGAGACAATCGTACAAAGCTATGGTAATTTTGAATTAAAATACCAAAATAGAAGGTCAGTAATAAATAAAATAAGCAAAGCAACCCAAATAGACAATACACAAAATACCCACCTTCCCTCCGCGATTTTGTATTTCTTGGCCAAATCAATTCACAGAAATTGAAAAGTTGCTGCTGCTTCTGATACAGATCAGCAGAATAAGGCAGAGACGGATGACCTCCGTGAACCCATAGCAAGGACTTTTGTGAATGGAGACACCAAGATGAAACTCTACCCAAATTCTTCCCTTCCACCTATATTGAACACATTTCGTACGATTTCACCTCAAAGTATGGATTACAAAGAAAAGAGATAAAAGGGCTGTACAAACTAGCTAACCTGAAACTCTTGAACTTCTCTAGGGCAGAATGCATGCAATTTTGCTACATTCTTGGTCAAAGAACGCCAAGAAATTAGTGACATCTCAAACTCGGATGAGGTGGTACCTTTCCAAAATGATATGTGGTCTTCAAGGAGGTCTGAGTAAAGTTGAAAAAGCACATCGAAAGAAGGAGAGTCGACCAGAATATTAAGGACTCTCTCTTCCACTCTACTTAAAGATCTCAAAACAGGTTCAAGACAGGAATTTTTTTCACTGAAGTCAAAATCGCTCTCAGCATGCCATTGTTGAAAGCTAATCCTCAAAAGGGGTACACAGTCTATTGCTTTAAGGAGATGTTCTCTGGCGGATTTTGGCACATCACTTGACGTAAATAAGTCAACCAATTCTTTGGAAAGCATTGGTATTGATCTGGATTCTAAATTTACTTCATGATGCGACAAAAGCTCACGACGGCAACGCTTTATACAATTCCATATTGGATGCTTGAGTTCCTTTTTCAACAGATCCAGAAAACTATTAAAGAAGTTGCAAAAAGGATGTAGCCGAGAAGCAAACCAACAAAACCAGAGTAGGTATAGCTTAATATCATTTTCAGAGGCTTGTTCAACTGTCCAGTTGGCAGCAAACATGAGTTTTTTCCCAACAAGGGCCAAATTATTTTCTGTTAGCCCACTATACAGAGCAGTAATCTCATTCACATAGTTTGGGAACATCATAATATGCAATATTTTCGCATCCAGCAAGCAAGGCCCCATAGATCCGGTTGCACTTAGGGCCTTTTCTACTGGGCCCTGATCCCAAGTAGAACGAAATGTATAGGATGCATTCCGAGCCCCCAAAAACTCGAGATACATGCAATTTTGTTTGACAGAAGCTTCGTTTGAGTACCACACATAGTCTCTTAATTTCAAAGGTGATGGCCATCCTCCTGGTAAGCACAATGAATGTCCTTGACGTGATTCAAGTTTGTAAAGTTCACCTACTGATAAATAAGAAATCATTGCATAAGTAACAATATCCTTTCCCTCAGCCTCCCCCAGAGATGAAAGATAGGTATGCTCCCAACTTATGTGCAGGCTCCAGACTGGCCAATTACCATTTGTGAGAAGCCGGTGAAACAATTGCACCCAGCGTACAAGCTCAAGATACGTAATCTTAACATTAAGGCGCGAACCTTCAACCTTAGCATAGATGTGCGCTTTGGCCATCAAATCAACCATCCTAGGTACAGGGATACCAGAGAGAATGAGAAACCTTTTCACATCTTTAAGTTCACTCTCGTCATAAGTGTCACCACTTCCACCATCAAGAATCCAACATGGCTGCATCACAAATATTTCAACACCTCTATTTCGCATTGCCCGCGATACTTCACCATATCTAGGGTCGACGGTGAGAAACATCCGAAACTTGGGATGGGGACGGAGAACCAACGGCTTGCCGTCTACGCTTCCGCATTCATTGACAGTGATTGATCCATGTGGCTCAACCAAAGAGTTGATCCTATCAAGAACCTGCATTCATAACAAAATAGGCAAAAGTAAAAATCCGAATCTTTACAAGTTGATACCAAAATGGTCAAAATAGGCAAACACGATAAACTACCCATGCCAACAAGGGAAAAAAAAACTCTACATACTGTGGGATTGCAAAGATTGGCATTCTCTAGAACAATCCATTCACCATTTTCTATAGCCTTCACAAGTACTCCAGTTACCCATTCAAATTTTGCCGAATATGCCCTTCTATGGTAATCCCCATGCAACTTTGTGATTATCGTCAATGTTCTATCCAGATCCTTGAATGACCAAGATATCGGTAATCTGTTTGTTGCGAGGTCCAACTTTAGATTTTCAATGATCTCAACTAACAAAGGAACAGAACCAAAGGACCTTGTCCTCCAATGATCAGCGTTCAAATTCGGACTCGTAGTAGGACCACAACCAATGCTTGATAAGAAGGCAAGCCATCGGGTCATCAGGTCTTTTCTTCTCTTTAGAAATTCCTTTGCCGAAGATTCCAGTTGCAGGCTGCAGTACTCACTTACATAACACTCAACTCGAGTAATAGCCAACTGAAAATGCCGAAAGGCATTATATTGCTCAAAGGATCCAAGTAAGTCAGTTATATCAGATGCAGATGAAAGACTTATTTCATTTAGTACATTGCCAGTAAGCTGCGAGAGCAACCTTATCAATGAAGTCTTACCAGAAGATGAAGGACCAACCAATATGCTCAACCACTCATGCTGCGCACAAAGTGCAGCAGCCTCAAGGTTGTGACGTAATCCAGGCAAAATCTTAAGCTCACTATTAGATGATTTGGAAAACTGAGAATGATTCCTCTTGATATGAGAGTTTCCAACAACCAAATACTGAGGATTGAGTTGCACACGTGGGTAGGGATTCAAAAATGCCTTGCGTCCAAAAACTTCCTCATAAAGTTGGACAACCTTTCTGCGGTCATCTGCTGTACGCATTCTTAGGACATATATGATATTAAGGAAGCAGTCTTGTTTTGATCCTTCAGGTGCACCTAAACACAAAGCCAAGCGTATTAAGAAGCCATCTTTTATTTAAAGAATGTGAGCTTTATTCCAAACGCAATAAAGGAGAAATAACAACCTTGTATAATCTGGCACGAACGAATCACATCTCGAAGATTAAACTCCCAAGGGGAACCCTCTTGAGCAAATTTAAGGTGCAACATGGTATCTTCGTGCAGTCTCTTGTTAAATGAAATCAAGTGGCGAAGCAAAGATTCCGGAATTGAGGGGTAGAGTGAACGACAGATGAATTCATAGTCACCGTCGGTCAACTCATCCACATAAACCTGCAATCAATTACAAGACAATTATCACTACTAATGTCGTCTATATTACGGTTATGTAAACTGTAAAGTATGCGGTCATCAAGACCAAAAGGTCGCAAAGAAAACAAGACAGTCATACCTTTGTAAAACGGTTAAGAAAGGACTTGGGAAGCCCTTTACGGCCTCCGCCCTGAGCAGAGGGGTTTTGACAAGCAAAAATTCTGAAAGATGGTGGGCACTTAAAAGTAACACCCAACTCCGGGATGAAAACCTCGGCTCGATGATCTAATATTGCATTTAAACCCTAATGTGGATAAGTGTGTTAGAAGATGATTATATATGTAGTCATACAGGTCTATTCACAAACATTTACAGGACAACAATAACATCAACAAGACAGTACCTCTAAAACAGATTGTGGAGCAAGATTAAGTTCATCCAGCAGAACCCAAGATCCCTTCTTTAGAGCCTGAAGCAAACCAAATAACAAAATGGGTAGTGAAACCCAAACTACATTAGAAACTAAAAGACTGCCAATATAGAACACTTTCAACCTGCAAAAGGATTCCATCATGCCATGCAAACTGCATTCCTTCATCACTTTCAACAGGCAAGTCTGACCCCAACAAATCCATTATGTCAGTCTGTTTAGCAAATGAATAATTATTAGCGCTGCTGAGGATGCACAGGTACAAAGTGAGTAAAGAAACTGTGTGCAGCAATAAATCATAGGAAAAGAAAACAAATGATCATGACCTGCTCAGATAAGTTTATCCGTACAACAGTATGCCCAGAAAATTTGCCAATAGCTTCAATTAAGCTTGTTTTTCCCACTCCTGGACTTCCCTCCAACAAAACTAGAAAGAATTGTCACACTTTAAGACGTCAAAGAGCGGTTCTACAGTTTTTTTCCAGTGGGTGAGAAAACGTGTGAACTTGACATGCATATAGGGACTAGATAGAAATTCACACATATTCCAAAACCACAAGTTCAAAGAAACAGCTCTAAATGAAGAATACCAGGCTTTGGAAGCTGCAAAGCACGCAGTACCCGCAAGGTATTTCTGCGAGTTGTTGGCGCCACAAACTCAAATTTGCCTTTCTCGACAACATCATCACCTGAATAAGAGTCACCTAGAAAATGATAACCTTGTAAAATAAGTAAAGCACACACACTAGTATAGTGAAGGAGTGACCACATTCCAAATGGACCCGAAGTACAAGGTGTCAATAAGTCACGTTGAAGTTAGGGCTTAAAATGGCTTCAACATTTGTAAGGATTCATTCTTCTGACACACTTGTGTATTGTGGCCTCTTCTTGTATTTGTGTGGCATTCCCTTTTTATATAAAATATTTACTTATCAAAAAAAAAAATCGTCTGACACACTTGTCGACTCATATTTCAAATTTTGAGAGTACCTATGTGGAAATGAAGAACAGAATATCAACTAAACAAACTAAAAGACATACATCAACATTTAAATATAATTGTGGTCTTAAAAATGAAAATTCTAACATGAACTGCACAGGCTCCTGGTACATCACAAAAATATTAAGAGTAAAAGCCAAAGACAGGTAAAACCATGGTTGAAACAATGTCATATGTGAATGTCCAAAGTACTTTAGTAAAAACCTTCAAAATGTCTCTATCCAACAATCCAAGAGGCTTTCCCAGTTTCAGATCAGATGACGGCAAAACAAATCAAAACTGGACATAAATTCAAAAGGTAGTTTACCTAGTTGTTTTTGGTTCTGATAGAACAATTACGTGTAGTGATCAAAAAGAAGAATTACTAACAAAAAACCAGCATTTCCAAAGTTGTTGAAAGTGAGCTAAACAACAAATCAAACACAAGCAATAACAGTTTTAGAAATATAGGCCTAGTTGTACAACATCTTTGACCAAGATTTCAGACCTCTAGTTTTGGTATAGTTAAGGGGAAGCATGATACTTACCATTAGCAATGTAGAAAGGATGAATTCCAAAGAGATTGTCACATTGCATATTGTCACCACATGAAGTGTCTGCAGAACTTCTAACATCACTCCAACCATAGTTTGCCATTATGGAAAGGTCCGAATAATCCAAACTTGAACTGGACATCTGTAGCAGTATAGAACATGCATTTCTTAGTATCGTGTTCAAAATGTAATCAACAGGTTGAATTATTTTTTCCAATATTAATGATCGATTTTGTTTCCAAATTTACAAGGTTCACAAAACTCATTCCAGTCATCCATTCCCTTTGACCTTCAAAGTTTAGTGCCAGGCCATCTCTGTAATACATATGGTCGAATGTCACAAATACTCAGTGCTCAAACAAGTTCGCATTTGTATTCTCAAATCAACTTACCAATGATAAATAACTTTCATTTGGCATCAAACAAATACATTGTTAGAAGCCTAGGAGCATCTAAACTAAGCAATAACTTGGTGGCACTATTACTTTTGTCAAACATTTCTCTCGGTGAAGCAGGAAGAGGAAAACTTCTTTTCTTCCATAATAACAGTGACCCCATGGTAAAAAGGTCAGTGAAACGTTTTTTAGTCAACAGGTTCATAAACAGAGAACGCACGCTTGATGACATTAAGCAACCACACCTTTAGTTGTTCCAGAAGAAAGGACAGGCATCTTTCCCTCAGCTCTCCAGCATAGCCTTTAGAAATAGCTGAACCTGGAAAGGATTGCAGAAGGAAAAGTATGCACACAAGAAAGGAATTGAAAAGCAAACACCAGAAGCAATAAATATGACTTGTTAATTGTTGTTATCCGTAACAGGAAGCAAATAGCAGAAAGTTTTTAGCAGGTAAACAAAGTTAAACAGCGGCGCAATATAGTACCCTTGACTTCCATATTTCACATCCTTTATCATGAATTCCTAATGAAAGTATTTTCATGCCTTATGAAAGTACCTACACAAAACAATTCTATACGGTGTAAAGACGTGATGGTTGTTTACTACATGACTACAGCTGGCTCTAAACCTACTTACAAATAATAACATGAAACAATTGCCTCTGAAAGGAAAACAAGAACATACCTAAACTTATTCCATCAAGCAAAACAAGGAAAGCCCCATGTAATAATGCATCTTCAGGAGGTAAACTCCCCTCAGTTGCATCAATAAATGCCAACCAGGACAAAAGATCTCTAACAGTAAGTGTTCTCCCTGTTTGTAACTGATTGAACCACTGGAAAGCCGAAACAAATGCAAGAGAAGCATAGAAATACAATAAAATCAGTTGTAGCCCAGGGGTCAGCCAAACACGGACAAGATCAACAGGTAAAAGAAGCCCAGAGTGGGTTCAAATACTTTATTTGCATAAGAGACCAGGTAAGCCCAATATTAGAATTAGTAAAAGAATAATAACATCCACAGAACAACCATTATGGGACTAGCAAGATTAACACGGCTGGGGTGTAAGAGATAAGAATTCTAATACTGATTCTAAAGCTTACTGTAGACTCGTAAAAGAAAGACATTATTCTCGCACCAGTTGGTTTCAAACTGAGAAAAGGCAAGGCAAAATTGAAAGCCTATTTGAAACCAAACTCTGCCAAAAGGAACACAATTCAAAGGACAATCAAGAAATCAAGTTTTTTCCACCCTCCAAGTTGAATCCAGTAACTTTTAGTTAATCTCTATCTTACAGAAATAATCTCAAAGGCAATGTCCTCCTTTTAGAGATTAAATCTTGGAAAAATTCATTAGCTTTGTGAGGGGGGGGGGGGGGGAATACAGTAAAATATACCTGCCAAAAATTTAGCATAGAATCAACAACATAAGATCGGCCCGGTTCTGAAATTCTGCAAAATTATCAGGAATATTAGAGAAGAACACATAACAAAATGAAGATACATCTAAGTTTGCTTTTGAGGTTTTACATACCTCTGTAGAGCTATAGTTCTCAGCTCATTTAGGTCATTGACAGGAGGAACCCATATCTCTGTAAATCGATTACGAAGGGCAGGAGATAGTTCCTTCTTCCCATAATCACCACCAGGATTCATTGTTGCAAGAATCATAAAGTCAGGATGAGCCGTTATTTTCTCAAGATCAAGACCTCCTTTCTCAGCAAGAGACTGCAGGGGGGAAAAAAATGAAACTGAAATTTTTGAAAAATCCTCCAAACCATCAACCAAACAGACTGGAAGAGAACAAGAAGATTGTCAATGCCCAATGGAAGCTACATTAAACAACCCGGACAGCCATGAAACAAACAGAAATGGACTAGGTGAAAACTTCATACACACCACTTACCTCAAGGAGAACAAGCAAGTGGTGAACATGTGCCGAAAAACGGGCAAAGAATATGCAGACAGCACCAGAAAACATCTGTTGTGCAAATCCTAACATTTGGGGGAAACCCAATACATGTGAAGTGTAGAAGACAAATTCAAAAAAGAAGCTAGTAGTCACATAGATGTGATCTTGAGTTGTTAGAAAAGCTCAGCCCATAAAGTCTCCTTAAAACCCAGGTGTTAAGGAGAGGAAAACTAGGACCTTATAACCAACATAGAGAGGGCTTGTCCAGGCGATGTGGGACACAATCCAACACACCCCCTGGCCCACAAAGCGTGGTAACCGGATAACAATCAACGGTTCACCAACGAAAGGCCCAAACCAGAGCTCTGATACCATGTTAAAAAAGCTCAGCCCATAAAGTCTCCTTAAAACCCAGTTGTTAAGGAGAGGAAAACTAGGACCTTATAACCAACATAGAGAGGGCTTGTCCAGGCGATGTGGGACACAATCCAACATGAGTCGATTGTCAACACGCTGGAAACCCAGAAAGGGACGTTCTTAGTTTTTTCAATACACACAAACAAAATCTCTTCCCATCATCGAAGTATTTTGACATCTTTTAAAATAAAATCATCATAAATTCTTGTACATGTCCTCTGCACATTTAGCTTCTAATTATTCCCAAACTCATAAGATGTATACGGAGGAATGAGATGGTAATTCATCCGAAACTGACTGCAATGGCAATAGGACAGTGAAGGTCCAAAATTTAAGTAAATTAACATGTAAAAGTTAATGCAAGAATTCCAGAGAGATACAATTGTAAATACTTCACGTTGTAAGTCAAGGCAATCATCAAAAGCAGAGAACTAACAAACAACACGTTGTCAAGTTACATAGGTAATATCATATACTCGTAACTAGGATCAGAAAAGGACCGGGTGCTAATCAAGAAGATATGAAATTGATAGCGAAGCATATCAAGAAACCAGATCTCCTGGAAAAAATACCAACCAATTTCCTTTCTGGCTCCAAGACACTGTTTAATCTTTCGAGCACACTATCATCTGCCAAAGAGATTTCATCCACAAGCAAGAGGTCACCATTCTTCATTGCTTGTACAAGTGGTCCATCTTGCCACCTAAAAATGGTCTGCCACTTCTGATGCAGCTGAGATAGGTGCAGATTCAATATTTCAATTGAATCAAGATCTTCTAGAGTAATGTCAGGATGGGAGACCAGACCCTCTCTGTAACTATTTATGACTACATTCAGCTGATCGATAGTCGTAGAAGCTTCACCAATATCTGCAGATATTTTCTGCAAGAAAAAACAATCAACATATGGTCTAACATAAGAAAAAACACATGTAACAAAGTACTGGATAAAAGAAACATACAGCAGCGCCAGGAAAGTAGACAAAAGCCTTCGACAGCATTAACTGCTCGCATAGATTTTTAAACTCCGAAGCAATTCTTGATCTCTCTCGTACAGGAAAATAACCCTGTTTAATATTAAATTACAGATATTTATCATAGGCTTTCAACAACAATAAAAGAAACAGACACATAGCAAGAAGTGAGGAAGCCCAAAATTAGATTAAAAGGCCACAAACCCCAAGAAAATCAGATGTCTCTGTGTATTGATGGCAGTTCAAAATGTGTAATGTGGAACCTAACACGATGCTAAGTAACTGGCAGACAGTTGTCTTCCCGCCACCTGTTTCACCAACAAGGAGGACAGGTTCGCGCATCTTGTAACACCGTTCGATAAGAAAGTATAGCCTCCACATACTTTCAGTCCAGGCGATGCTACAAACAGGAAAAAAGGTGGAAAAAAACTCAGAAGGTTAAGCACAGAAATCAGCACAATAAGCAAAATTGTGAGACAGATTCATACTTTCCCGAGCCATAGCGTATGCTTAAGATCTTGTCTCTTCCTGTTGGATCCTGAATTACAGAATGAGCACTATTCAACCTAACTGAAAATATATGTACTACATGCAATTTCCGAAGCATCCTGACCAATAAACCACAATCTACCTCGAAAGCAATGTCCACATACTTTAATTAAATCACTAAACCAAAATTAAGCATTGGTGGTTTATACTAGACAATTAAAATCAATAACAGGTGCTACAAAGAGTGGGATTTATGCCCCTTTACCACACTCTTTCTGAAAAGTGTTAACACAATTACCAATGTAGACCTAGAAACCAGCATAGAGTCAGCATAGAGTTCATCCCCGTGATCCACCAATGATATTGCTTGCGCCAGCTTTGGATTCAAGAAGATCGGCCAAAGAATCGAAGAAAGGAATGAATGGGGACAGCAAGATACTCTCGATTCGCTACTCTACATATTGAGAAAGTGGAATAGAATAAAAAAGGTCATAGTACGGTACGCCCACAACAAGAAGAATAAAGAGGCCGATTTAAGAACGTTCAGGGAGGCTTCACAGGGTTAGAACCATCAATCAATCACAGACCACAAAGAAGACATTGACTAAGAAAGAAGTGGACTCAGAAAAGCTTGTCAAATTGGATGCATAATAGATCATGAACACTTGGACACAACAACCATTTAGCATTCAATCAAATAAAATAACAGAAGAGATGCATGAAGGCAACTCAAGATCTACAGTTACAATAGCAAAGAAAAAAAATCAGCTTTAGGAGGATAGTGGGCACCGTTTCTTTTCATAAACATGCACCATAATATTATTAGAAAGGAAATTTTTCACGTTAATTTAGCATATGACAATATGAGGAATGGCTGACATTTTTTCTAGGCTTTAGATGTTAGTTCAACTCCAAACATTCCATGTGGCACCGTTCAACCCGGTGGCCCAAATAATCTAGTTACATGGTGAGCTGTGCATGCACATAATGAGTGATGTGCATCGAGATAGTATACCTTCTGGTAGAGACTATCCATGGTAAGTTTAACACGGAGCTGCCTCTCCAGAACTTCTTGAACAACAATTTTCTCAGACTCGTCTCTCAGCCTCTCTGCCAACAAAAAATAACCATCGCGGGCTAAATCTTCATAGGAATTACCAAATGTCCGGAAACGATCAGCCCACCGAAACAAGTCACGTGGGGTTATAAACCCGTGTTTCCCAGCAAAAACTTTACTACTCTGCCTATGCAACTGCAACTCCTTCATAACTTCAACCATTTTCTTGGCATAGCTTTCTGGAATCTTGCACCTCTTCTCCAATATTCCGCTCAACTCTCCTTCAGGGATTTCATCAACATGGACCTCCACAAATCGGTTACGAAATGCTCGAGAAAGCATTTTACGCCCGCCATAAAAAGTAGGAGGATTTTGAGTAGCAAACAGCATAAAACCAGGATGCGCACGAATAGTTTCATGTAGTTCAGGTATAAATAGTTCCCTATTGTCATCTAGCAACCTGTTCAATGCTTCTAGCACATCAGATGGAGCCAGGTTAAGCTCATCCAGAACTATCCAGTACCCTTTCCGAACAGCCTTAACCAATACACCTTCATGGAATGTCAACCTCCCACTAGCATCAGAGATGTAAGACCCCAGATATTCTTGAAGATCTGTGTGTTCGTGGTTATTGATCCGTACAAACTCATGACCAGTTATTTCAGCAAGATACTGAACAAGGCTAGTCTTCCCACTAGACGTGGGCCCCTGTAAAAGAACAGGATATCTTCCAACAAATATAGCACGCGCCAGGTTTTTTAAGTGCTCCTTAACGCTCTTAGTCAGGACATAGTTCTCTGACAAATTATCCAACTTGGAGTTATCCCCAACTATCAAGTAACCATTGAAAGGGACATGTGGCGGTATGTTTCCTCCCAGCAAAAATGATGAAATCATTTGGTTCATTAACTTAGCACTAGCCCCATCCAATAAAGTCAGGAAAAACATACAAAATCCGTCATAGAGGGCTTTCAGAAATCCAAACTTTCTTCTTGCCTTCTTTGTGTATTCTAGTGCACGGTAAAGAGACCTTAAACTGTATTGGGGCTTCTGATTGGCCCCATCCTGCAGCCTTTCTTCAGATTCCTTCTTAGCAGCTTTATAGAAACCGACTATTTGCTTAACGATTTCAACATCTGAATGACTCTCATCCATAAATTGATTTATGAACATAATTAAATCTTCGTCGTCTAACACGTCATCTACAAAGTATTCCGTAAATCTGCTCCGCAACGAGTAGGGCAAATCTCTCTTTCCAGCATCAGTGGCAGGATTCATGCAAGCAAATATACGGAAGTTGGGATGTCTATGGACATAATCAATATCACCTCTTTCAGCTAAACAGAGTGAACTGTTCTCTTCTTCAAGAACGCCAATAACTCTCTGCAATGTCTCCGGAGGCGCCAAATTCACCTCATCGAGCAAAATCCACTCGCCATTTCTAAGAGCAGTCACGAAAGCTCCCTCTACGAATGAAAATATCATTCCAGCTGAATCATTGATTTGTGCACGAGCAGTTTCCAGTTTCAAAGAAAAACCTTCCCAAGCTTTCAGTAGTTCTTCTCCTAAAGGTCTTTTTCTCTTGGTACCAGGCCCAGATCTTCCTATTTCAAGTATCTTCCGGACACCCTTTTGAAATCCACTTAATAACATCTTCCAGTTCTTATCGTTCACAAATTTCTTTAGACGAACAAGAAAATCCTCATTATCCTGAATAGCAACAACCAATAACACAATTCAGTAATTCCAACTGAAGAAGTCGAGAAGTGAGATCAAAAGCACCAAAACATAACAAACCAACAAGTGCCTTTGAAGGAAATGTACTGGTGAAAAGATTATCAAACTCCTTATAAAGAGGAATGCATACAAATTGTGCATTCATAGGTTTAAATCCTCCTAACAAATCAGCAACATCACTTTGCTGACTTAAATTCTGGTCCAAAAACAAATTGGTGATGAATCAAAATCATGAAAACACGACAAATAACTGCTAAGAACATTAATAGATCTGAGATGAACATACCAAAAACAAATTGGTGATGAATCAAAATCATGAAAACACGACAAATAACTGCTAAGAACATTAATAGATCTGAGATGAACATACCAAGACAGTAAGTTTCTGACCCAGTCTCAAGGCCAGACTCTGCACAAGAGTAGTTTTCCCAGTACCAGTTTCACCCACCAAAAGAACAGGCTCACTTAACTTAACAGAGGAAGCTATCCTTTCAAGAACATGTATCGCACTACGAATTTCAACAAAAGGTTTTCTCTCATAATGGAACTGCAAACACCAAGTCAAATCAGCTCAGCAAAGAAGCTAAAACGATATAAATACAGAAGCAGACAAAATCGGTTCCATGCACTCACTGCTTTTTGAGCGTGTTGGAGAGTAATTCGTCCAATATGTAAATCTGAGCGCAGCTCCTGCAAGTAAGTTGCGACTATGAGGAACAATTGATAGCATGCCATCATAAGGTTGCGTGTGGATCAAGGATTTCTTTGCGAGGTGCGGAGGGATTAGTGACAGAATAGACAATTTGATGGATTTTCCTTCACAAATTCAAGGTTGGTTTCTCTTACCTTTTTGTCCCCTCCACACCTCCCTCCACAAATCCTTTATCCAAACACAGCCTAAAGGTAAGATGTTGCATATAGAATAGTGAAAACCTGGATCACTGGCTTATTAACAGGATACAAAGTCTCTGCAGCAGAAATGGGCAGTGACCACATCTTCGCAATGCATTTCATAATATTCAGCCGATTATCCACGGAAGTTGTGAAAGATGCAAAAATGTCTACAGCCTAAGAAACAATTGCGAAATACAATTAACTGCTACTTCCCAGCTACAAAAAACCAATCATAAGACGATCCGCGAAAGAGGAGGGATGACTGTTTCAAACCTCTTTATAAATACAGCTACACACATAAGTTGACAGACCATCCCCACCGATGCTAAAACCGAGAGCATCAATCCTCTTGCACCATTTCATTAGATCCCTGCAGTTGTAGAGCAATACATACAACTAGATAAGTTGTATAACCAATAAATTGTGGAGCGATAAAATTGCCTAATATTAGGTCATATACTCTATAACAGCGAAGTACATTTGCAGAAAAAAAGTGAACAAAGTTAACCACCTTAGGGAGAATCTGCTGAGAGAACTGGAAGAAGCAGAAATTCCAAACTGACATCTTGTGAGCTGATTAACCCTATCAAAAGTCTCTGCCAGAATAAAACAATAGATGTCAAAGGAAAAAAACTCCAGCCAACAACTAAAACCATATAGACCTCGCCTACCAATGAGTCTCTCAGCCAGTGACTCCAAATCTGGATAGCGTGCTTTCACTATGCTAATCAAGTCATCACTACTCGGGGTTCCAATCATCACTCTCCTCCAAAGAGCACCAAGAGCACTCTGACCTACTGTACAATATGAAATAAAGATGATGAAAAAAGAGCAGTCTTTGCCAAAAGTGAAGACCAGTATCTGAGCATGTCAAAATTCTAGCACTAGATGCTTGAGTAAAGTAGAAACCTTTAGTTTAGTCAGAACAATCGGTTTAGCAAAAAGTACATTCATACCAAATATGAATATAAACATGTACATTTATGTTGACTTTCTCTGCGAATGAAATATATGGTTTCCATAGTTAACACATCAGGGTGATTGCTCTGTGTAGCAATAACTACATAAAAGCCAACGTATAAAAGGTTAGGGTATGCATTAGTGTAAGAGAGAGTAAAAAGAGTTTGACCATGTTTAACAGCATCATTAAAATGAAGATACACTAAGGTCTCCAAACCGGAAGCCTACTGAAATCCAATAGCATTTGCAAACCTTCTGTAGCATGAGAAGTATCAAACTTTGAACGCGACACTGTGGTAAACAGTCGAAAGCCATCTGCCACCCTTACCACCTGCAAATGTACGACTCTCAGTCTTTCTCAAACAAGCAGATTTGCAGTAGAAGAATGCTAAATATAAATAAAACAAACAGAAAGCAGGTGAAGAAACACGTTTGCCAAAGACACAGAATGTGAAGGGACAAAAGGGAGGGGGAAGCACAAAAGGGCCATAGCCAAATCACGCAAAGGTCACAGACTTAAACATCTCGCAACTTCATTAATTCAAGTCCTATTAGTACGATGTCAAACGATAAAATAATGGAATTTTGAATGGCGTTTAAATAAAATGATGTCTTCTTTTTTGTCAGCAAAATAAAAATGTCTTCAATACTTCGTTCTTGAACCTTTGCGATATTACTTGGTTCCTTATTGTTCTGATATCTTGTAATATTGGAGAAACCTCATTTTAATTAGCAATAAGACTTGTGAACCCCAATAGAATACTATCTTATAACGAGAGGCAATGTCAACTCAAACTTAACATATGAGGATAAAGCTCAAAGAACAATTTGAGACCATACAGCCTACTCAAGAACAAGAAACAAGTACTACGTATGGACAAATCAAGCTCAGAAAGGGAAGTTATAATAAAATACTTTGTGAGAGAGAAAAATAGGTAAATACCTCCCCATGGCCAGTTAAGAATGAACTTGCACCTTCCAATAAAGGCAACAAGATGGATTGCACATCAGATGGAGCTTTATCGATATCCTCAAAAACAACCCAAATTCCATTGATAATAGCCTAGAAGTACTGAAAACAATAAATTATGACTGCAAAGAACATTATCAGCAAAAAATTCTTCTACGGAGGACGTACCTGAGTAAGAGAACCAGGCTGCCATCTAAATTCACCAGGTTTCTCCGAACAAACATAACTTCCAATCAATGTTTTGCCATCAATTTGCTCATCCATGTGAATTGATAAAACTTCAATATAAGGTGAATAAAACGCAATAAGTGACAACATAAACTTCAAGATCAGGGCTAATGGGTACTGCCATACCATAAAGCCAAGAGAACCCAACGGAAATGTTATGGAATAGTGTCAGAAATGCAACCAATCATACAGTTAACAAGATAAACAGTCGAAACGCAATGTCTCCAAACTAGATGATCATCTTCCTAAAATGGTTTATGTACTTGGACCACATTATTAGACAGGTATGGGACCAATGTACAGAAGAAATAACCAATCAAAAACCAGGGATGATTTCTCAAGACATTTTCTAGGCTACCAAACACCAAAACTGGAAACTTCAGCTCCCAGCCCCACAATCTACTACAATCTTACCGAAACTTTACAACCATGACTGAGCACACTTCAGATAACCAACTTGACAAATATTCATCAACACCCCACTGGCCGACTTTAAGGATAAAAGGAGAATACAGTAATTCAGTATTTGGATCCCTGGATGTCCATAAATCTATTTATCAAACTGGTGTGCAGTCTAAGAAAACCACCATATGATTCATATTTACTTTCCTCTTATCTCACACAAATAAAGTGCTCCCTATTACGAATATTCTCCTCAAGTGTCAGAAAAAACACCACGATCTCAATATCTCCAACTTCCTTGTCAGTGAGCAACCCAGACATGCTAGCAAGACAAGTAAGTCCACCGAAGACCGAACTCCAAAATGGCTTCCAACAGAAAAAGAGGCGATCCAAATCCCTAAGTACAAGTTTCTTATAAAAAAAAGATTTAACCTCTGACATTATACACTTAAAGGTGGAGGTGTACCAAGGTCCACCATAATCATGGTAAACCAAAAAAGATAACTTAAGTGGAGGTTAAGAGAGAAGCAATGTGCATCGAATTGGAAAGAGAGTAACTAAGGGTTCTCTCCCTCTCCCACCGGTACCCGCAATTAGCGAGTTCCAGCCACCATAACCGGGGAAAAAAAACCTGAGGTATAAATACATACCTTGACTTCCACTATCCGAAGATAATTTGTTGATTAGTTTTGTTTTCCCCGCACCAGGAGGGCCATAAAGAAGAACAGGCCACTTTTGGTCCACTGCCAACTGAACCATCTCAAAACTTTTCTTCATAGTAGACGTCAAGAAAAAAGCATGTCGATTGGATGTCACAGTCCTGAAGATAATTGAAAGAGCCAAGGTTAAGACAGCATAATATGCAGCCAAATTAAACTGCAGAAATTATGAAACACGAAAATGTTATCTTTATTATTTCGAGATGGGTGGTGGTGAGTCATTAACTAGTCTAACCCACACCACCCATCTACAAAGAGACACTGTCACAGGCTCACTACTTTGTCATCTGCATAAAACACCCATTAACAACAAACTACAAATAGCATGACTTGGCAAAACTACAAAACTGAACGTTCAACTTCAGTAACATGTACCGTGAAGCCAAGCTTCTATTCCCATGTGATGGCTCAATCTCAGGAAACAATGATGAGGAAGGAGCTGCAAAAGCAGGAGCGGAAGTCCAAAGTTTATTTTCTCGACTGATATTATTGTTTCCGTCAGCAGAAGGGGACACCTCATGTGAAAGTGGTTCAAGATACCAGCCAGCTTTCTCTAATGACACGTCCTGACAGAATTCCTGCCAGCTGCAAAAGCCAACACAAACAAAAGCTTAAAAAAAGAAAAAGAAACACTGCAAATCACTGAGAATGTACTTTGGATCAAGGATTTGTGAAGGCATTTGTTGATGGAAAGGAAAAGGTAGAGGACTCCCAAGGTATACTTCCCTCAACAAATCCTCAACATATTCTTGAACACAGCATAGCTTCAAAGAATGAAATTGCATCCTAGCAAGAAAACAAGTGGAGGCAAACCGCAATAAACATGCAAAAGCTTCTTCTGGCCCAAGACCAATGTTGCAGGTTGCTCTATCACTTATTTTGAGAACTACAGACAGGATCTGTATCCCACACCATTTCATGTCTGAAACATTCTTATACAACTCAGCATCACCACCTGGGTCAAGATCTGCAGATTGCGGCACAAGGTCTAAAAAACAGGACCAGTCCCAAAGTGTGGCAAAAACTTCAGGTCGCGCCAAGAGGAGGCGGTATGATGCTCGGATAACATTTAATAAATATTGGGTTCCAGTCTGAAAACAAAAACGTAATCAATGAGGGGCAAAGATCCAAAACCAGTTCCCCAACTGAATTGAGTGAATAAAGGAAAATACAAGCAGTTGCAATTTGAATCTACCTGCAGAAACAAATGACTTTGAACAGGTTCAATTAAAAACTTAGACTTCAGTTGCTCGGCTTTTACAACAGTAGAAGTGAAGACAATAAGATATGCCGACAAAAAGCAAAAAAATAAGGCATGGATACGGAAAAAAGGCATTTCTTTTGTCCTCGTAGGGAAGAGAAAAATCATTCTAATCACAATCAGAGCAGAAACACAACTATGATACCTTTACAGATAACTCAGAAATAAATTTTCTCCCCATAGTCCGTTCAAAAGGAGGAGGAGCAAATTTAAAATAGCTCAGCACAGACCTGCAAAAAAATAATAATAATAATGCCGCAGTTAACAAAAGTAATTACAGAAATGTGCTTGTGCATGTAAGATATTCAAGACTCCTGCAGTAAATCACATCAACTTCTTCTCTGCAAAATAAATTCAGAAACACCTCATAAAAAGAAACCTACCCCAACAGAAAAGGTGCCAAATCCAGAGCCCGACAAAAGGCCAGACAAGCAAGCTCATGAAGAACTAAGGTCCTCCCACTTCTAATATATACGTCAATAACTCCAACCACATCATCCAAATTTCCAGTTTCTCTAAGGATTTCGTTTTCTTCGGAATCAGAATTGGATGTCAAATCAGGCACCACCAGGTGAAGCAACGCCACAGCCCTGTCCACAATCTTCTGAGCGATAAAACGAAAACAACCCAATAATGGGATTGTGTAGTTCGGGTTCAGAAAAATCTCAGCTACCGAATTTATCACTTCTTCCTCTGTCAGCGAGTGTCCCTGCGTGTACAACATTTGCTTACTGTAAAAACAATGCCTTGCTAAACAAATAGGCTGTGGATAATACACCTCACCAATATCAATACACTTTTCTCGGATATCCATACACCTTTTATGCATTACCTTAGGGCGTCATTAGATTTCCGTAAAATAAATATCTTACAAATAGGAAGTGATGAGACCCCAATACCTCTTTTAACAGCGAACTGAGACTTGGAACAGATGCAAGTTTGGGACACCGAGAGAGAAACCTCTCAAACTCAAATTCAAGACGAGAACTTCGGTAAACCGCCATTATAACCTCACCCCGATAACTTAATAAGTTTCTCCCAATTTTCAGAGCGTTCAATACTTCAGGTCCTGGGTAGAACCATAGAAAACCATTAGCCACCGCTTCAGGCTCCCAAAAATAATATTAGAAACAAGGGTTTGGTACTTCTAAAAGTATTACTGCATGTTTAATAAGCATCGTAAGTACCAATAAATAACAACAAATGGAAAGACAGACAGACAGAAGACCAGAAAGAGAGGGGAGGGGGGGGGGGGGAGAGAGAGAGAGAGAGAGACGAACAGATGCGGGGGCCGCCGATGGTAGCCGTTGCCGGAGCTGCTGCCTTTGTTCGGTTTAAAGATTGCAGAGAAAAAATATAGGAAAGGTTTAAAAGATGCGAGGGTTTTGGGGAGGTTTTAGGGCTGACACTGGCTTATATTCTTCGATTAACAAATATTACCCTATAGTTTTGTCATATTGAATATTAACTCCACAAAACTTCTGAAGTTGCACTATTGACCACGTAATGTGTGTCTTCCAACCATGCCGCCTCGCCGGGTATCTAGCAAATCAATTATTATTCAACCACAACACACACTCACGTACAAACAACCTATACATAAGCGGTTAAATTTTATTTTTATCCCATCAACTATTCTAACTTTTTACTTCTTCGTCTCAAATCTATCGATTAAATTTATTTAATCCTTGTTATGATTAAATTGATATACACTTACTCTAATTTGAATAAATTGTTATTTTCTTAATAAGTAAACGACTATTGATCAGAAAACCCATATTGCTCGTTGGGAGAACCTTTTTGTCATTTATCTAAAAGCCAAGTTTTCCTACGGAGCTAAAGGGATTAAACGGACTTATTTTTCCTTCACAAAGTACAAAGAGAAATAAGCCAATTTAGCCCGTTTAGTCCATTTAGTCCTGTAGGAAAACTCGGCCTAATTACGTAACAATGTTCTTAACCGTATTATAAAAAAAGAAATGAGTATATTTTTCCCCGACATCTTGTTCACATTTACATGGTATAAAAGCAATTCATAATTGTCGAGAAAAAATTTCACTGTAACCATCAGATACTGACGATAATGAGCCTCCTCAATAATAGAACAATCATCATAGCTGAACAAGTAGCTAGATTTAAAATCCAAAATTAGGCTCACGACTCACGAGGATATCGATTTGAAAAGTTTGAGGAAGAATAACTTTAATCAATACATGAGCTGTGTTCTCTTGGACTTATCTTAAATCTGAAAATTTTGTCTTTATTTGAAATTTTTTTGCGTTTTTTTGTTTTGCACCAAACTTTTATGGGTTATTGATTCATCTCGACGAAAGGAATCGAAAACGTAACGTAAAATTTTGGCACTTTTACCCAAGTATTTTCAGAAATAACCATTTTTAGCGCAAAAATGTCATTTTTGTGTAAAAGTAAAAAAAAAAACTTTTCCGATTCCTCTCGTCTAGACGAATTAATAATCCAAAAAAATTTGGCGCAAAGCTAACAAATGCAAAAAAAAAAATTAAAATAAGGACAAAATTCTCAAATTTAAGTTAAGTTTAAAAGAACGGGGTCGAATCAAATATACAAAGAGTAGGAATAATTTAGGGGATAAAAATAAAACTTAGGGCAGTTTCGGACCAATAAGTTAAAGGGTTAGTTTGTCTTTACTTTAAAAAAATCGCATTTGTTAATTTTGCATCAAATCTTTGTGAATTATTAATTCTTTTCGGCAGGAAAATATGAAAAGTAACAAAATTATGCTCAAATTTTGAAATTTTTTGATCAAAAAAGTCAATTTTTTTGACTTATTTTTATATTTATTTTAAAAATTATGAGTTTTGATCATACTTTTTTTTTTTTCCTATTTCTCTCATCGAAACAAATAAAAGAAAATTGGTGCAAAACTTATAAATACCAAAAAAATTTAAAGAAAGACAAACCAATAAATCAAACCCACCCCTACGGAAGTCGGACCTTCTCAAAAATCAAAACCCTACAACGAACCCAACGGCCCACTGGTACATCAACCTAGCGTCGCCGTTCCAGATTTCCCCCATCCTCTCTCTCTCTCTCTCCAATGTCTCCTCCTTCACTCCTCCACTCCTCCCCTTTCCCTCTCCACCCTCACCCCACCGCCACCCCCCACTCCCCCAGATCCACCCTCCCTTTCCTCCCCATCAAATCCTCCACCTCACCCGACTCCACCCCGACACCACTTAAAGCATCCGCCTCACCCGATCCCTCCCCACCTCCCCTCAAGCACCGCCGCCCCGCCGACGTCAACATCCGCGACGAAGCCCGCCGCCACAGCTCCACCCACAACCTCCAAGGCTTCTCCGCCAAATACGTCCCATTCAACACCTCCCCTGCACCCACCTCCGCCGAATCCTACTCCCTCGACGAGATCGTCTACCGCAGCCGATCCGGCGGCCTCCTGGACGTCCAGCACGACATGGACGCCCTGAAACGCTACGACGGGGAGTACTGGAAGAACCTGTTCGACTCGCGCGTGGGGAAAACCACGTGGCCGTACGGGTCCGGGGTGTGGTCGAAGAAGGAGTGGGTTTTGCCGGAGATTGATGGCGATGATATCATCAGCGCGTTTGAGGGGAATTCCAACTTGTTTTGGGCGGAGCGGTTTGGGAAGCAGTTTCTGGGGATGAATGATTTGTGGGTCAAGCACTGTGGGATTAGCCATACGGGGAGTTTTAAAGATCTGGGCATGACTGTGTTGGTATCTCAGGTGAATAAAGAAACAAAATTTGCTACTTTTATCACTTCTATGGAATAGCTAAATCTTGGTAATTTATTCCAGAAGTTGTCTCAAAACAACTCCTTTGGGGTTGTCCATACAGGGCTTTGTCTTGGCTTTTTAGTGAAGCCCCGCTAGTCGATGGTGGGTGCGCATAAGCTGGCCCCGGACCACCTGAGTTATAAATAAAAAAAACCATTTTGATTCCATAAGCACATGTACATTTTGATCTTATAGTTCATTTTTAGGTATTAGTGAATAATTTGTATGTCTATGCATGTTAGATCATTGGTTAGTAGGTATATTTGTGATACCGGTGGACGGAAACAGAAAATCCAACTTTTATGGCTACAAGACCGTTTCCTTTGTATCGAAAATTTAGTCCTTTCAATGGACATATAGTAAAATGAATCACAAAATTCGTGCCAAGATAATCTTTGAATTTTGTGTACAATGCACACAATTTTTGTTTGAAACTAACATTTACTTATTGATCTTCTACTTGTTCGTTTGGTCATAGATTAGTGAATCAATCTATATGTTTGAATATGTTTGGTCACATATTACTTGTGGGCACTGTGTCATTAGCCGCACCAGTAGGTGGTAGCTTCAAAGATTTGGGCATGACCGTATTGGTATCGACAAATGAACAAAAACTTTGGCTTTTATCATTAGATGGAATAGCGAAGGTTTTGTTTTTCCTCCCAAAAGTTGTACCAAACAAGGATTTGAACTATGTACTCTGCAAAGACCATTTTCATTACACAAGTACATCTTCCTTTTGATCTTGTAGCTGTTCATTTTTGGAATTAGTGAGTAATTTGCATATCTATGTTTGATTAATAGTTAGTAGGTATTTGTGCACTTAGCAAAGTTCTAGTTCACGTTTCGAAGCATTTATAGTGGCTTTCGTTTTCTTTTTTGTCTTTTGGAATGTTTCTGAAGTGTTTCCATTCCCATGCTTCCCAAAATGACACACTGAAGAGGATTTCTATTGTTGCAGGTGAATCGTTTAAGGAAAATGAATCGTCCTGTTGTTGGAGTCGGTTGTGCATCCACCGGAGACACCTCAGCGGCGCTTTCCGCCTACTGTGCTTCCGCTGGGATCCCGTCGATTGTTTTTCTTCCTGCGAATAGGATTTCAATTGCGCAGTTGGTGCAACCGATTGCGAATGGGGCTTTTGTTTTGAGCATTGATACAGACTTTGATGGGTGTATGCAGTTGATTAGGGAAGTTACAGCTGAATTGCCAATTTACTTGGCAAATTCTTTAAACAGTTTGAGGCTTGAAGGTCAGAAAACGGCTGCGATTGAGATTTTGCAGCAGTTTGATTGGGAAGTTCCTGATTGGGTGATTGTTCCTGGTGGAAACCTTGGGAATATATATGCTTTCTACAAAGGTTTTCACATGTGCAAGGAATTAGGTCTGGTTGATAGGATTCCGCGCCTTGTTTGCGCCCAAGCTGCGAATGCCAATCCACTCTATCTCCATTACAAGTCTGGTTGGAAGGATTTCAAAGCCGTTAAGGCTAATACTACTTTTGCATCTGCCATACAGATTGGCGATCCAGTTTCTATAGACAGAGCTGTTTTTGCTTTAAAGAATTCAAATGGAATTGTTGAGGAAGCCACAGAAGAAGAATTGATGGATGCCATGGCTCAAGCAGATTCAACTGGCATGTTTATATGCCCCCATACTGGGGTTGCACTGACGGCATTATTTAAGCTTAGGAATAGCGGGGTTATTGGCCCCACAGATCGGACTGTGGTGGTGAGCACGGCTCATGGATTGAAGTTTACACAGTCTAAGACTGATTACCATTCCAAGGAGATATCAGACATGGCTTGCCGGTATGCTAATCCACCAGTGCAAGTGAACGCAGATTTTGGGTCCGTCATGGATGTTCTTAAAAAATACTTGTTGAGCAAAGATTCGAAGATTTGAACTTCTTTTAGAGCATTGTAAGGCTTGCTTATGTACTCTTTATCTTCTCCCCTATTGGTTTAGCTCTAGATGTCGTCATATCATTTGCTTTTGTCAAGTTGACATTCCTTTTGTAGGATTGGCTTTGAGAGTTTACTGTTTTGTGGGCTAGAGGACCATTTGTAACTTGTAAGGCAGTTTTGCCATTAGGAGTGGATTTCATTTTCCCTAGCGATGGATAATAAATGTTGGGGATTCCTTTTGATTGCAAGTTGCTCATCTACTTCACATGTAGCGTTCTAGTAGGTTTTTTTTACATGTTGATCATTTCGTCCGATGGGTGTGCTTGATGATAAAGTTAAAGTTGTGGAATATGCCTGTCATGAGGAGTGATTCTGTGAACTAACAATCTAACATTGTTGATTGATGATTCCTCGAGGGGTGCTTGAAGTTGCTTCCGATTCGCCGTTTAGATGATTCATCTTTTCCCCATTATGTTACTTGGGAGAATGGTTGGGGTCTTGAAGAAAGGTATTAGACGCACAATATGAACTTCAGCTTTGGACCTTCAAGAGTAGTAGGGACAAACGGGCTTGGATCCTCTTGAGTCCCTCAAAGGGATTGGGCGGTCCAGTCCATCCCATTTTGCGAGTTCTTTCCAGACTCATTTCAAATTTCAATGATAGAGATCATTCACTTTTTACTTGTAGCCTTCCTTCACTCCTGAACTAGACTCAACTGAGTGCGCCTACGATAGGATCCTGCTACTGAGGAAAGGAATCTTAAGGAAATGACTCTACAGACTAACTTGCGATCTAAAGAAAGTGAAATTCTGGTCGAGAAAGTTCCGTGGAGTTAATAATTGCATAAAAGGAGTCAAAGTAGCGGTTGTGGTGCGTTGAGGCACTTGTTAGACGGTTCCCGTCCGCTCCGCCTTTAGGCCTGCTCTGACCGTAGAGAGGGGGTTCTAGTTGCTAAAAGGGCGATCAAAGGCGAAGTCGATATCGGACAACTGATATACCTTTAGCCCGCTCTGCTACGCCAAAAATTCTGTTACTTGTTTATTGGTTGACATTTTTTAAAAAGAAAAGTGGGTTTTAAAAATACTCATACTCGATCACAACTCATTTTTCTTCGGATAAAATAAAATGTGTTTTGAGAACACATCAATCAATCAGTATCTCATCAAAATAACTTTCGGCTTGGTTAATATTTCCAACGGTATCTATATAAAACGAACAGTTCCGATTACTGAAAATTTCAATCACTGGAATGGGCTAAAAAAAAAAGAAGTGGGCTAGTTTCAATCACTGGAATGGGCCCTAAAACGGGCCGGATTGAAAAGGGACCAGCGAAAGGATAAGTCCAAAAACAGCCATGTCGTGTTCTAACTCAACTGTTCAATGCGTGCGAAGACTTTCTTTTCCTTGCTAATTTGCTATAAAACCGTCATTTTCTGAAAGGTGCTATTGACTGTGCACATATCGGAGCTTTCACATAAATGATTTGAATCGTTTAATAAATTTAAAATATTTTTTTAAAAGCTTTCACAAAATATTAACTCAATACAGTACCACAAAACGAATCGAAAAATTAAATTTATTTTTCTATGAATTAGATTAGTAGTTATTTAACTTATTTTTTCAAAATATTTGGATGAAAATCCTCACTTGATCGTCACAAGAAAGAATCCTTCGAAAGTATCCAGATAGATCTTTATCACACAAGAAAGAATCCTTCGAAAGTATCCAGATAGATCTTTATCATCTAACTTTTGTTTTGGATCCAAGCGTTCGCGTGCGAAGACTTTCTTTTCCTTTCTACAACCGTCATTTTCTGAAATTCCTATGGCCGGGAATGGCCAAAACTGTATTAATTCACCCCATCAATCAAGGTGACTGGTTGACAGCCACTGCCTAGTGAAGTTGGTATGTCATCTCGATCCTTTGCTGGGACAATACCTTGATCCTAAACTATCAATAACTTCTAGATTCCGTGCTAACTCTAGCCCCCTACTAACCCGCTGATGTATGTACGACGATTGAAAAAAAATATATATATCAAGGTGACTGGTCAGCACGAACTCCGATCACTTCAAAATTCCACTCCCCCCATTCCTCTCTCTCCTCTTCTTCAGTCACTCAGAGAGAGAGACAGAGAGAGAGCATGGAGGTGGAGGAGCAGAGAATTGAGCAATTCAAAGGCCAAACCAGGCTACCGAAATTCGCAGTCCCTAAACGCTACGACCTCACTCTGAAACCAGACCTCTCGTCTTGCACCTTTTCCGGTACCGTACGAATCGGACTCTCCATCGTACAATCCACCAAATTCCTCGTCTTGAACGCACTGGAACTCGTCGTCGACCAAGTCTCCTTCACCAACTCCCATAACCAGGTGAGAGTACCCACCAACTGTTTGTAGTTAGGGGTGATAACGAGCCGAACAGGGAGTTGTTCAAGCTTGATTTGAAAATTTATCGGGCTTCAAAACATGTTCGAACTTAGATTGTTTGTCGGGCTTCAAAATATAATCTTGAACCGAACGAGGTTTAACCGAGCTGGATGTGAACCAATATTGAGTAGCTTGAATTCACAATTTTTAGTCCATATGAAAAGACGTGCAATTTTCAGATAAAAAATAAAATACATCCGTTCAATTTATTTTGAATCTTTTCGCACCAAATTAAAGAACTAATTGAAATCTTTAATTTGGTGTGGTAAAACTCAAAAAATTATGTACGGAAGTACTTTATTTTTTTATCCGAAAATTGCACGTTGTTTTGTATTGGGATTATCATTTTGGGACGGAGGGTGTACATCATAAACCGAACAAGCTGAGTAATAACTTGTTCGTGCTTGGTTTAACGAGCTTCAAAGAAAATATTTAAGCTTAGTTTGTTTAGGTACCAAACTGATTTGAAAGAGTTTTGAAGGAAAGAACACGAGCTCAAATTCGAGTAGCTTGATTCGTTTATCATCCCTATTTGTCATGATCACAAACACTGATCTCATGGTTGTATCAAATGGGTTTTTGTTGATGTGCAGAAATTGGTTCCGTCGGATGTGGTGTTGGAAGGCGAGGATGAGATGCTGATATTGGTTTTTGATGAGGCTCTTAGGGTAGAGGATGGAGTACTGTGGATTAGCTTTTCCGGTGTCCTTAATGAACACATGAGGGGATTCTACAAAGGGTACTCTTTACCTTTCGTTCTTTCTTTCTTTTCGGTCTGATAATTCCTTTTCCCTTTGTTTGATTCTTGAGAAAACCCGAGTAAAGCTGAAAAAAGGTGTGTCACTACTATCTTGTGGTGGCTCTAATCAAGAAAAGGGTAGTGATTTTCACACTCTCCTTGTAGGGTAGTGATTTTTGCACTCTGTTTGTTTATATCGTCTCTCTTTTAGTTTTGGTCTTTAATAGTGTGAAGTTACACATTACCCTATTACTTGTCATGGAAGTGTATTATTGTGAGTTCACATGAGTGAAGATAAGGAAAAAAAAAAGTGCAAAGGTGAAAAAGGAAGTATGAATGGTAACACAGCTATATTGAGCAAAATAGTTAGTAATGGAAGATGAATTCTTTATAGTTCTTAGATATTCCCAAGTACCTTTTGTGACCATGAAGTTAGTCTTACAGTACCTACATGGATGGAGGAGTTAAGAAGAATATGGCGGTGACTCAGTTTGAAGCGGTGGATGCACGACGATGTTTTCCTTGCTGGGATGAACCTGCCCTCAAGGTTTGTTATCTTTTTTCTAATGTTGCAAACTAGCTTTGCTTTATGTACGTAAAATTGAATCTCTTCATAAATATCAAATCAATTTACAAGTAGTTTCTCTTTTATCATACTTGCTACCTGTTCATTGATGTTAATGGTGTTGCTCTGTGGATCTGTTACGGATAAATTCTACAATCTTCCAATGGTAGGAAAGGAAATTGACACTGATGATGTAATCAATGTGATAGTGTTTGAGAACATATGATCTGCCATATGTTCTCCATAACAGATCTAGACCGTTGCTTAATCAATAATGTAGACTCACAAAAGTTTTGTTTATGGCCATTGGTATAGCATTGTCAACTATTTAGCCCAATTTGTGCAGCATACTTAAGTGTTGCACAAAAGACGTAATTATCTGTTGCTCAAGTGTTGCTTGTAATACCAAATTTTGGTACTTGATTAAATTGACCAAAATCCTAACAAAAAATTTAATGAATGGGTAGATTTCCAATAATCTACCATGTTGCAGCAGCATAACCTCTGCTTGTGCTTTAAGGGATTACCCATTACCCTCATCAATGAAGTGTGAGTCTATGAGTGGAACTTCATGTATCAGCATGTTTTGATACGGTTAAACTGGCATGTATCAGCATGATTCTTAAACCTTTTTGACTGTGTGTTCGACAGGCCACCTTCAAAATAACAATGGAAGTTCCATCTGAGTTGACTGCATTGTCTAATATGCCAGTTATTCATGAAGAGCTTCACGGGCAGATAAAAACAGTTTCTTTTGAAGAATCACCCATCATGTCAACATATGTGGTGGCTGTTGTGATTGGTTCATTTGATTACATAGAAGACTCAACAGCTGATGGTGTGCATACAAATTAAATGCTTATTTCTTTTGTTTCAACTAGTTTTTGTTTCTGTCCCATAGTTTCTCCAACTTCTCATCTAGGAATCAAGGTTCGTGCATACTGTCCTGTTGGCGAGTCTGATAAAGGAAGATTTGCCTTAAATGTTGCAGTCAAGTCACTTGATCTATTTAAGAAGTAAGTAGTTACTGTTCAAGTAATTAAATGTTGGGATTATGGGATCACGTGAACCGTCATCAGAAACTTGTATTGTTTGTGTGGAATTAGTTCGCAATCTGATTGTTGTTTTACCGTTCCAATGATTTAAAACAGAATAATTACTTTCACTCAAACAAATAGTGACAAGTATTCTGAGTATCACTTCCTAGGGATGAGGGATTATTAGGCTTAGTTAGGGAAATTCCAATTAATACCTAAATTAATTCGGAAAAAAGATTGATTGTTGGTTTTTTTAAACTTATTGAACTGCAATTAAGACTTAAGAGCAATAAAGAGTTGATGGGAGAAAGGTCTAGGGTTTCGAATCCACTATTCCCCTCGTAACCTAGATATGTTTTGATTATAGGTCAACTATTCGATTCAACCCGGATATCATAGGATTGCAAGCCCTAGCGATATCTCCTACTGATTATTTATGAATCACCAATTAGCATGGACTATCTCTGCTTATTATGAATCCTCTTACTAGTACAAACCATCTTAAATCAGCACGGATAGTCTCATCGGCACAACGCATCTTACATAGTGTAGTACATCTGTCCATCTCAACCGGTTATCACAAAACAATTAAACCTATTGTATGTGTGAAGCGGAATCCCACATGGCTTGGGTACCAAATTAATCTGAAGTATACAAGTGTGAGGGGCTGAGGGCACCCCACTTCAATAACTATCTTTTTGGGTTGAGTTCTATGCAAGACCGTGTAACATGGTATTTAAACCTGGGTACAGGGATGGGTAAAGTGTGGGTCTCTATCCTTCACGCAACAGGTGCTGCCGAGTGAGGGTGTGAAGCGAAATTCCACAACGCTTGGTTACCACACTAATGTGAAGTATATAAGTGTGAAGGCACCCTCACTTTAATACTGTAGTTAGTTTTGGGGGTTGGGTTCTACCCAAGACCGTATAAAAGTATGACCGTGTTTGAAATATAGAAGAACAAACACAAACGATTGAAACGATTGATGGAAAGAATTAACGACTTGATAAAATCTTTTGAGTCATGCAACCAAAATCCGAATAGAAAACCTAAAATCACTGCATAAATAAAGTTACTCGGAGGATGAGCTTCATGTACACCCTAGGGAGGAGTTTAGCCGGCCATGGGAGCGGGATCCGTGGAGGTTTTGGTAAAGAATGCCACGAAAACCCTTATATTCTTGCTCTTCTAACCTCCTCCACAAGTTCATAACCCTCAAATGATATTAGGGTTGAGTTTTACTAAGTTTGGGCCTCCAAAAACGCCTCAAAAATCTTTTCATCAGAACCGGCTCCAACCATCCGGATGGAAATGCTGGTTACAGGACCCAACTTCACGGACTTGTCCCGGCTTCATCCAAACTTGGAATGATGCGATTCTTGAACCATTGGAAAGCTCTATGAGTCCACTTTCAAACCCAACTGATTTTACATCCATATGCTTTGTACTTTGAGAAGAATTACCTTTCTACCATCAGCATGTCGGGTTTGTGCACTGTCGGTAGAATGCTCATAGTTCCTTTGTTATAACTCAAATCAACCCATATTTTATACCGTGGAAAAGGTACTTCAAAGTGCTAAAAGCTAATGGAAACCAATATGGAGAATCGTAGTCTTTGGAGTGAAATCATGGTTGCAAGTGGACCCTGCATTGAAACCATTCGCTCTCTTGCCAATCTTTTATATTTCCACATTGTTTAACGTTTGGCTTTACTCGATCATTTCCGGATCACTTCCCAAAACTCCCATATACATGATGACCCTCCAAATTCATTTTATAAGCCTCATTTCACATCTAGAGATCCAAAAAACCTGCAAACACAAGAACCACATCAATACCCACCAAGTAATAAGATAAAAAGGCTAAACAAATAGTATAACTTAGGGGCCTAAATGGGTACATTTAAGCACCTATCACAATCTAGTTGACCAACTGATTGTAGGACGTCTACCTCAAACAACCTAGGACTTGAAATTAGAAAAAATCTTTGTCCGGTTCCATTTGCAGATTCCACAGTACATTTTTCATGTTTGAAATTTGTATATTTTTTTTGGTAAACTAACCCAACCGTTGAAATGGAACCCCAAGCTATCTATGCCTTACCCCACTGGCCACTACTAATTTGAGTTGTTAATCCTGATTACTGTTTAGGTACTTTTCCATGCCTTACACTCTTCCTAAGCTGGATATGGTTGCCGTCCCTGATTTTTCTGCTGGGGCTATGGAGAATTATGGTTTGATCGTCTATCGTGAAACAGAGATGCTCCTCGATGATATGCATTCTGCGGCTGTCAACAAACAGAGGGCAAGTAATAATTGTGACTGAAAACTGCATTAGAGTCTTCTATTTTGATAACTCTATGGATATCAAGAGGAAAGAAAAAAATTACCGTTATCCTCCAACAATGTTCTACATTGATGATGGAGGGGCAATGCCTTTCCTGATTTTTGCACTTGATAATCTATCTTCGTTCCCCTCGTACTTTATCTAAAACCCTTTCCTTATCGAATCTTTTTATGCTGCCAGCTTGCAATTGTTACCACCCATGAAGTTGCACATCAATGGTTTGGCAACCTGGTAACAATGGAATGGTGGACTCATATATGGCTTAATGAGGGTTTTGCAACATGGGTAATTTTTAGTCTCTTTACTTCACGGCTTCTTTATAGGCATTTTCTTTGATATGGTGCCATAACTGAGGTCCCCTCTCCAAATATTATCTGTCCAGGTAAGTTATTTAGCCACTGACAGCTTATTTCCTGAGTGGGAAATTTGGACTCAATTTCTTGATGAAACTGCTGGGGGGTTACGGATGGATGCATTGGAAAGCTCTCACCCAATTGAGGTACAAATATGTTCCCTTGCATCTGTTTTCATCACCTGCTCATGATTATTGAATCAGCCTTTATGTGGTTATGGTAATGGAGTTAACTTGGAGAAATAGCGTTTCAACAAATTTGAAGTCTGAAAAGCACTATGAGATCTGGCTCTGTCCATTTGATGCTAGTAAGCATATCTTTGCAGGTGGAAATACATCATGCCCGTTCCGTTCTTGAAGTGTTTGATTCCATAAGCTATGAAAAGGGTTCTGCTGTTATCCGAATGCTAATGGATTATCTTGGGTATGATATATTCCAGGTGGGAGAGTTCCTTTTATAAAGTTGTTCACAAACTATCTGTAATCAGTCAATGTCAATTATGTGCATTCTGTCTGGGTCTATGAAATGCATACTCAAATGCCATTTTCATGTTTTCACGAAGGTGTGGTCTGCATATTAAACTTTAAATAAGAGATGCCTTAAATAGTCTTTGAAGTCCAACTATTTGCTAGTTAATATGTGGTGGGGATGAGATCGCTGAGCTGTGTTATCTAAATGTCTTAATTTGTCAAAAACAGAAATCTTTAAGTTCATACATGAAGAACTATGCTTGGAAAAACACGAAGACAGAAGACCTGTGGAGTATCCTTTCGGAAGAATCTGGTGTCCAAGTGAACGCACTGATGGACACATGGACGAAGAAGAAGGGCTACCCTGTTATCTCTGTTAAATACGAAGATTGTAACTTGGAATTCGAACAGGTTTTCTTGATTTTTTACTGATATTACTTTTTATTATCTGATCAAGAATCAAATGGGAATTGATCTTTATCCATTGTCTAGCAAGGAATTCTGATGTTTTCCCTTGTAAATGGCAGTCACAATTTGTGTATTCTGATATGCACTCTGATGATTGCTGGATTGTTCCTATGACTATGTCACTTGGTTCATGCAACAAGAGGAATTTTCTTCTAGAGACAAAACATGGCAAACTGGATGTATCTGGACTGTATCATTCTTGTGATGGAAACTCAAGTTCATTTGAAAAGAATCAGGAGAAACTCAGTGAAAAGTTTTGGGTCAAATTAAATATTGGGCAGACCGGGTTTTATAGGGTAAAGTATGATCACAACCTCACTACTCAACTGAGGAAAGCCATAGAGTACAATTGCTTGTCCGCATCAGACAGATTTGGTGCGTACTTTATTTTATTATAGCCTTTTTATATACTAGTGGGCAGGAATCTTTATATTTGCCTGTGAGCCCTCTCTACCTGATTGAGTCATTGTTGGCTACCTAACCCCACAAATAGAAAGCAAAGCACATTAAGCAAATTTGAGTTTTCTCTTATTTCCCAAGTGCATTGATTTGATTTTGGAGTCACTTTATATGTATATACATTTTTTTCTGCCTAATAATGCAGTGCTGATGAAACAATTAGGTTTATTATCTATGTACACTCTTGACTGCATGCGGATTCCTTTCTTTTTGGCTCTCTCATTTTGTTTAGTATAACACTAAACCAAGCATAACTTTCTTTGTCAATCTTTTTCAGGCATTTTGGATGATACGTATGCTCTTTGCGAGGCTTGCCAAGTTTCACTATCATCTTTGCTTTCCTTGATGAATGTGTACAGAAAGGAGCTCGATTATACCGTGTTATCAAGACTAATAGAGGTAGATGTTTATTTTCCTTTGAATAGAATTTATAATGGACTTGCAGAAACATGACTTTTAAGTTGATCTACATGACAGATATGTTCTAGTGTTGAAAAGATCTCAAGTGATGCTCTACCAAGTTTATTGAATGATATGAAACAGTTTTTCATCGGACTCTTCCTTTTCTCTGCTGAGTAAGAAGACTCGTATCTGACTAAACATGCTTCTATGCTTATTCATTTCAACTTACCAACTTGTCACAGGAGGTTTGAATCCTCTATCTTTTTGCTATCCTTACTTTAAGAGTATACGATTCGTGATTTACAGCCCAAGTGCCTGGATTTGGGGTCTAGGCCCCTGCTAAAGATAAATCTTTAGGTACCTCACTTTACTGCATTTGATGAGAAGTCTTGAGGAAACTGGATTGCCGTCTAATATAAGGAAAATCAAGACCTCCATGGTCTATGGTAGTTTTTTCAAACATGTGTGAACAATGTTAAGCTATATGAAAACTCTACACCTTTTATGGGCTTAACCTAAAGGATAGCCATACCAAGAGAGATTTTGAGCTTCTCAAGGTTGACGTTATATTTGCTTATTTATCATGTGCAGAAAGTTAGGTTGGGAACCCATCCAGGGAGAGAACCATATGAGTGCAATGATGAGGGAAAGAGTTTTGATGGCTTTAGTTAACCTGGGCCATTCTAGAACTATTGATGAAGCACTGAAGCGCTTTCAAGCATACTTGGATGATCGAAACACTCCACTTCTTCCGGTTGACTGTAGAAGGGTAAACATCAAACCGATCATTAGTCATTCTTTGTATTTTTTGAAGACTTCAAGTACTGATACTCACTGTTATTTGTTCCAAAGGCTGCATTCCGTGCTGTAATGAGGAATACCAATACCAGCAATAGGAATGGGTTTGAAGCGTTACTAACCATATACAAGGAAGCTCAAGCAGTGCAAGAGAAGGCCCGGGTTCTGCGTAAGTTTTAACTAGATATGAACCATAATGCAGTATTTGGAATTTTCTTTTCATCAGTTGATTGGTCGAGTAATCTGCTTCGAACCAGGCGTAGATACAGGGTTTTATGTCTTGCATTTTTTTTTAACGTTGGACAGGTTGTCTCGCATCTTGTCCAGAGCCCGATATAGTTTTGGAGGTTCTGAATTTTATGTTATCTGACGAGGTATTACAGTTTCTAACCAACAGTTTCGGGAAACTGTATATCTACGTTCCAGTATCCTAGGTACTGAATTTACCGCTTTGTCCTTTCAGGTCCGTGGTCAGGACAATACGTATGTGTTATCAGGGATAAGCTTGGAAGGGCGTGAGACAGCATGGAGATGGTTAAAGGTATGTACATGGAAACAGAGCTATAGGTTCAAGATAACAATTGAATAATAGTCCATACAGATGTTTTACTCTTAAAATTACAGAAAATTCGACAACGTTCTCGGGAAAAGTCATGAAAAAACCTCAGGAAGCCACAGTTTAAGTCCAAAGTTTCCAACTTACAATTATTTATGAAAAAAATCCTAGAGTTTTGTTTCAGTGGAGTAATCGCACAGATATAGGAACAAACGGTAGCATATCTACACTCTCTAGACAAACCACTATGTAAACATGCATCAACGATTCATAATGACTAGGTCTTTTACCTGTTAAACTGGGGCGAAAGAGCATTCAATAAAAAGTGTACCTTAGTGAGTTATTGTTCAAACACTTGCTATTCTACACAAAAATGATATAGTTTAACCACCTCACATTGCTGGTAGTGAGTGATTTATCTGCTGAAATTTTATGGTTCATGGACCTGTACATCTTTGTTAATGAATGCAGGAGAACTGGGATCTAATCCTTGCAAAATGTGGTGCTGATATGACTCTTCACTCTTTCATTAGAAATGTTGTTACACCTGTAAGTAACTGACCTCAACTGAGTAACAAATGCAAATTTTCTGCATCTGTATGCCATGATTGCCATTTTTTGGTTCCAATTCAAGCAGCTTCTTGCAGCTCAGAGGTAGGCCAGTTTGAAGGTCGATAAACCATTTTTATCCCGTCTAATTTCTAGAAACTGGGACTTGAGTTGGTTTGAAGACTAGTTAACACTGATTGGTGGTGATGTACTAATATTAAGAGTAAAGTAGGGGCTTCTAGGTTCTAAGCATTGTTGACATACATTTCTTGTTTTATTGAACATGCCTGACCTATTGACACACCAGAGGAAGATTTAGTATAGCAAGTATGAAATGTGACGACATTGTAGAACCACCTTTCTACCCCTACTACCAACCCCACAAAAAATAGGATAATAAATGGAGAAGATCAGCTTGAGAAGTGGAGGATTCAGTTGGATACTCAAGCTCATCATTAATTTCACATAGTCACCCTCGGCATACCCAAATGAAGTTGAAAAATGTCATTCGTACAAATTTGGACTTTGTATATCATATGCTTAGCATTTTGATGACTACAGATGAATATGTAGGGCTTTTTGTTAACGATAGGTTAAGGGAAAGCTGCAGTTTGCAGGGGGCAGACTCGAACTCAGGCATCTAAACAAAATGTAGGACTATGGCTGGCTGATCCAAAATGTTAATATAGGTCTTTACGTGTCTGTATTAGCCCATCCTCCATCACAATTCCCATTCTTGAATTTACTATCATGTCTACTTCTATATGTATTTATAATTTATGTGTAACCATTGTACCAGTTTTACATCAAGCAATACAATCTTCCTCTCCATTTCTCTAACACAAAACATGTGACTTAACTGATAAAAGGGCAGAATTGCAAAATGACATTGCACACTGCAATGCGAGGGTGCGATCAATAGGTACCAAAATCACCATGTTTGTGTCCTTGTCCTTTTAATCTTTGTAATTTTTCAGAGATTAATAATAAAAAAATTTGCCGATATAAAAAAAAAAAGGGGCTGTTCGATTGTTCGTGTTGGTTTTTGAGATTGGTTTTGTTTTGTCTCCTTCAGTTCTCCAGCCATGAGATGGCAGATGAAGTTGAGGCATTTTTTGCTAGCCGCGAGACTGCTTCATTTGCTATGAACTTGAAGCAAAGCATTGAGCAAGTCAGAATCAAAGCGAGGTGGGTTGAAAGCATAAAACAAGAAGAATCTATCGAGGAGCTGGTGAGGGGATTAGCTTGCATCGGTTGACCCGATGATAGCTTCAACGATAAATTAAGGCAATCACATCCACATCTAGCACATTAATTAAGGGCCACCTGAGGGTTTTTGTCGTGAGACAAACTCTCCCGTAGCTACTAATTAGCACGTACTCTATTGGCTTGTATCATATTTTCTGTACTGTTACTCTTGTATCATATACTGAGGTTATGGAGTGGGCAAGATGTATCAAACATAATTCTAGGTCCTTGCAACTACCACTCCAGCTGACCTAGTCCTCCATTGCCATTCTGTACTAATTGGGCAGACACGAAGTGGGTATAAACACGAAGTAGATTAAGATCAAAAGAGAACAAGAGAGAGAACACAAGACACAGGAATATATTATTGAGAACACACTGACTTGGTTTTTACAAAGGAAGAGTCCTCATTTTATAGGCATAAGGAGGAAAACGTTTACATCATTGCTTACATCATACACCAATACCTAGCACACTACTTTTGGCAAGCACTACTTTCAACACATCACTACTTTTGTCACGCACTACTTTCATATTACTTTCTACATCACACTTATTACAGACATGTTACTTTCAATACATTAATAATTTTACCACCTCCCGGAAATGAAAGGAGCAAAAATAAAGTAGCAAGAATCTTGCAGCCTTATTTTACTTTCTTTCACTTCACGCATTTATTACACCACACAAAAGAATCTTGGAACCTTTTATGATTTGGAACAAATCTTTTTCTCAAACTACCCGATACGGCAAATATTCAAAATTGATCTGCTTCGTCACTCGCGTTGGACTTTCTCCAAATTTCACTGCAATCTCAAGCCAAATACACAAGACGATTTATTGGGTTGGAGAGAAATACTTGAAATTCCTATCAACCTCTTGAACTAAATGCCAACTTCCCCAAGGGTAAAAAAAAAGGAGGCTATTTTTCTTTGCACGTCAAGCTAATTCCAACTTGGAAACTTGGAAAACAATCATTCATTGCCATTTCCTAACCAGATACCTATGAAGTAAGCATTGTTCTAGATAACTATTACTCCATGTGGAAGCACCATCAAAATCCAAAACCAACAAATACAATCACATGCCCAAATAGAACAAATTGAAGGAAATTGATCGCGTCGGAATTGAGTTTATATAGAATACTGGTAGTGTTATTTTTCAAATACAAAATAAAGTACTAATGCGCATAGTTTCTGAATTTTTTTTCCGCACTGATTTAAAGATTGGAAAAATTCAAAATGTTTTCAATCAAAAAGAGCCACGACTTAACAAAAACGACTAAAATTATACTCCGAACTGAGGGATTAGAATTTGGTCGACAAAGCTGTGGAAATACAGTGGTCCCAATTAATAAAACATGGCGACGTGGCGCAATGCAATTGATTTGGAGGAAACAAATGTTTACACCGGCGGTGTAAAGAATTTATTCTCATAATTTATATTTCTTGATAAACATTAGAATTGTAACCCTGATCAATTCAACGGTTATTTATAACTCTCCTCAAACCCATCCTAAACCCGAAAAAATCTTCAATGCAACGGTTATTTGTAACTCTCCTCAAACCCGTCTAAAACCTCTGTACATTCCACTTCTAAACATACTCAAATTATACTATATAGTATATATTTCTTCAGAACAACTCAAATCAACAAACCTCATACTATTATTCAATAAGAAAAACAAAAAAAAAAATGAACGAATTTGGAGCCAAAATGATATTCTAGTAACTGAACTCAAATTTGACTTGGGCCCGGTCCAGGCTTTGCATCTGGGCCTAGATTAGACAAGCCCAGCCCTTGCTTTTGCCTTCCCATCGAATTCATCTTCTGAAGCTTAAGCCCAGCCCGAAACTTCGCAATGAACATGTCCGCTTTCGTATCCACGTCCGGACTCGGGCAGAACAGCTGCGCCGCCGCTTCTCCGCCGCTCGCGGCGGTCGGGGTGCTCGCCGGTGAATCATCGGGGGACCCGCTGCGCGAGCTGTCCATGCTCCCCACCTTTACGTAATCGCCTTTCACCACGAATCTCCAGCTCGGCATCTTGAACGGCGGCGGCGGAGGCGGCGGGATCGGAATCAACGGCGACTCGCAGCCGGTCAGAGGCGATTCTCCTCCGCTGTTGGAATTCTCTACCACTCTAACGAAATCGCTCATTTTCAGCGGAATTATGGCAGTGGAATCCGATGCACGCGCCGTCGTGAACGGTGGCGGAACGGTGATGATCTTCTTACTCTTGCCTTTTTGGGATGAGAATAAATTGTGCAGAGCAGAAGGCGGCGGTGGAGACGGCGGAGGTGAAGGAGCTTGAGGTTGAATTAGGGTTTCGAAGTTGTCGACGCTCTTTTGCCTTTGTTTCTTCTTCTTAATATTCTTCTGATTGTAAATTGAGGTGAACAAGTCCTTAGTTGCATTTGCTCCGCTTCTTTTCCGATCACTTTTGCAGCTCTTCTTCTCTGAATCCACCGGCGGCGGCGGAGGAGGAGGCGGAGGTGTCGCCGCCGGTGGTGCTAGAGTTTTTGCTGGTTCTGATCCTTTTACTTGCTCTCTATGTGCAACACTTTCATATGATCGCTTCGGCTTCCGATGAAGAGTGGTCGGTGGCGGTGGAGGCGGCGTAGGTGGTGAAGGCGGCGTAGGTGGTGAAGGCGGCGGCAGCGGAGTATATGAATCTTTCTTAACACGAGTCACAGGAGCGGCTGAAGGAATTTAATTCAGTGACGGAAAAATTATTACTAAGAAAACTGTAACATAAAAAAGAAAAATACAAATATGATAAAAATGGCCAGGCGAAACCGATAGTTTTACCTTGTTCTTGTTCTTGTTCTTCGTAAACTCGTTTCCAACTCCGGCGCCGGCGAAACCGATCGGAATCGGAATGCCGGTGAGCTTCCACTTGTATATCATCCGAAAATCTCCACCGATCATCGGCGTTGACCCACGGCGACGCGTCACGCAGATCTGGATACGAGCAACTATTCCTCCTCAACCCCCCGCCATTAACGGCAGATGAACCACTATACACCGTCCGATCAGCATACTCATACCACTGTTGACGCGGCGTTGAAGGATTCGACTTCTGGATCTCACTTGTAACCCCGTGAGGAGAAGAAACATTCCGATGGTTCTCATCGTAATCGCGGTTTCTGTTCCTACTGAGAAACCCGAAGACCAAAGCAGACAAAACCAGCACAATGTTAACCGAGTCCCAGCTTTTTTTGACCGTCGGTCCGAGGATCTGGCCGGTGAAAGAAACAATTGAAGGAATGACGAAGAATATGGACACGACTGCGGTTAGACATAAGAGGACGATTAAGAGGCCGGAGTTGAGGAAGAAAGACGATACGCGGCGGCGACCAAGGCGGTGATTGGCGGAGCTTTGTAGCCAAAATGGGGTGCCAGGTGGGGAGTCCTCCCCATCTTCTTCCATAATTTCAGGTCAGTTTGATTTGCTTTTCGCTTTTACTTTTGGTGGTGGGTTTTGGGGTCTTTTTGCTTTGATTGGGGAGTGGTTTCTTTTTGTTGTGCTTACGAGTGAAGGGTATTGTGGAAGATGAACGTGCTTAAATATGCTTTGGAAATGAGCGCGCATATCTTCTGGTTTTGGTTATTACTATTAGGGCCCGTTTGGATGCGGGTAAAGAATTGGGGGTATTAGTTAATAAGGGGGATAAGATAGTATGGGGTATTAGTTAATAAGGGAGGGCCCACATTGATGTGATGTTTATGGAGGGGGATTAAATAGTAGGTTGTTTGGATGAGGTATTAGAAAAGATGGATTAAATAGTACTTTGTTTGGATAGGGGATAAGGAGGGGGTATAAGGAAGGAGGATGATGTAAAAAGCTGTCTAATGACTATTTTGCCCTTTTGCAGTATTAAATTGATTACTCATTAAATTAAATATATAATTATAAAATTCAACATATTTTTTATTTTTCAGACATGATTAATCAAGAATTATTTTACTAATACAATAATAATATAAAATAAATAAAGTATTAAAATTTCGTTTTTTAAGTGCTTTATTATATTTATGTTTATTTTTCAAAATTTTGAAATTTTAAAATGTGAAATTACGTACCTATTATTTGGATAAAAAAATTAAGAATATCTTTGTTGAAAATGTTTAATACAAATACAAATACTTAATCATGTTTAAAGTAGGGGTATAAGGAAGGGTGGATGATATAAAAAGCTATCAAATGACCATTTTGCCCTTGTGCAGTCCATAAATTAATTATATATTACGTTTTATATGTAATTGCAAATTTAATTATTCTTTCACAATTTAAACAGTAATATTTATTTCTACTAACAAATTAACGAATTTAGTATTATTATTAATCAACGATAGCCCTCGAGTCAAAATTTAATTATGACCATTTAGGATAAAATGATCAGAAAACTAAAATCTTTCCAACGGTTCAAACGGATTGAATTTGGAATACTTAATTTTTTAGATAGTTTATATATTAAAAAATATGGTTAAAAAATTAAATGTTCCAAATTTCAATCCGTTTGAACCGATGGAAAGAATTTAGTTTTCTGATCATTTTATCCTAAATGATCATAATTAAATTTTGACTATATGACTCTCGTTGATTAGCCCTAAGAGATATTTGATTCTACGACTTTCTTAGGACTAATCAACGAGAGCCCTCGAGTCAAAATTTAATTATGACCATTTAGGATAAAATGATCAGAAAACTAAAATCTTTCCAACGGTTCAAACGGATTGAATTTGGAATACTTAATTTTTTAACCATATTTTTTAAAAATTTGGAACACTTCATCTTCCCTCTCTCCGATTTTCTGTTCTTATTCTTTTTTTTGTTTTCCTGCTAAATTGAAAAATCCTAGCAAACAGGGAGTTGGGAAGGGGGATAAGGAGGGGTGAAATTGTCCAATTTCAAGGGGATTGAGGGGTATAACTTAATAACACCTCAAACCCCATCCATAACTAATACCCCCGCAAGACCCCTTGGCCGGTATTGCAAAAAGGGGCGGCTAAATAATACCGGCAGCCATTTGGCTTCCCAAACAAGGGCATAGCCCTGGGCCCACGTCCTTATAAGGGGGCATGACTAATGCCCTTTGCTTATACCCCATCCAAACGATGCCTTAGTATTAGTTAAATCTTAACGTGGGGGCATATATTTATATCTAGAAAATGCTAAGGTTTATAACAAAATCACACAACATAGTTATAATATTCTTACACGTCAGTAATGAGGCCCGGGAATATCCTTACACCTCTCGAGTTCTTGGGCTCCAGTACTGATGTGTAATAGAATTTTTTGGGTGCCGGGTGGGTACCACGTGGTGCCCGAGCAGTCCATTCAGGCCGTTCAAAAATGTGTTTGGACGGCCCAAATTGAAACCCCATCTCTCTCCTCTTTCTCTCTTTTTTTTCTCTCTTTAAATTCGAGCCATCTAAAACCGAAATAGACATTTCAATTCGGATACGCTGCTCGAACACCACGTGGTACCCCTCGGCACCTGAAAATTTCTCCAGGTTTGGTGCATGGGGTACAATATTGAAGAAAATTACTTGCCATCACATGTTTTCCAGCTACAACGTGATCCAAACCGTGTAGAGTATGGAAACAAAAAGCTGTCCCAATTCCACATTCCAATAAATAAGAATTGACCCTAATTTAAGAATGAAAAGGGGCAATAATGTTACTAAGATTGTTTTTTCCCCTGCTAATTGTATCAACGTTTTGTACCTAAACCTTGTGCCCTAAGCATGATACAATGTGTTGGGATTTTTTTTTGTAACAGGAAGAATTAAATTTAGGACTCCACTAACGAATTGAATTCACTGCTCTCTTTTTTTCTTTTTTTTTAAATTTAGGTGTGCGAATCATTTTACACGCATCTCGACTAATTCTGGAGGACCAATTCCACTGTTCGGTTATGAGGGTCCCCATCAAAGGCAGAACTTAGGGGTTGTTCGGCTATTAAAGCCAAAGTGGCTTTCCCGCCAAATTTTTTTTGTCCTTATTCAAATTTTTTTTGCAATTTGTGGCTTATTGTCAATTTTTTGGGGATTATTGCTTCGTTATGACGAGAAGAATCTAAAAAGTAAAAAATTTTGGTCGAAATCCAAATTTTTTTGAATAAAGACGAAAAAAGTGGCTTTCCCGCCAATTTTCGTCGAAATTAAAAAAAAAAAGGATTTCGACCAAAATTTTTTACTTTTTAGATTCCTCTTGTCATAACGAAGCAATAATCCCCCAAAAATTGACAATAAGCCACAAATTGCAAAAAAATTTTGAATAAGGATAAAAAATAAGCCACTTTGGCTTATTTATCCGAACAACCCCTTAGTTGTATATGAACGGTCTCCAAAGTAGTCGAAAGCATTTAAGAATTTCGAACTTGAAATTTAATGTTGAGGAAGCAAATCCCTGAGTCCTCGACCTTGGAACAAACCTCTTACAGTTCACTCCTCGTCTTTGTATGGAGTGGGCCCTGAATATGGATAATCTCTCATGGTTTAGGAATGTGTTAATTGGATTTTTTTATGGTTCCATTTATTAAAAAAGATAAATTGCACAGTTGATAAAATTGAACTTCAATCATTAGGCGTAATGGCTTACGGCTATACTCCACTGAACCGCGTGTTAGAAAAAGACAAATTGGTGTTGTTTGTGTCACGCTATGTCAAAGTTGTACTGTAAAACAAAAGCGATCAGAGAGTGAAAGTTCTGTCCGGATCAACCGGAGACAGCCCCTTGTAGGCTCCCTTCACGTGTTTTTTTGAAAAATTTTAAACGTGCATCTTGTAGGATCCGTAAAATAATGTATCTACGCAAAAAATTAGCTTGTTCGGATATCGATAGGTATGTCAAAAGTTGAGTTTTTACACGGAAAAAATGACGACCGTGAAAAGTTTAACTTTTAAAAACAGTTGACAGATCACGGTCGTCCATTTATCTATGTAAAAACTCAACTTTTGATATACCTATCGATGTCCGGACAAGCTGATTTTTTATGTAGATAGCGGGCTCTACAAGATGCACGGTTCGAATTTTTCAAAAAAATGCGCGAAAGAGGCCCACACGGGGCTGTCCGGACAGCCCCTTGTCCGGTTGATCCGGAAAGAACATTTTCTCCTCTATTTAATGTACCACTAGTAATCACACGTAGGAATTTTCAACATGAGTTATTAGCTGCTACCGTAATTGATTGGAACAAGAATTTTTTAAATACAAACCGTTCAAACAACGAGTCCGGCGCCTCTCCAATCTCTTTAAATGGATCGGAAAGAACACTCTCCCCGATCAACCTTTCTTGACCTCACCGAAAATTTTGTACCCTTCTTTATCAAAAAATTTTAAAGTCCATTTGTCACACATCTGAAACGAAACTCACATTTTCGTAAGAGATCAACCAATCACATGCCACAAGGGAAAAAGCCGAATGCCGAATCCAGAATTTTGATACAGGAAGGGCGCCTATTAATCATGATTTTGAAGCTTTTCTTTCCATAATATTTCACTAAAATGAGATTACTACTTTTTAAATATTCGAGCATCTACGTTTTAAAAGGTTTACGAACAAATGTATAAAAATTCAACTAGATACCTAGCTAAGAGTTTAAGCAAATTAAGCACCTACACCAACAATATCTAAATTAAAACCCCTAATCTCAGCATATTCATATCATATAAAAAAAAAGGAATTATTTAATCCATTAGAGGTAACTCTTCTAACAGCGAGCACTAATACCATTAGAGGTAATACGGAAAGTCTTTTTCAGTTTTTCCATATAATGGTTATATTCTCCTAGCTATTCAAAACCCAGGAGGACACGCGACCCCTGGTCCTACGCTAGATCCTCCTGTGTACCAGTTCAACATTTGACGTACGTTATTTAATCTTTCTGGTCCCACAGTGGATCCGCCCATGGGATTGTTTAACATTTGACTTTTTTTAATGGGTCGCAACAACTAAACTAAAAGTGAACACGAAGATTATATATTGTTTTTAGAGTTTATCGAGACGTCAAAATTTGCACATTTTAATAAGGCTTAAAACCAGAGAACGCCAATAAGGCTACCTGCTTCACCTATACATATCGTGTACGTAAGACCTAATTAAATCACGTTAACCTCTGTTTTTCAAAAATTTCGTCTTTGCATTATACTGTACTATTTACAGCTATGTGTAGACTGTAGAGTGATACACAAGAGAAAGCAGAAGTGAGGCCCTAGTACTAGAGGAAAAAGCTAAGCAAAACGCGTCCTTTTTTTGGTTTCAAGCCCTTTCCAACCACTTTATTGTATGATGAGGAAGGACTAGGAGTAGTGTGGAATGGAACTATTGCTTGCTTTTGTTCAAAGCTTGAATACTTTGGAAACAGGGGTAGCTCTACCATAATTTGATGGGGTTCAAGCGAATGAACCAAGATTTTACGTTTCCCGTCACACCACATCACTTTGTGTAGGGGACTCCACTACATCTACGTCAGGGTCGACGCTAAGGTCCTATCACACGTGGATGGTGTTAGGAGTATGTTTAGCATTCAATGAAGGACTATGAGGACTTGAACCTAAGCCGATAGAGATGGGGGTATTATTCATCCTCTTTTTTGTGGGGGTGAGCAAATTCGGACTAAAAAAACAATGAAAAAGTCTAGATACACAATTATCCAAACACAACACCATCCGTAACCCTCACGTACATGTGGAACCCACACGACACAACATAATTGTGTATGTAGCATTATTGAAAAAACAATTTAACCGTACATGTAATCAGTTGGTGAGTTTAGGACTCGTAACTTTTGGCACAATTGTGTTTTCCCTCGACAAAAAAAGAAAATTGAACAAATTCAGTAAAAATGCAATAGACACAGACGAAATTGCACAAATTCAAATGTGTCCGTTTGATGTGTATGCCCTGGCCACATCTACAGTGTGAGGCTGTGAAGCCCACGTGTATCCAATGGTTCAAACACATCAACATACGTTTACGGTCAACATCTATGCACTTTTATCTACGTCCGTAGCATTTCCAAACACAAGTCTTTTTTCTTTTCTTTTTTAATCAAGTTTGGTTTGAAGTTTTTTCAGGAAAAAGTTTAATACCTTGGCTCCGTTTGTTTCGATGTAAAATGTTTTACAATGTAAAATATTTTCCATGTAAAATGTTTTTTCAGAAAACAAACTTCAAACTTTTATTTTCCGGTGTTTGGTTGGTACTTGAAAATATTTTCAGAAATCAACAAAATAGTATAGAGAGAGAGATGGAGAGATTAAATGGTGGAGAGATATGAGATTATTGGAATTGAACGTAGGTCAGGACTGACGATCGAGAAAACTGAACAATGAGAATTGCAGTAGAAGACAGCGGGTTCATTTCGGAAAATAACTTACGGAAGATTTAAGGGTAAGTCATTTTCATCCAATTGATGGAAAATGTTTTATTGATGAAAAATGTTTTACATGTAAAATGTTTTCCTCATTTTTTAAACAATCAAACACCGGAAAATAGGTAAAACATTTTACCGGAAAAATATTTTACATCCAAACAAACGGAGCCCTTGTTTGAATGATGTTTTGAAAATATTTGAGTTTAGTTTTTGGGTAATAAGTGGAGAGATAAACTAGGGTAATGATTAGAGATAGAAGTAATGAGTGGAGAGAGATAGAGATAGAGAGAGAAATGAGAATAATGATTGAAGAGAGGAGAGAGAAATGAGAGTAATGATTGAAAGCAGGAGTAATGAGTATTTTTTGAGTTGGAAAAAAATTTTCAAGTTATGATCCAAACAAAGCATAACTTTTCCGAAAAGAGTTTGAACGAATCATGATCATTTATTACAACAATAAACAAATAGAGATTGGTCGTGTTTTGTGTTGCGCACGTAGCACTTTTGTTTCTCTAGTCAACAAGTTTTTTTTTGGATCATATCAACAAGTTGATTTGAAGTTTGAACGGGAAAGTTCTTTTTTCTTTGACCCAAAAGTTTGAACGGAAGTTCTTTGTATAAATATTAATCTCTAAAACCACACAGATCGCATGCATTATTACTCCACCAATTTGGAATCCGGGGAAAGGTGAAAGCAGGAGATGGCGGTTGATGGTTCGTCTCCGACTCATCCTCCTCCGCTTAAAAGCCCTAGTTCCTCCTCCTCCTCCTTCTCCTCTGTCTTTGATTTACTATGCGAGGAACTGTTCGTCGAAATTATGATCAAGCTCTCTCCAAAAGAAGCCCACCGCTGCAAGTGCGTTTCTAAGCGGTGGCTTGATTTGATTTCAACTAACCAACACCGGATCAAAGGTTCGTTGCTTTACCGGCGGTGGCAGAGACAGTTATTCCTCTTTCCTCCCTCCCCATGGCCGGCTCAAGACATTTGGGAGCCTAGAATTTCCAGGGCCGGCTCAAGATATTTGTGGGCGTAAAACGGCAATTCACAAGACTGGCTCAAGACCCAGGGCCGACTCTGAAACGACAATTCCCAGGGCCGGCTCAAGACATTGGCCTAAAGCGGCAATCCAAAATATGCCTTTCCATGCAAGTTTAATATTTATGTTTCTAGTAATTTTTAGATGCAAAATTAGTAATTACTCCATCTTTGTAGTCAAGTTTTGATACCAAAACAATGAAAACATGTTTCTTTTATTAGAGGGGGAGGAAATAATTTTCGATTTTCTTTTCCAAGACAATACTCATTAATTTGGAAAATAAGCGATTGAGAAGCTATACCCTGCCTTTTCTTTTTCAATTTGTTTTTCATGTTTGGGGCCTCCTTTGTTATTAATTGTAGAATTGTTTCTAATACCCCCCAAAAAATTCGGACTTCGTCAAACTGCGGGCCTAAAACCCTTGGCCTAATGGACAACCCGGCCATGCCCCTTCTGATTTTGTAGATCCACATTCAGATAATTTGCTTCTCAGTTGTTAGTGCTCTGCCCCACTTGGTGCTCAATCCCTTGACTGACCCCGCCAAATTGACATGGCGTTCAAGATACGTCAACGTGTGGTGTGGTGGTGTGAGTGTGCTCCAAGGTCCGTTCTCATCCTACATTGGTGTGAAAGCAACACACTTCTGTGGTGGAGTCCGTGGTGGTAGAGGGCCTGGTAGCCATGAATAATCAGATTGCTTATGAATTGTGAAGTGTGAACAATATGTTTAAAAGATGTAACGGAGTATATGAATTTATGGAGAAAGAAGAGAGAAAAGGTGACTAATCAAACGAAGTTTTCAGGGCCAATTTGTAATTTTAGGGCTTCTGATTTTGAAATCGAGTTCTGTGATTTTGGTTTCGAATTGGGGATATTGAGGCAATAATTTCGAATTTCTGAAATTGAAGTTAGAACATTGGCAATTGGTTGTGGGGTTGATCGGTTGCCAGCATAACCCTATTAGTAATTTTCCTAGTTTTCAACCCAAAAAGATAATTGTAACCAGCCATTAGTATTTGTGCAAACAAGTTACAGAATACAACTTAAAAATTCATGCTTCACACCAATCCAGATACAAGTGAGGCAAGATCTATACACCAAATTTGACATGAAACCGATATAAACAGCCTAGAGGATGGGAATCAGAAGTTCAATGCAACATAGAGTTCGTATGTACAATTTTCGAGAGCCCCAAGGATCCGTATTTCTTGAATTTATGATCCTTTTGTGACACCAATTTCCTTCCCTTTGTTGGCCAAGACGATAACAAGTAACCCCACAGAAAGATTGGCTCACAATCCTCAACCAAGGAAGGTGGGAGGAAGAGTAAGAGCAAAGGTAGATCGCAACAAGAAGGACTACATCAACAGAATAACAGCAACCGTAACCACCACTGCAATGGTACAAATCAAAGCCTGCAATAGCCATCACATTTTGTGTTGATATGAGGAAGGGTCGACAAAAAAGGGAAACGCATTACTTGTGTTACACTATCACAATTCCTGCAATAGCCCATAGGACCTTGCCACGTCACGTTACTGTTTGGACATTTTCAGGTATTCCCATAATCAGTCTTCTTACCGATGAAATGTAATTCACAGTGAGCAGATTTACCATCAGGCCAAAACAACAATGGCCAATGAGCATGTGTGTTCTATAAAATATAGCTTACTCATACATGTGCAATAACACTAACAAGCAACTTACAGCTATTGCATTAGCCTCAAGTCCTGCTCGTTCCCTGGGATCCTTGTGGTAGTAATTCCCAAAGTAGAGGATTGTAGCGTAATACCACATCAATGGAAACAAAAACCCGAGCAAAAGACTGAAAAGTAAGATATATATACGTCAGAGAGAGAGAGAGAGAGAGAGAGAGAGAGAGAGAGAGAGAGAGAGAGAGAGAGGTGAAGGAACCTCACCAGAACCACCCTATTCCACAGCCACAGCAAGGAAGGCGTTTGTCAAACTTTCCCAATTCGATATCCTCTGCATCTTTTATAAGGGCATAATCGCCATTGTGCTGCTCCTTTTCATCTGTTGAAAATTCTGTGTTCATAAGCTATTTCTATTGATAATTGCCAAACGTACTAGAAATGGTAGGGTAAACAAGGCATTCAATTACTTAAGTGCTCTTTAGTCTATTACTTCTTATGAGATTCAAGGCATTCTTTTGATAGAACTGAATGAACTAAGATTACCTTCAATGTCTTAACAGTTTTGATGAGAAATAGTAACAAATAAATATATGTATATATGATTACTGGCTGGAGCTGCAGGGCAGGAGAATAGTTAGTAGCTCAGTAAGATATGCTTGGAACATAGAAACTTAAGTTCACTAGGTGTCGTCACTTCTATCTTAAGCAAGCCATCTCACATCAACGGTATGTCAGCAATCTCTACAAGCAGATACTACTTACCGCTGTTGCATATATAAAACTCTGATAGTTGGAAACCACGACAAAACCATGATCGGAAAATGCTAGCAACAAAAAATAGTAATGCCACACTAATATCAAAAGGAAATACTGCACTAAAATATAACAACTATGATGTGACAAACATGTAGGTTGTCTGGTAATGGCAGGTGTGCCATGTAAGAGAACCAATACATCTACCCAGAACAGCAATACAACAACAAAATATTTTCCGATGATACCACACAGTACAAAACATGTCCGCAGTCCATTATCCCCATTCATACACGATGTAAAGGAATGTGAGTGTGAAGTATGCTAAAATGGTTCAATACAAAAACTCAATTGGAAAAGGGGGGAACTCGATTGCATTGGTTGCATTCTGAAGTACGTGGCATTCGAATGAGCAAACCCCAGATTCGAAATCAGGTGTATGTAAATAGACAGAGCTTGTTGAAGGTGGGAACCGAGAGATAAAAATAAATGCAACTGGAGACTTCATACAATTTTACCACTGAACTTATCCCACTGTTCTTAGAAACACATTAATAGGATGCAGCTTTCAAGACGAGGCCCAAAGATTTTTCGGTAAACAAGTACGGTGGTAAGCAGCAGGCTACAACAACTTGTGCAATGATAACAGTATATCAAAGAAAGATGAGTACTCTGATCCATGTATTCAAAGGCTCGGAATTAGGTAGATTGAATCCTGAGCTCCTCCGCAATCCTTTATTATAGCACCTGTTATATCAAATATAAACTAATTGAAGCAACTTTTGTTATGGTAATGGAAGTATATTGATACTGGGATGGTATTAAGTTTCCCAGTCACTTAGACTATAACATCCACAATACACTACAAGAGGAAAAGAGTTCGTAGAAGACGCAAGTAGCGACAGTGGTTTAGCAACAGGAAATCGCCCTTACACAGACATATATACCTTAAATGATGCTATAAGTTTTGTAGTTTAAGCAACAGTCATCTCTCTTACAACCTAACTACCAGCATATACTATTAGTTTAAATGATACTATTAGTTTCATAGTTTACCTAACAGTTATGTCTTACATTATAGTGGCGGAGGTATTAAAGGAAAAAAATTTGCAGCTAGCTAGAAGAAAAAAGTTCAACTTGAACAAAACGTTTTTTTACTTTTCTTCCAAACAGAAACCATTATTACAGTAAATTAGTGTGTTCGCTTTGGGTCTCAAAACCGAACCTCTCCCTGCGAATGGTCCCCAATAAGTTATTACTCTCATTTCTCTCTCTCTCCATTCATTACCCCAAAAACCTCCCTTGAAACCCAAAGGTCCCAAACCAAACAAAAGAGAAGAAACACATGCCTTGGACACTCGATTGCGGCTGCCAGCCAATTTGAACTGTACTCCTCTCTGCCCAAACTCCAATGGCCGGCAATCGGAACTGAACGCCTTAGGATATCGACTGATTCTGCACTTTTCAAACTCCGATTCTGGCATTTTGACAATCTTAGATGATTTTCGAGATTTGAAAGAACGTCGGGTTCCACTTTGATATATTGCTAAACTACTTTTGTTCTATTTTGACGGATGATCAATTTTGAAAATGTGTTTTTGCTTTTTCTTCGATAAAGAATGCAAGGATATAGTATTTTTTTAAAACTTATTTGTTGAGTAACGAATACAAGGATATTTGAGGTTAAAATGTTTTCTGTTATAACTCGGCCCCCGGAATCTTACTCCCAGCACTGCCACTTACAACCTGACTACCAAATCTTTGATGCATTAAGGCAAGAAACATAAATCAAGCTGCAGAGCTACAATGTCCGAATCTGCTCAAAGATCAGTTTTAATGGCTGGAAAACCAAGTTCACATCCTTACTTTTGAAAATCGAGATACTTCAGAAAGATTATTGCACATGTTGCTGAAATTAGTTCCAGTCAAATCTAACTTTTCCAATCTTTAAACTTATGAACAGCTTCCCAAACCCCCGAAACCAACATTCAGAACAAACACCAGCGACTTAAATAATGGTATTTCGTCCGAAACCCACATAAAATTGAATCAAAATTACTTGAAACTAGACGAGAACAGCTCCAATTTCCAACGAGTGACGCAAATTAAGCATGCAATACGAGATGTACAGTCAGTATGAACTAACAAGATATTCCCTTCTCACCCACATAAAGAAAACTTGCCTTTGTATCGGGAAAGGCAAAATCAGCAGAAAAGCAGGTTCTTGCACAAATTTGATTCTTCAAACGCCCAAGAAACGCTCTTTCGCCTCAGTGAAACCGTAGGGAAATCCCGTTTTGGTTCTTGGCAGATGGGTCTTGGGAGGAATCTGATTCTTTATCCATTGCTTTGGACATCCCAAAGGGTCCTTATGGCTTTACGGATACAATCATACAAATCGTCTGAAAAAGGTTTTTGTGGGGTGGGATGTGACGCTTACTAGATAGTCAAGCCTTGGTAACGAGCGACAGATGGGAAAAGTTATCTCCTGTATTATACAGATCTCATCATCTCGTGTCCACTGGACTGAGCTTGAGCCCTGTTTGTAAACCTCATGCATGGTTTTGGGCCCAACGGGATTCAAATGGTTTATTTCGTGGGTCTTGCAAGTAAACTAGTCTAGTTCGAGTCCAAATATTAGTGTTGTGGTGTTTGAGCTCGGCTTATTTCGTTTACTTAACGAGCTCAAACTCAATCATATACTAATGAGTCAAACCGAGTTCATAATGAGCCGAGCTTGATTTGCTCACGAACAATTCAGTCCTGCCTTTAGTAGTTTCCCAAAATAAGCTTGGAGGTTTTTTTTTTTTTTTTGCATTTCTTACTTTTACATCAAATTTTTATAGATTATTAGTTCGTCTTGATGAGAGGAACCCAAAAAATAAAGAAAATATAAGCACTTTTAGCTAAAAATATTTTCAAAAATATTCGGGTCAAAGTTATAAATTTTGTCTTTTTTCGGTTCTTCTCGTCGAGAAGAACCAACAATCGACAAAAGTTTGATACAAAACTAAGAAATACGATTTTTCTTGAATAAGGACAAAACAAAAAAAACTCCAGGTTTATTACATAACCATAACATGGTCTTCGCTCTCCCTCTTAGTCCTCGATTTGCGTTCGCGCTCTCAATCTCATCACGAATTTTAGTTATTTGAAAGATGTTTTCACGCTCGCGTTCTTGCACCCACACTGACGCGCTTATTATGTGAATCAAAACTTATATGCATATCTAATATATATTTTGGAAAATGATATTGACACTCCAAAAATTAATGTAGACACTCCAAAATCAGTGTAATTTCAAAACCACTTTCCTTTGTTTTTTGGATTGCCTCGTTCCATGATTTATTGTAAATGCTGCCAATAAATTGCACTTCTTTGTACAAAACGACTTGGGCCGACTTAACCGAACCTGTAAACCCGCGTGTTAATGGGTCTCGATCGGCCCATTGTTCGTCGTCTGCCCTAAAAGCCCCATTTCTCTATCACAACTTATAAACAGCTCTCATGCAACCCTAAAATGCAGAAAGCTCAACTCCTGGCAACCATGGCTGAAATGAGCGAAGAGAAATCAGAAACCCTCGTGGAAGAAGAACAGAACAACACGAAAAAGCACAAGAAAGCGAAGGAAAAGATCAAGGAGGAGGAAATTCAAGTGAAGATCGAAACCCTAGGTGAGAACCCGAACAAGGTCTCGCCTTTCGTCGGGTACTTCCCCTCCGGCTTCGATCCTCTCAAGAACCAAGCCACCGCCGCCGGTGAACCGCCACAAGCCACGGTTAGGATTTTCAGGCACGAGAAGCGGACCAATAGGTTGCAGCTCGTTGTGAGCCCTAATAACGGGTTTCAAGTCGATTTCGTCGGTACTAACTATTCGGGTGAGGCCACTGCTCCTCAGCTCTGTACTTATGCCCTTGGAGTGCTTGATAAGCAGTTGCAAACGCTCAAGATTGTTCCCATCGCTTCGAACAAGGTAAAAATCTTTTTTGATCGGCAAAAGGATATGAATTACTCCTTATAAATAAATTCGATAAGGGTACATGGAGAAGAAAAGAAAAGGAAAAAATCTAACAAACCATTGGACGCAAAAAACAAGAGCACTACAATGGGGAACAAGGTAATTTTCCAACCCTGATACTAATTAGTCAAATGCGATTAAAAAATTTGATTAAAAGCTTCGTTTTTCTAAGCACGAATTTGAGTAAAAGCTTCGTTCATGGCGTGGTTGTAAATATGGTAGGGAAATTTATTGATGCAAACTCGAGTATGAATTTGAGTAAAACTTGCATTCATGATAGGAATGTCAATTTCGTTGTGGGTAATTGTCCTTGCAAAATTTGAGGAAAAGCTTCATTTGGATAGGATTTAAGTGCTCCAGTGGGCGAACCCAAATCTAAGCACGAAGTTGAGTTAAAGCTTCATTCATGGCATGACTGTAAATTTTGAAGGAAATAGTATCCTTGCAAAATTTGAGTAAAAGCTTCATTTGGTAGGATGGAGCACTCCAATGGGCAAACCCAAATCTAAGCACAAATTTGAGCAAAAGCTTCATTCATGGCATGATTGTAAATTTGGTGGGGAAAAATATCCTTGCAAAATATGAGTAAAATTTTTACTCTCCCTTGATTTGAGTTAAAAAATGAGTAAAACTTAATTTGGTATAGTTTTGGGTGAAGGAGTGGAGTAGTTTTGTGGGGGGGGGTGGTGTGGGTTTAAAAAAGAAGGCAAGGGCTGGAGATACCCTGACTTATTTCGTGATTAAAGTATCTTTTGCTAGTAGAAAAGCTGAGACAAGCTACTTTATGTTCTAGTACAGTTTAGATGCTCTTGGTTTTCACATAACAACACAAAAATGAGAGTAAAACACATGGATGATTAACAAGTTTTAATTCCTGTAATTGATGCTATGGAAACCTCATGAATCAAAATGTCCCATTATGCCAATTGATTTAGTTAGTGATTTCATTGCTGTGCAAGATGGTTGGGAGTGTTTTAGATGGTTACTGTTGCTTAGATGTTATAGTTTCAGAGTAAATCAAACTACCAAAACAAGGGAACTGTGAAACTTCAGATATTAGTATTAGGGTCCTTTCTAGGGACTGTTTTGACACAAGGGCGTAGCTCCCTGTACTTTTTCCATACGTATTGTTAAAGCATCCAACTCAATACCGATTGGCAATGAGTGGAAAGGCTGCCCTGGCTCATATACTAGTTTTGGAAGAGATAATTAACTGATGTGGGACAAACTTCAGCACTCCTCCACACGTGCGACCCCCGACTCACATGTGGAGAGGTAAACAAACGATCCATAACACATGACAAACTCCAACACGAATAAATGATTTATGCGGTGTACGCAGAACTAATATTAAGAGAATTGGCCTTGCTGGGCATGTTTCTGCAGATATTTAGATTGGAACCGAGGGTCGGAGGACTGGATTTGTCTGTCAAGGAACCTTCCAAGGAAGAAGAACTCACTACGCTGAAGAAGTTTGAGAAGAGAGAAGCGCTGGATGACATTTATGGAACGAAGAAGGCGATAAATCGGGTACTAACCCTGTCATATACGTTATTGAGGGGTGTATATTTCTCTGCCAAAGTGCAAGGTCATCTATATCGGCAATAAGATTGCTAATTTGATGGCCATCAGATGGTGGACAGTATAGTCTATGAACCTATGAGAAAGGAGGATGTCTTTTGTGGCTTCTGTTTTTTTAGCAGTACAAGCAGAATTTTTTCCAGCAGTTTCTGTCAATTTAAGTAAATAAGTGATTTGTGTTGCAGAATAAGAAACGCAAGTCATTAAGTCGAAAGGACGATCCTGAAGCGCAGGAGAATTTGGACAGAAAATTTGAGGGAGTCAAGATAAACAAAGAGGCCCTTGAAAGTGCTGGCATGCACAGTTCTCGAAATACTCCACCTCATGATTCTTCTGCTACCACACCACAGATGGCTTATCCGTTGGACAAGATCATTTTGAAGGGAGAGTGGGATTACCTTGTTGACATTCTCGAGCTTTTTCAACATGGAGCAGAGATAGCACCTGATGGTTACCCAAGCTTTATTTGCAACAGACTTCATAGGTTGGAATCTATTGAGGTAAGAAAGAGGTTTCAAAATTTTGTTAGTCTCTGATTTGTGATTAGGTTTGAGTTTCTAGTATGATTCGTTTGGTCTGTTGGTAAATTCACTGAACTAGGTTTCTGTGATTGGTTGCGAGTTCATTCGACTGGGAAATCTAAGTTAACACAGGCAGATTGTGACATATACGCCTGCATTTCCTTCTACCCACCACTGTTTTCCTACAGATAATAGACTTGAGTTCTTTGGTTTTGTATGTTATACTTTAAATTTTCCCTTATAAGAAGGGAGTATCATTTATCAACCCTGCACTGGTGCCTTCATATTTCTTTGAACTCTCCATGGTCTTGAAATCGAATTAAGTACCATATGATATTGTATTCCATATTGCCATTGCAACTTTCTATAGAGTGGCTTCTTAGATTTGCAACCTTGTTCTCCCATTCATTCTCATTTCGGTTTGAGACCGTCTCTATAACCTGTTTATGTGTGTCGTTGATTATAGGATGAGGTGGAAAAGAAGAGACTTGCTTGTGTATTCTCATACATCAACCATCTCGTAAAGTTCAAGGACAAATATTCAATGGAAGGTTGCTCCTCTGCGAAGCATCATAAAATCCCAAGCATTTTATCTCAAAAGTTTTCAACCATGTTTGGCTATTCAGATAAAAAAAGGCTTGAGGATGAGAAGAGGGATCTTCTGATTAGCTATGTCTTGGTTCTTACTCTGATTGCTGATGACTTCAGGACTGCGGTGCCAGATATTACTAAGGACTTGAGATTGGATTCTGTTACAGTGAAATCACATTTTGAAAATCTTGGTTGCAAGCTTATGATCAAGAACAAGGTGTTGTTGGCTACACTTCCTGTCCCACTCATGTTTCCGAAGGCCAAGTATAAGCATAAGCCGAAAAGGTAGAGGTAGATTGATGAGTTTTCGGACTTCTGTTGGTAAATGTTTTATAGCTGAGAAATCTGGTTGGTATTTTTGCTTTCTGATTTGTGAAACTTTTCTGTATTTGAGGGATAAATTTTGCCTATACTGACATTTGATAAGGTGCTGGTATCTTATGTTTCAGAGAGATTTATTGGAAACTGTGCCGAGAGTAAAAAGTTACTCTCAAAAAGTTGATCCAAGCAGAGTGAATGTATTTCTGTTGAACCCTCTATATTATGATTCTCGTTCGGCTCTAAGATCATAGAATGTTGCATGAGTTCAATAGTGAAGTATTCACCAAAAAAACAGCCACTTTAGTCACGTATACTCCGATTTTGTGGTTTGAGTTATTTAAGATCAGTAGTTTTTTTCTCTCTAAAATGAGGACAAGAAAGATTTGGGACAACTTTTCATTGGACAATTATCTATGTGGGAAAAGTTAATGCTCCGTTTGATGATTATTCGAGTCTGTTGGGACTTTGGAAGATGATTATTAACGCCATTGGTTGTAAGTCACATAATTTGTCATGAAGCGGAGTGCGAAAGTGAATTGAGAGTGCGAGCGAATGGCATTTTGAAAGATTATGTGTGCATAGAGTTGGGTGCAAAAACGAGACCAGAAATAACTTAATAACAATGACACACAGCAGTACAAATTGCCATTACTAACATGCCCTTGGTGAATCAAAAAGAGAAGAGGAGAAAGTCAAGCCCTTAGACTAGTTAAAATTATTTTCTACAGGTAATTCCATAGAGGATTGCTTATGAGTCTCAATAAAGTTTGTCCAATCCCAGCTCCTTGAACTGACTCTAGTAGCTTCTTACAAAGAAAGACAGGGAAAAAATTAACTTCTTAATTGAGGGATTGTAGAAGTCCCTACCTATTTTCTACACCAGCTCCAATTTACAGAGCCATGACTCGAGGTAGAGCATCACTAGAGTTTCCAACATAAAACATTGTCATATTAACATACACATTGGGTCCACATGAAAAATAAATGGACCAAGCTATTTAATAGGGAGATGCAGTTCTATATGTTGTAGAGAGAACTAAAGATTGGACAAAATGGTGGGACAACATAATAACATTCATGATTTGCTCTTGAACTTCCTTTGAGCTTTTAGATCCACAACAATCACAGAGATATTGTCTTTACTACCCTTTTGGAGAGCACTCATTGAAAGGTATTCTGCCGCTGCTTGTGCCGCAGGGTCAGTTCCTTGGCCCCTATCCACAAGAGGAATATCCCCATTCTTTTTGTGCCACAACAATATCCGTCGTCTCGCTATTTCACATGCTTCGTTGTTCGTCATTACATCCCACAAACCGTCACTGGCTAAAATGAGGCATTCATCTTCTCTTGTCCGCGGAATAAACATGACTTCTGGTTCAGGTATAATCCATGGTTTCAAATATCTATCACCTGTACCAAGAAGTTTGAAGGAAAGCAAATCTAAGGTCATTGTTGAACTCATCATTCAGCATTACTCTAGATACAAGCCAAACCATAAGAAGTACAGTTCATGCGCATAGATGCTGTCTTGGTGTTTAAAAAGTTGCCAAATTGGACATCAATTTTGCAGAGGTTAGATGATGTTTAAAAAGTTGCCAAACCGGACATCAATTTTGTAGAGGTTAGATGAAGGTACCAACTATCATCACATAAAAGAACTATATACCCAACACACATAGATGAGGCTCCCACTCCCCAAATGGAATAGAATATGTTCCTACTCCAATGTTCTTCCACTTTTCGCTCATCCCTCATGGTTAGTATTATACATTATATGTATATCGGTATATCATGTCCTTTTGAGATTCTATCCTTGGCAAAATAAAATCCATCTACGCTAAGACACAAGCTCAATACTAGGTAATATAATGCGCTTTTGAGCAGACATGTTGGAAAATAAACCAGCCAACTATGGTGTTTACATGGAGCTTGACCACTCAATAGGTTCAAGGGAGCTCTTCTATGAGTCTACACAGGTTTCTCAATCAAGCAATTTATTGAGCTGTCATGCATGTGCTAGTGTTTTTAGCACCGTCCCACAAAAACAACACAGCTACACTTCAGAAGTTCGAGTGGATCAGTCCCCAAAAATTAGAATTAAAGTTGCATAAGTCTTTGAATGCTCATATTTTCCATTTGATAAGTTTTGAGGTAACTGGACCATTCTTTTGGGATTTCATTCCACTTCCATCTGACCAGGACAAGTCATAATTTGACATGATATCGGCAGCAAAATTACATCAGGAAGATGCATAAAATTACTAGACAAGGGAAAACTTAGGTTTATTCTAAGTAGCATAGATTTAAAACAAGCGATTCAGCAACCTAGGCCTTTATGTGCAGGTTATGGATCCATCTCCACAAGCGCGTGCGCACACGGACACAGAGAGAGAGAGAGAGCAATGGCTACAAGATTCCAAGTAAGGACACCTACCAATGGACCTTGACATCGCAAGAACACCGAAAACACGGTGTCCATTCCACTGTATCACCTTGCCTCCAGATGCTTCAATCCTTGCATATTCATCCTCTCTGTTTGGCTGATAAAAAGATAAATTTGGATTCTTGTTTCCTCATAAAGCTCCAAATTATGAAAATACCAAACAGAAGGACAAAGGGGAAATAAAAACAGGCCTTACTTTGTGATCTACCGACAATGACATTGGTTCTTTGCCACGATAAAGGACTGCTCTTGAGTCACCGCAGTTCGCAACTATAATGTGGGATGAACAGATTAATGCAGCTACAGCAGTAGAACCCACCGTTTCTGGAGCAACAGGATCAACGATACTGCCACAGGCATCTGCATTGTCACAAGCAACACCTCTGCTAACTTTCCCTCCAACTTCATCATCTACCTTAAGAAAGCACTGGGTGAAGACTTTCTGCCACTGAACCTGCTGAGCATCCCTCATACTTCCTTCCACAAAATCGGCTTCAATATCTTTTAATTCCTCACTTAAAGCAAAGTGGATCCGATCACGGCAATAGTTTGCAACCTAAAGAGGAGACACACCCGTAATTCATGCGACAACTCAGGAAAAGACTACTACAGACAGAATACTTGTGCGGATATGTTAAAGAAAAGTTCAAGAATCAATTTCAGAAATCTTTCTCTTCTAAAGATAGAAGGTGCTACTCTAAAATCCATTAAGAAAAGTTCATAACATTAAGGAACTTCTATAAAGAATAATGGATCAGTAATTACTCTTCAAAACATAAGTATATAACATTGGGATGATTCTAATCAGGCTCACAGTCCTGGCTAACCTGCTTCCATGGGGACCAAACTATGTACTCGAAGGAATTTGTATAATATCAAATAATGGGAACTAGATGATAAAAGGAGATGTAACATCAGTTTTTGAACCATAATAGTCTTTCTTTCGAATCAATCGTACAGAAAATAGGCCCATTCAAGCTAATATAAATCACAATTACAATTAAACTATAGGGAAGGAACTAAAACAACAAACAAATTGGGGCAAGCTCGGTCGGCCAAAATCTTTCTTCCTCACTAGAAGGTAAAGGGCTCGAATCTTGTGAGTCCACATGCTCAGTGGTGAAGAAAGATACAAAATCCTTCGCAAGACATCGGGCTGTGTCCCATTGGTCTCATAGTATGAATTGCTACCGGGATATTAAAAAAAAAGTCATTCTGAAAGGACAACGGAAGCAAACGTACCTGGGAGCCTCCATGACCATCATAAACTCCAAAAAAGTGTGTGGTTATATGACTCAAACTCTGGCTTAGTCCGTTGATCACATGATCTCCAACAAACATCTTGATTGGTATTTTCATAAACCAAGGAACAGCTACAACAGCATCCTCCATCTCTGCTCTTTTGCCACAAATAGACACGGAACCCCATAGAGGTATGTACTCAAGTTCAAAGACACTCTTCCCGCATCTGCCAATTTGACCCTTTTCGATTTCATTCGGGATTGATGCTAAAGTCAAGACATCTATTATAGGCTTCTGCTCAATACTTGGTTCCCCCAAACTTATAACCTTTGTAACAATTTCACCCGTTTCAATTTTCTCAATTTCAACAGCTATCGGCAAACTTGTATCCGTAGTTAACAGTTCCTCACCTACCATTCCACTTGAGTCATCTCCAACGTTAAGAATTCCATCTTCCTCACTTTCCTGAATAGTGACATCATTAGCAATCCATCCGCTTTCACTTTTGGGTATCGTCTCTTCCAACTCAGGTTTCCCTCCTGTTCCCCCGTCTGGTGTTGCCATAGTTAACAGGTTTGCGGTTTCTGTGACCAGCTTGAGCCGCGTGATTTCCAAAGGGCTTGTGATGCCAGAGTTATCACAGATTGAGTTACTTAAGCTTAGTGTAACTGCAACTGCTTGAGACATCTCTTCCATCAACCACCACTCTGTATAGTGCTAACATTTAACAATTGAGTCCGATCTTCCAAACTCACCTAAGATATTTGTCAGTTCCCTCATCACCTTCCAACAGTTACATGAGAAGGTTTCCGAAAGATCCTTCCGCCGCAAACAATGTCAACTACCCACCACTTTTGGTTCAAGAGAATCAAACAAACAAAGCACAGAAAGACAAAATTAGAGGTGGCAATAAGCTAAAGATGAGCAGATGAAATGCCAGATAGAGATCCACTGACTTTTCCTTTTTACATTCTACACACATAAAGAAGAAACACAAGTAACCACTGAGGGAAAATTGAAGGAAGGAATAAGGAGAGGACAACGAAATATGAAGTGGGTAATCAGATCTGGTGGGGAACGATTGATCTACTGTTCAATAGGTAGAAATTAAGAGCCTGAGCAGAACTAAGTTAAACCAAGTACTAGCAATCCCCAAATCTTTCCTTTTTCAAGAGATTAGCCCAACCAAATACTACCTGAATCCCATCCCCACCACCAACCCTTAAATACACCACAACACAAAAGAAACAGACAACACTAAACCCTTAACCATATCTCACCAAGGAAACAAAAAGTGGGGTTCATGAGAAAGAACATAGAAGATGGAAGACTAACCCCAAGATTCACAAGAAAAAACACTAAAAAGGTAGAGCTGCTTTTTCACGTCACATAAATCATGGGTTTCATGGATCTGAGGCAATCCATCTCAGCCTCTTGAAATATGAGTCACCCTCCTACTTTTTCTTTCACCTCCCAACAAACACAACCAACAATCAATAACCCTACTGACAGACTTTAGGAGCAGAGAAGAAAAGGGCATATGGGTCTGGTACTAATCTAATCATTCTCACAAAAAAGATTACAAATTTAGAAATAATTGGAGAAATAGTTCAAATCTGCTTACCAAATCGAAAAAACCCAACAGCTTAAGCCCCCAAATATGGACCACTGATGTCCATTTCCAAGAAAAATTTCCACTTTCTTGGTGTTCTTGGTACCTGGTGGCTTTTGCTGTGAATTTGTGTGAGAGGAGAGAGAGAGAGAGGAAGAGGAGAGAGAGATGTGAGGGAATTGCTTTTACTAATTTGGGTAGACCTTTTTTTTGTGACACGTGTTGATTCAATTATCTAACCTCAATCAATTGCCGTGGACTGTGAGAATGCCATAGTATGGGTGGTTAGATGACAACAAAGACCTCATGGACTTTCCATGAGACAAAGAATTCAAGAAAATGGGGGACACGTGTTCTTGCAATGGAAGTTCTCGAAAGGAAGACCAAAAAGAAACTGTTTACTCATTTTGGATTACAATCCCCTGTGACAGGCTCCTGTTTTTGATCTGGACAAAGAGAATTGTTTTGTTTTCGACGATCAGGTTGTTCGGGTCAACTTATACTCTCCGGTCTAGTCAAAGACTAGTCATTCATACTGGAATTAGAAAATTCAACTAAAATTACTTTCCTACTGCCTGATCCCATGATCAATTAACACGAACTCCCTTTCTTAATATAGAATTTCGTGCAAATTCCACATCTACCATACGTGTCAAATACAGAATAAAGTAGGGACTGAAAGTACAATCTTTTAATTGAAAAAACAAAAATGTTAGGAACACAACAATTCAAACACAATCTTTCATATACACGTGGGACCTACACGCTCTAGTATGTGTGGACCCCACATACATGAAAGAGGTTGTGTTTGATATTGTGTTTGAATTGTTGTGTATGTAACACTTTTGTTGAAAAAAAGGGCATACAAAAATCCATCTCACCTTCACCCAACTCCAAGTGTCCCATAAACAAGAATAGGAAATAGGAGTATTATTGTTTGCTAAGAGTATTTGTTTTGATTAGCTACTCATTTTAAAATTATATATATTGCAACTTTATGAGATAAGCAAATAAAGAACCAATCACACGAAATAAGTTTATTTGAGCAAGTAATAGTATAAAATAGGCAGGCAATCAAGCCAAAGAGCCTTGGGAAATTGAAAAATATCGAGTCCTTCTGCGCACGGCATATGGTGTGTAACACTTTTCTTTACAATAGATTTACTAGTGCTTGTCCGTGCCTACGGCACTACCCAATCCGGCTCATGTTTACGACACTACTCATCCCGATTGGAGTTGAAATACCCTTTGAATCTTGATAGTAGCTCAAAACATTATTTCAATTTTTAGGTAGCTACAAATTGCTGGAAACTAACCTTTTTTTTTTTGAATGATGAAGATTTTTTTTATTGATTTGAAGAAAGTGAATACGCAAACAGTGTAGTGAAGAAATTAGCAACTCACGAAATTATGCAGAATGCCGTTCAAAAAAAAACCCCACAAAGTCTCTACAACAGTACAACTATACAAAACAAAAGAGAGAATTTAACAATCACATGGTGTGTAACAGAAAATACCTCTTCAGATTTTGGAGGAAGTGTATACAAAATAGAAGGGAACATTTTAACAAACATATGGTGGGTAACAAAAAATACCTCTCCCGATTTGATTTCTGCCAAGAGGTTTGACTGTCGATGAGAAGTGGACGGTGGTCAGTCTCAGTGCTTGGTAGTCAAGGGGGAACCCCTTCTCCAAAGACAGTCAACCCGCAGGGGATGAAAGGTCTGTAGAAAGGAAGCAAGGAGAATTGCTTTCCCCCTTCTTTGTTTTCACATATAGAGAGAGAGAGCTAGCTATGAAATTTGAATTCCGATTCTTTTTTCTTATGGCATTTTATGTAATATGATGGACAAATGTGGATACTTTCATAAAATGTGAAAAAATGCATCTCAACCATTGGATCAAACAAATCTGAGCCGTTGGATACTTTAAGAAAATACATTCATGTATAAAAATGTAAAATTTAGATATTTATGAGTTCTTTAGTTGAGTGCAAAAAAATTCAAAAGATTATGTACAAAAGTAATTTCATTTTTATAAAAAACGCACGATTTTCGCAAGTGTAAGCAATTTGATCAGACGGATGAAATACTATATTAAACACACATATGATAAAACGTTCGATGGGAAAAATTCAAAAAAACCCCTGAACTTTGAACTCAATGTCAAATAGGTACCTGAACTTAAATAAACTTCAATTGAACACCTGAACTTTCACTCCGTTATTCAATTTACCCCCTGCCGTCTCAATCCGTGACTTGCCGTTAACGGCAAAGGCACAGTAGCCCTACCACACACCAAAACGTTGCCGTTTTGGTTAAATAAAAAATACTTACCACCAGTTTGCAATCCTATGAAGCAGAAACGTGATTATGAGAGCCTTAGAGACAAAATTTGATTACGTCTCTTTAGAATAATATGATCAGAATAATAAAATCTTCATACTCGTTCAAACGGATTAAAAATTGGAGCACTTAATTTTTTAACCATATTTTTTAATATATAAACGGTCTCAAAAAATTAAGTGCTCAAATTTTCACTCCGTTCGAATCGGTGTAAAGATCTTTTTATTCTTATCATATTATTCTAAAGGGTCGTAATTCATTTTTATCTCTAAGGCTCTCATATTAAGTATGTGTTCTTTATTTAGGATCCTATAGAGCAGAAATGTGATTATAAGCACTTAATTTTCTGAGCACTTAATTTTTTATGAGCACTTAAATATCTTTGTACTGATTCAAAACGGAGTGAAAATTTGAGCACTCAATTTTTTATGACCGTTTATATATTAAAAAATGTGATTAAAAAATTAAGTGCTTCAATTTTTAATCCGTTTGAACGGGTGTGAAAATCTTATTATTCTGATCATATTATTCTAAAGAGACATAATCAAATTTTGTCTCTAACGCTCTCATAATCACGTTTCTGCTCCTTAGGATTGCAAACTGGTGGTATGAATTTTTTATTTAACCAAAACGTTGCCATTTTGGTGTGTGGGTAAGGGCTGATGTGCCTTTGGGGCAGCAAAGCACCCGGGTTCGGGTAATAAGTGGAGAGAGATAGAGAGAGAAATGTTGGAAGTATGGGGAATTTTTTTAAAAATTCGTTTTTGAAAATTTGAGCACCGTTTATATATTAAAAAATATGGTTAAAAAATTAAGTGCTCCAATTTTTAATCCGTTTGAACGGGTGTGAAGATCTTATTATTCTGATCATATTATTCTAAAGAGACATAATCAAATTTTGTCTCTAAGTCTCTCATAATCACGTTTCTGCTTCATAGGATTGCAAACTGGTGGTAAGTATTTTTTATTTAACCAAAACGTTGCAGTTTTGGTGTGTGGTAGGGCTACTGTGCCTTTGCCGTTAACGGCAGGTCACAGATTGAGACGGCAGGGGGTAAATTGAATAACCGAGTGAAAGTTCAGGTGTTCAATTGAAGTTTATTTAAGTTCAGGTGCCTATTTGACATTGAATTCAAAGTTCAAGGGTTTTTTTTGAATTTTTCCCTTCCTAGTTATATCAATATTCCATTGAGTTCACAATGATTCTGCAAACATTTGTGTTCATTATACCTTGTAAAATAGCCCAAGTCAAAAAGTGTCAAGATCTTGACACCTAACCATGAGCATTGCTACAAAACAACTAAAATGGAAAGATTTTCATAAGTTGGTTGGGTAGGTTGCCTCCATCCCATCTCAATGTTTCCCATTGCCGCCAAATATAGCCATAGACAAGGCAACTAGCAAGGCACCAAAATAGAAATGGAGAGGAACCACAGGTTAGGGTTAAAAACCCAAAAAGGAAAACCACAAAGCTACCATTTCTTCTCTCTTTTTTTCCCCTGGTGGTGGTGGTGGTTGTTTCTTTAGGGCAATTACGTGGTGGTGGCATTGGCGGTGGTGGTGGTGGTGATGACTACGTCGTCAATATCATCATCTTCTTCGCGCAGTTCGAAAGATGAAGAAATTGCCACCACAGCCATTGCGATTGATAAAGACAGGAACAGCGAATTCGCCGTCAGATGGGCTGTAGATAATCTATTGAAGAAGAGCTCTAATGTTATTCTTGTCCACGTCAAGACCCAAAGTGTGCAATCCAGTACGTACCCTCTCCCTTTTACAATATCATTTGCGATGATAATGGAATTGTTATGGGGAGGGAAATGGATAACTTAACATGGAATGGTATGGTAGGAAAAGATATGATCTTGTTCAAGTTAATTTATTATGGTGAATGTTAGCTACCGCCCACCAGGCGGTCGGTAATGACCCAAAACGTATATTGATTGCAACAACATATTGATATTCGTAAAAATGTAGTGATATTTTATAGATGTGCATTGAAGTTCTAGCTGTTTTGTCTGTACGTGTCTGTTATCCACCGCCCATAATGGTTAGCAAGATTCATTTATGATAAAGCCTTTCATGATGGTGAAAAAGGATACACGTAGCAATCCGATTACGAGATTTTTAGTCTGGTTTGATTTGGTATTTGTGATAAGGGGTTTTGTGCTTGTTAATGTATCCATTGCGATGGATCCTTACAATTAGAAGAAAGAAAGAAAACAATTTGTATGTTGAACACGATGAGAAAATTGAGGAGGTGAAGAAAATTCTAAGGCGCCGTTCATCACAATCTATGTGACGCTGGGAAGGCATGGAATATTGAATTGGGTTTTTTTGTTGTTGTTTCTCTATTGTTAATAATTGTTGTAACGGAGAAAATTTAAGGCGTTTTTCATCACGATCAGTGTGATGATGGAAAGGCATGGAAACTTGAATCTGTTTATTTGGCTTAATTATTCATGAATTGTTGACATGGCTTGAGAAAAATTCCAAACACTTTTGAGTTAAAATATTACTTACTGCATTGTGAATTGTCAAATGCTCAAAATGAAATGCAGATTAGGGGTATGAGAAAATGCCAAAAAGGGTTTCACATCACCAGTTACAAGTCCATCTTACTTGATAATCAAAATCAAGTCGAGATAGCCGTGATGTAGTTCTTTCTAGTCTCAATATGTTTTGTTTGGTTTTGTAGAGGAGGATGTTCCTAAGGGTGGTCATGCGCCGCTGGAAAGCGAGAAGGAGTTCTTCCTTCCTTATCGTGGATTCTGTGCTCGCAAAGGGGTAACTATATGACCGAACTCCACAACATATATGTCATATAGATAGGAAGCAAACTACTTCCCTTTCCCGTCAAATCTCTTGGCATGTTTTTTTCTAGTGAAAATGGCAACAAGATGCAAAAAATTCAGCACCAAGGACATGTTTGGCATTTCTAGTGGCTCAAATTGCATGCTTACCAGACGGACTAACCTTGATTTTTGACCTTAATTTTTTGAATTGTATGAAGAGCTGCCAATCATTTAGAACACAACTTGATGGATCATACTATAAATGGTCTCTCGGCAATTAGTTTGGTTAGTGCACTAAATAGCAGGCTGCAGGTTTTGAAAAAATGGACACACACTTTGTTAGCCTTAGATTAGTAGAACAATAGAGCTGGGCAACTCTTCTATTGGAACCTGTAAATTTTGGCACTAATGCAATACAGATTAACAAGGTCTGACTTCTTGCCCGTATAATATCAGGTTCGAGCAAAGGAGTTGGTCCTCCACGATATTGATGTTTCAAATGCACTAGTTGATTTTATCAGGACCCACTCCATCACCAATTTGGTCCTTGGTGCCTCCAACCGCAGTGCGTTAACTAGGTCTCTCTCTCTCTCAAACACACACACGTCCAATTATTGCCTTCATTTTTAGATGATCTTGTGCTTTGAATCATGAATTGTGCACTGACTTGGCTCCTGGGTAATAGCCCTATAGATTGCCTATAGGCTAGTGGCACCCGTTGGGACTTATTGAGGAGGGCTGAGCGGAAGCTTCCCTTTCTTCTCCCCACCTAATGGTACTGTTTATATCTTGGTTACCCAGGGCGTTTAGAAACGTAGATGTGCCAACTACTGTGTCCAAATCTGCACCAGACTTCTGCTCGGTGTATGTTGCATCGAAAGGGAAAGTTCAGAATGCCAAGACAGCCAGCCAACCTTCTACACCTACTAGTGCAACTGGTTCCAAGCGATCATCTCAACCAAGGTTTTCAGTCGAGACTTCACGATCGGATGATTTGTATCGGTAAGTCATGGAATTACGTGCGTACTCTTTTGAAGTGGACTACGGTAAATTGGTAACTAACAAGAGAATGGCTACTCCAGCTATCCATTCTAAGTCGATGTGGAAGTGAAGCTTTTGAAACGAATAATAAGATGATCGTTGTTGGAAAATTAGATGGATGGGCCTGTCTTCTATAGCATTTCTTTTGAATAGCTCTGACATTAAAATGATCCAAGTCTCTTATATGCCTCCAACTATACCTTCTGCTTTCCCAGCTCATAGCAGAAGAATTATGTCATTCGGGCTACAATGCAATGCCTTTTAGGTTTCTCGTTTCATTCCACAGGATGGATGTTTCTAGAAAAAAAACCCTTCAAGGTTACAGTTTGTGGGATCTAATATTTGGAAAAAGTGCATAAGGTAAATAGAAAAACTGATCCTCCCATAAGACCAAGTTCTCTACAGAAATATTTTCAGATAAATTTTCGATGCGCTCCTTCCAGATTTGGATGCTTATTTTTCTCATTATTCGGTATTTGCCTGCTAACTACAGAAGTTCTAGCCAAAGCAGTTGGAGAAGTGGAGGGTCCGAGAGGATATCATCGGATAGGAGCAGTGATTCCATGCAGTTAACTCCACGTGACTCAACTCCACACGACTTAACTCCACACGACAGGATCCCCAGAAGTATTATGGCTTCACCCAGCATTGTTGCTTCACCCAAACACCCAGCTAGCAATCTGAATCCTAGGGTTCGCAATGAGGGGATTTACTCCCACCCAGATTCCACCATGGAGATAAGTGATTTTTCAGGACCATCCAGTTTTCAGTCTATGGATCTGTCCAGTGAAAATTTAGACCGGCCTCGCACATCAGATGTTTCCAGGAGCTCTGTCTCTTCCTCTCAAGCCTCAGTAAGTTCAGTACGATATAGATTCTGCAGTATGTTGTTTCATAGTTCCAATTTGAATTTCTTTAAATTTTTTCAGGGAAAGAAAATAGTAGGACAAAAAGATGGAGTGGAAAACTAATTGTATATGGTATTTGAAACACAACAGACTGATTAAATTTCTATGTACATTCCAAGCAAGTGGCAGTTCTGCTATATTTCTAAGTTTAAGTCCATATAGAACTACTTACCTCGCCATAAGAGAGAGAGAGAGAGAGAGAGAGAGAGAGAGAGAGAGATGGTAAAGCAAAAGGATGAAGTGGAAAACTAATTGGATATGGTATTTGAAACCCAACGGACTGATTAGATGTCTTGGTGCATTCCAAGAATATAGCTGTTTAGTATTTCTAAGTTAAGTGCTTGTAGGACTACTTTGCTGTTACACAGTGTCATTTCGATAGCAACCAGAAAGTGTCATCCAGTCCATATAGAACTACTTACCTCGCCATAAGAGAGAGAGAGAGAGAGAGAGAGAGAGAGAGAGAGAGAGAGAGAGAGAGAGAGAGAGAGAGAGAGAGAGATGGTAAAGCAAAAGGATGAAGTGGAAAACTAATTGGATATGGTATTTGAAACCCAACGGACTGATTAGATGTCTTGGTGCATTCCAAGAATATAGCTGTTTAGTATTTCTAAGTTAAGTGCTTGTAGGACTACTTTGCTGTTACACAGTGTCATTTCGATAGCAACCAGAAAGTGTCATCCAATCCATGGCAACCAACCCTCATTTAGAAAATTTTCAACAGGCACCTTGTTCTCTTCATTTGATTGAAGGGATTAAACCAGTACTCTTTCTGCCCTGGCAGTTTATATGTTTCTGTGGTTTTATGCATTAGCCATAAAGTCCTCGACTCTATGCTATCATTGATTTGGTGATATGAAACACTTGTTCTCTCTCTCTCCAAAAAAATAAGAAGGATGGGTCATGAGACTCATGACCTGTAGTCTCATGAAGTTCATTATAGCTGACTCACTTGCTCGCCTTCATTCAATGACTATAATACAGAGGGAAGTAGAAGCTGAAATGAGGAGATTAAAGCTTGAGCTGAAGCAAACCATGGACATGTACAATTCAGCTTGCAAAGAAGCAATTGATGCCAAAGAGAAGGTAAAACAATCTTTTCTTTTCTTTTTGCTAAGCAAAAGCAAGCGTACATTAGAAAGAAGGCATCAAGGGGATGCCGCCCATGTACAAGAATAAGGCCACAGACAAAACGGCCCGATACACGCTATGCGTGCCAAGTGCCAACAAGATGTATCAAATCAAGGAAAAACAATCTTGACATGAACAAGATGGATGTTGCCCAACTTAAGGGTAATTTAATATTTGTAACTCTCCCCAAATTCTTATATTTTTTGTTCCTAGGGCAAAGAGATCGACCAATGGAAAACAGAGGAGACACGCAAGTTACAGGCTGCCACACAAGCCCAAGATGCTGCATTGGCTTTTGCTGAGATGGAAAAGCAGAAAACCAGGGTTGCCCTTGAAGCAGCAAAGACGTCACGACGACTAGCAGAATTGGAGGTTCAGAAGCGAAAAAATGCAGAGATGAAGGCCATGCATGAGGCAGAAGAGAGGAAGAAAGCTATGGAAGCATTGGCACGCACTGAGATTCGGTATAGAAAGTACACGATTGAAGAGATTGAAATTGCAACTGAGTACTTCTCCAGTTCATTGAAGGTTGGTGAAGGAGGATACGGACCTGTTTATAAAGCCTTTCTTGACCATACAGCTGTTGCTATAAAAGTTTTAAAGCCAGAGATGTCTCAAGGGAAAAAGCAATTTCAACGGGAGGCAAGTATTGTTCTTCGCTAACAGCAGTTCTTCTGTTTGTAAGTAGCAATCATGGGTCTAAATTAGTTCTTGTATGTGGGTTTAACTCCCCTTTGTTTTTTCGAGGTGGTTGGTTATAAAATGCGCAAAGTTACCAAAAAAAAAATCATGGGTCTAAATGGAATATTATTAGATGCGGAAGAGAAGCATTTTCAGGCTCAATCTCAACGAGGAACAAAAACACATAACTAACGTAGTTCTGGATTCAGGTTACTTTTTTTCAAATGCCCAAAGTTGCACCCAATGTAAACATGCTCATCTCATGTCTTCTGAAAACCCCTTCACAAAAGCCATAAAGCCCTACCCTTCGCCACTGGTACCCGTACCAACATATTATCCGAACTTCATAGGCAAAGCATCCTTGGTGGGATCTGTACTGGAAGTCTTTAAATGGAAGAAATAAAGTTTATATAACAAAATGGAAAAAAATGGTGCAGCACAACACTTATAACCACTACATGGCAGAGTGCAATTTTGTTCACCCTCCTTAAAAGAGGGTGAACAATACCCTCTCTCTTATTGGTTGAAATGGTGTAGGTCTCACCCGTGCAATACGCTTTTTGGTAAGCATGACATCACTTTGTGGTGGGATCCACACACTTTCAACCTATAGGAAGGAGGGTAATGTTCACCCTCTTAAGTGGAGGGTGAACAAAACTCAACTCCTACATGGCAGTAATAGTCTTACAACCCGTTCGATGATTATGCGGAAAACAATCCTGGACAAACATCATACTCAAAGATTGCAGCTTTGAGAGGGTATTCATGTCTTTCGGTGTGCTTTGAGAGGGATTTATGTCTGTCACTGTCGAAACACTAAACATAATCATCTACTTTCTTTTCTCTTATTATGTCCAGATTGAGGTACTGAGCTACATGAGACACCCACACATGGTTCTTCTGTTGGGCGCCTGCCCTGAGTACGGATGCATTGTTTATGAGTACATGGAAAACGGCAGCTTGGAAGACAGGCTCTTCCGGAGAAACAACACTCCCCCACTTCCATGGAGAACCCGTTTCAAAATTGCCGCTGAAATTGCCGCTGCTCTTCTTTTCCTTCACCAAACAAAGCCAGAGCCTTTGGTGCATAGGGACCTCAAACCGGCGAACATTCTCTTAGGCCGCCACTTTGTGAGCAAGATCAGTGACGTTGGTTTAGCCCGGTTGGTGCCACCGAATGTGGCTGATAGTGTCACCCAATATCAAATGACAGCAGCAGCTGGGACATTTTGCTACATTGACCCAGAGTATCAACAAACAGGAATGCTGGGTGTAAAATCAGATATATACTCTTTGGGAATTATGTTATTGCAGATTATTACAGCAAAACCTCCTATGGGTCTGACCCACCATGTTGGGAGGGCAATTGAGAAGGGAACTTTTTCAGAGATGCTTGATCCAACGGTGACGGATTGGCCTTTTGAAGAGGCGATGTCGTTTGCTAAACTGTCAATACAGTGTTGTGAGCTGAGGAGGAAAGACAGGCCAGACCTTGCTTCGGTCATATTACCTGAGCTTCAGCGACTTAGCGACCTCGGTTCTGATAATGGATCCAGTAATAGAGGCGCTATCACGTATGGATCGTCTTTTGTTAATTCAAAATTTCAAGTGAGATCACCGTTCAGTCAGGTCAGCTTCTTCTGTCTCAATTCTAGACTCTATTATTACTTCTTTCAACCATGGTATATTCTCTCCATTTGTGTGATGAAAAGCAAGGAAGTGAAGAAATTCCGACAAAAATGGGATTATATATTCTCTCTTAGCTTCAAGTAATCGTTTATTTAACTGTCATTTCTTTTTCTAGGCAGTTGAGATAGGAATAGTTTCAATAGTAGGAGAGAGGCTGGAGAGCTGTTTTCGGGTACTGACATTGATTCCTATCGTATGCTATGTTTAACCAGGAAAAAAGGAGAAGGAATCCCGGCACACCAACAGAAACCCAGGGTAGATCAATGTTGAAAGAAAGCAGTAGCACATACACTCCAGAACTGGAAAGTGAGGTTTCAAGACCAGTTTTGGACAAGGCCAGTTGATCCCTCCATACGAGTCCGAAAGAGCGAGCTTTTGGAAGGCTATTTTTTTTTCTAGTGATTTTTTACACTCGTCTTCGAAGTTGATAGTTCAAAATTCTTACAAGGGACGCTCCTGCAACTGACCAGAACAAAGTCGAAGTTCTTGGTAGTGTACTGGAACTAATACCCCAAAGGTTGCATGCATGCCTTGGAATTTAGATTAGTGCAGAGTGTGAAAGATTCATGTAGACATTAAAAACATTACCGTCCTTTGTTGAAGTATGAATTCGAGTTCCTGCGTAGTTATTTACTGCATAATCTTTTTGATAAGTCAGGTGTCTGGTTAACACGTGCACACCCGGCAGAAGAGGAAAAAGAGAATGACATAAGCAGCCTACTCTTGCAAAGAGCCTAAGCGGTTCAAGCCTATGTGACCGTTAACTTACGCGCACCTCAATTAATTTAGAGATTAAAGGGGGTTGTCTACATGAATAGGGTGGCAAATATGCCTCATGAGCAATTTAGGAATAAATAGGAGACCATTATCACCTATTTTTGACAACAATCGTTTAAATGCACCAACTTTTTGAGAGAATACGGTAATTAGGTGGAGTTCCACTAAGCAAAAAGTGAGTTTTGTCCTTATTAATTTTTTTTTTCGCTTTAGTTAGTTTTGCCCCAAATTTTTGTGGATTATTGATTTGTCTCGACGAACGGAATCGGAAAAGTAAATATTTTTTACTTTTATCCAAATATTTTTGAAAATATCCACTTTTAATAAGGTAAAAAAGTGCCAAGAATGAGAGGATTTTACCTTTAGCGAATATTATGATTACCCCATTAACTCACCTATAAAAATTCTGATGTAAATGAAAGGTTTAGTTGGAAAATCAAAAGTGAAATATGGAATCATTTATGGGGTTTCAAATCTTTGGAGTTATATACTTATATGGGAGTTACAAAATCATGTATTATAAATTGGGGGTTATTGTCACATTTTCAGGGACACAAGCTACTGAAATTCTGTTTACATCCATTTTTGGCCAAAAATCAGAAGACCGATTGGTTGGTTAAAGGTGGCTTTGAACGTCAATTCCAGACCATGAGAAGCCATGAAAATCGGCCACAAGCGGGATTGGGCCAGTGTGAATGCAAAAGGGCTAATCGAGCTTCGAAAGGCTTGGGGCAAAGCTAAGGCCCAAAATGTCACTTCCATAAATTTAAGGTCGAGGACTGTCCAAGGTCTTGGGTTGAAACATTTTTATCCAAGCCTAGGTCGGTTTTTAGAAGTGATAAGGCCTTTTAGTAAGTCCAAATCAGTTAAAGCCTGGATTTTCTTACCAGGCCTGGGCTCAGAAGGCTTACAATGGACAAAGGCCCATAATTCACATTGGGTCCGGGCCCGAGTAGCAATTGGGCTTGCTGTTTAAAATGTCACATATGGCCTTTAGTTGGCAGGAAGAGGCCTTAAGCTGCTCATAAGCAGCTCAAAGGCCTAGAATGTTCTTACTGGGTAGGTCTAGACAAGCTGCTCACAAGTAGCTCAAAGGCTTAGAATGTTCCTGCTGGGCAGATCTGGGTAAGCTGTTCATAAACAGCTTAAGGTATTAGTGGACCCCAGCCTTCAGCATGAAGCAAAGCCAAGGACAGGTGGCGTACATGCAACCCTTGGAGCTGCTAGTGAATGACTCATGTAGACCTAAGCAAGCTGCTCACAAGCAGCTCACTCAGGTCTGGTTGATATTTTGGTTTCTCGATTCTTCTTCCATAAGGAATCAAATTTGGAGGAATTGAGGGCCCATAAGAGATAGAAGACCAATAAAATGGTAGGAAGGCCTGGAAAAGTATTGGTCTTTAGCAGTGGTGGGCCCAAAAGGAGTCCATTCAACCAGTAATTTGAGTTTTGAAGTAGCTCAAATGGCCTGGATGCTGCAGGAGCTGAGATTCTTTTTGCCCTTTCACAAAGTTTTATACAAGGAAGAAGGATTTCTCAAGCCTTTGCCATTTTCTTGGAGTAAAAGACACGTTTTGTTCAGGAAGCAGCCCCTCATTGGAGCATTTCGAAGCTGCTCAAGCCCAAACCTCTGCTAGAAGGCCACATGGCAGCCATGCACTGGAGCATTTTGAAGCAGCTCAAGGCCTGTAGCTCCTATAAATCATAGTTTTGGAGGCCTTGGCAAAGGTCCCCGACCATCAAAGCCCACTGCTTATCAAATTTATCTTTCATTTACTTTCCAGCAAAGTACTTTACTATCTTTCAATCTAGCCCAGCCTAGATCTTGTCTTTCATTTCCTTGTACCCAAACTTTGTTAAACCGATTAATAAAGTTTGTTTCGTTCCTTCATTATCTTTCAGTCCTTCTCTTGTCGTTTTTCTTTCCATTTTCTAGCAACGGCTAGGAAATTTTTAAGTCCTTAGCTCGCAAAGGCAACTAACGAACCATCACGAGGCCTTACCCTTTAGGCCAAGCACAATCACTCGAAAGGAGTCAGATTTTGAGGCACGAGGGCCTTAAAAACAACTCGGACAACAATCCTGTCTTAGCACGCATGCGCAACACCAAGCCGATTCAGTTTGACACTTTTTGTGGAGAACAAATTCCTAAGTCTTTTCTTCTGTGCTTTTCTTGTTCTCTTCTATACTATCCTTATTCTATATTGCGTGAGCAAAAAGGGAGAAGCTTCAATCTTCTCTAGAGTGCACCTAGAGTAAGATTACAGTTTGTGACTGGGCTGTTATATCTTAGAGGCAGCCGCGTGGAGATCCTCCTGTGCTAATCTTCGAATAGTTGCGCAAACCGTCTAGTCGACGTAGTACGCGCCTCATCCTGCTGTTAACTTTATTTCAAAGAAGTATTCGAAGAAATAAGATATTGTTTCATAGAATTGGTTGTTCTTATACTCTCCTTTCTTCTAGAGGAATTGAGTTCAAGGGCTGTCTAAGTTATTCGAGTTTCATATTTCGGAAAAAAAAGACACATTTTTAGCTTAAAAGTGAATATTTCCTAAAATATTTGGAGAAAAGTAAAAAAAATTTACTTTTCCGGTTTCTTTTATTGAGAAAAATCAATAATTCACAAAAGTTTGGCGCAAAACTAACAAACGTAAAAATAAAGACAAAACTCACTTTTTCTTAGGAGTAGTAGAATTCCACCTGAATGTCCGCAGATTTGCTCAAGCAAAACCTTGTAATGACAAGTCACTTAGTCACTCGATATACATTGCATGCAATGCACCTTGAATGTGCTATGAAAGGAATACATTAAAAGTTTAAAACTATTAATTAAGATATTAGTCTTGCTTGCCAGTCAAGATAAATGAAGGAATTCCATATTTTTTTTTATTCTTTCACAACCGCCCCCCCTCCCCCCTTTTTTATTTTTATTTTTTTAATCATTATTCCACATAGATAAAATCGAAATGGACAAGAATATTTTTTATTCAAATTATGACTCCTAATATTTAAGGATTGACTGGACGGTAATCGCTTAACGGCAAGGGTTGCATCCGTGGCAGATCTAGCTTGTTTGGCTTCTAGGACGACATCTTTGAAGGGGTGGCCAGTGGTGGCTTGGAGGTTTCGTTGGTGGCTAGGAGTGAAGCGTTCTCTGTCTATTTCGGGAGGCAATGTCGTTAGGGTTAGGTTTCGGGTTTTTTTTTATGAGCTGGGCTTCATTGTTTGATTTGGGTTTTGTAGGCCTATTGATTGTTTTGAGTTGTATTTGTATCTGGGCAATTTCGGCCTTCAGGTGTGTATTTGAGCTTTGTCCCTCATGCTGTTTTTATTTTAACTTTTGATTGGAATCCTTTCCTCTATTCCTAATAAATAAAATATTTCTTTTGCCGATTAAAAAATATGACCATCTTCATAGTTGGACATGGGTCTTTAAACATGACTTTTTTTTTGCATTTGTTAGCTTTACCTTAAATTTTTTGTGAATTGTTGGTTTGTCTCAACGAGAAAAATTGAAAATGTTAAAAAAAGAGAGCTAAATTTAAGTGTAGTTATATTCGAAAAAAATTGAGTAAAGCTCAAAATAAATAGGCTAAAAGTGCCAAATTTTGATTATTTCAAAAAAAGGGTGAATGTCATACGAGTAATTTATTACTTTTTCGATTCCTCCCGATGAGACAAATCAACAATTTTACAAAAATTAACAAATTCGGTAAGATTTTAAATAAGGACAAAACCTAAAGATTTTGGAAACGAGGCCTTAAAAATCCTAGCGATCCTTCATTCACTCACCTCCATCAGCGGAGCTCTGGTCCAATATCGGCTGAGTGGTTTTCCGTTATTTATTACTCCCTCCGTCCCTTTATTACAGTCCAGTATTCCATTTTGGGCTGTCCCTTAATAAGTGTACATTTTGTAAAGTTAGTGGGTAAAAGTTGGTGAATTGTCTATTTTGTCCCTAAAAGTAGATTCCATTTTGAAAAGTTAGTGGGTAAAAGTGTAATGATGATGGGTAAATAGGAAAAGTGGAGGAAAAAGTTGATGTGAAAGGTATACTGATGATATCTTTTTAATAAATTGGAGTTACGAATCAGGACATTTAAAAAGGGACGGAGGGAGTACTATTAGTATTTATATAAAACGTACTGTAGTACTCAACAAATCAACGACCTTAAACTGCTCACTGAAGAAGTCGGCGGAGAAACTTGGGGGTTGGGACACGAGAGAGCTTTCCTTCTCTCTATCTCTCTCTCGATTCCGCCACTTTGCAGCTGCACCAAAACACACAGACAACCGAACCCTAACCCTAGACCATGGCGTACCAACCAAAACACAACAACGACGACCACAACCGTCGACTATACAACCCATACCAAGACCTCCAAATCCCTATCCAAACCCTCTACCAGCTTCCAACCTCGGCTGAATACCTCTTCAGCGAACACTCCCTAAAGAAACGCCGCTCCTGGAGCGAAAACCTAGCGTACTACACCGGCGTCTGCTACCTGGCCGGATCCCTAGTCGGAGCCGCCAAGGGCCTCGTCGACGGTGTCAGGGCGTCGGAGCCCGGCGACACGATGAAGTTACGCGTCAATAGGATCCTCAACGGGTCGGGTCACGCGGGGCGGAAGTTTGGGAACCGGGCCGGGGTGATCGGGTTGTTGTATTCGGGGATTGAGAGCGGTGTGGAGAAGATTAGGGATACGGATGATATCGTGAATAGCGTGGTGGCGGGTCTGGGTACGGGGGCGGTTTACAGGGCAGCAGCGGGGGTGAGGTCGGCAGCGGTGGCGGGAGCTGTTGGTGGAGTGGTGGTTGGGCTTGCCGTGGTGGCGAAGCAGGTGGTGAAGAGATACGTTCCAAATCTTCCGATTTGAGGGTGCGTGTAAAGCAACAACATGCATGACATTTTGCACAGCATGTTAATGTGGCATTGCGAAAATTGTAGATGAAAAGTAGCGAAAGTATCTTGTTACCAATGAAGCAGTGCCACAAAAACATGTTATTTGTGAATGTTGTTCTTATTGTTGTGTTCTTAGACTTTTTCTAGATTTATTTTTGTCGAAATTTTTATACGTAGAAGTTTGTCTGTGATTACGTTTGACCAATATACTGAGAGCGTCGAGGATTCTTGCTCCAGTGCATCTGATTATATTGTCACTTAGAGTGCTTTAGCTAAAGATGTGGTGATGAGTAATTTTGATGCGTTTTGACATGGAAATTGGGTTACATTGTGTTTAGTTTGATTCGTATGCATCTTCAAGTGACAATATTTTCTTGTTGGAATGGAGGCATTTATTGTGCTATCTTATCTGCTATATTGTTCTTGAATTTCGAGTAGCTCATTGTGTAAACGAATCTGAAATTTCTTACAAGACTCGAGACTTATTGTTTTTTGTTTCCTGGTTGATACTAGCCGTATGAATGTGATCTATATCTCTGAGCAGGTGTTTTCTTTTGTGAAGTTGGTTCAGAAATAGTGATACAGGGAAAGGTAGTTGTTTGTATACTGCAAAAGGGTCTCCGCTGCAAAGTAGATATTTTGGGAGCTGATTCCGTCGTTATTTTGGGGCGTGAGTAAACGTACCAGATCAATTAGTCCATGAAGTTCCATTTTGATCAGGGTTTGGTTTGTCTTTGCGTAATGAAATAAGCATTTTAAGGCTATCATGAAAGTTGATAACCTTGATATACCTCACTGTTAGTTGCGATAAATGATACATGTAATTGGTGTTCGTTTGTTGATTCTTGAATGCAAAAACACATTTAGCATGAAGACCCTATGCTATACACTCTGTATTCATGAACCATACGTTGTGTGTGATCTTATCTCTTAAAATCTTCACTTGTATTATCTTGTTTTGGAAGTGAAAGGAATATTGTTGGCAGTGTCTAATGTATTTTCTCACGTATAATGATGATTGAGAAATATTAGTCATTTGTTACTTTAGTTGTTTGATCTTAAGTAAATAATGAGATACGGGAGGAAATTAAATCATCACCGCCTCTTGAGGCCTATGTGATTGTTTCCATAGGGGAGACATTGCCTTGTTTCCATATCCGATAGGATGTGGCATGTCTTGTTGATAGTTAGCATAACCACCCCTCACCTAGTGGTTGGGTTTCTTTCAACCTTCTTAGCGCCTGTTGGGGGCTAGAGGATCCTAGGTCTATCCCAGTGACCCTATTCTCTTTGTTCGTTCTCATTCTCGCCATCTGCCTAAACCACCACCTAAATGCTTTGAAGAAAGGAGGAAAGGGTGAAGGCTTCTTATTTCTGTTGGAACACTTCTTATCACTATAAGGTAGGCGCTATAAGGTAGGCGCTTTGTTTGTGATGTTCGGGCAGGGAAACGAAAGACCTTGGATCACAAGAATTGAGCTGATGAGTGATTCTCTTGGTTTTACACGGTTGTTTCTGTCTTGACTCCTTCTCGATGGCAAGGGACGAAGAATGTTTTCTTTCTTCTAGAAAAGACTATGGCATGAAGGATGCTGATATATGAAGACTATTTTGCATTATCACAATTGATGTTTCGAGTTCATTTCATGATTTATCATGCTCGTGTGTTTCAGCTTCATCTCGATTTTAATAAACCTTTTGTTGGTTTTGACTGTAGCATCCTTTGATTGCCAATTAAGTTGAAGCTGTCGGGGTTTTAATTGTTTATTTGTTTATATTTAGGAAAATGTGGGTTTATGTAGTTCCAAGGTTTTTTTGCAACCAGCCAACGTGCTAATGAAACTTAGATAGGGTGGTTTTGTGGTTTTGCTTGCTAGGCTTGATGCAGCAACAAATGACCTTATTATGTGCATTTTATTGAACCAGGAATGATTATTATTCTTGATCCCCATGGGAGAAAAATGTTACACAGAAACACTGCAATTATTCCTCTTCTGGAAGGGAGACTATGAACATGGATTGGACTACTTTGGATGTTTCATTTAGTGGACATGGCTTGCAAGTGAGGATCATCAAAACCGAAATTTGTTGGAATTACAGTCTAAAATGACTCTAATAAGTCGCACTCTGGGTTTGCCATTTAAGGCCTTTACTAATCCAGGATCTCCTAACGAGAATCCTACTAATATCATGATTTCTGCAAATCAAAGTCAAGGGCTTTTTCCAGGTTACTTGTTGAGAATAGCTTTGATATTTTAGAATTGAAATTTTTCTTCAGTAGAATTAAGGAGCAAGAAGCCACTCCCGGTAATTGAGGCACTCCATATTTCACTCCATATTTCATCACTACGAAATTCAACTCCTCCTTTACCCCATCACCCTCCCTACCAATTGTAAGAAACACAAACAATGGCATGCAAATTTGACCCAGAGATTGATTGGGAACAAACAGCACTCCGAAGTAGTCTTTTTTCAAAAAGAAAAAAACAGCACAGTGAAAATTCAAGTGAACTATTGCAGGGAAACTACAAGCATGCTCATCATCAACCTCTTTCACAAACAATGGAAAAAGTCAAACAACATTTCCTTCTTTTAGATGTTCTAGAATGAACCAGTGAAACAAGTTCCACTGATGACGGGGCTTTTACGCTCTCTGTGAGGAAAATTAAGTGGAAGTAACAACGCCTCAAGCACAAGATAACTATTGGCATTCGGACAATTGAAAGAGACTCGGTTCTAAATGCCATATATATGGAAAACAATCTAGGGCCCGAGTATATACCACTACAATCATTCAGATTCGTCGGTAACACTAGTTCCAGGGTCAATAGCCATGTATATAACATGTAAAACATAATGGACTGAACATTTATACACGAGAGAACAAAATGATGATGAGTTGAGGACCACGAAGCAGAATCGAAGACGTTCTTTCCACAAGCCATGATCCAAAGAAAATAAAGTTTCAAATATTCCCAAAACTACGTATTCCTAACTACAGCTTGGGACACCGAGTACCAAAACAACAGAGGGCAAATAATGTGTTATAGCAGCAGAGATCTGATATCAGGAGGCAAAACAAGTTTGAAAAGGCAACCTTCTAGCAGTTCCAAAACATATGACAAGCCCAACAAGAGTAAAATGCCCATGAAAGTTGGGCAAAGAAAGTTTATAGAATAAGAGATCATAAAATTTATCTTCCACAAGAAAGCATGACACAGATCCTAATCATGGATTGCCAACTAATTATGACAAGACAATTGTTGCAACCTCGAGAATAAGATAATCAGCATAGTTTACCAAAACTGCATCAGATAGGCATGGCATAATTGTATACGAGAGCTCAGACTACAAAAGCACAAGCCCAAGTTCTGATGGTCTCATGATGTGATTTATTCGATAGTTGTAGAGGTAATAGTGGAGTTTCCCATCACCTGGTCCAAACTTCAGTTCCTTCAAGAAAGACTCATTTTGCATAACATCCAATGCATTGAAGACATCGTAATCCTTCTGTTTAGCCACAATGAGAGCATCATTCATGAGCTGAAGCAATGGAGTAGTCGTAGACACGTTGTAGTAAGAATAAGCAGCCTTCAGGGTTGAGTAATTCTGGTTTCCAAGGATGGAAGACGGAAGGGTGTAAAAACTGCAGAAATCAGTGATCTCATGAGTCTCAGGGCTTTCAACTAGATAACTATCCACCACATCCACCTTTGGAAGAAGCCAGTGCTCTACATCATCTTCATCAAAATCAGGTGCAACAAGAAACTGACTCAAGTATTTCCTCAGCAATCTTGTAACTGCAGGAACATCATGGGGCTCCATCTTCCTAAACCCGGGGGTAGCAGTGGAATCTGGTAACTTGTACAGCTTTATAGTACGACTCATCGTCATTCTTGCACCAAGCCTAGAAAACCCAACATCAATAAGCTTCTTTGGATTTAAAGACCTATGCCAATATTGGCAAGTTGATATGGGTGTAGGAAGAACCACACCAGCAGTATAAGCTGCTTGCCAAATATTCTCCAAATGAACCCTCCTAGTCACCTCTTTAATCATGACAGGAGCAAGCCGCTTCGACCTAAGCTTCTTATGAACACAGAGGAAATTGATCTCCGCCATGATAACAACGGAATCACGGGCCCGGATTCTTGCAGGAACCCCAGTAATGAAAGCAACCAACTTCTTTGAGCTTTTCGCACGAACTCCTATGTGCCAGCTCTTGAAATAACCAGGAGGACGAAGGGCCCACCTCAGGAATTCCTTCGAATAGTTAAACCTGAACATGTTTTCATCATCCTCAACATAGTTGTTGCTCAGGAGGTTATAAACCTCGCTGCACATCTCATCAGAGTCCATGTCACAAGTTATCCATTCATAAAGATTTGGAAGATTATAAGGTTCTTGCTTGACTTCAGACAAGGGTGTTGGGGGTTCAATTGGTCCTTCGGGCAAACTTGAGTCTCCTAGATCTTTGAACTGCCCAACAGGCTGGGTTTCCCAAAACTTGTGCCTTTTTGCAAGTGAGAGTGACTCTTGAACCTTTCGTGCTAGTGCGTCAACTGAAACATCACTCTCAGAAGGTAAATTCCCATTTGGATTCTGGGTTTGGCTTCCAGACGGTGAAATAGGATTGTTATCTTCCATTTCCAAATACCAACTGTTTCAATGCAAAATGTCTGCAAAATAACAATGCTAAAGATCAAGTCAAATTAAAAAAGTAGACCAAGAACAAAGTTGGAGCATTACCAACCCTAAGCCATTTCCATTGCCAAAGCCATAGTTTGGCACAGCCTCTTAAAATACTAGTATCTCCAACCCTAAGCAAAATTCAAGCCCAATTTTTATGTCTCTCTGTCTCCTGATGGTACCAAAAAAAAAAAAAAAAGCCTCAAGAGGCACAACTTCACAACAGACTATCTCCAACCCTAAGCCAAATTAGGGCCCAACTCTTCGGTCTCTCCGTCTCCTGTTGGTTCCATAAAAATGTCTCAAGCCAAAATTTCCTCTCGCAGTCTCTCTTTCACATCATTGCCAAATAAGGGCATTTTGACGCTGTAAGAGCAAGTCCGCCGGTTAGTGTCCAACTGACTTTGCCAAAGCTATTTTTGGCTTACTATACTGTCAAAAAGCAATTTGCCATTTTTTTTTATTTGACCGTGGCAACAAAGATGGATTTGCCTTTATTTTTACTGTAAAATTATTGATGGTTCCTATATTCATATTCTCTACATCGATTATCTTGAGCTACGCAGACATTGCCTTGGATTAACAAGGACAGAAATAAAGCATTGGGTTAAAAGTATCTTCTTTCCTACTGGCTCAACCATGAATTTTGCCAAAAAATTATATGCTTAAGTTATGGCTTTGGAAGCCAAGAATCATTGTAGATGCTCTTGTGCCATGTTTCTTTTATATATCCTCCAAACAAATCGGCACTAATTGATCCCATCAAATTTCATCTCCTACCGAGGAAAGCAGGAAAATAAGAAGATATCGAAACACAAAGCATGCTTAAACTTGCATAAGATGCGCACATGTTGGATCCAAGCTCAGATTATCAATTCAACTGAGCCTACTAAATCGTTTGGAGATAAGTACCATTCCAGTACCAAATCAATTACCTTTCGATCGATATTCCTAGACCAAATCAAATGGTTAAACAGATTCAAAAATTATATTCTTTTATCTGTTAATTTTCTTCGTTTTCTCGGCTAGTAAAAGGGGAATAGAAGAACATATTACGAGCGTATAAGTCTAATAATGAAAGAATATTGCGGTCGCGTAATTCGGATAAAACTTAGAAATTGAAACTTGAAAGGAATAGACTTACATGCGATTCTGTATAGCTCGGCAATGGAGATCTAGGGTTTCAGAGAGGAGACACAGGTGCGGGAGGACAGAGAGTGTGTGTGACTGAGAGAGAGAGAGAGAGAGAGAGAGAAGGGCATCGGGAAATAATAAAAGCCGTGGGTGGAATAAAGGAAAGTCAAGTGAAAAGACCAAAGGAGGCGCTACCCATCTATAGTTATGAACGAAATGCATGGGCAAGTTCGACAATTTGATTTCAAAGCCAGTTTCAGTTTTAATAACTTCAGATGTTGTATTGTATTGTTAATCTGCATTATGCTATACCGAATCTCAGGACGGTAAACGAGCCGAGCTCGAAATGTATGGGCACGTTCGGCTCGGCTCGGCTCGTTTACTAATCTGCATTATGTTATACCGATTAGGGTCGTAAACGAGCTGAGCTCGAAATGCATGGGAACGTTCGGGTCGGCTCGTTCGATAAAAGCTCGAGCTCGTTAAGGGAGGTTCAGCTCGATTAAAAAGACTCGTTTAGTAATTGACTAAGTCTGGCTCGTTAAGGCTCGAGCTCGAATTTTTGGCTCGTTTACTCCAAGCTCGAGCTCGACAAAGCGCGGCTCGTTTACGGCCCTGATACCGATACAGTGGTGTACGTTGCCGTGTGGGACCCACCTGGGTACCAATAGTTAATCTCGCACGATAGAGTGGTGGTGTACGTAGCCTTTGTTTTGTCAAAGAAACTAAGGCACCTTATAAAAATGGAAGTTGATGAATAAAGTATGTCTTAAATTACTGACCATTCCACTTCAACGTCAAATTTGGCGAGACTGGATCCCCTGTCCCACCCTTCTCGGTCGTTGATCTTGCAAATCCACGGTTGAGATGGGCCGAACATGTTTTGCTCCAAACGACGTCGGACGGGGGATCTCAAGTGAAATTTGGCTTTCCCAAGTTGTACCCAGCCCAATATTATTTCAGAAGCGTGCACCTGTTTGCAATTGTTTCTGTAGGATTTTTTTTGTTTTTGTTAAAAGAGCCCTGCTATTGGTACATCTGTACCAGCCAGACAACTCCGTTTTGGGCCCGTTTTTAGATTTTAGACCTGAATTCTGGAATAAAGTTGGATGTTTCGTCCTTACCGATATCGGATTTAGCTGAATTTTTGGGACCCAAAATAGATCTGTTATGGCTGGCATAGATTTTTCATCTATACCGATATCTTTCCGTTATTAAAACAATGCAACTGTTTCATTGAGTACACAGCATCATCATCGAAGTCTATTTTATAGAGGAACCTTTTACACCTCCAACCTAAGTAGTACCCAATTCTTTAAAAACTCCTCACCTATTACACATATAGCCAACACACTCTTCTTCTTCTTCTTCTTCTCTCTCTCTCTCTCTCTCTCTCTCACTACGAGCAATGTACACTTATAGATCCAAGTCATACAGGCATGAAAGGTAATAACTTGAGAGCTGCAATGGAAGTAATTATAAGCCTAGAGGTCCAAATAACATGAATGGTCTGAGGAGTTACGCTACTTTTCATGGCTCATATGGCTCATAGGTCCAACTTGTAATCAAGTTCAGCAAAAAGAAGACTAAAATAAATCCTCAATGTTGCCTTTCTTCATGCTGATTTCAGTTTCCGACTACGTCTAATTTCTGTCCTTCTGAAGAAAGATACAGAGAAAAGAGCGCCCAACAGAGCAAAGAAGAGGAACAAAACTACGTAAAAAGCAAGTAAGAACACATTCTCTCTTCCATACACTACAAGGAATAGAAAGACTCGGCTGATAAAGAAGCTCAGCTCAAATGTAAGTTTAGCCCAGATTAACTTCAAACTAAGCTTGAAATTTTCATTAGGTCAATTCATCTGGTCGTTTATCAACTTATATATGCTGGAGCTAAAGAGATGCAAAATGACAAACTTCATGTACCGTGGAGCTTGTAAACTTCAACCATATGTAGAAATCATGGGCCAAAGGTCCTTCAGTAACCAAAATAAGCCAGCCAGTAAATTCACAGGAATGGCCTAATTACAGTTATGGTGTTTTGGTTGCGCTCTCAACTTGGCTTAGGCTACTGTAAATTTCATCTCGGCAGCTTTTCCTAAAATACACAATACATTCCACTCAATTGCATGACAAAGCAAAAACATTTCAACATTTACACTATATAGAAAGAGGAGCGTCCGCGAATCAGCGGCTAATAATGGGTCCTCTCGTCGCCATTAAAATGCAGGCCTTCAATACCCTTGAGAGCGGACTCCAAGTTCTTTATGTTAGAGGTGATTCTACCAGAAGCATTGAACTTGGGATCAGATGATAGAACTGAGCTTCTTTGTGCTGCACTGGAGATTTTCTGTAGCGCTTCTGAGCTCACATCTGTGGTGCGGACGCGGGAGGGGTCAGAATCACTTCCAGCGATGACTGGGTCACGAATACTGGAAACAGCCGGTCGCCTTGAAGATCCACTCGATCGCAAAAAGTTAGAACTAGATAACTGCACAAGCCCAACAATTATTTCAAAAATCCGGGACAATTGCATTAGTATGGTATAAAGACTGGAGAGGTCTGAACCAGTTCTACTTCAAACTGTGTCTAGTTAAAGCAGTTCACTTGGGCTGACCACCAGAAAAGAAACTCATGTGCATGGTGGTAATTTGTTATACTGGATTGTTGGCATCCCGGTCCATGAGTGAAACTCCACTTGTTGAGCTATAAATACAATTTCGAAAGTGTAGAACCCCATTGCACATACCCTGGGCAATGTGGGTTACCTAGAGTCCTATGACTCCTATGTAATCACACCCAATGAAAAGACCATAAATGAGGCTGCAGAGAAGGGGCAACCATTTGTTTCTAAAATAACCTGGCATCATCACCGTGAACACAGTGAGTGCGCGCGCAGAGAGAGAGTGGAGGAGAAAAAGTGGACAAGGCATCTAGTCAGCACAGAAAGGAATGTAGAACACGGGACACAACCAGAAATAATGCAAACTCCTCAGTAGATGTACGGCTGTTAGAATTTATCCCGCACTGATTATTTAATAACTCCAAAACTAGTATAAGAATCTGGCGGCCTCTTCCCTCATTGCCTATTGTTTTTGAGTAAGATGCTTTAACTCGTATTAGAGCTAAGGCTTTCAGAGGCTTTTGGAAAAGCAGAATCCCTTGATTACCTCTTCAAGTTTTAAATCTGGTCCACATACGAGGGGGAGTCTAGAGCATGTCCTGTGTTGATTATTTATTAATTCCAAAACTATTTTATGGGCCTGACCATGTTTCACTGTTTCAAGGTCCAAATCAAACATTCTTTCTAAATAGTTACTCAGAACACCCATACCAACTCATTTTGTATAAAGCCATACATAGCTTATTTATTTTGGCAGTTCGGCGGCTTGAACAGGTTTGTTAACAAGTCAAACCATAAGCACGCCCCAGAACAGGTAATTTCATTGATATTGGCTTCAGAAAAATTAAAATAACAAAGAATTTGGAACTAACCATAGGGTCTTTGGTTGTCTGTGAATCATTTGCAACTGGACCTTTTTGTTTATTCAAGCCTCCAACATCTACAGGTAGTCCAGTGTTCCTACCACGAGAGGGAAGTGCTGAAGTCCAACCACTTACCCTACCATCCTCGCCACCTACAACACATTTGTAATATAACCATATTAACTGCTGACATGAACAAAGCATGTCACCGGAATAAGATCAGGTAATCACTACAAAGAGCTCCAAATAACTTTAGCTGATCTGTTACAAGATCAATGGTATGAACATAAACAGTATTTAGTAAGGTAAATGTTAAAGAGTTGGTCAAAGACTGAGAAAGGTAGTTTCTCCAAATAAAAGAGTTTTCCCATGCAATTGGACTTGGCCTAAGAATAACTTAAAAGTGGGACAGGAAGTGGAGAACTACCTGATTGTCTATCAATGTTGGCAACTGCGTGAGGCATCCCAGAGCTGGTCCCAGCAGCCTGTGCAAAATTATAGGTTAACATATAAAGCCAAATACAACAATTGGAAATTTTACGCTCATGACGACAACATCCAACAAAGGAAGGAATGCAAGCCTTACAAAACACTTGCTCTCAAGGAGGCAAACACAACTGAATATAAAAGAAAATCAAGAAAGGGGAGGGGGGGTGGCTTTGTCGGGTCATAATTGTACTATGCAGCTTACAAGAGCACGAGAAGGAGGATTGGCAAGCTGCGATTGCTGATATTTCAAAATAGTCCAGTCAAACACATAATCAAACTGGAAGCCTGAAGCAAGAAGAAAAACACACTTAAGACTGTATGCACACTTAAAGGTTTCAAACCAAGAACTAAATGACTACATAACAAACAACAAAATTCACACCTTCACGAATGAAAAGATCACGAAAGATTCTCTTCAGATAAGCATAGTCCGGTTTATCGTCAAACCTCAGTGAACGACAATAGTGGAAGTATGAGGCGAATTCTGTAGGATAACCCCGACACAAGACCTAAGAAAATATCAGAGGGCTTTCCATTAATTTCAAAGACGTCGACATATATAATCTGCATAAGGAAAATCAAGAAAACATTGATTACCTCAATGGAGGTAGAAACTTTCTTTTCACTGATTCTCTCATACTTCTGTTTCTTTGTGCCTGCTTTCAGTCCCTGCCAAGGGAGACTAACAAAAATATGTTTCGATTAGTACGATATAATAGAGAGAAAAAGAACAATACGAAGATGGGCAGGAATCTTTACCTTCCCCTTAAGAAATACATAAGGACATATCCAAGTGATTCTAAATCGTCCCTCCTGCTTTGTTCTGCACAGTAAAGCAACATGGAGAGGGGAAACACCAGCCTCTAGATCAATGCTACATAAAAGGTTTTTTTATTTTTCCTTTTTTGCACAGAAAATCAACTCAAAATCAAATAGCCATAAGCATACCAATGCCAAGGTGAGTGTTCATGCTCGCATATCTTGCAGTACCCGTCAAATTCTTATTTTCTCTGCATTTCATATGATGACATCATATTTAAAGACAAAAGAGAGAGCAGAAAATAAATTGTAGCTAAATTAAATCCAACAAGGGTCGGCATATAAGAAGCCGTGGTGGGTTGAACAAGAAAGTTAATCTAAACATTCCAGAGAGGCTGATACAAAGGGTCAAAGTGACATCAAAACCTTCCCACAGGAAAGACACAAAATTTCATCCACGAAACAGTAAAAAAAAACTTACCTATAAGGTATGTGTTGATGAGTTGTGGAGTCTCTGAACTTCTTAGCCAGACCAAAATCAATTACATAAACCTATATAGATTAAATCACAATCAACTCAACTAAACATAGATAATGGTACCAAATAAATGACACGGGAAATATACTACAACACCAAAGACCTGATTTGCACGCCGCCCTAAACCCATAAGGAAATTGTCTGGCTTAATATCTCGATGTAGGAATGACTTGCAATGAAAATACTCAACCCGATTGATCTGGAAAAGAAATATAGTTCCAGCAATTAAATCAAGTTTGTTTTTTATCGCTATAAATCATTATACAACAAAGACAAATCTTACCATCTGATCTGCAAGCATGAGAACAGTCTTTAAGGACAGCTTCCTACTGCAAAAGTTAAATAAGTCTTCAAGACTAGGCCCCAGTAAATCCATCACAAGGACATTATAGTCTCCTTCAACCCCGAACCATCTCACATTTGGAATCCCAGCTGCCAAAATAGGGCGAAAAAATACCAACTGATGAGGATCTATATGACAAACTGTACTCTTTCTTTGTGTGGGTGTGTGGAGGTGGATCTGGAGAATAGGAAAGTTCATTACTTCCTCCCTGTAGTATTTTATACAACTTTGACTCGTACAACAACTGAGGATGCTTTGTCTTGACGTTTTCCTGAGAAAATAAGCACAAAAACCCATCAACTAGAGGCATCAATCATGATCAGAAAAACAGCATGAGATAATAACACATTTTGAAAGGCAAGGGCTCCAATTTTTCAACATTATCACCTTGCCCCTGCAGTGCCAAGGGTGAGTTTTAACATTATACCTATTGAGATCTCCGTTATCAAATTTTGGAAGGAAAAACTTCTTTCATCAGGTAGGACCTCAGATAAACCATGAGTTCACACAATTGACTAAACGGAATTTTCATTTTAGTCCAAAAACACCCACTATTCAAGACTGCTCATTTCCCTTATCTAAATGGACTAGATGGTATTTTTGGAAATTTTTAGTGAAAACAAGTGGTATTTTGGCATTAGCCTGAAAGGCAAAAGATATAGCATGAACTCAAGCCAGCTTTTGAAGGCAATGGTTTTAGCAGCCATAAAAGGCAATTTCTATCCAGAAAAAGGACCAACAATGCAAACAATTCTATCTTTTCGAGAGGTTCAACTGAAGGAATGGATGTGTGAGGCATCTGACCAATTGATACCTTTGTTTCTCAATGTCGTTCCTAAGTGCCAATCATGGATTCCATCGAAAATAAACAAAATTGACAAGTGCTGTGAAAAAAGAGCCCCTTAAGTGAAGTAGTCAACATAAATCTTTTCTGAGAACAAAAGAATGTGCATGTACCATAAGCCAAAGCACAAAAGTAAACCTCTTAAGAGAATACTTAATTGCTCTAGATGATGAGCAAAAGCACAAATAGAATTCACCTTAGCTTGGTAAGTCAGAACTTAGGGCTAAATTTTCAACAGACATTCCAATTTGCCTAATAACATTCTCAAAACTCATTAATCATTATCGAGTGATTATTCGGTCCTGCTAACCTCTGCACCCTAGGCAGAGGATAATATGCTAATAATTCCAAACAAGTTCGGCTATCAATACATATCTCACGGATATCAATACACTATCTTTTACCTTGGCATTTTCAGTGATTACTTTATGTTTGTGCGGGAATAGACAAGACAAAAATGCCATAAGCACATAATTCCAGCTACCAAAAAGGAAATTTACAACAAACACAGTCGATGGCAAATGGCAATAGAGAAAATCATTAAACATGTGAAGAAAAGAGAAACGTATCAGTTCAAGAGTGAATTAGGATCACTCACGAGCTTAATAGCAACTTCTTCATTCGTCTGGATATTAGTACCTACAAAAGTGTAGCAAAGACACAATTTTGAAACACAATTACAACAAACAAACAACCTTTTCACCAAAAAAACCAGCTGTAAAAATATGTACAAACCGAGATAGATCTCTCCAAACGAGCCGCTACCGATCTTCCGGCCGAGCCGGAACTTATTACCGACGCGAGGCTCCATCATAAAAAAGGAGTCGAAATCTAAATCAACGTAAAAGACGAATCCTATCTACCAATTCAAACCCTAACAAAAAACTTTATGTAACAAATAAATAAATAAATAAAATCAGGCAAGAAAGTTATTCCACGGCCCAAAGCCTTGATCGACGGGGGCAATCCAACTGTCAGAGATCGACGGCGATTAAAAAAAGCGAATAAGAGAGATTTGGTGGATCAGATGAAGAATTTTGGAGGAGATCCATGGGGGATTAGAGAGAGAAAGGGGACAGGAGAGAGAGAGAAGGGAGGAGAGACGACGGAGATAGGGGAGGCATCCTGGTATCGAGACACTCCCCGAATAGACTTTGATCCAATCGAAGCAACAAAAGTTTCCCCCTTTAATTTCGGATTAATTGCATTTTTACTCCCTGGGATTATTCAGATTTCTGTTTGTTTACTCCGTTTCAATTCTTTTTTATTCCATCCCTGAAACGTTATGGTTTTGAGTCTTTTGACTTGATGGGTGATCAGGGGATCATGCAGGGCTGCCGTTTTTTTTGATAGGCAAGATGAAATTTATTAAAAAACGGGGGAATACAAATAAACAAACAATACAGCCCGATCCGAAACCCAAATAAAACAATAAGCTCAAAACACCCAATCCGGTCCAAACCTGGACCGGCCTGCCCTATCCAAATCCCAAAACCCTAACCACTGCGGCCACTCTCTTCGTACACGAAAGAAAGAGACAAAGTTTGAATATTATTGATAAAAAACTGCATAAACATTAGTTTACAACCCCTTTTATAGAAAAAAAGGCGTAATAACTCAAAAACCAAAATTCCCAAAATTTGGGGAAAATAATAAAATTGGAAAAATGAAAGAAAAACATGACTTTCCCAAAAAGAATCAACTTTTACGAAATTATACGCTAAAAGTTATTAACGAAAAAACTATTTCCTTTCGTACAACCAATTGTGAATATAATCAAATAAACCCGATTTTGTACAGCAGTTTTCCAGTAGAAACCACATATTCTAGATGAATGTTAGTACTTCTTTAGTGCACAAGATAAACATATCACGCCTCCATGACTTGAAATACTCGAATTACTTTGCAAAGAGAATTCATAGAATGATGTTGATACATAGCAAACACTCTCAGTTTTTTTTTTTTGGGTCAAAAGTGAGAAGATTGTATTGATAATCGCCCAGCGGTATTTACAAAACGGAGATCATTATAAAAAATTCGAATAAAGCCAAATTAATCATCAAACAAATACAAAACAAGTAAATCACAAAGCAATCGATGTCTTTCATCCTAATCTAGACATGACCTGACGCAATAGCAACACTTTTAAACTGCCTAATATCTGATTATGAGTCTCAAACGAGAAAAAAATGCAAAGTTAAGAACAAAAGACACCAAATACCCAGACGATCAGATGTACTCCACCCAAGTATGAATGCCCCAATGAACTCCCAAGAACTACATATCTACCTAGCTGCCACGGGTTGCCTCGCCAAAGACATCGTGTAGGGATAGAATGCTGAAGTACAGATATCGTTGTGAAGCAACCTCGATTGAAAGAACCCAATCTGTAGACAAAATTCGTCCAAAGACGAAACTCATAACTCTCGTTGAACGAGAGACAAAACTCTCACAGATCAGCTGATCGACGACAAGTCGTTGATTTGGAGAGACAGAAGAAAAAAAAAGACAAAAAAAGAAAGAAAGAGAGTCGGTAGTACCATGGCCTCCCCTTCCCGCCGTCGCACACGGGTATGGAACCCACATGGGGAGGGAAAGGGAGAAGAGGAATTGTGGTGGCTATGATTGAGAGATAGGGAGAGAAAGATAGGGTCGGCTGAACACTCTCAATTAGTCAAGTCAAACGCATAATAAGAAGCTATGAATGCTTGGGTTCTTGGCAATACTAGTCAGAATGGGTAAAATGTTTCCAAAAGAACTAAATATGAAGTCCAAAGTTCTAGAGGTATGCAGTCGTGCAGAAAGCATACCAAAACGAAGAATGAGTGATTTGGACACTAGAAATATTTCCAAGACAATTCAAAGCCAATTGCCACGGAAGTACGGAACGTAGAGGCCTTGATAGGATTAATAACAAGCCCATAAGTCGTATTGGAAATAATTGTCTGCCTTTTTTTCTCAGTGTCTACATATACTCCAACTAAGAATTAACCAACCTAAAATCCCCATGGACACGCTTCCACTTGCTTGTAACTCCTGCAAGGGAAATTTGCGCGTACGCAATTGAATTTTGCTTAAGATCATACGCGATAGTTTTGTCAGTGCTCTCCCATAGCATTAGCACTACCCTGTCATTAAAACCACAAAATGACACCAAGTCATAACCATAATAATCAAATCCATCAACCATAGATATACAGAACAAACTCGTCCAAGATTCCTTTTCACCGTATTTCTTCATCACAAATACCTTGACGACATCATTACCTGAATTGTTTCTAGTACACTGATCACCCAACAAAAGGGATCCATCTAAAACTCCGACACACATATGAATTTCTTTACTTTTTCCATCACCCTCCGGCATTGGTACCCTCACAAATTCATTTGTTTGTGGAACAAAATAGATGATCAAGCGGGCTAGTGAGGATCTATCTTCTTTGCGACTACTTTTACTGACCAACCAATGTAAGTGTCCATTCACCATTGTACCTGACCCTATTTGATTATCATAAGGGAAGCGAATTTCTGTCCACAATTTGTTTCTGAAACTTCCAACCATACAAACACCACAATACCGACTGAGATATGTTGTCGCCATTACTGCCTTATAATCATCCGTAGAGGAGTCATAAAAAAGCCCAGAAACCCTAACGTAGGACTTGCTCAACCACTTGTGTGAGAGCACTCTCTTGCAACATCCTGTTAATGGATTCCACATGAACATGTCCTCCATTGGCCTAGCATGTAATAGTAACAACCCATTACACGAACCCCTAATTCTCATACGTGGAGCGAATTGTAATGGTTTCGGTTTAGGGACCTCCACAAACGAACCATCGCCACTTATGCAGTGGAAGGAAAAATCCGGTTCAGAATATTTAGACACGGCTAATACACGTTGTCTTTGGACAGAAAGATTGAATTTCGGATTGGATGTTAAGAAAGCCCAACGCTTCGATACACACATGAATCGGAGAATAGACTTAACTGTTTAATTTCGGTTTCCTCTTTTCTTCCCTGCGCCATCTTCTTCCTTGAAAAACTGTTAATAGACATGATCACAGTGCTACTGGGGGGGATTTGCTTGAGATTAGCCTAGAACCCTAATTATTACTAGCAATTAAACAAGCAAGCAATTGGATCGATGCCGCAAGTTCTCGGGGAGTATTTATACTTACCACATTGGACCTTGGGCTAATTTACACTAGAGCCCATATTGTCAACACACTAATATAATTTAAAAGGCCCATTCAAAACATAAACATTTAGCCCAGGTACAAACAATATTTTTATGGCCCACGTACAAAATTACAACAAGACATTACTTTTAACAGGGCAGAGGATATTGGATAGTGGGGGTTCTATGGCAAGCTCCAAGATTGCACGAGCTTGGAAGCTGAGTAATTGCTAAAGTATAAAACGTATAGCCCGTGGTTTAGTCATTTTTGAATTTTGGACATTATGCGTTAGAGAGTTCCAAGTAGTAATCTTCTTCCAAGATTAATAAAATCTTTGAGCTTAGCAAAAAAGAAAAGAGAAAAGAGTGGCGGCTATTTTTCTCATTAGACATCTCATTTCGCCAATGTAATGACAATGTTCAAATATGTAAAACACAAAATTGAGAATGAAATGATATTCGACATGTCTTAGAAAGATTAAAAGTAAATTTATGAAATACAATTAACTAGAAAAAATACAAAATATACATTTTAAAATCTTAATTTTTTTTAAAAAAAGAAATTGAGTGGTGCCTATGCCCCTGATCGTCCCATGCTCCCTCCGCCACTGAGTTACGATGTCACGTCTCCTAATGCTCCTTACAGTGGCCTAGCTAACGAATGTTGGGCGAACATGGAGATGACGGGCAACAATTTGAAGCATACTCTTCGAGAGGACAACAAAGTGGCGGATAAATTAGCTAAGATGGGGGCTAACCAAGAAGATCAAATGGTGTTGATGATGACCCCCTGAATGAAGTGAAGGATCTCCTTGCGGCAGATTTGGCAGGGGTTTCCTAGGAGAGGGTTTAAAACTTTAAATCATGATGTGTGATTTTTAAGGCCTGTGCTGGTCCCTAATGAAAAATGGACGTGGTGGTTCTTGATTGTGGGCCCTTAATTTAAAGTGATCGAAAGAGGGGCTATTTTTTTTTCATTTTTTTGCCGGGTGAAATTGATTATTATTGAGGTTCCTTTCACAAGTTACTTTATTTTATAACTCAGAACGATCGAACCAGCTTAATTACTGAAGGACCAATTTCAACATTCACTTGCAAAGAGTCAGGTTATTACAACAATAATTTGGTGCTCTATGAGGATTGCTCCACCTCTATGAAAAAATATGGGGCACTGTGGGACCCATCACGTGCTAGTTTGATTCTGTTGGCATTGTTTTTTATTAGCAAAAAGAAGATTTTATTAATCTTTGAAGATGATTACAAAGATTAAAAGGAACCAATAGAAGCTACCTGAGAATCACACCCAGAGAAAGACAAGAAACCAACCAAAAACACCACAAAAAACACGAAAGCCTTAAAACAACCCAACATCCACGAAGTCCTCATCATCCTCCAAACCCGCGTCTTCCTCCAAATTGTCAAGAGCACCGATTGGCATTTTATCCACATGCAATTAGGAGTTTCAATATTTTACTTTTGAAAAGTAATGTTAAGCACTCTCCTTTTTCTATCGCGCCCTCCTTTTTATATATATTTTTGGTTCTAATTTATATGTAAAAATAAAGGTTTGATGTTCATGTGTGGCAAATTAATTAGGAAATAAGATCTAAAGAATTAAGAATAAATTGATAGTATCACAAGAATAATTTTTCTGTGCCCGTACGTGTTCCCTTTTGGTGGTCCGATCGAGTTTTTCATATTGAGGACTCATTGGACAGATTTCCCTGCAAAAAATTCCAATTTCCAAAATAGATAGAACACCTGCAACAACTTCATCGAGATACTTTTATTGCGAAAAAATAAACAAGGTAATCTTTTTCTAACAAAACATAGGTATCTGATTAATTATGTCGTTACGAGTGTTCGATTAGCTTGAATTTTTGTTTGAGAATACCATTCAATGAGTTCTAAAACCATTCAACGAGTTCTAAAAAAAAATGAATGGGTTGAATTATATAGAGGGGGATACAACCATAGGCAAATTGATCTTGTGTAATCCCACATGAGATTGCAGAGAAGATGAATCCTAAGTAAAAGATAGGGAAAATTAGCCATAAGTACGAGGGGGGATAAAACCAAAGGCAAATGGATCTTGTATAATCCCACATGAGATTGCAAAGAAGCTAAATCCTAAATAAAAAGATAAGTCCTAAAACATATCATTGTGAGAGGTATACATGGTGTTTTGTGTTGCTCACTCTGCAAAGAATTTCCAGCTCAAAACATGTATTATATATTGGTAATCTAATATGAAAAATTATTCAATACTCCCGGAGTATCATGTGGCATGTTCTACTGCACTCAATCTCACCATCTAAAAGTATTGTTTTGAATGGTCCGAATTTTAAAAAAACTCTTCTAGCAAAGAGGAAGAGTCCTTCTTAGAAAAAAAAAAAAACATGCTTAATATATAGACAATCCTTTCAGAAGTGTCAAATACCAGAACAAGATACGAACATTATTATTTCTAAAAAGCAAGACTAATTCTCAAGGTAAACAATGATTCCAGTCATACACAGACCTGGAAACAGACACAGAGCCCTCCTGTCTCACCATACGCGTGGGTCCCACAATTTTAACGTCGTCAATTGTGGATATAATCACATAAACCCAATTTCGTACACCAGTTTTCCATTGGAAAACCACATATTCTGATGAATGTTACTACTTCTTTAGCGCACATTATAAACATATTATGCCTCAATCACTTGAAATACTCGAATTACTTTGCAAAGAGAATTCACAGAGAGAGGTTTGATACTCCGTAATATCAAGTCCAGAATTCACAAACTCGTCCAAGATTTCTTTTCGCCATATTTCTTCATCACAAATACCTCGATATCACTACCTGGATTGTTTTTGGTATGCTGAGCCAGCAAAAGGGATCCATCTAAAACTCCGACACCAGATATATGAATTTTTTTACTTGTTCCATAACACTCCGGCATTGGTACCTTCTCAAATTCATTTGTTTGTGGAACAAAATAGATGATCAAGTGGGCTGGTGAGAATCTCCCTTCTTCACGACTACTTAAACTGACCAACCAATGCAAGTGTCCATTCAATATTGTACCTGACCCTATTTGCTCATCGTAAGGGAAGCGAATTTTTGTCCACGATTTGTTTCTGAAACTTCCAACCATACAGACATGAGTTCCTTCATCCGAAAGCGTATTGTAATTTGTCATCGCCAATACTGCCTTGTAATCATTAGTAGAGGAGTCATAAAAAAGCCCAGAAACCCTAACGTCGCAGGTGTGCTCGCTCAACAACTTGTGTGAGATCACTTTCTAGCAACGTCCTGTTAATGGATTCCACATGACCATGTCCTCCCATGCATGTAACAGCAACAACCCATTACACGAACCCCTAATTCTCACATGTGTAGCGAGTTGTAATGGTTTCGGTTTAGGGACCCTCCACAGCCGAACCATCGCCACTTATACAGTGGAAGGAACAATCCAGTTTACAAAATTCAGACACGGCTAATACATGTTGTCTTTGGATAGAAAGATTGAATTTCGGATCGGATGTTAGTAAACGCCAATGCTTTGATACACACATGAATTGGAGAAGAGACTTAACTGGTAAATTTGAGAGTATCTGAAGAACGATCTCTTCTGGAACGTCTGGAAATCGGGTTTTTTGTATTGTTTCCGTTTCCTCTTTTCTTCCCCGCGCCATCTTTTTCCTTGAAAACGGTTGTTAGACATCATCGTTGCTACTAGGGTGTTTTCCGTACTGGAAACAGCCTATAAACATAGGGGCAGAGGACTTCCGTCATATATATATATACACCACAGATCCAGTGAGGGATCCCTTACCAGTCTACCGTGCGGACCTTCCCTTTCTCGAGCAAATTTCGATGATCCGAGCCGCTCGGATCATCGAAATTTGCTCGGGAATGTGAGGTCCGCACCGTAGCACCGTGCGGGATCCCTTATGGGATCCGGACTATATATATATATACATGGCACTTCTCAATGTGTTCAGAACGTGATTTTAAGGGTACCCGCGAGAAATCGGAAAAAAAAAGACCGGGAAGGGCTTGATTTGAGCAGTTTTTATTTGAACCGTTCAATAAAAAATAAACAAAAACTGCTCGGATGAAGCCCTTCCCGGTCTTTTGTTTTACTGATTTCTCGTGAGTACCCTTAAAATCACGTTCTGAACACATTGAGCGGCTCGAATCATCGAAATTCGATCGGGAAAGGCAAAGTATGCAATTTGCTTGAATGCGGGCACCCGCATTAGAAGTGCCCTGTATACATATATATATATATATATGTGTGTGTGCGCGCGCGCGCGCATGCAACTACTAGGGTTTAATCATGATGTGGGATTTTGAGATTCTCTTATTCACGGAGGTTCCGACGGCTCGTGCAGCACAGTGCTGTGCATCTCACTGTACAACACTAACCCAAAGTCCGGTATAGGGGTACTGAGTAATCTGAAGGACAATCTCTTCAGGAAATTCTAGAAATCGAGTGTTTGACACTGTTTCCATTTCCTCTGTTCTCGAAAAATCTCGAATTTGGATTCAAAATTAACGGCTTAGTGTGAGTTTATCCACGCGCACCATCTTATTATTTATTTGGAAACTGTTAGAAAATGCATCCGTACACAAAAAAAGGCCACGAGACAAAAAAGGCCTAGGATTAATTCTTAGATGTATGCATGACCACTGATTTGGAAAAGGTAAAACCAGAATCCGAACGGTAGAAATGACACTTTCAATAGCGCTCACTCCTATGGGTACATATTTGTGATCTGCACCCAAGCTTACAGATAAGATCCCTTTGGGGCCTATCTCGGGTTCCATGAAGATGATCGGAGGCGCTCGTTTTATTTACCTTCCACTAAAAAAGTAGCTCAATCAGATTTCAGTAAGTACGTTTACTTGATCAACTTTGTTCCAGAATTTAAAGGCGATCGGATATCGGTATGAGCGTGTACAAAACATCTTCTAGGACAAACTTGGGTGTTTAGTACTCCAATGACAATACTTGATATTCGATTGAATAGACTTTTTACGGGGATTCTAAACAGATAATAACACCACAAATTCTCAATTAGTTGCAAAGCTTCAGTAAAATAATGGAATGCCTTCTCTAAGTTTGGGCACAAACCTCTCACAATAAAGTGGGTTTTAATTTTTATGCTAGTTCTAAAGAAAAATTCAAGAGCCAAAAGACATTTGATTGGTAAAAGCAGAGATAAGAGATGCCAATTTAAGAACTTAATTTTCTCAATTAGATAACGAACGACATAAGTATTCATGGAGGGCAATTCGTCCCAGCACAACAAGATCGAAGTTGGCCGTCTTCAAAAGCAAAACTTGGGAAAATAGTGTCTAATCTAAATTCAGGCACATATTTTTCAATTTCTTCACCAATATAGTAAGAATTTTAGGACCTTAAACTAATTTTTTCAGTTAGTTTTACATCCCGGATGGTTTTGTCATGATTCCGGATGACTTTGCCATAATTCCTGTATTTTTCATGATTTATGTATTTGTCATGATTAAAGATGTTTTAAGTATTATTTAAATTTCAGGATGTCGACTTAAGTATTCAATTCTAGTAGGATGGGCATCTAAATAAGTCTAGGAAACAGAATGACTATTTAATTTCTTAAAAAAAAAAAAACAACAAAAGAGGCCTAAATAATAAACCACTAAGAACCAATTTAACTGAAAATTCCATACGTATTCAAAGAAGTAGTTTTTGAAAGAGGAGATGGGGCCGGGATAGAGGCTAGTCAGGCGGTTGTGGCAGCCGGCCGCGGTACTGGTGGATACTGGTGAGAGAAAAGAGGAGGGACGGTGGTTGGTATAGAAGGGGATCGAGTAGACCACTGGTGTGGTTGTGGCCACTGGCTGGAGGTGGGAGTTGTCGGTGAGATATGGGAACGCAGGGAACGGAGGAAGAAAGGTTGTGAAAAGAGGGAAGAGGATGGAGGTGATTATAAGCTGAACAACAAGAAGTCGGGCGTTTTCAAAAGCGAAAATGGGGAAAATAATACGTCTTCTCTAAATCCAGGCACATAACTCTCACCATAAATCGGTTTTACGGTAGAGTTTTATACTATAGGATCCACCCCTCATCCCCAACAAAAATAGATTCGATGTTTGTGTATAATGAAGTGTTGTCTACCACCGAGGTGGTAGCCCAGCTGGTGAGGCTCATCACCTCCCTTAACGCAGGCGGGAGTTCGAGTCCCGGCAGGTACTCGAACCTCGTCTGTGGACCAAAGGGGGGGAGTTTTCACCAGTTGTGCACTAAAGTGGTGCCGTGGTGACGGCCTGTCCTCCCGGACGGTAGCTATGGCTCGAACCGGACATTCCATTGGCGGGTAGAGAGCCCCTATGGTCACGCCCAAGGGGAGTTGCTACGCTGGTCGCCCCCTCTTACCCTTTATTTACTCAAAAAAGAAAAAAAGAAAAAGTGTTGTCTCTGGTCTACAATTAAGTTTTTTTTTTTTTGACAAGTCAATTGCAATTAACCTAGCTAACAAATAGACAAATTACATCAAAATAGGATACCTTGCTAATTTCTCTTATCAAGATAAGAGCATATGTTGCAGAGCAACACCGACACACGTAGTTTGGTTGGGGTACGTAGAGCTAGTCGACGATAAAGAAATTAGCACCTAAGGGGGCACATATATCAGACCGATGCATAAATATTACAGCACCGTGGATTCCAAACCGATCTAAAACTAAGAGATTAACAACTACTAAAAACCAAATTAATAGTACTAGAATCACATATTCTGCTCAGTATGTTTCCTTAGTGGACATGATAAACATTTTCTGCCGCAGTCAGTAATCAGTATTAGTACTTGAATCACTGTGCAAAGAGAATTCAAATAGAAAGGCTCCCAATTAGTCAACTCAAAGGTATGAAAAGCTAAATGTGCTGCAATACAAGCCAGATCAATGGATGAAATAAAGTGTTTCCAAAAGCAAAACTAATACTCCAGTAAGCACAAAATTAACTTAAAAAACTCCGTACCTATGCTTCCACTTGCTTGTCTCCCCTCAAGGCAGAGTTAATTTCCATGTACTCTTCTTCTTCTCTGTAGTGGCTGGGAGGCGAAACTAGACTTCGACAATCATAGCTGCATCAATAAATTGACTATCCTTAGGGATTGGAAAAAACCCTTGCGATTTTTTATTAAGATCCCATGCCAAAATCGTGTCAAAATGGGTCCCCCATTGCAATAGCAATACCATATCTTTAATACAACACAGTGGAACCAATTTAACTTTAAAATCGAAACCATAAATCATGGGTATAATGAACAAACTCGTCCAAGATTCCTTTTCGCCATATTGTTTCATCACCAGTACCTCCGCTTGATAATACTCAATATCGTTTGTTGTACATCGAGATAAAGAAAGGCATCCATTTAGAACTCCCATACCAACTATATCAATATATTCACTCGTTCCGTCACACTCAGGCATCGGAACCTTCACAAAATTATTGGTCTGCGGGACAAAATAAACAATTACGTTGGCCGGTGAGAATTGATCTTTTCCGTTAGAAACCAACCAATGCAGGTGTTCATTGACAAGAGCACATGACACTATTTTCTTATATTCAGGGAGGCAAATTTCTGTCCACGATTTGGTTCTGCAACTTCCAACCATACAGACCATACTGGCTTCATCAAAAGGTCTAAACCACGTTACTACCTTGTAGTCATCCGCAGAGGAGTCATAACAAAGCCCAGAAGCCATTATCAAGGTGTAGCGATTATCGCGCAAGCCCTTGTGTGAAAGCACTTTCTTGCAACATCCTGTGAATGGATTCCACATGAACAAGTCCTCCCCAGCATTTAATAGCAAAAACCCATTACAAGAACCCCCAATTCTCGCACGCTGAGCAAATTGTAGTGGCTCTGGCCTTGGGATCTCCATTACCGAACCATCATAATTTATACAGTGGAAGGAAAACTCAGGTCGTAGAAAATGAGACAAAACGATTACATGTTGTCTTCGAACAGATAAGACTGAATTTTAGATCGGATATTAAGAAACGCCAACTCTTTGAAACGCACCGGAATCGAAGAAGAGACCTAATTGGTAATTCCGAGAGTATCTGAAGGAGGATCTCTTCAGGAATATTACAGCCTCGAAATCGAGTTTTTGGTTTTGTTTCCATTACCTCCGTTCTTCCCCACTCAATCTTATTCCTTGAAAACACCATACGCACAATGTATAAACAGCAGAAAAAGACTGAAGGATCAGAGAAGGTCCAAACGACTGAACAAGATGAAGACTTCTCTAGCCCTAGAGCTGTCTGGTGCTTTTATAAGTAACGGCCCGTTGAGTCGGTGGGATTTCTTGCGGGCTACGTTGGACCCGAACACATAATTCAGAGGGCCGTTCCTTTTTTTAGGCTCCGTCTCCAGATTAGTCCCCTTGCATATTATTATTGCAACGCGATATAGTCCTGATTCATTATTTTGGACAGAAATACTCCTCGGGTCACATCTGCGGTTCGCATAGTTCATAGGTACAAACAAGTCACTATGCAACATCACAAAGCCTATATGGGTTCGGCAATAATATCTAGGGTTGGGATGAAACCGAATCTAATTTTTCATTTTTTTATTCAATCAACCCCTGATTATTTTCAATCTAAACACAAATTGTAGTAAAAGCTTCCGTCTCCTTAATTTTTCCTCCTATCAAATGTGCTTAACATAAAATATTGAGAAGATATACTTTATACATTAGTATCCGATGAACCTGATTTTTGGTCTGACAAAAGTTCTCAATGAGTCATAAAATGTGAACAATTTGGATCATTGAGAAGGGTCCACAAACGACCAAACTGCATGGTCCAGTCTTTTATTAAGGACTGGAGAGGATCCTCCTTTAATAGACCGAAACAAGTGTGGTCAACAAGGACGGATGCAGAATTTCAAATATGGGTGAACGAATACTAAAATCTATTTTCGTCATGTATTAAAAGTTGATATCAACACACACAACGGTTGTGTAAAACACAACACACAACCAATCTCTAGCCGTCCATTGCTGTAATAAATGGCCAAGATTCACTCAAACTCTTCCCCAGAAAAGTTAAAATTTTTCCTGGAAGAGTTTTTATAAAATCTAGACCGCTCAAATACATCTGGATGGTTAGAATTACTCGCACAACCAACACAACGGTTGTGCGAGTAACATTTTTGATCAATTTATACCGATACGCCTACAATGTAGTGCATCACTGTTCATTTCAAAATTTAAAATTGTTTAAGCCAGTCTTTTTTTTTATTTTTTTACAGATGCATATAGTGTACTGTGATTCTAAAGAAATATCGAAATTTGATTAGGGCGTTTGCCCCCGAATTTAAGAGTTTGCCCCCTTTTAAGCCCACAAGTTTGAAACCTCTGAGCTCCTATAAATTCTTATGGAATCAGTCTATACGGGGCGTTGTCCTGGCTTTAATCGGACTCCTCTCTAGTAGATGGAGGGATTGAGTTCCAAGAAATTAGTCGAGCTGGTCAAGACAGCCAACCATAGTTTTAAAAAAAACACTACTACTTTATTAATGAAAACAAAAAATTTGTGCTTTGGACTGGAGAATTATTTCTCCAATCACTAAGAGCATCTTGAAGGGAGGTATACTTGACCGAGAAACCTACGGCCATCGACTGGGTGGCTACCGATTCTGCACCGACAGTCTTACGAGGCCCACTTCGAGTCCTGCATGGAAAATCCGAGTCGTTCAATAATTAAAAAAAAAAACGAATGGGCACGCGAAAAATCAACTCAATCTGTGTAGGAGCTCGAGATTACAGGATCTTGTAATTTGAATGGAAAATGGAAAGATTGGATTGAGCACCTACACAGATTGAGCTAATTTTTCGCGTGCCCACTCGGTTTTTTTTTTTTTAAACTATTGAACGGCTCGAATTTTCCATTCAAGATTCGGAGTGGGCCCCACAATACCTTCGGTGTAGAATCGGTAGCCTCCCAGTCAGTGGTTGTAGCAAGGTTCATACTTGACACCCGAGTTATCAAAAGAAATAAGGTTGTAGTGACACAGGTATCAAGTTGAGGAGTCACTTTGAACATGAGCAATTCAAGGGACCTTCAAACTTTTAACTTTTTATTTTTACTTTTATCACTTTATAAGAAACCCACTTTTCCACACAAAAAAAAGTTCAATCATAAATGATAGGGAAAATTCCATATCAGTGGACAATGGGGCAAATATTGCCCAGGTAATGGAACACTTTTTTTGGAATTCATCTAAACATGACAAGGAGAAAGAATAATTCCTAATACATGGAGAGGGCACCTGAAATGACTATTACACCCCTGATGAAATAAACCCTAAATCTTAACCCAGCCACCATTCCCTTCTCCTTCTTTCGTACGCTGCTGCTGAAGAGGAACAGAACATCAGGGGAGGGTTCTTCTGCTTCTGCTATCGTTCCCCTTCGACCTTTCTCCCTCACCCCTTCTTCCTCTCTCACTTCATCTCTCTGTAGCAACAGTACTCTCTCCATTCCACCGAAGAAGAAGCAGTCTCTTCTCCTTGACCAAGGGACATCGTATGCATCTGGTACGTATATGTTTTGGGTGTTTCAATTTTTTTGCAGTTTTCTCTCTTTTCTCTTCTCTCATTTCGTCCATGTGTCTGTGTTTGTAAGCAATTTGGTTTTTTTCATTGTATGAGTGAGGATAGCATTGTATGAGGGAACCCCCAACCAACAGAACAGCAGCCCATCCTACAATGGTTAAACCCAACATTAAAATTGTGATAATAATAACCATAACTCAGCAATACAACTTTGTAAGGAGGCGATTTCGAAGGATCAGAAATTTAGGCTAGGGTTCTAATTAATTTTTGAACTTGGGGTATAGGTACAGGAGGAAATGGTTTTGAATGATTAGTGTATGAAAAAAGGTAGGGGAAATTAGAGGAATTGGAAATATGGAGAGGGAGAAGATAAATTTTCGGATTTCCTTGTGGTTTGGGGATCGAGGTCTCAAAACTTGCAAAGCCTTGGGTGGAACTCGAAATTCCTCTACTGTGGAGAATGACCATGGTGAATAATGGAGAACATAACCTCCACAGGATTAGGCCCATATGAATATACAGCAGGATAAGGGATAAATATATATTTCTGTATAGTTGGATTAAAAACCAAGAAATGCCTAGTCGGAGGATATCTAATTAACAGTAAGCCGTTGTAAGAGTGAATGATTGTTGGTCGAGTTGAGTGCTCACGAAGCATGGAGGAAAAAAACCAACTTGAGATCGAAGGATTAGGGTTTCGGCGGGAGTGGGTGATTGAGAATTGAGAATTGAGAATTGGATATGAGAGAGAAACCATTAAGGCTAGAAGGGGGCCAGCTGCGTGTACTGTATCCTCAACCCCAAATGGTCCCCCCGATACCCCATAGAAGATGAGGAATACAAGGGACAATATTGAGACTTTCCCATTAGTTCCCCTAGGAGAATAAGGTACTCTGTTAATACCAACATTTGATCCACCATTGTGAACCCTCATTGCAATGGAAGTTTGTTTTTCCTGAAAATAAAATAGTTGCTCTTTAAGTTACCTAATGTTACTCTTTATAATAACTTTTGTTGCTCTCTATGTAAGAATGTATGCCCTAGACTGTTAAGGGCAGTGACATATATTTTAACTTACTAAATAGTTGTCCCTTTACAAAGGTGTGTTGGTTTGTATGAAATGTGGTTCTTGTTCAAGTTATGTAACATGTTTTGTTCCTGATTATTTCGAGAAAGATAAAAGATGAAACCAATACAAAATACACTTCATGTTCTTTCTAATACTTGATTAGACACTAGAAATACTTGATGTAACATGGGAACCTATATCTTACCCATGGCTTATGCCAGACCATGCAACAATTGCTAATTGCATACACAATTTAAACCGAAGCATGATATGCAACACCTTGAGCATGCACATGTCATTTATCAGTGCAAAGTTATTTACTGCTACCTCTGAAAACAGTTCCTTCAATCATACATGTCCTGCCTTTCCAAAGATGAAAATCCTATGCATCCTTACAAGTGAATTAATAAGATGGAGTGAGCTATTCTCCATGTTAGATGGAGGAATAGTGAGGTGGAGTGGCCTATTTTTCCATTTTAGCAGGAAGTCCTTTGGTATCTTTTCATCTTCTATGTACCACTTGTGGATGATAAGAAATGCTAGACTTTCAACCATAAGTATATAGACTCTACTAGTACCTTGTTCAGGAGCATTGCAGCTGATATTACGGACATGATTTGTTCTTTTAAAATGGTGTTCAACACCCAAGAAAACTACTTGTTCATCTAGCTTGGAGTATATCCACCAAAATTCTGAACATAAATAGACCCAAGAAATCTTGACTGTAGTTTTCAGCTTCTATTTCTGGTTTCTTGTTGCGATATTCTCTGACCCTAATGATGTAACTCGACAAGGAGGGAGTACAGGATTTGTTAATCAAAAGCTTACCATCTCACCAAAATACGTGGGTATTAGTGAAGGCGCAGCTTTATTTCCTTACTCAGCTAAGTGCTAACAGCTTAACTGAGACTTGACCCACCTGAGCTAGTGAAGATGAGGAATACAAGGGGCAATATTGAGACTTTCCCATTAGTTCCCCTAGGAGAAGAAGGTACTCTGTTAATACCAACATTTGATCCACCATTGTGAACCCCATTGCCCCCATTGCAATGCAAGTTTGTTTTTTTTCCTGAAAATAAAATAGTTGCTCTTTAAGTTACCTAATGTTACTCCTTGTATGAACTTTTGTTGCTCTCTTTAAGTCACCTAATGTTACCTAATTCCCCACAACTAAAAGGGCAAAAATGCCATTCCACATCAATCCACAATTCGACGCGCAAAACCCTTCCCCCTCTCTCTCTCATACTCTGTATACATAGCCTACTCATCACTCCACAGTCCACACCATTGTTACACAGTCAAATCCCGAATTTTGATCAATGAAGGCTTAAGGAGAGGAGTTGGCAGCAATGGATGATTTTTGTAGGTAATGACAGTTGAATCCACACCATTCTTACACACACAAATCCAGAATGTGTTCTGTTTGTTTGTAGCTAATGACAGTTGAATTTGAAGTAGTTGAACCTACTTCAGTTTGATAGCTGCTGAATCTGTATTTGGCACTGAATCTGCACTTTCAGTTTAAGTTTTGTGTTATGCACTTTCAGCTTCAGCTTTGATTTGTAATGATTGCTGCATTTTGCTGCACTTTGATTGATGCACTTTCCTCCACCAGTTTAGATGCAGCTTTGTTACCAATTTTGGAGTGGTGGAATCATTTCATTGCACAAACAAATGCACAAGGCAGTGGTGAAATCGTTTGTTTGCATTTGAAGACACAAATTTTGGACACAGACACAACTTAGGACACAGTCATAACTTTAGTTTCAGCACTTCAAATATGGACACAACTTCATGGTAGATAGTTTAGATTTCCACCACTTACAGTCTTGTCAACCATAAAATGATCAATAGGGTACTCATTTAGAGTGTTTGAAGAGGATGAGGATGAGGAATGAATGGTTGGAGATGGAGGGAGGTCATAAAAAGGGAGAAAGGTCAAGGGATGGAGGCTGGTGGTGTACTTTTGGTGTTGTACTCTATTTTTTCTCGACTGTATGTCTGTATATATACCCAAAATGGAGGAAACCCATTTCAGTTTGGCGCCAAATTGGTGGATTGATGTAGAATGGCATTTTTGCCCCTTAAGGGGTGGAATGTGCTGCTTGCATGGGTGCTTTTTGTTTAAAAGTTAATGGAAGTTAGAGAGGAGGACAACATAGACTAAGAGTCAATAGTTGGAGGACAAAGTAAACATTTTTGATAGTTTGAGGGATGTTTTCAAAAAAACTCTTCCTCAAAATATAATAGTTGCTCTTTAAGTCACCAAATATTACTCCTTATAAGAACTTTTGTTGCTCTCTATATAAGAATGTATACCTTAGACTGTTAAGGGCAGTCACCTACATTTTAACTCACTGGATCGCTGTCCCTTTACAAGTGTCTGTTGGTCTGTATGAAATGTGGTTCTCCTTCAAGTTATGTGGGTTTTTTTTTCTGAAAATATAAAAGTTGCTCTTTAAGTCACCGAATGTTACTCCTTGTATGAAGTTTTGTTGCTCTCTATGTAAGAAAGTATGCCCTAGACTGTTCAGGGCAGTCACACATGTTTTAACTCACTGAATGGCTGTCCCTTTACCCTTGTGTGTTGCTCTATATAAAATGTGGTTCTTCTTCAAGTCATGTAACATGTTTTCTCCTAAAAATATAATAGTTGCTCTTTAAGTCACCTAATGTTACTCCTTGTATGAACTTTTGTTGCTCCCTATATAAGAAAGTACGCCCTAATTGTTAAGGGTCGTTAATATAAAAATTGCTCTTGAAGTCACCTAATGTTACTCCTCAAGTATGAACTTTTGTTGCTCTTTATGTAAGAAAGTATACCCTACATTGTTAAGGGTTGTTTTTTCCTGAAAATATAAAAGTTGCTCTTTAAGTCACCTAATGTTACTCCTTGTATGAACTTTTGTTGCTCTCTATGTAAAAAAGTATGCCCTACACTGTTAAGGGCAGTCACCCGTGTTTTAACTCACTCAATGGCTGTCCCTTTACCCTTGTGTGTTGGTCTGTATGAAATGTGGTTCTCCTTCAAGTCATGTAACTTGTTTTTTCCTGAAAATATAAAAGTTGCTCTTCCAGTCACCTAATGTTACTCCTTATATGAACTTTTGTTGCTCTCTATGTAAGAAAGTATGCCCTACACTGTTAAGGGTTGTTTTTTCCTGAAAATATAAAAGTTGCTCTTTAAGTCACCTAATGTTACTCCTTGTATGAACTTTTGTTACTCTCTATGTAAGAAAGTATGCTCTGGACTGTTAAGGGGCAGTCACCCATGTTTAAACTCACTCAATGGCTATCCCTTTACCCTTGTGTGTTGGTGTGTATGAAATGTGGTTCTCCTTCAAGTCATGTAACTTGTTTTTTTTTTTGAAAATATAAAAGTTGCTCTTGAAGTCACCTAATGTTACTCCTCAGGTATGAACTTTTGGTGCTCTTTATGTAAGAAAGTATACCCTACACTGTTAAGGGTTGTTTTTTCCTGAAAATTTAAAAGTTGCTCTTTAAGTCACGTAATGTTTCTCCTTGTATGAACTTTTGTTGCTCTCTATGTAAGAAAGTATGCCCTACACTGTTAATGGTTGTTTTTTTTTTTCTGAAAATATAAAAGTTGCTTTAAGTCACCTAAGGGCACAGTTTTTTGCAGCCGATGTCACGAACCAGGGCACAACCGTAGTACATGCCAATCCGCAATACCGGGATGATAGGTACACTCACACAAATGTCAAACTCTTTTGCTTTTTCCTTAGTAACTATTCTTACTTTGTTTCATGGGATATTATATGGACATCGCAATACCCGGATGATGGGTATTAGGGACATGATTTGTTCTACTCCTACTAGTACCTTGTTTAGGAGTATTGCATCTGATATTAGGGACATGATTTGTTTTTTAAATGGTGTTCAACACCCAAGAAAACTACTTCATCTAGCTTGGAGTATATCCACCAAAATTCTGAACATAAATAGACCCAAGACTGTTAAGGGCAGTGACTTATATTTTAACTCACTGAATGACTGTCCCTTTACAATAGTTGCTCTTTAAATGACCTAGTCTTACTCCTTGTAAGAACTGTTGTTGCTCTCTATGTAAAAATGTATGCCCTAGAATGTTAAGGGCAGTGACCTACTCCCTCCGTCCCAAAATCATTGTCCATTCCGCAAAACGGAGTCTTAAAAATAATGCAATTTTTTAAAGAAAAAATTCAATTTTTTTTCACCAATTAATAGAACTCATTGATATCTAGTAAGTTGTTAAAAAACTTTTGAATTTTTCTTGCAAAAATCGTATTATTTTTAAGACTCCGTTTTGCGGAATGGACAATGATTTTGGGACGGAGGGAGTATATTTTAACCTACTGAATGGCTGTCCTTTTACAAGGGTGTGTAGGTCTGTATGAAATGTGGTTCTTCTTCAAGTTATGTAAATTTGTTTTTTCTGAAAATAAAATAGTTGCTCTTTAAGTGACCTAATGTTACTCCTTTTAAGAACTGTTGTTGCTCTCTATGTAAGAATATATGCCCTAGACTGTTAAGGGCAGTGACCTATATTTTAACGCACTGAATGGCTGTCCATTTACAAGGGTGTGTTGGTCTATATGAAATGTGGTTTTTCTTCAAGTCATGTAACATGTTTTTTTTCCTAAAAATAAAATAGTTGCTCTTTAAGTGACCTAATGTTACTCCTTGTAAGAATTGTTGTTGCTCCCTATGTAAGAATGTATGCTCTAGACTGTTAAGGACAGTGACCTATATTTTAGCTCACTGAATGGTTGTCCCTTTACAAGGGTGTGTTGGTCTGTATGAAATGTGGTTCTTCTTCAAGTCACGTAAGTTTGTTTTTCTTGAAAATAAAATAGTTGCTCTTTAAGTGACCTGGTCTTTCTCCTTGTAAGAACTGTTATTGCTCTCTATGTAAGAATATTTGCCCTAGATTGGTTGTAGCAGTTTCTTTTGTTAATAAGTTTCTATTATAGCCATTTTAACTATTAAAGCCTTTGAATTGTCAAGTTTCTTTGCTTGATAAGATTTGTTTGTTCATATCCTAGTTTAGTCCATTCCTTGATTGCGTAAGACGTTGTTGGGATTTCCAGTTGGATAATTGGAATGGAGCGTGTCTCCTACGAAAAATTATGCTCGTATCCTAATCGTATCGTACGCTTACTTTTTCGAACAAAGTTGGACCTTATTTGAAAAGTAGAATAGGGTTGTGAAAAAATTCAAATCTCAGATGGAAGTAGAATGGAATTGTGAAAAGTTCAAATTTCCCTCTGTAGTTGCATTACCTTTTATGGTGAAAGAGACTAGGTTTGAACCTGGCTTTGGTATGAATGTCCTCAAGGTTTGCTGGATTAGTCTGAGCTCTGCAAATCAAAAAGGTAAATGGTCGTGCTGGGAGAACTGAACCGGGAAGGTGTTATAGACTTTATTCCGAGAGTGATTTTCAATTGATGCCACCTCATCCCAATAGATCACTTGGGTTCATCTTGGTGTGGTAGTTTTAAGGATTCTTGCTTTGGGCACAACTGATGGGTACAGAGTTTAGATTTTATTGATGCTCTTAATGCAATAGCTATTGACATGGCCATTAGAAATCTTATCCAGTTAGAGCTGTTTTGTAACATCCTATTAACTTAAGGTGCTTAAGAGTTCATTTTATAACTTATGGGTGTGTAGAGCAAATATTTTAATTGCATGTGTGTGAGTCAGTTATCCTTATAACACTTTAAAAAAAACTAGTAAAAAGAGAATGGAAAGTGGGTTTTATTTTTATGTGGATCTTTAATGTGTTTTCCTAGAACTATAGGGTCTTAGTTTAAAAAAAGAAAAAGAAAGATGTGCTGTGCGTGGACGTGGGCTTCACCTGAAGTGCATGTGTGTATATGTTATACATATTTATTGGAATAAGAAAAAAAGAAACCCAAAGGCAGAGACTTCTCTTCTACGTTTAGAGAGAGAGAGAGAGAGAGAGAGAGGGAGGGAGACGTATAGAGTGAAGAGAGGAGCAAGGGAGTTGAGCCAAAATCAGTAAGCTATTCTCTTTCTCTTGATGTCTCTTATACTTGAAAAAAAACTAGGTAATTTTCATGTTCTTGAATTGGGTCTGTTGGTTTTATATTAGGAGGGTTTTTGGTGCCCTAGAAAATCAAGTTTGACCATTGCTTGCATTCTTTCGTTCTAGAACTGTCATTTGAGATTGGAAGTGGAAAAATTAAATGTTCGAACTTGGATTTGATGATTAGGTTACTATTACTTGAGTTTCTGCAGGAATTTTACTACGGAAACCGCTTGTATGTGCTGAAATTAGTAGCTCAAAGTAGTTTGTTTGCTGAAAACAATTACTTAGGTGCTGGAACTGGGTTTATAGGTGCTGAACCTGAGTTTTGGTTGCTGGAAATTGACATTTGGATGCCGAAATCGCTTATATAACTGCTGAAAAACCATTGATAAGTGCAGGAAATATGTGATGTGCAGGAAATATGCGTTATGTGCAGGAAATATGTGTTTAAGTGCAGGAAATTGCTAGTGAATGCTGAAAATATGTTTTAGAGGCATAAAACACCCCTTAGAGTGCTGTAATTGAATTTAAATGGCTGAAACTGGTCATGTTTGCCTGGAATAGGCTGTGAGAATTGGAACTCGAGTTCATATTGTTGAGAACTGAAAAATAGTTGCTAGACTTGGTTGAAGTTAGTGCTTCTATTGTTATATTTTGTTAAGGAGTATAAGCAAGTAGTTGCTAAAATTCGTTCTTATGAGTATTCCCATATTAATACTCACATGTGTGGTTACGTATGATGAATGTTAGGTTCGGAAGCAACGACAAGTACCACGACTCCACGTAGGGAGTGAGCTTGTGTTGGTTTTCCTTTTTGTTGGAGACCGAGGTGAGTGTTCGATTCATAGATGTTCTTCAATTGGATTGAATTTGTGATATTGAACTGTGACTTCGTGTCGATGGGCAACAACGGCCAACGGCCGGACTTAGTGTCGTGCTCGTGACTTCGTGTTGAATTCTTTGGCTTTATGCCAAGTTAATGACTTCGTGTCGGATTTAATGACTTTGTGTCGAACTAAAGACTTCATGTCGATAATTTGCTTAACGCATATTTATTTGTGATGCTAGATTTAATGTTTTCATTGATTAGCATCCATGTCTCATATACACTCATGGGACTCGTTTTGGGTTCTAGTTTTGCAGGTATAGGTTGGTGTCCACTACAGGTCGCGTTTTTGTGTGTTTTTGTGACTCGCTCGAGGAGTGCGTGGTTGAGGCCTATGGGAGTCTTTGTCTCCCAGCCCGTGGATGATTTTTGCCTAGTTTAGTTTTTTTTTTTTGTTGATAATAGTTGGTTATGTATAGTTTATTTATTTTATTTATTTCTTGACAAACTTCCACTGTAATTTGTAAATGACAGTTATTTTGAGATGTAAATAAAATGTGGCTATTGAACTTCAGTTTTTAGTTATTCTTGGAATTGCTAGTAGTTGGTTGTCGTTGGGTTGTTGTTGCGTGTCGTATTGGGATAGGCTGATGAAGTGCTATTTCGGAACGGGGCGTGACATGTTTTATTAAAGAACGATATTTTGAATTTAACAACGGATGGGCTGAAATTGGTAAGATTGGGCATTGAACCTTGGTTAGGAAAATTAATTCTTCAATGCTTCGAGCACCGCTTGGGTAAAGAGGGTCTTGTTCTGGCTGCCATAATGCCAAATGCCAGTAGCATATTTTGCAGAATGGGTAATGAGGAAGATAAGCTTAAATTTGATTACTATAAGGGGCAATTTTGCCATCCCAATGGTGACCTTTTGAGTTTGCTCTCTGTTTATAAGGAATGGGAGGGTATGCCTCAATAATACGTCATGTTGGAAATGCCAAATCCATGCGGAGATGGCAAGACATTGTCTGTTGATTGGAAACTTGTCTTCGGCATGAGCTTAATCTTATTATTCCAAGTTACTAGCATTGGAATGCACATGTGTCTTTTGAGCAACAAACTTGTCTCTCTTCACTTTCAGAGAATGTGGCTATGTATTCCGGTTATGATCAACTTGGATGTGAGGTCGCATTGACTGGAAAGCATGTTCGGTTACATCCTTCATGTTCATTGGTAATCTTTGCTCAAAGGCCCAGTTGGGTGGTTTTTGGGGATATTCTCTCTATATTCACGACAAGGGGGCCCATTGAAATGTCATCTCACCTTTTTGTTTTCTTACCCATGACACTTGCTCTGTCACTCCACATATGTGGCTCCTTTTATGAAATTAAGTTGCTCCGTCAGGAAAATATGTTGCCCTGTGTATGAAAATAAGTTGCCCCATATACACGATGTACCGAACAACTCCCGTTTCCGTCGTTTCTGACTACCAAGTGAGATGGATGAAGGGGACGGTCGTCGACATTCACGGCTTTCTGTTATGGATGCTTGGTTGGCCGACAACAAAGCAATGACTTGTGATGATTTGCCCGTAAACCATATGCGTGGGTACTGCGGGGTCATGTCACGCAATTCATTTCATAAGTGCCCGAGGACAGGCAGTGAACCGCCACCGCCAACGGTAAGTCCACGTGAAGATCAATGGCTCCTTCCTAGATTGGACTATACGCTTGCTATATACGACAGGCGTGGCAAACGACAATTTTGTCGAACCTATGTTGCAATACGATGCAAGTGAAGATGCTTATTTCAAACTAGACTGGAACCAATTTTCATTTGAGGGTGAAACCGGTGATTTACTTAACTAGCCTAACATGTTTGTACAGAGGAACAAGTTGGAAGCGAAATGTCGTAAGTACCTACTTAAGGTGCCTAAAGAACAGTCAGCACAGATGATGGCCGGAAGAAGGCCAAACCGTATCCATAACGACATGTGCGAATGGCTGCAGGTCGAGATTAATGCAATGTGCAAGTGACTAATATGTCAAGGCCTGATACTCAAGAAAGTGAAGGAAGCTGAAAAGGACGGCTTCAACCCCAGAGAGTCTATTAGAGGAATTAAAAGGGATCCACAGTATGCATCCGACCCCGAAGTATCTAAGTATTCCAATGACGAATAGGAGTAATTGTATTTTATTTCATTCTAGTAATTATAAATTGTGGTAGTATTGTTGTTGGATCTATGCAAGAACTTTATGTTTTGTTGCCGGAGATAGTTGCTCTGTGAATCCACATATGTTGCTCCTTCTATGAAATAAAGTTGCCCTTTGTGGAAATTAAATTGCTCTCTCTATGAAAATAAGTTACACCATATACACGCCAAGGGGGGCTAGTGAAGATAGGTTAGCTAACGGTTTGTTGGCCACGTAGGCCATAACTACCAATGATCTTGAAAGCCACAGGAATACTTCCATGATCTTGAAAGCCACAGGAAAGACATCATCTGGGAAGATGAACAAGATGGGGAAGCAATTGAGCTTGCCTTCAGCAAGAAGAAAATTGAAGCAAGAAAGAATTGGCTCCGGCACTTTGAGGTTTGAAGTTATGTGATGTATTCCTCAAATTTGTAAGTTCTCTTTTGGTTTGCAAAAGTTGTGTTTTCTAATGGGGACAACACTTTATTTGTTTTTGTCGTTGCAGCCTGGTACTTACCTTGATCAGAAGGAGAAGCTCATTAAGTACAGTGACTTCAGCGGTCAATACCTTCGATTACAAGTGGTACGTACGTATACACTCCACATCTTTTTTTACGAGATTCCTGTTCCCCAAGGATGATGACATCCTGTACTTGGTATGTTTTTTGAGTAGTAGTAAACAATTTATATTACGATGAAGTTGTTTGGCTTGTTGTATATTCATTTGCCATTTTCTAAAGGTACATGCCGATGATACCAATGTTAGTAGTCAACAGAAGTGAGGGAATTGAGACAGGATGGAGCTCCAATATTCTGAATTATAGCTCAAGGGATATAGTTGCAAATGTGAGCAACAGAACTGTTCAAAGCAACTACTATCATTCATAACTCAGCCTAATTAAGCCTCATTTTACTTAACGTTCTGAAAATAGTCATCAGAATAAGAAAGGGATTCATGTAAGTTATGAACATAGGTCCTAGCTCGGTCCATAAATATTGACAACATAGGTGATGATAGTTCAATGTAGAAATTTTCTAGATCCAGTATACACAATAGATTTAACCAGGGAAAAAAAAAGTATACACCTTAGAAATGGCCAGACATTGACCTATGAGACAGATATTGTAACGACCTGCTTTAAGAGGATTAGCAAAAACTGTCTCAAAGAAAGCTAGATATCAACCTTAATAACATTCATTCCATAAACGCAGGACAAAGTCGACCAAAAAGATTACACCTGGCTTCCAAAATAACGTTTACAAGAGAACTATTCAAGATGAGTTCACATCCACATAAGGTACAACAACTTTCCAAAAATTTATATCATAAAAGGTACTACGCCAAAAGGACACCAAGTCGTCCCTCATCTCCACTCCTACAGCTTGTCAGACCAGTAGTGGACCAAAACTCTATTTTGGATACCTGAAAGGATAGCATTCCCAATTGCTTCATTCAAGCGGAAAGCATAAAACAGTTTACACGAGCAAACATGGATCAAATAATACTTCTAATCATATTTAGCAAGAAACGTACTATTCTTCACAAACAATTAAGTAAGCAACAATATTTCAAGAAGCCATAAGGTTGCTTTCTTCGCAACCAGGAGTTATGACGGTACCGTGACCCTGTGAACATGGTACTTTCAACAATTTATACCCTGTTTGTGTACAGCAAACAGACAATTTATACCCTTCTTGTGTACATCAAGAAGAAAGCAAATCCAACCAACAATACAGCTATGACATGCTGTTGAAATTATAAAAAAAAAAACATGTTTCAAGCATCTTGATCCATAGCCACAACCGTCAAAAATTTGCAATATTTGCAGAAAAAGTATAAGTTTATTTTTTTTTTGATAGGCAACAAAATATTATTAGAACTCGACAAAGGGTACATCGAGAGGAGACCAATTATGGACCACAGAGGAAGAGGTACCATAATAGGCCTACAAAAGAAAGAAAAGAAAGGAAAAAATAACATTCAATAGAAATTGAATGAGCCTAGGAATAGAATGTTCCAAAATTCAGTGCTTCAATCCATTTGAGGAGTCGATGCCAACTGCCCAGCTCTAAAACAGAGGTAACTTCAATCATTTAAGACTACCAGCTTCATATTATCTTCATAACGTCTCCAAATTAGACCCGTTGGAACAATCAGCAAATGCAGATCAAATGTAATAGCAGCCAAAACATCATCAGTTGAACAAGGAATCAGCATCACATAAAATCTAGATCATCACTATTCAACCCAGCAAGAAGCTTCTCATCCCTCAACATATGGCCAATAGAAATAGGTGCAACACAATAAACACCTTAGCTCTTGAGAATCCCAGCAGCAGCATGAATCAGTAATCTATCAACTCATCATTCAGGAATCATAAGCCTATGAGAAGTAGATATACCCAAACTGAAGCACTATGACAGTTTACTTCAAAAGCGAAATGACCAAGCATCCAATATGGATTGAATGTATTCCAATGGTCAGCCGAAAGCAATAGTCTCATTAGAATGAAGTTAGGCTAATCCACACCAATTAGCTAACTTAACTAAAAACCGCAGTGGCACTTAACAGTCTAGCCTCAGAACAGAGAAAGCTAAAAAATTGATATCATTCTCTTAGCCCTTCAAACAGTGAAGTTAAAGATTAAAGAGGCTCCTATCAATATCACCTTGAGCTCTCTTCCTCTTGCACCCATTTCAGTAAAGTCATGCCACAGCTTTTAGCCCTCCTATTCTGTGGAGTTGAAAGAGTTTCAGAAAAATCTTCATCATGTCCATGACTTCATATCACTAATCTCCAGCTTTATCTAATCTCTTAGCCCTCCATAAAGATTAGGAGTTGATAAGACAAACTAATCAGCACAATCACATCATTCATCCTCAATTGGTGTATAAGTAGATCAGCTCCTTATTCAGTCCACGAATAACGGTCCCATCACTTTTCAGGCTTCTCCTCGAAAAAGATCAGGAATATATCAGCAAAAGTCCCTTCCTCATTCAGATCAGATCCATTAGTAGCAAAACGAGAAAAGCCAACACCCTAAGCTTTCTTTATACTTCATCATCTCCATGGCTTCATATTACTTATCTCCAACCCTCTGAATTCTCTTAGCCCTCCATATAGATTATGAGTTGAGAAGAGAAAAATCAGCACAGGAGAGGGGAGGTAGCCTCCTAGCCCTCCCAACAGGGGAGTTGACAAAGAGGCCAAATGCCAGGGGCCTTCCAAAACATATGCAGCTCATTGCAAACTCAATGATCCCACGAAAAGAATAAAGACTACAAACACATAAGGGGGACACACACACCACCCTACACTAAACCCTGAAAAAACCAATAGAGACCAAGCAAAACTCCTCCAACCTCACCACCCAGATCCGAACCAACCCAAAAAAAGAGCAACCCCAGACCACCCAGACCCAATCTCACTCCTGACAGCACAAAAGAGAAAAGGAAAGAAACAAAAACCAGACCTAAAGATTCAAAACACCAATCACAGCCCCACCCAGATAGCCCACCAAACAAAAACCAAGTGACAGTTTATTTTTAGCTAGCCACTTAAATGAAACAGCACTCACCTTAGAGATCCAAAAGACAAAAGCGAAAAGCCTCCTTCTCAACCTTGAGGTGGATACTCGTCTCCCGATCCTAGAATATGAATGACACTACACTTAGTATAATTCGAACTCCAACTCATGTTAAAATGCAAGTAAAATGCATCAATAAGTCTAGCCTATGATCTTCTTTTTAATCTCCATCCCTAATATGATAATAAATGAGACCAATGCAATAAAAATGATGGATGATGTGCTTCAATGCTCCAAAGATGATTCAATGAGGTTTGATACAAGAATTCCCAAGAATAAGGCTTAGTCCATGGCCAACGTGTACGGTTCTGACCATATCCAATACATAATCGTGAATTCTAAGAATTTCACTTAAACCGTTGAAAAGTTAACTTCTTCCTCTTCGAATCGACAGGTCATGCATCAAAAACGGAGTTCGGGTAACCTTACTACGGTCTCGCGATTATAATTTAACATAATACTAAAACTGGTGCAGAGACAGATTTTGGGTCAACTTTAACAGCAAATCTGTTATTGCTCAGGCATAACCACAGCACACGGTTTGCATCATTGGAAAGCTCTATGTGTCTAGTTTTCAGCAAAGCAAGCGGAATATGTTTTCGAGTCTCGAGCTAGGAGATATGACTGTTTTTCCAACTTGTGTCGGCGCAGACTGCTCAATTCCGAATTTGAGGGATGCTAGATTAAAATTTTCTATAGAGCTCAATACTTTTAACTAGATCCTGAAATTTTTACTGTAGATAGAAGACTCATAGAGGAAGTCTCAATAAAAATTTCATAATTTTTGAAGTTTAGGAACTGCCTCAACAAAACTCCTCAAAATCAGGTCAGATTCAAGGTTTCCCAATTCTGCAGATTTTCCAGAAAATTACGTCTTGTTCTTCCTTCGATTTTCAACTCTTAAACCCTTCCAAAATACTTCAAACTCACATCAAAACCTTACTAATCATGCTCAAACTCAGATATATTAAAGAGCTACTTCAATAACATCAAATTCACGCATCAAAACAAGTTCTAAACATGAAATTCAAGAGGTTCAATTAGGGTTCTTGAGCTTCTTTAAGATTTCAACCCAAACCCAAGTTCAACCTAAATCAACATCTAGAGCATGAATTCTACAATCAAAGCATGGTATTTAAGAAGAAACATGATATTCAAGAATAAGAAGAATGAATTACCAAGTCTAATCTTCAATTCAAAGCCAACAAAATTTTCCCTAATTTTCTCCTTCTTCTCTTCACCGCTTCTCTCTCTCTCTCTCTGTGTCGTTTTACAGTAGCAGTGAGGCAGTGGAAACAATGAGAATAACGTAGAAGGTTAATTAGGAAAAAAATTATCCCATGAGGTTGGGTGTATGGGTATAAATGGGCCATAACTCATCTTTTACCCTTCATTCCAACTACCAAGTCCAATCTTTTCTAATTAACTTAAGTAAACTCTCAAATTAAATCATGTATTGCTAGACAATTAATGAATGATATGCGGATGATAACACAACACATGAATCAAATAGCATGACCTATGCAACATAAAGTTAAATGTCATATGCGATGCACGTGAATGCTCAGAACGGGTGTTACAGACATAAGTAAATATTAGGATGACTGAGGAGAAATCTTGCAGGTGGGTAACTGATATATGAAAGAACGTCATCTTTGCTTTAGCTTGTACCAAGTTAATAGTGTAATCCTTCGTCCATATCAAGAGCATACTTTGTTACATAGAGAGCAACAAAATTTCATAAAAGGAGCAACATTAGGTGACTTAAAGAGCAACTTTTATATTTTCAGAAAAAAACAAGTTACATTACTTGAAGAATAACCACATTTCATACACACCAACACACAAGGGTAAAGGGACAACCATTGAGTGAGTAAAAACAAGGGTACCATTAGGTGACTTAAAGAGCAACTTTTATATTTAAAAAAAAAAACAAGTTACATGACTTGAAGAAGAACCACATTTCATACACACAAACACACAAGGGTAAAGGGACAGCCATTGAGTGAGTTCAAACATGGGTGACTGCCCTTAACAGTCCAGGGCATACTTTGTTACATAGAGAACAACAAAAGTTCATAAAAGGAGCAACATTAGGTGACTTAAAGAGCAACTTTTATATTTTCAGAAAAGAACAAGTTACATGACAGGAGGAATAACCACATTTCATACACACTAACACACAAGGGTAAAGGGACAACCATTGAATGAGTTAAAACATGGGTGACTGCCCTTAACAGTCCAGGGCATACTTTCTTACATAGAGAGCAACAAAAGTTCATACAAGGAGCAAAATTAGGTCACTCAAAGAGCAACTTTTATATTTTCAGAAAAAACATGGGTGACTGCCCTTAACAGTTCAGGGCATACTTTGTTACATAGAGAGCAATAAAAGTTCATACAAGGAGTAACATTAGGTGACTTAAAGAACAACTTTTATATTTTCAAAAAAAAACAAGTTACATGAGTTGAAGAATAACCACATTTCATACACACCAACACACACAAGGGTAAAGGGACAGCAATTGAGTGAGTTAAAACATGGATGACTGCCCTTAACAGTCTAGGGCATACTTTCTTACATAAAGAGCAACATAAGTTCCTAAAAGGAGCAACATTAGGTGACTTAAAGAGCAACTTTTATATTTTTAGAAAAAAACAAGTTACATAACTTGAAGAATAATCACATTTCATACACACCAACACACACAAGGGTAAATGGACAACCATTGAGTGAGTAAAAACATGGGTAACATTAGGTGATTTAAAGAGCAACTTTTATATTTTCCAAAAAAAACAAGTTACATGACTTGAAGGAGAACCACATTTCATACCACATTTCATTTCCTAAGCATCATTGGAACTTACCCAACTTACCCAATTAACCTTGAGGCCCTCCAGCAGAATTGGGGCGGCTGGTGAGCTGAGGAAAATCATTTCTATCAAAGGGAGCACCATCATTGGAATTTACATCATTCAACATTCCCATAGAACTAAGATTATTCATTGCTTGAATATGGCTTTGAGATAGTGGCCCACACCAGCAGTTGGGTAGGAATTTCCTAGCATGGAAATTTCCTGCGGAGAAGCAGAATCCAGCCAGTGTTATTTACTACGGATACAGAACAAGCATCAAGTAGCTAACTAGACATAACGCTTCTTCTTGTGGAGATAATAACGTCATCCAACAAGAATCACAAAGAACCAATGAGCCGTATTCAGCAGAGACATTCAGTTGAGAGTCAATTTCGACCCACAAGATACAATACTTAAGCAATAGGAGGAAGAGAAGGGATATCCAAAAAATCCCACAAATGGCCAACATAATGGGGTGTAGAGTGGACAAACTTCCTCTGAAGTACCTTGAACTTCCTCTAGGTGCAAGCCCAAGAAGAATTAGTACATGGCAGCCTATTGTGGATAGGATAAAGCAGAAACTTTCAACATGGAAAGGGAGGCGCACGACCAAAGGGGGTAAACTAACTCAGATTAAATCATCTCTCAGCAATTTACCTATCTACTTTATATATATAGGAGGATTAAACCACTAATCTTGGGAGCGTTGTGATTTCTAAGTTTTGCACCTCCAACTGACTTGTTGGAAGTGCCCCTCTTTTTTTTTTTGTAGTTAGTTTCCCTTTTACCATTTGGTCTCTTGCTCCTTTTTTGGGGTGGGACCTAAGTGGCCTCCTCTCTCGATGTACCATTGTCGAGCTCAATAAAAATTTTCCTTTTGCCGAGCAAAAAAAGTGAAAGAAAGTCTAAGAACTAACTTATAAAGAATGAGTTCATTGATAGTGTAATTTCAGGGTAGAGATCTGCTCCACTACAGTCACTTTAGTGGGGTTTTGCAAAAACACTGGAAACAAACTGCTGGGTATTCCCTCTTTCACATAGCTCGATATTTTTCACTTGCATAGGGAGTTCTATTCCCAAATTCACACAATTCTACAAAAACCAAAGCTCTATCCTTAAATATTACTATTGCACATAACTCAGAGCAAAGAAACAAATGTCATACAATAACAGCAAACAAAATTCATAAGGACATTTCACTAGAAAGTGACCTAAAGACAGTAGAATAATACCCATTTTTCTTGTAGTGATAGCTAGGTATACGGACCAGTTGTGAGCACTTCCTCAACCCATGCTCATTCTTAAGCAAATAAAACAATTCGATAGCAAGCTCAGGATCCTCAACTCCCAAATCACCAATAACCTCACCAACCTGAACCGAATTCAGCCTATCAACAAGTGTTTTCAAACGGAGGCTGCTACGTAAAGTTCTTTGCTTCATAACAAATCAAATATGTAAATATAACTAGATAGGCAGATTGTATTCTAACAAAAGATCACAACTCTGACCTTAGTGGGTATCTTAGTATTCCTCCTTTTGCCTCTCGACGATCTCCATACTCCTGCCTCCACAAGATAGGTTTGGACCCTTTTTCTTTTGGTGTATCCTATTTCTCTTTCTGTAAAACCATGAAAATTATCAAATCACATACCCATAGAAACCTGGCTGCCCAGTACATAAAATTAGGAAAGAAATACAATTTATGAGACTCCTAAAGCTTAGGAACACTTAGTGAAACAACTGAAGCTGAATCTAACTGGAGTTGAAGGTGATGATGTTCCTGACAAGAAGTAACCCCAGGAATATCAAACCTGCTTTCTTTCCCAATGATAGCACCTGTAACAACATTGAGAAAGTTATACTCTCCAATAGTTATAGATATCTTGAAAAAATTACTCCGTACTAGATTCATGAATAACAATGCTAGATTCACATTTCACACACCTCCTTTATATGAGTGTTCATTGACTCAATAGTCAACACAGTACAACAAATTACAAGAGCTAAGTTGGAGTTATCCATAAAAATGCATTAATTGTCAATGTGCCAACACTATACGGACAAAAGAAGATGTAGAAGATCTTTCCATGAGGAGAAATCTGAATCTTCCAACTAACTATCAAATAAACCACTTGCGCTACCTCAAGCGAACATAACTGGTGGTCCTAAGAGAAGTCTCATGTCCGAATATCAAAAGGTGGACCAAAAGTTTTCAATTCCTCGGATCAGAAAAAGAACAATTAACCATCAAAATAGCAGCATTAAGGAATCAAGTCACACCTTCAGCACTGTGGGATATCTTGAAACTGACAACATATTCTGGATAGATATGTATACCCACATTCATGTTCCGAACAATATAATGATTAGGATTTTCCAGATCATCAACTCCACTATCAAAGTTTTCACTACTGGGATGACATTGTTCAGATCCATGACGAACAAGTTCCACTTTCCCCAATATGACACGGCACAACACCACGTGTCGTACTCCATTTTTGTTGACATCACAATAACTTGCGCTGTAAAAACACAAAAGCTGAATCCTTCTCAAATTATCAAGAGCAATGGAACAATGAAAGAAAGAAAAGGACAAGCGGAATGAAATTTCTTAAATGGAACACAAGTTACACAACTCTCCATTGGATCATCAATATCAAGCCAAACATAATGTGTCTTTGTTTTTACAAATCTAAAAAAAAAAAGTGTAGAGCATACATTCAATGGAACGTTGAATTTGACCCATGTAGTTCTATTCTGAGTTGTATTGCGTAATACTGCCTGACGGGCAGAGTGTTCAAGCCTTGTCACTTGTCAGGGAAACAATCAGTATATTTTAGTGATCAGGAAAATATGTGTCCATCATTTTCATACATGTGCTTCTCATGAAAAGGTGATAATGGCCCATTGTTCACTAGTCACTATATGTTTTGTATTCACGGTTATCATCCTGGGACCTGGACTACTTTGCGTTGTTAGCATCCTATGCTTTGAACGTTAGGATGTATTTGGATCAAGCATTTGAGGAGGGATAAAATGATGCAAAAGAAAATGAAAGGGAAAAATCTTTCACCTTTTCGTTTCCCGCTAAAAAATCCTTACATCCAATTAGATCCAAATGCAGCTTAAGTGACATGTTATGCTAATTAGGAACCTTTCCCTTACTTAACGATGTAGACTAGTACCCCTAACAATTGTTGCAGTTCTGTGATGCTTGTCCAGTGTAATAAAAACCCAGTTCCTAAATCCAGAATCTTCAGACCCCATGATGTTCATAGAAGATTTTACCCCTGTAATACTGACTTACTAAGTTATCTGGATTTCATAGCCCATATACAGCCACTATTCAAACTTTTCCTTACATTTGAGCAAAAGGATTAGGAATGGATAAATTTAGATTTAAGCACAAGTTTCAGTAAAGGGCAGTTGTAAAATTGAAACCCATGAAATAGACTTCAACATTAGGAACGAGATAAGGGGAAAATAAACAGTTGTCCATCTCAACTGGACTGCAAAATCAGTAAAGAAGTATTCAGTATAAAAATAATTTGATGAGCGTTTGAGTAAAAGAGTAGAGAGGCTTTGCAGGGAATGTTTACGCGAATTCAATATTCAATTCAGAAGCATTGCTATTCTAATTTTTTTCCGATTGTTCTCGTATCAATTTAAAGGTTGATTCACTAGGTTCTTGATGTGTGACAAAAAATACAAAAAAATAGACATGGAAGTGGTTTGTTTTTTTACCAAAATAATAGCACCGACCTTTACAAAAGGCCAAAGAATAACAAAGGATGTGGAGTATCTAATTTCAACCATTTCAAAATCAAGTTTCTTACAGAAATCTAGTAACATGTAAAAGATCTGAGCATAAAGATCAACCATTTCCCTTCAACAAGATCAACCCACACACAGAGACAATTGAGATCCCCATCAATTAATACAGAAAAAAATTCTGAATATCGGACAAACAATAATAATAAGATGATGAAAAACAATGGTGAAATACTGTAGAATAAACACATATGAGAGGAACCAGCCATTATCTCATACAAATATTGCCCAATAATCAACAAAAAATTAAAATTTATGAGAGAGAGAGAGAGAGAGAGAGATGGGGGAACCTGGTGGAAGGGAGAGAGCGTTGGAGTGAGGAGCAGATGCGGCTGTATCGCCGGGGTTATTTCGGACCAGACGAGCACAGAGGAGATGATGGAGAGCACAGACGAGATTAAGGGGGAGCAAACCCTAGGGAGGAGGTGATGGTGTTTACGTTCCTGTGGAGCAGAAGGGTTTGCTTCAGTGGGGAGGGGACTGGGGAAGCAGGATCACTCCCTGGGAGACATGAACGACGTCGGCTTGGAACAAAGGGGTAATTTTGTCCATTTATGTTTTGATTCCCATGTATGGGGAATTATTTTTCTCCTTCTCATCACTTAAGAATTTCTAAAAAGTAGTCCATGAGGTGGGCAATATTTGCCCCTCCTTCCACTGATCAGCAATTTTCCCTAAATGATACTGTAAATGTTTTGAGATGGAAGTTTGAAGAACTATTTCTCACTCTTCAAATTTGAAGAGAGAGAGAGAGAACTACGCCAAAAAGTAGCTACCTTCCTTGAGATGCATTTAACCATCCTAGACAATTCAAAGGCAATTGCCACAATCAACCGCGGCTGAGATTAGGTAGCTTTTTCATCTCCCCTGAAAGCTGAATTTTGGGTGTACCCTTCTTTTTCTTTCCTGTAGTGGCTCGGAGGCGAAACTAAACTTTCAACAAACATAGCAGCGTCATGGCCCCAAATTTTCTTAGTGTTTGGAATGTACCAATCCAATATTTTGTTACCATGGTATGCCAAAATCTTGTCAAAATAGAGCCCCCATTGCAGTAGGCAATTCCGTATCACTTATACAACATAACGGAACCATGATATCACCTCCATACAATCCATTAAATGTAGATATAAACAAACTCGTTGTTAAAGCATCCAACTCCAAATCAATTGGCAAAGAGTGGAGAGGCTGTCCAGGCTCATATACTAGTTTTGAAGGAGATATTTAACCGATGTGGGACAAATCCCAATACTCCTCCGCACGTGCGACCCCTGACTCGCACGTGGAGAGATCAACAGAGGATCCGGAACACACGGATCACAATGAAATAAAGTGCAACTATGGCACAAACAAAGGGGAAAAGCCTCTGAAACTCTAGCTCTGATACCATGTTAAAACATTCAACTCCAAACCAATTAGCAAAGAGTGGAGAGGCCGCCCAGGCTCATATACTAGTTTTGGAGGAGATATTTAACCGATGTGGGACAAATCTCAATACTCGTCCAAGATTCCTTTTGGCCGTATTTCTTCATCACTAGTACCTCGATTATATTATATAGATTGCTTATTGTATGCCGAACCAATGAAAGGCATCCATTTAAAACTCCCAAACCAAGTATACTATGATTCTTTGTTCCGTCACCCTTGGGCATCGGCACCTCCGCAAATTCATTCGTCTGTGGAACAAAATAAACAATCAAGTAGTGGTCTGGTGAGAATCCTTCACTCCTTTCTGTCCACAATTTGCTTTTGAAGCTTCCAACCAAAAAGATATGACCTTTTCTGATTACTACCTTGTAGTCATCCGTAGAGGAGTCGTAACAAAGCCCAGAAACAGCAATGAAGCCGTAGAGATCGCTCAACGGCTTGTGGGAAAGCACTTTCTTGCAACATCGTGTTAAGGGATTCCATAGGAACAAGTCATCATTACCGTTTAATAGTAACAACCCCTTGCACGAACCCCTAATTTCTTTGATACGTTGAGCAAACTGTAATGGTTTTGGTCTATGGATCTCCATTACCGAACCATCATCATTTATACGGTGCAAGGAAAAATCCGGTTCATTACAATTTGACACGACGATTACATGTTGTCTTTGAACAGAAAGACTGAATTTCAGATCGGATATCAAGAAACACCAACTCTTTGAAACGCACCTGAATCGGAGAAGAGACTTGACTGGTAATTTTGAGAGTATCTGAAGGATTATCTCTTCCGGAACTGAAAATTGATTTTTCGGTTTTGTTTCCGGTTCCTCTGTTCTTCCCTGAACCATCTTAATTATTCCTTGAAAAACTGTTAGACATCATAGTGATACTAGGGTTTTTTCTCGTACTGGACACAGAGTATAAATATAAGGGCCTGCAAGTGCAAGGTTTTAAACTCATAATGGGAAGAGAAAATCTTATTTACGGAGGAGCAGTAAATAAATTTTATGTAGTGGGCCGAAATATCCGAGGGGTTCAAAGGGTTCAATAAGTTGCATTGTGGACCCATCGTTCAGTTGTCTCAGTTCGTTTAAAGATGAAAAAAGGCATCTTGACACGTCACCCCGACCGTTTACTGAACAATAGGTGGACCTGAGGTTGTTCACCGAGCTTCAGCTGTTCTTCCGAACGTATGTTTCTGGTTTCGTTCGGTAACGCAACCAGTCTCTCGGTAAGATATCTTCTCCTTCTGGGTCATCAATTACTCGGCTGAAGAGATTAACGTTCGGTAAGTTCGGGGGATTCCTCGGATGTGTTTGTTGAGAAACGTTCTGGAAGCTCTTGTTGATAAGACCGATAATAAGCACGCTCGCCTCTCTGATATTTGATGGGACATCTCTGCAAGATGTGACATCTCTGACATCGACCCACATGGGCCTACAAATCTCGAAGGGCGGTGTTCATTAAATGCTCCTGACATGTGACGTCATCCGAGCGTAGCAACGCGCGTGAAGTGCACCTCCACCTTGTCCAGCACTCCAAACCTGTGCCTATAAATAGAAGAGTATCCCTTCTAGGGCAAGGGTCGAAAAAAATACACTCTCACTCCTTCCTCCTAGAATATTTCTTACCCAACTTCTTTTCCCCTCCTCCACATTCTGACTTGTTCGTCGGAGCTTCTACCCGGAGGAACATCCCCCTCCGGTTTGTAGGTACACGGCGTTCCACATCGCTCCCCTACAGATCTATAGCAAGAAGGGAAGGTTCAAGAGGTCCAAGGTTAAATCAGCCCCCCCACAGTTTACGGTACTCAATCTCGGCCGTCCAATAGTGTTTTGGACGGCTGAGATTGCGCGGAGCTCCAATGGGAAATTCATATATTTGCGCATGCAAGTTGCAACTGCTAGGGTTTAATTATGCTGGGTGATTTCAAGAGTTGGGTTGGTGACTGGTCCTTGGGCGTGTAATCCGTCCAGATAATTGGCCCATATTTCCAAAAACACCAGTCCAATCTAGAAAATGCACCATTAAAGAGAAGCCCACACTTTAGTACCTGGGAATTAGAGGCAGTTATTTGGATTGGCCCGTAATTTTGTGTAAAAAATGGGCATGGTGGTTGTTCTAAATTGTGGGCCAATAAGTGATCGAAACAGTTTTGTTTTTTTAGCTGGGTGATCCTTTGACAAGTCTACTTTTAGTCATAGAGCTGTATTTAGTCGTTCGCGAATTATTCGAGGCTCGGTTCCGTAAAGTCTCGTTTGAGTTCGATTCATCAACTAAAAGAACCAAACGTAAGCCTCAATTTTAGGCTCGTTTTATAAACAAACCGAACATGAACTTAACAGTATTTGGCTCGATTAGGCTCGCGAATTTAGAGTATATGTATACCATGAAAATTTTATATATGTACATAATGAAAATTTTAGAACTTGTACAACTACTAAAAACTTATTTTTGTATATGTTTTTATCATTCTATACATGTATGACCGTATTTTATGTACATATTTAAATTTTATTTGTAACTTTAAACCTGTATGAGAGCATAAATATATAATATTATTAGCTTGTTAAGACTCGTGAAGGAGCTTGAGTAAGACTCAAACCTAAGCAAGCTTGGCACGCCAATTTTTTATTGAGTTCGGTTCGAGTTTGCTAAAAAACTTAAGAAACGGATCTGAATATTCTAATATTCAACTCGATTCGACTTGTTTACCTCAAAGTGTTCCATCTGGCTTAATGTGTGAAGGACCAATCCCAACATCCATTTAAGATGAAACAATTTTGTGCTCTGTGAGCATTACCCTATCTTCCAGTACAAATATCGATCCCACTTCTAAGTTTGCGGATCTCACACACAATTGTGTGAAGGGAGAATAATCCTACAAGGCAGGGCCAGCAGGGGTGCCAACCGTTCAAAACGGTGCCATGTTTGGCACAAGAAACCACTACCTTTGGTCCCTGCTTGGTGCCCATTAAATGGGCAAGAGGACATTAAATCAAGATCGAGAATATAAAACCAAACATCGGATTCAGCTAATTTTTTTTGCAAGAACTCATAAAAAAAATAGTTTGTAAATAATGAGCGGCTTGAATCATCTTTGTAAGGCCCATTTGAAAATCAACAAATCATTAATTTAAAATTAAGTGTATCACTACTTCGAATTCTGGAAAAAAAAAAAAACCCTTATTGATAGCAGATTGAGCTAATTTTTTTTATGAACTAATAAAAAAGTATTTTAAGAATAATGAGCAGTATGAATCATCTTTGTGGAACTCAAAATGGGCCTCACAAAAGTTCAATAAATCATTTATATAAAATTTAGTTGGGTCCAACAAAGATGATTCTTAAAATGCAAATGCAAAATCCACTTGGTAAACTATAGAGATCGATTTATTTACTTACTTTTTTTGTTACGAAAGTAGTACTACGAATGTGATTATGCTTCGATTTATCTCTAGAGTGGCTAGATTGACTATGGGATGGCATGGAAAAACAGAGGTCTTTGGTCTTCCAAAGATAAGAGATGCCAATTTTAAGAACTTATTTTCTCAGATAGATAACGAGGGACATAAGAATTCACGGAGGTCAATAAGGCACACAAAACGACAAGAAGTTAAGCCATTTTCAAAATCAAAACTTGGAAAAATTACGTATTTTCTAAATTCAGGCACGTAATTGTCACAATAGTATTTGTGTATGACGAAGTGTTGTCTTTGCTCAGCGATAATAACCACTAAGAACCAATCAACTTATGAACTTCCACTTGCTTGTCTCCACTCAAGGCTTAATTTCCATGTACTCTTCCTCTTCTCCGTAGTGGCTGGGAGGCGAAACTAGACTTTCGACAATAGTAGCAGGGTCTATATATCTACTGCCATTAGGGATTGGAAGGGATTGGAAAAATCCCTTGCGATTTTTTATTAAGACCCCACGCCAAAACCCCGTGAATTTTGGGCCCCAAACGGAAACGCAATACCATATCTTTAATATAACACAGTGGAACCAATTTATCCTTCCAATACAAAAGAGTAATCTATGGTATAATGAACAATCTCGTCCAAGATTCCTTTTCGCCATATTGCTTCATCACCAGTACCTCTATATCATTACACTTATTGCTTCTACACTGAGCTAAAGAAAGACATCCATTTAAAACTCCCAAACCAACTTTATCCAAACCAAGGATACTATCATACTATTATGTTCTCTTGTTCCGTCACAATCAGGCATCGGCACCTTCACAAATTTATTTGTTTGGGGAACAAAACAAACAATCAAGTTGGTCGCTAGTGAGAATGTATCTTCTCCGATATTGCTTTTAGTAACCAGCCAATGCAAGTGTTCATCGACAAGAGTACTTGACACTATCTCCTTATAGTAAGGGTCGCAATTTTTTGTCCACGATTTGGTTCTGCAACTTCCGACCATACAGGCCATACCGGTTTCACCATCTCTAACCCACGTTACTACCTTGTAGTCATCCGTAGAGGAGTCATAACAAAGCCTAGAAACATCCATTATTGAGCTGTCGGAATATTGTTTCAAAAACTCGATTGAAAGCACCTTCTTGCAACATCCTGTGAACGGATTCCACATGAACAAGTCCTCCCTAGAATTTAATAGTACCAACCCATTACACGAACTCCCAATTCTCAGACATCCAGAAAATTGTAATGGTTTTGGCCTTGGGATCCATTATCGAACCATCATCATTTATACAGTGCAAGGAAAACTCAGGTTGATAATAATGAGACGCAACGATTACATGTCGTCTTTGAACAGATAGACTGAATGGTGGATTGGATATTAAGAAACGCCAATGCTTCGAAACGCACCTGAATCGGAGAAGATACCTAATCGGTAACTCCAAGAGTATGCAAAGGATGATCTCTTCGGGAACGTCTGGAAATCAAGTTTTTTTGTTCTGTTTTCGACTTTCCGTTACCTCTGTTCTTCCTGACTCCATCTTAATCCTTTGAAAAATGATACTGGAAATGACAATGTTGGTAGTGTTTTTTTTTTCTCTACCTAGAAACAGCCCATAAATATAGGAAATGGCTTGTATGTAGTGCAGTCCAAGTAATCGCTATCGTTGGTTACGTTGTCAAAGGTCCAAATTTGTTTTGATACTTTTACCAGTAATAATATTCAAAAGATCCGAACCATCAATTGTCAATATGAACGGTTCAAATTAAACTGTACACACGGATCCAAAATATAAGGTAGAGGACTTCCGTGAGATATTGAATATTGGTGCATGCAACTGCTTGGGTTTAATCATGATTGGTAGTTTTAAGGTCCATAATAGCCTCTTTGGATTCTAATAGCCCAGTTTATTATTGAGGTTCTTTTGATGGGTCTATTTTTGTAATTACAAGGGAAAATAACGGCACATGACGTGTTTTGATAATTAATACCCACCAAGGCCACCACAAGTCTGCGCCACCAACCAAAATATGGTTGTGTTTGTCCAACCCCAGCACCAGTAAATATGCGTTTTGTTCTTACTACTTCCTAAAAGCGTGATCAGCATATGGTCTGTATGGATACTAGGCTTTTCTTTTTTCTTTTTCTCTTTGAGATTTGATATGGCAGAAATTGAACACTCATCAATCAAGATTCATGTGGAAAACTAATTAAGAAATGTACAACACAAGAGCAAATCAAGAAAGTTATAGGAGTTTCGGATTCAGGGCCAACCTATCAGAAAATAAATTGATTTGATTGAGACCTATTTGGAAGGGTTTAGAAGCTCCAACTTCATTCTTGGCTAAATGATTTATTGAGCTCAGATTCATCTTCATCTTCATCTTCGTCTTCAGACAAATAGAGAATGTTCTTGGGGTTGGATTCTTTTTTCTTTTTTTTCCAAAAACGATTGGAGCAATACTTATTACTGGATTCGAATTTTCTGCCTTCATTATTTTTTTTTCCTTCTAAAAGTCAGGCCTGGTTCCCCAAAGAGCTTTAGGTTTTTTTAGTTTTGTCCTTATTTAATTTTTTTGGCATTTTATAATTTTTGCGCTAAACTTTTGTGAATTATTGATTGGTCTGGACGAGTGAAATCCGAAAAGTTAAAAAAAAATTCTTTTACCCTAACATTTTTGGAAATACCCAAGATAAAACTAAAAAAAATATTAATTTTTTAGTTTCCATTTCGTCTCAACAAGACGAAACAATAATCCACAAAAGATTGAAGCAAAATTAACCAACGCGAAAAAAAAATTGAATGTAAACAAAATTCACAAAGTCCAAAAAGACCCTAAAGCTCTTAAAGGAACAAGCCGTCACTATTAGCTTTTCATAGTAATTGTTGGGATAAATTGTTCGTCCTAGCAAGAGAACTCGAAAAAATAAAAAAATATGGACCAAAGTTGAAAAAATACATACTCCCTCCATCCCTTTTCAAGTGTCCTGCTTTGTAACTCCAACTTATTAAAAAGACATCATCATTATACCTTTCACATCAACTTTTTCCTCCATTTTTCCTACTTACCCATCATCATTACACTTTTACTCACTAACTTTTCAAAATGGAATCTACTTTTAGGGACAAAATAGACAATGCACCAACTTTACAAAATGAACACTTACTAAGGGACAGCCCAAAATGGAATACTGGACTGTAAATAAGGGACGGAGGGAGTATAAAACTATACTGTAGAGAAAAAAAAATCAATTGTTTGGTGTTTTTTCGTCTTTAGTCAAATTATTTCTTAGTTTTTATCATAATTTTTTTACTTTTAGACTTTTCTCATATATCGAGACGGATGATCAATCCGAAAAATAAAGCTTAAATGAAAGAAAAAAAATATCAAAATGAAAAATAAACATAAACTCGCCCAAAATGTCCAAGACATTGAGAGAAAAATATTTTGGGCTAGTTGGTCTAAAATCATTTATTCAGATTTTATTTGAATGGTAATAGAGGCAGGCCGAGCCCAATTCAATCCAATAAGCCCAAGTGGCCCTCTTGAATACCCAATTGCGAAAACCATAGTGTATAGTGATCACGCTTTCAAAATTTTGCGGCTAAAAGTAATTTGGTTCGGCCAGAGTAATTCTTTGACTGTCGTGTATAGTAATCACGCTTTCAAAACTTTACAGCAAGGAGTAATTTTTTGCGACCAGGAGTAATTCTGTGCGGCCACGAGTAATAAGTTGCAGCCACGAGTAATTCAATGCGTCCAAGAGTAATTTTTTGCGGCCTAGAAAACAATTCTGCGCGGCCAAATGCAATTTTAGGCGGCCAAAAGCAATTATGCGCGGCCAAGTGCAATTATACACGGCCAAGTGCAATTATGCGCGGCCAACTGCAATTCTAAGCGGCCAACTGCAATTATGAGCGGCCAACTGCAATTTTATGCGGTCTACTGCAATTATGCGCGGCCAACTGCAATTTTACGCGGCCAATTGCAATTCTAAGCGGCCAAGTGCAATTTTACGCTGCCAATTGCAATTATGCGCGGCCAAGTGCAATTATACGCGGCCAAGTGCAATTTGTTGTGGCCAAGAACAATTCTGAGTGGTCAAGTGCAATTCTTTGTGGGAAGAAGTAATTCTATGCAGCCACTAGTAATTCCTTGCAGCCACGAGTAATTTTTTGCAGTCAGGAGCTATTTTTTGCGGAAATAATAATTCTTTAAGGCCAGGAGTACGTAGTTCTTTGTGGGCAAGAGTAATTCTTCGACCGTTGTGCATAGTAATCACGCTTTCAAAATTTAGCTAGGAGTCTCAACACATGAGCTTTAATACTTTAATTATAAGCTTCTGAACAAACAAAAGACATGCATGAAATGCTAAGTTCCTTGATAGCTAGGAGTCACAACACATGACGCGGTTGGGTGGTCCTTCCGGAATATGAAGAGTAAATTTGCAGTTAGTTGCACCCTTCGGAAGACATGAGAAATCATCACTCAAGCTGAAGAAAATGTGGCCAATCTTTAGTAGTGACAAAAAATTGTCATCCTCTCCAATACCATTACAATTTCCAACAAGTACTTCACGAGGTTCAACTCTTCTTCTTCATCGCCCCGGAATTCGTGAATTTCAACCGTCTTGAGGCTAAGGAGTAAACATTCAGGCACTGGCATCCAACGGTACTTGGAGCTTGGTTCCTTGTAAAGGAGCTGCAGTTCCTCAAGGCGAACGATTCCCTAATTAAAGTGAGGAAAAAAAGAGTTCCAATATCTCAGGTATATAAAGCAAAAAAATTGAGGAATGTCATACTAACATATATACTAGCATATAAGCATACCAATCTTACCTCTCGAAAGATGAGAAATTCTAGTTTAGGTGAACTTTCAAGAAAATCCGGCAACAATTTCAGCCCATTGAGGCCATCAAAACCCAGCTCTAGATGGACTAAGTTACCAATGCTGTGTTTGGATGAGTTTTTTAGAAATTTTTGAGGAATTTTTTATGAGAGTAATGATTAGAAGTAGAGGTAATGAGTGGAGAGAGATAGAGAGAGAAATGAGAATATTGATTAGAAATAGGAGTAATGACATGATGAGTATAGTTGAGAGAGTGTATAACAAGTATTAAGTTATTGTCTGATAAGCACCCGACAATGTATTAAAGGGTGCGTTAGTGTCTAGTCTTAGTTACGTTTGTTATTTAATTAATTGTTTTTAGTTACTTTTGCTCGTAAAGTAGTTTGGTGGCGTTTTGTAGAAAACTATATTAAAACAGGGACTCAAAGCAAAGGCATCCCAAGCAAGGCATGGCTGCCCGGGCCAAAACAATGATCAAGGCAGGCGTGACCAAATGGCCCGAGCAAGAGCGAGCAAAGCAGCCAAGGGTGGCCCGATGCCAAGGCAAGACCAAGCCAAGAAGCAAAGTCAACGCCAAGAGGCAAGCAGTCAAGGCCAGGAGATAAGGCCTCGCCATCGATGGCTGATATCCTGGACATCGGTACCGAGTGGCTACAGTCAACGCAGTCAACAGAAGATAGGAGCTCGGCATCGATGGCAAGGATTTGGGACATCGGTACCGAGCAGCTATCTGGGACAGCACCTAACCACTTCGCCATCGATGGCTGATATATGGGACATCGGTACCGAGCGCTTAAATGTGTTTTAAGGCCATTGCCATCGGTACCGAGGCCTTAAGGGGGAATCTTTGGGGAATATTCCATCTGCGTACTCAGGGGCTATAAAAGGGCGTGATGTCACTTGTACGAAGAGCTTTTTTTTTAATAAACACGTAGGAAATTAGATTTGTACCCGTTTTTTAGATCTAGAGCTAGATTTGAATTGTTCTTCATGTTCTTGAGTGTTCTTATTTTCCAGCCCTTAATTTCTGCATTTTCAACTCTTGTAAGTTAATTTTTGCTACTCTCTCCTTAATTAAAGTTGTTTAGTTTCTCCCGATCTATCTTTCCATCTAATTTTCTCTTAGGCTTGTATTTACACTTATGCTAAGTAGATTTTTGCTTGCTCTTATCTTTTTAGATATGTGTGAGTAGTTTCATAGGGTTGGGTCATGGGGTGACTAGCACCCCATGGCTTGAGTAAAAATTGCATTTTTCACCAAAAAGTTTGCAACTTTGTTTTGGAAATTGATGTGGGGCTTGGATTCGTTTGTCAAATTACCGAGGTGATAACCTCCTTGATCATGTGTAGGTGAGAGCTTCGCCTACTCACCACACATGATGCTTGGAGCTCGGTCGCTCGAGGTGTTTGCTAAATGGATTCTATAGCTAGCTTGATTTTTGAACCTTCTTATCTTCCGGGTAAAACTGTGTATTGGGTGAAAAATGTAGTTTAGCTCGAGTCGTGGGCGCTAGTAATTCCTAGACCTAACCTTCCTTTTATCTAGTTTATTCTCGTTTAATTTAGCCTTTTTACTTTCCACCGCATACGAAAAACCAAGTTGGCTGACTAAAAGCCGGAAACCATACTCGCATCTACAATCCAGAGAAGCCGTATTATTTATCCCTTGGGTACGATCCCGGACTATCGGATTTATTATGCTTCAATCGGACGCTTATGCCCTACGCTTGGGGTGACCTCTCTTTTGATACATCGAGAAGTACGAAGCATTTTTGGCGCCGTTGCCGGGGATTTCTTATTATGGCTTTATGGAGGCTCGACAAACCATTGTGAGTATTCCGCTTCTTTCTTTTAGTTGTAGTTAGTAGTTTATTTGTTAGTTGCTCGTATCTAATTCGGTGGATACCTCTAACCTGGTTTCATGCCAAACTTGAGGTGTAACGAAGCCGGAGTAGATATTGAGTTAGTTAGTTAGTTAGTTTCATTTAATCTGCATTGTTGAGCCGAGGCGGTGGCATAACCCCTCGCACTTTCTGTTTGTCTTGTTGAGGTGGCGGCCTAGCCCCTCCGGTCTGTTAGTTTGCTGGTAGATTAGTTGGTAGTTTTGCTTGTTTATGCCTGTTGTGTATCGGAGCCCAAATTCCAATCGGCTTCACCGTTCTTCATCGCCTCCGAGAATCCGTAGCATTGCCAGGGCGTATCCTGCCCACTCTCCACCGCGCAAAGTAAATCGAAATCGCAATCAAAAAGGCCCATTGGCCGACGAAGTTCCAGTTCGCTCTCTTCGTGATTATTTGAATCCAGAAAGGGCTCCGTCTGTATCGCCTATCGTTATTCCTACTCCGACTGCTGGGACTACATTCGAATTCAAGTCTGAGTATCTTCGGGTTATTCCAGAGTTTCGGGGGCGGGAATTGGAGGATCCTCATTTGCATATCCGGGAGTTCGAAAATATTTTGCATTCCATTTGTCCCGCTCAGAATCAACTTGACCAAGCTCGCTTGAAGCTGTTTCCCTTCACTCTTAAGGATAAAGCGAAGCAATGGTTCAATTCCTTGAAGCCTAGGTCCTTGCGCAATTGGGGTGAAGTTCAGGATGCTTTCACTACAAAGTTCTTCCCAGCTAGCAGGGCCAAGTTGCTTATTGATCAGATCCAAATGTTCAAGCAAAGGGATGGAGAGACGTATCACAAGTATTGGGAGCGCTACAAGGATTTGCTTATGTCAGTTCCACATCACAACCTCCCATTATATCTCAGAGTTAACTATTTTTACACGAGATGTTCTCAAGAGAGCAAACAACTCTTGGATACAATGGGTGGTGGAGATTTTATGGGAAAGACACCAGAAGATGGTTGGGACTTCTATGAGATACTAGCGGAGAAGACTCAGACTTGGCAGCTTGCTGATCCTGGGGATAGGGCGATGTTCAACCAAGGCCCTTCAGGTTCTGGGAAGTTTTCTATTTCGGGGCATACGGCCTTTGAAACACGTTTGGAGGAGATCTCTCGTAAACTTGATAAGTTGGAGATTAAGAGTGCTCAGTCCCAAGAAGTGAAGGCGGTACGCCAAGTGGAGCGCCAAGTGGAGGAAGTGTGTGTTATTTGTGAGATGGTGGGCCATTCTACAGAATCTTGCCCTAATATCCCTGCCTTGAAGAATGTGATAAATGAGATTGTCCCAGAAGAGGTGCATGCTGTGCAAAGATTTGACCCTTATTCTCAATCCTACAACTCGGGGACTCGACAACATCCCTCTTTCCGTTGGGGTCAATCAAATGAGGGAAGCTCTTCTCAAATGCAACCTCCTGCTCAACAGTTGCCTTGGAAACAACAAGCCCAGAATGCCTTCCGTTTTCCTCAAGCTCAAGCTCCGCCGGGGTTTGCTCCTCCTGCTCCATTTCCTCAAGCAAGTCAATTCCAACAGCAGCCTACTCAATTTCAACAACCTTATCAGTTTCAACAACAACCCCCTAAGCGTTCTTGGGAAGAGCAGTTTGGTGCCCTCTTGCAAGGCCAGAATACTTTCAATGAGCAACAGACCCAAATGATGAATGATATTCGGAATCAATTGGGCAAATTGACAACCACTGTGGGGATATTGCAGTAAGAAAGGGGGAAATTCCCAACTCAGCCTCAGCCCAACCCACAATCAACTTCCAATCCGACTTCCCAGGGTGTGCACTTTGCTAGCTCCTCGGTGATTTTCCCCGAGCAAGCAAAGGCGATAATCTCCCTTCGAAGTGGAAAAGTGATAGACAACCAAGTGAAGATGCCCTCGGATCCTATCTTGTTATCTCCTCCTATTGATCAGTCAAGTCCAACAATCCTTGGGGAATCTCCCAAGGAGGCAAGTGAGGAAGCTCTAGAAGAAAGGGAGAAGGAAAAGGGTAAAGAGAAGGAAAGTGTACCAGACCCTCGAGTTGTTCCAACACCGGCACCTTATCCTCATCGCTTGAAGGCTTTGGCGAAACCGAATCTTAATGCGGAGTTGCATGAGTTGTTTAATCAAGTGAAGATCAATATCCCCCTTATGGATGCGGTCAAGCAAATCCCCTCTTATGCTAAGTTTCTTAAAGATCTATGTACTCGAAAGCGGAAGTTGAACGTTCAAAAGAAGATCTTTTTGACCGAACAAGTGAGCTCCATTATTCAGACGAACATTGCACCAAAGTACAAAGATCCGGGAAGTCCCACCATTGCAATTACCATTGGAGATAAGCGTATCGAACAAGCCTTGCTCGATCTTGGAGCAAGTGTCAATCTACTTCCGTTCTCCGTCTATCAAGAACTTGGGTTGGGGGAGATGAAGCAAACTCGAGTCACCCTTCAGTTGGCCGACCGGAGTGTTCGCATTCCAAGGGGGGTAGTGGAAGATGTCTTGGTGCAAGTTGGTCAGTTTATCTATCCAGTGGACTTTGTGATTCTTGACACGACTCCGACCGACTCTTGTGCTACTTCTACTCCAGTGATCCTTGGGAGACCCTTCTTAGCCACGGCGGATGTAGTTATCAACTGTCGGAACGGAATGCTTAACATGACCTTCGCTAACATGAAGATGGAGGTTAATGTTTTTAATCTAGGCAGTCAAATGGGGGATGATGAAAACGTGAATGAAGTGAGCTTTATTGACTCTTTGGTGGAGGAACATGTGGATGAGTTGCTTTATAGTGATCCTTTGGAAGTCGCTCTTACAGCCGAAGAGGCTAAATTTCTTGAATCTTCCGAAGTGAACTATTTGTACTCTTTGATGAATGAGGATGAAGCTTGCGCACTAAATGCTTGGAACCCAAAGTTTGATGAATTTGAGGAGCTACCACCGATCGAGAAGAAGGTTCTTCCCTCTCTTGTGGATCCCCCTCTATATGATGATCCGGGGGGAAAATGCCTCACCGCTAAAGTTGTCTTTTTCGATCTCCCGTATCTTGACCCTTCCCTAGAGGAATTACTCCTTGCTCATGAGATGAACATGTTTGAAATGTCGGGCATCTACTATGATGATCCGTTGGCAAAACCTCTCACCGCTAAGGAAATGGATGCCGAAGTGGATTACTTGTATGCGTTGTTGGCTAAACAAGATGCATGTGAGCCTATTCTTGAGAAGTTACCAATCATAGAAGTAATTGATTTTCTTGGTGTTGATGATTTGCTTGTGGTTTACCATCCTTATATTGTGGATTTTGTCAACAACTTGAAAATTGATTTTGTTTGGGCTATGCACTTGGTGGAACTTAAGTTTTTAAAACGAATTCAGCAATTGCTTTACTCAAAGTATCTTATCTTGTGGCATGGTCGAGTTCAATTCTTGGTAAAGAGTGTAGCTTGGAGTGCTCTGTTTTTTCTAATAGTTATTAATGGTGTGCTAAATGTTCGTAGCCTGTGTGCTCACGCACTTGGCTCTATATTGTATCTTGCTTGGTTACGATCTTAGGGGACGCTGGACTTCATTGTTTGGCGGAGTCGAGCTGTGACTTTGACGCTCCGAGTTCTGATATTGAATGTGTAAATACTGTACATATGTGTTTTCTTTCTTTCTTTTACGTGTTTCTTTTGTTTTGTTTAGTATGCATGTTTAGGTTTGCTATGTGTTTCTAGTTTTTAATAACGTCTTGGAGATGTTTCACATGAAAAGATTTCACCAATGTGTTAGGGTAAAAAGGGCTTTCATTAGTTCTTCTTGGTAATAGTTTGTCGTTAATGATCCATGCTCTCTGAATAGGCCCCTATCGGTGGCAACTTTGGTCTATGGGTGAGGTGTGATATTGCCTGGAGTGCACCTAGGTTGTATTGTATCTTGCTTTGTTTTGATCGTAGGGGACGCTGAACTTCATTATTTGGCGAGGTCGAGCGATAAATTTTATTACGGGCGCTAGCATAACAACTTCTCAACGGTCTAGTATAGCCACCCATTGCTTACCCCACCGGTAAGGAATGGGAAGAAAAGTATGACTCGTTTGATCGCGTGATGATCGGGTGGTGCATTGCATTCTATTTTGCATGTTTCAATCATTTTGCGTGTTTTCTGTGTTTTCTTTATTTTCTGTTTTATTTTGGTGTGGTTTTGAAGCCGGATAACACGGGCCGGTGGTACTAATGTCATTTGCTTGTGAAAAGTCTTTCTCTTAAGTCTTCTGCAGGGTTTATTTGCTACCACACCAGCCTTGGTAGTTTGGGTCTAAAGCCGGGGTGAGTGAGGCATTCAGGAGCCCTAAGCATGGGTGCGGCTATGCGCCGCGGTTATTAGTCCGATAAAGCTTTGGATATGGCCCAGTGTGACTAGCTTTGGTTTCGAGTGGGCAAAACCGAAAGAGTAAACCCTGGAAGCATCTATACGGACTGGAGCAAGCATTTGACATGAAATCCTCCTACTTGGTCGAGGTATTTAGGGGTTGACATTCCCCTTGGACGGTACATTCGCGCACTCTTTCCTTCCTTCGCTCTTGTTCCTAATGCTATGAGGGCATAGCATCGCTTTAAGTTGGGGGGAAGGGTTAGCTTATGTGCTATTTGTTTGCTAGTTGCTAGAAATTTGAAAATCCAAAAACAATAGAAATTGAAAAGTCTTAAAAAAAAATGAGAAATTTGAAAATTTCAAAAATAAATAAAGGTTTTTAACTTGCAATTCGTTCCTTTTGTCATGTTTTTGGGTCCTTTTCATAACTTGTTGCATGCTCAATAATTGAAAGGTGGCAAGAGTTCGTAGCAATTCTAAGAAATTCTTCTCAATTTGCATGCTTAGTTGAAAATTGAACGGTTTAGGTTTTGAGTAAAGTTTTTGAGCAAGCTTTGGCCATATCCCCACCTTTTCAATTCAATAAAAAGTTCGTAGTTAGGTGAATAATCGCATGTCTATCTCTAGTTGTGTTTTCAATGTCGATTTTCAATCATTTTGGAATCCAAAGCGCACTTAGGAGAAGATACAAGGCATTCTTTGCATGATCATACCACACACGAGTCCCATTGTCCTGTTTTGCAACCTGTTTTTCTCCCGTTCTTTGGCTTAACCTAGGCGACCGGTTGTTCGGAGGGGTGGTGGGAAGTGATTTTAGTGATTAAAGGTGCTTTGGGGGTGTTAATTGAAGACTTGAAAGTTTTGGGGACCAAACTGAATGCAAGGCAGAATTCTGGACTTAAGCTGTCGGCATCGATGGCAGGGAAAGGAGACATCGGTACCGAGGGGCTAACGGTCAACACAGTCAACGGAGTTAACAGTTCGGCATCGATGGCTTGGAAAAGGGACATCGGTACCGAAGGCCTTGTCAGGAAACCCAAACTTCTGAACGTCCAAAACCCAAACTTCTGAACCATCACAACCCCAAACTTCTGAACCATCACAACCCCAAACTTCTGAAACCCCTGTTCTCCCCTGTGACAGCCGACTGCCTCTCTCTCCTTTCCTCCATTCTTCAACCAAACCCTAACCTAAAACCACCATTAAACCACCAAAAACTCCCATATTTTCCCACAAACCCTTCAAATCCATCATCATCTTCAACAATACTCAAGATTTCCACCACCAATTTCGGATTTCAAAGCCAAAACAAGGTAAACCCACTTTCCCTCCTTTCATCCGAAATTTTTCAATTTGTTTCCACACAAACCCTTGTTTTCTTCCTATTTTCTTCCCATATACCTATTTCCCACCATTGTTCTAGCCTACATTCCAATTCTCCACCCCAAAATCAGAAACCTTAGAAAAAAACAGCCCAAATCCAAAAATCCAAAAAAACAACCCAAACCCTTTCAACCCTACAATGCCGAAGATTGAGCAAACCGTGCACCGGGCTTCATTTTCTGTGCCGGAAATTGAGGAAGTGGAGGATGAATTCATTCAAGAGGAGGGGCTGAGTTGGTTCAAGAAGAAGCTTCGGGCTCTCGCACTAGGAAGAAAAGGCGTACAAGGGCAGAAATGGCTGAAGAGAAAAGGAGAGAATGGGAGGGGAGTTTTGCAACCAGGAAGGTCAAAAATGAGCGCCAAGTGGACGCTAACAAGTTCAGCCCTGATCATACCGGTGTCCGCTGCATTCTGCAAAAAGGTTTGAAATTCTGGATCGAGGAATTACCTGGATATAATAAAAATACTGTCATTGATTTCTATAAGTTTATTCAAATTCCGGAAGGTGATTGGGAGAATGACCCGGCTGTTAGGATTGTTTCCCGAGTAGCGGGCATTGATGTGGTGATTACTCCTAATGACATAGCTGAATATTTGGGAATTCAACGCCCTCCTCCTGAGTTTGTGAACTACCCTCAAAAGGATGTGACAATTAATGCGGACGTAGTAAGTAGTGTCCTGTATGTTGATCCCTTAAAAGCCACTGACCCCCATGTGCCTGGGAATTTTAAAGGGAGTGTTCGGTTCTTAAACAAAGTTATCCATTTTAACTTATATCCTCGAGGCTCGGATCATAGGCCAAGTAGGAAAAGTGGGGAGCTCATGTTTACTTTTCTAACAAATGATTTGGTGATTGATTGGGCAATGTTCATCTTCACATAGCTGAGAGACTTTAAGGCTAATACTTTGTTGACTGCCAATATTCCATTCCCGTGCATGATTACTAGCCTGTGTTGGAAACAAGGAGTAAGGGGTTGGGGCTATGAGAAACTAGAAGAATTATCTCCGGGGCCCTTTGATGAGGCATTTGACATGAAGAGCTCTTCTCAGGCTCATTCTGCAAAGGGTAAACAGGCAAGAGGAGGGGATTATTTGACCTCGATGCCTAAGAAGAAGGACAAACAGTCTTCTTGGATTAAGAAATTATTCTGTCAAGGGGTGGCAATGATTAGTTCTAGAAGTAAAGAGAAGGCTGAAAGGAGACAGATGAAGAAAGAGATAGCCTGGCAGACTTCGGTCCTGGAGCAACAATTTGGGGTAAAGTATACCCCCGAGCCTGTAGAGGAAGGGGAAGTCAGTGATGATTTCGCTGGATATGATAGTGAGGAGCAGGATGATTGACGGGCAGTGATGTGGTGAGATGATGACTTGAGATGATTGGTGGTGTGGCATGCAGTTGGTAGAGAGTCGGTGGTTCTAGAAATTCCCCTTACTTGGTCGGGGTCTAGGTTGGTTGACATGCCAACCACTCTATCCTTTTCATTTTGTCTTTTTACATCTTTATTTTGTAGTTAGTTTTGCACTTCCGTACCTAGTGATTGATTGATATTGGTTTGGCCAGGTGTGGCCCTTGACTTGGTCCTTTTTGTGTTGGCGGCGGTCATTTGGGTAGATTAACCTTGCTAGTAAAAACCGTCGCCCATTTTTGCTAACCCTTTTCATTTTAACCAAGGTCAATACAAGTTTGAAAAAGTCCTTAGTTGATCCTTTGCGCGCTTGGATTCCTTAATGATTAACTATCTGATATTTGCATGATTAGTTGAATAGCTTGCTTTCCTTTCGTATCCAATAATCATCTGTTAGTTTGTTAATTCTGTTGAATAAGTGCTGTAGTTGTTTGAGGCATAGTATTTGTTTTTCACTATTGCCTGTTTATCCAGCACTCTTTGGTGGATATGGTTTAGTTTGATCTCGCAAGGTTTCGTGTCCCGTATCCTCCCATTGTTCGAGGACACGAACCTTTTCAGCTTGCTCTTAACTTGCTTATACTTGGCCTATTTAGTTTGAAACTGAAACTGTGAGTTGTAGAAATTAAATAAAACGTTGGATTGTTTGAACTCTTGCTAGGTTTCAAAGTTGAGCATGTTCTAAGTTGTGATAGCGGGGGAATTGCAAGTTGTTAGTTTTCTGTTCTTCGTGTCCTATTTGCTAGGGACTAGCAAACCTCAAGTTGGGGGGTGTGATAAGCACCCGACAATGTATTAAAGGGTGCGCTAGTGTCTAGTCTTAGTTACGTTTGTTATTTAATTAATTGTTTTTAGTTACTTTTGCTCGTAAAGTAGTTTGGTGGCGTTTTGTAGAAAACTATATTAAAACAGGGACTCAAAGCAAAGGCATCCCAAGCAAGGCATGGCTGCTCGGGCCAAAACAATGATCAAGGCAGGCGTGACCAAATGGCCCGAGCAAGAGCGAGCAAAGCAGCCAAGGGTGGCCCGATGCCAAGGCAAGACCAAGCCAAGAAGCAAAGTCAATGCCAAGAGGCAAGCAGTCAAGGCCAGGAGATAAGGCCTCGCCATCGATGGCTGATATCCTGGACATCGGTACCGAGTGGCTACAGTCAACGCAGTCAACAGAAGATAGGAGCTCGGCATCGATGGCAAGGATTTGGGACATCGGTACCGAGCAGCTATCTGGGACAGCACCTAACCACTTCGCCATCGATGGCTGATATATGGGACATCGGTACCGAGCGCTTAAATGTGTTTTAAGGCCATTGCCATCGGTACCGAGGCCTAAAGGGGGAATCTTTGGGGAATATTCCATCCGCGTACTCAGGGGCTATAAAAGGGCGTGATGTCACTTGTACGAAGAGCTTTTTTTTTAATAAACACGTAGGAAATTAGATTTGTACCCGTTTTTTAGATCTAGAGCTAGATTTGGATTGTTCTTCATGTTCTTGAGTGTTCTTATTTTCCAGCCCTTAATTTCTGCATTTTCAACTCTTGTAAGTTAATTTTTGCTACTCTCTCCTTAATTAAAGTTGTTTAGTTTCTCCCGATCTATCTTTCCATCTAATTTTCTCTTAGGCTTGTATTTACACTTATGCTAAGTAGATTTTTGCTTGCTCTTATCTTTTTAGATATGTGTGAGTAGTTTCATAGGGTTGGGTCATGGGGTGACTAGCACCCCATGGCTTGAGTAAAAATTGCATTTTTCACCAAAAAGTTTGCAACTTTGTTTTGGAAATTGATGTGGGTCTTGGATTTGTTTGTCAAATTACCGAGGTGATAACCTCCTTGATCATGTGTAGGTAAGAGCTTCGCCTACTTACCACACATGATGCTTGGAGCTCGGTTGCTCGAGGTGTTTGCTAAATGGATTCTATAGCTAGCTTGATTTTCGAACCTTCTTATCTTCCGGGTAAAACCGTGTATTGAGGTGGAAAGTGTGATTTTGCTTGAGTCGTGGGCGTTAGTGATTCCTGGACCTAACCTTCTTTTTATCTAGTTTATTCTCGTTTAATTTAGCCTTTTTACTTTCCACCACATACGAAAAACCAAGTTGGCTGCCTAAAAGCCGGAAACCATACTTACATCTACAATCCATCAAGCCATATTAGTTATCCCTGTGGGTACGATCCCGGACTTCCGGATTTATTATGCTTCAATTGGACGCTTATACCCTACGCTTGGGGTGATCTATGTGATATATATCGAGAATTACGAAGCATTCCAAAAATAAATGAATGGATAAAAATACGACGAATTAAAAGAAAATAGGCTTAATAAACAAGCTCTAACCGTCTGCTGCACAAATGTAGACACCCCAATCCAGACCTCGAAGGGTCTTTGACCACCCCGATGATGAAATAAAGGAAACAAAGCCTTTGCGAGCTTGAATGAAGTATTCCTCCAGCATCCGCAGCCCAAACCAACCATCAGCCCAGAAAAAGCCCAAAAGCACGAAAGACCTGGACTGAACCTAAAGTACCGTGCGCGACACTTCTAAACCGCACGGCGTATCGAAATTTAATACGCCGCACGCAGTCATGAGGTTAACCGCACGGCATTTTGGATAAAGTTCTGACTGGCTCAGAAAGCTGTCGGCCACGCCTATTTGAGCCACAGCTGCAATACGGCTCAACCGAAAGCATACTTCTGGCCCGCCCAGAAAATGCCTCCAACTTTTGAAATTCAAAATCCAAGGCTCTTGCCTATAAATACACTCCTCCACTCAAGGAAAAAGGGCCCTTGATCACCATTATACCCTTTCTCTCTCTTCTTGCATTCACACCCACTTTCCCATTTCCAAGCCTTGAGAATGTAGTTCTTAAAAGACATTCTCTAGGCCTTTTACTCCATTTTTCTCCTCACCATTGAAGTTAGTCCCTTACTAACTTTGAGGTCCCAACTACCCAATACACCCATCTATTACACACATCCACACTTCTACTTTCTCTTTCCACCTTCCGACGTCCATCCTCCTTCATCGAAGTTCATTCAAGCTCCAGATCCAAGGTAAAAATTAATTTTCCTTGGGCTAGGCTCTGTCCTGGCCCTGAGGGGGCCTTTCTGTTCTCAGGCTTGGCCCTTTTGGTTGAGATCTGACCCAAAACCTCTTTTACAAAACAAAACCAGAGCTCTGTACGAAGGTGTGCTAAGCCGTGCGGCTCTTTAGAGCGTCGCCCGACATAGTAGACCAATACGCACGGCATTTCAAAAGAATACTGTTTTCTTGATAAAACTATCTGGATCGCGATCGTCCGTTGTTGGGTCCTTTCTGTATACCAAAAGCTGTCTCAGAATGAGACCATTTCTACAAGCCATGTTTTAAACTCCATAGATCTTTTCAAAACGAGCAAACGTATCAAAAATGGTTTTCCCTTCATAGTTTGAAAGAATGGTGTAGATCTGAGATGACCTGACAGCTGTGAGTCGTCTGAAGCTTTAAAATAAAACCGTGCGATGTAATGGTACACCGTGCGAAGCTTTACAAAACTATAAAAGTTTGGTGTCGGGATCGGAACCACGCACGGCATATTGGTAAGCCGCGCGCTACAAGCCGATATGCCGTCTGACGGAGGGCAGTGATTCAGACAGTTAATTTCTACGTTTTCCCTGTTTATATCATCGCCATGTCATCTTTATCATCTCTGTACAGCAAGCACCACTTGCACGGCAACGTGTTATTATTTACCTCGTTACCCTTTCCCCTTTATGTGTTTTTAAGGTTTTCCAAATCGTATTAATCCCCCCATTTAAAAATGCTTAGTAGAGACCGGTTTTCACCGGGCGAGCGGGGTGCTTTTCAACAAAACCTTCCCCGTTCGTAACCTGGCTCCCGGATCCAAAATCTCAAACAGTTTCGCTAGATCAAAAAGCCTTTTTCTTTCAAACAAAACCCCCCTCGGTTTCTCGAATCATCCATCTCAAAAATCCGGGTGGCGACTCTGTCACAAATCGCACCATCGGGCGCGGGAGCCCACAACAAATTAAAGAAAAATCGAACAAGAAGCCTTACCTGCAAAGTAGAACCAGATAACGATAGGCGCCTAACATTTGAGAGTTTTCCATATTCCTTTTCTTGCTCTCGAACTGAAAGTCCGAAAGGCTTATGGATGCTCACACGTGCTTCAACTATGGAGGACAGATCACCCATCGAGATTCTATCTGATGCATGACCGGAAATCTCAAAGTACTCAATGTTTGGAGCATTAAGGATGATCTTGGACTCCAAATTAGTGCTATGTAGATACGATTTCTCTTTTGCGCTATAGACTATATATGTAAAGCTTTTCAACAAAGGCCCAGAAACATCAAGAGTCCACGCATAATCCCATCCAACTCTAGTTATCTTCAAGTCCTCTAGGGCAGGGCAACCCGAGAAGAGCCTTTGAATCGAGTCGTCATCCACGTACATAAGGAAGTCGAGAGACAGGGTTTTAAGGTATTGCAGGCAGACAGTACGATGGGGAACATTAATTGAACACAAATCGACCTTGAATCTTCAGAACCAATGATTTTGCAAGCGAAAAGGCTGCTTGGCAAGTCACCGAGCTCAGGGATGGGCAACGCTAGATTCTTCATATTATATTTGGTTTTATACTTTAGGTTCAGCTCGCGAACTTTGCAGGCTATGGCAGTGTGAACCCATGAACGGTAAATCGCAAATTCAATGTTTCCATAATAAGATAACCGGAACCTCTAAATAGATGAATTCCCGCGAAGAAACATCTGTATGTCGATAAAGTTGGTGAATTCGGCCCTGAGCTGTTTCCCGTAGTTATAACTATTCAAACTCGGAGTACGTCGAGGAAGGGGAGTGAGAGCCAGAGGGACATCCATCTTTTGGCTGAAACGCTGGTTCGAACTGCACACTCTGTGGGAAGGAAAGACGGGATATGGAAAAGGATCTCCTCGATCAGGTAATAATTAAAAATTATATCTCAACTATTCATTGTCAAGATCGATGACCCGTGTGCACCTTATAGGGTGCTTTGCTGGCCTTGCACTATAGGATTTCCCAATCCAAAATTCAGGCTGGTCCGATATCAGAAGCTATATGATCTATATGATCTGATAACTTTTATTTTGGAGTAAGATTTAAAAAATAAACTGCAAGTCAAATATATCTTGATCAATGTTGTTGCCAATATCCCGATTAATCCAATCGAAGCTAGATGATCTGACAACTTTTGTTTTTGGAGTAATATTTAGAAAATAAACTGCAAGTCAAATTTATCTTGATCAATGTTGTTGCCAGTATCCCAATTAATCTCATTTTTTCCATATCTAAAATGATTATAGCAATCGCAAGTGTAGTGGAGTGGAGTGCAGTTGGTCTCCTTTACATACTCTCATGCACAGCAGCATATTTCGATTCTCGTGAGCCCCTTCCCCCTCACTCAAGTCTCCTAGGACAGTGTAGATTTGGATTAACAAATGGCCAAAAAAAAAAAAAAATTTGCTTAGCAATCTCTAACAAAACACAATTCACATCATGATTTTTAAATTTCTAGCGGACTCAATCAAGGCGCGCTACAAGTAGTGCTCTTGGAACACATTATGGACCCAGATTAAATTCATGTAATTAGGAAAAATGGAAATAAAAAATCCACTAGGAAACATTAGAAATCGATGTATTTACATTAACTTTTTTGTATTACGAAAGTAGAACTAGGAATGTGAGTAGGTTTCGATTGTACTATGGGATGACATGAAAAAACAGAGGTTTTGTCTTCCAAAGAAAAATTCAAGAACCGCACCAATTTTGAGAACTTATTCTCTCAGATAGATAAAACATTTTATACCACAGACAGTATAAGCACTTATTCTCTCAGAGGATTCAAAGAGAGAGATGTGCTGCAACACAAACCAGAACGGAATTTTTGTGATTTGGGCAATAGAAATATTACTCCAATCACTAACGATTTTTTATTAAGATCCCACGCCACAATCACGTCAATTTTGGGCCCCGAATGCAATAGCAATACCATATCTTTAATACAACACAGTGGAACCAATTTACCTTCGAAACATCCACCAATAAACTCGGGTATAATGAACAAACTCGTCCAAGATTCCTTTTCACCATATTGCTTCATCACCAGTACCTCTATATCATAAAACATCTTGTTGTTTCTACACCGAACTAATGGAAGGCATCCATTTAAAGCTCCTAAACCAACTTTATTCAAACTCCCAAGCCGATAAAAAAAACCTTTATTGAAACCAAGTTCATCTGTATGTTCTCTTGTTCAGTCACACTCAGGCATGGGCACCTTCACAAATTTATTTGTTTGCGGAACAAAACAAACAATCAAGTTGGTCGCTAGCTAGTGAGAATGGATCTTCTCTGATATTGCTTTCAGTAACCGGCCAACGAAGGCGTTCATTGACAAGAGCACATGACACTATTTTTCCAGAGTAAGGGAAGCAAATTTGTGTGCACGATTTGGTTCTGCAACTTCCGACCATACAGACCCTACCGGTTTCACCATCTCTAGACCACGGCACAACGTTTCTAATATATAATCAAGTTCATTGGGAGCATGTTGTCTAGTCGTTCCATACCCTACTTTTATAGCGCACCCAAATGAAGCTTTTTAAGACCTTATCATTCTGTTCTGAATTTTTAATTTTGAAGAGGTCATCAAGAATTTTGTTGTGGTAAAATTCAGACCGGTCCGATATCAGAAGCTATATATATGATTTGACAACTTTTGTTTTGGGAGTAATATTTACAAAATAAACTACAAGTCAAATTTATCTTGATCGATGTTGTTGCCAGTATCCTGATTAATCTCATTTTTTCCAAATCTAAAATGCTTAGCAATCGCAAGTGAAGTGGAGTGCAGTTGGTCTCCCTTACATACTCCAATGCACATGGGCAGGGTTCGACCCCCGTAAGTTCCCTCCCTCCCCAAGTTTCCTAGGATAGTGTAGATTAGGATTAACGAATGGCAAACAAAAAATGCTTAGCAATCTCTAACAAAACCCAATTCAGATCTTGATTTTTTAAATTTCGAGAGGACTCAATCAAGGCACACTACAAGTATTGCTCTTGGAAGACATTACATGGACCCAGATGAAATTCATTTGTTTACTTACTTTTTGTGCTACGAAAGTAGTACTACGATAGATAAAAACATCAATTGTTTGATGTTTTTTCGTCTTTAGTCAAATTATTTCTTAGTTTTTATCATAATTTTTTTTTACTTTCAGACTTTTCTCATATATCGAGACGGATGATCAATCCGAAAAATAAAGCTTAAATGTAAGAAAAAAAATATCAAAATGAAAAATAAATATAAACTCGCCCAAAATGTCCAAGACATTGAGAGAAAAATATTTTGGGCCAGTTTGCCTAAAAGCATTTTTTTAGATTTTATTTGAATGGTAATAGATGCAGGCCGAGCCCAATTCAATCCAATAAGCCCAAATGGCCCTCTTGAATACCCAATTGCGAAAACCATAGTGTATAGTGATCACGCTTTCAAAATTTTGCGGCTAAAAGTAATTTGGTTCGGCTAGAGTAATTCTTTGACTGTCGTGTATAGTAATCACGCTTTCAAAACTTTACGGCAAGGAGTAATTTTTTGCGACCAGGAGTAATTCTGTGTGGCCACAAGTAATTAGTTGCAGCCACGAGTAATTCAATGCGTCCAAGAGTAATTTTTTGCGGCCTGGAAAACAATTATGCGCGGCCAAGTGCAATTATACGCGGCCAACTGCAATTCTACGCGGCCAACTGCAATTCTAAGCGGCCAACTGCAATTATGCGCGGCCAACGGCAATGTTACGCGGCCAATTGCAATTCTAAGCGGCCAAGTGCAATTATGTGTGGCCAAATGATCAATTTTACGCGGCCACTTGCAATTATGCACGGCCAAGTGCAATTATACGCGGCCAAGTGCAATTCTTTGTGGCCAAGAACAATTCTGAGCGGTCAAGTGCAATTCTTTGTGGGAAGAAGTAATTCTATGCAGCCACTAGTAATTCCTTGCAGCCACGAGTAATTTTTTGCAGTCAGGAGCTATTTTTTGCGGAAATAATAATTCTTTAAGGCCAGGAGTACGTAGTTCTTTGTGGGCAAGAGTAATTCTTCGACCGTTGTGCATAGTAATCACGCTTTCAAAATTTAGCTAGGAGTCTCAGCACATGAGCTTTAATACTTTAATTATAAGCTTCTGAACAAACAAAAGACATGCATGAAATGCTAAGTTCCTTGATAGCTAGGAGTCTCAACACATGACGCGGTTGGGTGGTCCTTCCAGAATATGAAGAGTAAATTTGCAGTTAGTTGCACCCTTCGGAAGACCTGAGAAATCATCACTCAAGCTAAAGAAAATGTGGCCAATTCTTAAGTAGTGACAAAAAATTGTCATCCTCTCCAATACCATTGCATTTTCCAACAATACTTCACGAGGTTCAGCTCTTCTTCTTCATTGCCCCGGAATTCGTGAATTTCAACCGTCTTGAGGCTAATAAGTAAACATTCAGGCACTGGCATCCAACGGTACTTGGAGCTTGGTTCCTTGTAAAGGAGCTGCAGTTACTCAAGGCGAACGAATCCCTAATTAAAGTGAGGAAAAAAAGAGGTCCAATATCTCAGGTATATAAAGCAAAAAAATTGAGGAATGTCATACTAACATATATACTAGCATATAAGCATACCAATCTTACCTCTCGAAAGATGAGAAATTCTAGTTTAGGTGAACTTTCAAGAAAATCCGGCAACAATTTCAGCCCATTGAGGCCATCAAAACCCAGCTCTAGATGGACTAAGTTACCAATGCTGTGTTTGGATGAGTTTTTTAGAAATTTTTGAGGAATTTTTTATGAGAGTAATGATTGGAAGTAGGGGTAATGAGTGGAGAGTGATAGAGAGAGAAATGAGAATTTTGATTAGAAATAGGAGTAATGACATGATGAGTATAGTTGAGAGACTGTATAACAAGTATTAAGTTATTGTCCAAAAACAAATGAATAGATAAAAATACGACGAATTAAAAGAAAATAGGCTTAAAGAACAAGCTCTAAGCGTCTCCTGCACAAATTAAGAAAAATCGAACAAGAAGCCTTACCTGCAAAGTAGAACCAGATAACGATAGGCGCCTAACATTTGAGAGTTTTCCATATTCCTTTTCTTGCTCTCGAACTGAAAGTCCGAAAGGCTTATGGATGCTCACACGTGCTTCAACTATGGAGGACAGATCACTCGTCGAGATTCTATCTGATGCATGATCGGAAATCTCAAAGTACTCAATGTTTGGAGCATTAAGGATGATCTTGGACTCCAAATTGGTGGTATGTAGATACGATTTCTCTTTTGCACTATAGACTATATATGTAAAGCTTTTCAACAAAGGCCCAGAAAAATCAAGAGTCCACGCATAATCCCATCCAACTCTAGTTATCTTCAAGTCCTCTAGGGCAGGGCAACCCGAGAAGAGCCTTTGAATCGAGTCGTCATCCACGTATATTAGTGTTCTCCGAAATGGCTCAAGGACTAAGTGGGCGTGCCAGGACTTGTCGCGTCCAACGTGAAGGATTGGGCGTCCCTTTTCTGACTTCTAGATCTGAGAGGGCGATAGTGCTGCAAACCTAAGGGCTAGATTGCAGTGAAGATCCGTGGTTTTGCCTCGACGAGTGAGGACTTAATAATTTCCTAACCGTGTAGGAAAGAAAGTAACAACGTAAGAAGAACTTTACTATGTCGCAATAATAAAGTAGGGGGTGAAGAGAGATAGGAATAACTTCATTATGTTTCGTAATAACAAAGTTGGGATATAAGAGAGACGAAGCTCGAATTACTTGGTGAAGTAATTGAGTAAAGGTGAGAAATAGAGATAATTGCTTCGCTGGGAAGGCTTTGGTTTTTTAAGCGTTGAGCTTGATTGGTGTGGGAACCCTTTTTTTTCTTGAGTTCTTCTATTTATAGGCAAATGAACTCCACGATTTTTGCATGCAAGGGGCTTGTTGTCTTCACCTTGTGGCGCAATGTGTCCAAGTAACTTCCAACTCATGGGATCATGGGTAGTTAGGAAAAGTTACTGGAAGTGAAAACTAATTACCCACAAGGTCATGGGCAGTTAGAAAAGTAGTGGGCCTTCTCCACATGTTGCTCCTGTGGAAGTAAAAGAACATGGACCATTTGATCGGGTCAAATGGCCATGTGGCCAACTTCCCAAGTGTCCATAGCTTGCCATGTGTCCCTCATTGCTTTCAACTTTTGGAAACAAAACCCAACTGTTTCCTTTGTGCGTAAGAATCAAGGGACGTGGGGGCCATTTGACCACATGGCTTTGGAACAATTATTCCATGCATGACCCACAATCTTCTTTGTTCCCAACGGTTGGAGTCAATCCACAACCGTTTATCCACAAATCATGGGCCAATTCTCACAAAATAAGGAAGTTGGGAGACAGGATTTTAAGGTTTTGCAGGTAGACAGTACGATGGGGAACATTAATTGAACACGAATCGACCCTGAATCTTCAGAACCAATGATTTTGCATGCGAAAAGGTTGCTTGGCAAGTCACCGAGCTCAGGGATGGGCAATGCAGGATTCTTCATATTATATTTGGTTTTATACTTGAGGTTCAGCTTGCGAACTTTGCAGGCTATGGCAGTGTGAACCCATGAATGGTAAACCGCAAATTCAATGTTTCCATAATAAGATAACCGGAACCTCTAAATAGATGAATTCCGACGAAGAAACATCTGTATGTCGATAAAGTTGGTGAATTCGGCCTTGAGCTGTTTCCCGTAGTTATAACTATTCAAACTCGGAGTCGAGGAAGGGGAGTGAGAGCCAGAGGGACATCCATCTTTTGGCTAAAACGCTGGTTCGAACTGCACACTCCGTGGGAAGGAAAGACGGGATATGGAAAAGGATCTCCTCGATTAGGTAATAATTAAAAATTATATCTAAACTATGCATTGTCAAGATAGATGACCCGTGTGCACCCTATAGGGTGCTTTGTAGGGCCTTGCACTACAGGATTTCCCAATCCAAAATTCAGGCTGGTCCGATATCAGAAGCTATTTGATCTGATAACTTTTATTTTGGAGAAAGATTTAAAAAATAAACTGCAAGTCAAATTTATCTTGATCAATGTTGTTGCCAATATCCCGATTAATCCAATCGAAGCTAGATGATCTGACAACTTTTGTTTTTGGAGTAATATTTAGAAAATAAACTGCAAGTCAAATTTATCTTGATCAATGTTGTTGCCAGTATCCCAATTAATCTCATTTTTTCCATATCTAAAATGCTTAGCAATCGCAAGTGTAGTGGAGTGGACTGCAGTTGGTCTCCCTTACATACTCTCATGCACAACATCATATTTCGATTCCCGTGAGCCCCTTCCCCCTCACTCAAGTCTCCTAGGACAATGTAGATTTGGATTAACAAATGGCGGAAAAAAAAAAAATTTCTTAGCAATCTCTAACAAAACACAATTCAGATCATGATTTTTAAATTTCTAACGGACTCAATCAAGGTGTGCTACAAGTAGTGCTCTTGGAACACATTATGGAACCAGATGAAATTCATGTAATTAGGAAAAATGGAAATAAAAAATCCACTAGGGAAACTTTAGAAATCGATGTATTTACATTAACTTTTTTGTATTACGAAAGTAGAACTAGGAATGTGAGTAGGTTTCGATTGTACTATGGGATGACATGAAAAAACAGAGGTTTTGTCTTCCAAAGAAAAATTCAAGAACCGCACCAATTTTGAGAACTTATTCTCTCAGATAGATAAAACATTTTATACCACAGACAGTATAAGCACTTATTCTCTCAGAGGATTCAAAGAGAAAGAGATGTGCTGCAACACAAACCAGAACGGAATTTTTGTGATTTGGGCAATAGAAATATTACTCCAATCACTAACGATTTTTTATTAAGATCCCACGCCACAATCACGTCAATTTTGGGCCCAGAATGCAATAGCAATACCATATCTTTAATACAACACAGTGGAACCAATTTACCTTCGAAACATCCACCAATAAACTCGGGTATAATGAACAAACTCGTCCAAGATTCCTTTTTACCATATTGCTTCATCACCAGTACCTCTATATCATAAAACATCTTGTTGTTTCTACACCGAACTAATGGAAGGCATCCATTTAAAACTCCTAAACCAACTTTATTCAAACTCCCAAGCTGATCAAAAAAACCTTTATTGAAACCAAGTTCATCTGTATGTTCTCTTGTTCATTCACACTCAGGCATGGGCACCTTCACAAATTTATTTGTTTGCGGAACAAAACAAACAATCAAGTTGGTCGCTAGTGAGAATGGATCTTCTCTGATATTGCTTTTAGTAACCGGCCAACGAAGGCGTTCATTGACAAGAGCACATGACACTATTTTTCCAGAGTAAGGAAAGCAAATTTGTGTGCACGATTTGGTTCTGCAACTTCCGACCATACAGACCCTACCGGTTTCACCATCTCTAGACCACGGCACAACGTTTCTAATACATAATCAAGTTCATTGGGAGCATGTTGTCTAGTCGTTCCATACACTACTTTTATAGCGCACCCAAATGAAGCTTTTTAAGACCTTGTCATTCTGTTCTGAATTTTTAATTTTGAAGAGGTCATCAAGAATTTTGTTGTGGTAAAATCCAGACCGGTCCGATAGCAGAAGCTATATATATGATTTGACAACTTTTGTTTTGGGAGTAATATTTACAAAATAAATTGCAAGTCAAATTTATCTTGATCGATGTTGTTGCCGGTATCCTGATTAATCTCATTTTTTCCAAATCTAAAATGCTTAGCAATCGCAAGTGAAGTGGAGTGCAGTTGGTCTCCCTTACATACTCCAATGCACATGGGCAGGGTTCGACCCCCATAAGTTCCCTCTCCCTCCCCAAGTTTCCTAGGATAGTGTAGATTAGGATTAACGAATGACAAAAAAAAAATGCTTAGCAATCTCTAACAAAACCCAATTCAGATCTTGATTTTTTAAATTTCGAGAGGACTCAATCAAGGCGCACTACAAGTATTGCTCTTGGAAGACATTACATGGACCCAGATGAAATTCATTTGTTTACTTACTTTTTGTGCTACGAAAGTAGTACTACGATAGATAAAAACATCAATTGTTTGATGTTTTTTCGTCTTTAGTCAAATTATTTCTTAGTTTTTATCATAATTTTTTTTTTACTTTCAGACTTTTCTCATATATCGAGACGGATGCTCAATCCGAAAAATAAAGCTTAAATGTAAGAAAAAAATATCAAAATGAAAAATAAATATAAACTTGCCCAAATGTCCAAGACATTGAGAGAAAAATATTTTGGGCCAATTTGCCTAAAAGCATTTTTTCAGATTTTATTTGAATGGTAATAGAGGCTGGCCGAGCCCAATTCAATCCAATAAGCCCAAATGGCCCTCTTGAATACCCAATTGGGAAAACCATAGTGTATAGTGATCACGCTTTCAATATTTTGCGGCTAAAAGTAATTTGGTTCGGCCAGAGCATTTCTTTGACTGTCGTGTATAATAATCACACTTTCAAAACTTTACGGCAAGGAGTAATTTTTCGCGACCAGGAGTAATTCTGTGTGGCCACGAGTAATTAGTTGCAGCCACGAGTAATTCAATGCGTCCAAGAGTAATTTTTTGCGGCCTGGAAAACAATTCTGCGCGTCCAAATGCAATTTTGGGCGGCCAAAAGCAATTATGCGCGGCCAAGTGCAATTATACGCGGCCAACTGCAATTATGAGCGGGCAAGTGCAAAATTCCGCGGCCAATTTCAATTCTAAGCGGCAAGTGCAATTATGTGTGGCCAAATGCAATTTTACGCGGCCAATTGGCATTATGCGCGGCCAAGTGCAATTATACGCGGCCAAGTGCAATTCTTTGTGGCCATGAACAATTCTGAGCGGTAAAGTGCAATTCTTTGTGGGAAGAAGTGATTCTATGCAGCCACTAGTAATTTTTTGTAGTCAGGAGCTATTTTTTGAGGAAATAATAATTCTTTAAGGCCAGGAGTACGTAGTTCTTTGTGGGCAAGAGTAATTCTTCGACCGTTGTGCATAGTAATCACGCTTTCAAAATTTAGCTAGGAGTCTCAACACATGAGCTTTAATACTTTAATTATAAGCTTCTGAACAAACAAAAGACATGCATGAAATGCTAAGTTCCTTGATAGCTAGGAGTCTCAACACATGACGCGGTTGGGTGGTCCTTCCGGAATATGAAGAGTAAATTTGCAGTTAGTTGCACCCTTCGGAAGACATGAGAAATCATCACTCAAGCTGAAGAAAATGTGGCCAATTCTTTAGTAGTGACAAAAAATTGTCATCCTCTCCAATACCATTGCATTTTCCAACAAGTACTTCACGAGGTTCAGCTCTTCTTCTTCATCGCCCCGGAATTCGTGAATTTCAACCGTCTTGAGGCTAAGAAGTAAAGATTCAGGCACTGGCATCCAACGGTACTTGGAGCTTGGTTCCTTGTAAAGGAGCTGCAGTTCCTCAAGGCGAACGATTCCCTAATTAAAGTGAGGAAAAAAAGAGTTCCAATATCTCAGGTATATAAAGCAAAAAAATTGAGGAATGTCATACTAACATATATACTAGCATATAAGCATACCAATCTTATCTCTCGAATGATGAGAAATTCTAGTTTAGGTGAACTTTCAAGAAAATCCGGCAACAATTTCAGCCCATTGAGGCCATCAAAACCCAGCTCTAGATGGACTAAGTTACCAATGCTGCGTTTGGATGAGTTTTTAGAAATTTTTGAGGATTTTTTATGAGAGTAATGATTGGAAGTAGGGGTAATGAGTGGAGAGAGATAGAGAGAGAAATGAGAATATTGATTAGAAATAGGAGTAATGACATGATGAGTATAGTTGAGAGAGTGTATAACAAGTATTAAGTTATTGTCCAAAAATAAATGAATAGATAAAAATATGACGAATTAAAAGAAAATAGGCTTAAAGAACAAGCTCTAAGCGTCTCCTGCACAAATTAAAGAAAAAATCGAACAAGAAGCCTTACCTGCAAAGTAGAACCAGATAACGATAGGTGCCTAACATTTGAGAGTTTTCCATATTCCTTTTCTTGCTCTCGAACTGAAAGTCCGAAAGGCTTATGGATGCTCACACGTGCTTCGACTATGGAGGACAAATCACTCGTCGAGATTCTATCTGATGCATGATCGGAAATCTCAAAGTACTCAATGTTTGGAGCATTAAGGATGATCTTGGACTCCAAATTGGTGCTATGTAGATACGATTTCTCTTTTGCACTATAGACTATATATGTAAAGCTTTTCAACAAAGGCCCAGAAACATCAGGAGTCCATGCATAATCCCATCCAACTCTAGTTATCTTCAAGTCCTCGAGGGCAGGGCAACCAGAGAAGAGCCTTTGAATCGAGTCGTCATCCACGTATATAAGGAAGTCGAGAGACAGGGTTTTAAGGTTTTGTAGGCAGACAGTACGATGGGGAACATTAATTGAACACGAATCGACCCTGAATCATCAGAACTAATGGTTTTGAAAGCGAAAAGGTTGCTTGGCAAGTCACCGAGCTCAGGGCTGGGCAATGCTGGATTCTTCGTATTATATTTGGTTTTATACTTAAGGTTCAGCTCGCGAACTTTGCAGGCTATGGCAGTGTGAACCCATTAACGGTAAACCGCAAATTCAATGTTTCCATAATAAGATAACCGGAACCTCTAAATAGATGAATTCCGGCGAAGAAACATCTGTATGTCGATAAAGTTGGTGAATTCGGCCTTGAGCTGTTTCCCGTAGTTATAACTATTCAAGTCGGAGTCGAGGAAGGGGAGTGAGAGCCAGAGGGACATCCATCTTTTGGCTAAAACACAAGTTCGAACTGCACACTCCGTGGGAAAGAAAGACGGGATATGGAAAAGGATCTCCTCGATCAGGTAATAATTAAAAATTATATCTCAACTATTCATTGTCTAGATCGATGACCCGTGTGCACCCTATAGGTTGCATTGCAGGGCCTTGCACAACAGGATTTCCCAATCAAAAATTCAAGCTGGTCCGATATCAGAAGCAATATGATCTGATAACTTTTGTTTTTGGAGTAATATTTAGAAAATAAACTGTAAGTCAAATTTATCTTGGTCAATGTTGTTGCCAGTATCCCAATTAATCTCATTTTTTCCATATCTAAAATGCATAGCAATCGTAAGTGTTGTGGAGTGGAGTGCAGTTGGTTTCCCTTACATACTCTAATGCACAGCAGCATATTTCGATTCTCGTGAGCCCCTTCCCCCTCACTCAAGTCTCCTAGGACAGTGTAGATTTGGATTAACAAATGGCCAAAAAAAAAAAAAATTGCTTGGCAATCTCTAACAAAACACAATTCAGATCATGATTTTTAAATTTCTAGCGGACTCAATCAAGGCGCGCTACAAGTAGTGCTCTTGGAACACATTATGGACCCAGATGAAATTCATGTAATTAGGAAAAATGGAAATAAAAAATCCACTAGGGAAACTTTAAAAATCGATGTATTTACATTAACTTTTTTGTATTACGAAAGTAGAACTAGGAATGTGAGTAGGTTTCGATTGTACTATGGGATGACAAGAAAAAACATAGGTTTTGTCTTCCAAAGAAAAATTCAAAAACCGCACCAATTTTGAGAACTTATTCTCTCATATAGATAAAACATTTTATACCGCAGACAGTATAAGCACTTATTCTCTTAGAGGATTCAAAGAGAAAGAGATGTGCTGCAACACAAACCAGAACGGAATTTTTGTGATTTGGGCAATAGAAATATTACTCCAATCACTAACGATTTTTTATTAAGATCCCACACCACAATCACGTCAATTTTGGGCCCCGAATGCAATAGCAATACCATATCTTTAATATAACACAGTGGAACCAATTTACCTTCGAAACATCCACCAATAAACTCGGGTATAATGAACAAACTCGTCCAAGATTCCTTTTCACCATATTGCTTCATCACCAGTACCTCTATATCATAAAACATCTTGTTGTTTCTACACCGAACTAATGGAAGGCATTCATTCAAAGCTCCTAAACCAACTTTATTCAAACTCCCAAGCCGATCAAAAATACCTTTATTGAAACCACCAATAAACTCGGGTATAATGAACAAACTCGTCCAAGATTCCTTTTCACCATATTGCTTCATCACCAGTACCTCTATATCATAAAACATCTTGTTGTTTCTACACCGAACTAATGGAAGGCATCCATTCAAAGCTCCTAAACCAACTTTATTCAAACTCCCAAGCCGATCAAAAATACCTTTATTGAAACCAAGTTCATCTGTATGTTCTCTTGTTCATTCACACTCAGGCATGGGCACCTTCACAAATTTCTTTGTTTGCGGAACAAAACAAACAATCAAGTTGGTCGCTAGTGAGAATGGATCTTCTCTGATATTGCTTTCAGTAACCGGCCAACGAAGGCGTTCATTGACAAGAGCACATGACACTATTTTTCCAGAGTAAGGGAAGCAAATTTGTGTGCACGATTTGGTTCTGCAACTTCCGACCATACAAACCCTACCGGTTTCACCATCTCTAGACCACGGCACAACGTTTCTAATATATAATCAAGTTCATTGGGAGCCTGTTGTCTAGTCGTTCCATACCCTACTTTTGTAGCGCACCCAAATGAAGCTTTTTAAGACCTTATCATTCTGTTCTGAATTTTTAATTTTGAAGAGGTCATCAAGAATTTTGTTGTGGTAAAATTCAGACCTGTCCGATATCAGAAGCTATATACGTGATTTGACAACTTTTGTTTTGGGAGTAATATTTACAAAATAAACTGCAAGTCAAATTTATCTTGATCGATGTTGTTGCCAGTATCCTGATTAATCTCATTTTTTCCATATCTAAAATGCTTAGCTATCTGTTTATACCCGTTTTTGGCACCATGGTTCGGGCTTGTCGTGATTGGGTTTTGTTGGATTCGTTAATTGAATTAGGGGCCGAAGTTGGGTAATTAAGTTTCAGAAAAAGTTGGGCCATGGGCATTTCTCATTTGGGCCCAGGGAGCATTCGGCCCACGCAAAGAATTCGGCCTAGAATCTTGTGAAAAGGGAGCCCACGGTCGAGCCCACAAGGGAGATGGTGGTTTAGCCCGCCTGGACCAGCCCACGATTGGGCCCACGAAGAAAGAAGGTGCGGGTTGGTCCAGAAGGCTTTGACCCATTATTGACCCATGAAGGAAAGAGGCAGACTCGGTCAGTGGGGTGCATCCCACGTTAATAGGAAGCAGTTACCCTTTTGTGTCAGTTGATATTTGAAATTCAAAGGGCCAATTGACCAAGTCAATTGGCCATGTGTCGCAGGAGCACAAAAAGAGGGAAAATGGGAAGTTACTTTGTGAAGACATGGGACACTTGTCACCATGCAAGCACCCCACTACCCATGATCTACCTTAACTGCCCTCAACTTCTGAAGACCTTCCATGACCGTGCATGCATAAAAAGTGGAAGGAGATCATGGGACACTTGGCAGCCATAGAAGCAATGCAGATTCTCGGATTCAGGCCTGAATCAGGATGCAGCTGGCCCTATAAATACTAGTTCACAATGCTGAAAAAGGGTCCAACACCAATCAAGCTCAACGCTTAAACAAAAAGCCTTCCCAGCGAAGCAAACACTTTACTACTTTCAGCAAAGTAGAATATCGAGTACTACGTGCTCAAACCGCATTCAAACACACTTCTTTAAGTTGTTTGGATCTTTTACTTTCCTGTACCAACTTTATTATCCCGGTGTAATAGAGTTTACGTTTTCACGTTTCTACGTCCATTTCCTATACGACTAGGAAATATTAAGTCCACAACCGTGTGGCAAACCACGAACTGCTCTATGATCTTTAACCTTTGGGTCACACACGATCGCTCATACGATAGAAGTCAAGATTCACGGGAATCTTCACAAGAAGTTAGGCGCTACAAGTCTTGGCACGCCCGCGCTCATCGCATCCACACCTTGTGTCAAAAACGAGAGTTTTCACAATCGCAAGTGAAGTGGAGTGCAGTTGGTCTCCCTTACATACTCTAAAGCACATGGGCAGGGTTCGACCCCCGTAAGTTCCCTCTCCCTCCCCAAGTTTCCTAGGATAGTGTAGATTAGGATTAACGAATGACAAAAAAAAATGCTTAGCAATCTCTATCAAAACCCAATTCAGATCTTGATTTTTTAAATTTCGAGAGGACTCAATCAAGGCGCACTATAAGTATTGCTCTTGGAAGACATTACATGGACCCAGATGAAATTCATTTGTTTACTTACTTTTTGTGCTACGAAAGTAGTACTACGATAGATAAATGTTTTTTCGTCTTTAGTCAAATTATTTCTTAGTTTTTATCATAATTTTTTTTTTACTTTCAGACTTTTCTCGTATATCGAGACGGATGATCAATCCGAAAAATAAAGCTTAAATGTAAGAAAAAAATAACAAAATGAAAAATAAATATAAACTCGCCCAAAATGTTCAAAACATTGAGAGAAAAATATTTTGGGACAGTTTGCCTAAAAGCATTTTTTCAGATTTTATTTGAATGGTAATAGAGGCAGGCCGAGCCCAATTCAATCCAATAAGCCCAAATGGCCCTCTTGAATACCCAATTGCGAAAACCATAGTGTATAGTGATCACGCTTTCAAAATTTTGCGGCTAAAAGTAATTTGGTTCGGCCAGAGTAATTCTTTGACTGCCGTGTATAGTAATCACGCTTTCAAAACTTTACGGCAAGGAGTAATTCTGTGAGGCCACGAGTAATTCATTGCAGCCACGAGTAATTCAATGCGTCCAAGAGTAATTTTTTGCGGCCTGGAAAACAATTCTGTGCGACCAAATGCAATTTTGGGCGGCCAAAAGCAATTCTGCGCGGCCAATTGCAATTATACGCGGCCAAGTGCAATTATACGCGGCCAACTGCAATTATAAGCGGCCAAGTACAATTATGCGCGGCCAACTGCAATTTTACGCGGCCAACTGCAATTATGCGCGGCCAAATGCAATTCTAAGCGGCCAAATGCAATTATGCGCGGCCAACTACACATTTACGCGGCCAATTGCAATTCTAAGCGGCCAAGGGCAATTATGTGTGGCCAATTGCAATTTTACGCGGCCAATTGCAATTATGCGCGGCCAAGTGCAATTATACGCGGCCAAGTGCAATTCTTTGTGGCCTAGAACAATTCTGAGCGGTCAAGTGCAATTCTTTGTGGGAAGAAGTAATTCTATGCAGCCACTAGTAATTCCTTGCAGCCACGAGTAATTTTTTGCAGTCAGGAGCTATTTTTTGCGGAAATAATAATTCTTTAAGGCCAGGAGTACGTAGTTTTTTGTGGGCAAGAGTAATTCTTCGACCGTTGTGCATAGTAATCACGCTTTCAAAATTTAGCTAGGAGTCTCAACACATGAGCTTTAATACTTTAATTATAAGCTTCTGAACAAACAAAAGACATGCATGAAATGCTAAGTTCCTTGATAGCTAGGAGTCTCAACACATGACGCGGTTGGGTGGTCCTTCCAGAATATGAAGAGTAAATTTGCAGTTAGTTGCACCCTTCGGAAGACATGAGAAATCATCACTCAAGCTGAAGAAAATGTGGCCAATTCTTTAGTAGTGACAAAAAATTGTCATCCTCTCCAATACCATTGCATTTTCCAACAAGTACTTCACGAGGTTCAGCTCTTCTTCTTCATCGCCCCGGAATTCGTGAATTTCAACCGTCTTGAGGCTAAGAAGTAAAGATTCAGGCACTGGCATCCAACGGTACTTGGAGCTTGGTTCCTTGTAAAGGAGCTGCAGTTCCTCAAGGCGAACGATTCCCTAATTAAAGTGAGGAAAAAAAGAGTTCCAATATCTCAGGTATATAAAGCAAAAAAATTGAGGAATGTCATACTAACATATATACTAGCATATAAGCATACCAATCTTACCTCTCGAAAGATGAGAAATTCTAGTTTAGGTGAACTTTCAAGAAAATCCGGCAACAATTTCAGCCCATTGAGGCCATCAAAACCCAGCTCTAGATGGACTAAGTTACCAATGCTGTGTTTGGATGAGTTTTTTAGAAATTTTTGAGGAATTTTTTATGAGAGTAATGATTGGAAGTAGAGGTAATGAGTGGAGAGAGATAGAGAGAGAAATGAGAATATTGATTAGAAATAGGAGTAATGACACGATGAGTATAGTTGAGAGAGTGTATAACAAGTATTAAGTTATTGTCCAAAAATAAATGAATGGATAAAAATACGACGAATTAAAAGAAAATAGGCTTAATAAACAAGCTCTAACCGTCTCCTGCACAAATGTAGACACCCCAATCCGCACCTCGAATTAAAAGAGATTACTGGATCTTGTAATTTGAATAGAAAATGGAAAGATTGGATTGAGCACCTACACAGATTGAGCTAATTTTTCGCGTGCCCGCTCGGTTTTTATTTTTTTAAACTATTGAACGGCTCGAATTTTCCATTCAAGATTCGGAGTGGGCCCCGCAATACCTTCGGTGTAGAATCGGTAGCCTCCCAGTCAGTGGTTGTAGCAAGGTTCATACTTGACACCCGAGTTATCAAAAGAAATAAGGTTGTAGTGACACAAGTATCAAGTTGAGGAGTCACTTTGAACATGAGCAATTCAAGGGACCTTCAAACTTTTAACTTTTTATTTTTACTTTTATCACTTTATAAGAAACCCACTTTTCCACACAAAAAAAAGTTCAATCATAAATGATACTGTAAATGTTTTGAGATGGAAGTTTGAAGAACTATTTCTCACTCTTCAAATTTGAAGAGAGAGAGAGAGAACTACGCCAAAAAGTAGCTACCTTCCTTGAGATGCATTTAACCATCCTAGACAATTCAAAGGCAATTGCCACAATCAACCGCGGCTGAGATTAGGTAGCTTTTTCATCTCCCCTGAAAGCTGAATTTTGGGTGTACCCTTCTTTTTCTTTCCTGTAGTGGCTCGGAGGCGAAACTAAACTTTCAACAAACATAGCAGCGTCATGGCCCCAAATTTTCTTAGTGTTTGGAATGTACCAATCCAATATTTTGTTACCATGGTATGCCAAAATCTTGTCAAAATAGAGCCCCCATTGCAGTAGGCAATACCGTATGTCACGACCTGAATTTTCAACATAAAGTAAATAACGTTCTATGATAAAAGGACCTCGCTTGCCATCGTATTCCAAAAATAATATCCCACCTGTTTAAATTACAAACAAGTTCCTAATTCAAAAGAATATACAAATTTGGCACTACGGCCCAAATTAACTTAAGTACAGTTACCACACATGCGGAGTGTTACAAAGTCCCTTGTCAAAAGAAATTCATGAATACTTAGTTACAAAACCATCTTGAACAAAGCTAAACTATTACAGGATAAAATCGTAATTAAAAGTGATAAGCTTTCAAAAGTCGTCCACAATCCAAGCACGCAAATGCATGATGCTATTGTCCGGCATTAGTTCCTGAAAAGAAGGATTTTGTTGAGCTACAACAGCCCAGTAGGAAAATCTTTACCAAAGTTATATGCATACATGATGATGAGGGCAAGGAAAGGAAACAAGTGAATACGACTCAATCGACGAAAAGCAATCAACAATAAGTATGTCTATCATTCGGTACGATTTATTCGAGTCAAAGTATCATCGCATTAAGCCATACGATTCAAAGGACACAAACATCTCTAACACTCCCGACACGACTCACTATCACCAATTCCTACTGACTGTATTTCCACCCCTTGCGTTACAGTATAACATCTCAAGAGTTACCATATTACCACCCCTCGCGTTACGGTGAACCCTAACAACCCGGACCATCGATTTACCACCCCTAGCGTTACGAGGCCCACTTGAGTCTCCGTATTACCACCCCTTGCGTTACGAGACTCCTAACACCAACCTCCGACTCATGCAACTACTTTCCTGCTCTATATGTAAGAACAAACCTTTCTACGATCACACCCGTTCGTGAGACTCCATTCGGTATACCAACAATATTACATTTGAACCATAAACATGCCCAAGCAGTCGATCCATAGAATACGATTTCAATCATATAACCTAACATTCGTTCCTTACCAAAAGGAAGCCAACGAAACGAGGGTATCGTCGAATCATCATAGGAAATCAATTGAACAAGCTTGAGATAGTTTAGATGGTGTTACAAAGGTGTTAGAAGTGTCCGGGGTTCAAGACAATCGAAGTAGAAGCAACGAAGGCCAAAACTGCTCACAGGGCACTGGTATCGATACGGCCAAAATGGCTGTATCGATACCGAAGGCAAACAGAGAGGGGGACAACGATTTTGAATTAGTATCGATACGGCTAAAACCCCGTATCGATACAGGAGCGTTACGATCGGATTTTCTGCAGTTTTCAGGGAATTCAACAACAATTCCAACAACAACAAACATAGGCACGAATTCATACTTTATCAACACATTCACATATAAAGAGGGTAAAGAAATCCCTACCTCGAGTCAAAGAGCGAAACCCAAGAGATTTTGAACGAGCCCTAGCTCCGAACTCTTCGAAATCCACGGAATGTCTTTCCCCGAGCTTGACCCACGAAAATTAGAGCTCAACAACGCGATTGAAAGGCTTGAGGGAGGTTGATTCTTGAAGTTCTCGAGCTCTTGGAGGAGTTTTGAGCGAGAGGAGAAGAGAGAGAGGATGAGCCGAGAGAGAGAGAAAGATCGGCCGGAGAGATGAGAGAGAGGATGGAGATGAAAATAATCTCGTACACCCCTCACACCCACTATATATACTCACATATCTCTAAATCACACACCCACTCCATCTAGTTTCTATTCATTCACTTCAATCCTCGGTTCAATTAATCACCCAAATAACCATATTTTCCCAATTTAAGCCTTTAATAAATACTTCGAGAATTAAAATTATTTGGGTCTCTACAATCTATCCTCCTTAAAGAAATTTCGTCCCGAAATTTACCACTCAAGCCCAATGAAATCATGCATCAAGTAATCACGCTCATGCCACAACACAAAACAAGTTGACAATCATAAAGTCAAAACTTAGAACTCACATTGGTTAATTCGAAAAATAATTGTGGATACTTCTCCCTTTAACCTCGTCCAAGTCGATTCTTCCTTACCTCGATTTCTCCAAAGGACTCATACTAACGGGATTGTTTTCCCCCTCAAATCTTGTTCGCGTGAATCTAGGATACGTGTCAGTTTCCCCTCAGGATATACGTCGACATCTAATCCTCCTTATCTAATTACTATGCTCACAGATACCTCAAGTTCAAGCCTTTGTACAATGGCTCTAATTCTCACATAATCACACAATGATCACATCGAAATCTAACAATTGGTGCCCCCACGTTCCCCAAATTATCACATTCACATTCCTATTCCGTATATCTTATTCAAATAAGTACTTCTCAACCTACCACGAAGGATGCATCAAAATGTTCATAAAAAAAACTCCAATCCTCATCTTCCTCGATTAACATCAACCAATAAATCAGAATTTTCACATAACAGGCTAGAGTACTCAAACAATCTCAATCGTAGTAAAATCAATAAAGTTTTCATCCTCCTATTGGCATTCTAAGTGAATTCTCAAAAGTTATCTAATCACCTGGTACCACTTGATCTATTATATGCTTCATGCAACAGAAAATGGTCTCCTTTCTTATCACATGAGATTAAGCCCTCCGAAGCCGCATGAACCATCTTGAATTCACAACTCCGATTTAAACATTTCCACCCTGTGGCATCCGGATTCAAAGGTAACCCCACAAGATTTTAGCTAAGTATGCACGGTTCGTCGAAAGAAAGAAACTAAAACTCTTAGAATAGGGTGACCTAACTTACAAATAAGGTTCATAATCACCGAATGGATCCAAATTAAACTTAGTTTCGTAAGTAACCCAAGATCCAACGATCAAACGACATGCTGATTTATAATCCTTGGTTCCATTATGAACACCAACTCATCAAAGTTAAACTCCTTACACTTCAAGGCTATTAACACTTCTTTTAGTTCCAAGGGTCTAGTCACTCAGTAAATCATGCCTTTTATTCCTCTTAGTACACATGTCTTGCGATACAATATTGAAACAATCTAGGTGAGCTCTCACATCCACTACTTTTCTTGCCACAAGCCAGTAACCACCCTGAAATAGGGATTGATATACTGCGGAAGCCTCTCGTACCTAGCTCTCTGATTGTGTCATACAAAAGAGTAGCGAGGAAATAATAATAATAATTTTTTTGTCAAATAAATTTACTCTACCCTCCTCAAACTTAGTTCCTTATACAACGTTGATGCTATCAAAAGAGAGAACATATGTCAGATTCCAACCACATAGAAAACAAGGACACTCCGCATCAAACTGTAATAAAACATCAAAGAACTCACACGACTACCCTGTTTAACCTCGTAAATCTCTGGTTAACACTTATCGTGTCCTCCCTCGTGTCCCCTCATTCCTACATTTTCATGTTAATGACAGCATGCCATGGCCTCACTCATTTTTGCAACCCACTTTATCAACTCAAGTTCACCATTCTTATATGATTACTCTGATTAATTCTAATTCCCATTAGCTACCCAAACCGTTTTCATATATATAAAAAGCAACTTCCAAGCATTTGTCTTGTCTCCTTTTCTTTTGACCCAACATAAACACAGATTTCAAGTTTGAGAGTAACAACACGTAACTAAGGCATGAATAACGACATTTCACAATTTAGCTCATGGACTCATACTCATAAGTCATAACACTCTGCATTTCCACCCCTTGCGTTGCAGCAAAATACTTACCTTCCAATTTCCTTTGCTACTACCACTCACTCTTATTCATTAGAACAACTTCAATAACAAATACAATTTGTCACGACCCCAATTTATAGTGAAACACACCCATCAAACCACCTTCAAAGATCGACTAAGCATAGATCAACTCATTTTTACAATTTCAATAAGGACACAAAATCAAATCTTTCACATAGCAATTCAACTCATTGTCTTCATCAACCAAATAATCTCCACATCAAATCATTCTAACGCACCTCAATACATCGACAATGCATATTATTTACACCACATAAGTTCTAACCCAAAATGCATATTATATCACAATAGGTTGATAATAGCAATCCATTTAGCGCACTCCACGTATCTAATAAATATCTAAGCCACAATCTTGTGCAGCGACATCAAGCAATCTAATATAAGCGAATCGATAATCACGGCATCACGGACGCTCCCACATCAACCTTTTAGTCCTTAAGTTGTCATTATAAATATGTTCTCATCTATCCAATCCCTTTTTAACCTATTTTCCATTTCAATCATGATCTCTCATCGTATAACTTCAATCTATCATCATGTGATTTCATAGTAAGAGTTCACGTCCTCCACAGTCGTCAGTCTCAAGTTTACGTCACGGAATACCCTCGTACGCGATCTCTAAACTTAAATTCCTTAACCCATAGCATCCACCTTCCCCAATCGCCAATCACCCCAAAAATTTCACCATTCCAATTCTGGACACCGACTACACTCCACTTCGTTATCAACTATAATAGATCACATTTGTATCGCCCTAGTTTTAAACAAGTTTCTTACCGCATAACTAACATTGACCACTCGACTTGAGTTACATCCTTACAATTGTCCTTAATTTTCCCTCTTTTTTTTTTTTACAAGATGATACCACCACTGTTTTCCCACCAACCCACTATAACGACACTATCCCAGCAATCTCAACAACGACTACAATGTTATCGAGACACTTTCTTCAAGATCAAGTAGGTATTCAAGCAAAACATTCAAAGCACCCATCTCCGAAAGACAGTTGGTTTCTTTTAGCTAAAGGTTGTAACACTTTACACCATGTCTTGATATTAAACTGAACTTATAAAAGTCACTATAGACAACTTTCCTACCAATTTCATTTATAAACGTAGCAATTTCTTACCAAGACAAGGAAACACACATCTTTGAAATATAGAGACACATATCCACAGTGAACTTATCAGGCAATGCCAAATCGTTACGCATACATACTCCTTATAATCTTCCTCTTTAGTCTTTTGCAACTATATTCTTCACATCATGGTAATCTCATCTTCAAAAGTGTGAAATCAACAAACGAGCACAAAATCTATTACTAAGACATCACCTAATCTATCCATTTTTTTCTTTCAGTTCCACAGCAGAAGAAGAATCTTTTATTGAGCCCACGTTCCAGATATCCAATCTTGAAGTCGCGGTGGCCAGCCGTACTTCAAATTGAACATCTAAAAGTAGGTTCTAAAAAAAAATATCTTAGGAGACTGAGTTTTATATATACTAAGTCTAGTTGCATTTAACATTCAAGATATTACTTAACATAAGCATATTAAACGCATTATACATTCAAGCTTTACCATTTTAGATAAAACACTAAAATCGGTCATCACGCTCTAGTTCTCAACCTTGGTCTCAAACCAACGAATCCCTTTTAGAATCAAATTAATAAGTGAAAACGATAACTAAGCACATGTTTCTATTAGAAATGCCAAAAGTAATCCTATCCTCTAAGTTTCCTTGTCAACCAACCTTCACGAATCCCATGCACAAAATCACTAAAACGATTAAATTCCAAGACTCAAATCAACTCTATAATTCTTACTTTATCTTTACTGTAATTACCTGTCTATGACTCACCAAGTCTTTCACGTAAGTGAACGATTTCTCCAACACCTCACATCCCATTTACACTTCCTCAAATAGGTATATCATGCACAATCTTCGACCTCACAAGAGTTCACAAACTCAGATTCAACTCAAATATCATGGTACCCTAACAACGCAAACCAATCCCTTGGTTAGGCCCGAATTTATACACCACACAGAAATACAGACAGATCATCTTTAAGCCAGTAGGGTCATATGAGCATATACTTCACATAGCATGAAGCACATAAACATGTAAGCGAACGGCAAGTGATCACATATACACCTCATTCATCTATACCATGCAGTAGTCAAACATTGAATAGGACATACAACAAATGCCAAGTCCTCATATCCCCTTTTTCACGTGCCAACATGTCTACGCCAACCATGTGATTAATGAATGCAATGTCACATTGTCCAAGTAATGTCAATTCCCACAAGCACACATATGTCATACAAAAGACGTGACATTTTGAACCCATAAGACTAGAAGTCTCCCCACGGTCTCAAAGTATTCAAACCTAGACGCTCTGATACCAATTTGTCACGACCTGAATTTTCAACATAAAGTAAATAACGTTCTATGATAAAAGGACCTCGCTTGCCATCGTATTCCAAAAATAATATCCCACCTGTTTAAATTACAAACAAGTTCCTAATTCAAAAGAATATACAAATTTGGCACTACGGCCCAAATTAACTTAAGTACAGATTACCACACATGCGGAGTGTTACAAAGTCCCTTGTCAAAAGAAATTCATGAATACTTAGTTACAAAACCATCTTGAACAAAGCTAAACTATTACAGGATAAAATCGTAATTAAAAGTGATAAGCTTTCAAAAGTCGTCCACAATCCAAGCACGCAAATGCATGATGCTATTGTCCGGCATTAGTTCCTGAAAAGAAGGATTTTGTTGAGCTACAACAGCCCAGTAGGAAAATCTTTACCAAAGTTATATGCATACATGATGATGAGGGCAAGGAAAGGAAACAAGTGAATACGACTCAATCGACGAAAAGCAATCAACAATAAGTATGTCTATCATTCGGTACGATTTATTCGAGTCAAAGTATCATCGCATTAAGCCATACGATTCAAAGGACACAAACATCTCTAACACTCCCGACACGACTCACTATCACCAATTCCTACTGACTGTATTTCCACCCCTTGCGTTACAGTATAACATCTCAAGAGTTACCATATTACCACCCCTCGCGTTACGGTGAACCCTAACAACCCGGACCATCGATTTACCACCCCTAGCGTTACGAGGCCCACTTGAGTCTCCGTATTACCACCCCTTGCGTTACGAGACTCCTAACACCAACCTCCGACTCATGCAACTACTTTCCGGCTCTATATGTAAGAACAAACCTTTCTACGATCACACCCGTTCGTGAGACTCCATTCGGTATACCAACAATATTACATTTGAACCATAAACATGCCCAAGCAGTCGATCCATAGAATACGATTTCAATCATATAACCTAACATTCGTTCCTTACCAAAAGGAAGCCAACGAAACGAGGGTATCGTCGAATCATCATAGGAAATCAATTGAACAAGCTTGAGATAGTTTAGATGGTGTTACAAAGGTGTTAGAAGTGTCCGGGGTTCAAGACAATCGAAGTAGAAGCAACGAAGGCCAAAACTGCTCACAGGGCACTGGTATCGATACGGCCAAAATGGCTGTATCGATACCGAAGGCAAACAGAGAGGGGGACAACGATTTTGAATTAGTATCGATACGGCTAAAACCCCGTATCGATACAGGAGCGTTCCGATCGGATTTTCTGCAGTTTTCAGGGAATTCAACAACAATTCCAACAACAACAAACATAGGCACGAATTCATACTTTATCAACACATTCACATATAAAGAGGGTAAAGAAATCCCTACCTCGAGTCAAAGAGCGAAACCCAAGAGATTTTGAACGAGCCCTAGCTCCGAACTCTTCGAAATCCACGGAATGTCTTTCCCCGAGCTTGACCCACGAAAATTAGAGCTCAACAACGCGATTGAAAGGCTTGAGGGAGGTTGATTCTTGAAGTTCTCGAGCTCTTGGAGGAGTTTTGAGCGAGAGGAGAAGAGAGAGAGGATGAGCCGAGAGAGAGAGAAAGATCGGCCGGAGAGATGAGAGAGAGGATGGAGATGAAAATAATCTCGTACACCCCTCACACCCACTATATATACTCACATATCTCTAAATCACACACCCACTCCATCTAGTTTCTATTCATTCACTTCAATCCTCGGTTCAATTAATCACCCAAATAACCATATTTTCCCAATTTAAGCCTTTAATAAATACTTCGAGAATTAAAATTATTTGGGTCTCTACACCGTATCACTTATACAACATAACGGAACCATGATATCACCTCCATACAATCCATTAAACGAAGATATAAACAAACTCGTTGTTAAAGCATCCAACTCCAAATCAATTGGCAAAGAGTGGAAAGGCTGTCCAGGCTCATATACTAGTTTTGAAGGAGATATTTAACCGATGTGGGACAAATCCCAATACTCCTCCGCACGTGCGACCCCTGACTCGCACGTGGAGAGATCAACAGAGGATCCGGAACACACGGATCACAATGAGATAAAGTGCAACTATGGCACAAACAAAGGGGAAAAGCCTCCGAAACTCTAGCTCTGATACCATGTTAAAACATTCAACTCCAAACCAATTAGCAAAGAGTGGAGAGGCCGCCCAGGCTCATATACTAGTTTTGGAGGAGATATTTAACCGATGTGGGACAAATCTCAATACTCGTCCAAGATTCCTTTTGGCCGTATTTCTTCATCACTAGTACCTCGATTATATTATATAGATTGCTTATTGTATGCCGAACCAACGAAAGGTGTGGGCACCCGCCCCAAAAAATCCCGTGTTTTAAGCAGGAAAATTCCGGGTGCGCCCTTATCTCGGGGAAAGCGCGGCGAAGTGCTTCGCAGATCAGAGAGTCGCCACTCGGGTTTTGCGGAGAATACCCAAGAAACCGTGGTTTTGAAAATGTCTTGAATTGAATTTGATTTGAAATTGACAAAGGCTTTTGTAGACTGGACCGTCGTCACCTTCGATCTTGAGGTTCGGGAGCCAGATTACGAGAGGGGAAGGGTTTTATGGCACCCCTCTCGCCCAGTCCGTAGATCGGTCTCTACTCAGGCGTTTTATAAAATATTTACATTTCTCTCTTTATTTGATCATTCTTTTAACCAGTTAGGGCGGGGGAACAGTTAATAGGGATTAAAACTGTAACACATTTGCATTTATGTACAAAAGATGTGACAAAATATTTATGGATGTTTGATGTTTGATCTAAGCAAATATAATAGATTGAGAACAAGCTTTTGTGGACATTTTAAGTAGACTAGAGCACACTGACTGTGAGGTGGTGCACACAGGAACAAGCCTGCATGCACTGGCCAAGCCACTGCATACAGTCATTACCTGCGTGCGCCACAACACAACTGGCGTGCGCCGGTAAGCTTAAGACCACAGCTTCTGTTATCAACCCTCTGGGCTCTGGAAAGGACCGGTGCACACTCAGGACAAACCACACAGTTTATAAAGGTTACTAAGCTATTACAGACAGGTTAAAGGGCTTAAAAAGCCACCAAATAGACAGAAAACCCCTTAAACAGTGAGGGAAGGATGATCAAGGGCCTGGATGGGAGATCCATGCAAGGGCCCAGCCACTGGAATACAACCAACTACCGTACGCCACTAAGTAAATGCCGTACGCCAGTTGTCTCTTAATTCCAATGCTTTGGCTTTGCACACTCTGGGCTCTGGAACAGGACCAGGGAGACCCAGAAGGCCAAACTAAGCAATAAATATGGACAGAAAAGAAAGCAGTTAAAAATACAGAAAGCTGTAAACTGGTTTTAACATGCAGCAAGGTGATCAAAGCTTAAATAATGCAAGAAAACAATGATCCATGATCCCCACGCCCGTTTTGCACATACCACCATTACTGGCGTACGGTACTCCTTACTGGCGTGCGCCACTGAACATTGTGCATGGTTTTGAAACCTTGCTAGCATTAGGGCCAGGACTGGTATAGATTACCAGCCTTGACCCTGCCAGCCCCCCTCAGGGGTCAGAACAGAAAGCAGGAGCAAAAAGTATTATACCTTTGCTTGTGAGTTTGATGGATGGTTTGAACTTTGAGCTTGAAAGAAGATGGATGGAGGGTGGATGTAGTGAGGTTTGAGGACTGTGGAGAGTATGTTCTCTTGCTTGCTCTTTCTATGGAAGAGAAAGGAAGCAAAGGAGAATGATGAAGAAGAGGACAAAGGGGCTTGAACTCTTTAATGGTGCTAACCCTTTGAACTTGGTAACCCTTTGCAAGAGTGAGAGAGGGGAGTATATATAGAGGAGAGGGGCTGAGATCAGTTTGCCCTTAGGGGCTGTTTGGGTGGTAAGGTTTTGGAGGAAGCACCCATGCATTTAATGCATGGGACTTGGCTTGATGGAGGGTGTAGGAGAGAGAGGGGAACAGTTTCTGGCCGAAGCAATGATCAGGAGGCTGTCAGCTGACGTCAGGCGGCTACCAAAACTCCCGCCCAGCTGGCTGAAAAAGGTTGATTTAATTGGTATGGACTGGCGTGCGCCACTGGTTGAGTGGGCGTGCGCCAGAGATCGGTAATGACTGACACGTGGCAGTGTTTCCTGCGCACGCTAGTCTTCCACCAGCGTACTCCAGCAGGGTTTTGTTGAGGCCATTTGGCTCTGGCTTGAGGGTTCGACAAGGGTTTGAAATGGGTTTGGACGAGGTTCGGGACGCTCAAAGCTCAAACTCATCAACCAACTTGGTATGTTCTCGACCTTAATCATCATTGGGGAATCAAAAGACCGTAAATAAACTATTCCGGAAAGTCCAAAATAGGGTGTCTACAAAAGGCATCCATTTAAAACTCCCAAACCAAGTATACTATGATTCTTTGTTCCGTCACCCTTGGGCATCGGCACCTCCGCAAATTCATTCGTCTGTGGAACAAAATAAACAATCAAGTAGTGGTCTGGTGAGAATCCTTCACTCCTTTCTGTCCACAATTTGCTTTTGAAGCTTCCAACCAAAAAGATATGACCTTTTCTGATTACTACCTTGTAGTCATCCGTAGAGGAGTCGTAACAAAGCCCAGAAACAGCAATGAAGCCGTAGAGATCGCTCAACGACTTGTGGGAAAGCACTTTCTTGCAACATCGTGTTAAGGGATTCCATAGGAACAAGTCATCATTACCGTTTAATAGTAACAACCCCTTGCACGAACCCCTAATTTCTTTGATACGTTGAGCAAACTGTAATGGTTTTGGTCTATGGATCTCCATTACCGAACCATCATCATTTATACGGTGCAAGGAAAAATCCGGTTCATTACAATTAGACACGACGATTACATGTTGTCTTTGAACAGAAAGACTGAATTTCAGATCGGATATCAAGAAACACCAACTCTTTGAAACGCACCTGAATCGGAGAAGAGACTTGACTGGTAATTTTGAGAGTATCTGAAGGATTATCTCTTCCGGAACTGAAAATTGATTTTTCGGTTTTGTTTCCGGTTCCTCTGTTCTTCCCTGAACCATCTTAATTATTCCTTGAAAAACTGTTAGACATCATAGTGATACTAGGGTTTTTTCTCGTACTGGACACAGAGTATAAATATAAGGGCCTGCAAGTGCAAGGTTTTAAACTCATAATGGGAAGAGAAAATCTTATTTACGGAGGAGCAGTAAATAAAGTTTATGTAGTGGGCCGAAATATCTGAGGGGTTCAAAGGGTTCAATAAGTTGCATTGTGGACCCATCGTTCAGTTGTCTCGGTTCGTTTAAAGATGAAAAAAGGCATCTTGACACGTCACCCCGACCGTTTACTGAACAATAGGTGGACCTGAGGTTGTTCACCGAGCTTCAGCTGTTCTTCCGAACGTATGTTTCTGGTTTCGTTCGGTAACGCAACCAGTCTCTCGGTAAGATATCTTCTCCTTCTGGGTCATCAATTGCTCGGCTGAAGAGATTAACGTTCGGTAAGTTCGGGGGATTCCTCGGATGTGTTTGTTGAGAAACGTTCTGGAAGCTCTTGTTGATAAGACCGATGATAAGCAGGCTCGCCTCTCTGATATTCGATGGGACATCTCTGCAAGATGTGACATCTCTGACATCGACCCACATGGGCCTACAAATCTCGAAGGGCGGTGTTCATTAAATGCTCCTGACATGTGACGTCATCCGAGCGTAGCAACGCGCGTGAAGTGCACCTCCACCTTGTCCAGCACTCCAAACCTGTGCCTATAAATAGAAGAGTATCCCTTCTAGGGCAAGGGTCGAAAAAAATACACTCTCACTCCTTCCTCCTAGAATATTTCTTACCCAACTTCTTTTCCCCTCCTCCACATTCTGACTTGTTTGTCGGAGCTTCTACCCGGAGGAACATCCCCCTCCGGTTTGCAGTTACACGGCGTTCCACATCGCTCCCCTACAGATCTATAGCAAGAAGGGAAGGTTCAAGAGGTCCAAGGTTAAATCAGCCCCCCACAGTTTACGGTACTCAATCTCGGCCGTCCAATAGTATTTTGGACGGTTGAGATTGCGTGGAGCTCCAATGGGAAATTCATATATTTGCGCATGCAAGTTGCAACTGCTAGGGTTTAATTATGCTGGGTGATTTCAAGAGTTGGGTTGGTGACTGGTCCCTGGGCGTGTAATCCGTCCAGATAATTGGCCCATATTTCCAAAAACACCAATCCAATCTAGAAAATGCACCATTAAAGAGAAGCCCACACTTTAGTACCTAAACTGGTACGTAAATAAAAAGGGTGTTACTCCTTAATGGGAATTAGAGGCAGTTATTTGGATTGGCCCGTAATTTTGTGTAAAAAATGGGCATGGTGGTTGTTCTAAATTGTGGGCCAATAAGTGATCGAAACAGTTTTGTTTTTTTGCTGGGTGATCCTTTGACGAGTCTACTTTTAGTCATAGAGCTGTATTTAGTCGTTCGCGAATTATTCGAGGCTCGGTTCCGTAAAGTCTTGTTTGAGTTCGATTCATCAACTAAAAGAACCAAACCTAAGCCTCAATTTTAGGCTCGTTTTGTTACGCCCGAGCATTTTTATATATTTAATTAATTACGTAGCCATTTATTATATGTGTGTTCTGGTTAGGTCCCAAATAATTATTTTGCGAGCGCTATGGGTATTTCTGTCACGATTGTAATCTTCGGAGTATGAGATTGATTTTGGGTAATTAGTGGTTGGTGTTGGATTATTGAATTTCATAGCAAGTCAGATTAAGTAAATTTATATTGCTATGTATTTACCTAAATTCTAATTAATTAGTTAGCTATAATTTAGGGGAAACGTGTGTGAATGGGTAGTGTTGTTAACTTACGAGTGACGATATATAAACATACAAACATACGGTATTAGGGTTATCTTTTAGAGAGCATTGAGAAGAGTTCTGATTTTTGAGAGCAGCCGTCGAACTTCGAAGAAGGGTTTTACTGGGGTTCTTTCAAGGTAATAATATACTCTCATCTCTCTCGTTTCTGTCATCCACCTCTTCTCATAGCAATAGGATGCATGGACTGATAGTGGGTAAATTAGTTAATTTGTATTTTGTGGTGAGAGAGATCGATCGATCTCGGCAAGTGGTGTGCATGTGCTGTCGTGGGTTGTGTATAATGAGTGGCTCCGTGTGTCGATCGAGTTGTGTGCATGGCGGTTGTGGCGTGAATAATATTGGCCATGGTATGGGGCTGTGACTTGGCTAACAACAGTGGTGGAATTAAGGAATCATGACAATGGGCCTTGATTTTATATTGTAACTTTTACGTACATGTGTTGTTTACATAGATTAGGTGTGGACAAGTGGATTTTGGAAGGGAAACAGGAGGCTAAATGGGAGAAATATTGTTGGAATTGAAAATCAATTTGGGTTTTGTAGTTTCGGGTTGGTACTGAGTATTAGTTATCTAGATTGGGGTATGGGTAGTCTATTGATACATTGTTCCCGGCCAGGCTAGTTTCATGGTCAATGCAACAGTTTAGATAATTATTTTGTATTATTCTTTTGTTCAGGTTGACTTCGTTTCGCGTTGTTCGCTTATAGTACCTTTGGACCCAGGTGAGTGGTTAAGCATGTTATGTACTTTCAAACTCCCCCGAGTCCCTTAAATTGATGTTTTGGGAAATTTATGATTGAAATTGGAAACACATTGTTATATTTGATTATATTAAATTGGCATGCGGTATCGGTGAAACCATTTGTTGATCGAATGATCTTTTGGTGAGAACTTCGTGGATATTAATGGGAGCATATTTTGGAAGTCCAGAGAAATTAATCCTCTGTGTGCGGGTGACTCTGGCCATTAGGGAAGAAACCGGATTAGGCCGGTGACCCTAATGCTCAACGGTTGTTATTGACCGGATCGTTCTTAGGGAAAAGTTCCACGGGCTGCCTACTCGTGGTGACTCTAAGTTTCGATATTGGATCCAATTTTGAGACATTTATTCACTGGCACTTGGTACTATTTGGTATTGGTTGTGGTTCCCCATTGTTGTTGGAGTTGGATTGTGATCACCATTGAGACTATTTGGTAAATGATTTATGGCCTATTTGTTGGTTTGATGCACACCTTCGTATGCCAAAAATATGTTAACATAATAATCTATTTTTAGCCATGTTTTGGAACTGTATTAGTATACATGCTTTACTACTCACTGAGCTCGTCAGCTGACGGATTTATTCCAACTTCTTTTTCAGGAAAGTTGGGAATATAGGCAAGGACTCTGGCGGCATCTTGGGGATTTCGTTTGTTGACCTCCTTAGGGTGTCTCATCCTAGCTTATTGTTTTATTTTATCGCTTCCGCATTGAATCATTTTGTCAGACATCCAGATTCTTTTATTACTGTTGGATCACTGGATATTATTGGGTTCATGGGATTTTGTACCCATTCTTTTTGTGGAATTTATTGGTTGTGGATGTTCTGAATAAATTAAAAAGAGATTGACTGTTGGTGGATTTTTTACTTGGGAGTTTGTATAAAATTTCTTTTTAGGCTGCATGTCCTACAAGTTTTGGCCTTGTGGTTCATGGCCGGTCACTTCTCATTTTGGGGTGTGACACGTTTTATAAACAAACCGAACATGAACTTAACAGTATTTGGCTCGATTAGGCTCGCGAATTTAGAGTATATGTATACCATGAAAATTTTATATATGTACATAATGAAAATTTTAGAACTTGTACAACTACTAAAAACTTATTTTTGTATATGTTTTTATCATTCTATACATGTATGACCGTATTTTATGTACATATTTAAATTTTATTTGTAATTTTAAACCTGTATGAGAGCATAAATATATAATATTATTAGCTTGTTAAGACTCGTGAAGGAGCTCGAGTAAGACTCAAACCTAAGCAAGCTTGGCACGTCAATTTTTTATTGAGTTCGGTTCGAGTTTGCTAAAAAACTTAAGAAACGGATCTGAATATTCTAATATTCAACTCGATTCGACTTGTTTACCTCAAGGTGTTCCATCTGGCTTAATGTGTGAAGGACCAATCCCAACATCCATTTAAGATGAAACAATTTTGTGCTCTTTGAGCATTACCCTATCTTCCAGTACAAATATCGATCCCACTTCTAAGTTTGCGGATCTCACACACAATTGTGTGAAGGGAGAATAATCCTACAAGGCAGGGCCAGCAGGGGTGCCAACCGTTCAAAACGGTGCCATGTTTGGCACAAGAAACCACTACCTTTGGTCCCTGCTTGGTGCCCATTAAATGGGCAAGAGGACATTAAATCAAGAGAATATAAAACCAAACATCGGATTCAGCTAATTTTTTTTTGCAAGAACTCATAAAAAAAATAGTTTGTAAATAATGAGCGGCTTGAATCATCTTTGTAAGGCCCATTTGAAAATCAACAAATCATTAATTTAAAATTAAGTGTTTCACTACGTCGAATTCTGGAAAAAAAAAAACCCTTATGGATAGCAGATTGAGCTAATTTTTTTTTATGAACTAATAAAAAAGTATTTTAAGAATAATGAGCAGTATGAATCATCTTTGTGGAACTCAAAATGGGCCTCACAAAAGTTCAATAAATCATTTATATAAAATTTAGTTGGGTCCAACAAAGATGATTATTCTTAAAATGCAAATGCAAAATCCACTTGGTAAACTATAGAGATCGATTTATTTACTTACTTTTTTTTGTTTTGAAAGTAGTACTACGAATGTGATTATGCTTCGATTTATCTCTAGAGTGGCTAGATTGACTATGGGATGGCATGGAAAAACAGAGGTCTTTGGTCTTCCAAAGATAAGAGATGCCAATTTTAAGAACTTATTTTCTCAGATAGATAACGAGGGACATAAGAATTCACGGAGGTCAATAAGGCACACAAAATGACAAGAAGTTAAGCCATTTTCAAAATCAAAACTTGGAAAAATAACGTATTTTCTAAATTCAGGCACGTAATTGTCACAATAGTATTTGTGTATGACGAATTGTTGTCTTTGCTCAGCGATAATAACCACTAAGAACCAATCAACTTAAGAACTTCCACTTGCTTGTCTCCACTCAAGGCTTAATTTCCATGTACTCTTCCTCTTCTCCGTAGTGGCTGGGAGGCGAAACTAGACTTTCGACAATCGTAGCAGGGTCTATATATCTACTGCCATTAGGGATTGGAAGGGATTGGAAAAATCCCTTGCGATTTTTTATTAAGACCCCACGCCAAAACCCCGTGAATTTTGGGCCCCAAACGGAAACGCAATACCATATCTTTAATATAACACAGTGGAACCAATTTATCCTTCCAATACAAAAGAGTAATCTCTGGTATAATGAACAATCTCGTCCAAGATTCCTTTTCGCCATATTGCTTCATCACCAGTACCTCTATATCATTACACTTGTTGCTTCTACACTGAGCTAAAGAAAGACATCCATTTAAAACTCACAAACCAACTTTATCCAAACCAAGGATACTATCATACTATTATGTTCTCTTGTTCCGTCACAATCAGGCATCGGCACCTTCACAAATTTATTTGTCTGTGGAACAAAACAAACAATCAAGTTGGTCGCTAGTGAGAATGTATCTTCTCCGATATTGCTTTCAATAACCAGCCAATGCAGGTGTTCATCGACAAGAGTACTTGACACTATCTCCTTATAGTAAGGGTCGCAATTTTTTGTCCACGATTTGGTTCTGTAACTTCCGACCATACAGGCCATACCGGTTTCACCATCTCTAACCCACGTTACTACCTTGTAGTCATCCGTAGAGGAGTCATAACAAAGCCCAGAAACATCCATTATTGAGTTGTCGGAATATTGTTTCAAAAACTCGATTGAAAGCACCTTCTTGCAACATCCTGTGAACGGATTCCACATGAACAATCCTCCCTAGAATTTAATAGTACCAACCCATTACACGAACTCCCAATTCTCAGACATCCAGAAAATTGTAATGGTTTTGGCCTTGGGATCTCCATTATCGAACCATCATCATTTATACAGTGCAAGGAAAACTCAGGTTGATAATAATGAGATGCAACGATTACATGTCGTCTTTGAACAGATAGACTGAATGGTGGATTGGATATTAAGAAACGCCAACGCTTCGAAACGCACCTGAATCGGAGAAGATACCTAATCGGTAACTCCAAGAGTATGCAAAGGATGATCTCTTCGGGAACGTCTGGAAATCAAGTTTTTTTTGTTCTGTTTCCGTTACCTCTGTTCTTCCTGACTCCATCTTAATCCTTTGAAAAATGATACTGGAAATGACAATGTTGGTAGTGTTTTTTTTTTTCTCTACCTAGAAACAGCCCATAAATATAGGAAATGGCTTGTATGTAGTGCAGTCCAAGTAATCGCTATCGTTGGTTACGTTGTCAAAGGTCCAAATTTGTTTTGATACTTTTACCAGTAATAATATTCAAAAGATCCGAACCATCAATTGTCAATATGAACGGTTCAAATTAAACTGTACACACGGATCCAAAATATAAGGTAGAGGACTTCCGTGAGATATTGAATATTGGTGCATGCAACTGCTTGGGTTTAATCATGATTGGTAGTTTTAAGGTCCATAATAGCCTCTTTGGATTCTAATAGCCCAGTTTATTATTGAGGTTCTTTTGATGGGTCTATTTTTGTAATTACAAGGGAAAATAACGGCACATGACGTGTTTTGATAATTAATACCCACCAAGGCCACCACAAGTCTGCGCCACCAACCAAAATATGGTTGTGTTTGTCCAACCCCAGCACCAGTAAATATGCGTTTTGTTCTTACTACTTACTAAAAGCGTAATCAGCATATGGCCTGTATGGATACTAGGCTTTTCTTTTTTCTTTTTCTCTTTGAGTTTTGATATGGCAGAAATTGAACACTCATCAATCAAGATTCATGTGGAAAACTAATTAAGAAATGTACAACACAAGAGCAAATCAAGAAAGTTATAGGAGTTTCGGATTCAGGGCCAACCTATCAGAAAATAAATTGATTTGATTGGGACCTATTTGGAAGGGTTTAGAAGCTCCAACTTCATTCTTGGCTAAATGATTTATTGAGCTCAGATTCATCTTCGTCTTCAGACAAATAGAGAATGTTCTTGGGGTTGGATTCTTTTTTCTTTTTTTTCCAAAAACGATTGGAGCAATACTTATTACTGGATTCGAATTTTCTGCCTTCATTATTTTTTTTCCTTCTAAAAGTCAGGCCTGGTTCCCCAAAGAGCTTTAGGTTTTTTTAGTTTTGTCCTTATTTAATTTTTTTTGGCATTTTATAATTTTTGCGCTAAACTTTTGTGAATTATTGATTGGTCTGGACGAGTGAAATCCGAAAAGTTAAAAAAAAATTCTTTTACCCTAACATTTTTGGAAATACCCAAGATAAAACTAAAAAAAATATAAATTTTTTAGTTTCCATTTCGTCTCAACAAGACGAAACAATAATCCACAAAAGATTGAAGCAAAATTAACCAACGCGAAAAAAAAAATTGAATGTAAACAAAATTCACAAAGTCCAAAAAGACCCTAAAGCTCTTAAAGGAACAAGCCGTCACTATTAGCTTTTCATAGTAATTGTTGGGATAAATTGTTCGTCCTAGCAAGAGAAATCGAAAAAATAAAAAAATATGGACCAAAGTTGAAAAAATACATACTCCCTCCGTCCATTTTCAAGTGTCCTGCTTCGTAACTCCAACTTATTAAAAAGACATCATCATTATACCTTTCACATCAACTTTTTCCTCCATTTTTCCTACTTACCCATCATCATTACACTTTTACTCACAAACTTTTCAAAATGGAATCTACTTTTAGGGACAAAATAGACAATGCGCCAACTTTACAAAATGAACACTTATTAAGGGACAGCCCAAAATGGAATACTGGACTGTAAATAAGGGACGGAGGGAGTATTATAAAACTGTACTGTAGAGAAAAAAAATCAATTGTTTGGTGTTTTTTCGTCTTTAGTCAAATTATTTCTTAGTTTTTATCATAATTTTTTTACTTTTAGACTTTTCTCATATATCGAGACGGATGATCAATCCGAAAAATAAAGCTTAAATGTAAGAAAAAAAATATCAAAATGAAAAATAAACATAAACTCGCCCAAAATGTCCAAGACATTGAGAGAAAAATATTTTGGGCTAGTTGGTCTAAAATCATTTTTTCAGATTTAATTTGAATGGTAATAGAGGTAGGCCAAGCCCAATTCAATCCAATAAGCCCAAGTGGCCCTCTTGAATACCCAATTGCGAAAACCATAGTGTATAGTGATCACGCTTTCAAAATTTTGCGGCTAAAAGTAATTTGGTTCGGCCAGAGTAATTCTTTGACTGTCGTGTATAGTAATCACGCTTTCAAAACTTTATGGCAAGGAGTAATTCTGTGCGGCCACGAGTAATTAGTTGCAGCCACGAGTAATTCAATGCGTCCAAGAGTAATTTTTTGCGGCCTGGAAAACAATTCTGCGCGGCCAAATGCAATTTTAGGCGGCCAAAAGCAATTATGCGCGGCCAAGTGCAATTATACGCGGCCAAGTGCAATTATGCGCGGCCAACTGCAATTATAAGCGGCCAACTGCAATTATGCGCGGCCAACTGCAATTTGACGCGGCCAAGTGCAATTATACGCGGCCAAGTGCAATTATAAGCGGCCAACAGCAATTATGCGCGGCCAACTGCAATTTGACGCGGCCTACTGCATTTTTACGCGGCCAATTGCAATTCTAAGCGGCCAAGTGCAATTATACGCGGCCAAGTGCAATTCGTTGTGGCCAAGAACAATTCTGAGCGGTCAAGTGCAATTCTTTGTGGGAAGAAGTAATTCTATGCAGCCACGAGTAATTTTTTGCAGTCAGGAGCTATTTTTTGCGGAAATAATAATTCTTTAAGGCCAGGAGTACGTAGTTCTTTGTGGGCAAGAGTAATTCTTCGACCGTTGTGCATAGTAATCACGCTTTCAAAATTTAGCTAGGAGTCTCAACACATGAGCTTTAATACTTTAATTATAAGCTTCTGAACAAACAAAAGACATGCATGAAATGCTAAGTTCCTTGATAGCTAGGAGTCTCAACACATGACGCGGTTGGGTGGTCCTTCCGGAATATGAAGAGTAAATTTGTAGTTAGTTGCACCCTTCGGAAGACATGAGAAATCATAACTCAAGCTGAAGAAAATGTGGCCAATTCTTTGGTTGTGACAAAAAATTGTCATCCTCTCCAATACCATTGCATTTTCCAATAAGTACTTCACGAGGTTCAGCTTTTCTTCTTCATCGCCCCGGAATTCGTGAATTTCAACAGTCTTGAGGCTAAGGAGTAAACATTCAGGAACTGGCATCCAACGGTACTTGGAGCTTGGTTCCTTGTAAAGGAGCTGCAGTTCCTCAAGGCGAACGATTCCCTAATTAAAGTGAGGAAAAAAAGAGTTCCAATATCTCAGGTATATAAAGCAAAAAAATTGAGGAATGTCATACTAACATATACACTAGCATATAAGCATACCAATCTTACCTCTCGAAAGATGAGAAATTCTTGTTTAGGTGAACTTTCAAGAAAATCCGGCAACAATTTCAGCCCATTGAGGCCATCGAAACCCAGCTCTAGATGGACTAAGTCCGAAAGGCTTATGGATGCTCACACGTGCTTCAACTATGGAGGACAGATCACCCGTCGAGATTCTATCTGATGCATGACCGGAAATCTCAAAGTACTCAATGTTTGGAGCATTAAGGATGATATTGGACTCCAAATTGGTGCTATGTAGATACGATTTCTCTTTTGCACTATAGACTATATATGTAAAGCTTTTCAACAAAGGCCCAGAAACATCAAGAGTCCACGCATAATCCCATCCAACTCTAGTTATCTTCAAGTCCTCTAGGGCAGGGCAACCCGAGAAGAGCCTTTGAATCGAGTCGTCATCCACGTATATAAGGAAGTCGAGAGACAGGGTTTTAAGGTTTTGCAGGCAGACAGTACGATGGGGAACATTAATTGAACACGAATCGACCTTGAATCTTCAGAACCAATGATTTTGCAACAGAAAAGGCTGCTTGGCAAGTCACCGAGCTCAGAAATGGGCAATGCTGGATTCTTCATATTATATTTGGTTTTATACTTGAGGTTCAGCTCGCGAACTTTGCAGGCTATGGCAGTGTGAACCCATGAACGGTAAACCGCAAATTCAATGTTTCCATAATAAGATAACCGGAACCTCTAAATAGATGAATTCCGTCGAAGAAACATCTGTATGTCAATAAAGTTGGTGAATTCGGCCCTGAGCTGTTTCCCGTAGTTATAACTATTCAAGTCGGAGTCGAGGAAGGGGAGTGAGAGCCAGAGGGACATCCATCTTTTGGCAAAAACGCTGGTTCAAACTGCACACTCCGTGGGATGGAAAGACGGGATATGGAAAAGGATCTCCTCGATCAGGTAATAATTAAAAATTATATCTCAACTATTCATTGTCAAGATTGACCCGTGTGCACCCTATAGGGTGCTTTGCTGGGCCTTGCACTACAGGATTTCCCAATCCAAAATTCAGGCTGGTCCGATATCAGAAGCTATATGATCTATATGATCTGATAACTTTTATTTTGGAGTAAGATTTAAAAAATAAACTGCAAGTCAAATATATCTTGATCAATGTTGTTGCCAATATCCCGATTAATCCAATCGAAGCTAGATGATCTGACAACTTTTGTTTTTGGAGTAATATTTAGAAAATAAACTGCAATTCAAATTTATCTTGATCTGTCACGACCTGAATTTTCAACATAAAGTAAATAACGTTCTATGATAAAAGGACCTCGCTTGCCATCGTATTCCAAAAATAATATCCCACCTGTTTAAATTACAAACAAGTTCCTAATTCAAAAGAATATACAAATTTGGCACTACGGCCCAAATTAACTTAAGTACAGTTACCACACATGCGGAGTGTTACAAAGTCCCTTGTCAAAAGAAATTCATGAATACTTAGTTACAAAACCATCTTGAACAAAGCTAAACTATTACAGGATAAAATCGTAATTAAAAGTGATAAGCTTTCAAAAGTCGTCCACAATCCAAGCACGCAAATGCATGATGCTATTGTCCGGCATTAGTTCCTGAAAAGAAGGATTTTGTTGAGCTACAACAGCCCAGTAGGAAAATCTTTACCAAAGTTATATGCATACATGATGATGAGGGCAAGGAAAGGAAACAAGTGAATACGACTCAATCGACGAAAAGCAATCAACAATAAGTATGTCTATCATTCGGTACGATTTATTCGAGTCAAAGTATCATCGCATTAAGCCATACGATTCAAAGGACACAAACATCTCTAACACTCCCGACACGACTCACTATCACCAATTCCTACTGACTGTATTTCCACCCCTTGCGTTACAGTATAACATCTCAAGAGTTACCATATTACCACCCCTCGCGTTACGGTGAACCCTAACAACCCGGACCATCGATTTACCACCCCTAGCGTTACGAGGCCCACTTGAGTCTCCGTATTACCACCCCTTGCGTTACGAGACTCCTAACACCAACCTCCGACTCATGCAACTACTTTCCTGCTCTATATGTAAGAACAAACCTTTCTACGATCACACCCGTTCGTGAGACTCCATTCGGTATACCAACAATATTACATTTGAACCATAAACATGCCCAAGCAGTCGATCCATAGAATACGATTTCAATCATATAACCTAACATTCGTTCCTTACCAAAAGGAAGCCAACGAAACGAGGGTATCGTCGAATCATCATAGGAAATCAATTGAACAAGCTTGAGATAGTTTAGATGGTGTTACAAAGGTGTTAGAAGTGTCCGGGGTTCAAGACAATCGAAGTAGAAGCAACGAAGGCCAAAACTGCTCACAGGGCACTGGTATCGATACGGCCAAAATGGCTGTATCGATACCGAAGGCAAACAGAGAGGGGGACAACGATTTTGAATTAGTATCGATACGGCTAAAACCCCGTATCGATACAGGAGCGTTACGATCGGATTTTCTGCAGTTTTCAGGGAATTCAACAACAATTCCAACAACAACAAACATAGGCACGAATTCATACTTTATCAACACATTCACATATAAAGAGGGTAAAGAAATCCCTACCTCGAGTCAAAGAGCGAAACCCAAGAGATTTTGAACGAGCCCTAGCTCCGAACTCTTTGAAATCCACGGAATGTCTTTCCCCGAGCTTGACCCACGAAATTTAGAGCTCAACAACGCGATTGAAAGGCTTGAGGGAGGTTGATTCTTGAAGTTCTCGAGCTCTTGGAGGAGTTTTGAGCGAGAGGAGAAGAGAGAGAGGATGAGCCGAGAGAGAGAGAAAGATCGGCCGGAGAGATGAGAGAGAGGATGGAGATGAAAATAATCTCGTACACCCCTCACACCCACTATATATACTCACATATCTCTAAATCACACACCCACTCCATCTAGTTTCTATTCATTCACTTCAATCCTCGGTTCAATTAATCACCCAAATAACCATATTTTCCCAATTTAAGCCTTTAATAAATACTTCGAGAATTAAAATTATTTGGGTCTCTACAATCTATCCTCCTTAAAGAAATTTCGTCCCGAAATTTACCACTCAAGCCCAATGAAATCATGCATCAAGTAATCACGCTCATGCCACAACACAAAACAAGTTGACAATCATAAAGTCAAAACTTAGAACTCACATTGGTTAATTCGAAAATAATTGTGGATACTTCTCCCTTTAACCTCGTCCAAGTCGATTCTTCCTTACCTCGATTTCTCCAAAGGACTCATACTAACGGGATTGTTTTCCCCCTCAAATCTTGTTCGCGTGAATCTAGGATACGTGTCAGTTTCCCCTCAGGATATACGTCGACATCTAATCCTCCTTATCTAATTACTATGCTCACAGATACCTCAAGTTCAAGCCTTTGTACAATAGCTCTAATTCTCACATAATCACACAATGATCACATCGAAATCTAACAATTGGTGCCCCCACGTTCCCCAAATTATCACATTCACATTCCTATTCCGTATATCTTATTCAAATAAGTACTTCTCAACCTACCACGAAGGATGCATCAAAATGTTCATAAAAAAAACTCCAATCCTCATCTTCCTCGATTAACATCAACCAATAAATCAGAATTTTCACATAACAGGCTAGAGTACTCAAACAATCTCAATCGTAGTAAAATCAATAAAGTTTTCATCCTCCTATTGGCATTCTAAGTGAATTCTCAAAAGTTATCTAATCACCTGGTACCACTTGATCTATTATATGCTTCATGCAACAGAAAATGGTCTCCTTTCTTATCACATGAGATTAAGCCCTCCGAAGCCGCATGAACCATCTTGAATTCACAACTCCGATTTAAACATTTCCACCCTGTGGCATCCGGATTCAAAGGTAACCCCACAAGATTTTAGCTAAGTATGCACGGTTCGTCGAAAGAAAGAAACTAAAACTCTTAGAATAGGGTGACCTGACTTACAAATAAGGTTCATAATCACCGAATGGATCCAAATTAAACTTAGTTTCGTAAGTAACCCAAGATCCAACGATCAAACGACATGCTGATTTATAATCCTTGGTTCCATTATGAACACCAACTCATCAAAGTTAAACTCCTTACACTTCAAGGCTATTAACACTTCTTTTAGTTCCAAGGGTCTAGTCACTCAGTAAATCATGCCTTTTATTCCTCTTAGTACACATGTCTTGCGATACAATATTGAAACAATCTAGGTGAGCTCTCACATCCACTACTTTTCTTGCCACAAGCCAGTAACCACCCTGAAATAGGGATTGATATACTGCGGAAGCCTCTCGTACCTAGCTCTCTGATTGTGTCATACAAAAGAGTAGCGAGGAAATAATAATAATAATTTTTTTTTGTCAAATAAATTTACTCTACCCTCCTCAAACTTAGTTCCTTATACAACGTTGATGCTATCAAAAGAGAGAACATATGTCAGATTCCAACCACATAGAAAACAAGGACACTCCGCATCAAACTGTAATAAAACATCAAAGAACTCACACGACTACCCTGTTTAACCTCGTAAATCTCTGGTTAACACTTATCGTGTCCTCCCTCGTGTCCCCTCATTCCTACATTTTCATGTTAATGACAGCATGCCATGGCCTCACTCATTTTTGCAACCCACTTTATCAACTCAAGTTCACCATTCTTATATGATTACTCTGATTAATTCTAATTCCCATTAGCTACCCAAACCGTTTTCATATATATAAAAAAGCAACTTCCAAGCATTTGTCTTGTCTCCTTTTCTTTTGACCCAACATAAACACAGATTTCAAGTTTGAGAGTAACAACACGTAACTAAGGCATGAATAACGACATTTCACAATTTAGCTCATGGACTCATACTCATAAGTCATAACACTCTGCATTTCCACCCCTTGCGTTGCAGCAAAATACTTACCTTCCAATTTCCTTTGCTACTACCACTCACTCTTATTCATTAGAACAACTTCAATAACAAATACAATTTGTCACGACCCCAATTTATAGTGAAACACACCCATCAAACCACCTTCAAAGATCGACTAAGCATAGATCAACTCATTTTTACAATTTCAATAAGGACACAAAATCAAATCTTTCACATAGCAATTCAACTCATTGTCTTCATCAACCAAATAATCTCCACATCAAATCATTCTAACGCACCTCAATACATCGACAATGCATATTATTTACACCACATAAGTTCTAACCCAAAATGCATATTATATCACAATAGGTTGATAATAGCAATCCATTTAGCGCACTCCACGTATCTAATAAATATCTAAGCCACAATCTTGTGCAGCGACATCAAGCAATCTAATATAAGCGAATCGATAATCACGGCATCACGGACGCTCCCACATCAACCTTTTAGTCCTTAAGTTGTCATTATAAATATGTTCTCATCTATCCAATCCCTTTTTAACCTATTTTCCATTTCAATCATGATCTCTCATCGTATAACTTCAATCTATCATCATGTGATTTCATAGTAAGAGTTCACGTCCTCCACAGTCGTCAGTCTCAAGTTTACGTCACGGAATACCCTCGTACGCGATCTCTAAACTTAAATTCCTTAACCCATAGCATCCACCTTCCCCAATCGCCAATCACCCCAAAAATTTCACCATTCCAATTCTGGACACCGACTACACTCCACTTCGTTATCAACTATAATAGATCACATTGTCCAAGTAATGTCAATTCCCACAAGCACACATATGTCATACAAAAGACGTGACATTTTGAACCCATAAGACTAGAAGTCTCCCCACGGTCTCAAAGTATTCAAACCTAGACGCTCTGATACCAATTTGTCACGACCTGAATTTTCAACATAAAGTAAATAACGTTCTATGATAAAAGGACCTCGCTTGCCATCGTATTCCAAAAATAATATCCCACCTGTTTAAATTACAAACAAGTTCCTAATTCAAAAGAATATACAAATTTGGCACTACGGCCCAAATTAACTTAAGTACAGTTACCACACATGCGGAGTGTTACAAAGTCCCTTGTCAAAAGAAATTCATGAATACTTAGTTACAAAACCATCTTGAACAAAGCTAAACTATTACAGGATAAAATCGTAATTAAAAGTGATAAGCTTTCAAAAGTCATCCACAATCCAAGCACGCAAATGCATGATGCTATTGTTCGGCATTTGTTCCTGAAAAGAAGGATTTTGTTGAGCTATAATAGCCCAGTAGGAAAATCTTTACCAAAGTTATATGCATACATGATGATGAGGGCAAGGAAAGGAAACAAGTGAATACGACTCAATCGACGAAAAGCAATCAACAATAAGTATGTCTATCATTCGGTACGATTTATTCGAGTCAAAGTATCATCGCATTAAGCCATACGATTCAAAGGACACAAACATCTCTAACACTCCCGACACGACTCACTATCACCAATTCCTACTGACTGTATTTCCACCCCTTGCGTTACAGTATAACATCTCAAGAGTTACCATATTACCACCCCTCGCGTTACGGTGAACCCTAACAACCCGGACCATCGATTTACCACCCCTAGCGTTACGAGGCCCACTTGAGTCTCCGTATTACCACCCCTTGCGTTACGAGACTCCTAACACCAACCTCCGACTCATGCAACTACTTTCCTGCTCTATATGTAAGAACAAACCTTTCTACGATCACACCCGTTCGTGAGACTCCATTCGGTATACCAACAATATTACATTTGAACCATAAACATGCCCAAGCAGTCGATCCATAGAATACGATTTCAATCATATAACCTAACATTCGTTCCTTACCAAAAGGAAGCCAACGAAACGAGGGTATCGTCGAATCATCATAGGAAATCAATTGAACAAGCTTGAGATAGTTTAGATGGTGTTACAAAGGTGTTAGAAGTGTCCGGGGTTCAAGACAATCGAAGTAGAAGCAACGAAGGCCAAAACTGCTCACAGGGCACTGGTATCGATACGGCCAAAATGGCTGTATCGATACCGAAGGCAAACAGAGAGGGGGACAACGATTTTGAATTAGTATCGATACGGCTAAAACCCCGTATCGATACAGGAGCGTTACGATCGGATTTTCTGCAGTTTTCAGGGAATTCAACAACAATTCCAACAACAACAAACATAGGCACGAATTCATACTTTATCAACACATTCACATATAAAGAGGGTAAAGAAATCCCTACCTCGAGTCAAAGAGCGAAACCCAAGAGATTTTGAACGAGCCCTAGCTCCGAACTCTTCGAAATCCACGGAATGTCTTTCCCCGAGCTTGACCCACGAAAATTAGAGCTCAACAACGCGATTGAAAGGCTTGAGGGAGGTTGATTCTTGAAGTTCTCGAGCTCTTGGAGGAGTTTTGAGCGAGAGGAGAAGAGAGAGAGGATGAGCCGAGAGAGAGAGAAAGATCGGCCGGAGAGATGAGAGAGAGGATGGAGATGAAAATAATCTCGTACACCCCTCACACCCACTATATATACTCACATATCTCTAAATCACACACCCACTCCATCTAGTTTCTATTCATTCACTTCAATCCTCGGTTCAATTAATCACCCAAATAACCATATTTTCCCAATTTAAGCCTTTAATAAATACTTCGAGAATTAAAATTATTTGGGTCTCTACATGATCAATGTTGTTGCCAGTATCCCAATTAATCTCATTTTTTCCATATCTAAAATGCTTAGCAATCGCAAGTGTAGTGGAGTGGAGTGCAGTTGGTCTCCTTTACATACTCTCATGCACAGCAGCATATTTCGATTCTCGTGAGCCCCTTCCCCCTCACTCAAGTCTCCTGGGACAGTGTAGATTTGGATTAACAAATGGCCAAAAAAAAAAAAAAATTTGCTTAGCAATCTCTAACAAAACACAATTCAGATAATGATTTTTAAATTTCTAGCGGACTCAATCAAGGCGCGCTACAAGTAGTGCTCTTGGAACACATTATGTACCCAGATGAAATTCATGTAATTCGGAAAAATGGAAATAAAAAATCCACTAGGGAAACTTTAGAAATCGATGTATTTACATTAACATTTTTGTATTACGAAAGTAGAACTAGGAATGTGAGTAGGTTTCGATTGTACTATGGGATGACATGAAAAAACAGAGGTTTTGTCTTCCAAAGAAAAATTCAAGAACCGCACCAATTTTGAGAACTTATTCTCTCAGATAGATAAAACATTTTATACCACAGACAGTATAACCACTTATTCTCTCAGAGGATTCAAAGAGAAAGAGATGTGCTGCAACACAAACCAGAACGGAATTTTTGTGATTTGGGCAATAGAAATATTACTCCAATCACTAGCGATTTTTTATTAAGATCCCACGCCACAATCACATCAATTTTGGGCCCCGAATGCAATAGCAATACCATATCTTTAATACAACACAGTGGAACCAATTTACCTTCGAAACATCCACCAATAAACTCGGGTATAATGAACAAACTCGTCCAAAATTCCTTTTCACCATATTGCTTCATCACCAGTACCTCTATATCATAAAACATCTCGTTGTTTCTACACCGAACTAATGAAAGGCATCCATTTAAAGCTCCCAAACCAACTTTATTCAAACTCCCAAGCCGATCAAAAAAACCTTTATTGAAACCAAGTTCATCTGTGTGTTCTCTTGTTCAGTCACACTCAGGTATGGGCACCTTCACAAATTTATTTGTCTGCGGAACAAAACAAACAATCAAGTTGGTCGCTAGTGAGAATGGATCTTCTCTGATATTGCTTTCAGTAACCGGCCAACGAAGGCGTTCATTGACAAGAGCACATGACACTATTTTTCCAGAGTAAGGGAAGCAAATTTGTGTGCACGATTTGGTTCTGCAACTTCCGACCATACAGACCCTACCGGTTTCACCATCTCTAGACCACGGCACAACGTTTCTAATATATAATCAAGTTCATTGGGAGCATGTTGTCTAGTCGTTCCATACCCTACTTTTGTAGCGCACCCAAATGAAGCTTTTAAAGACCTTATCATTATGTTCTGAATTTTTAATTTTGAAGAGGTCATCAAGAATTTTGTTGTGGTAAAATTCAGACCGGTCCGATATTAGAACCTATATATATGATTTGACAACTTTCGTTTTAGGAGTAATATTTAGAAAATAAACTACAAGTCAAATTTATCTTGATCGATGTTGTTGCCAGTATCCTGATTAATCTCATTTTTTCCATATCTAAAATGCTTAGCAATCGCAAGTGAAGTGGAGTGCAGTTGGTTTCCCTTACATACTCTATTGCACATGGGCAGGGTTCGACTCCCGTAAGTTCCCTCTCCCTCCCCAAGTTTCCTTAGATAGTGTAGATTAGGATTAACGAATGACAAAAAAAAAATGCTTAGCAATCTCTAACAAAACCCAATTCAGATCTTGATTTTTTAAATTTCGAGAGGACTCAATCTAGGCGCACTACAAGTATTGCTCTTGGAAGACATTACATGGACCCAGATGAAATTCATTTGTTTACTTACTTTTTGTGCTACGAAAGTAGTACTACGATAGATAAAAACATCAATTGTTTGATGTTTTTTCGTCTTTAGTCAAATTATTTCTTAGTTTTTATCATAATTTTATTTTACTTTCAGACTTTTCTCATATATCGAGACGAATGATCAATCCGAAAATAAAGCTTAAATGTAAGAAAAAAAAATGAAAATGAAAATAAATATAAACTCGCCCAAAATGTCCAAGACATGGAGAGAAAAATATTTTGGGCCAGTTTGCCAAAAAGCGTTTTTTAAGATTTTATTTGAATGGTAATAGAGGCAAGCCGAGCCCAATTCAATCCAATAAGCCCAAATGGCCCTCTTGAATACCCAATTGGGAAAACCATAGTGTATAGTGATCACGCTTTCAAAATTTGCGGCTAAAAGTAATTTGGTTCGGCCAGAGTAATTCTTTGACTGTCGTATATAGTAATCACGCTTTCAAAACTTTACGGCAAGGAGTAATTTCTTCGCGACCAGGAGTAATTCTGTGCGGCCACGAGTAATTAGTTGCAGCCACGAGTAATTCAATGCGTCCAAGAGTAATTTTTTGCGGCCTGGAAAACAATTCTGTGCGGCCAAATGCAATTTTGGGTGGACAAAATCAATTATGCGCGGCCAAGTGCAATTATACGCGGCCAAGTGCAATTATGTGCGGCCAACTACAACTCTAAGCGGCCAATTGCAATTATGCGCGGCCAACTGCAATTTTACGCGGCCAAGTGCAATTATGCGCGGCCAAGTGCAATTTTACGCGGCCAATTGCAATTCTAAGCGGCCAAGAGCAATTATTTGTGGCCAAATGCAATTATACGCGGCTTATTACAATTATGAGCGGCCAAGTGCAATTCTTTGTGGCCAAGAACAATTCTGAGCGGTCAAGTGCAATTCTTTGTGGGAAGAAGTAATTCTATGCACCCACGAGTAATTTTTTGCAGTCAAGAGCTATTTTTTGCGGAAATAATAATTCTTTTTTGGCCAGGAGTACGTAGTTCTTTGTGGGCAAGAGTAATTCTTCGACCATTGTGCATAGTAATCACGCTTTCAAAATTTAGCTAGGAGTCTCAACACATGAGCTTTAATACTTTAATTATAAGCTTCTGAACAAACAAAAGACATGCATGAAATGCTAAGTTCTTTGATAGCTAGGAGTCTCAACACATGACGCGGTTGGGTGGTCCTTCCGGAATATGAAGAGTAAATTTGCAGTTAGTTGCACCCTTCGGAAGACATGGGAAATCATCACTCAAGCTGAAGAAAATGTGGACAATTCTTTAGTAGTGACGAAAAATTGTCATCCTCTCCAATACCATTGCATTTTCCAAAAAGTACTTCACGAGGTTCAACTTTTCTTCTTCATCGCCCCGGAATTCGTGAATTTCAACCGTCTTGAGGCTAAGAAGTAAAGATTCAGGCACTGGCATCCAACGGTACTTGGAGCTTGGTTCCTTGTAAAGGAGCTGTAGTTCCTCAAGGCGAACGATTCCCTAATTAAAGTGAGGAAAAAAAGAGTTCCAATATCTCAGGTATATAAAGCAAAAAAATGAGGAATGTCATACTAACATATATACTAGCATATAAGCATATCAATCTTACCTCTCGAAAGATGAGAAATTCTAGTTTAGGTGAACTTTCAAGAAAATCCGGCAACAATTTCAGCCCATTGAGGCCATCAAAACCCAGCTCTAGATGGACTAAGTTACCAATGTTGTGTTTGGATGAGTTTTTTAGAAATTTTTGAGGAATTTTTTATGAGAGTAATGATTGGAAGTATGGGTAATGAGTGGAGAGAGATAGAGAGAGAAATGAGAATATTGATTAGAAATAGGAGTAATGACATGATGAGTATAGTTGAGAGACTGTATAACAAGTATTAAGTTATTGTCCAAAAATAAATAAATAGATAAAAATATGACGAATTAAAAGAAAATAGGCTTAAAGAACAAGCTCTAAGCGTCTCCTGCACAAATTAAAGAAAAATCGAACAAGAAGCCTTACCTGCAAAGTAGAACCAGATAACGATAGGCGCCTAACATTTGAGAGTTTTCCATATTCCTTTTCTTGCTCTCGAACTGAAGTCCGAAAGGCTTATGGATGCTCACACGTGCTTCAACTATGGAGGACAGATCACTCGTCGAGATTCTATCTGATGCATGATCGGAAATCTCAAAGTACTCAATGTTTGGAGCATTAAGGATGATCTTGGACTCCAAATTGGTGCTATGTAGATACGATTTCTCTTTTGCACTATAGACTATATATGTAAACCATTTCAACAAAGGCCCAGAAACATCAGGAGTCCACGCATAATCCCATCCAACTCTAGTTATCTTCAAGTCCTCGAGGGCAGGGCAACCCGAGAAGAGCCTTTGAATCGAGTCGTCATCCACGTACATAAGGAAGTCGAGAGACAGGGTTTTAAGGTTTTGCAGGCAGACAGTACGATGGGGAACATTAATTGAACACGAATCGACCCTGAATCTTCAGAACCAATGGTTTTGCAAGCGAAAAGGCTGCTTGGCAAGTCACCGAGCTCAGGGATGGGCAATGTAGGATTCTTCATATTATATTTGGTTTTATACTTGAGGTTCAGCTCGCGAACTTTGCAGGCTATGGCAGTGTGAACCCATGAACGGTAAACCGCAAATTCAATGTTTCCATAATAAGATAACCGGAACCTCTGAATAGATGAATTCCGGCGAAGAAACATCTGTATGTCGATAAAGTTGGTGAATTCGGCCTTGAGCTGTTTCCCGTAGTTATAGCTATTCAAGTCGGAGTCGAGGAAGGGGAGTGAGAGCCAGAGGGACATCCATCTTTTGGCTAAAACGTTGGTTCGAACTGCTTACTCTGTGGGAAGGAAAGACGGTATATGGAAAAGGATCTCCTCGAACAGGTAATAATTAAAAATTATATCTCAACTATTCATTGTCAAGATCGATGACCCGTGTGCATCCTATAGGGTGCTTTGCAGGGCCTTGCACTACAGGATTTCTCAATCCAAAATTCAGGCTGGTCCGATATCAGAAGCTATATGATCTATATGATCTGATAACTTTTATTTGGAGTAAGATTTAAAAAATAAACTGCAAGTCAAATTTATCTTGATCAATGTTGTTGCCAATATCCCGATTAATCGAATCGAAACTAGATGATCCGACAACTTTTGTTTTTGGAGTAACATTTAGAAAATAAACTTCAAGTCAAATTTATCTTGATTAATCTCATTTTTCCATATCTAAAATGCTTAGCAATCGCAAGTGTAGTGGAGTGGAGTGTAGTTGGTCTCCCTTACGTACTCTCATGCACAACAGCATATTTCGATTCCCGTGAGCCCCTTCCCCCTCACTCAAGTCTCCTAGGACAGTGTAGATTTGGATTAACAAATGGCCAAATAAAAAAATAATTTGCTTAGCAATCTCTAACAAAACACAATTCAGATCATGATTTTTAAATTTCTAGCGGACTCAATCAAGGCGCGCTACAAGTAGTGCTCTTAGAACGCATTATGGACCCAGATGAAATTCATGTAATTGGGAAAAATGGAAATAAAAAATCCACTAGGGAAACTATAGAAATCGATGTATTTACATTAACTTTTTTGTATTACGAAAGTAGAACTAGGAATGTGAGTAGGTTTCGATTGTACTATGGGATGACATGAAAAAACAGAGGTTTTGTCTTCCAAAAGAAAAATTCCAGAACCGCACCTATTTTGAGAACTTATTCTCTCAGATAGATAAAACATTTTATACCACAGACAGTATAAGCACTTATTCTCTCAGAGAATTCAAAGAGAAAGAGATGTGCTGCAACACAAACCAGAACGGAATTTTTGTGATTTGGGCTACAGAAATATTACTCCAATCACTAACGATTTTTTATTAAGATCCAACGCCACAATCACGTCAATTTTGGGCCCCGAACGCAATAGCAATACCATATCTTTAATACAACACAGTGGAACCAATTTATCTTCGAAACATCCACCAATAAACTCGGGTATAATGAACAAACTCGTCCAAGATTCCTTTTCACCATATTGCTTCATCACCAGTACCTCTATATCATAAAACATCTTGTTGTTTCTACACCGAACTAATGAAAGGCATCCATTTAAAGCTCCCAAACCAACTTTATTCAAACTCCCAAGCCGATCAAAAAAACCTTTATTGAAACCAAGTTCATCTGTATGTTCTCTTGTTCAGTCACACTCAGGTATGGGCACCTTCACAAATTTATTTGTCTGCGGAACAAAACAAACAATCAAGTTGGTCGCTAGTGAGAATGGATCTTCTCTGATATTGCTTTCAGTAACCGGCCAACGAAGGCGTTCATTGACAAGAGCACATGACACTATTTTTCCAGAGTAAGGGAAGCAAATTTGTGTGCACGATTTGGTTCTGCAACTTCCGACCATACAGACCCTACCGGTTTCACCATCTCTAGACCACGGCACAAAGTTTCTAATATATAATCAAGTTCATTGGGAGCATGTTGTCTAGTCGTTCCATACCCTACTTTTGTAGCGCACCCAAATGAAGCTTTTTAAGACCTTATCATTCTGTTCTGAATTTTTAATTTTGAAGAGGTCATCAAGAATTTTGTTGTGGTAAAATTCAGACCGGTCCGATATCAGAAGCTATATATATGATTTGACAACTTTTGTTTTGGGAGTAATATTTACAAAATAAACTGCAAGTCAAATTTATCTTGATCGATGTTGTTGCCAGTATCCTGATTAATCTCATTTTTTCCAAATCTAAAATGCTTAGCAATCGCAAGTGAAGTGGAGTGCAGTTGGTCTCCCTTACATACTCCAATGCACATGGGCAGGGTTCGACCCCCGTAAGTTCCCTCTCCCTCCCCAAGTTTCCTAGGATAGTGTAGATTAGGATTAACGAATGACAAAAAAAAAATGCTTAGCAATCTCTAACAAAACCCAATTCAGATCTTGATTTTTTAAATTTCGAGAGGACTCAATCAAGGCGCACTACAAGTATTGCTCTTGGAAGACATTACATGGACCCAGATGAAATTCATTTGTTTACTTACTTTTTGGGGAGATTTAGTAGGAGGTCCACTGTAAGAATTTCCTAAAGTCTCGGGTCCACACTATCATTTTATAACATATACGGTCCACACTGTAATTTTATAACATAGCGTAAGACAAAAATACCCCTGTTTTTACTCTGTAGTAGAGACGTTCCCAATATCCAAACCTAAACCCTACTGTTACGTTCTCAAACCGATCGATCGGAGAAGACGTTTCTCCTACGACTCCTGACATCGGAGAAGCTCAACGGAGAAAACACGACTACTCCAACCTCTCTCTCTAGTTAGCTAAGGAAAGTAGCAAGCACCTGCTCCTCCCATTCCTAGGGTTTTCTCTCTCCGGCGTTTGAAAATCATGATCGTCCGACAGCTCGCTGGTGCCTTCCAAGCACGAAAAGGGAAGGAAGAAGGAAGCCCCCGACTCTGAAAATCACATACATTGTTCAGTGGAGAGGAATACATTCAGTAGTATTGTTTGTTTGTGTCTGTTCGTGACTCCCCATTACTCAGCTGAACTTAAATACAGGTATCTGAAATGTGAGAATTACTACTTTGTTTGTTTCGAATCATTGGCCAACAATCCTTTCTTTGGTCCTAGGGTTTTCTCAAACACCTGCCCCTAGGGTTCTATCTGTCCAATTTTTTGATTCCTTGCTCTGGTTCTAGGGTTTTCTCTCTCCGGTGCATGAAATCCAGATTGTCAGACGATTGACAGCCCTGCTGATTCCACATTTTGCGAACTCTTGCAAGCCCTGCTGCATTGACAGTCATAATGAGGAAGAAAAGTACGTATAACAGATTTAAATTCAGTTTTCAATTTCTTTTATCTGTAAGCCCCTCCATCCAATTTCGTAAGACTATGCTTGTATATTCCTTATTTTGTATGTCTCCAATAGCAGTATCTCTGTTAAGTTGGTTTTTTTTTGCTCATTGCACTTCGTAGTTGTAGTTCAACCTCATTTCTAATCCAGTGATTCAAGCCGAATAATCAGCATAGCTAAAACAACATGTGCTCGTTTGAAGAAATTGTAAATTGACAACTGTTGTCAGTTTTTTCTTCTCTTGTTTTTCCTTTAAGCTATTTTTTGGCTGAACAATGGGGATATTTGGATAATTACTGCCTGTCTAGAACTATTTATTGGGGACCATTACTACTTACTGAGTTCAGTTTGGTTTTCCTTCTAAATTTCCCATATATCCGAAAGCATTCCTGTTTGCAGGCTTAATTTCAGTCGAAACGTTTTCTATACTTAATCTAAAACTGATGGAGCCTGTTAACTTCTAAGTTTGAGATTTCGGTCTGTTGGTACGTAGTTATTTTGAACCAACTGAAGAGATTTTTAGCTTGTAGGCCCAAACAACAGCTTATGTGGTGAAGAGATGTATCATGTCAAAGAGAGTTTGTGAATTGGTGTTCTTTTTACTGCTAATATTCTGTTCTGGACTTCATTCTCTACTCTACTAATTTTCGGAGGATGCACGATTTTTCATTTTACTTCTACCATTTGTGTAAGTACTGAGTCGAAGCCGGGATGGTAGCCTAAAAGAAAGCAAAAACAATTGTCTAGTTTTTGAGAGATTCGAATCCATGAGTTATCTTGCACGAGTCGTAGGTTCTTACACGTTACTCACCCGTTTGTCATTGAAAACACCGTTTTGTATCCGACTTGAATGTGTTAGGCACGTCGCTACTGTTGATCTTGATCCAGGACCAAACTCTATGCGAGATTCTTGTGTTTGGTTGTGCCTTGCAAAGAAAAGTTGCACACTGGCACTATATTTTCATTTTGCTTTTTCCTCACCCAATTTTGTTTATTTTATTTTATCTGCATTCTCACCAGGGTTCTTTGGGGTTAGCTTTGTTTTGGTTATGGGGTGCTCTGATTTAAGCTCTCTTGGGAATTTCTAAAACCACCTGCCTTTTTTATATTTTTTGTGATATCTTATTCATAATGCTAAACTAAAAAGAATCGAGTATGGGCCCCCAAAACACAACACAAAACACACCCAGCACACCTACATCCTCCACTGCCTTCCTATGTTAGCAAGTAGAAGAAAAGATAGTAGGGGACAGATTCCACAGGGAACACAATCTTTGATTCTTGACATTGCACTTGACCCTCCACGAGCTCAAGCAACTTCTTAGATCAGACTTCACCACATTCAGAACAGTGTGAACATCCCAACTCTGGCCAAGAAATCAAGAGATCCACCTTTCAACCCGAGATTTAATTTGGAGGGATTATGTCACCCACCCTACTGGGTCTAAGGGTCAAACACCAGCCAGAAGGGAGAAAGAGAACAGGGAAACTAAGTAGTGGGACCATCATGCATATACTAATGTGAATGCCACTGCCATGCATTGACATTTATTGTTTCCAACTTCCATGCATTGAAATTTATAATAGCTTGATATGGGAAGTTGTTTGTGCCAAGAAGGAGGGTCTGCTTTGTTTCAATACTTTGCTTTATTAGTTTTACAATCGTGTGAATGCCTGTTTTGTTTTTTCCTAATTTTGTGTGTCCTTTTAAACCTATGCAGTTACTGCAAATAGACTTGAACATGGATTTCAGGAAAGCTCAAATACTGAGACTCAAACACCAACACCAGTGACTCTTCCAAAAACTGAGGGGAATGAGGAAATAGTTGCACTGATTACGGTTAGAGCAAGAGAGTGTACACAAAGCCAGTATGATCTTAGAGAAAGAGTAGCAACAAAAATGCAAGAATCCCGATCACAACCAGTGAATGGGAAAAAGAAAAGAAAAAGGGATAGGCAAGAGCCCGAAGAACAAACAGAGATAGATGAAGAACATACACAAGTAGAACAAACACAACCAACGGGCTCTAATAGGTGTAATATGCAGTCTATATGGAGACTACTCAAGGATACTAAATTGAGTGGCCGACATATAGTATCCCTCAAGAAAACGCCCTTTTGGTTGTTGTTTGAAGCTGTTATGAATAGCAAGTTGTTGAGTGATAATTGTAGGAAGTATGATGAAGTCGTTCTAAAAATTATCCAGTCATATGAAGAAGAGAGTAGAAGTTTTATAGTGGGTGATAGACAGTTGAAGCTGACAAAGGGGCATGTGAAGCTCATTTTTGGTATTTCTTGTGGAGAAGTTGAGATGGTGGAAGCAAATGTAAAGAAAGAAAGTGTTGCATTAGCCAAGAGGCTTGAAATGAAAGAGGCAAGGTTATCAGCACCATTCATGAAGCAAAAGATTAAGGAACTGATAAGTAGTGAGAAGTGTAGACACCCTATTTTGGACTTTCCAGAATAGTTTATTTACGGTCTTTTGATTCCCCGATGATGATTATGGTCAAGAACAACCTGAGTTTGCAAGTGTGTTTGAGCTTTGAGCGTCCTGAACCTCATCCGAACCCTTTTCAAACCCTTGTCGAACCCTCAAGCCAGAACCAAATGACCTCAGCAAAACCCTATTGGAGTACGCTGGTTCTTGACTAGCGTGCGCAGGAGGCCCTGCCACGTGTCAGTCATCGCCGCTTACTGGCGCACGCCACTCAGAAAGGGGCGTACGCCAGTCAATTCCAGTCAAATCAACCTTTTTCAGCCAGACGCGCGGGAGATTTTGTAGCCACCTGACGTTAGCTACAGCTCCCCTGATGATTGCATCGGCCAGAACTGCTCCCCCCTCTCTCCTACATCTTCCATCAACTAGTCCCATGCATTTAATGCATGGGAGGCTCCCTCTCTAACTCAACCAGCCCTTAACCCAACTGATCTCAGTCCTCCTTGGCCTATAAATACCCATCTCCTTCACCCTTACAAGGGTTACCAAGTTCAAAAAGGGTTAGCACCATTAAGAGCTCAAGCCTACTTGTCCTCTTCCCCTTCATTCCCTCCTTTGCTTCCTTTCTCTTCCATAGAAAGAGCAAGTAAAGGAAAACACTCTCCACAGTCCATAACCCCCATTACTTCCTCCATCCATCATCTTCAAGCTCAAAGCTCAAACCATCCATCAAAACTCACAAGTAAAAAAAGGTATACCACCTTTGTTTTCTACTTTCTGTTCTGACCCCTGAGGGGGGCTAGCAGGGTCAAGGCTGGTAATCTATACCAGTCCTGGCCCTAATGTTGGCAAGGTTTCAAATCCGTATGCAGTGATCAGTGGCGCACGCCAGTCGTTTACGTCGTACGCCAGTCATGGCAGTACATGCAAAACTGGCGTGGGGATCATGGATCATTGTCTTATTGCTTCGTTAGTGTTCTGATCACCCTGATGCATGCTAAAATCAACCTTTTGCCTTCTGTGTTTTAGAACTGCTTTCTCTTCCATCTTTATCTTAGTGTAGTTTGGCCTCTGGGAGCCTTCTGGTCATGATCCAGAGCCCAGATGGTGCTAAGACAAAGCACTGGAGCAAAGTGATAGCTGGCGTACGGCCATACACTACTGGCGTACGATAGTAGTCTAGCTTCCAGTGGCTTGGCCTTTGCATGGATCTTCCATCGAGGTCTTTGATCATTCTCCCCTCACTGTTTAAGGGATTTTCTGTTCATTTGGTGGCATCTTAGCCCTTTAATCTCTCTGTAATAGCTTAGTAATCTATATCAACTGTGTGGTTTGTCCTGGGTGTGCACTGGTCCCTTCCAGAGCCCAGAGGGTTGATAACAGAAGCTGTGAACTTGAGCTTACCGGCGCACGCCAGTTGTGGTGTGGCGCACGTAGGTCAGGGCTGCATGCAGTGGCTTAGCCAGTGCATGCAGGCTTGCTTCTGTGTGCATCACTGCACAGTTAGTGTGTTCTAGTCTGTTCAAAATGTTCACAGTAGCTTGTTCTCAATCTATTATATTTGCTTAGATCAAACATCTATCATCCACAAACATCTTGTCACATATTTGTACATAAACTACAAACGTGTTACAGTTTTAACCCCCGTTAACTGTTCCCTCGCCCTAACTGGCTAAGAGAATGATCAAACAAAGAGAGAAAAGCAAATGTTTTATAAAATGCCTGAGTAGAGACCGATCTCCGGATTGGGCGAGAGGGGTGCCATAAAACCTTTCCCTTCTCGTAACCTGGCTCCCGAACCTCAAATTTCAAAGGTGACGACGGACCAGTCTACAAGCCTTTTTCAAACTCAAGCAAACGCAATCCAAAACGTTTTCAAAAGCACAGTTTCTTGGGTACTTTCCACAAAACTCGAGTGGCAACTCTCTGATCTGCGAAGCATTTCGCCGCGCTTTCCGCGAGAAGGGCGCACCCGGAATTTTCGTGCCTAAAACACGGGAGTTTTTGGGGCGTGTGCCCACAAGAAGGAACAGGATGTGGAGGATGTTGTGAGATTACTATGTCTTTACCTTTGTGTAACCCTATTTTTCTCCAACCAAGGAACTACAGTGAACTGGTCATATATACAACACATGGAAGATCTTGAAAGAGTGAAGGAATATGACTGGGCAGAAGCTATCAGAAAGTACCTACTTATGTCAGTTCACAACAATCACAAAGATCTCAGAGGACTTAGAGGATCTACTGTACTATTGTTGGTAATGAATACATATCTTTACACAAATTCTTTGATTTAAAATCATGTTACTTGTGTTATTGATTTTGAAATTTTTTTCTTGCAGTATTGGCTTTGCGAGCATACAAAACTTGTAGAAGTAAAAAATCATAATGCAGTTCCAAGAGTCGTCAAGTGGAAAATTTCAGATCTTCGAAAAAGCCTCAAGGATTTTGAGCAATTAAGTCAACTTCCTGGTGATAAAGTAATAATGTCTCTTCTTCTTTTTTCTATTGATGTTTGAGGCTGTATCTTTTCTTGTGTTGTTTTTGCTTTGTGGTTTTCGAATATTGAGTTTGTGCTTTTGATTTTGGGAATTGCTATGGAGTATGCACCTCTAGCCTAGAAATGATTGAAACCATACTTATCAGTAGAAATTTATTAGTTCTATTTGTTTCGGCAAAAATTTAACGAATCTTCTATTTCTATTTCTATGTCATAGATTGGAATGCAGTTCTGTACTCCCTTTTGTTACGAACTTGAGCTCCTTTTACATGTAACTTGTCTAGTTAAAGAAACATTGATATACTTAAAACTCTAGTTAAAGAAACATTGATCACCGGGGTCAAGTTTCCAAAGGTAACAGAGGGTTATAACATGATATGCATGTGCTCATGCAAATGACCCCAAGAAGTTGCACTTGGGTTTTCACAACTCTGCCATTGAGAGACAACAAAACTCTATACTTCACAAAACTCTATTTACATTTTGTCATTCCATTATGAAGATTAGAAGAACCCCATGCAGAATAATTTTAATCTATTTAGTTAAGTGAGCTAGGAGGAACCAAGACAATTAACGAAAACAATAATCCTACATATACAAAGATTTGCCACAATTAGCCATAACTACGTGCTGAGTCGACTCACATAGCTTTTTAAGTGTGCTGAGTCAGCAGTATTTGTGGTTGATTGTGGAAAATTTTTGTGCGTGTAGATGAATGTATTTTTCCTAATAAAAGTGGATATATGACCTTTTGTGTCTAGATTTGTTAAAAAATAGAATGAGCAGATAAGACAGTAAACTTGGAATGTATTTTTCCTAACTGTATTAAATTTAATGAATCTTCTATTTCTATTTCTATGTCATAGATTGGAATGCAGTTCTATACTCCCTTTTGTTATGAACTTGAGCTTCTTTTACATGTAACTTGTCTAGTTAAAGAAACATTGATATACTTAATTTGTATTCTAAAGACTGTTGACTGTTGTATTTTCTGTTTGACTAGGTAAATCATACTGAGGTACAAGAAACGGCTGAAGAAAGAAAGATCTTTGATGAAATTTCTGGAGATCACGGGGATGAACAAGGTCAAGTTTCTAAAGATCACCGGGGTGAACAAGGAGAAGCAAAGGTAACAGAGGTTGAACCAACGATTGGGGTTGTGCATGGTGGAGAGCAAGTTGGAGTTTGTGGGGAGGAAGAGGGAGAAAAGGGTGGAGTCCAAGTTTCAAAAGATGACGGGGGTGAAAAGGATGATGAAGCAGAAAAAGTACAGGGACTAGATGACTTCAACAGTCCAATCTGCAGATCATATGAAACGGATTCAGGATCAACATTGGTGCCGAATACATTGGGTCAAATGTCGTCACCGAACACAACGCCTATTGCATCCTTGAATACGATTTGTGGAACAATAGAGGAGCAAGGCAAGAAGGACGCAAATGCTCTTATTGATGAAATGAAGAACAAGATTGAGAAGTTGGAGATAGAGAAGCAGAATTTAGAGATTGAGATCATCAAAATTCAAGAACAGAATGAGAAAGCTCTACAATCTCGAAATGAAGAAAATGGAATGTTGAAGCAGAGAATCCAAACCCTTGAAAAACATGCTACTGCACTACAAAAAAAGAACGACAAGTTACAAAATGGAAACAAGCTGTTACTGAAAGAAAAGGAGGACTTGGAGGTGAAAGTTAAGGAGTTAGATGCGAAAGTTGAAGATTTTGAAATCCATTAGTTAACCCAAGCATATCCTATGGAAACTGAGAGAGAAGTGCATGAAGTGACGCAGCACGCAACATTTGAGAAAATTGCAAGCCTAGAGAAAGAGAAGAATGACATGGAGGACGAATTGGCATGTATGAGAGTTCACGAAATCACACAAGAAGCAGCAAAGGAAAAGATGAAGCTGAAGAAGTCTAAGGAACAATGCTCTCCGCGGTCAATGTTTAAAAGAGTCATAGCAAGGGATGATAGAAAGCAGAACTACTCCGAGGACTACGTCTATGGACAAGCGAAGAGAAAGAGTCCACAAGTAGATCCAATCGATGTAGACAACAGTCCGGACTATGAGCAACAGCAAAAGGGGAAGAAGAAAATGCTGAAGAAGTTGAAGGTTAATACTAAAATAGATACTATCGATGTAGACGAGTCTCAGGAGTATGAGCAACGAGAAAAGGGCAAAAAGAAGAAGCTGAAGAATTTGAAAGTTAAGGGTCAAGTGGCAAAACTGATTTGTCCTGAAACTTGGAAGAAAATCGAACAACTTTGGAAGACAGGAGAACCTGGGTAAGATATACTCTCAACTATATCCATTAGTTATAAAGTTTATGATTGTTAACAGAATTTTAAAACCAATTTGCAATATGCAGTACTTTAGTAATGAAATCACCACAGGACGTCATCTATGTTGAACTTCTTGACATAGAAAACCTCTTGTTCGACGATCCAATATCAAATCGGGTAATTCCCATACTATCTAGTTGTGTTTTAAATGATTCAATATCAATATCAAACCTGCTGTTTGTAGACTGCAATTGTAAGACTGTATTCAAACAGAACTTAGAGAGCTAATCATGTTTTCACTGGTACAAAACAGTGTGTAGATGCACACGCGTTGCTCCTCATGCGCCAACACCTTGAAACATAACCGACATTTAATTTGAATACTCAACCACCGAAGTCATACATCTTCATTAGCTACTTCATGGTAAGAAACTAGCACTACCTTGTATTATTCATACACAAGTTAACTTTGATTTGTTCAAAATAAAAATAAAAAATTTTGATTTGTTTTTGTCTGTAAATAGGACATAATTGAGAACAAAAAGCAAGAGCAACTGAGGAGGACGCTTCACAATCTAATGCGATGCAGTCACACGATACTGGTCATTTTAACAAAATCATACATAAAACCATTTTCAATAGCATATCGCTGCAAAGAAGCCCTAAAATCCCTCACACCTCCAGTAAATACTTGCCCAACATCATGTATCAAGTTGGCCCAACCCGCTGTCAAGTACCTAGTTTCGGCATGGCGACAAAATTCCTCCAAAGGTTCTTCTCTTTCAACAACAGCGACAGCACCACTAGAACTACCAACTTCTACTCCACTACTAATTCTTCCAAGTGATCCTCCACTACTAATACTTCCAACTGTTTGTCCACTACAAGATTTAATCTCCTCAACCGTAGCATATATTCTATCAGTAGTAGGATACAAATACAACATATTATCAAAAGATTCTTCATTGTCAAGCTTACAATCACTCCCATCCAACACATAAAACAATGAGAAACTGCCAATGCATAAGTTGTCCCACCTATCACAAATCTTTCTTAAAACATGCTCCAACCGAATGCCACCAGATATCCTCACAACAAGAACCTGCGATACATACCTACACAGCAACATTTTGGTTGTATCCATCACAAAAAAAAACACACCTGCAATAATATTTGTTTGATATAATCAGTCAATTTGTACACTATCTAATGCCTCAAAAACACTATTTATACTCATAATATACAAACAGATTTCATATACGGGCTGGTGTGTGTTTAATAGTAATTTACAGTCTAAATACAAAAAGTGACCATGTCCAAAATCCTTAAAGTTGCAGTGTGAATTCTTAAATTTGTAGTCTAGTTTTTTTTCGAAAGTGCGTAAACCCTAGGTGCTTAAATTTGCAGTCTATATTCTCCTTGGCGTTTGTGATCATCTAATATAAACTCTGTCAACATTGAAAGCACAAAACCAACATTCATCTCAAAGGTACAACATTCATCTCAAACATTGTCATCAAAACCTTTCTGGAATCGATTAGAACAAATTAGAACAAAAAGAAATCATCACAAAACGAACCTTTTCTCAGATTGATTTAGTTCGAGCTCAGATCAACGGAGAAAAGGATCCTGTGTTATGATCTAGATTGCACGAAAGAGCTTGCACAAACTGGTGAGAAATCCTGATCGCGAGCTTGCACAAACTGGTGAGAAATCCTGATCGCGAGCTCTTTCTCTCTCTCGCGATCTCTCGCTCTCTCTCCGTCTCTAGTAATCGTCAGTTACTACTCCTGTTTATAACGTACAGTTTGAAGTTTATTAAAGAAGGGGTAATTTTGTACCACGAAAAAATGAAACTGGACCCGAGGTGTTTGAAAATAGAATGGACTGGACTAGAAGTGTTGTGGAAAAGTGAGATGGACTGGGCCTGTTATAAATTGGTATAATGGGCCTTACAATAATTCTTTATACTTTTTGTGCTACGAAAGTAGTACTACGATAGATAAAAACATCAATTGTTTGATGTTTTTTCGTCTTTAGTCAAATTATTTCTTAGTTTTTGTCATAATTTTTTTTTACTTTCAGACTTTTCTCATATATCGAGACGGATGATCAATCCGAAAAATAAAGCTTAAATGTAAGAAAAAAAAATCAAAAATCAAAATAAATATAAACTCGCCCAAAATGTCCAAGACATTGAGAGAAAAATATTTTGGGCCAGTTTGCCTAAAAGCATTTTTTCAGATTTTATTTGAATGTTAATAGAGGCAGGTCGAGCCCAATTCAATCCAATAAGCCCAAATGGCCCTCTTGAATACCCAATTGCGAAAACCATAGTGTATAGTGATCACGCTTTCAAAATTTTGCGGCTAAAAGTAATTTGGTTCGGCCAGAGTAATTGTTTGACTGTCGTGTATAGTAATCACGCTTTCAAAACTTTACGGCAAGGAGTAATTCTGTGCGGCCACGAGTAATTAGTTGCAGCCACGAGTAATTCAATGCGTCCAAGAGTAATTTTTAGCGGCCCGGAAAACAATTATGCGCGGCCAAATGCAATTTTTGGCGGCCAAAAGCAATTATGAGCGGCCAAGTGCAATTCTAAGCGGCCAAGCGCAATTATGCGCGGCCAAGTGCAATTCTAAGCGGCCAAGTGCAATTATGCGCGGCCAACTGCAATTATGCGCGGCCAATTGCAATTCTAAGCGGCCAAGTGCAATTATGTGTGGCCAAATGCAATTTTACGCGGCCAATTGCAATTATACACGCCCAAGTGCAATTCTTTGTGGCCAAGAACAATTCTGAGCGGTCAAGTGCAATTCTTTGTGGGAAGAAGTAATTCTATGCAGCCATTAGTAATTCCTTGCAGCCACGAGTAATTTTTTGCAGTCAGGAGCTATTTTTTGCGGAAATAATAATTCTTTAAGGCCAGGAGTTCGTAGTTCTTTGTGGGCAAGAGTAATTCTTCGACCGTTGTGCATAGTAATCAGGCTTTCAAAATTTAGCTAGGAGTCTCAACACATGAGCATTAATACTTTAATTATAAGCTTCTGAACAAACAAAAGACATGCATGAAATGCTAAGTTCCTTGATAGCTAGGAGTCTCAACACATAACGCGGTTGGGTGGTCCTTCCGGAATATGAAGAGTAAATTTGTAGTTAGTTGCACCCTTCGGAAGACATGAGAAATCATCACTCAAGCTGAAGAAAATGTGGCCAATTCTTTAGTAGTGACAAAAAATTGTCATCCTCTCCAATTCCATTGCATTTTCCAACAAGTACTTCACGAGGTTCAGCTCTTCTTCTTCATCGCCCCGGAATTCGTGAATTTCAACCGTCTTGAGGCTAAGAAGTAAACATTCGGGCACTGGCATCCAACGATACTTGGAGCTTGGTTCCTTGTAAAGGAGCTGCAGTTCCTCAAGGCGAACGATTCCCTAATTAAAGTGAGGGAAAAAAGAGTTCAAATATCTCAGGTATATAAAGCAAAAAAATTGAGGAATGTCATACTAACATATATACTAGCATATAAGCATACCAATCTTACCTCTCGAAAGATGAGAAATTCTAGTTTAGGTGAACTTTCAAGAAAATCCGGCAACAATTTCAGCCCATTGAGGCCATCAAAACCCAGCTCTAGATGGACTAAGTTACCAATGCTGTGTTTGGATGAATTTTTGAGGAATTTTTTATGAGAGTAATGATTGGAAGTAGAGGTAATGAGTGGAGAGAGAAATGAGAATATTGATTAGAAATAGGAGTAATGACATGATGAGTATAGTTGAGAGACTGTATAACAAGTATTAAGTTATTGTCCAAAAATAAATGAATAGATAAAAATACGACGAATTAAAAGAAAATAGGCTTAAAGAACAAGCTCTAAGCGTCTCCTGCACAAATTAAAGAAAAATCGAACAAGAAGCCTTACCTGCAAAGTAGAACCAGATAACGATAGGCGCCTAACATTTGAGAGTTTTCCATATTCCTTTTCTTGCTCTCGAACTGAAAGTCCGAAAGGCTTATGGATGCTCACACGTGCTTCAACTATGGAGTACAGATCACTCGTCGAGATTCTATCTGATGCATGATCGGAAATCTGAAAGTACTTAATGTTTGGAGCATTAAGGATGATCTTGGACTCCAAATTGGTGCTATGTAGATACGATATCTCTTTTGCACTATAGACTATATATGTAAAGCTTTTCAACAAAGGCCCAGAAACATCAAGAGTCCACGCATAATCCCATCCAACTCTAGTTATCTTCAAGTCCTCGAGGGCAGGGCAACCCGAGAAGAGCCATTGAATCGAGTCTTCATCCACGTATATAAGGAAGTCGAGAGACAGGGTTTTAAGGTTTTGCAGGCAGACAGTACGATGGGGAACATTAATTGAACACGAATCGACCCTGAATCTTCAGAACCAATGATTTTGCAAGCGAAAAGGCTGCTTGGCAAGTCACCGAGCTCAGGGATGGGCAATGCAGGATTCTTCATATTATATTTGGTTTTATACTTGAGGTTCAGCTCGCGAACTTTGCAGGCTATGGCAGTGTGAACCCATGAACGGTAAACCGCAAATTCAATGTTTCTATAATAAGATAACCGGAACCTCTGAAAAGATGAATTCAGGTGAAGAAAAACATATGTATGTCGATAAAGTTGGTGAATTCGGCCTTGAGCTGTTTCCCGTAGTTAACTATTCAAGTCGGAGTCGAGGAAGGGGAGTGAGAGCCAGAGGGACATCCATCTTTTGGCTAAAACGCAGGTTCGAACTGCACACTCCGTGGGAAGGAAAGACAAGATATATATGGAAAAGGATCTCCTCGATCAGGTAATAATTAAAAATTATATATCAACTATTCATTGTCAAGATCGATGACCCGTGTGCACCTTATAGGGTGCTTTGCAGGGCCTTGCACTACAGGATTTCCAAATCCAAAATTCAGGCTGGTCCGATATCAGAAGCTATATGATCTATATGATCTGATAACTTTTATTTTGGAGTAAGATTTAAAAAATAAATTGCAAGTCAAATTTATCTTGATCAATGTTGTTGCCAATATCCCTATTAATCCAATCGAAGCTAGATGATCTGACAACTTTTGTTTTTGGAGTAATATTTAGAAAATAAACTGCAAGTCAAATTTATCTTGATCAATGTTGTTGCCAGTATCCCAATTAATCTCATTTTTTCATATCTAAAATGCTTAGCAATCGCAAGTGTAGTGGAGTGGAGTGCAGTTGGTCTCCCTTACATACTCTCATGCACAGCAGCATATTTCGATTCCCGTGAGCCCCTTCCCCCTCACTCAAGTCTCCTAGGACAGTGTAGATTTGGATTAACAAATGGCCAAAAAAAATAAATTAGCTTAGTAATCTCTAACAAAACACAATTCAGATCATGATTTTTAAATTTCTAGCGGGCTCAATCAAGGCGCGCTACAAGTAGTGCTCTTGGAACACATTATGGACCCAGATGAAATTCATGTAATTAGGAAAAATGGAAATAAAAAATCCACTAGGGAAACTTTAGAAATGGATGTATTTTCATTAACTTTTTTGTATTACGAAAGTAGAACTAGGAATGTGAGTAGGTTTCGATTGTACTATGGGATGACATGAAAAAACAGAGGTTTTGTCTTCCAAAGAAAAATTCAAGAACGGCACCAATTTTGAGAACTTATTCTCTCAGATAGATAAAACATTTTATACCACAGACAGTATAACCACTTATTCTCTCAGAGTATTTAAAGAGAAAGAGATGTGCTGCAACACAAACCAGAATGGAATTTTTGTGATTTGGGCAATAGAAATATTACTCCAATCACTAACGATTTTTTATTAAGATCCCACGCCACAATCACGTCAATTTTGGGCCCCGAATGCAATAGCAATACCATATCTTTAATACAACACAGTGGAACCAATTTACCTTCGAAACATCCACCAATAAACTCGGGTATAATGAACAAACTCGTCCAAGATTCCTTTTCACCATATTGCTTCATCACCAGTACCTCTATATCATAAAACATCTTGTTGTTTCTACACTGAACTTGTAGAGACCCATAATTAAATTATTTAAAATGTTAATATTTGATATGTGTTTGAGTTATATAAATGTGAAAAAAATGAATGAATGTGGGGTCCTTGTGAAATAGAATATTGATTGTGGTATTTAATGTGATACTTTAGAAGCTTAAGGGTATGAGTGTGATAAACCCTATATAACAAAAAAATCAGAAGCAGGAGATTCAATTTTTTTTTCCCTTTCTTTTCTTCTTTTCCTGCGTCTATCTCTCTCTCGGCTCTCACCTCTCTCACCTTCTCTCTTTGATTTCATCTACTACGATTGAGATTTTTGAAAAATTCCAAGTGTTAAAGTTGTTCTACACGACGAGATCTTCCTATTGATCCAAGAAGAATCATGATCGGAGCACTTTGAGGTTTACTCCATGTTCGGGCTTGCTTCTAACCTTCGAGGTAGGGATCTCTTACCTTCTTTATATGTTTATGTGTTGGTTTGTTATACAAGAATCAAGCTTGATAATCTGTTTGGAGTCTTGAATAAATATAGTGAATGCTGAAAATTTCGTGGGGGCTAGTAATTCGTCCTTTTGAGGTCCTTCTGATAAGATTCAATTTTTGGTGTCTTCATAACTGTTAAAGTACATTTCAATACGAAGATTTCGGTACCAAAATCATGTAAAACCGATAATCACACAATTAGTTATGAATTTTTGAATACCGACTGTCACCGGTGTATGCGAGACTGTGCGTGGCTGTCTTCTTTTAACTTTCTGGGCATGCTGAACTACTTGGGTGGCTTTGGGTCTGTTACAGGAGTTAAATATTTAAGTTAAGAAGAGATTGGAGTTGGAATCAAGTAATTTGGTTAAGTATACAATTTTTGGTGAATTTCTAAAGTAAGGTTGGTTGATTGGTGCGAAAATGGTTGCGAATCTGTTATTCGCTTGATTGTTGGGTTAAATTCCTCTCATTCCTAGACCTGGGATTTTTAGGGCTTGTCGTGGTGCAACTTTTGGCGTTGGTTTCACTATTTTTGGGTTTAAGATGAAAGAGTTATGATTTTTCAATCAATTTGTACTTATTCCCGCGTAGAATCTGACAGCACCGGCGGACTTGGGTAAAATGGCCATAACTCCTAGCTGGGGACTCGAAATGATCCACCGTTTGTTTTGTTAGAAACTAGACACATATAGCTTTCCAACGATGCATCCCATGCATCATGGGTATGTCCGAGCGATAACAGATTTGCATCCAAAGTTGACCCAAATTCTGCCTTGTACCAATTTCACCGTTACGTTGAGCTATAATCGCGAGGCCGTAGTAAGGTTACCAGAACTCCATTTTGATGGATGACCTAGGGGTCGAAGAAAAAGAAGTATACTTTTCAATGGTTTAAGTGTCGTCCTTGAATTCACGTTGTTTAATTGGATATAGTCTAATGTGAGTGATTAACTTTGCCAATTTGACTGGTGGGGATACGATAGACTGATCTAGATGATTATGTGTTGGATTAAAGAGAACTTGTGGTGTATAAGGGATATGCATTATTGGTGTATTGACATTGATGTTGTTTGACACTTAGAGAAAGATAAATAGTTTTTCCTATTTATGTGCTGTATCCAAGGGTTGGTTTAGTATGCGTGTTTTGGTATGTGGGTTTAATTTAAGAGATGTGAAAGGTTGATTTTTTGTTAAAGGGGTATGTTTTAGTAAATGAATCGGTAAGGAGAAAGTGGTCGTTCGAGAACCTAAGGTGTATCCAAGTCTTTAAAGATAGAAACGTGATAACAGAAAATGATATTGGCAATGGTAAGCCTAGAATCTAAGTAAAAAGGTGTGTGAATATGTGTGTGTGGGAGCTTCTCGATGTCTAGCGTGATTAAAGTGTCACGTGTATTGAGGTGTCAATATGCAAGCGAATGCTTTGATGTTAATGTTATTTGATTGAGGAAGATATGTGGTAGATTTACTACATAAAAGAGTTGGACTTGGGTGTTCTTATTGTTATAAACGTGAAGATGATATTATTTATGCATAGTTAATCTTTGAGTTGGTTTGATCGGTGTGTTTTGCTGTACATCGGGATTGGGAAAAAGTGTTTGATGTTATCTGATTGATGAGATTAATCGATTGTAGTCCAAGGGTTGTACTGGGAAAGTACTGCAACGCAAGGGGTGGTAATGCAGTGGGTAATGTTTTACTGCAACGCAAGGGGTGGTAAAGCAGACGGCAACGCAAGGGGTGGGAATGCCGAAATCCAACCATTGGGTGATGTTTACTGGGACGCAAGGGGTGGTAATACAGAAGGTTGTGAGTATTGATATGTTGATTTCGAATGTGAAATTTAGATAGAACGAAACACTGATGTGAGAAACTATGAACTTTTAACCTGAGTTGGTGTCTTGGATGGTTTGAAGTGTCGATGCTTGCTTTCTTCCTTCTTATAGAATTCTTGAATTATAGTGGCTTGATGAATTGGGATTGGTGTGGAAATTTATTTGGTATGGAGACATGTCAATTTGATGCCGTAGATGTCATAATATCTATTGTGAAAGAGTTACGTTGGTATTGTAGATTAAACTTATAATGGTAAACTCGGTTAAAGAATTCGGAGTTGTCTCTTAGTCACTGGAATGAAAACGTAGAAGTATGTTCTGGGTTTGGTAATGACAGCCTGAGTTTATTTAAGATAGAAGTGGGTGCGTGTACGTGTGTAGCTGAGAGTGTCAGTGAGAAATGGAGTTAAATATTTTTCTAACATGAGTATGGTATTTTGTGTTCCACCCTTTGACAAAACAAATCTATCTTTGGGAAAATATCTTTTTTTTTGGTATCTGCCTTCATATCTGCATATAATTTAGGTATGGATATCTCTACGAGCTAGTGTAGCTCACCCTATCCTTTCAGGTACCCGTCGTGGCACTTAGCTTGGATTGCATGGAGTGCACATTGAGACGTCTTTTGAGAGTTTCATTGGAATCATTAAGGAGTTGTTTATCATCAAGTTTAATTCATGTAGTGTACTATACGTGCAATTGAAGGTTGTACCTTTTGATTAGATAATATGTAAAGCTATGTATAAACTCCTCTCCTTGATTATTATGAAACCCCTTTTAATTGTAAACGTTGGGGAGACTATGTGTTTCAAAAAAAAAAGGAAGAGATTTTGATTCGAAATTTGGATTGGCATGACAATTAAGGGTAAGTATAGTTGAGAGAAAGACTATTGTTTCTAGAAAATATATTATGATTTTTGTTAAAAATCGAGGGCGTGACAGGGACTTGTTTGTAATTCAAACAGGTGGGATATTATTTTTGGAATACGATGGCAAGCGAGGTCCTTTTATTATAAAACGTTATTTACTTTATGTTGAAAATTCAGGTCGTGACAGAACTAATGGAAGGCATCCATTTAAAGCTCCTAAACCAACTTTATTCAAACTCCCAAGCCGATCAAAAAAACCTTTATTGAAACCAAGTCCATATGTATGTTCTCTTGTTCAGTCACACTCAGGCATGGGCACCTTCACAGATTTATTTGTTTGTGGAACAAAACAAACAATCAAGTTGGTTGCTAGTGAGAATGGATCTTGTTACGGCCTAGAATTTTAATTTATTTTATTAATTATTTTGGCCATTATTTAATTGGGTGTTATATATTGTCGGGTCCAAATTTGTGTTTTGTGCGCTATGGATTGACACGGTTGTAATTTTGGAGTATAGGAATTCATTTTGTTAAGTAAATTTTATAAGTACGATAATACAGTTGGTATTAGTTTAGATTTCATAATTAGTTATCTAGTTTATATTAATAATAACATTACGGGGTCTATAATACCTAGTAGCTTATTAATAGGGCCAAGGGAGAACGTGAGTTAGAGGAAGTTATTATATTAGACTAGGGTTATTATTTGTGGGATAGAGAAGCCGCAGTCAAGGGTTTTGCTTGGTTGGAGATTAAAGTCGCAGTCGAGAGTTCTGCTTGGTGGGAGATTTGCCGAAGTGGTTAGTTTCCCCTTCAATTCTTATTTTTCTTTTCCTTCTGTTCCTTTTCCAATGTTTCAGTAGTATATGGGTTTCAACTAGAAAACAAAACTTGAGTTTATCGGAGGTGTAGATCAGTGGAGTTAATAAAGGGAAAAATGGGTTTTGTTAGTAGCTTTGCAAAAGTTTCTCTGGCACCGATTGGTTTCTTTTAATGCTATTGGACCATGGAATGATGGAGGATTGGGCTGGCGGCTGGTTTTTGTGGGTGCACGTGGTGTGCGTGTGTGCTAGTGGCGAATGGTGTTTATGGTTTTGAATGGGTTGGGGGAGAACAAGTGGAATGCATAGAGAACAAATCACTGGGTCTTTGGGTGTACGTGGTTGAACAGGAGGTTATAGCAATGGGAATGGGAATGGAAATTGGATAATGGTTTTAGTAGGATTAGTCTTAAATCATTCTTAGGTTTAGATTAGTATAGTTTCAGGTAGCTTTACACTATTGTAGGTAATATTATACTTGATAAAATTAGTGATAATATTGTTATGTGATTCTTTGTTCAGGTTAGGCTCGTTTCGAGTTGTTGATTGCTTTAGCTTTGGACCCAGGTGAGTAGTTAAGTATGTTACGTATTTTCGAAAGATTCCTGTGTCCCTTAAAAGTATTTTCCTTCAGAAATTTATATGAATGTTATTCGGAGACTCAAAACTATTTATAAGTTGTTCTATAAATTGGCATGCGATGAATTTTATGAGATCAATTGATAATATTCTTTTTGGTGAGATCTTGGTGGATATTAATGGGAACATTTATTTCGGAAGTCCAGGGAACTTATTCCTTCTCGTGTTGGTGACCCTGGCCATTGGGGAAAAGACCGTGTTAGGCCGGTGACTCTAATGCTCAACGGCTTTTCTTTCGCCGGATCGTCTTAGGGAAAAGTACCACGGGCTGCCAACCCTGGTGACTCTAAGTTCGATATTGGATCCAATTTTGATGAGATTTATTTTGGCCATGGTACTGTTTGATTGTGGTTCCCCATTGTTGATGAAGTTAATGTTGTGATCACCACCAAGAATATTTATTGGTTAAATACTTCTTTGATTAATTTGTTATTCTGCCGGACACCTCGTATGCCAAATTATGTTTAATGGTAAATTTATTTAATCCCCGCTTTCAACTTTATTTATTATACATACTTGCTATTCACTGAGCTCGTCAGCTGACGGATTTATTCCAACTTCTCTTTCAGGCTAGTTGGAGAGTTAGGCAAGGACTCTGGCGGCATCTCGGGGATTTATTTTGGTTGACCTCCTTAGGGTGTCTCATTCTAATTTTATTTTAATAAACGCTTCCGCATTGAAAACAATTGTCAGATAACAAATTCTTTTATTATTGTTGGATCATTAGATATTGTTTGGTTCATGGGATGGTTGTGCCCCAAGTTTATGATGAGACACATTTGGCTTTTGATTTGATTAATAACGAAAAAGCGATCATTTGATTTTCGGTTACTTTGATTTATTCAGGCTGCGTGTTCCATGGATTAGCCTCATGGTTCACGGCCGGTCACTTCTCATTTTTAGGGTGTGACAGATCTTCTCTGATATTGCTTTCAGTAACCGGCCAACGAAGGCGTTCATTGACAAGAGCACATGACACTATTTTTCCAGAGTAAGGGAAGCAAATTTGTGTGCACGATTTGGTTCTGCAACTTCCGACCATACAGACCCTACCGATTTCACCATCTCTAGACCACGGCACAACGTCTCTAATATATAATCAAGTTCATTGGGAGCATGTTGTCTAGTCGTTCCAAACCCTACTTTTGTAGCGCACCCAAATGAAGCTTTTTAAGACCTTATCATTCTGTTCTGAATTTTTAATTTTGAAGAGGTCATCAAGAATTTTGTTGTGGTAAAATTCAGACCGGTCCGATATCAGAAGCTATATATATGATTTGACAACTTTTGTTTTGGGAGTAATATTTACAAAATAAACTGCAAGTCAAATTTATCTTGATCGATGTTGTTGCCAGTATCCTGATTAATCTCATTTTTTCCATATCTAAAATGCTTAGCAATCGCAAGTGAAGTGGAGTGCAGTTGGTCTCCCTTACATACTCCAATGCACATGGGCAGGGTTCGACCCCCGTAAGTTCCCTCTCCCTCCCCAAGTTTCCTAGGATAGTGTAGATTAGGATTAACGAATGACAAAAAAAAAATGCTTAGCAATCTCTAACAAAACCCAATTCAGATCTCTTGATTTTTTAAATTTCGAGAGGACTCAATCAAGGCGCACTACAAGTATTGCTCTTGGAAGACATTACATGGACCCAGATGAAATTCATTTGTTTACTTACTTTTTGTACTACGAAAGTAGTACTACGATAGATAAAAACATCAATTGTTTGATGTTTTTTCGTTCTTAGTCAAATTTATTTCTTAGTTTTTATCATAATTTTTTTTTACTTTCAGACTTTTCTCATATATCGAGACGGATGATCAATCCGAAAAATAAAGCTTAAATGTAAGAAAAAAAAATCAAAAATCAAAATAAATATAAACTCGCCCAAAATGTCCAAGACATTGAGAGAAAAATATTTTGGGCCAGTTTGCCTAAAAGCATTTTTTCAGATTTTATTTGAATGTTAATAGAGGCAGGCCGAGCCCAATTCAATCCAATAAGCCCAAATGGCCCTCTTGAATACCCAATTGCGAAAACCATAGTGTATAGTGATCACGCTTTCAAAATTTTGCGGCTAAAAGTAATTTGGTTCGGCCAGAGTAATTGTTTGACTGTCGTGTATAGTAATCACGCTTTCAAAACTTTACGGCCAAATGCAATTCTAAGCGGCCAAGTGCAATTATGCGCGGCCAACTGCAATGTTAAGCGGCCAATTGCAATTCTTAGCGGCCAAGTGCAATTATGTGTGGCCAAATGCAATTTTACGCGGCCAATAGAAATTATGCGCGGCCAAGTGCAATTCTTTGTGGCCAACAACAATTCTGAGTGGTCAAGTGGAATTCTTTGTGGGAAGAAGTAATTCTATGCAGCCACTAGTAATTCCTTGCAGCCACGAGTAATTTTTTGCAGTCAGGAGCTATTTTTTGCGGAAATAATAATTCTTTAAGGCCAGGAGTACGAAGTTCTTTTGTGGGCAAGAGTAATTCTTCGACCGTTGTGCATAGTAATCACGCTTTCAAAATTTAGCTAGGAGTCTCAACACATGAGCTTTAATACTTTAATTATAAGCTTCTGAACAAACAAAAGACATGCATGAAATGCTAAGTTCCTTGATAGCTAGGAGTCTCAACACACGACGCGGTTGGGTGGTCCTTCCGGAATATGAAGAGTAAATTTGCAGTTAGTTGCACCCTTCGGAAGACATGAGAAATCATCACTCAGGCTGAAGAAAATGTGGCCAATTCTCTAGTAGTGACAAAAAATTGTCATCCTCTCCAATACCATTGCATTTTCCAACAAGTACTTCACGAGATTCAGCTCTTCTTCTTCATCTCCCCGGAATTCGTGAATTTCAACCCTATTGAGGCTAAGAAGTAAACATTCAGGCACTGGCATCCAACGGTACTTGGAGCTTGGTTTCTTGTAAAGGAGCTGCAGTTCCTCAAGGCGAACGATTCCCTAATTAAAGTGAGGGAAAAAAGAGTTCCAATATCTCAGGTATATAAAGCAAAAAAATGAGGAATGTCATACTAACATATATACTAGCATATAAGCATACCAATCTTACCTCTCGAAAGATGAGAAATTCTAGTTTAGGTGAACTTTCAAGAAAATCCGGCAACAATTTCAGCCCATTGAGGCCATCAAAACCCAACTCGATCTAGATGGACAAAGTTACCAAAGCTGTGTTTGGATGAGTTTTTTAGAAATTTTTGAGGAATTTTTTATGAGAGTAATGATTGGAAGTAGGGGTAATGAGTGGAGAGAGATAGAGAGAGAAATGAGAATATTGATTAGAAATAGGAGTAATGACATGATGAGTATAGTTGAGAGACTGTATAACAAGTATTAAGTTATTGTCCAAAAATAAATGAATAGATAAAAATACGACGAATTAAAAGAAAATAGGCTTAAAGAACAAGCTCTAAGCGTCTCCTGCACAAATTAAAGAAAAATCGAACAAGAAGCCTTACCTGCAAAGTAGAACCAGATAATGATAGGCGCCTAACATTGGAGAGTTTTCCATATTCCTTTTCTTTCTCTCGAACTGAAAGTCCGAAAGGCTTATGGATGCTCACACGTGCTTCAACTATGGAGGACAGATTACTCGTCGAGATTCTATCTGATGCATGATCGGAAATCTCAAAGTACTCAATGTTTGAAGCATTAAGGATGATCTTGGACTCCAAATTGGTGCTATGTAGATACAATTTCTCTTTTGCACTATAGACTATATATGTAAAGCTTTTCAACAAAGGCCCAGAAACATTAGGAGTCCACGCATAATCCCATCCAACTCTAGTTATCTTCAAGTCCTCGAGGGCAGGGCAACCTGAGAAGAGCCTTTGAATCGAGTCGTCATCCACGTATATAAGGAAGTCGAGAGACAGGGTTTTAAGGTTTTGCAGGCAGACAGTACGATGGGGAACATTAATTGAACACGAATCGACCCTGAATCTTCAGAACCAATGGTTTTGCAAGCGAAAAGGCTGCTTGGCAAGTCACCGAGCTCAGGGATGGGCAATGCAGGATTCTTCATATTATATTTGGTTTTATACTTGAGGTTCAGCTCGCGAACTTTGCAGGCTATGGCAGTGTGAACCCATGAACGGTAAACCGCAAATTCAATGTTTCCATAATAAGATAACCGGAACCTCTAAATAGATGAATTCCGGCGAAGAAACATCTGTATGTCGATAAAGTTGGTGAATTCGGCCTTGAGCTGTTTCCCGTAGTTATAACTATTCAAGTCGGAGTCGAGGAAGGGGAGTGAGAGCCAGAGGGACATCCATCTTTTGGCTAAAACGCTGGTTCGAACTGCAAACTCCGTGGGAAGGAAAGACGGGATATGGAAAAGGATCTCCTTGATCAGGTAATAATTAAAAATTATATCTTAACTATTCATTGTCAAGATCGATGACCCGTGCGCACCTATAGGGTGCTTTGCAGGGCCTTGCACTACAAGATTTCCCAATCCAAAATTCAGGCTGGTCTGATATCAGAAGCTATATGATCTATATGATCTGATAACTTTTATTTTGGAGTAAGATTTAAAAAATAAATTGCAAGTCAAATTTATCTTGATCAATGTTGTTGCCAATATCCCGATTAATCCAATCGAAGCTAGATGATCTGACAACTTTTGTTTTTGGAGTAATATTTAGAAAATAAACTGCAAGTCAAATTTATCTTGATCAATGTTGTTGCCAGTATCCCAATTAATCTCATTTTTTCCATATCTAAAATGCTTAGCAATCACAAGTGTAGTGGAGTGGAGTGCAGTTGGTCTCCCTTACATACTCTCATGCACAGCAGCATATTTCGATTCCCGTGAGCCCCTTCCCCCTCACTCAAGTCTCCTAGGACAGTGTAGATTTGGATTAACAAATGGCCAAAAAAAAAAAAAAATTGCTTAGTAATCTCTAACAAAACACATTTCAGATCATGATTTTTAAATTTCTAGCAGACTTAATCAAGGCGCGCTACAAGTAGTGCTCTTGGAACACATTATGTACCCAGATGAAATTCATGTAATTAGGAAAAATGGAAATAAAAAATCCACTAGGGAAACTTTAGAAATCGATGTATTTACATTAACATTTTTGTATTACGAAAGTAGAACTAGGAATGTGAGTAGGTTTCGATTGTACTATGGGATGACATGAAAAAACAGAGGTTTTGTCTTCCAAAGAAAAATTCAAGAACCGCACCAATTTTGAGAACTTATTCTCTCAGATAGATAAAACATTTTATACCACAGACAGTATAACCACTTATTCTCTCAGAGGATTCAAAGAGAAAGAGATGTGCTGCAACACAAACCAGAACGGAATTTTTGTGATTTGGGCAATAGAAATATTACTCCAATCACTAGCGATTTTTTATTAAGATCCCAGGCCACAATCACATCAATTTTGGGCCCCGAATGCAATAGCAATACCATATCTTTAATACAACACAGTGGAACCAATTTACCTTCGAAACATCCACCAATAAACTCGGGTATAATGAACAAACTCGTCCAAGATTCCTTTTCACCATATTGCTTCATCACCAGTACCTCTATATCATAAAACATCTTGTTGTTTCTACACCGAACTAATGAAAGGCATCCATTTAAAGCTTCCAAACCAACTTTATTCAAACTCCCAAGCCGATCAAAAAAACCTTTATTGAAACCAAGTTCATCTGTATGTTCTCTTGTTCAGTCACACTCAGGTATGGGCACCTTCACAAATTTATTTGTCTGCGGAACAAAACAAACAATCAAGTTGGTCGCTAGTGAGAATGGATCTTCTCTGATATTGCTTTCAGTAACCGGCCAACGAAGGCGTTCATTGACAAGAGCACATGACACTATTTTTCCAGAGTAAGGGAAGCAAATTTGTGTGCACGATTTGGTTCTGCAACTTCCGACCATACAGACCCTACCGGTTTCACCATCTCTAGACCACGGCACAAAGTTTCTAATATATAATCAAGTTCATTGGGAGCATGTTGTCTAGTCGTTCCATACCCTACTTTTGTAGCGCACCCAAATGAAGCTTTTTAAGACCTTATCATTCTGTTCTGAATTTTTAATTTTGAAGAGGTCATCAAGAATTTTGTTGTGGTAAAATTCAGACCGGTCCGATATTAGAAGCTATATATATGATTTGACAACTTTCGTTTTGGGAGTAATATTTAGAAAATAAACTGCAAGTCAAATTTATCTTGATCGATGTTGTTGCCAGTATCCTGATTAATCTCATTTTTTCCATATCTAAAATGCTTAGCAATCGCAAGTGAAGTGGAGTGCAGTTGGTCTCCCTTACATACTCTATTGCACATGGGCAGGGTTCGACTCCCGTAAGTTCCCTCTCCCTCCCCAAGTTTCCTTGGATAGTGTAGATTAGGATTAACGAATGACAAAAAAAAATGCTTAGCAATCTCTAACAAAACCCAATTCAGATCTTGATTTTTTAAATTTCGAGAGGACTCAATCTAGGCGCACTACAAGTATTGCTCTTGGAAGACATTACATGGACCCAGATGAAATTCATTTGTTTACTTACTTTTTGTGCTACGAAAGTAGTACTACGATAGATAAAAACATCAATTGTTTGATGTTTTTTCGTCTTTAGTCAAATTATTTCTTAGTTTTTATCATAATTTTATTTTTACTTTCAGACTTTTCTCATATATCGAGACGGATGATCAATCCGAAAATAAAGCTTAAATGTAAGAAAAAAATATGAAAATGAAAATAAATATAAACTCGCCCAAAATGTCCAAGACATTGAGAGAAAAATATTTGGAAAAATGCCCAGCTGGTCCTATATTTCACATTTATAGCCCACTGAGTCCTATGGCGTGTAAGTATCATTCCTTATAGGTCCATCTAGTGTAATTTTACATGTTTACCCCCGATTTAAATAGTTGCCGTAATTATTTTGCTGTTCAAGTGACAGTTACAATCAGATTTCGTCGAGAGCGATCAAGCTCGCGAGGAGAGCGAGAGCGAGAGAGAGAGAGAGAGAGAGAGAGAGAGAGAGAGAGATTAACGAGATTTCGTCGAGATCGTGTTTCATTCGGTGCTCTGCTTCGAGAATTACTGAGATTTCTGGTATGTCTTATGATTAGCGATATTGATTTGAGAGTAGATTAACGAGATTGATTTGACACGATAGATTAGCGAGTTTGATTGGCTCGTGTTCGATTTCTTTCATTATTTGTTTAGATGTTTTATGCATGTGTTTAGATTATTGAGTTTTTGTCGACATTGTGTTTCAATCGGTGATGTGCTTCGAGAATTACTGAGATTTCTAGTATGTTTTCTTATTAGCGAGATTGATTTGAGAGTAGATTAAGGAGATTAGAGAGCTTGATTTGATTCGACAGATTAGTGAGATTGATTGGCTCTTGTGTCTTTTTACATCAATATATTATTCAGTTCTATGGATATTTTCGTAGATTTGTGTAGTTTTGGATATGCTTCTGCGACATATTATCTGTGTTAATTAACAGCGTTTGAGCAATAGTAATGTGCTTCAATTTTGTCTTTGAATCAATTTTTTTAAAGCTACAACGTATGTTTATGGCGAATTGTATGTCATTATGTGATATACTACGATTTTGTCTTTGAATCAGTTTTTTTTTTTAGCTTCAATTTATGTTTATGATGAAGCGTTGCATGTTGTTATGTGTTAAACTATCTGTGTTGAATTTGATGTTGTTAATTAATAACATTTTCTGTTAATTAGTGTTTTATTGTTCACATACATAACAGTTGATAGTTTGCATCTTTGTTCAATTTGACGCTGTTAATTAATAGCATTTTCCTGTTAATTATTGTTTTATTGTTCACATACGTAACAGTTGATAGTTTGCATTTAAGAGTTTACATATTTTTTCCACTTCATTTTGTTCATAGATACCTATGTTAATTGATTTGCAGATGGATTCATTGATTTTGCTGTGTACCTATCATGGAGAGAGCTGTGGAATTAGGATGTTTCACACCTCTACCTACGCACAATTGTTGAATAAACTGGTAGTTAGGTGGAGTGATTTGAAACCAGAAAAAATAGGACTTTCTTATTGTTTGGAAAGTGATCATTTCTGTATGTTGCTGGTCGATGATGACTTAGATGTCATGTTCGATTTAGTGTTAAGTACTGGATCTAAGCGAGTACGAGTCTCGGTATTTGATGCTGGTGGAAGCAGTAGTGGTTGTGCTAAACAAGAGATTTGTATTGATGATGTTGGCATTCGTGGTGGTCAAAACTTGGCTATTTTACGCAGGGATTGGAAGATGGATGTGGATAAAGAAGAGATTGACTTGGTTCCAAAATTCTGTGTGAATAAAGAGACTGTTTTATTGTCTGCCGGATGGAGGGAGCTCATTAGGGAAGTGAATCAGAAATTTGTTGGTGGAGTTGTAGAATTTCGAGAAGCATTGGCAAAATTTGCGATTCACCATGGCTTTGAGTATGATTTTGTCAAAAATGATCAGGAAAGAGTTACAGCTGTTTGTAAGAGAAAAACTTCAAGCTGCCCATGGATCGTGCATGGTAGAGTGGACAAACTTAGCCGTTTTTTCTACATTAGGCACTTCAATAGTGTGCATGACTGTGATGCTTCTGTTCTGAATGTGCAACACTCGCGTGCTAGTTCCTCTTTCATTGGGAAGCTTGTTCTTGATGAGATTCGTTCACGGCCATCAAAGCGTCCAGTTGATGTTCTTGGTGACATGAAGAGACTTTATGGGATGTCAGTCAATTACAAGAGAGCTTGGACTGGTGTTGAGAAGTCCAAGGCTGATGTGTTTGGAGATTATTCAACGTCATTTGACGAACTGCGTTGGTGGGTTGAAGCGGCTAGGAGTTCTAATCCAGATAGTGTGTTTGACATAGAGTTTGATCATGAAACCAAACGTTTCGTGAGGATGTTTGTCGCATTTCGGGCTAGCATCTACGGTTTTAATTACTGTAGACCTCTGTTATTTCTTGACGGGACATTCTTAAAGGCAAGGCATAAGGGTTGCCTGCTTGCTGCATCAGCAAAAGATGGTAATAAAGGTAAGCTAGTTCAATATTTATGCTCTGTGTACTGCGATTTTGTGGATATGAATTTTAGTCCTTCAAAGGTTTTGTCTTGAAAGATTTTTTGTTATACTGATTACTCTGATTACTGCATATGTTTGACAGTGAGGAGAGTAGTTACATTGTGAGTTATATTATAGCGTCTTTCTTGGTTTTTTTGCAGGTTTGTTTCCTGTGTGCTTTGCTATTGTTGATGCGGAGACCAATGTGAGTTGGAGCTGGTTTTTGGGTAAGCTCCGTGACATTTTAACTAATGAAAGGGATGTTGTTTTTATCTCTGACCGAAATGATGGAATACTTAATGGAGTTGCAAACATATTCCCTCGGAGTCCCCATTCATATTGTTTATATCACCTGAAAATGAATTTGAGGCATTGTTTGAGTGGCCTAAAAGCTGGATTCAAGGAACATTTGGTTAACCTTTTTAGTTTGTGTGCTTATGCACCAAACGAGAGAATGTTTGATGACCTTATTAGTGATTTGAAGAGGCAAGGGAAGGGTAGGGTTGTAACTTTCTTGTCAAGGCTGCCTAAAGAGCATTGGGCGTATGCTTTTTTCCCTGCCAAGCGATATGGAGAAATGTGGTCAAATTTGGCAGAATGCTTCAATTCATGGATCCAAGAGGAGCGACATTTGCCTGTAACATAGCTTGTGGATAGGATTCGTGTCAAGATGATGGAGAATATTGCTGAAAGGAGTCAACTTGCTGGAAAATGGAATTTTTCTATCTGTCCAAAAATGAATAAAGAGTTGGAGAATTCCTTTCAGGTTTCCAAGTCATGGGTTGTTAAGCGTTCTTCTACTGATATCTTTGAAGTATTCTGTGATCCTTCGGTGATGGTCAATATTGCAGACCAGACTTGCTCTTGTTCTGATTGGCAGTTTAGAAGCTTTCCTTGCTGCCATGCTGTTTGTGCAATCTATTATAGTGGAAAGGATTTGAAATCTTACATTGATCCTTATTATTTGGTTGAGACATATCGTGAAGTGTATTCATTGCCGATATATCCGATACCTACACTATGGAAGCCTGTAGCAGGTGGGAGTGAAGACAAGGACAGCATTCTACCACCGTTGTCAAGGAAACCAGCCGGAAGACCTCGAAAGAAGAGGGTTCGATCTAATGGCGAGAAGATTAGACCAATTAAGTGCAGCAGGTGTGGGAAGGTTGGAAGACATAATAAAAAGAGTTGCAAAGAGGACTTGAGGGATGCTTATTGAAGATTTGGAAAGAGCATTTGAGGAGTTTTCTTTTGGTATATGTTTTTTCATTTCATGTGAACATTTGGAAAAAGGAAAGAGCATTCTGCTTTTGATACTCATTTTCCTGAATAATTTTCATTTCATTTCAGATGGTTATTAGGTATAAAGTGTAGTTTGATTTTCTGTTAGTTGAATAAAGGATTTTTGATGTAGAACACGTGGAGGCCCAATTCCATGATCAGTTGGACCGAGCCAAGCCCCGGAAGAACAAACGGTGTTTAATTTCAGATTACCCAATTTGGCAAAATTCGGACGAGCTCGGAATAGGCCCAAACTTGGTGGGCTGACTTATTTTCGCGCTCCGGTCAATAATCATTAACCCTAGGTTGATGATGTATTGATCAAGACGTTCAAGTTATGGGAACTTTTTATTCTCTAGTTTTATTTTTAATTTATGCCACTTGTTTTGGCAACTTTTGTTAGGGAATAATAATAGTAGGAGATCTTATTTAGTGCTGCCTATTTAGCACGATTCTAGTTCCCTATTTTCTAGTTTTCCTAGAGTTTTTATTTCCTTATTTTGTTTTGCTTGGTCCTTACTCCAAGTTGTATTCTTGGTTGCCAAGCATTACCTTATTAGCTAGGCCTACTACTAGTATAAATAAGGGTGCAACCCTCCTTGTTATTCATTCAATCATTCAATAATATTCAGACTTTTGTCTTTCTTTCTTGTGCGCAAGATTTGCTCGTTGCGACGAGTTGTTTATCTCGTTTGAACTAGTACACTAACTAGTCTCTCGTGAATTCCGCTGCGTCAATTTTAGTAAATGTAGTTTCTGTTAGTTGGATAAAGGATTTTCTGTTAGTTGAATAAAGGATTTTCTGTTATATGTAAGGTGTATTGATACTGTAAACTGGGATTTTAACAGCCTTTAAAAGGTTTGCAGAACATTTTTCAGCCATGTACGGCGAGATGTATGCATGTACAATATCCAGTGACCTTTCCTTGGTGATTGTACATGCTATTTTGAACCGACATGATATGAAACCATACTGAGCCAGATAGAATTTTGTAGCCATGTTGGAGTGGAAGTTTGCCGTTAGAAGCAAATGTTGTGTTTTTTTTGGTCTTGCTGCATGTATGTACAACAGGTGATTGTCCAATTTTTATGAAGGCTGTGTTTGGTTTTGGAGTCCTTTTAACTGGTAATTAACAGTTAAAAATAGGGTTTGGGGATTGAAAACACTACTAATTAACAGTTAAAAATTAGGATTTCATGGTTTTGAGGGTTTTAGTATTGAGGATTGAAAACACTGACTTTGCCTTGGTGATTGTACATGCTTTTTTGAACCGACATGATATGAAACCATACTGAGTCAGATAGAATTTTGTAGCCACGTTGGAGTGGAAGTTTGCCCTCAGAAGCAAGTGTTGTTTTTTTTTTTGGTCCTGCTGCATGTATGTACTACAACATGTGGTTACCCATTTTTTATGAAGGCTATGTTTGGTTTTGGAGTCCTTTTAACTGGTAATTAACAGTAAAAAATAGGATTTGGGGATTGAAAACACTACTAATTAACAGTTAAAAATTAGGATTTCATGGTTTTGAGGGTTTTAGTATTGAGGATTGAAAACACTGACTTTGCATTGGTGATTGTACATGCTTTTTTGAACCGACATGATATGAAACCATACTTAGCGAGATAAAATTTTGTAGCCACGTTGGAGTGGAAGTTTGCCCTCAGAAGCAAGTGTTGTGTTTTTTTTTTTTGGTCTTGCTGCATGTATGTACTACAACATGTGGTTACCCATTTTTTATGAAGGCTGTGTTTGGTTTTGGAGTCCTTTTAACTGATAATTAACAGTTAAAAATAGGATTTGGGGATTGAAAACACTAGTAATTAACAGTTAAAAATTAGGATTTTATGGTTTTGAGGGTTTTAGTATTGAGGATTGAAAACACTGACTTTGCCTTGGTGATTGTACATGCTTTTTTGAACCGACATGATATGAAACCATACTGAGCCAGATAGAATTTTGTAGCCACGTTGGAGTGGAAGTTTGCCCTCAGAAGAAAGTGTTGTGTTTTTTTTTTTTTGGTCCTGCTGCATGTATGTACTACAACATGTGGTTACCCATTTTTAATGAAGGCTATGTTTGGTTTTGGAGTCCTTTTAACTGGTAATTAACAGTAAAAAATAGGATTTGGGGATTGAAAACACTAGTAATTAATAGTTAAAAATTAGGATTTTATGGTTTTGAGGGTTTTAGGGTTGAGGATTGAAAACATTGACTTTGCCTTGGTGATTGTACATGCTTTTTTGAACCGACATGATATGAAACCATACTGAGTCAGATAGAATTTTGTAGCCACGTTGGAGTGGAAGTTTGCCCTCAGAAGCAAGTGTTGTTTTTTTTTGGTCCTGCTGCATGTATGTACTACAACATGTGGTTACCCATTTTTTATGAAGGCTATGTTTGGTTTTGGAGTCCTTTTAACTGGTAATTAACAGTAAAAAATAGGATTTGGGGATTGAAAACACTAGTAATTAACAGTTAAAAATTAGGATTTTATGGTTTTGAGGGTTTTAGGATTGAGGATTGAAAACACTGACTTTGCCTTGGTGATTGTACATGCTTTTTTGAACCGACATGATATGAAACCATACTGAGCCAGATAAAATTTTGTAGCCACGTTGGAGTGGAAGTTTGCCCTCAGAAGCAAGTGTTGTGTCTTTTTTTTTTTTGGTCCTGCTACATATATGTACTACAACAGGTCGTTGTCCAATTTTTTTGAAGGCTGTGTTTGGTTTTGGAGTCCTTTTAACTGGTAATTAACAGTTAAAAGGATCGGCTAGGCATTTTACCTTACTAAATTGAGGCAATAGGGTTAGAAAAAAGTTCAATCTCTTTACTTAGAAAAAGTCCACCCTTAAAATTTTCAATGTCATTTTCGATTGGTTACAATATTATTTTCCCAAAAAATAGAGTTTTTTCCCTAGTGAAATGGAATTTGGCATAACCAACTTTCTTTCTCACCGTTTAAGGGAAGGCTACGTGTGCGGGAGAGTCAACAACTGGAGGAGTTGAAGCTAAGACTACAAGGCGTGACCTTAGACCCATCAAAATCTGATTTGCTTCTGTCAGATCGGTCTATAGACAATGGGAAAATCAAAGTCAAACAAGTGATAGTGCATTGGGTTCTCTATGGAAGAATTTGAGCCCCCGAAGGTGGAAATCTTTTCTTGGATGGCCATTCAAGGAAGAATTGTAACAAGGTCAGTGCTATTTAATAGGAACTTGATCTCTGAAATCCAACTGGCTTTATGTCCCTTATGTGCCGAAAATGTTGAAACCCCCATTCATCTGCTCTTACATTGTCGAATATCGTGGGAATTGTGGTCCAACATTCTGGATTGGTGGAAAATTCAGTGGGTTTGCCCACCCTCTCTACCTGCACTTGTGGCTTGGTGGTTCGAGAATGGTTTTCGAAATCTGGAGAAATGTATTTGGGAGGTCTGTTTCTTTGCAACTCTTTGGTCTATCTGGTTAGTAAGGAATGGGCGTATTTTCAACAATGTTTCAACACAGGCATGGGAGGTAGTTGATCTAATTAAAACTCGAGTGGCCATGTGGATGAAGGCCAAGTTTGACATTAAGGTATACACAGTGGAGGACTTCAAAGGATATCTAGATGGAATTCAAAAAGTGAAGTTGTAATATAATCTTTAGGCGTTCTTTCTATCCAACCTTGGTTGGATAGTATCTTATTCTTTTCTTCTATTTCACTTTCCCTCGATGTACCCATTTCGAGATTTATAAAATGTTTCGTTTGCCGAGCAAAAAAAAAACTTTCTTTCTCACCGGTCATTGTGCCACGCAATGCTTCAATACAACATCAATTACGTTAATCACTACTCTATTACTATCAAATTGGGGCAATGGTATAATAATATTTGCTCAACCGCTTTACTTAGTCCTCCCTTAAAGCTAATCAGAGAAAAAAACCAAGTCACCCTGGAATTAAAATTTACTGCTAATTAACGTAAAATTTACTACTAATTAACGTAAAATTTACATGCTCTTGGAATATGCCATATGGTTTACACTGCATAGAGGTGGTCCTCTACTGCAAGTGCAATGTTTTTTTCTTTTTTTTTTTTGATAAATCAACTTGAAATAAAAGAGGATAACCGAATATACAGCCTACAAGGGGCATACCCCAGGAAGAAAAGAAAATAAAAAATAACAAAAGGAGAAAGCCTATGCCAAACGGCTACATAGGACTAGAAGCAAATAGAACATCTGTTTCCTATCCATCTAATAGAGGGATAAGAAACAAATGGCAAAATGGATACACTTAGTGTATCAGACAAACTGGAAAAGAGCTAATAGGACTACATTAGAAACCAGTGAACATGTTACTGACAAACAATCTTAGAGCACTTCACTTGGAGACAACACTTGCAGTCACAAAAACAGTAGCACAATTGCTTGATCATCTAGCACACTTGCTTGATCATGTAGCAGCGATATAGCAGCTGCCGTAACAAAAGCAGTAGTAGAACAGTAGCAGACTGGCAGCAAAACAGTAACAAAATAGCAGTAGCAGCAAAACAGCCACTACACACATGCAGCAGAACTTGGGCAGCTTTTGAACTGGGCAGAACCCAATTGTTTCAGCTCAATCTGAACGATTCCAACTGTAGCAGAAGTACCTGGGCAGGTTCAGAATATGCAGTATCACAAACAGTAGCAGGTAACTGCTGCCACACGGCAGCATCGGATCAGCAACAACAGATCAGTAGCCAAAAGAACCATACCAATGAAAGGCAGCAGAGCAAAACAGAAACAGAACAGAACAGACCTATTGCTTTATCTGCTCCCCTGCAAGTGCAATGTTATTTTGGCAAAAAAACCTCACAACATACACCATAAAACACACGAAAAACCAAAAGAACCATACCAATAAAATGCCGAACCCTGGAATTAAAATTTACTGCTAATTAACATGTAAAGTTTACATGCTCTTGGAGTATGCCATATGGTTAACACTGCTTAAAATTTACATGCTCTTGGAATATGTCAATGTTCAAGTGCTTTACTCCATCTACATTTTTTAGCAAAAATTCTCAGTCAAAAGGAAGATTGTACTCTAGTAACCTTGTCAAACAGTTAAAGCTGTCTAAAAGATTGAAAAAAAACTGATAGTAGAATTTTTCCCAAAGCTTTCTCCGGACTCATAGTGCCTTTTTTCCTATTCCTAGTCTTGTTCTCTCAGCAGCTCCTAGTGACTCAATGACTTGGTTGTGTCGTTGAGGAATAAATGTATAAGCTCTGCTCTGATCTGCCTACACTCTTCCATTGTTATTTGCGTGCTTTGCTCTTCATTGTTGATGTACTTCTTCATGATTGAAATGACAACAATCGCACAATCAATACTGCAAGAATTCAAAATTCACGTAATCAACATTGGGAAATAACATTAGGAATTCTAATAGTTGAGTTTTTTTTTTTTTTGGCAAATCAACAGATATAGTAACAAATACTTTCCTTCCCACTGGTTGTTGGGGTGAATTTTTCTCTATCTCCACTGTGTCAAGAATGGTTGCTTTATGCACTTCTCTTGTGTCAATATTGATGTACTCCGCAATAACTTGTCTCTATGAACAAGGAAAACAGTGTACAACTACTTAATAGTGTTTTGAGAATTAATTTTAGCATATTCGATTAAGAGGTTTGCTTACCAAAATGGCTGTTGCATTACAGTATTCATCTTTTCCACGAAATCTTTGCAAGATAGAATTATAGAATTTCCAGTTTCCTTTATCTTTGTCAAGCACAAGCAGCGTCCAATGGCTTCGAACAAGTATGGGAAAGAGAAGGAATCTTGCCGGCAAAGCTTTTCGCATATGACTTCCAAGCACTTTCTTCAATTGCTTTCGATCTTTGTTTTGAATCACATTCTATTTACAGAGAAAAGCCAAAATCAAAATTAAGCTCTCTGTGTCACATCCTATTTACAAAGAAAAGCTAAATCAAAATTAAGCTCTCTGTGAAACATTCTTTTTGGTTTTTTTGTAGTGCTAGTTTCTTACCAAGAAAAAGCTGTTGAAGATGAACGATTTTGGTTGTGGAGTTTCCAATGAAAATGTTGGTTGTGCTTCGATATGTTGTTGCATGAGCACATGCGAATACGCATCTACACACTGTTAATTACCCGTAAAACAGGAAAAATTCACTGCTAATTAACATAACAGTCTATACAGAAAATAATAGTCTCTTAACATTTTAGCAGTGTGTAGGAGGACAAATTAACATAACAGTCTACACAGAAAATAATAGTCTCTAAACATTTTAGCAGTGTGTAGGAGGACAAGATAAGGAAATGATATTGACTTTACCCGGTTTGATATTGAAGTATGCTGACTGCCAAACAACAGTACTGCATATTGGAAAGTGTTATGACTCAGAGAATAGTCAAGCATATGTTTCTGGATGAAAAACTTAAAGTTCATAATTTTGGGAAAAGTCAAGCGTATGTTTTACCTATGATTTGCTGCCTTCCAAAGTTTTTGAATTGTCACCCAAGTTTCTGGATGAATAAGTTTGGACGTTTCAGCACCAGGCTTCAAGTTCTTCAGTTTCTTTTTTTTTGTCTTTTGCTCTTCAACATTTTCTGGACAGTTCTCTACATCAATATATTCTTCCTGTGGACTCTTCCTCTTCAACTGTAGATAGACATAGTCCTCAGATAAGTTCTTCTTTCTATCATTTCTGGCCTTCAATCTCTTAAATTTTGATGGTGGAGACGTCAATTCTGTCTTAGACTGAAGCCCTTTCTCGGCCAATGCTTTTTGTGTCAATTCATGAACTTTTAAAATTGTCAATTCCTCCTCCAGCTCATCTCTCTCTTTCTGCAGTTTTTTTATTGTCTGCATTGTCGCCTTCTGTGTGACTTGATGGACTTCTTTCTCAGTTTCAATGCCATACGCTTGTGTTATCTGATGCATTTCATACTCCTGAATTTGCTCCTCCAAGTCCTTGTTCAATTTTTGTAATGCAACCTTTTGTTTTTCAAGGATTTGGACTTTTTTGGAAAGGGTGGATATGTATATGTCTTTGTCATGAACCAAACATTTCAAATCTTTCTCCTTTTCATCAGAAGCATTCTTTGTGCCTTCTGCGTCTTCAAGTTTCCGGCTCAGTACTTCAATTTCTTCTTTTTGAGATTGTAGAACTTTCTGATTTTCTTCTTGAATTTTCATGTTCTCAATCTCTGCATTCTTCTTTTCTTTTTCGAAGTTTTCAATCCTTTTCTTCAGCTCATCGATGACTGCATTTGCATCCTTGGTTGATTGATCCACTATTGTTGCACAAATGTTATCCAATGATGTAGTAGGCATTCTATCCAATGACTTTTCATCCAAGCTGTTCGGTGCCAATGTTGATCCCGAACATTTTTCTGACAAACTATTATCTTCTTGTGATTCGGAGCCAAGACTATCAGGCACAATAGAGCCTTTGTAGCTTGCACAATCAGCTTCAAATGATTGGTGTGTGGGAGTATTGAAGTCCTCCAGTCCCCGTATTTCACCATCCTTTTCAATGTCTTGATCATGCATCGACACCACTCCAATCCTTTCTTCTCTTTCATCATTGACTGGTATTGCCCCTATCTCAACCCATACCTATTTTTCTTCATCAACTTCATGTTGCTCCACATCTTTTCTATCATCATTGATTGGCATTGCCCCTTTCCCAATCCATACCCATATTTCTTCACCATCTTTATGTTGCTCCCCACCAAGTACAACTTCATCATCAGTAGTGCCTTTGCAGCTTCCAAAATTAGGTTCAAACGACCCGTGCATGGGAGTGTTCAAGTGCTTTACTCCCTCTACAGGCAATTCATCACCTTTTTCTTCTGTTTCATCATTGATCGGCACTGTCCCTGTCCCTTTTTCAACATATTCTTCTCCACCAACTTCATGTTGTTCCACTCCAGTCATTCCTTCATCACCTTGTTCAACAGGCAATTCATCTTCATTACCATCAGGGATTTCATTGTCAACAGGCATTTCCCCTTCATCATGAACAGGCAGTTCTTGTTCTCCCACAACCTTTTCAATTTCTATGCTGTAGATATTTCTTTCTTTAGCAGTTTGTTTTAACTTAGCATGATTTACCTATTCAAACAGAAAAAAACATGGTACACAGTATGTAATGTTTTTAACAGTGAAACACAATTGACATTTTCAATTCAAATACAATGTAAGGACTATAAAACAGAGAAGAAATTATACTCTAATTGGTGCTTAATTGGTGTTGAGTGTATTACCTGACCAGCCGGAAGTTGTTTCAAATTTTCAAAACCCTTGAGCCTCTTCCGAAGGTTTGACATGTTCCACTTCAACAACCTTGGAACTGTATGCGTATTCTTTTCTTCCAGGAGTTTCGTGTGCTCACAAAGCCAAAACTGCACAAAACAAATTTCAAGTTAAAATGCAAGTGATTGCAATTTTTGCTCAAAATAGTTGTGTCAGGTTATATTTTAATTACCGGTAACAAATACAGAACATCCTTTCAAGTCTTTGAGATCTCTATGATTCCTGTGAATGGATTTGAGCAAGTAATTTCTAATGGCTCCAGTCCAGTCATACTTCTTTACGTTTTCGAGATTGTCCAAATAACGAACATGGCACCAATTGGCTGTCGTTCCAGTTGTCGAGAATAACAAGGTCACACAAAGAAATAGGCAAAGTAATCTGGCAACGTCATCTATGTCTTGCTGCTCCTTGCTACCTTTCAATTCTTTGATTTTTTGCCTTATTGTTGTTGTTGATAATCTTGCCTCTTTAATTTGCAGCCTCTGAGCTAATTCAGTTTCTTCTTTCTTCATGTTTCTACCACCATGTTTTCATCTCCACACGAAATTCCAAAAATCAGCTTAACGTCATCCCTTGTCAGCTCTACATTCTTATCACCTAATCTAAAACTTCTAGTACCTTCTTGATATGACTTTATAACTTTCACAACTACTCCATCAAATTTTCTACAACGATCACTTACAAGCTTCTCATCTACTATCGCTTGAATCAACAACCAGAAAGGGATTTTTTTCAAGGAGGCTACGTGTTGGGGATTCAGTTCCGTGTCTTTGAGCAGTTTAATCACGGATTGTAAATTTGATCTATTCAATGCCGGTCGCCCTTGTTGTGTAAGTTCTGTATCATCCAACTGCCTTGGCCTCTTCCTCACCGGTTGTGATCGGCTTGTCACAGCTTCTTCTTCGACGTTGGCTGATTTTTTCGATTTTGATCTGAGTTCAGGTTGAGTTTGTGTATTCCCTCTTACTCTTAGCATGCCTGCTTGTGAATCAGATTCTGACTTCATTTTCCTCCGTTTCCTTTCCTGCACTGTAGTTTCAAAACACATCTTGCATGAGAACATAATTCACAGTCTACACTCAAGCTATCTATTATTCAAACATACAGACACAAAAAAAACAAATTTAATAACACATTTTAAGCATTGCAGTTGCAAAACTAGTTATTTATCAGAGTTAATGAGAAACCTATGTACAAACAACGTCAATTAACAGCGTTTGAGCAATGCAATTCAGAATGCAAGCCATCTAATCATTAGGGTTTCTAACCAATCAAAAAAATTACTACCTCTGTACAAACATGGTTAAGTAACAGCATTTTTAGCAAAACAATAAATGCATATGCAGTCAAAACCCTAAAAACAATAAACATTTACGAAAGATTAAGCCAACTAGTGAAGATGCCGACGACAAACGTAGTTAATTATCATCGTTTTTTAGCACAACAATTCAGAATTCAAAACATCTAAGCATTAGGGTTTCTAACCAATCAAAAATTACTATGGTGCATACATCCTGAATGGCAACACATTCTAAGCATTACAGTTTCAAAAACTATAATTGGTGATTTCTATCGGTGGGACGGTTCTTGTCTCACCTTTCTTCTTTTGACTTGGCATGCTTGCTTCCCAATCAGATTCTGACTCAGGTTCAGGTTCTGATTCAGATTCAGGCTGTTTTGACATCATTTTGCCCCGTTTCCTTCCGCGCACTGTAGTTTCAAAACACATCTTGTCTCAATGACATAATTGACAATGTATACTAAAGCTATCTATTATACAAAATATCTATCTATTATACAAAATATAGATACACAAAAAGAAGAAATTATTTATTTCAATTGGTGGGACGGTTCTTGTCTCAGTTTCTTCTTTTGACTTGGCATGCCTGCTTGTGAATCAGATTCTGACTCAGGTTCTGGTGATTCTGATTCAGGTTGTTTTGACTTGGATTTGCCCCGTTTCCTTCCGCGCACTGTAGTTTCAAAACACATCTTGTCTCAATGACATAATTGACAATGTATACTAAAGCTATCTATTATACAAAATATAGATACACAAAAAGAAGAAATTGTTTATTTCAATTGGTGGGACGGTTCTTGTCTCACCTTTCTTCTTTTGACTTGGCATGCCTGCTTGTGAATTAGATTCTGACTCAGATTCGGGTGATTCTGATTCAGGTTGTTTTGACTTGATTTTGCCCCCTTTCCTTCCGCGCACTGTAGTTTCAAAACACATCTTGTCTCAATGACATAATTGACAATGTATACTAAAGCTATCTATTATACAAAATATCTATCTATTATACAAAATATAGATACACAAAAAGAAGAAATTATTTATTTCAATTGGTGGGACGGTTCTTGTCTCACCTTTCTTCTTTTGACTTGGCATGTCTGCTTGTGAATCAGATTCTGACTCAGGTTCTGGTGATTCTGATTCAGGTTGTTTTGACTTGGATTTGCCCCGTTTCCTTGCGTGCACTGTAGTTTCAAAAGACAGATTGTTTCAAATTTCAATGATATAATTGACAGTCTACACTCAAGCTATCTATCTATTATAAAAACATACAGACACAAGAAGAAGAAATTTAATAACATATGCTGCTTACATGCTGAATGCAACACATTCTAAGCATTACAGTGTTAAAACTAGTTATTTATTAGAGTTAATGAGCAACCTATGTACAAACGTGGTTAATTAACAGTATTTTTAGTAAAACAATAAATGCATAGGTAGCCAAAACCCTAAGAACGATAAACATTTAAGCATGACATGCCGAGGACAAACGTAGTTAACTATCATTGTTTTTAACGCAACAATTCAGAATGCAAAACATCTAAGCATTAACGTGACTTTAGGTCGGCCTCACCTGATATGCCACGTGTCGATGCCTAGAACAACCATGACATGGCAAATTAAGTAGAAGCTGATGACAACGCACTTGTATATTGTGGATAAGCTGAATGTACTAGTATATAGTGGCTTACATTTCTTGACAGCGCCAGGACTGAACATTCATGGCAAAAAAGGTCTCAACGTGTCAAAATTCCTCAAAGTCCAAGAAGAAAATAGCATGTCTTCGATACGCATAATTCGCGTGAGACTGCGAGTGCAAGTACGAATGCGTCTTTGAAACGCATTCTAAACTATTAAAATCTACGAGAGCAAGGATATTTAAAAATTAGGTATGTATGGCATATTGAAAAATAGGCGTGTATGGCTATGTCAAGCTGCAAAATACGGTCACTCAAATCGTATTTTCCCCTAGTTGGAACTTGGATCAAAGAGATTAGTTGAAACCTGGATCAAAGAGATCACTGACCCTCATCTCACGCATACTTCAAGAACACCATGGGTCGAAACCCAAGCTAGCCATGAATCAAACACTACCTTCACTCTTCTAGCATTACTAATTCTGCATCTCATCCTAACAAAAAGAACTTTTCTTCCCTCCCAAAATAATGTGACATGTCCACGACTGGTTCTAATACATCTAAACGCCAAGAAAGGAGTCATATACAACGAAAAGAAAAAAACATCAAGGAAAATGAGGAATAGTACTTTGTCTTTAATACGCATTGCATTAACAATACAGAAATCTGTCATCAACAAACAACAATACTGTTCAATGTTGGACAGTATTAGGGAGTGGAATGTAATAATAAGCATACTAGTGAAGATGCTGGACAGTACAAACGTAGTTAATTAACTGCATTTTTCGCAACAATAAACCCTAAAAAACAAATTTAAAAACAAAAAAACAGGTTCAATCAATGATGGACAGTACAAACGTAGTTAATTAACTGCATTTTTCGCAACAATAAACCCTAAAAACAAATTTAAAAAGAAAAAAGCAGGTTCAATCGAAAAAAGTAGGGTTTGAACAATACTGATCAATGCTCGACAGTACAAACATAGTTACAGTACAAACGTAATTAAGTAAATGCATTTTTGCAGAAATAAACCCTAAAAAACAAATTAAAAAGGCAAAACCAAGTTCAATCGGAAAACTCAAAGTAGGGTTTCAAAATTTCAGCCGTCCTCTCATGTTGACTACAAACATTGCTTACTTTTTAGCCTCATTGTCGGAATGATCACGTATGCTGATCGTCTTCTCGAGATCTTTCTCCCGATCATCTTCTTTCTTTCTCGCGATCTTCTTCTCGTCTTCTCTCTAGGTATCGCCTTCTCCGCTTTCACCTTCTCCGCGTATGGAACAGGACTTGGTGGGCTATGGACTTGGTGAACTGGGTTGAAGGTTGTTTTTGGAAGAAAAAGTTGGGGCGGGACTTGGTAGGCTATGGGCTACACGGACAGGGCTTGCTGGGCTATGCTATACGCGCATAGGACCGGCCCAGAAATTCCCCAAATATTGGGCCAGTTTGCCAAAAAGCGTTTTTTCAGATTTTATTTGAATGGTAATAGAGGCAGGCCGAGCCCAATTCAATCCAATAAGCCCAAATGGCCCTCTTGAATACCCAATTGGGAAAACCATAGTGTATAGTGATCACGCTTTCAAAATTTGCAGCTAAAAGTAATTTGGTTCGGCCAGAGTAATTCTTTGACTATCGTGTATAGTAATCACGCTTTCAAAACTTTACGGCAAGGAGTAATTTCTTCGCGACCAGGAGTAATTCTGTGCGGCCACGAGTAATTTGTTGCAGCCACGAGTAATTGAATGCGTCCAAGAGTAATTTTTTGCGGCCTGGAAAACAATTCTGTGCGGCCAAATGCAATTTTGGGTGGCCAAAAGCAATTATGTGCGGCCAAGTGCAATTATACGCGGCCAAGTTCAATTATGTGCGGCCAACTGCAATTCTAAGCGGCCAACTGCAATTATGCGCGGCTAACTGCAATTTTACGCGGCCAAGTGCAATTATGAGCGGCCAAGTGCAATTTTACGCGGCCAATTGCAATTCTAAGCGGCCAAGTGCAATTATTTGTGGCCAAATGCAATTATACGGGGCCAATTGCAATTATACGCGGCCAAGTGCAATTATACGCGGCCAAGTGCAATTCTTTGTGGCCAAGAATAATTCTGAGCGGTCAAGTGCAATTCTTTGTGGGAAGAAGTAATTCTATGCAGCCACGAGTAATTTTTTGCAGTCAAGAGCTATTTTTTGCGGAAATAATAATTCTTTTTCGGCCAGGAGTACGTAGTTCTTTGTGGGCAAGAGTAATTCTTCGACCATTGTGCATAGTAATCATGATTTCAAAATTTAGCTAGGAGTCTCAACACATGAGCTTTAATACTTTAATTATAAGCTTCTGAACAAACAAAAGACATGCATGAAATGCTAAGTTCCTTGATAGCTAGGAGTCTCAACACATGACGCGGTTGGGTGGTCCTTCCAGAATATGAAGAGTAAATTTGCAGTTAGTTGCACCCTTCGGAAGACATGAGAAATCATCACTCAAGCTGAAGAAAATGTGGACAATTCTTTAGTAGTGACGAAAAATTGTCATCCTCTCCAATACCATTGCATTTTCCAAAAAGTACTTCACGAGGTTCAGCTTTTCTTCTTCATCGCCCCGGAATTCGTGAATTCAACCATCTTGAGGCTAAGAAGTAAACATTCAGGCACTGGCATCCAACGGTACTTGGAGCTTGGTTCCTTGTAAAGGAGCTGCAGTTCCTCAAGGCGAACGATTCCCTAATTAAAGTGAGGAAAAAAAGAGTTCCAATATCTCAGGTATATAAAGCAAAAAAATGAGGAATGTCATACTAACATATATACTAGCATATAACCATATCAATCTTACCTCTCGAAAGATGAGAAATTCTAGTTTAGGTGAACTTTCAAGAAAATCCGGCAACAATTTCAGCCCATTGAGGCCATCAAAACCCAGCTCTAGATGGACTAAGTTACCAATGTTGTGTTTGGATGAGTTTTTTAGAAATTTTTGAGGAATTTTTTATGAGAGTAATGATTGGAAGTAGGGGTAATGAGTGGAGAGAGATAGAGAGAGAAATCAGGATATTGATTAGAAATAGGAGTAATGACATGATGAGTATAGTTGAGAGACTGTATAACAAGTATTAAGTTATTGTCCAAAAATAAATGAATAGATAAAAATACGACGAATTAAAAGAAAATAGGCTTAAAGAACAAGCTCTAAGCGTCTCCTGCACAAATTAAAGAAAAATCGAACAAGAAGCCTTACCTGCAAAGTAGAACCAGATAACGATAGGCGCCTAACATTTGAGAGTTTTCCATATTCCTTTTCTTGCTCTCGAACTGAAGTCCGAAAGGCTTATGGATGCTCACACGTGCTTCAACTATGGAGGACAGATCACTCGTCGAGATTCTATCTGATGCATGATCGGAAATCTCAAAGTACTCAATGTTTGGAGCATTAAGGATGATCTTGGACTCCAAATTGGTGCTATGTAGATACGATTTCTCTTTTGCACTATAGACTATATATGTAAACCTTTTCAACAAAGGCCCAGAAACATCAGGAGTCCACGCATAATCCCATCCAACTCTGGTTATCTTCAAGTCCTCGAGGGCAGGGCAACCCGAGAAGAGCCTTCGAATCGAGTCGTCATCCACGTACATAAGGAAGTCGAGAGACAGGGTTTTAAGGTTTTGCAGGCAGACAGTACGATGGGGAACATTAATTGAACACGAATCGACCCTGAATCTTCAGAACCAATGGTTTTGCAAGCGAAAAGGCTGCTTGGCAAGTCACCGAGCTCAGGGATGGGATTCTTCATATTATATTTGGTTTTATACTTGAGGTTTAGCTCGCGAACTTTGCAGGCAATGGCAGTGTGAACCCATGAACGGTAAACCGCAAATTCAATGTTTCCATAATAAGATAATTGGAACCTCTGAATAGATGAATTCTGGCGAAGAAACATCTGTATGTCGATAAAGTTGGTGAATTCGGCCTTGAGCTGTTTCCCGTAGTTATAACTATTCAAGTCGGAGTCGAGGAAGGGGAGTGAGAGCCAGAGGGACATCCATCTTTTGGCTAAAACGTTGGTTCGAACTGCTTACTCCGTGGGAAGGAAAGACGGTATATGGAAAAGGATCTCCTCGATCAGGTAATAATTAAAAATTATATCTCAACTATTCATTGTCAAGATCGATGACCCGTGTGCATCCTATAGGGTGCTTTGCAGGGCCTTGCACTACAGGATTTCCCAATCCAAAATTCAAGCTGGTCCGATATCAGAAGCTATATGATCTATATGATCTGATAACTTTTATTTGGAGTAAGATTAAAAAATAAACTGCAAGTCAAATTTATCTTGATCAATGTGGTTGCCAATATCCCGATTAATCCAATCGAAGCTAGATGATCCGACAACTTTTGTTTTTGGAGTAATATTTAGAAAATAAACTGCAAGTCAAATTTATCTTGATTAATCTCATTTTTCCATATCTAAAATGCTTAGCAATCGCAAGTGTAGTGGAGTGGAGTGCAGTTGGTCTCCCTTACATACTCTCATGCACAACAGCATATTTCGATTCCCGTGAGCCCCTTCCCCCTCACTCAAGTCTCCTAGGACAGTGTAGATTTGGATTAACAAATGGCCAAATAAAAAAATAATTTGCTTAGCAATCTCTAACAAAACACAATTCAGATCATGATTTTTAAATTTCTAGCGGACTCAATCAAGGCGCGCTACAAGTAGTGCTCTTGGAACGCATTATGGACCCAGATGAAATTCATGTAATTAGGAAAAATGGAAATAAAAAATCCACTAGGGAAACTATAGAAATCGATGTATTTACATTAACTTTTTTGTATTACGAAAGTAGAACTAGGAATGTGAGTAGGTTTCGATTGTACTATGGGATGACATGAAAAAACAGAGGTTTTGTCTTCCAAAAGAAAAATTCCAGAACCGCACCAATTTTGAGAACTTATTCTCTCAGATAGATAAAACATTTTATACCACAGACAGTATAAGCACTTATTCTCTCAGAGAATTCAAAGAGAAAGAGATGTGCTGCAACACAAACCAGAACGGAATTTTTGTGATTTGGGCTACAGAAATATTACTCCAATCACTAATGATTTTTTATTAAGATCCCACGCCACAATCACGTCAATTTTGGGCCCCGAACGCAATAGCAATACCATATCTTTAATACAACACAGTGGAACCAATTTATCTTCGAAACATCCACCAATAAACTCGGGTATAATGAACAAACTCGTCCAAGATTCCTTTTCACCATATTGCTTCATCACCAGTACCTCTATATCATAAAACATCTTGTTGTTTCTACACCGAACTAATGAAAGGCATCCATTTAAAGCTCCCAAACCAACTTTATTCAAACTCCCAAGCCGATCAAAAAAACCTTTATTGAAACCAAGTTCATCTGTATGTTCTCTTGTTCAGTCACACTCAGGTATGGGCACCTTCACAAATTTATTTGTCTGCGGAACAAAACAAACAATCAAGTTGGTCGCTAGTGAGAATGGATCTTCTCTGATATTGCTTTCAGTAACCGGCCAACAAAGGCGTTCATTGACTAGAGCACATGACACTATTTTTCCAGAGTAAGGGAAGCAAATTTGTGTGCACGATTTGGTTCTGCAACTTCCGACCATACAGACCCTACCGGTTTCACCATCTCTAGACCACGGCACAACGTTTCTAATATATAATCAAGTTCATTGGGAGCATGTTGTCTAGTCGTTCCATACCCTACTTTTGTAGCGCACCCAAATGAAGCTTTTTAAGACCTTATCATTCTGTTCTGAATTTTTAATTTTGAAGAGGTCATCAAGAATTTTGTTGTGGTAAAATTCAGACCGGTCCGATATCAGAAGCTATATATATGATTTGACAACTTTTGTTTTGGGAGTAATATTTACAAAATAAACTGCAAGTCAAATTTATCTTGATCGATGTTGTTGCCTGTATCCTGATTAATCTCATTTTTTCCAAATCTAAAATGCTTAGCAATCGCAAGTGAAGTGGAGTGCAGTTGGTCTCCCTTACATACTCCAATGCACATGGGCAGGGTTCGACTCCCATAAGTTCCCTCCCTCCCCAAGTTTCCTAGGATAGTGTAGATTAGGATTAACGAATGACAAACAAAAAATGCTTAGCAATCTCTAACAAAACCCAATTCAGATCTTGATTTTTTAAATTTCGAGAGGACTCAATCAAGGCGCACTACAAGTATTGCTCTTGGAAGACATTACATGGACCCAGATGAAATTCATTTGTTTACTTACTTTTTGGGGAGATTTAGTAGGAGGTCCACTGTAAGAATTTCCTAAAGTCTCGGGTCCACACTATCATTTTATAACATATACGGTCCACACTGTAATTTTATAACATAGCATAAGACAAAAATACCCCTGTTTTTACTCTGTAGTAGAGACGTTCCCAATATCCAAACCTAAACCCTATTGTTACGTTCTCAAACCGATCGATTGGAGAAGACGTTTCTCCTCCGACTCCTGACATCGGAGAAGCTCAACGGAGAAGACACGACTACTCCAACCTCTCTCTCTAGTTAGCTAAGGAAAGTAGCAAGCACCTGCTCCTCCCATTCCTAGGGTTTTCTCTCTCCGGCGTTTGAAAATCATGATCGTCCGACAGCTCGCTGTTGCCTTCCAAGCACGAAGAGGGAAGGAAGAAGGAAGCCCCTGACTCTGAAAATCACATACATTGTTCAGTGGAGAGGAATACATTCAGTAGTATTGTTTGTTTGTGTCTGTTCGTGACTCCCCATTACTCAGCTGAACCTAAATACAGGTATCTGAAATGTGAAAATTACTACTTTGTTTGTTTCGAATCATTGGCTAACAATCCTTTCTTTGGTCCTAGGGTTTTCTCAAACACCTGCCCCTAGGGTTCTATCTGTCCAATTTTTTGATTCCTTGCTCTGGTTCTAGGGTTTTCTCTCTCCGGTGCATGAAATCCAGATTGTCAGACGATTGACAGCCCTGTTGATTCCACATTTTGCGAACTCTTGCAAGCCCTGCTGCATTGACAGTCACAATGAGGAAGAAAAGTACGTATAACAGATTTAAATTCAGTTTTCAATTTCTTTTTTCTGTAAGCCCCTCCATCCAATTTCGTAAAACTATGCTTGTATATTCCTTATTTTGTATGTCTCCAATAGCAGTATCTCTGTTAAGTTGGGTTTTTTTTGCTCATTGCACTTTGTAGTTGTAGTTCAACCTCATTTCTAATCCAGTGATTCAAGCCGAATAATCAGCATAGCTAAAACAACATGTGCTCGTTTGAAGAAATTGTAAATTGACAACTGTTGTCAGTTTTTTCTTCTCTTGTTTTTCCTTTAAGCTATTTTTTGGCTGAACAATGGGGATATTTGGATAATTACTGCCTGTCTAGAACTATTTATTGGGGACCATTACTACTTACTGAGTTCAGTTTGGTTTTCCTTCTAAATTTCCCATATATCCGAAAGCATTCCTGTTTGCAGGCTTAATTTCAGTCGAAACGTTTTCTATACTTATTCTAAAACTGATGGAGCCTGTTAACTTCTAAGTTTGAGATTTCGGTCTGTTGGTACGTAGTTATTTTGAACCAACTGAAGAGATTTTTAGCTTGTAGGCCCAAACAACAGCTTATGTGGTGAAGAGATGTATCATGTCAAAGAGAGTTTGTGAATTGGTGTTCTTTTTACTGCTAATATTCTGTTCTGGACTTCATTCTCTACTCTACTAATTTTCGGAGGATGCACGATTTTTCATTTTACTTCTACCATTTGTGTAAGTACTGAGTCGAAGCCGGGATGGTAGCCTAAAAGAAAGCAAAAACAATTGTCTAGTTTTTGAGAGATTCGAATCCATGAGTTATCTTGCACGAGTCGTAGGTTCTTACACGTTACTCACCCGTTTGTCATTGAAAACACCGTTTTGTATCCGACTTGAATGTGTTAGGCACGTCGCTACTGTTGATCTTGATCCAGGACCAAACTCTATGCGAGATTCTTGTGTTTGGTTGTGCCTTGCAAAGAAAAGTTGCACACTGGCACTATATTTTCATTTTGCTTTTTCCTCACCCAATTTTGTTTATTTTATTTTATCTGCATTCTCACCAGGGTTCTTTGGGGTTAGCTTTGTTTTGGTTATGGGGTGCTCTGATTTAAGCTCTCTTGGGAATTTCTAAAACCACCTGCCTTTTTTATATTTTTTGTGATATCTTATTCATAATGCTAAACTAAAAAGAATCGAGTATGGGCCCCCAAAACACAACACAAAACACACCCAGCACACCTACATCCTCCACTGCCTTCCTATGTTAGCAAGTAGAAGAAAAGATAGTAGGGGACAGATTCCACAGGGAACACAATCTTTGATTCTTGACATTGCACTTGACCCTCCACGAGCTCAAGCAACTTCTTAGATCAGACTTCACCACATTCAGAACAGTGTGAACATCCCAACTCTGGCCAAGAAATCAAGAGATCCACCTTTCAACCCGAGATTTAATTTGGAGGGATTATGTCACCCACCCTACTGGGTCTAAGGGTCAAACACCAGCCAGAAGGGAGAACAAGAACAGGGAAACTAAGTAGTGGGACCATCATGCATATACTAATGTGAATGCCACTGCCATGCATTGACATTTATTGTTTCCAACTTCCATGCATTGAAATTTATAATAGCTTGATATGGGAAGCTGTTTGTGCCAAGAAGGAGGGTCTGCTTTGTTTCAATACTTTGCTTTATTAGTTTTACAATCATGTGAATGCCTGTTTTGTTTTTTTCCTAATTTTGTGTGTCCTTTTAAACCTATGCAGTTACTGCAAATAGACTTGAACATGGATTTCAGGAAAGCTCAAATACTGAGACTCAAACACCAACACCAGTGACTCTTCCAAAAACTGAGGGGAATGAGGAAATAGTTGCACCGATTACGGTTAGAGCAAGAGAGTGTACACAAAGCCAGTATGATCTTAGAGAGAGAGTAGCAACAAAAATGCAAGAATCCCGATCACAACCAGTGAATGGGAAAAAGAAAAGAAAAAGGGATAGGCAAGAGCCCGAAGAACAAACATAGATAGATGAAGAACATACACAAGTAGAACAAACACAACCAACGGGCTCTAATAGGTGTAATATGCAGTCTATATGTAGACTACTCAAGGATACTAAATTGAGTGACCGACATATAGTAGTATCCCTCAAGAAAATGCCCTTTTGGTTGTTGTTTGAAGCTGTTATGAATAGCAAGTTGTTGAGTGATAATTGTAGGAAGTATGATGAAGTCGTTCTAAAAATTATCCAGTCATATGAAGAAGAGAGTAGAAGTTTTATAGTGGGTGATAGGCAGTTGAAGCTGACAAAGGAGCATGTGAAGCTCATTTTTGGTATTTCTTGTGGAGAAGTTGAGATGGTGGAAGCAAATGTAAAGAAAGAAAGTGTTGCATTAGCCAAGAGGCTTGAAATGAAAGAGGCAAGGTTATCAGCACCATTCATGAAGCAAAAGATTAAGGAACTGATAAGTAGTGAGAAGTGTAGACACCCTATTTTGGACTTTCCAGAATAATTTATTTACGGTCTTTTGATTCCCCGATGATGATTATGGTCAAGAACAACCTGAGTTTGCAAGTGTGTTTGAGCTTTGAGCGTCCTGAACCTCATCCGAACCCTTTTCAAACCCTTATCGAACCCTCAAGCCAGAACCAAATGACCTCAGCAAAACCCTACTGGAGTACGCTGGTTCTTGACTAGCGTGCGCAGGAGGCCCTGCCACGTGTCAGTCATCGCCGCTTACTGGCGCACGCCACTCAGAAAGGGGCGTACGCCAGTCAATTCCAGCCAAATCAACCTTTTTCAGCCAGACGCGCGGGAGATTTTGTAGCCACCTGACGTTAGCTACAGCTCCCCTGATGATTGCATCGGCCAGAACTACTCCCCCCTCTCTCCTACATCTTCCATCAACTAGTCCCATGCATTTAATGCATGGGAGGCTCCCTCTCTAACTCAACCAGCCCTTAACCCAACTGATCTCAGTCCTCCTTGGCCTATAAATACCCCTCTCCTTCACCCTTACAAGGGTTACCAAGTTCAAAAAGGGTTAGCACCATTAAGAGCTCAAGCCTCCTTGTCCTCTTCCCCTTCATTCCCTCCTTTGCTTCCTTTCTCTTCCATAGAAAGAGCAAGTAAAGGAAAACACTCTCCACAGTCCATAACCCCCATTACTTCCTCCATCCATCATCTTCAAGCTCAAAGCTCAAACCATCCATCAAAACTCACAAGTAAAAAAAGGTATACCACCTTTGCTTTCTGCTTTCTGTTCTGACCCCTGAGGGGGGCTAGCAGGGTCAAGGCTGGTAATCTATACCAGTCCTGGCCCTAATGCTGGCAAGATTTCAAAACCATATGCAGTGATCAGTGGCGCACGCCAGTCGTTTACGTCGTACGCCAGTCATGGCAGTACGTGCAAAACTGGCGTGGGGATCATGGATCATTGTCTTATTGCTTCGTTAGTGTTCTGATCACCCTGATGCATGCTAAAATCAACCTTTTGCCTTATGTGTTTTAGAACTGCTTTCTCTTCCATCTGTATCTTAGTGTAGTTTGGCCTCTGGGAGCCTTCTGGTCATGATCCAGAGCCCAGATGGTGCAAAGCCAAAGCACTGGAGCAAAGTGATAACTGGCGTACGGCCATACACTACTGGTGTACGATAGTAGTCTAGCTTCCAGTCGCTTGGCCCTTGCATGGATCTTCCATCCAGGCCTTTGATCATTCTCCCCTCACTGTTTAAGGGGTTTTCTGTTCATTTGGTGGCTTCTTATCCCTTTAACTATATCAACTGTGTGGTTTGTCCTGGGTGTGCACTGGTCCCTTCCAGAGTCCAGAGGGTTGATAACAGAAGCTGTGAACTTGAGCTTACCGGTGCACGCCAGTTGTGGTGTGGCGCACGCAGGTCAGGGCTGCATGCAGTGGCTTAGCCAGTGCATGCAGGCTTGCTTCTGTGTGCATCACTGCACAGTTAGTGTGTTCTAGTCTGTTCAAAATGTTCACAGTAGCTTGTTCTCAATCTATTATATTTGCTTAGATCAAACATCTATCATCCACAAACATCTTGTCACATATTTGTACATAATCTACAAACGTGTTACAGTTTTAACCCCCGTTAACTGTTCCCTCGCCCAACTGGCTAAGAGAATGATCAAACAAAGAGAGAAAAGCAAATGTTTTATAAAATGCCTGAGTAGAGACCGATCTCCGGATTGGGCGAGAGGGGGTGCCATAAAACCCTTCCCTTCTCGTAACCTGGCTCCCGAACCTCAGATTTCAAAGGTGACGACGGACCAGTCTACAAGCCTTTTTCAAACTCAAGCAAACGCAATCCAAAACGTTTTCAAAAGCACGGTTTCTTGGGTACTTTCCACAAAACCCGAGTGGCGACTCTCTGATCTGCGAAGCGTTTCGCCGCGCTTTCCGCGAGAAGGGCGCACTCGGAATTTTCGTGCCTAAAATGCGGGAGTTTTTGGGGCGTGTGCCCACAAGAAGGAACAGGATGTGGAGGATGTTGTGAGATTACTATGTCTTTACCTTTGTGTAACCCTATTTTTCTCCAACCAAGGAACTACAGTGAACTGGTCATATATACAACACATGGAAGATCTTGAAAGAGTGAAGGAATATGACTGGGCAGAAGCTATCAGAAAGTACCTACTTATGTCAGTTCACAACAATCACAAAGATCTCGGAGGACTTAGAGGATCTACTGTACTATTGTTGGTAATGAATACATATCTTTACACAAATTCTTTGATTTAAAATCATGTTACTTGTGTTATTGATTTTGAAATTTTTTTCTTGCAGTATTGGCTTTGCGAGCATACAAAACTTGTAGAAGTAAAAAATCAGAATGCAGTTCCAAGAGTCGTCAAGTGGAAAATTTCAGATCTTCGAAAAAGCCTCAAGGATTTTGAGCAATTAAGTCAACTTCCTGGTGATAAAGTAATAATGTCTCTTCTTCTTTTTTCTATTGATGTTTGAGGCTGTATCTTTTCTTGTGTTGTTTTTGCTTTGTGGTTTTCGAATATTGAGTTTGTGCTTTTGATTTTGGGAATTGCTATGGAGTATGCACCTCTAGCCTAGAAATGATTGAAACCATACTTATCAGTAGAAATTTATTGGTTCTATTTGTTTCGGCAAAAATTTAACGAATCTTCTATTTCTATTTCTATGTCATAGATTGGAATGCAGTTCTGTACTCCCTTTTGTTACGAACTTGAGCTCCTTTTACATGTAACTTATCTAGTTAAAGAAACATTGATATACTTAAAACTCTAGTTAAAGAAACATTGATCACCGGGGTCAAGTTTCCAAAGATAACAGAGGGTTATAACATGATATGCATGTGCTCATGCAAATGACCCCAAGAAGTTGCACTTGGGTTTTCACAACTCTGCCATTGAGAGACAACAAAACTCTATACTTCACAAAACTCTATTTACATTTTGTCATTCCATTCTGAAGATTAGAAGAACCCCATGCAGAATAATTTTAATCTATTTAGTTAAGTGAGCTAGGAGGAACCAAGACAATTAACGAAAATAATAATCCTACATATACAAAGATTTGCCACAATTAGCCATAACTACGTGCTGAGTCGACTCACATAGCTTTTTAAGTGTGCTGAGTCAGCAGTATTTGTGGTTGATTGTGGAAAATTTTTGTGCGTGTGGATGAATGTATTTTTCCTAATAAAAGTGGATATAAGACCTTTTGTGTCTAGATTTATTAAAAAATAGAATGAGCAGATAAGACAGTAAACTTGGAATGTATTTTTCCTAACTGTATTAAATTTAATGAATCTTCTATTTCTATTTCTATGTCATAGATTGGAATGCAGTTTTATACTCCCTTTTGTTATGAACTTGATCTTCTTTTACATGTAACTTGTCTAGTTAAAGAAACATTGATATACTTAATTTGTATTCTAAAGATTGTTGACTGTTGTATTTTCTGTTTGACTAGGTAAATCATACTGAGGTACAAGAAACGGCTGAAGAAAGAAAGATCTTTGATGAAATTTCTGGAGATCACGGGGATGCTTAATTTGTATTCTAAAGACTGTTGACTGTTGTATTTTCTGTTTGACTAGGTAAATCATACTGAGGTACAAGAAACGGCTGAAGAAAGAAAGATCTTTGATGAAATTTCTGGAGATCACGGGGATGAACAAGGTCAAGTTTCTAAAGATCACCGGGGTGAACAAGGAGAAGCAAATGTAACAGAGGTTGAACCAACGATTGGGGTTGTGCATGGTGGAGAGCAAGTTGGAGTTTGTGGGGAGGAAGAGGGAGAAAAGGGTGGAGTCCAAGTTTCAAAAGATGACGGGGGTGAAAAGGATGATGAAGCACAAAAAGTACAAGGACTAGATGACTTCAACAGTCCAATCTGCAGATCATATGAAACGGATTCAGGCGTCAAGTTGGTAAATCATACTGAGGTACAAGAAACGGCTGAAGAAAGAAAGATCTTTGATGAAATTTCTGGAGATCACGGGGATGAACAAGGTCAAGTTTCTAAAGATCACCGGGGTGAACAAGGAGAAGCAAAGGTAACAGAGGTTGAACCAACGATTGGGGTTGTGCATGGTGGAGAGCAAGTTGGAGTTTGTGGGGAGGAAGAGGGAGAAAAGGGTGGAGTCCAAGTTTCAAAAGATGACGGGGGTGAAAAGGATGATGAAGCAGAAAAAGTACAGGGACTAGATGACTTCAACAGTCCAATCTGCAGATCATATGAAACGGATTCAGGATCAACATTGGTGCCGAATACATTGGGTCAAATGTCGTCACCGAACACAACGCCTATTGCATCCTTGAATACGATTTGTGGAACAATAGAGGAGCAAGGCAAGAAGGACGCAAATGCTCTTATTGATGAAATGAAGAACAAGATTGAGAAGTTGGAGATAGAGAAGCAGAATTTAGAGATTGAGATCATCAAAATTCAAGAACAGAATGAGAAAGCTCTACAATCTCGAAATGAAGAAAATGGAATGTTGAAGCAGAGAATCCAAACCCTTGAAAAACATGCTACTGCACTACAAAAAAAGAACGACAAGTTACAAAATGGAAACAAGCTGTTACTGAAAGAAAAGGAGGACTTAGAGGTGAAAGTTAAGGAGTTAGATGCGAAAGTTGAAGATTTTGAAATCCATCAGTTAACCCAAGCATATCCTATGGAAACTGAGAGAGAAGTGCATGAAGTGACGCATCACGCAACATTTGAGAAAATCGCAAGCCTAGAGAAAGAGAAGAATGACATGGAGGACGGATTGGCATGTATGACAGTTCACGAAATCACACAAGAAGCAGCAAAGGAAAAGATGAAGCTGAAGAAGTCTAAGGAACAATGCTCTCCGCGGTCAATGTTTAAAAGAGTCATAGCAAGGGATGAGAGAAAGCAGAACTACTTCGAGGACTACGTCTATGGACAAGCGAAGAGAAAGAGTCCACAAGTAGATCCAATCGATGTAGACAACAGTCCGGACTATGAGCAACAGCAAAAGGGGAAGAAGAAAATGCTGAAGAAGTTGAAGGTTAATACTGAAATAGATACTATCGATGTAGACGAGTCTCAGGAGTATGAGCAACGAGAAAAGGGCAAAAAGAAGAAGCTGAAGAATTTGAAGGTTAAGGGTCAAGTGGCAAAACTAATTTGTCCTGAAACTTGGAAGAAAATCGAACAACTTTGGAAGACAGGAGAACCTGGGTAAGATATACTCTCAACTATATCCATTAGTTATAAAGTTTATGATTGTTAACAGAATTTTAAAACCAATTTGCAATATGCAGTACTGTAGTAATGAAATCACCACAGGACGTCATCTATGTTGAACTTCTTGACATAAAAAACCTCTTGTTCGACGATCCAATATCAAATCGGGTAATTCCCATACTATCTAGTTGTGTTTTAAATGATTCAATATCAATATCAAACCTGCTATTTGTAGACTGCAATTGTAAGACTGTATTCAAACAGAACTTAGAGAGCTAATCATGTTTTCACTGGTACAAAACAGTGTGTAGATGCATACGCGTTGCTCCTCATGCGCCAACACCTTGAAACACAACCGACATTTAATTTGAATACTCAACCACCGAAGTCATACATCTTCATTAGCTACTTCATGGTAAGAAACTAGCACTACCTTGTATTATTCATACACAAGTTAACTTTGATTTGTTCAAAATAAAAATAAAAAATTTTGATTTGTTTTTGTCTGTAAATAGGACATAATTGAGAACAAAAAGCAAGAGCAACTGAGGAGGATGCTTCACAATCTAATGCGATGCAGTCACACGATACTGGTCATTTTAACAAAATCCTACATAAAACCATTTTCAATAGCATATCGCTGCAAAGAAGCCCTAAAATCCCTCACACCTCCAGTAAATACTTGCCCAACATCATGTATCAAGTTGGCCCAACCCGCTGTCAAGTACCTAGTTTCGGCATGGCGACAAAATTCCTCCAAAGGTTCTTCTCTTTCAACAACAGCGACAGCACCACTAGAACTACCAACTTCTACTCCACTACTAATTCTTCCAAGTGTTCCTCCACTACTAATACTTCCAACTGTTTGTCCACTACAAGATTTAATCTCCTCAACCGTAGCATATATTCTATCAGTAGTAGGATACAAATACAACATATTATCAAAAGATTCTTCATTGTCAAGCTTACAATCACTCCCATCCAACACATAAAACAATGAGAAACTGCCAATGCATAAGTTGTCCCACCTATCACAAATCTTTCTTAAAACATGCTCCAACCGAATGCCACCAGATATCCTCACAACAAGAACCTGCGATACATACCTACACAGCAACATTTTGGTTGTATCCATCACAAAAAAAAACACACCTGCAATAATATTTGTTTGATATAATCAGTCAATTTGTACACTATCTAATGCCTCAAAAACACTATTTATACTCATAATATACAAACAGATTTCATATACGGGCTGGTGTGTGTTTAATAGTAATTTACAGTCTAAATACAAAACGTGACCATGTCCAAAATCCTTAAAGTTGCAGTGTGAATTCTTAAATTTGTAGTCTAGTTTTTTTTCGAAAGTGCGTAAACCCTAGGTGCTTAAATTTGCAGTCTATATTCTCCTTGGCGTTTGTGATCATCTAATATAAACTCTGCCAACATTGAAAGCACAAAACCAACATTCATCTCAAAGGTACAACATTCATCTCAAACATTGTCATCAAAACCTTTTCTGGAATCGATTAGAACAAATTAGAACAAAAAGAAATCATCACAAAACGAACCTTTTCTCAGATTGATTTAGTTCGAGCTCAGATCAACGGAGAAAAGGATCCTGTGTTATGATCTAGATTGCACGAAAGAGCTTGCACAAACCGGTAAGAAATCCTGATCGAGCTTGCACAAACTGGTGAGAAATCCTGATCGCGAGCTCTTTCTCTCTCTCGCGATCTCTCGCTCTCTCTCCGTCTCTAGTAATCGTCAGTTACTACTCCTGTTTATAACGTACAGTCGAAGTTTATTAAAGAAGGGGTAATTTTGTACCACAAAAAAATGAAACTGGACCCGAGGTGTTTGAAAATAGAATGGACTGGACTAGAAGTGTTGTGGAAAAGTGAGATGGACTGGGCCTGTTATAAATTGGTATAATGGGCCTTACAATAATTCTTTATACTTTTTGTGCTACGAAAGTAGTACTACGATAGATAAAAACATCAATTGTTTGATGTTTTTTCGTCTTTAGTCAAATTATTTCTTAGTTTTTATCATAATTTTTTTTTTACTTTCAGACTTTTCTCATATATCGAGACGGATGATCAATCCGAAAAATAAAGCCTAAATGTAAGAAAAAAAAATCAAAAATCAAAATAAATATAAACTCTCCCAAAATGTCCAAGACATTGAGAGAAAAATATTTTGGGCCAGTTTGCCTAAAAGCATTTTTTCAGATTTTATTTGAATGTTAATAGAGGCAGGCCGAGCCCAATTCAATCCAATAAGCCCAAATGGCCCTCTTGAATACCCAATTGCGAAAACCATAGTGTATAGTGATCACGCTTTCAAAATTTTGCGGCTAAAAGTAATTTGGTTCGGCCAGAGTAATTCTTTGACTGTCGTGTATAGTAATCACGCTTTCAAAACTTTACGGCAAGGAGTAATTCTGTGCGGCCACGAGTAATTAGTTGCAGCCACGAGTAATTCAATGCGTCCAAGAGTAATTTTTTGCGGCCTGGAAAACAATTCTGCGCGGCCAAATGCAATTTTGGGCGGCCAAAAGCAATTATGCGCGGCCAAGTGCAATTATACGCGGCCAAGTGCAATTATGCGCGTCCAACTGCAATTCTAAGCGGCCAAGTGCAATTATGCGCGGCCAACTGCAATTTTACGCGGTCAACTGCAATTATGCGCAGCCAATTGCAATTCTAAGCGGCCAAGTGCAATTATGTGTGGCCATATGCAATTTTACGCGGCCAATTGCAATTATACACGCCCAAGTGCAATTCTTTGTGGCCAAGAACAATTCTGAGCGGTCAAGTGCAATTCTTTGTGGGAAGAAGTAATTCTATGCAGCCACTAGTAATTCCTTGCAGCCACGAGTAATTTTTTGCAGTCAGGAGCTATTTTTTGCGGAAATAATAATTCTTTAAGGCCAGGAGTTCGTAGTTCTTTGTGGGCAAGAGTAATTCTTCGACCGTTGTGCATAGCAATCAGGCTTTCAAAATTTAGCTAGGAGTCTCAACACATGAGCTTTAATACTTTAATTATAAGCTTCTGAACAAACAAAAGACATGCATGAAATGCTAAGTTCCTTGATAGCTAGGAGTCTCAACACATGACGCGGTTGGGTGGTCCTTCCGGAATATGAAGAGTAAATTTGTAGTTAGTTGCACCCTTCGGAAGACATGAGAAATCATCACTCAAGCTGAAGAAAATGTGGCCAATTCTTTAGTAGTGACAAAAAATTGTCATCCTCTCCAATTCCATTGCATTTTCCAACGAGTACTTCACGAGGTTTAGCTCTTCTTCTTCATCGCCCCGGAATTAGTGAATTTCAACCGTCTTGAGGCTAAGAAGTAAACATTCGGGCACTGGCATCAAACGATACTTGGAGCTTGGTTCCTTGTAAAGGAGCTGCAGTTCCTCAAGGCGAACGATTCCCTAATTAAAGTGAGGGAAAAAAGAGTTCCAATATCTCAGGTATATAAAGCAAAAAAATTGAGGAATGTCATACTAACATATATACTAGCATATAAGCATACCAATCTTACCTCTCGAAAGATGAGAAATTCTAGTTTAGGTGAACTTTCAAGAAAATCCGGCAACAATTTCAGCCCATTGAGGCCATCAAAACCCAGCTCTAGATGGACTAAGTTACCAATGCTGTGTTTGGATGAATATTTTAGAATTTTTTGAGGAATTTTTTATGAGAGTAATGATTGGAAGTAGAGGTAATGAGTGGAGAGAGATAGAGAGAGAAATGAGAATATTGATTAGAAATAGGAGTAATGACATGATGAGTATAGTTGAGAGATTGTATAACAAGTATTAAGTTATTGTCCAAAAATAAATGAATAGATAAAAATACGACGAATTAAAAGAAAATAGGCTTAAAGAACAAGCTCTAAGCGTCTCCTGCACAAATTAAAGAAAAATCGAACAAGAAGCCTTACCTGCAAAGTAGAACCAGATAACGATAGGCGCCTAACATTTGAGAGTTTTCCATATTCCTTTTCTTGCTCTCGAACTGAAAGTCCGAAAGGCTTATGGATGCTCACACGTGCTTCAACTATGGAGTACAGATCACTCGTCGAGATTCTATCTGATGCATGATCGGAAATGTGAAAGTACTTAATGTTTGGAGCATTAAGGATGATCTTGGACTCCAAATTGGTGCTATGTAGATACAATATCTCTTTTGCACTATAGACTATATATGTAAAGCTTTTCAACAAAGGCCCAGAAACATCAAGAGTCCACGCATAATCCCATCCAACTCTAGTTATCTTCAAGTCCTTGAGCGCAGGGCAACCCGAGAAGAGCCATTGAATCGAGTCGTCATCCACGTATATAAGGAAGTCGAGAGACAGGGTTTTAAGGTTTTACAGGCAGACAGTAGGATGGGGAACATTAATTGAACACGAATCGACCCTGAATCTTCAGAACCAATGATTTTGCAAGCGAAAAGGCTGCTTGGCAAGTCACCGAGCTCAGGGATGGGCAATGCAGGATTCTTCATATTATATTTGGTTTTATACTTGAGGTTCAGCTCGCGAACTTTGCAGGCTATGGCAGTGTGAACCCATGAACGGTAAACCGCAAATTCAAGTTTTCCATAATAAGATAATCGGAACCTCTGAATAGATGAATTCCGGCGAAGAAAAACATATGTATGTCGATAAAGTTGGTGAATTCGGCCTTGAGCTGTTTCCCGTAGTTATAACTATTCAAGTCGGAGTCGAGGAAGGGGAGTGAGAGCCAGAGGGACATCCATCTTTTGGCTAAAACGCAGGTTCGAACTGCACACTCCGTGGGAAGGAAAGACGGGATATGGAAAAGGATCTCCTCGATCAGGTAATAATTAAAAATTATATATCAACTATTCATTGTCAAGATCGATGACCCGTGTGCACCCTATAGGGTGCTTTGCAGGGCCTTGCACTACAGGATTTCCAAATCCAAAATTCAGGCTGGTCCGATATCAGAAGCTATATGATCTATATGATCTGATAACTTTTATTTTGGAGTAAGATTTAAAAAATAAATTGCAAGTCAAATTTATCTTGATCAATGTTGTTGCCAATATCCCTATTAATCCAATCGAAGCTAGATGATCTGACAACTTTTGTTTTTGGAGTAATATTTAGAAAATAAACTGCAAGTCAAATTTATCTTGATCAATGTTGTTGCCAGTATCCCAATTAATCTCATTTTTTCCATATCTAAAATGCTTAGCAATCACAAGTGTAGTGGAGTGGAGTGCAGTTGGTCTCCCTTACATACTCTCATGCACAGCAGCATATTTCGATTCCCGTGAGCCCCTTCCCCCTCACTCAAGTCTCCTAGGACATTGTAGATTTGGATTAACAAATGGCCAAAAAAAAAAAATTAGCTTAGTAATCTCTAACAAAACACAATTCAGATCATGATTTTTAAATTTCTAGCGGGCTCAATCAAGGCGCGCTACAAGTAGTGCTCTTGGAACACATTATGGACCCAGATGAAATTCATGTAATTAGGAAAAATGGAAATAAAAAATCCACTAGGGAAACTTTAGAAATGGATGTATTTTCATTAACTTTTTTGTATTACGAAAGTAGAACTAGGAATGTGAGTAGGTTTCGATTGTACTATGGGATGACATGAAAAAACAGAGGTTTTGTCTTCCAAAGAAAAATTCAAGAACGGCACCAATTTTGAGAACTTATTCTCTCAGATAGATAAAACATTTTATACCACAGACAGTATAACCACTTATTCTCTCAGAGTATTTAAAGAGAAAGAGATGCGCTGCAACACAAACCAGAACGGAATTTTTGTGATTTGGGCAATAGAAATATTACTCTAATCACTAGCGATTTTTTATTAAGATCCCACTCCACAATCACGTCAATTTTGGGCCCCGAATGCAATAGCAATACCATATCTTTAATACAACACAGTGGAACCAATTTACCTTCGAAACATCCACCAATAAATTCGGGTATAATGAACAAACTCGTCCAAGATTCCTTTTCACCATATTGCTTCATCACCAGTACCTCTATATCATAAAACATCTTGTTGTTTCTACACTGAACTAATGGAAGGCATCCATTTAAAGCTCCTAAACCAACTTTATTCAAACTCCCAAGCCGATCAAAAAAACCTTTATTGAAACCAAGTCCATCTGTATGTTCTCTTGTTCAGTCACACTCAGGCATGGGCACCTTCACAAATTTATTTGTTTGTGGAACAAAACAAACAATCAAGTTGGTCGCTAGTGAGAATGGATCTTGTTACGGCCTAGAATTTTAATTTATTTTATTAATTATTTTGGCCATTATTTAATTGGGTGTTATATATTGTCGGGTCCAAATTTGTGTTTTGTGCGCTATGGATTGACACGGTTGTAATTTTGGAGTATAGGAATTCATTTTGTTAAGTAAATTTTATAAGTACGATAATACAGTTGGTATTAGTTTAGATTTCATAATTAGTTATCTAGTTTATATTAATAATAACATTACGGGGTCTATAATACCTAGTAGCTTATTAATAGGGCCAAGGGAGAACGTGAGTTAGAGGAAGTTATTATATTAGACTAGGGTTATTATTTGTGGGATAGAGAAGCCGCAGTCAAGGGTTTTGCTTGGTTGGAGATTAAAGTCGCAGTCGAGAGTTCTGCTTGGTGGGAGATTTGCCGAAGTGGTTAGTTTCCCCTTCAATTCTTATTTTTCTTTTCCTTCTGTTCCTTTTCCAATGTTTCAGTAGTATATGGGTTTCAACTAGAAAACAAAACTTGAGTTTATCGGAGGTGTAGATCAGTGGAGTTAATAAAGGGAAAAATGGGTTTTGTTAGTAGCTTTGCAAAAGTTTCTCTGGCACCGATTGGTTTCTTTTAATGCTATTGGACCATGGAGTGATGGAGGATTGGGCTGGCGGCTGGTTTTTGTGGGTGCACGTGGTGTGCGTGTGTGCTAGTGGCGAATGGTGTTTATGGTTTTGAATGGGTTGGGGGAGAACAAGTGGAATGCATAGAGAACAAATCACTGGGTCTTTGGGTGTACGTGGTTGAACAGAAGGTTATAGCAATGGGAATGGGAATGGAAATTGGATAATGGTTTTAGTAGGATTAGTCTTAAATCATTCTTAGGTTTAGATTAGTATAGTTTCAGGTAGCTTTACACTATTGTAGGTAATATTATACTTGATACAATTAGTGATAATATTGTTATGTGATTCTTTGTTCAGGTTAGGCTCGTTTCGAGTTTGTTGATTGCTTTAGCTTTGGACCCAGGTGAGTAGTTAAGTATGTTACGTATTTTCGAAAGATTCCTGTGTCCCTTAAAAGTATTTTCCTTCAGAAATTTATATGAATGTTATTCGGAGACTCAAAACTATTTATAAGTTGTTCTATAAATTGGCATGCGATAAATTTTATGAGATCAATTGATAATATTCTTTTTGGTGAGATCTTGGTGGATATTAATGGGAACATTTATTTCGGAAGTCCAGGGAACTTATTCCTTCTCGTGTTGGTGACCCTGGCCATTGGGGAAAAGACCGTGTGAGGCCGGTGACTCTAATGCTCAACGGCTTTTCTTTCGCCGGATCGTCTTAGGGAAAAGTACCACGGGCTGCCAACCCTGGTGACTCTAAGTTCGATATTGGATCCAATTTTGATGAGATTTATTTTGGCCATGGTACTGTTTGATTGTGGTTCCCCATTGTTGATGAAGTTAATGTTTTGATCACCACCAAGAATATTTACTGGTTAAATACTTCTTTGATTAATTTGTTATTCTGCCGGACACCTCGTATGCCAAATTATGTTTAATGGTAAATTTATTTAATCCCCGCTTTCAACTTTATTTATTATACATACTTGCTATTCACTGAGCTCGTCAGCTGACGGATTTATTCCAACTTCTCTTTCAGGCTAGTTGGAGAGTTAGGCAAGGACTCTGGCGGCATCTCGGGGATTTATTTTGGTTGACCTCCTTAGTGTTAGGAATGCCTTGTATTCTTAGTCCCACATTGGTTAATTATGTTGTTCCAGTTTTTGTAGCCTATTATAAATAGGGCTTTTGGGGGACTTCTATAGATTATCTTTTTGGGCTCTCATATTGTGGCCTTCCTAGAGTTACGGATTACAGCCGGCTCTTTGTATCTCTTCTTCACGTTGGTTAGTGAATCCTCTCTCTCCTCGCCCGTGGACGTACCCATCTTGGGGAACCACGTATATCTTGTGTCTTTGTGATTTCTTGTTTAGTATTCAATTTCTCGTTCTTAGCTTGCATTCATAGCGTTCGTTACAACAAACTGGTATCAGAGCCTTAGGTTGCAAAAACTAGGGTTTCGTTTCCAATTGTGGCTATGGCGGCTAAATTCGAGATTGCGAAGTTTGATGGGCAGAGCAGCAGTTTCAGTCTTTGGAGAGTAAAGATGAAGGCTCTGTTAACCCAACAAGGATTGCACAAGGCTTTGTCAGGCAAGACTAGTTCTGGAATCAAAGAGGAAGATTGGGATGATACGGATGCCAAAGCTCTGAGTTCTATTCAGTTGAGTCTGGCAGATGATGTTCTTCGCGAGGTGGAAGAAGAAACTTCAGCAGCAGGAATTTGGCTGAAGTTGGAAGGCATATATATGACGAAGTCGCTCACCAACAGGTTATATCTCAAACAACGTCTTTATACGTTTCGTATGCGAGAAGGTATACCTGTTAAGGATCATTTAGACGAGTTCAATCGTATTATTATGGATCTGAAAAATATTGATAGTAAAATTGAGGATGAGGACCAAGCCCTAATTTTGCTATGTTCTTTACCACTTTCGTATGAGCACTTTGTTACAACCCTATTGTATGGCAAAGACACGATATCCATGGAGGATGTTAAGGCCAGCCTTTATTCGAAAGAATTAAGGAAAAAAGTGTCAGGTGAGGGTGATGCACATGCGGAGGGTTTGTTTGTTAGGGGAAGAATAATAGAAAGGGAGGAGTCGAGTAATAGGGGAAGATCCAGATCATCAGGTAAGAAGAAGGGAAAGTGCAATTATTGCAAGAAATCCGGGCACTGGAAAAAAGACTGTTTAAAACTCAAGGAGAAAGAAAAAGAAGACCAGAAAGGGGGTAAAGTAATTGCTGGAATTGCTAAAAGTTCAGATGAGTCAGATAATGTGTTATCAGTTACAGAGGGCGATTCTCGCTCTAATACCGAGTGGATTATGGATTCTGGATGTTCATACCACATGTGTCCGCATAGAGAGTGGTTTTCTACTTATGAGGCGGTCAATGGTGGTACAGTTTTGATGGGCAACAACATGGCCTGTAAGACTGTTGGTTCAGGAACGATTCAGCTTAGGATGCATGACGGTATTGTTAGGACTTTATCTGAGGTTCGACATGTTCCAGATTTGAAGAAAAATCTTATATCCCTAGGTGCTCTTGATTCTCATGGTTGCAAATTCCTCGGTGAAGGTGGAGTTTTGAAAGTCTTGAGGGGTGCATTGGTACTGATGAAGGGTCAGAAGCGTGGTAACCTCTATACACTCCAGGGCAGTACAGTTCTAGGTGCTGCAGCAACGGTTGCTTCATCCAAGGTTTCAGATTCAGACTTGACTCGTTTGTGGCATATGCGCCTTGGGCATATGAGCGAGAGGGGGATGATAGTTTTTGAGCAAACATGGTTTCTGTGAGCATTGTGTTTACGGCAAGCAGTGCAGGGTGAAATTCAGTACAGCTGTTCATCGCACCAAAGGCACAGTGGATTATTTTCACTCAGATCTTTGGGGTCCCGCAGAGGTAACTTCTAAAGGTGGTTTTCGCTATTTTATGAGTATTGTCGATGATTTCTCTCGTAAGGTTTGGGTGTATATGTTGAAACATAAAAGTGACGCCTTTAATACATTCAAACAGTTTAAAACTTTGATTGAGAATCAGACTGGTAAGAAAATAAAACGTTTGAGAACTGACAATGGTATGGAGTTTTGTCTTGGCGAGTTTGATAGGTTCTGCAGTGATGAGGGCATTGTGAGGCATCACACAGTGAGAAAACCCCTCAACAGAATGGTGTGGCTGAACGAATGAACAGGACTCTTTTGGAGAAGGCACGTTGTATGTTGTCCAATTCCGGATTGGGCAAAGAATTTTGGGATGAAGCCGTTTCCACGACATGCTATTTGGTGAATAGGTCTCCGTCGACTGCCATTGAGTGTAAGACTCTGTTTGAGGTATGGTCAGGTCATCCAGCTGATAATTCTGTATTGCGTGTTTTTGGGTGTCCAGCTTACGCTCATGTGAATGAGGGTAAATTGGAGCCACGGGCCAAGAAGTGTATTTTCTTGGGTTATCCAGCATGTGTCAAAGGGTACAGGTTATGGTGCTCTGATGATTCGAAGCTTTTGATTAGCAAGGATGTGACTTTTGATGAAAATTATTTGATTAAGGGGTCTAAGCAGGTTGATGATACAGTTCAGGAACAGAGTGTTCCAAAGCAGGTGGAGTTTTTGAGTGAATCTTCCGACTCAGGGAAGAAGCACATTGAGAAGCCAATTGAAGAGGAGTTCAAGAGTTCAGACACAGAGGCTGATGCGTTAGTTGAGCAACCACGCACTATTGCTAAAGATAGGCCAAGGAGGGAGATTCGGCCTCCTGAAAGGTATTCGGCTTATTCTGAGATGGTGGCCTATGCTTTATCAGTTGCTGAGACAGTTGAGTATGAGGAGCCTTCCAGCTATACGGAAGCTGTTTCGAGCACTGAGTCTGCACAATGAATGAGGAGATTGAGTCTCTTAAGAAGAATCAGACATGGGAGTTAGTAGAACCGCTGAAAGGGAAGAGGATTGTTGGGTGCAAGTGGGTCTTCAAGCGCAAACCAGGTATTCCAGGGGTAGAAGACGCTCGGTTCAAAGCTCGGCTAGTGGCGAAAGGATACAGCCAAAAAGAGGGTGTTGACTACAATGAGGTATTTTCACCTGTTGTAAAACATAGTTCCATTCGCACTTTACTTGCTATTGTTGCTTGTTATGATCTTGAGTTAGAGCAACTTGATGTCAAAACTGCGTTTTTGCATGGCGAGCTTGAGGAACAGATTTATATGCGTCAGCCTGAGGGATTTGTTGTTTCTGGTAAGGAGGATCGCGTTTGTTTACTTCGTAAATCTTTGTATGGCCTCAAACAATCCCCAAGGCAGTGGTATAAGCGGTTTGATACTTTTATGATAAGCCAGTCATATTCTAGGAGTGAGTATGACAGTTGTGTGTATTTTCGAAAACTTCCAGATGGTTCATTTGTTTATCTACTGTTGTATGTTGATGATATGCTTATTGCTGCCAAGAGTGTATCAGAAATCAACAGGTTGAAACAACAGTTAGGTGGTGAATTTGAGATGAAAGATTTGGGTGCGGCAAAACGTATTTTGGGTATGGAGATTTGCAGAGATCGAGTAGCTGGCAAATTATTTTTGAATCAAGTCTTATGTACTTAAAGTGCTTGAGCGCTTTGCCATGCAGAACTCGAAGCCAGTCAGTACCCCTTTGGCAGCACACTTTCGACTTTCAGCTGAGTTGTCACCACAGTCGGAGGATGAGGAGAAGTATATGTCTCAGGTTCCATATTCGTGCGCAGTTGGGAGCCTTATGTACGCCATGGTATGTACTCGTCCTGATATTTCACATGCAGTTAGTGTCGTTAGTCGTTATATGGGGCGTCCAGGAAAGGCACATTGGGAGGCTGTGAAATGGATACTACGGTATTTATGCGGAACTGCAGGTGTTGGTCTATTGTTTGGGATTGCCAATTCTGGTGATCATGCTGTTGGTTATGTTGATTCGGATTTTGCCGGTGACCACGATAAGAGGAGGTCTCTGACATGTTATGTCTTTACTCTGTCCGGAAGTGCCATTAGTTGGAAAGCTACTTTACAGGCTACAGTCGCGCTGTCTACAACAGAAGCGGAGTATATGGCCATTGCTGAAGCTGTGAAGGAGGCATTGTGGATGAGAGGTTTGCTTTGTGAGCTTGGTCTTGCACAGGGTGTGAGTTCAGTATTTTGTGATTCACAGAGTGCTATACATTTGACTAAAAATCTGATGTATCATGAAAGGACCAAGCATATCGATGTCAGGTATCACTTCGTTCGGGATATCATCTCACAGAAGCAAGTTGAGGTGAAGAAAGTGGGTACGGCAGATAACCCAGCAGATATGTTGACTAAACCGGTTCCGGTTGCCAAGTTCAAGCATTGCTTGGGCTTGCTTGGTATTTGCAGTTGATCACCCCTCGGGGGCATTTGGCGAGTGAGAGGTTAGAAGGGGAAAACTATATTTGGTGATTTGGTTCAGTAGAATTCAAGTCAAGGTGGAGAATTGTTAGGAATGCCTTGTATTCTTAGTCCCACATTGGTTAATTATGTTGTTCCAGTTTTTGTAGCCTATTATAAATAGGGCTTTTGGGGGACTTCTATAGATTATCTTTTTGGGCTCTCATATTGTGGCCTTCCTAGAGTTACGGATTACAGCCGGCTCTTTGTATCTCTTCTTCACGTTGGTTAGTGAATCCTCTCTCTCCTCGCCCGTGGACGTACCCATCTTGGGGAACCACGTATATCTTGTGTCTTTGTGATTTCTTGTTTAGTATTCAATTTCTCGTTCTTAGCTTGCATTCATAGCGTTCGTTACAACACTTAGGGTGTCCCATTCTAATTTTATTTTAATAAACGCTTCCGCATTGAAAACAATTGTCAGATAACAAATTCTTTTATTATTGTTGGATCATTAGATATTGTTTGGTTCATGGGATGGTTGTGCCCCATGTTTATGATGAGACACATTTGGCTTTTGATTTGATTAATAACGAAAAAGCGATCATTTGATTTTCGGTTAGTTTGATTTATTCAGGCTGCGTGTTCCATGGATTAGCCTCATGGTTCACGGCCGGTCACTTCTCATTTTTGGGGTGTGACAGATCTTCTCTGATATTGCTTTCAGTAACCGGCCAACGAAGGCGTTCATTGACAAGAGCACATGACACTATTTTTCCAGAGTAAGGGAAGCAAATTTGTGTGCACGATTTGGTTCTGCAACTTCCGACCATACAGACCCTACCGGTTTCACCATCTCTAGACCACGGCACAACGTTTCTAATATATAATCAAGTTCATTGGGAGCATGTTGTCTAGTCGTTCCAAACCCTACTTTTGTAGCGCACCCAAATGAAGCTTTTTAAGACCTTATCATTCTGTTCTGAATTTTTAATTTTGAAGAGGTCATCAAGAATTTTGTTGTGGTAAAATTCAGATCGGTCCGATATCAGAAGCTATATGATTTGACAACTTTTGTTTTGGGAGTAATATTTACAAAATAAACTGCAAGTCAAATTTATCTTGATCGATGTTGCCAGTATCCTGATTAATCTCATTTTTTCCAAATCTAAAATGCTTAGCAATCGCAAGTGAAGTGGAGTGCAGTTGGTCTCCCTTACATACTCCAATGCACATGGGCAGGGTTCGACCCCCGTAAGTTCCCTCTCCCTCCCCAAGTTTCCTAGGATAGTGTAGATTAGGATTAACGAATGACAAAAAAAAAATGCTTAGCAATCTCTAACAAAACCCAATTCAGATCTCTTGATTTTTTAAATTTCGAGAGGACTCAATCAAGGCGCACTACAAGTATTGCTCTTGGAAGACATTACATGGACCCAGATGAAATTCATTTGTTTACTTACTTTTTGTGCTACGAAAGTAGTACTACGATAGATAAAAACATCAATTGTTTGATGTTTTTTCGTTCTTAGTCAAATTTATTTCTTAGTTTTTATCATAATTTTTTTTTTTACTTTCAGACTTTTCTCATATATCGAGACGGATGATCAATCCGAAAAATAAAGCTTAAATGTAAGAAAAAAAATCAAAATGAAAAATAAATATAAACTCGCCCAAAATGTCCAAGACATTGAGAGAAAAATATTTTGGGCCAGTTTGCCTAAAAGCATTTTTTCAGATTTTATTTGAATGTTAATAGAGGCAGGCCGAGCCCAATTCAATCCAATAATCCCAAATGGCCCTCTTGAATACCCAATTGCGAAAACCATAGTGTATAGTGATCACGCTTTCAAAATTTTGCGGCTAAAAGTAATTTGGTTCGGCCAGAGTAATTCTTTGACTGTCGTGTATAGTAATCACGCTTTCAAAACTTTACGGCAAGGAGTAATTTTTCGCGACCAGGAGTAATTTTGTGCGGCCACGAGTAATTCAATGCGTCCAAGAGTAATTTTTTGCGGTCTGGAAAACAATTATGCGCGGCCAAACGCAATTTTGGGCGGCCAAAAGCAATTATGCGCGGCCAAGTGCAATTATACACGGCCAAGTGCAATTATGCGCGGCCAACTGCAATTATAAGCGGCCAATTTTAATTATGCGCGGCCAACTGCAATTTTACGCGGCCAACTACAATTATGCACGGCAAACTGCAATTGTACGCGGCCAACTGCAATTATGCGCGGCCAACTGCAATTCTACGCGGCCAACTGCAATTTTGCACGGCCAACTGCAATGTTACGTGGCCAATTGTAATTCTTTGCGGCCAAGTGCAATTATGTGTGGCCAAATGCAATTTTACGCGGCCAATAGAAATTATGCGCGGTCAAGTGCAATTCTTTGTGGCCAACAACAATTCTGAGTGGTCAAGTGGAATTCTTTGTGGGAAGAAGTAATTCTATGCAGCCACTAGTAATTCCTTGCAGCCACGAGTAATTTTTTGCAGTCAGGAGCTATTTTTTGCGGAAATAATAATTCTTTAAGGCCAGGAGTACGAAGTTCTTTGTGGGCAAGAGTAATTCTTCGACCGTTGTGCATAGTAATCACGCTTTCAAAATTTAGCTAGGAGTCTCAACACATGTGTCACACCCCAAAAATGAGAAGTGACCGGCCGTGAACCATGAGGTTAATCCATGGAACACGCAGCCTGAATAAATCAAAGTAACCGAAAATCAAATGATTGCTTTTTCATTATTAATCAAATCAAAAGCCAAATGTGTCTCAATCATAAACATGGGGCACAACCATCCCATGAACCAAATAATATCCAGTGATCCAACAATAATAAAAAGAATTTTGTTATCTAACAATTGTTTTCAATGTGGAAGCGTTTATTAAAAAAAAATAGAATGAGACACCCTAAGGAGGTCAACCAAAAATAAATCCCCGAGATGCCGCCAGAATCCTTGCCTAACTCTCCAACTAGCCTGAAAGAGAAGTTGGAATAAATCCGTCAGCTGACGAGCTCAGTGAATAGCAAGTATGTATAATAAATAAAGTTGAAAGCGGGGATTAAAATAATTTACCATTAAACATAATTTGGCATACGAGGTGTCCGGCAGAATAACAAATTAATCAAAGAAGTATTTAACCAGTAAATATTCTTGGTGGTGATCACAACATTAACTTCATCAACAATGGGGAACCACAATCAAATAGTACCATGGCCAAAATAAATCTCATCAAAATTGGATCCAATATCGAACTTAGAGTCACCAGGGTTGGCAGCCCGTGGTACTTTTCCCTAAGACGATCCGGCGAAGGAAAGCCGTTGAGCATTAAGGTCACCGGCCTAACACGGTCTTTTCCCCAATGGCCAGGGTCACCAACACGAGAAGGAATAAGTTCCCTGGACCTCCGAAATAAATGTTCCCATTAATATCCACCAAGTTCCCACCAAAAAGAATATTAACAATTGATCTCATAAAATTCATCGCATGCCAATTTATAGAACAACTTATAAACAGTTTTGAGTCTCCAAATAACATTCATATAAATTTCTAAAGGAAATAATTTTAAGGAACACAGGGATCTTTCGAAAATACGTAAAATACTTAACTACTCACCTGGATCCAAAAGTAATGCAATCGAACAACGTATGCGAAAAGTGACTATCCTGAACAAAATAACAAAACACGGGATGACCAACTATTCAAATACACACTAATGTAAATACAGAATATCATTTCCTATCAAAATAAAGTAAACCTAGCCTAATTCTAATTGCTAACCTATCAGTAGCAACCAAAAACCCAAATCTCACTATTGCCACGCCACTACTTCTTCCACCATCTCTCATAACAATTTTAACTCCAAAACCATTTTACTCCACCACAAGTCTATAACTGTCAATATAAAAATCATTCTACAAACTCCAACCTAAACACCTCTTGCATTGAATCATCACATGTACCGTCACACACCACTTCGCCAGCCACATACAGCACCGCACACCGCCATGCACAATTTTAGACACCTGGTTTCACACCCGCATCATACACAACATCTCCACTACTCCAGATGTCAACAGGATTAAAAGAAAAACCATTGGTGCCAAAAGAATGGAACCCAATTAACCTCTTAGTAATCCCATTGTTCTATACCTTCCAAAAGTCAAACTTTACCTCAATCCGTGAACGACAAAGAGTGGAGAAAACAAAAAAATGGAACAAGCATAAAGGAATCAAGAATCTCTTACCCGATCACCCACAAGAAGTCTGCGGCTTCTTTCTCTTATTCAGTCTTCTCGACTTCTTATCTCAATTGCTCTCCCTAAATAAAACCCTACACCATGAAAAGATATCCTAACTTTGTAAAACTACCCACTACTCCCTATTTTATAGCTAATTAGTTAATTAGGATTAGATAGTACGTAACACAATTTATAAAATTACCATCCGGTATCACTATTTTACCCAAAATCAATCTCATACCTCAAATATTACAATCGTGTCAACAATATCCATTGCGCGCACAAAATAATTATTTGGGATCCAACCACAACTCCAATTAATAAACAGCCAATATAATTAATTAAATAAATAAATATGTTAGGCCGTAACAACATGAGCTTTAATACTTTAATTATAAGCTTCTGAACAAACAAAAGACATGCATGAAATGCTAAGTTCCTTGATAGCTAGGAGTCTCAACACACGACGCGGTTGGGTGGTCCTTCCGGAATATGAAGAGTAAATTTGCAGTTAGTTGCACCCTTCGGAAGACATGAGAAATCATCACTCAGGCTGAAGAAAATGTGGCCAATTCTCTAGTAGTGACAAAAAATTGTCATCCTCTCCAATACCATTGCATTTTCCAACAAGTACTTCACGAGATTCAGCTCTTCTTCTTCATCTCCCCGGAATTCGTGAATTTCAACCCTATTGAGGCTAAGAAGTAAACATTCAGGCACTGGCATCCAACGGTACTTGGAGCTTGGTTCCTTGTAAAGGAGCTGCAGTTCCTCAAGGCGAACGATTCCCTAATTAAAGTGAGGGAAAAAAGAGTTCCAATATCTCAGGTATATAAAGCAAAAAAATGAGGAATGTCATACTAACATATATACTAGCATATAAGCATACCAATCTTACCTCTCGAAAGATGAGAAATTCTAGTTTAGGTGAACTTTCAAGAAAATCCGGCAACAATTTCAGCCCATTGAGGCCATCAAAACCCAGCTCTAGATGGACTAAGTTACCAATACTATGTTTGGATGAGTTTTTAGAAATTTTTGAGGATTTTTTTATGAGAGTAATGATTGGAAGTAGGGGTAATGAGTGGAGAGAGATAGAGAGAGAAATGAGAATATTGATTAGAAATAGGAGTAATGACATGATGAGTATAGTTGAGAGACTGTATAACAAGTATTAAGTTATTGTCCAAAAATAAATGAATAGATAAAAATACGACGAATTAAAAGAAAATAGGCTTAAAGAACAAGCTCTAAGCGTCTCCTGCACAAATTAAAGAAAAATCGAACAAGAAGCCTTACCTGCAAAGTAGAACCAGATAACGATAGGCGCCTAACATTTGAGAGTTTTCCATATTCCTTTTCTTGCTCTCGAACTGAAAGTCCGAAAGGCTTATGGATGCTCACACGTGCTTCAACTATGGAGGACAGATCACTCGTCGAGATTCTATCTGATGCATGATCGGAAATCTCAAAGTACTCAATGTTTGGAGCATTAAGGATGATCTTGGACTACAAATTGGTGCTATGTAGATACGATTTCTCTTTTGCACTATAAACTATATATGTAAAGCTTTTCAACAAAGGCCCAGAAACATCAAGAGTCCACGCATAATCCCATCCAACTATAGTTATCTTCAAGTCCTCGAGGGCAGGGCAACCCGAGAAGAGCCTTTGAATCGAGTCGTCATCCACGTATATAAGGAAGTCGAGAGACAGGGTTTTATGGTTTTGCAAGCAGACAGTACGATGGGGAACATTAATTGAACACGAATCGACCCTGAATCTTCAGAACCAATGATTTTGCAAGCGAAAAGGCTGCTTGGCAAGTCACCGAGCTCAGGGATGGGCAATGCTGGATTCTTCATATTATATTTGGTTTTATACTTGAGGTTCAGCTCGCGAACTTTTCAGGCTATGGCAGTGTGAACCCATGAACGGTAAACCGCAAATTCAATGTTTCCATAATAAGATAACCGGAACCTCTAAATAGATGAATTCCGGCGAAGAAACATCTGTATGTCGATAAAGTTGGTGAATTCGGCCTTGAGCTGTTTCCCGTAGTTATAACTATTCAAGTCGGAGTCGAGGAAGGGGAGTGAGAGCCAGAGGGACATCCATCTTTTGGCTAAAACGCTGGTTCGAACTGCACACTCCGTGGGAAGGAAAGACGGGATATGGAAAAGGATCTCCTCGATCAGGTAATAATTAAAAATTATATCTCAACTATTCATTGTCAAGATCGATGACCCGTGTGCACCCTATAGGGTGTTTTGCAGGGCCTTGCACTACAGGATTTCCCAATCCAAAATTCAGGCTGGTCCGATATCAGAAGCTATATGATCTGATAACTTTTATTTGGAGTAAGATTTAAAAAATAAACTGCAAGTCAAATATATCTTGATCAATGTTGTTGCCAATATCCCGATTAATCCAATCGAAGCTAGATGATCTGACAACTTTTGTTTTTGGAGTAATATTTAGAAAATAAACTGCAAGTCAAATTTATCTTGATCAATGTTGTTGCCAGTATCCCAATTAATCTCATTTTTTCCATATCTAAAATGCTTAGCAATCGCAAGTGTAGTGGAGTGGAGTGCAGTTGGTCTCCCTTACATACTCTCATGCACAGCAGCATATTTCGATTCCCGTGAGCCCCTTCCCCCTCACTCAAGTCTCCTAGGACAGTGTAGATTTGGATTAACAAATGACCAAAAAATAATAATATTCTGCTTAGCAATCTCTAACAAAACACAATTCAGATAATGATTTTTAAATTTCTAGCGGACTCAATCAAGGCGCGCTACAAGTAGTGCTCTTGGAACACATTATGGACCCAGATGAAATTCATGTAATTAGGAAAAATGGAAATAAAAAATCCACTAGGGAAACTATAGAAATCGATGTATTTACATTAACTTTTTTGTATTACGAAAGTAGAACTAGGAATGTGAGTAGGTTTCGATTGTACTATGGGATGACATGAAAAAACAGAGGTTTTGTCTTCCAAAGAAAAATTCAAGAACCGCACCAATTTTGAGAATAAGAATTTTGAGAACTTATTCTCTCAGATAGATAAAACATTTTATACCACAGACAGTATAAGCACTTATTCTCTCAGAGAATTCAAAAAGAAAGAGATGTACTGCAACACAAACCAGACGGAATTTTTGTGATTTGGGCTACAGAAATATTACTCCAATCACTAACGATTTTTTATTAAGATCCCACGCCACAATCACGTCAATTTTGGGCCCCGAACGCAATAGCAATACCATATCTTTAATACAACACAGTGGAACCAATTTACCTTCGAAACATCCACCAATAAACTCGGGTATAATGAACAAACTCGTCCAAGATTCCTTTTCACCATATTGCTTCATCACCAGTACCTCTATATCATAAAACATCTTGTTGTTTCTACACCGAACTAATGAAAGGCATCCATTTAAAGCTCCCAAACCAACTTTATTCAAACTCCCAAGCCGATCAAAAAAACCTTTATTGAAACCAAGTTCATCTGTATGTTCTCTTGTTCAATCACACTGAGGTATGGGCACCTTCGCAAATTTATTTGTCTGCGGAACAAAACAAACAATCAAGTTGGTCGCTAGTGAGAATGGATCTTCTCTGATATTGCTTTCAGTAACCGGCCAACGAAGGCGTTCATTGACAAGAGCACATGACACTACTTTTCCAGAGTAAGGGAAGCAAATTTGTGTGCACGATTTGGTTATGCAACTTCCGACCATACAGACCCTACCGGTTTCACCATCTCTAGACCACGGCACAACTTTTCTAATATATAATCAAGTTCATTGGGAGCCTGTTGTCTAGTCGTTCCATACCCTACTTTTGTAGCGCACCCAAATGAAGCTTTTTAAGACCTTATCATTCTGTTCTGAATTTTTAATTTTGAAGAGGTCATTCAAGAATTTTGTTGTGGTAAAATTCAGACCGGTCCGATATCAGAAGCTATATACATGACTTGACAACTTTTGTTTTGGGAGTAATATTTACAAAATAAACTGCAAGTCAAATTTATCTTGATCGATGTTGTTGCCAGTATCCTGATTAATCTCATTTTTTCCATATCTAAAATGCTTAGCAATCGCAAGTGAAGTGGAGTGCAGTTGGTCTCCCTTACATACTCTAATGCACATGGGCAGGGTTCGACCCCCGTAAGTTCCCTCTCCCTCCCCAAGTTTCCTAGGATAGTGTAGATTAGGATTAACGAATGACAAAAAAAAAATGCTTAGCAATCTCTAACAAAACCCAATTCAGATCTAGATTTTTTAAATTTCGAGAGGACTCAATCAAGGCGCACTATAAGTATTGCTCTTGGAAGACATTACATGGACCCAGATGAAATTCATTTGTTTACTTACTTTTTGTGCTACGAAAGTAGTACTACGATAGATAAAAACATCAATTGTTTGATGTTTTTTCGTCTTTAGTCAAATTATTTCTTAGTTTTTATCATAATTTTTTTTTTACTTTCAGACTTTTCTCGTATATCGAGACGGATGATCAATCCGAAAAATAAAGCTTAAATGTAAGAAAAAAATATCAAAATGAAAAATAAATATAAACTCGCCCAAAATGTCCAAGACATTGAGAGAAAAATATTTTGGGCCAGTTTGCCTAAAAGCATTTTTTCAGATTTTATTTGAATGGTAATAGAGGCAGGCCGAGCCCAATTCAATCCAATAAGCCCAAATGGCCCTCTTGAATACCCAATTGCGAAAACCATAGTGTATAGTGATCACGCTTTCAAAATTTTGCGGCTAAAAGTAATTTGGTTCGGCCAGAGTAATTCTTCGACTGTCGTGTATAGTAATCACGCTTTCAAAACTTTACGGCAAGGAGTAATTTTTCGCGACCAGGAGTAATTCTGTGCGGCCACGAGTAATTCGTTGCAGCCACGAGTAATTCAATGCGTCCAAGAGTAATTTTTTGCGGCCTGGAAAACAATTATGTGCGGCCAAATGCAATTTTGGGCGGCCAAAAGCAATTCTGCGCGGCCAAGTGCAATTATACGCGGCCAAATGCAATTATGTGCGGCCAACTGCAATTATAAGCGGCCAAGTGCAATTATGCGCGGCCAACTGCAATTTTACGCGGCCAATTGCAATTATGCGCGGCCAAATGCAATTCTAAGCGGCCAAGTGCAATTATGCGCGGCCAACTGCAATTTTACGCGGCCAACTGCAATTATGCGCGGCCAACTGCAATTTTACGCGTCCAATTGCAATTCTAAGCGGCCAAGGGCAATTATGTGTGGCCAATTACAATTTTACGCGGCCAATTGCAATTATGCGCGGCCAAGTGCAATTATACGCGGCCAAGTGCAATTCTTTGTGGCCAAGAACAATTCTGAGCGGTCAAGTGCAATTCTTTGTGGGAAGAAGTAATTCTATGCAGCCACTAATAATTCCTTGCAGCCACGAGTAATTTTTTGTAGTCAGGAGCTATTTTTTGCGGAAATAATAATTCTTTAAGGCCAGGAGTACGTAGTTCTTTGTGGGCAAGAGTAATTCTTCGACCGTTGTGCATAGTAATCACGCTTTCAAAATTTAGCTAGGAGTCTCAACACATGAGCTTTAATACTTTAATTATAAGCTTCTGAACAAACAAAAGACATGCATGACATGCTAAGTTCCTTGATAGCTAGGAGTCTCAACACATGACGCGGTTGGGTGGTCCTTCCGGAATATGAAGAGTAAATTTGCAGTTAGTTGCACCCTTCGGAAGACATGAGAAATCATCACTCAAGCTGAAGAAAATGTGGCCAATTCTTTAGTAGTGACAAAAAATTGTCATCCTCTCCAATACCATTGCATTTTCCAACAAGTACTTCACGAGGATCAGCTCTTCTTCTTCATCGCCCCAGAATTCGTGAATTTGTTAGGTTCTGTATTCAGAGTTATCTATAGATGCCATATGGCTTGATTAATGAATTTGTTTCTTCTGTTGAAAAAAAAATACATAATAATATATTTGATCATTTGAAGGATTCGACATCATTGCTTCGATAGTTGGACTATTGCAAATTATCCTCAAATCGTTTGGGAACAAAAATTACTGGGCACAACAGGCTCTCTGTTACCAATATCGGAGCACAATCTTAGTGCCCGTTCCCCTTACTTTTAGGTAAAAAAAAAGAGAGTTGGTTTTGTCCTTATTTAAATTTTTTTCACATTTGTTAGTTTTGCGTCAAATTTTTGTGAATTATTGATTCGTCTCGACGAGAGGAATCGAAAAAGTTAAAAAAATTACTTTTACCCAAATATTTTGGAAAATAATCACTTTTAAGTCACTGTGTGTGGGACCCACTCTTTATTGTGAGTGTATGTGTATAAAAGTATTTGTATGTTTATGTATGATTGTAGTATTGTTGATCTCTCTTGTAAAGTGTTATGTAATGGAGTACGGAGGGAGCTTGTCCCCACAAAAATAGTCCATCCAACCGTCCAGGACGGATAGTAAGTAATGGAGTGGGTCAGTTTAACAAAAAAAAAAAAATTGAGGTAGATTTCATTAACATTTCTCAGGTTTGTTTTAATGACGGATATTCCCCTTAATGAGAAATAACAATAAATTTCATGTGATTTCTATATGCATTTCACCGAATCCCCCAATTCCAATGATGTGAAATTTTAATGTACTCGCAAGCATATGAATCATATCAAAGTATAATAATGCAAGTGCGAAGTCGAACCCACAGGTACCTGTGATTTTTTATAGGAAAACTAGATAAACTTAAATTGATTAAACCCTAACCTAGTCAACAAAGGTGCGATTGATTTTAAACTAAGAATTTAAATAAAGCAATGACAAAATAATAATTAAACTAGCACGGAAAAATAGTGAGATTGCCAGTTGAGAAAAGTAACTAAGATTTCGGAATCCACACCCACAAATATTTATCAACTAATCTTATGCAATATTGATTTTTCCTTTTGTTTCTGCACAATGGTTTAGAGGCTAATCTTAACCACCGTGGATAATATATCGTTAAGCCCTTTTTATTTATATCGAATATATGTTCCTCCTATGCTACAAGGTTTAAGCCAAAATCATCAACTGTATCCGCAGCATAAAACAAATCACAGTAGATATCCTATACTTAAATATTAACTTTGATAAACCAGGCAATTTGATTAATAGGGTGATATCAAATCATGGAAAAAAAACCATTCCGATTGAATCCATATCCGAGTTTCAACCCATTAATTAATGAGATCAGAACAACAAACTATGAACGCACGTAGGAAAAATCATACGCATAAAATTACTCAATAAAACTTATAGGGTTTCATCCTCAACCCTAGTTGAAGATTTTAGCCTCTCACAGATAAAAACAAATGAATCATTCGACTAGAATTCATAATAATAATCTTACAAATATTTTTCTTTTGCTCTCTATTCTTTTCTCCAGCTGTGGCCTTGAATGCCGAGATGGTGCTGCGCGTGGTAATCTCCTCTGGCCGAACTCTCTGCTTTTCTATATACTAGTGAAAGCACACGTGCGTTGCACGTGGAAGTTGCGCCACTACTTGTAACATTGTTCTTTTGTAAGAATAGTACTCCTTTTACTCATCGTAGATTGTTATCAGAAGGCTACATGCTTTGGTTGGACGATAACCAATAGAATTTAGTACATGTGATACAACCTTATTTCTTGTATCCATTTATAAAATGTGGGGAGAAGGAAAAAAAGAATAGTCTTATCGGAAGAATGACTCCAGTGCAACCTTTAATCTTATTCAATTGGTTGATACTCGTGATCTTCTCTAAAAAAGAAACACAAGGAAAGAATAGCAGGTGAACAAAAACAGGAAAAGGAACTGCAAAAAATTGAATGCATAATTACAAAGGGAACGATCCCAATTGACACAACCCCCTTCCATCAGTAACACAACCTTACATTGCTTTCATCTCGGCACATACTTTGTTAAGCAAGCAAAAACATGGTTAGTCAATAAAGAGAATTCAAAGCTCATATTAGATTTAGTCTGTCAAGTTCACAGGAATAACAAAACAAATAATGCCAAGGACAATAATATGCCACGATCTAGTTCTCTCCTTTCCTCTCGCTTAAAATTAACAAACCACGACTGCCTGCATCCAATTTGCTTTGATTACCTCCATTACTAACCCATACGTCAAATCCTTCTATAAACCGACAATCTATACATGCATATCAGTAATTGGTCAAGATCACTTAAATATGTCCAAATCTGGAAGCATCTACCACAAAATCTATGACAAAAATAATTCCAAATTGCAGCAATTGGCTATAGGGCCAATATGCTTTTAGAAATACTAAAAGACAAGAAACATGATTAGGAAAAAGTTTCAGCTTGTTAGCAATGTTTTGGTAAATGGATATAATGACGTAACCTAAAGAACTCTTTATTCAAGACTTCGAAGAAAACAATTTTGTTTGCATTTCCAGATCCTTCTTTTATACTTGAATATGATACATGCATAAGATGTGTAGTGAATCAATCAACATCAAATTTAATTGTGTTGTAGCCTATGTCTACAATGTTGATCTTTGGTAATACTAAAAACATCTATCAAATGACACAAAGTCCATGTAAAATTAAGCAACACATGGAATCCTGAATCCAAAAAGACTTCCTTGAATACATAGAGAAGTATTCAAACTTCTCTTTTATTGCTTAAAGGGAAAAACTTTTCTTTAACCAATTAGAGAAATCAAACAGTCAGATGGCATAAAGAATGAATTCCAAATTGACTTTACGAAGTAATCTGAAAAAGAAAATACCTGATAAAAATCAAAATAAGATAGGCAATTCACTAAATATGGGAAGCAATTTTCATGAGTTCGTTCTTTTTACATTTGCACCTAACAAATTTATACCACCCAATACCGATCACTTATTTTGCTCTAAGTTGATAATGAAGGTGTTCTGATCATCCAAGAAATGTTTAAAATGGTGTTAATTAAGCATCAAGCAGATAATGTTGAGATTTTTTAGAGTTATATAGTTTGGCTTTGTTAGTTAATCAAATAGGGGAGATGGAAGAAAATAGGACACAACAGAAAGAAACGTGTATTTTGATTCCATTGCATTTGAAGCATGTTAGTCATTAATTGTTACTCCCTCCGTCCCTTTATTACAGTCCAGTATTCCATTTTGGGCTGTCCCTTTATAAGTGTCCATTTTGTAAAGTTAGTGGGTAAAAGTTGGTGAATTGTCTATTTTGTCCCTAAAAGTAGATTCCATTTTGAAAAGTTAGTGAGTAAAAGTGTAATGATGATGGGTAAGTAAGGAAAGTGAAGGAAAAAGTTGATGTGAAAGGTATAATGATGATGTCTTTTTAATAAGTTGGAGTTACGAAGCAGGACATTTAAAAAGGGACGGAGGGAGTACTTTTTTCAATGGTTTGAAAGAGGAAGAAAAGAAAACATACTTGATTGCACAACTAAATGACCCAGGGCTATGGGCATCAATGTTAAGCAGGAGCTGGTAGCTGCAGACCTGCAACCTTTCATTACAGATCAAGGAAGAAGAAGTTTCCAGTTTGCGACAGCATGAGCATCATGCTTCACACCTTATCATTAGAAGATCCCATTGTCATTATTACCTTGTTTAAATTTTCATCAAATCCTAAATTTGTGACAGAGATCCAATAGAACAGTTAAATTTCTACTTGTTTTGCACTGCTCTGGTAGGGTTATAGGGTCACCCATGCCATAGCAATAACCTTTCTCATTAGCCACCAGCCCTAGCATGGCCATCTCTGTCTACTTGGACCCATTTATGTTAAACTTTATCTACCTGGTTAGTTGGGAGGAGCCCATTTGCAGCATCGATACCCGTCTTCTTTCGAAATGACTTCATAATAGAACAAACGAACCAATGTGCTTTGTCAGATCAGATGATTGGGATCCCTTCCTGAAATAATTACCTAGGAGCGAATGAAGGGTGCCAAATAGAATAGTCATATGAACATTTATTGAACCTGTGGAGTTATTATCGCCAAATAAAGAATAAATGAAGGATCCTGCAAGTAGAAGCTTGGAGTTTCACTCCAGGAAAACTGAGAGAATAGAGTAATACTCATAACATCAGCCCACCTATTGAAAATGAAGAAGATATACCATCACCCTACCTATTCAAAATGAAGAAGCAATTGCAAATGTACTGTGGGCTCCCGCGCCCGGCGCGCGCTCGAAGAGTCGCCACCCGGATTTTCGAGATGGATGATCCGAGAAACCGAGAGTTTGTTTGAGAGAAAAAGGCTTTTGATTTAGCGAAAACGTTGAGATTTTGGATCCGGGAGCCACGTTACGAGCGGGGAAGGTTTTGTTGAAAAAGCACCCCGCTCGCCCGGTAAAAATCGGTCTCTACTAAGCATTTTAGATGGGGGATTTAATATCATTTGAAAAACTTAACTTTAAAACATGTACGGGAAAGGGGCATGGGGTACAATATAACACATTGGCATGCTTGTGGTACAAACTGTACAGTATGAAATGGATGAGCAATGTACAGAAAGTGAAATAACAGCATTATAGCAGACTGCCAAGATCATGTGAAACACCCCACGACAAACCGGATACATCGCACGGTGTAACTAAAACACCGTGCGGTATACTTGTCTACGCATTCCAGAATCAGTTTGCTCTTACATGACAAAACAAACCATAGGTCCGCAAAATAGTTTTTATATTTTCTGAATCTCTGAAAAGTGATTTACGAGACCCTTTTGTTCATCTTATCATGTAAAATAATGTTAAAAGCTTTTTGAAATGTTAAAAGATTTAATAAAGTAAAAAAATGACTTCTAACATGAAACTTGATTCTGGAATGTACCCGCACAGAAAAGTAACAAACAGACTAAACAGAACAACACAAGAAGGAATATGTACAAGAAATGAAATAATACACGGTGTAATACGCTACGCCGTGCGGTGTCGTAAAACGCCGCACGATGTAGCGTATCCAGTGCATAAACTTTTTTTTGTGTTTTTTGAATATAAAGCTCGTTTGAGACCCAAACTCGGTATAGAAAGACCGAGGAAGGCCTCGATTGGCTCCCCTCAAAGCTAAATGTGGTTTAGCCTAAGGAAACTTGATTTATACCTTTTGATTGAAGCTTGGATGTGCTTGAAGATGGAGAGTGGAGGTTGATTTGGATTGAGTTTTGAGAGACTTGTGAGTAAATGAGTGTAGAGAGAGAGAGAGAGAAAAAAAATCAATTTGAGATTGATTTTGTAATAGACTAGATTGTGGGTTGATGTAGAGAGAGAAAGAGAAAGAGGTGTGTATAGTGGTGATGGGTGTAAGGAGTTGTAGAGAGAGAATCAAGGGAGGGTCTTTTTAGAGAGAGAGAGAGTGAGAGTCTAGAAAATGGCAGAGTAACTTTATTTGGGGTTGAAGGGGTACTTCTCAACTAGGGGGGGTATTTATAGGCAAAAAGATACTTAGAGTGCACCCAAAGGATTAAAAAAACGTGCAAAATGTGCTCTGGCTAAGCCATTTTTCAATTGTTGCATCTGCAGGCGTGGCCGACAACTTTTTGCTGCTGTCAGAACTTTTTCCCAAAACGCCGCGCGACATAAGGAGAAATGCCGTGCTGTATATAGAAATCCCGTGCGGTGGAGTGATTTTTTTGAAATTTTTTGAAATGCCGCGCTTCGTTTCTGAAATGCCGCGCGACGCTTTGAAACGCCGTGCGGTATTGTGTGTCAGCACAGCACACTGAACTTCGCGGGGGCGCCCCGGACATTCCCGAACTCGGATTTGGGCATGGTTCGAAGCGTTGGAAAGCTTGTCAAGTCCTCTTTCTAACCCAATTAGTTTCACTCAAAGGTATTTTATACATTGAAATATGTGCCCATTTTACCCTCAGTGTGTCATGGAAAAAGTTATTTTTGACAAAGCAAACACATCTTTCTCTTTTGCAATTGAACCGAGAGCCACCCTACATGTTTAAAATGGGATTTTCTTGAGGTTAGGGAAGGAGTAAGAAAGGAGTAACAATCCAAGCCTTGAAGGTATATTTTTCCTTATTTCATCATCGGGAAAACTTAAAGATTATTTGGAGACCCAGATTGGGGTGTCTACACGAACATTTTAGTTTGAAGAAGGCATTTACTTACTGGCATGCTGCATACAACAAGGCTGAAACAACAATCTGTCTACGGTCTACCAAATCAAAATAAGAAATAAATCATGCATGAACACACCAATTGATAAATGCCTACCTATAGAATCTTGTATAATATTAAAGCTGGACTAAGTTTTTGGGTTCTAAATGAATCAAGCCCGACAACACCCCATGAAAAGGAAGAAATATGGAAAGAGAACGGGAAACATCCTACTCAAGGACATATCAAGATGAGATACATAGACACACAAAATCCTCACATGTGAAAAATATAAAACACCATAGGTGTACATGTATGTCCAAGGATCACATGGAAATATTTTACAGGTGCAAAGTCAAGATAGGTAATGGCTTAAATTTTGAAAGCGCCGATACGTTTGGACAGTTTATTCAATTATAGATTTGGTATGCAGGTATTTGCCAACGTGTTTCCGCGCTAGGGTAATAACCTTTTCTATTCCATTCGACACATGCAATGTCTTTTCCATTAAAAAGTATTCGATCTTTACATATATATTCTAATACTTTCAATAACAAAGCTTTGTGCTCTACCGGATTGCTACGGATTACAATTGGCGGGTAAGTTCTCAACAAAGCAAGGTATTTATGGATTGAGTCAAGTTAAACATTTGAGAACAGAGGTTCTGTTTGTTGGTGTACGTGACATTGATCAAATATTTGGTGTACACCATTCTAGAAAAAGGAGAAGAAGATTTAATAGTGGCATGCATTACCCAACATTGGCTGGTCATGTACTATATTAAAACCCAAAAAAAAATCCACTCTATAGGACAAGAATGGTGGGGAAACATGGTATTGATTTAGTCAATTACACGGTAACTAACATGAATACATGGGTACTTGGTATGAATTTGGGGCAACGAAGTCCGGCTTGCTCGACAGTCGGCACTATCCCAAAGACAACAAACAACACACAGGAATGTAGGGTAATTCCATCGAACAAGTGGTGTGCATGACATCAACAATTCAATTTTGTTTTAAGGAATATCAATCTGATGTTGAAAGCAGAGATACCTATACTTGATGCACTTGTTTACGATCGATGAAGATGGGGAAGAGAGGGTGGGGAAAATGCAACTTACTATGCAAATATTGTTGGAAGTAGAGAACTTGGAAGTCCAGAGAGGTCTTCTGTATGAATGAGAAATGGATGAAGGGCTAGACATGAAGACGTCTGTAAATAGACACCGGGCTCGTCTTATCGGGCTCTTCTCCGATGAATGCGGAGAGGATAAGATCTTAGTAACAGTCCATAAAAGGATTGAAGGTTGGAGGAGAACGTGGAGGAAGATGGAACCACGATGAAAGTCGGAGAAGAAGAAGATGGAGGGAGAGCCAGAGGAAGACATGATGTTTCTAGTTGATGACCGATGGAGCGTTCGAGAGATGGAGAGAGGATACGCCGTTTGGGTTGGGGCGTTCCAGAAATGGAGCGAGGATATAAAATAAACAAACATCTCACCCTTTATAAGGAGTTGTCAGTATCCCAATTAATCTCATTTTTTCCATATCTAAATGCTTAGCAATCGCAAGTGTAGTGGAGTGGAGTGCAGTTGGTCTCCCTTACATACTCTCATGCACAGCAGCATATTTCGATTCCCGTGAGCCCCTTCCCCCTCACTCAAGTCTCCTAGGACAGTGTAGATTTGGATTAACAAATGGCCAAAAAAAAAAAAAAATTGCTTAGTAATCTCTAACAAAACACAATTTAGATCATGATTTTTAAATTTCTAGCGGACTCAATCAAGGCGTGCTACAAGTAGTGCTCTTGGAACACATTATGTACCCAGATGAAATTCATGTAATTAGGAAAAATGGAAATAAAAAATCCACTAGGGAAACTTTAGAAATCGATGAATTTACATTAACATTTTTGTATTACGAAAGTAGAACTAGGAATGTGAGTAGGTTTCGATTGTACTATGGGATGACATGAAAAAACAGAGGTTTTGTCTTCCAAAGAAAAATTCAAGAACCGCACCAATTTTGAGAACTTATTCTCTCAGATAGTTAAAACATTTTATACCACAGACAGTATAACCACTTATTCTCTCAGAGGATTCAAAGAGAAAGAGATGTGCTGCAACACAAACTAGAACGGAATTTTTGTGATTTGGGCAATAGAAATATTACTCCAATCACTAGCGATTTTTTATTAAGATCCCACGCCACAATCACATCAATTTTGGACCCCGAATGCAATAGCAATACCATATCTTTAATACAACACAGTGGAACCAATTTACCTTCGAAACATCCACCAATAAACTCGGGTATAATGAACAAACTCGTCCAAGATTCCTTTTCACCATATTGCTTCATCACCAGTACCTCTATATCATAAAACATCTTGTTGTTTCTACACCGAACTAATGAAAGGCATCCATTTAAAGCTCCCAAACCAACTTTATTCAAACTCCCAAGCCGATCAAAAAAACCTTTATTGAAACCAAGTTCATCTGTATGTTCTCTTGTTCAGTCACACTCAGGTATGGGCACCTTCACAAATTTATTTGTCTGCGGAACAAAACAAACAATCAAGTTGGTCGCTAGTGAGAATGGATCTTCTCTGATATTGCTTTCAGTAACCGGCCAACGAAGGCGTTCATTGACAAGAGCACATGACACTATTTTTCCAGAGTAAGGGAAGCAAATTTGTGTGCACGATTTGGTTCTGCAACTTCCGACCATACAGACCCTACCGGTTTCACCATCTCTAGACCACGGCACAACGTTTCTAATATATAATCAAGTTCATTGGGAGCATGTTGTCTAGTTGTTCCATACCCTACTTTTGTAGCGCACCCAAATGAAGCTTTTTAAGACCTTATCATTCTGTTCTGAATTTTTAATTTTGAAGAGGTCATCAAGAATTTTGTTGTGGTAAAATTCAGACCGGTCCGATATCAGAAGCTATATATATGATTTGACAACTTTTGTTTTGGGAGTAATATTTACAAAATAAACTGCAAGTCAAATTTATCTTGATCGATGTTGTTGCCAGTATCCTGATTAATCTCATTTTTTCCAAATCTAAAATGCTTAGCAATCGCAAGTGAAGTGGAGTGCAGTTGGTCTCCCTTACATACTCCAATGCACATGGGCAGGGTTCGACCCCCGTAAGTTCCCTCTCCCTCCCCAAGTTTCCTAGGATAGTGTAGATTAGGATTAACGAATGAGAAAAAAAAATGCTTAGCAATCTCTAACAAAACCCAATTCAGATCTTGATTTTTTAAATTTCGAGAGGACTCAATCAAGGCGCACTACAAGTATTGCTCTTGGAAGACATTACATGGACCCAGATGAAATTCATTTGTTTATTTACTTTTTGTGCTACGAAAGTTGTACTACGACAGATAAAAACATCAATTGTTTGATGTTTTTTCGTCTTTAGTCAAATTATTTTTTACACCCTCCGTCCCCTTTTTAAAGTCCACTATTCTATTTTGGGCTGTCCCTTAATAAGTGTCCATTTTGTAAAGTTAGTGGGTAAAAGTTGGTACATTTTCTATTTTGCCCCTAAAAGTAGATTCTATTTTGAAAAATTAGTGAGTAAAAATGTAATGATGATGTCTCCATAGGGGGTAAGTAGGGAAAGTGGAGGTAAAAGTTGATGTGAAAGGTGTAATGATATATTTTTTTAATAAGTTGGAGTTACGAAGTGGGACTCTTAAAAGGGGACGGAGGGAGTAGTTTTTATCATAATTTTTTTTTTACTTTCAGACTTTTCTCATATATCGAGACGGATGATCAATCCGAAAAATAAAGCTTAAATGTAAGAAAAAAAATATCAAAATGAAAAATAAATATAAACTCGCCCAAAATGTCCAAGACATTGAGATAAAAATATTTTGGGCTAGTTTGCCTAAAAGCATTTTTTCAGATTTTATTTGAATGTTAATAGAGGCAGGCCGAGCCCAATTCAATCAAATAAGCCCAAATGGCCCTCTTGAATACCCAATTGCGAAAACCATAGTGTATATTGATCACGCTTTCAAAATTTTGCGGCTAAAAGTAATTTGGTTCGGCCAGAGTAATTCTTTGACTGTCGTGTATAGTAATCACACTTTCAAAACTTTACGGCAAGGAGTAATTCTTCGCGACCAGGAGTAATTCTGTGCGGCCACGAGTAATTAGTTGCAGCCACAAGTAATTCAATGCGTCCAAGAGTAATTTTTAGCGGCCCGGAAAACAATTATGCGCGGCCAAATGCAATTTTTGGCGGCCAAAAGCAATTATGAGCGGCCAAGTGCAATTCTAAGCGGCCAAGTGCAATTCTAAGCGGCCAAGTGCGGCCAAGTGCAATTATGCGCGGCCAACTGCAATTCTAACCGGCCAAGTGCAATTATGCGCGGCCAACTGCAATTCTAAGCGGCCAACTGCAATTATGCGCGGCCAACTGCAATTGTACGGGGCCAACTGCAATTATACGCGGCCAACTGCAATTGTACGCGGCCAATTGCAATTCTAAGCGGCCAAGTGCAATTATGTGCGGCCAAATGCAATTTTACGCGGCCAATTGCAATTATGCGCGGCCAAGTGCAATTAAACGCGGCCAAGTGCAATTCATTGTGGCCAACAACAATTCTGAGCGGTCAAGTGCAATTCTTTGTGGGAAGAAGTAATTCTATGCAGCCACTAGTAATTCCTTGCAGCCACGAGTAATTTTTTGCAGTCAGGATCTATTTCTTGCGGAAATAATAATTCTTTAAGGCCAGGAGTACGTAGTTCTTTGTGGGCAAGAGTAATTCTTCGACCGTTGTGCATAGTAATCACGCTTTTAAAATTTAGCTAGAAGTCTCAACACATGAGCTTTTATACTTTAATTATAAGCTTCTGAACAAACAAAAGACATGCATGAAATGCTAAGTTCCTTGATAGCTAGGAGTCTCAACACATGACGCGGTTGGGTGGTCCTTCCGGAATATAAAGAGTAAATTTGCAGTTAGTTGCACCCTTCGGAAGACATGAGAAATCATCGCTCAAGCTGAAGAAAATGTGGCCAATTCTTTAGTAGTTACAAAAAATTGTCATCCTCACCAATACCATTGCATTTTCCAACAAGTACTTCACGAGGTTCAGCTCTTCTTCTTCATCGCCCCGGAATTCGTGAATTTCAATCATCTTGAGGCTAAGAAGTAAACATTCAGGCACTGGCATGCAACGGTACTCGGAGCTTGGTTCCTTGTAAAGGAGCTGCAGTTCCTCAAGGTGAACGATTCCCTAATTAAAGTGAGGAAAAAAAGAGTTCCAATATCTCAGGTATATAAAGCAAAAAAATGAGGAATGTCATACTAACATATATACTAGCATATAAGCATACCAATCTTACCTCTCGAAAGATGAGAAATTCTAGTTTAGGTGAACTTTCAAGAAAATCCGACAACAATTTCAGCCCATTGAGGCCATCAAAACCCAACTCTAGATGGACTAAGTTACCAATGCTGTGTTTGGATGAGTTTTTTTAGAAATTTTTGAGGAATTTTTTATGAGAGTAATGATTGGAAGTAGGGGTAATGAGTGGAGAGAGATAAAGAGAGAAATGAGAATATTGATTAGAAATAGGAGTAATGACATGATGAGTATAGTTGAGAGACTGTATAACAAGTATTAAGTTATTGTCCAAAAATAAATGAATAGATAAAAATACGACGAATTAAAAGAAAATAGGCTTAAAGAACAAGCTCTAAGCGTCTCCTGCACAAATTAAAGAAAAATCGAACAAGAAGCCTTACCTGCAAAGTAGAACCAGATAACGATAGGCGCCTAACATTTGAGAGTTTTCCATATTCCTTTTCTTGCTCTCGAACTGAAAGTCCGAAAGGGTTATGGATGCTCACACGTGCTTCAACTATGGAGGACAGATCACTCGTCGAGATTCTATCTGATGCATGATCGGGAATCTCAAAGTCCTCAATGTTTGGAGAATTAAGGATGATCTTGGACTCCAAATTGGTGCTATGTAGATACGATTTCTCTTTTGCACTATAGACTATATATGTAAAGCTTTTCAACAAAGGCCCAGAAACATCAGGAGTCCACGCAGAATCCCATCCAACTCTAGTTATCTTCAAGTCCTCGAGGGCAGGGCAACCTGAGAAGAGCCTTTGAATCGAGTCGTCATCCACGTATATAAGGAAGTCGACAGACAGGGTTTTAAGGTTTTGCAGGCAGACAGTACGATGGGGAACATTAATTGAACACGAATCGACCCTGAATCTTCAGAACCAATGATTTTGCAAGCGAAAAGGCTGCTTGGCAAGTCACCGAGCTCAGGGATGGGCAATGCAGGATTCTTCATATTATATTTGGTTTTATACTTGAGGTTCAGCTCACGAACTTTGCAGGCTATGGCAGTGTGAACCCATGAACGGTAAACCGCAAATTCAATGTTTCCATAATAAGATAACCGGAACCTCTGAATAGATGAATTCCGCCGAAGAAACATCTGTATGTCGATAAAGTTGGTGAATTCGGCCTTGAGCTGTTTGCTGTAGTTATAACTATTCAAGTCGGAGTCGAGGAAGGGGCGTGAGAGCCAGAGGGACATCCATCTTTTGGCTAAAACGCTGGTTCGAACTGCACACTCCGTGGGAAGGAATGACGGGATATGGAAAAGGATCTCCTCGATTAGGTAATAATTAAAAATTATACCTCAACTATTCATTGTCAATATCGATGACCCGTGTGCACCCTATAGGGTGCTTTGCAGGGCCTTGCACTGCAGGATTTCCCAATCCAAAATTCAGGCTGGTCCGATATCAGAAGCTATATGATCTATATGATCTGATAACTTTAATTTTGGAGTAAGATTTAAAAAATAAATTGCAAGTCAAATTTATCTTGATCAATGTTGTTGCCAATATACCCATCAATCCAATTGAAGCTAGATGATCTGACAACTTTTGTTTTTGGAGTAATATTTAGAAAATAAACTGCAAGTCAAATTTATCTTGATCAATGTTGTTGCCAGTATCCCAATTAATCTCATTTTTTCCATATCTAAAATGCTTAGCAATCACAAGTGTAGTGGAGTGGAGTGCAGTTGGTCTCCCTTACATACTCTCATGCACAGCAGCATATTGCGATTCCCGTGAGCCCCTTCCCCCTCACTCAAGTCTCCTAGGACAGTGTAGATTTGGATTAACAAATGGCCAAAAAAAAAAATTTGCTTAGCAATCTCTAACAAAACACAATTCAGATCATGATTTTTAAATTTCTAGTGGACTCAATCAAGGCGCGCTACAAGTAGTGCTCTTGGAACACATTATGGACCCAGATGAAATTCATGTAATTAGGAAAAATGGAAATAAAAAATCCACTAGGGAAACTTTAGAAATCGATGTATTTACATTAACTTTTTTGTATTACGAAAGTAGAACTAGGAATGTGAGTAGGTTTCGATTGTACTATGGGATGACATGAAAAAACAAAGGTTTTGTCTTCCAAAGAAAAATTCAAGAACCGCACCAATTTTGAGAACTTATTCTCTCAGATAGATAAAACATTTTATACCACAGATAGTATAACCACTTATTCTCTCAGAGGATTCAAAGAGAAAGAGATGTGCTGCAACACAAACCAGAACGGAATTTTTGTGATTTGGGCAATAGAAATATTACTCCAATCACTAGCGATTTTTTATTAAGATCCCACGCCACAATCACATCAATTTTGGGCCCCGAATGCAATAGCAAAACCTCATCTTTAATACAACACAGTGGAACCAATTTACCTTCGAAACATCCACCAATAAACTCGGGTATAATGAACAAACTCGTCCAAGATTCCTTTTCACCATATTGCTTCATCACCAGTACCTCTATATCATAAAACATCTTGTTGTTTCTACACTGAACTAATGGAAGGCATCCATTTAAAGCTCCTAAACCAACTTTATTCAAACTCCCAAGCCGATCAAAAAAACCTTTATTGAAACCAAGTCCATCTGTATGTTCTCTTGTTCAGTCACACTCAGGCATGGGCACCTTCACAAATTTATTTGTTTGCGGAACAAAACAAACAATCAAGTTGGTCGCTAGTGAGAATGGATCTTCTCTGATATTGCTTTCAATAACTGGCCAAGTAACTGGCCAACGAAGGCGTTCATTGACAAGAGCACATGACACTATTTTTCCAGAGTTAGGGAAGCAAATTTGTGTGCACAATTTGGTTCTGCAACTTCCGACCATACAGACCCTACCGGTTTCACCATCTCTAGACTACGGCACAACGTTTCTAATATATAATCAAGTTCATTGGGAGCATGTTGTCTAGTCGTTCCAAACCCTACTTTTGTAGCGCACCCAAATGAAGCTTTTTAAGACCTTATCATTCTGTTCTGAATTTTTAATTTTGAAGAGGTCATCAAGAATTTTGTTGTGGTAAAATTCAGACCGGTCCAATATCAGAATATATATATATAATTTGACAACTTTTGTTTTGGGAGTAATATTTACAAAATAAACTGCAAGTCAAATTTATCTTGATCGATGTTGTTGCCAGTATCTGTTTATGCCCATTTTTGGCACATAATCTCGAACCAGCATTGGAGGGCCATTTAATTGAAATTCGATTAAATTGGGCCGTGAATTAAGAGTAGCTAAAAATTATTGGGCTACGTATCAAGAAGCCCAATTAATTTTAATTTGATTGGGATAAGAGCTTGGCCTTTTAGAGCTTAATTATTCCGACGAAATTCCAAGAGGCCCATAGCCCATGGAAAATAATTGAGGTTCTGGAAGGATCTTTAAGGGTAAAACATATAATAAGGCTATCTAATTTAATTAGATGGGCCACTACCCATGATCACCATGAAATAAGGAAGTGCGTTGGCAGTTTCTTAGAGTGCAAGGCCATTTGACTAGGTCAAAGGCCTATATTTCTCTGATGGCCACGAGAAAAGGGGCATGAGGTGGCCCATTACCCTTGATAACTTCTCATAAATCACCCATGATCTCAATTAACTGCCACGAACCGCTACAACGTGCATGGGGCATGGGACACTTGTCCAATTCAAAGAAGGCAGTTGATTTCCGAAGCTCAGCAAAACCGTGAAGCCTCTTGCCTATAAATAGAGGAACTCAAGAAGAAAAAGGGGTCCAACACCAATCAAGCTCAACGCTTAAACAAAAAGCCTTCCCAGCGAAGCAAACACTTTACTACTTTCAGCAAAGTAGATTATCGAGTACTACGTGCTCAAACCCCATTCAAACACACTTCTTTAAGTTGTTTGGATCTTTTACTTTCATGTACCAACTTTATTATCCCAGAGTAATAGAGTTTACGTTTTCACGTTTCTACGTCCATTTCCTATACGACTAGGAAATTTTAAGTCCACAACTGTGTGGCAAACCACGAACCACATTGTGATCTTCAACCTTTGGGTCATACACGATCGCTCATACGATAGAAGTCAAGATTCACGAGAATCTTCACAAGAAGTTAGGCGCTACAAGTCTTAGCACGCCCGCGCTCATCGCATCCACACCTTGTGTCAAAAACGAGAGTTTTCAGTATCTTGATTAATCTCATTTTTTCCAAATCTAAAATGCTTAGCTATCGCAAGTGAAGTAGAGTGCAGTTGGTCTCCCTTACATACTCCAATGCACATGGGCAGGGTTCGACCCCCGTAAGTTCCCTCTCCCTCCCCAAGTTTCCTAGGATAGTGTAGATTAGGATTAACGAATAACAAAAAAAAAATTTGCTTAGCAATCTCTAACAAAACCCAATTCAGATCTTGATTTTTTAAATTTCGAAAGGACTCAATCAAGGCGCACTACAAGTATTGCTCTTGGAAGACATTACATGGACCCAGATGAAATTCATTTGTTTACTTACTTTTTGTGCTACGAAAGTAGTACTACGATAGATAAAAACATCAATTGTTTGATGTTTTTTCGTTTTTAGTCAAATTATTTCTTAGTTTTTATCATAATTTTTTTTTTACTTTTAGACTTTTCTCATATATCGAGACGGATGCTCAATCCGAAAAATAAAGCTTAAATGTAAGAAAAAAAATATCAAAATGAAAAATAAATATAAACTCGCCCAAATGTCCAAGACATTGAGAGAAAAATATTTTGGGCCAATTTGCCTAAAAGCATTTTTTCAGATTTTATTTGAATGGTAATAGAGGCAGGCCGAGCCCAATTCAATCCAATAAGCCCAAATGGCCCTCTTGAATACCCAATTGCGAAAACCATAGTGTATAGTGATCACGCTTTCAAAATTTTGCGGCTAAAAGTAATTTGGTTCGGCCAGAGCAATTCTTTGACTGTCGTGTATAGTAATCACGCTTTCAAAACTTTACGGCAATGAGTAATTTTTCGCGACCAGGAGTAATTCTGTGTGGCCACGAGTAATTAGTTGCAGCCACGAGTAATTCAATGCGTTCAAGAGTAATTTTTTGCGGCCTGGAAAACAATTATGCGCGGCCAAATGCAATTATGCGCGGCCAAGTGCAATTATACGCGGCCAAGTGCAATTATGCGCGGCCAACAGCAATTCTAAGCGGCCAAGTGCAATTATGCGCGGCCAAGTGCAATTTTACGCGGCCAAATGCAATTATGCGCGGCCAACTGCAATTTGAAGCAGCCAATTGCAATTCTAAGCAGCCAAGTGCAATTATGTGTGGCCAAATGCAATTTTACGCGGCCAATTGCAATTATGCGCGGCCAAGTGCAATTATACGCGGTCAAGTGCAATTCTTTGTGGCCAACAACAATTTTGAGCGGTCAAGTGCAATTCTTTGTGGGAAGAAGTAATTCTATGCAGCCACTAGTAATTCCTTGCAGCCACGAGTAATTTTTTTGCAGTCAGGAGCTATTTTTTGCGGAAATAATAATTCTTTAAGGGTAGGAGTACATAGTTCTTTGTGGGCAAGAGTAATTCTTCGACCGTTGTGCATAGTAATCACGCTTTCAAAATTTAGCTAGGAGTCTCAACACATGTGATTTTATACTTTAATTATAAGCTTCTGAACAAAAAAAAGACATGCATGAAATGCTAAGTTCCTTGATAGCTAGGAGTCTCAACACATGACGCGGTTGGGTGGTCCTTCCGGAATATAAAGAGTAAATTTGCAGTTAGTTGCACCCTTCGGAAGACATGAGAAATCATCGCTCAAGCTGAAGAAAATGTGGCCAATTCTTTAGTAGTGACAAAAAATTGTCATCCTCTCCAATACCATTGCATTTTCCAACAAGTACTTCACGAGGTTCAGCTCTTCTTCTTCATTGCCCCGAATTCGTGAATTTCAACCGTCTTGAGGCTAAGAAGTAAAGATTCAGGCACTGGCATCCAACGGTACTTGGAGCTTGGTTCCTTGTAAAGGAGCTGCAGTTCCTCAAGGCGAACGATTCCCTAATTAAAGTGAGGAAAAAAAGAGTTCCAATATCTCAGGTATATAAAGCAAAAAAATTGAGGAATGTCATACTAACATATATACTAGCATATAAGCATACCAATCTTACCTCTCGAATGATGAGAAATTCTAGTTTAGGTGAACTTTCAAGAAAATCCGGCAACAATTTCAGCCCATTGATGCCATCAAAACCCAGCTCTAGATGGACTAAGTTACCAATGCTGTGTTTGGATGAGTTTTTAGAAATTTTTGAGGAATTTTTTATGAGAGTAATGATTGGAAGTAGGGGTAATGAGTGGAGAGAGATAGAGAGAGAAATGAGAATATTGATTAGAAATAGGAGTAATGACATGATGAGTATAGTTGAGAGAGTGTATAACAAGTTTTCAGTTATTGTCCAAAAATAAATGAATAGATAAAAATATGATGAATTAAAAGAAAATAGGCTTAAAGAACAAGCTCTAAGCGTCTCCTGCACAAATTAAAGAAAAATCGAACAAGAAGCCTTACCTGCAAAGTAGAACCAGATAACGATAGGCGCCTAACATTTGAGAGTTTTCCATATTCCTTTCCTTGCTCTCGAACTGAAAGTCCGAAAGGCTTATGGATGCTCACACGTGCTTCAACTATGGAGGACAGATCACTCGCCGAGATTCTATCTGATGCATGATCGGAAATCTCAAAGTACTCAATGTTTGGAGCATTAAGGATGATCTTGGACTCCAAATTGGTGCTATGTAGATACGATTTCTCTTTTGCACTATAGACTATATATGTAAAGCTTTTCAACAAAGGCCCAGAAACATCAGGAGTCCACGCATAATCCCATCCAACTCTAGTTATCTTCAAGTCCTCGAGGGCAGGGCAACCAGAGAAGAGCCTTTGAATCGAGTCGTCATCCACGTAAATAAGGAAGTCGAGAGACAGGGTTTTATGGTTTTGTAGGCAGACAGTACGATGGGGAACATTAATTGAACACGAATCGACCCTGAATCATCAGAACTAATGGTTTTGCAAGCGAAAAGGCTGCTTGGCAAGTCACCGAGCTCAGGGATGGGCAATGCAGGATTCTTCATATTATATTTGGTTTTATACTTGAGGTTCAGCTCGCGAACTTTGCAGGCTATGGCAGTGTGAACCCATTAACGGTAAACCGCAAATTCAATGTTTCCATGATAAGATAACCGGAACCTCTAAATAGATGAATTCCGGCGAAGAAACATCTGTATGTCGATAAAGTTGGTGAATTCGGCCTTGAGCTGTTTCCCGTAGTTATAACTATTCAAGTCGGAGTCAAGGAAGGGGAGTGAGAGCCAGAGGGACATCCATCTTTTGGCTAAAACGCAAGTTCGAACTGCACACTCCGTGGGAAGGAAAGACGGGATATGGAAAAGGATCTCCTCGATCAGGTAATAATTAAAAATTATGTCTCAACTATTCATTGTCTAGATCGATGACCCGTGTGCACCCTATAGGTTGCATTGCAGGGCCTTGCACAACAGGATTTCCCAATCCAAAATTCAGGCTGGTCCGATATCAGAAGCAATATGATCTGATAACTTTTGTTTTTGGAGTAATATTTAGAAAATAAACTGCAAGTCAAATTTATCTTGGTCAATGTTGTTGCCAGTATCCCAATTAATCTCATTTTTTCCACATCTAAAATGCATAGCAATCGCAAGTGTAGTGGAGTGGAGTGCAGTTGGTCTCCCTTACATACTCTAATGCACAGCAGCATATTTCGATTCTCGTGAGCCCCTTCCCCCTCACTCAAGTCTCCTAGGACAGTGTAGATTTGGATTAACAAATGGCCAAAAAAAAAAAAAATTGCTTAGCAATCTCTAACAAAACACAATTCAGATCATGATTTTTAAATTTCTAGCGGACTCAATCAAGGCGCGCTACAAGTAGTGCTCTTGGAACACATTATGGACCCAGATGAAATTCATGTAATTAGGAAAAATGGAAATAAAAAATCCACTAGGGAAACTTTAGAAATCAATGTATTTACATTAACTTTTTTGTATTACGAAAGTAGAACTTGGAATGTGAGTAGGTTTCGATTGTACTACGGGATGACATGAAAAAACAGAGGTTTTGTCTTCCAAAGAAAAATTCAAGAACCGCACCAATTTTGAGAACTTATTCTCTCATATAGCTAAAACATTTTATACCACAGACAGTATAAGCACTTATTCTCTCAGAGAATTCAAAGAGAAAGAGATGTGCTGCAACACAAACCAGAACGGATTTTTTGTGATTTGGGCAATAGAAATATTACTCCAATCACTAACGATTTTTTATTAAGATCCCACGCCACAATCACGTCAATTTTGGGCCCCGAATGCAATAGCAATACCATATCTTTAATACAACACAGTGGAACCAATTTACCTTCGAAACATCCACCAATAAACTCGGGTATAATGAACAAACTCGTCCAAGATTCCTTTTCACCATATTGCTTCATCACCAGTACCTCTATATCATAAAACATCTTGTTGTTTCTACACCGAACTAATGGAAGGCATCCATTCAAAGCTCCTACACCAACTTTATTCAAACTCCCAAGCCGATCAAAAATACCTTTATTGAAACCAAGTTCATCTGTATGTTCTCTTGTTCATTCACACTCAGGCATGGGCACCTTCACAAATTTCTTTGTTTGCGGAACAAAACAAACAATTAAGTTGGTCGCTAGTGAGAATGGATCTTCTCTGATATTGCTTTCAGTAACCGGCCAACGAAGGCGTTCATTGTCAAGAGCACATGACACTATTTTTCCAGAGTAAGGGAAGCAAATTTGTGTGCACGATTTGGTTCTGCAACTTCCGACCATACAGACCCTACCGGTTTCACCATCTCTAGACCACGGCACAACGTTTCTAATATATAATCAAGTTCATTGGGAGCCTGTTGTCTAGTCGTTCCATACCCTACTTTTGTAGCGCACCCAAATGAAGCTTTTTAAGACCTTATCATTCTGTTCTGAATTTTTAATTTTGAAGAGGTCATCAAGAATTTTGTTGTGGTAAAATTCAGACCTGTCCGATATCAGAAGCTATATACATGATTTGACAACTTTTGTTTTGGGAGTAATATTTACTAAATAAACTGCAAGTCAAATTTATCTTGATCGATGTTGTTGCCAGTATCCTGATTAATCTCATTTTTTCCATATCTAAAATGCTTAGCAATCTGTTTATACCCGTTTTTGGCACCACGGTTCGGGCTTGTCGTGATTGGGTTTTGTTGGATTCGTTAATTAAATTAGGGGCCGAAGTTGGGTAATTAAGTTTCAGAAAAAGTTGGGCCATGGGCATTTCTCATTTGGGCCCAGGGAGCATTCGGCCCTCGCAAAGAATTCGACCTAGAATCTTGTGAAAAGGGAGCCCACGGTCGAGCCCACAAGGGAGATGGTGGTTTAGCCCGCCTGGACCAGCCCACGATTGGGCTCACGAAGAAAGAAGGTGCGGGTTGGTCCAGAAGGCTTTGACCCATTATTGACCCATGAAGGAAAGAGGCAGACTCGATCAGTGGGGTGCATCCCACGTTAATAGGAAGCAGTTACCCTTTTGTGTCAGTTGATATTTGAAATTCAAAGGGCCAATTGACCAAGTCAATTGGCCATGTGTCGCAGGAGCACAAAAAGAGGGAAAATGGGAAGTTACTTTGTGAAGACATGGGACACTTGTCACCATGCAAGCACCCCACTACCCATGATCTACCTTAACTGCCCTCAACTTCTGAAGACCTTCCATGACCGTGCATGCATAAAAAGTGGAAGGAGATCATGGGACACTTGGCAGCCATAGAAGCAATGCAGATTCTCGGATTCAGGCCTGAATCAGGATGCTGCTGGCCCTATAAATACTAGTTCACAATGTTGAAAAAGGGTCCAACACCAATCAAGCTCAACGCTTAAACAAAAAGCCTTCCCAGCGAAGCACACACTTTACTACTTTCAGCAAAATAGAATATCGAGTACTACGTGCTCAAACCCCATTCAAACACACTTCTTTAAGTTGTTTGGATCTTTTACTTTCCTGTACCAACTTTATTATCCCGGTGTAATAGAGTTTACGTTTTCACGTTTCTACGTCCATTTCCTATACGACTAGGAAATATTAAGTCCACAACCGTGTGGCAAACCACGAACTGCTCTGTGATCTTTAACCTTTGGGTCACACACGATCGCTCATACGATAGAAGTCAAGATTCACGACAATCTTCACAAGAAGTTAGGCGCTACAATTCTTGGCACGCCCGCGCTCATCGCATCCACACCTTGTGTCAAAAACGAGAGTTTTCATTGGCACGCCCAGTGGGACCCTAGTCGTTTCAAGGGTTATTACGCTGATTCATTCACATGTCAATTCGATACGTTGAGTTGGATGTTGAAATTCGGCGATGTCAAGAAGAAATTCGTTGGCGCGATGATAAGGTCGACGAACTTGAAGACGAAATCTACCGCCTTGATTGTGAGAGGCGTCGACTCAATCCTACGGAGGATTGGTTTCTTGAAGCACAAAATTGCTACAACGATGAAATTCAAAGGCTTGAAGACGAAGTTGACAGGCTTGAAGAGAAGGATCGCCAATTACGCTGTGAGGTAAACCGTCTCTTTACTGCCAAGTCACATGGCAATTCACATATCATGTATTCAGCCCTGCCCGAACAACTTGAATTTCAAAATGGTGGGCTTGATGATCCTTCTACTCAAACCTTTGAGGGCCAAGTTGAAGAAAATATGGGCATTCAGTCCTGTACTATTGCATCCAACGAAGGACTCTCACAGGAATTCATTGATCCTTGGGAAGAATGTAGGCGTACAGTTGAAGAATGTCTAATCAAATCCAAAAAGGTCATTGAAGACATGAAGTCAACTCCATATCTTACTCCACCATCGAGGTCACCATTTAGCACTTTAGGCCAAGCTTCAGGCCTGAATGTGTCTAAGCAAGCTTCCAGCAAGCCTATCAGGCCTCCAGGTTTCTCTCAACCCTTAGCTTCCAACAACCCTACACTCGGAGGGCAAAGAGGCCAGGGAATTGGACTCGGGGGGCAAGAGTCTCAACGAACTTCCAGCAAGCACACCAAGCCTCCAGGCTTCTCTCAGCCATTAGCTTCCAACAACCCTGCACTCGGGGGGCAAGGAGGCCAAGGACTTCGACTCGGGGGGCAAACGTCCCAGTTCAGGCCTTTGAGGATTCCTGAACAGCAGCAAGGCCTGGATGATACAGATCGTGGCAACAGTTTCAGGCCTGATCGCAGCAACCAACATTCAGGAGTGTTCCAAAAACTTTTGGATGGTAAGCTATTTCAATGCCCGGAGGAGCGAAAAGATAGGTTTGTTTCAACGCAAAGGGAGCAAGATTTCAGACTTGAAATAAGCCAAAACATAGAAAGTCCTATCATGGGGCAAGATCAACTCGTTCTCTCATCGGAAAAGTCATCTCAAGCATCTGTAGAGCCACCACATTCAGATTCAGTCCTGAGCAGTGAGCAGATAACAGATACAAGTCAGGAAGGATTCAGACCTGCCATCAGCCCTATGGCCAGGTCTAAGTTGCATGCCACAACCATTCTTGAACAGGAGGAACTGAATGAAAATGAGGAAACCGACAACACTCCAGAGCTTGATCTTGATTCATTTGTAATCGGAGATCCCCCTCCTCCCCTGGTTAATGAAGGCCTTTTTGGCATTGTCCGAACTGCCAAAAGGCATTACAAGCGTAGGCCAACTGTAGGCCTTAAAGTTGTGGAACTACGCCCACATTGGATGTGTGGGGCACATCAAAAGCGGGTCTTATTCACTTGGCTTACACAAAAACGTCGTGGTTGTAAAAAGGGCTAAGTAGCCAATGAAAAGTCCTTCATAGGCCGAACAAGCATCTCTAAAATGTTCGGCCAAGGCCTATCAGTCATTGAATAGGCCCTATTAGAGTTTTACTAGGCCTTTTCCGCAGAGGTGGAGGCCTTTTCGTTTCATTGAGCAGGCATGAAAGTTTAAAGCAGAGGTTCAGGCCTTCCAATCTATTTTTAGTCCTTACCAGGCCTTTTTCTGATGCTATGGCTTCTCTACAACCAGGCTTGGACAGAGGCCTCATATTGGTGTAAGAAGGCCTTTTTGCTGGTATGAAGGCCCTTCGAGCCCTTTGTTTAGGCCTGAACCACATTTATAAGCATTTCAAGAAGAAGTTCAGGCCTTCCAATATATTTCTAGGCCTTTTGACGGGTCTTTCACGGTTCAGGCCTGAAGACAGATCTCATATTATCAAAGACCTGAATGGAGCATGACAATGCCTAGTGCCTACCATCCATAAGCAAGGCAAACAAAAGAAGGTATGCTAAAACAGGATCCAAGGACTGTTTGGATGCCAAAAACAACTATCTTTTTTATACATGCCTTGATCCTATGATCAAGAATCAAGGCATGGGGGGGCAATGTTTATACCCGTTTTTGGCACCACGGTTCGGGCTTGTCGTGATTGGGTTTTGTTGGATTCGTTAATTAAATTAGGGGCCGAAGTTGGGTAATTAAGTTTCAGAAAAAGTTGGGCCATGGGCATTTCTCATTTGGGCCCAGGGAGCATTCGGCCCACGCAAAGAATTCGGCCTAGAATCTTGTGAAAAGGGAGCCCACGGTCGAGCCCACAAGGGAGATGGTGGTTTAGCCCGCCTGGACCAGCCCACGATTGGGCCCACGAAGAAAGAAGGTGCGGGTTGGTCCAGAAGGCTTTGACCCATTATTGACCCATGAAGGAAAGAGGCAGACTCGGTCAGTGGGGTGCATCCCACGTTAATAGGAAGCAGTTACCATTTTGTGTCAGTTGATATTTGAAATTCAAGGGCCAATTGACCAAGTCAATTGGCCATGTGTCGCAGGAGCACAAAAAGAGGGAAAATGGGAAGTTACTTTGTGAAGACATGGGACACTTGTCACCATGCAAGCACCCCACTACCCATGATCTACCTTAACTGCCCTCAACTTCTGAAGACCTTCCATGACCGTGCATGCATAAAAAGTGGAAGGAGATCATGGGACACTTGGCAGCCATAGAAGCAATGCAGATTCTCGGATTCAGGCCTGAATCAGGATGCTGCTGGCCCTATAAATACTAGTTCATAATGCTGAAAAAGGGTCCAACACCAATCAAGCTCAACGCTTAAACAAAAAGCCTTCCTAGCGAAGCAAACACTTTACTACTTTCAGCAAAGTAGAATATCGTGTATTACGTGCTCAAACCCCATTCAAACACACTTCTTTAAGTTGTTTGGATCTTTTACTTTCCTGTACCAACTTTATTATCCCGGTGTAATAGAGTTTACGTTTTCACGTTTCTACGTCCATTTCTTATACGACTAGGAAATATTAAGTCCACAACCGTGTGGCAAACCACGAACCACTCTGTGATCTTTAACCTTTGGGTCACACACGATCGCTCATACGATAGAAGTCAAGATTCACGGGAATCTTCACAAGAAGTTAGGCGCTACAAGTCTTGGCACGCCCGTGCTCATCGCATCCACACCTTGTGTCAAAAACGAGAGTTTTCACAATCGCAAGTGAAGTGGAGTGCAGTTGGTCTCCCTTACATACTCTAAAGCACATGGGCAGGGTTCGACCCCCGTAAGTTCCCTCTCCCTCCCCAAGTTTCCTAGGATAGTGTAGATTAGGATTAACGAATGACAAAAAAAAATGCTTAGCAATCTCTATCAAAACCCAATTCAGATCTAGATTTTTTAAATTTTGAGAGGACTCAATCAAGGCGCACTATAAGTATTGCTCTTGGAAGACATTACATGGACCCAGATGAAATTCATTTGTTTACTTACTTTTTGTGCTACGAAAGTAGTACTACGATAGATAAATGTTTTTTCGTCTTTAGTCAAATTATTTCTTAGTTTTTATCATAATTTTTTTTTTTACTTTCAGACTTTTCTCGTATATCGAGACGGATGATCAATCCGAAAAATAAAGCTTAAATGTAAGAAAAAAATATCAAAATGAAAAATAAATATAAACTCACCCAAAATGTCCAAAACATTGAGAGAAAAATATTTTGGGCCAGTTTGCCTAAAAGCATTTTTTCAGATTTTATTTGAATGGTAATAGAGGCAGGCTGAGCCCAATTCAATCCAATAAGCCCAAATGGCCCTCTTGAATACCCAATTGCGAAAACCATAGTGTATAGTGATCACGCTTTCAAAATTTTGCGGCTAAAAGTAATTTGGTTCGGCCAGAGTAATTCTTTGACTGTCGTGTATAGTAATCACGCTTTCAAAACTTTACGGCAAGGAGTAATTTTTCGCGACCAGGAGTAATTTTGTGCGGCCACGAGTAATTCGTTGCAGCCACGAGTAATTCAATGCGTCCAAGAGTAATTTTTTGCGGCCTGGAAAACAATTCTGTGCGGCCAAATGCAATTTTGGGCGGCCAAAAGAAATTTTGCGCGGCCAATTGCAAGTATACGCGGCCAAGTGCAATTATACGCGGCCAACTGCAATTATAAGCGGCCAAGTGCAATTATGCGCGACCAACTGCAAGTTTACGCGGCCAACTGCAATTATGCGCGGCCAAATGCAATTCTAAGCGGCCAAATGCAATTATGCGCGGCCAACTGCAAATTTACGCGGCCAATTGCAATTATGCGCGGCCAAGTGCAATTATACGCGGCCAAGTGCAATTCTTTGTGGCCTAGAACAATTCTGAGCGGTCAAGTGCAATTCTTTGTGGGAAGAAGTAATTCTATGCAGCCACTAGTAATTCCTTGCAGCCACGAGTAATTTTTTGCAGTCAGGAGCTATTTTTTGCGGAAATAATAATTCTTTAAGGCCAGGAGTACGTAGTTTTTTGTGGGCAAGAGTAATTCTTCGACCGTTGTGCATAGTAATCACGCTTTCAAAATTTAGCTAGGAGTCTCAACACATGAGCTTTAATACTTTAATTATAAGCTTCTGAACAAACAAAAGACATGCATGAAATGCTAAGTTCCTTGATAGCTAGGAGTCTCAACACATGACGCGGTTGGGTGGTCCTTCCGGAATATGAAGAGTAAATTTGCAGTTAGTTGCACCCTTCGGAAGACATGAGAAATCATCACTCAAGCTGAAGAAAATGTGGCCAATTCTTTAGTAGTGACAAAAAATTGTCATCCTCTCCAATACCATTGCATTTTCCAACAAGTACTTCACGAGGTTCAGCTCTTCTTCTTCATCGCCCAGGAATTCGTGAATTTCAACCGTCTTGAGGCTAAGAAGTAAAGATTCAGGCACTGGCATCCAACGGTACTTGGAGCTTGGTTCCTTGTAAAGGAGCTGCAGTTCCTCAAGGCGAACGATTCCCTAATTAAAGTGAGGAAAAAAAGAGTTCCAATATCTCAGGTATATAAAGCCAAAAAATTGAGGAATGTCATACTAACATATATACTAGCATATAAGCATACCAATCTTACCTCTCGAAAGATGAGAAATTCTAGTTTAGGTGAACTTTCAAGAAAATCCGGCAACAATTTCAGCCCATTGAGGCCATCAAAACCCAGCTCTAGATGGACTAAGTTACCAATGCTGTGTTTGGATGAGTTTTTTAGAAATTTTTGAGGAATTTTTTATGAGAGTAATGATTGGAAGTAGAGGTAATGAGTGGAGAGAGATAGAGAGAGAAATGAGAATATTGATTAGAAATAGGAGTAATGACACGATGAGTATAGTTGAGAGAGTGTATAACAAGTATTAAGTTATTGTCCAAAAATAAATGAATGGATAAAAATACGACGAATTAAAAGAAAATAGGCTTAATAAACAAGCTCTAACCGTCTCCTGCACAAATGTAGACACCCCAATCCGGACCTCGAATTAAAAGAGATTACAGGATCTTGTAATTTGAATGGAAAATGGAAAGATTGGATTGAGCACCTACACAGATTGAGCTAATTTTTCGCGTGCCCACTCGGTTTTTTTTTTTTAAAACTATTGAACGGCTCGAATTTTCCATTCAAGATTCGGAGTGGGCCCCACAATACCTTCGGTGTAGAATCGGTAGCCTCCCAGTCAGTGGTTGTAGCAAGGTTCATACTTGACACCCGAGTTATCAAAAGAAATAAGGTTGTAGTGACACAAGTATCAAGTTGAGGAGTCACTTTGAACATGAGCAATTCAAGGGACCTTCAAACTTTTAACTTTTTATTTTTACTTTTATCACTTTATAAGAAACCCACTTTTCCACACAAAAAAAAGTTCAATCATAAATGATACTGTAAATGTTTTGAGATGGAAGTTTGAAGAACTATTTCTCACTCTTCAAATTTGAAGAGAGAGAGAGAGAGAGAGAGAGAGAGAACTACGCCAAAAAGTAGCTACCTTCCTTGAGATGCATTTAACCATCCTAGACAATTCAAAGGCAATTGCCACAATCAACCGCGGCTGAGATTAGGTAGCTTTTTCATCTCCCCTGAAAGCTGAATTTTGGGTGTACCCTTCTTTTTCTTTCCTGTAGTGGCTCGGAGGCGAAACTAAACTTTCAACAAACATAGCAGCGTCATGGCCCCAAATTTTCTTAGTGTTTGGAATGTACCAATCCAATATTTAGTTACCATGGTATGCCAAAATCTTGTCAAAATAGAGCCCCCATTGCAGTAGGCAATACCGTATCACTTATACAACATAACGGAACCATGATATCACCTCCATACAATCCATTAAACGTAGATATAAACAAACTCGTTAAAGCATCCAACTCCAAATCAATTGGCAAAGAGTGGAGAGGCTGTCCAGGCTCATATACTAGTTTTGAAGGAGATATTTAACCGATGTGGGACAAATCCCAATACTCCTCCGCACGTGCGACCCCTGACTCGCACGTAGAGAGATCAACAGAGGATCCGGAACACACGGATCACAATGAAATAAAGTGCAACTATGGCACAAACAAAGGGGAAAAGCCTCCGAAACTCTAGCTCTGATACCATGTTAAAACATTCAACTCCAAACCAATTAGCAAAGAGTGGAGAGGCCGCCCAGGCTCATATACTAGTTTTGGAGGAGATATTTAACCGATGTGGGACAAATCTCAATACTCGTCCAAGATTCCTTTTGGCCGTATTTCTTCATCACTAGTACCTCGATTATATTATATAGATTGCTTATTGTATGCCGAACCAACGAAAGGCATCCATTTAAAACTCCCAACCCAAGTATACTATGATTCTTTGTTCCGTCACCCTTGGGCATCGGCACCTCCGCAAATTCATTCGTCTGTGGAACAAAATAAACAATCAAGTAGTGGTCTGGTGAGAATCCTTCACTCCTTTCTGTCCACAATTTGCTTTTGAAGCTTCCAACCAAAAAGATATGACCTTTTCTGATTACTACCTTGTAGTCATCCGTAGAGGAGTCGTAACAAAGCCCAAAAACAGCAATGAAGCCATAGAGATCGCTCAACGGCTTGTGGGAAAGCACTTTCTTGCAACATCGTGTTAAGGGATTCCATAGGAACAAGTCATCATTACCGTTTAATAGTAACAACCCCTTGCACGAACCCCTAATTTCTTTGATACGTTGAGCAAACTGTAATGGTTTTGGTCTATGGATCTCCATTACCGAACCATCATCATTTATACGGTGCAAGGAAAAATCCGGTTCATTACAATTAGACACGACGATTACATGTTGTCTTTGAACAGAAAGACTGAATTTCAGATTGGATATCAAGAAACACCAACTCTTCGAAACGCACCTGAATCGGAGAAGAGACTTGACTGGTAATTTTGAGAGTATCTGAAGGATTATCTCTTCCGGAACTGGAAATTGATTTTTCGGTTTTGTTTCCGGTTCCTCTGTTCTTCCCTGAACCATCTTAATTATTCCTTGAAAAACTGTTAGACATCATAGTGATACTAGGGTTTTTTCTCGTACTGGACACAGAGTATAAATATAAGGGCCTGCAAGTGCAAGGTTTTAAACTCATAATGGGAAGAGAAAATCTTATTTACGGAGGAGCAGTAAATAAAGTTTATGTAGTGGGCCGAAATATCCGAGGGGTTCAAAGGGTTCAATAAGTTGCATTGTGGACCCATCGTTCAGTTGTCTCAGTTCGTTTAAAGATGAAAAAATGCATCTTGACACGTCACCCCGACCGTTTACCGAACAATAGGTGGACCTGAGGTTGTTCACCGAGCTTCAGCTATTCTTCCGAACGTATGTTTCTGGTTTCGTTCGGTAACGCAACCAGTCTCTCGGTAAGATATCTTCTCCTTCTGGGTTATCAATTGCTCGGCTGAAGAGATTAACGTTCGGTAAGTTCGGGGGATTCCTCGGATGTGTTTGTTGAGAAACGTTCTGGAAGCTCTTGTTGATAAGACCGATGATAAGCACGCTCGCCTCTCTGATATTCAATGGGACATCTCTGCAAGATGTGACATCTCTGACATCGACTCACATGGGCCTACAAATCTTGAAGGGCAGTGTTCATTAAATGCTCCTGACATGTGACGTCATCCGAGCGTAGCAACGGGCGTGAAATGCACCTCCACCTTGTCCAGCACTCCAAACCTGTGCCTATAAATAGAAGAGTATCCCTTCTAGGGCAAGGGTCGAAAAAAATACACTCTCACTCCTTCCTCCTAGAATATTTCTTACCCAACTTCTTTTCCCCTCCTCCACATTTTGACTTGTTCGTCGGACCTTCTACCCGGAGGAACATCCCCCTCCGGTTTGCAAGTACACGGCGTTCCACATCGCTCCCCTATGGATCTATAACAAGAAGGGAAGGTTCAAGAGGTCCAAGGTTAAATCAGCCCCCCCACAGTTTACGGTACTCAATCTCGGCCGTCTAATAGTGTTTTGGACGGCTGAGATTGCGCGAAGCTCCAATGGGAAATTCATATATTTGCGCATGCAAGTTGCAACTGCTAGGGTTTAATTATGCTGGGTGATTTCAAGAGTTGGGTTGGTGACTGGTCCTTGGGCGTGTAATCCGTCCAGATAATTGGCCCATATTTCCAAAAACACCAGTCCAATCTAGAAAATGCACCATTAAAGAGAAGTCCACACTTTAGTACCTAAACTTGTACGTAAATAAAAAGGGTGTTACTCCTTAATGGGAATTAGAGGCAGTTATTTGGATTGGCCCGTAATTTTGTGTAAAAAATGGGCATGGTGGTTGTTCTAAATTGTGGGCCAATAAGTGATCGAAACAGTTTTGTTTTTTAGCTGGGTGATCCTTTGACGAGTCTACTTTTAGTCATAGAGCTATATTTAGACGTTCGCGAATTATTCGAGGCTCGGTTTCGTAAAGTCTCGTTTGAGTTCGATTCATCAACTAAAAGAACCAAACCTAAGCCTCAATTTTAGGCTCGTTTTATAAACAAACCGAACATGAACTTAACAGTATTTGGCTCGATTAGGCTCGCGAATTTAAAGTATATGTATACCATGAAAATTTTATATATGTACATAATGAAAATTTTAGAACTTGTACAACTACTAAAAACTTATTTTTGTATACGTTTTTATCATTCTATACATGTATGACCGTATTTTATGTACATATTTAAATTTTATTTGTAACTTTAAACCTGTATGAGAGCATAAATATCTATTCTAATATATAAAGGGAGAGCACCATTTTGGTGTCTCCCTTCTGTCATGTTTTTTTTTTTCTTCCAAAAATGCCCTCTAAAAAACCATCACAATAAAACTTCCAAAAACAGTTACCACCCACTACATATCCCCCTACTTCACAAACTACACACCTTTCTCTGAAACTCCTTCATCACTAATTCACGAAAACAATACCCAATGTTCGAGTCTCCCCTCTACTTCACAAACTACACACATTTCTCTGAAACTCCTTCATCACTAATTCACGAAAATAATACCCAATGTTCGAGTCTCCCCTCTCATTCTCCATCCACGGCTTGATGGAATACCCAGTGTTTGTTTTTTTCTCGGTAAGAATAGTAGTCATTAAATGTTCACTGAATTGCACCTTTAGTCTTTGTTTGCAACTGTTATTGCCTTTTATTATGTTACATTAATGCCTTCCCATCCGATTAGTAATTTTTGTCCTTTTTCGTTAAAAAAAATGTTACATACACAGGCAATCTCTTTGAATAACTATTTTTGCTTCGTCTACCACAAAAGGATTTAATTAATAGATTAAAATTGGCATGACAAAAGAAAAAAAAAACTAACCAGGGTGTTTTTTTATTTTTTTCTGCTTCTGTTTTATCTATTCTAATCTAATATATAATCAAAGAGTGTCACTTTGGTGTCTCCTTTTCTCATTTTAATTTTTCCACATTCTCCCTTTTTTCTTTTTTTTTTAAATAAGTACTGGATTAGGCAGAATATTTGATACTTTGGAGTGAAAATTTTGATTATTAGGTTGTTTGTTACAAATTTAAAAAGAAAAAGAGACCAAGAGGACGGAGGTTTACATAGTTGTGAAAATAGGCCGACTTGCACATGTTTATCATGCTAATTTACTATATGCATGTTAACTTCATATGGGTTTGTACGAGTTGGGTTCCGTTCGTGGGTACCAAATACACTTAATTTACTTTCTAAATATTTCTTTCTTTTTTTGACTATATGCATGATAACTTCATATGGGTTTGTACGAGTTGGGTTCCGTTTGTGGGTACCAAATACACTTAATTTACTTTCTAAATATTTCTTTTTTTTGGGAAGGACATAACATACTAGAGGCCGGGCACACACGATGCGTATGCAAGTTGAATTTTGTCAAAATATGCACAATACCTTCCCGTTTATTGGTTGATCGAATTTTCAAAAAATTTACCAAAATTCAACTTGCACACGCATCGCGTGTGCCCCGGCCTCTTATAATATTATTAGCTTGTTAAGACTCGTGAAGGAGCTCGAGTAAGACTCAAACCTAAGCAAGCTTGGCACGTCAATTTTTTATTAAGAAATTAATGGATCTGAATATTCTAATATTCAACTCGATTCGACTTGTTTACCTCAAGGTGTTCCATTTGGCTTAATGTGTGAAGGACCAATCCCAACATCCATTTAAGATGAAACAATTTTGTGCATTACCCTATCTTCCAGTACAAATATCGATCCCACTTCTAAGTTTGCGGATCTCACACACAATTGTGTGAAGGGAGAATAATCCTACAAGGCAGGGCCATCAGGGGTGCCAACCGTTCAAAACGGTGCCATGTTTGGCACAAGAAACCACTATCTTTGGTCCCTGCTTGGTGCCCATTAAATGGGCAAGAGGACATTAAATCAAGAGAATATAAAACCAAACATCAGATTCAGCTAATTTTTTTTGCAAGAACTCATAAAAAAAATAGTTTGTAAATAATGAGCGGCTTGAATCATCTTTGTAAGGCCCATTTGAAAATCAACAAATCATTAATTTAAAATTAAGTGTTTCACTACTTCGAATTCTGGAAAAAAAAAAACCCCCTTATTGATAGCAGATTGAGCTAATTTTTTTTATGAACTAATAAAAAAGTATTTTAAGAATAATGAGCAGTATGAATCATCTTTGTGGAACTCAAAATGGGCCTCACAAAAGTTCAATAAATCATTTATATAAAATTTAGTTGGGTCCAACAAAGATGATTATTCTTAAAATGCAAATGCAAAATCCACTTGGTAAACTATAGAGATCGATTTATTTACTTACTTTTTTTTGTTACGAAAGTAGTACTACGAATGTGATTATGCTTCGATTTATCTCTAGAGTGGCTAGATTGACTATGGGATGGCATGGAAAAACAGAGGTCTTTGGTCTTCCAAAGATAAGAGATGCCAATTTTAAGAACTTATTTTCTCAGATAGTTAACGAGGGACATAAGAATTCACGGAGGTCAATAAGGCACACAAAACGACAAGAAGTTAAGCCATTTTCAAAATCAAAACTTGGAAAAATAACGTATTTTCTAAATTCAGGCACGTAATTGTCACAATAGTATTTGTGTATGACGAAGTGTTGTCTTTGCTCAGCGATAATAACCACTAAGAACCAATCAACTTAAGAACTTCCACTTGCTTGTCTCCACTCAAGGCTTAATTTCCATGTACTCTTCCTCTTCTCCGTAGTGGCTGGGAGGCGAAACTAGACTTTCGACAATCGTAGCAGGGTCTATATATCTATTGCCATTAGGGATTGGAAGGGATTGGAAAAATCCCTTGCGATTTTTTATTTAGACCCCACGCCAAAACCCCGTGAATTTTGGGCCCCAAACGGAAACGCAATACCATATCTTTAATATAACACAGTGGAACCAATTTATCCTTCCAATACAAAAGAGTAATCTCTGGTATAATGAACAATCTCGTCCAAGATTCCTTTTCGCCATATTGCTTCATCACCAGTACCTCTATATCATTACACTTGTTGCTTCTACACTAAGCTAAAGAAAGACATCCATTTAAAACTCCCAAACCAACTTTATCCAAACCAAGGATACTATCATACTATTATGTTCTCTTGTTCCGTCACAATCAGGCATCGGCACCTTCACAAATTTATTTGTCTGCAGAACAAAACAAACAATCAAGTTGGTCGCTAGTGAGAATGTATCTTCTCCGATATTGCTTTTAGTAACCAGCCAATGCAAGTGTTCATCGACAAGAGTACTTGACACTATCTCCTTATAGTAAGGGTCGCAATTTTTTGTCCACGATTTGGTTCTGCAACTTCCGACCATACAGGCCATACCGGTTTCACCATCTCTAACCCACGTTACTACCTTGTAGTCATCCGTAGAGGAGTCATAACAAAGCCCAGAAACATCCATTATTGAGCTGTCGGAATATTGTTTCAAAAACTCGATTGAAAGCACCTTCTTGCAACATCCTGTGAACGGATTCCACATGAACAAGTCCTCCCTAGAATTTAATAGTACCAACCCATTACACGAACTCCCAATTCTCAGACATCCAGAAAATTGTAATGGTTTTGGCCTTGGGATCTCCATTATCGAACCATCATCATTTATACAGTGCAAGGAAAACTCAGGTTGATAATAATGAGACGCAACAATTACATGTCGTCTTTGAACAGATAGACTGAATGGTGGATTGGATATTAAGAAACGCCAACGCTTCGAAACGCACCTGAATCGGAGAAGATACCTAATCGGTAACTCCAAGAGTATGCAAAGGATGATCTCTTCGGGAACGTCTGGAAATCAAGATTTTTTGTTCTGTTTCCGTTACCTCTGTTCTTCCTGACTCCATCTTAATCCTTTGAAAAATGATACTGGAAATGACAATGTTGGTAGTGTTTTTTTTTTCTCTACCTAGAAACAGCCCATAAATATAGGAAATGGCTTGTATGTAGTGCAGTCCAAGTAATCGCTATCGTTGGTTACGTTGTCAAAGGTCCAAATTTGTTTTGATACTTTTACCAGTAATAATATTCAAAAGATCCGAACCGTTAATTGTCAATATGAACGGTTCAAATTAAACTGTACACATGGATCCAAAATATAAGGTAGAGGACTTCCGTGAGATATTGAATATTGGTGCATGCAACTGCTTGGGTTTAATCATGATTGGTAGTTTTAAGGCCCATAATAGCCTCTTTGGATTCTAATAGCCCAGTTTATTATTGAGGTTCTTTTGATGGGTCTATTTTTGTAATTACAAGGGAAAATAACGGCACATGACGTGTTTTGATAATTAATACCCACCAAGGCCACCACAAGTCTGCGCCACCAACCAAAATATGGTTGTGTTTGTCCAACCCCAGCACCAGTAAATACGCGTTTTGTTCTTACTACTTACTAAAAGCGTGATCAGCATATGGTCTGTATGGATACTAGGCTTTTCTTTTTTCTTTTTCTCTTTGAGTTTTGATATGGCAGAAATTGAACACTCATCAATCAAGATTCATGTGGAAAACTAATTAAGAAATGTACAACACAAGAGCAAATCAAGAAAGTTATAGGAGTTTCGGATTCAGGGCCAACCTATCAGAAAATAAATTGATTTGATTGAGACCTATTTGGAAGGGTTTAGAAGCTCCAACTTCATTCTTGGCTAAATGATTTATTGAGCTCAGATTCATCTTCATCTTCGTCTTCAGACAAATAGAGAATGTTCTTGGGGTTGGAATCTTTTTTTTCCAAAAACGATTTACCGGATTCGAATTTTCTGCCTTCATTATTTTTTTTTCCTTCTAAAAGTCAGGCTTGGTTCCCTAAAGAGCTTTAGGTTTTTTTAGTTTTGTCCTTATTTAATTTTTTTGGCATTTTATATTTTTTGTGCTAAACTTTTGTGAATTATTGATTGGTCTGGACGAGTGAAATCCGAAAAGTTAAAAAAAAAATTCTTTTACCCTAACATTTTTGGAAATACCCAAGATAAAACTAAAAAAATAATTTTTTAGTTTCCATTTCGTCTCAACAAGACGAAACAATAATCCACAAAAGATTGAAGCAAAATTAACCAACGCGAAAAAAAAATTGAATGTAAACAAAATTCACAAAGTCCAAAAAGACCCTAAAGCTCTTAAAGGAACAAGCCGTCACTATTAGCTTTTCATAGTAATTGTTGGGATAAATTGTTCGTCCTAGCAAGAGAAATCGAAAAAATAAAAAAATATGGACCAAAGTTGTAAAAATACATACTCCCTCCGTCCCTTTTCAAGTGTCCTGCTTCGTAACTCCAACTTATTAAAAAGACATCATCATTATACCTTTCACATCAACTTTTTCCTCCATTTTTCCTACTTACCCATCATCATTACACTTTTACTCACTAACTTTTCAAAATGGAATCTACTTTTAGGGACAAAATAGACAATGCACCAACTTTACAAAATGAACACTTATTCAGGGACAGCCCAAAATGGAATACTAGACTGTAAATAAGGGACTGAGGGAGTATAAAACTGTACTGTAGAGAAAAAAAAATCAATTGTTTGGTGTTTTTTGGTCTTTAGTCAAATTATTTCTTAATTTTTATCATAATTTTTTTACTTTTAGACTTTTCTCATATAACGAGACGGATGATCAATCCGAAAAATAAAGCTTAAATGTAAGAAAAAAATATCAAAATGAAAAATAAACATAAACTTGCCCAAAATGTCCAAGACATTGAGAGAAAAATATTTTGGGCTAGTTGGTCTAAAATCATTTTTTCAGATTTTATTTGAATGGTAATAGAGGCAGGCCGAGCCCAATTCAATCCAATAAGCCCAAGTGGCCCTCTTGAATACCCAATTGTGAAAACCATAGTGTATAGTGATCACACTTTCAAAATTTTGCGGCTAAAAGTAATTTGGTTTGGCCAGAGTAATTCTTTGACTGTCGTGTATAGTAATCATGCTTTCAAAACTTTATGGCAAGGAGTAATTTTTCGCGACCAGGAGTAATTCTGTGCGGCCACGAGTAATTAGTTGCAGCCACGAGTAATTCAATGCGTCAAAGAGTAATTTTTTGCGGCCTGGAAAACAATTCTGCGCGGCCAAATGCAGTTTTAGGCCGCCAAAAGCAATTATGCGCGGCCAAGTGCAATTATACGCGGCCAAGTGCAATTATGCGCGGCCAACTGCAATTCTAAGCGGCCAACTGCAATTATGCGCGGCCAATTGCAATTTTACGCGGCCAATTGCAATTCTATTATGCGCGGCCAAGTGCAATTATACGCGGCCAAGTGCAATTCTTTGTGGCCAAGAACAATTCTGAGCGGTCAAGTGCAATTCTTTGTGGGAAGAAGTAATTCTATGCAGCCACTAGTAATTCCTTGCAGCCACGAGTAATTTTTTTGCAATCAGGAGCTATTTTTTGCGGAAATAATAATTTTTTAAGGCCAGGAGTACGTAGTTCTTTGTGGGCAAGAGTAATTCTTCGACCGTTGTGCATAGTAATCACGCTTTCAAAATTTAGCTAGGAGTCTCAACACATGAGCTTTAATACTTTAATTATAAGCTTCTGAACAAACAAAAGACATGCATGAAATGCTAAGTTCCTTGATAGCTAGGAGTCTCAACACATGACGCGGTTGGGTGGTCCTTCCGGAATATGAAGAGTAAATTTGCAGTTAGTTGCACCCTTCGGAAGACATGAGAAATCATCACTCAAGCTGAAGAAAATGTGGCCAATTCTTTAGTAGTGACAAAAAATTGTCATCCTCTCCAATACCATTGCATTTTCCATCAAATACTTCACGAGGTTCAGCTCTTCTTCTTCATCGCCCCGGAATTCGTGAATTTCAACCGTCTTGAGGCTAAGGAGTAAACATTCAGGCACTGGCATCCCACGGTACTTGGAGCTTGGTTCCTTGTAAAGGAGCTGTAGTTCCTCAAGGCGAACGATTCCCTAATTAAAGTGAGGAAAAAAAGAGTTCCAATATCTCAGGTATATAAAGCAAAAAAATTGAGGAATGTCATACTAACATATATACTAGCATATAAGCATACCAATCTTACCTCTCGAAAGATGAGAAATTCTAGTTTAGGTGAACTTTCAAGAAAATCCGGCAACAATTTCAGCCCATTGAGGCCATCAAAACCCAGCTCTAGATGGACTAAGTTACCAATGCTATGTTTGGATGAGTTTTTTAGAAATTTTTGAGGAATTTTTTATGATAGTAGTGATTGGAAGTAGGGGTAATGAGTGGAGAGAGATAGTGAGAGAAATGAGAATATTGATTAGAAATAGGAGTAATGACATGATGAGTATAGTTGAGAGACTGTATAACAAGTATTAAGTTATTGTCCAAAAATAAATGAATGGATAAAAATACGACGAATTAAAAGAAAATAGGCTTAAAAAACAAGCTCTAACCGTCTCCGGCACAAGTTAAAGAAAAATCGAACAAGAAGCCTTACCTGCAAAGTAGAACCAGATAACGATAGGCGCCTAACATTTGAGAGTTTTCCATATTCCTTTTCTTGCTCTCGAACTGAAAGTCCGAAAGGCTTATGGATGCTCACACGTGCTTCAACTATGGAGGACAGATCACCCGTCGAGATTCTATCTGATGCATGACCAAAAATCTCAAAGTACTCAATGTTTGGAGCATTAAGGATGATCTTGGACTCCAAATTGGTGCTATGTAGATACGATTTCTCTTTTGCACTATAGACTATATATGTAAAGCTTTTCAACAAAGGCCCAGAAACATCAAGAGTCCACGCATAATCCCATCCAACTCTAGTTATCTTCAAGTCCTCTAGGGCAGGGTAACCCGAGAAGAGCCTTTGAATCGAGTCGTCATCCACGTATATAAGGAAGTCGAGAGACAGGGTTTTAAGGTTTTGCAGACAGACAGTACGATGGGGAACATTAATTGAATACGAATCGACCTTGAATCTTCAGAACCAATGATTTTGCAGGCGAAAAGGCTGCTTGGCAAGTCACCGAGCTCAGGGATGAGCAATGCTGGATTCTTCATATTATATTTGGTTTTATACTTGAGGTTCAGCTCGCGAACTTTGCAGGCTATGGCAGTGTGAACCCATGAACGGTAAACCGCAAATTCAATGTTTCCATAATAAGATAACCGGAACCTCTAAATAGATGAATTCTGGCGAAGAAACATCTGTATGTCGATAAAGTTGGTGAATTCGGGCCCTGAGCTGTTTCCCGTAGTTATAATTATTCAAGTCGGAGTCGAGGAAGGGGAGTGAGAGCCAGAGGGACATCCATCTTTTGGCTAAAACGCTGGTTCGAACTGCACACTCCGTGGGAAGGAAAGACGGGATATGGAAAAGGATCTCCTCGATCAGGTAATAATTAAAAATTTATCTCAACTATTCATTGTCAAGATCGATGACCCGTGTGCACCCTATAGGGTGCTTTGCTGGGCCTTGCACTACAGGATTTCCCAATCCAAAATTCAGGCTGGTCCGATATCAGAAGCTATATGATCTATATGATCTGATAACTTTTATTTTGGAGTAAGATTTAAAAAATAAACTGCAAGTCAAATATATCTTGATCAATGTTGTTGCCAATATCCCGATTAATCCAATCGAAGCTAGATGATCTGACAACTTTTGTTTTTGGAGTAATATTTAGAAAATAAACTGCAAGTCAAATTTATCTTGATCAATGTTGTTGCCAGTATCCCAATTAATCTCATTTTTCCATATCAAAATGCTTAGCAATCGCAAGAGTAGTGGAGTGGAGTGCAGTTGGTCTCCCTTACATACTCTCATGCACAGCAGCATATTTTGATTCCCGTGAGCCCCTTACCCCTCACTCAAGTCTCCTAGGACAGTGTAGATTTGGATTAACAAATGGCCAAATAAAAAAAAAATTGCTTAGCAATCTCTAACAAAACACAATTCAGATCATGATTTTTAAATTTCTAGCGGACTCAATCAAGGCGCGCTACAAGTAGTGCTCTTGGAACACATTATGGACCCAGATGAAATTCATGTAATTAGGAAAAATGGAAATAAAAAATCCACTAGGGAAACTTTAGAAATCGATGTATTTACATGAACGTTTTTGTATTACGAAAGTAGAACTAGGAATGTGAGTAGGTTTCGATTGTACTATGGGATGACATGAAAAAACAGAGGTTTTGTCTTCCAAAGAAAAATTCAAGAACCGCACCAATTTTGAGAACTTATTCTCTCAGATAGATAAAACATTTTATACCACAGACAGTATAACCACTTATTCTCTCAGAGGATTCAAAGAGAAAGAGATGTGCTGCAACACAAACCAGAACGGAATTTTTGTGATTTGGGCAATAGAAATATTACTGCAATCACTAACGATTTTTTTATTAAGATCCCACGCCACAATCACGTCAATTTTAGGCCCCGAATGCAGTAGAAATACCATATCCTAACTCTCCTTAAGAAGAATCACTTTAGCAATTCAATCGCTTGCCATTTTGTGCCAATTTGAACAATTTTGCCCCTCCATTGGTTGGGCGCTGCCTTTGGTTGATTGTCCACAATTGTCATTTTACTACTTTTACATTGTGGGGTACGTGGCATGTGGTGTGATAGGGGAAAATATATGGAGTGGTCTTCATTTCCTCTGGTTAGAGAAAAACAGAGAGAGAAAGAGAGGTTTTTGGGCGAGCCACACCTCTCAGTAATCGCCTTCAATCTGGAAAAAAAACCCACTTTGCGTCTCTTTTGTAGCCCAAGATTTCACCCAAGAGTTTCAGGCGATTTCGAATTCGACGGCGATGGAGTTTCAGGAGGTTTTGGACTTTGCCGCCGAAGATCCGGTCGGAGGGGGTCATTGGGAAGTTTGGGTCTCAGAGATTTGATGAAGGTTGTTAAGCTACATACAAAGTTTATGGCGCATCCTTCATCTGTAAGATATTTGAGTTCTTTCATTTCAATAGATGATTTTCGTTCACCTCTGCTTTTACTGAGTGGTTTGCGTTGTTTGGTTCAGTATTTTGTACAGCGCTTTGTTCTTTGGGTTTTCTGATTTTGTAGTTTTTGTGTTTGATTTGTGTTTGGAGACTTATGCAGGCCCTGTGTTTTTAATTTTTCATCTCTTTTCCGGATTCTATATTAGTTGCATGTGTACTTTTGTAACTTTAAGATGGGTCGGCACGTTCTCTAACATGTAGTGTTTTGATGATTTCTCGCATTTTCATTGTTTGGAAATCATGGAGTATCTCTTCGGATTTGCTGCTTTTGTTCCTCTGGTTTTTTGTTTTTTGACTTTTTATTGAGAATAGTTTGTGTCTGTGCTCGATCTGTGCGTGTGGATTCATTTTGGGCTGTTGTTCTTAGTTGGTGATGTTTTCTGTTTTACTGATTTCTGTTGCATGTTCGATTTTGTCGCTTTATTTTGGAACTATAAGACATGGATGTAAAGCTTGGCCTATTCAAGTTGTGGATGCTGTGATGCGGAATGGTTGGCGTGAGTTGCGTACAACTCATGCCATGACAACTAATTATAAGCTTATTGTAACATGTGAGCGGAGGTGGATTTTTAATGCAAGTTGTGGATGTTGTTGCTGAAGAAGATGCACAACTGAATATGGAGTCTAAACCTGCTATTAATAAACTCAAAAAGCTTCCTCGAAGTTCTCTCAAAGTAAGATGATTGCCCTTCATTTTTCTCATAGATACCTTTTTTTGCCCCTTTTTAACTGCAGTTCTTATTTTCATTTCGTGTTTCAATTATTTTGGTGTAGGAAACAGCTTCAACCAGAATTCCTAGATCATGGAGTATTAACCCTTCTGAAAAATTGACTTGAACCCCTTCCAGATGGAAGATTACCAAATATAAACATCCGTGCAGCAATATTGAAGATCTTAACTAACGTATGTCCTCCAGTGGGATATTTGGAATTGCTGTTGTTCCTTTATGGAGATTATGTTGTCACTGATTTGTTGTGTATTTTATGCAGTTTCCAATTGATCTAGAGCATTTCAAGAGAAGAGAACAACTGAAGAAGAGTGGTCTTGAGAAGGTTAGGGTTCAGATTATGTGGCAGTGGTTGCACATCAGTAATGTTTCTGGCCTGTCTGTTAACTGTGAACTATCATTTTTTTGTATGCAGGTTATTATGTTTTTGTCAAAGTCTGACGAGGAGACTACCAACAAAAAACTTGCGAAAGATTTGGTTGATAAATGGGTAATTGATTTTTTACTCTCTCTTCACTTGCATCCATTTATCAATCAGTCTTCACATTCCTCTTTGTAGCTTGAAAAGTTTGCAGTATTTGTATGCCAGAGTACATGGTAGGAAGGTGACAAAATGGCCGGTAAATTTTTTTTCCTCATTGATGCTCACATGAAGATCTGTTCTCCAAGATTTTTACCAAAGCTTATCTTCCGAATTGAAAAAAAGAAGAATGAAAAGAAATTGTAATGTAATGATGTTGATCTAAGTTTTTCTTCGAAAGCCAAAACCATTCCTGTTAGATAATATACAATACCAATCCTCACCTGATGTATGGTCATTCAGTGAATAAACTTCAGAGTTGACTGCTAAAAGGTTTTTCCTTTTCCCATTTGATGTTTGACTGAGCAATGTTGATATGGTTGTTTCCATTTTAAACTACTCTTACATGTAGAATTTCTTGGTTATTTTCTGTAGGCCTGCGAATAAAGCTTCAGGAATGGAGTCTAGAGATGATGATCTTGATTTAGCTGAGTTTTCACAGTAAGTTGTCTTAATTAAATATAATTAGTTTGTGCCAAATTAGGCAGTCAAGTTTGAATATAATTAGTTTGTGCCAAATTAGGCAGTCAAGTTTGATTAGGTATTCGTTTGTTCTGCACCATGGTTTGAATTTGAATGCTGAAATTTTTGAGGGAAATACAGGGAAAGAAAGTCTTGGCAGTCCTCTTCCAGACAACATGCTTCTAGGCCTGAAGCCATGCCACTGGATTTCTTAGCTCGCCCTCAATCTAAAATAGATCCTGGTGAAATTAGGGCCCGTGCTAAACAGGTTATTCATGATCAGCGCCGTCTGAAGGTTGGTTTCCCTTTCCCTCTATTGCTTACCTAGAATTGATCCAGCTGCCAAAATTTTAAGTTACAGGATTTATGTGTCTCATTGAAATTTGATCTGTGGGCATGCAAGTTGCTGATCATTGAAAGACAGTGCAAGTTTTATGTTTGTTTCATGCTTGAAGTGCTCTCTTGCCTTCTCAAATTGCTCACTTGCGAAATATTTTAGCAACAGTCATATTTGGTTTGCATAGTTTTTGAAATACTTACTAACTGTGCTATTATAGTATCCATACACTATCACTCTACAATCAGCTACCCTTAACCTTACTTTCAAACTCTTCCTATGCAAACACAGTACCTAAATGTCCAAGGCACAACAAAGGTCACCGATTTCGCGCAAAGCTTTTACTACCTGGCTTGCTCAATCTGCAAGAGAGCAACAAATGCATACGGAAATGTAGACTTTTGGTGCAACTACTGTGCTAAAAAAGTACCAGCCCTGATAAAGTAAAAAACCTTCTCCCCTACCTTCATGCAATTTGTAATTCAGAACAGAAACCACACCATCCCTACACAACTAAATAAATCTTCCCAATTTGCAGGATCAAATTCAATATCCAGATCACAGACGCAACTGGAAGCATCGACGCAACAGTCTTTTCAGAAGTTGCAGCAGAAGCCTACATCATTACACCAGCAAATGCAATAGATGTAAGAAAAACCACTTCATTCACACAGAACTCAAACACTCTACATTTAAAAAAAAAAAACCTAACTAACTACTAAATGCAGGAAAAACTTGCTCTCTCAGTGCTTCATAAACTAGGCGAACCAAGGAAATGCATCATGATATTGAAGGCTTACATGCACAACTATGCAAGGTGCAGCCAAATAAATTTCAACGTGCACTCCATGTCTGCCGAAAACCTCTCAGAACCAACAAACTGTTCAGAAGAACTTCTTGCTTTGCCTCCAAACACTCCAAATAAAAAAAGCAAGGAAGGGGAGCACGAATCAAGCAGCTCAACCTCCGCCCAGCAATCAACACCCCAGTAGACAACAGCCCAACAAAATACACTCCAACAACATAAGAAACTTCCAACAGCCCCAGTAGGAACAAATAATCAGCATCCATAAGCTGCAGAACTTTGAAAGCTTTTGGCACGAAAAAATCCCCTTCAAAAGACTTTTGCTTGATCTAACTTGCACGAACTCTGCCTTTTGCAGTTGTATAAAAAAACTTGTAGCCACAATCGTGCAATTAGCAACCAAATACAGCAACATATCTAAACCATGACTGGTACATGTAACTTTTGCTATGATCAAATACTTGGTCAAATTAATGCATATAACTTCTGCTACGAGCAACTACATCCAGAATATTAAGAGCGACCACAAAAAGATCAACACAACGGGCATGACGGGCGTGCTTTGCACGCCGCCATGCATCTAGTCTTTAATACAACACAGTGGAACCAATTTACCTTCGAAACATCCACCAATAAACTCGGGTATAATGAACAAACTCGTCCAAGATTCCTTTTCACCATATTGCTTCATCACCAGTACCTCTATATCATAAAACATCTTGTTGTTTCTACACCGAACTAATGGAAGGCATCCATTTAAAGCTCCCAAACCAACTTTATTCAAACTCCCAATCCGATCAAAAAAACCTTTATTGAAACCGAGTTCATCTGTATGTTCTCTTGTTCAGTCACACTCAGGCATGGGCACCTTCACAAATTTATTTGTTTGCGGAACAAAACAAACAATGAAGTTGGTCGCTAGTGAGAATGGATCTTCTCTGATATTGCTTTCAGTAACCGGCCAACGAAGGCGTTCATTGACAAGAGCACATGACACTATTTTTCCAGAGTAAGGGAAGCAAATTTGTGTGCACGATTTGGTTCTGCAACTTCCGACCATACAGACCCTATCGGTTTCACCATCTCTAGACCACGGCACAACGTTTCTAATATATAATCAAGTTCATTGGGAGCATGTTGTCTAGTCGTTCCATACCCTACTTTTGTAGCGCACCCAAATGAAGCTTTTTAGGACTTTATCATTCAGTTCTGAATTTTTAATTTTGAAGAGGTCATCAAGAATTTTGTTGTGGTAAAATTCAGACCGGTCCGATATCAGAAGCTATATACATGATTTGACAACTTTTGTTTTGGGAGTAATATTTACAAAATAAACTGCAAGTCAAATTTATCTTGATCGATGTTGTTGCCAGTATCCTGATTAATCTCATTTTTTCCATATCTAAAATGCTTAGCAATCGCAAGTGAAGTGGAGTGTAGTTGGTCTCCCTTACATACTCCAATGCACATGGGCAGGGTTCGACCCCCGTAAGTTCCCTCTCCCTCCCCAAGTTTTCTAGGATAGTGTAGATTAGGATTAACAAATGACAAAAAAAAAATGCTTAGCAATCTCTAACAAAACCCAATTCAGATCTTGATTTTTTAAATTTCGAGAGGACTGAATCAAGGCGCACTACAAGTATTGCTCTTGGAAGACATTACATGGACCCAGATGAAATTCATTTGTTTACTTACTTTTTGTGCTACGAAAGTAGTACTACGATAGATAAAAACATCAATTGTTTGATGTTTTTTCGTCTTTAGTCAAATTATTTCTTAGTTTTTATCATTTTTTTTTTTTAAGTTCAGACTTTTCTCGTATATCGAGATGGATGATCAATCCGAAAAATAAAGCTTAAATGTAAGAAAAAAATATCAAAATGAAAAATAAATATAAACTCGCCCAAAATGTCCAAGACATTGAGAGAAAAATATTTTGGGCAAGTTTGCCTAAAAGCATTTTTTCAGATTTTATTTGAATGGTAATAGAGGCAGGCCGAGCCCAATCCAATCCAATAAGCCCAAATGGCCCTCTTGAATACCCAATTGCGAAAACCATAGTGTATAGTGATCACGCATTCAAAATTTTGAGTAATTTGGTTCGGCCAGAGTAATTCTTTGACTGTCGTGTATAGTAATCATGCTTTCAAAACTTTACGACAAGGAGTAATTCTTCGTGATCAGGAGTAATTATGTGCAACCACGAGTAATTCGTTGCAGCCACGAGTAATTCAATGCGTCCAAGAGTAATTTTTTGAGGCCAGGAAAACAATTCTGTGCGGCCAAGTGCAATTCTGGGCGGCCAAAAGCAATTATGCGCGGCCAAGTGCAATTATACGCGGCCAAGTGCAATTATGCGCGGCTAAGTGCAATTTTGCGCGGCCAACTGCAATTTTACGCGGCCAACTGCAATTATGCGCGGCCAAATGCAATTCTAAGCGGCCAAGTGCAATTATGCGCGGCCAACTGCAATTATGCGCGGCCAACTGCAATTCTAAGCGGCCAAGGGCAATTATGTGTGGCCAATTACAATATTACGCGGCCAATTGCAATTATGCGCGGCCAAGTGCAATTCTTTGTGGCCAAGAACAATTCTGAGCGGTCAAGTGCAATTCTTTGTGGGAAGAAGTAATTCTATGTAGCCACTAGTAATTCCTTGCAGCCACGAGTAATTTTTTGCAGTCAGGAGCTATTTTTTGCGGAAATAATAATTCTTTAAGGCCAGGAGTACGTAGTTCTTTCTGGGCAAGAGTAATTCTTCGACCGTTGTGCATAGTAATCACGCTTTCAAAATTTAGCTAGGAGTCTCAACACATGAGCTTTAATACTTTAATTATAAGCTTCTGAACAAACAAAAGACATGCATGAAATGCTAAGTTCCTTGATAGCTAGGAGTCTCAACACATGACGCGGTTGGGTGGTCCTTCCGGAATATGAAGAGTAAATTTGCAGTTAGTTGCACCCTTCGGAAGACATGAGAAATCATCACTCAAGCTGAAGAAAATGTGGCCAATTCTTTAGTAGTGACAAAAAATTGTCATCCTCTCCAATACCATTGCATTTTCCAACAAGTACTTCACGAGGTTCAGCTCTTCTTCTTCATCGCCCCGGAATTCGTGAATTTCAACCGTCTTGAGGCTAAGAAGTAAAGATTCAGTCACTGGCATCCAACGGTACTTGGAGCTTGGTTCCTTGTAAAGGAGCTGCAGTTCCTCAAGGCGAACTTTCATATTCCTAACATATATACTAGCATATAAGTATACCAATCTTACCTCTTGAAAGATGAGAAATTCTAGTTTAGGTGAACTTTCAAGAAAATCCAGCAACAATTTCAGCCCATTGAGGCCATCAAAACCCAGCTCTAGATGGACTAAGTTACCAATGCTGTGTTTGGATGAGTTTTTTTAGAAATTTTTGAGGAATTTTTTATGAGAGTAATGATTGGAAGTAGGGGTAATGAGTGGAGAGAGATAGAGAGAGAAATGAGAATATTGATTAGAAATAGGAGTAATGACATGATGAATATAGTTGAGAGACTGTATAACAAGTATTAAGTTATTGTCCAAAAATAAATGAATAGATAAAAATACGACGAATTAAAAGAAAATAGGCTTAAAGAACAAGCTCTAAGCGTCTCCTGCACAAATTAAAGAAAAATCGAACAAGAAGCCTTACCTGCAAAGTAGAACCAGATAACGATAGGCGCCTAACATTTGAGAGTTTTCCATATTCTTTTTCTTGCTCTTGAACTGAAGTCTGAAAGGCTTATGGATGCTCACACGTGCTTCAACTATGGAGGACAGATCACTCGTCGAGATTCTATCTGATGCATGATCGGAAATCTCAAAGTACTCAATGTTTGGAGCATTAAGGATGATCTTGGACTCCAAATTGGTGCTATGTAGATACGATTTCTCTTTTGCACTATAGACTATATATGTAAACCATTTCAACAAAGGCCCAGAAACATCAGGAGTCCACGCATAATCCCATCCAACTCTAGTTATCTTCAAGTCCTCGAGGGCAGGGCAACCCGAGAAGAGCCTTTGAACCGAGTCGTCATCACGTACATAAGGAAGTCGAGAGACAGGGTTTTAAGGTTTTGCAGGCAGACAGTACAATGGGGAACATTAATTGAACACGAATCGACCCTGAATCTTCAGAACCAATGGTTTTGCAAGCGAAAAGGCTGCTTGGCAAGTCACCGAGCTCAGGGATGGGCAATGCAGGATTCTTCATATTATATTTGGTTTTATACTTGAGGTTCAGCTCGCGAACTTTGCAGGCTATGGCAGTGAACGGTAATCCGCAAATTCAATGTTTCCATAATAAGATAACCGGAACCTCTGAATAGATGAATTTCGGTGAAGAAACATCTGTATGTCGATAAAGTTGGTGAATTCGGTCTTGAGCTGTTTCCCGTAGTTATAACTATTCAAGTCGGAGTCGAGGAAGGGGAGTGAGAGCCAGAGGGACATCTATCTTTTGGCTAAAACGCTGGTTCGAACTGCATACTCCGTGGGAAGGAAAGACGGTATATGGAAAAGGATCTCCTCGATCAGGTAATAATTAAAAATTATATCTCAACTATTCATTGTCAAGATCGACGACCCGTGTGCAACCTATAGGGTGCTTTGCAGGGCCTTGCACTACAGGATTTCCCAATCCAAAATTCAGGCTGGTCCGATATTAGAAGCTATATGATCTTATAACTTTTATTTGGAGTAAGATTTAAAAAATAAACTGCAAGTCAAATTTATCTTGATCAATGTTGTTGCCAATATCCCGATTAATCCAATCGAAGCTAGATGATCCGACAACTTTTGTTTTTGGAGTAATATTTAGAAAATAAACTGCAAGTCAAATTTATCTTGATTAATCTTATTTTTCCATATCTAAAATGCTTAGCAATCGCAAGTGTAGTGGAGTGGAGTGCAGATAGTCTCCCTTACATACTCTCATGCACAACAGCATATTTCGATTCCCGTGAGCCCCTTCCCCCTCACTCAAGTCTCCTAGGACAGTGTAGATTTGGATTAACAAATGGCCAAATAAAAAAATAATTTGCTTAGCAATCTCTAACAAAACACAATTCAGATCATGATTTTTAAATTTCTAGCGGACTCAATCAAGGCGCGCTACAAGCAGTGCTCTTGGAACGCATTATGGACCCAGATGAAATTCATGTAATTAGGAAAAATGGAAATAAAAAATCCACTAGGGAAACTATAGAAATCGATGTATTTACATTAACTTTTTTGTATTACGAAAGTAGAACTAGGAATGTGAGTAGGTTTCGATTGTATTATGGGATGACATGAGAAAACAGAGGTTTTGTCTTCCAAAAGAAAAATTCCAGAACCGCACCAATTTTGAGAACTTAATAGAGTCCCACATTGCTTTGGAGTGGAATGGGTGATCACTTAATAACATCTGGGACCTCTCTACTCATTGCCAATTGGCTTTGAGATGGATATAAAGTTTCTACATGGTATCAGAGCGGGGCCCGTTCCATCCCATATTTTATAAAATTCACAATCCACACCCCGCGATGACAGACCAGCAAAAAGGCTGCACGATGATAGGACCCAAACGCGGCTGCACGTGAGGGGGGATGTTAAGGAAATAGAGTCCCACATTGCTTGGGAGTGGAATGAGTGATCACTTAATAACATCTGGGACCTCTCTACCCATTGCCAATTGGTTTTGAAATGGATATAAAGTTTCCACAATTCTCTCAGATAGATAAAACATTTTATACCACAGACAGTATAAGCACTTATTCTCTCAGAGAATTCAAAGAGAAAGAGATGTACTGCAACACAAACCAGAATGGAATTTTTGTGATTTGGGCTACATAAATATTACTCCAATCACTAACGATTTTTTATTAAGATCCCACGCCACAATCACGTCAATTTTGGGCCCCGAACGCAATAGCAATACCATATCTATATAATATGACAGGGAAATGTTTGAATCCAAAAGACAACCAACGGTTCAGAATTATACCCTGCATAAATCTACACCCTCCATTCTACAATGGCAAGCCCGTAAATACTTCACATTTTTTGAGCATCTCCCAAACACACCTTCCCGTGCCTAATTTGGAAATTTGATTTTCCCATCTCTCTCTCTCTCTCTCTCTCTCTCTCTCTCTCTCTCTCTCTCTCTCAAATAGGTTACATTTATTCAGAATGATTTTTTTTTTTGGATCAACATTTGGTGCATGATTACCGTAACGACAAAGCAAAATTTGGTGGATGATTTCCTCATATTCTAATGAGATTTGGTCTCTCTTCTTTCCTTCTCGATCATCCCTAACAATCCAACGGCCATGATTTCTTTTAGGATTTGAAATCTCACCCAAACACTAAATATGGATAGTTTGCCGCCATTAAGCCATCAATTATGGACACAGCCAAAAAAAAGAAGAAGAAGAAGAAGCGGTAGATCAGTTTTTTTTTCTCTCATTTCAAACACACTTAATTCACGCTTCTCTCTCTCTATTCAAAGAATATGCAGTGCGAAAGCTCATTTCTTCAATCCCCAACCACTCTCCGATTTTTTGTTTTATTTTTTGTATTTTCAGAGTATAATCATCGAATGTTCAAAGTCTTTCAGACAAATAGAAAAGAAGATTGCAAATCTGAAAATGGTAGTTTCAAATTTCTCCCCTCTCTCTTCTATTTTGTTTCTATTTTGTTTCTTTTTTCTGATTTTTGCTTTCTGTGTTTTCGATTTGGAACTAAAAACAGGGTCAATCAGTGAAACCCATATCGAGCCCGGTCCCCGATGAGTGGTTCCCAACCCTAGCCGTCTTGATGCTCGCGATTGGCCTCATCGTCACTGCTTCTTTCTTCATGTAATTAGCCATCTCAATCCTAGCTATTTCACAAAGACTCATTAATTGGGCTTGGATGATAAAGAACTTGATTTTATGTTTGGGTATTGGCCAATATGAAGAATTAAAGAGTAGTCATTCACTCACCAATCGAATAATTGATTGTGGTTGACGAAAGTGAAATTTAGAAACTGTTTTTCATTTGTGGAGTTTTTCTAAATCAATTTTCAAATTAGCATATCGGTACATATACGTAAATGAGCTTTTCTTTTTCGCTAGCAAAGGGAAGCCAACACATGTGGGCAATGGAGTGCCGTTCAAAAAAAAAAGTGGGCAATGGAGTATCAAACCAGGTACAAACTGGGCTTCTCTTTTTCCCCACTTTAGCTGTATTTGTATTGTCTTTAAAATGCTAGCATTTGAGAACAATTTACGACTCAATTTTTCTCTATTGAATTTTCCTTTTATGGGTTAGTTTACTAAAGCTTTTTGATGGAGAGTAATCACATGTGCTCTAAAACTTCACTGAGACAACAATAAGACCATGAAGATCAGCGATTTTGAACCCGTCTCATCCTCTATTTTGATAGTTTGATTCACTTTGTTACCTATTAATTAATGGTTAGTTTTTGACAATTTAATTTGGCTTTTTTTCATTGATAGTAGGGATGAGAGCTGTGTTTGTGGAAGACCATATTAAGTTCGACATTAGTTGTGTTTGTGGATAGACTTTCCTAGGGAGAAAATCTTAGTGTGTTCTTTTTATATATCTACTCGAGACATGCATTTTTGTTGTTATGTATTATTTTTTATTTGAATTGGTGTTTGGATGATGTTTTTTATTTTATCAAAGTTTTATGCGTTTGAGTTGTGCATGCAGAAGTTAGGGATTGGAAAATTATTTGCTCTTTACTTGCCGATTGAAGTTAAACAGGTCAATAAATATATTTGGGTTATTGTTTTCCGCAAAATTGAATTCATTGGGCAGGGGTTGATATAGTATTAGGTTCAATGTCCAGTATTTATTTGTGTGTACTGATCGTTGCACCGTGCCTTCAGGCACGGGCATTCGCTAGTCTTTAATACAACACAGTGGAACCAATTTACCTTCGAAACATCCACCAATAAACTCGGGTATAATGAACAAACTCGTCCAAGATTCCTTTTCACCATATTGCTTCATCACCAGTACCTCTATATCATAAAACATCTTGTTATTTCTACACCGAACTAATGAAAGGCATCCATTTAAAGCTCCCAAACCAACTTTATTCAAACTCCCAAGCCGATCAAAAAAACCTTTATTGAAACCAAGTTAATCTGTATGTTCTCTTGTTCAGTCACACTCAGGCATGGGCACCTTCACAAATTTATTTGTTTGCGGAACAAAACAAACAATCAAGTTGGTCGCTAGTGAGAATGGATCTTCTCTGATATTGCTTTCAGTAACCGGCCAACGAAGGCGTTCATTGACAAGAGCACATGACACTATTTTTCTAGAGAAAGGGAAGCAAATTTGTGTGCACGATTTGGTTCTGCAACTTCCGACCATACACAGTGCCGGCTCTGAGTTTTTTGGGGCCGGATGCGAACTTTATATTTGAGGCCCATTATATAATACACAAAAAAAAAAAAAAGACTAGGAGAATTAAAAACAATGATAACACAAAACTCAATAATCATTATATACTTTAATCATTATAAAAACAATGATAACACAAAAATTAGGCCCTCAAGTTTAATGAATATTATAGATGTATACCTATCCCTAAGGGTACAAAATATATAGGGGCCCACAAAATTCGTGAAAATTTGGGGGCCAGATGCGGCCGCATCACTGGCGTATGTCCAAAGCCGGCTCTGACCATACAGACCCTACCGGTTTCACCATCTCTAGACCACGGCACAACGTTTCTAATATATAATCAAGTTCATTGGGAGCATGTTGTCTAGTCGTTCCATACCCTACTTTTGTAGCGCACCCAAATGAAGCTTTTTAAGACCTTATCATTCTGTTCTGAATTTTTAATTTTGAAGAGGTCATCAAGAATTTTGTTGTGGTAAAATTCAGACCGGTCCGATATCAGAAGCTATATATATGATTTGACAACTTTTGTTTTGGGAGTAATATTTACAAAATAAACTGCAAGTCAAATTTATCTTGATCGATGTTGTTGCCAGTATCCTGATTAATCTCATTTTTTCAATATCTAAAATGCTTAGCAAACGCAATTGAAGTGGAGTGCAGTTGGTCTCCCTTACATACTCCAATGCACATGGGCAGGGTTCGACCCCCGTAAGTTCCCTCTCCCTCCCCAAGTTTTCTAGGATAGTGTAGATTAGGATTAACGAATGACAAAAAAAAATACTTAGCAATCTCTAACAAAACCCAATTCAGATCTTGATTTTTTAAATTTCGAGAGGACTCAATCAAGGCGCACTACAAGTATTGCTCTTGGAAGACATTACATGGACGTCACAGATGAAATTCATTTATTTACTTACTTTTTGTGCTACGAAAGTAGTACTACTATAGATAAAAACATCCATTGTTTGATGTTTTTTCGTCTTTAGACAAATTATTTTTTATTTTTTATCATAATTTTTTTTTTACTTTCAGAGTAATTCTTTGACTGTCGTGTATAGTAATCACGCTTTCAAAACTTTACGGCAAGGAGTAATTCTTCACGACCAGGAGTAATTCTGTGCGGCCACGATTAATTCAATGCGTCCAAGAGTAATTTTTTGCGGCCTGGAAAACAATTCTGTGCGGCCAAATGCAATTTTGTGCGGCCAAGTGCAATTATACGTGGCCAACTGCAATTATAAGCGGCCAAGTGCAATTCTGCGCGGGCTAGTGCAATTTTACGCGGCCAAGTGCAATTATGAGCGGCCAAGTGCAATTTTACGCGGCCAATTGCAATTCTAAGCGGCCAAGTGCAATTATGAGCGGCCAAGTGCAATTTTACGCGGCCAATTGCAATTCTATGCGCGTTCAAGTGCTATTATACGCGGCCAAGTGCAATTATACGCAGCCAAGTGCAACTCTTTGTGGCCAAGAACAATTCTGAGCGGTCAAGTGCAATTCTTTGTGGGAAGAAGTAATTCTATGCAGCCACTAGTAATTCGTTGCAGCCACGAGTAATTTTTTGCAGTCAGGAGCAATTTTTTGCGGAAAAAATAATTCTGTAAGGCCAGGAGTAGTTCTTTATGGGCAAGAGAAATTCTTCGTGGCCAGAATTCTTCGACCGTTGTGCATAGTAATCACGCTTTCAAAATTTAGCTTGGAGTCTCAACACATGAGCTTTAATACTTTAATTATAAGTTTCTGAACAAACAAAAGACATGCATGAAATGCTAAGTTTCTTGATAGCTAGGAGTCTCAACACATGACGCGGTTAGATGGTCCTTCCGGAATATGAAGAGTAAATTTGCAGTTAGTTGCACCCTTCGGAAGACATGAGAAATCATCACTCAAGCTGAAGAGAATGTGGCCAATTCTTTAGTAGTGACAAAAAATTGTCATCCTCTCCAATACCATTGCATTTTCCAACAAGTACTTCACGAGGTTCAGCTCTTCTTCTTCATCGCCCTGGAATTCGTGAATTTCAACCATCTTGAGGCTAAGAAGTAAACATTCAGGCACTGGCATCCAACGGTACTTGGAGCTTGGTTCCTTGTAAAGGAGCTGTAGTTCTTTAAGGCAAACGATTCCCTAATTAAAGTGAGGAAAAAAAGAGTTCCAATATCTCAGGTATATAAAGCAAAAAAATGAGGAATGTCATACTAACATATATACTAGCATATAAGCATACCAATCTTACCTCTCGAAAGATGAGAAATTCTAGTTTAGGTGAACTTTCAAGAAAATCCGGCAACAATTTCAGCCCATTGAGGCCATCAAAACCCAGCTCTAGATGGACTAAGTTACCAATGCTGTGTTTGGATGAGTTTTTTAGAAATTTTTGATGAATTTTTTATGAGAGTAATGATTGGAAGTAGGGGTAATGAGTGGAGAGAGATAGACAGAGAAATGAGAATATTGATTAGAAATAGGAGTAATGACATGATGAGTATAATTGAGAGACTGTACAACAAGTATTAAGTTATTGTCCAAAAATAAATGAATAGATAACAATACAACGAATTAAAAGAAAATAGGCTTAAAGAACAAGCTCTAAGCGTCTCCTGCACAAATTAAAGAAAAATCGAACAAGAAGCCTTACCTGCAAAGTAGAACCAGATAACGATAGTCGCCTAACATTTGAGAGTTTTCCATATTCCTTTTCTTGCTCTCAAACTGAAGTCCGAAAGGCTTATGGATGCTCACACGTGTTTCAACTATGGAGGACAGATCACTCGTCGAGATTCTATCTAATCCATGATCGGAAATCTCAAAGTACTCAATGTTTGGAGCATTAAAGATGATCTTGGACTCCAAATTGGTGCTATGTAGATACGATTTCTCTTTTGCACTATAGACTATATATGTAAACCTTTTCAACGAAGGCCCAGAAACATCAAGAGTCCACACATAATCCCATCCAACTCTAGTTATCTTCAAGTCCTCGAGGGCAGGGCAACCCGAGAAGAGCCTTTGAATCGAGTCGTCATCCACGTATATAAGGAAGTCAAGAGACAGGGTTTTAAGGTTTTGCAGGCAGACAGTACGATGGGGAACATTAATTGAACACGAATCTACCCAGATTCTTCAGAACCAATGGTTTTGCAAGCGAAAAGGCTGCTTGGCAAGTCACCGAGCTCAGGGATGGGCAATGCCGCTCAGAATTGTTCTTGGCCACAAAGAATTGCACTTGGCCGCGTATAATTGCACTTGGACGCGAATAATTGCACTTGGCTGCGCATAATTGCAATTGGCGGCGTACACTTGCATTTTGGCGCATATAATTGCACTTGGCCGCTTGGAATTGCATTTGGCCGCGTAAAATTGCACTTGACCGCGCATAATTGCAGTTGGCCGCTTAGAATTGCAGTTGGCCGCGCAAAATTACACTTGGCCGCGTATAATTGCAGTTGGCCGCTTAGAATTGCAGTTGGCCGCGCATAATTGCACTTGGCCGCGTATAATTGCACTTGGCCGCGCAGAATTGCTTTTGGCCGCCCAGAATTGCACTTGGCCGCACAGAATTGTTTTCCTGGCCTCAAAAAATTACTCTTGGACGCATTGAATTACTCGTGGCTGCAACGAATTACTCGTGGTTGCACATAATTACTCCTGATCACGAAGAATTACTCCTTGTCGTAAAGTTTTGAAAGCATGATTACTATACACGACAGTCAAAGAATTACTCTGGCCGAACCAAATTACTTTTAGCCACAAAATTTTGAAAGCGTGATCACTATACACTATGGTTTTCGCAATTGGGTATTCAAGAGGGCCATTTGGGCTTATCGGATTGAATTGGGCTCGGCCTGCCTCTATTACCATTCAAATAAAATCTGAAAAAATGCTTTTAGACAAACTGGCACAAAATATTTTTCTCTCAATGTCTTGGACATTTTGGGCGTGTTTATGTTTATTTTTCATTTTGATATTTTTTTCTTACATTTAAGCTTTATTTTTCGGATTGATCATCCGTCTCGATATATGAGAAAAGTCTGAAAGTGAAAAAAAAATTATGATAAAAACTAAGAAATAATTTGACTAAAGACGAAAAAACATTAAACAATTGATGTTTTTATCTATCGTAGTACTACTTTCGTAGCACAAAAAGTAAGTAAATAAATGAATTTCATCTGGGTCCATGTAATGTCTTCCAAGAGCAATACTTGTAGTGCGCCTTGATTGAGTCCTCTCGAAATTTAAAAAATCAAGATCTGAATTGGGTTTTGTTAGAGATTGCTAAGCATTTTTTTTTTGTCATTCGTTAATCCTAATCTACACTATCCTAGGAAACTTGGGAAGGGAGAGGGAACTTACGGGGGTCGAACCCTGCCCATGTGCATTGGAGTATGTAAGGTAGACCAACTGCACTCCACTTCACTTGCGATTGCTAAGCATTTTAGATATGGAAAAAATGAGATTAATCAGGATACTGGCAACAACATCGATCAAGATAAATTTTACTTGCAGTTTATTTTGTAAATATTACTCCCAAAACAAAAGTTGTCAAATCATATATATAGCTTCTGATATCGAACCGGTCTGAATTTTACCACAACAAAATTCTTGAAGACCTCTTCAAAATTAAAAATTCAGAACAGAATGATAAGGTCTTAAAAAGCTTCATTTGGGTGCGCTACAAAAGTAGGGTATGGAACGACTAGACAACATGCTCCCAATGAACTTGATTATATATTAGAAATGTTGTGCCGTGGTCTAGAGATGGTGAAACCGGTAGGGTCTGTATGGTCGGAAGTTGCAGAACCAAATCGTGCACACAAATTTGCTTCCCTTACTCTAGAAAAATAGTGTCATGTGCTCTTGTCAATGAACGCTTGCATTGGCCGGTTACTGAAAGCAATATCAGAGAAGATCCATTCTCACTAGCGACCAACTTGGTTGTTTGTTTTGTTCCGCAGACAAATAAATTTGTGAAGGTGCCCATGCCTGAGTGTGACTGAACAAGAGAACATACAGATGAACTTGGTTTCAATAAAGGTTTTTTTGATCGGCTTGGGAGTCTGAATAAAGTTGGTTTGGGAGCTTTAAATGGATGCCTTTCATTAGTTCGTGTAGAAACAACAAGATGTTTTATGATATAGAGGTACTGGTGATGAAGCAATATGGTGAAAAGGAATCTTGGACGAGTTTGTTCATTATACCCGAGTTTATTGGTGGATGTTTCGAAGGTAAATTGGTTCCACTGTGTTGTATTAAAGATATGGTATTGCTATTGCATTCGGGGCCCAAAATTGACGTGATTGTGGCGTGGGATCTTAATAAAAAATCGTTAGTGATTGGATTAATATTTCTATTGCCCAAATCACAAAAATTCCGTTTTGGTTTGTGTTGCAGCACATCACTTTCTCTTTGAATTCTCTGAGAGAATAAGTGCTTATACTGTCTGTGGTATAAAATGTTTTATCTATCTGTGAGAATAAGTTCTCAAAATTGGTGCGGTTCTTGAATTTTTCTTTGGAAGACAAAACCTCTGTTTTTTCATGTCATCCTATAGTACAATCGAAACCTACTCACATTCCTAGTTCTGCTTTCGTAATACAAAAAAATTAATGTAAATACATCGATTTCTAAAGTTTCCCTAGTGGATTTTTTATTTCCATTTTTCCTAAATTTCATCTGGGTCCATAATGTGTTCCAAGAGCACTACTTGTAGCGCGCCTTGATTGTGTCCGCTAGAAATTTAAAATCATGATCTGAATTGTGTTTTGTTAGAGATTGCTAAGCAAATTTTTTTTTTTTTGGCCATTTGTTAATCCTAATCTACACTATCCTAGGAGACTTGAGTGAGGGGGAAGGGGCTCACGGGAATCGAAATATGCTGCTGTGCATGAGAGTATGTAAGGGAGACCAACTGCACTCCACTCCACTACACTTGCGATTGCTAAGCATTTTAGATATGGAAAAAATGAGATTAATTGGGATACTGCATGGCAACAACATTGATCAAGATAAATTTGACGTGCAGTTTATTTTCTAAATATTACTCCAAAAACAAAAGTTGTCAGATCATCTGGCTTCGATTGGATTAATTGGGATATTGGCAACAACATCGATCAAGATAAATTTGACTTGCAGTTTATTTTTTATATCTTACTCCAAAATAAAAGTTATCAGATCATATAGATCATATAGCTTCTGATATCGGACCAGCCTGAATTTTGGATTGGGAAATCCTGTAGTGCAAGACCCTGCAAAGCACCCTATAGGGTGCACACGGATCATCGATCTTGACAATGAATAGTTGAGATATAATTTTTAATTATTACCTGATCGAGGAGATCCTTTTCCATATCTCGTCTTTCCTTCCCACGGAGTATGCAGTTCGAACCAGCGTTTTTGCCAAAAGATGGATGTCCCTCTGGCTCTCACTCCCCTTGACTCCGACTTGAATAGTTATAACTACGGGAAACAGCTCAAGGCCGAATTCACCAACTTTATCGACATACAGATGTTTCTTCGCCGGAATTCATCTATTCAGAGGTTCCGGTTATCTTATTATGGAAACATTGAATTTGCGGTTTACCGTTCATGGGTTCACACTGCCATAGCCTGCAAAGTTCGCGAGCTGAACCTCAAGTATAAAACCAAATATAATATGACGATGATGTGGCCGTGGCTGACTAACATTCACAGATGCCGTGGTTGTTGTCGGAGACTTGGACGAGTTTGAGGCCGTCGTCCTTCACTTCTCTGCTAAATCACTTCTCCGGCAGCGATTCGGTTACAACAGACATGTCCAATTCGGTTCTCGAGAAGACGATAACGTGGTTGTGGCCGACTAACATACACAGATGCCGTGGCCGTCGTCGAAGACGATTAGCGATGAGGATGACGGTGGTGAAGACGACTATGAAGACGAAGGCGAGGATGGGGGTGAGATGAGGATTTCTGACCGGCGCAGATGATTGTCTTCTTTTGTGTAAGAATAAATTGATGAAGAAAAGGAAGAAGAGGTACTCCAGCCACGTAAAGACGAGAAGGAAGTGAGAATGCTCTCTCCCTGGCAGTCAATTAGTGCTCTTTTTTTCTTTGATTTATCCCTTTTGTGACCGTTTGGTTCAACCCAGTTATCCTTTCTATTGAAGACGATAATTGGAAGTTCTCCAGTTTAAGAAAAACATATTATTGGTGGCCATTTTTCTAGCTATCCTTTTTATTGATGTTGAATGTTGAGATTATGTGAACTGTGTATTTTAGTATGTGTTGCGGTTATGTGAACTATCTATGTAAACTGTGTATTTTAGTGTGTGTTGGGGTTTAGTGTGTGTTGGGGTTATGTGAACTGTGCGTAGAGGCTATATGAACTGTGTATTTTAGTGTGTGGTGAGGCTATGTGAATTGTGTATTTTTTATTATGTGAACTGTGAAATGAACTATGTGAACAATGTGTATTGGGGCTATGTGAACTATATATTGTTCATGAGAACTGTCTATGAGAATTGTGTATTTTCTATGAGAACTGTGTATTTTTCTATGAAAATTGTCTATAAGAACTGTGTATTTTAGTGTGTAATGAAATTATGTGAACTGTGTATTTTTTATGAGAACTGTGCCTAGTTCTCATAGAGACAATTCTCATAGACAGTTCCCATAGAAACAGTTCCCATAGGGACAGTTCTCAGAGTTAATTCTCATAGAAACAGTTCTTATAGAGAGTTCTCGTAGCAAATGGTATTTTTTTAATCTTACATAATTTTATATTCAATATGGATCTTGTTCAGTAGATATCGTCGAGTAGGTTTCAAAAAATGTAATTTAAAAAAAAATGAATATCTACAACAAAAGATTTCTTCTTTTTTTTTATCAACAGCAAATTTCATTTCAAGAAGTCTAACGACACTTACATGAAATAATCATAACAGTCGGTAAGAGCTAAATCGACTAAAAACTGGGAAACGAGCAAACCACAAATGGGCATACAAGCTCAAAGACACATTACTGTAAAAGCAGACAGACACGATGCGGCGTAGGGTCCCTCCTAGCAACGGTAGATGAGCAACCCAGAGCTCAAACCATTAGAACGGTCCTTTAAATGGCTAATGTTGGCTTTCTTGGCGTAAGGGACGAATCCCTCACAGCCGCAAAGGGAAGCTCCGGAGCGAGTTTCTGCTGGCACTTCGAAACTCCGGGCGTGGTAGATGACCAAACAAACCACAACAAGCCAGACCTCCTTGCAAGCACACAAGTCGGTATCTAGTATCCGGTCCGGTCAGAAACCAACCACCAAAACTCAATCAACAGCTGTAGCACTGGAGGTAGCCAAAACCAGACGGCATACACCGACAACAGCCGACCACATCATAACACCACTACCGAAAAGTGAGATTCAGCAGCCACCACACAGAAAAATTATTACCCACCACCAACACCCACCGGGACAAAAATTTGGACGGAGGAGGACCTCGCCGGAGAAGAATAGGCACAAAAACGGCCAAAAAATAGACTAATAACCTCCTAATCCTCCACAAACCCTAATTATGCAGGACTAAATTAAGTCCGCACAGTGTATTTTTCTATGAGAACTGTGTATTTTTTATGAGAACTGTGTATTATCCATGACAACTATCTATGAGAATTGTGTATTTTCTATGAGAATTGAATATTGTCCATGAGAACTGTGTATTTTCTATGACAACTACGTATTTTCTATGAGAACTATGTATTTTACTTTGTGTTTGGGCTATTTGAACTGTATATTTTTCAGTTCACATAGCCATTTCAAATAGTTCTCATAGAACTGACTACGAGAATTGACTATGAGAATTGACAGTTCTCATAGCCACTTCACATAGCTAAGGGTATTTTTGTCCGAAACAGTTCTAATAAAGACGGTTCTTATAGAGACAATTCTCATAGAAACAGTTCTCATAGAGAGTTCTTATAGCAAAGGATATTTTTTTAATCTTACATAATTTCATATTCAATATTGATCTTGTTTAGTAGATATTGTCGAGTAGGTTCCAAAAATATAATTTTTTTTAATAAATGAATATCTACAACAAAAGATATGACTTTTTGAAATTTAAACAATATTTTAATGGTGCACCAATGCTCCATGAGCATTGGATAATTTTTCTATACTAGATGCTCTCTAGTTCCGTGCGCTTATGCGCGTGAAGGGGCATGATTGGAATAAAAAATACAAATAATTCTGCAGGACTAAATTAAGTCCGAACCTAATTTATAGAGCCGGCCTAAAAATTTCCCAAATCATCTATCCAAACGGGCCGCTAATGTCATAGCCAGCATTGACTTCACCGTAGATAAATATGATAAGGCTGTAACTTCGAAGGTGAAATTTCTATTTTGCTACCTCAGTCAATCGCCAAGCAAAAATAAGAAATTGAAACAATACGATGAACACCGGATATACGTGGAAAACCCTAGATGGGTAAAAAAATCACGGGAAGGAATCAAGCACTACAAAAAAAAACATTGTACGGTTACAATCGAACTTACTACACAATTGAGAATCCTCACAATTGACTCAAGATCGATAGCCGAATCCTCGTTCACCGTACCCAGTGCTTGACCGCCGCCGCCTCGAATCCTCAAGCCTTCCGATTACCCTTCCAGAAATCCACTGGAACAAACTCAACCACCGAGATTGAATGTAACTTGTACCTCTTGGAGAATACTTGAGAGAGTATAGATCAATAGATCATTTAACAACTCCAAGATACAAAGATCACGTAGGTTTTCTTTCGGCTGCTGTAGTTAATATCGTGCACCCAAAGCAATAAGAGAAAAAGAGTATTTATATGCCCATTTTTTCGTTAGACTCAGTCGACCCGTGTTGTGTTTCGGGTGACCCATTTCACAACTCCACGCGAGCCAATTCTAAACAGTTGGTTTCGATGGACTCCCGATTGACTACTCGGTTGACCGAATTTTCTCTTGAAATTTGCCTTTCCTAAAAAAAGACTTCATCATCACCTCAAACCAAACCACTCTACTACAATTACAAAAATGATTTCTTCCACTCTAATCTTATACAAACTCGCTAGCTTAGGAAAATAAAAAAAAATACAACTCGATAAATTAAGAATGAGATACAAAGAAAATTGCGTTTTGTCAATAGAATTGCCAACAAAAAATTAGTGCCGCCTTTTGGAGCTAACAGAAGGGATACTCCTATTTCCTAAACGCGACGGCCTACACGTAGGTTGGGTGAAGTTTAGAACACCTACATGTTTCTGTACTACGAGATCATTAGCAATAGCAACAAGTTTCTTAAATACATTGAGGAGTCAGAAGAGAACATCAAAGTACTCCCCCAAAGTAATTCTACCCGTTCTCTTGAACTTAACTTAAATCTGAAAAAATTGTTAGTTCTGAATTTTTTTTTGATTATTTGTTAGTTTTGCTCCAAACTTTTGTGGGTTATTGATTTGTCTCGACGAGAGGAATCGAAAAAATATTTTTTTTTAATTTTACCCAAGTATTTTGAGAAATAATCATTTTTTAGCAAAAAAATGACATTATGATGCTAAAAAGTGGTTATTTCTGAAAATATTTGGATAAAAATAAAAAAAAATTTACTTTTCTGATTTATCTCGTCTAGATGAATCAATAATCCACAAAAGTTTGGCACAAAACTAACAAACGCGAAAAAAATTCAAATGAGGACAAATTTTTCAGATTTAAGTTAAGTTCAAAAGTAAAGCTACCCAAAACTGATTGACTAGCAAAAAGACTACCTTTCACGGATATCAATCCACTTTTCTAGGATATTAACGCACGTTTTAGTTTTACCTATTATGCTCCGGCTTTAGGGCGGATGTTGACATTTTCCGTGATTATTCTATGTTTGTGCGGGTATATATAGACGAGACAAAATATGCCATAAGCACATAATTCCAGCTACCAAAAATGGAAATTGACAACAAACACAGTCGATGGCGCGCGCAATGGAGAAAATCATTCAACGTGTGAAGAAAAGAGAAATGTATCAGTTCAAGAGTGAATGGATCACTCACGAGCTTAATAGCATCTTCTTCATTCGTCTGGATATTAGTACCTACAAAAGTGTAGCAAAGACACAATTTTGAAACACTATTACAATAAATAAACAACCTTTCCACCAAAAAAAAACCAGCAGTAAAAAAATTTACAAACCGAGATAGATCTCGCCAAACGAGCCGCTACCGATCTTCCAGCCGAGCCGGAACTTATTACCGACGCGAGGCTCATTAAAAAAAAGGAGTCGAAATCGAAATCAACGCAAAAAGATGAATCCTATCTACCAATTCAAACCCTAACAAAAAAACTCTATGTAACAAATAAATAAAAAAAATAGAATAAGGCAAGAAAGTTATTCAACGGCCCAAAGGCTTGATCGACGGGGGCAATCCAACGGTCAGAGATCGACGGCAAGTAAAAAAAGCGAACAAGAGAGATTCGGTTATCAAAGCGGCTTCTCTCTCTAAAATGAGAGCTTCTCTCTCTAAAATGAGAGCTCTGCCCTAAGTGGTGCTTTTCTCACCTTTTTCTTTTCTTCCGCCTTGTCTCCTCCACCTTTTCTCATCCACCTCTTTTCCTCCCTCAGCCGCCTCCTTTTTTCTCCAGATTCTCCACCCACCCCCCCCCCCCATCATCTTTTATCTCATTCCCTCCATCTCTTTTCTTTCTTTTCACCTACTTTTTCACTCCCTCTGTTTTTCCTTCTGAGATTTCTCCTCCTCCCACCTTCATCGCTTTTCCTATGGCTGATTTTGAGTTCTTAGACCTTGAAGAGGGCTCTGGAGAAACAAGGGAAGCGGGTAATATTTGTCTTGCTGGGAAAGTGTTGGGCTCTAAACCTTTCAACGCCTCTGTTGTCCACAACATACTCACCCATGCCTGGAAAACCAGAGCCTCTTTCACGGTGGTTCCTTGGAATAACAATGTGTTTCTCTTCCGTTTTGAGGATATTGAGGACAGAAACTCGGTGCTGCAAGAGGGGCCTTGGTCCATTATGAATAACCTTCTGGTTTTGAAGCCGATTCAAGATGGAATGGGGGTTGCGGAAATAGATTTTTCGAGGTGCCCATTCTGGATCCAGATTCACGGATTGCCCATCGAGAAGATGACTCGGGCAAACGCAGAAATTATTGGTAATCGTTTTGATAAACTTCTGGCTTTTGAAACCTCCCCTGATAACATTCTCTTAGCTCGTAATTTTCTACGGATTCGAGCTGAAATCAACACTACCCTCCCTATCCCTAAGGGGTTTTGGTTACGGAGGAAAACTCCTGAGAACTCTGAGTTATGGATTTCCTATAAATATGAGAAGCTTCAGGATTACTGCTACTCGTGTGGGCGATTAGGCCATGAAAATAAAACCTGTCGTTTCGTCCCAAGGGTTGATGGCCTAAATCCTAGCTACTGTCAGGATTTGAGGACGGGAAGGGCTAAGAGAGCTGCCATTCCTATTGAAATCATTAGGCAGGAAGTTGACGACGCTGAGAAAAGAGTGGAAGCCCTCCTTGCACGGCGGCCGGTGATTCGAAGCAGAGAGAATGATGCGCGTGCTGTGGAAGGAGGCTCTGGGCGCGTGGAGACACCGGTGGTGGATTTGAATCAGCGTACGTTGGAGGAGGTGGGGGTGCCACAATCCTCTATCCGTACATTTGCCAGCAAACGTGATGCGCCAGGTGTCGCACTCTCCAGTACAGGTATCCCCCCAAAAATCCCTCGTTTGAGTAATCCCCAAGTTTTAATTTGTCCTCCTTCTTCTCAGTCTTCTGAGAAAGTGGATTTTGGGCCGGACCCCCCCAACCCCAATCTTTCTTTGAATATTCCCCTTAATCCTATCCTATTCGTTGGCCCAAAACCTAGCCCATCAAAATTAATTACCTAGTCAAAGCCCACACTACTTTGTCACCGAACCAACTAGCCCAAAAGCAACTTCTGATACCTCTATTAGCCATGCTACCCCCCTTTCCCCTTCAAAACCCACTATAGTTGAAATCACCCCACCATCGAGCCCTAGAGATTCTGCAAACAAGGGCAGCCCCAAATCCCTTGTTCCCTTTCTTACTCCGAATAACCCTCCTTCAACCACCACTCTGAGCATCCCAGAAAAATCCTCTTCCCCTCAACATCCAGACATACCCCTTACCTCGGTGTTTCGTTCTTTGGCCATTAAGAGAAGGGCTTCTGATGATTTGGAGGAGCAGGTTACACCAAAAATTCTCCGTCTCTGTTCCTCTGGGGTGGACCCCATAATTCCTAAGCATAAGCCTTCTCGCCCTACTCGAGCAACTTCCAAAGTGCGTCGTAAGCCTCTGTCTCTCTCAAAGGGCTGTAATTATGATGATAATTCTATGGTTATGGATAATGGTCTGTGTGAGGTTCAGATTCAGCAAGATTTTGTTAACTATGATAATGCGGGCTCTGGGGTTTCTAAAGCAGTCGAGGCAGAGGGGAATTCAAGTATTATGTTGGCGAATATGCAGGGAAACGGAAATGGGCACGTGGCTGGCCCGAAACAGCCACACCCCCAATGCTGATCCTAACCTGGAACTGTCAGGGTGCTGGGCGTCCCTTGACAAGCCAGGCTTTAGGTGATATGGTGCGCAAAAATCGCCCCTCCATCCTCTTTCTGATGGAGACAAAAAATAATAAGGTCAAGATGGAGACCATCCGTGTTAAGCTAGGTTTTGATTCTGGGGTTTATGTTTATCCTGAGGGTCTGTCGGGGGGTTTGGCATTATGGTGGATGAAGGAAGTTGAGATTGATGTAGATATTGCGTCCAAGAATTTTATTCATGCGGTTATTTCGGAAAAGGCAAGTTCTTCTGTGTGGGCTGCTACTTTCATTTACGGCTGCCCAACGAGATCAGGAAGAGTTCAAGTATGGGATAGCATTAGGGAGATTGCTTACTCTGAGCGTCTGCCTTGGCTTTGTATGGGGGATTTCAACCAGGTTTTGAGCGTTGAGGATAAGTTAGGAGGTGTTTCACCAAGTCAAAACCTCCTCTCTGCTTTCCATGAGATGATTAGTAGTTGTGGTCTTGTGGATTTAGAATTTAAGGGACCTAAATTCACATGGCGTAATAACAGAAGGGATGATGCTTTTATCATGGAGCGTATTGATATGGCGTTTGCGAATGCAGATTGGAGGGAAATGCATGAACATGCTATGGTGCTGGTGGAGGCAGCAATTGGTTCAGACCACAACCCTTTAATTCTGAATACCACACCAACTCCTAACAAAGTGGGGAAACCGTTCAAGTTCGAATCTTTCTGGGTCACAGATGAAGAATGCAAAAGGGTTGTCTCAGATTCGTGGAAGCATGATAATGAGAGATCTAAGATGTTTGCTGTCTGCAAAAAGCTGAGAGGGTGCAAGGATAATCTTAAAGCTTGGAGCCGTGGTAAGTTTGGAAATCTTAGACTAAAAATTGCTACTATTAAAGAGCAATTGCTGGACATACAAAAACGGCTGGAGCAGGGTTTTAATTTGGATTGTGAAGCAAAGGAAAAGAGGCTTCTGTCGGAACTAGAAGACTTATGGCAAAAAGATGCAATGTTTTGGCACCAACGCTCTAGAATCAAATGGCTTCAAATGGGGGACAAAAACTCCCATTTTTTCCATCTAAGTACAATTCAAAGAGGCAACGGAATCAGATTATCCGTTTGAAAGATGAATTTGGAGATTGGAAAACTGAGTCTAAGGAAATTGCTAGTATCATTAAAGGACATTTTCAAGAGCTTTATAAAGCCCCTCCTGCTCGAGATTTCAATGATGTGGTAAGTCTTATTGATCCAGTGATATCAAGGGAATGCAATGAGAGCCTGGTTAAAGAAGTCACTTATGATGAAGTTAAATTAGCAGCCTTCCAACTGGGGCCTTTAAAAGCACCAGGATCGGATGGGTTTCCTGGCCTATTTTTCCAAACCTACTGGGATGTGGTGGGAGATGAAGTATTCAAAGCAGTCAGCCAGTTTTTCAAAGAAGGAGTGCTTCTTAAGGAAATGAACCAGACCAATGTTACCTTGATTCCCAAAGTGAGTAACCCTGAGACTATGAATCAATTTCGGCCAATTAGCCTCTGTCGTTTCGTATACAAGATTATTTCTAAGGTACTCACGAACAGGCTCCAACCGTTCATTGGGGAAATCAACTCGGAACAACAATCCGCTTTCATCCCTGGTAGGCAAATTCAAGACAACATTATTGTGGCTCATGAAGTGTTTCATTATCTTAAGCACAAGAAGAAAGGACCTAAAGCTTCTATGGCAATCAAACTTGATCTCAACAAAGCGTATGATCGGGTATGCTGGGACTTCTTGTTCAAAGTTATGGAGAAGATGGGTTTTGATAGTAAATGGATTGGTTGGGTGTCACAATGTGTCTGTTCGGTTAAATTTTCAATCAATGCTAATGGGGGACAGGTTTGTGTGGTGTCTCCAGGAAGAGGTCTCCGCCAGGGTGATCCGTTATCACCATACCTCTTTCTTCTAGTAGCTGATGTGTTCTCCACCTTACTGAATAAATCCATTGCGAAAAAATCTTTGGGAGGGATCCGAATGAAAAAAGGGTGTCCTATGGTTTCACACCTTTTATTTGCTGATGATTCTCTCGTCTTCCTTGAGGCGGACCCAAAATTCTGTTCAAACTTTATGGATATCATGGGATGCTTCAGCGAGGCCTCTGGACTCTCCCTTAATACAAGCAAGTCCAGCATTCTATTTTCTCCAAATACGACGGCGTCTGTTAAAAGAAAGATTCATGAAATTCTAGGGATGGAAGAAATGAAAGGGTCAGAGAGGTATCTGGGGCTTCCTTCGTTCTGGGGAAAATCGAAAAAGGAATCTTTGGGCTATCTTAGGGACAAGATCATGAAAAAGACTCAAGGTTGGGGCAATAAAGACTTGAATCATGCGGGCAAAGAGGTCCTTATTAAATCTGTGCTTCAGCCAATTCCGATGTTCACTTTTATGTGTTTCAAGGTACCTCTTGCTATTTGTTCCTGTCTTAATTCTGTTATTAGCAACTTCTGGTGGGGTAAAGGGGATAACGGAAATAAACTTCATTGGGGTTCTTGGAAAAAGATGACTGTTCAAAAAGGAGAGGGGGGAATGGGTTTTAAGGATTTTGAGTCCTTTAACATTGCTCTTTTGGCCAAACAATTCTGGCGTTTAATCAATAACCCTAATGCCCTTTGGGCTAAAGTTCTTAAAGGCCTATATTTCCCAAAAAAAGAGTCCCTTGGAAGCTGTCAGAGGAACCTCTCCTTCTTGGGTCTGGTGCAGTATGCTAGAAGGTAGAAAATTAATCGAGGAAGGGATCCAGTGGAATGTAGGCAACGGGGAACTCATTCGATTCTGGGACGATGCTTGGATACCTGATCTTCTTGGGGGAAAAGCTACACATCCTCCTAACAATCATGAGGAGTGCTGTCGAGTTGCAGAATTCATTGATCAACCCTCCTCTACTTGGAATTTGGAGAAGCTTAGACAGTGCATACCTGAAGAGGAGGTTCAGTCCATTAGCAAGATTCCAATAAGTATATCCAAGTCCATGGATAAACTTATATGGCGTCATACCAAGTCAGGGATTTATTCGGTTAAGTCTGGCTATCACCATTGGGTAAAGAAAGCTTCAAAGTCCAAGTGTAGCCATCCTTCCTCTTCTTTTATCCATTCTCAAGATATGTGGTCTAAATTGTGGAATGTGAAAGTTGCCCCCAAAGTGATTATGTTCATGTGGAAGGTTGTTAAAAATTGGGTAGCTTGTAAAGCTAACCTTTTTAGAAGGAAATGTGCCCATAATCCTTTGTGTCCCATCTGCGAAAATTCTAGCGAAACCGTGGAGCACCTTCTTTTTCATTGCCCTTGGAGCAGGGCAGTTTGGTTCGGAAGTGGGAGGCTATTTTGGGTTAACCAGACCGATGTGAGGGCAGCTGATAAATGGTTAGAGGATCTTCTTTGTGGTGATTTGGCTAAAGAAACGAGTGCAGAAGACATCGGGGCAATATTTCAGATTTGTTGGTCAATATGGAAGGCAAGAAATGGCTTTGTGTTCAGGGGGAAGCATCCGATCCCATCAGATGTTATTGAGCAAGCAAATAAAGGTAATTGTGATTATCTTAATGCTGTCTTCTCTAGCAGTTCCTTAACCCCTAGAAGGGTTTCTCAGGTGGAACGGTGGGTTTCACCACCTCCATCTTTTCTGAAAATTAATTGTGACGGAGCATATAAATCCTCTTGCAGCCTTGCTGCCTTTGGCGTTATCGTCAGAGACCATAGTGGATCTGCTCAGGTTTGGCGGTGTGGTCGAGTAAAGGCGTCTTCAGCTCTTGCTATCGAGGCATGGGCCTTGAGAATTGCTTGTGAGATGGCGATGGAGTATAACTACCCTGCTGTTATTTTTGAGTCTGACTGTAAATGCTTAATTAAAGCTATCAGTGAATCTAACTTGAATGGTTGTTGGGAAATTCAGGCAATTGTGGATGATATTAAGTCTTGGGCCAAGGAGAGACACTGGTCGTTTGTCTGGGGATGCCGAGCGAAAAACAAAGCGGCCCATTGGATTGCTTCTAATTGTCTAGATAGGAAAATTACTTCTAATACGGGTTGTATTCTGCCCGAGTTAAACGCTATCTTATGTAAAGATTCTCGTTGAGTTGGTAATGAAAAGTGACGCTTTCCAAAAAAAAAAAGATGATGAATTTTGGAGGAGATCCATGTGGGATTGGAGAGAGAAAGGGGAGGCATCCTGGTATCGAGACACTCTCCGAAGAGACTTTGATCCAATCGAAGCAACAAAAGTTTCCACCTTTAATTTCGGATTAATTGCATTTTGAACAAAGTACGGATTACGTTCCCGAGGTTTTTTCGTGAGGTTTTTTTCGTTTGGCACATTACCCCCTGAGTTTTTTTAATGAGCACATGGCCCATTTGTAGTTTTGGAGTAAAATGCAACTCCTAACTTTGTTAACGGCAAAAATAAAAAGACCACAATACCTTTTCTTAAATAAAGAGCCAGAGCATCTTCAGCCTTGACTCATTTTAAGATTTAAACTCAAAATTTAGCAAAACCCTCAAAAACTCCTCTTTAATTCTGACCCAAAATGGGTTTTTACCCAAATTTTGATTCCAAATTGGGTGTAAAAATTTGGATCAAGACCGGAGATACTCTTACTCTCCTAACGCGTTGAGAGAGAGAGAGAGAAGGAGAGTGATGGCTGTGGTTACTTGGGGCAAATCGAATCCAAGTAAAACGCAGATAAGCCAAATCCAACTCAAGTGATTGCAGAAGCATATCGTAAGCAAAATGGAGTTGCACTAACCCATAAGATTGAACAGAATGCCAAAGGATTTGAGTTTATTATGATTACTAGTTGTATCCTTTTTCTGGTGTTTATCTCTAGCTTTTAATTGTAAACAAAAACAGGACTGATGGCTTATTTAGTGTTCGTTTGGATAGTTGGGGATTCTAAACAAAGGAATTTGACGTATGACGCAGCCCCAGTACTTACTCCGCCGCCGTCGGTGGCACCCGTGGCCCTGCTCTCCGTCGGTGACGCTCGTGGCCATGCTCTCCCGCTCGACGGCGCTCGAGCGGAGAACACAATCCAGTGGTCGGGCTTGCCGATGTTGATCTGGGTCTCCAGCGGGCGGTGGTGGAGGTGGATTTGGAGTGCTCCTTGTTCACGAAGGTTGTGTGGTAAATTGCCATCTTGGAGAGAGAGAGAGAGAGAGAGAGAGAGAGAGAGAGAGAGAGAGAGAGAGATGAGGGATGAGGGATGAGTCAATTAGGGGAGCATTGGTGATGTCGGCAATGGGTTTTTGTTGTTTAGTTTTTACAGTTGAGGAAAAGGAAGAAGATGAGGAAAACTGGAAAATGATACTATTGTCATTTTACAATTGATTTTGACTTTACCGATTATTTTTTGTCTTGCCCACTCTACTTTCTGTTAATTTAACCGGAAAATCTAATAGTTTCAATTTACTCCAAAACCACAGGTGGGTGATGTGGTCATTAGTAAAACTTAAGGAGGTTATGTGCCAAATAGACAAATCTCATGGAGGTAATCCGTATTTTACCATTTCATTTTTACTCTGTGAGATTATTTAGATTTTGTTTACTTTGTTTCAATTCTTTTTTATTCCATCCCTGAAACGTTATGGTTTTGACCTGATGGGTAAGGGCGGCCAATCCGGCCGTTTATTTCAGCAATAGACGGCTCGGATCAATTGAAGCTTTGATTAAATTCGAGCCGTCAGTGTTAAAATGAACAGCTGGATCGATCACCCAACAGCCCCTGTAGTGCTATAGTTACACTATAGGATTTCCAAATTCGTATATGTATATCCAAGTTATGGTCCAACATTGTTCCACATGATGAGCATGAGACTTCAATAACTCGCTAAATTTGAGGATCATAGATTATTGGGAGCCTACAAAATCCTCCGTATTATAAGAAAGTGTCACCGTATGTAGAAGACATACTAGAGACTTTTGTACTAAGTTGGATGAAGAAATATCGAATTTTAATCAAATTTGATGGGACACAACACGTTGAATACTTTTCTTTCAGAATTAGAAAACACATGTTGATTGTACTCGATAGATTTAAATCTAACAATGAAAGAAAAAATAGGTACAACTAAATATTGAGTGACGAAGTAAACAAATTTTAAATACTTAGGCAATTTTTTTTTACAAACAAAATCATCTAAGATATATTATAGATACCAAATAAAACAGTAAAGTCAATTATACACCATACAAAACAGCCCCATACATCAACCGAAACAAGTTAGGCATTTAAAGTGAGAAATCCTTTGTCTAATTTAGCCTTTTGTTATCCTCTCCTGTTTTGATTTAATTAGATTGGTTGAAACAACATTTAAAAAAAAAAAAAAGATTGATTGAAACAACGTTATGCTAAAGACTTGCGCATGTGACGGAATTTTCTGCTCATGGAACAATCTAATCAACTCCAACATTTGTTTTTGATCTTGTTCCAATCAAAAGGTTTTTTTTCTCAATGGACGAACAGGCCATCGGCGGGGCCATGAACGCGTATGTACCACATTATTTTATTTTTTACACTGTAAGTTAAGTTGTTCAACTCATACAAGAAGCAGATGTAGCAAGTGTGTCAATCAAATTTCATGGGCATATAAACATAAGAAGCCTTGCAGGAGTTCAAAATTCTAGAAAACATACTGTACAATGAGAGAAAATAGGTTAATCAATATGAACAATTTCAACAAGCTGTAATGAGATCATGCTATATAGGAGTTTTTCTTTTTTTTGGTATATAGGATTAATTACATACAACAATATCACACCTCTTGTATAATGAATAATGAGACCTCAACACACCCCCACTAAAACGAATAACACAACCCGTAAGAAAACGAATTAAGCTCAGAAAAGGGTAGCAAAAAAATCTAGAAACAGCAAGGAAACCAAGATTTATAAACGAGAACATGACCAAAAAGGAAAAAAAATCCCAGGAAATGTTACGATGGAGGCATTATGACTTGTGGAGGTAGTGATGAATGCTTCTTTGTCAGTCTCACTTTCAGTTGCCTAATCTTTGCATCTACCCTCGCAGTAAACCCAATCTTTGTCTCCTGTCTTGCTTTAGACCGCTCTCTAGTCCACATATGTTGATCCTCAACATCTTTCTTGAGGTACTTTATTTCTTGGATGATATGATGGTCCATTGGATGGAAACACCTTTGGAATGATATATGAGCCAGATATGGGAGGTTGCAAGCTATGGTTACTAAAAGAGTGGCGCACCAGTACATAGGAGCAGGAGCGAGGACCTCAACGAGGAGTTGGAAGGCATTCCCAGAATAGACCGGTGACATCATTCCGTAGCCTAAGAGGAATAGGTACCATGTGGCGACGCTGCCCCATATTAAGAGGTGTTGGATCCAAGTGAAGTGACTCGTGGTGAGTGCAATCTGGCAGTTGACTGCCCAAACGATGCACGTAAACATGGTGGTCCCTATGGCTGACATGTCAGCAGTTTGGCCTCCAGATCGGAAGGGTTGCTCATAGAAGATTATTAAGTTGAGGAAGAATATCATGACGGAAGAATATAGTCCATTCCCCATCCACCCAAATATTCGGTACCAGTCGAAGAATAAGTTTTTTGGGCCTTGTTGATAAAGGGCTGGGAACTACAAAAATACAGGAGGAATGTGCATGTTCATGGGATAATATTTGAAAACAAGACAAAGAATATTTAAAAGGAGAGTGTTCTTGTTGAACTACCTGTAAGCAGATCTCAGATGAAACATCTTGTTCGAATACTCCAAGTGAAATGACAGGTAGTGAGGTCAGAATAACATTGAATAGCAACATGTACCAATCATCATAAATTGATTGCCCAGAAAAGCTGGCGAATGCCTCAAAGTAGAAGAGTGTGAGGCCGAAGGCTATGTTCTTATAGAAGAAATAACAAATCTGAATGCAAAGGATTAAAGTTTGTATCAGATGCGGCAAAAAACAGTAGCATCAAGGCACCTAACTATGCAATACATGTTGAACATGCAAGGCAGAAACAGGGAACCTTTTTTTTTTTTTTTTTTTTTGTACTTCGGAATATAAACAATAAACTTTTATTGGAGTGGTTATGTTGTAAAACTTCTTAGGAAACAAGAATAGCATTTCGTAACCGATCAAAAAAACAAAAACAGAATAGCATTACGTTTTTCCCCACCAAGCCATTAAAAAGGAAAAACGGAGACAATAGTCCCCAAACATTTACCAACGTAATTTCTCCATTCAATTAATAAAAGTCTATTGCATTGGTTTTGCTTCTCTACGAGTTTCACTGCTTACGAAAATTAACCAAGAAGTAATATGATCCCATTATAAAGTTGATTCGTTTTTCTTATTTCCTATCCAATGTCAGAATTGAAGTGGGAAGAAAAAGAATCATCCTTAACATGTCACACCATATCATTCTCTTGAATTATTACCATCTGAGCAATTCTCTTGTAACACCAGTGTCCATGGACAAGCAGAAGTCTTTCTAGAAATTGAAACTGAGCAATAGCAAAGTCACTAGCCATCACAGCCTGCAAACGAGTTGAGAATTTTGTAAGGCTGACTATAAAAAAGAAAACAAAGTGCAAAAAGTAATCACGCAAACATGGTTAATGGTCCAATTCCTTAATCATACTGTCCAAGAAAATAAAGAAATTTGCCATCGTAGAAAGCTAATGGAAGACTAAAGTGGTCCATTGAAAAAATATATGGTAATGTCCGCTAACAGTTTCAAATGAGTAGTATGGTCAAGATTTATAACCATTGATATCAGCACATTGCACATCTAGGGTTTACAGGACTAAACAACTACTAATTTTTAAGGTAGTAGAGAATATAAATGACAGTGGGGGACCATAACAAAGAAGTTGAATGATGAAAAAAAGAACTACTTGATTGATCACAACAAATGTTCCCATAGTAGTTGTAGGTAGAGCTATTTTCCTAGGAGTGATTTAGAGGTACCCCATTGAAAAGTCCTCCAGAAAAGTCTAGGTTGAGTTTAGAATCTTTAGACATGATAAGCAACCTACAAAGCTAGTATATTGCTTACCTTTCTGTTTTCACACCATTTCTCATAGTATAATATAGATGACATTTCCAAGGCACCAAACAAAAAAACTTCTTCATGCCCACACCTCAGACCAAGTCACAGCACAGGACTAGTTCTAGATAAAATCTACTCCAAGTGGGACTAAATGATATACTATCTCTTGCCTTCATAAAACAAAGCCGTTTCAAAAGCACCAGTAACATTAAAACTCTACAGGACTCATTTTACCAACATTTCACAGGTACATTATCCAAAAAGAGTCTAAGAGATGCTACGGACCTGCATTCCTTCGACGCCACTGATGCCAACACCAATATCTGCTTCTTGAATCATTCCAACATCATTTGCACCATCCCCAATTGCTAACGTGATTTTGCCAGTTCCTTGTTTTACCAATCTTGTCACCTGGTGATGTGACCAAACAAATTAAAGCAAGATAAGCACTAAGAACTTATAAATAAAGAAGAGATGGAAGTTAACTAGCAGGAAATAGAAAGTCTAGCGGGTAAAGCATATCGGTTAATAAGAGAAAAAAACAGTACCAGGGCTTTCTGTTTAGGAGAGACACGACAACATATGACAGATGCACAAGCAACTGCTAAGTTCAAGAATTCATGCTTCAGATCATCCTCTAAAGCATATGAAAGGGTCTTCCCATCGATAATTAATGCAAATGCAGCATGAGGATCCTTTTCGAGCTTGATCATTTGAGAGGCATTTGTGATTTGCATCACAATGTCATCCTTCACGGCCTGATGAGTTACAAAGAGCAACAAATTCTAAAATGAAAGTGTATAAAATTCTGAATACTATCCACATCCATTATTCAAATGTACCTTTCTGGAATCTTGTGCTAACGTGTTTGTATTCAGGCTTGTTATGCAAATCTGCTTCATGCCCTGTCGAAGCAGACTACAGGAAAATCTGTATCACGCAAACAGTAGTTTTAATTCAGTAGCAAGTTACGATGGATTATGTGGAGCTCTCTAACTCTTAACAGTTTGGTTATGAGTTTGACAGTTAGAATACCAACCCTATGTTGATTGCTGTTTCCAACTTATCTCCTGTCAGAACCCAGATTTTGAGACCTGCTTGAGCCAGTTTATCAATACACTGAGGCACCTATTGAAAATGCGGTTGTTAAGTTTGGAGAAGAACACAAGAATACAAAAAATATTATTCCTCTCTAGCAATGACATAGAAATACCCCTTTCTGCAGTTTGTCTTCCACAGCAGTTGCACCGACAAGGATTAAATCCCTTTCCATCAAATCAGATACCCTTTCAAGCATTGCCTCCCGATCACCACCAATGGAAGTCTTCGCTTTGATAAACTCATTGTTCCAAGCAGAATACTCTGCCTCTTCAAGTTTTCGGTAAGCAAGAGCTAATGTGCGCAAACCACCTTCCCCATAGTCCTTTAAGTGTTTTGTAGTAGCTTCCTCATACATCCTTCCATTCTTTGATAACCGGTCAAAGATGATGCTGCATAACCCAAGCATAGTGGAACAACAATGCATCAAATTACCATATCAACATAGCTTAAAGTCGGTTAAGCAAAAGGATGACCTTGAAACGTCAAAGGCGATAAGAAAAGCCCAAATTTTATCCAAATGACATCATTATATAGCTCTAACTTCCTCCAATAACGGATGTCGGGAAAAATTGGAAGTTAAAGGAAAGGATTTCATGAGCCAAACCTGTCTGCACCTTTACAAAAGAGAAGAAGCTGGCCATCCTCGTCCTGAGCAATAACAGACATTCTCTTCCTTTTGCTAGTAAAGTCCAACAAATTGAGAATTTTGTACCCCCTGAAAATTCTCCAGATGACACATTAGATGCGAAAAGAGAAAAGCCCGGCTAATTTTGTTGTGCTTCACCCACGACGGATAATTTTCATATGGTTTGGAATATTATTCACGTGATTTTGGGCCTTATTTGCATTAGATATATTCTTTGGCAGAATCCTACTAAAGAAGAATTCATTATGGAATAGGACTCCTTTCCTAATTGAAGTTCTTACGGAAAAGGAATCACAAGGCAGCCTTGGGCGTCAAGGCTGGGGTTTTTCTCCGAGCAAACAAAGGCAGAAATTAATACTCTATAAATACCGAGGCGTATTCGGGTTTTAGGGTGTTGTGTATGAGATATACACAATTGGTGAGAGCAAGAGAGAAAAATATATTGTGAGAGTGAGGGAGAGATAAAAAAAATATTAGTGAGCGTGGGCTTAGGGATTAATATTTTTCTATTTCATTGTACTCGATCAATATAGTGGAATTTCTCTTTTGTTTGTGGAGTAGGTATTGAGACCGAACTACGGAAATCTTGTGTTCTTTATTTTTCTTGTGCTTGTTTAATTTTGTGGCGTGCTTCCGTTGTGGCGAGGGACTAAAAATCCCAACAAATTTCGCATTGCCTTCTTAAAAAATAAGTATCTATTCCACATTTTCAAACTAAAAAATAATGTGTTTACGCAAATAATTTTTCGATTTTTTTTTTGCACCGTTCAAAAGATCTCAATGAGATCTATCAAATAAGATCCATATTGCTAGAGAAATTATTTTTGTAAATACATTATTTTTGAGTTTGAAATTGCCTTATTAAAAAACAAGTACTTATTTGGGAATCTAGAATTCTGATCCATGAAAGTAAATTATTCATTTGATCATCTAACCTTTCAATTGGCTCTTTAGAAGAAGGATATCTTTCACGAACGAATACGCTGGATTGAGTTCTTTTACAGAACTCAAACCCAAATTCTCTTGCTGCAACAAGAAAAGCACCTTCATCTGGGGATTCTGCTTCATAATTAAATCCACCAGTCTCTTCATTTGCTTCTGGAATTGCAGTGTGGCAAATAGCAAGTATACGAAAAAACAACAAGATGACATCTGCATTTGGCTCTTTCGACCAATTTCCATGCATGAGGCGGCTGTCCTCAAAGCTAAAACCCTTTATTGGAGGTTTCTGATACTTCTTGTCTTTACAAGTAACAACAGTCTCCAGCTCAATTTCTGGTACATGCACACCACTTTTAGGGGTTGATTCGGAGACTTGACCGTCAACATTTAAAGCCATCTGCATTGCAGCAGCAAGTTCAACTTCACTAGAGCGAGTCCCATAAGCCATACCAGCAATGGAACACTTAAGGAAATCCATCTGGTTGCATGTCAAAGTGCCAGTTTTATCAGAAAGGATCGTGTCAACCTGACCCAACTCCTCATTTAGATTTGATGTCCTTGCTTGAGCAGGTGTTCCGCTTTCTTCATCATACATATGTATGTCCTTATTAATGAACATTGCTTGGAGGACCTTCACCACTTCGATAGAAACATATAGAGAGATGGGTATCAAATACCCATACAGAATAAGGGCAGTAACACAATGGAAAAAGCTTGACTTGAAAGCATTATTAGGATCATAGAGATATTTTAGCTTCGTTGGCATATCCGGTTGCATATACCACCATTGTGGCATTTGGAACCTTGTCTTCACACCAAATCCAAATGAGCTGATAAAGGAGATCAGTACAAGGAGGCTGAAAAGAATGTAAATGATTTTGTCCATCTGTTTTTCAACCCTGCTCCTTTTCGAAGGGGATCGTGTTCCATTTTGCATGACTTTGCTATCATGACCAGTGAATATTACCACTCCATAAATATAGGCCGTATTCCTAAGCTTTGAATCTCTGAGGAGAATCTGACTAGGATCTAAAGGATAAACCTGACGTTCATACTCGAGATTTCCCACAAAAGTGTAAAGGTTGGGATTTGGGTCTTCACATGAAATTTTTCCCCTAAAATCCTTGAAAGTCATGTCATCGTCCAATGGCAGGGTTACCTCCAAAGCTCTCTTGACTTTCAAGTTTGTCTCTCCATCTAAGTTCATAGTTTCCACGTAACAAATTCCATCCTCATAACTAGACGATACAAGTAGTAAATCCGCAGGGAAAAATTTGTCCTTCTCTACTTTCACCACATCTCCAACTCGAAGTTTCATCCATGGCTTAGGACCAAATACTCCATCCCCTTTATGCACCCTAGCTTTTCGCATATTTACTTTCATATCCTGAATAAACCTCCGCCAATCTTCCATAGCCTCCTTTGCCATACTAAGACCAATCACAAAGGCTAAAGGAGCAATCATACTCAAAGCTGAGAACGGAGCAACAGGTGAGATCGACAGACATGCAGCTAGTAGGAAATACAAGTTGGCAACGCGACGGAATTGCTCAAAGATTGCCTTGGGTAGGAACGTGATGACATTGTACTTTGTGGTTGAAATGTAGTTAGAGCAATATTTAAGATGTTTCATTACATGGCGACGCGGTTCATTGCAGAATACAATTCGTGAGAATCCGGGGCCTTGGAATTGATGTGGCTCCTCTCTTTCACCATCTCGTGGACGAATGCATGCAAATGTGTACAGATTGCTCCGGCGGAGCCTCGCCCTTATCCTTCCTCGTGTCATTTGTTTTAAGGGCTCAACTCGTTATAATTGTATTACCACATAACACCTCTCAGGAAATAATAATAAAAGTCCCAAAACTCTTGCCTTCATGCACCCTTGTAGCTGAATGAGCCTCTTGTGCAATGTATCCTCCTCCAAGAATTCAACAAGCCCAGAGGAATATTTGGTCACAAGAGAATTCACAATTTTGTAACAATGCTTAACCTGACAAAACATAAAACCCATAAATAGATACAAACAAAATTTTCTGCCATTACATGACATTCTGACATTCATATGTCAGTAAGACTTAATAAAATAATCACATCTGCATTTATAGATCGATTGCAGACAAGGACACTAGAAGATGACCAACAATATGATCAATATGGGTACTACGGAAAACCTACCAACCACCATTCCTAAATTCAAATTCAGGATTTCAACCCAATTCTTGATTCCTAGATATTGGAAGCAAGATTAACAAAGACAAAACGGCAACCAAGAAACAATGACCCTATTCCGATTGATAAGCTGTCCAAAACAACAGAAAATATAAGAGAAAAACAATGTCAAATTATCCAAAATCATATAGAAAATATAAGAGAAAAACAATGTCATCAAAAAAAGAACAGAACAAGATCACCAGACCTTTCCCAGCTGAACCCACGGTAAAGAATTGCTGACAATTTAAAGAATGTGCACTAAAAGCTATAATCAAATTATCCAAAATCATATAGAAAATATAAGAGAAACAGATATAAATAAAAGAAAGAAAACACCAACACAACATTCCCAGCTGAATCCATTATAAAAAGAATTTCTAACAATGTGCTGCACTTGAAGCTAAAATCAAATTACCCAAAATAATTAATAAAACCAAAAAGAAAAAGAAAAAATCGAATCTGGTTGCAGTCTACAATCGACCACATTAAACAAAAATGAGGAGAGAGAAAAGGTGGTACCTGAAAACACGAGTCTCATAAATCCATTTCTAAACGGAAAAAACACAAGACAAACCCATCAAGAAAACAATGGGATCGGAGAGAGAAGTTGCTGAGATCGCAATGAGAGAGAGGTGGGTCTAGGCCAAAGAAGAAAACCCTCTCTCTCCATCCAAACCAATGACAGGAAATTACGGAGGCCCTCTCTCTCTCTCTCTCTCTCTCTCTCTCTCTCTCTCTCTCTCTTTGTATTTATATCTCTCTGGTGAATCTATGAATTTATTATTTTTTTGTCTCTTTTTTGAAAAAGGAAAAATACTAGTCATGTAAGAAAATGACATGGTAGGAAAAACTGTTACTAAAAACAGCTAGCTGGCCTGACCGGAGAACCAGTAGTCTAGTTTTATTTTGGATTATTCTAACTTTAGCCTAAATTGTGTAAGATAATAGGTAAAAGGTGTATTAATATTTGTGAAAGTGTATTAATATCCGTGAGATATCTCTTGATATCTGAACTTGTTTGAAATTATTGACATATTATCCTCCGCTTAGTGGGTGGAAATTAGCTAGACCGTTTTATTTTTTGAGAGATGCTACATACACTACACCAAACCACTACACTATCCACTACATTTTTTGTAGAGCCTATTCTGGGTCTCACAAAAATACAGAAAAATACCCATAAATTTAAAAATAATATTTTATGGGGCCCTGTAAAAAATCAGTTCTAACAAATACTCCCTCCGTCTCTTTTTAAGTATCCTGCTTCGTAACTCCAACTTATTAAAAAGACATCATCATTATACCTTTCACATCAACTTTTTCCTCCACTTTCCCTACTTACCCATCATCATTACACTTTTACTCACTAACTTTTCAAAATGGAATCTACTTTTAGGGACAAAATAGACAATTCATCAACTTTTACCCACTAACTTTACAAAATAGACACTTATTAAGGGACATCCCAAAATGAAATACTGGACTGTAATAAAGGGACGGAGGGAGTATCGCTAAGTATTATTTTTGAATTCGTAGGGGCGAAACTGCTCAACTGCGTAGTTTTGCCCCTATGAATCTAGAAATAATACTTACCGATATCCGTTGGAACTGATTTTTTACAGGGTCCCATAAAATATTATTTTAAAATTTATGGATATTTTTCTGTATTTTTGTGATATCTGGAATGGGCTCCACAAAAAATATAGTAGATGGTATGGTGATTTGGTATAATGTAGCTAGACTTATTACTTTTATTTTTAATAATTACTAATTTCATCACCTGGTGTGAGAGTGTGGGTCCCCTTTTATCTACGTGGGCATGCTAAAAGGACAAATAGGATGATTTTTGTTATTGAAATGGTGGACCCACTTTCTCTTCTTTTTTTTTTTGTAAATTTCACTAGCACCCCTTGAAGTTTGCCTTAATGTTTGACACTTTCCTTACGTATGAGAAATAATTAAGTATAAAATCTCTTTGAATTCAATGTTCATTCCACCACCGACAACCAACAACCATCTGTTCGACCAAATACGTTATAGAATCAGCCGAAAGTGTCTTATATTGAAAAATTCACCATTTTAATAATAGAATAGACAATAAAAAGCTCTAAATTCTCCATTTTTAGTCCAAAAGTAAAAAAAATTAATTTATGACAGAATAGTTTCTTTCAAGCAGCTAAAAAACAATAGTTATTCACGAGTTTTACCATTTTGATCAAAACAGCTCCTTCAATGGATAAAAAATTCATCTTGATTCAAAATACGAAATGAGAGTTAATAATTTATTATTGTCCTTTTTTATTAGAAAGGGTGAATTTGTCAATACAAGTCACTTTGGCTTGTTTCATAACATGTTTGGACAAATTGTTGTTGGTTGGGTGATGAGCACAAAATACTGACACTTAGATGCCCCAATTTTATATGTTGTTAGTTCCTAATTATGCTTAATTAATTGACAAGTATTATTATCTTTTTATTCATTTTCGTTATACAATTGTGTTTTTGCAGGAAAAGATAATAATCACAATTATTTGGTCTCAAAGCCGAGCTTGTGGTTAAAGTAGTCAAAGTGCAATCCAAAGGAATCTAGTCCCGAAAGAATTCTGGCAAATGGAAGGCAAAATAAGGAATGATATTAGATATTGCCTAATAAATAGAGTTTGGGAAGGAAATAATTATATTTACCTAAGGTCAATTTCTAGCATTATCTATCTATACTACTTCATTTAAATGTACGAAGATGTTTCCTCTTTTTTCTTTTCCAAAAATGCCCCCAGCACATGCAACTAATATCAGTCCTATCTACACCTCTTGCCCACCGGCACAATACAACCCAACAACTCCTTATAAAGGGTGAGATGTTTGTTTATTTTGGACGCGGATCCTCTGTCCTAGTCCCCCTGTCCTACTTCCCTGTCCTAGTGCTATAAAGATGACACATGTCCACAACACCAAAAACGAGAAGACTAAGCTACACCGAATCCCCCCTTCTCATCCCCTACCTTCGACCAATTGGTTCACACGTCCGAAAAGCTTAACGGAGCGACCACCACTCAGATTCACTAATTTCCTAACGTCGACCCACATTTCACCTACCATCGACGTCCACCATTAACGTTCACCTCCTACCATCAACGCCGACCACCACCAAATTTGATATCAAAATGGGTGAAATCTGCTACAAAATTTGGTATTGGGTGAAATTGACGTTGGAAATATAGCCGCCAACGACCACCAAAAGAAAATTTGTTTGTAACTATGTTCTTCGTATTCACTTGTTTTTTAGGTTAGATTGTTCTATTAAATTTCTGCCTTAGATACTCAATTGATAGTTTGTTCTCTATTTCTGGAGAGTTTGGCTGTTAGGATTATGTTTTCAATATCTTGATTAGGGTTCTTTTCTCCAACTGTGGTCTGGGTTGATAAGAGAAAGGACATGGTGATGGTGGTAGAGGAACAGAGGAAGGGAAGGAGATGGGGAATTAAGCAGGGAGGTGGAGGATTTGGGGGAGAGAAAAACAGGAATTCATTCGGCAGATAGAGAGAGAGAGAGGAGAGATTCGGTGTAGCTTAGTCTATGCATTTTTTGTGTTGTGGACAGGTGTCATCTTTCTAGCACTAGGACAGGGAAGTAGGACAGGAGAACTAGGACAGAGGATCCGCGTCCGTTTATTTTATATCCTCGCTCCATTTCTGGAACGCCCCAACCCAAACGACGTATCCTCTCTCCATCTCTCGAACGCTCCATCGGTCATCAACTAGAAACATCATGTCTTCCTCTGGCTCTCCCTCCATCTTCTTCTTCTCCGACTTTCATCGTGGTTCCATCTTCCTCCACGTTCTCCTCCAACCTTCAATCCTTTTATGGACTGTTACTAAGATCTTGTCCTCTCCGCATTCATCGAAGAAGAGCCCGATAAGACGAGCCCGGTGTCTATTTACAGACGTCTTCATGTCTAGCCCTTCATCCATTTCTTATTCATACAGAAGACCTCTCTGGACTTCCAAGTTCTCTACTTCCAACAATATTTGCATAGTAAGTTGCATTTTCCCCACCCTCTCTTCCCCATCTTCATCGATCGTAAACAAGTGCAACAAGTATAGGTATCTCTGCTTTCAACATCAGATTGATATTCCTTAAAACAAAATTGAATTGTTGATGTCATGCACACCACTTGTTCGATGGAATTACCCTACATTCCTGTGTGTTGTTTGTTGTCTTTGGGATAGTGCCGACTGTCGAGCAAGCCGGACTTCGTTGCCCCAAATTCATACCAAGTACCCATGTATTCATGTTAGTTACCGTGTAATTGACTAAATCAATACCATGTTTCCCCACCATTCTTGTCCTATAGAGTGGATTTTTTTTTGGGTTTTAATATAGTACATGACCAGCCAATGTTGGGTAATGCATGCCACTATTAAATCTTCTTCTCCTTTTACTAGAATGGTGTACACCAAATATTTGATCAATGTCACGTACACCAACAAACAGAACCTCTGTTCTCAAATGTTTAACTTGACTCAATCCATAAATACCTTGCTTTGTTGAGAAATTACCCGCCAATTGTAATCCGTAGCAATCCGGTAGAGCACAAAGCTTTGTTATTGAAAGTATTAGAATATATATGTAAAGATCGAATACTTTTTAATGGAAAAGACATTGCATGCATGTGTCGAATGGAATAGAAGAGGTTATTACCCCAGCGAGGAAACACGTTGGCAAATACCCGCATACCAAATCTATAATTGAATAGACTGTCCATACGTATCGACACTTTCAAAATTTAAGCCATTACCTATCTTGACTTTGCACCTGTAAAATATTTCCATGTGATCCTTGGACATACATGTACACCTATGGTGTTTTATATTTTTCACCTGTGAGGATTTTGTGTGTCTATGTATCTCATCTCGATATGTCCTTAAGTAGGATGTTTCCCGTTCTCTTTCCGTATTTCTTCCTTTTCATGGGGTGTTGTCAGGCTTGATTCCTTTAGAACCCAAAAACTTGGTCTAGCTTTAATATTATACTAGATTATATAGGTAGGCATTTATCAATTGGTGTGTTCATGCATGATTTATTTCTTATTTTGATTTGGTAGACCGTAGACAGACTGTTGTTTCAGCCTTGTTGTATGCAGCATGCCAGTGAGTAAATGCCTTCTTCAAACTAGAATGTACGTTTGCAATTGCTTTTTCATTTTGAAAAGGTAGGGTGATGGTATATCTTCTTCATTTTCAATAGGTGGGCTGATGTTATGAGTATTACTCTATTCTCTCAGTTTTCCTAGAATGAAACTCCAAGATTCTACTTGCAGGATCCTTCGTTTATTCTTTATTTGGCTATAATAACTCCACAGGTTCAATAAATGTTCGTATGACTATTCTATTTGGCACCCTTCATTCGCTCCTAGGTAATTATTTCAGGAAGGGATCTCGATCATCTGATCTGACAAAGCACATTGGTTCGTTTGTTCTATTATGAAGTCATTTCGAAAGAAGACGGGTATTGATGCTGCAAATGGGCTCCTCCCAACTAACCAGGTAGATAAAGTTTAACATAAATGGGTCCAAGTAGACAGAGATGGCAATGCTAGGGCTGGTGGCTAATGAGAAAGGTTATTGCTACGGCATGGGTGACCCTATAACCCTACCAGACCAGTGCAAAACAAGTAGAAATTTAACTGTTCTATTGGATCTCTGTCACAAATTCAAGATTTGATGAAAATTTTAACAAGGTAATAATGACAATGGGATCTTCTAATGATAAGGTGTGAAGCATGATGCTCATGTTGTCGCAAACTGGAAACTTCTTCTTCCTTGATCTGTAATGAAAAGTTGCAGGTCTGCAGCTACCAGCTCCTGCTTCACATTGATGCCCGTAGCACTGGGTCGTTTAGTTGTGCAATCAAGTATGTTTTCTTTTCTTCCTCTTTCAAACCATTGAAAAAAGTAACAATTAATGACTAACATGCTTCAAATGCAATGGAATCAAATACACGTTTCTTTCTGTTGTGTCCTATTTTCTTCCATCTCCCCTATTTGATTAACTAACAAAGCCAAAATATATAACTATAAAAAATCTCAACATTATCTGCTTGATGCTTAACACCATTTTAAACATTTCCTGGATGATCAGAACACCTTCATTATCAACTTAGAGCAAAATAAGTGATCGGTATTGGGTGGTATAAATTTGTTAGGTGCAAATGTAAAAAGAACGAACTCATGAAAATTGCTTCCCATATTTAGTGAATTGCCTATCTTATTTTGATTTTTATCAGGTATTTTCTTTTTCAGATTACTTCGTAAAGTCAATTTGGAATTCGTTCTTTATGTCATCTGACTGTTTGATTTCTCTAATTGGTTAAAGAAAAGTTTTTCCCTTTAAGCAGTAAAAGAGAAGTTTGAATACTTCTCTATGTATTCAAGGAAGTCTTTTTGGATTCAGGATTCCATGTGCTGCTTAATTTTACATGGACTTTGTGTCATTCGATAGATGTTTTTAGTATTACCAAAGATCAAAATTGTAGACATAGGCTACAACCCAGTTAAATTGGATGTTGATTGATTCACTACACATCTTATGCATGTATCATATTCAATTACGTTTCTTTTCTCCTACATGAAGCCCATTTATAGATCAACCCTTATGTCTTCTTAATCTTCATATATTATCCTTCTCTTTCATATTCTGTATAAAAGAAGGATCTAGAAATGCAAACAAAATTGTTTTCTTCGAAGTCTTGAATAAAGAGTTCTTTAGGTTACGTCATTATATCCATTTACCAAAACATTGCTAACAAGCTGAAACTTTTTCCTAATCATGTTTCTTGGCTTTTAGTATTTCTAAAAGCATATTGGCCCTAGCTATATCTAATTGCCCAATTTGGAATTATTTTTGTCATAGATTTTGTGGTAGATGCTTCCAAATTTGGACATATTCAAGTGATCTCAACCAATTACTAATATGCATGTATAGATTGTCGGTTTATAGAAGGATTTGACGTATGGGTTAGTAATGGAGGTAATCAAAGCAAATTGGATGCAAGCAGTCGTGGTTGGTTAATTTTAAGCGAGAGGAAAGGAGAGAACTCTATCTTGGCATATTATTGTCCTTGGCATTATTTGTTTTGTTATTCCTGTGAACTTGACAGACTAAATCTAATATGAGCTTCGAATTCTCTTTATTGACTAACCATGTTTTTGCTTGCTTAACAAAGTATGTGCTGAGATAAAAGCAATGTAAGGTAGTGTTACTGATGGAAGGGGGTAGTGTCAATTGGGATCGTTCCCTTTGTAATTATGCATTCAATTTTTCGCAGTTCCTTTCCCTGTTTTTGTTCACCTGCTATTCTTTCCTTGTGTTTCTTTTTTAGAGAAGATCACGAGTATCAACCAATAGAATAAGATTAAAGGTTGCACTGGAGTCATTCTTCCGATAAGACTATTCTTTTTTTCCTTCTCCCCACATTTTATAAATGGTTACAAGAAATAAGGTCGTATCACATGTACTAAATTCTATTGTTTATCGTCCAACCAAAGCATGTAGCCTTCTGATAACAATCTACAATGAGTAAAAGGAGTACTATTCTTACAAAAGAACAATGTTACAAGTAGTGGCGCAACTTCCACGTGCAACGCACATGTGCTTTCACTAGTATATAGAAAAGTAGAGAGTTCGGCCAGAGGAGATTACCACGCGCAGAACCATCTCGGCATTCAAGGCCACGGCTGGAGAAAAGAATAGAGAGCAAAAGAAAAATATTTGTAAGATTATTATTATGAATTCTAGTCGAATGATTCATTTGTTTTTATCTATGAGAGGCTAAAATCTTCAACTAGGGTTGAGGATGAAACCCTATAAGTTTTATTGAGTAATTTTATGCGTATGATTTTTCCTACGTGCGTTCATAGTTTATTGTTCTGATCTCATTAATTAATTGGGTTGAAACTCGGATATGGATTCAATCAGAATGGTTTTTTTCCCATGATTTGATATCACCCTATTAATCGAATTGCATGGTTTATCAGAGTTAATATTTAAGTACAGGATATCTACTGTGATTTATTTTATGCGGATACAGTTGATGATTTTGGCTTAAACCTTGTAGCAGAGGAGAAACATATATTCGATATAAATAAAAAGGGCTTAACGATATATTATCCACGGTGGTTAAGATTAGCCTCTAAACCATTGTGCAGAAACAAAAGGAAAAATCAATATTGCATAAGATTAGTTGATAAATATTTGTGGGTGTGGATTCCGAAATCTTAGTTACTTTTCTCAACCGGCAATCTCACTATTTTTCCGTGCTAGTTTAATTATTATTTTGTCATTGCTTTATTTAAATTCTTAGTTTAAAATCAATCGCACCTTTGTTAACTAGGTTAGGGTTTAATCAATTTAAGTTTATCTAGTTTTCCTATAAAAAATCACAGGTCCTTGTGGATTCGACTTCGCACTTATACTTTGATATGATTCATGCGCTTGGGAGTACATTAAAATTTCACATCATTGGGATTGGGGGATTCGGTGAAATGAATATAGAAATCACATGAAATTTATTGTTATTTCTCATTAAGGGGAATATCCATCATTAAAACAAACCTGAGAAATGTTAATGAAATCTACCTTCAATTTTTATTTTTATTTTTGTTAAACTGACCCACTCCATTACTTACTATCCGTCCTGGTCCTCCTGGACGGTTGGGTGGACTATTTTTGTGGGGACAAGCTCACTCCGTACTCCATTACATAACACTTTACAAGAGAGATCAACAATACTACAATCATAAATAAACATACAAATACTTAGAGCATCCGCAATGGTAATAATCAAAATCAATAACCAAAATGTGCCACGTCAGCATTTGATTATTCATTTAGTCCATAATCAAACTTAACAAGCTCTACCTCCACATTGGTTATTTTTGCATCTTCTAACCAAAAAAATCCCTACAATGCACATTTGTCCAATCGCAAACGGGTCTCAATCATGTACCCGACTACATCAAATTATTCGTCTTGATGAGACAATTTCTATATGAGGTGTTTTGAGTTTGGTTATCGAGTTTGGTTATTGAGTTTTGGTTATTGGTAAAAGTTGTTAAGTTTGGTTATGTAAGAGTATCCACAATGCTATAATCAAAAATGGATAACCAAAAGTTGCCACATCAGCTTTTGATTATCCATTTAAGAGATTGCTAAGGTTAGCAATGTAGAGGTCTACAATGTCATAATCAAAATTGAATAACCAAAAGTTGCCACATCACCATTTTAAATTATAAAAAAACTAATAACTGTGAACATAGAAATAGTTTTTTCTAAAATTAATTTTGAGACTAATGAAAACTATTTATTAGAAATAGACAGTAATTTTTGAATTTTTTAAAAAAGAAAAACAGTTTTAAGAAAAATAGCTTTTGTGTAATTACGATTTTTGAAAAAATAGTTTTTCATATAAGAAAAGGTTTTGAAAAAAAACATTTTCTCATAGAAAACATTTTTTTGTATAAAAATGTTTTTTAAAAATAGTTCAAAAATAATTTTTGGGGGAAAACAGTTTTTAAAAAAAGTTTTTAAGTAAAATATTTTTTTTGAAAACATTGTTGAAAAAGAAAAAAAGGGGAAAAGGGAAGAAATAGAACTTTTTTTTTGTAATGATGTATGTATTTGATTGAGAATGTAAGGTTCATTAAATTTGGTTATTGGCAAAAGGTTGTTAGTTTTGATTATCCAAAGTCCAAAATTTGATTATTTCTAAGGAGGTTGCTAAGTTTGATTATAGCATTGTGAGCCATATTTTGCACTAACATTGTTAACTTTAAAAACCTAGCACTTTTGGTTATGCCATTGTGGATACTCTAATAGGTGAAATTTTGTTATTTGCTAAAAGACTTGTAACTTTGATTATTACAATGTATGGTATTTTTGAGTATTGTTGTTAAATTTGTTTATCCACACCCATTAGCTTATTACACTGGGGATGCTCTTATACACATACACTCACAATAAAGAGTGGGTCTCACACACAGTGACTTAAAAGTGATTATTTTCCAAAATATTTGAGTAAAAGTAATTTTTTAAACTTTTTCGATTCCTCTCGTCGAGACGAATCAATAATTCACAAAAATTTAACGCAAAACTAATAAATGCGAAAAAAATTTAAATAAGGACAAAACCAACTCTCTCTTCTTCTTTTTTCCCCTAAAAGTAAGGGGAACGGGCACTAAGATTGTGCTCCAATATTGGTAACAGGGAGCCTGTCGTGCCCAGTAATTTTTGTTCCCAAACCTTTGAGGATAATTTGCAATAGTCCAACTATCGAAGCAATGATGTCGAATCCTTGAAATGATCAAATATATTATTATGTTTTTTTTTTCAACAGAAGAAGCAAATTCATTAATCAAGCCATACGGCATCTATAGATAACTCTGAATACAGAACATTACATACGGCAAGTACAGATTTTCACCTAAATACAGAGAAACAGAGATACAATATAAGAAAAATACAGAGAAACAGAGACACAATATAAGAAAAGACTAAGAGACGAAACTAGTGTCTAGCGCCTATGCAAGAGCCAAATGCTCACTTTTTCACACCATCAATATGGCCAGCTAACATGGAGCAGCTAGTACGCAAATGCCACCGTCTCGGGATGGCGGAGCTCCGAATCAAAAATAACATTAAACCTGTGGAAATCAGTCACCCAATCTGGGAAAATCAGATCGGAACAAAACCACCCGGGAAGACCCATTGGGACAAAAACCGAACCAACATCCGGACAGAAACCGGCCTCAACATTCGGACATAAACCGGACAAGAGTCCGGACAAAACAAAAATGAAACACAAAACCAAAACCCTAACCTGCCGAAACACTCAAAACAGCCACCACAGGAATCACGACAACCCCTACTGCCGCCATGCCCAGTCCCAACACACCATATCCACTCACAGCATCACCACTAACAACCCGACAAAATCGCACCATCCACCACCCGAAACAGTCAAAGCGCCGCTAGGCAAGAGACCGGCTACCTCCAACAAAGTAGAACGGCGGTCCACAACGGAATCCAGAAAACCGGTAGAATGGGATACACCCAGCAGAGTATCCAGCGGGATCTTAACAGAGGGGGGGAAGGGGTGGAAATGAGGAAGGAAGAGGGAAGGGGAAGAGGGAGGGGGGAACAACAGCCCACAGAGGAGATGAGGCCGACAAGAGAAGGGGAGAAGAAAAGGAAGAGAGAGAGGCGTCCAAGGGAGGCCCGGGCGGAGGCAGCGCCTCCCCCCAAAGCAAACAACGGCGGCTAGGGTTTATCTGGTAAAAGTTTAGAGAGAGAAAGAAGAGAGAGAGGGAAACGCCCCAAGTTGAGAGACGTGTTTTTTAACTAATAGTCTAAAGAGCAAGTTCAATGATGGGATGTAAAATGAGGGGATGAATAGTTATTTTATTTTGAAAAAGTGGTTAAAATTAGTTGGATGTATAATAAGACTCACCCCTCCTCAATGATGAATTATAATAGAACCAAAGAGTCCTATAGTTAATTAACTTTTCCTCCACCTTATTTTTTTTCCCAAACTAATTCAACTACTATTACTGTTAAAAAGTAATATTAATTAAATGACCGCCAAATGAGGTTGAACCCTAGTTCTACTGTTTTCCAAATTTCGAGATTTTCAGATTTTCTAGCAAGTTCAAGCTTTCCGGCCATTTTCTGGCGACTATCAAGTAAACACTAGCCGTCCATTTTCTGGAAAAGTAACTTTGCATCTAGAGATCGATATATCCATCCCCATATCTACCATTCTCATTTTCCATTCCCATTGAAGACTTCATTTTTCTATCTGGGGATAGAAAATGAATATCCACAACCAAAAACATAATAAAATTGATTGTTTTACGTCACCAACTCAATAAACAACAAACAACTAATGAACGCAATCACCCACTTCCTTAATACTTGCATAATTTTACAAAAACTCACACCTCGTACTCTTCTGACTTCTCTCCTTGTCTCACATCTATTACTCTTTTGTCATGTTTCAAGCTTACCTGCTTCCCACGTGCACACACCCACTTATATGCCACCTAAAGCTTACATGCAAAAATCAATATTTTTAATATACGGGGTATTACAATCGGAAGTGTGAGACGGGTCCCACTAGAAGACATGCTTGGGTGTGTTCGACAAGTGACGAACTTGAGGTGCTTGTCGTGCTTGGGCAAGTCCCACATAAGCCCGAGGTGCTTATCGAGCATGAGATAAGTCCGAGGTGCTTATCATGCTTAAGTGAGTACCTATCTCACAACGCTAGGTGAGTAGTGATGGACCACGTGGTGCAACGGGAACATTGCAGCTAAGGTGGGGAGATTGTGAGAACCCACTTAGGGGTAGTCCCACATCGACTATTCCTTGAAAGTTGGTGTGGAATATAATGAAACGCGACGAGCTACTCAGCTACTGTATAACTTAAGGTTAACCTTTTGAGTCCCGAGGTTAGGCTAAGGGTTAAGCAGGTTAGCTGGGGCGGGTCATAACAGGAGGCCTCCTATTCCCGATGATATTTTTTCCCCTGAACTTTGAGGATAATTGTCAATAGTCAAACTCCATAAGCAATATTCCTACCAGCCAATCCTTTCAGATAATGTCCGAGAGAAGCATACGTTCGGTTCATCACATGCTTGAGGCTTCTCAACCATAGGAACAGGGAACGAATCCTCCAAAAAATGAAATGAGTTCGCAATTACTACCACAAGAAAGCCGCCCCCTCATCACTTACCGCTATTTATTCTTTGATTCTGGAGGAATTCACAACATTTTTTTTTGGCGTTCCTTTTTATTGATGAAGAGGTGACCTTGTGCTCTTCAAGAAATGAAGGCAAAGGCACCCCCAGCCCGCGCACACCAGGGATTGGTTCTAGACTTCTAGTCAAGAGAGAGGAGAGAAACAAGGCCGGAAGTTATTCAAGACTCATAGCGTGATGTGGTGATTTTAGACCAAGAACAGGGTGGGGTGCTGCTTATGCTTAATAACGTTTTCTTCGTATATTTTGAGAAATATTTTCAATAGTCCAGACGCCAGAAGCAATGCTCTCGAATTACTCCATTTGAATTGTTGGATCAAATAGAAAGAAGACAAGAACTTATTTACGGTCATGCTAATAAGTGCCTCTGGGGCATTAGTTTAACCATAATAAATGCAGTAAATTTATAGGAGTATTTACTATAGCCCCCATTAAATGTTTGGTAACCAACAAAAACCATTAGTTTCGTGGAGGTAAACAACAATAAATGCATCAGTAATTGATGATTTGATATTTTCCAATAGTATCCCTCTACACAAATAAAATTTATGTTCCTAGACAAGCTACCGTTTCACGCAATTGGCGGCCTATAGTATAGACTTGTTCTTAGTCATTCTCCCCAAATTTTTAACTAGTATTTTTTTCATATATTTTTTTAAATTGTTTATTTAGCTTTTCGGTGTAATTTGTGGAATTTATTTGTCTCAACGAGAAAAATAAATAACATATAGAAATGTGGATAAAAGTTGATGTAAGACAATAGTATTGCTAAAAAAACCCACCTGTCTGTTAGTCTTTATTGCAATTTTTTGCTTTTAAAATAATTTTTTCTGACTCGATCCTCTTTTTAAGACAAATATTAATCCACCTCTTATTAAGAAGAATATTAATCCAAAAAATATAACATGAATGTCATAAAAATTCAAACAATGCAAACAAAAACAAAAAGTACAAAACTTTAGGAATTTGGCATGATAAATTATTCATTATATCTCATGTAAAGCAGACACAAGCCTTGACTTTAAAAATTTTAAAACCAAACAAAAACTAATAAAGAACAAGGGTAGATTTGACACAAAAATATTTGGTACTAGTACAATTAATAGCAGTAATTGAGAGCCCCTTGTTTACCAATAGTATTATTTATTTAGGGAAATGATTTTGGCACTTCTTTTTTTTTAACGGCACTCCCCTGTAAGTGTATTTTTCTCCCTTTTTTTGTTAACGGCACTCTCCTACAAGTGTATTTTTGCACCAAAAATACACTTGCAGGGGAGTGCCGTTAACCAAAAAGGGAGTGCCAAAATCAACAGCCTTTATTTAACCTTCGAAGTTAAACGGGCGGTTGCTCAGTTCTTAACTCAAATATTAATCCATTAATGAATTTTCAAAAATTGTCAATAATTAATGCTCATTTGCTTAGACAAGGGCATAGAGCCTATAAATTAAGGATATCAATCTATGCAAAAAGATTATCTCAAACACCAATAATCTTCACACAGAGAGATGTCACGAAATAGTAAAACATCTGTCATTGGAATTTGGATGGGATTGATGATACTATGCCTAGTTACGAGAGAGGTACATGCATTATCATGTGCATGGAAATGTTTTTTCAAATGCCTTAGTATTTTCGACTCATGGGGATGCAACATGGGCTGCGAATGCTAGAACAAAAGCGGGTAGTGTTGTCTTTGCCACCGCCGGTAGATATGCTTTCACTTATACGAAAGAATTAAAAGTGTGTCAAATCTGCACCCGGTAAGGAATAGAAACAACATAAATAATCATCTCTCTTATCCACATATTCATCCTTTTCATTCGATTGATATACATGCATTATATTATGTTACCACAAAACTTTGCTTTTGAGGCCCACCATGGGTCCCATGTTGATAATTCAAACCGTTAATTTTGTAGACTCCAATGTGTAAATCATTCATGCAAAGAGAAAATTAGGTTGATTGAGTGCCGATAATTGCTTGGTCGAATTAAATTTGTGAAAAAAATTAAACAAGAAGAATTTTGACCCTACACCAATGTAATTTGTTCAAATGCCTACCGATATCAGACAATTCTTTGCATGAATGAGTTACACAACTGGGCCTAAAAATTAAACAAGGGTTTCTTAGTTTGAACAAGAATCCCTTTCAAATAGGCAACATATTGAATAATATTAGTATTGGGGAAAAAAATTAACTTTTCAAAAATAATTTAGGATTCCTTTCAAAAAATTAATTTTTAAAATTTTCTTGCAAAATCAACACTTTTCTTACAAAAATTTTAAAATTTTTCTTCCAAAACTAACGCTTTTGTTCCAAAATTTGATATATAAGATGTATGGAATAGGGGTGTATATGAGTTACATGTCAAGACCAAGCCTATCTCTTCTCTTCTTTTTTCCTCCCAACTTAGGTGAAGGGTTAGGTTTATTTTCTAAAAAAAGGTCTAGGTTTATTGTTACTGCAATATGTGATGTTGTTGACATTTATTTGAGGTAAATGATATTGGCACTCCAAAAAATGATGCAGGCACTCCAAAACCAGTGTAATTTCAAAGCCACTTTCCTTTATTTTTTGGAGTGCCTCCATCAATTTTTGAAGTGCCAATATCATTTTCCTTATTTGAAATGAAAATGTGGAGCATTCAATTTCATAAAGGAAAAAAGAAAAAAAAAACTTTAAGCAAGGGTATAGTTGGTATTTAAATTATTCCTACTGTGGTAGTTAATGGAAGTCGGTGGGGCTAATAACTCATTGCATGAGAACTAACTCATTTGCTAAGTTCTAAACTCAATTAATACACACAAACTAGCTTGTGCCCCGGGGGCATCGATTAGCATTTGCCCTTATCGAATACTACTCCTACATTTTAGAGTTAATGTCGTATCGAGCTCTAAGAGCGGAAAACAGGGGCCTATGTTGTACCCATCAGGGTGATTGCCCTCAAAATTAGATTATCCATGTCTGATCACCTTGATCTTTTACAAGGATGCTCTACGAGTTGAGGTCTACAAATTGAACGATGTGAATTACTTGTTTGAACTTGAGATGAAGCAGCTTGCCGTGCACCCCTAGCCACAATGAGCACTCGTCCGATTCCTCTACGACCACCTTCAACAAATAAGTTTGATGCAAGCTAACAAAATTTAATGCTAATGTGATTGCAATGAAATCTAACAGCCAAAGCTGATATTGATAACCGAAGTGGACATCTAAACAACATTGACCAAGTTTATTCATTGGCAGGGACAAAGTTTCCGTAATTGGCAGGGGTAATTCAGGCAAAATTATAAGTCCTCTTGGCCAGAGTCTAGAGCTAAGTACTTGGACTTCACGGGAATGTGTGGTTAGAAATGCGTTAAGACAACACGTGGCGGTGACCCAAGTTGAATGAATAGTTTCTCAAAATTCAGGGTCGCGTGAACTAGAGAAAAGCATTACCAAATGTTACAGTAAAAAAGAGAGGCTTATATAGCTCATATAGGAAATCAACCACAAAATATAAAGTGCACCTTGTAAGAGCATAAGGTGAGATTATTCGTAACCCAGAAAGCAATTTATCCGACTCGCCGAATTACTTATTGACTTGGGAATGTAAAGATGCTAAAAATAAGCAGCTGACTGCCGTGATGTTTCACCATCAGAGGATCAACGAAACAACTTCCAAGCCGCTACTATCTTATTTGTGGATTTACTCAAAGAATGAAGGCCAATTTGTTTTTTCTAGTTACCCTCAGATGCTTCATCTCAGAAGAGATCTTGCCAAGTGGTCACGTGCGGTAGCCAAAGCTTGACTTATAGTCTGCAGATGATGAACACACAAGTTAGGGTTGCGATTATTCTAACAGGGAGCATACGGTCATACCACACGATTCCACCGAGTGATGAGATTATTGATACCACATCACCAAATATTGAGTACATGATCATGCAATTTACTGTCCAACAGAAATGCAATTATTCTCCTAATTGTTGCATTCAACTGTCGGAAATGCAATCTTCGCGGATTTGGAATCTCAATCTAATTAGGTGAATAAAAAAATAATGCAAAAGGCATAACAATTTAAGGTAAATTTGTCCGCCCTACAGTTGATGATTTACCTAATAATAAAGATAAAGGAGGAAAGCTCAGGTTACCTGCTCAGACAAGGGTGCACCGTCATCCACACTGTGGGTTGCCACTTTTCCAGCAATAACATTGCCATCCGTTTCGAGGATCATCCTACAGAAAATGAAGTAAAACATGAATTTTTCCTCGACCATCATAACCCATTGGACAAAAATCGAAGAGAATTCGGTGCAGAACAAGTTAAAAGGCAGCATACTAAGAAAGAATCCTCCAAGACATGACACCTAATTTAACGAAGCGCATGCGACTTGTCTATTGTGGTGCTAAGGACTACTGTTTCGTGTTATTATCACATCTCAGGTAATGAAAATTGACCCATGTATCATGCATGGTTGTGGGCATTTTGGCTTCAACAAACTTGTTTTTTTTTTTTTTTCAATCGTCATATATCAGCGGGGGTTAGTGGGGGGTGTTAGAGTTAGCACGGAGTCCAGAAGCTATCCATAGCTTGGGACCCCAAGGGTGTTGCTCCAGCAGGAGTCGAACCCAAGACCTCCCCCTTAGGGGAGAGATGACTTATCAACTGCACTGGCCAGTGGTTGTCGGCTTCAACAAACTTCAACTGCTAAAAAAGTGCACCTAAAAAAAAACCAGGGCCACCTAATGTCATAGCCAGCATTGACTCACTGTAGATAAATAATATAAGGCTGGAACTTGGAAGGGATACTCCTATTTCTAAAGTGCGATGGCCTACACGTAGGTTGGGGGAAGTTTGGAACACCTACATTTTTCTTTACTATGAGATCATTAGCAATAGCAACAAGTTTCTTAATTACAAAGAGGAGTCAGGAGAGAACATCAAAGTACTCCCCCAACAGATAGTGATGTGTTGTAACGGGGAGAGAACATCAAAGTACTCCCCCAACAGATAGTGATGTGTTGTAACGGGGCAATACTTCCTAGCGGAGGTGACAGGGTACCATACCAGCACTTTCATTTTCCACACCAAAGAAAATAAATAAACAAACAAACATGTAACTATTTGTTTTCTGAGAAAAAAAAGACAGTGAAAAACGGATAGGGAGGTGGGAACATGCAAGGAAACAACAGGTCAATGCATGGTTGAGGAACTGAATGAATCAAATCGGGCACAAGGAACAGTGACATAATTTGGTAAAAGGTAAAAAGCCCTCAGAGAAAACGGAGGGAATTGAGGGGAACAGTGACATAATTTGGCGGCAGCTTATTTGTAAACAATACTTCCTAATTACACAAAAACCTTGTGATCAGTATTTGACAAGCCAATGTAGTGAAAATTGAGGGGAAGAGCTAAAGGCTCAAACATACGAACAAGAAGCAGAATGCATACCCTCCATCAACAATCTCATCAAGGCCTAAAAGAATGAGATCTAAGTTCTCTAGTGCCTCTGCTTTCTCAACGTTACTCCTGTGTGAAGAACATATTAGATAAGACAATAAAAAGCATTAAATTGGAATATCATCAAATGTACATTAAGGAACTCTGGTTAAGATTATGCCCAACAAAACCTGAGGAGAAGGGAAACCGCATCAACGAATCCTTGAAGAACTGTCGCCAATATTAGTTCGTTTTCTTCATCGCCTCCAGTCACAAAGAAGTGCAGGTCTTGGATAAACTTATAGACCACAATATAGTTATCAAACATTGTTATCTCCGCTGTATACCATTCACAATCATATCACCAGACATGAATGCAAAAACGTGTGTACATTTTCAATAAATAAGAAAAGGACGTCCAATCAAAATTCCCACTGCAGATAAAAAAAAAAATTCCAAATTCCCACTTTAGGTGAATAAGAAAAACATGTACAACTGGTTGGCTACACTTGGGGAATCATTTCATTGCTACACAAAAAGGTTCAAATTGGCATCAGCATTTCTCCAAGTTTTCCTTCGTTTTGGCAGGAACACGAAATTGTGATAGAAACTAATGTAACACAAAACCTGCAGTAATTACAAAAGTTTGTAGGTAAGGCTGCCTACCTTCTACCCGCTGGGTACAACCTTTTAAATTGGAGCACATATTGCAGAAATACATGCTACAGATTGCATTAAGCTACACATAACTGGGAAAAACCTACTTTTCTTCCAACGCTTGGAGGCTAAATTCTTTACTCAAGACCCATGTCTACACCATTGATAACTTAAAACAGGAAAACTCATGTCATACTTCTGACTTCTGAGTACTAATAGATCACCTTGAATTTTTTTTTTTTGAAAGAAATCAATTCGAGTACATGAAGTTCCCAAAACCTCAACTCAGATGAAAGAAGCACATGTAGACGACTACACATCCAATATGAAACTATACATGCAGATAATATTTCTGTTTAAGCATACCTTCTGTCCGAGCATTTGTCTTTTGAGTTTTGGAAAATAACGATTTTTCAAATGCCAACTTTAAACCAGTAGTCGGCCAATCGTCAGAGTAATACTTGACTGCAACGCGTTTTCCTTCAGAATCCAGGAGGAGTATGTTTTTTATAGTAGGGCATGTCTCCTGTATGAATCAATAACAGTTAATACAATTACTACCCAACCATGTTTAGAGGTCGAGGAATGTAGCAATTCTATTTCACCCTAGATTGAAATTCGCAAACCTAAGTCCCCAACCCACTATGAAACTTCTATACGGTATCAGAGTGTCTTTTTATTTTTGCCATAAGTAGATTTTATTATTTAATAGGGATCCCTAAATTATGGATCCCAGTCTACCTCTCCACTTGAGAATTAGGGGTCGCACTTGCACGGAGTGTTAAAGACATACAAAGCGAAATGGGTACATGAATTCACAGGTATTCGTTCCCTTTCGCAGATTCATCTTTTGCAAGTTCTTTTGCAATTAAGATCTATCTAATTGTCATAAGTAAGAACAAATCATTAAACTACACAGATCTACGTTGAATGCAAAAGGTTATGCGAAAAGTGTTTGATATGAGATTTGGAGATCAGAAATACATATGAAACTTGGTCGGAAATTAAAGTGATTTTCTGCTTCTGGAATTGACATTGCAGGTATTGCAGAGAGAGAGAGAGAGAGAGAGAGAGGCGCTTACACGGTAGAAGTTCGTCATTGACGAAATCTTTTCTCACAGTAATTGCAGATCGAGATCCACTGTTCGTTTAAATGGAAAGTTTGAGTTGGGTCCTTTTCCACTTTATTGAGAAATGCAAATAGGGCAAAGTTTACGTAGAGTAAAAAGAAAAGAATATCCCAACATATTATAGTGCCACTAGCATAAATGTCGTGCTAATTATTAGCCAATCTGGATGAGTTTCGATTGAGTCGAACATGAGCCGACCTCAAGCAATTTGAATATTTTGTACATCATAAGATGAGCCGAGTAGTAATTTGTTCAAACTTGAACTTGAAGTCGAGTACTTATCAGCCCCCGACCTATCAATAATTGTGATGCTTGTGTTAGTATATTTAGCACGGCTTTTTCTTTTGCTTTAAGGGGAAAAAAACTTTGAAAATCTCCTTAGAGAATTTATTTAGCATTAATTTCTAATCTCTTATAGTTTTTTTTTTTTTTTTCAGAATCAGTCAGTTGTTATGAAGTTTTTTTTTTTTTTTTTTTTCAGAAACACCCCCTAAGAAATGCACTACAAGAAACCAAAATAGTGAGGACCAAACACATTCCAATAAAAATGATCAAAAAAAAAAAACACATTCCAATAACATTCTCTTTTGCTACACATATTTCAGTCCAAATAAAAAGAAAATAAAAACTCATAGCAACTGTATAATACATCGGATTGATTCGACCATTTCGGGAGAGATGAGAGAGAATTTGTTCTGTTCGCGAACGTCTTGAGCAAAGGGAGTTGACAGCATCAATTCATGGAGTATAGAAAGAAGGGCCACATTTGCATTTCCAACCCTCTGGCTCATAATTTGTGTACTGGACACCAATAGGGCTGGTAGTGGTGGGTACTTGGATGGCTTTGCAGGGCATGCACCCATAGCACTTGTCCTCACAGCTTGGTGGACTTGACCCTATTTTGTTCAGCCCTTTAAAGAATTTTCCTCCTTCTTCTTCTTGTTCTTTCATTCCTCTCACTCCTCCCTTTGTCAAGCTAACTTGCACAGACTCTGGGCTCTGTTCTGTGTCTGATCAAGCAGTTCAAGTTAGTGGCCTGGTGGTGTTCAGTTGTTGTATAAAAGGAGTTCAAATCTTTTGTGCTGAAAATTGTTTGTATCGGTGGTGTTCTGGTGTATTTTCGACTATTGAAACAATGTGAGAATGTTCATGCCCCCGGAGATTCTCATTTGCACCAATAGCCGAAAATGCTCCGAACCACCGGTACATGCGAAATGTGGTTGGAAAATGGACTGTTTTACTGTTAAGTATTGGAAAAGAAAAAGTTGCTAACCTGGTTGAGGAACACCATGACCATCATTAGGTGCAAATGGCCTACTTGTAACCCCAGCCCAACTCACTATATGCAAAATCATTAGTAAACAACAGAATCTTACTCTTCCTCTCATATCTCTCAAGCTCAAATGATGTTGATTATGATAGTTATTATGAGAGAGAGAGAGAGAGAGAGAGAGAGAGAGATTTCTCAGACTTCAGGAAGCCACGAATGATTTCAGGGGTATAAGAAGGGGGGGAAAAAGCCTACAAAAAAACAAAATACTAAACTCCCATTTCCCCAAAAAATAGGTGGCTACAATCTCAGAAATTTATTGGGATCCTCTCTTACCTTCTCTATCCTGCATTGGTAGATTCATCTTGCTTCACAGACAAGTGATTCTACTTTCTTGTAAGTTGGTACAAACAAGTTTTCCCTGCTTTCACATTTTGACAACTCACTTGAAAACCTTATCATTTATCTGCACCCCCCCTGTTCCTCTTCCTGTCCTCATTTACTCTCTCCCTCTCTATCTCTCTCTACACTAGTAGATAGGTCCTTGGACCAAGAATAACTGCCCCCTTTTGGGCCTGAATCGCCAGTACAAATCCCTATGAATCACTGGAGTACAGAAGGTTTCCTAGACTGCAGAGTTGCTTTTTAAAAATGCTGATGGTTTTATTGCATTAGAGGAAGAAAAGTAATCCAGATGCAGGAGCCCACTTTCGTCTTCATCAATACAAAGAATCAATGTCTGAAACAATCTCAGTACTGGAACAACATCAATGAGTAGTTAATCAGATAAAGCAAAGTTCCTTTCAAAAAGAAAAGGGTTGGATTTCTCTGTAATTTAGAACTCTTTTTATTGAATGTTCGAATCCTGCCACATCTACATTTTTGCAAATATAGATGTGTTTTGAAAGCATATTAAATTAGGACCCGGGTATGATGCCGAGCGGGTGTAGAGTGGTCGATCCCACCGTTCATTTTGGCACGGACAGCTCAGATCGAATCCGAGCGCATACAAATCTAAACCGCCCATTGCTTGGTTAAAATTCGAGCCATCAGTTGCCGAGAAGACTGCTCTACAAGGCGGTTCATTGCTCGATTAAGATTCAAGCCGTCGATTGTTGAAATCCAACCACTCTGCACCGCTCTACAAGGAGATGCTTGGCAGCATCTCCCATTCCATTATATTATATGTTGTGAGATGTGACAAACTATTTAGAAGTTGGGTTAAATATGGGACCTCAGGCCCTCCTTGAGCTTTTGCATGGCTTGTGTTAAGTGGAAATGGATCAATGGTTAACCTTTTTAATGGATTAAAAAAAAAAAACCACAGAGGCAAGTGATGAGCTAATTATGAAGTAATATATACATATGTGTTGTCAACCTGGGACTTAGGAAGCCAAACCCAGGAAAGCAAACCTTGGTAAAAGGAAACCTGAACCTGATTGCACTAATCAATGCCTCACTCTCTCTCCTTCCTTTAGCTGGTAAATCTAGGCAGCAGGGGAAACTGGTACAGTTTAGTGGAGTAGTCAATTTGGTATGTGTGCTGAATAAACTTTATGCTAAAATCAGGAAATTTTCTGGGTTAAGAGATTTTAAACCTAACAAGTAAAACAAGATTAGTCAAAGCAGCAATGTCACAATCCAATAAGACAGAGACAAGGGTAAGATTTAGCACCTCATATGTCTTTCAGTGAGCTGGTTTTTAGTACTATTCGGATTACTGATTGATTTGATCATTCACTGTGGTGTACCCACAAACTCAGTCTGCTCCCATTTTTCAACAGGCTGGATAGAGGGTCTTGGGAAGGGAGGGGGAAGAGAGGGTGGATTGCTTTCCTTTCTGTGGATACATCTCTTTGACATTTTGGCTATAGACAGGTTTCTTTTATCGGTTTCTTTGGTCAAAACACCACTTTGTCCATGCCTTAAAGGATAGTGGAGTAATGAATATGAGACATTCATCTAGTCTCTCTTTTTTTTTTTTTTGTCATACGGTATACACCAGCGAAGGTTAGCTGGATGTTAGTATGTTAGTCAACGGGGGGTTTAGAGGCTATCTATAGTTCTGAACCCCAAATCTGCTCCCCATAGGACTCGAACTCAAGAAACCACTGGGAGAGAGAAATGAGACAACCAACTTGACAAACTTATTGGTTTCTCACATCCATTCTAGTCTAGATAGGTTTGTTTCACAATTGATTACCCCCTAGTCATGGACCTATGGTCATTCAGGATTCTGGTGGAACGATGTTAAAAAGACTGGAGATTCATTTTCAAGACTGAAAGAGATGATACTGCCAAGGAAAAGATTGATTAGGATGATAATTTTCAGGCAGTTATGGGAAGAAAGAAAAAAAAAAAGACGGGAAAATGCCAACCTCACGGATAAATATCATTACGCTCAGGGGCAATCTCTCAGCTTTTACACATTCTTCAAGAGATAAGAAAACGAAGACAGCGGAGATCAACAATATCGGTCGTCCACAAAATGGGCTCCTTAAAGTCAATTTATTGATCTAAGTTAGTCTCCATAATGGAGGAGTAATGTTTGTATCCTTACCTTATGCTTATTTTGTATCCTGATTTATACACTTGAAGCTATAGGTCGTTACCCAGTTTGCAATTTACAACAATAGCAGATACAACAGCAACCCAAGGAGGAGAGATTAGGGCACCACCACATGTTGCCCAGGCGTCTGGGCGGTGAGCACCGCCCCCTGCGCTAGCCTCATGTACTCAGTTGAATATGAGAAACAAGAAAAAAGAAGAAAGGGGACCAAGTAAGACAAAAAGAAGCGTTGATTGCTTCCCTTAACTTACTGCTCTCAAAGTAAGTACTACTCCTTCAATCCGTAAAGAAGGATACACACACCGTCACACTGATATTAGCTTCTGGCATGGACAATAAAACTGCTGGTTCCACTTCCAACCTTAAAGTTCGATCAAACTGAAGAAACCCATGTTGCAATGTCACTCAACGGAAGGAAAATTGATGAAAATGACTGCCATATCTGAAGCGTAGAATTGATTGATCAAGCATTCCTATATCCAACTCCATTTCCTGCCTCCACTAATTGTATTGCTCATTTGCACTATATATGTGACTAACTGTCAAAGGTACGTATAGTACTATTCCTAACTTGAGTTACCTTGGCTAGATAGCAGTTCTCTGGAATGGAGCAATTACAAAGACAATAACAAGCAGCGGATGCACGAATGGAAAAAAGCAAGAGTAGGCTAAGCAAGATTACGTTATTATAAATCACTGAAAAAAGAGAAGGAAAAATAGGTACACAACAACGGACAACCTCATTTCAAACAATCCGATGTCAAGATACAACAACCTCGTTTCAAGCCACCCCCCCCCCCCCCCATTTCAAGACTATGTCATTAGCACACTCTTAACTACAACCACATTTCAATGACACGATGCGACTTACAATTGAATTATTTCTTCGGGAGGATTGACTGAACCAAAGCCTCAACCTCTTCCTTCACTCGTTCAAACACACTTGGACCTTTCACTTCATCTACCGGAGTGTCCTCATCAATTTCATCACTCCTCCCATGAGTCTCCTTGTGATGCGGAAGTGATTTCTCAGAATATGTTATTGTTTCAATATCTTCCTTTGCTCCTTCAAGTAAATTTGGTGCCTTTACATCTTTCTCTTCGAACAAAAGGAAGATAAACACATCAAAAAATAAAATCTTTTCAATCAACAAAACATCTGAAAAGATGGGTAAACATTGAGATCTACTTTCTTACATAATCATATGCATTAGGTACTCTACTTGGTAGTACGGAGGGTTTTACGAGTGTAGTTAGAGTGTACTAACTTTAAGGCTGATAAATGAACCAACCCACTCGAGTTTGAGCTTGTGTTCGCTGTTAAAAGGCTCGTTTGAGATTGTTTTGTTACAGCCGTTCGCTTTCAACACACATTATCCAAGCCAGGTGAAGTGATGAAGAAAGGTTTCTGCATATGCGTAGGAATTGCGGAGCGAAGAAGCCCGTTCTATTGGGTGACCCCACCACAGGGGTGGCTGCTTTTCAAAAGATCGTTCCTTGCTGAACGAGAAGGCTTGGAGTGAATCCTGATGCGAGTGCAAGGGTGATTTCGGTCTTTTGCGAGTCCTTCCAAACCAAGCTTGGACATCTTTTTATGCTCGTTAAGCTTTTAAACCAATATCAAACAAACCACTGCTCGGCTCGTTCGACTTATGATGTTTAAAAAATCCAAGCTCCTCGAAATCGGTTTGTGATCGGCTCGATTAAAACTCGTTTGGGATCAGTTCGTCTCATAAACAAAACCATGCTTGAACAATCAATTGTTCAGTTTGTTTATCAGCCCTAACTAATTGCCATCCGAAGTGGTGCAAAAACCATGAATTGAAAAGAGGGGAGGACAATTAAGACGTGTAACCACAAAACCCACAATTCAGATTATTTTTCAGATACCAGCAAGATAGAATCTTGGACATCAATTTAGAATTTAGAATATAAATACTTGAGGGAGATTGTGCTTAGCAAAAAAAAACCCTAAAATCAAAATTCAGTTTCAGTCCTCGGAATTAAATCATGCGGCTTCCTACTATGCATACAATTCGACCCCAAAAGCCCATCAAGTCAAGAAAGACCAAAGAATCATTAGCTTTGAACATCTTTCTCATAACAAGAAGAAAGAAGCAACCGATGAATACTATATGAGAAGAAATTTAGTACCTGAAGAATGATTCGAGGGATCAGGATTAGTCTCTGCCATTTTGGGAATTTTGGGAGAGATTCAGAGCCTTGAATTTCGGATTCGGTTATCTCGTTCGCTAAACGCCTAACATGGACGGGTTTTCTTGTTTCTTGATTTTGGTAGGAAAGGTTTTCTACTTTTCTTGCTTTTCTTCCCGGATCTTGCTACTGGTATAGCAGGTTCTGCACAGACAGCGCGCACAGAGCGTATTTGGGTCCGTCCCGGGTCTAACAAAAATAATCGGAGCCACTCATTTTGTTCAATATATTTTGCTTAAGATCCTTTAAAAAATCAGCTCCATCCAACATCGAATAGAGCATTTACAAAGCGTCCAAAATCGACAATGCTGTAATTTCTAAAGCAATTTTGGACGCTTCGTAAATACCCTTATCGATGTCGAATGGAGTTGATTTTTTACGGGGACCTTAAGAAAAATATATTGAACAAAATGAACGGCTCCGATTATATTTTTTGAACTCGAGACGGACCCAAACGTGCGCTGTGGACGCTATCTGTGCAGAACCTGCTGTACCAGCAACATTTCTGTTTCTTCCCTCAGATAGTTGAGAACATTGAGTGGGCTTAGAATGGGAGTAATGGGCCAAGGCCCAATTTTGAATTGGAGTGGTCTTCAGCCCATAATGATCTTCGAGTGGTGGAGTGTTGGGTCCCTAGCATTCTTAATTAAAAAATTAAGTTGATTACAATGACGCTAAGAGCGACCTCTAGGTTCGGTTTGGATGACATATATCTAATGATTTGTGAGAGTGACTCCTGATGACAAATTCAATCAGAAAACACATTCTCAGGCTATCTGAGAATTTGATCCTACCCTTTAATCTTAAGCTTATTAGTTTTTTTTTTTAACGGAAGCTTATTAGTTCAATCCTTGAAAAAAATAGAGTTTAATAAAGTTCCAAAATATAAATTTTCTGGATAAGATTACATAACTAATCCAAACAGTGGAATGAGATTATTTCACGTATTGAATTACAAGGAATTTGATTCCTAATAATCATATTATTATTCCTCCTCAAGATTCCAGCAATTCAAACATAGCCCTGGTGTCCACAAAAATTTTAAAAGAAAATGGCGCAAAAGTCACATGCTTGGATAAAACAATATACACTTTTTCTGAGAACAGTATACTCAGCCTAGCTCGCAAAGTAAATCAAGCTAAAATCAACACTCTCTTAGGTAAAACCAAGCTAAAAACAACTAACACAATATATGTAGACACGAAACTTATAATCGATTCAATTAGATTTTAGCACTAGTAGATCATAGATTAGATAACTGGGGCAAATGGTCTAGCAATTGTGTAGCTGTACTTACGTGCAATGAGGTCAGGTTGTGGAGTTCAATTCCTCAAATTTTTTTATTTTGTTGATGGGTTAGGTTGGGGTTAGGCTAATAGTAGCTTCTTCTATATGACACAAAAAAAAAAGAAAAGAAAAAAAAGGATCATGGGTTAGATTTCAATGTTCTACGATAGGTAGGAAAATAGGTGCAAGGGTAAATACTCACATATACTCTCAGTCCGACTCATCAAATCCAGAAAAATATGCTATTAGATGGAGATGTATTAATATCACATTAAGTTTAAGTGATCATTCATTTCGTATTTAAATAATGTGAGATTATATTCTTTAACATCCCCTCACGTTCAATTGCGTTCAAAATCCATCACATGAAACTTTTTAATGGGTGTATTCTTGCAATCTTTTATTGGTCAAATCATCATAGAGCGTTAATTAATCTTGCGTTTTCTAATATGCGGGAGGGCCACTGTGATACTGTATAGGAAGAAACTTTGTATCCACTTCAAAAGCATTTTGGACTTGGCTATAAATTTTTAAACAAAACGAATACACAACCATCTATAAATACTATAGGCAAATGTGGCGGGTCTCAACCTCTAAACTCTCAATCCTAATTTTTTTGGAATTTTGCTCTTTTTCTTCCTTAAATTTTCACAAATTGAGAAATAGTTGGATATTTACGTGGGGAGGGGACGTGTTGAAAGAGGGAGAGGGAAAGTGATTGAGAGTGTGAGAATTAAAATCCTAAAAACAAACAAGAAGAAATACTCCGAAAACAAATACTATTTCCAAGTCATCTTTCAACAGAACGTAAAACAGATGGTAAAAGGGAAAACAAAAACAATTGAAGTTGAATTTAGATGGCGTCAAGGATGACGCTATGGTGTCTCCCTCTTTGTCGGGGGACACGGTATTCCCCTGTAACATAATCACTCGAAGACATAACATTAACCATTCGTTATTATTATTATATTAGGCCATAACATTTTTTCAAAAATGACATAACGTAATCACTCGAAGACATAACATTAATTATTCGGAGGCATAACTGAGGAACACCTTAAAAGGGTGATAGTTTTTCCTCAAGATAGTAGTATGTTCACAAAATAAACCCCAACATCACACCTACAAATGAGTTTTCTTGCTTCCTTAATTGTCGGCAAGGACTGGGGGTGTATGCTTCTTTGTGGACAAGTGTTACCCCACTTCCCCCACCTTTGACCCCCAAATTATATTAAGTAGAATCTAATATAGGATTTGTTGGGGAATAAGCAAGATTATCCAACCTCATTAACGTTTTCAATGGGAAAGTCAAGGATGAGTGTCCGCGTTCGGTTTGGATTTTTTAGAATAATGATTGGTGAGATATAGATAGAAATACTTTATTGAGAACCGTACGCAGAAATTTTGAAATCCAAAAAAATGAATAAGCTAGCTCCGCCGTGCATAGTATTAATAGTATTAGTATACTGTTTCCTAACTGCCTCATCATTCTAACATTCATCGACCATTTTTTTAAATGTATATTTTGCGATGATGATACAACTCTCACATTGTCAATAATCACAAATCTTTGATAAATTAAATGAGATTTAACATACTTTAAGCTTAGGTTGAATTCCGCTAAGGAATTTTTGGGTTTTTTTTCGTTCTGCCCTTATTCAATTTTTTTCCGCGTTTGTTGTTCGTTTAGGAGGCGAATCAAAAAAGTAAAAAATTATGATTTTTATCCTAACTTTTTTTGTGATACCCAAGATAAAGACCCTAAAACCCGACTTTTTAGAGCTTAAAGACAATTTTGGAAGGGCGAAGGGCGAGTATGGCAAGCGCCAAGCGGGGTCAAGCAACGCTACTCACGCGAATTAAAACTCCAACGATTCAATTATTATGTGGAGTTTGACCCCTAAACAATTAGAAAATTCTCATAAGACCTTACTAAAAAATAAAAAATTTCAGTCTACTATTGCGGATTGCCTATTGGTTTAGGAAATAATTGTGTCATCCGACCAATCAGAAAGTGCCACGTCATTCGACCAATTAGAGAGTGCCATGTCATCTGACCAATAAAAATTTAATCAACTGTATCATCCGACCCGTGTTCCTAAAAAGCAAAACGGAGTTACTCTTTTCTAAAAACGGGGTTCTCTGGCCTGTGTTCTTTTTTCTAAAATACTTGAATTATTCTTCCGATATTCAAGAGGTGACCAGGCATACCTAAACTCTATGCCCGGTGGAGACTCTAAGTTTTTTTCTAAACCCCTTTTGTGGCCTGAACTATAGCTGGACCTGATTCTCCTTTATCCGGAGATATGCAGGCAGCTTGATGAAGCTCGGTCCCTTTTTAAAATAAAACCCACTTTATTTTCTAAAATTCAAACATTTTTCAAAAATATCCGAATCCCTTTAATAGAACACAAAACTCCTCATTTTTTCTTTCTTTTCAAGAATCACGTCGCAATCCATAGGAATCGGATCACTTATCCAGGCCCTAATCCCTCTCGCTCCTTCCCCCCGAAGGCGAACAAGACACGTTTTCGGTCGAAGGTAAAATCCCAGGCGCGACAAATGGAGAATGGAAGCCGTAAAAAAAAATGGAGAATGGAACAATGAGGCTATGTGTTTTGATTCAGAGGCATATTAAGGCAAGAGAAGAATGACAGATTACGATTTTAACCCAAGAAAATGGGCTCATTCCTGTATGGGGTTAACCAAGTCTAACGGCAGTTAGTAATAGACTAAATTGGAACAAAATGAAAATTACAGAGTGTAAATCGAGCCAATTCAAACTGCAGGGACCAAGTTAACACAAACACTAAACTACAAGAACCATTTCGATTTTTTTTCCTAGAATTAATTTAATTGCGTTATCCAACGAATATAAACTTTTCTTACTCATAAAGTTATCAAAGGGGCAATGGTGACGGTCTCGTGTGGAATGACCATTGTCTAAACAACTTGAAACGCCAGTACCGGATATGGTAAGGCACCACGGAAAGAGAAACTATTTCATTATTCGATGTAACACTGTCTTGTTAAGTATTGTGTTAAAAAAATGGAGTACATATTAATAATTTAAAGACTACACATTGACATTGTCAAGTTTTTTTTTTTTTTTTTATGCAATGAAATACAACACCTTGTTTGGTTCTCATTTTTGAAAATTATTTTTGTTGTAATGAGTGGAGAGAGATAGAGAGAAAAATGTAGGAGTATTAAGAAACGTACAGAGATGAGATGAGATGAGATGGAAACCAAACAAGATTAATGGTACTTATCGATTGTAGTACATAGTGATGGAAATCTGGCCTTGTTCGTTTCCATACTTTATTTTGTTTTAATTTTGTTTTTCAATCATTATTCTATATCTCTCTTCAATCATTATCCTATTTCTCCAATTATTAATTTCATTTCTCTCTCTATCTCTCTTCACTCATTATCCCTCTCTCCAATCATTACCCTATTTCTCTCTCCACCCACTACCAAAATTAAAATACCCAAATAACCCAAACGAACATGACAGGTTACTTTGATATGGTCAACTCTGACTGTTCTCAACTCACTTTCTTTCTCCATCAGGAATTTTGATTGGGGAAAATTTACTGTTTTTACTCCTAAGATAAGATTACCCAAATAGTACGAAATCTATATGTAATAGTACGTGTAATTATAGTAATTTTTCCTCCTATCCACTTAATTTTTTTTTATTGAGAGCGGAATTTAATTTCATTGCAAAGTTGAAATCTAGCTGAAAGTTTATGCAAAGTACAACGATTAAGCACCAAACCCCCAAATTTCTAGAGCCGAAACCGCACTGAACTACAGTAAATCTCAAGCTAGGAAGCAATGGTGGTATGCCTACTCGATGAAAATAGTTGAATCTCAAATCAAATTATTGTTCACTTAAACACTGTAGTTTTTTTTTTTTTTTTTGCCTCTTTTTTTTTTTCATGCAGGAGCAGGGGTGTGTCCCCAAATGTGGAAAAGGGTTGTTCCACAAACCCCCAAGCTTGTCCCCCAAGGAGAGGATTTGATCCGAGAAATCCAGGATTTGTTGGGGATAAGCAAGATCATCCATCCTCATCAATTTCTTTTTTTTTAATCTTTATCGGTTTGAAATATTTGTGATACTACTACCAATAACCACCTGTTTGAAAGAGATTTATTAAGTTTTCTTGTTATGGTCCCCACTAGAATTAAGTAAATTTTAAAATTGTCCTCTCATCCAAGGCTCGATTGAGCAGATCATTGATCATATCGATACTCAAATGGTTCTTCGATGAAATACACGAATAATATGATTATTTTACTTTTTAAAAACGATTTTAAGACAATTACGGTGATTAGGAAATTGAATATATACAAAGAATCAAGATGATCGTTCAATACGCCTCCAGTGAACAAACTTGACTGTCTAGTTCCATATTCATGAAAAAGAGAGAATTTCTTTGATTTTGTACCCTTGAAAAGAGATAGGTCCAATGAGTAATTATTCAACAGTGTCCGGGCACCGTCACGTGGTGGCCCGACCCTTTCTCCGCCACAAATTCATACGGAGAGTCTGCACATAAGTCATGGGCCCAGCATAATTGTGCAGTGAAAAAGGGCGTCGGGACGCCACGTGACCGTGCCTGAAGACCATCCGATAATGTTTGCCGATTGGGAATGGTGGCTATCTGGTAAAACGAGATCCTTGTAAAAACGTGTTTCGAAGGTCCATTGTCGGTGATACAAAGAAAAGAAAAACAAAAGGTCAGATTGTCTAAACAACTTGTTTGAAACTCCAGTGGGGCTCATTGTCCTGCCCTGCCCCAAAGGACAATCTAACTAACTGTTCAATTACTTGTTTTTAGAATTCTCAGTCTCTGTTTACTTATAAATTGGGAAGACATTGGTTGTACGACCGAGTGGAGTGCCCTTTGCAATGCGTTATGACATTAATTGGTAGTACGACCGAGTGGTTTGTTTGGTTTGGCTACGTAGCCGGATGTCTCGGCTAGTATGCATTTGCCTTGACTAATCTTGAGATTCTGAAGTGAAGTACCGCAAAAACCTCCACCAATCTTAAAATTTAGAACGTTAGCCTTTTACAAGTTTGAACTTTTGAATATAAGCCTTTATTTGTTGTTTTGTGTCCACTTGACCAAACTCCTCAGGTTCTTTACAAGACAACAGACTAGCCCCTAGGCGACATATGGAGGTGTCCCAAACTCCTTTTCGTGTGGTAGAAATTAAAGGAGTCTTGGGCACCACGTGACACTTTTACAATTTTTCTTAGGGAAAATTTCAAAATACCTCCCAACCTTTACACCAAAAATAAATTAGACTCCCAACCTTTTTAAAACTTCAATTTTACTCCCAACGTTAACTTCCGTTAATCAAAACGCCCCCTTCCGTCCGAATGGCTAACGGATTTCGTTAAAAGCTCCGTTAAATAGCGTCCCGATCGAATTTCGATAATCCGAGCCGCTCAATGTGTTCAAAACGTGATTTTAAGGGGAACAAGTGAGAAATCGGTAAAAAAAATGACCGGGAAGGATTTCATCTGAATAGTTTTTTATTGAATAGTTCAATAAAAAATTGTTTAGATGAAGCCCTTCTCGGTCGTTTTTTTTTGTTGATTTCTAGCGAGTAACCTTAAAATCACGTTTTGAACAGATTGAGCGGCTCGAATCATCGAAATTTGATTGGGAAAGGAGAGGTGCGGATCGATCCGGATTTTGTTCAAGTCCGGACGTCCGGATTTTGCTTCGGTCTGCACCTCCCCTATTCCGATCGAATTTTGATGATCCGAGCCGCTCAGTATGATTAGAACGTGATTTTAAAGGTACCCATAAGAAATCAACAAAAAAATGATCGGGAAGGGCTTCATCTGAACAGTTTTTTATTGAGTAGTTCAATAAAAAACTGTTCAGATGAAGCCCTTCCAGATCAATTTTTTTGCATATTTCTGCGAAAGTACCCTTAAATCACGTTTTGAACACCTTGAGCGGCTCGGATCATCAAAATCCGATCAGGACTATATTTAACGGAGCCTTTAACGAAATCCGTTAGTCATTCGGATGGAAGGGGGCGTTTTGATTAACGGAAGATAACGTTGGGAGTAAAATTGAAGTTTTTAAAAGGTTGGGAGTATAATTGAATTTTGGTGTAAAAGTTGGGGGAATTTTGAAATTTTCCCTTTTTCTTATACGACAGTTGCAGAAATGGTCTAACCAAATAAACGTACGTCCTGAATGAAGACTGACTTAATGTCACAAGAGTGTTAATTGAACGAGGTCAAACTGATCCTGTCCCCACCGTCAGTACACAAAATCCAGGCTAGCTATATTGATAGCGAAATGGCACCACTAGATCGTGTAGCAAGCAAGAAAGCCGTAACAGGTGAGAGGTAGTAAGGGCAGGTGCCTTGTATTCTACTTCGGCACTAGACCTAGAGTCGTTTGACTCGTTTTTGGTCATGATGTATCTCACACTCCATTAAATTATTCAACTTACCTACTTATGTGATGCTTCCAAGTGGTATGGGAGTATCATACTTTCAAGATTACTTACCACAGAACAGGCAATTTATACCATTCATTAAGACAACACTTACCATTATATAAGGTAACACCTACCATTTCAAATGTGGTAAGTGTTGCCTGTTTTTGTGGTAAGTGTTGCCTTAATCAATGGTAAGTGTTGCCTGTTTCTGTGGTAAGTAATCTTTTATTTTTTTGGTCAAAACCACCTCGTTTTTTTACAAAACTACTCTACTTTTAGTTTTTGGTTTTGATCCAAAGGCTGTGATTTATTTATTTTCAATCCAAGGGCTATAATTAATTGGGAGTATGATGCTCCCAAAACCGCTGGGAGCATCACAGCCTTTCCCCTCTCTCTTCCTGGTTTTCTCTTCTGAAATTTCAAGGAAACTAATCAGAATCTCTCTCTCTCTCTCTCTCTCTCTCTAAACAAGCATGGCACTATTGGCCTCAAGGCATCAACATGTTTCGAAAATAGCCCTATCGAAACGCTTTGAACCCGTCAAGTTCAAACCCCTCGTGTATTCATCCATGCAAGAAAAAAAGAAAGAAAAAACCAATGCTTTCCCACCAATACTTTTCTTTCTTTTTCAATTCAAACAAACAAGATACTGACTTCTAAGAACTTTCTTTTTGAGCAATCTTTGTCCCCCACACCCCTCCCCCCAGCGTACTTGAAGGAACCAACTTCAGTTTGGACTTACATTCTGCTCCTGACCTCTATATATATATAGCTTTCGATCGTAGTCGTTGCATATCAGGATAGAATATCACAAGTTTGATTACTTGTACATCAGATAAGGTAGAAAGGGGCATCATGGATGTTTCTGGTGTTCGTTTTTTACGTAACAAATCTTTCATCCTGTCATTTCATTGCTCAATCTTTGTTTGTTTCCAACATGTCTTCAAAGTTCGCGAACGTACTTAATTGTTTGTATCGCAATTTCGAAGCATTTTGTTGCTTTATTTTGTCAAAAGAAAAGCTGATCATGTTTTGTGGTTAGTCCTGCATGATGGCTAATTACTATATTGCTATATGATGAATTTCCATTTCTTGCTGAACAGGTTATATACATTTGAGATTGTGATTTCAATTAACAGAAGAGATATTTGAGAATGGTTATAAGATCACTTAGCTTCGACTCTAAGCAAAAGGAGACATTGAGAATGGTTAGCTTCAAGAAAAGAGATTCAGAGAATGATAGTGCGCCAGATTTTTCCGATAGCTGTGAACAACCTGATATATGCTTTGAGAAATGGAAGCCCAAAAGGCTAAAACTCGATGCAACCATTTCCTACACGCACCAGGCGGTCCAGGCAAATACTCCTTCAAAATCATCGGCTGAATTTGGAATTCTGTTCTCTCCAAGGCCAGTTGGCGAGCTTGATGAGGCTGCGCTTAAGGTGCAGAAAGTTTACAAGAGTTACCGGACTAGAAGAAACCTTGCAGACTGTGCCGTTGTTGTTGAGGAGCTCTGGTACCTATTTTCGGTTCCCTCTTTTTAGTCATTTAGAACCGTGTTTTAATTATTCATCGAGTTCAAACTCATGTGTTGAATAATTCAGGTGGAAGGCATTAGATTTTGCAGCCCTTAGGAGGAGCTCTGTGTCATTCTTTAGCATTGAGAAACCAGAAAGTGCTGTTTCGCGATGGGCTCGGGCTAAGACTAGAGCAGCTAAGGTACTTCCCATGGCATTCTACATTTCTGCTAACCTAGTCTCCTTTATGGTATGCCAATAAGGCTTGGGAAAATTATTTGAAACCACTCACTTTAAAACCAAGTCTATCTTACTTTTCTGTTCAAAATAAAAGTCTTTGACATAGGTTTCTTCTTTCAAACTTCAGAAATTCAGTGCCATGTTTTGAAGTTTGACCAACACAAAACATAAAATGTAAATAAGTTAAATATAAGCTTCTTCCTCTCACACCTTGTATTATTTTAGGTTGGAAAGGGGTTGTCGAAGGACGAGAAAGCTCAAAAACTAGCTTTCAGACACTGGCTTGAAGCTGTAAGTGCAACTTCCATTCCATGTTTACTCAGTTTAGATCAAGTTCGTCGTTTAGACCATTTCATTAGCCTCGGTTACCTAACAGTTTTCCCATCTCATATCTGATAGATTGATCCACGCCATCGCTATGGACACAACCTACACTTATATTATGACGTCTGGTTTAACAGTCAGAGCTCGCAACCTTTCTTTTACTGGTAAAGCACAAAAAAGCCTGCCTATTTCCATTTAACTGAATCTCTGCCTTCTATTTTCGTATCTACTTATTACTTGTGAAAATTCAGGCTGGATGTTGGAGATGGTAAAGAAGCAAATCTTGATAAGTGCCAAAGGACCATTTTGCAGCATCAATGCATCAAATATCTGGGACCGGTAAGTATCTGAGATTTTCTTGTTCCGCACACATATGTATACACTTATATGTCAATGAATCAATCTAGTGATATATATATCTGTGATTTTACTAATGCAGATAGAGAGGGAAGCATATGAAGTGATCGTAGAGAGTGGGAAGCTTGTTTACAAAAAAAATGGGGTACCTTTGGACACCACTGAGGACTCAAAGTGGATATTTGTGCTCAGCACATCGAGAAACCTTTATGTTGGGCAGAAGAAGAAAGGCCTTTTCCAGCACTCTAGTTTTTTAGCCGGAGGAGCCACAACTGCAGCCGGGAGATTGGTTGCACATAATGGTGTTCTTGAGGTATGTCACAAACATGATTCATTTGTATAGTGTTGTGATCTGTTCCTCTGAACTGCTTTGCATTTTGATTTGGTAAGCCATTGATTCAAGCACCCTATCCTTTGATAACAAATAAACCATCCCATTAGAGGGATTGGATCTCCAAAATCGTTCTTAGTTGAAAAAAAAAGGAAATGGAGTAAATGGCGAAAGCCAGATGTCATTCTGGGAGAAAGAATAAGCTGGTGGGATTTCGCGCGTTACTGATATATACTTGCAAGAAATCCTTTTTTGTTGAGTATTTCTGAAGAAAAATCTCTCATTTGTTCAGGCTATATGGCCATACAGCGGTCATTACTGCCCAACAGAAGAGAATTTCATGGAGTTCATTGGTTTCCTTGAGGAGCACAATGTAAACTTGAGCAATGTCAAGGTATTTCGCTGCATCTCCAAAATAGCTTAATGAGAATTGGTATAGGAATCTAGCTGTAACTATCTGAATGGTTGTTTCTGCAGAGGTGTGCAATAGATGATGATGTTCCACCATCGAAATGTACCAAAGAAGAGGAATTGAAGTCAAGCTCCATCAATCATCATGGACACCACCTTGACAATGTCAAGGTGCCGGTACTTCAACTAGGCCAGCACCTGTCGTCCAAATGGACCACTGGAGCTGGCCCACGTATCGGCTGTGTAAGGGAATACCCTCCAAAGCTGCAATATCATGCGATGGAACAAGTAAATTTATCCCCTCGGCTCAAGATGGGACACTTTTTATCTAGCGCCCGCACGATCCCTTCGCCAAGGCCTAGTTCGAGCATTCATTTATCGCCTCGGCTGGCTAAGATGGGACTCCCTAGCCCAAGGGTAATGCATAATTCTGTAGCAAACTAAGTTCTGACCAATTTCACTGCTATGGTGAATTCTTGCTTTTGGAGCAATTAGGTATACTTTCTGGTGCAAGATGTGATCTTACAAGGGGATGAAGAAGACTGACTCAGAGATTAAGGTTTTTTCATGGCCTTGAATTTGGGGTCATCTAACTTGAGCTGATCCAAAATTTACTTCTTAATGGTGATCTGGCCCTTTTGGGGCTTGGATTTCCTTGTAAAGTCTTATCGTTGTGCGTTTCAGCAGTTAGAGTTATACTTATGTTTTTTTTTATCAATTCTTTGAAATTTAATTGTATTCAAATACAAGTGAATTAATAAAATAAGTTCAAGAATTTATTGCATAGATTATTGCCAAGAATGCTTGAGCACAATGTGTCCAAAATGTCAACTTTGTCATGTTTTTACTGAAATTTATGCTTCAAGCTCGAGTATTTCTTACGAAATTAAGGTTTTATTCTCACATCTCCAACCTTAGCTTCAAATTTTGAGGTGCCATTTGTTATTTTGAAGACTAATGTAACAAATTGACCTCTCCTAAATTGACCTATGCATATTCTCCCTGTCCAACCATAGCTTCAAATTTGAAGTTGCCATTCTTTTTCCTTTTTCTGAAATTTTTTTGTTTCAAATCGTACTAGTAATTTTTTTTTCCAACAAAAAAGATTAAAAATAACATGAGGGACGGTCATGCCATATCACATAAGATTCGGCCTTTCAAATGATAGTTGGATTTGAGCTTGTGTTGACTTTAAAAGTGACCGTTTACTTTACCACGTAGGATCTGAAGGCTCCTATTGAGCCTTTCAATTGGTAGCTCGATTCGATCTAACATTTTGCTATCTTCAAAGAATCAAATTTGGCATCAAACCCTCCCTTTCTTTACTATGGGGCCCCATTCTAGTACTAGGAGTATCTTTCACTTAAAAAAAAAAAAACTGATCTCAAACCATGACTTTTAGGGAGCCCCTACGGTCACACCCAAGGGGAGTTACGTTGCTACGCTAGTCACCCCCTCCCACCCATTTCGGTTATAAAAAAAAAAACCACAACTTCATTTTCACATGGAGGTCAAAATTCAAAACAAAATCATATTTTGCATGGACGTCTCTTGGCTGGGTTGAAAGTTTTGCTGAGCTTCAAAAGTTTACGAGAAATTTTTCAGTGCCGGGTGGGTACCACGTCACTCAGCTGACGTGGTGTCTGAGCGGGCACATTCGAGCCGTCCAAAAGTGTATTGGACAGTCCAAATTGAAACACACTCTCTCTCCTCTCACCCCCACACTCTCTTTCCTCTTTCTCTTTCCAAATCTGAGCCGTGCATAACCGAAATAGACTGTCCGATACACCGAACGGACACCACGTGGTACCCGCTCAGCACTGAATAATTTCTCAAAGTTTACACTATGCTTTGCTTGCCACGCCAAATTTGGCATCTCCGGTTGGAGTTTTGTTTTTTAATTTTTTCCGGCAATCTTGTAAATTGGTTTCTTCATCAGCAACCATTCCAAGTTCCAAGTCGATCCACTAGAAATGGTCACAAGTAGGTAGCTAGGGAGTGTGGTCACAAGTAGGTAGGCACACACCCCTGTGCAAATGAGGTTTCAAACATTACCAACATACGAGTAATTCATGAGGTTTCGTTCCGTTAAGATTTTTAGTATTTTTTAAGTATTTTTATTTTTTCACTTTACGAGATACATCATTTTTTCATAATATATCACTTTTAATTTGAAAAATAAATACTTATCAAATAAGTACATGCGTTCTTTTAAACTTATAAGTCTGGAATATTTCAGTATTTTTTACATTTTGTTGTAATTTTTAGGATTGATCGTTCGTCTCGACGAGAGGGATAGAAAAAGTATAAAAATATGGACCGATGTTGAAAAAATTCAAATAAGATGGCACTTAAGCTCTAAAAGAGAGCTGTTTGATGTTTTTTCATTTTTAGTGAACTTTTTTTTTTGTTTTTGGTCATAATTTTATACTACTTTTTAGACTATTCTTGTCGAAACGGATGATTAATCTAAAAAAAAAGGGAAATGATATTGGCACTCCAAAAATTGATGCAGGCACTCCAAATTCAATGTAATTCCAAAGTTACTTTCCTTTGTTTTTTGGAGTGCCAATATCATTTCCCAAAAAAAATCACGCAAAAATAACAAAAATTCAGAAAAACAAACAAAACACATAAAACGAAAAAATTACACCTTGTTTGGTTCAACTTTTTGAAAGTTATTTTTGATGTAATGAGTGGTAATGAGTAGAGAGAAATAGAAAGAAAAAGGTATTGAGAAACGTGTAGAGAAAAAAATAAGATGAGATGAGAGTTGAACCAAATAAGGTGCAATTAAGTAAAAGAGAACTCCTTATCTCCCTTAGCAGAACGGGGCTTGTTTAGATGAATTTACCCCAAATCTTGCGCAACAAAATTAAAAACGGTAAATCTGTCCACACAGATAATCTGTACACAGGTTGTGCACAGATTTTGTTGTGGGGCCCACCACGGGTCTCATATAAATGATTCGAGCTGTTCATTAAATGTAAAACATTTTTTCAAGGGCTCCCGTAAAAAATCAGCTCAATCCAATACCTATAGGTGCGTGATCTAATCATCTAATTTTTCATTACTCAAAAATTTGAATGAAAATTTAGATGATTGGATCGAGCATCTATAGGTATTAGATTGAGCTTGTTTTTTACAAGAACCCTAGAAAAAATATTTTACATCTAACGAACGGCTCGGATCATTTGTGTGGGACCCGTGGTGGGCCCCACAATAAAATCTATGCACAGATGTATGTGTGCTTAATCGAAAATGATATGTATACCATACACGAAAAAAAGGGTTCTTGATCCAACCACCCTACACACGTCGGATGCCATTGATTCTCGCGTAAGGCCCCTCGGTTTTTTTTTTTAGAATTTTTGGACGGCTCAGATCGGCCGTCCGGTGGCCGGAGACGGCCCTCCGGTGGCCGTCGGTACGATTTCGGTGGGTGGCCGTCGGTACGGCTAGCAGTACTCGTGGTTAATAGGGTTCAACTAAACAGTCCTGCTACACACACAGCAGATCTGTGCACAGATTTTGCATAGATTTCATTGTGGAGCCCACCACGGGTCCCAGACAAATCATCCGAGCCGTTCATTAAATGTAAAACATTTTTTCAAGGGTCCCCGTAAAAAATAAGCTCAATCCGAAACCTATAGGTGCTCGATCCAACCATATAACTTTTCATTATTCAGAAATCTGAATGAAAAATTAGATGATTAGATGAAGCACCTATAGGTATTGGATTGAGCTTATTTTTTACGGGAATCTTTGAAAAAATGTTTTACATTTAATGAACGGCTCGGATGATTTGTATAGGACACGTAGTGGGCCCCACAATGAAATCTATGCACAGATCTGCTGTGTGTGTAGACTTTCTGCTAAAAATACAGCCGACAAACTGGCATGCTTCAGTATAAAATACTAGTACTACCCTTTCAATGTACTATCCGTTACAAGCCCTTCCAACTTTCCCCTTTTAATTCGAATTTCAAAATTCAAACGCCTCCTCGTATTTACCCACAACGTAGAACCCCAAGCATCCCCCTAATCTCTCTCTCCAGTTTCGTTTTCCAATCACACCCATCTCTCTCTCTCTCTCTCTCTCTCTCTCTGTTTTTGATCTCCTGACAAGCAGAGATTTCAGACAATCTCTCTAGCAGCAGAAAACAGAGGCTTTTCTCCAATGGGTGGTTCAGGAACAAAGTGGATCAAGTCACTGATCGGTCACAACAAGTCCAACCCAAACTACCCAGTAAAGATTCACTCCACCACTACCATTTTACAGACCGTATTAAACCCAGTTTCTGTTTTTCTCTTTTTTCGATTTGTTTTCTCAATGTTGATTTCCTTTGGATTTTCACTCCACCACCACCATTTTACAAGCCGTATTAAACCCAGTTACTGTTTTTCTCATTTTTCGATTTGTTTTCTCAATGTTGATTTCTTTTGGATTTTGTAGGAAAATGGTAAGGGCCGAAAGTGGAAGCTGTGGAGGAGCGCTTCGGGTGGTTCGAAAGGAGCCCATTTGGGTGCAATGTCTGAGGCCTCCGATTCTTCTTCGTCTGGAGTTGATAATGCGTTTTATGCAGCTGTGGCTACTGTGGTTCGAGCTCAAACCAAGGATTTCGTGGTGGTTAGGCGAGAATGGGCTGCTATTCGAATCCAGACCATGTTTCGGGCCTTTTTGGTAACTGGGTTTCTATGCTTTTCTTGAATCTTGCTCTGTTTATGTGCATTTCTATAGATCCATTTCATTTTGCGCTGTTCATGTTCTGGCTAAAAATTGGAAAAGTTTCGGTTAATTTTGGGCTATTTTTGGATTTAAGCTTTCAGTCACCAAAAAATTAGTTTATGTACTCTTAAGCCGACCCAGACCCATTGAGTGAGCAAAAATAAATTCTAAACTCTCGCTTTCTAGTGATTAAAAAAAAAAAAAAATCCCTTTTTTGGTATTTCGATAATCATTGTTTGAAGGTACAATTGCAGTAAGCCTGTTGGTTTTGAGTCTTTTGACGGCCGATTGAAGTCGATAGAAGGTTCAAGGTTCTCTTTATTTAGAAAACTCGTCCTAATATGTGACTACATCGTTAAGCAGAAAATAGACAAGGAGATACAGAGGATCATTGTCAAATTTCCAAAACTTTTGACGAACAATCCGATGTTGTATTCTCCATCTTCAGATTCTTGTCCGTGCCTAACATAGATCTTATATGTAGAAAGGCAAACTATGCCATTTAACTTCGAGATGATGGTTTTTCATGTGCTATGTGACTCCACATCTTCTGCTCGGTTTCCTCAAATGAGTTTTCTGTATTTGGAGTTAAATTGGAGACAACGAATCATAATGCAAGCTAGTTCATCTGTTGAAATTTTATCTTCTCTGCACAAGATAATTTTGGCTCATTTTTCGGTTATATGATTGCATTGGTGATTGAAGGCAAGACAGGCTTTGAGGGCCTTGAAAGCAGTAGTGAGATTACAAGCTATATTCCGAGGTAGGCAGGTCAGAAAGCAGGCTGCTGTAACACTAAGGTGTATGCAGGCTCTTGTTCGAGCTCAGGCCCGAGTAAGGGCTTCCTCTGTCCAAACATCAGCCCAAGACCAGCCCGTGGAGAAATCACTGGATAAAAACCTCAAACCCGCTGATCCAATTAAGCAAGCTGAGGTACACTAAAACTTGACATATTAACATGACAATAATGAAAATAAATACTATTCAAATAATTAACGTTGACCCTTTTGTCATGGTTATTCATAGGGTGGGTGGTGTGACAGCCCTGGAACAGCAGCACAAGTGAGGGCAAAGCTACAAATGAAGCAACAAGGAGCCATCAAGAGGGAGAGAGCAATTTCCTACATTATATCTAAACAGGTAAGATATTTTACTTCAAACACCTTATAGATGTTGTTTTATTCTTTTTTTAGTTTATACGCAAGGCATGAGAGAAAAGCCTATTGGCTAGTGATTGCGAGGCCCGAATTCTTGATTTGAGGGGAGTACAGAGCTTTTGGTTTGGTCATGTTGTCAACTTAATTAGATTTGTGTTATCTTGCTTTCAGCAATTAGGAACAAACACCAGCTCAACCAGGAGAAACAACCTAGAAAAGAACAGTTCAGGATCGAGCTGGTTAGATGGTTGGATAGCATCCAAGCCTTGGGAAAGCAGATTGGTGGAAGAAATGAAGACTGATCAATCAGAATCTACTCCTAAATATAAGAAATACGACGATCACATAGTTGGCTCTCGTGCTAGTTTTTCTGAGTTTGATTCTGTGAAGGTTACGCGGAACAATGTTTCAACAAGAATAACTGCTAAGCCTCCCATGAGTGGCCAAATTACTCGCTCAACCTCTGACCCGTGTTCTGAATTTTTGTACGATGAGAGCTCCACATCCAATTCCTACTCTTCGAATTCTGAGAGAACTCCACGGTCTAGCAATACCCAATTGGAAGGTGGAAACACTAATAGACCAAGCTACATGAATCTCACAAAGTCAATCAGGGCTAAGCAGAGGGGTTGGCGGAATCCATCTCACAACTTGAAGAAGCTAGTGAAGGGGAATCCTCAGCTTCATAAGAAGACAATGCAACTTTCTTGTGGGGATACGCGGAGTAATGCTGGATCTGATCTCTACGCGGTTTCTTTGTGCAATGATCTTTACCCACCACCGATCCATTTTGATGGATATGACTAGGTGAAAAAGTCGACACGGGAGTAAACAAGATTGACAGTTGATATACTCATTTACAAATCTTGGACACCTTTTGGGATTTTCAACAGCTTGTTGTACTAGATAGGTTTCTTGGGATTGCTCTTTTTGCTATCACGATCAAAAAGAGCGATGCCGGTGTAATGTATGAAGTTTAGATTCGACATAAAGTGGAGTTATTATAGGGTTGGCGAAACATAGTTTCTAGTTTTCATATAGATGCCTTGAGGAATTCTCTGTTGTGGTGAATGTCATGTACTGTTCTTGTAAGATTGTGGTTTTGGCAGTCATTAACAGTGCTGCATGGAAATGTTTCCCAAGTCAATGGGTTCTCCGTGGCTAATATGTGTGTGTGGTTTGGTGGCTTTGTTATGTCCTAATTATTGATGGCTTGTTTTTTCCTTCGATTTGATTTGATTTGTTTGCTAGTGGTGTCTTGTATTACTTGGTTGTTGGATGATGTAAATCCAATGAAATTGCTTCTGTTGGAAGACATATGGGGGGATTTTACTTCAAGCACTTGGTAGATGTTTCTAGACAGCATGTAAAAGTCCACAAGGAGTATGCTCCAACATACTTGGTATTTTGCCTAATTAAGTATACACATAAAGGTAGATCAACACATGTTTGGTGAGATGGTTGACGTCGTGACACTTTCAGATTGGTTGATGAAATTCGCCTAGCTATAATGGTTGGCTATACGAAGCTAATCAAAGTAAAAAGTATGTAAAATGGCTCGTCATTTGACTAGACCGTGGGAGGTGCAAAATTGTACCCTAGCTGGCTAAAACAGCAAACAAGATTCATTTGCCTAACCTATTCATTTATATTAATCTTTTGTAAGATTTTCTCGCACTAGGATCCCCATATGATGATACTCATGTCAAGAAAAACGGCTCCAATAATAACCCATTGTAAAAATATTCATAAATCGGACATTACTATCCATCAGAATGATTAATGTTTGGTGGTTGATCCATACATCTCGAGACAAATATGAGGGGATCTTGATTCGAGTTCTTTACACCCATTGGAAGGAAGAAGAAGTATACTTTAAATGCTGCTGTTTTTTTTTTGGAAGAAATCTGAGGACTTAAACATGGGAAACCAATCCAATTTTCACATCCATTGCTGTTTCTCCCTCAAGTGCGATCCCCCTTCTGTCATTAGACACATTTCAAGCAGCAAGATGGGGAAGCTGATCAACTGTGATAGCTTAATTCCCTTAACAGGAATTCTTAGATATGTTCATCTTAAAAACTCTCGTCTCTTATCTCTCTCTCTCTCTCTCTCCACTTATCACCCAAATTTTGTTTCCCCAAAACATTTACCAAACAACCTCTCATAGTTACGGTTAACCTGGGGCATTGCTTGAATCTTCTTTAACAGTAAAACAGGAATGGTTGAATTTTTCTCTGGTAGGCCCGCATTCGTGCTTAAGAAGAGGTCCACAAGGGTCATTGTTCACTGACAACTCCTCAACCACCTAATTTGTCATATCTTGAAGCAATATTCAAAGAAAAGAGACAGAAGGATTACACAATTCACACTTGACACAAACATTAAAGAAAAAAAACACATGATATATACGAGAACACCAACACAAAGAGTACCATAAATACACTGAAAACTTCCTTTTTTGGTAATTTGGGTGTCTAGACCAATTTACACGCACGTTGACTAATTTTCGAAGGACCAATCCCACAGTCTACCACCCCGTTTGGCGAATTGTAGGCCCTTTTCTCCTAGCTAGCTTGGAATATAGCAAGCATCTCGGGTTATTGTTCTTGCCCCTCTACCTTTTCTGAGAGGATAATATTTAAGAGGACAGTAAAATACGAGACATCTCATAATTGTGATCACTTTGGTTAGAAAATTGCTTTGGACATAGTTGTTCGTATACAAATCTAGACACATTTGTGTCTGAACGTGAAATCCACGCGGTCAAATGGTTCCAAACACATTTGTGTTCATATATTTGTATATGTAGCACTAGTGTTGTCAATCTCTATCGTACCGCTAATATATAAAATGGTACATGTACCTTGTGATCGATCCATACCATCTAAAATACCTGCCTGTTCTGGGCGTACAGGCTTGTACTGACTTGTTTCAAGCTTGTACCAGAATCTAGAATCTCTCCAGTAATACAAAAAGGCTTAAATCCGAAACGGTAATTAACGAGATACACTCTTGGTAATACCACATACCGTCCCAATAGAAAAAATAGTATGTTGGCTGCCGGGTAGTACGAGATTGACAACTTTGTGTAGCAGACTAGCAGTGCTCTTTTGCTTATGTAATCTTTTGGGAGTTGGTGGCCGGTACTCTTCCAAATAGAGTACCACGCCAGGCAAGGGAACGGTTCGCGAGTCATTTTCACGAGTGAGGACGTCGTAGGTGATTTTCAAGTACTTAGTTTTCAGGAGAATATCTAGAATCAGTTAGGAGTTGACTTCCTCTATGGAACGAATCGAACCCAAACCTCATTTTTAAGCTAATTTAATAAATATAAGCTGAACCAGATAATGATAATATTCGACTCGATTAAGTATGAGAACGTGAGTTACGATAATAATAAGTACTATTTATTTTTTTAGTCTATTCATAAATACTACAGTACATACTTTTTTGGAGTGTATATGAGTCGTTGCCTTCTGCCCTTGAGTACATAATGAAGTCACAAACCAATATCGGATCGATTTGCCCAAAATTTGAACCTCCCCTCAATCTCCCTCGCTCTCCACGTCGGAGCCTCTTTTCCATGACGGAAATTGAATTTGCATCTCAAACTAACTCGAACACAAATGTATTTTGACTCGTTAACGTTTGTAAACAAATTTCCCTCTTAATTAGGGAAATGATATTGGCACTCCAAAAATTGATGCAGACACTCCAAAAAACAAAGGATAGTGGCTTTGGAGTTACACTGATTTTGGAGTGCCTGCATTAATTTTTGGAGTGCCAATATCATTTCCCCTTAATTATTGGAAAAAAAAACTATAAAAGAGAATTCTGGAGTAGTAATTAAATGGATGGACTATTGGACTTTCTCTCTTGAGGGCCGGGGTTGCCATGAAGAGAAGGAAAGCCCAGGGAGGAAACAGTACTGGGGTCCATTTTGCAGTGTTATTTTTCTCCGCTAACAATGGGGACATATTTGTCTTGTTTCCTTCTCTTTTACAATCAGTAACTTTTATTCGTAAGCTTTTCCTCTGTTTTTTTCTTCCTTGACTTGATATTGATGTGTCCAAAAATTTTGACAGCTGATTTTTCGAGGGATAATTTCTACAGTTAAATTTTTTCTTTAAATTTTTTCTTTATTGATGTCGATTGAAAAAGGCCTTCGCTTCGGTTCTAAATATCAGTTGAAATGACGCGGAGCATCTTTATTTGTCTCTAATTATTTTGGTTTCGGCTTTTTTGATGGAGTATTACACAGTGGGGAAGTGGAGCTTCTCTAGCTCAAACCCGGATAGATGAATGGGATAAGGCACTTAAGTGACTTGATTTAGTCGCTCGATATTGTCTCATTGCTCTTTGATTTTGCGCGCATTTTATAGTCCTTACGAGATTTCGGAAGTAACATATAGTGCTCCAAAATGATGTAATTAATTAGTTTTTCTCCCCATTTAAATTTGTTTTGCCACATTACATGGCTACATGCACTACAGTATTTGAGGATCCATATTTTTACGAAGCCATTACTAAACGGCTTTTTGCTAATTTTCATTAATCTCAAAGGAAAATTTTCCGTGCATGGATGACTAATATGTTGAGATCTAAAAAGTGTATGAATGGATCCGGGGACCCTGTAGGGCGCATCCGGGCCGTCCATCTCGGCAATGGACGGCTTGAATCAATAGGAGTTTGGATTAAATTCGAGTCGTCGGTGCCAAAATAGACTGCCGCATCGGCCGCCCTACACGCCCTGCAGTGACGGCCGCACCTCAGGGTGGATCTGAATCATATAGAGGATCATAGTTCATATATAGGAGACATTATTCAAGAAGAGGATTGTGATCAATAACATTGGACTGAAATTGACAAATACCAAAGTCTTATCTTCTCTCTCAAGAGAAGACTCTATAACTTGAAAATTCACTGGCCATTCTCCTCATGTGTACTTCCAATTGATTTCTCTATAAATTGGGAGAAAACAAAAGCTGCAGCAACAGCTTTAATTCTGTGCTCTGAGGCCTCAACAAACATGGCAAAAGGCCTGCTTGAATTAATTGTTGCATGTGCAACAGCAAAATTAGGTGTCTCAAGTCTGCCCTACCGATCTGTTCATCGCTCTCAATTTCACCGTCAAAAAGTGTTTTGGATGGTCTGGATTTTAAAAGAACTCTTCTCAGAGTTCTTTTAAAATCTGGACCATTGATTACCGAGACGAACAATGATAATATGATATTGAGAATTGTGGTGGAGAGAACGGTGAAACAGAGCGGTGTGAGTAGCACCGCTGTCTTATTTGGTCCTCTTTCTGTTTCTTCCATTGTTGCATGCACAGCAGAATAAGGTGTCTTATTTGGTCCTCTTATCTGTTTCTTTTTTTGGCGAAGGGCAAAAGGGTAATTCCACACACCCAAACACCTAGGCAATTGCTGGCTAGGTGAAGGGTGGAGGACCCTTATACACACACACACACAAATTCCCAACCTCCTGATGTGGGAGGCCAGCCCAATGACGCAGGCCCGAAAGCCTCACATGCCCGAAGGCAGCACAACGACAAAGGGCCCAGGGGCCTGCAACCAGCGGGCTGTCAGCCTTGGTTTTTTGGCGAAGGGCAGAAGGGTAATTCCACACACCCAAACACTTAGGCAATTGCTGACTAGGTGAAGGGTGGAGGACCCTTATACACACACACAAATTCCCAACCTCCCGATGTGGGAGGCCCTCTTATCTGTTTCTTCCATCACAAGTATTCCAGCCCAATTTGATTTTGTTCATCCAGTTAACACGTACGTGGATTTGCATTACTCTCACATAGTCACATGAATGTCATCGGAACTCCAACGGATTGGCCTGGAGTGGTGGTCAAGACTAGAGACTTAGGAGCTTGCTCGCTTCGAGCTAGATCTCATGCATGCTCCAAACTTCCAACTCTTGTTGGGCCAATTAATATGGGGTTTCGTTCCGACTTCATTTAGGTCCTCCGTTAATCGACGGTAAAATTGATCCTCTAAAAATTTATCGAGATGTGATATATATTAAGCATTATCAAGTGGAGGACTTCAAGAGGGCTTTGGATGGTATTAGAAGAATAAAAATCTGAGATGTTCTGTTTTTTGGTGTTTCATTTCATTTCATCTCATCCAATCTTCTATTGGATGTTCTTTTGTTTTTTCTATTTTGTAATGCTCGGTAATCCGTCTTCGATGTACCCTATCAATTTTAACGAAATCTTTTCTTTGCGCCGAGCAAAATTTTTTATCGAGATGTGTGTAAGCTGATCCGAACACATTGAGTTATTGAAAAACCTCTCACATGTACATCGATTGAAATGAAAGAATAGAGTGACTCCCACCTAAAGATGGAAAAAATTGCATGTTCCACTAATCTACAAGTTATAGACTATAGATTTTTTGTTTTATCTTTATACAAAAAAAAAAATTATATTTGTTAGTTTTGCGCCAAACTTTTGCGTATTATTGGTTCGTCGTGACAAAAGGAATCAAAAAAGTAAAAATTTTGACTTCCACCCAAATTTTATGGAAATTATTCAAGAAAAACTCCAAAAACTGACTTTGTGGATTTTTTCTTGGATATTTCAAAAAATATTTGTGTAAAAGTCAAAAAATTTTACTTTTGCGATTTCTTTCGTTGAGACAAACCAATATTACATACTAAAATTTTGACGCAAAACTAATAACACGAAGGTCCGTGTGTGAACTACAAGTTATTGGTTAGTGTGTGAACAAATTTGTTTTCGTGATAGTTTTAATGAACTTGTTTTCCTGTACAAGCGAAGAATAAGCAATCATTCTACCTCTACACCCAAACACACACCCATTTACACACTCCCACTCACAATAGGGGTAGAGTCCGCACACACTGTACACCCAATGTGTATAGGCCCCACCTCTATTGTGAGTAGAAGTGTGTAAATGGGTGTGTAAGTGGATGTGGAGTTAAAATTTTCGAAGAACAAGATAGTACCCCTATAAGACCGGATTGCATGATTTACATTTACCTAAAGTCAGAATGTCCCATCTGAAAAAAATATTCTCCCTAACTTTTGGGCCACTAAAGGTTTGACTGCTCCGTTAACGTACGTCAGGGTCTCAGAATTAATCGAAGTACGAACAAGTTGACCCGAACATTCAGTTATAAAAACAAAAACAAAAAAGTCGACCCTAATAGAAGAGTTTTATATAGTACTAGAAGATTAGGATGATTGGACGCCGCGGTAGATACTAGTACTAATAATTATCATATTGTAAGGTCAGCATTCAGAAGCTAAAAATTAACGAGTGATGGGTTCCAGAAAGATTATCATGATTTGTCCTTAAAGAAAAATTATGATAAATTGTCATGATTAATTGCAGTACTTGCACTTATGACTGCCCAGTTTTTTTCTTGGGCAAAGTACGGAAAACCTCCCTGAGATTTGGCCGTTTGGCAGATAACCTCTCTGAGTTTAACTAATGAGCACATGACCCCCCTATGGTTTTGGAGTAAATTGCTACCGTTAGGTTTTCCATCCCATTTGACGGCTTGTGTGTTGCACGCGCATGGATGGCGAGTTTAGACCTAAAAAACGTGTTTCCCTCCAAAAATGATATCTTTTCGTCCATTAATGCCCTTCCATGAAAGCAAGGGCTGAGATTAGAACACTGTACGCTATCTTCTCAATCTCCATCATCTCACAGGATTCCTCCCTCTCTTCTTCCCCACAACGCTATCTCCTCTTTTCTAGAACCATGGCGACCACTTCTCCCTTCTCCGGCCACTGCCAGACCCATCTTCGGCCATCCCCTACTCCGGTGACCCTCTCTCTCCTACCAAGCCTCAATTCCTAAATGAGGATCCACAACCCGTACGGCAGAAAAATTACTTCGAATGCCTCCACCGTAATCAAACTAATCTTATCCACAGTTACAAAAAAAAAATTACTTAGCTACTTGGGAAGGGAACCATTCTCAATCACCCCCAGTCAGTCGATTTTCTGATTGATAGCCACTTTTTCAAAATACCAGGAATCAAAATACTCAATCACCCCCATCAGAAAAGCAGGTAGCAATCAAAATACCAGGAATCATAAGTTTTCACTTCCGTTACATAAGCATTTCCAATTCCCTCATCGTCTCGGTTGCAAAAGAATGAAGTCAGAATCAGAATACCACAAAAATCGAAATGATAACTCATTTGATTATCAAACATATTCAATAGGGAAAACTAATAACTCGGATGATTTCGACACAGGTTGGGAACAATCCACTCAATTTAGCACAGAAAACAGGCAGAAGAAGATTTCAAGTCAGTCACCCCCAGTCAGTCGATTTTCTGATTGATAGCCACTTTTTCGCTAAGTCCATTAACAAGGCCTTGTAATAAGACCCTATTTGCACTTCTAAATAAGAAGAAAGCTAATCAACCTATATTTCTCCTACCCGGTTTCTATTGGGACGGTTTGCTGTACCTCGTGGTCGGAATCGTCGCCTGAGTCGGGCTACGAATCGGACTCAGAAGGATTTTTACTTGGGATTTGAACATCGTTCATCACTTCGTCGGTGGGTTGAGGGTCAGAAGGACCTCTGTGTTTAAATGTCGAATTTTGGGAAGGAGAAAATATGGGGCGGGTACGAGAGAGAGAGAGTGTGTGTTTCACCGAAGAAGGGGAGCTGGAAATTGCGCGCCGGAGGTGGGTCTGGCCAGAAAAATTAGGTGCCGGCCGAAGTGGTTCTGGTTCTCGGAAAGAGGGGGAGAGATACTTTGGGAAGGAGAGATGAAGGGTGAGAGGATAATGTGTTCTAATCTTAGCCCTTGTTTTCAACGGCTGAGATCTTGTGTCAAAATTTGTGTTAAATATTGTGTGAGGGGAACCGGCCCCGGCCCCATATATATATATATATATTGTAATTAGGGTTTGTCCCAAATCTCAGATCGTCATTTTTTTTGCTCTCAATGTCACTGTTGTACGTTGTAGGGTTTAATTTGAGGATACCAAAAAGTGAAATTGCTTTATTTATCACAAGGGTAACGAGGTCTTTTCGCTCTTTGCCGTTAACAGAGTTACAATTGCAGTTCACTCCAAAACCATAGGGGGGTCATGTGCTCATTAGTTAAACTCAGGGAGGTTATCTGCCAAACGGCCAAACATCAGGGAGGTTTTCCGTACTTTGCCCTTTTTTCTTATCCACACCCTCTAAAATCCGCACCGTCCGCACCTCCTCTTTCCCGATCGAATTTTGACGATCCGAGCCGCTCAATGTGATCAGAACGTGATTCTATTCATTTGTGAGAAATCAGCAAAAAAAAATGACCGGGAAGAGCTTCATCCGAACAGTTTTTATTGAACGGTTCAGTAAAAAAAACTGCTCAAATCAAGCCCTTCCCGGTCTTTTTTTTGCCAATTCCTCGCGGATACCCTTAAAATCACATTCTGAACACATTGAGCGGCTCGTATCGTTGCAATTCGATCGAAAAAGGGAGCTGCGGATTTTATTTAAAATCAGGAATACCTGATAGGAAAATTGGAGTATGACTGTCTGCTTATCTGTTAATCAAGCAAATTTTCTCATCCCCTGATGGCTGAAATAGTAGCCCTCAAGGAGGGACTCCTCCAAGCAAAAATCATGCAAGATTCGGAATTGAAATAACAACACAACGGGTACAACAGAACCTTATGTCCCAATCTCAGCTCCACCGACTGGAATTGTGAAAGGAGCCACCCGCATTCGCCAATCAAGTTGTACAAATTAAGGATTTGAAAAGCAGTTAGTAGATATGTTGATCCTTGAGAATTTTAACAATAGAAGTAGTGTTATCCAAACTGATTTAGATCCGGGGCCAACATGTGCTCTATGTGAAGAGATAATCCGTCCCTCACACCCCATAGTATAATTCTGCTGCTAGAATGGAGCTAGCTAGCATGAGCCAATATGACATTGAAAGCCTGCCGGAAAATTCCCGTTGTGGTTGATGGGATACGAAAAGTGAAGCTGTAATGTAATCTCAAGGCGTTCTTTCTATCCAACCATAGTTGAATAGTTTTTTTGTACTTTCTTCTCGATGTACCCCTTTCGAGATTATATAAAATGTTTCGTTTGCCAAGAAAAAAAAAAATAATAATTCCCGTTGTGATCTCTAATAAGACCCCCCGGCTAGCTGCCGAACCGTGACGATCAACTCCTCCGTCTGTCTTTACTTCCTCATCATTACTTTTGGCATTCTTGTTTTCGTATTGTCGTGATCAGTGTGTAGGAATCTAAGCAAGAGTCCAAAATAACTAATTAAGGGCAGGCCTTGTTTGGGGCTAGCTGCTGTACGTTGCTCTCTCTGTCTCCTTCTATTTTGAGAAACTTTCAATCGGACCATTTCATGGATCGATCCTTTTTAACAAGTCAATGAAATGATCATTACATTCAATTAAACACGCAAATAATAATAATAATAATTCATGACCCTGTCCCTATCCGAAAATTCTTACGCAGTAGTCTGCATTAATTTGTGGAAATTAAACCCTAAAATTCTCGCTTATTTTTTTTTGGCTTGCATTAATGTGTCTTACTTTGAAATTTGGTTTTGCCTTTTATTGATGGTTTTTATAAATAGAATTTAATCTCTTTTTGATTTTTTAGTTCAAAGGTTTCAATTTCATCCAGCAGTTATCTGAAGGTGAAAAATAGAATTGATCATATCAGAGGTTACGTTAAAACCGGTGTAATCCTAGCAGTGAATACGTCATATCAGAGGTTACGTTAAAACCGGTGTAATCCTAGCAGTGAATACGTATACGTATATGATAACAACGACGACAACAATCAGGTTTTGCTTTTTAGCTCTATCGCTAAGCAGTAAGCACACAACTTTAAAACACAACTCTACGCACAAATTTGTCCGGAACCGTTGTTGGATGTACACGAGTACACATGCATTCATTGGATACAGTTGTGTTCGGAGTTTTATTTTAAAGTTGTGTGCGTTGACTTTCTGTATCCAATTTTTAGGTGAATGTAAGAATCACAAAGCCGACCCAACAACCAACCACAAAAGAATTTTGGCAATAATCATGCCTTTTAATCTCCAATAGTTTCAACTTTTTCTGCACTCAATATATATTTGCGTACTCCACTGGAAAATTAAACATGCTTTACCCTTTTCCTTTAAAAAAAAAAAAAGAAGAGGGAGAAGAAAGAAATCACCAACCATGAAACCTTTGTTTCACGGAAAGTAAGTGATAAATTTGGAGAAAGAGTGACCAGTTAACAAGCGAAAAAAACGTTCCTTTTTTTTTTGAGAGCTAGATCTTGGGTGGCCTCACCTCTAATAGGAAAGTCTCTGTCAAACCCTCCAAGAAATCTAACATGGTATCAGAGTTAGGTCTTAGGTGGCCTCACCTCTCGTGGAAAAGTCTTTGTCATCTTTGTCGCCTAAGTCAGTCAGTCAACTCCTGGTCTGTCGCCTCCACGTGCATCCGGGCTGCACATGAGGGGGAGTGTTAGACTTATCCCACATCGCCCATTTAAGTCACCCAAGCTTAGTTAATATATTCTAAAAGTTACTCCACCTATTACCAATTGGTTTTAGGTTGGAACCCTCCAAGAAATCTAATATTTGAAAAGGCAAAAGGATAAATTTAATAATCTCTAAAATTGTTGCAAAGATTAAAAGGGGACCCTGAAACCAAATTTATCCTTGATAGCTTGGTATACAACACTACAGCATTGTGTATATATAAGATGAGTTTCAATACAAACCGTCTGCGAAAATAAATACCCAAAAAAGGTACGACACACTCATCATTGGACGTGGACGGTGTAGGCATGCACCCCTTAATGTTTATAAAACTTAGAGGTGGCAATTTCAATCCATATTTTTTAAACCCGCCCAACCCGCCCACTTATAACCCAACCCAATCCGCCCATATTTTATAATGGGTTTATATGGGTTGAACCCATATCAACTCATTTTAATATGGGTTTAGATGGGTTAAAAATGGGTTCAATCTGGGTTGAAGCTAAAAGACCCACAGCCTGTTATAAAACGTAAAAAAAGGGAAGGAAATACAAAACACGGAGGAAAAGGTCAAGCTAATTACACAATTGCCATTGATATATGGAGTAAAAGACAGTTTCTCTCTCTCTAGCTTTATGGTCCCACATCCTCAACTCCCTCTTCAAAAGACAAAAACCTCTCGTCCCTCTCCTCTTCTCTCTCTCTAGCTTTTATCAGGATCGTTACCTTTTTTCTATTCCTATTTATTTATCCATTTCATTTTTCAAACATTTTCATCCATTAAAAGACCACATTAATTCCACACCCGTGGAGTTCCACGGGCTCACTTTCAGCTCCGAGCACCAAAACAAAATTGATTCAACTGCAGGTTATTTTATTTTTTTTAACTCAAAAAAAACTGAAGCTTAACTAGCTGATCAATAACGTGCTCACTTCCATTAGCGAAATCAATTTGTTGAGATTCGTTTTCAAAGTTTTGTAACTTATTGATTCGTATCATCGAGAGAAATCGAAAAAGTAAAATTTTTTGATCGAAACTCAGAATTTTTTTAAGAAAAAGATTATTATTTTTACTCATTTTGTCTTTATTCAAAAAATCATTAGTTTCGATAATAATATTTTACTTTTTCGATTCCTCTCATTGAGATGAATTAATAAACTACAAAAGTTTGACGCAAAATAAACAAATGCAAAAAAAAGTTACTCAATTTGTGAACGTGTTGCGGATCAAAAAAATAAAATAACATTTGTGAACGTGTTTCAACCCATATCGGGGGAAAACAGTAGAGAAGGAAAAGAAGGAAGGGAAATGGAGACGGGGGAGAAGAGGGGGAAAGGAAAAAAAAAAAAAAAAGAGGGAAAACGGGTCTGGTCGGGCGGGTTTGGGTTTGACTTGACCCATATTCGACCCGACCCGTTTCAACCCGTTTACTATTTGACCCATATTTGACCCGCCCATATTTGACCCGCAACCCATTTCGACCTGCCCAAACCCGCCCAGACCCGCCCATTTGCCACCTCTAATAAAACTCATGATAATAATATATTGACATAAATGTACGTACAATTACAATCTTGAATTAATAACTTTTGCATAGAAATTTATTGACAATTTATCATAAATTCAACAACAGAAACCTTGTATTCATAACATTATATGTAATGATGATATTATAAGTTTTATGCAAATACTATGAATTAAGGGGATTTAAAAAGTTATAGAACTTCCTGTCCTGTTAAGGGGTTAAATCAAGATACTTACAACCGCAGGTAAACAAGACCAATGCTACAGACACATATGAATGTACATAAATCAGGATACAGATATGTCTCGAACCCAGAACGGTGGATGTGCATATCTCTGTCACACCCTCGATTTTCAACATAAATAATAATCATTTGTAAATGATAAAATCCTCGCTGAAGTACAGATAATACCCAAATAACATTTCTTTTCCCTGTTCTCAAATTAAATACAAATGTTTCAATCCTGGCTCGAGGCCCCAAATTGTCAATTACCAGTATCTGAAGAAAAATATAATGTCACAATTTACAACAATCATTCTTCTAAATACTTCTCTTGAAAACCTTTCAATAATATGATCATGCATGCTCATCACGTACGCTATGTCAACTCCTAAAAATGATAATAGGTTGAGCTACACTAGCCCAGTAGAGAAATCTTTATACAAACTATAAGAAAATGCGATAAAATATGCTCCAGGGATGAATGAGTTTCAAAAGGCAAACACAAGCAACGAGATTTACCACAATAGGCAAACGGATATTAACTTCAATGTTCTAAGCATCTTATTGGGATTCCTATCAAAGCACATGTCAAACTAAAAGCTATATTAAGTTCACATCAAAACGAACAAACCTACAACAAATTCTCAACCACTTCATTTACTTCATGTGTGTGAACACCACAATCTTTCTCAATTTCACATCACTGAATATCAAATCCCTTTCCCTTAAAACTCTCCTTTTGATTACCAAATAACTTGTGAAAACAAAACCAGACCAATTAATATGGGTCAAGCTCCGTGATTCGAGCTTGAATATCGGAATCCGTTGATTCGTTCAAGAATACCGGAGGATTTTCAGCAAAATCCTTTAACCAAAACCAAATCCCCTCATTAACTTCATAACCAATTAATTAAGAGTCTGAGCCGAAGCTCCTGCCAGGCACTTACTCGTTGACGAGCCCTGAAATCAAATAATATGAGCATTTAGCTCCTACCAGGCATTTACTCATTTAAGAGCCCTGAAAGCAAATGATTTGAGTATTTAGCTCCTGCCAGACAATTACTCATTTAAGAGCCCTAAAATCAAATAATATGAGCATTTTGCTCCTGCCAGGCAATTACTCATTTAAGAGCCCTGAAAATTCTCTTTGTGTCCATTCGATATTCAAATTCAATCCACTTTCCATTTCACAAACATCAAATCATTCAATCGAATCCAAAGCCATCTAATCGATCACATGGCATTACAAGACCAATAATCTACCGTATCGCAAATTAGCAGATACACATGTCCTCACCATACCCCTAAGTATATCCCCGCACCTACACAACGTGCTACTCACAAGTAGTTTCTAAAGTACCCAACTCGCTAGTTCCTATACTTGAATCTCGTAGCATGTGTACCAAGGGAAGTCAAGAGGTTCAACGAGTCGTGAAGATATAAGTTACTACTTTACCCTTGAAGTCTTTACATCGCCCCCATCTACCATTTATACCCACCACGATATTCATACAACCTACAGTACTCATAAGCACTCGACGATACATTTTTCGTTCACAACAATACTAAGATTACACTTAACAAATCCCTAGGGAATGGGAACAATTAATGAGTCACCAAAGGACAAGCAACCAAGCATAGAGACGGTTTAAAGGTGTTTTAGAGGTGTGAGAAGTGATCAGGGGTCAAAACAATGGAGTTTGGAGCAAAACAGCAAAAACTGTCACTAAGCCCATTGTATCGATACAGATAAGCTTCGAAGCAGTCCAGAGAATGTTGTATCGATACGGATTTAGAGCCGCATCAATACAGATGGCTTTCGAGCAGAGTTACAGTAGATTTCAAGGATTCAACTCAACGACAAACACAACAATCTAAGGTACGAATCAAGCATAAATTCATCACAGAAACCCATAAAGTGTGTAAGAAATCCCTACCTCGAGTATCAAAGTCGAACCCCAACGAGAGATCGAGCCCTAGCTCCAAAGTCGACACTGAGAGGAGTACGCCTCCTTTGAGCTCAATCCGGCACAACCCATGCTCCAAAACGCGCATAGAAGAAGGATTGAAGGTCGGTTTGAATGGGTTTTGAGTTGTTTAGGTGAAATTTGGGTGGAGGAGTGAGAGAGAGAGAGAAAGAGAGCCGAGAGAGGGAGAGAGATCGAGAGGTAGAGAGAGAGTGGGATTGGGGAACATTTTCCTCATTTATTCCATATTCTAACATTAATAAATCCTTTAAACGATTTTTGAAAATATGGGTCTCTACAATCTCCATATCTGTGTCTGTAGGATTTTTGTTTAAACAATGTTATTGCATCAATGTTAATCAACAAGGCTTTGGGCTTTGTCCCTATAGGAGTTTGAGCTTTGTTCCCAACTGGTTGTCTTTTCAACCTTTGGTTAGAATCTCCTCTTCCTTTTCCCCTTTAATAAAATGTCACTTTTGCCGATTAAAAAAAAAAAAAGGGCTTGACAATGGAAATGAACTCCAATGCCATTTCCTAATTAATACTAATATAAAATTTGACGTACTTTTTTTTGATCCGCAATTTGACGTACTTGTAAAGTCATGCAAGCTAGCAAAATGTCATTTCTTAATTAATACCAATATAAAATTTGGCGTACTTGTAAAGTCATGCAAAATGACAAATAAATAAAAAAACTACTCCTAAGAGATCATGAGAGGGTGTTGAGACCTCACATCTAATTAAAATTAATCATGGGTACGTTTTCAATTAATCTCCAGAAGTGACACCAAGAATCCATACAAGCAAGGGTCATGACTATCTTCCTAATTTAATTAGCAGAACTATTTTTGGTTTGAATTTTCAGAACTCAGCAATTAATTGAGTAGACGATCCATGCACTCGACTGCATGTAGGACTCCTTGAACCTATCAAGAGCCACCAGTTATTGAAATCCCAGAAAGTCTACGCCCACCGCTCAACATTCACCGCTCTTTATTTCACCGTCCAAAAATATTTTGGACAGTCTGGGTTAAAATCCGGACATGTGATTGCCGAGACGAACGGTGAGATGTTGAGTAATGTATACTGAGCGGTGGGGATGGTCTTGCTATTGAAATCTAGTTCAGTTTAGTTGCTGTTGTGGGCTCGCTAAGGGCCCGCAATAGCAGTTTAAACTGTTCATCTCATAGCATGTGCGGAGAAGTTCATTCTCTTTAGCAATTAGCTTAGTCGGGCATCGATAACTATATGAACTATACACAATTGAGTAACAAAAATGGAATGGTGTAAATATTGAGAAATCGGTCAAACAAAGAACGAAGAGCAATCAAGCAAGAAAACAAAGAACGTAAGACTTAGATATTTTTACGTGGTTCACTGTTTAGTTGAGTACATTCACAGTTTCACAGTTTATTTGCAAACTCTGAATTCACAAAACCCAAGAGTAACCATTACAATCATTTTTCTTTATTTGTTTTGTGTACTTAAAGAATGATGCTCAATTCGCAAAGAGTAGTGATTTTGTCACATCCTTTTTTGATAATGACACACCTTGCAAGTGTATTTTTTGGTGCAAAAATACACTTGCAGGGTATGACATTATCAAAAAAGGGTGTGGCAAAATCATTTCACTTGGCAAATGATCAGTAAGACCGAATAAGAAAGTTATATCTTGATATTTGAAGAATGTTTACTCCTTATGCTCCGTATTTGAGAGAGAGAGAGAGAGAGAGAGAGAGAGAGAGAGAGAGAGAGAGAGAGAGAGAGAGAGAGAGAGAGAGAGAGAGAGAGAGAATGTTAACGAGAACCTTGAAAATCTGTACCATGTATATTTCAAAATTCGGGATATTTTGCAGCTTTTAATTCAACAAACCCTAATAGGATCCCCTCCCCTGTTTTGTACAGCACTTGTCAATAAATTCATGACCTCAGTGTACTCTCATCAGTTGATATCATCCATCCCAGACGCTCCTTTTTCATTTCCCTTTGAAACAATTTCCAGGTCTCTCCTTTTCCTTTTCCTTCTCCTTCTCCCTCTTACTCTTATTTGTTTTCTTTTGCACTCTTATACACAGAGAGAGAGAGAGAGAGAGAGAGAGAGAGAGAGAGAGATGGGACATCACACATGCTGCAACAAACAAAAGGTAAAGAGAGGGCTATGGTCACCAGAGGAGGATGAGAAACTAATCAATTACATATCCATCTATGGCCATGGATGCTGGAGCTCAGTCCCTAGACTTGCTGGTTAATTTACTCTCTCTCTCTCTCTCTGGAATTTTAAAATGTCAAGTCTTGTATGTTTTGTTTTGTTCTGCAACTAGTTATTTTCAGTCTCTTTAATCAGCAATTGTTTTGAAAAGTACCACGTACGTAAATGCATGCAATTCCGACCATACGCTTTGTTATGTTATTAATTTTGGGCCAATAATCTTGCGATCGTACGTAGGTCTGCAAAGATGTGGGAAGAGCTGCAGATTAAGATGGATAAATTATCTAAGGCCGGACTTAAAACGTGGGAGCTTCTCTTCCCAAGAAGCCGCTCTCATCATCGAACTCCATAGCATTCTTGGCAACAGGCAAGTTAATTTCCTTATTGAAATACAATTCTTATCCATACAATTCTTGGCTGAGATAGTTTTATGAGTCCTGTTTGGATCATGATGTTTACAATTCTTGGTTGAGATAGTTTTTTGAGTCCTGTTTGGATCATGATGTTTTCTTGTTTGGGGCTTATTTGGAAGAGTACATTTACCGGAAAAAAAAAAAAACTTACAAGCTCAGCTTGATTAGTTGTAAGAAATATTAAGAGAAATAAGAAAACTAGTACTTGCCCGTGCCTACGGCACTACCCATTGTGATTGGAATTGATTTGTACCCTTCCGCTAGATTCGAACCATGAGTAAAAGCTAGAGAAGGGCGAGGGGGTCTCGATTGTGGAGAGCTTGAAAGGCAGGTTAGTGTCAACCATGAGCGTGCAAAAGCTAGAGAGGGGGAAGGGGGTCTCAATTGTGGAGAGCTTGAAAGGCGGGTCAGTGTCGTCGTGAGTGGTGGAGGACGGTGAAGGAGAAAAGGGCGCATGAGAAGAAGAGAGATGGTTTGGGTGAGGTAGTGTTTGTGTGGGATCAGAGAGAAAGAAGGAAAACTCTTATGCAGTAGGGTTTTAAATTTGAAAGTTGGTGTAATTTTAATCGGTGGCAATTCTGTAATTAAACGAAAGAGGCTGGACAATTTAATGAAAGGAAAATTTCACCTCAACCATTGGATCATCAATTACAACAATTGCCCACACCATTGTGTTTTATAATAGAGATATAGTAAGTTTTGGTTTCGGATGAAACTAAACTCGAATTCGATTTCAACATCGGTCCTACCGTTGTAGAAAAAGACGAATTCTATATATCAAATGAAAAATCTGAGCACTTGAACAAGATATATATATATATACACATCATGTAGAATAATATTTCTAGCGATTATCAAGTTTTCTTTGTATTAAAAAATTTCGACCAATATTCCTACCTTAAATTGTAGATCTTATATTTCTTGTTCATCAACATATTTATGCAAAAGAACATCGTTCCCCTTATGCAGATGGGCTCAAATAGCTAAGCATTTACCGGGAAGAACAGATAATGAGGTGAAGAACTTTTGGAATTCAAACATAAAGAAGAAGCTCATCTCTCATCACAATCACCATGTTCATGGCCTCTCCGATCATCATCATCATCGAGCAGCCACCAAATTTCCTTATCACCCAAACCCAAATGTCCCTTTTGAATGTTTCCTCACACTCAATCCAAACCCTAATTTCATCCCCAACCCATTCACATCAGTCATAGCACAAGGTCTTGATGGTCCCAGTTTCCTTCCCCTAGACCCTCTTTCATATGATCACTCCTCATTGTCATTGGACTATAACCACCCTCCACAAATTGATCAACAAAATTTTCTCAGACAAGAGGAGTGCATGATCAGCTACCCCGCCGCCCCATGTTATAAAGTTACAAACCCGAAGAAGACAGTACTACCGCCGTACGATGATCCGGCCGCTGGACTTGTGGGGCCTTCCATGCCAAAACTCTGTGAGATGATCGGCTGTGCTATGCCATCCTCATCAACTGTTTCACATGACCCTACTGCTGCAACAAGTGATCTTGGTACATTTTTCCCATGTGATTTTAATTCACTTGATCCCCATGTGCCAACCAATCAAATGGAAATCATTGATGCTATCATGTCATCATTGCCGTTAACGTGCAACAGCCAATTTGTGACAAACCCTAATTTCTCTACAAGCTGGGATCCCTAGACTGGACGGTATGTGTTGGTATTTTGGGCTCGTCAATATTGGTTGTCATTTATTACAACACATTTATTTCTGAAGGAGTAGTCTCGCAGACATAGACGTCCGAACATAGATCATATCACATGCATATATACATGTGTGAAACCTTTCGATGCACGCGATGAACGCCGCACGATGCACGTGAAATCCACATGTCTGGGACGGTTGCAGACATATCGGTGTCTAGAAATTGGTCATGCCAACTTCCTATTCTGTCACATTTGTAAAATTCTGTGGGGATTGAAAAACATTAAAATGTTGCTATTTAGTTGTCCTACTTTTGAATGTTTCATGCACTTTAGCTCCCAATTACGTTGAAGAGGTGTCAAGTCAAAGGGATCTTATCATCTTTGCTTGTTTTCATACCTTGGTTACAGCTTCAGCATAACAAACAAGAGGGAAAGGAGAACGGCAAATGATCCAAATTCAAAACGTTGAGCAACAATCACTCAACACCCCTTTGTGAACATGTTTTTACTGGCTGCTTCTGATCAATTCCCCAAATTAGGTAAAGAGAAGATGCGTGCGTGTGCACACTTGCCGAACACGTCACCTTCGTAAGGGTGGGTCCAGGCTCGGCCCTGACATTTTCGGAGCCTAGGCGTTGTTTGAAAATGGGGCCTCTCATTTTTTCTATATTAATTATTTGTTCGCTAGGGAAAACAAGACAAGCTTGTTGTTTAGTGGCTAGTGTTTGAACTCTCTCTTTAAAATCATGTGTCGCGAGTTTGAACCTCAAAAGCATCTATTTATATCCATTTTTGGACGAGTTCCAAAACTGTTAAGGCGTTAAAAAATGAGCTGACGACACTTACCACTGTGATACAGTAACGTAGTTGAAAAGTTATCCGCATGTATAATATTTAATACATCCCAGTATTTAGGAGCCCAATTATTGGGCCCTAGGCGGTGGCCTAGTGGGCCTATGCCTAGGGCCAGCCCTGGGTGGGTCTCACAACGTGCAGATTGCGTTGCGAGACGAACCTCCCTCTATTACCTTCATAAGGGTGGGTCTCACAACGTGCGGCCAACGTTACGATACAGCCCGTAATGAGAGGATATCTGAATTTGTGTCGACCGGTAAATATGCACGTAGAAGTACTGGTGGATTGAATCAAATAGTGGCCTAAATTTTTAATATGCCTATTTTATTTGGTGGTTCAACATCCAAATCCTTGACAAGAGGATTTGTTTTTAACACTTAGGCTCCGTTTGTTTCGATGTAAAATATTTACGATAGTAAAATATTTTCTCTGTAAAATATTTTCACAAAAGTTATTTTCCCCAAATTTAGTTTTTGGTGTTTGGTTGGCATTTGAGAACTCATAAAAAGACACAATATGGAAAATACAAATCATTCTGAGTGAAAACAACAAAATGGTCAATCAACACACAAATATACATACATACATATATATATATATATATAGAGAGAGAGAGAGAGAGAGAGAGTGAGTGTTGGCTGGTGGGTTACGTGGGTACTGAAAATTTCAATCCGAAATGGTGGAAGTTGCAAGTGAATTACCTCAGTTGGGGGCTGCGATAGATGTGGATCGGGGAAAAAGTTCATCCACTCGCTGGGAGTAAAACAACTTACCGAAGTTTTGAGAGGAAATCATTTTCACCCGGATTATGAAAAATATTTTACCATGGAAAATGTTTTCCAACTTTTTGTCCAACCAAACAAAGGAAAATAAGTAAAATATTTTACCCAAAAATGTTTTACGTCCAAACAAACGGAGCCTTAATTCCCATCGGTATAAAGCGAAAATTTAATGGCATGGTTAAGCCACCTCTGAAATTCACAATCTCCGTAATGTAATTTGATTAACAAATTGATTTGCTTTGTGTCATTTGTCGTTACTTGAGGTGAAAACTGTGTGCCATTTGTAGTTGTAGTACTATTGTATAAAGTCAATGGCAGAAGACAGAAGTTACCGTTTCTCTGAATCATACCCTTTTTTTATATCTCGGGCCAGCTTGTGCGTACCTCAACTACTTGGGTCATACAAAGAGAGACCCTTTTGTTCTAAATTTTTTTTCCTTTTTTTTGTTTTGGTACATTTGAAGAAACATTGTAATAGAACAAATCGCCCTCGAAGCACGCTAAGATAACAACTTTTAGGCTATAGAAAAAGGGAATTGATTTTGCCACTCCCCTTTTTGTTAATGTCACTCCCTTTATCTCACAAAACAAATCATCCTATATAGACATAAAGGAGAGTGACATTAACAAAAAGGATCCATTCAATGTTCTGATTTCTGTTACCGTTTCTCTGAATTATACCCTTTTTTTATATCTCGGGCCAGCTTGTGCGTACCTCAACTACTTGGGTCATACAAATAGAGACCCTTTTGTTCTAAATTTTTTTTCCTTTTTTTTTGTTTTGGTACATTTGAAGAAACATTGTAATAGAACAAATCGCCCTCGTAGCTCGCTAAGATAACAACTTTTAGGCTATAGAAAAAGGGTATTGATTTTGCCACTCCCCTATTTGTTAATATCACTCCCCTTATCTCACAAAACAAATTATCCTATATAGACATAAAGGAGAGTGACATTAACAAAAAGGATCCATTCAATGTTCTGATTATCCCCCAAACACTATTTCACATGCACTGGACTATTTAAGAAGGCTATAAATAGCTCCAGGGCTAAGAGAATTTATGCTATGGGTATAGCTATTGCAACAGTCACAGAACCACATTCCGGAATTGACAGATGAGTTCCAAAAACAATCCTTAGCAGACTAGCACTGCAAGAAAAATCGCATTTTACAGCGTTTGAAAAACGCTACTAAATGATATTTACAGCGTTTTTCCAAACGCTGTATTAGCCGATGTTAAAAGTCTGAGATTTAAGACAACCTTTTTTAAATGCTATAGAATGTGAAGTTTCTACAGCGTTTTAAGAACGCTATAGAAATGTAAAGTTTCTACAGCGTTTTAAAAACGCTATAGAATTTAATGTTCCTACAACGTTTTAAGAACGCTATAGAATGTAAAGTTCCTACAACGTTTTAAAAACGCTATATTAGACAATTTTTTTGCATTTTTTTAAAAATTCTATAAATACCAATATATTACTAGCATTTTCAAATAAGATCATGGTAATTTCATTTGAGAAACAAAAATAATTTATTCCATTCAACACCAACTATATCCAAATGTCAATATACAATAAACAATTCAACCATTGAATAAACAATTCATTACATTAGCTTGGGAAACAATTTCCCAACAAAAACTACATAAAAGAGCCCGACTAATTGGACTCATTGAAAAATAACTAATCTAATTCTACTTTTCTAAAAATGTAATCATGCACTAGGCCAACCATCTCATTCCGCAGATTTTCTTTACTTGAAGCTTACTTTTTTGCCGAGCTTATACCCTTTCTGCTCCCAAAGCTAACCACATAAATGGGCTACTTGAAACCCTCCAAAATATGAGAAACATGCCCGTAGGTTGAAGTTGTATCAGAAGTTGTAGCAGCAAAAATCATTCCCTAAAAGATGCAGCATGCAGTAGAAGTCCGAAGAAAAACAATTACAGCAAGAGCTATAATAGACATCCACACCAAAGCAAACAAAAGCATGCATTACCTTCTTCCAATTCCTCGTCGCCTAGAAGATTAAAATTTGGCTGCCTGCATTTAGGGAAAAAAATGGGCTTAAGTGTCAAATTATGTAATAAGGTCCCAAGTTAAAAAGAAACTTATAACAATACTAAGCAAAAGAAACTAATGACAAACAATATGGATCCACTTGATAGTACATAGCAAAACCATTCTAGAATCACGTACCACCACAGACATTTCAGTTGGTACCCCAGTGGTAGAAAAATATAAACACAGCAGCAACAACAATTCATCATCAGCAACTTATTAACACCAAAATGCACATACTTTGATTTTGTCTTTTCCTTCACAAAATCCTTCCAATGCAGTGACTTGGTGGTATCAGGCTGCATGCAGCTTTAGCCTTTCTTTCTCATTTGAAGCGTCTTTTATTATTTTATTTTTTTGACTAATCTCGACTTTGAGGCTCTGCAAAGTTCATCCATTTCCTGCAAGACACTTTCTATCTGCCATTCTTAATCATCATGCTGGAATCTTAGATGAAAACTTGTATGTAACATGTAGTTCTATCATTTTTTTAGCGAACGGCCAAAATGAAATATATACTGAGCAAACAAGGGCACAAGAAACAAGTTCCTAGATGGACATTTATTCAATGGTTAGCCAACCTAGGAAGACTATCAAGCCACACGACAACAATGCATCCGTTGAAAGTCCAAATCATAGACTTTCCATTAGACAGATCCAAACGGATCACAATAAAATTATACCAATTAAAACAAGTCTTAAGCTTGAAGTTATCAGTTTCTACATTACCACATAAACCACGAAGCATCACCAGGGAGACAAACAAGATATCCATAACACCATAAATTAATCTTCAAGGTGGGAGTGAATAATTTGAGCATATTAAAACATATTACTTAAATTGAATGAACTTCAAGATAGGAAAAGCTAGGACTATTATACCTATTTTAAATCAGTTAGAGCATCTCCAACCTTGACCCATTTTAAGACCCAAATTTAAAATTTAGGCAAAATCCACATTAAATCCTCTCCAATCTTTGACCCAAACCCTTCCTCATTTTGGGTTTTACCCATTTTTTTCCCCAAATTTGAGATAACCCAAGTCTCTCCCCATTTTTTTCCTCAATATTCAAACGGCTCTTTTCTCTTTTCAACAGCTCCTTCCATGCTATTCTGAGAGCACGCGCATGACTTTCCCAAGTTTGGATACTTATAACTCTATCTCTTTCTCTCTCCCCCCTTGGATATTTGAATGTTGAAGTCTCTACGAGCTCTCTTTATTCTCTCTGGAAGAATCTTAAAGCTGGCTGCGGAATAAGAACTGCGTCGTTGAGGAGAGATGTGTGCTACCTTTTTGGCCGAAAATCGTTGGGGGAAACAAAAATGGAGGGAAATAGTCTTGAAAGCATAAAAAAATAATATATTTGGGAGATGATCATTTTGCCATTGGAGTGAGAGCCTGACCAAAAATGAATTTTTACCCAAATTTTGACCTAAATTTGAGTAAAAATTTGAGTCAAGGCTGGAGATGCTCTTAGATGCCATCTAGAGGGAACTCAGATACTACATGAATGCGCTGCTTCATTAACTTATCCTATCTTGAAGTTAACTCAGATACTACATGAAACTCAAGCAAAAGACTACCCAATCCCATAGCAAAAAACAAGATCAGAGAACAAACAACCATATTTAACCAACCAATTTGGAGTGATCTTGTTTCTCCAATATGTACCAACAATGAGAAAGACACCATGAATCTCCATAAAAAAGGAAAATTGATGAGCTATTGACGCTTCTTTTATGCGATAGCTGTAAAACACACAATTTCATCAAGTTTAAACAAGAATATTGCTAGGTTGTAAGTTGTAAGTAGTTACTACCTTCACAGATAGATTGGAACTCCTTAGATGGCTCACAGTCCAGTCATCTTTACAAAGAAAGAAAAGAGTTAGTGATCATCAATTGATATCTATATCATCAGGTAATATGAAGAGTTGAAGACTCAGGAAAAGAATATAGGTTTTCGATCATTGATTGATCTTAATTTGTTGCATTACTTAGTAAAGTACTTTCACCGCTTATGAACTATTAAAACTTCATTTTACATATCTTTCACCTAGCAATCATTATGCTAGAATAGAAAAGAGAAAGAAAGAAACTTGTAGGTGTACACACACAAATATTATGCCAATAAGTTAGTAGTCTAGAACAATGTTTTCAAAGGCGTTTTCTGGGCTCGCCTCGGGGCATTGGGGCGGTGAGGTAAGGCCAAAACGCCTCAAGGCGTGAAAATTTAGGCAGTGAACTACAAAGGCAGTTGCCTAATTTCCTTAGGCGCACCGAGGTGTATGCCTCAGTCGCCTTTTTACACCCCTATAAGTGAGGCGTAAGCCTCAGGATAGAAATTTTCCTAATCTGATTTTGGTAATTTCGTAATTCTCTCTTTGCCTTGTTAAAGTCGATCATCTACAGTCGTGCTTTGTTTTTCTTTAAACAGTTGTGCTCTGTTTTCCTTTACTAGATGTTACAGGGTTTCTCAATTAGTTATTAACTGATAAGGCAATAATAAGTCATTAACTGTTAATCTACTTACATGCTATCTTTTTGTATTAATCTATCTTTTAGGAAATGCGTATTTTTTTGTATTTTTAAATTATTTTATTAATTTAATTATTTAAAAAATAAAAAATCAAAAGGCTTACGCTTCAATGCCTCGGAGCGTATGCCTCACCCCATGGAGGGTCAAGCGCCTCGCCTTGCGCTTTCGCCTCTGAAAACTTTGGTCTAGAAAGCATAATGGATTTGGACAATATAGATTATAGACAGATATTTGTTAAGCGGAGTTCACTTGGTTGAACATATTAGTCATGGTACCCAGTACTTTTTCTCCATTGGTGAAAACTGAAAAGACATACATTTCAGAGGCACGCCGACTTTACTTGAGTGAACTAGGTTTAGACACATGTCAGTTACCCCTCAGATGAGTCAGATTAGCTTGACTTTATTTGGCATCACAAGATCACCTAGTATTATGACCCTATGGAGGACATGGACCTCATGCAGAAAATAATGTGATTTAGAGTTCAACTAAATAGTCCATCATCTGTAACTCCACTCAAAATGAAACTATTGAAAATAACCGAACTCATAAACTCCATTTTCCAGGACAAAGAGATAATGGTTCTGGCCTTCTCAATGGGCTCAATTGCTGAAACTGTTTCAATGAAATTCGGTTGCTACTCACAAGCACGTGCAACATGCACAAAGCACAATCAACAAAGAATAGCTCAAACAAGGTTCATGATTAAAGAGAACTGAAAAAATACGTGTTTAGGGACAAGAAAGCATGACGATGCATCAGTACTCTAGAGCTTAGCTTTGGTTCTTCGATGACCGTACACATGCATACTTGTAAATTGGAGGAACAGAGTTGGGGCTGGTCCACATGAACCCAAAACTCAGTTACATATTGTAAACAAAATTGTAGAACAATAATTTAGATATTGCTTCGTTTAATCCAATTAAGAAGAAAACATAATAGTCAATGATGAGTTTAGACTTTAGACCCTTTACTATTTACACGCCCTCCAAACAGGACCTAAACATTTCTCAGGCAACTCTCAAGGTGCAAAAACTAATCTATACATAGTTCAAATACAGCCCGTTATTGACGACCTAGTTTTTTCACGCTTCAGAAAACCAAGTTACTCAGCTAGCAATTATGAAGTCTGTCGATATGTTTGAACTAAAAATATTCCCTTTCACATAACAAAATCCAAGATCTAATTTCAGAAATAGTAATGAGTTAGCAAACAATACACCATGTAAGAGCAGAGGATATCGCATATGCATTCAGTTGTAATCAATATAGTAGCAGCTAGCATCCAAATCATCCCCCTCGTTGAAAAATGAAAATCAGTTCCACTTATACATCAAACATTCAAAAATCTACAGAGCCAAAGGAATTGTAAATACCTTAGCGATTGAGGAACATTTAAACATCATTTCTAGAAATTGGGACGGCAACTGTTGTCCTACGATACAACTATTTTTTTTTATCTAGAGTTGCTTTCCCTAGAGTTCTATCATTAGCTTTTGACTTTTAGCACTCCATGGGGGTGCTAAATCAACTTAGCAGAAGAACACTACGTAGATAAGTAGCGCCTGGAGGAGGCGGTATAGTCTTCTCTGCCTTTTGGATTCATATTAAGATGGTTCATTAAAATGCGAACGCAAGTATGCAGAGTAAAAGCATCTATTCTCCTTCCAACATGATGACAACATTCATAAGTACTAATTAAGAACTGAAAGTCAAACAGTAAGAAAACACTTCGGAAATTTTTTTTTTGGAGGACCGACGTCGGGGGTGTATATCATGAGATTAAAACAACCCATTCAGGACCGAGATCTACAATCTTCAGAAAGCCAATCTACAGCCATTTCCAAAACAAAGGCGTAAGGATACCAATCTGCAAATAAATAGGTAATATATTCCCCCAATAATGAGAATCGAGATCTCGAGAAATTGGTATCACTATTCACTCCTCAACTACTTGGGCTAGGTTACTCACGCAGAGAGAGAGAGAGAGAGAGAGAGATGATCTAAAAAATGACAGTAGTAGTAATCGACTAAAAGTTGGGACCAGGTATAAAATCGAGCATGTAATCGACTTACCCATCTAATGCTCTAGGTCAGACAAGCGCAGGTCCTGTAGTGTAGGCCACTGACGGCACCGATTGGCGACGACAATGGTTTCTGATGGCCCAGTTCTTCTTGATCTCGTGTTTGTGTGTGTGTGTGTGTGTGAGAGAGAAAGAGAGAGAGAGGAACATGGCGGAGAGAATTGGGAAAGTTGGGGTTGGGAAAGTCTGTACAGGGGAATAGTGAAAGGAAAATGATATTGGCACTCCAAAAATTGATGCAGACACTTCAAAAAAAACAAAGGAAATGGGCTTTGGAGTACACTGATTTTGAAGTGTCTGCATCAATTTTTTTAAGTGCCAATATCATTTCCCTAGTGAAAAAGTGAGCTTAACAATTTTCCCACACGGACACTTGGCGCCCAATCCCATGAACTCTATGAAAGTTTACACCGAGAGTTTTCTATAGCATTCTTTAAAAAACGCTATGATATTACGCTATAAAATGTATTGTTTGTTGTAGTGTAGCATCAACAATTTGGGTTAATAAACTGCAGCATACATGCATATGAATAACCGAAAGAGGATGATTTGACAAAGAGAATATAAGTAGCTTCACAAGAGAGGGCTCTGATGCTCTGTCAAACATAGCTCTATTAAATGACCTTCAGGCACTCAAGCAATTTCCTCCTAGTTGCCCACCCTTAAAAAGTATGCTAGAATTTGATTTCACTGAAATATGACACAGTCAAAATAACAAGCTGAGGTACACTAAAACTGGACATATTAACATTGCAATAATGTACACAAATACTATTCAAATAATTAACGTTGATCCGTTTCTCATGGTTATTCATAGGGTGGGTGGCGTGACAGCCCTGGAACAGCAGCACAAGTGAGGGCAAAGCTACAAATGAAGCAACAAGGAGCCATCAAGAGGGAGAGAGCAATTGCCTACATTATATCTAAACAGGTTAGAGATTTTACTTCGAACACCTTATAGATGTTTTATTCTTTTTTAAGTTTATACGCAAGGCATGAGAGAAAAGCCTATTGGCTAGTGATTGTGAGGCCCGAATTCTTGATTCGAGGGGAGTACAGGGCTTTTGGTTTGGTCATGTTGTCAACTTAATCAGATTTGTGTTATCTTGCTTTCAGCAATTAGGAACAAACACCAGCTCAACCAGGAGAAACAACCTAGAAAAGAACAGTTCAGGATCGAGCTGGTTAGATGGTTGGATAGCATCCAAGCCTTGGGAAAGCAGATTGGTGGAAGAAATGAGGATTGATCAATCAGAATCTACTCCTAAATATAAGAAATACGACGATCACATAGTGGGCTCTCGTGCTAGTTTTTCTGAGTTTGATTCTGTGAAGGTTACGCGGAACAACGTTTCAACAAGAATAACTGCTAAGCCTCCTAGGAGTGGCCAAATTACTCGCTCAACCTCTGACCCGTGTTCTGAATTTTTGTACGATGAGAGCCCCACATCCAATTCCTACTCTTCGAATTCTGAGAGAACTCCACGGTCTAGCAATACCCAATTGGAAGGTGGAAACACTAATAGACCAAGCTACATGAATCTCACAAAGTCAATCAGGGCTAAGCAGAGGGGTTGGCAGAATCCATCTCACAACTTGTAGAAGCTAGTGAAGGGGAATCCTCAGCTTCATAAGAAGACAATGCAACTTTCTTGTGGGGATTCGCGGAGTAATGCTGGATCTGATCTCTACGCGGTTTCTTTGTGCAATGATCTTTACCCTCCACCGACGCATTTTGATGGATATGACTAGGTGAAAAAATCGACACGGGAGTAAACAAGATTGACAGTTGATATACACATTTACAAATCTTGGGACACCTTTCGGGATTTTCAACAGCTTGTTGCACTAGATAGGTTTCTTGGGATTGCTCTTTTTGCTATCTCGGTCAAAAAGAGCGATGCCGGTGTAATGTATGAAGTTTAGATTTGACATAAAGTGGAGTTATTATAGGGTTGGCGAAACATAGTTTCTGGTTTTCATATAGATGCCTTGAGGAATTCTCTTTTCCGGTGTAATACTGTTCTTGTAAGATTGTGGTTTTGGCAATCATTAACAGTGCTGCATGGAAATGTTTCCCAAGTCAATGGGTTCTCCGTGGCTAATATGTGTGTGTGGTTTGTGTTGGAAATTTTCCAGATTATTGTGAATGATAATTGGGACATTCGGAGGGTCTCTCGAGGCAACCGAAACGTCTCCCGTAAGTTCATTGTATCTGGACAAGGCCCTACAAGTTCCAGCCGTTTTCAGCTGGTTTATACCCCATTATGTATGGGTTATGGCAGAATTCATTTGGGTATTCATGTCATCAGTTTTACCCCACTTTATTGCTGGGTATTCAAGGCTCGAAATCAATATTCTGGCTGTTACAATTTGCATCAGAGGTGTATAAATTCCTCATCCCGTTTTCAGATGTTTTTAACGAGTTCAAGTATACAAAAATCCATTCTGATATTGTTCTTGTGTGAGAGAGAGACAGACGTAGCATTCAGTTCGCCAAGGCGGCTTTCCGGTGGTATTCCGATAGCCGTGGTCTAACCGTTCTATCCTGGGAGACAGACTCCGGTCAACCTCCAACACCCAACGGTGAGGTGGTGAATCTGTTTTAAGGAAACTGAATCAGGGCTCGGTTTGGTGTTCATGTTTCTGTATTTTTTCATGTTCTGTACATGCAAGCTGTAATCTGGTTTTTATCTATCTATTGTAACGGAATTTGTACTCTGGAATTTGCCGATTGTATTGCATTTCCCAACAGTTTGGTGGCTTTGTTATGTCCTAATTATTGATGGCTTGTTTTTTCCTTCGATTTGATTTGATTTGTTTGCTAGTGGTGTCTTTACTACGCCAAAAATTGCCTTTGCCGGCGGTTTTTTTACCGGCGGTAATAAAACCGTCGGTAAAGGGTGCTATTACCGGCGGTAATAACAAACCGCCGCAAAAGGTAACTATAAATGCCGTTTATTAACGGCATGAGTAAAACCGCCGGTAAAACTAACTATTACCGGCGGTAATGTAAAACCGCCGGTAAAACTTACTATTAACGGCGGTAAGCAAAAACCGCCGGTAATAATCTTTATATAATATAAATATTATTATTCTTCTAATAAAACACATAATTTTATGTAGCTCAGTGGGTAAGTGCTCTGGTATTAATTAACGGGTCGCGGGTTTGAATCTCGGCAATGTCAATATTTTTTCCGAAACTTTTACCGGCGGTAGTAAAACCGCCGTTAATAGTCCAAAACTTTTACTGGCGGTAATTTACCGCCGTTTTTGTATTTCCGACAATTGTTTTACCGAAGGAACCTTTACCGGCGGTAATTTACTTTTACTGGCAGTAATATACTTTTACCGGCGGTTTTTGGACTATTACCGGCAGTTTTTTAATGCCGTTAATGCAAAAATTTGGCGTAGTTGGTTGTTGGATGATGTAAATCCAATGAAATTGCTTCTGTTGGAAGACATATGGGGGGATTTTACTTCAAGCATTTGGTAGATGTTTCTAGACAGCATGTAAAAGTCCACAAGGAGTATGCTCCAACATACTTGGTATTTTGCCTAATTAAGTATACACATAAAGGTAGATCAACACATGTTTGGTGAGATGGTTGACGTCGTGACACTTTCAGATTGGTTGGTGAAATTCGCCTAGCTATAATGGTTGGCTATACGAAGCTAATCAAAGTAAAAAGTATGTAAAATGGCTCGTCCTTTGACTAGACCGTGGGAGGTGCAAAATTGTACCCTAGCTGGCTAAAACAGCAAACAAGATTCATTTGCCTAACCTATTCATTTATATTAATCTTTTGTAGGATTTTCTCGCACTAGGATCCCCATATGATGATACTCATGTCAAGAAAAACGGCTCCCATAATAACCCATTGTAAAAATATTCATAAATCGGACATTGTTATCCATCAGAATGATTAATGTTTGGTGGTTGATCTATACATCTCGAGACAAATATGAGGGGATCTTGATTCAAGTTCCTTACACCCATTGGAAGGAAGAAGTAGTATACTTTAAATGCTGCTGTTTTTTGTTTTGGAAGAAATCTGAGGACTTAAACATGGGAAACCAATCCAATTTTCACATCCATTGCTGTTTCTCCCTCAAGTGCGATCCCCCTTCTGTCATTAGACACATTTCAAGCAGCAAGATGGGGAAGCTGATCAACTGTGATAGCTTAATTCCCTTAACAGGAATTCTTAGATATGTTCATCTTAAAAACTCTCGTCTCTTATCTCTCTCTCCACTTATCACCCAAATTTTGTTTCCCCAAAACATTTACCAAACAACCTTGTAGTTACGGTTAACCTGGGGCATTGCTTGAATCTTCTTTAACAGTAAAACAGGAATGGTTGAATTTTTCTCTGGTAGGCCCGCATTCGTGCTTAAGAAGAGGTCCACAAGGGTCATTGTTCACTGACAACTCCTCAACCACCTAATTTATCATATCTTGAAGCAATATTCAAAGGAAAGAGACAGAAGGATTACACAATTCACACTTGACACAAACATTAAAGAAAAAAAACACATGATAATATTCGAAAACTTCCTTTTTTGGTAACTTGGGTGTCTAGACCAATTTACACGCACATTGACTAATTTTCGAAGGACCAATCCCACCGTCGACCGCCCCGTTTGGCGAATTGTAGGCCCTTTTCTCCTAGCTAGCTTGGAATATAGCAAGCATCTCAGGTTATTGTTCTTGCCCCTCTACCTTTTCCGAGAGGATAATATTTAAGAGGACATTAAAATACGAGACATCTCATAATAATTGTGATTACTTTGGTTAGAAAATTGCTTTGGACATAGTTGTTCGTATACAAATCTAGACACATTTGTGTCTGAACGTGAAATCCACGCGGTCAAACGGTTCCAAACACATTTGTGTTCATATATTTGTATATGTAGCACCAGTGTTGTCAATCTCTATCGTACCGCTAATATATAAAATGGTACATGTACCTTGTGATCGATCCGTACCATCTAAAATACCTACCTGTTCTGGGCGTACAAGCTTGTTTCAAAATCTAGAATCTCTCCAGTAATACAAAAAGGCTTAAATCCGAAACGGTAATTAACGAGATACACTCTTGATACTACCACATACCGTCCCAATAGAAAAAACAGTATGTTGGCTGCCGGGTAGTACGAGATTGACAACTTTGTGTAGCAGACTAGCAGTGCGCTTTTGCTTATGTAATCTTTTGGGAGTTGGTGGCCGGTACTCTTCCAAATAGAGTACCACGCCAGGCAAGGGAACGGTTAGCGAGTCATTTTCACGAGTGAGGACGTCGTAGGTGATTTTCAAGTACTTAGTTTTCAGGAGAATATCTAGAATCAGTTAGGAGTTGACTTCCTCTATGGAACGAATCGAACCCAAACCTCACTTTTAGGCTAATTTAATAAATATAAGCTGAACCAGATAATGATAATATTCGACTCGATTAAGTATGAGAACGTGAGTTACGATAATAATAAGTACTATTTTTTTTTTTTTAGTCGTTGCCTTTTGCCCTTGAGTACATAATGAAGTCACAAACCAATATCGGATCGATTTGCCCAAAATTTGAGCCTCCCCTCAATCTCCCTCTCCATGTCGGAGCCTCTTTTCCATGACGGAAATTGAATTTGCGTCTCAGACTAACTCGAACACAAATGTAACTCTACTCACAAACCATCAACAACTTATTCACTTACCGGAAATACCTAACAACTTATCTTTTTTGAATGAGAGACATACCTAACAACTTATCGACCACAAATAAAAATCTACAAATATTTCACTACCGGAAACACCCCCTTAATTATTGAAAAAAAAAAACTATAAAAGAGAATTCTGGAGTAGTAATTAATTAAATGGATGGACTTTCTCTCTTGAGGGCCGGGGTTGCCATGAAGAGAAGAAACAGTACTGGGTCCATTTTGCAGTGTTATTTTTCTCCTCTAACAATGGGGACATATTTGTCTTGTTTCCTTCTCTTTTACAATCAGTAACTTTTATTCGTATGCTTTTCCTCTGTTTTTTTCTTCCTTGACTTGATATTGATGTGTCCAAAAATTTTGACAGCTGATTTTTCAAGGGATAATTTCTACAGTTAAATTTTTCCTTTATTGATGTCGATTGAAAAAGGCCTTCGCTTCGGTTCTAAATATCAGTTGAAATGACGCGGAACATCTTTATTTGTCTCTAATTATTTTGGTTTCGGCTTTTTTGATGGAGTATTACACAGTGGGGAAGTGGAGCTTCTCTAGCTCAAACCCGGATAGATGAATGGGATAAGGAACTTAAGTGACTTGATTTAGTCACTCGATATTGTCTCATTGCTCTTTGATTTTGCGCGCATTTTATAGTCCTTACGAGATTCCGGAAGTAATATATAGTGCTCCAAAATGATGTAATTAATTAGTTTTTCTCCCCATTTAAAGTTGTTTTGCCACATTACATGGCTGTATTTCAGGATCCATATTTTTTCGAAGCCATTACTAAACGGATTTTTGCTAATTTTCATTAATCTCAAAGGAAAATTTCCCGTGCATGGATGACTAATATGTTGAGATCTAAAAAGTGTATGAATGGATCCGGAGATCCTGTAGAGCGCATCTGGGCTGTCCATCTCGGCAATGGACGGCTCGGATCAATAGGAGTTCGGATTAAATTCGAACCGTCGGTGTCAAAATAGATGGCCGCCCTACACGCCCTACAGTGCCGGCCGCACCGCAGGGTGGATCTGAATTATATAGAGGATCATAGTTCATATATAGGAGACATTATTCAAGAAGAGGATTGTGATCAATAACATTGGACTGAAATTGACAAATACCAAAGTCTTATCTTCTCTCTCAAGAGAAGACTCTATAACTTGAAAATTCACTGGCCATTCTCCTCATGTGTTCTTCCAATTGATTTCTCTATAAATTGGGAGAAAACAAAAGCTGCAGCAACAGCTTTAATTCTGTGCTCTGAGGCCTCAACAAACATGGCAAAAGGCCTGCTTGAATTAATTGTTGCATCTGCAACAGCAAAATTAGGTGTCTCAAGTCTGCCCTACCGATCTGTTCATCACTCTCAATTTTACCGTCAAAAAGTATTTCGGACGGTCTGGATTTTAAAAGAACTCTTCTCAAAGTTCTTTTAAAATCTGGACCATTGATTATATGATATTGAGAATTGTGGTGGAGAGAACGGTAAAACAGAGCAGTGTGAGTAGCACTGCTATCTTATTTGGTCCTCTTTCTGTTTCTTCCATTGTTGCATGCACAGCAGAATAAGGTGTCTTATTTGGTCCTCTTAGAGCATCTCCAATCCATACTCTATTTCTTCATTTTGGAGGAAAAACATTCTTATTTGGTCCTCTTAGGGTTTTTTTGAATTTTTCCCAAATAAATACCCAAAAAAGGTACGACACACTCATCATTGGACGTGGACGGTGTAGGCATGCACCCCTTAATGTTTATAAAAACTCATGATAATAATATATTGACATAAATGTACGTACAATTACAATCTTGAATTAATAACTTTTGCATAGAAATTTATTGACAATTTATCATAAATTCAACAACAGAAACCTTGTATTCATAACATTATATGTAATGATGATATTATAAGTTTTATGCAAATACTATGAATTAAGGGGATTTAAAAAGTTATAGAACTTCCCGTCCTGTTAAGGGGTTAAATCAAGATACTTACAACCGCAGGTAAACAAGACCAATGCTACAGACACATATGAATGTACATAAATCAGGATACAGATATGTCTCGAACCCAGAACGGTGGATGTGCATATCTCTGTCACGCCCTCGATTTTCAACATAAATAATAATCATTTGTAAATGATAAAATCCTCGCTGAAGTACAGATAATACCCAAATAACATTTCTTTTCCCTGTTCTCAAATTAAATACAAATGTTTCAATCCTGGCTCGAGGCCCCAAATTGTCAATTACCAGTATCTGAAGAAAAATATAATGTCACAATTTACAACAATCATTCTTCTAAATACTTCTCTTGAAAACCTTTTAATAATATGATCATGCATGCTCATCACGTACGCTATGTCAACTCTTGAATTGTACCTAAAAATGATAATAGGTTGAGCTACACTAGCCCAATAGAGAAATCTTTATACAAACTATAAGAAAATGCCATAAAATATGCTCCAGGGATGAATGAGTTTCAAAAGGCAAACATGAGCAACGAGATTTACCACAATAGGCAAACGGATATTAACTTCAATGTTCTAAGCATCTTATTGGGATTCCTATCAAAGCACATGTCAAACTAGAAGCTATATTAAGTTCACATCAAAACGAACAAACCTACAACAAATTCTCAACCACTTCATTTACTTCATGTGTGTGAACACCACAATCTTTCTCAATTTCACATCACTGAATATCAAATCCCTTTCCCTTAAAACTCTCGTTTTGATTACCAAATAACTTGTGAAAACAAAACCAGACCAATTAATATGGGTCAAGCTCCGTGATTCGAGCTTGAATACCGGAATCCGTTGATTCGTTCAAGAATACCGGAGGATTTTCAGCAAAATCCTTTAACCAAAACCAAATCCCCTCATTAACTTCATAACCAATTAATTAAGAGTCTGAGCCGAAGCTCCTGCCAGGCACTTACTCATTGACGAGCCCTGAAATCAAATAATATGAGCATTTAGCTCCTGTCAAGCATTTACTCATTTAAGAGCCCTGAAAGCAAATGATATGAGCATTTAGCTCCTGCCAGACAATTACTCATTTAAGAGCCCTAAAATCAAATAAAATGAGCATTTTGCTCCTGCCAGGCAATTACTCATTTAAGAGCCCTAAAAATTCTCTTTGTGTCCATTCGATATTCACATTCATTCCACTTCCCATTTCACAAACATCAAATCATTCAATCGAATCCAAAGCCATCTAATCGATCACATGGCATTACAAGACCAATAATCTACCGTATCGCAAATTAGCAGATACACATGTCCTCACCATACCCCTAAGTATATCCCCGCACCTACACAACGTGCTACTCACAAGCAGTTTCTAAAGTACCCAACTCGCTAGTTTCTATACTTGAATCTCGTAGCATGTGTACCAAGGGAAGTCAAGAGGTTCAACGAGTCGTGAAGATATAAGTTACTACTTTACCCTTGAAGTCTTTATATCGCCCCCATCTACCATTTATACCCACCACGATATTCATACAACCTACAGTACTCATAAGCACTCGACGATACATTTTTCATTCACAACAATACTAAGATTACACTTAACAAGTCCCTAGGGAATGAGAACAATTAATGAGTCACCAAAGGACAAGCAACCAAGCTTAGAGACGGTTTAAAGGTGTTTTAGAGGTGTGAGAAGTGATCGGGGGTCAAAACAATGGAGTTTGGAGCAAAACAGCAAAAACTGTCACTAAGCCCATTGTATCGATACAGATAAGCTTCGAAGCAGTCCAGAGAATGTTGTATCGATACGGATTTAGAGCCATATCAATACAGATGGCTTTCGAGCAGATTTACAGTAGATTTCAAGGATTCAACTCAACGACAAACACAACAATCTAAGGTACGAACCAAGCATAAATTCATCACAGAAACCCATAACGTGTGTAAGAAATCCCTACCTCGAGTATCAAAGCCGAACCCCAACGAGAGATCGAGCCCTAGCTCCAAAGTCGACACTGAGAGGAGTACGCCTCCTTTGAGCTCAATCCGGCACAACCCATGCTCCAAAACGCGCATAGAAGAAGGATTGAAGGTCGGTTTGAATGGGTTTTGAGTTGTTTAGGTGAAATTTGGGTGGAGGAGTGAGAGAGAGAGAAAGAGAGCCGAGAGAGGGAGAGAGATCGAGAGGTAGAGAGAGAGTGGGATTGGGGAACATTTTCCTCATTTATTCCATATTCTAACATTAATAAATCCTTTAAACGATTTTTGAAAATATGGGTCTCTACAATCTCCATATCCGTGTCTGTAGGATTTTTGTTTAAACAATGTTATTGCATCAATGTTAATCAACAAGGCTTTGGGCTTTGTCCCTATAGGAGTTTGAGCTTTGTTCCCAACTGGTTGTCTTTTCAACCTTTGGTTAGAATCTCCTCTCCCTTTCCCCCTTTAATAAAATGTCACTTTTGCCGATTAAAAAAAAAAAAAGGGCTTGACAATGGAAATGAACTCCAATGCCATTTCCTAATTAATACTAATATAAAATTTGACGTACTTTTTTTTGATCCGCAATTTGACGTACTTGTAAAGTCATGCAAGCTAGCAAAATGTCATTTCCTAATTAATACCAATATAAAATTTGGCGTACTTGTAAAGTCATGCAAAATGACAAATAAATAAAAAAACTACTCCTAAGAGATCATGAGAGGGTGTTGAGACCTCACATCTAATTAAAATTAATCATGGGTACGTTTTCAATTAATCTCCAGAAGTGACACCAAGAATCCATACAAGCAAGGGTCATGACTATCTTCCTAATTTAATTAGCAGAACTATTTTTGGTTTGAATTTTCAGAACTCAGCAATTAATTGAGTAGACGATCCATGCACTCGACTGCATGTAGGACTCCTTGAACCTATCAAGAGCCACCAGTTATTGAAATCCCAGAATGTTATGGATTTTACGCAATCCTACAACGCCCCTACGGATCTTGGAACAATGGATCACAGAATAAAACAAACAAATACGTGCGTAATGAAAAACTGGAAAGAAAACGAGACACAAGATATACGTGGAAAAACCTCAACGTGAGGAAAAAACCACGGGAGCCACACCAGTCCACTATGAAATCAATCCAAGAGTACAAGTCTTCTCACAATCTCTCTGAGATGTGTTTTCTCTCGCCTCTCTCTTTTTCACGCTCAGAAAAAGTGATTACAATGACCTTACACACGCAGCCGCGCACAAAACCCTAAATACACTTTAAGGCCCGAAGGCTCTCGGTAGCACTACTAGCATTTCGCTATAGCGCTAGACCACGCGGTAGCGCTACACCAAAAATGGTGTAGCGCTAGGAAACCCACTGATCAAAAATCCCATTTGCTGAATTTGTCTTCACCCCAACAATCTCCCACTTGAAGATAACCTGAAGCATCCGCAAACAATCAACAGCAAACCCAAATAATCTCAATCAATCATGGACGTAGTCATCTGACCCCTCTTGGTGTGGCTCCAGGCCCATCATCTCTTCAAGCATGAAGGCCAACTGAAGTCGAACACAACTTCAGTTTCTGAACAGTAACAGACTTGGTCAACATATCTGCCGGATTTCGTTCCCCCAAAATCTTCTCTAGCAACAAATCCCCATCTTCCAAAAGCGAGTGAATAAAATGATACCTCAAATCAATGTGCTTCGTCCTGGCATGGAACACTGGATTTTTGGCAAGGTGTATAGCACTCTGGCTGTCACTGAAAAGAACGCAGTTCTCTTGCTTCAAACCCAGCTCCTCCAAGAAGCCCTTTATCCAAACCATCTCCTTTGTAGCCTCAGTCACGGCCACATACTCAGCTTCTGTAGTAGATAATGTCACTAATTTCTGCAGACGTGAGACCCAGCTCACCGCTGTTGAACCCATAGTATAGATATATCCTGTGGTACTTCGCCGCGTATCATGATCACCGGCAAAGTCAGCATCCACATATCCCTGCACTGTCAATTTCCCTCTCCCAAAACAAAGTGGCAAATCAGTGGTACCTTTCAAGTATCGCATAATCCACTTTACTGCTTCCCAATGCTGTTTCCCTGGATTGCTAGCAAACCTGTTCACAACTCCCACTGCATGGGCAATGTTTGGTCTCGTGTTCACCATCGCATACATCAGGCTACCCACGGCCGAGGTATACGGAACCTTGGCCATGTACTCTCTTTCTGCATCTGTCTTGGGTGATTGCCCCTGAGAAAGTTTGAAATGACTTCCCAAGGGTGTGCCAACTGCCTTAGCACCCTGCATATTGAACCTCTCCAGAACACGCTCAATATACTCAGCTTGACTCAACCGTAAGGTTCCCTGAGCCTTATCTCTGCTGATTCTCATCCCAAGTATCTGCTTAGCTGCACCCAGATCTTTCATAGCAAACTCTGTTGCCAACTGCTGCTTCAATTTGTTGATCTCCCTAACACAGGAACCTGCTACAAGCATATCATCTACGTAGAGCAATAAAATGATGTAGCTAGACTCAAACCTCTTGAAGTAACAACAGTGATCCCCATTGCACCTTGTGTAGCCACTACGCTGCATGAAACCGTCAAACTTTCTGTACCACTGTCTGGGAGCCTGTTTCAAACCATACAGACTCTTCCTGAGCCTGCACACCATCTCTTCCTTGTCTTTCACAATGAAGCCAACAGGCTGCTTCATGTAGATTTCTTCATCCAAGTCCCCGTGAAGAAAAGCAGTTTTAACATCTAACTGCTCAAGGTAGAGATTTTCAGCAGCAACCATACTCAGCACCACTCGGATAGTGGCCATCTTCACAACGGGTGAAAATATCTCTGTATAATCAATCCCCTCCTTCTGTTGGAAGCCCTTTACAACCAATCTTGCCTTGTACCTTTTCTTGCCATCACTCTCCTGCTTAAGCCGAAAAACCCATTTGTTCTGTAAGGCTTTCTTTCCTGCGGGAAGCTGAGCTAACTGCCAAGTACCGTTGGAATAAAGAGAATCCATCTCTTCCTGCATCGCAGTCTTCCACTTTGCTGACTCAGAAACCTGCATAGCCTCATCATAGCACTCTGGTTCTCCACTGTCCGTCAAAAGCAAGTAATCAAGCGAAGAAATATATTTCGAATTCGGCTTGTGTACTCTAGTTGTCCTCCTCAACTCTCTGACCGCTGAACTAGTCCCTGTCTCTGGAGCTGCCTCATCTGAAACTGTCCTCTCTGAAACTGTCTCATCTAAAACTCTCTCCTCTGCTTGACCAGACCCCTGTTCAACCCCCCTGTCACCTGGAAGATCCTCCAACCCAAAGTACTCGGATGTATCTCCATCCGAAATGGTACTCCCACTGCTCAGTTTGCTGTCCCTGTCTTTGTACATCACCTTCTCATCAAACACAACATCTCTGCTTCTGATTATCTTCCGGTTCTTGTTATCCCAAAAATGATAACCAAACTCATCTCCGCCGTATCCAATAAAGGTGCACTTCTGTGACTTAGCATCAAGTTTATCCCTGTCCTTGTCGCTAATGCACATAGGAAACACAACCGAAAACATGTAAGTGTGAGAGACTTACCTCTTTACCACTCCAAACCTCCTCTGGTATGCCAAAATTCAACGGAACTGATGGCCCAAGATTGATCAAATGTGCTGCTGTGCTGACTGCATCTGCCCAAAACATCTTGGGCAACCCTGCGTGTAACCGCATGCTCCTAGCACGCTCAGTCAAAGTCCTGTTCATCCTTTCTGCAATGCCATTGTGCTGCGGAGTCCCTGGAGGTGTCCTCTCTAAACGAATCCCGGATAGAGCGCAGGCTTTCTTGAACTCCCCCAACTCATATTCTCCGCCGTTGTCGGACCTCAACCTTTTCACCTTCAAATCTGTTTCATTCTCAACCATGGCCTTCCACTTCTTGAAGACTTCAAAGACCTCTGACTTGTGCTTCATGAAGTAAACCCATACCTTCCTCGAGTGATCGTCGACAAAGGTAACATAGTAATAAGAACCGCCAAGAGAAGACACTGTAGCTGGACCCCACACATCTGTATGGACAAGCTCTAGCTTCTGAGCCCTGGGAGGCCTGCCGCCTTTCTGAAAGCTAACCCGTTTCTGTTTCCCGAATATACAATCTTCACACATGTCAATATCCACTGACCCTAAACCCGGTAGCTTCCCTTTTGACAGCATAACCTTCATTCCCTTCTCACTCATATGCCCCAATCTATAGTGCCACAGATTTGAGCTCTCCTTGCTGTCTATAACTGTAAGTATGTCGCTACCATGTGAAGTCAAGTAAAGTGTACCAACTTTCTTGCCTTTAGCCATCACCATGGTACCATTGGAGACTTTCCACATGTCCCCTGTGAATGTCGATGTATAACCTGCTGCTGCAAGCTGTCCAACCGAAATAAGATTCCTCTTCAACTTCGGAACGTGCCTGACATCTTTCAGACACCATTTGAACCCATGCGTTGCAATCTGAACATCCCCTTTTCCCACAATACTGCAAGGCTCGTCGTCCCCCAAGTATACTTTCCCAAAGTCCCCTGCTACATAGTTCTGCAGAACCTCCCTGTTAGCAGTGGCGTGGAATGAGGCACCCGAATCAATCACCCAAGATTCAGTGTCGCTGTTCATGGAAAGAATAAGTGCATCGTGCACAACGTGAGCCTCCTGCCCACCGTTATTCTTTTTCGGTGCTTTGCAAGTTTGTGACATATGGCCTGTCTGACCACAATTCCAACATTCACCTTTAATGGGCCGAACCTGAGATCTATCTTTATTTCCCTTGCTCTTGCCCTTCGATTTCGACCTGTTCCTGTTCTGATTCTGACCACCCTTGGTCTGGCTTCTGCCCCTCTGCTCAAAGCTTAGAGCTGAACCTGAACTACCTGAACCATCGATCGAACCCCTTCTGACCTCCTCAGTCAGAATCAAACTAACAACCTCACTCAGTTTCAACTTTTCTTTCCCTGCCGAATTACTGACTGCAGTAACAGTACCTCTCTGGCAACTGAGACAGTATTAACAAGGCTTGAACCTCATCATCAAACTTGATTTCGACAGACATAAGTTGATCAACTATCGTATTGAACTCACTGAGATGTGACATAAAGGAAACCCCTTCAGCCATAGACAGATTGAAAAGTTTTTTCATGAGATGTACCTTATTCGCAGCAGACGGTTGCTCGTACATCTTTTTCAGTGCTTCCACAAGACCCTCCGTCGTTTTCTCCTTCAAGATGTTGTGGGTGACTGACTTTGAAAGGGACAGGCGAACAACCCCTAACGCCTTCCTGTCCAGGACGTCCCAATCCTCGTTGCTCTCATCTTTCTTCTTCCCCTTTTCTTTACCCAGCAGCGGCCGGTAAAGATCCTTCTGATACAGATAGTCCTCTATTTGCGTTTTCCAGAACGCGAAGTCTGACCCGTCAAACTTCTCCATCCTCTGCTTGCCTTCTTCAAAACCCATAGCTCCCACTGAACTCTGGCCTGCCCGAACGAGATTAAACCCTAACCTGTTGTGGGCTCCCGCGCCCGAAGCGGTTCGATTTGTGACAGAGTCGCCACCCGGATTTTTGAGATGGATGATCCGAGAAACCGAGGGGTTTGTTGTTTGAAGGAAAAAGGCTTTTAGATCTAGCGAAACTGTTTGAGATTTTGGATCCGGGAGCCAGGTTACGAACGGGGAAGGTTTTGTTGAAAAGCACCCCGCTCGCCCGGTGAAAATCGGTCTCTACTAAGCATTTTAAATGGGGGATTAATACAACTCAGAAAACCTTGAAAGACACATAAAGGGAAAGGGGAACAAGATAGATCATCTCACGTTGCCGTGCTAGTGGTGCTTGCTGTACAGAGATGATAAAGATGACATGGCGATGATATAAACAGGGAAAAATGTGGAAATAAACTGTCTGAAACAAGATCCTCCGTCAGACGGCATATTGGCTTGTAGCGCGCGGCTTAACAATATGCCGTGCGTGGTTCTGATCCCGATACCAAACTTTTATAGTTTTGCAAAGCTTCGCACGGTGTACCATTACATCGCACGATTTTATTTTAAAGCTACAGACAACTCACAGCTGTCAGATCATCTCAGATCTACACCATTCTTTCAAACCATGAAGGGAAAACCATTTTTGACACGTTTGCTTGTTTTGGAAAGATCTATGGAGTTTTAAAACATGGCTTGTAGAAATGGTCTCATTCTGAGACAGCTTTTGGTATACAGAAAGGACCCAACAACGGACGATCGCGATCCCGACAGTCTGAACAAATAAACAGTGTTCTTTTGAAATGCCGTACGCGTTGGTCTGCTACGCCGTGCGACGCTCTAAAGAGCCGCACGGTTTAGCAAACCTTCGTACAGGGCTCTGGTTTTGTTTTGTAAAAGAGGTTTTGGGTCAGATCTTAACCAAAAGGGGTCAAGCCTGAGAACAGAAAGGTCCCCTCAGGGCCTGGACAGAGCTTAGCCCAAGGAAACTTGGTTTTTACCTTGGATCCGGAGCTTGAATGAGCTTTGATGAAGGAGGATGGACGTCGGGCGGTGAAGAAAGAAAGTAGAAGCGTGGGTATGTGTAATAGATGGATATATTGGGTAGTTGGGACCTCAAAGTTAGTAAGGGACTAACTTCAATGGTGAGGAGAAAAATGGAGTAAAAGGCCTAGAGAATGTCTTTTAAGAACAACATTCTCAAGGCTTGGAAATGGGAAAGTGGGTGTGAAAGCAAGAAGAGAGAGAAAGGGTATAATGGTGATCAAGGGCCCTTTTCCCTTGAGTGGAGGGGTGTATTTATAGGCAAGAGCCTTGGATTTTGAATTTCAAAAGTTGGAGGTATTTTCTGGGCGGGCCAGAAGTGTGCTTTCGGCTGAGCCGTATTGCAGCTGTGGCTCAAATAGGCGTGGCCGACAGCTTTCTGAGCCAGTCAGAACTTTATCCAAAATGCCGTGCGGTTAACGTCATGACTGCGTATGGCGTATTAAATTTCGATACGCCGTGCGGTGTAGATGTGTCGCGCACGGTACTTTAGGTTCGGTCCAAGGCTTTTTGGGCTTTCTCTGGGCTTTTGAGTTTTTGGGCTTTTCTGGGCTGATGGTTGGTTTGGGCTGCGGATGCTGGAGGAATACTTCATTCAAGCTCGAAAAGGCTTTGTTTCCTTTATTTCATCATCGGGGAGATCAAAGACCCTTCGAGGTCCGGATTGGGGTGTCTACAGTAGTCCCTCTTTGACGTAATTCGGATACCATTGTTTTGATACGAGTGACGCTTAAAGAATAGGCATCCCGATCCGTTTGCTCTAAAGTCTTTGAACAGAAACAAAAACAAAATGCTTGAACATGCAAATAAACGGCAATGGTGGTCGCGTTCGTGGAACTGCCTACGTACCCTATTTGTAGGGATCAGACCAGCGTAGTTCAATTGGGACGATGCAAAATGTAGCAACTAATGCGAAAAATTCAATTGAGACGAGCCCTCGGGAGGCGAAATTTTGAAATTGATTTGGGACTTGAGACGAGCCATCGGGAGGCGAATTTTTGAAATTGATTTGAGACTTGAGACGAGCCCTCGAGAGGCGAATTTTTGAAATTGGGTTGAGACTTGAGACGAGCCCTCGGGAGGCGAAATTTTTTTTTTTTTTTTAAAATTGATTTGAGACTTGAGACTAGCCTTCGGGAGGCGAATTTTTGAAATTGATTTGAGACTTGAGACAAGCCCTCGGGAGGCGAATTTTTGAAATTGATTTGAGACTTGAGACTTGAGACGAGCCCTCGGGAGGCGAATTTTTGAAATTGATTTGAGACTTGAGACGAGCCCTCGGGAGGCGAATTTTTGAAATTGAGTTGAGACTTGAGACTTGAGACGAGCCCTCGGGAGGCGAATTTTTGAAATTGAGTTGAGACTTGAGACTTGAGACGAGCCCTCAGGAGGCGAATTTTTGAAATTGAGTTGAGACTTGAGACTTGAGACGAGCCCTCGGGAGGCGAATTTTTGAAATTGATTTGAGACTTTAGACTTGAGACGAGCCCTCGGGAGGCGAATTTTTGAAATTGATTTGAGACTTGAGACGAGCCCTAGGGAGGCGAATTTTTGAAATTGAGTTGAGACTTGAGACTTGAGACGAGCCCTCAGGAGGCGAATTTTTGAAATTGAGTTGAGACTTGAGACTTGAGACGAGCCCTCGGGAGGCGAATTTTTAAAATTGATTTGAGACTTGAGACGAGCCCTCGGGAGGCGAATTTTTGAAATTGATTTGAGACTTGAGACTGGTGAATACTGCGAGCAGACGTAAGTACGACCGATCCTCGGGGGACGGGGAATTTCACGAGTCCCGGGGGACTAGGATCAAATAATCCTATCATTAATGCACACCATTCCAAAGGATTTCTGCTGCAAAACGGCTGGAGCTTTTTAGTTTCCGAGATGATTTTGGTGGCTGGAGTGCCCAATTTCCAAGAAAACACATTTATTCTTCTGGAGTCAAAATGCCGTGCGGGTGACCAAAGGGGCGCACGGCCTTTAGTTTCCCCATGCACCTCTTCGATTTCCGAGATCAGTTGGCTGGTTTAATGGTGCCCATTAATACAGGCGTGCCCTTTCGTTGATCAGAACCTCTTTTAAAGGGATGGGGGTGCCTCATTCTATGCACTCTCTTCTCAAATCTTTCTATCTACTTCTCAAGACATGGCGGCAGACGACTTGACAGCGCGTGTGATCTCTTTGGAGGCAGAGATGGGCTTTTACCGCGAGGAGATCGAGCAACTGAACCAACAAATTGCGAGGCTCATTTCAACGATTCGCACTCTTCGTCGCGCGGTGTCCAACCTTCAGGACTTCGCTTTTGATCAGATGGACAACAAGCATGACCCGGAGTATGCGCCGGGGCGTAATTCGGACGGGACTGCAAAAGATTCGGAGGGGAATCCGAATGGCTTGGATGACCGTTCCGGCGAGGGAGATGATGCGTCTGGCGGAGGGAGCGACTGAGGAGTAGGATTTGATGAAGAAGAAAAGAGGGGGCTAGTAGGATTCCTTTTTCTGTTTTGATTTTTCACTTTTTCTTTTTTTTTTTTGAACAATGTAATGAGAATCCCGGGGATTTTCTCGGTTTTGATGAAATGAAAAATCTCCCTTTCTTGTTATCGCTTATCTGCTTTTTTTTTAATTGCTTATACTGTTCATGAATGAGACCAAATGTGAATGCCATGATCAGAAGACTGTTCTCAGGATTCGAACTGTAGAAATAACCCAGTATACCGTGCGTAGTATGGATGATGCCGTGCGTCGTGGGAACCCGAGAATTTTCATCCAGTTACATCAATGTGCCGCGCGCGTCGATCCGTTGTGCCGTGCGGCGCAACTCTCTTCAAACCCGGTCCACTTAAAGTCCAGACGAACCGGTTCAGGGGAGATATATATATATATATATACGGGGCGTTGCTTAGCTCCACAACCTCGCCTTCAATTAAGGTTGAGATACCCCAAGCGTAGGGCTAGATTGTCGATAGCATAATAAACCGGCAAGACCGGGATCGTTCCCACAGAGAATCGGATGAAGCTTATTCGGATTGTAGGTATTAAACGATGGGATTGCGGCCTTCAAGGCGGCCAACTAGGATTGCTTTGAAAGGTGGAAAATATGAAAGTTGAAGACTAGAAACGGGTTTGATAAACTAAAAGTGGCAAGTCTCGAGATCTTCTAACCCTTGACAAAGGAAATTACCGGTTCTCGAATATAACTCAGGCGAGAGTCACGACCGCGTGCTCACGCCCGGAAGATTTTACTTTATTGATTAAGTTAACAAAAGAAGTGATTTCTCGGAGGCGAACCAAACTTGGTTTTAATATTTATCGAACACTTAGAAGGCCACTAGGCCTCGGTAAGTCACTTGCCAAGACCGCTTGGCTAAGCTTCTTACCAAGGGATTAACACCCCTAATTTAGACCAAAAGTGCAAGTTAAGCCCTATTCCGGAAATCATGCTTTAGAGCCCGGAGGTTTCGAGAACCAAATAACAACCTAAGTTCCCGGGAAAGATTATCCCGAGACTTAGCCAAACGACTACTCAAACATAGCTAAAGCATAAATTAAAACAAGAAAAAGAGACATAACTTTTAACCGACAAAAGCGAAAATAAACTTGAGATTAATAACAATCTAAACCGTACGAACAACTTTAATGAACGAGAATTAAACAAACGGCAAAGACTTACAAGTGTTCTTGGAGTAATTACACTAGAAAGCTTGGTAGAGCTTTAATGGAGGAAAGAAGAAATCAAAGAAGACTTAAGTTAAAAAGACAAGAGAGTAATGGAGGAGAGAGAGGTCCTATATTTATACAAAAAGGCCACTCTCTCTCACAACAAATATCTAAAAAGGTGATATTTCCAAAAGTGGAAGGCTCAAAAAGCAACAAATATCTGCTCGGAAGCTTCCCGTATCGATACGGGTCTAGGGAAAGTATCGATACGGCACTGCTATCTCCAAATGCCCATTTCCCACGTAACGCCTCCGTATCGATACAGATTTGGGCTGTATCGATACGGAACAAGCTGGATCCCCACTAAACAAATGGTATCGATACGGCTCAAATCCGTATCGATACGCGCGTGCTAACTCCAGAATCTCAGGCCAGCCTCCAAGGCTTGACACCCGACGGCTTCTTGGCTTGCCCGATACCTCACTCTTCCAATCTTGATCACTTGGGCACAAGTTCCACCGGGCAGAATTGAATGAAATCACTTGAGGTTTGAACTTGCAATCAAAATACGCCTTTTAAGGGCGTTTAGCCTGAAACACTCAACAAACTACCTCAAGAACAAAATGGCATAAAAATGACGATAAAGCATAAAAACGCCATAAATAAGGGAACCTTTAGCACCACAATCAAACGATCTTAGGTGCTAATCACGCCCCCCAACTTGAGCGTTGCTAGCCCCTAGCAACCAAACCAACAAGAAAACGGGAAAACAACAATCCTTCCGTACAAGCTACTTAGCACCGAAACATAATGCAACTAGTTGGCAAGAGTTCAAAACAACTAAATTAATCCCAAAACAACTCGTAGCCGAAGATTGAATGTTTAACTAATCTTGAGCAGGTTATAAACAAGTATCCAAAATGAGTGTCAAAAGACAAAAAAAAACGGATACGAAGTTATAACAACTACACTTGCATGCAAAGCAACCATATCCCACAAAAAAGGTGCTCGAAATAGGCATGGGGAAGAAAAATACCATGCCCTTTAAGTGGAGAGCACCATTAAACGGAACTTACAACTACAAAAACAAGAACTTGAAACCTGAAAGCAACATGCCACAATCTAAGTATGCTAACTATCAAACAATAAATCAAAATGGAATCAAGGCATACTAAAGATCAACAGAGGACTTAATAAGCATTTAACGACCTTGGTTTCAAAGAACGGTTAACAAAAAGGGATGGCGGCCATTTACTAGCTTGGTCAAACTACCCTTTTGCCGCCATCACCTAACTACCAAGTTTAAAGCCACAAGACGGCCCAACAAAAACTTACTAACAACTGCAGTCAGAAGTTCTAACAAACTAGACTAAAAACAACGAAACGAAATGAAATGATAAAAGGTGGGCTGTCAACCACCACGCACCCCGACCAAGTTGAGGGATTTTCAAACTACTCCACCAACCCTACTCGTTATCCAAGAATTCTGGCTCGTCTTCAGCAAAATCATCGCTATCCTCAGCGGGCTCCTCTGGCGGCGGAACATAAGGCTCACTAGGCTGCCCCACCTCTCGACTCAACACCCAATCCAACTTGTGGTCAATCTTCCGCTGCCTCCTTGCGTTGTCACGGGTTTCTTTCTTGATTTTCTTCATACATCCCATAGTGGCCACCCCTTGACAAAAAAGCAATTTGTTCCAAGCTGAAGCCTTCGCACCCTTGGGTGGCAAAGTGGTCAAGTAGGCCCCACGTGGGACAGCAGCAGCGGCAGCAGGACGGGATTGTGAGATGCTCTTGGAAAGTATAGAACTATTAATGTCCCCCGGATGAAGCCTCTCTCTTTGCACAAACTTTGACTGTGGAACTTTCTGGCCAAAGCAAATGGCGGTGACTAGACATGGAAAAGGCATTCTGGAGTTGGCTGGAGCCTTTGATTTGAAATCGATCATCTCAATGAAAATAGTTTGCGCCCAATCACACACCACAGCCGGATTCATAAAAGCATGGATCATCCCTCCCTCATGAATGTCCGGTTTGTTCTCAGTCCCTCTTGGATTGAAGTTATGGTGCACAAGTTGATTGACTAAACGGTAAACGTCCTTGAACCTTCCGGGGGTATGCGGGAGACTTGACTCCCCCGGGTTCTTGTACAACTCCCGAATTACACCCTCATCCTTCACATATTCCTCATCCGGATAGTTAACATCACCGGCAGGCGGTTGGCGGTAACCCAAAATATGAGCAATGAAACCCGGAGTTACTTCTATTGGAAACTTCCCAATCTTAGATGTGATCTTAGCATCCTCTTTCCACTCTTCCCCCTCGGCCGGAACCTTAATGTTCCTATAGAATTCGATAACCAAGTCCTTATTATAACCAAGGTTAGGAGCAAGGTAGTAACCCAAGCCTTGCTCGCGGATGCGGACAACAAAAGGATTTTCCACACCAAGGTTGTCAATGTCCACATGCCTTTCATTCTTGAACCCCCTCCCCGGAATTCCCTCTTCATACTTCTTCTGTTTAGCGGCTCGCATTTCGGCGAGCGTTCTCCTCTTAGCCCGGCCCCTCTCCGGATTAGCAATCATTTCCTCCTCTTCCTCCATTTCCCGGACAATTTCTGATGCTTGCCCGGATGAGGAAGCAGGAGCCTTTCCTTTCCCCTTATTCGCCAATTTCTTAGTTCTAGTCATTGTTTCCCAAAAATACCAAAAACAGAGCACAATAATCTGAAGCAGAATTCAACCCCGGCAACACAAAGCAATACCCCCAAACTTCAACAGAACAAGCAGGCAGCTATGCAACACAATTGAAACCTACTGAACAGAGCCAAAAAAAATAGCAAGCCCATGTGATTTCAAAATTTCGGATTCCAAAGGGTTGGGGGAATTTAGGGCTCAAAACTCAGAGAAATTCCTCATGCAACTCGAAAAACCACCACATTGTAGAGTAAACATGATGAAAAACCGAGGAGAATGAGAGAAGTTCGGGTTACCTTGTAGATGGTGATTTTCGGACTGAGAATGGAGTGCCCTGCCTTGCAAACTTCGATTCCGGCCCAAAAACTTTGAGAATCCTTCGAAAACCCTTGAAAGCTTGGAGGTTTATGGACGAATTTGGGGTATGGGTGAGGATTGGAGGGTGAAAATGGGTGATTTTGGGGTTAGGGTTTCGTGGTCTATGGTGGTTATGGAAGGTAAGAGAGAGAAAGTGATTAAAGGGATGGAAGATGATCGGGTTATGTAACTGCAGATTTCCGAGATAAGCAACGCGTATCGATACAGATAATTTTCCGTATCGATACGCAACAGGCTGGACTCCCACGAAGCGAATTGGTATCGATACAGTTTTTTCTGTATCGATACGGACGGCTTAATTCCAGATTGTCACAGCTTTGCCACCCGATGGCCAATACCACTGCCCGATGCCATTTCAAATACACCCGATGCCTTGAAAAACCTGGAGCCAGCCCATAACGAAGCACAAAACCAACTTCCAAACATCCAACCTAACACCGGTTTCCTATGGATAAGAGTGGGACGCAACTTGGCTTTATTTTCAAGGTCAATGAGACACTTTATGGTAAAATCAAACAAAGATGGCCTAGTATCATATCCTAATCATGCCATAGATTCCGAAATGATTTATAGTAGATAACAAACACAATTAGGCATGACATGAGATGAATACCTAACTAAGAGCATTATGTACAAACGACGGGATATGGGTCAAACTTGCCCACAACGCGCTCAAAAATTCATTTCTCATTCTTTCAATAAGCACACGAGTTGGAATGTACAAAATCACCGAAAATATTCACAAAAACTCTTGCCAACTACCAAACTAATGAGCTGGTGCTAAGCCGCTTAATTCCACTAATTTTGTACTAACGGAAGGGTTGCAAGACTAAAACGAAGAAAAACAAAAAACTTTGTACAAACGAGCATAAAACACATATATATCATAGATATATCCCTCCCCCCAACTTAAAATATGCTATGCCCTCATAGCATGGAAAACAACAGTATTGAGAGAGAAAGGGATTAAAGATGTTACCCACGGGGGAATGTCAACCCCCTTATACCTCGACCAAGTTGGAGGATTTGTGTCATTTCCCACTTCGATCCGGAGTTGTGTGCTTCCAGGGCTTCACTCCTTCGGCCGGAACCACCAGCTAGTCACACAGGGCCATGGTCAAAGCTTTTTGGACTAACAACCGCGACACGGAATCGCACCCATGCTTAGGGCTCTTGAATGCCTCAATCACTCCGACGGTAGACCCAAACCACCAAGGCTGGTGTGGTAGCGTGTTAACCCTGCAGAAGCGGAATTGTACGAAGGACCTACCAGCAGGCAAATGACATTAGAACCGCCCGGCTCGTGTTATCCGGGCGCCAACAAACATAAATAAAAAGAAAAACAGAAAAGAACACCACCCGATCTTCACGCAATCTTACGAGTCATACTTTTCTTCCCGTGTCTCACCGAGTAGACAAGACACGGGTGGCTATACTAGACCGTCGAATTTGTTACATCATGCCCGAAGTAAAATCTACCGCTTGACCTCGCCAAGCAATAAAGCCCAGCGTTCCCTATGATCTAAACAAAGTGAGACCAGACAGAGCCTAGCGCCAAAGCACGGGATTATCAAGGCTCACTCACAGACCTAAACTGCCCCCGATAGGGACATATCTGGTGAGCACGGATCATTAACGGCAAACTACCACAAAGAAGGGCTAATGAAAGCCCGATACAATGATGCATTGGTGAAATCTTGTAGTGAGAAAGTCCCGAAACGAAACAAACAAACTAATATGTACAAAACTAACCATTGCCCTTACTAACCGGAGCTGGGCACACGATTCTTATTTTAGTAGCGGCGTGCGGAGCTACAAACACCCAAGTCAATGGTGGGTACCCCCTACCCGGGGGCCGGGTCCGACAAACAGTTAAGTTCAGCGGTTACGCTTTCGCTCCCCGTGCAAGTTCAAGTTACACAAAACTAAACCGACGGGCCATCCGTGTAAACTGGATCGGCCAAAACCTCGTCGGGCTCCCCAATGTCGAAACCACCAAGAAAAGGCTTAAGCCTTTGACCATTAACTTTGAATGCATTCCCATTGGGTTCGTTTACAATTTCAATGGCTCCATGAGGAGCGACGGATTTAACAATATAAGGGCCGGCCCAACGAGACCTCAACTTACCGGGGTGGAGATGCAAACGGGAGTTATATAATAACACTTTTTGACCGGGCTCAAAGGTTTTCACTACAATTTTGTTATCATGCTTTGCTTTAATTTTAGACTTGTAAGCACGGGAATGATCATAAGCATTGTACCTCATTTCCTCTACCTCAGTCAATTGGAGCTTGCGGCGTACACCGGCTTTAGCCATATTGAAATTAAGCTTCTTGATTGCCCAATACGCCTTATGCTCAAGCTCCACCGGCAAATGGCATGCTTTCCCGTAGACTAGCCGATAGGGAGACATGCCCAAGATGGTCTTGTACGCAGTACGGTAAGCCCACAAAGCGTCAGTCAAACGGGCTGACCAATCCTTGCGGGTAGGATTAACCGTCTTCTCCAAGATATTCTTTATTTCCCGATTTGCCAACTCTGCTTGTCCATTGGTTTGCGGATGGTAAGCCGTTGAGACCTTGTGAACAATGGAGTACTTCCTCATCAAAGCAGCGATTGACCGGTTGCAAAAATGAGATCCCTGGTCACTGATGATGGCCCTTGGCATCCCAAATCTCGAAAAAATGTTGGACTTCAGAAATTCGACCACAACAGAATGGTCATTAGTACGTGTAGGAATGGCCTCAACCCACTTAGAAACGTAATCAACGGCCAACAAGATATATAAGTACCCAAAGGAAGACGGAAAAGGCCCCATAAAGTCAATGCCCCAACAGTCGAAAACTTCGATGATCAAAATAGGAGTAAGCGGCATCTCATTGCGTTGAGTCACACATCCCAAAAGCTGACAACGAGCACAACCCCGGCAATAGGCAAACGTATCCTTGTACAAGGTAGGCCAATAGAAACCACTTTGCAAAATCTTAGCGGCGGTCTTCTTAAATGAGAAGTGACCGCCACAAGCCTCCGTGTGGCAAAACTTGATAACACTCTGTTGTTCGGAGTCGGGCACACAACGTCGGACGAGTTGGTCGGCACAATACTTGAACAGGTACGGATCATCGAAAGAAAACCGTTTCACCTCCGCTAAAAACCGCCGGCGGTCTTGCACATTCCAATGAGCCGGCATTAGACCAGTGACCAAATAATTCACAATATCCGCATACCATGGAGCCGTGGAGATCCCAAACAACTGCTCATCGGGAAAGGAATCTTGAATCGGAATATGAGAAGTGTGGTCTTCGAACTCTAAGCGAGATAAATGGTCAGCCACCACATTCTCAACACCCTTCTTATCCTTTATCGTGAGGTCGAACTCTTGCAAGAGTAGAATCCATCGAATCAACCGCGCTTTGGCATCTTGCTTAGTGAAGAGATATTTAAGCGCGGAATGGTCGGTGTAGACGGTGATTGGAGCTCCCACTAGATAGGACCGAAACTTGTCAAGTGCAAAAACAATCGCCAACAACTCCTTCTCGGTAGTTGAATAATTCATTTGGGCTTCATTCAACGTCTTGCTAGCATAGTAGATCACATACGGCTCTTTTCCTTTCCTTTGTCCCAACACGGCCCCGACGGCATAATCGCTGGCGTCACACATAAGTTCGAACGGTAATTCCCAATCCGGAGTCCGCACAATAGGTGGGGAGGTGAGATTTGACTTCAACTTAGCAAAAGCGGTTTCACAAGCCGGTGTCCACTCAAATGGGACATCTTTTGCCAGCAAATGACACAATGGCCGAGCAATGGCACTAAAGTCCTTTATGAACCGCCGATAAAATCCCGCATGACCCAAGAAAGAACGGATATCCTTCAAACACTTTGGAGTCGGGAGATTGTCAATCAAGTCAATCTTGGCCCTGTCCACTTCAATGCCACGGGCGGAAATGATATGGCCAAGCACAATGCCTTCGGTGACCATAAAGTGACACTTTTCCCAATTTAACACCAAATTCTTCTCCTCACAACGGGCTAACACGAGCCCCAAGTTGGCAAGACATTGATCGAAAGAGTTACCAAAAACGGAAAAGTCATCCATGAAGACCTCCATAATCTTTTCAACCATGTCGCTAAAAAGACCCATGATGCACCTTGAGAAAGTACCGGGGGCGTTGCAAAGCCCGAACGGCATCCGACGATAAGCAAAGGTTCCAAAAGGGCATGTAAACGTAGTCTTGTCTTGATCCCCCAAGGCGACTTCAATTTGGTTGTACCCCGAGTACCCATCGAGGAAGCAATAGAACTTATGGCCGGCCACCCTTTCTAAAATTTGATCAATAAAGGGAAGAGGGAAATGGTCTTTTCTCGTACTCGCATTTAATTTCCGATAATCGATACACACTCGCCAACCGGTTTGGACACGAGTTGGGATAAGTTCATCCTTCTCGTTTCTAACAACCGTAACCCCGGACTTCTTTGGCACCACCTGTATCGGACTAACCCATTTGGAATCTGCAATCGGATAGATTATGCCAACATCCAATAACTTGATAACCTCAGTCCGGACAACATCCTTCATGATCGGGTTCAAACGCCGTTGAGGTTGGCGAGATGGCTTGACATCATCTTCCAGGTAAATGTGGTGAGAGCAAAGGGATGCATCAATACCCTTGATATCGGCGATGGACCACCCAATAGCCTTTGAATGGTTCCGGAGCAATTCAAGTAATTCCAACTCTTGGGGTTCACTTAGGGCTGTGGAGATCACCACCGGGTATGTTTGGCAATCGCCAAGATAGGCATACTTAAGTGTGTCCGGAAGTGGCTTCAACTCAAGAATTGGAGGCTCCACACAAGAAGGAACGGCTTGCCTCTCGATAGGGGGTAGTTCCTCAAATTTAGGAACCCACGGGCTAATACCACACGCCTCCTCCTCATCTAGTAGAGAAGCTAGATAGGCAACTTCGGGAGCGTCAAGAAAGTCGGCCTCGGCCGAAGTGAGTGCTATTTCCAATTCATCCTTACAAATAAACTCGTTGACATGGTCTTGGACAAGCGAATCGATCATGCTAACCCCGCACACATCTTCATCGTCCCCCATCTGACACCCGATATGGAACATGTTGACTTGCATCTTCATGTTGCCAAAACTCATATTAAGACGACCATCCCGGCAATGAATCACAGCATCAGATGTTGCTAAGAAAGGCCGACCGAGAATAATTGGGACAGAAACCTGTGCTGCCGGTGCCGGACATGTGTCAAGAACCACAAAATCTACCGGGTATACGAATTGATCAACTTGAACTAGGACATCTTCCACAATTCCCTTAGGTACCCGGATACTCCGATCCGCTAATTGCAAAGTCACTCGAGTTGGCTTCATCTCGCCCAACCCAAGTTGCTCATAAACAGAGTATGGCAAGAGGTTCACGCTTGCGCCCAAATCAAGAAGGGCCTTCTCGACAACCTTACCCCCAATTGTGATGGATATCGTAGGACACCCCGGATCATTGTACTTGGGCGGGAGAGTCGATTGGAAAAGCGAGCTCACTTGCTCGGTCAAGAATACCTTCTTCTGCACTTGAAGCTTACGTTTATGAGTACACAAATCTTTTAAAAATTTGGCATATGACGGAATCTGCTTGATGGCATCAAGCAAAGGAAGATTCACGGTCACTTGCTTAAGCACATCGTAGATGTCGGCACTCAAATTGGGCTTGGCCGGCGTTTTTAATCGGTTGGGATATGGAGCGGGAACAGTAAAGGCCTGCGGAACATCACTCTCCTTAGTTTTTCCTTTTTCCTCCTCCGTGAAAGCTTGCTTGGGAGATTCCCCATTTTGCATAGTAGGCTTAGATGGTACCGGAGTAGGTAGCAAGATTGGCGTCACCGGCGGCTCCACTTGGGCGTTGTCCACTGCCCTTCCGCTTCTCAATGAAATAATGGCTTTGGCTTGCTCGGGGAAAGACACCGAAGAGCTACCAATTACATGTTGACCTTGAGGATTAGCCAATGGTTGAGTGGGGAGCTTTCCTCGTTCTTGTTGCAACACACCAATAGCCGTCGTCAACTTCCCCATTTGAGTCCTCATGTCATTCAGGGCTTGAGTAGTTTGGTCATTGGTAGTTATCTGCATCTGACAAAAGGTATTCATTGTATCCTCCAAAGTTCGACGCGGAGGTGCTTGTTGGGGTTGAAACTGATTTTGGCCTTGGAATTGGCCCGATGGTATGAATCCTGGTGGGCCTTGTATAGCAGGGAATCGTGGCGGGCCTTGAAGCTGAGGTTGTCGCCATGGCTGAGATTGAAACTGTGGCGGGCCTTGAGAAGATCCGGCTTCATTTTGTTGGTTCCAACGTGAGCCCGTTGGTTGCTTCCACCCCGAATTAAATGGTTGAGAGTTAGGTTCAAAACGTTGATTCAAAGCATTCACCTCCTCCGGAGCATAAGCACTCAACACGTTCTTAAGAGCAGGAATATTCGGGCAGTTATCCGTTGTATGTCCCGTAGTTTCGCAAATCATACAAATATCCTCCACACGGTTGATAGGCTTAGTTTCCTTCTCTCCTTTCAATTCCAAACGCTCCAACTTTTTAGCCAATTGTTCCATTTTTGTTTCGATAGCTTGGTGCTCGCTAATAGAGAATTTTCCGGAACCACCCGGGCCTTGACTAGCCATCGCCCTTTCACCGGCATCCTCGTAACTCCAGGTTAAAGACTTCTTGGACACCTCATCCACATACTCCCAACCGTCCTCGGGAGACTTGTTCATGAAACCCCCGGTACACATGGTATCAAGCAATTGCTTGCTTTGTTGCGAGCATCCCATATGGAAGTAGTGGATTAATTGATACAACGCAAAATTATGATGAGGCACCGCCGAGAGTAAGTCCTTATACCGCTCCCAGTATTGATGGAACGCTTCTCCTTCCCGTTGCTTAAAACCCTGAATTTGATCCATCAAGAGTTTTGTACGGCTCGCCGGAAAGAACTTCTTGTGGAAAATATCTTGGACCTCCTCCCATGTGGTCAATGATTGAGGCTTCAACGAGTGAAACCAAGTCTTTGCCTTATCCTTTAAAGTGAACGGAAAGAGTCTCAGGCGTGCTTGGTTTAGGTGAGCATCCACCGTAACAAAGGATTGGAGAGTTTCCTCGAATTCCCGAATGTGTTGGTACGGATCCTCTCGCTCCAAACCATGGAAAAACGGAATGCAACGGTGATAGTCCGATTTGAATACAAACGTGTTCGCGGCAGTGGTGGGTCGTGGGAAAACTATCGGAGACCGTTGAGTAACCCTCTCCGGATTCAAATAGTCCTTAAGAGTCCGAACCGGAGGAACTTCCTCATCTGCCATTGCCCTTCTTGTCGGAGAATACGGCCGAGAATAACTACTTGGTGGAGAATATGCCCGTAGAGTGCTAATTCTTGCGCGAGGCGGAGAACTAGACCGATGGAGACGGTTTGAGCGAGGACTACGATAAACTCGAGGCCCCCGATAAACCACAAGCATGAACTTTTGTCTTACGCAATTCAAGAACCAAGTAACCGCTCTGCACTAAGAAAGACAGACAAGAGGGGCTATACCGCCACCTCACTCTCAACAAACAGTTAAGAGGGGCTATGCCGCCACCTCAATATAAGCTCACGCAAATAAAAAGAAAAGAAAAGACAAACGATACTCAAACTAGCTTCGTTAAACCTCAAGTCGAATTGGTGGCTCAGTTAGAGGTATCCGCTAAGCTGAGTATATTATGCACAAAGATAGAAATGGAACGGAATACTTACAGTGGTTTGACGAACCTCCAAATAAGCCCAATAAGACATCCCCGGCACCGGCGCCAAAAATGCTTAGCTCCACAACCTCGCCTTCAATTAAGGTTGAGATACCCCAAGCGTAGGGCTAGATTGTCGATAGCATAATAAACCGGCAAGACCGGGATCGTTCCCACAGAGAATCGGATGAAGCTTATTCGGATTGTAGGTATTAAACGATGGGATTGCGGCCTTCAAGGCGGCCAACTAGGATTGCTTTGAAAGGTGGAAAATATGAAAGTTGAAGACTAGAAACGGGTTTGATAAACTAAAAGTGGCAAGTCTCGAGATCTTCTAACCCTTGACAAAGGAAATTACCGGTTCTCGAATATAACTCAGGCGAGAGTCACGACCGCGTGCTCACGCCCGGAAGATTTTACTTTATTGATTAAGTTAACAAAAGAAGTGATTTCTCGGAGGCGAACCAAACTTGGTTTTAATATTTATCGAACACTTAGAAGGCCACTAGGCCTCGGTAAGTCACTTGCCAAGACCGCTTGGCTAAGCTTCTTACCAAGGGATTAACACCCCTAATTTAGACCAAAAGTGCAAGTTAAGCCCTATTCCGGAAATCATGCTTTAGAGCCCGGAGGTTTCGAGAACCAAATAACAACCTAAGTTCCCGGGAAAGATTATCCCGAGACTTAGCCAAACGACTACTCAAACATAGCTAAAGCATAAATTAAAACAAGAAAAAGAGACATAACTTTTAACCGACAAAAGCGAAAATAAACTTGAGATTAATAACAATCTAAACCGTACGAACAACTTTAATGAACGAGAATTAAACAAACGGCAAAGACTTACAAGTGTTCTTGGAGTAATTACACTAGAAAGCTTGGTAGAGCTTTAATGGAGGAAAGAAGAAATCAAAGAAGACTTAAGTTAAAAAGACAAGAGAGTAATGGAGGAGAGAGAGGTCCTATATTTATACAAAAAGGCCACTCTCTCTCACAACAAATATCTAAAAAGGTGATATTTCCAAAAGTGGAAGGCTCAAAAAGCAACAAATATCTGCTCGGAAGCTTCCCGTATCGATACGGGTCTAGGGAAAGTATCGATACGGCACTGCTATCTCCAAATGCCCATTTCCCACGTAACGCCTCCGTATCGATACAGATTTGGGCTGTATCGATACGGAACAAGCTGGATCCCCACTAAACAAATGGTATCGATACGGCTCAAATCCGTATCGATACGCGCGTGCTAACTCCAGAATCTCAGGCCAGCCTCCAAGGCTTGACACCCGACGGCTTCTTGGCTTGCCCGATACCTCACTCTTCCAATCTTGATCACTTGGGCACAAGTTCCACCGGGCAGAATTGAATGAAATCACTTGAGGTTTGAACTTGCAATCAAAATACGCCTTTTAAGGGCGTTTAGCCTGAAACACTCAACAAACTACCTCAAGAACAAAATGGCATAAAAATGACGATAAAGCATAAAAACGCCATAAATAAGGGAACCTTTAGCACCACAATCAAACGATCTTAGGTGCTAATCAGCGAGTTTATCAAACTCTGTGCCAACTCCATTTAAAACATCTCTCGTCTCTCTCTCTCTCGATCATCTCTCTCCCTCGCTGTCTCTCTCTCTCGCTGTCTCTCTCTCTGGTCTCTCTCTCTCGTCTCTCTCGTCTCTGCTCTCTCTCTCTCTCTCATTCTCTCTCTCTCATGGATAGCACGGATACACCCGGGGGTGATCAACCCCCGCGGGTCGAGGTTGTACCGGCCATGGCAGCCCCGGGGAGCGACGTGGCAGTCGGGGAGGGGCCGGAGACCGTGGGGGTCTCGGCCCCGGCGGCATTGGCCGAGGGAGTCACGTCCTCGGCTGCCGCGGTGGTCGATAGCGGTGGTGGTGACAGCGGTAGTGGAGTGTTGGCGGGATACGGTCAGGGGACAGAGACTCCGAGTGTAGTGGAGCCTAGGGGTGAGGACGAGGCTACGGGCCGGACAGAGGGTGCAGTTGGTTTGGAGGAGAGGGTTACGGAGACTGGCGGTGGCGACGGGTTTGTTGGAGTGGAGGTGGTGACAGAGGCCTCCCCTGTGAGAGAGCCTCGGACGGACCTGGGGAAGGGTCCCGTTGTTGAGGAGGAGTTGGTGGAGGAGAGGGAGACGCCAGCCATGTTTGTTGGCAGTGGCGAGGGTGCAGGGTCGTCGCGGCCCATTGGTTTAGGCGACTACCTTGAGGAGGCGTCTCTCGAGGACTTGGTTGAGACCTTACGGGGGGTGCCCAGACTGGCTGCGGCTTTTCTTGAGGCCCAGGAGCGGGTGCTCCAGGTTGAGCTTGAGGCGGGGGCCACTGGAGAGCCACAGGGGGCAGAGGAGGAGGCTGCCGGAGGTGTGACAGGCCCTTGGAGGAGTGTTGTGGAGGAGGCGGCAGCGGCCCTGAAGGGGCGCGGGCCTTACGAGGCGGAGTCCTACGTGCCTTTTCAGCACGTAGTGGTTCCTACGCTTTTAGACGCCTACAGGCCAGCGCGGCCTACGTACGACGAGGCCTTGGTCCTGAGGGACCCACAGCAGCACCTTTCTTTGCGCTGAGACGAGGTATACTTTAAACATTCGCATTTCAAATTCCAATGCATCGTACTTTCATTTCTTTATCCGAATGCTGCATTTGCATTGAATAGTATACCTGTTTACTGAATGTTATGAACTCATTGCAACAGGCGATCGCCATCTCGTGCTACGGTGGCGCGGCCGACGTGCCGACGTTCTGGGAGAGACTCCCTGAGGCTGTGAGGGAGATAGTGAGGCAGGCAGATTTTGGGGAGTTTGTGAGCGTGCTCACGAGGGCGAGCAACGATCGCCAGGTGGTGAGGGCGTTGGCTGAGAGGTGGTGGGACACCACAAACACGTTCCACTTCCTTTTTGGCGAGCTGACGGTGACGCCGCTGGACTTTGCGGCGATCACTGGTCTGAGGGTCGGGGGTGACCCTATCCCCTACGACGCTGTTATGGGGAGGAGCGCGGTGCTCCAGAGGGAGACACTGGGGTACGTGTTGAGGGCAGAGAGGAGGGAGAGGCAGAGGACGCGAGGGTAGCGTCGGAGGTCGAGGTGACGGCGCAGGCCCGAGCGGGGCCAGCTTGCCTCGACTCTCCTGGACCGTGGACGTGACGACTGCCCAGGGGGTTTCTGGTGTAGTGGTGGTGCCGCGTCCCACAGTCGCAGCTCCGGAGTTTCTTGCTCAGGTATAACTTGCATTCTCTCGCCCATTTGCATCTACTCGTTAGTATCGCTGTATGTTCTAAACAACTGACCTATTGTGCAGGCGACTCCGGAGTACGTGAGAGAGATGGGCGAGGCCATGATGGGCCTAGAGCAACTGGTGAGGCAGTACGCCATGGGGCGTGTCCCAGAGGTGCTTCCTCGCGCTGGTGGGACCATGGTACAGCTTTTGAACCCTTTGATTTTACTTCCTATTGCTTATTTCATGATTATAATGCTAATGATGAATACCATGTTATTGCAGGCTGGAGGAGGGGCTTCGCGTGGGCTGCGCAGGAAGTCTGTGCGCATGCAGGCGCCACAGGTTTCCTCTGCAGGTTCGCGGGAGGAGCCTCTGTCGAAGAGGCGACGTCTTTCTGGGGGTACCGAGGAGGAGCCAGTCGACGTTTCTGACGAGACTGAGGAGCCGACAGACGTTGACCTCTCGGACACCTCGGGGAGTACAGTGCCTAGGGCGTCTGGTACTCAGGAGGCGGCCAGCTCTCCGGCGGAGGAGGCCTCTGGGGAGGTTAGCGAGGAGGGTGAGGACGACGACGAGGATGAGGACTAGAGTAGAGTTCCCTTTTTATTTTGCTTTTTGACTGGAGCCTGCGTGCTTCTTTTGGAAGGGTGCCTGTTTACCCTTAGTAGATAGGATTTTGAGGCTTGCACGCCTTTTGGTACTTCGACTCATGGATATTTCAGAGATTATATACAGAGAAGCTTATTTCTTTCAGTGTTTATGTCATTCAATTTCCCTTATTGCTGTTTGTTTTAAGAAAGATTGAACAACAGAAACATTAACCAATGCATGCAACTAGTCCTTTGAGCCATAATCTGAAATGAACTTTGAGTTTTATGATGAGCAGTGTGCTGGGGTAGAGATTTATTGACGTTGGAATAGAAATCAAAGAAAATATAATGAATGACTTTTGAAAAACTGATCCCTTTGTACAAATCTTTACGAAACTACCCCTGTTGCGGACTTTTGTTCATTAATAACGACCCTGGAACCCAAACTCTTATTGGAAACTGAAAACTTCTTGAAAATATGTCTAGGAATCGAGAAAACCATGACTTCGGAGGGTGACATTCTCAGATTCCGACACTGACCGTGAGACGGAACTTGGACCAAGTCAACTTTGGTCATTATGACCTGTAGGACCTGAAAGATTGACTTAGAATGGCTTGAAACGGACTCCGACACCTTGACATGACTTGGGAAATGGGTTTTATTGACTTTTGGTGTTTTTCACGTCGAATTTTGAGAGTTGACTTGAAGTGGGGGTTCCCCGAAGTCCCAAATATCCATTGAGAGATGTTCTGAGGGTTGGTGATGCCTGCGGGTGTCTTGAAATGGTTTCTAACCTCTGTTGTCAAAGTCTGCAGAAATGCAGACTTAATATGCCGTGCGGGGCTGCAAAGAGCCGCGCGGGGATTCCTCTGTTTTCGCGGCGTATCCGTGTTATGCCGTGGTTTTCTCTTGGTTTTGGTATGCCGTGCGCCACCTCTTTGCACCGCGCGGCACCATTTTTCTGACATTCGGCCACTTGCTGCTTCCCAAGACAGATTGCACGAGGTTTAAAGTTTGACCTGTCCTATATCATATCCGGGCCAATGCATGCCTGTTTTGCTCTTTTAGGGCATGACCAAGCTTCTCCCTATACAAGACTTTTGTGGAAAATCTACACTTTTGGAACCCAAGACTCTTTTGAAAGTTGTAGTTGTCTCTTCTCTCCTTCTATAAATTCAGGCCTTAGGTCTCCTTTTAACCATATCTTTCTTTCTCAAATCTTCATCTCCTTCTAATGGCTCTTTCTCTCACCGGTTCGCTTCGGCCATGGTTGATTTCCATGGAAGGGGTCGATTGGCTCAACTTTCGGGTTCATGGCCTCTATTCTATGAGGTACCTTCGTAACATTCGTCTTCGCCCTGAACTCCTAAAGGCTGCCATAAGTCTTTGGGATCCGGAGGTGCATGTATTCCGCTTTGGTGGACAAGAGCTTTGCCCAACAATCGAAGAGTTTCGCGCCTACCTTGGCGGTTTTGGCTCTGGAGACGTCATTGTCCCTCCGGTGAGCGAGAACATGTCCAAAGTTCTTGCTGCCTCTCTTGGTTTGAATGACGGTGTTGCTCGTTATTTGGTTAGCAATGGTCATCTCAATGTGATGCGACTTATTGAGATGTTCTCTCCTCTTGGCAACTTAGCGGACTGTAGACACCCCAATCCGGACCTCGAAGGGTCTTTGATCGCCCCGATGATGAAATAAAGGAAACAAAGCCTTTGTGAGCTTGAATGAAGCATTCCTACATCCGCAGCCCAAACCAACCGTCAGCCCAGAAAAGGCCCAAAAACTCAGAAAGCCCAAGAAGCCCTGGATCTTACCTAAAGTACCGTGCGCAACACTTCTACACTGCACGGCGTATCGAAATTTAATACGCCGCACGCAGTCATGAGGTGAACTGCACGGCATTTTGGATAAAGTTCTGACTGGCTCAGAAAGCTGTCGGTCACGCCTATTTGAGCCATAGCTGCAATACGGCTCAGCCGAAAGCACACTTCTGGCCCGCCCAGAAAATGCCTCAAACTTTCAAAATTCAAAATCCAAGGCTCTTGCCTATAAATACACCCCTCCACTCAAGGAAAAAGGGCCCTTGATCACCATTATACCCTTCCTCTCTCTTCTTGCATTCACACCCACTTTCCCATTTCCAAGCCTTGAGAATGTTGTTCTTAAAAGACATTCTCTAGGCCTTTTACTCCATTTTTCTCCTCACCATCGAAGTTAGTCCCTTACTAACTTTGAGGTCTCAACCACCCAATATACCCGTCTATTATACACATCCACACTTCTACTTTCTTTCTTTACCTCCCGACGTCCATCCTCCTTCATCAAAGCTCATTCAAGCTCTCGATCCAAGGTAAAAACCAAGTTTCCTTGGGCCAGGCTCTATCCTGGCCCTGAGGGGACCTTTCTGTTTTCAGGCTTGACCATTTTGGTTGAGATCTGACCCAAAACCTCTTTTTTAAAACAAAACCAAGGCCCTGTACGAAGGTATGCTAAGCTGTAGGGAGTAAATCCCGAGCAGGTACAAATTGTGCCCTGGTACGTGGTACGTGGGACCACGATATAATAGGGACAGTCGCCGTGCAAAACGGTGGTCGGCGACAGAGACCAATGATATGAGAAATCATTGGTTCAGAGAGTCCACGCAAGGTCAGGGACCAGTAGCATGTAAAGTCATTGGTCCAGGTAGCTTGTTCGGCAACAAAAAGGCCGAACAAGGGAGGGATTCATACGAAAGTAGTCCCAGAGCAGGGGACGATCCAGAAGGTTCCGGAAACAGAGATGTTCCGTGAAGGAATGAGATCCCAATAAAATAGGATCTTGGGAAGATACCCAACGGGAATGGGAAGTTCGGTCAGCTGTGGAAAAGAGTCCTAAACAGACTAAGGTAATGAACTGATAAGGGAACGAGAATCCAAGATATTCTGGGTTTCCTATACGAGATAGGAAACCTAGGGAAACGTGGAGACTTGGGCAGCAAGCATCCATAAACCTATAAGTACGAGGCAAACCTAGGGGAAAAAGGTACACAATACATTACGGTTTTACGCATTCTTCTACTTGAATTAGGGTTTTCGACCAGTACGTGATACTAACTTGGGCATCGGAGGGCCTTTGCCACGAGAGGCAAAGGTGCACTCACCCTTTGTCTGTTTTGCAGATAAAGACTTCGGCGACATATTAGGGTTCCGGCGAGGACCTCGAAGTAGCCGTTACGTTCTTCTGCTGCTTAAACCACTCTCGGTTTTTCTGCACTTACAATTGGCGCCGTCTGTGGGAAACGAAGGAGATCCCGACCATGATGGAAGAAGATCCAAAAACTCCACATGATCCGAAACACCAGTTGGGGGGAGGAGGTGGCAGTTCCCCACCTGATCCTCCGAGAAAGACCGACGGTGGGCGAGCAAAGAAGCCCACAGACATGGATAATCCCCTGAATGTCCATGGCAACTCCAAGAACAAGGAGGGAAGGACGGCCACAGGCTCCACGAGAAGGAGCAAATCCCATCGTGAGGGAGAATCAGTGGCACATTCAAGGAGTGCACACAACCGTGACGATATCTTGGATAAAAAGAGACAAGAGATCGAAGAATACGCTCATTTGATTAAAAAACGAGAATATGAGATACAGGAATTGCAACGGATACGAGGACATCCGGAGGATTCTGGACTATCACGAAGAGATTCTAGAGGAGAAAGCCTGGTAATAGTGAAATACAAGAAGGCTCCTTCACGAGGAAGGGGGAGCCGGTCCAGGAGTCCCACTCCGAAAAAGAAAAGGGCTTCTTCACGAAAAAGAAGAAGCAGAAGCCTCACCCCCGAAGAAGGAGAGATTAGAAGACATCACAGGGATAGGTACGAGAGACCTGATTCCGATTGGGAAAAGAGTACTCCCAAGAAAGCAAAAGAGCGAGAGGAGGGAGCCATGTCTGCACGAGAGGCGGCACGGAAAGCCCTCAGCAACATAGCCTCATCCCCTTTTTCAAAGAGATTGCAGGAGGCAAGGCTTCCGAGCAGAGTGAAGCACGGGGCATTCGTACTTTACGAAACAAATAATGATCCCGTGGCACACGTACAACACTACCGGCAGGCAATGTTCATGCACGACGGGGATGATGCAATCATGTGCAAGATGTTCCCATCGAGTTTGGGGAAAGTGGCCTTGTCGTGGTTCCATAAGCTGGGGCCGAACACCGTGCGAGGATGGAGACAGTTGGCCGAAGAATTCACTGCTCGGTTTCTGACGAGCAGGAAAGCACCAAAAACCTTTGAAAGCCTCTCTGTTATGAAACAAGGAGAGAGTGAGCCGATCAGAGATTATGCTAAGAAGTACTGGGAAACTTTCAATGAGATTGAAGGGTGCAGTGAGGAATATGCCATAGCCACGTTCAAAACAGGGTTGCCTGTTCGGGGAGAGCTGCGTAAATCCCTGAACATGAACCCGGTAGATACACTGGCAAGGCTAATGGAACGAATCGAGCAGCATGCCAGAAACGAGGATGACATACTGCGTGAGGACAACAGGATGGTTGCCGAACAGGCGAAGGTTCTACCAAAGAGGGCGGATAAGCCAGAGCCCAGGACCTACAAAGATAGAAAGGAATACGGGCAAGTCAAGAAAGAACCGTATAAAGAGAAGCACGCCCCAGACCCCAAGTCTTTCTTTTCGGTGACAACGGTTTGGAAGGAACCAATCTATCGGATTCTTTACAAAATAAAGAATCGCCCATATTTCAAGTGGCCCCCAAGGCTGGAAGGGGACAAAGATGCGAAGAGGGCTACGAGTCAGCATTGTAGTTACCATAAAGACTGGGGGCATATGACGGAGGATTGCGAGATGTTCAAGCAACACCTCGATGATCTGGTCTCACGGGGTTACCTGAAAGAATTTATTCAGGAGGAGCACAAGGGTGCAGAGAAAGCATTGGAATTGGATTACGAGCAGAATCCAAGAGGGGTAATCCATATGATACATGGATTGGCCGCGCCTTACACGAGAAGTGAGGTGAGATTGCTCCAAAGACAAGTAAAACACGACCAGCACGTGATGCAGTTGGGAAAGAAACGAGGACGTGAAGGAGAAGAATGCACTGGGGGCATAATCTTCACAGACGAGGACCTGGGGGGAATCCAGGTACCGCATAATGATGCCCTAGTCATAACCCTACGAATTGGGGAATATGACATAGAAAGAATCCTGGTAGATTCGGGAAGCTGCACGGAGATACTGTATTATGACGCGTTCAAGAAGCTAGGGCTGACACAAGCAGATTTGGTGCCGTCAACAACTCCTTTGGTCGGATTCAGTGCAGGAGCAGTATGGCCATTGGGCAAAGCAACTCTCCCTGTTCGGGCAGGAACAGTTGTGCTAAGAACCGACTTTTTGGTGGTAGATGTACCATCTTCCTATAACGCGATTATTGGGAGGACGTGGTTGCACAAGATGAGGGCGGTTTCCTCCACTTACCATCAGATGGTAAAATTTCCCGGGTCAAATGGTATCGAAAGGATTAGGGGAAATCAGAAGGTCGCCCAGTAATGCTTGATTTCTATAATCAAGAAGGCACCAAAGGCCCGGTTAGTTCAAGCAATCGAGGTTCTGGATCGGCCGACCATTGAGGATGTCGGAGGGGATCCCGCCGAGAAAGTGGTGGAAGGCTTGAAGAAGATTCAGATCAACGAGAATGATCCAGAAAGGTATTTTCTGATTGGGGAAAATCTGAATGAAGCAGAAGAGGAGGAGTTGGTGAGGTTCCTCAAGGAACACGTTGATGTGTTTGCTTGGGTGCCTGAAGAGATGCCCGGAGTGGATGCAAACGTGATTTGTCACCACTTGAATGTGGATCCGCAACATAAGCCTGTGATGCAGAAGAAGAGACGATCCGCCGTACATCACGTGGATGCTGTTATCGAGGAGGTGGACCGATTGCTCGAAGCAAAGGCTATACGAGAGGTATACTACCCAGAATGGCTGTCCAACACTGTGGTGGTAAAGAAGAAGAACGGGAAGTGGCGAGTTTCTGTCGACTTCACCGACTTGAACAAGGCATGCCCCAAGGATAGCTTCCCCCTCCCCAGGATAGACCAGCTTGTCGATGCAACGGCTGGGTATGGGCGGATGAGCTTCCTTGATGCTTATCGGGGTTATCATCAGATAGCCATGTACGGCCCCGATGAGGAAAAGACATCTTTTATCACGCCAAGGGGGCTGTACTGTTACAGTGTCATGCCTTTTGGTCTGAGGAATGCCGGTGCAACATATCAGAGGTTGGCAACGATTATGAAGCTGCTCGGTAAGACCATGGAGGTTTACATAGATGACATGGTGGTCAAGAGCAGAGAGAAGGAACACCACATCGCTGATTTAAAAGAAGCCTTCGAGATATTGAGAGAATATAAACTGAAGCTCAACGCCTCGAAATGTGAGTTTGGGGTGAACTCAGGAAAGTTCCTGAGGCATTTGGTCACCATAAGAGGGATAGAAGCGAACCCCGATCAAATTACAGCGTTGCAAAGGCTCCAAAGTCCAAGGACCACGAAGGAAGTCCAGAGGTTGACTGGGATGGCAGCGGCTTTAAACCGATTCATCAGCAGGTCTAGTGACAAGTGCAGACCCTTCTTTCAGCTGCTGAAAAAGAGGGAAGGATACGAATGGGGAGCAGAATGTGAGCAGGCGTTCCAAAACCTGAAGAAGTACTTGGCAGCAGCCCCCCCCTTCTGTCCACCCCCGAACAAGGCGAGTCCCTAACTCTGTATCTAGCAGTCTCCGAACATGCTGTAAGTGCGGTGCTACTGAGGGACAAGGGATCCGAGCAAATCCCTGTCTATTATATCAGCAAAACGTTGCTAGACGCAGAGACAAGATATCTGCCCCTCGAAAAGTTGGTCCTGGCATTAAGAACAGCGGCACGAAAACTGCCCCATTATTTCCAGAGTCACAGAATTGTGGTTTATACTGAGTATACGTTAAAATCTCTGCTACGAAAGGCAGATTTCTCGGGACGTATCTCAACTTGGTCGGTTGAACTGAGTCAGTACGACATAGATTACCAGCCGCGCACCGCAATAAAGGGGCAGGTGCTGGCGGACTTCGTAGCTGAGTTTTCACCTACGGTGGCTCCCGAGCCTCCTACGAGACAGGAGCCGAGAAAGGAGCAAATGAAGGAGCAATCAACGAAAACAAAGAAAGCTCCAGCCGAACAGGATCCCACGGAGTGGAAATTATTTGTTGATGGCTCTGCATGCAACACAGGCTCGGGAATTGGTGTGGTGCTTTTCCCTCCTGAAGGAGCAATGATGGAACTGTCCCTTCGATTGGGATTCAGTGCTTCAAATAACGTGGCGGAGTATGAAGCACTCTTGGCAGGGTTAAGAAGTGCAAAAACCCTGAAGGTGAAAAATATACGAGTGCATTGTGACTCGCAACTCGTGGTGAACCAGTTGTCCGGGGAGTATGAAGCCCGGAACGAAAAGATGGCTGCCTACGTGATAGCCGCCAAAGATCTGCTTGACACTTTCGAGAAAGTATACATCGAGCAAATAAGTTCTGGGCAGAATGCCCATGCTGATTCTCTTGCCTGGTTGGTGGCGGCTGTACCAACAGAATTTAAGAGAAGGGTGACAGTAGATTATCTTGCTGAGCCGAGCATCGGAAGAAGTGTGGAACTGGTCTTGGACGTGAACCAAGGACCGAGTTGGATGGATCCAATAGTGGAGTTCCTACGAGATGGGATACTCCCCACAGATAAAAAGGAGGCTCACAAGATTAAAACAAAGTCTGCACGGTTTTGGCTGTCACCAGAAGGAAAGCTGTACAGAAAATCCTTCACTGGTCCTTATTTGCTTTGTGTGCACCCCGAAATGGTGCAGAAGTTTCTCCACGAAATCCACGAGGGAACGTGTGGGAGTCATGCTGGAGGGAGGTCCATTGCTCACCGAGCAATAACCCAAGGGTACTGGTGGCCTCATATGCAAGAAGACGCAAAGGTGTATGTAAAGATTTGTGAGAAGTGCCAGAAATTCTCACCAATGATAAGGACACCAGCCGAAGATCTGGTGCCCTTAACCAGTCCTTGGCCCTTCGCACAATGGGGGATGGACATCGTGGGTCCACTTCACAAGGCAACTGGGAATAGGAAATTTCTGTTGGTAGCAACAGATTATTTCACCAAATGGATTGAGACTGAACCACTGGCTAAGATCACTGAGCCTATGATAGAGAGGTTCGTTTGGAAAAGTATAATCACCCGTTTCGGGGTCCCTTATTCCTTGATTACGGATAATGGGTCCCAATTTCAGAAAAAGTTTAAAGCCTTTTGTGCCCAGTATGGAATAAGAAATTATTATTCCACCCCAGCCTACCCACAGAGTAATGGGCAGGCAGAGGCATCCAACAAGACTATACTTGATGGGATCAAGAAGAGGTTGGACAAGGCAAAGGGGATGTGGCCCGATGAATTGCCACTTGTTCTTTGGGCGCACCGAACAACGCCTAGGAGGTCTACGGGAGAGACCCCCTACTCATTAGCCTATGGGACAGAAGCCGTAATCCCATTAGAGGTTGGTTTGCCGACCAACAGGACCACTTTGGTTGAAAGTGGAGGCAATGACAGAGCCTTGGAAATAGAACTGGATCTTGCCGAAGAACGTAGAGAAAGGGCTCTGGTGCACTTAGCCTCGTATCAAGAGCAGCTGATGAAGAGCTACAACAAAAATGTCCACCCCCGAGAATTTGGTATTGGAGACCTTGTACTTCGCAAGGTGCTCGGCAATACCAAAGTGGCCAACGAGGGCAAGTTGAGAGCAAACTGGGAGGGCCCGTATAGAGTTACGGAGATTGCGGGCATCGGGGCTTACCGCTTGGCGGACCTGGACGGGAACCCGGTGCCAAGGCCATGGAATGTCCACAACTTGAGGAAGTTTTTGTTTGAAAAAACTTCAGCGGATTTTTTTTTTATTCTGTTTTAGGATGTGCATCGTGATTGTGTGGGAATTACGAGTACAATTCCTTTTTATTTAGCTGCAAGGGGTACGAATAACGCCTCCTTGAGTTTTTTGAATTATGAATAAAATTCTGATTTTGATTTAAGACGTCGTTTCTTTTGTCTTCATTATGATTAGAATACGAAGTTTGGTCCTTGCTCCTCACTTCGTATTGGGGAGCAGAGGGATAGGTTTATGCCAAATACGAATACATTTGAGCGGACTCAAAACTTTGCAAGAACAAATATACTCGGTATGAACAAACCGGGCATGTATACGTGGAAATACACACTTTTCCCAAATATGAAAACATTTGGATAGACTAAGTATGAATACACTTAGACTTACGAACAAACATTTGGCGTGCATACGAAAATATGCATAGCTTCCCCAAATACGAAGACATTTGGGAATTTAAGTACGAATAAACTTAAGAGGGTTATATTCCAACCCAACAAAATGGGCAGCATACGAATATATGCAACAACTGTTTAGGTACGAATACACCTAGAATTGTCTCCAAGTACGAGGAAAAATTGGGCAGTACATGAACGAATACGAAATCGTCTAAGTACGAGCATACTTAGAGTCACCTCCGAATTACGAGGAAAATTCAGAAAGCATTCGAAAACATGCAAAGCAAAAAAGCTAAACCAAACAGTTGGCCATGAAAGGGCCACCAGCAATGTCAGAAGGCCACGAAGGGCCGGGCAAAACACAGTTAGACGCCAAGGAGGGCCAAATACTTAAACCAAAGTTTTGGGAATGTATCTGTGGCGCACAGGGCAAACTTACAGCCACGCAGGGCCATCACTACGTATCAAAAATTATATTGTTCCAAGGGAGGAAGACTTTATACCTGTTGATCGACGATAGGGTTTTGAGTGACTGGGGTTGAGTCTTGAGTGACTGAAGCTGGGGTCTGATCTTGAGGGATAGGAGCAGGCGTTTGCGCGGGAACATCTTTCACAGCAGTGCTTCCATCTGTTGGACCACCACCGGCTTCCTTCTGGCCAGGGTTGGTCACTTCATCATTAGCATCGGCCGAGCTGCTCGGGAATATCCACGCTGGGCTCCTCGATCAGATTGTCCTCCTCTTCCTCGATCTCATCTTCATCTACCATAGCGCTTGGAAGATCAATTTCCGTCCACAGGGAAGAAGATTCAGCTGTACCAGACTTCCTGAGGCCAGCAGTCCAACCAGCAGCAAATACTTGATCTTGGATCTTGGGCATCTGACTTTTGTAGCTTTCAGTGGCTACGTTGATCCCTTCGTTATATCCCTGCTGGTAAGACGTCTTCGCCTCGCTTTTGCTCGCCTTCAGCTCTATCAGAGTCTGGTTCAGGCTATCTTCAGCACCATCCAGCTTGTTCTTCAACTCCGTTGCCACATTTCGAGCTTGGTTTCTCTCTCTCTCAAGCCGGGCTATGGAGGTCAGGAGTTTGGCGTTTTCACTGGCCAGCTTTGCACGCTGGGGCTCTGAGTGACCTAACTTTTGGGCCATGGCCACCATTTTTTGTGCAGCCTGAACATATTTTGATAGCTCAGTAACAACGAGTGAGAAAAGGACGTAGTAATGTAACTAGGAAATAAAAAGGGTGAGACAGGTTTACCTTGAAGCTATGCACCATAAATGATCCAAGCAGGTTGTCCGGTGAGTTGACCACTTCCTTTTGCATGTCCCCGGGCAACATGAGAGCCTGGGATAGGGCCAGAGCAGTCCCTTCGGACTCCACACTGTCCCGGACGGTGACGGTCTTGTTTCCATGGGAAAGTTGGGGAGCCCATACTGGAGTTTGGGGTATTGGAGTTTGGGTTGAAGCTGCCCCAGGTGCCTCAAGACGCGGGCGTTTGTCCCTGTGACTTGCCTCGATCTCTTCAGGAGAAAATCCAGGAAGGGCGTCGATTTGTGTTATTCCTCGGCGGCCATGCGAAGGCACCGGACTCTGGGAGCGACCTCGGCCACGAGAAGTGCCGCGGCCTCTTCCTCGCCCGGCTCCTGGGATTGTGAGGAGGCTTTCGAGGCTGATGGGCTGATTCATTTCTGGAGAAGGAGGAGATGGAGAATACCCGTCGGATGACGTAGATGCTTCCTCGACAATTTCCACAGATGAACTGCGGAATGGGGGAGTTCGAGAACGTCTATCCTCTTCAGTTTGCTCGGGTTGTGCAGCGGCAGGTCCAGGAACTGGCGGGTCGTCTGCTGCTCGAATGCGCCGATCAATGAAGCCCCCGTAAGATGCTCTGTAACTTAGGAGCACCTGCGCTGCTCTTGCTCGGCCTGCCAAGTAGGTGCCCTCGCCGTTGAAATTTAGGGCCTGGTTGATGTGTGCCACGTGTACTTGGGGGGTGATGATGGCGTGCCCTTGGTTGATGTTTTCAGCTGCAACATGTGAAGTTAGCAGTTAGAAGATAGGAAAAACTAAAGAGTGCAACACGATTAAAATTGCTCGACAAGTAAATTTTATAAAGAGGAAAAAACTAACGTGCTTGCCCAAATCTGTGAGGGGCATGAAAGCCTATCACTTGATCATCCTCATTTTTGGGCTCGAAATGTCTAGTAACGACGAGGAAGTCATCATCATCTCCTCGGGCGGAGTCAGGCAACTCAAGCACCAGTCGCCTTCTGGAATCCCTACTCTTTAGGTAGTAGGTAAGGGCATCTTTGGTACGTGAAATGCTGTACAGATGATGGATGTCATATAGGCCTAGAGAAGTGCCTAACATCTGGTTTAGGGCATGTACGCCCATGACAACCCTAAAGAAGTTGGCAGAGACTTGCATAGGGGATAGCCTGTAATAGGCCAGAACCTGGCGGAGTAATGGCGCCAGGGGGAATCTAACGCCGCCCTCGACAATGGCAACTACCGGGATGTGGAGAGTGTCGTTGTTAGGACTCTGGCGTATGGCGTCTACGGGGGCCAAACTGGTGGCAATATCATCAGGAATCTCATAGCGAGATCTGAATGAAGCCATGGCCTGGGGAGTATTGCAGTGGCGTCTAAACCTCCCCATTATGAACAGGGATGGTACAGACAAGTAATGTGGGAACGAAGAAACCCAGAAAGCGATTAAAAGAAACCCTAGACCGACGAAAGGAAAGGGAAGAGGGAAGTGATGACTTACGATTGAGATGATCAGGGGTCCTAAGTGCACAAACGAGGAATCTCGAGGTATTGAACAGGGCTCCAATGGCGGATGTGCTTGTGAGTTCTGGTTGCAGAGGGAATTGAGACAGAGAAAGGGGTTTCGAAATAAGGGGAAAATCCAAAAAGTGCCCCAAGCTTAGTGAGGTGGCGTATGCGAAACGTCATCTCAGCGCCGTTTGGGCGTTCCGTTTTCCAAGGGACGTCCATTCGCGTTCAATGCGGGCGGTACGATTTGTGCCACGTGGAAAAGTTGGGGCAGGAAAGGCTTGTCCAGCCCAAACGACGAGACGTATTTAGGCTGGTATAAGGATGATATTTGCACCAGTTTTTTGAGAAACGAAGAGTGCATGAACAAAAACAAATGTTATTCGGACCCTGAGTAGCTTTGCTCGTCATATATGAAGAAATAACAAGTAAAGCTGGGGAGTAATTGTAGGGAGTAAATCCCGAGCAGGTACAAATTGTGCCCTGGTACGTGGTACGTGGGACCACGATATAATAGGGACAGTCGCCGTGCAAAACGGTGGTCGGCGACAGAGACCAATGATATGAGAAATCATTGGTTCAGAGAGTCCACGCAAGGTCAGGGACCAGTAGCATGTAAAGTCATTGGTCCAGGTAGCTTGTTCGGCAACAAAAAGGCCGAACAAGGGAGGGATTCATACGAAAGTAGTCCCAGAGCAGGGGACGATCCAGAAGGTTCCGGAAACAGAGATGTTCCGTGAAGGAATGAGATCCCAATAAAATAGGATCTTGGGAAGATACCCAACGGGAATGGGAAGTTCGGTCAGCTGTGGAAAAGAGTCCTAAACAGACTAAGGTAATGAACTGATAAGGGAACGAGAATCCAAGATATTCTGGGTTTCCTATACGAGATAGGAAACCTAGGGAAACGTGGAGACTTGGGCAGCAAGCATCCATAAACCTATAAGTACGAGGCAAACCTAGGGGAAAAAGGTACACAATACATTACGGTTTTACGCATTCTTCTACTTGAATTAGGGTTTTCGACCAGTACGTGATACTAACTTGGGCATCGGAGGGCCTTTGCCACGAGAGGCAAAGGTGCACTCACCCTTTGTCTGTTTTGCAGATAAAAGACTCTGGCGACATATTAGGGTTCCGGCGAGGACCTCGAAGTAGCCAAAACCTCTTTTTTAAAACAAAACCAAGGCCCTGTACGAAGGTATGCTAAGCCGTGCGGCTCTCTAGAGCAACGCACGGCGTAGCATACCAAAACGCACGGCATTTCAAAAGGAATACTGTTTTCTTGATCAGACTGTCTGGATCACGACCGTCTGTTGTTGGGTCTTGTCTGTATACCAAAAGCTGTCTCAGAACGAGACCGTTTCTACAAGCCATGTTTTAAACTCCATAGATCTTTTCAAAACAAGCCAATGTGTTAAAAATGGTTTTCCCTTCATGGTTTGAAAGAATGGTGTAGATCTGAGATGATCTGACAGCTGTGAGTCGTCTAAAACTTTAAAGATAAAACCGTGCGATGCAATGATACGCCGTGCGAAGCTTTATAAAACGATAAAAGTTTGGTATCAAGATCGGAACCACGCACGGCATATCGTTGAGCCGCGCATTATAAACCGATATGCCGCCTGACGGAGGATAGTGATTTAGACAGTCTGTTTTGTATATTTTTCTTGTTTATATTATTTATCATGCCATCTTTATCATCTCTGTACAGCAAGCACCACTAGCACGGTAACGTGTTATGATTTATCTTGTTCCCCTTTCCCTTTATGTGTTTCGAGGTTTTCCAAGTTGTATTAATCCCCCATTTAAAATGCTTAGTAGATACCGGTTTTCACCGGGCGAGCGGGGTGCTTTTCAACAAAACCTTCCCCGTTCGTAACCTGGCTCCCGGATCCAAAATCTCAAACAGTTTCGCTAGATCAAAAGGCCTTTTTCTTTTCGAAACAAAACCCCTCGGTTCCTCGGATCATCCATCTCAAAAATCCGGGTGGCGACTCTGTCACGAAATCGCACCTTCGGGGCGCGGGAGCCCACACGGACGTAACCTACCACTCTCGGCGCATGACCGCTCTTTGTATGTGCTTGCTTGCCGCTTACTTCTTGGTTCCCTCCACTGGTCGCGCTAGCTCGGCATTGGTCAGTATTGCAGTGCAGATTGGAGCTCGGAAGGATGTGATTCCGATGGTATTGGCTGAGACACTAATGGGTTTAGACAGGGTTCGTTCTGGAGAGACTGAGACTTTTGGGGGCTGCCCCCTTCTTCTGCAGGTTTACTTTTCGCCTTATTTCCCCCTTTTTCAGTTCTTCCTACTCTTTTTAAAGTTGGGCTTGGCCTTTTATGGTTTTTTACTTGTTTTCTCTCTTTGTCAGATTTGGCTATGTGACAAGGTGAACATACTGACTCTCCCTCCTGGCAACTTGGCATATGGGGCTAGGTTACTTTCCTCTCGGTGCTTCGAATTTGCGGACAGGCGAGTTTCCGAGTGGGTTACCTTCTTCAAGCGTCAACAGGCTGAGACTATCTCCTGGAGAAGCTCTTGGCTTGATCTTCCGCCCATGACTGTTCATTATATGGGCTCTCAGTGGGTGGTTCTTCCCGGGCTGGAGGCTTTTACCTTCTACATCCCTTATCGGATTCAGCGTCAGCTTGGTTTGAGACAGGAGGTTCCTGCAGAGGTCCTGGTGGATGTAGTTATGCCCTTTTTCCGCCATTCGGTTCTTTGCAACTATCAGCGATTCTGGAGGTCTCGGGAGGTGACTGATGCTCACCCTTACCCTTCTGTGGCAGTGCGCGGGAGTTACAGGAAATGGCTCAGGAGGGACATTGCTGCAAGGGCAAGTGTCCAAGGAAACTGACTCGATCCTACTACCCTGATTATTGGATAAATCGCGGACCTCCTTTTATTGTATTGCCTTTTATTTTTGAAGATCATGCTCAGCCTTATGTATTAGAAGCAGTTATCTTAATAAAATGAGTTATAGAGGGTCTCCCCCTCTCTGATTCTGCCTTTCTGGATTCTATCAACCTGGATTTTTGTTTTGATTGATCGTGACCGAGTCCCATAGTGAGACTGCCTACGTATCCTTTTGATGAAGGAATCAGGTCATGACGTAGTTCAAGGATAGGGTTCGCTCGGGTTTTAACACTCTCCTTTTGCGCTCTAACTTTTGCCTAGCACCGCCCTTTCGGGTTTTCGGTCTAGCGAGCTCGTTCATTGTATGCCTTAACTTTTGCCTAAGATGCCCTTGCGGGTTTCCATCCTAGCGGGCTTTTGCTCTAATTTTTGCCTGGAAGGCCGCCCTTGCAGCTTTCAGCCCAGCGAGCTTCTCTCAGGGGTAGTAGCGCTTAAGCTGATCCAGGTTAACTAGAGTTGAGAATTCGTTTCCGTCCAGATCGATGAGTTGCGTAGCTCCACCAGATAGAATAGTCTTGATAATGTATGGCCCAGACCATTTTGGTCGGAACTTTCCTCGTGGATCATAGAGTGGTGCTCGTATCTCCTTCAGAATCATGTCGCCTTCTGCCAGGTCCCTGGGCTTCACTTTCTTGTTAAATGCACATGCAATTCTCCTTTGATATCCTTGAATGTGGTAGAGTGCCCTTAAACGACGTTCATCAAACAACATAAGTTCTTCAAACCGGTTGCTCAACCAATCTGCCTCTTGTACATCGCATTCGATCATAGTCCGGAGGGATGGCACCTCTAATTCTATGGGCAGTACGGCCTCCATGCCATAAACCAAAGGGTACGGAGTTGCTCCCGTTGGCGTACGCACTGACGTGCGATATCCCCACAATGCCAAAGGTAGTCGTTCGTGCCAATCCCTTGCAGATTGAATAGTCTTTTCCAAGATGGTTTTGATTGTTTTGTTGGCTGCCTCCACGGCCCCATTGGTCTGCGGCCGATAGGTTGTTGACTTGTGTACTTGGATCTGGAATTCCTCCAAGACTTCCCTTGCTCGGCCTTTGAAATGCACCCCATTGTCGGACACGAACGCTTGTGGGACCCCATACCGATAAATAACGTTTTGCTTGATAAAGTGCGTGACTTGAACCGCGGTCAGGGTTGCATACGAGGCTGCTTCTACCCATTTCGTGAAGTAATCGATGGCCACCAGGATGAACTTATGGCCGTTAGAAGCTGCTGGCACAATCCTTCCGATGACATCAATACCCCACGTCGAGAAAGGCCATGGCGAGGTCGTTTGCTGCAACTCATGTGGTGGAACATGTGTGAGGTTAGCGTGAATTTGACACTTATGGCAACGTCGTACGTATTCCACACATTCTGTCTCCATAGTGGACCAGAAGTAGCCTTGTCTTAAAACCTTTTTGGCAAGCATCATGTCATTCATGTGAGGACCGCATACTCCTTCGTGAACTTCCTCCATCACCCTCTTGGCCTCCTCACCATGAATACACAGCTTGTGGGTTCCGTAGTGAGACCTTCGGTATAGATTCCCTCCACAAATGATGTACTGAGCTGCCATTCTCCGAAGGGCGATCCTGTCCTTCTTGCTTGCTTCAGAGGGGTATTCTCCTCTTTCCACGAATCTCCAGATATCGTAAAACCAAGGATGACCGTCTTCGGGTTCATTGATGGCCATGACATGTTGGTGTACCGGAGCGTCCCTTTGCTCGATCATAATTGGCCTTAACTTCACACCGATAGGGATTTCAACCATGGAGGCTAATGTTGCCAAGGCATCAGCGAACTGATTCCTGAGTCTCGGGACATGGGTGAAGGTTACTTTGTTAAAATGGGGAATGAGATCTTCGAGATCTTGATGGTACGGCTTTAACTTCTCTTCCCTGACCTTCCAATCACCGTTTGCTTGAGAAACGACCAGGTTGGAATCTCCCACGACTTCCAATTTTTCTACACCGATTCCAATGGCTGCTTCCATGCCAACAATGCAAGCTTCGTATTCCGCTTGATTGTTGGTGACCTCGAAGTTGAGTTTGAATGCAAGCGGGATATGCGACCCATTCGGTGAAATTAGCAGCACACCAATTCCGAATCCTCTCTGATTGGCTGCTCCGTCGAAATACAACCGCCACACGTCCTCAGCTATGGTCAATATGCCTTCATCCGGGAACTCGAATTCGGCGTATTCCTTTCCTTCGACCGGGCAATCGGCCAAAAATTCAACGACGGCTCTCCCTTTTACTGACTTCCTGCTGACGTATTTTAACTCGAACTCTGCTAGCATCAATAGCCATCGTGCCATCCTTCCTGTGAGTGCTGGCTTCTCGAATAAGTACTTCAGGGGATCCATTCGGGATATCAATCTCACCGAATAAGCCAACATGTAATGTCTTAATCTTCGTGAAGCCCAGACAAGTGCCCAGCAGGTCTTTTCCAAGGGAGTATAGCGTTCTTCAGACCCAACCATCTTTTTACTGAGGTAGTAGACGGCTCTTTCAACCCCATCATCTCCTTCCTGTGCCAACATACACCCCATGGAAGACGAGGTGACTGACAGGTATAGGATCAAAGGTTTTCCTGGTTCTGGCGGCATTAAGACTGGCGGATTCCTTAAATAGGCTTTGATGGCCTCGAAATCTTGCTGACATCTGTCGGTCCATGCGAAGGGTGTTCCTTTTTTGAGCAGTCAGAATATGGGCTCGCATGTTGAAGTCAGCTTTGCGATAAACCGGCTGATGAACTGTATTTTGCCAAGGAGACTCCTTACGTCTTTCTCTGTTTGTGGCGGCTCCATTTCCAGAATGGCCTTAATCTTGGATGGATCGATTTCGATGCCACGAGTGGTGATCATGAATCCGAGCATTTTTTCGGTGGTGACTCCGAACGTACATTTAGCAGGGTTGAGACGCATCCTGTACTTCCTTATCCTTTCGAAAAACTTTCTCAACGCGGGTAAGTGACCTTCTCGCTCTTTCGCCTTAACAATCATGTCGTCAACGTACACCTCCACTTCTTTATGGATCATATCGTGCAACAAGGTTATAGCAGCTCGTTGATAAGTGGAACCTGCGTTTTTCAGTCCGAAAGGCATGACCCGATAGCAATAGGTTCCCCACTCGGTAATGAACGTGGTCTTCTCTCAGTCTTCCGAGGCCATGAGAATCTGGTTATACCCTGAGAAGCCATCCATGAAGGAAAGTAAGGCATGTCCTGCGGTGTTATCGACTAGCACGTCGATGTGGGGCAGAGGGAAGTCATCCTTGGGGCTGGCTTTGTTTAAGTCTCTGAAGTCTACACAGACCCTGATTTTGCCATCCTTCTTTGGGACGGGAACGATGTTAGCAACCCACTGAGGGTATTTAGTTACCATTAAGAACCCCGCGTTGATTTGTTTAGTTACCTCCTCTTTTATTTTGAGCACCCAAAATCGGGCCTCATGCGTCTCAATTTTTGTTTTCTTGGTTTTGCGTCGGGGTGAAGGGAATCCGATGTTCCACGATTTCGGATCAATTCCGGGCATATCGGCGTGCGACCATGCAAAAACGTCTTGAATTCTTTTAACAACTCCACGAGAGCCTGACGCTCTCTGACAGCGCGGAACCGATCTGGACCATGCGGGGATTCCTTCATCCCTCAAATTTATTGAAACAACTTCTTCTTTTACAGCCGAGCATGCCTTTCGTCTTCCCTTTCGATTAGGGATCGAATTTCCTCAGGGATTTCCTCTTCGAAATTGATCTCTTCATCATTGGGGTCGATACAATTTATTTCAAAATCAGGGAGGTAAGCGGAATCAGATTCATTTATTTCATCATTAGCAGAGGCCCCGAGGGCACCGTACACACGGGTAGATTCAAACTCAAAATACAGACTCTGAGGAGTTGGGCCAAGAGGCACCGACTCAGACTCGACAGACTCAGAAGACTCAGAAGACTCGAAAGACTCGGAAGACTTAAAGGACTCAGTTTCAGATTCAGACTCATGACTAGTTGCACTCGGTATGAAAGTCCAATTCTTATAATCTCCAGCGGCATCCATGATGAGCGAAGTTGGGTCTTCGGGGGCCTCCTGCCCCAGCATTTGCACTTCTGCTTCCACAACTATACCCAATGGTTCGTCCTCCTCGAACAAGGTTGCCAAGCTACCCAAGGCAAGAGTTTCAACCCAATATGTGGCATCTTTTGGTTTGATTATTATTTCTGGTTCTTCATCACTTTCGGGCCAGACATCATTGGCGAATATCTCAAACCCTGGTAGGAAGGTGTTGGTTTCTTTGTCCCAAAATGGTTCCGGCTGCCCTTGGTAAACCTGCTTCGCCTTTTCTTTGACAAAGTAATCTTCCAGCCTGTCTCCTTGCTTTTTCCTCTTATCCTTGGAAGGGTGGTACCCCACTCCTGTTATGCGGGTTAAAGTTCCTGGCTCTTCAAACTGGGCGGGCCCCTGAAGATTCTTTCCTAGTCCCAATCCTGGCATGTAGGACATCCTCTTCATTATCTTTATGGCCACATTGCTAACGACGAAATCATCATCAATCTTGACAGTGAAAACAGAAGGAGAGGTGTCAAGAGAAAAACCGCCCAGAGCAACGTCCTCTTCCCCATGTTGTATCTCTAAAAGCGGGGCATTGTCTTCCACAGGAGCACGAATCCCAGAGTCGCCGTGCATAGTGAGCATCCCAGTTTCTAGTCCCAGTCTAACTTTCTGGTAGAGTGTCGAAGGAACTGCCATGATATCAGGTCGATGCAGCCAAGGTCTACCCAGTAATAGGTTAAAGGATGCGGGAATGTTTACCACATGGAATTCCACATCTGTTTGGTAGGGCCCAAAGGTTATAGGAAGCATGAGGGTGCCAGTTACATCCCGACGGGTGTTGTCATATGCTCGAACTTTGACTTCTGATGGGGAGAAATCACTATTTTTGTATCCCAGGCAGTAAGAGACACGAAGTGGGCAGACATTGATTGCCGACCCGTTGTCAATGAGGATTACCGGCACCCATTTTCCGTGGCATTTGAGAGTGATATGGAGTGGCCGATTGTGATCAGTTCCGTCAACGGGCAAATCTCGATCAGTGAAGGTGATAGCATGTTTGACGGGTATGGTCTTGACGAGCGCCACAAGTTCGTCAGGGGTTATGGCGGAGGGGACTTTTAGGTGAGAGAGAGCTTGGATGAATCCTTCGCGATGGCGGGTGGAATGAACAAGCACGTCCCAGACAAACATTTTGGCTGGAGTCTGTTCGAGTTGGCGCTTGATCATTTTTTCTGGGTCTTTCTCAGGACGTGAGGGTTCTTTAACTGGCGGGGCAAAGGGTTGGAAAGTATCTTTGATTGGGGTAGCAAACGGGTTGGAAGGTTCTTTGGTCAGTGGAGCTGGAGGGTTGGATGATTCTCCGATTTGAAGATTAGGAGGTTGGTATATTCGACCACTACTGGTTAATTTACCATTATGTTGGTACTTGGACTCTTCATTACAAAAATCCGAAAGGGCCTTGCTCTTGTTTCCAATGGTAGTGTCTTGGAGATTGGCGGCCAGGTCAGCGACAACCAAGTCCTCCCATAGGTCCTCGGGCTTCCATTTTTCAGCTTCTACTACCGTCCTGTTTACAGTCCATTCTTCATTCCCCACTTTTATGTTGATGATATCCGTATCACCCCATAGGTCTGTCTTAGCACCTGGTTCGTCTTCCCACAAGTTCATCATGGCAACATCAGCATCTTTTGGGAAGGTAACCGATGACTCTGACTTAACCTCATCGACCAGGTAGTCCATTGGGTTGAACCCGTTGCTAGCCACATCTTCTTCGGGACCGGGCGGTTCTGGGCATGGGGCAAGACCCACGTTATTGTATGGGTCGTTGGCCATGAGATCAAGGAAGTAGGAGGAGAGGTCTGGTCGAAACGGAACCGGTTCAGGCCAGTCATAGATCACTGCCGGGGGTTGGTATTCTTCTGCAAACAGCATGGGTACAGAGAAGGTATCTAAAGGGTCATTCCAGGCCAGAAGTTGGTACTCATCTGGAATTGGGTTCCATTCCCATTCGGGCATTTCCGGCAAGTTGAACATCATATTCAAAGAGAATCCATCGAGAGGGTCAGCATAAATGTTTTGCCAATCAACTTCCCATTCTGGCTCAAAGAACGGGTTTATATCTTCTTGGAAATTAGCGACTTCACACTCTTTCCAATCATTAGTCAAATCTCCCCAATCCCAGAGGTAACAGAGGGCGATTTCTTCGGGAATTTCCACGACAGGCTTTGGTTCGGTATCAGGAATGATGAAAGAAGTAGGATCAAAGTCTTGGCTTTTGTCTTGGGTGATTTGGTTGATATGGAATGGGGTATTGTGCTGTGGCAAGGGATTTGTCATGGTGTTTGGTTTGTCGGAAGGAGGGGTATCAATGACTTTATTGTCGATGAGGTTTTGAATCTCATGACGGAGACGGATACAGTTATCAGTGGTGTGGCCATGCATCTGGTGGAAATTGCAGTAGACGTTTTGATTTAGATTGGGTGGAATGTTCTGTGGTGGCGGAAGGGGATTCAGCACTCCTACTTCCGTGAGCTTTTTGAGCAAGGCGGATCTAGGAGTACTGAATTGGGTAAAGGCTCTTTGTTGGGACTTTGGTTTTTCTGAAATTTGGTTGACTTCTGCTGGTTTGGCGGACGAAGTCCCAGCCTGATTGGAATTCCCGTAGAGGACGTTGCTGTTGCCTGAATATACCCTCTTGGGCTTTGCCGCCGATTCCTTCCTTTCTAATGTTCCGTCTCGCAGTGCTTCTTCTACAGCCAGGCCTGAGTCATAGAAAGTTTCGAAATTTGGGGCTGCCTGGGAAAGAACCATGTATGGAGCAAAAGAGCTTGGGAGATTCTTGGTGATGAGCCTTATCTGTTCCTTTAAATCTGGTTTGCTTTGCATCTGAGTGGCCTTAGCCCTCCAACGTTTTACAAAGTCGACAAAGCTTTCTTTCTCACCCATCTTGGTGCTTTCTAATTCCCTTGTGGTCATCTTTAGATCGACGTTGAAATCGTATTGAGCTACAAACGCCGTCCCAATATCTTCCCAAGTCCTTTTCTTAGCGGGTTCTAGGGTAAGAAACCATTGCAAAGCAGGTCCCGACAGAGATTCATGGAATAGTTGGGCCATGGCTTCCTTCTCGATTCCTCTCATGGTGAGTGAGCCAACATACCCTTGGAGGTGAGCTTTTGGGTATCCGGTACCGTCAAACTTTGCGAAGTCCACGCCTTTAAACTTTTCTGGTAGCTTTGCGTTAGGGAACAGGCACAATTTGTTCATGTCAACTTCTCCTCTTCCTAACCGCTTGTTTTCTTGCATTGATTCTTCCAACTTCCCGATTTTAACCATAAGGGCAGCCATATTAGGATCGATTGCTGGTGCATCCTTGGACGGCGTTTCTTCCTTGGGCACATCAGTCTTAACCAAAAGTTTGTCGCAAACCTCCTGCATGGTTTCCATTATCATGTTCTTGTCACCTTTCATGGATGCAATTGAAGCTTTGAGTTGTGTAGACACCCTATTTTGGACTTTCCAGAATAGTTTATTTACGGTCTTTGATTCCCCAATGATGATTAAGGTCGAGAACATACCGAGTTGTTTGATGAGTTTGAGCTTTGAGCGTCCCGAACCTCGTCCAAACCCATTGTCGAACCCTCAAGCCAGAACCAAATGGCCTCAACAAAACCCTGCTGGAGTACGCTGGTGGTGGACTAGCGTGCGCAGGAACCACTGACACGTGTCAGTCACTACCACTCTATGGCGCACGCCACTCAACAAGTGGCGCACGCCAGTCAGCACCAGTCAAATCAACCTTTTCAGCCAGCTGGGCGGGAGCCTCTGCAGCCGCCTGACGTCAGCTGGCAGCCCCCCTGATCATTACTCCGGCCAGAACTGTTCCTTTCCCTTCCATCAAGCCAAGTCCCATGCATTTAATGCATGGGAGCTTCCTCCAATACTTGATCATCCAAACAGCCCCTAAAGGCCAAACTGATCTCATCTCCTCTATATATACTCCCCTCTCTCACTCTTGCAAAGGGTTACCAAGTTCAAAAGGGTTAGCACCATTAAAGAGTTCAAGCCCCTTTGTCCTCTTCTTCATCATTCTCCTTTGCTTCCTTTCTCTTCCATAGAAAGAGCAAGCAAGGGAACATACTCTCCACAGTCCTCAAACCTCACTACATCCACCCTCCATCCATCTTCTTTCAAGCTCAAAGTTCAAACCATCCATCAAACTCTCAAGCAAAGGTATAACATCTTTTGCTCCTGTTTTCTGTTCTGACCCCTGAGGGGGGCTGGCAGGGTCAAGACTGGTAATCTATACCAGTCCTGGCCCTAAAGCTGGCAAGGCTTCAAAGCCGTTTGGTATGATCAGGTGGCGCACGCCAGTAACTTGTACCGCACGCCAGTCATGACTGTATGGTGAAACCGGTGTGGGGATCACCGATCATCCTTATTTTGTCTTATTTACATTGATCACCGATGCATGCTAAAACAAGTTCTGACTTTACGTATTGTAGAAGCTGTTTAAGCATTGTACTTAGTTTTTCCTTTCTGTTTCTTTGGAATGCCTCTGGGTCTGGTCATGTTCCAGAGCCCGGATGGTGCAAAGCCAAGCATTGGATGAATGGGACCAACTGGCGCACGGTACCATATACCTGCGTGCGCGAGTCCCCCTTGGCCGATGGGGCCCTTGCATGGCAACTAGGCTCCGGCCTCTATTTTCCTCCCCTCATTGTTTAAGGGATTTTCTGTCTATTTGGTGGCTTTTAAGCCCTTTACATTGTCTGTAATAGCTTAGTAATCCATATTTAACTGCGTGGTTTGTCCTGGGTGTGCACTGGTCCTTTCCAGAGCCCAGAGGGTTGAGAACAGAAGCTGTGGTCTTAGGCTCACCGGCGCACGCCAATTGTGGGGTGGCGCACGCAGATCATGGCTACATGCAGTGGCTTAGCCAGTGCAAGCAGGCTTGCTTCTGTTGCACAGTCAGTGTGTGCTAGTTTGTCTAAAACGTCCACACAAGCTTGTTCTCAATCTATTATATTTGCTTAGATCAAACATCATCATCCATAAACATTTTGTTACATCTTTTGTATATAAATGCAACTTGTTTACAGGTTTTAATCCCTATTAACTGTTCCCCGCCCTAATTGGTTAAAAGAATGATCAAATAAAGAGAGAAATGCAAATGTTTTACAAAACGCCCGAGTAGAGACCGGTCTCGGATTGGGCGAGTGGGGGTGCCATAAAACCCTTCCTTTCTCGAATCTTGCTCCCGAACCTCAAGATCGAAGGTGACGACGGCCCAGTCTACAAAAGCCTTTTTCAAAATCAAACGGACGTGGTCCAAACGTTTTCAAAAGAACGGTTTCTTGGGTACTAACCGCAAAACCCGAGTGGCGACTCTCTGATCTGCGAAGCACTTCGCCGCGCTTTCCGCAAGATAAGGGCGCACCCGGAATTTCATGCACTAAAACACGGGATTTTTGGGGCGTGTGCCCACAGTGGCGACTCTGCTGGGGACATTACATTAATCAACATTTGGAAATTAATACATGAATGAACAATTTTCAAAAGTCTGTCAAAACAGTACGCTCCGCGCTGGAATGGTAACGTAACAGGATTCTACATCCGACCACTCCGCACTGGGGCTTTGCTATTGTTCACTTATGTAGTTTTCTCCAAGTGTCGATTAATGAAGTGAGCCAAGCTTCAAAAGGTGTTTTTCAAAAAGCATTTGCGTTTCTCTCTCTCGATCATTCTTTCGGCACGCGTTCATTTGCATCGGTGTTCTATCAGCACCGGGACAGTTTTCTGGAGCCCGGGGTCCTCGAATGCCCAACAACCTTGGACGATGATGAGACGTATTACCGCTTGACCATTGCTCTGCTGCACGCATTGCGATGGGAGGTATAAAACATCTCTAGCCCGAGGAACCCCTCTAAGCCAAAACCGGCCTCGCCATGCGTACAAAGCAATAGAACCTTCCAAACTAAGACAGGAACCCACATGGTAGGATTACTTGCATCTAACCCCATAAACTGCCTATGTGTTATCTGCTTTCCATATCGCATGCCCGTACATACATTCATACCGCTCTGCGTAGGAGCATGCTAGGCGGCTTTTGGGGTTGTCTCTCTTTCAAAACCCGTTTTATGCCTGCGCGCCGCCTGGACCGATGACGAGTCGTGCATCGTGATGGTGCACGTTATCAACTTTCCAAATTCCTTGGGTCAACGAGACTTTGGGAAATCGAGACTTTCTAAGCCCTTGCCTAAACCCGATCGAGGTTTCAAGCAAAAAACTAGGAACGACGGGAGACGTGACATGATGCACATACCACCCAGGTTAAAAGTGCTAAACACTTACACCATTCAAGGCTCCGGCACAGTGCTGCCTACGCCCCCTGGTTACGGTATCATGTCGTCGACACCGAGTTGTTCCATTCCAACATTGAAACTTCGAAAGCGGAATAGTCAAAGACTTAGGCTGTTTCGACATCTCTTAGTGTTAGACGATCCCTTCAAGGTACACTGTCGAAAAGAAATCCGAGGACCTGGGCAGCGTCCCGCTGTCATAAAACGGTTTTGTCTGTTAGTTGTAGAGTCTAGGAGGACACCAACGGCAACATGTACATTGCATCATTTCAAATAAAACTATTGCAGGGACACTTCCTGAGCCTTCGATTGCTTTACTGTCTAGCTTTGGGCGCCACACCGTCAAAGAAAGTACCAAAAAGAAGAGCCAAACCTGCTTGGGAGCATCTACCGGGGCTATTTCACCGCCATATCACCGTCCTCGATCATCAATCCAAAATGGCAGAGCTGGCTGAGCTGAAAAGGGCTGTACAAGAGATGAACCAGAAAATGGACAAGCAAATGGTTATGGTCCAGGGGCTATTTTGACCTTTTCACCTCCATCATGTCTAAACCGGATCCGGGGCTAGTCAAAGAACCTCTTCAGGCCTGTCACACTCCTGCGAGCGGAACTGAGTTGTGCTCAAAAGATATGTTCAAAGACCTAGTTGAGTGTCATGAAGCTAGAACCCGCCCGAAGACCGCTGGTTCCTTGTTCAAAGCCAGTGCCGAAAGGGAGGATATGCGCAACAAAGAAATCATCCCCAGTGCCGAAAGAGTGCATGCCCTTGACAGCACAATGCTATACAGCGGCGGAGTGAGTAAAAGTTCTGCCAACCCTCAATCCAGTCGCCGGAACCCACCAAGGGTCTTCTCGTGCTTCTCTGCACCTTTGTCCTCGGTTTATGAGAAGCTCTTTGAAGCTGGCATCCTCAGGCCACTCCGTCCGACTCCTCCACCTCGAGCACTCCCGGCGTCTCACAATCCAAATGCCTATTGTACTTTCCATCAAAGGCCTGGCCATTCCACCAATGCTTGCTACCGCCTCCGACATGCCATTCAGAATCTCATCGATAATGGCACTATTCCACCCCCACTCCCATCAAAACCCGACGATATTTCCAGCTCCTTGCTCCAACTCAAGTCTGACACTCTGGTTGGTCAGATATCTATCACCTCCACTCAAATCAACCCCATCTCCACTCAAATCAACCCGAGCTCCACCATACTCAACCCAACCCTCTGCATTATCCCAGAAACTCAACCCAAACCAACTATGTTTATCCCTTCTGAATCCGAGGCCGTAAGTTGTGGAATAGAAGACGGGGCTGAAAGCGGGAAAGCACTGGTTGAGGACCGGATCGATCTAGCAAATGAGTGGACTGACAATTTGGGGATCCTTGTTCATGGGAGCACCGAGTAGGTTTGGTCAAAGAAGCTGAGGAAGCTGAAGTGCTGTTGCTTGGGCCTGACATCCTCTAGATCCCACCTCTCTGTGAGGAAGCAAAGGGTAGCAATAAAAGTTGCATTTTCAAATCGCGTCTAGCTTGCATTGCACACTTTTGAGTCCGAGTCTGACACAGTATCTGTCAAGTCGTCTTAGTCTAGCTCTGAGTCGGAGTTCGTGCCTCTTGGCCCTCCATGTCGTAGCTTCTATTCTCAAATTCGAGTCTTTTGCTGTGCTTGGCAACCCCGTGGGGCTTTCGTTATAATATGCACTATCTTGCTTATAAGTAATTTGCTGGTTTTTGAATAAACTGTGTCGACCCTGACGACGAAGGGATAGATTTCGATTGGGTCATCCCCAAGGAAATGTGTTCCCTCGCCGAAAGGGAAGACGAAAGGCATGCTCGGCCTATTAAAAGAAGAAGTAGTTTCAATAAACTTGAAAGATAAGATAGACCCCCGGATGGTTCAAAATTGGCTCAACGCTATCCCCCAAAAGGTAGACCCCCGGATGGTTCAAAATTGGCTCAACGCTGTCCCCAAAGGAGCATCGTGCCCGATCAGACAGGGTCAAAGAATTCATCAACGTTTTGGCATGGTCTCACAAAGACGCACCTGGCGTTGATCATGAGATAAGGAAACATCAAATCCCCTGCCACCGGATGCCAAGATAGAAAGCGGAAGCTCAGAAGGCTCCAGGCCTCGTACCATGTTCAAGACAGCGTTAGCAGCATTCCATCAAGCACACATTAAAAAGGCGCAAAAGTGGCCTGGAGCGAGTCATTTTTAACTTATGCAGTCAGGAACCTGCATTATCAAAAGCCATCTTTTCTGGGGCTGCGGCCAAAGATCATCGATCTCGCGACAACAAATTCAACACTCTAGTCAACTTGGATCAATTCAAGAACTACTTTTCCCTGAGAGAAGCTCATTGGGCCGAAAACCACAAGGGTGGGCGGTGCCAAGCAAAAGTTAGAGCAGCCTGCTAGACCGAAAACCTAAGGAGGCGGTCTAGGCAAAAATAAATAGGTCAAAAGTCGAAAGCTCGCTAGGGCCGGAAACCTGAGAAGGCGGCACTAGGCAAAAGTTAGAGCGTAAAAGGAGAGGTAAAACACACGAGTGAACCTTGGCCTGAACTACGTTTTGACCTGATTCCCCAAATGTGGGATACGTAGGCAGTCTCTCTTTTAGACTCGGTCATATTCTATCAATTGGATCCATGGATTGGCGTTTTGGTACACATCAAGGGTCGAGAAGGGTCAAGAACAGAACAAGCTTCATCAGAAACAGAAGGGGGAACCCTTTGTCTTTCAATCTTATTTCAAACTACTACTTCAATTTCAAAGCTGAGCTAAAGCCTTAAAAAAAAAAGAAAAAGAAAAAGAGAAGCATCAAAAACAGAACGAAATGCTTACGAGGCCCCAATGGGCTCACAGTTTATTCTAAGTCCAGCAAAGTCTAGTTTAAGCAGCGGCGGCAGCTTTTCAGTCACGCCCGCTAGTTTGAGACTCACGCATGTTTGCTCAAAGTGACACGCGTTGGTCTTAAACCTGCGCGCGCTTCTTCAATTCTTGCTGCAGGCAGCAGTCGGCAGCCATCACGCCTAACAACGATTTTGAACCCACCCCCGGTGGGAATTTCAAGTTAAAATCAAGGTTTCGGTACCTCGAAATTGGTTTTAAGGGCTCTTGCCAAGTTTTCTATGCCGTGCAGGTCATATGTGCCTAATGTGACAGTGCGGGGGTGTCGGTTTCAGTCCGGGCCTATATGAGTCTTCCATTTGCGTATTTTGTCCATCTTTGCGACATTTTTCTAGTTTTTCGGTCTACTGCTCATTCCGAGGCTTTCTCCTCTGTTTCATTTATTTGCACATGTCTTTGTACATATTTGACTGTGTGTGTGTCGATTTCACCTATCTAGGGATATTTCGGATTTTGGCCTGTTAATGCCCAAAATTTCATTATTGCCCAAGTGTCGGAGAGTCTGCATTGTATCCTAGGACTCTTCTTCCCCATTCTTCCGAGCTAGGCAGTCTATACGTGTGCGTATGTCTGTGTGTCAACTCGATTCGCTCGTCAAATGCAAGTTGGATATTAGCAATTGGTTTATACTCTACCTCCAATGAACCAAGAATGATGCAACTTTTACAACGCCACTACGGCGTCCATGGTCCAAGCAAGCGGCAAATCGTCAAGAACAGAGGGATACATTGGCCCAGCGCAAAATCAAATCAAAGCAGCAAACCTCTAACCCGCTCAAAAGTTATCTACTTGGGCACGCAGGCCCGCACCTCAAATCAAAGCAGCAAACCTCTAACCCACTCGAAAGTTACCTACTGGACCTGCAGGCCCGCAACTCAAATCAAAGCAGTAAAGCGAAAGGGTGGCTCAGTGGTAGCCCTCGATCGTCAAAATTGTCCTGGTCGTCGTTTGTGTCGTCCCGTTCTCTAGAAGCCGCCCTAGTCTGCCCTTGCATTTTCAATTTGTACATATGTGTTTAGCATATATTATCGTTGCATATTGTATATCAAATGTCAAAAGCAGAGATCGCTTCAAATCAAAGCAAGCCAAACCAGCAGTGAGGCATTTTCTACGGTCAATGTTGTGGCATTGGCAAGTCAAATCAAACCAGCGTTGAGGCATTTTCTATCAATGTTGTGGCATTGGCAAGTCAAATCAAACCAGCGTTGAGGCATTTCTATCATCGGTGTTGTGGCATTGGCAAATCAAATCAAATCGGCATTGAGGCCCATTCCCGGCAGGTAGCCCATGTTGCCATGATCCATGCTTCCATCCCGGTTCGCTATTTCCCCAAGCGAAGCCCGTCCAAAATCATCAACGGCGATCTATCCGTCCTATTCTCGATCAATCGACGATCTATCCGTCCAATTCAAAATCAACGACGACCTATCCGTCCAATTCCAATCATCGACGATCTATCCGTCCAATTCCAATCAACGACGATCCATCCGTCCAATTCCAATCAACGACGATCTATCCGTCCTATTTCAAATCAACTACGATCTATCCGACAATTTTCAATCAACGACGATCTATCCGTCCAATTCCAATCAACGACGATCTATCCGTCCAATTCCAAATCAACGACGATCTATCCGTCCAATTCCAATCAACGACGATCTATCCGTCCAATTCCAATCAACGACGATCTATCCGTCCAATTCCAATCAACGACGATCTATCCGTCCAATTTCAAATCAACGACGATCCATCCGTCCTATTTCAAATCAACGACGATCTATCCGTCCCAATTCTAAATCAGCGACGATCCATCCGTCCCATTTTCAAATCAACGACGATCCATCCGTCCGGAGTCAAATCAACGACGGTCTGTCCGCCGATTCAACAAGTAACGCATCTTCCAGCAGTCTTACTTCAAATCAACGATCTATCCGTCCAACTTCCAATTCAAACCGTTAGCGTATCTTCCGGTCTTATTGCTCTGTCTCGGATGGTCCATGATAAGGAGATTGGCTCTGATTCCCAACGGATGGAATTTAACCTACCTGACGCGACCTACCCGTGATTTGTTGGAACTATCCGTGCCATGGTTAGCTTTATCCTCAACAACAGCCAGTCCTGTTCAAATTCAACGATGATCAGCCATGTCATCACCGACGATCAGCCATATCGTCCATCTCAACGATGATCAGCCATGTCATCACCGACGATCAGCCATGTCGTCCATCTCAACGATGACCAGCCATGTCATCACCGACGATCAGCCATGTCGTCCATCTCAACGATGACCAGCCATGTCATCACCGACGATCAGCCATGTCGTCCACCTCAACGATGATCAGCCATGTCATCACCGACGATCAGCCATATCGTCCATCTCAACGATGATCAGCCATGTCATCACCGACGATCAGCCATATCGTCCTCTCAACGATGATCAGCCATGTCATCACCGACGATCAGCCATGTCGTCCTCTCAACGATGATCAGTCATGTCATCACCACCGACCAACGGCGATCAGAATATTGCCCGCGTTCACCACCGATCAACGGCGATCAGAATATTGCCCGCGTTCACCACCGACCAACGGCGATCAGAATATTGCCCGCGTTCACCCCCGACCAACGGCGATCAGAATATTGCCCGCGTTCACCCCGACCAACGGCGATCAGAATATTGCCCGCGTTCACCCCGACCAACGGCGATCGAATATTGCCCGCGTTCACCACCGACCAACGGCGATCGTAATATTGCCCGCGTTCACCCCGACCAACGGCGATCGAGATATTGCCCGCGTTCACCCCGACCAACGGCGATCGAAATATTGCCCGCGTTCACCCCGACCAACGGCGATCGAGATATTGCCCGCGTTCACCACCGACCAACGGCGATCGAGATATTGCCCGCGTTCACCCCCGACCAACGGCGATCGAATATTGCCCGCGTTCACCCGACCAACGGCGATCGAGAATATTGCCCGCGTTCACCCCGACCAACGGCGATCGGAATATTGCCCGCGTTCACCCCGCCCCACCGAGATCAGAATCTGGCCCGCGTTCACCCCGACCAACGGCGATCAGAATAGTGCCCGCGTTCACCCCGACCAACGGCGATCAGAATATTGCCCGCGTTCACCCCGACCAACGGCGATCAGAATATTGCCCGCGTTCACCACCGACCAACGGCGATCAGAATATTGCCCGCGTTCACCCCCGACCAACGGCGATCGAGATATTGCCCGCGTTCACCCCGACCAACGGCGATCGAATATTGCCCGCGTTCACCCCGACCAACGGCGATCGAGAATATTGCCCGCGTTCACCACCGACCAACGGCGATCGAATATTGCCCGCGTTCACCCCGACCAACGGCGATCGAAATATTGCCCGCGTTCACCCCGACCAACGGCGATCGAGAATATTGCCCGCGTTCACCCCGATCAACGGCGATCGAATATTGCCCGCGTTCACCCTCTCAACGGCGATCAGAGGATATCGTCCGATCGATCCACGACGACGGTCCGCCGTCCAATCAATCTACAACACCGTTCGCCTATCCTAGTCCACATTGGTCTACAAGTAACACATCTTCCAGCAGCCTTATTGCTCTGCCTCGGATGGTCCATGATAAGGAGATTGGCTCTGATTCCCAACAGATGGAATTTAACCTACCCGACGCGACCTACCCGTGATTGTTGGGATTCTTTGTGCCAAAGATAGTTCGATCCCCAGTAACAGCCCGTCCTGTCCAAATCAACGACGGTCTGTGCGTCCAACCTTCAAATCAACGATGCGGTCGTCCGTCCAACCTCAAATCAACGGCGGTCTGTCTGTCCAACCTCAAATCAACGGCGGTCTGTCCGTCCCATCCAACATCAATCAACGACGGTCTGTCCGCCCAACCTTCAAATCAACGACGGTCCGTCCCCAACTCTAAAATCAACGACGGTCTGTACATCCAAAATCAAATCAATGACGGTCATCGTCCGACTCAACCGTTGGCTTATGCCAAAGAAGGTTTGATCCCTAGTGGCATTGATCCATCCACAACTAACTATTCCCCAGGAGAGTCCACCTCACCATTCAATGATGGTCCACCCATCCCTATTTTCCAACAGAGTTCAAACTCTTTTCCCAACAATCTTCAGATGGTCCGCCCGTCTTCAATCTCTCAATGGATGGTACATTTAAATACATGTCCGCATTTTTCTATTTCTTCTGGATAGCCTTGAGAGGGTGTCTAGAAACCTTTGACGTTACTTGTACCAAAACAATGGTGCTCCAAGTGCCGTCAAAGGGGGGCTACTGTAGACACCCTATTTTGGACTTTCCAGAATAGTTTATTTACGGTCTTTGATTCCCCAATGATGATTAAGGTCGAGAACATACCGAGTTGTTTGATGAGTTTGAGCTTTGAGCGTCCCGAACCTCGTCCAAACCCATTGTCGAACCCTCAAGCCAGAACCAAATGGCCTCAACAAAACCCTGCTGGAGTACGCTGGTGGTGGACTAGCGTGCGCAGGAACCACTGACACGTGTCAGTCACTACCACTCTATGGCGCACGCCACTCAACAAGTGGCGCACGCCAGTCAGCACCAGTCAAATCAACCTTTTCAGCCAGCTGGGCGGGAGCCTCTGCAGCCGCCTGACGTCAGCTGGCAGCCCCCCTGATCATTACTCCGGCCAGAACTGTTCCTTTCCCTTCCATCAAGCCAAGTCCCATGCATTTAATGCATGGGAGCTTCCTCCAATACTTGATCATCCAAACAGCCCCTAAAGGCCAAACTGATCTCAGCCCCTTTTGCCTATATATACTCCCCTCTCTCACTCTTGCAAAGGGTTACCAAGTTCAAAAGGGTTAGCACCATTAAAGAGTTCAAGCCCCTTTGTCCTCTTCTTCATCATTCTCCTTTGCTTCCTTTCTCTTCCATAGAAAGAGCAAGCAAGGGAACATACTCTCCACAGAGTCCTCAAACCTCACTACATCCACCCTCCATCCATCTTCTTTCAAGCTCAAAGTTCAAACCATCCATCAAACTCTCAAGCAAAGGTATAACATCTTTTGCTCCTGTTGTGGGCTGGCAGGGTCAAGGCCGGTAATCTATACCAGTCCTAAAGCCGGCAAGGCTTCAAAGCCGTTTGGTATGATCAGTGGCGCACGCCGATTGTAACGCCAGTCATGGCTGTATGGCAAAGTGGGGATCACCGATCATCCTTATTTTGTCTTATTTACATTCTGATCACCTCTGATGCATGCTAAAACAAGTTTACTACTTTCTGTATTTTAGAACTGTTTAAGCATTGTACTTAGTTTTTCCTTTCTGTTTCTTTGGAATGCCTCGGGGTCTTGGTCATGTTCAGAGCCGGATGGTGCAAAGCCAAGCACCGGAGCGAGTCAAGCGGCGTACGGTACCATATACTGCGTGCGCGGATCCGCCCCTTGGCGGTGGCTGGCCCTTGCATGGCAACTAGGCTCCGGCCTCTGTTTCTCCTCCCCTCACCTGTTTAAGGGGTTTTCTGCCTATTTGGTGGCTTTTAAGCCCTTTACATTGTCTGTAATAGCTTAGTAATCCATATTTAACTGCGTGGTTTGTACTGGGTGTGCACTGGTCCTTTCCAGAGCCCAGAGGGTCGAGAACAGAAGCTGTGGTCTTAGGCTCACCGGCGCACGCCAATTGTGGGGTGGCGCACGCAGATCATGGCTACATGCAGTGGCTTAGCCAGTGCAAGCAGGCTTGCTTCTGTGTGCACTACTGCACAAACAGCGTGCACTAGCTTGTCTAAAACAACCACAGAAGCTTGTTCTCAATCTATTATATTTGCTTAGATCAAACATCATCATCCATAAACATTTTGTTACATCTTTTGTATATAAATGCAACTTGTTTACAGTTTTAATCCCTATTAACTGTTCCCCCGCCCTAACTGGTTAAAAGAATGATCAAATAAAGAGAGAAATGCAAATGTTTTACAAAACGCCTGAGTAGAGACCGGTCTCCGGACGGGGCGAGGGGGGTGCCATAAAACCCTTCCCTTCTCGTAATCTGGTTCCCGAACCTCAAGATCGAAGGTGACGACGGCCTAGTCTACAAAAGCCTTTTTCAAAATCAAACGGACGTGGTCCAAACATTTTCAAAAGAACGGTTTCTTGGGTACTAACCGCAAAACCCGAGTGGCGACTCTCTGATCTGCGAAGCACTTCGCCGCGCTTTCCGCAGGATAAGGGCGCACCCAGGATTTCATGCATTAAAACACGGGATTTTTGGGGCGTGTGCCCACAAGTTGCGCATCCATCCCAGCGAGGGATTGCCTAAACTGAGCGTCCATAGTAGCCATGTTCTGCCTAATCTCTTCTACCCCGTTTCCTTGGTCAGCCATGGGTAGTAGACTATCAAGTAACGGAGGCTCCTGTATGGCTGGGTTTAGTGAAACTGCTAATGATGACTGGCCTTCCTGCTCTACGTGGACCTCAACCAGTTGGGTTTCTTCCAGGGTATCTACGCGAACCAGTCTTCGAGACGGACGAAACCAATTGGGTAAAGCCTCTTCTTTTTGCAGGTGTCCAATGTTTCTGAACTTGGAGCAAAGCAAAAGGGAACAACTCAAAATCCACCCCGAGCGTCTATTCTACCTTTTACGCACCTTCTAGGTCCCTACCATGACTTGAGTTTCACTTGGGGCATTCATACAGAAGATTTCTGACGATCCGGGTAGGTGCTGTCAGGCAGGTTAAATTCCAATCGTTTTCGGAACCAGAGCCAATCTCCTTATCTTGACCATCCGAGACAAAGCAATGTGAACGTCAGAATCCAAATACGCATACTTCCAAGGTTATTCCCATGTCAAGGGAGCCGTTTGGGCACGGCAAACACCGGAGGTATCGCAACCTCCATGGACTTATAGTCTCCTAGACTGGCCGAAAAGTCCTAAAGAATTCTAAGGGAGCCTAATCCTCTAGCTTGCAAGATGCAATGATGCGTGAATGATATGTATGTACAAAGAAATACACATAAACAGGGTATATCACATAAGTCCTAGCCATGGGTTCTTGTCTTAGTTGGGAAAGTACTATGGTTATGTACAAGTGCAAAGGCCGGTTTTGGTTTGAGAGGGGTTCCCCGGACTAGAGCCAAGATGTACTACCCCATGTCGAGTGTATTGCAAGACAATGGTCGAACAGCACGATGGCCCATCATAGTCGAGGGTTGCTAGGCATTTCGGGAGAGCTTGTCAGCGGTAAACCGGGCAAGATAGCCGAAACACACTAGCGAGGCTTGTGCGGTGCAAAGTGTAAAAGAAAGTTAAGTTCCTCAAATTGCATTAAGTCCCCCAAGTAAAATGCCTTTCAAGTTTGGCCCTCTTGATTATTCAACACTTCTTTATGTATTATTTTTTTTTTAAAAAAAAGAGGTTTTGAATAAAAGTCCCCAGCAGAGTCGCCACTGTGGGCTCCCGCGCCCGAAGCGGTTCGATTTGTGACAGAGTCGCCACCCGGATTTTTGAGATGGATGATCCGAGAAACCGAGGGGTTTGTTGTTTGAAGGAAAAAGGCTTTTAGATCTAGCGAAACTGTTTGAGATTTTGGATCCGGGAGCCAGGTTACGAACGGGGAAGGTTTTGTTGAAAAGCACCCCGCTCGCCCGGTGAAAACCGGTCTCTACTAAGCATTTTAAATGGGGGATTAATACAACTCGGAAAACCTTGAAAGACACATAAAGGGAAAGGGGAACAAGATAGATCATCTCACGTTGCCGTGCTAGTGGTGCTTGCTGTACAGAGATGATAAAGATGACATGGCGATGATATAAACAGGGAAAAATGTGGAAATAAACTGTCTGAAACACGATCCTCCGTCAGACGGCATATTGGCTTGTAGCGCGCGGCTTAACAATATGCCGTGCGTGGTTCTGATCTCGATACCAAACTTTTATAGTTTTGCAAAGCTTCGCACGGTGTACCATTACATCGCACGGTTTTATTTTAAAGCTACAGACAACTCACAGCTGTCAGATCATCTCAGATCTACACCATTCTTTCAAACCATGAAGGGAAAACCATTTTTGACACGTTTGCTTGTTTTGGAAAGATCTATGGAGTTTTAAAACATGGCTTGTAGAAATGGTCTCATTCTGAGACAGCTTTTGGTATACAGAAAGGACCCAACAACGGACGATCACGATCCCGACAGTCTGAACAAATAAACAGTGTTCTTTTGAAATGCCGTACGCGTTGGTCTGCTACGCCGTGCGACACTCTAAAGAGCCGCACGGTTTAGCAAACCTTCGTACAGGGCTCTGGTTTTGTTTTGTAAAAGAGGTTTTGGGTCAGATCTTAACCAAAATGGGTCAAGCCTGAGAACAGAAAGGTCCCCTCAGGGCCTGGACAGAGCCTAGCCCAAGGAAACTTGGTTTTTACCTTGGATCCGGAGCTTGAATGAGCTTTGATGAAGGAGGATGGACGTCGGGCGGTGAAGAAAGAAAGTAGAAGCGTGGGTATGTGTAATAGATGGATATATTGGGTAGTTGGGACCTCAAAGTTAGTAAGGGACTAACTTCAATGGTGAGGAGAAAAATGGAGTAAAAGGCCTAGAGAATGTCTTTTAAGAACAACATTCTCAAGGCTTGGAAATGGGAAAGTGGGTGTGAAAGCAAGAAAAGAGAGAAAGGGTATAATGGTGATCAAGGGCCCTTTTCCCTTGAGTGGAGGGGTGTATTTATAGGCAAGAGCCTTGGATTTTGAATTTCAAAAGTTGGAGGTATTTTCTGGGCGGGCCAGAAGTGTCCTTTCGGCTGAGCCGTATTGCAGCTGTGGCTCAAATAGGCGTGGTCGACAGCTTTCTGAGCCAGTCAGAACTTTATCCAAAATGCCGTGCGGTTAACGTCATGACTGCGTACGGCGTATTAAATTTCGATACGCCGTGCGGTGTAGATGTGTCGCGCACGGTACTTTAGGTTCGGTCCAAGGCTTTTTGGGTTTTCTCTGGGCTTTTGAGTTTTTGGGCTTTTTTGGGCTGATGGTTGGTTTGGGCTGCGGATGCTGGGGGAACACTTCATTCAAGCTCGAAAAGGCTTTGTTTCCTTTATTTCATCATCGGGGAGATCAAAGACCCTTCGAGGTCCGGATTGGGGTGTCTACACCTGTCGAACAAAACCTACCGCAACCTGGCTCTGATACCAGTTGTTATGGATTTTACGCAATCCTACAACGCCCCTACGGATCTTGGAACAATGGATCACAGAATAAAACAAACAAATACGTGCGTAATGAAAAACTGGAAAGAAAACGAGACACAAGATATACGTGGAAAAACCTCAACGTGAGGAAAAAACCACGGGAGCCACACCAGTCCACTATGAAATCAATCCAAGAGTACAAGTCTTCTCACAATCTCTCTGAGATGTGTTTTCTCTCGCCTCTCTCTTTTTCATGCTCAGAAAAAGTGATTACAATGACCTTACACACGCAGCCGCGCACAAAACCCTAAATACACTTTAAGACCCGAAGGCTCTCGGTAGCGCTACTAGCATTTCGCTATAGCGCTAGACCACGCGGTAGCGCTACACCAAAAATGGTGTAGCGCTAGGAAACCCATTGATCAAAAATCCCATTTGCTGAATTTGTCTTCACCCCAACACAGAAAGTCTACGCCCACCGCTCAACATTCACCGCTCTTTATTTCACCGTCCAAAAATATTTTGGACAGTCTGGGTTAAAATCCGGACATGTGATTGCCGAGACGAACGGTGAGATGTTGAGTAATGTATACTGAGCAGTGGGGATGGTCTTGCTATTGAAATCTAGTTCAGTTTAGTTGCTGTTGTGGGCTCACTAAGGGCCCGCAATAGCAGTTTAAACTGTTCATCTCATAGCATGTGCGGAGAAGTTCATTCTCTTTAGCAATTAGCTTAGTCGGGCATCGATAACTATATGAACTATACACAATTGAGTAACAAAAATGGAATGGTGTAAATATTGAGAAATCGGTCAAACAAAGAACGAAGAGCAATCAAGCAAGAAAACAAAGAACGTAAGACTTAGATATTTTTACGTGGTTCACTGTTTAGTTGAGTACATTCACAGTTTCACAGTTTATTTGCAAACTTTGAATTCACAAAACCCAAGAGTAACCATTACAATCATTTTTCTTTATTTGTTTTGTGTACTTAAAGAATGATGCTCAATTTGCAAAGGGTAGTGATTTTGTCACATCATTTTTTGATAATACCACACCCTGCAAGTGTATTTTTTGGTGCAAAAAGACACTTGCAGAATATGACATTATCAAAAAAGGGTGTGGCAAAATCATTTCCCTTGGCAAATGATCAGTAAGACCGAATAAGAAAGTTATATCTTGATATTTGAAGAATGTTTACTCCTTATGTTCCGTATTTGAGAGAGAGAGAGAGAGAGAATGTTAACGAGAACCTTGAAAATCTGTACCATGTATATTTCAAAATTCGGGATATTTTGCAGCTTTTAATTCAACAAACCCTAATAGGATCCCCTCCCCTGTTTTGTACAGCACTTGTCAATAAATTCATGACCTCAGTGTACTCTCATCAGTTGATATCATCCATCCCAGACGCTCCTTTTTCATTTCCCTTCACTACAACAAAAATTACATTTTACAGCGTTCGAAAAATGCTATTGAATGTCATAGATAGCGTTTTAGCGAACGCTGTATTAGCCGATGCTGTTAAAAAGTCAAGACTTTTAATAGCGTTTTTTGAACGCTGTCTTAGATAAACTTTTAATAGCGTTTTTTAAACGCTGTCTTAGATAAACTTTTAATAGCGTTTTTTGAACGCTGTCTTAGATAAACTTTTAATAGCGTTTTTTAAATGCTGTCTTAGATAAGCTTTTAATAGCATTTTTTGCATGCTAATTTTGAGATTCTTACAATATCGTGTTTGTCATTGCACCACCCATTTAATATTGTTTTTTATTACATTCAACACCAATTATAAAACAATTATTAGGAAAACACGAATATAATCTAAAACTTCAATGTTGCCAATGTAATTAACCAAATTCATTCAATCGGGCAAGTATTCATTACATCAGCTTTCGAAACAACTTGAAAACACAAATTACATGGAATGGTTGCAAGAATTACAATGGATTCATATGTACCCAAGTGTCCAATGTTACCAAAGGCAGCCATAAACAAGCTAACCAACATATTACTTGAAAATTTTCTATGTTGCAGGCTTGTTGAAATTGATGCAATCTTCGAGCAATTTAGTCTCTCTTTCCTCCCAAAGCCAAGCACGTGGAATTGATGCAATCTTCTTGATTCCCTGTGGTACAAAATTTGGATCAATAGATGGGTATAGAATAAGCTCATGATTCGCGAAAGTATTCATACTATAAAAGCACAAGCATTATTAAATAAGTGGATCACTACCTATCCTCTATTTCAACCTTTTTTGTAGCAAGATATTGGTTTAACACATAACTCCTCTCACCCTATTAATTTGTATCTCAACCGAACCAAACCAATACCCTATTAATTTGGTCTATCTTTAGTTGCATGATTCTAAAACAGTAAACAAAATATCTAGTTATGGAAGAGGGCTCCCCGTTTTTGCACATGGTTACCAATACACTTAGTTTTACTTGCTAATAGGAAGTATATAAGAAACTGTGACAATGAACTAAAACAATGTAGATACTACCATCTCACTTCTCAGCAGTGCATATACCTCACGGCTTAGAGTATGCCGATCTGCTTCTTTCTCATTCCTTGAAACCACTAGTCTTGAAAATAAAGGAGGAACGAACCTTTGGGTGAAAGACAGAATGAACTCAAGATTGAAACCCTAGCACAGCAGCAATCGATCCTGAGCGAGCAGAAAAACCAGAAGAATAGTCGATCATTAGGGTGTGAAGGTTATTGAAAACTAGAGGAGAGGAACAAACCACTAAAAAGGAAGTTAAAAGATTAGCTCCAAGATAGAGCATTACATACCTCAACAACGGAGACATTAACATTCAAGTTAAGCTGCAAACTAGACTTCAGTATTGCTGCTCTTCCTGGGCAAAGTTAAAAGATGGCAACTATGTTGGGTAAGTAAAATAAAAAACACACACACATAGAAGTTCAGTTTGCACAACAAAAGCATATGTTATACTACCTAAAAAAACTGCTCATAACTTGCATATAAGCTGCCAAAGGAAATTAGAACATTACAGTATATTATTCATGCGATCCATGTGGTTGCACGTGCTATCCATGTGGTTGCCCAAACCGGTCGCCGAAGATTTAGGAAAAACCTATAAGACGGAGGGAAAAACAAAACTAGGTTAAAACATGAAAAGAAAGAGTTAATGTTAAGTGATGTTGGGACATAGAGCAAGGAGCAGCTTTGAATCTTTGATAGAGTTCCCGGGAACACATTTCAGATCATACCAATGCCACTGATTGAGTTTCCATTTTTTTCTCTAGACTCGAATGTAATTGGAACTAAAATGAGAAACATGCCCACTTAGATCTAACAGGTTGAAGCAATTGCAGAAACAGATGCATCAGGGATCTCTGATCCAAGCACTAGAGAAAGCATTCACAACCCTTTGAACGTTGAAGAAATAGCACGACTCTCAAACAAGTAAAACACTTACGGTGCTCTTGCACTTATAGGCAACGCCTACCAAAGAACAAAAGCAAGCATCAATTGCATAACCAAAGCATTTAACAAACTTCAAAGTTGAAGCGGTAAGAGCAAGCACAGCATCATGAGAAAGTCGAACTGATGCAATGTGTATATTTGGTAGCCGTGGACAGCTCCTACCCAGACCATCCACCATGGCAGTAAGATCAATCAGTGCTGTCATTTTCTTGACGTGAAAAATCCAGTGAAATCTCCTTCAATTTGGGACAGTTGAAAACCTACAAATCAGGACAATGGATGGGATTGTTAAAAATAATGCCTTGTGTCTTTATTGCAATGCTTTATGTTTTTGTTAGTTTTGTAATTGGTTGAAGTGTGGTGTCCATTGTGTAAAGTGTGTCCATTATGTAAAGAGCTTTGCTCTAGTATTTAAGATGAAAAGTGTGAGATTGCAGAAAAGAGAGTGAGCTGCCCATTTGCTCCAAAAACGTGAGATCCAGAGCAGCCCCATTTGCCTTTGTTTTCTTTTCCCCTGCTTTCCAGAGAAAGCCTTCTCTCCTCCCCTGTTTCTGCCGACAGCTTAGACAGTCCATTTACTTGTTCTTTTCGATTTATTCTCCACTAAAATGCAACAATAGCTTGGGGAATTCCAACAGGGATTAGTTAATCTAGTGCACCACATGATAGGAGTGCAGGCATATCAAAAGCACAACCATAAAAACACCATGACGGGCATAATAGAACTAACCATCTTAGAAAGACAGTGAATTTATGAGATAATTCAAAATGTGTCGAAACCATATTACAACTTTCAATAACAAGTAAAGTAATATATATGTCCATTCCATAAACAGGGATTACTTGGATATAAGTATTAAAGTGATTACCAAAAACCACTAGGAGTCTAGGATACAACTCGATCATAGCATTTTTTTTTAAAACGCTGTTAAATTATGCTATGAAAACTCATGTTTGTTGTAGTGTGAGAGTATGCTGGAGGATTTCTAATCGAGTATGGGATTCCATATAGAACTTCTCAAATGATAAGAAAGTAAACACACACTGAACTGCTTCTCGTAAATCATACCAGTCACCACAAAAGAAGAATCAAACTACTGGTTTTCATTGGAGACTTTCACTCCAATACTTAGCAAGAAGCGGTAGCCATTTTTCGCTCAACAAACAAATTAGACCAGCCAGGGAGTGTCTCAACCAAACTGTGGAATTAGAAATGTGTATAACTCGATTTCGCTTCCACAAGTTAACGAATCAAGCTTCACTTGCCCTTATTCCTTGGTCAAAAGAAAAAAGGAAAAAAAAGACGAGAAAAGAACAAAGAAGAAAAAAGACAGGGAGCCATCCAAAAAATTGTTGGGCAGAAATAAACTTACTTTATAGATTCTCTACCAAAATGAAGAACTTTAACAACGAACCACTCGTCTTTCTCAGAATCATCTGTCACCCTAGCTGCTACCTGAAAAATACCGTAGATGTTAGAAACACAATGCAATGGCATCCAGGAAAATAAGTTACATTGAGACAGCCAGAACCCGGCTTGGCGATGATTAAATGCCGTTGAATGTTAAGCCTATTATTTTTCCCTTTCAACAGGATGATAAGAAGTAATTAAGAACTATTAGTCATATTGTTCATGCATAATAAAAGAAAACCCAGTAGGGAAAAATTGGAAGTCAGACCTCATGGGTGTATCTTTTGAGCAACACGTATGACCCTTCGAACAACGAGATATGCAATCTTGAAGGTTGTTCAATGTACGTGGTTGGAAGCCTCTCTCGTACACCACTTGCCGCCATGCACTAAAAGCAAAAGACAACATCAGAAATCAAAGAAAGCTGGCTTTAGAGAAGCAAAATATATGAATAAATAATGAAGATTTTACTAAGTTAATCTACCTTCACATAAGGATAGTCCAATCCAGAAACTCAAACCCTCGGCATTATCCATGGGGAACATATTGTGAAGTTTCTCCAAAAGACTAGTGAAACTCATTAATCTATAGTTGTCTAAAAAAGTATTTTCTATTACCTATTTAAATGCATCCAATCTTTGTCCACTATGTTAACACCAAGCTTGTTTCCTGATATCATACAATCATACATGTAATATATTGAACCAAGGCTAAGTTTAGGGCCCGCAACAAAACCACAACAGTAATATACTGATCTCAGGCTACAGACATGATGAGTTACATATCGAACAAAACCGCAGCAATATGAATTGTTAGAGTCGTTGAGAATGGCCAAAGGGAACTAAAATGACAGACTTGAGAATATTCGTTCATTTTCCTCTGACTCGTTGCAAAAGTTGAAAGAATAAGGAATGATAAATCCTAGAGGCAAAGGTCATCACCTGATTAAAATTGAAAATATATGGAAAACAAATAGGAATAAGTAGCCACAGATTCAAAGTAGGTCACATGCTTAAACTGATCAAAGAAAAATCACTTTAGGGACACTAGACATATCACTGGTTCAAACACATTGAGCATGCAGTTTAGCTAAATATGCTATCAAGGACATAATCACTTTCCTTATCAAGTAATGGAACCATAACCACTAAAGTCGTCAACGAACAACCCTAGCCCCCAAAATTCTTTATAGAGCTCTAGTTTATAAATAGCATCGATATCATTGAGGGAATAGTAGACCACCAGAATCTAAACAAGTCCAACCCATATGCTCAATCTAACACATTCAATGAAGAGAACAAAATACACTACCAACTCCGAATAGGGATTTTTGAGACAAAGAGCAAGTAGTTTGGAATGAATCAACACAAAAGCCCTAAAATCCAGAATCACAAACGCCCAAAATCACATTGAACAAAAAAACCCTAATTTCTACTCCGTAATAAACAATGTAGAATCACAAACTCCCAAAATCCAACCCTAAAATTGCTTAACCGTACATATATATGTCAGTCAAATAGTAAAGATAATCGTTTTTGAAGTGGCTGGGTTTGCGCATGTTTGAATGTTTCTCACTCTACAACCGGATTTGTGGCTGGATTGGCTTAATCGTACATGATCGAAAGCTTCTCACTCTAATTTCGAAGTGGCTGAGTTTGTGCGATGGTTCAATCTGCTGGTGGATGGGAGTTCGATGGTGGGAGATCAGAGAGAGAGAGAGAGAGAGGAGCAAACCCTTTTAGATCAGATTATTATTGAAAAAATAGTGGACAAGGACCAAACCTTTGGGTGGAACACAGAACGAAGTGGGTAGAAAACAGCGATGCCCCTTCTCTCCGAGAAAATGGTGTAGATTTTCCGGCGACTGCAGCGTGGAGGGAGGAGGCGGTACTGGTTGTGACGCCGAAAGGGATCGTCTTCGTGAGGTTGTTCGAGGATGAGATTGATAAGCTCAGGGCACCATTTTCTTCCCAAATCGATTGGAATTTCAGAGAGGGAGAGAGTTAGGGTTTGAAATTGAAACGAGGAAGAGAGAGAAGAGTTTTCCCACAAAGTGATTTTGGCGTCTTTTATTTCCCCCCAAGTGATTGAACGCTGTAATCTAGTAAAATGAAACGCTATTAGAAACTTCCGCTTCCTACAGTAATGTGAACGCTATTTTAACCTCAAAATACAGCTCTATTATAGCATTTAAAAAAAACGCTATAAGTTTTTGCTATTAAAACTCAAATTTGTTGTAGTGCTTTGAAACAATTTCCAGGGCTCTCCTTTTCCTTTTCCTTTTCCTTTTCCTTTTCCTTCTCCTTCTCCCTCTTACTCTTATTTGTTTTCTTTTGCACTCTTATACACACAGAGAGAGAGAGAGAGAGAGAGAGAGATGGGACATCACACATGCTGCAACAAACAAAAGGTAAAGAGAGGGCTATGGTCACCAGAGGAGGATGAGAAACTAATCAACTACATATCCACCTATGGCCATGGATGCTGGAGCTCAGTCCCTAGACTTGCTGGTTAATTTACTCTCTCTCTCTCTCTCTCTGGAATTTTAAAATGTCAAGTCTTGTATGTTTTGTTTTGTTCTGCAACTAGTTATTTTCAGTCTCTTTAATCAGCAATTGTTTTGAAAAGTACCACGTACGTAAATGCATGCAATTCCGACCATACGCTTTGTTATGTTATTAATTTTGGGCCAATAATCTTGCGATCGTACGTAGGTCTGCAAAGATGTGGGAAGAGCTGCATATTAAGATGGATAAATTATCTAAGGCCGGACTTAAAACGTGGGAGCTTCTCTTCCCAAGAAGCCGCTCTCATCATCGAACTCCATAGCATTCTTGGCAACAGGCAAGTTAATTTCCTTATTGAAATACAATTCTTATCCATACAATTCTTGGCTGAGATAGTTTTATGAGTCCTGTTTGGATCATGATGTTTACAATTCTTGGCTGAGATAGTTTTTTGAGTCCTGTTTGGATCATGATGTTTTCTTGTTTGGGGCTTATTTGGAAGAGTACATTTACCGGAAAAAAAAAAAAAAAAAACTTACAAGCTCAGCTTGATTAGTTGTAAGAAATATTAAGAAAAATAAGAAAACTAGTACTTGCCCGTGCCTACGGCACTACCCATTGTGATTGGAATTGATTTGTACCCTTCCGCTAGATTCGAACCATGAGTAAAAGCTAGAGAAGGGCGAGGGGGTCTCGATTGTGGAGAGCTTGAAAGGCAGGTTAGTGTCAACCATGAGCGTGCAAAAGCTAGAGAGGGGCAAGGGGGTCTCAATTGTGGAGAGCTTGAAAGGCGGGTCAGTGTCGTCGTGAGTGGTGGAGGACGGTGAAGGAGAAAAGGGCGCATGAGAAGAAGAGAGATGGTTTGGGTGAGGTAGTGTTTGTGTGGGATCAGAGAGAAAGAAGGAAAACTCTTCTGCAGTAGGGTTTTGAATTTGAAAGTTGGTGTAATTTTGATCGGTGGCAATTCTGTAATTAAACGAAAGAGGCTGGACAATTTAATGAAAGGAAAATTTCACCTCAACCATTGGATCATCAATTTCAACAATTGCAACTTGTCCCCACACCATTGTGTTTTATAATAGAGATATAGTAAGTTTTGGTTTCGGATGAAACTAAACTCGAATTCGATTTCAACATCGGTCCTACCATTTTAGAAAAAGACGAATTCTATATATCAAATGAAAAATCTGAGCACTTGAACAAGATATATATATACACATCATGTAGAATAATATTTCTAGCGATTATCAAGTTTTCTTTGTATTAAAAAATTTCGACCAATATTCCTACCTTAAATTGTAGATCTTATATTTCTTGTTCATCAACATATTTATGCAAAAGAACATCGTTCCCCTCACTACAACAAAAAAGACTTTTCCCGGCACTTTATTCTCGGCATTTAACACAAACCCCGTTTATAGTCCATGTGCCGGAGCCGACCACGCGGACAAATAAAATCTGGGGGATAGTTTTCCCCTTTTTATTTTACTTTTCCAAAGGTAACATGAAACTACGTAGTTTCATTGGTCTTAACCCTAAAGCCAAAAGGTTTTCCCCTTTCGTGTTCTCATTTGTCACGCCGCTACTGCGTACCAAGAAAGACCGAGCTCGTCTTCTCTACTGCTGTCGCCGTCCGATCTCTCTCTCCTGGTAAGTTTCTCTCTTCTGCTCTTCGTCCTCCTCTTTCTCCCTCTGCTTTTGATGTTTTTCTTCGATCGGCGACTCCCCATACTTTCGAAAGTTGGACGACTCCTCCCAAACTTTCGAAAGTTGGACGGCGACTCCCAACTTCTGCTTTTCTATTCCGTTTTTCAGTTCTTTTCTCCGATCTTAGGTTGATGGATAAAGGAGGTGTTAATTTAGTGATTTTTTTTTAATATTGGGTAAAACCGTACTGATTTAGGGTTTACCTCTCTCTCTCTCTCTCATTTAGGGCTACCCCTTGCTGCTAGTCTCTCTCTGCTCATTTATCTTTCTCTCCCGATGCCTCTAGATCTCTGATTTTTCTCCATCGGGTTGGGGTTTTGTTAGTCAGTGTGAGATTTTGGTTAGGGCAGTCGATTCAGGGAGGGAGGGTGTCGTGGCCCGTGGGGAAGGAGGGTTTGGTTGTAGGAACTAGTAAAGCCCTTTGTTGATTTTGTTAATTCCTTGCATAAATAGTTCTTTTTGTGTGGAAATCTAACTCCATGGTATCAATTTCACTGGTCACTGTGGAGATACGAAATAGAAATTTAACTTTAGGCACTGGTTTATGTTCATTCTGTAAACACAAGGCGTCTTTCATACCATGTCCCTAGAGTTAAAATGCTAGCTTTCGGGATTAGTTTTAGTATGATTCATATGTAGTTCAGGGTTCTTTAGAATATCGGCAAAATTACAAAAATTCCAAATTTGTAAGTTGAATTGGTGATATATGTTTAGGGTGATGTGTTTGTGTGTTATCATTTCATAATTTTCTAGGATAGCTTGAGTAATTGTTTATCTGTGAGACTGTAATTTTTTTTATCACTCACCCCTACAATGACTCAGAGGTTCTATACTGGAATGAATCAAGGTAGTTGATGTTGAAATGATTATGCCTTTTTACCTATCATGAAAAAAAGCAACCACAAAAATGAATTAAAAAGTCGGCTTATCCGGGCATTCACTAAGTAACCAGACCTCCAGTCTAATTCAAGCTGGAGTGTTCGCGTCAAAAGGTGGATAAACCTTGTAAAGGTATGACGCTTGGGCCACTTGCCTAGTAATCGGACCTCCGGCCTTGTTCAACCAAGAGTGTGAAACTATCTATAAATCACGGGATCCTAATTTAGTGTAATTTCAATAGAAGGTAAGTCTGAAACAAAGATGCTTGTTATGAAAGCTTGGTTTGCTTCCTTGTACTTATTTTTATTATTTTGGTGTAATATATATCAGGAGGAATATGATACTCATGATCCTAAGGGCCATTGCTCGCTGGTACTGCCTTTCTTGATGAAGAGTGCAAAAGTTATTGAGTTAGTTGCTGCACATGATATTTTCTTTGCCCTTGCACATTCTGGTGTTTGTGCAGCTTTTAGTAGAGGTAGTAGCACGTCATTTCTTGATGGGATTTTCTGCGATGTTTGAAGTTTATCTCATGAGACTGGGACTGTTTTGTAACATGAGTTTTGCTGACATTCTGAATGCAGAGTCAAACAAGAGGATATGTTTTTTGAATGTTAGCCCTGACGAAGTCATTCGAAGCTTGTTTTACATCACAGTTTCAGTTTATGCCTCAGATAATTTCAGCTCTTTGAAATGTAGATCCACGAGGATTGAGTGCGTTGAACTTTTCTCTGTTACTGTTGCTGATCTCCTTTCCAGTAGAATATTTTTCGGCATATTATCTTATTGCTTCCTTACTCTTAGTATTTTCCGTTTAATTCCTTAGGTATATACAAAGGGGGAAACCAGATGCCGGTTTCCTCTTTTTGTTTCCAAATATTTGAAATGGCCTGGTTTTGTTGAATTTGACGATGTTAATGGGAAGGTTCTTACTTACTCAGCACAAGATAGGTAACTATTCTGCCTTTGTAATGTTTCAGTTAGTGCTTAGTTATTGCATAGTCGATTGTGTATTCTAACATCATCTGCTGACTGTTGCTGTTTCTTTCAGCATATACAAGGTGTTTGACTTAAAAAACTATACGTTGTTGTACTCTATATCGGATAAACATGTACAAGAAATCAAAATCAGGTTGTTGATTTTCAATAGAGCTCAAAGCCATGTTCCTTTGAAGATACTATCAATAGAAGATGGCACAGTTCTCAAAGACTTCAATCACTTCATCGTAATAAGGTGGACTTCATACAACAATTCAATGAAAAGCTTCTTGTTAAGCAAGAGAATGAGAATCTCTAGATTCTTGATGTATGGTCAGATTTACTATTTTTACATCTTGTTTACAGCATTAACTCTCTTTATGTGCGTGATTGTGACTGCCTATTCTTTTTCATAGGTGCGCAATGCTGAACTTAAAGAAGTAAGCAGAACAGAGTTCATGACTCCATCTGCATTTATCTTTCTCTATGAGAACCAGTTGTTCCTGACATTCAGAAATCGAACTGTTGCTGTTTGGAACTTTTGTGGGGAGCTTGTTACTTCATTTGAGGATCACCTATTGTGGCATCCAGATTGCAATGCTAACAACATCTACATAACAAGTGATCCTAATATAGTGAACTGCTTTAGTGGTTGGAGGTGAGTACCTATTGCAATGCCCTATTTCATAGTTTCATTTTTTGTTGCATCCACATAATTTATTCTCCAGTTTTCAACTAATATTGCTTCTTTATTTGCAGATGCTTGAGAAAAAGATGATCGGGAGAATGTGTTTGATAAAGGCGCACGGGACGGGGCACTGTTTATTTTGGGGACTTAGTGTTTATTTTCTTTGACTTATTTGTCTTTTTTTCTCGATTGTATTTTATTGAGTATGATTACATATGAACATGAATTTGGATTGCAAAAGTATGAATTATTGTTTCTTTTTGCTAGTATATATGGATTCTAAAGTTTTGTTGTTTGGATATCAAGCAGCATTCTTGCAGATTTTTTTTTTTAAAAATAAAAAATAAATTCCCGGCGTTTTTGTAAACCCCGGGAAAAAAGTCACGACCTTCGACTTTTCCCGGCGTTTTCGTAAACGCCGGTAAATCTCTGCCGGAATCGGAAGAAGTCGCTGGCCTTGGACTTTTTCCGGGGTTTTTGTAAACGCCGGGAATAGTAATAAAAGCGCCGGCAAACATTACCGGCGTTTGATAAACGCTGGGAACTATTCCCGACCTCGGCAGTCGCGGCGTTCACTAAAAACGCCGGGGAAAACGCCGGGAAGACTTTTGCCGGCATTTTTTTCACTTTTGCCGGCGTTTATAAAACGCTGGGAAAGCCAAGATTTCTTGTAGTGCCTTATGCAGATGGGCTCAAATAGCTAAGTATTTACCGGGAAGAACAGATAACGAGGTGAAGAACTTTTGGAATTCAAACATAAAGAAGAAGCTCATCTCTCATCACAATCACCATGTTCATGGCCTCTCCGATCATCATCATCATCGAGCAGCCACCAAATTTCCTTATCACCCAAACCCAAATGTCCCTTTTGAATGTTTCCTCACACTCAATCCAAACCCTAATTTCATCCCCAACCCATTCACATCAGTCATAGCACAAGGTCTTGATGGTCCCAGTTTCCTTCCCCTAGACCCTCTTTCATATGATCACTCCTCATTGTCATTGGACTATAACCACCCTCCACAAATTGATCAGCAAAATTTTCTCAGACAAGAGGAGTGCATGATCAGCTACACCGCCGCTCCATGTTATAAAGTTACAAACCCGAAGAAGACAGTACTACCGCCGTACGATGATCCGGCTGGACTTGTGGGGCCTTCCATGCCAAAACTCAGTGAGATGATCGGCTGTGCTATGCCATCCTCATCAACTGTTTCACATGACCCTACTGCTGCAACAAGTGATCTTGGTACATTTTTGCCATGTGATTTTAATTCACTTGATCCCCATGTGCCTACCAATCAAATGGAAATCATTGATGCTATCATGTCATCATTGCCATTAACGTGCAACAGCCAATTTGTGACAAACCCTAATTTCTCTACAAGCTGGGATCCCTAGACTGGACGGTATGTGTTGGTATTTTGGGCTCTTCGATATGGGTTGTCATTTATTACAACTCATTTATTTCTGAAGGAGTAGGCTCGCAGACATAGACGTCCGAACATAGATCATATCACATGCATATATACATGTGTGAAACCTTTCGATGCACGTGATGAATGCTGCACGATGCACGTGAAATCCACATGTCTGGGACGGTTGCAGACATATCGGTGTCTAGATTAATGTCCAAAGCATTTTTCCTTCAAAATTGGTCATGCCAACTTCCTATTCTGTCACATTTGTAAAATTCTGTGGGGATTGAAAAACATTAAAATGTTGGTAGTTAGTTGTCCTACTTTTGAATGTTTCCATTCTTGAATGCCTTGTCACCTTAATTAAATACTTGTGTCTCGCTAGTGTTTCTCCTTTAAAGTTCTCTCTCTCTCTCTCTCTCTCTCTCTCTCTCTCTCTCTCTCTCTCTCTCTCTCTCTCTCTGTGCATATCAGTATGCTTGTGTCATTGATCAGATGGGGACGTTGTCATGCATTTTAGCTCCCAATTACGTTGAAGAGGTGTCAATTAAGTCAAAGGGATCTCATCATCTTAATTTGCGTATTTTCATACCTATGTTACAGCTTCAGCATAACAAACAAGATGGAACGGTGGAACGGAGAACGGCAAATGATCCAAATTCAAAACGTTGAGCAACAATCACTCAACACCCCTTTGTGAACATGTTTTTACTGACTGCTTCTGATCAATTCCCCAAATTAGGTAAAGAGAAGATGCGTGCGTGTGCACACTTGCCGAACACGTCACCTTCGTAAGGGTGGGTCCAGGCTCGGCCCTGACATTTTCGGAGCCCTAGGTGTTGTTTGAAAATGGGGCCTCTCATTTTTTCTAAATTAATTATTTGTTCGCCAAGGAAAACAAGACAAGCTTGTTGTTTAGTGGCTAGCGTTTGAACTCTCTCTTTAAAATCATGTGTCGCGAGTTTGAACCTCAAAAGCATCTATTTATAACCATTTTTGGACGAGTTCCAAAACTGTTAAGGCGTTAAAAAATGAGCTGGTGACACTTACCACTGTGATACAGTAACGTAGTTGAAAAGTTTTCCACATGCATAATATTTAGGAGCCCAATTATTGGACCCTAGGCGGTCGCCTAGTGGGCCTATGCCTAGGGACGGCCCTGGGTGGGTCTCACGACATGCAAATTGCGTTGCGAGACGAACCTCCCTCTATTACCTTCATAAGGGTGGGTCTCACAACGTGCGGCCAACGTTGCGATACAGCCCGTAATGAGAGGGTATCTGAATTTGTGTCGACCGGTAAATATGCACGTAGAAGTGGTGGATTGAATCAAATAGTGGCCTAAATTTTTAATATGCCTATTTTATTTGGTGGTTCAACATCCAAATCCTTAACAAGAGGATTTTTTTTTAACACTTCCTATCAGTATAAAGCGAAAATTTAATGGCATGGTTAAGCCACCTCTGAAATTCACAATCTCCGTAATGTAATTTGATTAACAAATTGATTTGCTTTGTGTCATTTGTCGTTACTTGAGGTGAAAACTGTGTATCATTTGTAGTTCTAGTACTATTGTATAAAGTCAATGGCAGAAGACAGAAGTTACCGTTTCTCTGAATCATACCCTTTTTTTTATATTTCGGACCAGCTTGTGCGCAGCTCAACTACTTGGGTCACAAAGAGAGACCCTTTTGTTCTAAATTTTTTTTCCTTTTTTTTTGTTTTGGTACATTTGAAGAAACATTGTAATAGAACAAATCGCCCTCGAAGCGTGCTAAGATAACAACTTTTAGGCTATAGAAAAAGGGAATTGATTTTGCCACTCCCCTTTTTGTTAATGTCACTCCCCGTTTCTCACAAAACAAATCATCCTATATAGACACAAAGGAGAGTGGCATTAACAAAAAGGAACCATTCAATGTTCACATGCACTGGACTATTTAAGAAATCTATAAATAGCTCCAGGGCTAAGAGAATTTATGCTATGGGTATAGATATTGCAACAGTCACAGAACCACATTCCGGAATTGACAAATGAGTTCCAAAAACAATCATTAGCAGACTAGCATCAACAATTTGGGTTAATAAACTGCAGCAGACATGCATATGAATAACCGAAAGAGGATAATTTGACAAAGAGAATTCAAGTAGCTTCACAAGAGAGGGCTCTGATGCTCTGTCAAACATAGCTCTATTAAATGATCTTCAGGCACTCAAGCAACCACCAGAAAGAAGCAAAGGTTCCTCCTAGTTGCCCACCCTTAAAAAGTATGCTAGAACTTGATTTCACTGAAACATGACAGAGTCAAAATAACAAGCTGCTATGCTGTGATTCTAAACCGTCCCTTTGCGATTCTTCGAGCAATGACCCGCCGCCCACCCTTGGTTGATTTGCTGGAAAAAGTTTAGGATTTGGATTAATAGTAGAACTGATATATATGCACACGGATGAAATCTCCATTAACTACTGAAATAACCAACTTCACATAAATAGAAGACAAATCTCTGGACAACCGTTAAAAATTTAAACAAAAGCCATGCTCTTCAAATCCAAGATTTATTATTTTCTTCTTTTGACAAGCAATCCAAGATTTGTTTGCACAATACTAAGGTTGGTTTCTACACAATCATGTTACTGCACCACCACTAAACAAAAGAAAGGCGACCAGAACTCAAAGGCATGTAAGCAAGATACAAAGATGAACATACATGTGTTCATGAGCATAAACACGGTATTTTCTTTTCTTTTTTCTCTATGTGTGTGTGTGTAAGAGAGAGAGGGAGAAAGAGATGTACCGAACCAAGAACCCGTGTACCCTCTCCCTCCTAAGGGTACTAGGTTGGTATGTTCTTTTAGGGAATAAGAGCATTGGCTCACCAGATGAAGACCCATCCCCTGAAGAAGCAAGAAAATAAACAGTAAATAGGAATTACAGTAGTGCATAAAATAACTTTGTTGAGCAAGTATAACCTACCGAAATGGTGAAAGCTAACAATCCATCTAACAATAATGCAATACTTGCTAGCTCAATTATGAGAGACGTTGAAAAGAAAACATCCCTTGTAGATGGACTTCTTTTTTCATTGCTAAGTGGTAGTGGTGGTATAGTTAGATTTTGTGTACTCTGCTACTGCCTACTGCTAATCAGCAACTTATATTAACGTGGGAACTGCCCTGCAGCCAACAAATCTTGCCTTTGAAAATTGGACTACTCTCCTCAGACCAACGTGAAACAGAACATTTGGGAAGAAGTTTTGAATACTAGGACCATCCCTATAAATATGTGAAACAAGACATCATTGACATGACTCCCCAAGCCAACACCATGAAGTAGTGTAATTATTGCATTTGAAGATTAGTCAAACGCATCATCAGCATAATCATCAAACTACATTCAAAACAGCAGAAGCCTTTACCCGGCACTCAGGTAGTCATGCTCCAAAGCTGGAAAAAATGAGCCAAAAATAAAACTTTTCGGCAACTATAACATTGAATCGATTCCCTACCCAGCCAAAAAGACGTTTTGAAAGTAAATGCAAGGTTTTTAAGTATGACAACACTGACTATAAATTATAATAGATAACTTCCTCATTAGAAGTAAACCTTTTAAGCTTGACATGACCTGTAATAGACTTTCTCCTCATCAGAAGTAAAGCTTTTTTGAAACATTCTTGACCTTTTCCTCCCTATACAAGAATTGTTGAAGAACTAAAGAAAATGCCACCAGAGGCAAATCTGATGACAGGTGAACACCCACTACTCACAAAATATGAAAGACATAATCTTAAGGCATAATAGAGAAGCTAATTAGATCATTTACGAAAAAGAATTGGTCAGGAATACTCCCAATGTCCACACAGCAAGCAACCAAGTTTTGTTGGCCCACCAGGCGCCAGCAAATAATAGCTTATGGTCGGATTGATATCCCAATTATATACTAGTTCTACATTTATCTTACTTTCTATCACTTCTTCGTACTCAGCCAGAGAAAAAATTGAAAGGAAAGCGATTCTTCAAGAATCCAGACTTTGGAGTAGCAACGTAAATTTATTTGATAGAATCCGCTCCACATGATTTGGGAAGTCCTAATCCTAGAAGAGGTTCCTTCCAAGAACTAAGCATATAATTGCCCCTGCACCTCGTTCTTGCCCTGAATCTGCAGAATCATCTTCTTCACAAGTGTGTACTTGGTCGTACATTACACAGTATCTAGTGGAGAAGTACAATGATTTGTAGCTTTTGTATTAATAGATAGTCATAGAACAGTATGAAGCAATATTTTGCAGAGCTGTGCCTATGTTTCACCACTATACAATTGATCAACCAAATAGAATGAGCACTGAAAACCAAACATCAAACTTAAAGAACTCACTAAGTAGCAATTGAAAATTCCTGAACCCTACATTACAGTAACATTGATCACTGCATCCCATGACACAATAGCATACGCCCACGACACAACAACACACCTCAGTGTAGTAATACAGTCAAACTAACACAACCATTTTAGCATTGAGAAAAAGCAACCACGTATAATGCACCCAATATTAAGAATTGCAGTGAATCAAGCCAGTTGCACATTCAAGTGCTAAACCTACAACATAACAAGAACCCCTAACGAAGAAGGCAGACATGGCAATTCGACGGGATTCTTCGTTCCTTGCTCGATCTCTCCTCTGAATATCGTTCTTCTTTCGGGTAATTGCTCTTGTTTTCCTCCTTTGCTTTTAATCTTTGTGATTTCTGAATTCTATGGCGGGTACGGGCACATTTGGGCGTAACTCTACGTGTGTTGGTAATGTTGAGATTGACCTAATTCCTGCTTCTAATCTGCAATCTGCTGGGCTTGGTCTGAGTTTAGTAAATTCCCCTGATGGTTCGATTGATAATGTTGGCAATCCTAGGATTTTCCCGCTTCCAAACCCTATCCTTAATGGCAATCGGCTTGATTTTTTGGAGCAGATTACTGTCCCCGTTACTGATTCTTTGACCCCTTGTGCTTCAGTTCCCCTCCCTGCGAGTCAGGTTGGGGTGGTGTATTGTGGAGATAATCACCCGAAGACTGGTACTTCATGGAGTTCTGTGGTGGCTAATACTGTGTCTGCAATTGATGGTGGTGTTGGTTCTAAATCTGTTCCTAGTCCTAATAGGATGAAACTTGAATATATTCCTCCCTCGATTGTTAATGATAGAATTGTGGTATCCCCCTCTGTGGAAGTTGAGGAATTGGGGCATCCTAAGTGGCAAAGATGTATTGTCGGCCACTTTTTGGATAAGAAGTTGGCCTTTACTGCAGTTCAACATATAGCTATGAAAATTTGGGCTAAGTTTGGCATTCGGGAGGTACTTTCAAATGATAAGGGGTTTTTCTTCTTCATGTTTGAGGGGGAAAAGTTCAGACAATTGCTGGAATCAGGGCCATGGCATTTTTGGGGTAAACTTCTTATCCTTAAGCTTTGGCATCCCCATCTTAAACTAGAGAAGGAACAGCTTTCGCAAATACCCCTTTGGGTCCGTTTCTTTAACGTACCTTTGGAAATGTGGACTGGGCCTGGTCTTAGCCATATTGCTAGTTCGGTTGGACGTCCTTTGTATGCTGATCATTTGACTGAGTCTGGTCGAAGGCTGAGTTTTACTAAGATCTGCGTGGAAGTTGATTGCTCCTCTCCCCTCCCGGATTCTTTTGATCTAAAGTATGCTAATGGTGATGTGGAGGTGATTCGCATTCAATACCCTTGGAAACCTCAGGTGTGTTCTTTATGTCAAGTATTTGGACATGGGGATGCTAACTGTCATTTGAAAGTTAAGGAGATGGCAAAGGAAACTAAGAAGGCTACTGGTACTAATGGTAAGAATGGAGTGGTGGATACCAATACATGGCAAGTGGTTGGTTCCTTGCGAAAAGACGCTGTTCCTGGTGTGGAACTCCGGTCTCCTGTTTCTCTTCAGGCAGCCATTGCCTCTACTAGTGATACTGGTGCTGTTATGCCTGCCTCTATTTCTACTAGGAATGAAAGTGGTAAAGATGTTTCAACCTCTCCAACTAAGAATGCTGTGTTGGTTAGTGCTGAGATTGGCAAGCAACCTGTTTTTATGTCCTCAGGGGATAAGGTAATCTCTGTGCCTAGCAAATTTGCTATTTTGGATGCCGTTGGGCTCAATATGGAAATTGGTTCAGTTCCTAAGGCTACTGCTCTACCTGTTGCTACTGGTGATGGATTACCAGATGAGGTAACTGTTGAGTGTGCTATGTTGGATATGGAACTTGTGTTGGATTTCACTGTTGTCCCTCAATCTCCGGCCACTCGAATTCCTCCGGATGGAAAGAAGGGGGGTGGTAAGGGAGGTGGTAATGTTCCTGCCAAAGGTGGTGGTGGGAAGGGGGGAAGGAAGAACAAACGTAAAAGTTCAGGATAGCTAGTTGGAATATAAGGGGCATTAACAACCCCTTAAAACAAAAAGAGGTTAGATCCCTTATTGATTCTCAGCGTTTGAGTCTCTGTGGTGTTTTGGAAGCTAAGGCAAGGAAGGATAATCTTCCTACCATTTGCAACAGAAGTTTTCCTTTTTCTTGGTGTTTTTTGGATAACTCTGGTAATCAAGAGGTTGCTCGGATTATTCTTGGTTGGGACCCTAGTCGTCTGCATGTCTCTTTGATTTTCAGTTCTACTCAATTGCTCTGTGCCCAAGTTACTTGTCTATGTACTCAGAGGATGTTTTATGCTTCAGTTGTTTATGGAGCTAATTCTGTAGCTGATAGGAGAATTCTCTGGTCTACCACGAGATCTCTGTATTCTGCTATTGGTGATTCCCCTTGGATCCAGATGGGAGACTTTAATGTTGCTCTGAGAAGCTCTGAAAGAGTAGGGGTGTTTGATAGTGCTGCTGCTTCTGAATTTTGTCAATGCCTTTTTGATACAAATATGGAAGAGTTGGTTACCAAGGGATGCTGGTTCACTTGGTCTAATCAGAGAGGTGGTGGTGGTGCTAATATGAGTAGGATAGATAGGGTGGTGGTCAATGGTGGTTGGCTGGATTTGTTCCCTGAATCGGAAGCTATAGCTCATGTTCCAGGTATTTCTGATCACTGCTCCTTGTTGGTTACTGTTTTTGAGGAAGCAAGGTGTAGAAAGCCTTTTAGATTTTACAATTTCTGGATGAAGAATCATCAGTTTAAATCCTTGGTTATAAACTCTTGGGCCCAACCTCAGTCTGGGTCTGCAATGCTTAGTTTCTCTCTTAAACTCAAAAGATTGAAGCCTGTTTTAAAGAATCTAAATTCCCAATGTTTCTCGAATATTTCTGGAAGAGTGATAGAGGCTCGATCCAATATGGAATTACTTCAAGCTCAGTGTTTACTAAATCCAAGGGATGATAGCATTAGGGATTTGGAAAAGGATGCTGTCAGAACATACATGGAATTAAGTGCTGCAGAGGAATCATTTAAAAAACAAAAGTCGAGGGTGAATTGGTTGGCGCTTGGTGATAATAATACTAAGTTCTTTCATCATAAAGTTAGTTCTCATAGAGTAAGGAACAAGATTCTTAGCTTGGTTACTGCTGATGGAATTCGGTTGGATAAACCTGCGGACGTTCAACACGAGGTTATCGAATACTTTAAAGGTCTTTTGGGTACAAAATTCATGCAAAGACAGGATGCTAGAGCTTCTTTACAGCAGATTATTAGAAGGAAAGTTCCTACCCATATGAAAGAGGACCTAGTGAAGCCAATTCTGATTGATGAGATTCAGGCTGCCCTAAATTCTATTAAAGGTGATAAGGCTCCAGGACCGGATGGGTTTTGTTCAAGTTTTTTCCAGCAAAACTGGGATATAGTAGGGCAGGATCTGGTTGCAGCTGTGATGCTCTTCTTTGAGAAAGGGTATATTCTAAGGGAGTGGAACTCTACAGCCTTGACGTTGGTGCCTAAGATTCCAAATCCTTCTATGGCAAAAGATTACAGACCCATTGCTTGTTGCAATGTGGTGTACAAAGTCATAACAAAGATCATTGCTAACCGGATGCAACAGACTTTACCCTTGGTCATTAGTCAAACCCAATCTGCTTTCATTAAAGGGAGGAGTATTGTAGATAATGTCCTTCTTATGCATGAATATATTGATTAGGAATTATCATAGAGATACAGGGCCCCCTAGATGTGCCATAAAGATAGATATCATGAAAGCTTTCGATTCTGTAGATTGGGATTTTTTGTTAGACACCATGGTGGCTATGGGTTTTCCGCATATTTTTGTTGGTTGGATTAGGGCTTATGTTACTACTCCCATGTTTTCTGTGATGATGAATGGTGGGTTGGTGGGGTACTTTCCAGGAGCTAGAGGCCTAAGGCAGGGGGATCCCATCTCCCCCTACCTTTTCTTACTTATCATGGAAGCTTTTACCTCTCTGCTGCAGTTTAACATTGAGAATGGTAATTTTCGATTCCATCCGAGATGCCAAGAGTTAGGGATCTCCCATGCCATGTTTGCAGATGATCTAATTGTTTTTTGTGGTGCTCATGAAGAATCTCTGAGAATCATTATGAATACCCTCAAGGAGTTTCATAGCTATTCTGGTTTGCAACCTAATATGATGAAGAGTGCCTGTTACTTTTCTGGTGTGCCTACTGCTCTTAAGCTGTCTCTTATCGATCTAATGGGTATTTCGGAGGGTCATCTCCCTGTGAAGTATTTAGGGGTGCCTTTAATCAGCTCAAGGCTTACCTCTGCTGATTGTATTGTCCTTAAAGAAAGGATTTTGGCTCGAATTCAAAGTTGGTCTCAGAAATTTTTATCCTATGGGGGAAGGGCCCAATTGATTCAGTCTGTGCTTTGTAGTGTACAAACCTACTGGAGCTCTATCTTTATATTGCCTCAAAAAGTTATTAAGGAGATTGAGGGAGTGCTGGGGGCTTTCTTATGGTCTGGTCTTGACATGAAGCATACAGGTGCTAAAGTTAGTTGGATGCATCTATGTGTTCCAAAGAATGAAGGTGGGCTGGGGTTTAGTTCCCTTAAAGAATGGAATAAGGCTTCCAATATTAGGCACCTTTGGGCTTTGAGTTTTAAAGCTGATTCACTATGGGTAAAGTGGGTGCATATGTACATTCTGAAAGGGCATAGTCTCTGGGGAATTCCTATACCGAATGATGCATCATGGGTAATAAGGAAGCTTCTCAAATTAAGGGATATTTGCCAAGGTTGGATCAGGTATTGCATTGGGGATGGAGAAGATACATTTCTATGGACTGATAATTGGCACCCCCTTGGTGCATTGTACAAGCAGTTCGGTGATTCCATTGTTACAAATAGGGGCAGGGCTTTGAGGGCTAAAGTATCCTCCATTATTGTTCAAGGGAATTGGCGATGGCCAAGACAGAGGAGTCGAGTTATGATGGCGGTTATGCGTCACACTCCTGCAAATTTTCTACCTAATCCATTGTCTAAGGATAAAGTAATATGGACTCTTTCTCCAGATGGCTGTTACTCTGTCAAGACAGCATGGGAGGCATGCAGACATAGGTGTTCTTTTCAACACTGGCATTTGTTAGTATGGTTTAGCCAGAATGTGCCTCGATGGAGCTTTATACTTTGGCTTGCTATTTTGGAGCGCCTTTCCACCAAGGATAGAATAGCCAAATGGGGGATATCCATTAATCCAGTATGTGTGTTGTGTATGGCTTGTGAAGAGTCTCATGCCCATTTGTTTTTTGAATGCCAATTTTCTGCAATGATCTGGAGCCGTGTTTTGCGTAAAAATAACATTTCTAGAGGACCTCTTCCTTTGCATCAGGAGCTTATTTGGGCTAGTGCTCAAAGGAAAGGTAAAAGTTTTTGTAGCATTGTATACAAGTTATCTTTGGCAGCAACTTCTTACTTCTTGTGGGGGGAGCGTAACATGCGGATATTTCAGAACAAGAGCAGGGATGTAGATGGCCTAGCTGCAGCAATTCTTGATGCGATTAGAGCCAAGCTTTGTTCTTTCAATTCTGTAAAGTTTTCTTGCCTTAATAGACAAATTTGTGATGATTGGTTACTTAGTTCTAGAGTTTTTAGGATAAATAATGGCTGACTTGTTTAGCCTTGTTGTTCATTGTATTGTTGTTCAGGGATGCCCCGTTGTTTTTGTAGTTGCCGTGTTTTTTGGTGAAATGAAATTACTTACCAAAAAAAAAAGTGCTAAACCTACACGAGGACGGAATGAAACAGCAACACATAATAATCTGATGGCCCGATTTCTCGAGCCCTCCTACTGCACATCAACAACCAATTTGATTCTTACTGAGTCAAAGATGTGTATATACACGTTTGTATAAGAGGATGCACTTGGTCCTACGAATATATGAACACAACAGAGCAACTAACTCACTCCTAACAAATTTTTAGCCCATCTCACTGAATCGTAAGTCCTAACTGACTATCATCATGTTAACTGCTAACTAGCACTGCAAACGAGCCCAAATGAACTTTGAAGTGTGCGAGCTCGGCTGGACTAAAATTTGTCTAGCTTGAGCTTGAGTCGTGCCAAATAATCGAGCTTGAGCTTGACTCGTTTCATACAAAGGTATAGGCGCTCGGTTTGTTTGCCAAATGAGCCTTTGTAAACGAGCCGAGCCCTACAAAACAAGTCGAGCATTTTATAAACAAGCCGACTCTAGTTTGGCTCCTTCACTAAATGAGCTTAAAACTCGAACAGGAGCTCGACTCGTTTACTAACAAGCGTAACAACCCCAACATCAAGCAGCTCGCAAACAGCTTAGTAATCGTTTGCAGCCCTAAATTCATGTACATTCATACACTGGGATCTCAACAATGGTACACTTCAGCTCAGCAACTAACTCACTCCTACCAAATTTTAAGCCCGTCTCACAAACTACTAACTACTAACTCCTAATTGACTATCATGCGCCAAGCCAATCTTTGAAGTGTTTGAGCACAGCTTGTTCAAAATTGTCCTGTATCGGGTCAAGCCCAAATAATCGCTAATTCAAAATTGGTCTAAATCGAGTCAAGCCCAAATAATCGAGCTTGAGCTTGGCATCGTGGTGTTGGAGATAGAGCCGAGCCCTACAAACAAGTCGAGCTTTTATAAACGAGCCGAGTTACAACAAACTCGAGTTTGGTTAGTTTACTAAAACTCTCGAGCTCAAGCTCAACTCATTTACTAATGAGCCAGCCGAGCCTGAAGCTGCTCGTGAACATCTATCTCAGTAATCGTTTACAGCCCTAAATTCATGTACATACATACATACAATATATATATATATGTCGAGAGAGAGAGAGTACCATCAGAAGAATCGAAGAGAAAGGAGGCCACAAGGGTACAAAAATCCGTCGGAAGATATTCTTTTGAGGGTGTCGTCGTCGGTCTGGGGAAAACGGAGAGAGGTTTGGAATTTGGACAGAGAAGGTGGGGAGATCATCGGAGCGATTTCGAAGCAGCTCGATGCAATTAGATGGTTCGAGTTGCTCGTACTCTTTTGCTTCTGAAGCATTGGATTATTCAATATTGGCTGATCACAGAGCCTCCGGTCCTGACAACGCTTTTGGACGCCATTTTCTTGTACAGTTCCGTCACACATCCGTGTTTCTCTATACCCTAGAGAGAGAAGAAGAAGAAAGTGGACAAACGACTAGACTGGAGAAGGTGCAAATCTGAAAGCCCACTGGACTTCGGCCTGTTCTCTTATGTTTACTTAAGTTTAGTCCATTACTATTTTGAATCAGTTTGAAGTTTTTCTTTTTTTTGTTTTTTTGTCAACATTGTATACATCATATATACATCAGCGAGGGTGAGTGGCAGGGCCGGCTTATAGGATAGGCGAGAGAAGCGACCGCTTCCGGCCCCCGAATTTTGGTTCAAAATTGAGTCCCCACTATAAAGTAACTTATATATTAATATTAGAATATTTTCAAATAAAAACACAATTGTAACTTATTTTTTTCAAAAACTCTTGCAACCATATCTTTTTACATTTATATTGTCATAATTGTATCCTTTTAGCTTGAATTTTTTTGTTATTTTTATACTTTTTTCATTTTTTTAAGAAATTCATGAATATGTAAGGGGCTTAATATAGGAAATTCGCTTCAGGCCTCCAAAATATATGAGCCGGTCCTGGCTAGTGGGGGTGTTAGAATTAGCACGAAGGGAGTCCAGAGGCAACCCATAGCCCTAGCCCCCATAGCCTCGCCTCCCGTAGGACTCGAACCCTAGTTACCACTGAGGAGAGGGAGATAAGCAAGCAACTTCACTAGATGATGTAGGACAAGATTCTGAAAGATTTTATTCTTATTTTTATGATTCCAGAATTATAAAAATAAGAATACAAAATCTTATTTAGAATTAGAATTTTATTTTTTAAATTATATTATTAGAAAATCTTATTTGTGCCGCTTGTTTTTCATTTTTTTAATTTTCTTGTTTTGACATGATTTAGGATTTCTTCTAGGAAATTTTATTTCCTTTTCTTTTAGGATTTTATTAATCTTTTATTTTATTTTCTCCTTTATAATTTCTTGAATAGCAAGAAACTGTCTTACAATATTCCTACCTAAGATAAAATTTTTCTACTACTGTAGTATAAATAAGGGTCGTAACATATTCAATTATTCACTTTTTTCATTAATATAATAAAATCTCTGAGTTTATCTCTTTTCTTGTGGATTCAAGAACTGCTCGTGGTTACGAGTACCTATCATTCGTCTGAATTAGTACATAACTAATCTCTTCGTGAATTCCGCTGCGTCACTAGAAGTGGTTCTTCGGTTTGAAGTTTGTTTTTTTTGGTCACATGGTATACATCAGCGGGGGTTAGCGGGGTGTTAGTATGTTAGTTAACGGAGGGTTCAGAAGCTATCCATAGCTATGAAACCCAAACCTGCTCCCCGTGAAACTCGAACTCAAATCCACTAGAGAGAGAAATGAGACAACCAACTTGACAAGCTTGGTTTCTCCACCAGTTTGAAGTTGGCTGCCCTTCTCTCATGCATGAGATACATGAGAATCACGGTCAGCTTCTTCAACGTCCAGTGGCGGACCCAGGAATTCGACATAGTGGGGGCACCAATTTTCTTCGTAATGCCGTAATATATGAGTTACAGTTAAGCATGCACATTCACACCCAAATAATTTTAATTAGCATTCATGATAATGCAATAATTTTAAAGTATATATGTATTTTAATAAAAAGCTATTTGGGCAAACTTGCGCACTTCGATTATATGCGTTAAAACAAAATTATCACATGTTCATCAACTATTTTCCTATTACAAGTACAAGTTTCGGAGACCAAAAATGTACAAATACAACGTGCGGATTCATATTGAGTACTACACAAATGATTGGAGACGTTGGGGGTGGGATTTTGAAAAAAAAAGAGTTGGATTTTGAAAAAAAAGAGTTGGATATGATTCATATTGGTTGTGAAAGAGTTGGATTTTGAAAAAAACCAAAAACAAGTTAGGAATGTGGACCAGTAGGATTCGAACTCCCGCTAATCGTTTCCCATGGCCTGTCTCTTACCACTGAACCAAATTTTAACATCTTACATAAGAGAGCATATATAATATATATACATATAAAATCGGGAATTTTTTTTTTAAAAAAAAGGCGTGGGGGCACGTGACCCCACGTGCCCCAAGGTGGGTTCGCCCCTACGTCAAAAACTTTTTTTGATCACAACGTGGAAAACTCATGGTGGCTACAAATCAAAGATTGGCACGTCGGAAGACGTCTCTCTAACTTTCCTCTCTCAAAAAAAAACCCTACCCTGTTTATTTTGGATTTTGAGAGATGTTTTTAAGAGTAATAAGTGGAGAGAGGTAAACAGGGAAAATTTGTTGAAGACCATGCCCAGAAATTTTGAGATCCCCAGACAAACAAGGCCATTGAGAGCCATGTTCAAAAGGGTGTGGCCCTACAGTGTAATACTCAAATTACTGTGATACGGGCCACAAGTATAGTGAATCTGATCGATCCAAGTTTTAAAACATATTAGTAATATATATATATATATAACTTCGGCCTATTTCGGCCAAATAATTCAAATGGGTTATTTTTTGTTCTTATTTAATTTTTTCCTGCATTAGTTAATTTTACGTCGATTTTTTTGTGGATTATTGCTTTGTCATGACGAGAGAAATCTAAAAAGTAAAAAATTACGATCGAAACTCAAGTTTGGCACTTACAAATTTTTATCTGTAGGCCTGCACTCGAGCTCGGATTTGCTAAAACCTTAACAAATAAACCCAAACACGTTGCAAGTTGGCTTGATTCAGTTCGTTTCTAGCGTTTCTCATGTGAGGTTGTAATTTTGCGTCTGCCCTAGACCTGGTCTATACATTTCAATGATTTCATTATCACACTATGTTTCCTTTTTTGTTTTGAGAGATACTCCTCTCCATAATTATTTGACCAAAACAACTAAAGAGCTAGAATTCTGGAGTAATTAAATGAATGGACTTTCTCTAGCTTGAGGGGGTTGCCATGAAGAGAAGGAAAGCCGGCCAGGGAGGGAACTGGCCGCCGGGTCCATTTTGCAGTGTTATTTTTGGGACATATTTGTCTCGTTTCTTTTTCTCTGTTATAAACACACACCTTTATTTTCATGCGTGCTTTTTCTTGACTTAGGGAGCCTATGATATTGATCTGTCCAAAAATTTTAATGGCTGATTTTTCAAGGGATAATTTCTACAGTTAAAATCACGCGGAGCCTTCTTTATTTATTTGTCGCTAATACATTATTTTGGTTTCGACTTTTTTGATGTTACTATTGAAGGGATAATTTCTACAGTTAAAGTCAAGTTGTTTATTATTATACCTAGAATGGAGTTGTCGTTATCTGGAATGAGCTCGTAATGGAATAATTGAAGATGGATGATATGCCAGTACTATACATGGAATGATCTGAAGCATGCTATGCTATGCTATGCTATGCTATGGATGTAATTTTTGTTTCTTTTTCTTCACTACTCCAGAAACTTAATTTTATGTATCCCCGGTATACAACGAGAGTTGGTATCCCCTCCGGGGAGTTTCTAATTTTTCGGACATTTTCCGATCACATTTGAATGATTGGCTCCGTTCATTTTGTAGAGTTCGATCGGCGAAAACCTTGATCATACCAAAAATTGTATTCATCGGACTTTAGTAGATACATGATCGGCACATGTGAAAATCGAAGAAAACCAAAACTAGGTAAAAAAAAACACACTAAATCGAAACCCAATTTTGGTTTTTTTTTTTATAATTTTCACATGTGCCGATCATGTATCTACTAAAGTTCGATAAACACAATTTTTGGTATGATTAAGGTTCTCGCCGAACTCTACAAAATGAATGGAGCCGATCATCCAAATATGATCGAAAAATGGCTGAAAAATTAAAAACTCTCCGGAGGGGATACCAAACCCCCCTTGTATACCGGGGATACATAAAAGTTTCTCCTAGTTGGAAGTTTTTCCCTTCTTAGCATTGTGGTGGCTACATGTCATGTCATGTGGTCTCCATTTTGCTCTTCCTCTTCTCTTCCTCTTTTCTCTTCCTCGATGTATCCGTTATCGAATTTATCAATAATTTTTTTTTTTGTCGTTTCAAAAAAAAGTGGAGATTCTCTAGCTCAAACCCAGATAGATGAACGAAATAATGCCATTAAGCGACCGGATTTAGTCACTCGATATTGTCTCATTGCTCTTTGATTTTGCACGCCTTTTACTTACGAAATTCGGGAAGTGATATAGTGCTCCAAAACAATTATTTTTCCCATTTAAAGTTGTTTTGAGTTGAGTTAAACTAATGTAACTTAATTAATTCAATTCTAAACAATTTGATACAAGGGCAAAACTACGTCGTTTTGCTACAATACATGGCAGGGACAGACTGAGGTAGGTTCTTGTTGGCAATATCAACATATTTTTAGATTTACTTTTTCGCTACTTGCCTGGTATATATGTGGAATGAAGATTGTTCAATGAATGTAGACTCATGTGCAGTCGTTCAATGAATGTAGACTCATGTGCTAAGAAGCACGGATACAGATACGGGATACGGACACGATACGATACGGATACGCGGATACGTGATTTTTTCAAAAAGAAGGATACGATACGTTGGGGGATACGTTGAATATAAAAGTAAATAAAAAATATATTATATATATAATTTTTAATTCCTAAAATTCCATTAATGATTAAAGTTTTCCATTACACAAATTCATCATTTCACATGCCGAGAGAGATATATTTACATCTAGTTATATATTAACTGTATCTATATAGTTATATAGATACATATATACAAACACACAATGAGAGAGAAAGAGAGATGAGACAAGGTTGTCGAGAGAGATGAGAGACGAAAGAGAGGATATTGTCCGTGTGTTTCTAGTGTCGATTGGTGGGGGAAAAAGAAAAATATAGTTCTAACTTCAAATTGCAATTTTAACCCATATATTTAATTAATAACGTATTTACCCTGGTTATCAAAAAAAAATTTGCATTTACCCTCGCACGTATAAAAAACGTATCCGAGCGTATCCAATACGTATCCGCGTGTATCCGAAACGTATCGGGATACCAAAAAACAATTCTAAAAGCAAGCTACTTTAAAAAAAACGTATCGGATACGTATCCGGAGAGTATCCGAGAGTATCAGTATCCGATACGGATACAATACGTGATACGGAGGCCAAAATAGAGTATCCGTGCTTCATAGCTCATGTGCATCGAACGCTCCGGACACTTTTGTTTTCAGAGTCGTGTTTTAAAATTGTGTTACTAGCATTGCTCTTACCGGACCGTAGTAAGTATATATAATGCATTGATTTGAAAGTCGCAAAGTATAGGTTTTTCATTACCCAAGGTAGTGTTACTGCAAAACTTTCTTGAATTGGCAGTGTTCTGTATGCGTAGTTTGGTATGCGCTGATTCACTGAATTTAGTTTGGTGTTGGTTGTGGAATCTTCATGAGCTGGTTTGGTTTGGGAATCCTTTGGGCCCGTGAAAATACAGAATGCTGTTTAATTTGAGCATGACTCTACTTGGAAGTGTCGTATGCGTTCTTGTAAACTTATAATCTAAAACTTATTTCAGTGATTTTTGCTTTTTGTTATAATTTCTGAGATTAACAAACCTTTACATGATGGACTTGATATGCCAGGCTGCAAGGCTTCCCTGATTTCTATAGGTTCTGTGGGACGACTAAAGGAAGGTACGGGTCTTTTATCATCCATGAGAAATTTGGTTAATATGTTTACATTTGTTGATTCTGTGAACTATTTTTGATTGGCTCTTTTTTAGCATAAATAAATTTGGTTAATATGTTTACATTTTGGGGCGGGTATGTCAGGGCGGGTGAAAGGCCGAGGTACTTTTAGCCTGAACCCGATCGGATTTTAGAATTTTTACCCCGACCCTATACCCGAAAATGAGGTGAAACTAAATAGCCAAGCCTATCTAATTAAGGGTGTTTTTTTGCTAAACTAAATAGCTTGAACTCAAGTTTCTACGGATTTGAAGGTAGGTTATTCTTCTCACATGCATCAACTAAAATATCATTTAGTAGAAAAATAATTTGACTTTTGAAAACATAGCGTGATGGGACAAATACAAGAAGACTTCCACCCATTCCATTTAAACGGGGACTATTGTTTTTATCATATGCAAATGAAGAAAAAAAAAAAGGATCAAAATTACAAGATAAAGAGTAATGGGAGATTTGGGAGAGGCCTTCTAATTTTTAATATTTGTGTTTTTTGATGGAGTATTACACAGTGTGGGGAAGTGGAGCTTCTCTAGCTCAAACCCGGATAGATGAATGGGATAAGGCACTTAAGTGACCTGATTTAGTCACTCGATATTGTCTCATTGCTCTTTGATTTTGCGCGCATTTTATAGTCCTTACAAGATTCCGGAAGTAATATATAGTGCTCCAAAATGATGTAATTAGTTTTTCTCCCCATTTAAACTTGTTTTGCCACATTACATGGCTACATGCACTACAACATTTCAGGATCCACTGGAGAGAGAAATGAGACAACCAACTTGACAGCTTGGTTTCTCCACCGGTTTGAAGTTGGCTGCCCTTCTCTCATGTATGAGATACATGAGAATCACGGTCAGCTTCTTCAACGTCGAAAACTTTTTTTGATCACAGCGTGGAAAACTCATGGTGGCTACAAATCAAAGATTGGCACGTCGGAAGACGTCTCTCTAACTTTCCTCTCTCAAAAAAAACCCTACCCTGTTTATTTTGGATTTTGAAAGATGTTTTTAAGAGTAATGAGTGGAGAGAGGTAAATAGAAAAAATTTGTTAAAGACCATGCCCAGAAATTTTGAGATCCCCAGACAAACAAGGCCATTGAAAGCCATGTTCAAAAGGGTGTGGGCCGTGTGGCCCTACAGTGTAATACTCAAATTACTGTGATACGGGCCACAAGTATAGTGAGAGGCCGTTCCAGTTTTAGTAAAAAGTAACTTTTGGAAAAAGAAGGTAATTTCAAACTCAAAAATCATGTGTTTAAGTAAATAATTTTCCTACCACTATGGATCTTGTTTGATAGATTTCATCGAGATCTTTTATACGGTGCAAAAAAAATTAAAAATTATTTTTCATTTTCATTATATTTGAGTTTGAAAATTGAAGAAAAAGAACTTTTAGAAAAAGAAGGGAAAGTGGAACGGGGCCTGAATCTGATCGATCCAAGTTTTAAAACATATTAGTAATATATATAACTTCGGCCTATTTCGGCCAAATAATTCAAATGGGTTATTTTTTGTTCTTATTTAATTTTTTCCTGCATTAGTTAATTTTACGTCGATTTTTTTGTGGATTATTGCTTTGTCATGACGAGAGAAATCTAAAAAGTAAAAAATTACTATCGAAACTCAAGTTTGACACTTCAAATTTGTATCTGTAGGCCTGCACTCAAGCTCGGATTTGCTAAAACCTTAACAAATAAACCCGAGCACGTTGAAATTTGGCTTGATTCGGTTCGTTTATAGTTGGAGTTTTTCATGTGAGGTTGTAATTTTGCGTCTGCCCTAGACCTGGTCTATACATTTCAATGATTTCATTATCACACTATGTTTCCTTTTTTGTTTTGAGAGATACTCCTCTCCATATATAATTATTGACCAAAAAAACTAAAGAGCTAGAATTCTGGAGTAATTAAATGAATGGACTTTCTCTAGCTTGAGGGGGTTGCCATGAAGAGAAGGAAAGCCGGTCAGGGAGGGAACAGTACTGGCCGCCGGGTCCATTTTGCAGTGTTATTTTTGGGACATATTTGTCTCGTTTCTTTTTCTCTGTTATAAACACACACCTTTATTTTCATGCGTGCTTTTTCTTGACTTAGGGAGCCTATGATATTGATCTGTCCAAAAATTTTGATGGCTGATTTTTCAAGGGATAATTTCTACAGTTAAAATCACGCGGAGCCTTCTTTATTTATTTGTCGCTAATACATTATTTTGGTTTCGACTTTTTTGATGTTACTATTGAAGGGATAATTTCTACAGTTAAAGTCAAGTTGTTTATTATTATACCTAGAATGGAGTTGTCGTTATCTGGAATGAGCTCGTAATGGAATAATTGAAGATGGATGATATGCCAGTACTATACATGGAATGATCTGAAGCATGCTATGCTATGCTATGCTATGGATGTAATTTTTGTTTCTTTTTCTTCACTACTCCAGAAACTTTTATGTATCCCCGGTATACAATGAGAGTTGGTATCCCCTCCGGGGAGTTTCTAATTTTTCGGACATTTTCTGATCACATTTGAATGATTGGCTCCGTTCATTTTGTAGAGTTCGATCGGCGAAAACCTTGATCATACCAAAAATTGTATTCATCGGACTTTAGTAGATACATGATCGGCACATGTGAAAATCGAAGAAAACCAAAACTAGGTAAAAAAAAACACACTAAATCGAAACCCAATTTTAGTTTTTTTTTTTTATAATTTTCACATGTGCCGATCATGTATCTACTAAAGTTTGATAAACACAATTTTTAGTATGATTAAGGTTCTCGCCGAACTCTACAAAATGAACGGAGCCGATCATCCAAATATGATCGAAAAATGGCTGAAAAATTAGAAACTCTCCGGAGGGGATACCAACCCCTCTTGTATACCGGGGATACATAAAAGTTTCTCCTAGTTGGAAGTTTTTCCCTTCTTAGCATTGTGGTGGCTACATGTCATGTCATGTGGTCTCCATTTTGCTCTTCCTCTTCTCTCCCTCTTTTCTCTTCCTCGATGTACCTGTTATCGAATTTATCAATAATTTTTTTTTTGTCGTTTCAAAAAAAAGTGGAGATTCTCTAGCTCAAACCCAGATAGATGAACGAAATAATGCCATTAAGCGACCGGATTTAGTCACTCGATATTGTCTCATTGCTCTTTGATTTTGCCCGCCTTTTACTTACGAGATTCGGGAAGTGATATAGTGCTCCAAAATAATTATTTTTTCCCATTTAAAGTTGTTTTGAGTTGAGTTAAACTAATGTAACTTAATTAATTCAATTCTAAACAATTTGATACAAGGGCAAAACTACGTCGTTTTGCTACAATACATGGCAGGGACAGACTGAGGTGGGGGCCTGCGGGGCATGACTCCCACTCAATTTTGAATAATTACATTGATATTCTTATATAATTAATCATCCAATAAATTTATGATAATATTGCAATAATATTACTGTAAATTCTCCCTTTTGTTTTTTGAATATTTGTGAGACTATTTCTCGACATTCTAAATTTTTACATCCTCTTTTCGTGCGAACACATCCATTAATCATTAGGTGAAGTTATATATATAGTCGCCTTATATGTGTTGTTGTAATGAGTTACAAACGGACATGTAAGTTTAGTTAAAAAAATTTCCAAGATTGTAACTATTTGTGCCCACACTAATGTAAGTTTTTGGATCTGTGTCCCTGGTACATGGGTGCACTACAGCATTTCATTGTATATTTATTTATTTATGAAGCCATATCACTGTACGGCTTTTTGCTAATTTTTATAAATCTCACAGGAAAATTTCCCATCTCAAAAGAAATTTTCATTAATGAAAATTAGCAGAAAGCCGTTTACGAGACAGACATTCCCTCACAATAAATCACCTTTCATACGTTGAGATCTAAAAACTGTACCAATCAGATCATCACCAAAATAATGGTGCATGGTGGATCTGAAACATATAGATCGAGGATCATAGTTTCATAGGAGACAATATTATTCAAGAAGAGGATTCTGATCAATAACATTGGACTGAAATTGACAAATACCAAAGTCTATATATCTTCTCTCTCAAGAGAAGATGCATAATATATAACTTGAACCATTCTCCTAGCCTCATGTGTACTTCCAACTGATTTTTCTATAAGTTGGAAGAAAACGAAGAGCATTAATTATGTGCTCTGAGGCCTCAACAAACATGGCAAAACACCTGCTAAATCAAGTATCTTATTTGGTCCTCTTTCTGTTTCTGTGCTCTGAGGCCTCAACCCAATTTGATTTTGTTCATCCAATTTGATCTGCATTACTCTCACATAGTCACATGCATGTCATCGGAACTCAAAAGGGTTGACCTGGTGCAGTGGTCAAGATTAGGGACGTAGGAGCTTGCTCGATTCGAGGTCTAATGCATGCTCGAAACTTCCAACTCTTCTTTGGGTCAATCAATATGGGGTGTTGTTCCGACTTTATGTAGGCCCTCCGCTAGCTAGTCGACGGTGAGATTGATGCTCTAAAAATTTATCGAGATGTGTGTAAACTGATCCGAACACATTGAATTATCGAAAAACCTCTCACATGTGATCGATTGGTTGAAAGAAAAAGAATATCTTGAATCAGTTAGGAGTTGACTTCCTCTATGGAACGAATCGAACCCAAACCTCATTTTAAAGCTAATTTAATAAATATAAGCCAAACCAGATAATGATAATATTCGACTCGATTAAGTACGAGAACGTGAGTTACGATAATAATAAGTACTATTTATTTATTTAGTCTATTCATAAATACTACAGTACATACTTTTTTTGGAGTATATATGAGTCGTTGCCTTTTGCCCTTGAGTACATAATGAAGTCACAAACCAATATCGGATCGATTTGCCAAATATCGGATCGATTTGCCCAAAATTTGAGCCTCCCCTCAATCTCCCTCTCCAATCTCCCTCTCCACGTCGGAGCCTCTTTTTCATGACGGAAATTGAATTTGCATCTCAGACTAACTCGAATACAAATGTATGATATTTTTTGACTCGTTAACGTTTGTAAACAAATTTCTGCTCTTTATTATGCTCTCCAAAAATACAACGCGCACAACCGTTGTGTGTGTAGCACTTTTGATGTGTTTCGGAGCCTCCTTTCCATGACAAAGTTTTTACGTATTTGTAGCCCCACATTGGTCGCAAATATATACTGTGGATCGAGTAACATTTTTCTTGGTTAATTAGCTAACGTTTGTAAACAAATTCGAGCTTGAGTCAGGCCTATCATTTAGTTCAAGTTAATTTGGAACGTCAAATTTTTATCTGCAAGCTCATACTTGAGCTCGGATTTGCTAAAACCTTAACAATAAACCCAAGCATGTTGAAATTCGGCTTGACTCGGTTCGTTTACAGCGTTTTTCACCTGAGGTAGTAATTTTGCGTCTGCCCTTGACCTAGTCTATGCATTCCATTATCACGCTATGTTTCTTTCTTGTTCTGATACTTTTCCAGTCCCGTTTCCATTAACAAAAAACACTAAAAATTTAACGCATTTTACCATTTTACTATCTCGTTTCCACTAACAAAAAAATTGTCAACAAACACTGTTTTTGCTACTATAACTTTACTCACTAACCATCAACAACTTATTCATTACCAGAAATACCTAACAACTTATCTTTTTTGAATGAGGGACATACCTAACAACTTATCGACCACAAATAAAAATCTACAAATATTTCACTACCGGAAACACCCCCTTAATTATTGAAAAAAAAAAAAACTATAAAAGAGAATTCTGGAGTAGTAATTAAATGGATGGACTTTCTCTCTTGAGGGCCGGGGTTGCCATGAAGAGAAGGAAAGCCCAGGGAGGAAACAGTACTGGGGTCCATTTTGCAGTGTTATTTTTCTCCTCTAACAATGGGGACATATTTGTCTTGTTTCCTTCTCTTTTGCAATCAATAACTTTTATTCGTATGCTTTTCCTCTGTTTTTTTCTTCCTTGACTTGATATTGATGTGTCCAAAAATTTTGACAGCTGATTTTTCGAGGGTTAATTTCTACAGTTAAATTTTTGCTTTATAGCTGTCGATTGAAAAAGGCCTTCGCTTCGGTTCTAAATATCAGTTGAAATGACGCGAAGCATCTTTATTTGTCTCTAAATATTTTGGTTTCGGCTTTTTTGATGGAGTATTACACAGCGTGGGGAAGTGGAGCTTCTCTAGCTCAAACCCGGATAGATGAATGGGGTAAGGCACTTAAGTGACCTGATTTAGTCACTCGATATTGTCTCATTGCTCTTTGATTTTGCGCGCATTTTATAGTCCTTACGAGATTCCGGAAGTAATATATAGTGCTCCAAAATGATGTAATTAGTTTTTCTCCCCATTTAAAGTTGTTTTGCCACATTACATGGCTACATGCACTACAACATTTCAGGATCCGTATTTTTATGAAGCCATCACTCAACGGCTTTTTGCTAATTTTCATTAATCTCGAAGGAAAATTTTCCGTGCATGGATGTCTAATACGTTGAGATCTCAAAAGTGTACGAATGGATCCGGGGATCCTGTAGGGCGCATCCGGGCCGTCCATCTCGACAATGAACAACTCGGATTTTAATCCAAACAATGGACGGCTCGGATCAATAGGAGTTCGAATTAAATCCGAGCCGTCGGTGTCAAAATGAACGGCTAAATCGACCGCCTTACATGCCCTGCAGTACCAGCCGCACTGCAGGAGTGGATCTGAATCATATAGAGGATCATAGTTCATAGCTAGGAGACAATATTATTCAAGAAGAGGATTCTGATCAATAACAGTGGACTGATATTGACAAATACCAAAGTCTATCTTCTCTCTCAAGAGAAGACAGAATAACTTGAAAATTCACTGGCCATTCTCTTCATGTGTACTTCCAATTGATTTCTCTATAAATTGGGAGAAAACATGCAAAAGCTGCATCAACAGCTTTAATTCTGTGCTCTGAGGCCTCAAACAAACATGGCAAAAGGCCTGCTTGCATTAATTGTTGCATGTGCAACAGCAAAATTAGGTGTCTCAAGTCTGCCATGTACCATTCTGTTTCATCGCTTTCAATTTCACAGTCAAAAAGTGTTTTGGACGGTCTGAATTTTAAAATAATTCTTTTCAGAGTTCTTTTAAAATCTGAACCATTGATTGCCGAGACGAACGATGATAATATTATATTGAGAATTGTGATGGAGAGAGCGGTGAATGATAAACGCGTAAATGTTCACATACGCGCCTCTTAATTTATCCTTGCTAAGTCTATTTTTATATTATTTCTTGGAACTTAATGCTTGATTTTTGTGTTACAGTTATGTTGGAAAATATATTGAAATACATTCCAAATCATGGCTAGAGGTACTCGTACAAGAATTGGGCCTTAAAAAAATGTTCCAACGTTGCACGTGACTGTGAAGGGTTAGCAGAAGAATAGAAGTCAGTACATGTTTTTATGGTGGGCCCATAAGGCTACTGTAAAATGCATTACATTTTATTAAGTAAAAGAATTAGGCCTGGCCCACGACTTGGACGGCAGTAGAAGAATAGGGTTATACACTGTATATTTGAAGAAAAAAGGCTGCGCACGAGAGAGGAGAAAGGACGGGAGAAAAAAGGACAACGGGAGTTGCGCCTTTCATGAGACAAATTCCGACGCACTCCGAGTAATAAAGTTTTGGGTTTTTCTGTTCGTACATCATTATTTTTCTGCAGCTTTAGACTTATTCTTCAGAGCTTTTTCTTCTTCACATTTTTTTTAAGTTTTGTTCAGATCTTCGTACTCCGGTAACTCTTATTGATTTTTGTTCTTCATTGAAGTTGTTCATTGGTATTCAAGTAGTTGTTATCTTTCATTTATTTTCTTTCTCCAGTAATATAAGCATGATTAATTCTAGGGTGTTATTCCTTTTATTTTTAGTAATAATGAGTGAGTAGTTTTTCTGAGGATTGGTCGTTGGGTAAAGGCGCGTCGCGACCCAATTAGAATTCATCTCGCAATTTTTCAGTACATTAATTTAATTAAATAATTTTAGTTGGTGAAAACTACGTTCGTTGGACGAATTCGAGGCATTGCCGGGACTTATGTGAGCGGAAACGGGGGACCAAAACCTGTTCGCCGCTGTGTACGGGACCGGCAACCTTAGGATTCGCATCCTTCGGAGTTTCCAATTTTCCCTAATTTTAACCGTTTTTAGAACTTTGAAAAGCGAGCGGATTCTAATTAGGTAGCGAGCGCCGAATTCCCGATGACCGTGCCTCTCTTTTTGATTATTCGAGCAAGTTATTTGTTAATATTAGTTAATTAATCAACTAAAAGACAAGGGGTGGCTATCTAAGAGCTAATTTTGATACTACAACCCGAGGCTCCACAACACACACTTCACCGTCCTTAGTGGATTCGACTCCGGTCTTACCGGGTATTATGCTGTATTGGTCTCAGCCCTACGCTTGGGGCAACCCATTATTTTAGGTCTAGGAATCGGTCAAGCAGTGAAACAGAGTGATGTGAGTAGCACCGCTGTCTTATTTGGTCCTCTTCCTGTTTCTTCCATTGTTGCATGCACAGCAGAATCAGGTGTCTTATTTGGTCCTCTATCTGTTTCTTCCATCACAAGCATTCCTACCCAATTTGATTTTGTTCATCCAGTTAACACGTACGTGGATTTGCATTACTCTCACATAGTCACATGCATGTCATCAGAACTCCAACGGGTTGGCCTGGAGTGGTGGTCAAGACTAGAGTCTAATTAGGAGCTTGCTCGTTTCGAGCTAGATCTCATGCATGCTTGAAGCTTCCAACTCTTGTTGGGTCAATTAATATGAGGTTTCCCTCCGATTTTATTTAGGCTTTTCGCTAGTCGACGGTGAGATTGATCCTCTAAAAATTTATCGAGATGTGTTATTAAGCATCATCAAGTGGAGGACTTCATGAGGACTTTAGAAGAATAAAAATCTGAGATGTTCTGTTTTTTGGTGTTTCATTTCATCGCATCCAATCTTCTATTGGATGCTCGATCTTTTGTTTTTTCTATTTTGTAATGCTTGGTAATCCATCTTCGATGTACCCTATCAATTTTAACAAAATCTTTTCTTTGTGCTGAGCAAAAAAATTTTTATCGAGATGTGTGTAAGCTGATCCGAACACATTGAATTATTGAAAAACCTCTCACATGTACATCGATTGAAATGAAAGAATAGAGTGACTCCCACCTAAAGATGAAAAAAATTGCATGTTTCTAGGTGTTTCCACTAATCAATAAGTTGTAGACTACGGATTTTTTGTTTTATCTTTATACAAAAAAAATTTACCTTTGTTAGTTTTGCGCCAAACTTTTAAATATTATTGGTTCATTGTGACAAAAGGAATCGAAAAAGTAAAAATTTTGACTTCCACCCAAATTTTATGGAAAATATCCAAGAAAAACTCCAAAAACTGACTTTGTGGGTTTTTTCTTGGATATTTTAAAAAATATTTGTGTAAAAGTCAAAATTTTTTACTTTTGCGATTTCTCTCATTGAGACAAATCAATATTATATAAAATTTTGACACAAAACTAATAAACACAGGTCCGTGTGTGAACTACAAGTTATTGGTTAGTGTGTGAACAAATTTGTTTTCGTGATAGTTTAATGAACTTGTTTTCCTGTAGAAGCGAAGATAAGACCGGATTGCATGATTTACATTTACCTAAAGTCAGAATGTCCCATCTGAAAAAAATGTACTCCCTAACTTTTGGGCCACTCAAGGTTTGACTGGCCGTTAACGTCAGACTCTCAAAATTAGTCGAGGTGCGAACAAGTTGACCCGAACATCAAATTATAAAAACAAAAAAAAAAGTCGACCTTAATAGAAGAGTTTTATAGTACTAGAAGATTCGGCTGATTGGACGCCGTGGTAGATACTAGTACTAATAATCATCATATTGAAAGCAGAAATTCTAATCGCAAGGAAGATTAACAGGGAACCATGCAAGAAAAAAAACAAGTTTGGATCCATTCCGGATCCCACAAAAATCTAGAAAAATATCCAAAAATTTTTGAAAATTATTTTATGGGGCCCTGTAAAAAATCAGCTCCAACGGATATCGGTAAGTATTATTTTTGGATTTGTAGGGCGAAACTACTCAGTTCGCCCTCTATGAATCCAAAAGTAATACTTACCGATGTCTGTCGGAGCTGATTTTTTATAAGACCCCATAAAATAATATTTAAAAATTTATAGATATTTTTCTAAATTTTTGTGAGATCCGGAATGGACCTAAACGCGTTTTTCCTTGTCAGCATTCAGAAGCTAAAAATTAACGAGTGATGGGTTCCAGAAAGATTATCATGATTTGTCCTTAAAGAAAAATTATGCTAAATTGTCATGATTAATTCCAGTACTTGCACTTATGACTGTCCAGTTCTTTTTCTATCCACACCCTCTAAAATCCGCACCGTCTGTATCTTTCCTTTCCCGATCGAATATTGATGATCCGAGTCACTCAATGTGATCAAAACGTGATTTTAAAGATTATTGTGAGAAATCAGAAAAAAAAGACCGGGAAGTGCTTCATCCGAACAGTTTTTATTGAACGGTTCAGTAAAAAAACTGCTCAAATCAAGCCCTTCCTGGTCATTTTTTTTGTCAATTCCTCCCGAATATCCTTAAAATCACATTCTAAACACATTGAGCGGCTCGGATCGTTGCAATTCGATCGGAAAAGGGAGGTGCAGATTTTATTTAAAATCATGAATACCTGATAGAAAAATTGGTGTAGGACTGTCTGCTTATCTGTTAATCAAGCAAATTTTCTCATCCCCCTGATGGCTGAAATAGTAGCCCTCGAGGGACTCCTCCAAGCAAAAATCATGCAAGATTCGGAATATAGAAATTGAATTGGATGCGTATTTACGGCCGGGATGCGTACAAGTGTGCGGATGCTTTAATTTGGCGAATGACCGTTGTTTCGGCATAGAATTTACATTATTGTGGTGTTATTCCTAGTTGTGACTTGAATTGGGACCAAGTACGCAAGGGATGTAAACTTTTAATTTCGTTCTATAATGCACTATTTTTGTTTACTAGAGATCGAGAGAGTATGAATTTAAAAACTAACTTCGTTTTGAAGGAGTTTATTTCTAGTTTATTTTTCCTTTTTGATGCAAAGGTTACGATATCTGTTGGGATTTGTCCCACATTGGTTAATTATCTTCTTCAAAACTAGTATATGAGCCTGGGCGGCCTCTCCACTCTTTGCCAATTGGTTTGGAGTTGGATGCTTTAACATGGTATCAGAGCTAGGGTTTCGGAGAATTTGTTCCCCTTATTTGTGCCATAAGTGCACCATTGTTTGTTGTGATCCAAGTGTTATGGATCCTTTGTTTATCTCTCCACGTGCGAGTCAGGGGTCGCACGTGCGGGGGAGTGTTGGGATTTGTCCCACATTGGTTAATTATCTCCTCCAAAACTAGTATATGAGCCTGGGCGGCCTCTCCACTCTTTGCCAATTGGTTTGGAGTTGGATGCTTTAACATGGTATCAGAGCTAGGGTTTCGGAGAATTTGTTCCCCTTATTTGTGCCATAAGTGCACCGTTGTTTGTTGTGATCCAAGTGTTATGGATCCTTTGTTTATCTCTCCACGTGCGAGTCAGGGGTCGCACGTGCGGGGAAGTGTTGGGATTTGTCCCACATTGGTTAATTATCTCCTCCAAAACTAGTATATGAGCCTGGGCGGCCTCTCCACTCTTTGCCAATTGGTTTAGAGTTGGATGCTTTAACAATATCTATTACGAACTAAAAATAAGTATGGGGTATTTAACTCCTACATAGCTTTTTTGTAATTGAAATAACAATAAACGGGTACAACAAAAAAAGGAAATTAAACCCAACAGCATATTTAGAGCTTCCTTTGCCAACTAGTCCGCACATTTATTCGCTTCACGTGGATCAAATCTCAGCTCCAAACCAAACCAAACCGAGCCTTATGTCTCAATCTCAGCTCCACCGACTGGAATTGTGAAAGGAGCCACCTCGATCCGTGTTTAGTACTTGTAAAGTGTAACCTTTCTAACTCATGAATTCCTTCCTCATCATTACTTTTGTCATTCTTGTTTTCGAATTGTCGTGATCATGCATGAGTGTGTAGGAATTTAATCAACAGTGCAAAATAACTAATTAAGGGGAGGCCTTGTTTGGGGCTAGCTGCTGTTGCTCTCTGTCTCCCACTATTTTGAGAAACTTTCGATCGGACCATTATTTGCATCGATGGATCCTTTTTAACATGTCAATGAAATGATCATTACATTCAATTAAACACGCAAATAATAATAATTCATGACCCTGTCCCTATCCAAAAATTCTTTTTTTTTTTGGGTAAATGTCCGAAAATTCTTACGCATGAGTAGTCATTAATTTGTGGAAATTAAACCCTAAAATTCTCGCTTAATTATTTTTGGCTTGCATTAATGTCTTACTTTGAAATTTGGTTTATAGCTAGAAATTTACTCTCTTTGATTTTTTAGTTCAAAGGTTTCAATTTTCATCCAGTAGTGATCTGAGGGTGAAAAATAGAATTGATCATATCAGAGGTTACATTAAAACTAGTGTTATAATAATCCTAGCAGTGAATACGTACGCATATAATAATAACAAGAAGTAAGCAATAACAACAACAACAATTTGTCCGGAACTGTTGGATGCACATGAGTCCACATTCATGCATTCAACAGTTTTGGATACAGTTGTTTTCGGAATTCTATTTTAAAGTTTTGTGCGTTGACTTTCTTTATCCAATTTGTAGGTGAATGTAAGAATCACAAAGCCGACCCAATCAACAACCACAAAAGAATTGCTGATTTTATTTTGTATCTTTCGGGATGAATGAAACCGGTGTAATCCTAGCAGTGAATATGTATACGTATATGATAACAACAACGACAACAATTAGGTTTTGCTTTTTAGCTCTATCGCTAAGCAATAAGCACACAACTTTAAAACACAACTCCGCACGCAAAGTTGTCCAGAACTATTGGATGCACACGAGTCCACGTGAATTCAACAGTTCTGAATGCTTGTGTCCAACGTTTTGTTTTTTAAAGTTGTGTGCGTTGACTTTCTGTATCCAATTTGTAAGTGAATGTAATAATCACAAAGCTGACCCAATCAACAACCACAAAAGAATTGCTGGTTTTATTTTGTATCTTTAAAAAAAAAAGGAAGAAAGAAATCACCAATCATGAAACCTTTTTTTTTTTTGATCCGCAATCATGAAACCTTTGTTTCACCGAAAGTAAGTGATAATTTTGGAGAAAGAGTGATCAGTTAACAAGTGAAAAAGTTATATTTTTTAAGTGTCCTGTTTCGTAACTCCAATTTATTAAAAAGACATATTATCATTATATTTTTCATATCAACTTTTTCCTTCACTTTCTCTACTTACCCATCATCATTACACTTTTACTCACTAACTTTTCAAAATGAAATCTACTTTTAAGGACAAAATAGACAATGCATCAATTTTTATTTACTAACTTTACAGAATGGACACTTATTAAGGGACAGCCCAAAATAAAATACTGGACTGTAAATAAAGAACGGAGGAAGTACATCTTTTGCTGGATATCAATTGCCAACTTAATTAAGTCCGCTAGAAGTCCCTAAAAAGCATAGCTGGGTTTTTTTTTTTTTTTTCCCCTGAAAGGCAAAAGGATAAATTTAATAATTTTTAAAATTATTACAAAGATTAAAAGGATCCTGATACCAAGCTTATCCTTACTAGCTTGGTATACAACTCTACAACATTGTATATACTCCCTCCGTACCTTTTTTTGAGTCCAGTATTCCATTTTGGGTTGTCCCTTAATAAGTGTCTATTTTGTAAAGTTAGTGGGTAAAAGTTGGTGTATTATCTATTTTATCCCCAAAAAGTAGATTCCATTTTGAAAAGTTAGTGAGTAAAAGTGTAATGATAATGGGTAAGTATGGAAAGTAGAGAAAAAAGTTGATGTGAAAGGTATAATGATGATGTCTTTTTAATAAATTGGAGTTACGAAGCAAGACATTTAAAAAGGGACGGAGGGAGTATAAAAAAAGATGAGTTTCACGACCTGCTTGGAAGCAGCAATGTAAGGGGGGATTGTGATATCCCCCTCCTAATACATGAGCCCATGCTTATGGAGTGGTTTGGGAAGTCCAAAACGAGTATATCTTTACGCGACCCATGCTTAATCCCCCCTAATACCGCCTAAGGGGGGCTTACACATGGCTAGGGTGGGAGCCGGCTATGTGTAATCCCCCCTTATAATCCCCCCTCCCTTTCCATTCAATTACAAAACAACTTTATCCCCGCTATTTTATACCTCATCCAAACCAAGTACTCCGTATTATTTAATCCTTCCGTCACATCAATGTGGACCCACCCTTTTTACATAATACCCCCTACTATCCAATCCCCCCTTCTTACATAATACCTCCAAACCTAATACCTCATCCAAACGAGCCCTCAATACAAACCGTATGCGGGAATATACCAAGAAAAAAGGTACGAAACACCCATCATTGGACGTGGATGGTATGCACCCCTTAACGTTTATAAAATCTCATGGTAGTAATTATTCCCTCCGTCCCAAAAAGAATGACAATTTTTGAAATTTGTATCATTTTTCATCGCTTATATCTTTTAACCTATAATGTTTTTCATGAATTTGAAATTTTTTTATAATAGAATTAATCGAAAACTATCAAACAAGATCCATATTGCATATTTTTTGAAATCCATATTAAAAGATATAAGGAATTGAAATTGGCACGGATATCAAAAATTGACATCCAATTTGGGACGGAGGGAGTAATATTTTGACATAACGTACGAATAATAACAATCTTGAATAACTTTTGCATAGAAATTTATTGACATTTTATCACAAATTCAACAACAGAAACCTTGTATTCATAGCATTTATGTGTAATGAGTTTTTGTCTTGATATTACTCCCCCCGTCCCTATTTAAGTGTCCGGTTTCGTAATTTCAACTTATTAAGAAAACATCATCATTACACTTTTCACATCAATTTTTACCTCCACTTTTCCTACTTACCATTCATGGAGACAATATTATTACACTTTTACTCACTAACTTTTCAAAATGAAATATACTTTTAGGGGCAAAATAGAAAATATACCAACTTTTACCCACTAACTTTACAAAATAGGCACTTATTAAGAAACAGCTCAAAATGGAATACTGAACTTTAAAAAGGGGACGGAGGGGGTATAATTAAGTTTTATGCAAATACTATGACTTAAGGGGATATTTAAAAAATTATAGCACTTCCCGTCCTGTTATTGTGTTAAATCAAGATACTAGAAAGTACCGTATGTATAAATAACCAATGCTACAGACATAGTATGAACGTACACAAATCCGGATAAAGATATTCTCGAACCCAAAATCATAAGTCTAGGTACACTACATCCAACCACTACACCATCCACTACATGTTTTGTAGGGCCCACTTCGGGTCCCAAAAAAATTCAGAAAAATGTTCATAAATTTAAAATAATATATTATGGGCCCTATAAAAAATCAGCTCCAACAAATATCGATAAGTATTATTTCTTAATTCGTAAGGGCGAAACTGTACAGTTGAGCAGTTTCGCCCTACAAATCAAGAAATAATACTTACTGATATCTGTTGGAGCTGATTTTTTACAGGGGCACATAAAATATTATTCTAAAATTTATGAACATTTTTCTATATTTTTTTGGGGACCTGGGATAAGCCCCACAAAAAATGTAGTGCATGGATGGTAGTGTATGTAGCATCACTCAACTCAAAACGGTGGATGTGCATATTCATCAGTGTTTATAGGATATTTATTTAAACAACGTTATTGCATCAATGTTCAACAAGGCTTTGGGCTTTGTCCCTATAGGAGTTTGAGCTTCGTTCCCAAAAGCTGGTTGTATTTTTCAACCTTCGGTTGGAATCCTCACCACCTTTTCCCCCTTTAATAAAACTAGGGGTCAGGCACGCGATGCGTGTGCACGGTAAAGTCAAAAAATATATGCCTTGTTTGGAACACTTTTTGAAAAATATTTTACGAAAGATTTCCTCTAGATTCTCCCTATTTCCAATCATTTCTCTTTTTATATCTCTCCACTTATTACCCATACTACTTTTTCAAAAAGTGTTCCAAACACAGCATAAATCTTCAAATGACATGATGTGAGAAATGTTAGAGTTAACTGAATAGGCATTTTAAATCCAACCCCTACTTATGTTTTAGGTCATGACATCATCATGATTTATCTTTCCCTCGTGTCTCTTAGAAATTTGGCACACGCAATGTGCGTGGATGATTCATTAACACCAAAAAAAAAAAAAAACAAATCTCAAGTCACAGTTATACTACATTACAACAATCTCATACCATGTTTGGGTTTTTTTGGGGTCATTTCACAAACCCATCAAATAGCAATCACAAAAATAAAAAAAGAGTTGTTGGAGATCATAATTGAAATGAACTTCTTCTCCATTTGGAAGAAGGTTCTTCGAAGGGAGGGAGGGGAATTGTAGAAGCAGTTAACTAAGGGTCAGGCACGCGATGCTTGTGCACGTTAAAGTCAAAAAATTTATGCCTTGTTTGGAACACTTTTTGAAAAATATTTTTCGAAAGATTCCCTCTAGATTCTCCCTATTTCCAATCATTTCTCTTTTTATATCTCTCCACTTATTACTCATATTACTTTTTCAAAAAGTGTTCCAAACACGGCATAAATCTTCAAATGACATGATGTTAGAAATGTTAGAGTTAACTGAATAGGCATTTTAAATCCAACCCCTACTTATGTTTTAGGTCATGACATCATCATGATTTATCTTTCCCTCGTGTCTCTTAGAAATTTGGCACACGCAATGTGTGTGGATGATTCATTAACACCAGAAAAAAAAGAAAACAAATCTCGAGTCACAGTGATACTACATTACAACAATCTCATACCATATTTGGGTTTTTTTGGGGTCATTTCACAAACCCATCAAATAGCAATCACAAAAATAAAAAAAGAGTTGTTGGAGATCATAATTGAAATGAACTTCTTCTCCATTTGGAAGAAGGTTCTTCGAAGGGAGGGAGGGGAATTGTAGAGGCAGTTAACTAAGGGTCAGGCACACGTTAAAGTCAAAAAATTTATTACCTTGTTTAGAACACTTTTTGGAAAATATTTTTCGAAAGATTCCCTCACATTCTCCCTATTTCCAATCATTTCTCTTTTTATATCTCTCCACTTATTACCCATACTACTTTTTCAAAAAGTGTTCCAAATACAGCATAAATCTTCAAATGACATGATGTTAGAAATGTTAGAGTTAACTGAATAGGCATTTTAAATCCAACCCCTACTTATGTTTTAGGTCATGACATCATCATGATTTATCTTTCCCTCGTGTCTCTTAGAAATTTGGCACACGCAATGTGTGTGGATGATTCATTAACACCAGAAAAAAAAAAAAAACTCGAGTCACAGTGATACTACATTACAACAATCTCATACCATGTTTGGGTTTTTTTGGGGTCATTTCACAAACCCATCAAATAGCAATCACAAAAATAAAAAAAGAGTTATTGGAGATCATAATTGAGATGAACTTCTTCTCCATTTGGAAGAAGGTTCTTCGAAGGGAGGGAGGGGAATTGTAGAAGCAGTTAACTAAGGGTCAAGCACGCGATGCGTGTGCCCATTAAAGTCAAAAAATTTATGCCTTGTTTGGAACACTTTTTGAAAAATATTTTACGAAAGATTCCCTCTAGATTCTCCCTATTTCCAATCATTTCTCTTTTTATATCTCTCCACTTATTACCCATATTACTTTTTCAAAAAGTGTTCCAAACACAGCATAAATCTTCAAATTAATGACACGATGTTAGAAATGTTAGAGTTAACTGAATAGGCATTTTAAATCCAACCCCTACTTATGCTTTAGGTCATGACATCATCATGATTTATCTTTCCCTCATGTCTCTTAGAAATTTGGCACACGCAATGTGTGTGGATGATTCATTAAAACCAGAAAAAAAAAAAAAAAAAACAAATCTTGAGTCACAGTGATACTACATTACAACAATCTCATACCATGTTTGGGTTTTTTTGGTGTCATTTCACAAACCCATCAAATAGCAATCACAAAAATAAAAAAAAGAGTTGTTGGAGATCATAATTGAGATGAACTTCTTCTCCATTTGGAAGAAGGTTCTTCGAAGGGAGGGAGGGGAATTGTAGAAGCAGTTAACTAAGGGTCAAGCACGCGATGCGTGTGCCCATTAAAGTCAAAAAATTTATGCCTTGTTTGGAACACTTTTTGAAAAATATTTTACGAAAGATTCCCTCTAGATTCTCCCTATTTCCAATCATTTCTCTTTTTATATCTCTCCACTTATTACCCATATTACTTTTTCAAAAAGTGTTCCAAACACAGCATAAATCTTCAAATTAATGACACGATGTTAGAAATGTTAGAGTTAACTGAATAGGCATTTTAAATCCAACCCCTACTTATGCTTTAGGTCATGACATCATCATGATTTATCTTTCCCTCATGTCTCTTAGAAATTTGGCACACGCAATGTGTGTGGATGATTCATTAACACCAGAAAAAAAAAAAAAAACAAATCTCGAATCACAGTGATACTACATTACAACAATCTCATACCATGTTTGGGTTTTTTTGGGGTCATTTCACAAACCCATCAAATAGCAATCACAAAAATAAAAAAAAGAGTTGTTGGAGATCATAATTGAGATGAACTTCTTCTCCATTTGGAAGAAGGTTCTTCGAAGGGAGGGAGGGGAATTGTAGAAGCAGTTAACTAAGGGTCAGGCACGCGATACGTGTGCACGTTAAAGTCAAAAAATTTATGCCTTGTTTGGAACACTTTTTGAAAAATATTTTTCGAAAGATTCCCTCTAGATTCTCCCTATTTCCAATCATTTCTCTTTTTATATCTCTCCACTTATTACCCATATTACTTTTTCAAAAAGTGTTCCAAACACAGCATAAATCTTCAAATGACATGATGTTAGAAATGTTAGAGTTAACTGAATAGGCATTTTAAATCCAACCCCTATTTATGTTTTAGGTCATGACATCATCATGATTTATCTTTCCCTCGTGTCTCTTAGAAATTTGGCACACGCAATGTGTGTGGATGATTCATTAAAACCAGAAAAAAAAAAAAAAAACAAATCTTGAGTCACAGTGATACTACATTACAACAATCTCATACCATGTTTGGGTTTTTTTGGTGTCATTTCACAAACCCATCAAATAGCAATCACAAAAATAAAAAAAGAGTTGTTGGAGATCATAATTGAAATGAACTTCTTCTCCATTTGGAAGAAGGTTCTTCGAAGGGAGGGAGGGGAATTGTAGAAGCAGTTAACTAAGGGTCAGGCACGCGATGCGTGTGCACGTTAAAGTCAAAAAATTTATACCTTGTTTGGAACACTTTTTGAAAAATATTTTACGAAAGATTCCCTCTAGATTCTCCTTATTTCCAATCATTTCTCTTTTTATATCTCTCCACTTATTACCCATATTACTTTTTCAAAAAGTGTTCCAAACACAGCATAAATCTTCAAATGACATGATGTTAGAAATGTTAGAGTTAACTGAATAGGCATTTTAAATCCAACCCCTACTTATGTTTTAGGTCATGACATCATCATGATTTATCTTTCCCTCGTGTCTCTTAGAAATTTGGCACACGCAATGTGTGTGGATGATTCATTAACACCAGAAAAAAAAAAAAAACAAATCTTGAGTCACAGTGATACTACATTACAACAATCTCATACCATGTTTGGGTTTTTTTGGTGTCATTTCACAAACCCATCAAATAGCAATCACAAAAATAAAAAAAGAGTTGTTGGAGATCATAATTGAAATGAACTTCTTCTCCATTTGGAAGAAGGTTCTTCGAAGGGAGGGAGGGGAATTGTAGAAGCAGTTAACTAAGGGTCAGTCACGCGATGCGTGTGCATATTAAAGTCAAAAAATTTATGCACTACAAGAAAAATCACATTTGGTGACGAGTGAAAATCGTCACAAATGGCATATTTTTCGTCACAAATAGTATAGGTGACGAAAAAAAAATTGTCGACTAAAGGTCGTCGAGGATTCCTCCCTAGTGACGAAATCCGTTTTTCGTCACCCATAGTGCCTTTTGACGACAAAAAATTTCGTCACGAAAAAATCACTTGGTGACAAAAAAAATTCGTCACCAATTGTGCTTTCTATGATGAAACATTTCGTCACCATTGCCATAATTATTTGTCATCCATTTCCAATTTCGTCACTAATTGTGGCAAGTAATTGATCAAGTTAAGCACATAGGTGACAAAAAATTTCGTCACCGAAGGATTTAATTAAAAAAATAAAATAAAAATAAAGGTGACAAAATATTTTGTCACCTAAAATTATAAATTAAAGCCAATCAGTGACGAATGATTGTCGATCACCTACACTCTTCTTACAATACAATATTATCCTGTTCATTTCAATACTCATACAAACAAATAAATTATACATTACCCCATATATAATAGCCAACACATCTTCATAAACCAATATAATCATGTCCAAATTATACATCCATTAACCACGAGAACTATGTACTCTACACCAAAATGTCCATCCACCCATAGGGTCCAAAGCATCAATGTCCCCATGAAAAAAACATGAAAAGTAGGCCATACCATATATGTTTATCATAGTTCGGTAGCATCATTAAAATAAAGAAGACTCAAAACTTCAACCAAAAAGAAGTCTTCATAGAAGCATATATCCAGAAAAGAAGACTCGGAACTTCATCCAAAAAAAGAGTCTTCATAGTAGAGCGTATATATACCATCTTCCCCGCTACCAAACTTATGCATATTCAATCTGCACACATGAAAAGTCGGATAAAGTATTTTGGTTATGATGTTAATAGAACACAAAACATTATGTAAACTTCACAATATACAAATGAAACAAGTGAGGACCTAACTCAAAATACAACACCAGTACCACAACCTTAAGCAAGGAAAAGTTCACTGCATGGGATAATTAATGCACAGAACCAAACTTTTAAAGAGACAAAAAGCCTCATACTCTTGTATAACTTGGTCGCCTTTTTATCTGTAAAGTGTATGTCTAACAGCCATGTTTGACTGATCCAATGGTATAGTCAGATTCTAAGCAGAGTTGTGCTATTATAGGCAAATATTTGTGGGAGCTTTACCCATGCGAGTTTGAAAAATTAAGGCCCATACTTATAATCCTACTGTATTTAAATGCAGAATGTAGAATAATAAAAGGATTGTTATGTTAAGCTACAAGATTTTATACACCTAAGGAGTTGTGTCCCCATATATGTCGTGTCCCCGCCGTAAAGAGGTGGAAACCCCTCTGTTTTGGGACACGACGGATCAGCAGACCCCAAACCACATATCAGCATCAGATGGCTACATCAGATCTCTATAGATGAAGATATACCACGACAGTAATAGCAGAGCAAAACCAGAGCAGTAAGAGTCCAAAACCAGACCAATAATAGCCCAAAAACTCCATGATTTAATGATTATCAGCTACAACAGAAATCAAGCTGGACAGTGTCAAACATTAGGTTTCTTGAAGGACAACCACAGCAGCAAACAGCAAAGCAATACCAAAGCAAGAGGAATACAACATAAACTATTTGTTTCTTGATTGACTATTTGTGTCTGTCCATCTATTTTGGATGGACTTATAGGATGTAGAGATAGTTAACATCAAACCAGAGAACATAAAAACTTTCATAATCTCTATAAATAGAAAACATATTAAAAAGGGCACAAAAAAAGGCAGAAAACCAAACCAACAAAAATATATACCCACTCCAGCCCAGTTTTCTCATGATGAATGTAAATAGGGAAAGCATGATGTACTAACCAGCAAGTCGTTAACCGGTGAATCCTTGGTGTTTAAGAAACGCCATAACACTAGCCAAAGTCCTTCCATGTTCCTCTTTTGCCTCTACTAGCTCGTCTGTCTTATTGTTTCTTATTGTTTGCTGCTTCATTTCCTTCCACTTGCTTTTGAAGAAGAGCAGTACATGTCCATGTTGATAAAAATAAAAAAGAAGTTACAAATTAAGCAGAAGAGGCCACAAAAAACAATAGCCAAAACAATCCTAAACTTAAGAGGCACTACAAAGAGATCCAAGGATCAACAACAATAGGCACAAGGGCAGAAAAGAACGCAAAAAGGCAGCAGCAAAAGCAGCATCAAAAAAGGGAAGAAAATTAGACCTGTTTGTGGTGTTTTTTTTAATCGCTCCTACAAGACCACAAACTAACAGAGAAAACTATAATGGTTTCAAGTTTAGGATGTGGTTTTTTCAATAAAATCCAAGATTAGGATGCTATAAGAAGAACCATGACCATTTCTCTGGTGAACGAGAATACCTGTCATATTGGAACAGCCCACTTCTTAGTTATTAAGCTTGTCCACTGGTGGGTTGTTTCTAGCATACTCTTCCCCCCTCGTTTCTCTAAGTTTCTTGTATTTTTTTGTGCAAAATGAAGTTGTGGTTGCTCAGCCTCCGTCCACATTGCGTTGCCACTGCATTTTCAACATTGATAGGATCTCCTAGCAAGTCAAACTTATCCTGCAATATTTCATATTTTGAGTAATGACTTGATCGTAATTTTGGAAATTAATACCCTATTTGCAAACTAAGAAACCTGATAATTTTAGTACACTATACCCCATTAGAAGCTTAAACTAAGAGCTGCTGCAAATGAACAGCTAGAAGTTAACAAAGAACGAAATACTGAGAGGTTCCCAAATAAGTGCTCAAGTAAAAAATGAATTGCAAATGAAAGATTAACTGCTGCATATCGTTTCCGACCATTTCCAAGACCTCAAGCGAGGGGGCCGAGTCTTTTAGAGCACATTAAACATATGCAGATACAACTAAAGTCTTTCAATTTCCTTTGGCAATGTTATGAGGTTCCACCACAGTTTTCCTAGGAACCCTTTGTTTCAGTAACATGATCAAAAGTAGCAGCAAGAGCAATAAAATCCTTAAAAACACATTCTGCAAAACACAGCAAGCATGAGAGACGTCTTTAATGCCTGAAACTACTTCACTTGCATTGGTTAAAATATGCACACGATGGCAATTCTGTAATACAATTCTCGTATGTATGTCTGTTTTGTTGATTATCAAACATTGTTGTCACTATGACATGCTTAAAAACCATATACAACAAAAAGAAAATCCAAACATTTAGATATCACATGTCCAGTCTGAGCCCCCATGCACTCGAGATGAGCCATTAACTTGTTCTTCCTACTTGCTCACCAATCCAGTTGATTAGCAAAGAATGCTTGGCATGGTTCCTATGTAGATCTAAAAGCCCAAATCAGGTTCCTATTATAAACAGAAAAATATGCTTAAACAGAGAACGTGGTAAAAGTATAATCACAGTTATCATATAGTCAACTTGAAGAGAGATTGAAAGCAACAACAAAAAAAAGGTGAAAATAGAGAATAAAACAGGAAAAGGAATGTGTATATAAGCATAAATAGTGACGTAGAACCTGTCATTTCATGAGTCATATGAACATTGAACAATGGTTTAGCAATATCAAGATGACTCGTTGTCAATGGGCCATTCTTGGTCAAGAAATTAAATAAGGGAATGTAACAAAACCATGAGAGGAGGATTACCTGCCGAAGCATATCAATAAAACAATCAAAATGAAAGCATTTAGCCAACTTGATTCTTTGCATGCCACCCAAACCTGATAAAGCATGCAAAACCTACAAAATAATGTATGTAAATCAATAAACTCAGACACGTCTCATGATAAAGGAGTGGACGAATACACCTCTCGCTGGCTCCTCATAAAGGTCGAACACATTTAAAAACATGAATACTTGAATCAAATGCTACAGGTTTTTCTTGAATACAGGTTTTTCTTTTAGTGTTGACTTCATGAATTTCCAATGTCACGACACATGGATGCAATTGATCATCAAAGTATCTATGCAACAAAGTATGTTGATATGTTCAATACATGTACTGCACTGATTTTGATAAACAAGCATATATATTAATAAGAGAACTTTTTGTTATCCTGCTTCTTGTAAATACTTACCGATAGAGCTGGAAGGATGAAGTAATAGGGAGTTGAGACCTACCGATAGCGCCACAACATTGATATAGAAATCAATAGTGTTGCCGCCATCCACCTGCAAACATAGTACTCTTGCATTCACATGGTTCATAAGCAAAAAGCACATACATCTAGAATTTGAAGGCAGATGAATGCGTGCATAGAAACATGGATGCCTGAGCTTCTAGCCTCACTTCTTGTGAAATTGGCAAAAGCAATTGAAAGGGAGGCATCAAACATATATGTGGACCTTTAAGTATATGAAAAAGGAAAGAGGGCAAGGGAGATGCTTTCAGTCAGATTAAGAAGTTGGATAAGTGGCCACTATAGCCTAAAAGGGTCAACATGAGATCCCATGGGGCATCATAGGTGGCTCGATCATTTCCTAGCAAAGTGCAGACATGCAGGATGAGAAATCTGAGAGAGTAATATAATACAACTTTCCAAAATAGCCTGTTCGCTATCGTTTTTCAAGCCAATATATTCAACAAAAATCTGATTTTCAAGCCAATATAGGGTTTTGAGATTGAATACCTCATGCTCATGGTCAAACATTTCGCCAGCGTTGTTGAAATATCTGTGACGCGATTCTAATAGCAATTTCCCCCCTTCCTCACGCTAGCCTCTCTGCATACACATAAACGAGACAGAGATAAACCACATTCAGTTACACACAGTAATGACCACTTCCCTTCTTGTTTGGAACAATATGTAGACTAACAGACAGCCCACAAGTGAAAAAATTATACTCCTCAATAACTTTGTTTCAATCGACTGAATAGTCTCTTTGAGCATTCTTACCGGAAATATCTTTTTGTATTTTTTGATCTTTTTTACACTAGTGTATATAACTTGGAGGAGTTAAAGTAATTTAGAACAGAGAGCAATCGATTGGAGGAGTTAAACTAATTTTTCCCTCTTTTCCCCTTTTCATCACAAGCTTATACACGGACATATATGTATGCTTATAACCAACAACTTCAAAGAAAAGCTGTAATATGTATAGATTAGATAGGGAGGGAGAGGGGAAATGTGAGAAGCTCGGTAAGCAGATTTGTCGACGGGAATAAACGACAAGCGGCCAGTAAAACTTCTCAATCTGTATGCATGGATGTAGCTACAGCCGTTTTGGCAAATCAAGATCTAGGGTATTGACAATTTAGTCCAACCCCTCCCCTTGGTACATGTAGCCTTCTAAATTTGAGCCGAAAATTAACCAGAAATCAAAATACAAAGCGCACGCACGCGCACACACACACACATACACAGAGAGAATAGATCTGAGGGCGGCGGCGGAATGGAGAGTGAAATCCGCTTACCGATGTGGTGGCGGAATGGAGATCGTGGAGGCGAGGATGGCGCTGGTGGAGGAAGGCGGTGTTCGTGGTGGGGGCGGCGGAGGCGAGGACGGCACTGCTGGAGGAAGGCGGTGCAGATCGTGGAGGATAGAGAGAAGGGAATGGCTGCGCGGTCTGGACTCTAGAGTGGGGAGAGTAAAAGATAGGGTAGGGTTTGGGAGTGGATGGTGTAGATTAAAACACCAAATTAATTGACGGTGAAGATTAAAACAATTTATATAAATATATATATATATATATATGATTCGGTCGATTCGGTCCGCATTCGGTTCGGTTCAGTCCATATAGATTTCCAGAAAATCGAGACCGAACCCCTCCACCCCGAATCACCAAAAAACTCCCCTGAACCGACCGAAGACCGAACTGATCGGTCGGTTTTTTCGGTCCGGCCGGGTTCGTAAGAGCTCTAGAAGGGAGGGAAAAATATTTACAGTAGCTGATTAAAAAAATTACCGTACATAAAACGGTGCCGGTTATATACCAACTTTTCATCTAAAATTTTTCAATCTCCCGCCCCTTTAATAATTAGATGCCCACCAAACTATTTGCAAAAGAACAAATGCTCTACAATCCCGTTTTTAGATTGCATCGCGTAGTTTGTTATGTCTGGATCTCTCCTCGATTATCCGAATCATTCATCTTGTAGGACTCGTCAAATTAAATTTTCACGCAAAAGTTCAACTTGATCATATCAGACATCCGCAACTACCTCATTGAACCACTATTATAGTAAAAAATTAATCTATTTATTTTTTGCATGACAAATTAAACTATTCCAATGAGGTAGTTACGGGATAAACTTCATTATTTGTATAAAAAAATTTTAAATCGAAACTGTCTATCTTTTGCGTAAGAGGAGCTAGATTATTCCTGCCAATAATGAAGTTAATCTCTTATCAGTGCATACTTGATCGGACGTAAAATATCATTCTAATAATGAATTTGTGTCTCGATGAAAAGACTTTCAAAACCCGATAGACCCAAAAATTTACGAGAATGATTAAAACACTAAGCACAAAAAAATGAACTGTATCGATCGTCGTGATTGTGTTGCGGTTGTTTGGCTACTGTACATTAGACTATAGCACCAGACCTTGGTTCAGAAACAAGTATATTCAATGTGTAAATTTTAAAGGTAGTTGCCGGCTCATTTTTTTTAATGATCGATCTAAACCGTTAGGATTTAACATCTTATCAATTATATCATTCTCGCCAAAATCGGTGATAATCAGATGTCGGCAACCACATGATCGTAACACATTCGGTGATTCCAGAGACATTAAAGTCCTATAGTGCATAACTCGAGGGCCGCTTGAGCTATTTTTTTAAAATCGGAACCGTCTATATTTTACATAAGAGAGATTAAATTATTTCTACCAAGAATGAAGTAAATCTTTTATCGTTACATACTTGATCGGACGTAATATATCATTTTAATAATGAATTTTGGTACCGATGAAAAATTTCATAAAGCCGATCGAGCCCAAAACTTATGACAATAATTAAATCAACAATAACAATCAAATCAATGGTCTCGATTATTAAAGTACACGATTTACTAAGGTCCGTTATATTTTACCATTCAAGATAATTGCAAAAATGTATATAACAGACGTTTGACACCTCTACAGGGGTTATCTACTTAACTTTCAGTGACCAAATTATGTGGTCGCCTGAAAAATGGAAAAGGCACCCTATAAAACACTTTCAATGACTAATTAATTCTGGTCACTAAATGTTCTACTTCCCCGCCCTATTTTACCACCGAAATTTTGACACTATTTGATCCCCTCTTTAACTTTTTTTTTAAATTGTCTAAATCCCCTCTTTAAAATGGAAGACAAAAAAGAATTCGTCACCCAAAGTATTTCCTTTTGTGAGGAATTATTTCGTCACGTAATGGTTGCAAGTATATGTGGAGGAAACGGATTAGCGACGAAATTTATTTTTCTGCCCTCTTAATTGATGACGAAAAAATATGTTGACAAAATTTATTTTTTCGTCACTGATTAACTGTTTTTGGTGACAAAATAAAATTTCCTCACCTTAAATTTTTCTACCCTCTTAATTGATGACGAAAAAATATTTTCCTCACAAAATAGGTATATTTGGAGACGAAATTTACTTTCCTCACCACCATTTCGTCACATATTGTCATTTTTCTTGTAGTGATGCCTTGTTTGGAACACTTTTTGGAAAATATTTTTCGAAAGATTCCCTCTAGATTCTCCCTATTTCCAATCATTTCTCTTTTTATATCTCTCCACTTATTACCCATATTACTTTTTCAAAAAGTGTTCCACACACAGCATAAATCTTCAAATGACATGATGTTAGAAATGTTAGAGTTAACTGAATAGGCATTTTAAATCCAACCCCTACTTATGTTTTAGGTCATGACATCATCATGATTTATCTTTCCCTCGTGTCTCTTAGAAATTTGACACACGCAATGTGTGTGGATGATTCATTAACACCAGAAAAAAAAAAAAAACAAATCTCGAGTCACAGTGATACTACATTACAACAATCTCATACCATGTTTGGGTTTTTTTGGGGTCATTTCACAAACCCATCAAATTGCAATCACAATAAAGCACTACTATTTTCGAACTCCACTTACAGAAATTAAAAAAAAAAAAACCAAACCACAAATAAGGAACACAAAATTAATTCTAAAGAAGTGAGAACAAGATAACAAAGAATAATTTGCTAAACAAAAGGTATTAGACAATGGCAATGGCTTTTACATTGGTTTATTGTGACAAAGGACCAAGTATTCCCCCACGGTATGCACAATTGTTCCAAAGAGACAGAGTTGCAGGAGATCAAAAATAAAAAAAAGAGTTGTTGGAGATCATAATTGAAGTGAACTTCTTCTCCATTTGGAAGAAGGTTCTTCGAAGGGAGGGAGGGGAATTGTAGAAGCAGTTAACTGGGAAAACGGGAACATGGCACATGGGGTGCTGTTTTGTCATGATGATTTTGATAATTGTCATGTCAATTTTTGTTTTTACCTTTCAAAATTTTAACTATTTTGTTTTGTGTGTTTTTTCTCTTTAGAGAGTATTTTAGAAAAGAAAAATACATGACAGGGGAGGCACCAAACTGATAATCCCCTTTATATATTAGAATAGATGTCACTTTTGTCGATCAAATCGAAAGAAAAAACAAGGCTTTGACAATGGAAGTGAACTCGTCATTTCCTAACTAATACCGATATAAAATTTGACGTACTTGTAAAGTCATATGATCCCCTTTATATATTAGAATAGATGTCACTTTTGCCGATCAAATCGAAAGAAAAAACAAGGCTTTGACAATGGAAGTGAACTCGTCATTTCCTAACTAATACCAATATAAAATTTGACGTACTTGTAAAGTCATTCAAGTTAGCAAAATGACCAAAAAAAAAACTAAAACTAAACGAAAAACGAGTTTAAAAACTGTTGCTGATTAATTAGGGTTCCCATTGCATTCCAGAGAGATCATGGGAGGGTGTTGAGACCTCACATCTAATTATAATCTACGTTTTCAATTAATTAATCTCCAGAAGTGACACCAAGAATCCATATAAGCAAGGGTCACTATCTTCCTAATTTAATTTGCAGAACTATCAAGAGCCACCGGTTATTGAAATCCCAGAAAGTGATCTACGTCACCGCTCTCAATCTCACCGTCCAAAAGTATTTTGGATGGTATATATTTTAAAATAAATTCTTTCCAAGAAGTGTTTTTTTAAAATTCGGACATATGATTGTTGAGATGACAGTGAGATGTTGAGCAGTGGGGGTAGTCTTGTTGTTGAAATCCAGTTCAATTTAGAGAAAAATTCAAAAAAAACCCCTGAACTTTGAACCCAATGTCAAATAGGCACCTGAACTTAAATAAACTTCAATTGAACACCTGAATTTTTACTTCGTTATTCAATTTACCCCCTGCCGTCTCAATCCGTGACTTTCCTAACGGCAACCGCTGAATTGGACACTAACAGACGTTATACACATGACTGGGCTCAAATGGGAGGAAAATGGGATGAGTCATAGGTTTTTTGGAAGAAAAATCCAAAACCCTAGAAAATTTCCCCCATTTTTAGATCTGATTCCTCTGCCTTAAAACAGAGCATGTGGTCCTCACCCCCAATATTCTCTTCCATAGCTTCAAATTCTCCATTCCTTACCATTTCCAAAAATCGTCCAAACTCACACAATGAACACCACTGGTAGTACTAACAAGAGCTCCCAAAATGCTGAGGACAAACTGTGCATCCATTGCGGAACCCAGAAGGTGATTCGCACCAGTGGTGTTTGGGGAAAAGGATTTTTTTTTTGTTTTTTTTTGTGTGGTAGAGACAAATTTTTCTTGTGTTTGGGGAATGAGAATTTTTTTTTTTTTTTGGGGGGGGGAGGGGGGTGGTTTCTTTCTGGAGGAACAAGGAGGTTTTATGTGAGTGACAAAATGAGAGCTTTGCTCTCGGCCTTTTGGCTTGGGATGGAAGGAGAGATGTTTGGTTTTGGAATGAGAGAAGCAGAGATTTGGCTCCCTTTCTTTTTTCTTTCAGATCCCCCAAACATGGAACAAGAGCTACATTTACATGATAGGAAAACAACAAATAAAATAAAATGAGGCCTAGGGCCAATGAATTTGCGTGGCCCATGTGGTGCCTGAAGGATGATAACCAACTTCAAGAACCAATTATCCACAGCTCAGCGGTTGCCGTTAGGAAAGTCATTGCTTAATTCCGCAACCTAACCTCTTAGAAAGGTTCACACCCAAGCATGGGGCTAGGTCGTTGATAGCATATAAACCGGAAGTCCGGATCGTTCCCACAGAGAAATCTTCTTCAGCGAATTCGGAATAGATGTTGAGTAAAGAGTTTCGGCGTTCAAGCGGCCAATTTTGGTGTTTTGATTTGAAAGATGGAATTAAGCTTGGAAATGAACTAAATTAAGATGGTCGAGTCAAAGGGATTGATTTACCCACGACTTAACCATAAAATGGTTTCTTCATCTAACTCATGAGTGGACCGAAACCGTCCGGATTCCACTAGAAGTATTAAAAGCTGAAGACTACTTATAACTCAACTCAAAGCTCTAATTCAAACTGAACTCATTTAACGCAAGTGAGAGACGAAAAAGGATCGTTCGCACGCGTAAGATATATCAAGCTCGTAGCATGAGGCGATAGACCTCATTGATCAAAGAAGCCACCGACCTCATGATCAAAGCTAGAAATCATGGGTTTAATTCATTCAAAACCTTGAGATTAAGCTAAAGTTTAGGTGAAACCATTTAAATGACTAATCCATGGAGCAAACCTCACCCCATGACCGAACCGATTAACTACTCACTCATAGCAAAATGACTGGAAACAAGAGTTAAGCAAAGAAAACATGATTCACCAATAAAAACAGAAACAAACTTGATATATAAGAAGATCCAACGCGTAGCTACAACATTAACAAGCGAGAAAATAACATATGACAATTACCTTAAGGAGTTCTTGAAGGAAATACACTCAAAAGCTTGAAAGACTAACAATGGAGTCCTAGGAAGAAAAAGACTTAAAGCTTAGGCCTAAATCTAACTAATGGCCATCTCTTCCATAAATGGCATACAAGCCTATTTATAGGCCTTACAAAATCAGCCAAAAAGTGGACAAAAAGGCCCCTAAAATATCCCAAAGACATGCCAAAAGTGGAAACTTTCCATAAATACTCTATGTTAGGATAAAACCAAATACCAGGTTAGGGTTAGAATAGAGTCGCTATAAATACTCTATGTTGTAAATCCTAGTTCATAACTGTGATAATAAAAGAACAGCCGCTCTCGCTCCCGTGGACGTACCCGGTTTTGGGGAACCACGTATATCTCTGTGTTAATTCTTTACTGTTTCATACTCGTAAATCGTGTGCGTGACGATCCTAACAAGTGGTATCAGAGATTCAGGCTGTTTTTCGATCACGCGAAGAACGATGTCATCGAGTTCGTCTGTTATGAAGTTCGACGTTATGAAGTTCGATGGAACTTCGAATTTCGGATTGTGGCAACAGCGGGTAAAGGATCTGTTGGTGCAGCAGGGTTTATACAAGGGGTTGAAGGCGCAACCAGAGGCCATGTCAAACGACGATTGGGAAGAACTCCAGATGAAGGCGGTGAGTACGATTCGTCTGTGCCTTGCAAACGAAGTCATGTATCACGTGTTGGGTGATGAATCGCCGGCTGGGGTCTGGACTAAACTGGAAAGCAGGTATATGTCAAAATCGTTGACGAACAAACTGTTTCTGAAGCAGAAACTGTTTGGGTTGAAGATGGCCGAGGGTACAGATCTGGTTCAGCATATCAACATGTTCAATCAGATTGTGAGCGACTTACATCGGATTGATGTAAAGTTTGAGGAGGAAGACCAAGCGCTGATGTTACTGTGTTCACTACCGATTTCTCTCGAAACTCTTGTTATAACCTTACTCTGGGGGAAAGAAACCCTAGAACTAGAGGAAGTCACTGCAGCCCTTCTGGCGTATAATCAACGCAAGCAACAAACAGAATCGCTGCAGGGTGAAGGTCTGGTGGTTAAGGGGTACGAGGATCGTAGCAGAAAGAAGGAGAGGGGTAAAACAGTTTCAGGGCGTGGGAGGTCTCAATCCAAGAACAGGTCCGAGGGCACGTTTGAGTTCAAGTGTTACAGGTGTCATGAACCGGGGCACATGAAGAAAGACTGTCCGCAAAAGGGATAGGGAACTGACTGGAAGAAGAAGGGAAAGGCAGGAGAGAGGAAAGATGGGTCATCAAATTCTGCGAATGTTGTAGAGCAGGAATCTGATGATGGAGACATGCTTTCGGTTTCAGCGACTTCGGATCACCTGGCAGACTTATGGATTCTAGATTCAGCATGCTCGTTTCATGTGACGCCTAACAGAGAATGGTTTGACACCTACAGGTCAGTGAATTGTGGTAATGTTCGAATGGGTAATGATGTATCATGTCAAGTCATTGGAATAGGCACAATTAAGATCAGGATGTTTGATGGTGTTGTAAGAACCTTAGGTGATGTTAGGCATGTTCCAGATTTGAGGAAAAATTTGATTTCGTTGGGAACCTTAGACTCTAATGGCTGTGAGTATAAAACAGGAGGTGGAGTCATGAAGTTAACGAAGGGTGCTTTGGTGATTATGAAGGGTATTAAGATTGCTGGTAATATCTATCGTTTGATAGGAACTACAGTTGTAGGTGGAGTTGCTGCTGCTACCACAACTGAGGATACTGATGATACCATGCTTTGGCATATGCGGTTAGGACATATGGGAGAGCGTGGGATGCTAGAGCTGCATAAGAGGAATCTGCTGAAAGGGGTTAAATCATGTAAACTGGATTTCTGCAAGTTTTGTGTTCTGGGGAAACAGTGTAAGGTGCAGTTTAGGAATGCAATTCACAGAACAAAGGGAATTCTTGACTACGTTCATTCAGATGTTTGGGGGCCAGTGAGGGTAGCTTCAAAAGGAGGATCTCTGTATTTCTTGACCTTTATCGATGATTTTTCGAGGAAAGTTTGGGTGTACTTCATGAAGCACAAGTCTGAAGTCTTTGCTAAGTTCAGAGTGTGGAAAGCTGAAGTGAAAAACAGACAGGGAAAAAGATTAAGTGCCTCAGGACAGATAATGGGAAGGAATTCAAGAATGGACCTTTTCTGAAGTTTTGTGAGGAACATGGGATTCAGCGGCACTTTACTGTTCGGAAGACACCACAGCAGAATGAGGTGGCAGAAAGGATGAACAGAACTATAACAGAAAGGGCACGGTGTTTGAGATTGAATGCGGAACTTCCGAAGGTTTTTTGGGCAGAAGCAGTGAGTTTGGCATGCTTTGTTATAAACAGGTCACCGAGTGCTTCTTTGGAAGGGAAGGTAGCTGAGGAGATGTGGACAGAGAAAGAGGTTGACTACTCAGGGTTGAGAATCTTTGGGTGTCCGGCCTATGTTCATGTTCTCAGTGATGAGAGATCAAAGCTTGATGCGAAGTCTAGACAATGTATCTTTCTTGGTTATGAGAAATGGGTCAAAGGGTACAAGCTTTGGGATCCAGAGACAAAGAAGGTGGTGATCAGTAGGGATGTGGTATTTGATGAGGACTCTATGATCAAGGCACATCAGAAGGTTCAAAATTCTGAGTCAGAGGAAGTGAGCAGCAGACAGTAGGGTGTAGAGATTGAGCTGGAAAGTATTGATAGGGGTGATACTCAACCAGACGAACAGCTTGATCAACAACAGCAGCAGCAAAGCTTGGCCGCTGGGAGAACCAAGTGCACTATCAAGCCACCAGTGAGGTATGGGTTTGAGGACTTGGTTTCTTATGCATTGACTACCACTAGTGGGGATCCATCTACTTTTCAGGATGCTATCACGAGTTCTGAAAGGGACAGATGGATGGAAGCCATGGTGGAGGAAATGGAGTCTTTGCATAAGAATAAGACTTGGGAGTTGAAAGAACTGCCCAGGGGAAAGAAGCCAGTGGGTTGTAAGTGGCTATACAAGCGGAAAGAAGCAGCAACAGAAAAGGAGAGGGAAAAGTTCAAGGCTCGGTTAGTGACAAAGGGGTATTCACAGAGGAAGGGGATTGATTTTGATGAGGTCTTTTCTCCAGTGGTGAGGCATACGTCAATCAGGATTATCTTGGCATTGGTGGCTAGCTATGATCTTGAGTTAGAGCAGATGGATGTGAAAACGGCATTCCTCCATGGTGATTTGGAGGAAGTCATATACATGGAGCAACCTGAGGGGTTCAAGCAGCCAGAGACTGAGCATCTTGTTTGTAAGTTGAAGAAGTCACTTTATGGGCTGAAACAGTCTCCAAGACAATGGTACAGGAGGTTTGACTCTTTCATGATACGGATTGGGTACACACGCTGTGAGTATGATTGTTGCGTTTACGTTAAGAGTCTTGATGATGGTTCCTATATTTTCTTGCTTCTTTATATGCTGATTGCTGCAAGGAGTATGGTTGAGGTTAACAGGTTGAAGTCTTTGTTGGGTAAAGAGTTTGACATGAAGGATTTGGGAGCAGCTAGGAAGATACTTGGAATGGAGATTCGCAGAGATAGGACAGCTGGTAAGTTGTGGTTATCTCAAAAGAATTATGTGGTGAAAGTGTTGGAGAGGTTCAGTATGGATAATGCCAAATCGGTCAGCACTTCATTGGCAAGTCATTTCAGATTATCTTCAGCTCAGTGTCCGGTGCCAGATGAAGAAAATGAGGATATGTCAAGGGTTCCTTATGCGAGTGCAGTGGGTTGCTTAATGTATGCAATGGTTTATACGAGGCCTGATTTGGCACATGCAGTTAGCACAGTCAGTAATTAAGTACATGGCCAAACCAGGCAGAGAGCATTGGAAGGCAGTCAAGTGGATGTTCAGATACTTGAGAGGTACTTCGGATCGTGGGATTATGTTTGGTAGGCAACGGGATCAGATTTCGGTTGTTGGGTATGTGGATGCGGATTATGTTGTGGGTTTGGATGACAGAAGGTCTACAACTTGTTATGTGTTTACACTTGTGGGTGGGCCTATTTGTTGGAGATCCATGGTACAACCTCTTGTGGCTTTATTAACTACTGAGTCTGAGTATATGGCGGTGACTGAGGCAGCTAAGGAAGCATTGTGGTTGAAAGGGTTTGTGAAGGAGCTTGGCATAGATCAAGGTGGAGTTCAGTTGCATTGTGATAGTCAGAGTGCCATTTATTTGGCAAAGCATCAGGTGTATCATGCTCGAACCAAGCATATCGACGTGAGGTTTCACAAGGTGAGAGAGTTGATTGATGCAGGTGATTTGATACTAGAAAAGGTGCACACTTCTGAGAATGCAGCCGATATGTTGACAAAGACGGTTACTGCTGACAAGTTCGAGCATTGCTTGGACTTGATTAATGTCTCCAGGTGCTAGAAAGGAGGCGTTCCCCCCCAAACTGGTTGGATCAAGATGGGTTATCTTCTGAATGGGTGAGGTAATTCGCCAAGGTGGAGATTGTTGGAACGTGTGGCTCATATGTTCTCGTAAAAGGCCAGTGCCGAGCGGAGTGGAGTGAGGGAAGCGAAGCGACCGAATGGAGCGAGGCACTGGCCCATCGTAGATTCAGTTGGTTGGGTCGAAGGCCCAAAAGGTTTGGTACGACTGTACAAGGGTATTTTTGGGATAAGACCAAATACCAGGTTAGGGTTAGAATAGAGTCGCTATAAATACTCTATGTTGTAAACCCTAGTTCATAATTGTGATAATAAAAGAACAGCCGCTCTCGCTCCCGTGGACGTACCCGGTTTTGGGGAACCACGTATATCTCTTTGTTAATTATTTACTGTTTCATACTCGTAAATCGTGTGCGTGTGTGTGACGATCCTAATAATTTCATAATTCATAACCGATATAAAATTTGACGTACTTGTAAAGTCATGCAAGTTAGCAAAATGACAAAAAAATAAAAGTAAAATTCTAAATGGAAAACGAGTTTAAAAACTGTGGCCGATGAAATAGGCTTACCAATATTGCATTCTGAGAGAGAGAGAGAGAGAGAGAGAGAGAGAGAGAGAGAGAGAGAGAGACCTTACATCTAATGAAAGTGATTAATCATGGGTACCTTTTCAATCAATCTTGATGATCATAAACGACACCGGCCAAGAATCTATTTATGTTCAATCAATTTAATTAGGAGAACCATTTTTGTTTGAATTTTCAGAGCTTGATGACCCGATTGGTTGAGTAGACGAGCCATGCACTCAACATCATGTCGGACTCCTTTTGAACCTATTGGTTGAGTACAGTTTGGTCCATTTTAGGCTATTGTGTCGGCTCACTAGGGACCCACAATAGTAGGTTTACTCAAAGCATGTGCGGAGAAGATCAAGAGGTGTGCCAGTATCTAGGAAAATGAACTTTTAGAAAATGAAGGTAATTTCAAGTTTAAAAATTATGTATTTACGTAAATAATTTTTCTTTCAATATGAATCTTGTTTGATAGATCTCATTGAGATCTCTTAAACGGTGTAAAAAAAATTTAAAAATTATTTTTTCATTTTCATTACATTTGAGTTTGAAATTACCTTATTTTTAAAAAAGAAAGTTTAAAAAGAAAGGGGAACAGAATCCATCAGGAATTAGCGTAATCAGGCATCAATAACTATATGAATCTATACGCAATAAAGTAAAAGAGATGGAATGGTATAGAAATTGGTCAAACAAAAAACGAAGAGCTAGCAATCAAGCCAGAAAACAAAGATCGTAAGACTTTGAGATTTTTTACATCGATTCACGGTTCACAATTTTCACTATTTTTTTAATGAAGGGAGTACAAGAGTTACATTGGCTTGCCGTTCAAAAAATAGAGGGTTACGTACGTACATTGGCTCCTACATATAGCATTTATAATCTGAGTTTTTTTTTTCTTTAAAGTTTCTAGGGTGTGCTGCCTCCGACGTTTCGCTGTGGGCACTGCCACTGGACCCTTGCAAACCCTGATTTTATTTTATTTTTATCGGCAAAAAGAATTTTATTAATCTCCGAACTAAAGTTACAAAGATTAAACGGAAACGGAGAAAAGACGGCATCACAACCAAAAATCTACATCCCAACTATGTTGACACCTAGGCTAATTAAGGACAATCATCTGTCAACAATTAGGCTTCGCAAAACCCAAGAGCAACCATTACAATCACTTGTGTCGACAATTTTTTGTTCCAGTACTTTATTCATTACATAATTATTAATATCTGATTAACATAATTTTTGGCGTGGATAAGCTTCTATGCAAGAGTTACAAGATGAATACAGGTCATTGTTTTTTATCTTGAGTGTGCTCACTTTACGACCTGCTCCACCCTTAACCAAACAATGTGGTTCAAAAGGTTAACATCATGTTAACAGTAGCTAGTCGTCGTTATCTTATATACTACCTATTAATGAAGTTCCGATATTAAAAGAAATCTTGATGGTGTTAGACAACTCATTATTTAGGAGTATTTGAGTGTAATTTTCCTTTTATTTACCTTGTCTTTGTAGGGTTGGAGTGAACTTTTTGATTCTTCCATCCCTTTTACTCGATGTACCCTCTTCGAGTTTAATAAAATTTTCTTTTGCCGATAAAAAAAAATGAAGTTCCGATATGATCACACTCACAATAGCTCAAACTAAACCCGTATGGATAAGAGCTCAGTTTGCTCCAACCTGGCCTCTTTATTCCACATAGTTGTAAGAGTACACTTGAGTTGGTTACTCCTAATAAAGATTTATTTTTATGAAATGACTAATATTAAAATAAAAAAAAAACAGCTCCTACGTATTTAGATGAGTAACATGCAAGCCAGTTTCTAACTTTTCTCCGTCTATAATGTGACACTTTAAATTTGGAAAATGCTAAAGACAGCCCAATAGACTGCCATTAAGTTTAAAAGGTATATTGAAATATTTGAAAAGTGTGAAGATGTATTGAAAAGTTTGGATTATTTCCATTTTTCTTTATCTCTTTTGTGTTTAAAGAATGATACTCAATTGGCAAATGAGTAAGACCAAATAAGAAACTACTTGAGAAACCAAAAGCTTAATTGGTGAAATTGGTTCTCTCATGTCCCCTCAGAGGAGGCCTGAATTCGAGCTCCACGAGGGATAGATTTGGGGTTTAGAGTTATGGACAATTTTTGAATAACATATTTTTGGGATATTTTGCAGCTTTTAACAACAAACCCTAGTAGGGTCCCCTCCCCTATTTTGTACAGCACTTGTCAATAAATACGGGCTTGTTCGTTTTGAATTTTGAAGGAGGTTTGAGCGGAGATACATAGATAGATAGAGAAAATATATTAGGGACCATGCGCAAAAACTTTAAAGCCCCCAAACGAACAAGCCGGACGATCCTTTTTCATTTCCCCTCCCTCTTACTACTATTTATATCTGATCTTCCCTCAGCCATTGTCTACCAACCTCAAGTGAGAGATCTAGAGAGAGAGAGAGATGGGAAATCACAAATGCTGCAACAAACAAAAGGTAAAGAGAGGGCTGTGGTCACCAGAGGAGGATGAGAAACTAATCAACTACATATCCACCTATGGCCATGGATGCTGGAGCTCAGTCCCTAGACTTGCTGGTTAATTTACTCTCTCTCTCTCTCTCTCTCTCTCTCTGGAATTTTAAAATGTCAAGTCTTGTATGTTTTGTTTTGTTCTGCAACTAGTTATTTTCAGTCTCTTAATCAGCAATTGTTTTGAAAAGTACCACGTACATAAATGCATGCAATTCCGACCAATATGCTTTGTTATGTATACTGTTCTATATGGGCATTAATTTTGGGCCCATAATCTTGTGATCGTACGCAGGTCTGCAAAGATGTGGGAAGAGCTGCAGATTAAGATGGATAAATTATCTAAGGCCGGACTTAAAACGTGGGAGCTTCTCTTCCCAAGAAGCAGCTCTCATCATTGAACTCCATAGCATTCTTGGCAACAGGTAAGTTTCCTTATTGAAAAGCGATTCTTAACAATGTCCATGCATATATATAACTTATAAGCCCAGCTTGATTGTAAGTTTTGGTTTCAGATTACTTCAACGATATGAATGGATTAGAATAGTCAAGTGTGCATGGTTCACGATTTTATATATATACATATATAAGGCATGGAGAAGATTTCAAGCGATTATCAAGTTTTCTTTATATTCAAAATTTTCAACGACCAATAATATTCCAACCTTAAATTGTAGATCTTATATTTCTTGTTTATCAACATATTTATCTATGCAAAAGAACATCCATTCCCTTATGCAGATGGACTCAAATAGCTAAACATTTACCGGGAAGAACAGATAACGAGGTGAAGAATTTTTGGAATTCAAGCATAAAGAAGAAGCACATCTCTCATCACAAGAAGAAGCTCATCTCTCATCACAATCACCATGTTCATGGCCTCTCTGATCATCATCATCATCATCATCTAGCAGCCACCACATTTCCTTATGATCACCCAAACCCAAATGTCACTTTTGAATGTTTCCCCACACTCAATCCAAACCCTAATTTCATCCCATCTCCACAGCCAGAACACTACATACACATCCCCAACCCATTCACATCAGTCATAGCACAAGGTCTTGATAGTCCCAGTTTCCTTCCCCTAGACCCACCTTCATATGATCACTCCTTATTGTCATTAGACTATAACCACCCTCTACAAATTGATCAGCAAAATTTTCTTAGACAAGAGGAGTGCATGATCAGCTACACCGGTACCGCGGCCCCAAGTTATAAAGTTACAAGCCCTAAGATGACAGTACTACCACCTTATGATGATCCAGCTGGAGTACTTGTGGGGCCTTCCATGCCAAAACTCTGTGAGATGATCAGCTGTGCTATGCCATCTTCATCGACTGCTTCACATGATCGAGTTGGCTCTATTGCTGCAACAAGTCTTGATACATTTTTCCCATCTGATTTGAATTCACTTGATCCCCATGTGCCAACCAATCAAATGGAAATCATTGATGCTATCATGTCATCATTGCCGTTAACGTGCAACAGTCAATTTGTGACAAACCCTAATTTTTCTACAAGCTGGGATCCATAGACTTGATGGTATATGTCGGTATATTTTGGGTACGTCGATATGGATTTTGATTTATTATAACGCATTTATTTCAGAAAGAGTAGTGTCGCAGACACAGATAACCGAACATAGATCAGATCACATGCATACATGAGCGCGAAACCCTTTGATCCACGCTGAACCCCATACGATGCACGTGAATCCACATGTCTTGGATGGCTACAGACACATCCGTGTCTAGATTTATGTCCAAAGCATTTTTCTTTATGAAGTGGTCATGCCAACTTCCTATTTTGTCACATTTGTAAAATTCTATGGGGATTGAAAAACATTAATGCTGCTATATAGTTGTCCTACTTTTGAATGTTTCAATTCTTGAATGCCTTGTCACCATAATTATATAGTACTTGTGTCTCACTAGTGTTTCTCATGTGAAGTAGTACTCTACAGTCAACTGTTCTCTCCCTCTCTCTCTCTCTCTCTCTCTCTCTCTAACTCTCTCTCTCTCTCTCTCTCTGCATATCAGTAAGTGATTGTGTACGTATTATTGATCAGGTGGGGACGCTGTCATGCACTTTAGCTACCAATTATGTCGAAGAGGTGTCAAGTCAAAGGGATCTCATCATCTTTGCATATTTTCATACCTATGTTACAACTTCAGCATAACAAACAGATCGAGAACGTACGGCAAATGATCCAAATTCAAAACATTGAGCAACAATCACTCTAACACGTCACTTTCATAAGGGTAGGTCATTCTGCACGTGGTGAGAACCTTCATAAGGGTGGGTCTCAAAACGTGTGGCGGGCATTGCAAAACCAACCTCTAATGAGAGGGTATCTGAATTTGTAAAGACAAGTAAATATGCAAGCAAAAGTGGTGAATTGAATCAAATAGTGGCCTAAAGTTTTTAATAAGCCTAATTTTTTTTTTTTTTACGAATAAGATCAATACAGATATATTAAAGAAAAGAAAACACAATACAAAAATGGACACTACCGGTCCGGAAATACAAGAAAAAAACAAAAACAAAACAATAGAAAATAAAAACAAAAGCAGAAGGAAAAACAGGAAAAAAGCCGCAAGGAACCACGACGCCGGAGCCAGACCCGTCGAACACACTCGTTAAGAGGGGTTGGAGAGGCCGAACTCGAACTCGTCCCGCCGCATACTGAAGGCAGAAGCCGCTGCAGACGCCGTTTTCGTCGCCGGTACACTGATTCCAAGCAAAAACCAGAACTGGAACCCCAGATCTGGTTCGAGAGCCCAAAAATGGAGGGGAGAGTGGAAAATCTCAACTCCCAAAGAAGAGAGTCTCAACCACCTCACAACCATGACAGGAGAGGAGAGGCAAGAGAGAGACCGGAGAAGAGAGAGAGCTCGAAGGAGAGGGGGACTGAGAGGTAGAGATGGAGGAAGGAAAGGAAAAATGGGGAACAAAGAAGAGGGAAAAGAGGGGAAGGGGGCGGCGGTAAGGGGGGAAGGGGCACTACAAGAAAATCTGCAATTATCGGTGTTTTCAAAACGTGGGGAAAAGCCCGATAAACGTCGCCATATAAAAATCCGGCGTTTTTTTATTACGCCGACTATAGGTGGGGTCGGCATAAGTTGACGACGTTTTATAAATGCCGTGCTAGAGGCTAGCCGACGTTTTCATAAACGCCTTCCAAGGATGACGTCATTCTACCGTTTAGGCTTATGGGGAAGCATTACTGCAGACTGCAGAAGCGTGCTTTAGACCCATGCTTTCCCCTTTTCCAATTCCAATGTACCCCATCCCAATACTAAAGACAGCAAAATCTGACAAATTTTCAAATTAACACAAGTCAAATTGTCACTGCTGTCATAAAATATAACAACAAATTACACATAAAACCCTGAACTTCTCTCTTGACGTACAAAAAATCAAGTTCAAAGAATATACAAAAAAAGTTTCTCCTATACAGCAAATCACACAACTCTTCCAATCCACAGAAAAGGTCTCCCTCGAGTAATCTGTGAGCAATTGAGAATGCTCCCCATCCGCCGCTGAACAAGCTCTTCGCAACCAAATACTTTATTCGGTATTCTTCTTGATCACTTGCATCCACCAAAACACAAGAAGCATCGTGCCCGGGCATATGCAAATCAAAAAATGGCCTCGAAAGCTTCTGCAATCAGGGAAACTAGAACATGAAAAACAAATTGTTCGAACGCCTAATTGAGTGATGGAAACTATTTTTGCCTTACCAGTACAAGAAAAGTAGTTTCCAAAAAGCCATTTGAATTCTAGTAACTGACCTTTTAGGTTGCCCATAACCATAAAAAACAACCTGCACAACGATTTGCCATTGCTAAATCAGTTCAAAACATGAAGACCCAATTTTTGAACATATTCTCCAATTCTCTTTCTACTCTGCAAATGAAACTGATTTGAGCAATATACAAGTTCCCAACGAATACAAAAATCAATCTGCAATGAACCTCAATAAAACCTCGAAGTCAAGAGAATTACATATTATCAATACGGGATTGCAAGACGAAGGGACAGGTACCACCTTAGCTCCGAGACAACTCCATCGAGGGCTTTAATGGTGAAATCATAGATTAGTACAACTCAAACCTGCAAAACTGCAAACACAAAATCTGATACAGGTTCCATTGAAACAGAAGTTGCATAAATGTCATAAAAAAAACACATGAATGTTGCCGGCTCAAGCTGATAAAGTGGCAAAAAAAAGATATTCAAGCCTATGGTTTAAAAAAATAGAGAACAATTACCAAGTCATCGACCAAAAATCTAAAACTCTGCAGCCAAGGACTACAAAAAATCTGCAAGACAGGGAGATTAAGGCTCATATCTCCACTCCATCTGATCCGCTCTGTGCCACCAAAACTGGTTGTCAAGAAAAGAAGCATGAAGTGCTCTGTATGCAACAAAACTGCAACAATACATTAAAATGATACTCCGTTAACTTTCTCAAGGATCTGATTGCTCAAGAATTCCTCTTCTATACCAATGAGTCTGCTTTCACTACTCAGAATACACACAATTATACTCAACTTAAATACTCCTCAAAACCCCAAAACTCCGAAATAACAGAAATTACTAAATTGTTCCTAAAACTCAGGGTACACGCAGTGATTGATTGATTATGAGCATATATACCTACAAATATCCACGATATGTATACGTATAACACTTTTTAAGGGAATAATATCGTCGATTAGAAGTAGAATGCTTACCACTTGCGTCTTTGAGCTGCAAAATTGAAAAACAGAAAGGGAAAACGACCTAAACAACTGAAACTCTAAACAATATAGAAAGGGAAAATGATCGAAAAACAGAAAGATTGAAGAAGCGATTGACAAATAGAAAGGGAGAAATCTATAGACATATATACAGAGAGAGAGAGAGAGAGAGAGAGATACTTGTATAGAGAGGTTAGGGCTTCGCGAAATTCGTGTCTTCAAGTCTACAGATGTCAGGGAAATGGCGATTCATGCAAACCAAAACATCAGTACTTTCATTCACAAAATAATCAATAAAAACATACTATTATAAGTATTAAACTCTGATTACGTTTGGAAAATCCTCATCGAATCATAATACGTGCAATAGATAAGATGAAGATAAAAAATAGAGAGTAGGAATCAAAGCTCGCAAAAACCATAGCTAGGTCTTTGAAACATCAACTGATCAAACATGAAGCCTCACAGTAACCTCTACAGGACGATTCGACGTATTAGGGATCCGATCTGTCGACTGGCAAGTTAGGGCTCCGATTCGATTGAAGCGATTGAAAATAGAGAGGAAACAAATAAAGAGCAGAGTTCAAAACCTCACAAAAAGGGCTTTGAAACCGCAACCTGAAGCCTCTCAGTTCCATGTAGAGAACGATGCGACCAGTTAGGGCTCCGATATGGTGAGTCGTGAAGCCTTCAACTGTAACCACAGAGTATAGCTCCGATCGAAGCGATTGCAAACATAAATCGATAAGAGAGTGATAGAGTAAAGATAGAACGAATCGATCGACGGAAGAGAGAAGATTTCGGTCGATTGAGGGAGCTAGGTTAGCGATTGAAGATCAAAGGAAGAAAAAAGAGAGACGGTCGAACTTAGGTTCACGCGTGTGCTTGACGGAATGACGGAACGAGGTAACTTTACGCGTCTGCTTCCGTTAGATTGAGGCGTTAAGTCAGTGGAAAACTAAAGTCGGCGTTTTTGGAATGCCACTTTTATTCTCTGTGACGGCGCCCGTACAAGCGCCGTGTTCCAAACGCCGTTTAATCTGGTTTTTCTTGTAGTGGGGGGAAACCCTCCCCCAGGGAACTCTCTCTCTCTCTCTCTCTCTAGAACTCTCTATTTGATGGTTCAACATCCAAATCCTTAATAAGAGGATTTTTTTTACACTTCTTATCAGTATAAAGCGAAAATTTAATGGTATGGTTAAGCCACATCTGAAATTCACAATCTCCGCAGTGTAATTTGATTAACAAACTGATTTTGTTACACCAATTTTTTTTTGTCCGGAGCCAGCTTGCACCTACACCTCAACTACTTGGATCATACTTAGAGAGACCCTTTTGTTGTAAAGTTTTTTTTTCTTCCTGTTTTGGTAAAATCGAAGAAAGGTCGTAATAGAACACATCGCCCTCGAAGCCTGCTAATATAACAACTTTTAAACTACAGAAAAATCCATCCAATGTTCTGATTATCCCAAACACTATTTAAGAGGGCTACAAGAGTTTACGGTATGGGTATAGATATTGCAACAGTTACAGAACAATTCCAGAATTGACAGATGAGTTTCAAAAACAATCACTTGACCCCGTTCATTTTGGAATTTTGGATTTGGATTTATAGGTGATGAGTGCAGAAAGAAATACTGTAGAATAATAATTGAAAATAGAGATAATAATTGGAGAGATATAGAGAGAAAAATTGAGAGAAATATAATAATGATTAGAATCCAAAATCCCAAACCCAGAACGAACGGGGTCCACATACTAGCATCAGCAATATGGGTAATAAGCTGCAGCAGACATGCATATGAATAACCGAAAGAGGATAATTTGACAAAGAGAATTCAAGTAGCTTCACAAGAGAGGGCTGTCAAGCTCTGATGCTCTGTCAAACATAGCTCTATTAGGACATGACTTTCAGGCACTCAAGCAGCCACCAGAAAGAAGCAAAGGTTCCGCCTAGTTGCTCACCCTTACAAAAGTGGGGTACTAGAACTTGATTTCATTGAAACATGACAGAGTCAAAATAACAGGCTGCTATGCTGTGATTCTAAACCGTCCCCTTGCGATTCTTCGAGCAATGACCCGCCGCCCTCCCTTGGTTGATTTGCTGGAAAAAGTTTAGGATTTGAATTAATAGTAGAACAGATATATGCACACGGATGAAATCTCCATTAACTACTGAAATAACCAACTTCACATAATTATTTCACATAGCTTTCCGTGAATAGTAGTTTACGGAGGTGAATCGCGCCCGTCCAAAGTGTATTGGACGGTCCGGATTTTAAAAAAACTCTTCGCACGACGAGTTAAACTCTTCCAGCGAAGAGTTTTTTTTAAATCCGGACCGTCCAATGCCGAAACAGACGACTAAGATCGTGCAACTCCGCAAATTGCAAATTCACGGCTCCTCCGTGGATAGGCCAATCTCAATTAGAAGACAGATCTCTAGACAACCATTAAAAATTTAAACAAAAGCCATGCACTTCCAATCCAAGATTTTTTTTGTGTTTTTTGACAAGCAATCCAAGATTTGTTTGCACAATACTAAGGTTGGTTTCTACACCACCGCTAAGCAAAAGAAAGGCGACCAGAATTCAAAGGCTAAGCAAGATACAAAGATGAATATACATGTGTTCATGAGCATACACACAGTATTTTCTTTTCTTTTCTTTTCTTCTTTTGTGTGTGTGTGTGTGTGTGAGAGAGAGAGAGAGATGTATCGAACCAAGAACCCATGTACCCTCTTCCTCCTAAGGGTACTAGGTTGGTATGTTCTTTTAGGGAATAAGTGCATTGGCTCACCTAATGAAGACCTATCCTCCCATGAAGAAGCAAGAAAATAAACAGTTAATACGAATTACAATAGTGCATAAAAGTACTTTGTTGAGCAAGTATAATCTACCGAAATGGTGAAAAGCTGACAATCCATCTAACAATAATGCAATACTTGCTTGCTCAATAATGAGAGACGTTGAATGGAAAACATCCCTTGTAGATGGACTTCTTTTTTCATTGCCAAGTAGTAGTGGTGGTATAGATAGATTTTGTGTAATCTGCTACTGGCTACTGCTAATCAACAACTTATATTAACGTGGGAACTGCCCTGCAGCCAACAAATCTTGCCACAAAGGGTTTGAAAATTGGACCATTCTCCTCAGACCAACGTGAAACAGAACATTTGGGAAGAAGTTTTGAAGACTAGGACCATCCCTATAAATATGTGAAACAAGACATCATTGACATGACTCTGCAAGCCAACACCATGAAGTAGTGTAATTATTGCATTTGATGATTAGTCAAACCCATCATCAGCATAATCATCAAACTACATTCAAAACAGCATAGCCCTTTACCCGGCACTCAAGTAGGCATGCTCCAAAGCTGGAAAAAATGAGCCAAAAATAAAACTTATCAGCAACTATACCCAGCAAACAAATCGATTCCCTATAACATTGAAAGTAAATGCAAGGTTTTTAAGCATGACATTGACTATAAATTATACGGAGTAATAGATAACTTCCTCATCAGAAATAAACCTTTTAAGCTTGACATGGCCTGTAATAGATTTTCTATTCATCAGAAGTACTAAAGCTTTTTTGAAACATTCTTGACCTTTTTCCTCCCTGTGCAAGAGTTGTTAAAGAACTAAACAAAATACTGCAAGAAGCAAATCTGATGACAGGTGAACACCGCTCACAAAATATGAAAGACATAATCTTAAGGCATAACAGTGAAGATAATCAGATCATTTACGAAAATGATTTGGTCAGGAATACTCCCTGTGTCCACGCAGCAAGCAACAAAGTTTTGTCAGCCGACTCAGCCCACCAGGCGCCAGCAAATAATAGCTTATGTCCGGATTGATATCCCAATTATATACTGGTTCTAAATTTATTCTACTTTCTATCACTTCATACACAGCCAGAGAACACATTGAAAGGAAAAGCGATACTTCAAGAATCCAGACTTTGGAGTAGCAACGTAAATAGATTCGACAGAATCAGCTCAACATGATTTGGGAAGAGCTTTGATCACTGCATCCCACGACACAATAACGTACGCCCACCACACTATTTTCTCATAATGTTCAACAACACACCTTAGTGTAGTAATACAGTCAAACTAACACAACCATTTTAGCATTGAGAAAAATCAACCACTTATAATGCACCCAATATTAAGAATTGCAGTGAATCAGGCCAGTTGCACATTCAAGTGCTAAACCTACACAACGGAATGAAACAGCAACACATAATAATCAGATGGCCGGATTTCTTGAGCCGTCCTACTGCACATCAACGACCAATTTTATACTTACTAAGTCAAAGATGCGTATATACACGTTCGTATAAGAGGATGCACTTGGTCCTATGAATATATGAACACAACAGAGCAACTAACTCACTCCAAACAAATTTTTAGCCCATCTCACTAACTCGTAAGTACTAACTGACTATCATCATGTTACTGCTAAATAGCACTGCAAACGAGCCCAGCAGAACTTTGAAGTGTGCGAGCTCGGCTGGACTAAAATTGGTCTAGCTTGAGCTCGAGCCCCAATAATCGAGCTTGAGCTCGGCTCGTTTAGAATGGAGGTGTTGGAGCTCGGTTCGTTTGCCAAATGAGCCTCTGTAAACGAGCCAAGCTCTACAAAACAAGTCGAGCTTTTTATAAACAAGCCGACTCTAGTTTGGCTCCTTCACTAAATGAGCTTAAAACTCGAACCGGAGCTCGATTTGTTTACTAACGAGCTAACCCTGAAACAACCCCAGCCTCGAGCAGCTCACAAACAGCTCAGTAATCGTTTGCAGCCCTAAATTCATGTACATACATACAATGGGATCTCAACACTGGTACACTTCAGCTCAGCAACTAACTTACTCGATCCTACCAAATTTTAAGCCCGTCTCACTAACTACAAACTACTAACTCCTAACTCCTAATGGACTATCACGCGCCGAGCCGAGCTTTGAAGGGTTCGAGCACAGCTCGTTCAAAATTGTCCTGTATCGATTCAAGCCCAAATAATCGAGCTAGAGCTTGGCTCGTTCAAAATTGGTCTAAATCGAGTCAAGCCCAAATAATCAAGCTTGAGCTTGGCTCGTTTAGTATCGATTCAAGCCCAAGTTGAATTATTTTGACAAATAGTAAGTGGTTATTTTTCAAAATATTTAGGTAAAAGTATTTTTTTTTTACTTTTCTGATTCTTTTCGTCGAGACGAATCAATAATTCACAAAAAAATTACGCAAAATTAATAAATACAAAAAAAAAATCAAATAATAACAAACCAACTTATTTTAAATTAAGTTTAAAAGAACGCAGGCGAAGAAGTGGACTAACAACTTTGACTGGAGAAGGTGCAAATCTCAAAGCCCACTGGGCTGCGGCCTGTTCTCTTGTGTTTACTTAAGTTTAGCCCATTACTATTTGGAATGGGCTGTTACTTTCATTCGGCCTTTTTGTATCGGGGTTCTTTCATAAGTTCAACTATATTACAAAGACAAGAGACAAAGCATTCACGCAAGAAGAAAAAATCAAGGGAAAATGATTGTCTATGACGTGTTTTGATAATTAATACCTGCCAAGGACAAGTTAAGAACATTTGTTAATGCTAAAAATATCCTTGGCGGGTATTAATTATTAAAACACGTCATTGACCGTCATTTTTCTAAAAATCAACCTCGTAATGAGGTACACGGACTCTAGCCAGCTGAGCTAGCCTCGTTGATTTCCTAGGAACCTTCCTTGAAGTTATAAAATCCAATTTTAGTCATGACGAATGTTCAACCTAAGAGAAGTCAGAAGCCCAACCAAATCCGACACAAGCCTAAAGTTGAAACCTCTATTATAAAACAGAAGGGTATGGGGACAAGTTGTTGGAACAGTTTAAATTCATTTGATCCAAAGGCTGTAGTGCATCCTCCCACTTTCCGATTAAGTGCCCATGGTTTTCACCTAAATCACACAACTGTCATCCTCTTCCAACCGGGATGCGTAGTGTCGTAGGTACGGGCTAGCTCTAGTATATATATATACGGGGCGGTTCTGGGGACAACTAATTAGACACCTAAAAAAATACCTCATAGTTCTCGATCAAATTTTAATGGTCTGAGCCGCTCAATGTGATCAGAACGTGATTTTAAGGATACCCGCGAGAAATCAGCAAAAAAAAAAAAAGACCGGGAAGGGCTTGATCTGAGCAGTTTTTAGTTTAAATTTGATGAACGGTTTCGATTAAAAACTGTTCAAAACAAGCACTTCCCAGACTTTTTTTTTTGCTAATTTCTCGTGGGTACCCTTAAAATCACATTCTGCACGCATTGAATGGTTCAGATCATAAAAATTTGATCGGGAACTATGAGATTGAGATTTGTGGTGTTTTTTTAGGTGTTTAATTGGTTGTTCGCGGAACTGTCCCGATATATGTGTGTGTGTGTGGCTTTTTGAAAATCTAAACGATTTTATAAAAACAAATCACATCTGGATAATCTAGAAACTATAGTAATGAAAATACCGTATAAAACATCTTTGAAGTGACAAGGATGGTGGAGTTGTTACGATGGTGGAGTGAATAGCGGTATTGGAGCACTGGTGGTGGTGGCAGGTGATTGAGTAATGAAGGTGGTGGTGCAGGGCAGCAGGAGGAAGAAGGTGGTGCTTTTCAAAAGAAAAAAAAAAACATGTTACTTAATTCCAAGTAATTGTAATTATCTATCAAATCGCACTTACTTATTACTTAAAAGTATTCAATTTTATCGATTGAATTGATCAATAGTAGCATATACGAACAAAATTTCTAAAACCACACACAAACACCTACACATTCACATTCACTTATCAATGTAGGTTTGTAATATTTTTTTTGTGTGTGTATGTGGACCCCACCTCCCTTGCGAATGTCGATGTGTAGGTATTTGTGTTGGACCCGGGGTGCCTGCCGAATCAACGGTCCGGATCGGAACATCTTTTTCCTTTTCCTTTTCTTTTTTTTTAAATCCGTTCGGTACCTTTGCATCTGGGCCGTCCAAAACACTTTTGGACGGCCGAGATGTGCTCGGCACCCCTGCCAAGCACCCCTGCTTGGCAGGGTCTCCCATTCCATTTGTGTTTGTATGTGTGTGTGGGTGGGGTGGCCGGGAAAATTCAATTACTACAGACAATTATACAAATACAATTTTCATGTATTTGTGTATCCCATACACACTGCAAGTAAGTATTTGTGCCTTCAAGTATATGTGGTGGTAGAAGAATTGGCTAGCAAAAGTCGAGTTGATGTAGCCAATGGGCTTTAGAAGCCCAGTTAGCATTCCTGGTCCTCTCCATGTGGAAGATCAGAGTTTGAGTTTCATTCTGATTATTTGGAATTTACGGTTATGGATAACCTCTCATGTATGCAAAAATTATAAACTTTGGAAAATTATATTGACATTTCAAAAATTGATGCATACAATTCAAATTAGTGTAATTTCAAAGCTACATTTCTTTATTTTTTAGAGTGATTCCATCAATTTTTGGATTGCTAATATAATTTCCTTAAATTTTTCAAAAAAACAAACCACGCTCTCCCATTGCGCGTGACATCGATCCCATCCTCATCTCATCTCACTATATAAACCTCCAAGCCTCTTTAGGTCAAAACGCGAGAGGGAAAGAGATACTCCTCCTATAGAAACCACCCACTCGCCGCCCTTTTCTCCACCCCCACACCTGATCCCTTCTTTCCCTCCTTTTTCTCTTCAACTTCCCCATCGCTTGCTAGGGTTTCTCCTCTCTCCTCCTCCTCCTCTCTCTCTCTCTCTAGGGTTTCACACATCCAGACATCCCCCAAAAAATGAGCAAGAGCAGTAAAGATCAGTTCGACATATCCGATCTCGGCTCCGCCCTCCCCGCCGCCGCCGCCGGTTTGTTCAAATCTTAACCCTAGTGCTTGTCTCTCTTTGTCTAAGTGAAAGTCTCAATCTTTGTTTTTGTTTGTAGCTCTTAGTGCTGAGGATCGTGCTGGTCTTGTTAATGCCCTGAAGGTTAGTTATTTTTTACACTCTCCTAACTTGAAAACGTCTTTAAAAAACATCCCCAAACTACTATAATTCGCCAGAGCCAAGGTTGAGAGCGCGAGCGCAGAGGAATAATTGAGAGCGGGTGTGTTATGCGACTAAGGGTGCGTTTCCGCTAAACTAAATGACTAAAGCCATGTTTTGACGGATTTGCAGGTCATTCTCCTCACATACAATCAACTTAAATACCACTCAGCAGAAACAACTTGATTATTGCCATTAACTAGTAGTCCATTTAGTTTTGCGGGAACGCACCCTAAGCTCCTAACCATTGAAGTTTATTTTTTTAATGTTTGTGAGGTCAGATGATGTACAAGTCAGGGTTTTATTTATATATTTATTTTTTTGAATTATTTGTTCTGCTGGTTGTGGGTTTGCAGGATAAGCTTCAGAATTTGGCTGGGGGGCACGCTGATGTTCTCGAGTCCCTGACGCCGAAGGTTCGGAAGCGAGTTGAGGTTCTGAGAGAGCTGCAGGTTTGGTCTCACTATCTAATTTCAATTGTAGTTGTGGAGAGAGTGATATGATTTCCTTATTTTCACTTTTCATGCTTGTGTTACTTGATTTCAGTGATATTTTCATTCATTGAAGTTGCACATAGTTTCCTTTTGAAGCATGCATCATTGAAGCTTTCCACAATGTCATAATCCCTCTAGAATGTGTAACTTAGCAGTGGCAATTCTTGCTTGGCATTCATGGATTTCATTGTCTGGTTAAGTTTGTAATCTACTTTTCTATAAGAAGGAATCACGGAGGACAAGTTTAATAATTTAGAAATCAGCAGTTGCGTAACATTGGCTATTGTTCAGCTTTTCAGTACTATTATGCAACTGCAAGCTATGTGCTTGATTGCAAGAATCAAGATTATGCTGATTGCTGACCTATTTGAGGAAACGGCCCTGTTGGATCTTATGCACACTTCCATGAACTTATTGAGCCTTAGATTTGCCCCCAACGACTTACATTCCAGTTGAAGCATCTGCTCAATTTGGATTAGTGGCGCGACCAATGCTGTAAGGATGACCGAATGAGACTTTAGAAGAGAGAGTGGAGAGAAAGGGAGGGGGAGGGTTGAAGGCAAAGAAGAAAGCCCTTGTACTGTTGTGCGCAAAATAAGCCTTGACATCTAGGAATGAGGTTGTGCTTAATTTACCTTTTGAACTAACAATCAGTGCAAGATATGTTTGATGACTTCCTGAAGGTGCTAAGTTAGTATTTGCCTAATATGCTAGGTGTGTTGACTGTTGATGGGAGGGTTGCCAAATGAATGGAAGTAACTTTTTTTTTGCTTTTTTGTGTGTAGAAACCATGCTTCGTATTTTCCGGAGAGTGAAGTTTAGAAGTTAACATGTTGCAGTTTAGTTTGCTAGAATTTGGATTTGAGATGATGGAACCGGTACATTTTTGAAGCTAACACAACTGTTTTTCAAAAGTGAACCTCTATTCTTTTTCACAATTGCGATTATTTTAGAACGTAGTTCCATTCTATAACCTTCTCTGACCATCAAAAATTGTTTTATTACACTTTCTTTTCTTCTGGAAGGGTCTTATTTGCCATTCTCAGGTCTTGTCCAAACTGATTACGTGCACGTGAAAGGCTTAGTACGATAGCTAAGTTCCAAAAACCCTTGTTAAGCATGAGGATGAGCTGGGTATTAGAAGTTTCCTTATTTCATGTGCCATATGAAGAATAACAATCTTGATTGTCTTGAATATGTGGTTTGAAATGGTGTCTAAAGTTCTTAGGCTTTTTGGGCGTGTGTCAAAGTGTCATCGTGCAGTAGCCTAATATGTTCTGAATTTTCAGAGCCAGCACGATGAGTTTGAGGCTAAGTTTTTTGAGGAGAGAGCAGCTCTGGAAGCTAAATACCAGAAGCTTTATGAACCACTGTACTCAAAGGTATGGAGTACGTGTACATCTCTTATAAAGTGTAGCGACATTTTATTTCAGCATTGCTTTTGCAGTACTTTTCCATTATTGTTTAATGTGTTTGTGTGAGTCTTCAAATTTATGTGGTTGACTTGCAATGTTGTTGGACATGTTGCAGAGGTATGAAATTGTAAATGGTGTTGTAGAAGTGGAAGGAGTTACAAATGAAGCCACGATGAACCAAGAGGAGGAGGATAAGGAAGCTGGAGGTGTCTCCCTTACTCAGAAAGTGCCATATGTTTTCGTCTTTGCAATGTAGAAATATGTATACATATAAGATCCTGATCTTATCGTTTGCCTGACATTTCTAATGTAGAGAAAGGCGTTCCCAGTTTTTGGGTCACTGCAATGAAGACTAACGAAGTATTAGCTGAGGAGGTAGAGAGAACATTTACCACCTTTACCCCCTATGCACATTTTTTTTCCTCCTTTCTTCTTTATACAGGTCGTAAATCTGAGTTTTGAGATTTGTTGACCCTTTAGATCTCAGAGCGTGATGAAGAGGCCCTCAAATATCTTAAAGATATCAAGTGGTTCAGGATTGATGATCCAAAGGGTTTTAAGCTTGAGTTCTTCTTTGATCCCAATCCCTTCTTCAAAAACTCAGTTCTGACAAAAACATATCACATGATTGATGATGATGAACCTATTCTAGAGAAAGCAATTGGGTAAGCAGTAAGCTGTTATTCCTTTGTTCTAGTGGATAAACTTTTAGCTCAAAAACTCTCATCATCTTTTGGTAATATGTAGAACGGAGATTGAATGGTATCCAGGTAAATCCTTGACACAGAAGATCCTTAAGAAGAAGCCAAAGAAGGGGTCTAAGAACGCAAAACCTATCACAAAGACTGAAAATTGCGAAAGTTTTTTCAACTTCTTCAGCCCTCCCCAGGTTCCGGAGAATGATGATGATATCGATGAAGATGTTGTAAGCTCCGCAACTTTTGTATATGTGTTGAAAGATATCTAGAAGTTTTATTTGGTTTCCACTCTAATACATGCCTACAATGAATCAACAGGCTGATGAACTTCAGAGCCAAATGGAGCAAGACTATGACATAGGGTGAGTCCCAGGTCCTGTTTTCAGCTATGGATGTTGCATAGGGTGATACAAATAAGATGTCAAATTTTATCTAAAGGCGGTGGAAGTTTATCTTTCATAAAGGATGTTTCAATCGTTTAGAGTTTTGCCTAAAGTGCGGAATGAGCTAAATCTTATTGCCTATTAACTTCAAAAACATAGTAATTGGATTTTGCAAGATTACAGAGATTTACTTTTCACCAGTAATGGGAATCAAATTAATGTGGAGCTTGTGTTGTTATTTGCAGTTCAACCATCCGGGATAAAATTATACCCCACGCTGTTTCGTGGTTTACGGGGGAGGCTGCTCAGGATGATGAATTTGAAGACATAGAGGAGGAGGATGATGAAGATGAAGAAGGCGATGAGGACGAAGATGATGAGGATGAGGATGACGAGGAGGAGGATGAGGACGAAGATGATGATGCAGAGAAGGGAAAAAGCAGGAAAAAGGTAATGAAGTCAAATTCTAATTTAAAAAAGCTCAAGTCTCTCATTTTCTCTTTCTGAACACTCAAGTCTCCATTTTTCCTGGGGTGCATTTGGTTGGAATCTTCTGGCAGTCTTCTGAACAGAAGGTGAGGTGATATAATAACCATGTAATGCATCTTTTGCTCTTTACAAAATGTAAAGCATTTCAGTAATAGGTACAAAATGTAAAGCATTTCAGTAATAGGCTACAAAATGTAAAGCATTTCTGTAGTAGGCTGTGCTTTGGGATAACATGATATGGAACTGTAAAATTGCAGAAGACTGGCAGAGCACAAGCAGTGGAAGGTCAGCCGGGGGAGCGCCCTCCAGAATGCAAGCAACAGTAGCAGTATCGGGTTGCAGACTGCATCAATATTGGAATTGTGTGGGAATGATGTCAGTAGTGTCCTGAGTTCTCGAAAGTTTTGGGTCGTCGTTTTCTCCGTTTGTCTATTAAAATGACCTGTTTCCTTTTTTGTGGTTTATTTTTTCTTTTTTTTTTCTTACCTTGCTAGGGAGCTCTTATAATTTGTTTGGTATCCTGATTTGTTGGGCCGCCTGTGTCGCGAATTTCCAGTGAAACTAGTCTAGTATATTGTCTGCTTTGATCTTTAACAGCTCTAATTTTTTCCTATCATTATTGTTGTTGTTTTGCTGTGTTATAATAATAATTATTATTCGGTAACTAAAAAATTAAGTAGATGTCTCTGGTTATACATTTATACAGGGATTCTATATATTATATGAAGGATTCTCTGTATTTATATACGTCTACGGGTATTTTCCATTTCAATAATAGTTTCACTTTTAACACATTTAGGTGAGTTTCGTTCACTGGAATAGAATGGACTCAGGAATGAAATTATAATGGATAAGATTTGAATATCTATTCCGATTTCCATGGTTGGTTCTTCTAATTGTTTGGTTGTGCAAGAGAATAACCAGTGTCATTCTTTTGTCATCCTCTTTAATGGTTTGCCGTTTAAAAAAAAAATAGTGGTTTGAACATAGAGGATTTTTGGTGTGGTGTTACTAAATTTTGGTGTAGCATCGAACATAATGTAGTAATAAGATATACTGTATGTAATATTGTGGTTTTGTTCTTTTATTTATTGGTGAACGACGCATAAGATTGTAGCTATTTTTTTTATTTTTTTGGGGAAATTTTAGTATTGTTAGTCGTAATGAGTGAAGTTTTAACTATTGTCAAATGCGTGCAATGGTGCCTACCACTTTGTTATATTCCACTTGGATATAACAATTCTATTAGAAGAAACGTTACGGTCTAATGTTCGTTCCATCGAAATTTAACATTCTATCGATACAATTCATCAGTCGATAAAGCATCATGATCAATGATTTAGATAGACCAAACAAGAATTGCCATCCACAACCTTTACACTGGTACTCTCACATATTAGATGGCAACATAATGAAGTTGTTTGCACAGATCATGCGTTGTTGCTGGGTTTCAACCATAAAGATATAGGGACCGACCGGTCCCCTACCAAAATCGTACCGACAGCCGCGTCGGATTGTCTCCGGCCACCGGAATACACGAAAAATAGAGTGTTTGGATCAAACACTCTACACACATTGGATGCCGTTGATTCTCGCGGGCCCCCTCATTTTTTTTTTAAAGAATTTTTGGACGGCTTGGATCGGCCATCTGGTATCCGGAGACGGCCCGGCACGGCCGTCGGTACGATTTCTGTAGGGGACCGGTCGGTCCCTATAGCAGGAATCGGGTTTCAATTGCATTTACAGTACATCATCCTTACCATTCCCAAATCTAGACCATTCCTTCTTTCCATATATGTGTTCCAATTGATTTTAGCTTTCTTCATGCTCCAAGCACTCAAACTCGAGATTTGTACACTCCCACTTCCATGACTGAAGGCATATAAGTGGGGCCTTCTCACCAACAGCAATATTGTTTGATTAAAGTAAAATTTAAACTACCAATTGAAAAAAAACAAACTAAAACTGAAAAAAAAAAAAATGCAATGGGAGCCTGTGCCCCCGGTAGACCTAGGGTGGCTCCGCCACTACATGGACCAATGGCAAAGTTTTGGTTGAAGCGCTAGAATTGGACTGAACTGCCCATCAGTGTTGAGCTTGAATGAGCCAACCGCGGGAGGGTCCCAACCGAGAAAGGCCGTAAAGCTATTTCCTGCTCTATGTTCCCTGTTATGCAGTTGACTTGATTTGGTCATGGTCGAGCATTTTGCATCGTACGCCTCACTGTTTTTCACTGGATTACGTCGTGCTGCGCCGTGTATATGACCCAAGTCATACTTTAGCCGGAATAGTATTTCTCTTATAGATAGAAGATGAAAGTTAGCTTGATGAGACTTATTTATATGCTGAGCGTGCTTTCAAATTAAGCTTTTATCCTGTAGGTTTGTAATGTATGCATTGACTGGTTTGTACCTTACTGTTGGCCTTATCCTTTAATCTGTTTTCTTGATCAAAGCCTTATCCTTGATGGATTAAGTCAGTTTACAAATTTTTTCATTTGATTTTCTCTATAGCACATATAAAGCATAACTTCAAACTAAAAATATGTTTCATGGGCATATTCCCACGGAACCTGCCTTTTTAAGGTTTTACCGTACTGACGTTCTGGTGATGACCTGTTAAATTTACTGAAAGTGTCCATGCCAAACAATGACTATAGGAACATGACTTGAAAAATGTACAGTTTCATGGAAGTCTGGACCATCCGTTATCCTTTCATGGACACTTTCATGGATAGTAATGCAGGGAGGCGTGTCGAAAAGAAAGAAACGCGCAACAAGGACAATTACGAACAAGTATGAACTAGAGGTACTCCCTCTTCGAACACACAATAATGAGATAAATCTCGTTTTTCATTAATCAATAAACAACTTTACAGCTCAATTTATAATAACCTAAAAATACTAAAAAAGGAAACTAAAATAATGAAAAACTAAATCCACGTCTTAAAGAACAAGGAAACAATAAAAAGGGTAATAGAATAAACCTAATTAAGAAAGCCTAACATTCCGGGCAATTTATGCTAAAATAGAAAGATTCTTAATAAACTACTAAGTTCAAAATAATAAACCAAGATTCCTATATTTATAAAATATCGGTCTCATCAGATAGTTATCATGGACTCTTAACATTTTTTGTTTTTAGAATAGAGCATAATTGTTGCACTCTTTTAAATTGAATCCCAACTAAACTAAAATGCCCTTCAATCGAAGTGACAAGACCATCATGTTTTATTACACGAATGATAAAACTGTCAACTCCTCAAGTACATCATTCTCTACAATTCCCAAATCTAGGCCATTTTTGCCTTCAATATATGTGTTCAATTGATTTTAGCTTTCTTCATGCTCCAAGCATTCAATCTCGAGATTTTTACACTCCCACTTCCATGATTGAAGGCATATAAGTGGGCCTTCTGACCAACAGCCAAGGTAGGGTAAACCCTAGCAGTGATGCATACCTTTCCTTCTCCACCAAAGCTTTCCACTATTGAGTGATCTATCTGTAAAAAGAACAACGAAGAGGGAAAATTAAATTGCATCAAAACCTAAGCTGAAATTGGTGAAGAATAAAATCTAAGAATCTTTTGGGTGTTATAAAAGATTGCATGCTTAGACAGTAGACACCTTGACCGCCATACCAAAAAATAAAAAAAGATTGCATGCCCAAATATAGCAAAGAAGTTGGGCTCAACCCAACACAATGGTGGTCCTCATGTTGACTAGAACTGCTCAGTGTAAATGTACAATCATGACTCAGCCCACTTCACAAAAAGGGTGGCTTAATTTGGGCTCATGAGCAAAGTGTCTATTTGCTCATTCTTTTTTGAGAAAAATACATGAGAGCATAATGCTGTGTTTGGATGAGTTTTTGAAATTTTTTTTTATTAGAGTAATGATTGAAAGTAGGAGTAATGAGTGGAGAGAAATAGAAAGAGAAATCAAAATAATGATTGGAGATAGAAGTAATGAGTGGAGAGTAGTGATTGAAAGTAGGGGTAATGAGTATTTTTTGAGTTGAATTTTTTTTTTTCAAAAAGGGAAACGAACAAGGCATAATAAACCAGTGGAAAAATGGTCACATGGCCAGGTTACCAAACCTACTATCGAAGCACCTTAGGTCACATGTACCCAAAAGTGTTTGTATCTCTGTTTCCGTGCAATATCTGCTTCAAGATTGCAAAACAAACTTGTTCCGAGAAGAAATTATTGTGCAATTCTGCAGCTGAAATTGCACGAGGACCGAGGTGCATATATTTTTTCGGTACGAAAGTTTTGACCTCCTATGAAAGGGGAAAAAGCAAACATTGACTTTATTGAATTTACGTGCGGTGATTTGTCTCTAATCCAAGTGGTATTTCGCTCTGGAAGTAGGAGTCGAAGAAATCTTACCAAACTCCTCAATGACAATTTCTCAAGGACAGGATCCACTTCCACAAATGCACCATAAGTTGTCTTATCAGGCTTTCCATTTAGTGATGACCTGTTAAGTACAGGTAGATGATAAGGACTCCATCACTGAATTAGGAGAGAGAGAGAGAGAGAGAGAGAGAGAGAGAGAGAGAGAGAGAGAGAGAGAGAGAGAGAGAGAGAGAGAGAGACCTGCTCTGGTCACTGCACATGAGAACCACATATTTCTTGTTTTGACCTTTGAAAATTCTAAAGAAAACTGCCGTATATTCTTTCAAGTCCTTTGAAGCCAAAACCTGTAACCCAAATGGTCCAAGCCCACCTTTGACAGATGCGTCCTTTCGGCTGCACAACAATTGCGGGTTGGTCCAACTTGGGTCCATCACTTCTGCTTTATCAAATTCTAGTCCTTCAAATGATATCTCTACATCAGCCTGTAAAAAATAACAGAAATTAAAAACAAAAAAATTAAGGGAATTTTTTTTTAAACAATAGGATTGCTAGTATTTTCGCTCGTAAATCTACCGAAAAAGAAAGAAATTACGTCTAGGATGCCGGGCGGGAAAGTGGCATTACTAAAACCATATTCAGAATGAAGTGGTATATTTGGTTCCTTAATTGTTTATTGATATTTGTGTGTTAGTATAATGGGTAATGTTTGCTTATATGAAACTCACTTGTGCCGCTGTGACGGGTGCAATTTCAAACACTGATCCTCCATTTAGCACTTTGTTTGGCAAGTTGACTTGGTTCTCACGTAGCGTTTCGATTTCTGAAATTGGCCATTGCATCAGTTGTTTTCCGGATTTATCAACCCAAATGCTCCTTGGAATTGCCTGCAAATTTGAACGAATCCGCCAAAAACTTGTTCTTATTACTTCGAATAACTTTCAATTAATATGCTTGAGCTAGTCCATACATATGCGTGATCCTTGTCTCCAAACTAAATATGCATTTTGTGAAAAAATTTGCATACAAAACAACATGACATATTATAATCCTGCAATTCAAATGAAACTTTTCTCTGGGGAAAAAAATATTCTGAAGAAAATTTGAGTATATGCATACCGAATTCGAAAACAGAGAATGCCATGCTATTCTAATTGTGTGTGTGTGTGTTTTTTTTTTTTTGGGTATAGCTAGCAACTAATAAACCTAAGTACCTGAAGTCCAGACCACCCTTGTTTGACATATTCGGGTTGAGGCAACGACTCGTTAATCCAACCCCACAAGATCCTCCGTTTCTTGTCGCTATCATAAAACGTTTTCGAAGCATAGAACTTTCCGTAATCATATCTCAACCCTGTATCGTTATCCACGGATCCTTCATCCGGGACATAGATATCCTTAACAACGTCGTACGTCCCAATGGTGTAGTAGTCATGCTTGGTATCATCCAAGCTCAACTTGAGAACATGTTTAATCCCCGTTCCAACGGCGGACGTATCTAATCCACCTCGGTTTGAAACAGGGAAAAAATCAGGGCACTCCCACATTCCGGTGCCCTCAGCAAAATGCAGGGGTTGCTCGGATAAAATCCAGTTAACAAAATCCTTGCTCTTATACAGAATTGCTAATCCCCGGCGATGAATTTTGCTTCCAATTATAACCCTCCATAACCCATCAGGGCCTTTCCAAGCAGTGGTTGGGTCCCTAAATGAGCTGGAATTTATTTTGTTTTCAAGAGTGGATGCCATTAGTGGATTTTTGGGTAGCTTAACCCATTCTATAAGTAATGGGTCCGAAGGTGTTTTGGGCACGGCTAGGTTTTGGACTTGGCGATTTTGCGGGTCGATTCCGGTGTAGAGAATGGCAGGCAATCCCCCGGGTAGGATTGTGGCGGATCCGGACCAGCAGCCGTTGATGTCACCCGCGGTTTGAGACGGATAGATGGCCGGAGGGTGGGGCGTCCAATTGATGAGATCCGGCGATGTCGAATGGGCCCACACTATGTTACCCCAGTCTGCACCTTTGGGGTTGTACTGGTAGAATAGATGGTAAATCCCTTTATATACCATGGGTCCTGCACCAATGATAAAAAAAGTTAAAAAAAAGAAGTTACAACTTAGTTAGAATGCCAGGACATGCAAACTTGCATGTTGATTATTTTTAAAACTTTACCTTTTTAATATATATATATATATATATCACTCAAAACTAAAAAATATTGGTAACAGATACTCATAATATTCACATTATTCAAAGTACAAAAGAATTAATAGAGGCGGACCAAGTCCCACAAACTAGAGATAAAATTTTATCGATAAAAATATGCCCTCATTCTTATAAACTTTTTACTCTCATGTATAATATAAATTTTAATTTCTTGTCATTTTTTATTAACTATCCACATACTTACGTTGGATTGTATTCTGTGAAAAAATAAGAGAAATCTTCAAAGAGCAAGTTAAAATTACTTGAATTAATAAAGACCGATCGAATTGAATTTTACTTACAACTTAATTGAAAGATCGACTTTCTATTTATATCATAACTATGTAAATAACAAATTTTATTAAAAAAAAATATCTAAATATTTGAAGGTGCTAGTATCTGCCGACCCAGCTATCTCCGCATTTGATAACCAAACAACTCAAAAGAGAGGGAAAAGTGATCTCACCATTGGGGTCTGCAAATCCAAAGAAACGTCCCATTCCAAAGGCAAGCCAGGTCAAACCACAGAAACAAAGGGCAAAGAAACATGTGAGAAATGATGAAGAGAGTTCAAAAAAGAAAAAAAAAAAAAAGTAGAAATGAAGTTTCATTCTTTTTAATGGAGGAGTTTATGAGGACAATATTACCATTCATCCAATTCTTTGGAGGTTGGAAGTGATAAGAAGTTCTGTGTTTTTCATCTGGTTCAGTTGGCTGGACAGATTCAAGGTTTTCGTGAACGTAATGGGAGGCTTCAATTTGGACAATCATGACATGGGAAAGAATAAGAGAGAAGAAGAAGAAGCAGCATGATGGCAATACACAAGAATTGGCCATATCGTTAATTACTTTGTGAATGATGAGAAGGGTAAGGATGGATGTATATATATAGCGTTGGGGCGAGACTGGGTCCCGAGAATTAGTCGAGACTGGTACGCTTAAGTTGGCCCGAATGCCTGAGCGATAAAAGAAAAGAGGAATGTGATCACATTGATGGAGGTTGGCGTGAGTGATGGAGACTCGTACAAGTCCCCCATGTTGGGAAAGTTCAAATATGTTTGGCTACAGAAGGCAAATTGTAGACCCCAAAATGTTTTCAAAAAGTGAAGTTACAAGGAAAAAAAGGAGAGATTTCACACCAATTAAAGTCAATACTCGACTGCCAACCATGGTTATTATCTTGTATGATGATGTCAAAAACCATAGGGTTTTTTTTTTTGAACAGTGAAAAAAAACCATAGGATTATTATTATTTTTTGATAGGCAAAGAATTAATATTATTAGAAACTCGATAATGGGTACATCGAGAAGGCCGGAAATGGCAAACATCATTGAAAGGAAAAAACCAATCTAATTATATGCATGCCAAGTATTGCCAACAATCCCAAAAAGAGAAGAAAAAACCAACCAAGAATTGGAGGAAAAGAGAACAAAAAGAAACAACAGTTCAGATTTTATGCTTTCTAATGCATTCCAAATGGCTCCTGAAGTCTTCAATAGAATATGTTGTAGCTAGTTGTTTTTTTTATCCAACCCAGATTACGATTATAGCTCATTTGCGAGGTCGACCCTATATGAAGAAAGTTTGCATAAATCTAGGGTTTATTTCTAGGAGTTACAGATATTACTGGCTCGTTAAATTTTTCCTTCTTTCATAGTGAGATTCTTCTCCCAAGGATATACGTCCATCGACTTAGGCTTTGAGGTGAATCACGTAAATTCTGTATGTACTTTTATCTAATTGCGTGATTATGCAAATTTACTCAAAATTATATATGCATCTTAAAAATATTTACTGCATGTGAGTTAGAAGAAAGGAACACAAAGACGCAACCAAAGGATGACGCAATTACACAAAGGACTTTAGAAAAGTAAAACTCATAACCTATAGAATTACCTTAACATAATCTCACACTAATTAACTTTTCAAGGGGCATGCATGCAGGGTCAGAGAAATGAAGTATTCTACATAAATCCTGATCATCTTTATTTTCTATATATAGTTTTCTTTTGAAAATTCAAACAAACTACTGTAATTAATTACCTTTTCTCGTACCAATCTCGGTCCAGAATTTGAAAATTGCAATTCCACTTTTAGCCTACTTTCATATTATAGCTTATTTAAGACCGTAAACGAACCGAGCATGGATAAGAGCATGTTTTGTTATTAATTTGAAAGGTAAAGCAGCTTCAAAAAATATCAAGCGCGCAGTCGAGCTGCTCTCAAACAAGTTTCGTTCGACTCGATATCGATCACTAGTTCTCGAGCTCTAAACTTGGTGATCAGTAGTGGATTAATTACTTAGTTTAATTAAGTAAGAAACTTAATTAATGAGTTGTTATTGTACGTTTAAACTTACTTAATTCATTTCCTTAGCAATTAAACAGATCTCAAATGAAGTTCTAATTAAAGCCTCAACATGAGTACTCAAGCTAGAGCCTGCATGTGGTAATTGAATGGATATGTTCAAGTCAATCATGAAGAGTACTAACAATTACTTTTCTAGTTAGCCGTATTAATCAAACACACATGGGTGGCTGGGAATTTCTCATGGGTCAAAGATGTACGTGCAGAGAAAATTAAAAGAAATGTTACACCGACATGATCAATTCGGGATTGTTTGGTTATAAAACGTGTTTTGAGAGAGATTTTTTGGGATAATAAGTGGAGAACTCTCCGAATGCCGTATTGGCAAGTGGCACTGTGGCAGGACCACTTGGTTGAACCATGACCGCTGCCACATGGTCGTATCGTGCCATTTCGGTAGTGGTGGCTCCGCTTCTGGTACCATGTCATCATCTCGTGATCCGACTCGACACCTTTGCCCTGCCCATGATACCATGGGCCGAAGATCCACTCGGTTGTTTGGGGCCTTGGCTGTCGGGCCTCCCAGCCTTCTCCAATAGGGGCCGGATCCTGTCCATTTTTCCCGGACCAGTTCGGACCAGTCCATTTGGTGCATCCGGGCCGTCCAAAAGTATTTTGGACGGCTCAGATTTAAAGGAGTGTTTTTTTTAAAAAATAAAATAAAAAACACTCACTTGAAATCCGAACCGTTCAAAACACTTTTGGACGGCTCGGATGCACCCAAATGGATCGAACTGGTCCGGAGAAAATGGACAGGATCCAAGTCCCCTCCAAGATAGGCCAGGCGCCATCCGGCCTCATGTAGGTCCACTACATGAGGTAATGTTCTTGTCTTTGCTGTTTGGTCCTGGGATCGACGATGACTTTTTCACTCAGAGGGATGGTTCCAGGAAATAAATATTGGCAGGAAAATCCTTTTAGTGGCTAATAATAATACTCAATAGTCAATAGGAGTACAATAACTACTTGTCCAATAGGCCATATTTTCACCAGCCAAACAAAAAGTGAGAGAGTATATATATGGACCATCTTTTTCTTTGTGGAATAATAGTGTACGACTTTTCTTTTTCAGTCCTAACATAGCAATTTGAACTTTGAAGATAGGAGTATATGTTTTCTCATAATTCCTCTTATCTTTTCATTAAGATTCTTTCTTTTTTTTGGGGAGACATTTGTGATCTCAAATGGTTTCGAAACTCCGACTCCGAGGGATAAGTTCTGGAGTCTTACTAACTACGTCTGGGGATTATATATCTTTGATACTCCCTCCGTCCCTTTTTAAATGTCCTGCTTCGTAACTCCAACTTATTAAAAAGATATCATCATTATACCTTTCACATCAACTTTTTCCTCCACTTTCCCTACTTACCCATCATCATTACAAATTTACTCACTAACTTTTCAAAATGGAATCTACTTTTAGGGACAAAATAGACAATTCACCAACTTTTACCCACTAACTTTACAAAATGGACACTTATTAAGGGACAGCCCAAAATGGAATACTGGACTGTAATAAAGGGACGGAGGGAGTACTATACAATTTGCTATGTGCTCACACCAGCACTGGCTATGTAACAATCGATATTGTTTGTTAAAAGAATAATGTTTCTTTTTTTATGTAGTTTTTAAGGGAAAAAAAAAAGGATAGTCAATAAAGTTTTTGGATATTTCAGAAAAGGGAAAAAAAAAAAAAAGAGAGGAGACAAACAAAGAGTTAAAAAGGAAAAAAGGTGCAAATCTGTGGTTCTTGTAAGTGGAAGATGAATATCTGGACCCAAGTTGTGGAGTTCTCCATCTTACACGTTCCGAATCTTATCATTTTGTCCTCCTCGGTTTAATCTCCATATTATATTATTGTTACGTCATTATCAAAGGAAAATCAAGTCAAGATGGGCAAATATTTATTAATTCAACCACTCGATCTCATTGATCATGGTTTCCCCACGTGAGTGGGCATGGTTTTCTATGCTAATAATCAAGGTGCATCTGAGGACAATAGTTCTGCTATCATTAATGGAGTGTGGTTATAAAAATATATACTTATATATGGAGTGTCAAAATCAATTACTTTACGTAACGTAACCAATTGAAATTACGAGACTTTGGAGTAAAGAAGCTTCATAACGGACTAAAACTATGAGGCGGCCGGAGTAAAACAACCGATATATATGTGGCTCAATTGAACTGTACTCATGCTGAAAGATACCGGCTTGTTTTTTAAAATCAATCAAGCAACATAGTTTTTCCATGACATTTCATTGATACGAGATAAACACAGTACAACCGAAGAGGGTTAACATAATTTTTCCATATAAGTAACAACGCTTCCTTTTGGTAGCAAAAATTGAATGCACCATCAGGATTAAAGTTACTCTACATAACAATGTTCCATGAATAACTTCCATGATCAGTAGGACATGCATTTGTTTGATCTAGTTGATATAGGCTTTCTTCATCCTCCAAGCAGTCAATTTTGAAATCTTTACACTCTCTGTTCCATTATTGAAGGCATATGTGTGAGCCCCTTCAGTGAGGGTCAATGTGGGATAAACCCTAGAAGTGATACAGGCCTTGCCTCCCCCACCAAAGCTCTCCACTATAGAGTGATCAATCTGCACATAGTAATTAATTCTACTTTAGAGATGAATTAACAATATGCTAAAAATGATGGGAAAAATGTAGACTTTCGCTCAAGGGAATGCAAAATTTTAACATAAAAAGAAAAGAATTAATACCTATACGTACTCTGTATCTGTCTTACAATGGCCTTGAATTATTTCGCTCGGAATTATCTAAGATCATCTACTTTCTTCAAATTAAGATATGTTTGTCGGACTCTGCATTGTCAAGTCTAGCCCTTAAAAAGTCCAGTTGTAGTATTTTTTTCCTCTGTGTTGAATAAGAGTACGAAACCTTTTTGTAGAAAAATTGTTGATAATTATTGAGGAATACACTATTTGATTATGCTTGTGATTGTTAAATAGTTGTCTTACCAAGGTCCTTAATGGGAGTTTGTCACGAATAGGGGCAATATCCACAAAAGCTCCAAAACTCGCCTTGTCATAATCTAGATATAATGAAGATCTGTTTATTAAACAAAGAGATAAATATTGTTAGTATTCCACAGCTAGGCAAGACCAGAAATTATGTGAGAGAGAGAAAGACGGGGAGAGAGAGAGTGATAGAGAGGGGGAGAGGAAAATTACTACTTGCTCCCGAAACACCGTCACGTGGTGTTTTAGGAGCCGTCTTCACCACAATATTTGTTTGGACGCTCCACCATCAAACACCAAGTGTGTGGCTTCCACAAAATGTGTAATGAACAAGATCCCTGAAGCGCCACGTGATGGTGCTCTAAGAGCATTGAATAATCACGAGAGAGAGAGAGAGAGAGAGAGAGAGAGAGAGAGAGAGAGAGAGAGAGAGAGAGAGAGAGAGAGACCTGCTCAGGTCATTACACATGAGCACCACAATTTTCTTATCATGTTTGAAAATTCTGAAGTAGACTGCAGTGTACTCTTCCAAGCTCTTTGAAGCGAAAACCAGTAACCCAAATGGTCCAAACGCACCTCGGACCGATGCACCATTTTGGCTACAAAGCTCTTGTGGGTTAGTAATCAAGCTTGCATCCAACGTATCCACTTTGTCCAAGTTTGATATTTCAAATTCAATCTCAACATCCGCCTGTACGTTAAAAATAAACCCACAAAATTCAAAATATATACCAAGCACTAAATAATTTTAACTTCCTCCATATTTTATTTGTCAATTCTTGAAAACTTTGGAATTCTAAAATTGTTTATTCATTTTGAACAAGTCAACTTAAAATAATCTTATCAAATTGTCACTCTACCTACGTACCTATCTCTCTTGAAATGATGCGACAACTAATTTAATTAATTGACAGTTTTTGAAAGTTATTTAAAAAATCCATGTTTTCCTAAGAACTTTTTTTTTGAACGGCGATTTTTTCTTAACCTTAAAAAGATTAACAGGAACAAAGAGAGAACAACAATAGCGTCCAATCCGAGATCCAAACCAATAGATTGACAAGATTTTTTTTTTGGGGTAAAGAAACACCAAAATAACCAAATCAAACCAAACCGAGCCTTATGTTCCAATCACTTGGGGTCGGCTACATAAATTATTAGATTGTGAAAAATCAATATGATAAAATGGAACATACGAAGTATTATTAATTTTTTTAAGAAAAATACAGCTATTCACTAGTGATAAGGAAAATAATAGACCTGTATGGATGTGACACAAGGAATTTCCACGACTGAGCCTCCCTTTAGCACCGTGTTTGGCACGTCAATTTTGTTCATCCGTAGCTTTTCTAACTCTGCAATCGGCCATTGCATCAGTTGTTTTTTAAATGGACGGAGCCAAATTTGCCTCGGAATTGCCTACCAAACAAGTAAAAAATACACAAAATTGCCAGGAAAGAATCAGAAGCTGTTCAAGGAATCAACTGATTTTAACATAATTAGCACAATTAGAAGCTGTCCAAACAAAGGATAAGTTAGTCATACCTGAACTCCAGACCACCCCTTCATTATATCAATGGTTGCATTTGTGGACTCGTTGATCCAACCCCACAAGACCCTCCGGTTCTTCTCGCTGTCGAAAAAGGTTTTCGAGGCATAGAACTTCCCGTAGTCGTATCTCAACCCCAAATCACCCTCCACGGATCCCTCGTCCGGCTTATAAATATCCTTGTCATGGTCATACATCCCGATCGTGTAGAACTCGTGCTTGGTGTCGTCCAAACTAGCCTTCAGCACATACTTTATCCCGTGCCCAATCATCGACGTCTCGACACCGTTTGTGGAATCGATAGCAACGGGATAAAAATCAGGACACTCCCACATTCCTGTGTCCGCGGCTGAATGCAAAGGCTGTTTGGCTTCGGTCCATGTAGTAAAATTCTTACTCCGGTATAGGATAGCCTTACCCTCGCGATTTAGTTTGCTTCCAACTATCACACTCCATTTCCCATCACGGCCACGCCAAGCAGTGGTTGGGTCTCTGAATGAGCTTGAGTTGATCTCGTTTACGGAATTTGGTGCCATTACTGGATTATCTTTGGGTGATTTGATCCATTCTCTGAGAAATGGATCTGAAAGGTTTTTGGGTATGGCTAGATTTTGGACTTGCTGCCCCTGCTCGTTTATCCCGGTGTACAGAATGACCGGTTTGCCCCCGGGGAGGATTGTGGCGGACCCGGACCAGCATCCGTTGATATCCGACGGGATCGATGGATAGATGGCTGGATCATGGGGGATCCAATTGATGAGATCCTTCGATGTCGAATGGGCCCACACTATGTTACCCCAAACTGCACCTTTAGGGTTCCACTGGTAGAATAGGTGATAAATTCCCTTGTGAACCATAGGCCCTGCAACATACAAATATTCTTACGTACTTTTATGGCCTCACTACAAAAATAAAAAATTAAAAAATTTGCCTGTAAAAACAAATACAAGTTGGAAACTTGCCTTGTGTTTGGTGAAAAGTAGATTAATGAACTTACCATTAGGATCTGAGAATCAAACGTTTGTCAAATCCGCAGGTACGAACAATGCCAAGGAAAAAGTGCGAAAAAAGCCAAGAGTTAGAGACATGAAAGGAACAATTACATATTAACTTGCAAAAACAATAAGAGTTCTGAATAAGCCATGGGGTTGGCTGGTGGAGGCCTGAGACTCAAGGGGTTCGTTCCTTCCTAGGTCTCATGCTTTAATTTTGGGGCTGTCACCAGTGGGCAACGAGAATGGGCCCCAAGAATTAGCAGAGGCGCATATAGGTTGGTCCGAACAACATGAGTTATCAAAAAGAAAAATGATTTGTGAAGAAAAGAGTACCATTCATCCAGTTTTTGGGAGGTTGGAAATGGAAAGCGGTTCTGTAAGGCTGATTGGCTGGAGAAGCTTCAATTTCTACAAAGCCATGGCCAAAGAAGAGGGCAAGTAAGCAGAGCAGCCAAACAGAAGAACTGGCCATTGCTTCTTTGTGGGAGGAAAAGAGTTAGGATTTTGGCTTATTTCTGGAGGGTATATATAAATTGTGGGATGTGGTGCAGCATCAGTGGGAGATGGGAAGAGATGAATTTTCAATCAATAGATGAAGTCAACTTGGCTGTTTAGTTGCTTGGTTGTATTATTATTATTATTATTATTGTTATTATTATACACACATATCATTAGTCTTTTTCATGAAAAATACTCCTGGTTTTTGTCTAGCTAGTTGACTGAAATTTTGTGCCACAATCTTTCCCCATGTGAAACATAAATTTCCCTTTCAATGTGTATGGAAAAACTTGTATCAAGTCATAAAGATTAGCTCCACCGGACGCTTGTAATTATACGGATCATTGTCTTAGTCGTTATATCTCTGTCTTAGTTGTTATATTTTCGTCGTCATACACCTTGATGAATATATTCTCCACGACATACAGAAGCGCATGTTTCGCCGATAGGAACAATCATGTAGGCAAAAGTCTCATTGTCTCGGTGAAAGTTTTTGACGGAGGACGGGAGGATTTAGAGGTGTAGTAGATGGAGATTTTGGGACAGGAGGACATAAAAATCTGAATTCGACGAGGATATCGAATATTTGGGTCTCGTCCTTGCGTTGCGTAAGCATATATACTGATATGACACTAGCTTGATTTTAAATTGAGATGATTTATTTGGTGACTTGTAATTGATACAGTTGCTTGATTCATCTTCTTACTTTGATTTATTTTAGATTGTTTGGCGCACGCACAGGCACAGAAAGAGTGTTTTAGCTTGTCCGGGAAAGAGAGAGAGAGCTGAATTATAATTACTCCAGCAAAACGTAAGATTACAATGAGATTTAAGAGAGAGAGAGAGAGAGAGAGAGAGAGAGAGAGAGAGAGAGAGAGAGTCCGTTGGCAAGCTTCCATCAGAAAATCACAAGAAAGTTACATTTCAATTATTCAAATGGCCACCCTTTTTCCCCCGGCCGTGACACTTCCATATCCTTCAACCGCAAGTAATTAATTAAAGGCCGGCCCCGGGAATTTTTTAAAAAAAAATAAGTTGGCCCGCGATTACGTATAAGTTTAAAATTCATAAAAAAAATTGCTTTCAAAATGTGCATTATGTTGATTAAAAAATGTGCATTCTGGTGCGTGACAGACACATCACGGCTTAAGTAAAGGTTATGGTGCATGGTTGGAACCTCATGGATCTTCTTCCTTTTTTTTTAATTTTTAAATGATGTAACTCACATAAGATACGGTTTCGTTTGTGCATTCCCAATTCTTTGCCTTGATAGAATTATATTTACTTGTGGTAATTTTTTTTTATTTTAAGTCATTTTCATTTTTCTAATCATCTCGAATTTGAAGAGTACGAAAAAGTAACAGACATGCACCAATCGTATTTTGACCGAAAAAACACGCTATAAACAAAAATTTTGTGCTCTATTGGCACCATAGGCATAATAAGCATGGACAAAATTGCAAAGAGAAATTGGGCTTATTTTCCAAATATTCATTATGTGCTTTCTTAAAATGTCTTCCAATATATGAACACCTTATTAAGCCGTATACACAATTTGAAGAAAAGTATGCAAATTAGTCCCTTTTACTCCACAGAGTCAAAAACTTGAACAGAAATGGTGGCACAAAGTCCTCTAGCTTCTTGTGAGATCACGTGGTGCAAATTAAACTTATCTCCTCTACACAATTTTCCAATTAAACTTATCTAGCTATTTAATTAGGTCTTGCCAGATCATGAGTCAACAATTGTGCATCTACAAATGAGAAGAAAGAAAGAAAGAATGCCAATGTTCAACTTGTTGATAATAAGTTTGAAAATGTTTATGAGCTGGTGGTTTCAAACTCCGATCCACTAGCAAGCCCTTGCCCCCTTCCCCTTAGGTTAGAGCAGATTACGGATTTCCTCGTCCAAAAAAATAATGTTAATGTTATAACCAACCTATCGTCTGCCAGATCTGAAATCCCCACGAGCTAGCCCTTCCCCCATCCCTTAGGTTAGAGTAGGTTAGTTATTTTCTAGTACCCAAAAAATAAATAAATAAAAATAAAAACCAAAGTCAATGATCCCAAGCCTAATATCAATGATCCAATGCCCATTGCTACGCATAAATCTAGGCCAAGTGGTGCATTTTTTTAAGCGGAAATTAACTAGCTGTGTTTTGAGTTATGGGCATTGTTATTCGAGTTGCATGCCGCTTTTATAATACCCTTATACTCCAGCACTTTTCTTTAATCATCTGAATACATGTGAAAATGTTGTCATTTGGAGGATGGGCCTTTGGATTCTCTCCAAACTATCCCTTCCGCGCGTCTCGTAATTTTAGGCCCCGTCCCGCTAAAAAAAAATAGTTACTTATTTGAAGTAACTTTATTGCAAAGATCAACATGTGAGAAGATCAAACATATCTAAGATGGTTTGGACTGTTGGGATTAAATTTATGGTGACCCACAGAACCACGATCAATTACTCCATTCACAGTACTTTAGGTTTGAATCTCTGGGTTGCTATCAAGTATGGGTTCTGGGTTCTGTTCCGACTTTAAATGGTCACATCGCACAGTAGAATTAGCCTCTCAATGATTAATTGAGGTGTGCATGAATTCAGTACACCTTGAATTATAATTAAAAAAATGACTTCCGATCGTTAAATGGCAGCTACTATTTTGAACCTTCAATTTCCTTTGCCTATTCTTTTGCCACGTAGAAAGTCAACGGTTTGATCTGTGCAGAATGTTAATTTCCTTTTCCAATTTGGTAGGCCAAACATCTATTCATCGCAGAAATCGTTGAAAGTTACAAGCTTAGACAAAAAAAAAACTCACTTCTCAACTGGGGTCTATCACTAAGTATATAGACCCCATAAAAATAAAAGTAACGAGGAATGCGTGAACTGGAGCTTGGTACTCCGGGGAATACAGGCCAAATCCTTCGTACTCCGGTTCAAGGTAACGTAATCCATTTGATTTGAAAGGAAAGAAAATAAAAGGCTACCATTTTTTTTTTCTTTTAATTTGACTTTGGTTTGTTCTGAGCGATTTGGCCTAAGGGAAGTGAGCCCTTTCAGGCACACGAGTGCAGCGTCTCTGTTACTTGATTTGTTTCCAGGAGTGTATATATCGATTCTAGACATTAGCCTTACATAAGTCTAGGGTTTCATTGAAACGTTTCTCACACAGAGAGCGGCGCCGCTTCTCCGATCCACTTTGCCGTCGATCCACTTCAGGTTTGCTTCAACTTTCGACGCTCCTCTTCTCCGATCCTCTTCGTCGTCAATCTCCCTCTTCTCCATCTGTCGGTCGTTCTAGCAAACTAAGGTTTCCATAAGTCTCTCTCTCAATGATCGATGACATAAATTTGTGTACAAAGTACATTTGAAGGGGCTATTTCAAAGTGTTTTCTAAACAAATTTAAAAAATCAACGTTTACTTCATAATAAATTGCCATAAGGGCTACCAAACATAAAATATGTGGTTGTTGCTTCAAGCTAACTGATTTAATTCAAAAAATTATTTTTAAATTTTTGTGTAAAACATTATATTGTCAATTACACAATTAAAAAGGCCACCACGTGTAGATGGGCTTTGTTTTAGGCTTATATTTATAGAACTTTATGATCTTTTCATTTGTCATCAATGATGGAACAAAAAATTATAATACATATATGAATTATATTAGCAAATAAATTGTCAAAAGTACATGTTAAGTTGACATTTTTTTCTTCATCTTTACTACTATATAGTATTGCAGAATGACGTTTTGTGAGAATGAACCTGGATGCGACACATGGCGATGACATTCCAAAATATTGTCAAAGAATTTTACTTTTTTGAAATCCTGAATATGACTAATTTGAATTCTTAGTTAGCAATCCATGAATGTAATTATGTATCCTTTCTAAAATTACATATACGATATCAACCAACTTAGGAGAAGAATGAGAACCAAAAAGGTATCCGTTCCAAAACAATGACATTCACACACCTCAAATAAAGAAAATTTAATATAAAAATAAAGAAATAAAATTTGGCTATTGTATTTAGTATGTGGAATGACATTCTTTTTTTTGCCAAAAGTTGAGAGGTAGTATTTATCAAAAGATCCCCATGGGGGCAGGTTGGGGGTCCACAGATCGAACACTCCAACAGAAAGAGCGTATAAGCGCATAGATGCGTCGCCCTACAGAATAAGAAGAAACCCCCCAAAGGAGGACGAAACCCCCCGAAGGAGGACGAAACCTCCCGAAGGAGGACAAACCCCCCAAAGAGGGGACACTATTAAAATAAATGACAAAAAAAGAAAAAAGAAAAAAGAAGCACCGCCGAGACATCCGCCGCCACTCTTTCGCAATTATCTTGATAGACTCGTAACCACCACCTCTGCTTCACAAAATAGGAACACATCGTTGGGAGGTGGTCGCCCAACAAACGTGGTAGACGGCGTCAGGTCACAGATCTGAGAAGATGGAGGCTGAGAACGGTGGTGGACAATATCTTACCCGCAACCACTGAAAGCGAAGCTCCGGAACGTTGCTGGAAAACGATCTGGCTGAAAAGTTCCCAATGGACGCCCGAACTTCAGTCACAGAATTGAGAGAGGAGACAGTTCGACGGTGGGAAGAAGGGAATAGAGGGAGAGAGATCAGAAGGGAATGATCCCTCCCCTCCCGCCGCCTGAGAAGGGGGGGAGGGGAAGGGTTGTTGGCGGCTAGGGTTTGAAGTTTTTTAGTGATAGAGGGAGAGAGAGGTTTTTTCCGAAAGGAACCAGAAATCGCTTGCCTCAACGCGAATCTGTCCATTCATCAAATCTAACATATTCATACCCAAATTCAATTTCCCCCCAACACTATTGTTTTCTTTGTTCCTTCTTTGAAATTTGAATAGGACTGTAAGTTTGAATGGAAATAAAAAAAAAAAATTCAACATTGTATACTATCGTTGGAGAAATCATTCCTTTTAATCGAATTTTGGCCGTGCACAACACTTTGGAAATCATTCCACGTGTATGTACATTCTTTTTTGTTTTGTTTGTTCCTTCTTCGAATAAGACTGTAAGTTTGAATGGAAATAAATAAAAAAAATTCAACATTGTATACTATCGTTGGAGAAATCATTCCTTTTCATTAAATTTTGACATGCACAACACATTGGAAATCATTCCACATGTATGTATATTCATTTTTGTTTTGTTTGTTCAAAATAGGCCCAAATAGAGGTAAAAAGCCCATATCATAAATGGGCTCGTGGTCTTGCTATTGGCCCAATAAAATTCCTCCTCTAAGTAGCTTAAGCCCGATTCCAACTGTCCAAGAAACTGAAAATCTAGACCCAAAAGAAAAAGGGCCCAAAATCTAGATCCAATTCCCAGCAGCAGTTCCTTCGTTGTGTCGCTCACACTGTTTCAGCGGAACTACTCTCTCTCTCTCTCTCTCTCTCTCTCTCTCTCCCCAATAACATTGGGGGGATTGGTTTCTCCAAATGGTACTGTTTATGGGTGCAGTTCGTCTTGCTCCTTCACCGTCATCTCTGTTTAGTTTTGCACAGTCAAGGCTCCGGTTCTCACTCTCCAAATACTCTCTCTCAGTTTCAAGATATGGGTCTCCCAAATTGAGCCGAATTCTTCAGGCTCGTCTTCAATCACGTGAGCTCCCTCTCTTACTCTTGTTTTATCATCGCATTTCTCTTCATGCTAGATGGGTAACTTTGATTTGTTGAGTTCGAATTGTTAACCATGCACGCACAAAATGGCAACGTTCGATGAATAACTTTAGAAGATCTCGTGTGGACTAGAAAGTTCTACACCAAGTGTTGATAGGTCGATTCATACATATGAAGTATCAGAATCGGGTTTGTTTTCTTTCTTTATTTTCGCGTTTCTTCCGCTGCGTTAGCTGGGGAGAGTCCATGATTTCTACCTAAGGAGGCCAAGAGCCGGCTAGTATAATAGTTTCGTTCACTCAATGATTAATGAATAAAAAATCACATTAGTATGCAATTATGCATCTTAGGTTATGGGTTTGAGGGGGCAAAAGTTGATTAATGGATTCATGTCAAGCGCACATTGGTAGTGGATTGTCTTATATAGATACATATTAATCTTAAGCAACAATAATACTTAATTTAGCATGACAATGAACAACCTTTTTTACCATAATAATTATTTAGGAAAACCAATCCAATTTCTCTTAGAAAAATTGGAGATCAGGAGGTGGTTATATAATATAGACAAGAACAGAACAGATACTGCACAAAAGGCTGCAAAAGGTATGGCAATGTTCTAAAAATCACTAGGCCCTAGTTGGGCGGAAAAAGGGCTCCTAGGCGGCCGACAACGCCTAGGCACTGACTACTTGGCTGCCTAATTTAGGTGTTGGACCAACTCCTAGCCCCTAGGTGGGGACAGTCGACCGCCTAGGCCGACTTTTAGAACACTGAGGTATGGGAGTCAGAGAAATATAGAGGAATGATTACTAGGGTCTAAGAGAAATATAGGGAATTCATAACATGGGTGTAACCGTGAAAGGATTTTTCCAAGGTTGAGAGGGCCTTGGCAACCCTCTTCCTCTGTCCAATTGCATTGGTGATATGTCATGCGAAGTTTTATTTTGCCTATGATCAACTATCTGGGAACAATAACTTCTTCTGGTACAACAGAATCCTCCTATGCATTGCTTGTGTTCAAATTTCAAATTATGCTTTCCATCAAGTTAGATGGGCATTTTAATGAGCTTCAACCCTGAAATTGTTGCCATGCTTGCATACAACCGGGTCAAAATGGCTTGACTCAATATTTTTGGTGTTAAGATTATTGAAATATTTAGACATGCTATGTTTCATTCAGTTGGTTTATTGGCCAGTTAGTTTCTGTTAGTATTTGATAATTTTGCACATTTGGTTTTTGAAGTGGTCAGAAATAGAAACACGACTTTCTTGGTGTTCTAACGAAATGTTGTCAGGTTTACCTGCAATTTAATTTCCCTTAAACTACATGAGTTATGTGGCGACTACTTGTGACCTGCAGAATCTGCAGATGCGATACCTGAGGTAAAAATACAGTCAGAACAACCTGAAATCATATTTTTGGGGACAGGAACTAGTGAAGGAATTCCACGTGTGAGCTGCCTTACCAATCTTGAAAAGACATGCCCAGTATGTTTGCAGAACCTCTATGCTTAAGAAATCTGTTTTCACTAGTGTGAAAGGTCGGACGATACTGCTTTCAATAGTTTGACGTTAGTTTTGAGGTGATGATGTTGCGTTGAAATGGATCTCTACATGGGTTTTATTGAAGGTATGTTCAAAAGCTGTAGAAGTGGGCGATAAGAATAGGAGACTCAACACAAGCATCCTTATCCGTCATCCTAGGACCTCTGGGAGTTGTAATATTCTTATAGACGCTGGCAAGTAAGTAAAAGATGTTCTCATAAATGACTTTGCTTATATTTTCAGCAGATGGGTATGAAATATTGAGCACTCATTTATTAGTTCGAGATTATGGGGCAGGGATTGGGAGTACTATGTTTGACGGGTTTTTTTTTGGGCTTCTCTTTGCTTGGTATCCTTTCTAATCTTGTTTGCTTTCTCTATACTGGGTGTGTTTAGACATGCAGTGGGCATTCATGTGCTGCTGCCATGCTTAATACCAGCAATTTGCTGAAATTTTCTCTCTTGGTATCAACGGTGCAGGTTCTTCTACCATAGTGCACTACGATGGTTCCCTACTTATGGGTAAGGCCCATTCGCTTATGTCCTAACAAAGGTTTTTAGGTATATAACAATCTTCTTTGGTTGTGGCCAATATGCATATTCTCTAGGGATTATAGATAGGTTATACAAATACCAATCTGATATTCCAGCATGTTCATTCACAGGCTGATCTTTTATGATATAGCTGGAATCTGAATATCTTGTTCACGTGGATACTTTGTTTCCTTTTTTCAAAAACGAGATTTTTTTTTTCCCCACTTTGAGTGCCAAACATAGTGGATTTCATGATTGCCCTGACTATATCCTGCTTCTTGGCAGAATAAACCTAAATGCATACATAACTCGCTTACAACTTATACTTGTAATTAGATAGGTTGTTGCAGTTTTGCTTGGTGACTTGATATATTTACTTGCCCATATATTTGTGAATCAATTGGTATCTAAAGACTTTAAAAAAAAAAGAAAAGAGAATGGTATCTGAAGCCTGAACCTTGCTGATTTGCTTATATGTAAATTTCACTGTGGATAGTATATTTTAACATCTATTTTGCTCTTTCACTAGATACTGAAGAACATTAACCTTCTAGACACAGCTTTTAAATTAGGAATGCTCAGTTTCATGACACCTGTGTAGAAAACTGGAAATATTTTTAATGAAGTGCAAGAAATTGTAGCAAATATTTAAAAACCCATTTGATCACAACTGTCTAGAGAAGTGAAAATATTTTCAACGAAGTGCTAGAAATTGATGCCAAATTCGTGCACAATTGACTTTTCTCTGTCGTTTGTTGATATTCTTGTAACTAGTTGTATTTCTGTCAGGATAAGAACAATCGATGCGGTTATTATTACTCATTCTCATGCTGATGCAATTGGAGGTTCCTGATGTCAACCTTTTTGTTTTTCACTCTGTGTGTAAGAAATCACGAGATTGCAGTTCTTTCATAATTGAACATTTGTTAATTGTTATCTGTGATTTTGCTCTTTTTTCAGGTTTGGATGATCTTCGTGATTGGACGAACAATGTCCAGCCCCATATTCCAATTTATGTAGCACGTCGTGATTTTGAGGTCCACTTTATTATACTGCCTTTCTTTCATCATCTTTTTGCAAACATTCAGTAAAGAAAATTCTATGGGTATTACAGCATTATGACTTGGATTGTTTTGAATGAATGCATGGAGAATTTGTAACTGATTCTCTGTAACTCAGCTTATTGAAATTCTACTTGCAAGTTTGCTTCCCGGTAACGGGATGCAACGCAGTTGACTCAATCACTTCCCAACGAGTACATTGATCAAAAGCTAAATTCAGAAAAAGAACATGACTCGAATTATATGGCATACATGGTTAACTCATCATGCATAAAAATGAAAAAGGGAATCAGACCAGGCTATAGAATTTTTGTTTTTACTAAAGCCTGTAGTGAGTCTTGTCATTCTGCAACTGGTAACCATTGTTGATGTACTTTCCTAGCCAGGTTTTTTTGCTTAGAAAACTGTATTTTCCTCAAAATAAGTTCAGGTGATGAAGAAAACTCATTATTACTTAGTGGATACCAGCGTTGTAACACCTGGTGCTGCAGTCTCAGAGTTGGAATTTGACATCATACATGAAGAGCCTTTCCTTGTGCATGGTCTAAAGGTTAGATGTTCCTTATCTAATTCATTAGGATCGGAGGGAGTTTGTGTTTTCTCAGTGCTTGAATGGCTTTTAAGTTGAGTTGCTTCAGTGACTTCGAAATTTTGCCTCCATGGGGCACAATATTTAGATTCTGTGTAACAGCTGAACTATAAGAACGCCCTTATTTGAATTCGTGTGTCAAAGACTCAAAGGTGACCTTTCTTTTTAAATAAGCAATAAAAAGATTCCTGCAGATCGGTGGTGTTGATAGCTTTTGAATTATTTATGCTGGACAATATGTCTGAGTTAGGAACAGTTCTGCTTGTATTAGGCTTTGCAGACTTGCTCTGTATTCGCTTCCATATCTGTTTCTCCGCCCCTGAATTGTATCTCTGATAATGTTGGGTAGAACTACTCAAATTTGACATTTAGTCCTGATCATTTGTCTTTCGCACATCTATGATACTACAGAAAAAATTGTGATCTCGCTGTTCATGTTTTTGACTCAACAATATCTAGTTGGGTTATACCCATATAGGTTTTAAATGTATATTAGCTCAGAAATTATCCAAATTAGCATTTTTTGAACTGGCTCAAATTAATCCTATCTGAAGTCAAATTAATACTTTTAAGAATTGTAATTCCTTCCAGTTGGTTTGGATCAGTAGGATACTGGATACAACTCCGCAATGATGGATGTGTGTTTGCTTTTGTTCTGCTTTCAGTTTACTCCTTTACCAGTCTGGCATGGCCGTGATTATCGTTCCCTCGGTTTTCGCTTCGGTAATGTCTGTTACATTAGGTAATGGTTCTGAATTATATGCTCGTATTCTGTTCAATCTTTACCAGGATGATGTAAGCTAACCGTGTTTCCTGTTTTGCAGTGATGTGAGTGACATACCTGAAGAAACTTATCCGCTTCTGAGGAACTGTGATATTCTTATTATGGTTAGTCTCTCTCTTCCCTTGGTCGTTGCTACTTTCTATGCACAATAATCAACTCCATCACTCTCTCCTTTTGGGTTACATGTTTTGATTAGGATGCCTTGAGGCCAGATCGATCTTCTTCAACACATTTTGGACTTCCTCGGGTATCAGCTCATTGGTCTTTTTTCTTTTTTTATGAACATGCTCCTTTTTCTTTTCCTAATGTGATGCTGTCATTGATATATATATTTTTTCATATATTATTGATAGCCTGTTTTATTTTCTTGCCAGGCTCTGCAAGAAGTCCGTAAAATCCAACCGAAAAGAACACTTTTCACTGGTATGTTACCGGTTTTTTTTTTGTAGAGTTGGTTTATTTCTGCCAGGGGAACTAAGTCCCTGTTTGGTTGCCGTTTGGCATAATATTCAAAAACTCTTTTTTGGAAGGAAAAACCCCCATCGTTTCTTGTCCATTGAGCAGAAATAGTTTATGAGGCTTCAAAAACATCTTTCTCGTTGGGTGGTTGTCGAAAAACTCTCAGAAAAACAGGCTCAGTAACGGGTTTGCCAAACAATTTTGTGGAAAATGAAAACAGAAAAAAACAAATAGGATTAAGTTCTTGAAGAAAATCAAACTTGTTGCTATCACTGGAATTTGCTGATATCAGTTATTTCAGTACAAGACTAAATAGAGATTTCAGTTTGTATAACTGGTTTTCCATTCTCGGTGAAGGTATGATGCATCTGATGGATCATGAGAAAGTAAACGGAGAACTCATAAAATTGATGGATACCGAGGGTCTTGATGTGCAACTGAGCTATGATGGACTCCGCGTGCCCATAACATTATAGCCGTCATTATATCTTTTGTTCAATTTGGTCATTCTTTCTCAATTGAAACGTTTACTTACAAACTTATATTTCAGAATTGAACAATCTTGTTTAATGTGAGGTTTCTTCAAGACTGTATTACTATTACCTATACTATTCTTTTGCCTTGTTTATATACGAGGTAATGGCGCTGATTAATTAAAATTTATTGTTCATGCATTTTATCTTTGTTGCAAACTAGTATTGTTATTCTGAGTTACTTCCTTTTCTTGTTTCATTTTTTAGGGAAATGATATTAGCACTCCAAAAATTGATGCAGGCACTCTAAAAAATAAAGGAAAATGACTTTGGAATTACACTGATTTTGGAGTGCCTGCATCAATTTTTGGAGTGCCAACATCATTTCCCATTTTTTATCGTAAGAAAGTCCAACGATTCTTGGCACAAATAGGGATGACAACCGTCAGGGCTTATGTCAACATTTAGGGGAAATTACCGCTGAACGTTTCAAGTGCAATTTCAAGGGATTCTAACATTCCCCGGCCGCTTGAGTCATCTCATACCCACATCGACTATGTATTTGGACTCTACGTCGTTGTATTGTGAATAGAGAGTTGAATATCTCCAGTTTAGCAACCTTTTTTTTAATAATAGTCCCACCTTTGTTACTACTATATTTACTATAATCTCAACTAAATATAGTAGACTTGCTTGTTTTCATCTTGATTTTGTGGTCTTTTTCCAATGTAATCTGAAAGCAATTTCGAGGGAATTGAATCGAAATTACATAAATGACGAACGATCATCCTAAAGCATATGCAAATATTTATAATCTTTGTTTCGTTGTTTTTACACCACATGATTTATATCGAAATCTTAAAGTTAACTTTGCACATAATATCGTCTTTGGTGAAATTAGGTCTTCGTTATGATTAATGAGTTCTAGAGAATGGCTGCTGGATATTATATATCAAAATATTATTATGGTTCAATTGTTGAGACCTAAGGTCACATACCACCGGATTAAAAGAAAAAAAAAAAGGGTCCCATGCCAGATTCATAAGCATTGAACCAATGAAAATGTTGAAATCAAGATAGACCAAAAAAAAAACAGAGAGAGAGAGAGAGAGAGAGGATGATGATGATGATGATGATGATGATGATGAAACTTGGGTCGTGGGAGTCAAAAGTTGGAACTGCCATGGCTGCTAAGTTGCTTCATGCCTCTTTGTTTGACTTTATTAACATATAGCCTATAGGGTATGGTCCTTGCGTGGCAGTTCTAGTCCAACAAAGGGTCCCACAAGGAGTGGGAGGGAGGGAGGGAGAAATAAACAAGATGAGTTTCCCATCATTTTTTTTTACCACTTTCGCATACCTTTCAATTCTTATTTTTCTGAGATCATCTTACTCCTATATATGATATGTCCTGCTATGATATGAATAGTCGATCTCGAACAAAATAACGCATGTGCGCGCAAAAATTTAACCGAATATCAAGAGATCGATCTGCGAAGTATTTTATAACTTGAACGATAAATTATAATAGCGTAACGATACCGTCTTCTAAAAATTTACTATAACTTTTTAAGGCTATTGATTGATCAAGGTAATTTTTTTTTTATAAGAGTTCTCTTATGAAACACCCACGTGTTAGGCAGTTTCAATCATCATTATTGGTCCGGAGTGACTTCACTGAGTGATAGTTCAGAAGAGTATGGTGAGATGAGGTAGGAGAGCGAAATGAGAAGAATGTATGAAAGCAGGGGCGGACTTAGAATTTTCGATCTGTCACTGAAGTCAAGCCTCTAGAACACATAATTTTTTATCTGCACACAACAAACCAGAAAAAATTAATACAATAGCACAATAACCCAAATGGGATGTCTATTTCTAATATATAACCAAAAGGGATATTCGTTCATTACATGTCATTTTATTTACAACTAACTCGGTTTGATTTTCATATTTTAAAATCAATGCATGATAGCATCATTTGAAATGCTATAAAAAATCACTCTCTCAATATACACAATGAAACTATCATAATTTGTCTTATTGAGAAAGAAAAAAAACTACTACCATAATTCGATGTTGAAACTCGGGTCAGCTTGAAGATCTGTTAAGTCTATATGACTTTGCTTCGAAATTAAATTCATTGTTACTTATAGGAGTTGATGATTCTACTAGATCATTTCATTTACAATATCTCTTCATATCTATGAAAATAAAAATATGTAATTGTCAACAAATTTCAATAAAACTAAGTTATCCTCGATTTTTTTAATTTAAAGCCCTAACACATTTGTATGTAAAAAATTTCAGTCTTATATCAAAATAAAAACTTAACATCATCATATGAAACAAATTGGTTAAGGGCAAGTTTTGTAATTTTGTTGAGGTACTGGGTCAAGATAGTTGAGGCAAATTTACAAGAATACTCCAAAAAAAAAAAAAAATGCATTACTCGATCCCTCTAAGAATTTGGGCTTGGGTGGGGGTAAGTGGACTCCCTTGCCTCTATTCGGGTCCGTCCATGCGTGAGAGTTGTATACCTTGACAAAAATGCACAGATACAAACACATGGATCGATTTCACACGAATGGATGGTCGATGTGCGATCCACACACATTTGACTATTCTCTGTTGGAATTTTGTAAACTTTTTTTTTTTTTTCTTTGTACTACTATATTTGTGAGAAATAGTTGCCATCCCAATATTCCCAAAACGAACTCATGTCCCCATTGTCACTCTCATAAAACTCGTATAAAGATGGAGACTGGAATACATGGAGAGAGAGAGAGAAGGAGAGAGAGAGAGAGAGATGGATGATCACGCAATTTTGCATGATTCTAGGGTGGGATATTCCAATAAGAAATGAGCACATGTGGATTGTCGGGTCCAGAACGATTCCAACTGTCGAGTCCCTCTGGACTTCTGATCACAAGTCCTTCTCACGGGTGCCTGCTCTGCTCAAGGGCCTCTGTTCTGTGTCGGTCGAGTTATTATCCACTACTTCATTAACCACACATTCGTGTCAACTGTGCCAATGTGGAACCAGGACTTTTTTTGGATAAACATGTGGAACCAGGACTTGTTGAGACATTTTTGGGTACCGGGTGGATATCACGTGGCCGTGCACGAGGAATCCATCTGGGTCGTCCAAAAGTGTATTGGATGGCCCAGATTGAAACCCTCTCTCTCTCTTCTCACCCCACTATTCTCTCTCCAAATCCAAGCAGTCCAAAACCGAAATGGACGGCTCGGATGCACCGAGCGGGCACCACATGGTACCCACCAGGCACCCAAAAATTTCTCGAGCTTCTTGTGCTCTACTGCTCTGTGCCTAAGTCACGGCGGGTGCAGATGCGGTAGCAGAAGTAAAATTTGTGAATGCGAGAATTGAGAGCAGAAGTAAATACTATTTTGAATGATTATTATGTGACTAAGCTCTATGCTCCATAAGTCGTTTATAATTGTTTTACATGTAGAATTTTATGAATTGAATGGTTCATGTCATGGAGAAATTCTTCAGTGCCGAGCGGGCATTGGACAGGTGGTGCTGAGCACGCATCTCAGCCGTCCAAACGTGTTTTGGACAGCCCAGATCTGTTTGGGCTTGAGGGGGTGTTTTGGTAATTTTACACTTAAAAATTACCCAAACAGATCTGGGCAGTCCGAAACACGTTTGGACGGCCGAGATGGTGCTCGGCACTACCTGTCTGGTGCTCGCTCGGCACTGAAGAATTTCTCCATGTCATGACCTTCGAAACAATCGTTTATAATTCTTTTTTCTCTTAATTGTCTGATCAATATCCATATTAAAAGAAACATAAAGCATGGAAAATATATCCTATAATATATTTTCCAATTAATGATTTCAATTTAGCTTACAAAATTATCCCTTGAGCCTTGATATATATTTTTTTTTAACCACTATAATATTGACATCTCTCTCAAATCTTAGATGTTATATAATACCGACATTCTATATTCATATTGGTTTATTGTTTATTCCTATCGTTGGAGCCCTTTTCAGTGGATCCCATCAAGTATTTTTTTTGACTCGTTAGATTTGCACAATTCTTGATCTCTTTACTCATAGCACCTAAGTGCACCTCCTGATGTCGTTGAGCCAAAGACCTTTTGACAGATCCCTTGAAGTATAGTATGTACATTTCTTCATATTGTTAGGCTAATTCATGGGATTAAGAGAAAAAATGCAGAGTACACTGGACTACATGAGCCTGGTTGTAAGAAAGGTTTGCCTGCTTGTGTGTAAATAAACCCTCAGTCTCAAATATTTTGTCCATTTTTGCTATTCTGGACATATCAGAAAATGCTTTATGTACTAAAATGTATAATCGTTTTCATATATAATATGAATTTTATTTGATAGATCTTAAATACTTACTCCATATTATACAAAGATGTTAAAAATTGCAAAAAATATTATAGATTAAAATTAGAAATAATTTTAAAATGACACGTAAGTCAAAAAATGTACTAAAAATTTGGGACGTGGGGCCTAATGAATTCTCAATCATTTATGGTGGGAGACATGATGCTGTGTAAATGCCTCCCCGTGAACACACTCGGACCTCACGGATCCAGACGAATCTCTCCCTCTTAAAATCAAGTCATTATCATATTATTGCGAAAATGATTTTTATGATTTGTTATGCGCTGTAAAAAATTTCTTATATTAGCTTTTAAAATTGCACGAAATATAATCTTCATAGCACACTAACAATTTTGATCGCAATTTAACCGTGTCTTAGAACCATGCGTTAACGATAAATTGCAACGCTCGTGATCGACCCGTGAAGTAGAAACGAACCAATCCATATAGGGAATCAGGCAACACACCTGCCATTATCCACAAAATGCCCACTGCGCTCGCGCTCCCGGCCAGTCCCTTGCTAATCTCGAGAATTTATATACTAGTTTAGAATGTGTTTCAAAAACGTTTTCACCCTCTCGCTTGCGCACACGTACATACACCCCAGCTCTACTGAAAACATCCTCAGTTTTTTAATTTTTAATTATTTCTCTGCCGATTTATAGGGCACATGGTGAGCTGGGGAGAGCATCTTTGGACTTGGGTTGAGCTAGATCCCATTCCAAAATCTCAAACATTGAGGAATAAATGAGAAAATGACAAAGGAAGCAACGCTAGCTTTGTTCATGTCACATTTTTTTAGGCACATCTAATCTGTTAAAGTGACACAAACTCATAGAATATTAGTCCGTGAAGAAAGAGAACACAGAGTGTATCTCCATTAATTAGTACTCATCACATCCTTAAAATACATTTTAATCTCATCGCCAAAGTGGGGATGTAGACTATTAAATTGACTCCTGTTTTACAATTTTTTTTCCCCCCTTTTTTGCATTTCTAAATCTTGAATAAAACTCTAGAAATTGTTCTGGGGTGTTATAAAGTGTGCATGCAACAGTAATTGAATCAAGGGTACCCATAGTTCTTTTTTTCTTTTTTCTTTTTTTTAGAGGAGAATCGATTATGGCCTTCGGGCAACTTTCTTGATGTTTTTTTTTATCGGCAATAGAAATAATTTTAGAATTAATCATTAAAATAAGTTACAACGAGCGACTTTCTTGATGCGAAATGGAAGAAAACCCCGAAGAGAGTAACCGTAATGGCACAATACTTTGATTATGTGAGCTCGGCAAGACCTAAATCGTATGTAGAAAACCCCGAAGAGAGTAACCGTAATGGCACAATACTTTGATTATGTGAGCTCGGCAAGACCTAAATCGTATGTATAAAAGTCTTACGTTGTTCGTTTATTTCTTCCTTGTATGTGCTAGTTGTTGAACTAAGCTAGTCCTAATCAGTTAATTGAGTGTTTGAGCAATTTTCGGAGATAGGCAGCCTTTGAAGTTACCTTTGCAGTTACCTTTGCGCAACTTTTCTAATATGAAGGGAGAAACAAAAAATGTCAGAAATTTCAGCACTTTGTGTTGGTCATAATTAAACTTTTACTGTATTGAACTGCAAAATTAAGCAAAAAAAAGACATGAAAAGAGATTAATTATTAACTTTTTTGGACATGATCATGTCTTTGGGATTCAATCAATGGATCAATCATTCTCACTGTAAAAATTTGGAAAGCTGGAAAAAGGTCAATATTACATATCGTGTAGAATATTACAAACGATTGACATCTCTCTTTCTTTCTCTATCATCTTTTCCATGATTCCATCGCATATACAATTCAAATTCTCTTTTTACAGTGTTGCTTTTTCAACTTTATACTTTAGGGGAAGGGAAAGGTAGTGCTAATTAAAGAGGATGTTTTTTTTAGCAGAAAATATATATTTTTTTTGAAGTTAAAAAAAACAATAAAGAAAGCTGAGATTTTTCTTGGTGTAGGAAACAGAACAGAGGAAAAGACAGAAAAGTGCACGTCAGATTGAGTCGTAGGGTTGTGGGCTTTGGGTGTATTCTGAAGGTTACAGAGGAATCCCTTTCTCATCCACATCCTCTATCTCTCTCTCTCTCTCTCTCTCTCTCTCTCTCTCCTGTATTTTAAGAGGTGAGTGAGTTTATTTTATTTGTTCATCTTTGTATTCTTGTTCTTGGATTTTCTTCGTTTAAGGCAAGCTAGGTCGTAGAAACATGAAAGAGAAGAATAGTGGCAGTTTCACTTAGCTGAGTTAGCTCGCTCTCTCTCTCTCTCTCTCTCTCTCTCTCTCTCTCTCTTTGTTTCCTTTTGTGTTTTCGAAAAACAAAAAATTGTCTGTTGGGTTGATGCCAAAGATGGAAGAAACCATCAGCAGCTAGCCAACTGAGCTCTTTGATTCACGGAAAAGAAGCTAGAATTGATCAGCAACTCTACTTAAGTCTGTCTGTCCATTCTTTCTCAACATTTTGTCCTATTTTACTTAGCTTTTATGGGTTTGAATTTGTCTTTAATTGGATCTCAGATATCCTTATCACGCAAAAAGGGCTAAAATCCATTGCTGATGAAGGGCTAAAATCCATTGCTGATGACAAGAAGATGATGAAAAGTTTGTTAAGCCAACAACAAAACCCAGGAGTTGAAGAGAACATGTCAAATTTGACTTCTGCCTCTGGTGAAGCAAGTGTTTCTTCTGGCAATATCAGGGCTGAATCTGGCTCTATTTTTCCTCACCAGTATTTTGCTCCTAATCAAACTCAACAAGCAGTGAAGAAGAAGAGAAACCTACCAGGCAACCCAGGTTTATCTCAACTTGTCCCTTAATTTTTGCTTACTTTTTCCTTTGTTTTTTCTTTTCCTTAAATAGTTTTTGGTTTTTCTCATTTGGGTGTTGGAACTTTATTGGAGTTGAATCAGATTAAGATGCAGAAGCAATAGCTTTGTCACCTAAAATACTCTCTTGGCAACCAAATGGACTTCTCAAGTCTAAAACTGTCTGCTGATTTTTCTTTAACCTAATTTGGGTTTTGGAATTTCATTTGATTTGGATCAAGCCCAGATGCACAAGTGAGAAATCTATTTATTTTGCTGATTTTTTTGCAATGTAAATTTTCATTTTCCTCATCTGGGTTTTTTTTTTTATAATTAACTTTATTGGAGTTGAATCAGACCCAGATTCAAAAGTAGTAAGAATTTATTTTTAACTTTCACTTCCTTGGACTTTGAATCATACCCAGATGCAAAAAGTGATAGCTTCATCACCAAAACTCTCTTGGCAACAAATACACCCCAAGTCTATTTGTGTTGTATAATTTCTTGAGAACTATCTTTTAATCAAAATTTCACTTTTCCTGATTTGGGGTTTTGAATTGTTGGATTTTGAATCAGACCCAGATGCAGAAGTCATATCTTTATCCCCCAAGTCTCTCATGGCAACAAACAGATTCATCTGCGAGATCTGTAGCAAGGGGTTTCAAAGAGACCAGAACCTCCAGCTGCACAGAAGAGGCCACAATCTGCCATGGAAGCTAAAGCAGAGAAGCAGCAAAGAGATCAAGAAAAAGGTGTACGTTTGCCCAGAACCTAGTTGCGTCCACCACCACCCATCAAGAGCACTTGGGGATTTGACAGGGATCAAGAAGCACTTTTGCAGAAAACATGGTGAGAAGAAATGGAAATGTGAAAAGTGCTCAAAGCGGTATGCGGTTCAATCGGATTGGAAAGCTCATTCTAAGACCTGTGGCACAAGGGAGTACAGATGTGACTGTGGCACCCTTTTCTCTAGGTAAAATACCTGCTAACTTGAAAACCAAATTTAATTAGGGCAAACATATAGGTCAGTCTAAGTCCCATTATAGCTCTCAACAATCACAAATCTTCACAGAAAGAGAGACGAATATTATTGATGGAATTTGAAGAGAATTTAAGAGTGTGATACATACTTCTTTGCAAAATTGCATCAACTTTTTTTCTTAGTTCCACCGTGTAAAATAGTACCCGGTTGGCTTACGTACACCTTGACTAATTTCCTCTTATGTCCTGTCAAAAGAAGACCGTCCACGCCTAGACTAGAGGAGTCACAAGAAATTATTTTCTTGTCACCTGACTCCAAGAATCGAACCCTGATCAATTGTGTAAGGAACCAACCGGACTAACCCTTTGGCATCAACTTTGTTACGAGGAGGGGTTGATACTATTGTTGGCCCCTGCACAAGCCATGCAAGAATTCAATTGCATCCAACAATTAATGCCTTGATAAGGGCGTGAAGAGGAATAGTGCTATAGACAACGAATCAATAATAAGTCAATGACATTGGCTAGCAAATCTTCAAAGGCAATCATGTTGAAGAAATGTGCACTAAAATCTTGAGTTGTGACAAATTAATTGTACCATTTTGGATATCGAAAGAAAAAGATACATAAAAGAACTAAAGAAGTCTTCAAATTGAAGAAGAAAATTAATTTTAGTTTAAGGATTTATGAAGTTTGAACTCCACTTGTGTGTGTGAGAGAGAGGGAGAGAGAGAGAGAGAGAGGGGATAAGTATACAAAATAGTGATGACAAAAAAAAGCTGATATGGACCATATGGTCATGTCAAGGGTATCATAGTGGGAGGCAGAAGGTTGAAAAGGGAATCCTTCTGATCCTAAGTCTTGCAACTTTTATTTTTTATTTTTTTTATTTTTTATGATGGTTTAACTTTGTCTCTCTTGTTATTTGATTTCGCTTCCACTTTCTATTTTTTGGCTAATATCAGGAGGGATAGTTTCATCACTCACAGAGCATTCTGTGATGCACTAGCAGAAGAAAGTGCAAGAGCAACAATCACAGGAGTAAACCCACTACTCTCCAGTACTCAATCACCAATTTCCCACATAAACCCTCAAAACATCCAATTCCAACCCCAATTCCTTCAGTCATTCCAAATGAAACAAGAGCAACAAAGCTTCAACAGCATCCTCCCTAGGCCAGATATCCCACCATGGCTATCTTGCCCGCCGCCGGCGGTAGGGTCCGGCCCCGGCCCACCGCCACCAACACTCTTCTCAGCCACAACACGGTTAGATCACCAAGACTTGATCACAAACCACCAAGATTTTGAAAACCCAATTAGCCCTAACTCAAGCACAACCCTTCAAGTTCAACCCTACCAGCACCAACCAATGGCATCGCCACACATGTCAGCCACTGCGTTGCTGCAGAAAGCAGCCCAGATGGGTGCAACAATGAGCACCGCGAACAAGAACTGCTCAGCGGGTCATGGGCCCCACCAGGGCCAAGATCATCACGTGTCTGCTGATTCCTCTGGTAATTACATGATAACAACAGCAGCAGCAGCAGCTGGTTTTGGGCAGAATTTGGCATCACGTGAAGGGATGGGAACTGGGTTTTTCTTTCCTTTTGGGGACAGCAACAAAGCCCAGCTGAATCTTTCTGGTACGGAGGCGGGTTCGGGTGCGGGTGGTGCTGGTGGGGGTGCAGGTGCACCTTCTTCTTTTCTTCAGGACATGATTTCAATCTCTTCTGCAAGTGGGTTTGCTGTGTCTTCTTTTGATGATACATTTGGTGGTATGTTGAGTTCTAAGAAAGATGGCAGCGGCGGTGGGGGCGGCGGCAATGAAGGGATGACTAGGGATTTCTTGGGTCTGAGACCACTGTCGGAGAGTGATATTCTGAGTATAGCCGGTCTTAGTAACCACGTCAGCAACCAAAACCAAACCCAAAAATCATGGCAAGGTAATTAATTAGATTTTTAAAGAACTCTTTTTGAGGTTCTTTTACAAGCTTCAGTTTTGAGCTCTCTCTTCCTCTTAGTTATATTATGGTCTTGAGCTTTCTTCCAAAAGGGAAGAGTCTTGGGAAAAACCCTAAGTATATGATGACTGCATATGTACGTAGTGAATGTCTATCAATCATGAATGTGATTTAAGCCTTTTGCTTTTGAACCAAAGTGCGCACGTCGGCCAATTTTGAATGCATTTGTGTCCGGATCTACGCACTTTCGTCTATGTCTGTAGCATTTTTGGTGTTGAATTTGTCATTAGTTGTGGTTTCCACATGTTGCCGCATGGGAATTAATTAGTGCTTCTTCAATCCTGAAGAACACTGATTTTTACTGTTGATACGATTTTTTTTTTTGTGTCTCTAGTTTTATACTCGTTTAGATAAATTTGAGACTGGATTATAATTAAATTTTTAATCATGTATCCAGACATATTATTGAACCCAAATCAAAGCATTTCTGATTATTCAATTCTTGAGCGGTGTGCAATTCGTAGAATGCGAGTTGAGAAACCTCTTCAACTGACTTTAGTTAAGTGAGCTCTATTATTTGAAAAGATGTTCTTGAAAATGAACAAAATCGTATTTAATGACAAGAGCTGAATGAGTAGTTGCTGCTTTGTGTAGTCAACAAATACTAGTAATTCATTAACACACATGATAATGTTAGGTTGGCGGGACACAATTTTTTAATCACAAGTCCCAGTCATTCTGTTAGACGATATTTGACATAATTTATCTGGCCTAGGGCAGATAACTCTCTCTCTCTCTCTCTCTCTCTCTCTCTCTCTCTCTCTCTCTCTCTCTCTCTCTCTCTCTCTCTCTCATAATTTTGCTTATCAAGTGGGAAATATATAAGTATATGATTATGCATACATGAAGTGATTTTAGCAATCCTGTTTTTACTAACAAAACTTCTCTTTTTGTTTTTAGTATATGAAGTTATCAAAATACCCTTTCACTTTGTACAAAAATCATTACATTTGAATAACAAGAAGAAGAAAATATCGAAAAGTAGATAAAAACAGAAAGGGAAGTGTAGTTAGCAAAGAGGGTAATACATACATGTCTTGAAGTGACATGAATTAGGAAAATAGGGTTACCGACGAGTATATTTATTCAGTAACAAAAGCGACAAATTATGCAGGAAATACCAGATAATAATGCCACATGATACATCGAGAGTAACCATTAATGTGCCGTTATCGGGTAAGTACAAACTTACGAAGCATTGGATTCTCATAGAAGTGTTATGCAAGTATATGTTGCTGGAGTAGAATGAAAAAAGAAGAGATATATATATGGTGTGGTTTGACTCTCTGGTGTGGGTGAAAGTGGGATTCATTAATCCCGAGGAAAAGGATACTACTACATGTTGACACCTTCCTCGTAACCCTAGCCATAGCCAACAAACAGTAATGCAAGTAAAAGCTGGATATTCGGCTTCCTTTTTCCTTGGATTTTGAGAATGGGAATACTCTTTTAACCAAAGCTGGATATTCGGCTCTCTATGTTGAGGCCATGTGACTTGTGCATGGCTTTTTTTTTTTTCATCCAAAAACGTAACGGAAGTTTTTTTGATCGGCAACAAAATTTTATTAACAACGTAACGGAAGTTGATAGGAGATCAAAATGAGTATTGTATTCCGAAACAAGTTTTACGTTCTAATGTGTTTAAATTCGAAGGTGAGAGATGAAAGTGGTACCGAGATGAAATTTGGAGGGTCAAAGATGCAGATTACACTATCCAAAGGAATTAAGGTCCCCAAATAATGTTATTAGAACTCGAAAGGGTACATCGAGATGAAAATCTGGGAAGCAAAATAGCTCAACTCAGCAAAAGAAAACAAAAGCAGATCTCATCCAGTAGGAGATTGGACCTCAAATATTACAGTTTTAACAATCAAATACCATCTAAAAACCCTTTGAACTCCTCGATCAAATACACCTTAATATCAAATTTAACTTTCATCCACATGGCCACCATGTACTTGATTAAATCCACTACTTCCTCTGAGCCGATCATCACATTCTGAAAAATAAGCCTATTTCGCATTAACCAAATTGACCAGATTGTGGCAAAGAAATATGCTTCCCAAATGTGTTTTTCCAGGTTACGAAACCTGGTATCAAACCACCAACTCGCCATACCAGCTACCAAGGAAGGGCAAACCCAGAAAATATGCCACCAGTCCAGAATTTGGGACCAAACGGGCCAAGAAAACTTACAGTGGAGGAATAAATGGTTAGGCGTTTCCTGATGCAGCGAGCAAAGCGGGCATGATTGATCATAAATTCAGCACAATGTTCTTATTAACTAGAACCGACTTTATGGCCACCCTTTCCTGAATAACCATCCATGCCAATATTTCCACCTTAGGAGGGCATAAATTTTTCCAAATCGAACCCAGAAAGAAATTCCGATCCAGAGTTAGTACCTCCCATTGTTCGTACATTGATCTTCCCGTAAAAGAGAAATTAAGCATAATAACAGTGATTATATCTTCAACAGATTGTACTTCTGTCGATACATAACATAATCCACGTACTAGCACATGTTTTCTTCAAGTCCAAAATCTTAACTAGTGGTTGACAGAAGATATATTAACATCGTATTCCGAAACAAATTACAGGGCTCCAATGCGTGGAAATTAAAAGGTGAGAGATCAAAGTGGTAGCGCGATGAAAATTAGAGGGGTCGAAATGCAGATTACCTTATCCAAGAAATAGTTCTGCATGTGACTTCAGCTGTTGTTTGATCCACCAAATATTTAAAAATAAACTGAAAAAAGGAAATTACAGTAATAGGTAGAAAAACAGTATTTTATGTTTATGCCTTCAAGACATTGGACTTCTCTCGAGGTGTCTCGTAATCCATATACTTCAGCTGTAGTGTATTATTATGTGTTTTTTTTTTCCCTTGAAAAGTGTAAAGGACAAGAATTCTATTCCAAGGTTAATTTATACTCCACTAGTAAACCATTTACACGGATTAACGGTGCCAACCCTCATTGTACATGTTGATTCAACGCACGTGAGTACTTGCAAGTTTTAAATAGCGGTAGCAGACAAGAGTATCAAATGATATGTAGAGGGTATCGGGTGTAGCGATCGTGAATTTTGTTTTAAATTATTTTTTGGTGCAGGAGCACTTGAAGCGGTCGAGAAGTTGCCGATAAAAAAAAGAGGAAAAATCAGATAAAAAGTGATACATAGCAGAAATCAGCCAAGACAGGCCGGTGAGAATTTTTTGTAGCACCGATATAACATGGTGTAGCGGTACTGGAAGACTAAAAAATTGCTACATAGCACCGACACACTACTAGGGGCCCATATTTAAATCCTTAGGCCCCGTTTGATAACAGTGATAGATGGATGGGATTCGTAAGGAGATGGGATTAGGGTTGGGATTGGTAATGAGAAGGGATTGTTAATGAGAAGGGATTGAAAATGAGTATGTTTGTTTAGGATGGGATTAGATGATGGGATTATTAATATCATGTTTGTTTGAGATGGGATTAGACGATGGGATTGGATTGATAGAAGAAATTGGTAATGAGAAGGGATTGGTAATGTGAAGGAGTTGGGATTGGACTGTCAATACCAAGTCCCACGGGGTATTGCTAATACCCTCTAAAGGCCGGATTGTTTATCCCATGGGACTACCAATCCGGACCAATTTTGGAAACCAAACAAAGAATTACTAATACCATCACCTTCGTAATCCAATCCCAACCTCCAATCCGTTTATCAAACGGGGCCTTAATTACTTATGTGGAGAGAGAGAGAGAGAGAGAGAGAGAGAGATTATGATCAAATTAAGGTATCATTAGCCTATGATCACATGAGGAGATAAAGTAGATGCTTTAAGTTGAAACTTTAAACAAATAGGTGAGAGGTGCACACATACATATATACTGTATATGTTTATATAGTACTCTATAGAGGAGTTTTTCAGTGCGGAGCGAATATTGCCGACGTGATACCTATTTGGCGCATCTGAGTCGTCCGATACACTTTTGAACGGCTCGGATTGAAACTCTCTCTCTCCTCTCACCCAACACTTTCTCTCTCCTTTTTCTCTCTTCAAATCTGAACCGTTCAAACACGCAATGGACGGCTTGAATGCGCGAGCGGACACCACGTGGTGCCCGCTCGGGACTGAAAATTTTTCCGTGCTGTATATATCTTTTTTTTTTTTGGGTCAAACGGAATTTCGTGCTGTATATATCTGCTATTGCTGTGTTAGGTCAATGTAGACATTGCATTGGCTTTTACATCAAAAGTGGTGTTTGGCACCTGTCCTCTGAAAAAGATAAAAACAGGGCAAAATAGAATAAACCAGAGACACAGAGAGATTCCTCTGAAACCCTCACCTCACCCCCACCCCAACTTGATTTTTTAATATTCGTTTCTTCAAACAGACACACACACAGAGAGAGAGAAATACTAGTAGTATCAAATATATGTCTATCATTTCACTATGCAATGGTACCCTATCTTCTTTCCACACAGAAAATCTTAGCATAGAAATAGTAGCATACGTGGAAGGCATGGAGTTAGAAATAATGTTAGAATTGTGGCTCATATGTTTAATATAAAGAGATACGAAGAAGTTCTAAAAAGAAAACTGGGCCAAAGGCCCAAGAGTTCCGTAAGTTGGGGGGTGCGGGGGGCGTAACCCCCCGCAGTATAGTATGGTATCGTACAAAGGTATTTTTGGGATTCAGACCAAATACCAGGTTAGGGTTAGAATAGAGTCGCTATAAATACTCTATGTTGTAAACCCTAGTTGATAACTGTGATAATAAAGAACAGTAGCCGCTCTCGCTCCCGTGGACGTACCCGGTTTTGGGGAACCTCGTATATTGCTGTGTTGATTTCTTTACTGTTCTTATACTCGTAAATCGTGTGCGTGTGTGTGACAATCCTAACAAATAAGAAAAAGAATGGCCGATCGATGAATATCAGCAGAGAGTCACAGAGAAAGGTGTGGGCAGGAGCATACTCTACAATCCCCATGTAGCTAAGATTTTTTAAATCAGTCCCACTACCTTACCGCTCTGTTTCACCGCTCGCTTAATTTCACCGTGCTTCTCGGCATTCAATGGTGAGATATGTTTTTTAAACTTTGACTGGTTATAAATAGGGAAATGATTTTGCCATACCCTTTTTTGTTAATGCCACACCGTGCAAGTGTATTTTTGCACCAAAAAATACACTTGCATGGTGTGGCGTTAACAAATAAGGGTGTGGCATGCAAAATCACTAGCCTATAAATAACTCTGACCGGTAATAGTTTATTTTTAATCCGGACCGTCTAAAACACTTATGGCGGTGAAACTGAGAGTGATAGGAAGAGCGGTAAATGAGAGCGATAGGGGTTGGGGTAGAGTACTTTTGGTTCTTAAAATCTTTGAAGTCATTTTATTTAGGTACACACCCACACTCACATGAGTGTGTGTGCAGGACCCACCACTCATGTAAGTGTGAGTGTGTGTTTGGGTGTGGTGCTAGAATTACTCTTTGGATAGTTATTTCCACACCCTTTTTTTAAGGGTAAATTGAGTAGGAGGACATAGTCTAGGAGTTTATGCCACAATTAGTCCATCTACTTTTTTCCATATAGTCTCCAGGACAATTGGCATTCAGTTTCTCAAAAATACCCTCGGAAGTCACCAGATGTTGACCGGCGTATCTGTTCATTTTTTGTGTATCTGTTGACTTTTTAATTTTTTTTATTTTGACCATTGACTGGCGTTGACCGGCGTTGACTGGTGTATCTGTTCATTTTTGGTGTATCTGTTCATTTTTTATTTTTTATTTTTACCTCCATCACTCAACCACAACCTCTACCACCACCACCACCACGCCACCACCTCTGCCATCATGCCGCCACAACCTCCACCTCCACCACTACTCCATCACCAACACGCCACCACCTCCACCACCACCACCACCACTCAACCACCACTTCCACCACCACCACCACGATGCTACCACAACCCCCACTTCCACCACCACCTCTACCACCGCTCCATCACCACCTCCACCTCCACCACTCAACCACCACTTCCATCACCACCACCACCACGCCGCCACCACCACAGCCACCATGCCGTTGATCCGCACCCAAGATTGTATAATCTTGGGGGCTTTTAGCTTGTTATTTGTAGCGGTTCATTCCCATTTATCCCTTTTTATCTCATATTGCGTGTAAGGTGTGTTTTTTAGTGTTTTCAGGTAAAACGTGCTAATAAGGCGGTTTTGAACGCCAAGGAATGCTCCGGATGCAACCAAGTGCTCAAGGTCACGTGCCACCATGTTGTGGTGCCCGAGGAGTCATGAAGAGGTGGTTTAGAGGTTGCTCGGGTCGCCCAAGGGTCAAGAGAATCGAAGGAGAAGTTAGGATTTTACCAAAGCTACTCATCTTCCGACCAGCTGAGGGTAGAATCGTCATAACTTTTGATGTACAAATAATATTGGATCCAAACCACTTGGGTTAGAAAGTAGACTCGACGAGCTTTCCAACGGTCCAAAGAACACCCATTTTTGAGTTCGGGAGTGTCCGGAGCGAGCCCGCGAAGTTGGCCCAGAAATCTGCCAGCCATGAACCGGTACGGGTAAATCATCAACCGGTTCATGCTCGGCAGAAATTGAAGTTTGGACCTTGGTCGAGGCCATGAACCGGTACGGGAAATTCATCAACCGGTTCATGCCTGGAACCCGAATTCTGCTTTTTGCTTTTGGGATATTTTGTTTGTCTCACCTTTTGGGATATTTTCTAGGATATTTTGTGAGAGATTTAGGCCACCTTGTATATTTAGTCCTCTCTCTCTCTCTCCCTCATTTAGTTAGTTCATTTTTACCTTTAAGTCTTTTTTATTTTTAGAACTCCATTGGAGCTCAAGCTCTTCTAGCTTAAACCTTTCAAGTTCTTTGGTAAGTAATTCTCGTTTGTTAATTTCTCGTTTATTATTGTTGTAGCCTCGGACTAGAGCTATCTTAATATCAAGTTTATTTCCATTTCTGTCGGTTAATCATGTTTTCTCTCTTAAGCATGCTTTCTAGTCTTTTTACTATGTGTGAGTAGTTAGTTGGTTAAGTCTCGGGATAATCTTTCCCGAGGACTTAGGCGGTTATTTGGTTTTCGAGCCATCGGGCTTTTAAAGCATGATTTTCCGGTTAGAGCTTAATTTGCATTTTAGGTCTAAACTAGGGGTGTTAACCCCTTGGTAACGAGCTTAGTCAAGCGGTCTTGGCTAATGACTTACCGAGGCCTAGTGGCCTCCTTTGTGTTCGATAAATATTGAAAACAAGTTGGTTCGCCTCCGGAAATCACATCTTTAGTTAAACGTAGTCTTTTTAAGTGAAATCCTCCGGGCGTGAGCACGCGGTCGTGACTCTCGCCTGAGTTATAATCGAGAACCGGTAATGGCTTTTGTCAAGGGTTAGAAGACCCCGAGACTTGCCTTGTTAAGTTTATCAAGCGTTTATCTAGTTTTCATTTTAAGTCATTCCGTTTAAAGCAACACCAAGTTGGCCGTCTTAAACGCCACAATCCTACCATATAAAACCTACAATCCATCTCAAGCTATATCGAATTCTCTGTGGGAACGATTCCGGTCTTCCGGTTATTATGCTACTAATGACGTTGCCCTACGCTTCGGGTTTCTATCAACCTCTTATTTGAAGGCAAGGTTCTATCGTAAGCATTTTTGGTGCCGTTGCCGGAGAATTCTCATTTAGCTTATTTGGAGGTTCGTCAAACCATTGTAAGTATCCCGCGTTATTTTGTTTTGTGCAACTTATACGTAGTCTAGCGGATACCTCTAACCGATCTTCATATCAAATTTGAGGTGTAACGAAGCTAGAGTACGTATCAATTGCCTTTTCTTTGTATTGTTTTTATTCTATAGCCGTGGTGGTGGCATAACCCCACGGAACTATTTTGAGAGAGAGGTGGCGGCCTAGCCCCTCCAGCCTGTTTACTTTATGTCTTATCTATCTAGTAGAATGGAGGCGGCAAATGGGGAAATAGCCCCCATGCCTATGTGGGAATACTCTTATCCCGATCATGATTTTCCCCACAAGACTTTGCAGGAGTACCTTTGTCCTAATCAAATTTTCACACCCCCTTGCATAGCCACTCATGACGCCAATGTTTTTAAAAGTCGTATGACCTTTTCCAAATGGCTTGATCTTAAGTACCAAATTCAAACTTTTGCTGAGAGAGAGAATGAGTCGTTTTATGCATGTTGGGGTAGATACAAGGACTTGCTCATTGCGTTCCCGAATCATGGCTTTGAAAATTTTCAAATTGCTAATTATTTTTATGATGGACTTTCTCCAATGAATCAACGATTCTTAGATAAGATGTGCGATGATAAACTTTTTGAAAAAGAACCCGCTCAAGCCTTAAATTTCTTTGATCGTTTGGCCGAAATTTTACAATCTCGGGTTTTTGTTAAACATTGTCAAGAGTCCAACTCAAATGCCATGGAAGAGGGAATTGAGCCACATGGCTGTGTTGAAGATGTTAGTTTTGCTTATGAAAGCCCCGTAGAGTCTGAATGGGGTGATGAACTTAATTTTCACTGTTCTCCTCATGTGCAACCTAGATTCATGGATGATTTTGATTCGTATTCTGAAAATTCCTCAGAGTTTGGAGGGAATGATGAGCTTCACAGTCCATGTTCCCCCCTTGAGTCCTCCCCTCCCCTTGAATTTTTGCCTCTGTGTGAGGCTCCGCAGGAGAAACATCTCATAGCTAAAGAGATGGAAGTGGATGAGACCAATAATGGATCTCCTACGTGTGAGGAACCGGCTCTTGTGATAGGCATGATTGACCAAGTATCCTCTCCTTGTGGTATCTACCCATTGGAGAAAGTACTCACTGTTAAGGAAATGGACGAGGAGGTAGACTATTTGTATTCCTTGTTAGAAAAGCAAGACAAAGCGTACGAGACCAATGGTGGGTCTCCTACCCTTGAGGATACAAATTTTGATGTGAGGGAAAAAGAGCAAATAGAGCCGCTTGTCATTAGTAAACGTTATATGCCTGTTGAGGAAACAAATGTGGAGGTAGACTTTTTGTATGCTCTGCTGAATGAGCAGGATGATAAGAATGTGAATAGACTTGAAAGTTTGTCTCCTTCCTTTGAGGAGATACCATCCATGGAAAGTTTGAATCATCCAATACTCTTGGCTCTTGATGATGCCGCCCCTCCTATTGAGTCTCAACTTTCGCAAGAATTTTTAAAAGTCGAATGGATTGATTTTGTTGGTGTTGATGAATTTGATATGGTTTACCATCCCTATCTTGTGGATTTTATCAACTCTTTGAAAATCAATCTAGTTTTGTATGCGCACTTGGTTGAACTTAAATGTATGAAAGGACTTCGGCTCTTGCTTTATTCTAAGTATTTATTTTTGTGGCATGGTCGGAGTCAATTTTTGAAACACAGTGTGGAGTGGAGTGCCATGTTCATTTTATTAGCTCTCGTTGGTTTGATAAATGTTCGGAGCCCGCGTTTGGCTAACCGTACATAAACTCTTTCTTTCTTTGTCTCTTTTCTTTTTCTCTTTTGATGGTCTGGTATAGCCGCCCGTTTCTTGCTTAGGAAAAGGGGAGAAAAGTAGTACCCGTGTAACCGCGTGAAGATTTGGTTGTATTTTACTTTCGGTTACTTTTGAGCCCGGATAACACGAGCCGGGTGGTTCTAATGTCATTTGCTTCTTAGTAGGTAGTTGGTTCTTAAGTCTTTTGCAGGGTAAGCATGCTACCACACCAGCCTTGGTGGTTTAGGTCTAAAAGCTAGAGTGAGTGAGGCATTCATGAGCCCTAAGCATGGGTGCGGCTATGTGTCGCGGTTGTAAGACCAAGAAAGCTCCGGCGATGACTTTGTGTGACTAGCTGTGGTTCCGATGGAGGAGCCGAAAGAGTGAGCCTTGGAAGCAGTTCCAATGACGAAGGGAAGCAATGACAAAAAAGCCTCTAACTTGGTTGAGGTATACGGGGGTTGACATTCCCCCGGAGGTATCACCTTTTGTTCCTTTCCTCTCAATACTGTTGTTCTTCATGCTATGAGGACATAGCATCGTTTAAGTTGGGGGGAGGGATATATATGCTATATATATGTTTTTTAGACTTGTCTCATTTTTCTGCTTTTGGTACATTTTTTAATTTTTTGTGCAATCTTCCCTCGTTAGTAGTGTTTTCGCATGTTAGATACTTTAATTATGCTCAATTGTGTCAATATGGCAAGAGTCGTGTATCCCCTCGAATTCGGTTGTGTGTTTGAATCCATGTCATTTGCATATACATGAATTTTGATGAACAAGTTGAGCTTAAAAGTCAAGTCAAGTAGTGTGCATCGCTAGAGTGGAGATTCATCTTTTAAGCATCCCATGCTTTTTGTTCTCTTTTCCCGCACTTGCGTAAATAATATCTTTTGTTCATGCTTGAGTAGTGTATATATCTTTCTTGCATCTTATTGGAGTTGTTGGCGTACTTATGAAATGATTCAAGGCATTTTTGTATGATTAAACCACATAAGAGTCACCTCGTCCTTATTTTGAACCATAGTCCGAGTCTCTTCCGTTGTTCAAACCTAGGTAACCGGATGTTTGGAGGGATGTGTGTCTATAGTTTTCAATGTTTCAAGATGGTTTGGGGGTGGTGTGAATATGATAGAAGTGGTTGGAATGCAAAAAGGAGAAGAATGGTATGTGATTCCTCATTTCTCCTCTCCCACTACAAAAGCTAAAACCCCAAATTTTCATCTCCCTCTCCAAAGCCTTCAAATTTGGCTCAAGTCTCTCTCACTACAAATTTCACTACAAATAACCCTATTTCTCAAAGAAAATAAAAGAAATGCTATAAAGAGAAAAAGCATATTCGAAAAAGTGTTTAATACTATGTGAGAGGATTGATTAGTCCTCCGGGCTAGCTTACATTCCGGATGAGAAAGAGTCCGATGGAAAGGGGGAGCTTGATGCTCAATACTATGAGGAGCCGAATGAGGATGTTGACTACGTGTGGTGGAGTCGGTGGTAGTAGTTTTTCTTTCTTGTTCGTATCTTTGTTTGGTGTTTGGCCGATATGTGGCCATACCTTAGGTAGTTTAGGGTCGGTAGTGGCCAATGGGTAGTTCATCCGAGCTAGTATATGGCCACTACATTTTTGTATTCTATTTCTCTTTGTATCCAAGGTCATTATAAGCTAATAAAGTCCTCCGTTGATCTTTTGTACGCTAATTAACTCCGTTTGATGCATGTTTGATATTTACAGCTTTTTGAGTATGATTTATCCTTTGTCGTGCATAGTTGTGAATAATTAGTTTTCCTTTCGTTCTAAGCGCTCTTTTGATAGCATGCATAGCTTTTTGTCTCTGGCTATTGCATTTCCTCGCTAGCGCTTGTCATGGGATGTATGTTGTATCTCATTGTGTGAAAAATCGAATAAGAGCGTATCCTTGTGAGTTTTGGAGTCGAAACTCGTTGTGGTGCATGCATGCTTGACTACTCTAATATGGCATAATTTCTTCATCCTAGTTCATGGCATGTTTGTGCGTGGATTGCATATGCTCGGGTTTGAAGGGGTGTTTTTGGACTCTTGCCTAGTTGTAGTAGTTGAGCATAGTTTACGTGTCTTGAATCTCGAGAGGGTTGCATAGCTAAGTTTAATGCATTTTGTTTTAGTTTGCTAGGGACTAGCAAAGCTTAAGTTGGGGGGCGTGATCCGCACCCAAGATTGTATAATCTTGGAGGCTTTTAGCTTGTTATTTGTAGCGGTTCATTCCCATTTATCCCTTTTTATCTCATATTGCGTGTAAGGTGTGTTTTTTAGTGTTTTCAGGTAAAACGTGCTAATAAGGCGGTTTTGAACGCCAAGGAATGCTCCGGATGCAACCAAGTGCTCAAGGTCACGTGCCACCATGTTGTGGTGCCCGAGGAGTCATGAAGAGGTGGTTTAGAGGTTGCTCGGGTCGCCCAAGGGTCAAGAGAATCGAAGGAGAAGTTAGGATTTTACCAAAGCTACTCATCTTCCGACCAGCTGAGGGTAGAATCGTCATAACTTTTGATGTACAAATAATATTGGATCCAAACCACTTGGGTTAGAAAGTAGACTCGACGAGCTTTCCAACGGTCCAAAGAACACCCATTTTTGAGTTCGGGAGTGTCCGGAGCGAGCCCGCGAAGTTGGCCCAGAAATCTGCCAGCCATGAACCGGTACGGGTAAATCATCAACCGGTTCATGCTCGGCAGAAATTGAAGTTTGGACCTTGGTCGAGGCCATGAACCGGTACGGGAAATTCATCAACCGGTTCATGCCTGGAACCCGAATTCTGCTTTTTGCTTTTGGGATATTTTGTTTGTCTCACCTTTTGGGATATTTTCTAGGATATTTTGTGAGAGATTTAGGCCACCTTGTATATTTAGTCCTCTCTCTCTCCCTCATTTAGTTAGTTCATTTTTACCTTTAAGTCTTTTTTATTTTTAGAACTCCATTGGAGCTCAAGCTCTTCTAGCTTAAACCTTTCAAGTTCTTTGGTAAGTAATTCTCGTTTGTTAATTTCTCGTTTATTATTGTTGTAGCCTCGGACTAGAGCTATCTTAATATCAAGTTTATTTCCATTTCTGTCGGTTAATCATGTTTTCTCTCTTAAGCATGCTTTCTAGTCTTTTTACTATGTGTGAGTAGTTAGTTGGTTAAGTCTCGGGATAATCTTTCCCGAGGACTTAGGCGGTTATTTGGTTCTCGAGCCATCGGGCTTTTAAAGCATGATTTTCCGGTTAGAGCTTAATTTGCATTTTAGGTCTAAACTAGGGGTGTTAACCCCTTGGTAACGAGCTTAGTCAAGCGGTCTTGGCTAATGACTTACCGAGGCCTAGTGGCCTCCTTTGTGTTCGATAAATATTGAAAACAAGTTGGTTCGCCTCCGGAAATCACATCTTTAGTTAAACGTAGTCTTTTTAAGTGAAATCCTCCGGGCGTGAGCACGCGGTCGTGACTCTCGCCTGAGTTATAATCGAGAACCGGTAATGGCTTTTGTCAAGGGTTAGAAGACCCCGAGACTTGCCTTGTTAAGTTTATCAAGCGTTTATCTAGTTTTCATTTTAAGTCATTCCGTTTAAAGTAACACCAAGTTGGCCGTCTTAAACGCCACAATCCTACCATATAAAACCTACAATCCATCTCAAGCTATATCGAATTCTCTGTGGGAACGATTCCGGTCTTCCGGTTATTATGCTACTGATGACGTTGCCCTACGCTTCGGGTTTCTATCAACCTCTTATTTGAAGGCAAGGTTCTATCGTAAGCATGCCGTCACAACCTCCACTTCCACCACCACTTCATCACCAACACGCCACCACCTCCACCTCCACCACCACCACTCAACCTTCACTTCTACCACCACCACCACCATGCCACCACAACCTCCACTTCCACCACCACTCCATCACCACCACGCCACCATGTCCACCTCCGCCACCACGCCGTCGCCACCACCGCCACCATGCCACCACAACCTCCACTTACATCACCACCACGCCACCGCCTCCACCTCCACCACCACCACCACCACCACCACCATGCCACCACAACCTCCACTTCCACCACCACCTCTACCACCACTCCATCACCACCACACCACCACCTCCACCACTTCCACCATTACCACTACGACGCCACCACCACCACCATGCCACCACAACCTCCACTTCCACCACCACCATGCCACCACTCCATCACCACCACGCTACCACCACCACCTTCACCACTCAACCACCACTTCCACCACCACGACGCCACCACAACCTCCACTACCTCTACCACCACTCCACCACCACCATGCCTCCACAACCTCTACTTCCACCACCACGCAACCACCTCCACCTCCACCACTTCCACCTCCACCACTATGACGCCGCCGCCACCACCACCTCTACTTCCACCACTACCATGCCACCACTCTATCACCACCATGCCACCACCTTCACCACGACGTCACCACCATGCCACCACAACCTCCACTTCCACTTCCACCACCTCTTGTAACGCCCCGATTTTTCGAAAGCAAAATAAAATAATTTTTTAAGAAAATTTTGTTAAATAAATATAATTTTCCAAAATAAAGGTCTATTACAATCTCAAAATAAATTTACCGATTCAAAATACATTAACTTCAGAGCTGACTCTAGGCTTGATACGAATCCCAAGCATATTCGATCTCTATTCTTGATATTCTTCTTGTGTTGAACTGCACCATCGTTGAATCCTCTCCATTGAATCCTGCGCCCTCTGGCAAATTGATCGCCGAAGCAATCGATTTACCAGGATACAGACGTATCCGTGAGTGATAAATCACCCAGTAGAATAATCCAACCCAACCACCCCTCTTACATTACAGCTAGCAGATAACCGTATATTATTAATGCAGGAAAGTAAAATAGAAGTATCACACATGAATTTATTCATTTCTGTCCAATAGCCTAACAACAAGAGAAAACTATTCACGCCCAGACCATAACTAGGGTTTGCCTATATTAATCACCACATCAAAATTTCCACTGGATTCCCGTTAGTTCTGTCATCACAAAATTTCACTGGACCACCCGCCAGGTTTTATCAACATAAAACGTCACTGGACCACTGCCAGGTTTTATCATCATAAGACATCGCTGGACCACCGCCAGGTTTTATCAACAGAAAATGTCTCTGGACTACCCGCCAGGTTTTACTGTCACAAAATATCGCTAGGCCTCCGCTAGGTTTTATCATCGCAAAACATCACTGGACCACCGCCAGATTTTATCAACAGAAGACATCTCTGGACTACCCGCCAGGTTTTATCATCACAAAACATCGCTGGACCACCGCCAGGTTTTATCATCAAAATTTATCACTGGAACACACCAGGACTCTCAAATTACCACTGGACTCTCGCCAGGACTCTCGATATTCCACTGGAGTTTCGCCAGGACTCTTAAATTTTCCACTGGCCTCTCGTCAGGACTCTGGATGTTCCACTGGACTCTCGCCAGGACTCTGGATGTTCCACTGGACTCTCGCCAGGACTCTTACCAGTTTCAATTCTCATCACAATCTCATCAGATTTCAAAATCACGCCTACAGGCAATTTAAAACAAAAACTTTCCAATTCATCCATTAACTAACATCGTTTAGGTGATTTCTATTTCGCATACCACCCCATATCTCTAGGGTCCAATCTAGCATATCGATCAAAAGTTGAAATAATAAACAGGCAATCAGAATAAAAATTGAAATAAACAATACGCATAAAATCACATAACCTTTTATGAATGAACCGTTGCTCTTAGTTTTGTATGACCAAGATGTGATTAAATAAATAAGAAACTTTTATCAAATAAAAGTTTTATAATAAATAAATAAAAATAAGTCTAAGCTTGTATAAATTTTATTTAAGAAAATAGATTGATTAAAGACCATAATAAATACAACAAGTAATTAATAACACTAGAGTAGGTAACATGGCTCTAAAAGGAGTCCTAGGGTCCTACGTAACCTATTCAAGTATCAACAAGTGGGTCCGGAGGGTTACAGAATTATTTTTAAAATAAAAATGATTTTTAAAGTTGTCAAAAGTAACATAAATGGATAATAAATTATTTAATAAATAAAATATGTTGAGATTAACAACATATCATCTTTAGAATGTAAAAAATCTAAAAAAAATATTTCGGGAATTAATAAAATGGTTTATAAGGTCGTAAAATAATTTCGATTGGAAATAGCGTAAAAATAATAATTAATAGCAATTAAAATAAAATAAAAATATGAGATTAACAAGATATCATCCTTGAGATGTGAGATGTCTAGGAAAAATAGTTTGGGTGTTAGAAACAATGTTAGGAAGGTCGCAAACATTTTTCGTTTACAAACTTTGATTGAAAAACAAATAAAAATTTAATAAATAAATATTAAAATAAAAAAAATATGATATTAACAAGTTATGATCTTTGAGGTGTTAGAAGTTTAGGAAAAATAGATCGGGGGTTGAAAACGATATTCGGAGGGTCGAAAAACGAATTCGGCATAAAACAGTACCTGCCGCAAGGTTTGACCCAGTCAACCTTGCGGCTAAGCCTCCTGCCGCAACCTTGCGACTGGTCCTTGCGGTCCACACCTTGCGGCCGCAAGGTTCGGGTCAAATTCGAATTTTTTTTGTTTTCGTCATGGTTTTCGATGCATGGGACCATAAGGGCTATTGGGTTAGGCCTAAAAAACATTAAATATACTTAGAGGAGTGTTTGGAAGGGATTATAACACCTCGAATCGGGTCGGATTGATTTAAAACGAATCTTGAACGTTTGGAGAAGAAGACTTCGGTTTCTTCGATCGGGGAACCTTGGGCTCGAATTGGATGACGTTTGGAGATGCTTGGGGTTGAGGGAAGTGATTGGAACGATCAATTTGAGTTTCGGTTGATCGTAGACACGAAACCCACTTTTCTCTCTCTTTCTTTCTCTCTCTAAAACTCCATGGATTGGAGTTCGATTTTCTTCGAATTCTCTCTCTTTTCTGGACTGGTAGGGTATGAGGAATTTCGTGGTGAACCCTAGGGTCGAGCTTAAGGGTTATTTATAAGAGAATTTTCGATGAGGGTGAATAAATTGTATTCGAAAAGGTTTCAAACTCTAGGGCTTTGATATGGACGGAAATATGGACGGAAAATAGGATTGGGGAGGAGGTAGAGATTGAGTACGAGTAGGAGAGGCAGAAGGAGTAGTATACTTGCATGCAAATTTAAATAAAGTAAATAAAAAGGGATAATTAGATAAGATAATTATTTTCTTTGTATTTATCGAATAAGAAAAAGAATTTTACTATTACTAATAATACTTCCTAATGTTATTATTAATGATAGAAATTATGGGTTGTTACAAAATAATTAAGACCTAATAATTAACGCTATTATTTTAGAAAAAAAATTGGGTCGAAAATCCAGATCGTTACACCTCTACCACCACTCCACCACCCCCATTAGCACTTCCATAACCACTCCACCACCTCTTAGTTCCACCACCACCACTCCAGTTCCACAATCATGTCCATTACTACCGCCACCGCCACCACCACCACAATACAAAACAGATACAGATATACCAGATACAAATACACTAAAACAGATACAATAGATATACCACAACAGATACACCAACACAAAACAGATACAAATATATCAACAGCAGATGTACCAAAACAGATACAAATATACCAACAATATCTGCTGGAGTTTGCTCCGGCTTCTCTCTTGCAAAATTGGAGAGAGAAATAAGTTTTCTGTTTATTTTTGGACGAAGGTTGACAGTAGGAGTTTAATTGATGAGTGTTTTTAATACTTCAAGTGTTTATATGATATTTCGATAAGATCAGGTGTTTGTGTGATTTGCGTGAAAAGTCAGGTGCTAATATGAAATTTTTTCATACAGATATATCAATAGCAGATGTACCAAAATAGATACAAATATATCAACAATAAATACACCAAAATAGATATAGATATACTAAAACAGATACACCAACAAAAAAAAGATACAGATATACCAAGATATATACACCAACACAAAACACTCACAGATATACTCGCAACAGATATACCAATGCAAAACAGATACACTTATATCAACAGCAGATGTACCAAAATAGATACAAATATACCAACAATAGATACACAAAATAGATATAAATATATCTAAACACATACACCAACACAACACAAAACAGATACAAATATACCAATACACCAAAACAGATACACCAACACAAAACAGATACAGATATATCAACAGCAGATATACCAAAACAAATCCACAACCTCCACTCCCACCACCACCTACACCACCACTCCATTACCACCATGCCACCACCTCTACATCCACCACCACCTCTACCACTCAACCACCACTTCCACCACCACCACCACGACGCCACCACCATGCCACCACAACCTCCACTACTACCACCACCTCTACCACCACTCCATCACCATCATGCCATCACCTCCACCACACCACCACCACCACCACTCCACAGCCATCGCCACTGCCACAACCACAACAAAGTCTTTTTTGTTAGCCAAACAGATACACCAAAAATGAACAGATACACTGGTCGACGTCAACACCGGTCAATGATCAAAAAAAATAAAAAAATTAACAGATACACCAAAAATGAATAGATACGTCGGTCAACGCCAGTCAACGCTGGTCAACGGTCAAAAAAATAAAAAAATCAACAGATATAGCAAAAATGAACAGATACAGCAAAAATGAACAGATACACCAGTCAACGCCAGTAACACCGGTCAAAAAAAAAAAAAAAAGACATTTTTATGTTAGCCAAACAAGGCTCTTGTCTCATTAAAGTCAATTTAAATGAAAAAAGATATTTTTTGTGTTAGCCAAACAAGGCCCTTATCTCATTAAAGGCAATTTGGTCTTTTCACGGACCTTAAACTCTAAAATATTTTCATTAATGGACTTTACACATCATTGAAACTTAAGCTGGACTAAATCTGCTTTGTGACCTCTTCTTTTGGACTTTAGACCAATTTGTTGTTTTTTTAAATAACCACGTTCTTTCTTTGTTTTTGTTTTTTTTTATATGTGAATTTATAATATTGTTATTCTTAGTGTAAAGGAGATTTCAATGAAAGGTTGATTTATAAATTCACATCACAAAAGGACATAAAAAAAAGAAGAAGAGGTTTGATTATAAAAAAGGAAAATGTCAATTCTTTTTAACAAATCGTTGAATAAAAGCCTAGGTATGCACGATATAGCCGGTTATGCACAGAATCGGCCTATATGTAACGGTTCTGCACTTGCCGATACCGTGACATCCCCATTCAATCGGTTAGATGGGTTTAAGCCAACATCAAAAAGTGAACATGCATCAAAATTTTAATCTACTTGCATTGTGTTTCACCGACTAAAATAAATATTTATTTTTTGAATTAAAAATGATGTATTATATAAAAATAACCTATCTCATACAACAAAAAATAAATACTTAAAAAATAGAAATCTTGACGGAACGTGATGATTTCTAGCTAGTACTGTTGACTTGTGTGTCAGTCTTGGAAGGTCAACTTGGCTCAATAGTGGCACCTTTTTCTTTGACACAACTCGATCTCTTTCTCGTGCCTCACCATTCATTGCTTTTCTTTTCGTCCCTTAAAGTGGAGAAAGGAATAAGATAAAGCACTCTTTTTACAATTGAAGATAATAATGCTCCAAAGCCCCAAACCAGGGCACGCTTTGGCAACTACAAAGAAAAATACCTTCAATTACTATCAATGATAAAAATCCATTCATATCATTGCACTAAGGTTTTTATTTTGTAAGTACTCCCTCCGTCGCATTTCGTTTGTCCATTTTCGTTATTTGTGCCGTTTTTTAAACGCCTATATGTCACAATATATAATGTTTTTGATAATTTTGAAAACTTTGTGTTGTAGATTTAATCGAGAACTATCAAACAAGATTCATATTGCATATTTTTGAAGATTTGTATTGGAAGATATAAGCGATTGAAAACTGACATGAATACCAAAAAAAGGACAAACAAAATGGGACGGGGGGAGTACTTGTTTTTTGCTTTACGAGATAGGTCATTATCTCACAATACATCATCTTTAATTCAAAAAATAAATACTTATTTTATTTAGTGGAACACATAAGTACATTTTGCTTTGCTCTTTTCTCCTCGCAAAAATTCTATCTCCAAATTTTTTGGCTACTCATGTTTTTGCGTCTTTACTGTTTTTTATCAAAAATAATTAACTTTTTGGATGCATATAACGTACTTCTTTTCAAAAAGTTAAAAAGTTTTTTAAATGCCCACAAAATTAACTAAATACGAAGGAGTAAAAAAGTTCGTTAAAATGATAAAAAAAAAAAAACGCTTGTGTTACATAACCTAATACTCGTCAATGCATGGTGTTCTTTGACTAACCAGCATATGGCCGAGAATGTCATGTTTGATCGTGAGTAACTGAAAAGGAAAATCAATTAATTAATGCTTTGATGTTATTTCTGTCTGTGAGCAGAAGTGTTAAGGTTCTCCTTGATGAACTCGAGAAAGAAGAGAAAAACGAGATATAGATATCTCCGAGAGCTGGAGTGGATGATCACTTAAAAACATTTGGGACATTTCCATTCATTGCCAATTGATTTTGAGATGGATATAAAGTTTCTACATGATATCAAAGTGGGGGCTGTTCCACCCCACATTTTATAAAAAAAATTACAATCCACAACCCACGATGACAGACTAGCAAAAAGGCTGCATGATGATAGGACCTAAAAGTGGCCACACGTGACAGACCTCAAACGCGGCTGCACGTGAGGGGGGATGTTAAGAAAATAGAGTCTCACATTGCTTGGGAGTGAATGAGTGATCACTTAAAAACATTTGAGACTTTTTCACTCATTGCCAATTGACAGGTAGCAAAACAAAAACCAAACTTCATTAACGAGTCACATAAAAGCAAAACACTAGCTCTAAGGAAGAAAGCAAACTTGGTACACTATTTTGATGTATCTCTCTCTCTCTCTCTTCAACTTTGGAGAGAGAGAGAGAGAGAGAGAGAGAACACTATTTAAAATTGCTATCTCATCAAATCTAATGCTTATTATTGGTGAATTGCTGATTTCTAGGGTAAAGTGGATCCTTCAATGTTTAAAAAGGGCTGTTGATTTTGTCACTCTAATTTTGTTAACGGAACCAAAAATACATTTGCAGGGGAGTGCCGTTAACAAAAAAGGAAGTGACAAAATCATTTCCCTTAAAAAAGTGATAAAAATCAAAATTTGAACAATCTCTTAGATTGCATAACTCTCCAACATTTTACACGAGTCACAAAAGTACATATTTGAGGTAAAATTGTGCTTATTCTCTTAGATTAGAAATGCTCTAAAAGTAAGGAGGAGGCACTCTTTTTGTGTTATGATGAAATGGCTAATCAACATGGCAGAGAATGTCATGGCTGGTTGTAATTGAAAAGGAAAATCATTTCGACCATGTTCGGTTTGGATTTTGAGAAAAGTTTTTTAGAGTAATGAGTAAAGACTATGCTCAGAAATCTTGAGACCTCAAAACGAACAAAGCCATGCTTTGATGTTATTTCTATCAATAAGCAAAAGTGTTGGATTCGCATCCTCTCCATGGATGGAATGGAAATCTCCATTCCATTGAATATGGCAGCGACATCTCGCCTCTTTTAGAATGAACGTATCCTGACTTCCTAAATTAAATAGAATTACCTCGTTTTGATAATTTAATTAATCATTTAATTTATAAAACTTTTTTTTTTTTTCCAAATTTACTCTTAGCCAACAACGTCTACAGTCTCTCCTCCCTCACTCTCTCTCCCTCTCCCTCTCCAAAAAATGACCACAAATTATATAACATAACCATAACTTTTATGACGAAACCAAAAATTGGCATTTGTTTACCACAATGTGTCGTACTAAAAGATTTCTATCACAAGACAATGGAAAAAGAATACACAGTTTAATTCAAATCAAATGAACAAAACTAATCACCCAGCTGGCATCCCAATTACCAGACTCAGCTTTCATAGCCCCAAATATTGCAACTGAATTTACTCTCTCTCTCTCTCTGGTCTCAAAAATTAATCTCTTATTCATATTACGTAAAAGAGAGATGGTTCCGATCGAAAAAAAATACCTTATATGGGGCTCGAGTGTTGCATTATTAGACTTTAATGTATTTGAATACCTTAAATGTTTTTCGATTATGCAGTTGTCGATATCTGATGATCTCTGATTTTGGTGACAATATTGAATATCGTATAACTTGATATTCTAACAGTTTTGATCAATCATTCTAGAAATTCACTCGCTAACGATATTTAGAATGTACATTCAATTTATATTTGATATGAAACCTAGTCCTCTTCTATAGTTAGATGTAGAGTAGCCTTGCCACCGTGACACAATAGTAACGATCAAAACCGTTGATTTCGTTATGTTTGTTGAATAAAGTCATTCACGTAAATTTATGGCTCGATCAGGTTTTGGAAGCTCCATAATTGGCACTCAAATTTAATAATAGAATGATAATTTTCATCCGATTAAGTGTCTAGCTATAAGCGATCAAATTTGTTCTAAGGACCACCATTAAATTTGGATTTCTATGCATAGGGTGAAAGTTTGGCACCGATCCGTCTGTCAAATATATAGTGCCAATTGTTAAGCGCACCGCCCTGAATATCCGTATGTTGAGACAGTTGTATAATTATTTGTTTTAGTTATCTCTCAATATTTTTCCACGAAAAATTGAAAAAATTTTGATTTTTTGAATTAAATTTTGTAGAGAAAAAATTTAATTTAGACTAATATTTTGAGAGGAAATTGTAGTTGTATTCAAAAATTTGGGTATAGTACTCACTTTTTGGTGAATTTCTTGGATGAAAATTTTGAGCTAGAACTTCATTTTTAGTTTAAATTATTGAGGTATTGTGTAGGGACAAATTAGAATTTGAAAAAAATAGTTTGAAAGGAATCAAAAATGAAGATAATATGGTGGAAATTTTAAAATTTGAAAAAATAATGTGGCGGGAATTGTTAATTGAACATTCCGATTGAATTTTTTTATACGACACGTTGTGGGTATGAAAACGTCAATTTATAGTGTTGTCATAACAAATTTGGTTATATTACTGAATTTGTGGTATGATATTTTGTTGATGTTATTACAGAATATTTTAATTAATTTCCTTTGGTACGACACATTGTGGTAAGAAAACGTTAATTTATGATATTGTCATAACAATTGTGGTTTGTTATATAATTTGTGGTATTTAAGTATGTTTTCTTTTGATACGACACGATGTGTTAAGAAAATGACAATTTTAGGTGTTGTCATAACAATTGTGGTTATTTTATAAAATTTGTGGCATTTTACAAATATTTTTGGCTTTGGTACAACAATTGTTGATTCTGATACAACATATTTTGATTTTGTTACGGAATATCATACGAGTCAAAAAAAAATTGGTATATCTCATTGTGGTAAGATAATGCCAATTTATGGTGTTGTTATAACATTTGTGGGTAGCATTATTTAATTTTTGATATTGTACGCATGTGTTTGATTAGATAACAATAGTTTTTAATTATGGGTAACCTGCTAATGACCTGTTCAACAGGTAAACTTTAAAGTGCAAGTCGTAACTAGAATCATAAATATGCATTAGAAAACCAAAAATCGTCATAATGAAAATCACAAATTGTCATAATTTAGACATACGGTATACCCTGTGTACCATAGCTTCTTCCTTTAATTTATAAAACTTTTTTTTTTTTTCCAAATTTACTCTTAGCCAACAACGTCTACACGTTGATTTCTATCACAAGACAATGGAAAAAGAATACACAGTTTAATTCAAATCAAATGAACAAAACTAATCACCCAGCTGGCATCCCAATTACCAGACTCAGCTTTCATAGCCCCAAATATTGCAACTGAATTTACTCTCTCTCTCTCTCTCTCTCTCTCTCTCTCTCTCTCATGTCTCCACCCCCACCCATTTCTCTCCATCTCCCATTCCATTTCCGAACCTTTCAGTTTTCTCCGCATTGAGAAAACAAAGCTTCAGCTCGAATCCCTCCGCCGGAAACTCAGCCGAGATATCTCCCACACACCCAAATTAACAAAATAAAACCCAACAAACAATGAGCAACAATCCAAGGGCCAACAACACCACCACCCACGCTTGCGCTGCGTGTAAATACCAACGCAGGAAGTGCGCTCCCGACTGCGTCCTCGCCCCTTACTTCCCTCACCACCGCCAGCGCCAGTTCCTCAACGCGCATAAATTGTTCGGGGTCAGCAACATCACCAAGACCATCAAAAACATCGACGACCCTTGTAAGAAGGACCAGGCCATGCGCACCATCATCTTCCAGTCCGACGCTCGGGCCAACGACCCTGTTGGCGGGTGTTATAGGATCATATGCGAACTCAAGTGCCAGATCGAATACAACATGGTTGAGTTAGAACTCGTCCTTCAGCAACTAGCCTTGTGTCGTGCGCCACAGGTTCCTCATCAACCTCGGATGCCATTACCGGATCATGCATACGAATCGTCGGCTCCAGCTGATTGTCGCGATGTTATCAAGCCTTGCCTTGATGTGGAAACGTGTGATCCGATGAGTTATGATCCTCGTCTTCAACAACGTAATGAAGAAGAAGAAGAAGATTATTTTTTGAATCAGCCATCATTACAGGATGTTGCGTCGTGGGGCATGCAAGATACCGCGATATCTTCCTCGCATGACAGGCAGAGTTTTGGAAACGAATGCCGGGATTTCAAGCCGACCAGTGTTGATGTTGGTGGCAAGAGATTCGAGCTCAAGTTCGATTATGAACATGAAGACGGAAGAATTGAAATAGAGAGGTTTGTGCAATCACCTACTCATAAGATCAAGAAAGGGTGCCGAATAGAAACGAACTTAAATCTCCAATCTCACCGCTAATCAAATATACATTGTTTTGCTTGTAATGTGCAGTGACGAGGCCATTTCAAAGGACAACAAGGTCATTGTAAAAGATGAGATTGCCGCCTTCATAGAGAATGCAGGCTTAGCAAATTAAGCTTGCACAACATATTTTGGCGAACCCGGCCCCGTAAGCATTGCTCTTCGATCTGTCATTAGGTTTTAGCAAAGGAAATGGACAATAGAAGCAATACCTGATCTCTCTGTCTCTCTCCCTTTGTTGGGTGTGTGTACTGTATTGCATATACGCTGTGCATAGATTCATGTTTTTTAATGGGCTGTGGAGTCCAAAATACACTCATCAGAGTTCAATTCATGTCAATAGATGATATGGAGAATCGACACTTCTTAGATTTCCCTAGTGAAAACTTGGGGAATTTTAAGACGTGTGGATAATAGACCTCTGGGAAAGAGATGTAAAGCGGAGACACAAAAATGTCGAGGCCTGGTACGTACCCAAGTCACCTTTGACAGGGGAAAACAGGAATTGTATCAGGGCTCGATTATTTGGTGTCGATGGGTGTGAATTATCTTCCGCGTGGTCAAGTTGGTGCAGAATCGCACAAATCTCTGTCGTGATTTTCCTCTCATAATTGTCATGTACGCGGATGTGCTTCCGCCTCCAGCATAGTGCAAAAAAAAAATGCCGACATTTCTCCCCACAACCATTTCCGCTAGTCATGTCCAAAGGCTTGACAAATAGTGCATGAAAACAGGAAAATTCCAGTATCTATGAAACTCTTGTTCATATCTATAATCGTTGTTCATACATCTCCCAGCAGTTATTCTAAAGAAACATCCCCGGAGTGGTAAATGGGAGCACATAATAATGGGCGTGTTAAATACTATACACTGACCTTATTAGCAATACCACATTTTTTATGCATTTTTCTCCCAAACAGCATAGTCCAACCCTGAGTGAACCAGCTGATAATCTGGCGGAATTAGATTTCCTAGATCACCATTTGGCCCAATCTTGACAATGATTTTTTCATCAATCTTTGCTACATAGAGACCAGAATCAGCAGCGGCCAGAATCTGCACTTTGCTAGTTTCAGATATCCCCTTGCTCCTCCTCAATGTCGAAAAGTAAACGAGCTCGTCTTTTAGGCCCCATTGGAAGAAGTGGTCGTAAAACTGCAAAACAGGGTAAGCAAATCTCATATTAACAAAATAGAACGGATACCAGATATCATGAATCGAAATTCTTTTTCTGAGTCCTCGGTCTTTAACTTCTAGTTAACGGGGGAAAACATACATCGATGTGTTTACATAGTGAAGATTTGCATTACATAAGAAAAATCATGGACATAAATCAACGAACACGTTGTGTTGAATGATGATCGCATGGTCTAATGGGTAATATGCTCTCTTTTTTTTTAAGCAACGGATATGTAGGATGAAATCAGTAAATCACATGCTAACAAAGAGGAAATGCACAAGGACGCAGAAATTACTATGGATGGAATGCCCGGATGAGTGAGAATGTAAACATATCCTTGCATGACTTTATCAGTTGGGAATGGCCAAATCTTCTGTGATTCCGAGTCATGATTATCGATAAATGTCACCGCATTCTGAGGCAAAACTCCTATCATTCCCGAAGGCTGTCCATTCGAGTCCTTCAATCTCGACCACTCTCCTTGAAAAGCAGCGTGGAGAACCCCTTTCGTTGTGAAATCAAACGCGGTGATGACGCCACCTGCATCTTGAACACATTGAACCAACTGTTGACGGTGCTCGTCCGTGTTAGTAGTAGTCTTGTTATCTGGACCATACGTGAAGAACTTCCAGTACTCTCCAACAGCAAAATTCGGTGACGTATTCGCCATGTAGATTTTGGTGAAACTTGGCGAGTATCCGGTGGCCATATCGAAACGCCATCCTTCGAACCCAATTTCAGTCTTGAGCCAGTTCATCCAATCCGATAAATCCTTTTGTACCGTCGGATTGAGGTGGTCGACATCAGGAGCGAGTCGAAAGTCCTCTCCCGTGTCTGGATTCCCGGTGGCATCAGAACAATTGGCATCGCCTTTGCAAACGAAGGATGGCCCCCAATCTAGGCGGCCATCGGCAGTTCCTCCCTCAAAGTTGCACAAATTCTCAGGGCCTCTGTGGTTGATTACTATGTCAGCCACACATTTGATTCCCTTGTCTTTAAAAGCCTGAATCAATTTCTTTAATTGCTCCTCATTTCCATATCTTGATGCATCGAGATCATACAACCTTCCCGGTATATACCCTGAAAGGAGAGAGGGGATAAATTAAACACGGGTCGTATTTATCGTATCTTTCGCCCTTTTTTATCATCATTTTCCATTCCAACCTACTTTGTTGATTCCTTCTTCTTCTTTTTTTCAACTTTGTTATCTGCCCAAGTGAGAGACACCTCTAACTTGTTACTGAATCATGGTCCGTCGGATTCGCAATTTATAACACACCATACATAAGGCAAACGAAGATGGTCAGTAATGAAGTATGATCAAACTCTGAAAGTAGTACCTTGCGGATGGCCTGCAAGAGAATGTGAGGGAGGAGGTAGCCAGACATGGGTAACTCCAGCATTAGCCAAGTCTGGAACAGATTTGATGAGCCAGTTGTACCACCCTTCTTCCTTACTGCTTGATGCCCAGTTAAATCCCTAGTAATCATAAAGAGATGAGTTTAAAAACACATATAGCCAATACATAAGTACTCCATATACATATTTAGAGAGAGAGAGATTGTAATGGTGTTTGGGGCACCTGAAATAACAAAGTAGGAGTTGTGAGAGCGGGAAAGAAAGAGAGGGAGAGACAGAGAAAAGCAAGCGAAGTAACAGTGGCCATGATTCTCCTCTCGGTGCAATTTTCTGGGCAGATACAATTCTATATGTATATATAGATACGTAGCTACAAGGCTACCGGAGGCTTCAAGACTTGACAATTGACATGAACTGAAGTCAACAAAGGACAACGCCACTCCTTTACTTTTCTAAGAAGCAGATCACATAATTCAACATCCCAAGTGTAAATGCTTGGCTGGTCAGCACCACTCATTGGAATTTTCTTGTCAACATCCCATGATTAGGTGCGGGGATAAAGCTGGGTTTTACCAACGCAGCTTTAAGAATCAAGAATCAAGTCTTGACTTGAATTACAGTCAACGAAGTGTTGTGCCCCAGGGATCACCACACACACAACCCACTCACCGATTTCAGAGAAAAAATTCCATTTAAATATATACTCACACAATATATACAAATTTGAAAAAACCTCTCCGGGAGCCACATTCCGGCTCACCGCTGGGGAGCCACACCGGCTCCCCACACTCAACCTCACCCTCTCCCTCACATCTGTGCTACTATTTCAGCCTACACACACTACACACGTTTATATAGGCAAAACCATTGAGAAACTTTCAAAGAGCACTCAGTGCTCTCCACGCGTGAGGGAGCTGAAGTATCCAATGGCTGCCAAAGCCAATCTTCTCCTCTGGCTTTTTGGCCAGCCATCAACATCACCCACATGGGTGAATTTCCAACACAAAGGACAACGACACTGATCCACTTTTTTAATATAAAAATATATTTATATCCTCTCAAATGGAGGAAGAATTGGAGGATTGGACCTGAGACGCTCTAACAGAAAATTCTACCTAATTGCTTCACACTCACGAAATCTCCACTCATTTCATGGCAACATACCCTCTTGAAATTCACCGAAAGTAATTTGACACGGATCTCTGATTTTTTCCCCTGAATCGGTTGGATGATTAATAATATCATGTCAATTATATTAGCTTGAACAGTCAACTACGCAAGAAAACCATAATATACAATTATACATGCATTATATATAATCGAGGCCAAAACCACGACGTCAAGCACCCTGGTACAAGCACACTCAAAAAGGAAACCCCATGATGGAGAGAACCAACCAAACATTGTGCATAGGTGCAAGTGCAACTGAGTTAACTTATTGCCTCTTTTCTCTCCCTCTCATATCCTTCATTGAGTTCAATAAAATCTTTCTTTTTTTCAAGCGCAAAAAAAAAAAAACAGAACTAACCCATTTGGTTGAAGCTCTCGGGATGATTGACCACTCGAATTGTGGTTGATTTTCCCCCACTGTTGTTCCAGGTGATGAAAGGGATTAAGCACTTGACTGATTATCCAACAAACCCTAGGCATTCTTTGAGTAGCATGCAATTTCCTTGGCAGTATAACAAAAAGAGAGTCAATTAACTTACTTACCCATTACCTTGGGTAATATAAGCGAGTTATACACAAACAAGTAATTCTCAAAACCACCTTTTATCACATATCCGTGGATTACCTCACCCTTGTGAAGTGAACCTGAATCAGCAGTAGCACAAACAGATACGAACACAGCAAGTGCTTCAGCCGTAAAGCCAATTCCCATTTTTCTCATCTCACCATAAAAATGCAACGTTGCTTCATGACGCCCACACCTAGCATAGCTAGATAACAACGAAGTCCACGTTACGAGGTTTGGCTCCAAACCTTCGGTTTCCATCTTACGAAACATCTCAATAGCACCATCACAATCATAATTCGTTGCAAATCCTGAAACCATACAGTTCCAGGAAACATGGGTTCTTTCAGCCATTCGATCAAACACTCGGCGAGCATCTCCAACTTCCCAACCTTGCCATACATGACTAACAGCTCATTCAGAACATGGAGATTATATTGAAAACCCACCTGGAAAACATGACTATGAACATTCCTGCACAACCTAGAATCACTAATCAGCCCACAAGCCCTTATAACCAAAGGGAAACTAAACCCATCAGCCCCAACCCCTTATAACCAAAGGGAAACTAACCGTAAGGGCCTCCTCATGTTCCCCACATGTTACATTAGCTCTCAAGATTGAGTTCCACAAAAGCAAGCTTGAAAAGCAATCAACTTGGGCAGATTCAAATGCTTTTCGGCATCAAAAAGAAGCCCAAAACAGGTATAGGTAGCCACAAGTCTGGCAGCCAAGAATGAGGACGTGTGGGCCCCAGTGAGGATGATTTGGGTGTGGAGCTGTTGACATTTTTTAATGGTTGTGGAATTTAGGAGAAGGTGATCAAGAAAATCAAGAAGTTCATTGTGGGTCTGATGGTGGAGGGAATCAAAGATCCGACGGCTGAAAATTGGTGGGTAGGAGAGTTTGGATGGATGGAGATATGGTGGAATTGAAATCAGGCGCCCTGAGGAAGCGCCATGAAGCATGGAGGTGATGAAGATTTTTCAAATACGGCTGGGTATTTTCATCAAGCAGTTGGTGGGCGTTATAAAATTTGCATCTGAGACTTGGCGGGAAAAAAGCACCAAATCTCAAAATATTCCAAAAGAGTATATACCACTCCCTCCATCCCAAATTGAATGACAATTTTTGGTATTTGACTATTTGTGCCAATTTCAATTCATTATATCTTTCAATATGAATTTCAAAAAATAGGCAATATGGATCTTGTTTGATAGTTCTCGATTAGTTCTATAATATAAAGTTTTCAAACTCGTGAAAATCATTATAGATTGAAAGATATAAGCAATAAAAAATGGCAAAAATTTCAAAAATTGTCATCCTTTTTGAGACGGAGGAAGTATTAAAGATTTAAATAGGAGTTTAATTAGATCCATTCTACCTGGCTAATCCTAGATTTCAGGTTTAGTTTATTGGAAATTATAAATGTTTAATAAACATCTTCAACGATTTATTCTTTTACAAGATTTCTAATCTATCTGAAACATTTGAACAAAATGACCTCAGAGTCTCAGACGTTAGATTGTCTAATTCTTCGTACTAGGCTGAACAGTCAAGTGCTAGGCAAGAAAGCCATAACATACATGCACTATACATAATCGAGCCCAAAACCAAGACGTCAAGCACCCCGGTACAAGCACACTCAAAAAGGGATCCCCATGATGGGGAGAACCAACCAAACATTGTGCATAGGTGCAACTGCAACTGAGCTAACTAATTGCCTCTTTTCTCTCCCTCTCATGTCCTTTATTGAGTTCAATAAAATCTTTCTTTTTTCAAAGCAAAAAAAAAAAATTTGAGCCAAGCTCTCGGGATGATTGACCACTCGAATTGTGGTTGATTTTCCCCCACTGTTGTTCCAGGTGATGAAAGGGATTAAGCACTTGACTGATTGTCCAACAAACCAATCTCAATTGCTCTGAGTTAATGGAGGGGAATCAATTTCCTAGGCATTCTTTGAGTAGCATGCAATTTCCTTGGCAATATAACAAAAAGAGAGTCAAGTTGCTTACCCATTATCTTGGCAAGAAATAACACCATGTCTCCCTGGCGAAGATTGTTGAATTATGACAATCACCAGAAATTTAGAGATTCTTTCCAACTCTAGTTGGCATATATTTCTTCCTCCACATCCTGTAGCACAAAGCTCTTGTCAGGTAAAGAGCCTTCAATCTCCATCTGCAGCCCCAAATCCTTTAGTATATTGTAAACTTCCTCCATCCCTGTTTCCAGTGTATTATTATTCCCTGCTGAGAACACATGTACCTTCTTCTGCACCTCAATCCAACTCTGGCCAGGGATTTTCTTTAAACCCTTAGCCTTTGCTGAAATTCTCACCCTAGCAGAATCATCCCATCTTCCAGTAGAAGCATAAATATTGGACAGCAGCGTGTAACTTCCAGTGGTCTCTGAGTCAATACTAAAAATCTGTGAAGTTGTTTCTTGTGCAATGTCTGTGTTTTTATGCATCCTACATGAGTTCATTAGAGCTCCCCAGACATAAGAATTGGGCTCAATCGGCATGCTTCTGACCATTTCGCTAGCTTCTTGTAAAAACCCTGCACGCCCAAGGAGGTCAACAATACAGGAATAGTGCTCCACCTGGGGTTCAATGCTAAACTTTGATTCCATTTGATCGAAAATCTTGCGACCCTCAGAAACAAGCCCGGCATGGCTACATGCAGAAAGAACAGCAACAAAAGTGATCCCGTCTGGGTTATATCCAGCTTTCATCATCTGTTCAAAAGTTTCTAGAGCATAGTTCCCAAGTCCATGCATTCCATACCCTGCAATCATTAAGTTCCATGAAACCAAATCTCTGCCATCTATTTCTTCAAACACCAAAAGTGCTTTATCGAGACTACCGCATTTAGTGTACATATTAATCAAGCCGTTTCCCACCAAAATATTCCCATCCATGATTGCTTTAATTGTATGGCCATGGATTTCCCTGCCAAGACGAAGTGCGGAGTATTCTGCACAAATGGATAGAATGCTGGAAATTGTAATGGAGTTGGCAAATGCTTTAGTTGTTTGCATCCGACGAAAGAGTTCTAAAGACTCCTTCCCACGTCCCTTAGAAGCGAACCCACCAATAACAGCACTCCAGCTTATAACATTAGGTCTCACCACTGGATACACGTCTGAATTTTCCATCTGTGAAAATATAGCATAAGCCTCGTCACACAATCCAGATTCTGCATAAGAGGTTATCAAAGCATTCCAACTCACTATATTCTTCATGTCCATTACTGAAAACAAATTTTTTGCATCTCTTACAGCACCATTTCTCCCGTACATGCATATAAGTGAGTTATACACAAACAAGTAATTCTCAAAACCACCTTTTATCACATATCCGTGGATTACCTCACCCTTGTTAAGTGAACCTGAATCAGCACAAACAGATACGACCACAGCAAGTGCTTCAGCCGTATAGCCAATTCCCATTTTTCTCATCTCACCATAAAAATGCAACGTTGCTTCATGACGCCCACACCTAGCATAGCTAGATAACAACGAAGTCCACGTTACAAGATTTGGCTCCAAACCTTCAGTTTCCATCTTTCGAAACATCTCAATAGCACCATCGCAATCATAATTCGTTGCGAATCCTGAAACCATACAGTTCCAGGAAACATGGGTTCTTTCAGCCATTCTATCAAATAATCGGCAAGCATCTCCCATCTTCCCAACCTTGCCATACATGACCAACAACTCGTTCACAACATGGAGATTATATTGAAAACCCATCTGCAAAACATGACTATGAACATTCCTGCACAACCTAGAATCCCCAATCAGGCCACAAGCTCTTATAACCAAAGGGAAACTAAACCCATCAGCCCCAACCCCAAGTTTTCGCATCCGAAGATAAACCCTAAGGGCCTCCTCATGTTCCCCACATGTTACATTAGCTCTCAAGATTGAGTTCCACAAAAGCAAGCTTGAAAAGCAATCAACTTGGGCAGATTCAAATGCTTTTCGGGCATCGAAAAGAAGCCCAAAACGGGTATAGATAGCCACAAGTCTGGCAGCCAAGAATGAGGACGTGTGGGCCCCAGTGAGGATGATTTGGGTGTGGAGCTGTTGACATTGTTGAATGGTTGTGGATTTTCGGAGAAGGTGATCAAGAAAATCAAGAAGTTCATTGTGGGTCTGATGGTGGAGGGAATCAGAGATCCGACGGCTGAAATTTTTTGGGTAGGAGAGTTTGGATAGATGGAGATATGGTGGAAGTGAAATCAGGGGCCTTGAGGAAGCGCCATGAAGCATGGAGGTGATGAAGATTTTTCAAATACGGTTGGGTATTTTCATCAAGCAGTTGGTGGGTGTTAGTATAAAACTTGCATCTGAGACTCAGCGGGGAAAAACTGTGCACCAATATCTCAGAATATTCCAAAAGCTTTTTGGGTTTCTGTTGCTTTCCTTGTTTTTTAATCCATAGATGGCAAGAATCTTAAAAAGAATATACAGTATATTAAGATTTTATTTAAATAGGAGTTTAATTCGACCCCTTCTACCTCAAACTTGGGAGCTGCTATATGTAGCATTCAGAAACATTCAATTTCACCGTCCAAAAGTGTTTTGGGCAATCCGGATTTTTAAATTATTTTTAAAAATTCAAACCGTTGATTATTCCAAAATCCGGATTTTTAAACTATTTTTAAAAATTCAAACCGTTGATTATCGAGACAAACAGTGAGATTGAGCGTTACTGAAAGCTGTTGTCCCTCCATTCTACCGCTTATCCTAGATTTCAGGTTCAGTTAATCGGAAATAGTAGTAAGTGTTTAATAAATATCTTTAACAAATAATTCTTGTACAAGATTTCTAATCTATCCGAAACATGAACAAGATGACCTCTGACATTAGATTATTTAATTCCTCGGGAAAAATTCAAAATACCCCCAACCTTTACACCAAAATTAATTAGACTCCCAACCTTTTAAAAATTTCAATTTTACTCCCAACGTTATCTTCCGTTAATCAAAATGCCCCCTTCCGTCCGAATGACTAACAGATTTCGTTAAAGACTCCGTTAAATATCGTCCCGATAGAATTTTGATGATCCGAGCCGCTCAATGTGTTCAAAACGTGATTTTAAGGGTACCCACAAGAAATCAGCAAAAAAAATGACCAGGAAGGGCTTCATCTGAACAGTTTTTTTATTAAACTATTCAATAAAAAACTGTTCAGATGAATCCCTTAAAGATCATTTTTTTTTCGCAGTATCCTTAAAATCACGTTTTGAACACATTGAGCGGCTTCGATCATGGAAATTCGATCGAAAAGGAGAGGGATCGAAGCAAAATCCGGATGTCCGGACTTGAACAAAATCCGGATCGATCTGCACCTCCTCTTTTCCAATCGAATTTCGATGATCCGAGTTGTTCAATGTGTTCAAAACTTGATTTTAAGGGTACCCGCGAGAAATCAACAAAAAAAATGATCGGAAATGGCTTCATCTAAACAATTTTTTATTGAATAGTTTAATAAAAAACTGTTCAGATGAAGCCCTTCTCGGTCTTTTTTTTTGCTGACTTCTCACGAGTACCCTTAAAATCACGTTTTGAACATATTGAACGGCTCGGATCATCGAAATTCGATTGGGACGCTATTTAACGGAGCTTTTAACGAAATTTGTTAGTCATTCGGACGGAAGGGGGCATTTTGATTAACGGAAGATAACGTTGGGAGTAAAATTGAAGTTTTTAAAAGGTTGGGAATCTAATTAAATTTTGGTGTAAAGGTTGGGGGGTATTTTGAAATTTTCCCTAATTCCTCATACTTAAGATTCTATTTCCAATCGCAAAATTTAAACCAAACAGTCTTCTACATAGCATCACAAAATTAGAAAACCTCACAAACTGCAGAAGTAAATAACAAGTCTTTATTAATGTCAATCACTTCCAATCTGCAGCACATAAACCTCCATTAGACAAGATCTTGTGCATCTTCTCAGCTGTCTAAATGAGTAACTAGAACTAGAGTCGGAATTTAGAAGCCTTACAACTTGGAATACAATAAATGTACTTCACATAGCAGCTATTTCTACTAATGGTTGCAGTTCTCTTCGAATGAACAAAAATTTTGGCAACCGCCGGAACAATTCGACAGGCCTCAAATTGATACAAAACCATGAATTAATGGCATAGCTTCTCAACCATTTTCAAAACTTCAAGTTGTTGATCAACTGAATCAGTAACCCATGTCGTCCATATTTGGCATGCGATTTGCAAGTGGGTTTTTCTCTCCTTGAAGGTCAACAACAGTAACTTCCGTGGTTGTCAGCAACAATGAGACACTGCAAACCAACCCCAGTTTTGGTTTACACATATTGAAGGATCAAAGAAACGTACAATAATGCCATGTTAGAATATTATGATCTTCACCTGGCAGCATCTACTAAGGCTGTTCTGATTACTTTGAGAGGATCAACAATTCCAGCCTTCACCATGTTAACATACTGGCCTGGTTCAATGTAACAAACAACAAACATGCATAAACTAGATCAAACTTGGACCGAAAAGATTCCATCTCTAGTTTAGGAAGTAAATGTATTAAGATACGGCTGCTTCAGAAGATTCCAGTCGGTCAAAAGTCAGTCAAAGCTCAGTTCAACATAACAGAACGATGATTAGTAGGGGGTATCTAGAGGAACAAACCTTTGGCAGCATCGTAACCCAAACTAGGATCATCTTGTTCCAAAAGCTTTCCAACAACCAGAGAACCCTCACCACCAGCGTTTGATACGATAGTAAAAGTAGGTGCCTACAAAGCAATATCCAATGTCAAGACAACGTGAAACTGCAAATAATCGCTCAGAGAATTTCCGCTGGAGGTTTCAAAGCTGAGACCTTTAAAGCATTCTCGATTATTTGGATCCCTCTCTTCTGGTCTTCATTTGCCGTTTGAAGGTTCTTCAGGACTTTGGTAGCGTACAAGAGAGCAACCCCACCACCTATAAAAACAGCCGTGTTGTGATTCTAGTAATGGAGATTTTTGACTTCTGAAACTGCATCCAAACTTGCCTGGAACAATTCCCTCTTCCACAGCTGCTCTTGTGGCATTTAAAGCATCTGTAACTCTATCTTTCCTTTCTCCAACTTCCACCTCGCTGGATCCCCCAACCTGAAAGATGAGGAAGACTTGCAATGTAGGGAGTAAAGCAGACACGGTAATAGGGTATAAACAAGGTAAAGAATACTTACCTTGAAAACCGCAACACCGCCAGATAGTTTCGACAACCGCTCCTGTGCTTTCTCCTTGTCAAACATAGCAGTGCTCTTCTCAACGCTGGCCCTTAGCTGTTGAAACATTAAAGTTTTGTCTCATTCACATTTTTCTGTGTACTTCAATTGGAAATCTACAACATGTAATGACATCTCACGTCTCAATCTTATTCAGAACAAGGAAGCTCACAAATTGATGACAAACACTTGGAACTGCAAATACTTGACTGAGATTTTAGATCATAACATGCAAACTCTAGAAATCTCATGAAGCAATCCAGAGACTATGGCATAAGGCCCAAAATGAAATAACTCTCACTATTCAGTGCTCAAATTAAATGTCAAAAAAAGACTCCTCCCAAATTATTGGAAGTTTTAATACCACGCAATCCGATAATACCCTATATGTGTAGTAGTCTCCAGGTACCACATAGAGTTTCATATCATAATTTATAAAGGGTGATTGCTTCTCCTATTATTACTGACAGTCACTTCACTTCTCTTAGGCACCTCCAATGTAGGAGTTAATTTGTTTTCTACCTTAATCCCCAATGACCACAAATAACACATGCAGTTCTGCAATTATATGCTGAAAACACTCCCAGAATGAAAACAAAAAATGTGGAACTATCAAAAACTAAAGTCCTCTATAAATCAGCATATCTTCTCGCGACTCAGATACCTGCTCACATCTTTCTTCAATCATCTTCTTATCCCCGCCCCCATGTAGAATTATAGTGTCATCAAGAGAAATAGTGACCTGCTCCAAAAGTATCAATTGTTTCAGCACTTCGAAAACAACAACAACAACAACCATGTAGTCCCCAAGTGCATACAAATCCTGGCAAAATCACACTCACCTTTTTAGCATTACCAAGCATATCCACTTGAACTTTGTCAAGATTTAAGCCCCGCTCTTCAGTGATAACCTGAAAAGAAGCTAATGAATCCATACACTAAGCATGTAAATCATTAAAACTCAATCTTTTAGATACTTGTGTTACCTCTCCCCCAGTAAGAACAGCAAGATCATCTAAATTAGCTCTTCTGTTTTCCCCAAAACCAGGAGCTTTAATGGCACAAACCTAAGGAAAGTGGTGGCAGGTAAAAGCGCATGAATAACAAGGATGGTTGTTGACAACAACTAGTTATCATGCGTAAACTTTTCGTATAATATGCCTAGAACGCTGGGCTTCAAATCACAACCAATCCATTACCTTGAGCCCAGCACGATGCTTGTTTATAATCAGCATAGCCAGTGCATCACTCTCCACATCCTCAGCAACGATAAGGAGCGGTCGGTTATTCTGTTGATCAAGGAAAGAAAGACAGGAAATAAGTTCCTCCGTAACCTCAAGACTTGGAGGACCCTTCCAGTAAAGATTGAATACCTTTACAGCCAGCTCCAATATTCTGACAAGGGAGTTCATGTCTGAAATTTTCTTGTCATGGATAAGGATGAGGGGATTTTCCAGTTCCTGTATACATGCAAATTGCAATTGATATAGTGAAAACATAACTGCTAGGGTCACATAAAACAAGATTCCGATGAAATGCAAACAGATTGTGCATGAAATGACTGTGACCAATATGTGTTGGTCCACAAAAACTTGTAGAGCATCTGCAAACAGCTGCTATATCTTTCTATGAGGATTGATTAGCAAATGCTTCAAATCGGTACGATTTTGTTTTAGTAGAGAATGGTGTATTTAGTACTGGTGAAATAGTAATCTAAAACATCAATAAGTAGGTCATTGAAGAGCTGCACATACACATTTCTGGGTCTTCTGATCAGTAACAAAATAAGCAGATATATAACCCCTGCCTAGCTTCATCCCCTCCACAACATCCAATTCATCTTCTAAAGTAACTCCATCCTGCATAATTTTGCTAGTCAGGATGAACAAAAAATAACATTGGTTGACGATAATATACTCGACGATATGATTTTATGTCTCACAGCAATAGTGATGACTCCGTCCTTCCCTACTTTCTCCATTGCTTGTGCTATCAGTTCCCCAATTTCACGCTCACCATTGGCAGAAATAGTGGCGACCTAACTCGGATGACGAATCAGAGTAAAACAAGAAGTACACAAGAGCAGCAGAATACTTGTTATAATCCACAGAGCATAACCTCTGATGAGCAAAAAAAACTAAATAAACACAAGCAGCATTTACTTAAGTGACCTATGAAATGTTCCGGAATCTCCAAAATGTTTTCATTTGGAATTGGAAGAGTTAGCAAAAACAGAAAGGGCAGAAAAGAGCCTCAAGCCAACCTAAACTCCAAGAAGTGATTGCTAGCATGAAGCAAAACACTCTTCACAGCGCCTTGGATCACCAACAAATTTTGTTACTATTAAAAAATATCAACCTTGTCCAGCTCCAAAGAATGTGCAATACGAATTTATATGTATTCCCTTAGTTGACTTATACTTATCAAATGCAAGTACCACTACCCAATTTCTCCATTCGTAAATTTCTTACTTGTGTTATCTCTTCTGGTGTGCTTATCATCAGGGCTTTGTTCTTCAAGTCAGCTATAACAGCATCAACTGCCATATTAATACCTGTACGTAAATCCATCACATTTACACCAACCGCTACTGACTTGCAACCTTCCATGAATATTGCCTGTGTGAGGACAGTGGCACAAGTGGTACCTGCAGCCATAAAAATACATTGCCTAGCATGAGGACATCTCATAAGAGATACTAGAGCTAAGATAATGGTTAATATATAACGGGAGAGCACAACTTGGTGTCTCCTATTTTCGAACCCCTGTCACAATTGTGATTTCCAATATTACCCCTGTTTTAATCCTTTTTTTTTTTTTTTCATTTTAAAGACTTCAACCTTTCTTTAATTGGAAGGCTATGCTCAGTGCCTCCTATTTTTGAAGCCCTAAGCCCTATCACAACTGTGATTTCCAATATTACCCCTGTTAATTATTTTTTTTATCATTTGAAAGACTTCAACCTTTCTTTAATTAGAATGTCAAACGTGGAAATTCCGCCCAATAGCAGTTAAGTAACTGCCCAAATCATGGGGTTACCAAATTGGCGGAACACTTTTTCTATTACTTGCTCTTAGGTTCTCTTCAAACCTTTTCAATCAAATTTAATAGCTCTGTAAGCATGTATAGCTTGGAATTGATGGATGGATCATCTGGCCTTGCAAATGTCAACGTCAATAGCAGTCTCTCAAATCAGCATACAAACTCAATGATAAATGGTAACCCGATTAACCGCTCTTTTTTCCTTACATGTATTGGTTATTGATTTCTCCCTTCACACTCACACCGTCTCAGTCTCTATCTTCATACATGTGTGTATTGACTTCCCTTCCTAAGTTATCGAAAAAAATATTGCTTTCCATTGTTACACCATACATCTAAATGGATAGAATAGATGATTACGGTGATGTTTATTTGTCCTAAAAATATCTAGTTCCTTATTTGATTGATATAGAATAATTGAAAGCATATTACAATTTAAAATAAGACATGTGGTATGATATCTCTCGGTAATTGAAAGCATATTACAATCAATGCCCAATTACATGGCATTGAAGAAGAGAATACCACAATATCCTCCAGCCAAGCATTAAAGACTACTGCAAAATAAAGTGGCATCCCCTTGATGCCTTCCGCGTATAAATATACATACAATGTATCAAAAATAGATGAATATATCAGAAGTAATGGGTAAATGTGCTGACTTTCTTAATATAGTTAAAACAACTTCAATGCCACTCCGACATGTATATCATTGGTATCCGGAAAACAAGGAAACCTATGAACTTAATTAGGACAGTCTCACTAGGCAATCATCAGACACTCCATCTTACTAAATAGGCTTGATCAAACTTGACGCATGCAATGCATACCTAGGTAAGCAGCAGCTATTAAGGAACTCTTTCAGGCCACCGGACACCAACAAGGTATCTAGGGTCATATGGCTCAACAAATAGAGAGACCCTGAGGATAAATTACGGGCCAGTCCAGGTAACTAGGCCATATTCCCAAGAATTCCAACCCAATCTAAAAATGCACCATCAAGGAGAGGCCCACACTTTCCTACCTAAATATTGTAAGTAAATAAAAATGGGTCATACTGCTTAATGGGAATTAAGGGATTGTTTTTGGACTGGCCCGTAATTTATCCTTTTCCTGAAGGAAGCATCATGCTCCATATGCATCCATACACAAGGAGCATGTGTCAGTGTCTCACAATCTACAACTTGTCTCCGCTAACTTGACATTTCCAAATTAATGAAGTTTTAATCCTGACACAAGTTGCCATGTTTTCCTCATGCAAACCTAGCCAACTAGGTCACCAAATAAAATGCCAAACGGGGGGAGGAATAAGTGAGGCGACGAAGAAGAAGATGAGCAAATAAATATGATGCATTTCCGGAAATGCAAGCCAAAACACTAATTTGCCTCGAGAGATATGGATCAGAGAACATTTACGGCAAGTACTTTGGAAATATTAATAATGTTGACAACGACGGTGAAAGGTGACTGGCTGACTGCTTTTTTGTATGACTATGAACCATTTCTCTTTCCTGATTTAGCATTTCCAAAAAATCAGTTCTAATGGTAAATAACCCTATTTTTATGACTTATTTTTTATTTCTAGAATCAATAAATGATATTCCCTCCGTCCCAAAATGGATGACAATTTTTGAAACTCATGTCATTTTTCGTCGCTTATATCTTTCAATCTATAATGTTTTTTATGAGTTTGAAAACTTTGTATAATAGAACTAATCGAGAACTATCAAACAATATCCATATTGCATATTTTTTGAGATCCATATTAAAAGATATAAGGAATTGAAATTGGCACGGATATCAAAAATTGACATCCAATTTGGGACGGAGGGAGTATCTAATAAGGTACCCTTGTGGTGCTTGTATTAGTGCACACAAATTAAAACTCTCATGACAGGAAAAAAGTATTACAAGAAATTACCATCTCCCGCTGCAGAATTAGTCGCACTAGCGACCTGCTTTACAAGGTGGGCGCCAATATTTTTAGCCTTTTCCCCAAATTCTATGCTTTTGGCCACAGTGACACCATCCTTTGTGACCTTAGGAGCTCCATGTTTTTTCTCGATAATTACATTACGACCCTGATTGGATAGCAACAAGAAAGTGTTTCAGTTAGTTTTAAGGCTTTCTCATTATGTTTTTATGGGATAACTTTACACACTGTAAATATTTTCAAACCTCCAATAAGTGGTCACTTTCAAACTTATGTTTACTGTTCGAAACCAAATTACAGAAACAGCCAGAAGCATACAGCAAGCACAGCACATATCAGAAAAAATTGCATTACATCATAGCAACAAAACAATGCACTTGTGGTAATGCAATCAATCAAAACCACATTTCAAGCTAGACGATTGCTTGATTGAAACATTCCTCTGTCGCAAAATATGGCCTTGGCTTACAAAGAGATAAATATGCGTATGATATAACCTGTTTTGGCAGGAAAAAGCTTCCTAGACATTTCTGCATGTGACAAATACCATCTATTTACATTTCCCGTACACAGAATACGTTAAAACACAAAAATAAGAAAAGTCTACACAAAGTGTAAGTTGGCTGAGTGGTTAAGGCATGTGCCAGGATAGGTGTTTGACCCTCGCACCAGGGTTCAAAACTCCCTGGCAATGTTATATGCTCTCTCTCTCTCTCATTATAAATTTTCGAATAAATTCCCTTGTAATTTTTTCCACTAACGGAGAGGAATGTGACCCAATTCAACATTAAATTTTTTTTCCCACAAGTTTAATATTTTTATTGCATGTTTCTTTACAGATTATGGTGGGTGTGACTTGGTGCGTTCCACTAACTAAAATAAGTACTTATTTTTGAATTAAATATTTAAATGTGATGTATTGTGAGAGGATGACCTGTCTCCTACGGCAGGAAATAAGTACTTAAAAAATAAGAACCTTAGCGGAACCGGAACGGGGCGGTGCCTCCACCACTGCTTATGTGTTCGGTTGAAAACCAAAGGGATATTGCAACTACGAACTACCTAAAGAAAAAAGACGTGAGTCTAATTACCTTTGGACCCATGGTGACCTTAACAGCCTCTGCAAGCTCATTAACACCCTGTAGCATAGCCGCTCGAGCCCCGGTACCAAAATTGATATCTTTAGCCACATAATTTCTGTCGTGTAAAACTCTACTTTGTACCTTCCAAATCAATCAAAAATCAACATACCGAATCGTCAACCTCAGGCACCATCAAAAATCCAATCTTTAAGTAGAAAAGCCGAATAAATTCAATCAACTCATAGCTAATCTAGTCCGACACAAAAGAGCAAATACTCGAGTTTTGGGAGGAAGTCTAACCAGTTTCCTAGAAGCAGAGGACCTGAGGAATTGTGGCAGGGGATATCAGTCATTATTCGATGCGAGCACGTACATACACGCATACAAATAGATAGAGGATGTGTAATGTTTGTGTGTGTTGAGAAGATACCTGATAGATGAAGCTAGGGCTGCACCAACTCGATGCATGGCGGAAATATACAGAAGTTGGGAGAGAGCGATAGCAGAATGGGGATTCAATTGGCTGGATCGAAGAGAGAGAGAGAGACTGTGCTGAAGGGAGTGGGGTTTAGGGTTTAAGGCTAGAACCGTCGGATCTGCGGGTTTAAGGAGCAGTACTTCAAACGTAACTAAAACACTCGTTAAAAAGTTATACTACTAATTTTCCCTAGTACTAAACTAACCGTAAGCAACTCGTCCTCAAGTAGCTCGAGACTCGGCTCATTAAAGTACGATTCGGTTGGATTCGCTTAGTAAACAAATCAAGCGTAAACAAGGATCATTTAGGCTCTGTTTGGAACCTATGAAAAGGAAAAGAAAGAAAAATTTAAAAAAATTCCCTTCCATTGTTTGGTTGGAAGAGAAAGAGTGAATAAAAGAATTTCAAATATAGTAAATAATAAAAATTTTCCTCTCATTTTCCTTCTATTTTATTTTTCTTTCTTTTCCTTTCATTTCCATGGATTCCAAATAGAGCCTTAATAAGCCAATCGAATTCAAGTCAGCTGTAGCTCAACTCGTGTAGATAACCTCGGCTAGTATATATGAATTCGGCTCTTTTTAGTGCTCAAACCGAACTCGAATCTCGAATACTAATCAAGCTTGACTATTTGTACTCAATCAAGGCCACCGAACTCAAGCTCACTAAATTTTAAATAAGCTGAGCATTTTTTTTTTTTTAAAGGCAAGTAAGTTGAGCTTAAACGCCTTAAAACTGGGCTCGTTTGCCCTTCTACAGTGGACTACCGTAATCAATTATAGTCAGGTCAATGTGGGCTGAACTCAGTTCTAATTTGGTTTAAGAAGTTAACCATTCGGAATGGTCCACTCCCAATGATTTCCATGATGCAATTGTGACAACTTATTTGGTTGTCAGTTTTGAGATACAAATATTCTATAAGTTTGCGTAGTTTTTCGTCTTCAGTCAATTTTTTTAACATTTTAACAAATTATTTGATTTTTTAAATAGAAGTATGCTATATACATCCAAAAAGTAAAAAAATTTGATTAAAAAACCACTAAAATAAAAAAATAAAACACGGACGACAAAAACATTCTAAAATTTTGGAGAGAATACTCCGGAGGAACCGAAAGAAGTTGGCTTATTACATTTCCCTGTGGAATTCTATTGGCCTCTTGATAATGCATGACAAATTGCCAGATTGGCTTTGTTGACAAAAAAAAAAAGAAGAAGAAGAAGAAGAAGAATTTATTTGCCTTTAGGCAAATGCTAAAAGGTGCCCTGGGGCACAAGTTTATGGTTTTTTAAGTACTTTAATTATATTGTTTATACCCATTTCAAAATCTACTAATAATGACATTGAGAATGTAAACCACACAATCAAAAGAGGTCAAATAATATTTTGATTGACAAAAATGACCATGACTCTTCATATTCATCTAATTTTTACTTGAGAAAAACAAGAGTGCCGCCATTTCTTTTTCTACTCCTATTAGAGACAAATGCTCAATATGGCAGCCAACAAAACGAGGGGAAAAAAAAAAGGGTACACCTAAATCATTGTCCCAGGACACCTATTAGCGGGACCGTTGTCTTTATTACTGTAAGAGCAATATAGCTCTCACCTTGCCAGGTGGGACGTGTTGTTTTCTAGTACCAAGAAAATGCTCGAGAGATTTGTTCTTTTTTCTCTCCTGTATTAATGATTGACCAATTTTTTATTTTTTTTTATCGGCGTGATTGACCAATTATTGATCCACGCTTATCAGCCAATCTATGATTAGCTGGATTGAAATTCTATATGGAGTTTCACTCCCATAGTTTTTGAATTTAACACAAATTGTTTGAAGGAATTAAATATTCTTAGGGGGTTTCTGTAGTGTGGTATTTCAGTACGCAATCGAGTGTAGTGCGTCTCGGTAGGTTTCATTGAGATCTCATCATCGTAATGTAAATCATGAAAGTTTTTATAGTTTGTTGGGTTGACGATCTAGAAAAAAGAAACTAACTTGGTCGCATATCGTTAGCCTTTTGGCCATATAGTTTTAAAAAATGAACTGTAAAACAAATCCATTCTGATCATGTGGTTATCATTCTATAATTAATTTAATTAATTTGTATTGAAAATGTAGTTTTAAAGAATTCTGCAACTGAACAGTTCATATGATCACTGTGGCTCATATGTTAAGTATGAAGAAATACTAAGGAGTTTTAGAAAGAAGGTCATCATCGATAATCCAGTAAAAGTAGACTAGGCCAAAGGCTTAGGTGTTCCGTAATTTGGGGAGTGCGAGGGGCGTAGCCCCTCGCGGTATGGTACGGTGTCATACAAGGGTATTTTTGGAGTTCAAGCCAAATACCAAGTTAGGGTTAGAATAGAGTTGGTATAAATACTCTATATTGTAAACCCTATTTTGTACTGTGATAATAAAAGAATAACAGCCGCTCTCGCTCCCGTGGACCTACCCGATTTTGGGAAACCACGTATATCTCTGTGTTAATTCTTTACTGTTTTATACTCGTAAATCGTATGCGTGTGTGTGACGATCCTAACACTACACTCCCGTAATGATTACTAGTTCACTACAGAGACCCATGAAAGTTAGACATTCCTCATAATTAGTCCGTCCAAACAAAATAGTTGATAGCTTAAATTTTGAGAATTATAGACCGCTCTGGGAACAATGTCACTTAATGATCCAGCTTGAATGAAAATTATGAATGTTCCTTAATTTCTTGCTTTTTCTATGATTAATTATCGAGTGTTTAGAGAAGTTTATGTGGTTCAACAAATTTAAACTTTGAAATTAAAGATCGATCGGATAAATTTCTAGTGCTTTTCAAGATCGATGAAATTAATTGAACCTGAGAGATCAAGAGTACTGTGCATGATCCCTTAGTATCAACAATCTAGCTCGCTCGACTAATTCCTTTGATGAGTGGCTTAATTAGTTCTCCTTTCTCAAGAAATAGATCGATTAAGTAATTTTTTCAAATTGTAATTATTTTACCCTCTCTCAAATTCAAAAAGTAAAGGTCATGTAGATGCCGTATGGCTTTTACGAGTGAAGTTTCTACTTCAATTAAAAAAAACGTAAAAGAAAATAACTACAAAAGGTGGTTGTTATTACAATTTTCCATTGAGATTTTGCCAATCATTATCGAATGTCGTCCACATGAGCCGACTACTCTCTCTCCTCTTTCTCGATCTGTCTCTAAACGAGAAGTCAGTAGTATTATTTAGGAGTACTATTTATTTCCCAGCGTTTCCCCGAACACACGGGGAATAATTTGGGAAAAAATCCCCACCGACGAAAACTGGCACCCGGCCCGCACACATGAACGATTTTTGTTTCAATCGCACGTCACCATATGCGGAGTTGGCAAGCAACCACTCATACGGTTGATGTGGTCCACGCCATACAAAAGGTTTCCGAACATTTCAAATCTTTGGGCTGTCTGTCGAGCAAAATTGATCTTTGGACTATCAAGATATCTTCGGCCGTTAATTTTAATATTTTTAAATTAATCAAGGCGTGCACAACTGGTCAAAACATCTGATTATAAAAATAAAAAAAAGAAACTACACATCAAATTGAATTTCAATCAAAGTAATTGAAAGGTTTACGATGTTGTTGAAGTCCTACTTCTAGTTCTGAGTAATGTTAGGATGGATACATGAAATTTTTTCTTGAAAATGTCTAAGAAAGAGAAATAAATGATTCAGATTCGCTTTGTTATTTGGGTCCTACACATCAAAGTGAATGTCAATCAGCTTCAGCACATCTTAGTTAATTTTTGGAGACTCAATTTCAATATTCACTAGCGGAGAATCTGATTGAGCACAAAATCGATTAATCTCGTAGCAATTGAGAGCACCTAAAATATTTCGAACCAATGTAAACCGAGATAGGAGGAAGGTTTAGATAGAGGTGAGCAAAAAATTCGTAAAACAGTGAATCCAGTCCAAACCAATCCAAACCAAAATGTTTGGTTCAGTTTTTTAGTAGTATGGTTTCGTCATGTTTTAAAAAAATTAGAAACCGCATTATGTGGTTCGGTTTGTGGATTTACGTTTATGGTTATGGTTCCGAACCGATTCAAACCGCACAATACATACATACATATATATTTATAGTTATATATATATATATAATTTAATTAGCTTTACTCAACTACTAGTTATATATATATACATATATATTTTTAGTTTTAGTTTTCCTTCCTTGCCAAGATGTTTAGTAGTTAGTATTCTTAGTTGGTTCACTTTAGTGAATTACCACTATTTCAATTTTTGAGTTTAAGACTTGAAACAATTGTTGATATTCACTCTTAATAAGTTGGTTGATATTAGTATGTTTTGATAATTTGAATGGAATTGGTTTTAATATATACAAGTTTTCTTTTAATTTATCTTCGTAATTTTATGTATTTTAAATTTTTTTTGAAGATGATAACTTAGTTCAAACCAAACCGTGGTTTAAAACCGAAACCAAACCGTATTTTAATGGTTTGGATTGGTGTGGATCTATGAAATTTGTGGATTGGTTTGGTTCTTCAAATTCATAATCCGTAGATATTTGGTTCTTGGTTTATCATAAAACCGAACCATGCACACCCCTAGGTTTAGAGGTGCTTTAGAGGCAGCTTAACCTTTTCCTCCTTAACCCAGTTTTCCTTTTAGGCATTAAAGAGTAGTAGTTTCATTATATTTCCTTGTTTTTTCTTCTTATAAGAGTCTGACCCTTAAACTGTGGATCTCAAAACTTTATTTATCAACTTTCAAGTATCTGAGCGATTCAGAGATTCCCCACACACACACACAAAAATGCACAGAAAAATACAGAAACCCATCCATTTACAAACATATCTAAAACCGTATCAATTACAACAACATAATGGGAAAGCGAAAAAAAAATCAACGTATCAATCACAACAATATGGGGATTAAAAAAAAAAAAAAACAAATCCAAAGTATCAATCCACCCCTCTTATGGAAACAGGGTTTTAAATCTCAAGGACACGGCTTTATATCGATCAATATCAGACAGTATCAGCTGATACATGAATAAATAACGGCATTATCGGCATTATCCGAAATCGGCCTTTATTTAAAACCATGATCCACACCTCTTCCGGAAACGACCTTCACCAGGTCCACTTCCAGATCTTCACTCTCAGATCAACCTTGCACTTGCCACCCGACACGGTCGCCGGAGAGGCCACCGTCACCGTCCTCGTAATCGTTGCCACCGGAGACGGCGCCGGCGCCGGCGAAGCCACAACCTCCTCGGTGGGCAAACCAGCCTTGATCCCTTCACACGTAACCCTCACCTTAACCTTCTTAGTCTTCACCCCACCAAACTTCACACTGATCTTAGTATCAAACTCAACCGTCAAACCCAACCCGCTCTTACTCTTCGCGTCCGCCTGCAGCTGCCCGCCCGACGTCGTGTCCAGGCTCTCACCCGCCGTGGCCACCGTCGACGTCAGAACCGTCATGTTCTTCGTGCCCAGCTGGAACGCCGGCAACGCCCCGTCCCCTATCGAAACGCCGTCGTTTGTGGATAGGGAGACTGTGATGGGGTCGTAGAAGAAGATGAGTTTCTTGTTGGGGTTCTTGGCGGTGAGGTTGAAGTTGACGTTGGAGGTGAGGGTGGTGGAGGTGAGGTTGAACTGGGAGATTTGGAGGGAGGAGATGGAGAAGGAGGGGCGCTGGGGGCGGTACACAACGTAGATGGCGGCGCCGGAGATGGCCGCGAGTAGGAGGATGGTGAAGATGACGAGGGTGATCCAGAGACAGCAGGCGCAGCAGAGGCTGCGGTGGCTGCGGCGGCGGTGGGGTGCGGGGCGGTAGCCAGGTGGGCGGTAGAGCTGGGATTTGGAGGAGGGGAATGGGCGGTTGGCGGTGGCAGTTGGGTTGACGTTGGCGGCGGCGGCGGCGGGGGGCTTGGCGCTGGGGTAGACTTTGTCCGCCATGGTTTAGCAAGGATATGAGAGCTCTTTGCGCTCAAGCCTAATAAATAGGTGGAAAAAGTTTTTGTGGGATTAATTGGGTGGGGATATTTTTATATATGGGAGTGGGGTGGGGGGTGGGAGGGGAGTTTGGGGGAGGAGAGAGAGAGAGAGAGAGAGTGGAAGGTGGGAATGGGGAGGGAGGACAGAGAGAGAGAGACAGGTACGGTGTAACTAATGCTGAATATATAAGAAGTTTACAGAGCTTGGTGTTAATTTTATTTTAGTGTGAGAAACACGTTCTCTGTGGGGAGGGGTAGAGACATTGCAACTTCTTTCTCAACTTACAGAGATGTTTCCACCTTACCACCTTACCTACTCTCTCTCTCTCTCTCTCTCTGACTCTCTCTCTCTCTGACTCTCTCTCTCTCTCTCTCTCTCTCTCTCATTCATGTGCTCTCCTGTAAACCGACATATTTTAAACCATATTGCACTCACTCGATCTCTTGGAGATCGATGTGATTGCAGGACTGCCTTTCTCTGGGCTCCAGTTGAGACTTGAATTGGATCGTGACCTGAATCACATACAGCGACCAACTCAAATGGAAGCGGTTACTTGTAAAACAAGGTTTTTAAATAAAAAAAAAAAAAAAGAGTAACGGCTCGTTTGGAACTTGAGAAGAAAGAAATGAATGGAAGGGATCAAAAAGAAAACTTTGAGAAAACAATTTATGTTTCCTTTGTTTAGTTTTCTTTTCAATTGGTTCCGAGCAAACCCTTAGTTTGAATAGTACTTAAAAATTTACTGTGCAAAAATCAAGTGTTCAATCTTACCCTTCTAGTGTACTTTGAATAGTACTTAAAAATTTGAATTTGAAATTTTGTGTCCAAAAGAAAAGGGTAACATGGAAAGTTTATCATATTTCGCTTTTGACTTTTCAAAATGGACAAATTATATGGGACAACAAAAAATATGAAAGTGTCAAAGATTTAGGGACGAAGTGAGTAGTATACAACTCTACAAGCTAATGAAAGTAGACTTTACGGTGGATATAAATTCAATGATTTAAGGAGACTGAAGTTATCGCAACTAATATTGTCTATTTTAGTACGCATATATACCTTTATTTTTCTGTTGCTTAGTTCTTGTAAGCTACCACTATTTATTTTTTAATTGAATTTCTTGCTCTTCCAAAAGAATTTAAGTTAGACTCTCTTTGTCTTCTCTTTTTTACTATTCTATTGTAACTAGGGAAATTATTAAGTGGGAGAGAGCAACTCAACACCAATCTCTCTCTCTCTCTCTCTCTCTCTCTCTCTCTCTCTCTCTGTGTTTGGATTTCCTCAACCAGCAATCATTGAACAGGGATGAAAGTCAGAGAACCAGCAAAGTTTTAATCCTCTCTTTCCGTTTAGACTCAGCTGTTTTAAGTTTATTAAACCATTATCAATCTGGCAACAGCGTGATTACTAATTTTTTAAACCAACCCCTAACTAAAATCCGGTTATTAATTGGATTCCGTTCCCTGCATGTTAATTGTTTTCTTCCTTTTATTATATTGTTAGATAAAAAAAATTACACTTGCAGGTTTTTTTTACTATTTTTTGGTAAGTCACTTTACAAGTTACCTACCCCAATGATGTTTTTTACTGTATTAATAATAATCACTTTTTGAAACTTTCACTTCTCTTCTAATTAGTTTTTAATTGTTTTCCTATTGAAAGAGGGGTGACCAGTTTAATAGATTAATGCTTCTTGTAGCGGGTCGAACATGGTTTGTTCGCATGACGCGGACCATACCTGCCGTGGTCCGATCGCAGGCCTCGTGCGCGGCAAGCCGACGATGACTCGTCGTGTATATCCGGTTCGCCTCAGGCTCGGCAGCGGGCAGACCCGCGCTCGGATTGTGCCGTCGACGGAGTCCGCGGCGACGTTACCTCCTTCATTGAACGCATGGCTTTGCTCGGCGGTTCCCGCGGTCGGCTACCTTCAGAGCACGGCATGCAGCCGACGGCGGCTGACTGTAAAGCCACGCGTCCTGCCACGTGCAGAAGCGGTTACAACAGAAGATGATCACGGGCGCACATGGGTGTGCCAGCTCAGCCCTGGAAACGGTTATCAGATCTATTTCTCGACGTCATTATGATGTCACTTGGCCCGTGGAAGGCACGCGATGGTACTTGGAGGGCAAGTCAGAAGGCACTATAAATACCTAGAGATGGTAATCCTAACAGGTACACGCTACTCAATACTCACACTTACTCCCTCTCCAGAGCTTTCTGCTTCCTCTCTGCGCTACACTCATCCTCTCGCCGGAGGGCCTTGCCGGGACAACCCCCGGCCAGGTCTTAGTCGTGCGTTCCTTGTGCAGGCTAGGAGAAGAAAGCTAACCCACCATCAAACCACCTACGAAGGATCGAGGACCGGAGGATCACGGGCCACACAATTGGTGAACCCGACGTGAAATTCCTTCTGATCTCAGCGGCTCTCTCATCCTCCAAACTTCCCTCGCTCCTCCGTAAGACAGCAACCAAACTACTCACCATGGGCGGAGACATAGCGGACGCCACCATCTCAGGGGCCAAAGACGCAGGTGGAAACGTCAATTCCACGCCAACCGTCGACAGGCACATGTCCCTCTCTCTCGCCCCTGGATCCGGGCTCTCACCGGTCTCGGACGACGTCGCTTCAGCCTACATCCGCCTGTTGCAGCGTCGCGACGACGAACGCGACAACGAGCTGGCGGCACTAAGGGCGGAAGTGGCCCAAATGAAGCGACATATGCAGCAGGACGCCACTCCTGCCGCATCTCGATCTGGTGGAGACAGGGGTAGAGGTGGGCAAACACCGCCTCCACCTCCACCTCCACCACCGCAAGGGCGTCAGAACGAAGGAGGTCAACGCGGGTCCGTGAAAGACCGCCTAGGCTTCACTCCAGCACCAGACGACGCCAGGGGAATCATCCTTTATAAGCAACCCACTGTATCCGGGACACATCGTTCTAGAAGCCATCATGATGGAACCAGAACAAGGGACACCGAGTCGTTTACAAGTACGTACTCGACCGGTCGCGCAGAGTTCTCTCGCACGACGGCCTCGCACCGTAGCCGAGACTCTGCCCGAACCAGACCCCATGTCTCTGAACGCCTGGGGAACATCCCGATAGGAAACAAAGACGATGAGCAATACGCTCGGCGCAACGGGAAAGACGTACGCGTCGACGGCGCAAACGACGAGAACAAAACCCGACGCCACAACGACAAAACAGTCGACGGCCCACGCCGAACGGAGAGAGACCTGCGAGACAAGCTTCGCCGAAGGGAAGCGGAGAAGACGGCGGCGAAGGAACAAAAAGACAGGGATTCAAAGCGACCGAAAACGGATGAGCACGGCAAACCGCCGCGCCCAGGATTCGAAAGGCAGCTAAAAGATCTCGGCGTCTCCCCATTTACCTCCCACATAATCAACACGCCGCCGGAACCCACCTTCCACCTACCCAAGTTCACTAAGTTCGATCCATCAACGTGTGAGGCCTACACTCACCTCATCCATTTCAGACAAACCATCGAACTCTGCACAAGTAAAGATGAGGTGAAATGCAAGGCGTTCCCGTCCAGCCTCGGCTCCCTAGGGCTCCAGTGGTTCAACAAATTGCCCGCTAGATCCGTAAGGACCCTGGCCGACCTCGAACGCGCCTTCAACACTCGCTTCATCACAAGCAACAAAACGTCTAAAGAGCCCGAATCGCTGTCACAGATGAGGAAACTATCATCGGAAACACTCAGGCAATATGCCGAGCGCTACTGGCAGCTGTTTAACGAGATCCCTGGAATCGATGAGTACTGGGCCGCACGTACGTTCAAGAACGGCCTGGAAACTGGGAGCAAGATCTTAGACGAACTCGCCATTCGCCCACCACACGGCATGGGTGAACTGATGCGTGTAGTGGAAAGATTCTGTGCTCTCGAAGAACTCTACGCAGACAGAGCCGCACAGGGAATCCCGAGCTCTAACAATCCGTTCTCCTCGACCGTGCACCAGCTGCCGGTACAAACGGCGACCCAACAAGTGCAGCCGAAGAAGCAAGTGCACAACATTAAAAAGGGGAAGGAACGTCAGCCGAAGGAGCATGACCACGTGGCCGAAACCACTCACTTCAAAGAGCCAATCTGGTCTTTTCTGAAGGAAATAATGAGACAACCGTGGTTTGAGTGGCCGACGACCAAGCTCGGGACTGACACCGGCCAACCGGATCAAAACCCAAGGAAGAAATGCACTTACCACAATGAGCTCGGCCACTACACGACTGCTTGTGCACCGTACAAGGCTCTCCTTGAAAAGCTTGCCGCTCAAGGCCATCTCGATCAATACATTGATCGAGCAAAGACGCCCGCCCGGCAGACAAGTCCCAACCCCAACGGACAACGACCATTGATCCACGTCATCCATGGACCGGTAACAAAAGCATTCGAGACCACCCTCAGAGCCGACATCGATCAAGCCTCAACTTCAAAAGAGATACTCTCCGTCGGCTGCGGATCCAAACGCTCCCGACCACAAGACTTGCCCAAATGGACCATCAGCTTTACCGAACGCGATCTTGAACACGTTCAGACTCCACATTCGGATGCACTCGTTGTCACCGTCCAGATTGGTGTCCATGATGTCAAACGTGTCCTCATCGACCAGGGAAGTTCGGCTGAGGTCATGTACTATGACCTCTTCAAGAAGCTGGACCTACCAGAGTCAGCTTTGCAACCCACCGAGGTACCTCTCATTGGCTTCAGCGGAGCTCCTGTCTGGCCGATCGGCCGAATCTTTCTGCCTGTCGTCGTCGGCTCGAAGACAATCACTGTCGAATTCATAGTTGTCAATGCGCCGAGCCCATACAACGCTATCCTCGGCCGAGCTTGGCTTCATGAAATGCAAGCCATCGCTTCAACATACCACCAAGTTGTCCGCTTCATCGGCACAACAGGCAGACAAGAAGACTTGCGAGGGGACCAAATTGCATCCAAGAAATGCTATGTCTCCGCCGTCCACAGCTCCTCAAAGGCAAAACAAGTGCAATGGGTTGAAGTCCCAGACATGGCCGTCATTGACGACGTCGGTCAAAAAGCCGAAGACAAAGCCGAAGAGGAACTGGTAAAAATGCCCATCAACGAGGACGGATCACGCTTCTTCTTGCTTGGCTCCTCACTTTCTGACGCCGAGCGAGAGGAGATGTTCCTGTTCCTCAAACAAAATCTTGAAGTTTTTGCATGGACCCCGGAGGAAATGCCAGGAGTGGATCCCAACTTTATCTGCCACTCCCTCAACATAAAAAAGGACGCCAAACCAGTCATTCAGCGGGCTCGACGTTCGGCCCCAGAGCACGCTGACGCCGTGATAGAAGAAGTCAACCGGCTACTAGACAACAACGCCATTCAGGAAGTACAATACCCAACCTGGCTCTCCAACACGGTGGTCGTCAAGAAGAATGGAAAGTGGCGAGTCTGCGTCGATTACACAAACCTTAATGATGCCTGTCCCAAGGACTGGTTCCCACTACCGAAGAACGACCAGCACGTATAAGCAACAGCCGGCCATGCTCGGCTTAGTTTTCTGGACGCCTACCGTGGCTATCACCAGATTGCTATGGACCCGGCCGACATGGAGAAAACAGCATTCATAACTCCTCATGGAATTTTCTGCTATAGGGTGATGCCGTTCGGCCTCAAGAACTCCGGAGCAACATTCAACAGAGCGATCTTCAAGATGCTCTATGCCCAAATCGGCAACATCCTGGAAGCATACATTGACGACCTCGTCGTCAAAAGTCAAAAGGAGCACAACCATTTGAAGGAGCTGGCCGAGGTCTTCGAGATCCTTAAGTTCCACAAGCTACGTTTAAACCCGGAGAAATGCGCGTTCGGCGTAAGCGCCGGCAAATTCCTTGGCCATTTGGTCACACGGAGGGGCATCGAAGCCGACCCCAACCAAATCAAGGCAGTGGCAGATCTTCGGCCACCAAGATCAATCAGAGAGGTGCAAAAACTAACTGGAATGGCAGCGGCCCTCAATCGCTTCATCAGCAAGTCATCCGACAAGTGCCACTCCTTCTTTCACGCTCTCAAAGGGAAAAGCCGACGAAGTTTTGAGTGGACACCGGACTGCGACAGAGCGTTGGCCGAACTTAAAGATTACCTGAGTTCATCACCACTAATGGTAAAGCCCAAAGAGTACGAAAATCTCTATCTTTACCTTTCAGTCTCGAGCCACGCAATTAGCTCAGCACTTGTTCGGCGAGAAGGGGCCGACGACATGCCAGTGTATTTCACAAGCAAGACACTCCTCCCAGCCCAGACTCGGTACCTTCCACTGGAAAAACTTGCACTCGCCCTGGTCTCCGCGGCGAGGAAACTTCTGCCATACTTTCAGGCGCACACCATAACGGTGTTGACCGAGCACCCTCTCAAAGCCCTATTTCGAAAAGCCGACCTCTCAAACAGAGTCTCAAAATGGGCGGTCGAGCTAGCGAACTTCGACATCCGTTTTGAACCGAGGACAGCAATAAAGGGGCAGGTCCTCGCCGACTTCATTGCTGAACTCACACCGGAAGACTCGGAGATCCTACACAATCCTCCCAACCAACAGTTTGCCGAACACCAACCAAAAGAGGACCGGTGGCTCCTATTCCAGGGAGACACTTGGCGGATGCAAGTCGACGGTGCCTCCAACAACAACGGAGCCGGTGCCGGAGTAGTTTTGGTCTCTCCCTGCGGAACTCTTCACGAAAGTGCCATCAGCATCGATTTCCCCGCCACCAACAACGAAGCTGAATACGAGGCTCTGCTTGCTGGCCTACGCTCGGCAATCGCGATGAAAGTTGACAACCTGGCCGTATTCTGTGATTCTCAACTTATAGTCAATCAAGTACTTGGGGACTACGAAGCTAGAGACCCACGGATGATGAAGTACCAGGCCACAGCAGCAGAACTCATTACTCGCTTCAAAACTTTCAACATCGAACAAATCAACCGCGAGCACAACGCCCACGCCGACGCACTTGCTGGCCTCGCCTCGGCATCAAAAGCATCTGAGTTTCGAACCATAAATTTTGGCAACATCGACAACCCAAGTTTCGATACAACTCCAGAGGTACTCAACATCAACCTTGGTCCAAGTTGGATGGATGAAATCGTGGCCTTCCTCAGGAACGACACCTTACCCGACGACAAAAAGGAAGCCTTCCGAATCAGAAATAAGGCCGCATACTACTGGCTCTCTGAGAGTGGCCAGCTCTATAGAAAATCCATTTCAGGACCTTATCTTCTTGTCGTCCACCCAAATCAAGTTGCCGAGATCCTTGACGAACTGCACTCCGGAAGCTGCGGCTGCCACTCTGGTGGACGTTCGTTATGCCAGCGCGCGATGAGTCAAGGATACTTCTGGAAAAACATGAAGAAAGACTGCGAGGAAATCGTACGCAGGTGCCGACCATGCCAACTCTTCTCACCTATCCCCAGGCAGCCAGCTCAGAATCTCTCTCCAATCACAAGTCCATGGCCATTCGCACAATGGGGGCTCGACATCGTCGGGAAACTCCCAACAGCACCTGGGGGCTTCAAATTCCTGATCACAGCAACAGATTACTTCTCCAAGTGGGTCGAGGCCGAGGCCCTCGTCACCATAACAGAAGCAGACGTCCGACGATTCGTATGGAGAAACATCGTGACAAGGTTCGGCGTACCTTACGCCATCGTCTCCGACAACGGCACCCAATTTGTCGGGGACGGCCTCACGAGTCTCTGTGAAGAGTTCGGCATCAGATTCTTCAACTCAACACCAGCCTACCCTCATGGAAACGGCCAGGCCGAAGCCTCAAACAAAACGGTCTGTGCAGGGATAAAACGAAGACTGAATTCAAAGAGGGGAAAATGGGCAGAGGAACTCCCCAGGGTTTTATGGGCTTACCGCTCCACTCCCCGCCGTTCTACAGGCCAAACACCGTTCTCAATGGCGTTCGGCATGGAGGCCGTAATCCCACTAGAATCAAGGTTCCCAACCCTTCGAACGGAGAACTTCAATCCTCAGTCCAATGACGAAGCCGTCGAGCAAGAACTAATTTTGGCTGAGGAAAAACGCGATGACGCTCGGCTAAAGCTGGCCGAGTATCAACAGACTGTTGCCAAGGGCTACAACAGAAGTGTCAGAATCAAGAAGTTCAAGCCCGACGACTTAGTTTGGCGAAAAGTCGTCCAAGCAAGCAAAAAGAAAAAGTTCATGCCCAATTGGGAAGGGCCATTTCGTATTGTGAAGGTTGCTGGTGAAGGGGCCTACACCCTCGAAGACATGCACGGCAAGGTGCTCACCAACCCGTGGAATGCACAGAACCTCAGGAAGGCTTACATGTGACACTTCAATCAGACAACTACCTTCGGCCAACACATCGTGCATACAGAGTTTCTATTTCTTCAGCTTCGGCATAACTCTTCTACATTTTTCTTTACATTTCAAAGAAGGGTTTCGACCCACTGTTACTGTTTTTCCTTACTTTCACTGTACTTCAACAAAAAATATCAATGAAATGACAATCCTTTTTGATCCAAAAATCTTCAAACATCATTTTATGCATTTATTCCACTCTCGGCTAGAAAGCCGTACACAAACGATGACTTCGGTCACACCCTCCAACCGGCTCCTTAAAAAGCCCATTGCTTCGGCCAATTTTACCGCCCAGAGAAGCAATCACTGGACATATGGTCCGCCGAGCCTGAAATACACTTTTGGAACTTAGGCTTCGGCTCGGATTGGCAAGACACTATGGTCGGCCACCGAATGGTTACACTCGCAATTTGGCGAGCAAACCACCCACAAACATTCACTACTCTCCAACGCTCCTCTACCATGGTCAGGGGCTAACACCTAGACCGAGCCCCATCCACTGGCAAGGGGGACACTTCACATTCTCAAACTAAGTCAAAGACTGGATCATGACAGGTTACATTACATCGATGTTCGGCGACCTATAGCAACTACGGCCATACTACTTTGGTCAGGGCTCGGCTGCAATATCTATACTTAACCATTTCAATCACGAAATGCTCTCAACTATTCTGCCGAACCCAAACCAAAAGTGGGGGCTACGGACAACTACACATTCACAAACATGCAAGAACTACAAGAATTTTATGAAGACATGAAGACAATAATAGACAAGCTCGGCAATAATAGAGACGTTGCGAAAGAAGCCATGCATTCATCTAAAACTTCGAAACAAAGACAAGTGTTTTGAAAGATCCTAAGCTAGGAGGTACGGCGTAGTAAATCGTTCGGTGCCGACCCCCCTTAAACCATTACATCTGGCACGGCAAACTCCCAAGTTCGGAGCCGTCCAGTCCAACAAAAATTCAAGAAGTTCAAAAAAAAAAAAAAAAAAAACACAAAAGAAACTTGAAGCTCTATGGTTGGGGCGGATCACCACCGGCTGCAGCTTCAGCAAGACGAGCAGCACTGTCCTCGGCCCCAACAACCACTTCATCATTATCTGCTTGTTCGGCGTCCTCCTCGGCGTTCTCGACCTCGGCCTCTGTCCTATCACCAGAACCACCCACTCCACCTTCAGCGTCGGCCACAGTCAGATCGTCAACATCATCCTCGCTCTCAGGAAACTCCTCCGGCGGAAGTGGGGCACATTCTTCCTCCGTGTACGGCAGCACGAGCTCGGGCACTACGGCCGCAGGGATGGTCTTCATCAAGTTCATATCAGGCTCCAGCTGCATAACAGCACAAGCAGCCAGCACCCCAGCCTTGTATCCTCTTCGGTACGCAACGGGAACCCTCTTCTCGACCTCCTCATTCACCATCGACCGAGCATCTCTCATATACTCAGCTCCTGCTCGATCATATCCCGCCTGGTACGCCTTCGCGTCCACCTCCTTCATCTTCCTCTTCTCCCTCCTCACAACTTGACCGAGCTCGCGTTCGGCCGTCTTAGCATTTTCAAGGGCCTCATCCCTCTCCTTCTCAAGCTCGGCAACTTTTGCCTTAGCCAACTTCAGCGCAGTCTTAACAGCCTTAGTTTTCTCACGCTCGGTCTTAGCATCATCTCTGTACCGCGTTCTCTCGGCCGCCAACAGATCGGCCTGGTTGGACACTCGCAGAGCAGCCTGCCCAGCCTGTTAAAAGGAAAGATGGTCAAGCTCGGCCAAAAGGGAAAGAAGGATAGCACAAAATCAAGTACCTGAACAAGGTAGGCGCTTAAATGAGTGATGCTCGGCTGCAGCTCCCCTGGAACTCTCTCCATATCCCTCGGCAGAGCGAGACCGTGCAGCAAGGTAACGGCCAACCCAGGCTCAACCTTTACACTATCTTCCACAGTAACGATCCTGCCGTCGGCCATCGCGAAGGATGGCGCGAACTCTTGCACAATCGCTCGGCCACCTGAGCCTGCCGCCTGTTCCACGGCTTTGGAGCCACCCGCAGCCGAAGACTCAGTTTGGTCCTTCTCTTTAGGATGTAGCGTCGGCGGCCTCGTGGGAAAAAAGTCTTGGGTGACTTTCTGCTTCTTCGCAGGATGGTCAGCCTGTGCAGCCTCCTTCTGACGGGTCGCAGCCCCGTCTCTCAGATTCAACTTCACCACGTTCCTCCTTCCCATCTTGTCGGTATACTCGGGAATGAGGGTTCGGATGGGCGGAATGTTGATGCCCAGAAAGTCGGCTGGCAGACTGCTTTGGAACCAGAAGTCGGCTGACTTCTTCAAAGATGGGAACTTGACCCTTGGCTCTTTCGCTTTCTTGCTCGGTCTGCTTTCTCCCGCTTGACCCTCGGCTGCCCTCTTCTTACCTTTACCCCTTGTGTTCGGCCCAGCTTCCTTCTTCTTCCTCCTCAACTTTCCCTTGTAAGAGGGAATGTAGTCGAGCAGCGTCGGCGCGTCACGACAAATTTGAGCCCTCAACGTCTCAACGTTTGCCTCAACTGACAAAGAATGCTGTGTCTTGGTGATTGCTCGGTTATCTGCAAGGAGAGGATATCTTCAGAATACTCAAAACGACACAAAGAAGAAATAAGCCATACTCGGCGACGTAAAGAAAATTAAAACCCAACCTCGAAAGTCTTTTATCTTCGGCACAGAGTGTAGCCGCACTGACTGACTGCCGAACTCATAATTCCCGCTAACTTCAACATAGAAGTTAGCCCACTTGTCGGTGTCAGGAAGCCCATCTATCAGGGGCTCTTTGCCACTGCGTGTGGACAGGTACCTGCGCTCGGTCCCGCCGTGCCTGGACATGATGTACGTGTGAAAGAGGTCGGCCACGGTGAACTCGAGGTTGTGTAGCTCTTTCAGCTTAATTATGGACATCACTATCCTATAACTATTGATGGCAAAGAAATGGGGTACTATGCCGAACCTGGCCAGCAGTTCCCTCAGAAAAGGATGAAGGGGGAAACGGAGCCCAGCCTCGCAGATGGCCATCAGAGGAACCGTTATATGCTCGGGACGGTCTTCCCTTTTATCCCTTATCCTATTGCTGGCTACCTGGTGGACTACGACGTCGGCCGGGATGTGGTATGTTCGGCAGAAATTATCATACTCATCGGGACGTCCGCTGAAGTAATGGGCGTGTGGACAGACCTGCCCCCTCTCGAATAAGTCGGTAAACTCCCTATTGTCGGAAGACGTCTCAACGGGAGCGGAACGGGAAGAGGTCGTGGCCCCGGCCTGAGAACGAAGTCTGGATTCAGCCTCGGCCCCAAGCTCATGCTCGGCTTCAGACTCTGTGCTAGTAGAAAAGGTTATCTCCGGTTCGGTATTAAAACCGCCGTACTCATGGTCGCGCTCGGCATTTGAATCACCAGAGTCTGACATGTTTGAGTCTATGGAGGAAGATCGACGTCGGCTTCTGTATCTCTCGACGTATTTCCGGATCACGAGGTCGGCGGAGTCGTCCTCTGAATTCTCAGAGTCGGATGAAATGATGATGACTGGGTGAGCCAGACCTAACAAAGGCAGAAACAAAAACATGAGACCTCGGCATCTGCTAGAAAGCAAGGATCTCACTACGCTCGGCATCCTAATTGGCCCACCCCATCATCGTTTCCAAAGGTTCGGCCAAATCTGTGTTCGGTCTGATCCTACGAAACATCAAGAATTGGGGCTCGGCCAACCCCATCGTCGGCCAAAGCCCTGACACCATGAACGTTCTGTGCTCGGAAGAACACGTTGAAGATGGAGATGAACAGTCCGTCCATCTCCAGTAAAGCACTATTCACTCAGAACAGAAAACACCCCAAAAACCCAGAAAGTAAACTAGAGAATGCAGAAAAACTACAGAAAAGTAAAGAGGGGCAAGAATCGAGCACATACCTGTAACTTTCAGCGAGATCTGATAGCTCAATCGCTGGGAATCACGACTAGAAGACGAACCGTTGGGCTTCGAAGCTCTGGCGATGGAGTTCTAGAGAGAGAGAGGGCATGTGACTTTCTCTCTCCTCACTCCGCTCCTTTTATAGAATTAGGGCTGGGAAATCGAAATTCCCGCCCATCATTACTCCGCCGAACTTTTGGCCACCCAGCGCATGACACGTGGCACTGACAGGACGGTTTGCAGGGCTTGCCAGCCCACCTCTCGCCTGCCGTACCCAGCCACAAGGTGACATCTGGCGTCCAACCATTGGAGTACTTCATCGACGGTCGAGACTACTCCTGAGGATGAAACGGTTCAGGCTCGGCTGGAACTTATCTTCATCAAACAAATGTACGCTCGGCGGTTTGACGAGTTCGGCCTAAGGCTCAAATTCAATCCCTACCATGCGTACAGCATCGGCAGGAATTGAGGGGCTATTGTAGCGGGCCGAACATGGTTTGTTCGCATGACGCGGACCATACCTGCCGTGGTCCGATCGCAGGCCTCGTGCGCGGCAAACCGACGATGACTCGTCGTGTATATCCGGTTCGCCTCAGGCTCGGCAGCGGGCAGACCCGCGCTCGGATTGTGCCGTCGACGGAGTCCGCGGCGACGTTACCTCCTTCATTGAACGCATGGCTTTGCTCGGCGGTTCCCGCGGTCGGCTACCTTCAGAGCACGGCATGCAGCCGACGGCGGCTGACTGTAAAGCCACGCGTCCTGCCACGTGCAGAAGCGGTTACAACAGAAGATGATCACGGGCGCACATGGGTGTGCCAGCTCAGCCCTGGAAACGGTTATCAGATCTATTTCTCGACGTCATTATGATGTCACTTGGCCCGTGGAAGGCACGCGATGGTACTTGGAGGGCAAGTCAGAAGGCACTATAAATACCTAGAGATGGTAATCCTAACAGGTACACGCTACTCAATACTCACACTTACTCCCTCTCTAGAGCTTTCTGCTTCCTCTCTGCGCTATACTCATCCTCTCGCCGGAGGGCCTTGCCGGGACAACCCCCGGCCAGGTCTTAGTCGTGCGTTCCTTGTGCAGGCTAGGAGAAGAAAGCTAACCCACCATCAAACCACCTACGAAGGATCGAGGACCGGAGGATCACGGGCCACACACTTCTTAAAACCAATTTTTTTACCTTCAAAAGTCAGAGAAAATACCGAAATATATATGTAAAAGGGTCTTGAAGGAAATAAAATAAAATTACTCCGTAGTTACAGCTCGTTGATATGTTATTATCGTCCCGAGCATCGGTTCGAAAGTCATTAACCTTTTCGAATTTTAAGAATAATAAAACTAATCAAACTTATGGTATATTGGAACATCTTTATCATTTGTATATACGTACGCATGGATGGCTTTGGACAACCCACTTGCGTAAAGGTCGTTTTGATATCTCTCTATTTATTTTAAGTTTCTCTCACAGTTTATTAGGACTTTCTTTATAGTAAGAGATTTTGTGTTACTTGATCTTCTCAGTAATTATTAGGCTTCGGTGTTATATGAGAGAGTTATATTTGAGGCTATTTCTAAGGGGTGAGCAGTGGTGGCTCTAAAAAAAGAAAAGAAAAGAAAGTTTTTGAGAGGATAGTTACGTAAAAGAGGAGTACAATACATAACACTCGAACATGAAAATATCCATGAAAGGAATTAATGAACAGTACAGATTCATAGCACTGTGAATCTGGACCGTTCTTTTCTTTTCATGGTCCCAATGTCATGTATCCGATCCTAACATTTTTTTACGTAAAAAAACTCCTACGTATGCATGTGAATACCCTTAGTATAGAGCGGTGCCGCCACGAGGAGTGAGGCGGATTGTTAATTTGCTGATTGGTTCGAAACATGGTTCAAAAAAGAAGTCACAATTTGTTAATTTTTCCAGTAATATCAGATGTCGTAGTAGCATCAATAAAAATACTCCGTATCTTTGAGCATGCGTTTGGATCATTGATTTCGATTAAATGAATTTATTTAATTTTCCGCTCCATTTTTTCCTTTATTTATTTTTTTTCCTTACAAATTAATACGCTTGCATGATGTATAAACAAAAGCATTCAACTTTGGAAAAGCTCTAATTCATTCTGGTTTGGGCCGGTTGGCTCAGCTGATTGCTAATGAACCCAACCCATTAAGTAAGTGAAAAGCCCACTAATTTATTGAGCAGGAAAGATCATCAATGTAGCGTTTTTTTTCCAACTGAGCTACCAAATTACCAACCCAATTGTACTGCCATTTAATTTATGAGGGGCTTGGGACGCTGGGTGAGTTTGATCAAAGTTTTTAGTGGTTTTTTGGCACGGCCTTTTTAAGCTCTTTTTCTCAAGTCTTTACAATATTCGGGTCAAATTTTTACACAATTTATTTTTTGTCTTGACAAGTGAAATCGAAGAAGTATAAATACATAGGCTAAATTTGAAAAAAAAAAAAAAATCATATAAGACGATGAAAAAAACCTAAAAAGTTCCCCTTTTTTTTTTGGTTTATTTGTCGTCTAATATAATCAGAATATGTCATCAAAGTTTTTTCACCTAACTCCTATGTCTCTCCATTACTCCATACACAGAAACTGTAAAACTACTTGACTGCTCTTAATAAGAGACTGGTGAAGCGAAATTGATCATGCAACCAATTTGATGTAGCTATATATGTTTCGATCTCAGTTTTCGGGCCCTGTTCTAGAACGGAAAATAAGTCCTTATTAATTATTTTTTAAGAAGACAATTTCAAGCTAAAAATTAATTAGCATATTAAAATCTAAAAATATGCAATATGGATCTTATTCGAAAGATCTCAATGAGATCTTTTATACGGTGCAAAAAAATAAAAAATTATTTTTTATTTACATTATTTTTGAATTTAAAAATATAAAATAAATAATTATTTTTTAAAGATGTGTTCTGGAAATAGCCCGAGTTCAATTGAATCCCAATGAAACACTAGCTTGTCATTTCTTGTGATTTTGACCAAATGCTGCTTGATTTTTCTTGGGGGTGGTTAACGAATGAAGGAAAGGGAGAAATTTTTCAGTGCCAGCGTCACTGCCAGGTGGGTACCACGTCACCGGCTGACGTGGTGCCCAAGCAGGCACATCTGAACTGTCCAAAAGTGTATTGGACAGCTCAAATTGAAACACTCTCTCTCCTCTAACCCCCACACTCTCTCTCCTCTTTCTCTCTCATTTTTTTCTCTCCAAATCCGAGCCGTCCAAAATCAAAATAGACAATCCGAATGCACCGAACGAGCACCACGTGATACCCGGTCGGCACTGAGAAATTTCTCGGAGGGAAGGGGTCACTCTCGAGATTAGAAAAGGGGAAGTACTTATGACGAAGTTGCTGGGTTTTCCAAAACCCTTTTTTCCTTGTATCATAATCTTTTCTTTTCTTCTCTTACCATTAGCAGCACTCACTTTTGAGTTGTTCACATGACTGGGACACCTCCAAACACACTAACAAGTGTGGATAAAAGGTTACCCCGAGGGTTTATCTTCTTGGTCTTGGTCTTGGTCTGAGACTTGGAGGTTTGTTATTTATGAGTATCAGGTTCGATTCATCTTTTCAATTATTTTTCGGCCCAAATCACTCTCGTGCATAAACTTGTGAACGGCTATGGAAGAAGTTACAGAGATTAGTCCGAGGTGCAAACAAGTTGGTTTGAGACCCCTATATTATAAAAAACAAAAACAAAAAACAAAAAAGTGTGGATAAAAAGGTGCATAATTAATGATGGTGGGAAATTTGATCTACAATGCAAAGCATGACCCAACTTTTGTCAAAGGAGGAGAAGGCCAACTGGCCAAGTCCACCGACAACATGTGGTGGGGACCCTAAAGAGTGGTGGTGGGGATTGCCAAACTTGAGGCCACGTCAGCCAGTATTACTGTGGTGTCCAACACCGCATTCCTTAAACTAACCACCAAAACCGACCGGGTTGTGGATTTATAATATAGGAGTTAACTTTTTTCTTTTCTTTTTTTGAGGCAAAAGAGTGAGCTGGATTCATCTGCGTAGCGATCTCCGATCAACTAGGCCACCACCCGACCTAGAATGTTTAGACTTATTATGTCTTGCCTAATCCAATTGGGGAGGAAATATTAATTCATCACCACATCGGGAGCGTCGTCACTAGATCCCCACCGAAATACAAGTTAAATTGGAGCCTTCTTTCCCAGTTAACCATTTAATTCCAAACCGGTGAGTGAGGAGCAATCTTACATTGCTGCTCCTAACTATTTGCACTACCATCTCGGTGGTCAAGATTTATATAACTGGATCATTCATTAGAGTGCTCGCCAGACCCAAAATAAAATAAAATCATAAGCTCGTTTTCTGTTCTACAAGATATGTCATTCTCTCATAATAAATTATCTTTAATTCAAAAAATGAGTATTTATTTGAAAAACAAGTATATTTATTTGTGTAAATGAAACACACATGCCTTAACAAAAATGGAATAAGTTTATTTTAGCAATAGCGGTGATCATACCCATAGTCATGAGTATTCATAAGCGGAAGCATGAGCGAGCGTAAAAAATTTTCAAAAATATTTTAGACAATTTTTAAAAACAAACTAGTTCAGATAAAACAGAGTGTGAGCAAGACTCCTTAAACAACAAAGGTCAAAAAGTTTGACAATCTTGATTGCAAAATCAAACGTCCACGTCACCATTCCATTCGTCAATCATCTGATAATTGCAATTTAGAATTACTAATAGACAAGTGTGACGCAGTCAATAAAACAAACCCAGAAGATAAAATTCAATTTTCCCTTCAGTTTCAACTATTTTCTCTTTAGTTTCAACTAACATGATTGATCCTCAAGGAGTACTTTTGAGTGAAAACACTCTCTCTTTCTCTCTCTTCTCACCCTCCCTTTTTCGAAGTCTCTGCAAGTGTACCACTTTACTGCTTTCTGCTTGATCAGTTTTAGCAAATTCTTGATCAGTTTTAGCAAAACTGTTGGCCACTCATGTCCACTGAAACTATTCCATTAGAGCACCCAAATCTCTGCAAACTTCAGAGCCCTGTCTCAAGAAAAGAACCAAGCATGTGCTCTTCCCACCTACCCCTTTTCTTCTTGTGTTTTCTACACACTGCAGCATTCTCCTTTCTTCACTCGTACTCTTTGTGGGTCTCCTCTTCTCGTGTGATCTAAAGGCACCAAACCCATGTTTCACTTCGTTATACTTTCAGAATTCTTTTTGTTTTCTGCTCAATTTTACTTGTGTGGATTTGTTTGGTGACAAATGGAGGACCTTCAGGCTTGATTCTTTGAGCTCTTTGTTGGAGGGGAGATGGGGATGCCTCTGATCCTGATTCTCATACTTGTCTGCACTCTATCAGCCTGTGGATCTGAAGGTAATGCCAACTTTGTTCTTTTCCTTATTTTTTGATTTCTTTGAATATTAAAGTTTATTGTTTGTTCGGTCTGCTTTGTACTATGTGATGTTTCGGTCGGGGTGGAGTAGGTTTTGGCTCTTTCCTTTATTTCTGTTATGGATTTGGCTTCTTTCATGAATGAATTTTTTGATGGATCAAAATAAGATAAATAAAGTTTGCTTCCTCCTTTTAGTTTATTTAATTATCGCCATGTGGGTATTCATGAAATTTAAATTTGGAGTGCAACTAGAATTCAGGATATGGAAAGTGAGCTATCCTGTTGCTTGCTCCATTTAGTTTCTTGATTAACTAGACGTGGGTATTCGTGAATCTTGACTGTGGAGTAAAATTGGGATTTTAGGATCTCAAACTAGACACTTGTGTCCTTGCTCCATTTAGCTTCTTCATCAACTCCATGTGGGTATTCATGAATCTTGATTTGGGACTACTATCAGGACTTGGTTAAACTCTTCTGTGCCGAAAGATTGGGTTTCCGTTTCCCCTAAAAAGTTTGTCTGTAGTTTAACTTCCCGGTCTGCTTTGCAGGCTTTGATATACCTTCACTTGCAGCGGTTTCAGTGTTCCTCCGTTTAAGACTAGGAACATCTGACCTCAGCTCTCATGTAACTTCCGGGCAAAGATGGAGATTCCTGCAAAATGGTAATTGTTTCCACAGACTAAAAATTGTGAATACTGAATTATGCCTTCATGTGTGATTAGAATTGACTTGCAAATCGTAATTCTTGCTCAATCCTCACATGTCTTAGAGCCAGAATATCAATTAGCGAGATGTTTCTCTTATTAATCTCTGATCTGATTGGCCCAAATAAATGCCACAGACCCCATTTCCTCTCCTATGTCAACTACTCCAGGCTTTGGCTGGAAAAGACATGGAACTCTATCTCCTCCACCAAACAAAGCATTTCACGATTCATTGCCTATGCACACTTCTCCAACTAAAGGTACCTTAAAAATTCTAATGGGGGGCTTCTTCTTTTTTGGTTAGAGTGTTGTAAGATAGAAGCAAATCTCAAATCTATCAATATAATTAGTCTAGTTTTATTTCTTTTGCAGGACCTGCTCAAGGCAGCGCTACGAAACACTCTAAGAATGCCTTTGCACCTTCAACATCATCTTCCAAACATCCTGCCAAAAAGTCAGTGCATGGATCTGCATCTTCCCCAGGCCCTTCACTCTCATTTTATATGCATCATCACACGAAGACCAAAATCATCAGCGTGCCCCCTGGACTGTCTAATCAGCTTCCTTCATCCACTTATACCCACCACGGTTAGAGACCAAGTTACTTCATGTGGTATTATTATGGAAACTTAAGTTGCTGAACCATTTTCCCCTTTTTGACACATTCTTACAAAGGTGTAGGCCCTTCAACATCCCCTTTGCATTCTCCCTCTCCCTCTCCCTCTCCCTCGGCGACAAGGTGGAGTTCTCCCGCACATGCGCCATCACCTGCAACCATATCAAGCCCATTTGGAAGTATGGAAGCCTCTTTGCCTTCTATTTTCCGTTTAATTTATATTTTGAGCTTCTATTTCATTTACAGTGAGACTGATACAGACTGCACGCTAATCACTTTTTTGTTGTTGTTGTTAAAGTGCCTATTCCTGCACCTACAGGATCTCCGTTGAGCTCTTCCATTGTAAAGAAGGCAACTCCACCCCCCTCACCACTTATGGCTCTACCACCTCCCCCTCCTAATGAAGGTACATACGTCTTATTTTTAATGCTGCAAGTGTGACTAGAATTCTAGTCTATTTCGGTTTCTAGAGTAACTTCATATGATTCTATGATTATAGGTTGTAACTATTTGTGCCTTGTTCTATTTGCAGAATGCACATCACTGACATGCACAGAGCCATTGACATATACAGCTCCTGGATCACCCTGTGGTTGTGTGTGGCCGATTCAAGTCAGATTACGCCTTACTGTTCCCATTTACACGTTCTTCCCTTTGGTTTCAGAACTGGCCAACGAAATTGCATCCGGTGTTTCACTCAACCGAAGTCAAGTTCGTGTCATGGGAGCAAATGCAGCCAGCCAGCAGCAAGAGAAAACCATAGTCCTAATCAACTTGGTACCATCAAGAGTAAATTTTAATGAATCTACCGCCTTATTGATCTACAATAATTTCTGGCACAAACAGGTTCCCATAAGAGCTTCACTCTTTGGTGCCTATGAAGTGGTATACATTCGCTATCCAGGTTATGCATCAATCTTCAGATCCTACGGTTGCTTTTTGATAACTTCAAAGTTTCAAAGTCCTGTCTCAGTTCCCAATTTAACAACTTAAAGCACTATGCGAAAATGGTTTTCTAAAGCAAAACCCATACCACTTTTCTTGGAAGTCGAAGCACAGCTTTTTAGGTTGGAAGCAGAATCACAACAACAACAACAATAACAGAATCCATCTAGTCCCCAATCATTGGGGGTATGGGTGGGGGAAGATTGGAGAGAGACCTAACCTTTGACAATATATGCACAAAGTGGCTCCTCTCAAAATACCACTAACCAGTATTAAGCAGGCACTTTCCTTTTGGAAGCAGAATCATTAATTAAATTTACATGCTCCACGGTTCTTATTATTTCAATAAGCAGGCACTTTCCTTTTGTCAACTTTGTAAAATCTTCCAAATGTGCCATTAGAATTTAGTGTCCCTAAGATGCAACTCTTCAGTTTCTTGAACTTGCTTTCACATAGTGTTGTGAGTCTTTTAGTGTGATGTATATCTTGTGTTCAAAAGTTTGTTTCTGGGACTCTTAAAAATCTACAGGTCTGCCACCGTCTCCACCTTTGGTCCCTGCTACTATAGATGATCCCCCATATCGTGGTCATGGCAATGAAGGAATGCCAATAAAACCTTTAGGAGTTGATGTACCAAGGAAAAAGAAGGATCGGCCTAATGGAAGCATGATTGCTGTAATTGTTCTATCGTCTGTCACAGCTTTTGTTGTGTGCATGACAGCTATTTGGCTTTTGCTGTTCAAATGTGGCTGCGTTCATCAACGTGAAAAACCTCCACATGTTTTGATATCTTCTCACGGAAAGCCATCAGGTAATTCCCTTCTAGTAAAATTATAAAATTCCCCATCAAAGAATAAGTGAACTTTGCAAAGATGCAAATCCCATGACAATTGACGTCGTTTCTTTTTTCCTATGTAAGGTTCCAGAGTAACACACTTACAGACACATCACCTTTTTATTAAATCTTGTTTCTCAATTTCATCTTGTATTTTGTTTCATAACTCATTGCTCTATATTCATGGTAAGCCTGATCTAGAAAACTAGAGCGGTCGTGATTTGGTTTATGCGGATTTAACTTCCAGAAATAACATAACATAAATTCAGCAGGGACTACCAAATCATTGACATTTGGAAGCGGACTGAGTTCGGCATCAATGTCCTTCGGTTCTAGCTTGTTACCATATACAGGAACTGCTAAGATTTTTAGCCTAATTGTTATAGAGAAAGCCACCAAGAATTTTGATGATTCAAGAATACTGGGGGAAGGTGGTTTTGGACTTGTCTACAGTGGCACTCTTGACGATGAAAGGAAAGTAGCCGTGAAGGTTCTCAAGAGAGACGATCATCAGGGCAGCCGTGAGTTCTTGGCTGAAGTTGAGATGCTTAGTCGCTTGCACCATAGAAACTTAGTCAAATTGATCGGAATCTGCACAGAGGGCCATATTCGCTGCCTTGTCTATGAACTAGTTCCCAATGGAAGCGTGGAATCCCATTTACACGGTACATACCTAACGAACTTTGTAGATGACAGTAGTGTTTGGTTCACTGGAATGAAATGACCATTCACCTAAATGCAGTGAAAGGATGATTCGTACGGTAGTTCACATTCGGTCATTTTGGGGCAAACCAAGCATGGGAATGGAAATTCCGAGGGAATCACCATTCGATTCCAGCCTTCATGCCAGTGAACCAAACATTACCTACGATCTTTGCAGTTACTTGGTCAAAAACTCGAAGCTCTCAATCTTCCTTTCTTACTTATGCCTTGTTTGTTTTAGTTTTTGAAAAGTATTTTTCAAAAGATTCCCCCTACTTCCAATCATTTCTCTCTCTATCTCTCCCCACTTATTACCCCTTCTACTCTCAAAAAAAAAAAAAAAAACGAAACCAAACAAAGCATTAATCACGTGAGAAGATCATCTCTGAGACTGTTATCTTTGCATGTGCTTTAGGGGTAGATAAGGAAGCAGCTCCTCTTAATTGGGGTGCTCGAATGAAGATTGCCCTTGGATCGGCTAGGGGTTTAGCTTATCTACATGAAGATTCTAGCCCTCGTGTTATACACAGAGACTTCAAATCGAGCAACATCTTGTTAGAACATGATTTTACACCTAAAGTCTCAGATTTTGGATTGGCTAGAGCAGCTCTGGATGAGGAAAACAAACATATATCAACCCATGTTATGGGCACTTTTGGGTAAGAACTCTTAGTTTTACTCAACAGATTGCTTTCATTGGTACCTCCACCACCACCCGCTACACTTGTTAGTAGTAGCAAAAGTAGGTGATATGGTAATGATTCACAAACTGATTTCTCACGCAGGATGATGTGGGTTTCTGTAATTCTTTCGTTTCAGACTACAACACCCACCATATGGCTCATGATTCCAAAAATTACATTGTCACATCACTCTGGGCACTTTCTGTTTGCAGATCAGTTTCCTTAATGATAATCATGGTGGTTTTAGTGGCGGTGGCTGCAGAACAAGCAACTGCATGCCTTTATAAAGTTTTGGAGTCTTGAGCGAATACCCAGCAAATCAGTTATTAATTTAGCAAAAATCAACAATGAATGTGCTATGATGTTTTTTTTTCCTTCCTGTCTGTTCTCTTACAAACCTTCTTGTCCTGTGAACTTTGTTTTCTGCAGTTACTTAGCTCCAGAATACGCAATGACCGGTCACCTTCTCGTTAAAAGCGATGTCTACAGCTACGGTGTAGTCCTCCTTGAGCTCCTAAGCGGACGAAAGCCCGTTGACTTGTCCCAACCATCGGGCCAAGAAAACCTCGTCGTTTGGGCTCGTCCACTCCTCTCATCCAAAGAGGGCTTAGAAAAAATCATCGACCCTTCTCTAAAGCCCAACATCCCCTTCGACAGTGCTGCCAAGGTGGCAGCAATCGCATCAATGTGTGTGCAACCTGAGGTATCACACCGTCCTTTCATGGGGGAAGTTGTTCAGGCCTTGAAGCTTGTTTGCAACGAGTTTGATGAGACGAAAGAGCCCGTATCAACAAGTTGTAGCCACGAGGACCTTTCCATTGATGTGGATCATAAAGTTAGTAGTAAGGTTTCAGGTGAGCTTGTGGAAGTTTCTGGAACCGGTTACACAATTCTGGGTTATGATTCTATATTTGATTCGGAAATAGCATTGTCGCCTGCGTTTCGGGGAGACGAGTTTGGGTCTTTTAGGAGGCACGCTAATTCTGCGCCTCTGAGAATGGGGAGAGGAAGGAGGTTCTGGCAGAGATTGAGAGGGTCGTCCGGTGGAAGCATGAGCGAACACGGTTTTCACTGAAGCTATGGGATTGAACAACATTAGAATGAAGCACTTGAAATGATTTTGGAACTAGACTTTGGTGGACAGTTGATGAGTTTTTAGCAGATTTCTGTGGGTTGAAACCAACCATCAGTTTTGTCTTGGGTGTGAAGCATTTGCCGAAAAAGAAAAAGGTATTTGTACAAACAATCCTTTGTTGTTGGCTTCAGTTATTTACCAATGTTTTGTTATTGACATTATTTATTTAGAAGCTGCAAAGAAAAACTTTGGATCCTATGTGAACCTTGATCCTATTTATGCAGGGAAAATGTATATGAAGCATATTTGAGATTTAACCTCATTTCGTGTCTCAATGCTTGATCAATGCCTTATTGCCTTCTACTAGTCCTACTTGTCAATCTTCTTGTGGTATTTAGTGGTGGTACCTGTAATATAAGTTCTAAAATGGAGAGAAACTTCTAATTAGTACAAGCGCGCGTTCTTTGCACACGCGCTTGTATTTTGTTTATTTCAATAAATGATACTCGTTTCATGTACTCAACGAAAAAAAAAAAACGTCTATTTGATCGGAGGTGAGCTTGGATTAAAACTGCATATATAATGATTCCGCATATTCAACTAATGTCTGATTAAAACTTGTGCGAGTCGAACTAAATATGCATTGGATATTTAATCTTTTCACTATTAGTCACATCAAACAAACATACCCTTTTACCATCTCTCTCTCTCCAAACAAAAATAGCCAGGTCATTTGGTGTTGTGCAGCGGCCCGGAGGACCCAACCGCAACCCGACGATTATTGATGACCATGATATTGGAAAAATAACCAAACCAAATATATGCGAAAAACTAATGGAGAAACCAAACCAAACAAAAAAAAAAAACAAATAAGAGAGACCAAGATATATGTGGTTCGGCTTACGGCTGTAAACCTACTCCACGGGCAAGCAAACGAGAGACGATTCCACTATGTGAAGAGAACGATGCTCCGAAGAGCTACAATGGTGACGAACAAACAAAGCCCTCACAAAGAGACTCTCACCAATCCCAAAATAGTTCTCTCACCAAATAAAAAACCCGATTAGAATCTCTCACCGAATAGAGATTCTCTCTCATGAAGTCTCACAAAACCCTTAGGATTTTTAACCAAGAGACACTGGCGGAACGCAGTTCCACAGACGTGACCGGATGTCACACAGAAACAGATGATTCTCACGAAACCCTATTGTTTCAACCAGAAAGAATCGCCGAAACAGATGATCTTCCAGATTGCCGGAGGCCTACAGAACCCACCATAGAAGGGGCAACCAGATGCTGATGAAGATCTTCCAAAGAACCCTAAATTTCTATAGATGAGACCCCCTAGGGGCCTCCTAGAGGGATTCACTCAAGAAGTCCAAACCCTAACGAGAGAGCAAGGCTATATTTGTAGCCCAGATTGCTTCCTAAAATCGGAATCCTTGCCAGATTATGTTTCTTTTGCATATAGAGTCTGAAACCAAAAAGGAAACTCCAAAACCAATCTTTAGGAAGTCCAGAATATAACCAAAATCGGCTGAAACGTGCACGCTGGTCCAGACCAAAAAATCAGCAAGCTCCAGAAACGTAGAACATGCGCTGGTCCGGACCACCAAGGCCTTGTTCCGGACCATGGAGGCCGAGAAGTCCAAAACGAGCCAAAAAAACTACATTTGGCAAGGAGAAAAAATCAATAACTAGAATGACCAGATGCAAAGAACAAGTTTTTTGAGTTAAAAGTTCCATAGCAGAGGTACCAACAGCTGACTTCATATAATGTTAAATAGCTATAGACTAAATATAGTGGATAAACCGGAACACGAAAACTTTTTTTTTTTTTTTTTTGTGGGCAAGCCTATCTCTACATATTAACCGCTTGCCAAGAATTACAACAGCCAAAACCACATTCCCGGCCAGTATTACAGAACCCATGACATCCCCCTCCTCTTCTGCTCCTCCTCCCACTTGGCCTCAAACTTCATATACCAGCTGAACTTCCCAGTCTTCCTCTCAACATCTTCACTCCCATGTACCTGCTCAATTCCACATCACAAACACCCATTTCACTCCGTTGATCTCAAACTGTAATTTTTCCAAGAAAATGACTTAAAAGAATGATCGGTCCAAAAAAATTCCGATTTACCTGCCCATCATCATTAAAGTAGCCTGAGGATTAGTCCCGGGCGATTCAGTGAATGTCGATCCATCAATAACTCGGAGCCTGTGGACCCCGAGAACTTTATAATCATGGTTCACAACCTTACCCACATGGCAGCCTCCATGGTAATGCCATATAGTGATCACAGTGTCTTTACAAAACTGCTCCAGAGACTTCGTGTCATTGGTGTGTTTGGGTATGAGGTTAACATTAGCCTTGACGCTCATGTTAAGTAGCTTCTCGTTCGTTTGTTTGTCGAACTGGGTGAGGTTGGTGAAGTGTTTGGAGCTCACGAGCTTCACCATCATCCGGATTCCGTCCACACAGCGTTCTAGATCATAGGGGTGGCTGAAGTAGTTGAAGGTGACGGAGGGGTTATCGTCTACATTTGTGTTGACTAGGCTGAGGTCACCCTTTGAGATCGGATTGGCAATTTTCTCTAGAATGAAGCCTCCCATGAATGCTTCATATGGGAGGTCTTTCTTGCTTCTGGTGTAGGCTTGTATTGCTTCTTTGGTCCTTTGCTTTGGGGGAATGGTGGAGAGCTGCCCAATCTAGTAAACAAAACGATACACTGATTTCAGACATTCTAATCAATTAACTAGCATTGCAAAGTGAATTCAGGATGTTTCACAAGTCCACAAAGTTACGCAGTCAGTGCCGTTTCTTCCCCAACTCATAACAAGGACTAGTGATGCAGACCTGTTTGCCACATTGCAGACCAAGCTATTTGATCCTCTAGCGGCAAAAAGGAAAATTTAGTGACTCTCCATGGTTTTCGGACTCAACCCGAAAGGCCCATGTTCACCCAAAACATCCCAACAAGCAAGACCTACGTCTTTGCTATGACCTAAGGCATCTTTGAGCCAAATTCCTCTGTTTAGGCCCTTACTTTGCGTTTTTACTGCTATAGGATAGTTTTCTTGCTAGGTCCAAACAAATCTGTTTCAACCTATAACTTTATCAGAATGTTTCCTTAAGTTTCCAGTATCCAAGTTGCATGCCATTTTTAGTTCCTGTAGTAAGGGTATAATGTCGTATCTACCATATACTAATGGAATTCTGTTCAAATGATCGCAGTAAGTGTTAGGCAACTAACCTCAGCTGATAAGATTCCATGATGGCACTGAATGCTATCCTTTGACTGCCCAAACCCACTGCTAGCCTCAATGTACACACCCTTCTTAGTAATCCCAACAATCTGTATCAACGACTGCTCCACCGGTCTATTAGAGGGAATGAACATCGTATTCATTGGGTTGTCGGACATCCCTTTACCGACAAACTCATTGTCAAGAACCATTGATATGTTCAACTTTTTAAGATCAGCCTTTGGGCCAATGCCGCTTAGTAGTAGCATCTGGGGGCTGCCAATTGCTCCACTGGACACTATTATTTCACTCCCACGCCTCTTTGAAATATATGCTGTGTGTTGGTTCCCTTGTTCATCTTTGAATATGACTCCCACTGCCCTTGGTTTCTTCCCTGCAAGTGACATGACCAACTTATTAGAGCTGGTTTTGACAGAACGTGTATAAAACGCAGTTTAGCACTACTAAATTCACTCTGAAAGTATTTTCAGCGATGACACCACAAGATTCAGAAATTTCTTTTTAGGAATTTTTTGAGTCTTTGACTCCATACTTTATGTGGCCTGCTAACTATTTCAGAAATGCAGCCAGAGCGAAAAGAATTATTTCAGAACTGTTAGGCGTAAAAAAATGCATCTCTCTAGTTGGGCCTAGAGTTCACATGGGATGAATCTGACCCACAAGTGCATTTTTTGTGCACTTTCTCGTGTCCTTGTGTCCTAGTTACGTTTCGTTAACTCAATCTAACTTATTTCACCCTTGAGAAATACAACTCCCACATCGATCAGTTTTTAAGCTGGCATCAGATAGATGTGAGGTATCTTCTACTTATTGGATGCTCAGAATTACTGTATGATCCTTTTTACAGAAGCAGTGGGTCTATTGAAGATATATACATACAGTAGCGGCACAAGATCTTTTGAGACCTCAGCCGAACATGAAAGAGAAGCCTATTTAATCAAGTCCTTATTTTGCACTTCAAGCATAGGTACTACTTTTTTCCATAAGGTAACGCGATAAGCTAATTGGCCTAATGGTTGAGCCACCTCTAGATATATTTCGTAGATTCGACTAAGATGTCTGCAAGTTCGAGCGTACAGTAGAAGAAGAGGCTGCATTGACAGGATTCAGTGTTGGCGATCACTATCTTTTGTGTACGATATGACTTTCCGGTTACAAATGAATGCGTACCTTTTGTGTCGAATACAATCTTTTGTACAGTGGCGTGAACTAGAACACTGAGCTTTTCAGGATTTGCGGAAGCAAGTAGCTCAGCAGCAGTGTGACGGCGGCCAAACTCGTCAAAAATGGTTCCACCAACTTTGGTTCCATATAAGTGATCATAAGTGAACCCATTAAAAGGCGAGACTCCTACTTCCAATAGACCGTCCCTAACGGCTCTCTGCCACGGCACGAGATTCGGCTGATGAACAATCTGCTTTTCAATCCATGGGTACGACTCGTTCACCAATCTAGCATCCCAACCCGCTTTTCTAACATAGCTGCAGCATAGCAAAGAAGTCTCATGATCATCAACCCAAGTGATCTAGCAAGTATTCCAATCTGACTGAAGTTACCAATTCCACAGTCCACCAGCGGGAGCCCATCTAAAGGTTTGTTCAGTATGGACTGGCTCCGCAAAAATTGATAACAGTTAAAATTGATAGCAGTGAGGACCAAACCTAGTAGTAGCATTTAACCCAAGTACAATAAAAGACATGGATCAGACTTTGTTCTTGTACGATGCTGTCACATACACCATATGGCCACAAATACAATGATTAAACATCTCAAATTATGGACCAACAAAACCCATCTTGGGCGTTGAAATTATTTACTATTTCATTACTGGGGGGTTTTTTTTTTTCAAAAATGCTACTGGTAAAGCAAGTTCTGTACAGACAGCGCGTACAGCGCGCTTTTGGACCCGTCTCGGGTCCAACAAAAATAATTGGAGCCGCTCATTTTGTTCAAAATATTAAGCAAAATTGGACATTTCGTAAACGCCCTTAACGATATCGGTTGGAGCTAATTTTTTACGGGGACCTAAAACAAAATATTTTGAACAAAATGAGCAGTTCCAATTATCTTTGTCGGATCCGAGACGGGCCCAAAAGTGCGTTGTACGCTCTTTCTGTACACAACTTGTTGTACCAGTAGCACAGCTCTTTTTTTTTTTCGGTCCTTTGATAGGACACAGATAGTCAATGACTTGTACCAAACAGATAGTCAATGGTTGGTTGTGTGTGATAATGACTTTTTTTTTTTTGGCCAACATTATATACATTACAGCTGTTATGGTCTTGAATTTCAAACGCCTCTAACAGGGCTTGAACCCTGGTCTCCATTATGAGAAGACAGGAGGCTACAAGTGCTTCAGTTGATAATGACTTCTTGATTCTGTCAAATACTCCAATCACTGGGGTAGCCTCATTTCTCTTTTAAGCAGCAGAGATGGGACCCTCGTAAAATAGCTACTGTACCATTCTTTCTAGGGTTTTTTTCCCTGCTGGATGAAAAGCCAAAATTGTCCCCCCACATTACATGTCTTTTTAACACCAAGTATTGGAGGATTCCAATTTCCCTCTCCCTACCAAGTACCAACTTTATAGGGTTGCAAATGTATCGAGCAAAGCAGCTCGAGGCTCAGCTCGTTAAAGCGCGGCTCGTTTGAAAAAGCTCGTTTAATAAATGAATCAAGCTTGGCTCATTTACACATGCACGAGCAAAGCTCGAACTTTGGGTTTAGTAAACGAGCCAAGCTCAAGCACCACAAAGTTCGGCTCGGTTGCACTTTATATTGTCTTATTCATGGTACTAAATGGATCTGTTATAAGAGTTACATGAGGTTCGTAAATTCTCCACAAAATAAAGCTAGAAACTATCGGAAAACGTCTCGAAGACCCACCAAAGCACGAAAGCCAGACATTCATTTCCAAACAAAGATGTGGTTTTTTGTGGTTCTTTTATCAACTCCTATCTCTTTATTTATTTATTTTCTGAATTTTCAATTTGTAAATCATATTAATTCCAATGGTAAAAATCAATTATCAACTTAATTAAACTCCATACGCGGAGAACAACTTCAACTAAAAATGAAATAAAACCCAATATAGCTACTTCTTTTTCCAATCCGTGTTCATGCCAAACACCCAACCAACCAACAGTACACGGAGTAATTTTTCAATAGGGCGGGAGTACCGCCACATGGTACTCCGGATCATTTTACGACCGCACGTTCCTGTGGGATCCACATACTTAGTGGTAGACTCCGTAAGAATATGTGATTGTAAAGTGATCCGGAGTACCACGTGACGGTACTCCGGGACTATTGTATAATTTCACCAGTACACGTGTATTTGTTTCTGTTGAAATAGATACAAAATGATCCACAAGAAATTTTGTACGTTTATTTTTGTGGTTTTTTGTGGTTCTTTTATGGCACACTAAAACTCCTCCTTTTTTTTTTGAAATTTCTATTTGTAAATCATGTTAATTCCTACATAAATATGTTCAATCAATTATCAACTTAATTAATTCCTACATTAAAAATGAGACTAATCATTTACGATGTATTAAAACAATTATAAGGCAAAACCGCATTCATACCTACATGATCAACCTCTTATAATTTAATCGTTTTCTTCCTTAGGAAATAAGAGTATAGGGTGTGTTTCACTAACTAAATAAGTATTTATTTTTAAAATAAATATTTATTTTTTGAATTAAATGTGATGTATTGTGAGAGAATGACCTGTTTTGTAAAACGGAAACTAAATACTTAAAAAATAAAAACTTTCGCGAAATGTGGCTAAGTCACTATGGTTCTAGGACTAGGTTTTGACTCCACCAATCAAAAATCCCTCCGATCCTATTTCGAATTCATTCTTCTATTTCATATAATTAATAGTACTCCTTTTTTTTCCAATTTATCTCATCAAAACAAGTTCATACACCTAAACAATTAATATTGCTAGACCAAAAATTTAACACACACACAGAAGAGAGAGAGAAAGAGAGAGAGAGAGAGATCTGATGGGGGTACCTTGTGCTAGCTCTAGTGTAGAACCCAGCATTGATGCAAGAACCACCACCCAAAACCCTGGCCCTAGAATTAAACACCCCATCTGTCGAAATAAAAACTTGAGAAGCTGAACTTGGCGAAATATCCGCCAGAGTTAAATGGAAGGTCTTCATATGGGATACATTGTAGTTTGCAAAAGGGACACCTCCTCTCTCTAACAACAAAACACTGAAGTTTTGGGAGAGGGTGGCCGCCAAAGGGCAACCGGCGGTGCCACCCCCCACTATTATGTAGTCGTAGGCCTTGCCACCACCGCTTGACGCGGTGGAGGACGAGGAAGAGTCGGAGGAGGAGAATGTGCTTGCTTGCTGGATGAATGGGTAATGATTTTTCCAGTTCTGCATACCTGCATTGGAAGTTAAATGATTTGAGACTGTGCGTATAATACAGATATGGTCACGATCAACCGAGCAGTTGGCCCAACGGTTGTGTGGTAAGGGACTTGAATTTTCATAATAAACGCAAGAAATTGAAAGAAATTTACGTAGATATAAATGTGAGACAAGGCCATTAGCTGAGCTGTAACCAAAATCCTGTGACAGCTCAGCTAATGGACTTGTCTAACAATAAAATCTTGATGAACACATTGAGATGTCTTTTAACATAAGTACATGTTTTTTGAGGCATATATCATTTGATGTAATGTGAGGTATAGATGTCACCACCGCCGACAAAAAAAAGAAATCTTTAGGCTCAGAAGAAGCTCTCGTGTCGTTTAACTTCTGGGTTTTGGAATTAGTAGTTGATTTGCACACAAGTTGGCCGGGCGGGATGGAGTACGAGACAAAATAGGAGACATATATCGTGCTATATAAACCAGTAAACCACATCACTTTCGGTCACCAGCATTACTGAGAAATGCTGGAAAGCTATTAAGAGAAAAAGACAACTTGCTAATTCTGACGATGAAAAAGGTCAAAAAAAATGCCTATAAATGTGCACAAGACAATTTCCCTCATTTGATGTCTACTGATATATATATACTCGGGAAAAATGTGTTTTGACTTACCCCTTAATTAAACTCTCTTATGGAGAACTATGAGAAAGAGAGAGGGAGAGAAGAAAAAGGATGAAGGAGGAGCAAGCTGGAGAGAGAGAGAGAAATACAAACTAGAAAAAAAAAAAAAAAAAAAAGGAAAATGAGTAAAGAAGAGAAAATGGAATAAAGGGCTCATTCTAGGTAATAAAGGAAGAAAAGCCCATCTCCAGAAAAGAATTATCAAGAAAATTTTGCCTTTGCATATTGTCTATGGCTTTATAATATCTGGTGTGTGTGAGAGAGAGAGAGATGCATGTGAACAGGGAGGGAAAAGGGAGCAGTACTAAACCTTGACCGAGAGTGAGTGCGTTGATCCAAATAAGTAAACAAAGAAAGAGCTCTTTCTTCACTGCCACTGCCTCAACCAAAGCCATTGAGATTTAGAGAGAGAGAGAGAGAGAGAGAGAGAGTATGATGATGATCAGAAGCTACAGTTGCCTGCCTTTCCTTTGACAACCCCCCTTCTCCCTCTCCTTTGAGCTGGCTCTCTGTGGTTGGCCTTGTTCTTTGTGTTTGCCCGCTTACACACATTTATATGTAAACACAAACTTATATAACCTCATCAATATTCCTGAATTCACACGCAAATATATTCCAAATGAATATTTAAAAAAAAAAAGGAGTAGGAGAGTAGGAGTCTAGGAGAAAACGAACATACGTAGGACATTTAATGGAGAAATGAATGGCACGGTTGGAGAAGCAGTTAATGACCATCCGATCCCTATTTATCCCTCCGTCTGATCATGTACGTGGACAGCTCACATAACCCTGCAAAAATTTACAATGGGGAGAGTGGTGCAGGTGTAACCTACATGAACACCGCCCCCTGCATGCCCGGTTCGAATCTCGCTTGTGGGTAGTACGTCCCTATTAGGCCTGTCAATGGATCCGAATCCGATCCGAAAAATTCGAATCCGATAACAGAAATCTGTAATCCGGTAATCCGAATCCGATTATTACGGATCGGATCAGGATTTTTTCGGATCGGATCGGATCCGAACTTCTTCTTTTTTTAACTTTTTATAAATTTTTAAATTTTTTTAAAAAAACAGTAAATTTTTTATTTTGAACAAAAAATATTTTAGAAGTTGTATTTTTATTTTAAATTTTTTATTTTAATTTTCAAAAAAAAAATTTGGAAAATAATTTTTTTTTTTTTTGTTAAAATTTTTGAAGTAAAAAAGTTTTCGGATCCGAATTACCACTATCGGATTTGAGTCTTATCGGATTCGGATCGGATCCAAGTCTTATTGGATCCGGATCCGATCCGATCCGTTGACAGGCCTAGTCCCTATGAACCAGACGCTGTTGCTGTGTGGAGGGTCCTTGGTCCGCTCTAGCACTGATAAATATTGCTTGGAAGAGAAATGAGTGATCAATTAATAACATTTTGAGTCTCTTCACTCATTGTCAATTGGTATTGAGTTGGATGTTTTAACATGGTATCAGAGCTAGGGTTTCGGAGAATTTATTTCCCTTATTTGTGCCTTAAAGTGCACCGTTGTTTGTTGCGATCTAAGTATTATGGATCATTTGGGTCGCATGTGCGGGAGAGTGTTGCAGCTTGTCCCACATCGGTTAATTATCTCCTCCAAAACTAGTATGTGAGCTTGGGCCGCCTCTTCACTCCATGCCAATTGGACTTGAGTTGGTTATAAGGTTTCCACATGGTATCAAAATTAAGTCTTGGGTGGCCTCACCTCGTGTGGTCAAGTTTCCGTCGCCCGAGTCAATCACCTCACCTCATCAATTTATACCCCACATGCATCAGGGCTGCACGTGAGGGGTCGCCCAAGTCAAATCTCCTGGTTTCCTCATTTGTACCTCCACTAGCATCCAGACTACACGTAAGAGGGAGTGTTAGACTTAATCCCACATCGCTCATCTAAACCGCCCAAACTTGGTTAATATATTCTAAAGGTTACTCCACCTATTGTCAATTGATTTTAAATTGAAACCCTCCAAAAAATCTAACATGACAATAGAACAAACAGGATTGTTTCTCACCTTTGATTGATTTCGCACAGAGGGCCTTTTTCCATCTAGTACTTACGTGGTTTCGCGTGAGCGCCCCTTCTCACCCTCAATGATAAAAAGAAAAGAAAGGGTAGAATTGTTACTCAAAAGCTTCTCCACTTTCCAAATTTCATGTTCAGTGAGTGGTTGTCTACTCAAAATTAATGCAATGGCAGCTTTTTCTACATGTACTCGAATAGGGGTTCCTCTAAGGCTGTGTTCCACAAAAGAAATAAGAACTTTTTTTTTTTAATCGGCAATAAGAACTTTTTTTTTGTTCAATAAGAAGGTGTGTTGCGGTAAATAAGAAGGGTGTTTCTCTTATTTTGGAAGAAGCACCCTTGGGTACCAATGGCCGGCGGAAGGGAAATCGTACCGGCGGCCGTGCCGGGCAGGGCCTTCTCCGGTCACCGGACGGCCGATCCGAGCCGTCCAAAAATTCTATAAAAAAAAACCAAGGAGGCAATTGCGGGAATCAACGGCATCCGAGGTGTGTAGGGTACTTGATCCGAGCACCCATTTTCCGTGTATATATGAATTCTCGTGTATACACGGAAAAGGGGTGCTCGGATCAAGCACCCTACACACCTCGGATGCCGTTGATTCCCGCGATGGCCCCCTTGGTTTTTTTTTATAGAATTTTTGGACGGCCCGGCGCGGCCGCCGGTACGATTTCCCTTCCGCCGGCGCCCAACACAATAGCAACAGTCTTATTTTTTGTATACGGCAACTTCAAGCTCAAATATCATGTGTTTACGCAAATAATTTTCCTATCACTATGGATCTTATTTGATAGATCTCATTGAGATCTTTAATACAGTGCGGAAATTTTTTTTTTTTTTCATTTACATTATTTTTGAGTTTGAAAATGTGAAGTGAAGTTTGTATTTGAATTTTGTGGAGGCCCTTATTATTTTCAAATTTTGAGGAAGTGAAATAAGTATTTTTTAAGAAGGTTTGGGGAACGGAGCCTAAGGCATTTTATAGTAGGGAGGTGATTTTGGCACTCCACTTTTAGCTAATGGCACTCCACTTTTAGTTTTGTTTTCTCACATAATTAACACACAAAGTGGAGTGTCAGTGGCTAAAACTGGAGTGCCAAAATCAATTTCCTTTATAGTACTTCTTAATCTACACATTTCTAAAGGTTCAACAAATTTAAGGAAAAATAAGGCAATAGGAATATTAAGAATAAGTATTAATTCTTTTTTTTTAAAAATGGCAAAAAATAAGCTTCGTTAACTTAAAACACGAAGTGCAGAGTTAATAGGATCAATGATACACAGGCCTGATCATCCATAACCCTCTTCTCTTAACCACACGGAGGAAACTAATTAAGACCCAACAGGCTGAGTCCAAACCAGGGCAAAAATCCAAACACCCAAAGTTGGTAAGACACCAACACAACACTCTAAAAAGCCCAGCCCAAACAAGTGGGTTAAACCCAAAACACTTGAAAATCCAAGCACCTAACAGCTCCAAAAAACCCTAACCCTCCAAAAAAACCCAAACACAGCATCAAACCACCTACCTCCGATTTGTCGCCTCGCCACCACTGGAACCTACACAAACCAACACTCCGGCCATCCACAGAAATCTACCATCCAAGCCCAAACCCCCAAGCCACCACCATCAGCAGCCACCATCACAGAGTTCGAAACTCAGAGCCCAGATGCACGCTCGCGTCCAACACCCGACGAAATCGAAACAAGGACGAAGCAGATCTGCAAAAACAAATAGAGAAGACACCAGCATAGACCAAAGGCTGCGTGGAACCCTAGCCGTAGTAGCCTGTTTTCAAATCGCCTAGAGAGAGAGAGAAATAGTCATAAGTATTAATTATTTCTAGCTAACTAGATGAAAAAGTGACCAACTGGAGCTAGCTCGGTTGGCCAGTACTCTTGCATCTCACTAGGAGATCAGGAGTTCGAACTTTTCCACCTGTGTATGGATATTCTTCCCTTAGTGGGACTTTTCCTTTTTTATTGTTTCTACCCTATAATGGACATAAAGTTTCTATATGGTATCAGAACGAGACTCGTTCCACCCCACATTTTATAAAATTCACAATCCACAGCCCACGATAACAGGCTAGCAAAAAGGCTGCACGATGATAGGCCACATGTGACAGACCTCAAACGCAGCTGCACGTGAGGGGGGATGTTAAATATTGCTTGGGTGTGGAATAGGTGATCACTTAATAACATTTGGGGTCTCTCCACTCATTGCCAATTGGTATTGAATTGGATGCTTTAACAAGCACTTTGGTGGGGTTGTCGTGACGGGTTTGCCTTCCTAGGCAGTAGCTATATATAGCTCAAATCGGATATTCCATAGCGGATGGAAACCCTTGTGGTGACGCCCAAGAGAGATTGCTACGCTGGTTGTTCATTCCCATCCCTTACCTTAGCAAAAAACTAATATGAATACCTTAATTTGTTGAAGAAAAAAAAAATCACACTTTGGTGGGTTGTGGTGATGGGTCGGGCTGCCTTCTCAGGTAGTAGCTATGTATCAAACCGGATATTCCACCGCGGATGGTAACCTCTGTGGTAACGCCCAAGGGAGAATGCAATGCTGGTTGTCCATTCCCATTCTTTACCTGAGCAAAAAATTAATATGAACACCTTAATTTGTTGAAATAATAAAATAAAAAAAAAGAATCACCAAAATTATTTGACGTACTACTACATATCTACATGGCTTTAAGATTATAGGATTACGGTTAACTTTTTTGTTTCACAATCTGGTGTCCACCCTATTTTACTCGTTCATGTCAACTAATTTCGAAACCCATAAATATATCAGTATAGTTGGTAAACGGTTGTATAATTAATTACACTTATTAAGTCTACGTCGTGATGCTATGGGTTCAGAAAAAATTGCAACACTTATTATCAATATCATGCTCTCTCACCAACAAATGACGTTGTGGATTAATTCCAAAGAGTTTGGCCAAATGGGTATGAGAAAACCAGTAAGTGTTTGTCTTGCATTAGGTCGCATGTTTAGATTCCACGGATCAGCAAGACATTCCAAATCTTGGAGCTATTGGAAGGTTTGCACACCCAATCGTTAATTTCAACACCCGGAAAATAATCAAGGTATGCGCAAGCTGGCCTAAACATCCTGTTATTAAAAAAAACTAATGTTGGGAATGGGGATTATGGTCACTTACTTATCACAGTGGAATTGTGTAGTTGATTTGAATTGGTGATAAGATAAATATTAGAGCGTTGATTGGTCCAAAGATTTGGTCATATCCGAACAAAATGAGTCTAAACTCTAAAGTGATGACAATGAATGCATACAAAGGACTGATAGGAAACATGAAATTTTTTTACGAAAGTAGAAAGTGAACATTACTGTAAATCTGAGTCATTCATTTCAGTTTCATGTTCACTTTCGTGTTTCATGTTTCATAACATTTTCGATACATATATATAGTACTATGTAGTAGTACATAATATTATGCACGACCACCCATGTGGCAATTTGCCATGGCAGTTTTCCACATGCATTATATTTGATCGTATAGATACATAAAATATTTGGCAATGCCACTATACCATAACGTGTTTGACAGATTTTTAACATGCTATGATAAGATGACTATATAATTTTTTTGGTCAGATTTATTAACCAGGTTATGTTATTATAACATTAATGCTGAAGTACATTCTGAATCATGATCAATTTCCAGAAGAATTTACCAATGGAACTAAGGCTCCGTCGTTCCGCTTTATTTTTAAACTTTTTTTTTCAAAAAGAAGATAATTTCAAACTCAAATATAATGAAAATGAAAAATAATTTTTTAATTTTTTTTACACCGTTTAAAAGATCTCAATGAGATTTATCATACAAGATTCATATTGGTAGGAAAATTATTTGCATAAATATATAATTTTTGAGCTTAAAATTATCGGTTTTTTTCTAAAAGTTCTTTTTTCAAGAAACCGGAACGGCATCTAATAACAAAGGAAAAGAAGTAAATTTAGCTTTTTTACCCATGTCATTATTTTCGTACCTTTTCGCAAACGATGATCTCCTAGATATTCAATATTCCTAGGACAAGATTGAGCACGAATCTGAAACACATATTGGTGTGGGGTTCACCGGCATTGAATAATTTCTCCATAGACAAGGCCAAAAAAAAAAAAAAAAGGACCCAACATATATACACGTTTGGATCCCGTCTCTATCTGTTTGGCTTCATTAATGTGGTACTGCTTATCTGGTACCACTTATCTATCAATTCAGTTCCATTTATCTGATACTATATACTTACGTAGAAACTCTTTATCTTTTCTCATTTACTTTCTTCGTTCCAAATTGCTCGTCTTTTTTAGGGAATCGTGCATTTTGCACACAAAAAATAATGTATTTATGAGGGGGTTTTTTAAAAAATTTCACCAATTTTCGTTCTCAATAAGATTTTTAAAGTGGTGAGAAAATTTTTGGGGACAAAAGATCATGTTAATACATTATTTTTGGCGTGCAAAATGCAGGGTCTCTAAGGAGGGACAAGCAATTTGGGATGGAGGGAGTGATGATTTCACAATTTCATCGTCCAAACGCGTTATGTCAGACCTATTGTAAAAATTATCAAAATGGGGTATTACTTTATTAGTAGATCAGATATTAAACACAATATGGTAAGAAAATAAGGTCACGCACCATATGATAAATTATACACACACAATTATGCGCAGCCAAATGAGATCGTACTAATTAATCTCTAGTCATTGTTGTTCAAGTTGTACACCACAAACTCATATACTCTAGATTTAGGTATCTTCGAACTTTTGCGTGCACGACTTGAACTGCCTTGATTGATGGATATCATAGACTTATTCTTATATATATAGATTCTAGGTGAGGGACCGTTAATCTTCTAAAAAAAAAACCTTATAGTTTTCCGCCATCATGCGTGGAAACTTCGCTTAACATAATTGAGATAGTGGGGAAGCAAATAGTTTCTTGAAACCACCACTAAAAATTTTCTGCTGTTAAAAAAAAAATAAATAAATACTACGTACAATGGAAGTGGGGAACTAATAGTATTATGTATAAGCCATGTGACTAATCCAGACATTGAGACCCAATTAAGATCGAGGTCCCTGCTAGAGGGTGGAGCCAACATTTGTGGTTGTGGGTATGGCATAATTACCGGCCCTCAACCTTAAAAATTTCGATAGGTTGGCTCCCCACACCATTTGGCTATCTAAAAAGTTGATTAATATTGGTACGTAGATGGTTGACGAGTTATAAGTCTTTCCAGCCGCTTAATTAGGAGTCATCGATCAGTATTTTCTCCGTGAAGTCGCATGTTCGAATCACACGGAGACCAAACAATCTAAATCTAAGGACTAATGGAGGGCTCGGTCGTTAACTTCAGGGCTCCAAATAAAGAAGAAATTAAGAGAATTTCAACCAAATGTTAGAAAGTATAGCCAATTGGGACAAAGCCTATAACACCTGAGGGTCTAAACACCCAAATCTTACAAGAAGCACAAAAAGTGCCTAACTCACTAAAGTGGGCAAAGCCCACTCCAAGAGAACCCATAACAAAACCCTAGATTTTTTGAAAACCTTCTAACTCTGCCACCCAACCACCTTTGCCCACCGAACAAAGCATCACAAAAATTGTTAAGGTGTGCGCAAATTAATCTGAACATCTGATTATAAAAAAAGAAAGAAAAAAAAAGACAATTGAATGTAGATGGCTCCGATACGTAGCACCGGAACTAAGGCGCAAAGCGCCGGGCGCAGCTTAGAGATGGCCTTCAACTTCTAGCTGACATAAAAGTCGATGCAGCCTACATAATCAAACTGAAGCCAAATATTTTCCAAAGTATCCGAGAAAAAGTTTTAAAAGTCAGCTTCCTATGAGGGATTCCTCATTTTGCTTGTATGCGGACCTCTCATTTTCGGGTCATATTTTGATGATCCAAACTGTTTAACTTATTTATTTAAAACATGTTTTTAAGAGTACCGGCGAGAAATATCAAGTAAGCTCTAAATATGACTGGAAAGTGCTTGATCCAGACAATTTTTCATAAACCTCAACAGGAATTGTTTTATGAAAAACTGTTTGGATCAAGCACTTGTTATATATGTTCCAATTTTTAATCTGTTTGAATCGGTACGAAGATCTTATTTTTCTGATCATTTTATCTTAAATGGTCATAATGGATTTTTGGCTCTAAGGCCTTTCAATGAGCATCCTAAGAGAGCCCTGAAACTAAATAAGGAGTCTTCGGGTGCTCGTTGAAAGACCTTAGAGCCAAAAATTCATTACGACCATCTAGGATAAAATGATCAAAAAAATAAGATCTTCGCACTGGTTCAACCGGATTGAAAATTGGAGCACTTAATTTTTTTATCATATTTTTCATTTAGTTTCATTAACGGTGTTAACGATTTTACCAATTTGGAACGTAAAACAAACTACAGGAACAAAATTGAGACAATTGAAACTAGAGGAACGAAATTGAGACAACCGTAAAATTAAAGGGATGGCTACGAAAATTTGCCCTAAAATTAATTGTAGAGTTTCTCAAGAGGAGTAATAATGAGGAGCAGCTTGACTACCACAGATGGAAGGGATGTACAACAGTAACCAACTGTGAAGTCAGTTGGCAAACAACTTCCTTCTATTTTTGTACTAATACGGGGAGGAAATTACTAATATAGGGTTATAGGGGTAGGTAGGTACAACTAATTTAGTGAATAAATTAGTTGATTCAGAAAACTTGATTTTAATGCTACTCTCTTTTGTGCTGCTTTTTTACATGGAATCTCTTACAAGTCCATTCATTCATTGCCGAGATAAAATCTGAGTCATTCATTGTCGAGATAAAATCTATATCATTCATAGCCGAAATTGGACGGCCCGAATGGATCAACACCCATGTTGTCCCGCGAGGGACAACGGGCTCCCCAATTTCATCTGAGTGGTCAAAAAGGTGAAGTTGTTGCCACACTATATACTATACTACATTGTTGCATTTTAAGATTCAAGAAAGGAAATACCAGTGGTAGTTTGCTAAATAATAAGTTTTCTTTTCTTTTTTATTTTCAGAAGATGAAAGTAAAAGCAGAAAATCTTTTAGGGCCAGAAAAAGAAAGAAATTAAGAAACCTTTAACATTATTAAAGGGAAATACCGATTGGAACATGGAACTTGGTTACCCCAAATGCCGGAATCAGGACAAGTAACGAACATTTGGCGGGACATATGTTGCATTGGAAACCTCAGTTCATGTATTGGACCTTTACTTCAGGAGGGTTTCAGACTCCAAATCCATTCTGGCCAGGAAATCTTGTTCTGGAACCACATCTGGTTGGGGGATCAAGCTCTCCGTGAAGCCTACCCTAGACTCTACCTTCTATCCTCTCAAAAAAATGATGTGGTTAGTGTTGTGCGAGATGGTAATGGCCATGGCAGTTGGGATTTACAACTTCGGAGATCTTTGCGTCCCTGGGAGGAGGATGAGAGGGAGGAACTAATCCAGAGACTTCAACATGTGATGCTGGACCCATCAAAACCTGATGCTTTGTATTGGAAGTGGGAGGAGAGCAGGCGGTTTTCAGTGAAATCTGTTTACGAGCAATGGGAACGGCAGACCCTTTCAAGAGACCCGGCTCTTGGATCGGTTTGGAAGAATCTCAGCCCTCCAAAAGTGGAAGTATTTTCATGGATGGCATTGCAAGGTAGGGTGGCCACGAGATCAGTGTTGCATAGCAGGAATTTGATTCTGGATCCTCTTTTGTTGCTCTGCCCGTTCTGTTCTGAGCAGGTTGAATCTCCCCACCATTTGTTTCTGCACTGCACTGTATCGTGGAGGGTATGGTCTATTATTTTGGACTGGTGGCATATGCTTTGGGTATGCCCACCTTCTCTAGCTGACCTTGCGGCGTGGTGGTTTGATAACGGGTTTCATAAATTGGAGAAACACATTTGGGAAGCTTGTTTTTTTGCTACTATTTGGTCGTTATGGCTAACTAGGAATAACTTAGTCTTCAATAATGTTGTTCCAGTAATTAGGGAGGTTGGGGATGTGATTAAAACGAAAGTGGCAATGTGGATGAAAAGCAAATTCGACATCAACATCTATACGGTGGAGGAATTTAAGGGCTTCTTGGATGGAATTCGAAAGTTGAAACTCTAGTTGTAGCTTTGAGGAGTTTTGTTTGTCCTCCAACTCTCTGTTGGTGGTTTTCTGTTGTATCTCTCTTTGGCAATGTAGCATTTTTGTGCTCCATGCCTTCTCCTCGATGTAACCCGGTCGAGTTTTTATAAAATTTTGCTTTGCCGATAAAAAAAAAAAACATTGAGGAGAATACATATTTCTAATTTGGTGCTCTCGTATAATTATCTGATAAAAATTTAAGACGACCACCTTCTAAAGCCCAATACCCCTCAATGACACAAACAAACAAAAAAGTTGAGAAGAGAACCCAATGGATCTGCCCAAGCGAGCATGAGAAAGTAAATTAAGTGGGTCATTTACGAGGTCGCATGTTTGAATCTCACAAAGGCTAAACATCCCAAACCTTGGAACCATTAGAGGTTTTGTCCAGTCGTTAACTTCAGGGACCCGAGAATTAGTCGAGACGCGCACAAACTGACCCGGACATCCCACTATCATAAAAAAAAAAGAAAAAGAAAAAAGAAGGTTAATTAATAAGAGTGATTTGGAGCTAATGACAGTGGTTAATTTGATGCTCTCCAATTGGTAAAATCTTAAGATCCCAACAGGGTTTGGCCAAGTGAGCATGCATGAGAAAGCAATTAACTAAAGGACTTGTCTCTAGATCGCAAGTTCAAATTTCACAAAAGCCAAATTTTCCAAACCTTGGGATCACGTACGTAGGTTTGTTTGGTCGTTACTCATCATCTTCAGGTTCTTGGAATTTGTCAAGGTGAGCGTAAACTATCCTTGACATCCGAGTATGAAAAAAAAAAGGAATTTAAGACATTATCACCTTCTAAAATCTACGAAACAAAAAGTTAATAATAGAGGATTAATTTGTGGTCTCATATCTCATTTAAGGTAAGACCCCACCATCTAAAGTCGTAGCATTCAATTCCAGTACTGGTTAATCTATCTATTTAATAAAACAGAAGGGTTGTCCTACATGGCACTCTTTGTCTTAGGTGGCATCCACGCACATGCACACACGTTTACACACGTTCACGCACATGCACACACGTTCACTGTGATTAAAAAATTAAGTGCTCAATTTTTCAATCCGGTTGAATTGATGCGTAGTGCCGTAGGCACGGGTAAGCACTGGTTATTTTAATGGCACTGCTTTGATATAATAATGTTTCGTAGTTTAAGCCTAAACAACTTTGTTTATTCTTCTTTCTCTGAAACTGCTTTCTTTCTATTTTTCTGTACATATTAAAGAACCTGATATACATTGTCAGATGCAAGCAAGGTCCACAACTAGCTAGGGTATACATCTGGACTTTCCATTGAAACTTAAAAAGCCCATTTCACATCTAGCATAGCTCATTTTGTTTGGCTGTAAAATATTTTTATGTAAAACATTAATCTATTTTTTTGGTGTTTTTTTTTTTGATGTTTGGTAGTACAAAATGTGGGTAAATCTTTTACTGAGTAGAACATTTTTCAGAAAACTGAAGTAAAATAACTTTTTGAGAAAAAGTCGTAAAGTAATTTTTCGGTTGTCATCTCCATTCCACCGACAATTCTGTCCTCTTATCTCTCGTTTACTCTTCTCCCTGAAGTCCTCTCTCTCTCTCTCTCTCTCTCTCTCTCTCTCTCTCACACACACACATCTATGAGCAACCACATCAACTCTTTGCCAGAACCATAATTTAGGTCAAGGAAGTGATCATATGAAACCTGATCATTATTGAAACGTTATCAATAACAAGAAGAAAACATATGATTAAGGTAGAAGTTTATGTACTGAAAAACATTTTCCACAAACACCGGAAAACAAAAAACGAAAAGTTTAGTTTTGGCAAAATTATTTTACACGGAAAATGTTTTCCAGAGTAAATTAAATATTTTACGTTGAAACAAACGGTCGCATTTTGTGCACCAAATATAGAGACATTTGCGCATGCAAAAAAAAACTACCCATGTGTGTGTGTTTTTTCTTAGACATGCTTTAATAGTACTTTCAGCACCACAACTAATTTGTCCAAGCTTAAAATAAAATTAAAAAAAAAAAAATTTGGTTCTCTTGAAGAGAATGCAGATAGTAGAAATTGGAGTGCAAAAATTATTTCCCTTGATCGAAACCACCGGGCGAATTCGATTTCAAGCAGTGAATCTCACTGGTATTCATCAATTCATGCTAAGCAAAACTTTCGTCATGCCAAGAGTTCAACTTACCACTTACCAGTAGTTAAAAGAAATTTCACTGAGGACCACTTAATTTACGTTTTTGGGCGGGGCAGAACTGTACTGGTGCTGTATATAAAAAGAAATTTAAGAGGGTGAGAAGGACCATTCATCGCTGCACTAGCATTTACCTCCGGGAAATGATACACCCACCGAAGGTTCCCCACCGCACCGCCGGGAAATGTACAGTACTGCAGCGTTTGTACCCCGCCTTACAAGTTACTAGTGCAAAAAAAAAACAGGTAAAAAATTGTTTTCTGCTCTTCTTCATTTTTTTTTTACGGCTGATTTTGCCACTCCCTTTTTTTGTTAACGCAATTCCCCTGCAAGTGTACTTTTAGTGCAAAAATATACTTACAGGAAAGTGGCGTTAACAAAAAAATGGAGTGGCAAAATCATTTCCCTTTTTTTCCCCCCTCTTTTGTGAACTGTCATTCTGCTTTTGCTAGCTGGAGAAACAGTTACTGTGCCATAGTCATACCCATTAATTGCTCTCACCTTCCATGCAATGTGACTCTCTGTTGGTATAAAAAAAGAAGGGGGATTTGTAGATCTTCCGAACATAGAGCGCGCAGGGCTTTGAACCCAAATACAATACCCACAACAGAAGTAAACATGTTAGTAAATAGTAACAAAACCTTCTTCAAAAAGGTCTAAATAATAAGCTACGTAAGCAATATGCTGATGAAAGATTTTCATCTCCAGCAACAGACTCGATGTGGTAGCATTGCCCTTCACAACAATCAAGGCTGGTAAATCTGTCAGTCCACACAATGAGTGGCGTAGCCAGAAATCCCTGTAAGTGGGGGCATTTTTTGAACACATTTCAATCAAAAAATTGCTTACTAAGCAACGTTAAAACGTTTGTGCTAAGAATTAAAAAACCTAACATATTTATTAATATAGTAAACTATATAGAATATAAAAACAATCGAATTGCTTGAATTGTCTCAGCGTATCAAGTCTAAGAGCAATTCACTATACAATATTTAGCAATATTGCTCCCGTTGTTAATAATTGCTTAAGTATAAAACGTATAGCCCATGGTTTAGGCATTTTTGAATTTTGGACATTATGCATTAGAGAGTTCCAATTAGTAAGTGACTGTTATTTTTCACATTAGACATCTCATTTTGACAGTGTAATGACAATGTTCAAAAATGTGAAACAAAAAATTGAGAATGAAATGATATTCGACATGTCGTAGAAAGATTAAAAGTAGATTTATGAAACACAATTAACTAGACAAAATACAAAATATACATTTTAAAATCTTAAATTTAAAAAAAAAAAATTCGAGTGGCGGCGCGTGCCCTTGCTCGTCCTATGCTCCCTCCGCCACTGCACACAATTGTCCATGTACCAATAGAAGCTTCCGCAGCTACCGCGACCTTTAGGTGGAACTCCAAGGTTAAGGAGTTACTCGGAATGCAAGCTAGGTCCACAACTAGCTAAGATATATACATCTGATATTAAAGAACCTGATATACATTGTCAGATGCTAGCTAGGATATACATATGGAGTACTTTCCATTGAAACTTAAAGCCCATTTCATATCTATGCTCATTTTTGTTTGGCTGTAAAATATTTTCCTGTAAAACGTTTACCTATTTTTTGGGTGTTTACTACTGTAGTAAAAGTGTGGGTAAATTTTTTACTGAGTAGAACATTTTTCGGAAAACTAAAGTAAAATAACTTTTTGAGAAAAAGTCGTTAAGTCATTTTTCGGTTGCCATCTCCATTCCCCCGACAACTCTGTCCTCTTATCTCTCGTTTACTCTCCTCCCCTGAAGTCCCCTCTCTCTCTCACACACACATCTATGACTATGAGCAACCACATCAACTCTTTGCCAGAACCATAAATTTAGGTCGAGGGAGTGATATGAAACCTGATCATTATTGAAACGTTATCAATAGCAAGAAGAAAACATATGATTAAGGTAGAAGTTTATGTATTGAAAAATATTTTCCACAAACACCGGAAAACCAAAACGAAAAGTTAAGTTTTGGCAAAATTATTTTACATGGAGAATGTTTTCCAGAATAAAATATTTTATGTTGAAACAAATGGTCGCATTTTGTACACCAAATATATATAGAGACATTTGCATGCACATGCAAAAAGACTACCCATATGTATGTCTCTGTGTGTGTTGTTCTTAGACATGCTTTAATAGTACTCCCTCCGTCCCTAAATGTTTGGCACTTTTGGGAGTTTTAACTTTTAAGAAAGAAATATTATTGTACTGTGCAAAAATCAAGTGTCCAATCTTACTCTTCTAGTGTACTTTGAATAGTACTTGAAATTTTGAATTTGAAATTTTGTGCCCAAAAGAAAAGGGTAACATGGAAAATTTACCATATTTTGCTTTTGACTTTTCAAAATGGACAAATTATACGGAACAACAAAAAACATGAAAATGCCAAACATTTAGGAACGGAGGGAGTACTTTTTAGCACTACAACTAATTTGTCCAAGCTTAAACTATAAAAAAAAAAAAAATATGGTTCTCTTGAAGAGAATGCAAATAGCAGAAATTGGAGTGCAAAAATTATTTTCGGTAATCGAAACGGCCGGGGGCGAATTCGATTTCAAGCAGTGAATATCACTGGTATTCATGCTAAGCAAAAATTTCCCCATGCAAGAGTTCAACTTACCCGTAATTAAAAGAAATTTCACTGAGGACCACTTATTTACGTTTTTGGGCGGGGCAGAACTGTACTGGTGCTGTATATAAAAAGAAATTTAAGAGGGTAATAAGAAGGACCATTCATCACTGCACTAGCATTTACCTCCGGACATGTACGGTCATGCCGCGTTTGTACCCTGCGTTACAGGTGCGAAAGCAGGTAGTAAGATACAAAGAAAACTTACCCGAAAGTGTTCCCAAAAAAACAATCAGTAGTTGAGATTCACTTTGATAATTGAGTCCCGCACATCAAAGTGAATCTCAACCATTCGTTGCTCTTTTCGGGACATTTTCTGGATAAGTTTTCTTTGTCCCTAGCATTTTGCAGCGTTTCTGTTTTTCTTTTTTTTTCTTTTTTTTTTTCTCTTTTGTGAACTGTCATTCTGCTTTTGCTAGCTGGAAAAACAGTAAATCAAAAACCAGTTATTGTGCCATAGTCATACCCATTAATTGCTCTCACCTTCCATGCAATGTTTCTCTGACTCTCTGTTGGTAAAAAATAAAAAGGGATTCGTAGATGTCACGAACATAGAGCGCGCAAGGCTTTGGATCCAAATACAGTACCCACAATGGAAGTAAACATGTTAAATAACAAAACTTTCTTAAAAAAGGTCAAAAGAATAAGCTACATAAGCAATATGCTGATTTTCATCTCGAGCAACGGGCTCGATGTGGTTGCATTGCTCTTTGCAACAATCAAGGCTAGTAAGCCTGTCAGTTCACACAATTATCCATGTACCAATGAAATATTCTGCAGCTACCGCGGCCCCTGCTTTCTTCAGGTGGAACTCCAAGGTTGAGGAGTTACTCGGAATGCTTCAAGATATCGATAGAAATGCGGTAATTAGGGCATTGTCTTACTCACTTGAAAGAATTATATGGACGTATGGTTTGATTCTTCTGACGTGAAAGTTGAAAGAAATTATGTTGACACATGGTATTTTTTTTTTTTGCTCGGCAAGACACATGGTATTATTGTACTCACTTGAAAATTAAGACATTTTTTACGAATCTTTATTTTGTACAAAGGGCATCGATCTTAGTAGTAGGAGATCTAATCATAATGAATCAATTAAACAAAACATCTTCAATGTTCGTGGACTTCACATTTACGGTAAATGAACCACTTGCATCCAACGGGTTTGGACGCATCTGTGTCCGAATTTATGCTCTTTTGTCAATGTTTGTAGCATAGCTGGTAGTAATATTTGTCACTTAGCATGATACTTTTATCTTGTTAATTTTTTTTGAAACAGCAAAAATATTATTAAGAAACTTGATACAGGTACATCAAGTGGGCGGAGAGGAGAGGGGGATTCAACTAAGGGTTGGATAATGGGCCGAGGCCCAAACACCTGAGGGGCAAGCTCCAAAAGACGGGTCAAACCCAAACACCTATGGGCCTAAAATACCCAGATCAGACATTACAATCAGAATAAAAGGCCTAACAGCCCAAATATGCGAATACAACTCAAAGCAAAGCGGGCTAGGCTCAACCCAAAAAGGCCGAGCCCGGACCAAACATCCAAACCCTAACCTAACACAGATCACCACTGCCGCCGCATACCCAACCGCCGACCACCACCTCCCACAGCAAGGCGAAAACCTCCACCATGAAAGACCCACCCTGGCCGAGAACCCAAACCGCCAGACACCATGACCACTGATAACTGCACGTCGCCCGATCCCCTCACTCTCCCGAACTCCATGAATGGCCGCCGAGAAATCGGCGCTCTGATCCTCACTTTTATCTTCTAAATTAGTAAATTAAAGATGGAGCATTTTGTAGAGTAAGGATAAGGTGGCCTTTTTAATATATGGTGGTACATCTATTTATTTTAGTGTTGTGGGGAAGTTCATATCATGGAGCTATCATGTGGCTTTTTTCCTTTTTTGAGGAATATAATGGGGAATTTCAAGAAACTGTTTCTTCAACTTTATCACTGAAAACTTAGTTGACTTCCATTTGGAAAACTTTGGTAAAGGAGAGTTGGTGTGGCAGCTAATCTACGCTGACTTTGCAACCGAAAGCCATGTGCCAAAGATGTGTTATTTTATTAAGGCCAAATCATTTACAGACTTCAATGCTCATAATACAGTAACTAATCTGAGCAGTTTTTTGTGCAATTTTCTGGTCAACTTGTAATGGTGGAATATATTTGTTTTTCCCAATAAGAATGGAAAACACCAAACGGGGTCTTTAAAATATCCTTTTCGCCCCGGCAAAAGTCAGTATTGTTAATCATTCTTTTGAACTCTCTATCAAATGTATGGTATTTACCACTAAACTACCACTCCGCTTGCAGGTCTTTAAAATATCGCAATGCTTCAGCATAATCTTACTCACTTGAAAGAATTATATGGACGTATGGTTTGATTCTTCTGACGTGAAAGTTGAAAGAAATTATGTTGACACATGGTATTATTGTACTCACTTGAAAGTTAAGTCATTTTTTACGAATCTCTATTTTGTACAAAGGGCACCGATCTTAGTAGTAGGAGATCTAATCATAATGATTCAATTAAACAAAACATCTTCAATGTTCGTGGACTTCACATTTAATTACGATAAATAAACCACCTGCATCCAACTGGTCTGGACGCATCTGTGTCCAAATTTATGCTCTTTTGTCTGTGTTTGCAGTATTGCTGGTAGTAATATTTGTCGCTTATAGGCCTAAAATACCCAGATCAAACATTACAATCAGAAAAAAAAAGGCCTAACAACCCAAATATGCAAATACAACTCAAAGCAAAGGGGGCTAGGCTCAACCCAAAAAGGCCGAGCCCAGGCCAAACACCCAAACCCTAACCTAACACAGATCACCACTGCCGCCGCATACCCAACCGCCGACCACCACCTCCCACAACAAGGCGAAAACCTCCGCCATGAAAGACCCACCCTGGCCGAGAACCCAAACCACCAGACACCATGACCACTGATAACCACGTCGCTCGATCCCCTCACTCTCCCGAACTCCATGAATGGCCGCCGAGAAATCGGCGCTCCAATCCTCACTTTTATCTTCTAAATTAGTAGTAAATTAAAGATGGAGCATTTTGTAAAGAAAGGATAAGGTGGCCTTTTTAATATATGGTGGTATATCTATTTATTTTAGTGTTGTGGGGAAGTTCATATCATGGAGCTATAATGTGGCTTTTTTCCTTTTTTGAGGAATATAATGGGGAATTTCAAGCAACTGTTTCTTCAACTTTATCACTGAAAACTTAGTTGACTTCCAATTGGAAAACTTTGGTAAAGGAGAGTTGGTGTGGCAGCTAATCTACGCTGACTTTGCAACCGAAAGCCATGTGCCAAAGATGTGTTATTTTATTAAGGCCAAATCATTTACAGACTTCAATGCTCATAATACAGCAAGTAATCTGAGCAGTTTTTTGTGCAATTTTCTGGTCAACTTGTTAATGGTGGAATATATTTGTTTTTCCCAATAAGAATTGAAAACACCAAACGAACCAAACGGGGTCTTTAAAATATCCTTTTTGCCCCGGCAAAAGTCAATATTGTTAATCATACTTTTGAACTCTCTATCAAATGTATGGTATTTACCACTGAACTACCACTCCACTTGCAGGTCTTTAAAATATCGCAATGCTTCAGTATGACCTTCGCTCACGCTTTCAATCATCGCTCTTGCGAATTTTAATTGTTTAGGGCGTTCTTAAAAGACGCTTTCACGCTCGCGCATTACGTGACTTAAGGTTGCACCCGCCATTATTCCATACAATTTTTTTGGCACCAACACTGTCCAAAGTTCAAAGCCCATTATTTCCCTCAACGGGGGATGCATTCTACAATGCAATACCCAAGTGCAGGATGGTAGGAATTCACCAGTAAGGTTTATGCAGAATAGAAGATGATTAATGTATCTCAATAAAATACAAATGGCCCACCAATTTCTTGATTGGCTTTAGTGAGGGTATTCTATCTCCGATTTGAATTGCCTCCAAGTACACAAAGATTAAATAGAAAAAGAAAACTCATACAACACAATCAAGAAAGATAAGAAGTAATTAAAATCAGTCCTTTACAGTGGGGAGGATAGGTTTCCAAGCATGTCCATAGGGTCTGCAAATTAATTTCGCATGCGGTTTGTGTTAGCCTCTACAACTGCATACTCACCCACTCATCTGGAACAGAAAGAGATCATGAACAAGAACAAGCATGAAGTACCCTTAACACGACATGTTTCGGAAAGACTAAATAAGACATTAATAGTGTATGCAATTATCGATTTATTTTCCTGTGCCATAACAGATTAGAGGGTAAAAAAAAAAAAGAACAATATAAACCCATGAAAGAATTCGATTCAATAACCCCTTACTCTACTCTTTTTGTCAACTAAACACATAGGCTGCTGCGCCCACCTTTATTCCATACAAATTTCATGGCACCAACATTGTCCAAAGTTAAAAGACAATAATTTCCCTCTTGAGGATGCATTCTACAAAGCAATATCAAAGTGCAGGTGGTAGGAATTCACCATTGGGGTTTATGCCGAGTAAAAGATGATTAATGTTATCTCGGCAAAATACAAATGGCCCACTAATTTCAAAATAATTATACGCTAAATACAAAAGAACACGGACAACGCAGAAAACCACGATAGGTAAGAGGATAAAGCAACCTTTCAACTCATCCCATAAACCACAAAACCAAATAGGACACCTGAAAACTGGAACTATGAAAACCTATGCAGGGGCCTATTACAACAAACGGCAGCCCCAGTATGCGGCACCTAACACAAAAAACAATGCCTTCAAAATCTCGTTCCTCGCTATTTAGAACTAAATGGATCAACCATATGTGATTAGCATCATCCCGCATTGGAGGAAGCAGAAAGCAGCAGAGCAGCAAACCGAAGAATATCAATCGGTGAGCAGACAGATTAGCTTACTCCACTTTTTCCTGCCTCGAGGGACTCGTGTATTCAGTCCTAATTTCAGACCAAGTTACCTCAGATGAAGCAGTAGATGATACATCGCCATTATTGTTTGATCCACTCTGAAAGCTGTTTGCTGCTACTGGACGGTTCCTCTGAGGTTCAGGCGCTGGAGGCTTTTGTCCCTCCTCTGCTAGTTTTCTGAGAAGGTTCATGACAGTGGGGAGAAACTTGGTAGACAGTGAGAGAAGCCCAGGAAGCTGAAAACATAAACAATCAAGCATCAAAATCAATCACGTTCAGATAGAGAATAGAAACTGTTACTTATTCATCATTTTTAGGTCGAGCAGACATGACACAACACATACCCCAGGGAAAGCTTAAAAAGAAAAAAGAAGAGAGAGAGAGAGGAGCACCCAACATACAAAACATGAATTCAGTGGTCTTGGGGCACCACGTGTTGGTGCCCCAACACCCTTATACACCTCACATTTTCATGGGGTCCATACTCTTAATACTGGGCCTCACAAAATGTGTGATGAATAAGGATTTTGGGGCACCACCACCACCAAATAAATTTTCTCAACACACGTACATAAACACAAAACAAACAGGCAAAACCTCGTAATTGCCTTACTTTTCTATTTGGAGCAAACAAAACGAAAACTGAGTCAGAGCCTAAAAATACGAGTTTTTATCACTTGTTTATTTCTATAGTTGCTTTTACAACCGCCGGTAAGAGATCATAAAATAAAACGAGAGAGCTTGAAACTCACTGCGCCATTTCGGAATTCACCAGAGATGTCAAGCTGGACCCATAGGGCTTTTACAAGTAGAAAAGCAACAAAAATTACACCTAGATACAAAGGATTTCTGCCCATGAAAGAAGAAAACAAACAGTTAGGTGAAGGGGTAAATAAAAGGAAATCCAGAAAATAAAAGCTAACAAAATTAAATCCACAAGGATAGGGAGAACATGTACCTCAAAAGTGTCATAAATTCATTGAATCCCAAGACCACCAAGGCAAGAATTGCCCACGGAGGTGGCAACCAGTTGTTATTGCGCTTGCTAGCTTCCTGAAAATGCAACCAAAGAAATCATATCAAAATCTAGACATTACAAATAACAAGGTGATACTGTGCACGAACTACTTGGAATTGTGCAATTGGTCTTTGTATACTTGGTGGTCAAAATACTCGTATTCCGTATTCTTTCAAAGCTCAGTAAACCCATGCAAAATCCATTAAACATGATAGACGCCAGCTTGAGAACATTTTGAACGGTTAGGGAGCAGGGTGACAACAGCCAAACACAAAACCGGAAAACTTCCATAATTGGCCATCTAGTATATGTTTACACTGCACACAAATTGCATAACATCTCTTCTCTTTTCTTTTCTTTTCTTTTCTTTTCCTTCATCAGTGAGTTAGTGGTGATATCATTTAAGAAAGATGTTTAACAGCCGTCCAGAAGAACAACGAGCAAGAATAATATGGGTTTCTCATACATGTCTTGACAAATGATCAATTCAAATGCTAAGCCAGTGTTCTAAAAGTCGGCCGCCCAAGCTGACTACTCCCCGCCTAGGCGCTAGGCGGTGGTCCAACACCTAGATTAGGCAGCCCACTAGTCCCTGCCTTGGCGTTTAAGCGGCCGACTAGTCGGCGCCTAGGCGCTGCCGCCTAGTGACTTTTAGAACAATGTGCTAAGCCTCTTACGCACAGTCCAAAATCATGCTTTGACTAATTGATGCATAAATTATTCCTTCATCCGTTGAACCCCCTACTGATTCTCGCGTTCTCAGTTATAAACTTAAATATATCTAGTCATTTCCATGTGAAAAATTTTCTTGCAACTTGCAAGTGAATGAAGGATGGTAACTATAGCCGGAAAATAAGTATTTTAGGGGATGGAGAGGTGAGGGGAAAGGGGAAACCAAAAAAAATCAAGATATAAATATGTACGAAATCATGCCTGAGCAGCAATGGCTTGAGTGACAGTGTACTCTGTCTCTGATTTGAATTGCCTCCATAAAGATTTGCACTGGACAGGTGTGATCAATGTCTTTGATGGTGAAACCTGGTTACCAAGTATACAAAGATAAATAGAAAGAAAACTCAAACAACACAATCAAGAAAGACAAGTAATCAGTCCTTTACAGTAAAGAGGATAGGTTTCCAAGCATGTCCGCTATGTCTGAAAATAAATTAGTTTCATATGTTTGCCTCTGCAACTGCGTACTCACCCAAACAAGCATGAAGTGCTCTTAAATTGCCTCTTTCATTGAGTAATACGACATTCAACTATGCCACACACAAAATCAGAACTATCATACAACTGAGTCTGGCTCATTATCAACCTAGGCATCAGTAAATACAGCAATGTTTAAATAATTCCCGTTGTCTAAAGCTACACAGATCACACGGCACAGATTGCAGGGTTCTACAAGATTTATGCCGGAACAATCTACACAATTGATAGCATCAGCCATTTTCCTTAACCAAATAAAAATTGTCACCCTATAATAACTTGACAAAATCAACACCATAAGAGGACTATAGCAGAGAAAAAGAAATTAAGTCACCTCTTCCCAAGTGCTTGAGGCCAGGGGATCATCTAATGTGATGCTCTTATTGGTAAGAGCACCACTTCTATTATCCACTAACACCACAGCTAGGGTCTTTTCAATGTTATCAGCCTCATCATCCAAACGGATTGCAGCCAAAACAGAAAGCAACTTCAAAGACTGCAAATGAAACAATTATGAAAACAAAAAAAGTTGAGACCCAAATTTAATATGGAACTGTAATTCTGAATGTAAATGAAACTTCAAGATAAAATGTATCATACAGATAAGCGAGCCATCTTGGTGATGGCTCGAATGTCTTCCTTCCCAGTCCAAACCCGCGGCATTGAATCAGAATCCTGACTAAATAACGTTGCAAACCTGTGGGTGATTTCATGTCAGTTTAAAGGTTGAAACAACTCAATCAATCTATTGCCAGAAAACTTAATTTCATAATGTGTTACGAGGACACAATACCTATCCTTCATACGAATCAGAACTCTTGCAGCTTCTTCTTTCGTCTTCAACTCAACCACTCCTCTTGCATAATCCTCCAAACTCGCAAGCATCTTGTCCGTTGTTTGTTCATCCATGTCGAAAGAAGAAAGTGCTACAGAGAACCCAGAGACAGCTGATTCAGTCTCACGTCGGAGAAGCTTCCTTATTGCTGGCCACGTATCATCGCCAGCTCCATCTAAAAGAGCTTCCACTGGTCCTGACAATGCATCGTTCAATTTTTTCTGCAAATGAAGTAGCATCAGTTTCTTACGACAAGGATAAGTTTTTGACCATAGATATAAGCTGCTTTGCCATTTGCTAGTGTAATTGGCCTCCGTCAACCAGAATAACAACATGCAAAGCCCTTGTCTACAACCAATCATAAGCAACTTGGGATAACGACCCCATAATCATTATCTAATTCCATGTCTGGTAAAACTCTCCTGTGTAAGACTCATGAAAAAATTAAATCGAATTTCCAAATCATATGCACAATATTTACCCAACTGATTCAAGGAACACAGGAGCCCGTATGATTTTTTGATCTCCATATTTCTTTACATGTTCAGACACTTTCGGGATTAAGAAAACACTTACAAGATAAGAATTAAAGAAATACCTCATATAGGTTGGTAAGTTCAGATAGCTTGGCAGCACAAACTGCGGCAACATGAGCATCTATATCACGCCGGAGTTTCTCACGCACTTTCGATGAGTCCCAGTTTGCTTGTTGAATAACGACATCTAGGAAAGTTATTTGGTCAGTACAAAACATAACGTTTCAGGCACATACAAGAAGTCATACCAGTTGAGTCCTTAGAAAATTTTCATGGGAGAAATATTTCACAGCAGTTATGTCTAATGAAAACATTCCAAACACCAGTGATGCAGATGATGTTGAAATATCAAAAGTTCAAAATAGAAAAGTTGTAGGAAATAATTTTTGCTTACCTTTGAAATGACCTAAAATGATATTTCTACTTTAGCATATGCATCGATAACTATGCAAGAAACTACTTTTTCATTTCAGTACAATCGGCCAAGTACGAGAACCATAGAAAGGCAACTCATAAAACAACCAGACTTCAATTATCTCCATCGTGAATCTATAAACGCATCTTACAAACCATATTCATACAAGAACCAATAACTGAAAATTATATGAAAACTTTATAAGAGTTTAAATTGGTTTTGTATTGCACAAAAAGTTTCAGAATGAAAAAGTTTGTCAATGAAATCAACTTTTCCCCAATTGCCGAAGTTGCAGAAAAATTGTCAATGGGGGCATACAAAAAGCATTTTAACAACCAAGAAACAGATGAGTAAACAAAGTTACAACCTGTAAAGACAGATAAAATTTTGAATTTTGTAAATGTACCTGCAGATTGTTCATCAAATTGAGTCATGAAAATCTTGGTACAACTATGAGCAGCCACAGAAAATCCTTCCCCTCCATTTAAAGCTTTATCAAATGCTTCTTTGAATTTATCTAGAGTTCCTGACCGTATGTGTCCCAACATAGATTGGTAGGCCGGTTGGACAAGCTAAGAAATCAAAACAATAAAAGAAATGAGGTAATAGAACATAATTGATAAGCCGTACAGAAAATATTATAACATAGTGCGACTTCCCAGTGACCTCATGAGCTATTGGTATCAAGAGCCTCAGGAATGAGAAGCTCAGGTTATTGAGGCATCGCCCATATGATCTTTACTACAGGAGGTGGTCTTGAACAAAATTCAAAAGTTCCAGAAGGAAACAGTATGGGAAGGGAAGTTCCAAAAGGGAGTGGTATAGAAAGGCAACTCATATGACAACAAGGACGAACAACTCCTAGTGCATAGTTGCTGATTAATCAACATTCTCATAGTGGCCATTTTTCTTCTTTATGCTACAATTCAAAATGATGTAGTCCCATAGTATCAAAGGTCAAGTATCTTGACACAAACACATGAGTGGAAAAATTTATATTTTGACAAGTCGGATGGATTATTAAAAGATTTCTCCACACTTAATTGCTGATGCAAACGAATTATAACCAGCCGCCAGATATAAGATTCTGATATTTCAAATATCAATGCAAAAATAGATACTACTATAGAAATCCAAAATTCTAGAGATAGTGCCATAAGGAGGCGTTACTTGCAGCAATTTCTCCTCCAATTGTTTACGCTTTGTTGTTCTAACACCATCGTCAAAATATGTAGCCTCTGTATCATACCTGAAAAGAATAAACAAAGGTGCATTGCTCAACTTTGTGATAGACATCTCAGCATAATTCTTGAAGAAAGATATAAACATGTAGAGCATCAGAACAAAATTTCAAATGATAAGACGTCTCATTTTAACATATTGCACTACCTTACAAGAAAAGAAAGGAGCTAGGTATGGACCAAAATAACACCCCCATAGCAACAACACCAAGCCACATGTATTCATGAAGTTTGCTATACAACCTATAAGTAATTGCTTGAGGTGCTTAATTAAGTAAAGCAAGCTGGTACATTCCAGGAGTAACAATACAACTACAAAGACACCAGAACAAACTACACTCCACTTGGAGTTGCCAGGTTACTTCAATGAGCTCTTCTGTAGGAGAGCTTAAATAGGGTGACAGCCCCACCCACACTTAACCTTAAATAGGAGTGACAACCCACCCCTCAAATTTATTAACCACATTCATACAGTTTAGTCTATCAATCAACAGTTTCATCTGTACCTTTACCCCTGAGACATACCATTAACATATTTTAGAAAGAACAATTCCACCTACATTAACCATCATATTTTTGCAGCCTAGTCTGCGATAAGCATTTCCCCAATTACATTGTGCTGAAGTTTCTTATACCAATGTGCTAAAAACTTCAGGGAAAAGAGGTCTACATAAACACATGTAAAGCCTAGAACCGAGAAACACAAAACACCAGGCAACCACGTGCATATAAGGTAATCAACTACCGCAAGCTCTCTTGCATATCCTTTCTAGTAACCGCAAATTTATACATCATGGACGGTGTACATTATGAAACCTGTTGCTGGAAGACTAGAAAGCAAATATTGTGCCAGAGGATATGTACATACTCTGACAGACAGATGTGAAGGATTGAGGTAAGCTTTTTCCCAAATCCTGATACTGGTCCAGTTTGTATGGCCGCATCAAATTCACACCACTCCTGCAATAATTTTAAATCATCTAAGGTATTTAAACCAAATAAATAAACATAGTGCAATGACGATGAACAAAACACTTATTATAAATAGAAAAGGAAAGCAGGTACCTCATTCGCAACAAAAGAAGCAAGCTTTTCATTGGCAATTTCCTCACAACGTACGGTAGCCACCATAACCTACAGCACTAACAGCACTAAGAACACAATCTCTAGACAACCAAGAGTCATTTTCCTGGAGTGTATTTTTGAGCCGTTACCTTGTGGGCAGGAAGATCAAGGTCCCTGTTATCCTTAATGACTTTCCAGATCTGTTGCGCACTAAAAGAGAACCCTGAAGCAGGAACTGCACCCCGCCTATCTCCAGCAAGTCCACCAGGTGCTATAGAATGGAAAAATTGCTGTCTCAAACTAGCCACCTTCATTTTGCAAAACATAAACAAACACATTTAGTCAGTTCACTAAACCTGAATCTACAGACTGCAACCTGAATAATAAACCAATAGACACATAGCCAACAGAATACAATCCCCCAATAGGGCATTCGGGAAAAGGGCAACTATAAACTACTTTATTTAATTTGGATTATCAAAAATAAAAAGGTTACTGAGATCCGAAAATAAAAACATCATACTCAAAGTTGATAGTGAAGAGATTTGAAATGAGATTATCTTCCCAAAAGAAAAGGAAAAAGAAAGAGAAAGCGATTCTTGAATTATATATCTCCACATACATACAGCTAGCATATCAAGTTGAACATTATTTTACACCGGTCTAGCTACCAAAGTCTACACCAACATACCTGCTCTTTAAATTGCTCTTCTTTCTCTTCATAACTAGAAAGAGCTACAACTTCAACCTGGCAATATTAAAAAAGATGAGCCTTTGTGCATGCGCATTACCACTCATTCTCAAGCAGTATACCCAAAGTGACTGCACTCAATTTTTCCATAGATTAAAGGCATCTTACATTAAAAAATTCACTCAAGGGAGTTTCCTTGTGAGCTTGTGGCTTTGGAACAGAGTCCCATATCTGCATCCAAGTAATAGTTAGTTTAGAATCATTGGATAACATGGGAATATAATGACATTGACAGAAAAAGAGTAAACACAATACCTTCTGAATATCTTCCCTCAAAACAGGTTCTAAGTTTTCCAGTGGCGTCTGCAATCAAAACAAGATCAAAAGAATCCTCAAGGTTCAGTTCAACAAACAAAACCTTAAGAGAGTCGTTGGTACGAAATGACTATGATTTTCTATCTAGAGTTGGAACATGAAACAAAAAGAAAGGAACATACCCTTGTTTTATCACGTATTACAAACATTAAAGTAGTTTTGCGTGGACTAAATAACCGCATCATGACCTGTACAAATACCATGAACCTTTGATAAGTTCATCTTTACTATTTGAAATGACTCTTGCATAGTGCAGGTACAAAAATTACCTGGAATACAGTTTTCAGAAGTGGTTTATTGGCAGCCTGCTCACGGCCAATGTCATGACACCACCTACACAGCATAATATTCAGCAGAATTAATTATAACAAACTGCACAATATCCTCAGAAGATCATTCAATAACTTGGACACACTCCGTAGGATACTCCTTGCTTGAGCTAAATAAAACCTTACATATTAATAAGCACTATATCTGAAACAGCAAGGGCAAAAAGGGCACTCTGCTTTTCGAAGGCAGTATCATCCTGCGAGGATACAATAGAAAACTAAATAAGGGAGAGAAATCAAGACCAGTGATTGGATCCTAAGCCGTCGATGGATATGAAACGTATATACGACGACAACAAAAGTTGACCGCAAACCACAAATGGGCCATACAATTCAATTCTTCTGAAAAGACTTTATGCAAATTACTCGGGTATAAACCTTAATGCAAACCGTGTACACGATAAACGATCAATTTGCACGTAATAGACAAAATAAAAATGGTCAAACATAGCTACAAACATGCATTTGTATATGCCTTTATGTCATACGCATCCAACATCTGCAAGAAAACCTTCAGTAAAGAGTTCATTTACAGGGCAAGATAAGGTAACAGGAAATTGACACCAGAAACCATGTATCCATATGAAGCCATAGTAGCTAACAAAAGGTTTTGAAAGAGCACCTCCCCACGTTCCCTTCCATCAGTTCCCTCCAAATCCATTACAAGAGTGCAAGGTTCAATACCAGCACAGTGAGCCATCCAGATACCTTTCGTTGTTTGAGACCTGGAGAGAGAGAGAGAGATCTTGTTAGTTTACTGCAGTCAGTTAAAAATGTATTTATTATGAGAGCTCTGCGAGTACATGCCTTCCCTTAAAAGCATCCATCTCCCTAAAGTTGGTCCCAAACAGATGATTTAGTAGGGTGCTCTTCCCTGTAGAATCATAAAAAGCACCATTGGATGAAGAAATAGCAAACCTACTGCGAGCTACTCTACATGGCATGTCCCCGGAGGTATGCTGAAGAAAGAAATGAAGCATGTCCTGGGAGGCAGGAGTGAGAAAGAAATGAATGGTCCAGAGGTGGTTGGAACCCCAATCCATAGACAGCAATCACTAGTATCCATTGATCGATCAGCAGGAAAAGGGATAGAATCACTTAGATGTACAAAATAAACAATGCCGTCCATCATCTTCTTCATGATATTAACTATAAATTTGAACCGGGTAATAAAATGCAAAACACAATAGTGTCTAGTCAACTGACCCCAAGTGAATGCCTCATGGGTAAACATATAACTAAACAGTTTGTGGAGATGTAACTCATACCACTACTTTGCGGTCCCATGATGGAGACTACAGCATAGGAAAGCCCGCATTCAGCCAATTTCACCTCCTTCATAAAACTCTCAATACCATTAACGTTGAAAGTACCATCCCCTTCTATGAGGTGTGTGGAACAACACACCTTGTCTGGAAAAAGTAATCAACATCAGCAAGAAACATATCGCGACCCATGATAAATTGACAGTCAACCGTTACTAATTTCACATACACAAAGCATATCATTTTGTATAAGTCACTTCCTTGACATTCCTAAGATGTACAGCAATATTCACGTCAACATCAGGTGCCTTTTAACCAACTGCAGACTAAATAAATAATCGTCATACAAAAAAATCATTCACTGTCCAATTCCATCTAGAAATTACTAGTTGCCACTTGCAATAAACCAATGCCATAGTTGAAAGCTATCTGGTTTGCAAAAAATAAAATCTCCATAGCTGGACTCAGCTCAAGACCGTTTGGAAGATAATTTTGACAAAATATCGAATCCCAGTCCTAACATGGCCAAGATTCAAGTGACCATTTTCTGTTGCCTTTGAACAATTAATTGGCAAGCAAATGGAATCCCAGTCTCTAATATCAGACAACAACAATAATAACAGAACCATTGGGGGTATGGGCGGGGAAGGATTGGAGACAAACGTAACCTTTGGCAATATGCACAAAGTGGCTACTCTCAGAATATCAGTGAAACAGTGGCCCCCTATACCTGTTTTGCTGCAGAACCATGCCCACAAATCAAAGCCAAATGGCATCACAGAGGGCAGGCCTAGAGACCCAATTCAATTTATGTGCACATTACCATTCTTCTTTCATTGATAGTCCAGAGCATCGGACTATCATACCACAAAGACATCAATCAATAAAGCAAATCGAAAGGTTGTCTCTTATCAGAACAAACAATACATATACCACCCAAATTCAAATTTTTTTCCATTCTTGTTTCTTAACTCAATCAATCTATTCAAAATGGTAAAAAACTCAATTCGCGTTGCCGGTGTACAAGCAAACTCTACAAACTAAATGGTTCAAATGACAACCACCGTGGTCTGGACCCGTCGTACATTAGGGCACTACGGGGACCCATTGTCCTCACACCAAAGCATCCTTCGTTTGGATCCAATTCCTTAAAATTAACTCCAATTGAAATAAATTAACGGCATCGGAAATCAAGACAACCATAAAGATTGAAGCTTTCGAAACAACTCAAATGTTAATTAACATCAACAGTTACGGACAAACCAGAGAAACGCATACAAATAGCAACAGTTTTTTCCGTAACGCCAATTAAAACCCTAAGAACGATACAATAACAAGTAGTAATTGATTGCAAAAATGGATAAAAGCAGATCAATAAATCATCCGTTCAATCCAATGATTGCGAGGCAAATACAACGAAATTCGAATATAAAATCGTAGATCAGAAACTTGTATATTGGAAATAGATAAGAAGATTTTACCCATTTTTGTTAGAATTGATGTGTAGCTGCTGGAGGAAGATTGATTGAGAGACGTATGAAACGACGATCGGATCGAAGAAGATATACCCCCGAGCAGGAGGATCTTGAATTGAATGGAATGGGGCAAAATAGCTCTCTCTCTCTCTCTCTCTCTCTTTTTCGGCTCTTTAAAAGTGGGGCTTGACTGTCCAACGGATTGAAAAAGGGGACCAAAACGAATGAAAATGATAAAAGTTGTCACGGTAGAAGAATAAAACCAACAATAGAAAATATGGTTATTTAACTATTTTGAGGGGAAAAAAATCAGCTCAATTTCTTTTTTCTTTTTCCTTTTTTGCATAATCTTATCATTTAACTCTTGATTTAAAGCAATGAACTAACCTTGTTCGTTTCGGGAACTCAAAATTCCTGGACACAGTCTTCAATAAATTTCTCTATCTATCTATCTTTACGCATTACTCTAAAAAATCTCCCTCAAAACCCAAACCGAACATGACTTTATTGGTATGGGATTGAGCTGAATTTAAGAGTATATATAGTAAGCGATTTAATATCTGGATTAAGATTACTCGTGGCCTCCACGGAAAGTGGATGATTTTTATTTTAGGTGAATAACTAATATTGTACTCGTGTGTAGTATGCACTCTTCGAAATTATCTTAGGTTTGCAATATATGTATGAAAAAATTGACAAAATTTGAACCCAAAAATTAGTTAAATCAAATTACGAATCAATGTGCAAATGTCATGAACTTGATGCAATGAATTCAAGATGGGATTGGATAAATTTTTTATATTTGAATGAAATTGCATCTAAAATTATATATCTATAAATACTAGTTCATGAATTTTCATGTGGCTTCAAGAAGATCAAACCTATGTATTCCACCATCATTTTTTTTCGACGAAAGTCAGCTTTGTTAAAAATAGTTAGACTTATCAATTTAGACAACGAGTTGAAATCCAAGCCTCCTTTCTCCTGACCCCTATATGCACCCTTGATGCGGTTGGTCCAAAGGCATCTTGGCTATTCCACCACCGTTATTGCCAAAAATATTTTACCTAACCCCCATATAATAACGACGATTTCTTGTGCATAAATACTCCTAGTACTACAATAAAGTTGTAAAACTGTATAAAAAAATCATTGCCTCTCTCTATCAAGTAGGTGGTTTGTCTTGACATCTGAAATAAAAATTATTAAGTCGCCATTTTTATTTTCATAAAATTGATTCACTGATTTATCTCCTGCAAAAAATAAATACTCTACAGTAGTAGAGAAAGTTTTGATGTGAGTTACCAAGTGCTAGAATATTATGCAGATCTATAGCTGAGTTAGGTTGAGGTGGGGCCGGGGTTATGAAAATCCGACGGTGTCTACTTTCTGCACCGACCTCGGCGGGACCCACCGACCGCCCATATGATCTTTTCCGCCCAAAAGAGAACCGCCAGAACGGCGTCGGATGAGTTGCCTCGTGGGGCGTGGGCACACGAACCAATGGCTGCCGAGCTAAGTGGATTGCTTAGGTTTAGATTCGATGTGGGGATCCACATGGAATACAACATAAGTACTCCTGTATTAAAGAGCAGTTCTAAAGTCCAACAAAATAATAATAATAATACTACATTAAAATATATATATTCTTATCTTAATATAAATTGGGTGTCTAGGTTCACTTATGGAGCAGTAGTAAATATACGTAATTCTCTCACAATTGAGTGAATCTGAGCGACAATTTACTATTTTCCAAACATTTTTATTGGTCTCAATTCTACAATCATAAATTTTCTTAATTTAGAGCATTCACATTTGCAAATCGCACCAACATTCACTCCTTTCTACAACTCCCATATTTGATTTCTTTTATTACTCAGGTGTTCGGAGCAGGTTACGCGCACATCGACTAATTCTTGAGGGTCTAATTTCACCGGCTACTTGAGGGGAACTCAATTAAAATCGGAACAAAACTCCGTATGAACTGATTCCAAAGAAGTTGATAACACTTGGGAGGAATCGAACATAAAACCAAAACCTCAAGTGGAAGCAATTCCCCAAGTCTTATGCCTTAATCACTAGCTTAGTTGGCCAGGACTCTTGCATCCCACTAAGAGGTCAGGTGAATATCCCCACCTGCGTGTGGGTGTTCTTCCCTTAAAGGAATTTCTCTTTCTTTCTTTGTTTCTACTCTACAATGGGCTTATTTTTGTATTGGTTTAGTTATTGGACTTAGTTATCTCATGGACTCTCACAATTGACGTAGTGTCCCAGATTTTTACTCTATATTTCATAACTAATGTAAAATAATCTCTTCTATCGAGTTAAAAAAAAAACATCATGCCAGCCTTATTGTCCTTTCTCCTAATGTTGCATCATTCGAAATAAAATATAACCTAGGGACGGTGATACTTGAAACAACCAACGTTATAGGACGGTGATTTAAACAAAACAAAAAAAACATTATAGGACAAAAAAATATATTTTTTCGAAGTATTCAAAAGATATCATTTAAGCAAAAAAGAAGAGCAGTATTCTTATGGAAATATATTCAGACAAATGTGTCTACAACTGTTCGATGCATGTCGGTTCGATGCTTGTGGAGTCTTTTATTGAACGGTTGTGGGCGAATCTGTTTCCAAATATATGTGCAAAATACTCCATGGTCCATTCTTTAAAAAGAAAAAAAACATGTTTGGGTTGGGTGTATGATGTATCCAAAGTTGGTTTACTTTTGGTTTTGAAAAAAGCACGAAACAGGAAAGGAAGACGATTCCAAAACTTAAATTAATTGTATTGTACTTGTTTGACCATGAGTGATGAATGGGATTACTTGTAGCCAGGGACGGAACCAGGATTTTGTAAATATGGAAGTCGACCTATGAACAAGATTTTGAAAACTTGAAGGTTCGGGAATCTAATAGTTTGTTTGGTTTAAATTTTGAGGGAGATTTTTTTGGGTAGTAAGTAGAGAGAGATAAAAAAAGAAATGAGATAAATAATTGAAAAAAAACTCAAGGAAGGCTGTGCATAGAGAGAAAAATTGGGTTTTGGGACAAAAAACGAACACATTTTTATGTCTAAATAACACCCAATTCAAAATACAATACTAGATGTTCTCAACAAACAAAAAATAATTAATATTAATATTTTTAAAAAAAACCCCGAAACCGCGCGGGGGCCTTGGCCCCCATATGACCACACCTCTCTCCGTCTCTGCTTGTAGCAAGGAAAATGGCGCAGTGGTAGATATTTTCTCAACGCGGGGGGAGGGGCGGGGGTGGGGGTATTTACGTATGTTTTTGGAAAGTCGAAGAAATCAAACCAAATGTCCTAATGAAAAAGGCATGCGCAAACCCTTCAACGCCCCCCGGTACAAACCACAAATGCCTAGACGAGCATTAACCTTATGTGGGTGAAAAGCGGGTTCTGTGAGGTCGCTTACGTGTACAAGAATGAGCTGGAGAGGTTCGATTGGTCGATAATCAGTACCAAGGGGGAAAAGAGGAATAATCTCGTGGGGTGAGGGCTAGAGCAAGAGGTACAGAAAAGACAAAGGCAACGTGTCTCCTTTGTTCTCCGCGGGGGTGAATGACGTCTGCCCTTTCTGGAATCAGATGAGTGAGGTCACCTTCTCTCCGGAGAAGAATGTTCTCCTTCCTCAGAATCAGTGCTCTCTCTCTCTCCTTTTCCAGAAAAGTCAGCCTCTTCAATCATTGGGAATGTCAGGGGTATTTATAGGGCACATGGGCCTAGGTCAGGCCCAGGACGGCGCTCCTGTAAGACCCCAACACGTGTCCCTCCCGTACCTCCAGGTCGCGGAAGACTCGTCCTCCCGCGGAGGACTTCCGCGGGGGGGACCCGCACTTCCGCGACGCTACCTCCATCCCAAGCCACCAAGCCACAAGAGCTTCCCCAATTCCCGCAAGAGCGAGGTCGCGACCCGCGGCGATCGCTTGCCTTCCGCGGGATCCCTTCCGGGCCTGCCTTCTAGGCCCGAATATGATCCCGGGATCTTCTTACATTTTCTGTATCGATTCCGGTATGTCTTTCAGTTTTCCTTGGCGGGGCCCGCGGGGGGGTCCCGCGAGATCTTCACTTCCGCGGATCACTTCCGCGGGGGTCCACCTTAATGTGCTACGTGTTCCCTTTCCATTGGTCAGTCAAACGTCTTCTTGGAATAGTTTTTTGACTAAGATTGACTTTCCGCGTGGACCTGGTCGCCACGTGTCCACGGCCGATAGGCTGGTCAAAAGGTCTTCCCTGATGACATGTCAATAATTTTGACCGCGCCTACATATGCCCCCCGCGCGCGTACGACAAGTGCACGTCGTCCGCGTGCGTACCATCCTTTTTGTAAGTTTCCGCGGTCACCCCGGGGTTGTTCCGCGGGGCAACGGGCATAATTAACTGCTAATGTCTCTTCGTGTACCATCATGACCCTTCGTGTACTGACGTCATAAATGTCCCCACCGTTTGACCATTATATAAACCCTCTGTCCATTATTTCCTTTTTTTTTTCACCAAACTCCAAATTTCGTCGAAGTGCTGTCAATTTCTCTTCTGACTTTCCAGCGATCGTCTTTCTTGTCTCTTCCCATCTTTCGCGGTCAACACCCTCCTCTTTCTTTTACCTTACTCACAAATGGCTGCGCGTGGTCCAATCGTTGAGATCCCGGTGCCCTCCGCGGACCAGTGGCAGAGGGCCCCGTATCTGCGAACAGTTGGGGACCCATTCTGGGACCTTGCTGGGGCGTATCCGACCTTTGGCCCCCCCGTGGTTAACCCTATCTTCTTCACGGCCCCCGCCGCCCCGGAGGATGCAGAGCCCGTCAATCCCTCCTCGGTACTTCGCTTTTGCCTTGAGCGCGGGGATTTCCCCTATGTGGAATGCCGTTTTGGATCCCAAGCTTCCGTGCCCACTGACTGGGCGGACTGGGTTGATGCTGTCGTCGGTAATCCCCGCTATAAGCAGGTGTTGCTGGTCTCTGCCACTCTCGAGGCCGTCCAACTGTCGCGGCGCCTGAGCATTCCTCGACAGGGGGTTGCCAACAAGAACTTGGAGTTCGCGTGCTCACGCTGGAGCAGTGACTCTCACTCCTTTGCATGGGCATGGGGGGAGAGTGGACTTTCGCTTGAGGATGTACATATCCTCACCCGCTTGTCTCTACGCGGGGGCAACACCCTGGATTTCGCCAAGCTCTCGCAGGCGGAACGAGATGAGGTGGGGGCCTTGAAAGAATTTCACAAGAAGGCCCAAAACGGGCCAATCTTCACCCCTCAAGGAGTCCGGAAGGATAACGCGGCAAACGCCAAGAAGACCTCCCTCGGCAGCTGGTTGCGTTATTTCTTCAAGGATCTTCAGCCCGCGAGGACCGTCGCTCCTGGTGCTGAGCGAGATTTTGATGAGGGCCCCCAATACGGCCAGCACTTCTACATGGCGGGCTTCTTCTCTTACTTCCTCTTGTACTTTGTCCTGCCCGACTACCCCGCCGACGGCATTTCTCAGGCGGTCTTCCCACTGGCCGTCCTTCTCGCCCGCGGCCAGCCTGTTGCCTTAGCACCGCTGTTTCTGGGGTCACTCTTCCGCCAACTGGACCTAGTTCACGCGGACTATGCCAGGTCCCTTGGAAGGTGTGACCACTTTTCGATGGCTCACTCCACCTTTCTGCTCGCGTACTTCTTCGAGCATTTTCGCGCTGTCGCCCCGGAACCCCTGGCCCTTCATGTCTCGGGAGTACGCTCCCGCGCGGAGCAGTGGCATGGGACCAGTAGCGAGGTCTCGTGGTACGAGACATGCGATGTCGAGGCCAACTTCATTCCTCGTCCTTACAACATTTCCCATCCGGGCGTCATGGGCGTAGGCCAATGCCTTCTCCCAGTCGCTACTACCCTCAATGCTGCGAGTGACAACAATGCCACGGCGCGGACGGTGATCAACTCCGTGCTCATTGCCCTACCGGGGTGGCTCCCGACTTTGTCCGGTGAGGGATCTGGGGTGGCGGTGTATCGCCCGGATCGCTTCGCGAGACAATTGGGTTTCGATCAAGGGGTACCTGGTTCTGCCCCCGCGATGTCTTCTTTTGCGGAGTCGCAGCTCCAGTTCATGAGGGGGGAGCTCTCCCCGGTCCTGGTTCAACTTGGGAATTTGCTCATCCCAGAGAGGGACAGGGTTTCGAGCTATACCCAGGAGTTCCGCATATTCTGGAGGAGGAACCTGGAATCTTTTCTGACGTTTGTCCGCGGGCAGGCCGTGGTCCCCGAGGTGCCTGAAGTCCGGACTCGGGATACCTCTCTGCGGGCCATTACTGCAGTAAGGGCGACTGAGTGGCACGGACCCCGCAGTCAATGGGCCGTGATCCACGCGGAGCCTGTGAACAGGGTCTTCCCGGTGGAAGCACCTGCACCTCCTCAAGCTGCCCCGGGGCGAACCCGCGCGCGGGGACCCCGCGGGCGGACACAGCTTCCGCCTCCTCCACCGGCAGGACCATCTCAGCCGTCCTCCTCTCAGGCTCCCACGGCGGTGGTGCCCCGCCGCCGAAAGCGTGTCCGCAATGTAAGTGCCTCTCCCTGCGATCACCCATCTCTTTCACAATATTTTGTCTTTTGCTCTCTGAGACTTACTTCCTCTGTCTTGCTCTCTTCCCTTTCTTTTAGCAGCGGGAGCGGGACGCCAGCACCTTCGTGGCCTATGAGCCAGAGGCAGCCGCGGCGGTAGCGAAAGAGGTAGCGGATGAGGCCGAAGAGGATGCCTCAGACGCTCCACCGAAGAAACGCCGCCCCGATGGTAAGCTTTGTTTTGTTAGGGTGCCATTTCTGTTTCCTTGTGGTTTTAAGCCCCTGACTTGTATTTTGCCACGATTTCTCCAACAGTTCTGTCGGAGCCCGACGAGGAAGAGGACGAGGGCGCGGAAGCAAGCGATGGGGATAGTGATGGCGATGACGATGAGGATGACCTCCCTATCAGCATCTTGCAGGCCCGGGCGTCCGCGTCCGCGAGGGAACCTGTCGCGGCGGATGTCAGTATAGTGGACATCTCTGACTCTCCCGAGGAACAGCGGGGAGATGAGGTGATCCAACCTCGGGAGGGGCCGGTCCCCTTCCTTCACCCTGAGCCAGAATCCTCCGCGGTCATCGGAGGTATGTTGCCTGACGAGCCTTCTATCGTTGACCTTGGGGGAGATCCCAACACAGTCTCCTCCGAGTCGTACTCTTCTCCGGAGGAATCTGGTAATGTGATAGTATACTCTGCTGATCGAGATCCTTCTCCATCCCATGCAGCAGTCTCAGAGGCTCGCGAGGCTCCGCCGTCAACGGCCACCCGCGAATCCGTGGGTTAGGCCGACATCGCCGCGGATCCTCTCAACGCGGCGGCTGCACGATTACTGAGGGAATGAGACGAGGATGACCTCGAAGAGCTTCCTCACCCTGCCGCTGGGGGGTCTGCCGCGGGACAACCTGAGGTGGCTTCAGCTTCCACGCCTTCTGGTTCCCACCAACAGTCCACTAGTGCCCGCATCCGGTCAACGGAGAGTTATCTGGGCCGGGTCGCTGGTGGTTCCCCAGGGGTTTCTAATGCCTCGTTTCTGCAAGGCCCGGGCTCGAACGCGGGGCGGGAGCGGGATGCGGCCATGGACGCCGCCAGTCCTCATTCCCCGGCCTGCTCTACCTCGCAAACCCACTCTCCTCTCCAGTCTGCGAGACGCCCGCCGACCCCGCCGGCCGAGCCTTCCGCTCAACCCTCAGACCGACAGCTGGAGGTAAATGAAGAACTTATTGGTGGCCCCACCTCCATTACTGACTCAGACTTCCATTCCTTATTTAAAGATATGGACTTCTTGCCAACTGACGATGTTTTGGGGGGACAGGGGAGCCAAGCGCTTGGGGATTACGAGCTTGATTCGAATCTGGAGATGGGCGAGCAGAGGGAGGAGGTTGAGTCGAGAGAGCAGTCGCCGCCCAGGCAGCCTGCCTTAGATTTGGGGAAGGGGCCCATGGATACTGAGGCCGCGGAGCTTATTCGCCTCTTTCCCGCGGGCTATGATGTGCCCGCGGAGTACTGGCCGCTGCTGAACGCCATAGCCCGGTCTCATCCGGAGACTTTCAGCTCTTTCAACCCGCGGTCTGCCCGGCTTGGGGTGATCTACCTCAGCAGCCTCCACAACGTGCTAACTCCTTGGGGGCAGCTTCGCTACAGGGACTTCAATCCCGGGACCGAGGCTGAACTGCTGGAGGTTGCCGCGGATATGCAAGTCTTCGGGTTTGACCTGGCTTGGCTGTGCGCGCGGAGTTCTGCTCTGAGGGCCGCGGGGGAGAGGGCCGCTCTGAGGCCAGAAATCCAGGGCCTGGCTGCCCAGTTGGAGTCCACTCGCCAACAGCTGGAGTCTACCCGCCAACACCTGGCCAATCTGGAGACCAGCTTTGCTCGGGTGCTGCAGCATGATGCGGAGCTGGCTGCTGCCTCGCTGAATCTAGCTGACCCGGATGGGCTTGTTTTCTTGGATTGGCAGGCTTAGAAAGTGCTGCCGCTGTACCTTTTTTTTTTCTTCTTTTTTTTTTTTGAACACATGTACTATATATTTTTTTTTGATTGAATAAAACCTTGGGTCTTATTGAAATAAAACAGTCTTTGTGTTGATAATACCATGATAGCTGCATTTTGCTGAGGTCCGCGAGCCATGTTCTGACTTCTTGTGACCTGTTCATCATCTTGGCTAAACAAATACTAAATTTGCCACTCGGGGGAGCCATGTTCTGGCCGCTCGAGACTTAGCATGAAAGAATGTGTTAGGGCCATGTTCTGACTTCTCGCGACTTAGCATGAAAGAATGTGTTAGGGCCATGTTCTGGCCGCTCAAGACTTAACATTATCTCTTTTTGACAATCACTAAGCATGACTCTCGCGGATCATGTTCTGACCTCTCGCGACTTAGTATCATCTCTTTTTGATAATCATTAAGTATGAAAGAATGGATCAGGGCCATGTTCTGGCCGCTCAGGACTTAACATTATCTCTGCTTGACAATCACTAAGTATGAGTCTCGCGGGTCATGTTCTGACACCTCGCGACTTAGTATTGCCTCTTTTGATAATCGTTAAGTTTGAAAGAATGGATCAGGGCCATGTTCTGGCCGCTCGGGACTTAACATTATCTCTACTTGACAATCACTAAGTATGAGTCTCGCGGGTCATGCTCTGACACCTCGCGACTTAGTATTGCCTCTTTTGATAATCGTTAAGTTTGAAATGGAAGAATCATGCAAAGGAGTTGATAGTACCGCGGAAATGTTCTCTCCGCGGAACCCAGTATGAATTAGGAACGAGTGCCCAACTTTTCATTAACGATAGATCAAACAACTTGTTACAATAGAGAAGAAAGAAACAAACTATTTTTTTTTTAAACAAAGGGAGGGTGGAGACCGGCAGGACAGCGGCTTGCTTGCTCCCGGCATTTCTCTTCACGGGTAGAATTTCTTGACATACTTAGCGTTTACCGCTCTGTCTCGAAACCATCATCGACGCGGGCTAGGTGGTAGTACCCGCTAGCAGAGGCACTGACCACTTCATAGGGTCCTTCCCATCTAGGAGTAAATTTAGGCGTTTTCATATCCCTCATTACTGCCGTGGTAGCCTTCCAAACCAACTCCCCGACTTCAAATACCCGCGGCACTACGCCCTTGTTGTAATAGCGTGCCACGGATTCCCAGTATTTCTCGTGGGCAAGGGCCGCCGTTGCTCTTCTCTCTTCTAGGGCTTCCAGGTCTGCTTTCCTTCCTTCCGCGGAATTTTCCATCGCGAGTATCATCCGCGCGGAGGGGACGCTTAGCTCTGCGGGTAAGACCGTTTCCGCTCCGTATACCAAGCTGAAGGGGCTGGCGCGGGTAGATTTCCTTTTCGAAGTTCGATAAGCCCAAAGAGCTATCGGTAAGTGATCCGCCCAAGTACCCCGGCGCTCGTCTAACAGCTTGCTCAAGATTCTGATCAAGGTCTTGTTGGTTGCTTCCGCCTGTCCATTTCCCTGCGGGTAATAGGCGCTAGATGTACGGTGATCGACCGTGTACTCATCAAGGAGGCTTCCTACGTGGTGATTGATGAACGGAGTACCGTTATCAGAAAGGATCACCTTCGGTATGCCGAATCTGCAAATGATGTTCTCCTTGATGAATGCTGCCACCGCGTCTCCTGTAGCCTTCTTTAGCGGGACAGCCTCGACCCATTTAGTATACACCTCCGTCGCGGCCAAGATCCATCTGTTCTTCCGCGATGCTGGTCTGATCGGTCCGACCAGATCCATTGCCCAAGTGTGGAAGGGATAAGGGGCGCGGACGGAATGCAATTCCACAGAGGGAGCATGAACCAAGTTCCCGAATTTCTGGCAGGCCTGGCACCTTCGCACGTGTCTCTTCGAATCTTTCTCCATGGTGGGCCAAAAATACCCCAGATTAACCATCTGCTCATGAAGCTTCCTCCACCCTTGGTGCTAAGTTCCGTGGGTCTTGGCCAGAACCTCCTCCGCCTGCTCCTTGTCTACGCATACTTGAGGCATCCCATCGAGGGTCCTTCTGAACAGCAGTCCCTTTTCCAGGAAGAAACGCCGCGCGCCGCGGACAACCCTCGCGGACTCGGCTCGCTCGGTGGGTAGGGCTCCTTCTCGTAAGTAATCGATGTAGACTTGTCTCCAGTCCACCTCCTGGTTGTCAGTGTTTGCCATCAGGCATTCTGGCTGGGCCATGTACAGGGAACACCGAGTGCAATTCTTCGTAATCAAATCCGCCTCTTTCTTCATAGTGGGCCAGTAGTAACCTTGCCTGTGAATTCTCCTGTACAGGGCTATCTCGTTATCCGCGCAGTTGTCAATGTGGATCCTGTCCAATACTTCTTCTGCCTCCTTCGCGCAAATACACCGCGCGAGCCACCCCTGCGGGCCGCGATGGTACAATTCTCCATGTAGAACTATAAAACTCGACAGTTCCGCGGTGGACAGATGCCCTACGCCGGTGACTAATTGAATTTTAATAGATCCGCGCCAATCTTCGGTCGGCTCTGCAAAGTCCTCCACCGCGGACGGTTCAAACATCTTTACAATTTCAATGCAGGCTCTGTCTTCTCCAAACTCCGTCCTTGCCCCCAGCGTTGCGAGAGCGTCCAGGAAACGGTTCTCCGATCTGGGTTTGTGAATGATACTGACACCTTTGAAGAATTTCATCAATTTCTGCACTGTTGTCCGGTATGGTGCCAGCGTTGGCTCCTTCAGCGCGTAGATCCCTTCCGTCTGCAAAACTACCAGCTTTGAGTCTCCCGCTATCCTTAGGTGCTTGACCCCTCTCTCTTTTGCTGCTATTAGGCCCAGGATTAATGCCTCGTACTCCGCTTCATTGTTGGAGCATGGGAAATCCAGTTTGTACGCCAGGTGCACTCTATCTCCTTCTTCTGTTTGCAATACTACTCCCGCGCCTCCTGATCCACTACCCGCGGCCCCATCGAAGCTGAGCGTCCAGTGCTGTTCATCTGTGCTGGTCGCGAGAGCTTCGAAACCATCTCCGGGTAGACAATCTTCTAACGGCTCGCACTGTCCGCTTGGGAACTGAGCTAACAATTCCGCTAGAGCTTGACACTTGATTGCTTTTGGAGTTACGCACGAGATGTCGAATTCCGCGAGTGCCAGCAACCAGCGGGCAACCCGTCCCGTAAGGGCGGGGCGCGATAGAAGAAATCTGACGGGGTCGCACTTAGTGATTATCTGGATGGGAAAAGATAGGAAATAGTGCCGGAGCTTCTGCGCGGTGAAGACGAGGGCCAAGCAATGTCTTTCAATGGCGGTATATCTTTCCTCTGCTCCATGTACCTTCCTGCTGATGTAGTAGACTGGGCGCTCTGTCCCATCCACCTCTTGCACCAGCAGGGCCCCAATGGATCTCGTGGTAGAGGTCAGATAAAGGATCAGTGGCTTCCCCGTGACCGGTGCCACCATTGTCTGAGGAGAAGTCAATGCCGCTTTAATCCGCTGGAACGCCTGCTGGTGGTCTTCTTTCCATTCAAACTTTGCATTTCCCTTTAGCAGGTCCGCGAATGGCTCCGCGATCTCCGCCATCGCGGGAATAAAACGACGTAGGTATGATACCTTTCCCAGGAATCGCTTGAGTGTTTTCTGTGAGTGGGGCGGGGGCATTTCTGTGATAGACTTGATCTTGGCCTCGTCCGCGTCGATTCCGTGGCGATGCACCAGGAAGCCCAAGAATTTTCCCGCGGTCACTCCAAACGCGCACTTCAATGGATTCACCTTGAGATTGAACTTTCTGCATCTTGCGAAGACCGTGGCTAAGTCCGCGAGATGGTCCTTGCGCTCTTTGGATTTCACCACCAAGTCATCCACGTAGTCTTCAATTATCTTGTGCATGAGGTCGTGGAAAATTGCTGTCATGACCCGCTGGTATGTTGCCCCCGCATTCTTGAGCCCAAAAGGCATGACAATGTAGTAGAAGTTACCCAACGGTGTTCGAAATGCTGTCTTCTCCGCGTCCTCCGGAGCCATCTTGATCTGGTTGTAACCGCTGAAACCGTCCATGAAAGAGAACATCTGGTGGCCGGAGGTAGCATCCACCAATGTATCGATATGTGGCAGCGGGGAACTCATCTTTTGGGCACGCTTTGTTGAGGTCGCGGAAGTCGACACAAACTCGAATTTGGCCATTCTTTTTCTTCACAGGGACAATGTTTGCCAGCCACTCCGGGTACTGGATCGGGCGAATGAAACCTGCCTTCCGCAGCTTCTCGATTTCCTCTTTGATCTGCCCTTCCAAATCGGGGTGGTATTTCCGCTGAGACTGTTTCGCGGGCTTAGAATTCGGGAAGGTATCCAAGTGATGCGTAACCAGCTCTGGATCCAACCCGGGCATCTCCTCGTAATGCCACGGGAACACATCTGAGTTAGCACGCAGTAATGTTATCAGTTTCTCGCGGAACTCTCCGCTCAACTCCTTACTTACGAACACCGGCCTTTTGGGTCCTACCCCGTCGCTTAAATCAACTTCTTCTAAAGCCTCTTGCTGCGGCCTGGGTTGGTCCTGCATACATTCCAGAGCGGGCTCCGGCTTGTCTATTACCTCTTCTTTTTCTTCCGCTGCGGCACATGTACCGCCGGGGCCAGCGGTTTCATGATCACCCGCTGCCCCGGTGGACCGTCACAAATGGTACACTGTCTTGCCTCCCTCCTTTGTCTTAGTAATCTTCCTGGGGGTTGCGGCGTCTGTCGCGGCAGGGTCTCTCCGGCGCGTCTCCGACTTTTCATTCTTGATATCCTCCCATCTGGGGATCTTGACTGCGCGAGGCTTGGCGGTGATCGCCTGAGATACTTCGCCCAGCTCTGAGAAATAGACTGCGTCTGATAGGTGTGTCTCATTGGTATCAAATGGGTTTTCCGACGCGCGGACTGTGACCTTCTTTCCTGCCCAGATTCCTTTCAAACATTGATGGTAGCTGGAAGGTACAACTGCGTACTTGTGCATCCAACTTCTTCCGAGGATGATCTGGTAATTAGGATCCGCGTTGATTAGATGAAATTTAGTGGCCGAGCGGATTGCCCCCACTTCCAGGTCCACCACCACATACCCCAAAGACTGCTTCTTATCTCCTCCAAACCCCGTGATGGTTATCGGAGATTCCACGATCTTGTTGGGCTATATTCCCACCTTCTTGAATGTTGACATCGGCATCAGATTGATGGAGGCTCCGCCATCTAAGAAAGTTCTCTTTAGCTCCATCCCGTTGACGCGGGATGTAACATACAGGGGGCGGTTATGGGGGTAAGGCACCCGCCGATCCACGTCCGAGAAGGTGACCGAGTTGGACTCATCGCGGATCGTCCGCGGGACTGACCCCTCCGCGGTCATGCATGACTCCTGATGTACTTCCGCGATGCTCACGATCGCCTTGGTAATTTCCAATCTTGCCGCCGGCGTGAACCCGAAACCGTCGAAGAATGCGCGAAACTTTGCGCTGTTCTGTAACGTTTTAGCCGACGCGTTGGGGTCTGGTATCACCGCGGGGACTGGACCTTCCCCGAATTCTTCTGTTATTTCGTAGCACGAGACCATGTAGGCCCCTGCTTCTTCATCTTCTCCTCCCATGTAGTAGTCGCTTTCGGCCTCATCATCATCATTGTACATGAACGGGTAGCACTCCGCCATGTTGACCTCCCCGTTGTTTGCGTGAGCTGGATAAGGCTCGTCGCGGACGTCGCGCCGTCCTATCCTTAGCTCATTCGCGTTCTGCTTCCGCTTGAACAACCTCTTCAAAGACCAACAATCACTCGTTGGATGCTTGGTATGCCTGTGGAACATGCAGTACCTTGGGTGTTCGCGGTCCTCCCGCGTTGGTTCATACTCGACAGGGGGGAGTGCCAACTCTCCATCCTGCACCCATGCGTTCACTAAGGCCCGTACCTCATCCATTGTACATGGGAAATCTGGCGCTGGCCCCATCTCGCGCTCTCTCCGCTTTCGTGTCCCCGCGGCCTGCTGAGTCCGCGGCACGTCCGCGACAGCCATGGTGGCGCTGACGGTCTTACCCTTCCACACATCCTTTCTTGCCGGCTTGACCACATGGCGGATGTTGTACGCCGACTCCAACAAGGCAGAGAATGTTCCCAACTTCAAATTAATGAGCAGCATTTTAAACTCGTCCATCATCCCACCGATACAAATTTCCACCAGTTGTACCTCCTTCGCGGACTCGGTGCAGTCAACTGCACGATCCTGAAATCTCCTGATGTAATCCACCACGTCCTCTCCGTTGGCCTGTGTCTCTTTCGTCAAGCTGATCACGGTCACCTTTTCGCGGACCTGGAAGAATTTGGCGTAGAAGCTGTTCACCATTTCTTCCCAGGTGGTGATCGAATAAGGCTCCAGGTTGACGTACCAAGTGTACGCGCGCGAGGTTAGGGACTTCGAGAATTCTCGTAGCCGCAAGTTATGATCGGACGCGTGGACCCCCAGAGACTCTATGAAACGGACCACGTGTTCCTGGGCACTCCCTTCCTTTCCGTCGAACTTCACAAACTTTGGTGGGGTATACCCTTCCGGGTATGGGAGTGACAGGATCGTCATGGGGTAAGGCGGGCGAATATCCGGGCTAGGAAGAGAGGGCAAGACCATCTTGATTTTCTCCTTAGTGAGGAAGGCTTGTACGTCCGCCAGGGCGATGAACTGCCCCGCGGATGAGGCCCCGACTTCAGTAATGGGCGGCTCCTTCCTGCTCGCCTCGCTCGCCTTCTGCTGCGCCAGCAGGGCCTGAACTTCCGCCATGGTAATATAGGGTCCCGCGGAGGGCGTGCTAGCACCGTCAGCGGCTGCTTCCTTCTGGCGATCTCCAGTGTTATTTCCCGCGATGCCTCCGACGAGTGTAGGGCGCAAGTGGGGAGGCACCGTTGGGGGAAACTGGGGCTGCGTTGTCTGGCTAGTGCTGCCCCCCGCTTGGTTTTGTGGCGGCTCATCGTTTTGACCGACCGCGGCCTTTGGGAGCGCCGCTGAGATGACCTCGGTGAGACCAGCAAAAGCCGCGAGCAGCTGTCGCTGCGTTTCGAGGAATTGCCGCTGGCCGTCCTGGAGTGCCCGCAGCGCCTGCGCGGCCATGCCCGCGCTATTGGTTTCCTCGACCTCCTCGATAACTGGCGTGCCGTCGTGTTGTGCCGCCATTGTGTTACGGCGTGATAGCGGCCGCTCGGTGTATTCCGTGGAACGGGTACTAACCATAAACCAAAAGACACCTCCCCAGCAGAGTCGCCTAAATGTGGGTGAAAAGCGGGTTCTGTGAGGTCGCTTACGTGTACAAGAATGAGCTGGAGAGGTTCGATTGGTCGATAATCAGTACCAAGGGGGAAAAGAGGAATAATCTCGTGGGGTGAGGGCTAGAGCAAGAGGTACAGAAAAGACAAAGGCAACGTGTCTCCTTTGTTCTCCGCGGGGGTGAATGACGTCTGCCCTTTCTGGAATCAGATGAGTGAGGTCACCTTCTCTCCGGGGAAGAATGTTCTCCTTCCTCAGAATCAGTGCTCTCTCTCTCTCCTTTTCCAGAAAAGTCAGCCTCTTCAATCATTGGGAATGTCAGGGGTATTTATAGGGCACATGGGCCTAGGTCAGGCCCAGGACGGCGCTCCTGTAAGACCCCAACACGTGTCCCTCCCGTACCTTCTCGCGGAAGACTCGTCCTCCCGCGGAGGACTTCCGCGGGGGGGACCCGCACTTCCGCGACGCTACCTCCATCCCAAGCCACCAAGCCACAAGAGCTTCCCCAATTCCCGCAAGAGCGAGGTCGCGACCCGCGGCGATCGCTTGCCTTCCGCGGGATCCCTTCCGGGCCTGCCTTCTAGGCCCGAATATGATCCCGGGATCTTCTTACATTTTCTGTATCGATTCCGGTATGTCTTTCAGTTTTCCTTGGCGGGGCCCGCGGGGGGGTCCCGCGAGATCTTCACTTCCGCGGATCACTTCCGCGGGGGTCCACCTTAATGTGCTACGTGTTCCCTTTCCATTGGTCAGTCAAACGTCTTCTTGGAATAGTTTTTTGACTAAGATTGACTTTCCGCGTGGACCTGGTCGCCACGTGTCCACGGCCGATAGGCTGGTCAAAAGGTCTTCCCTGATGACATGTCAATAATTTTGACCGCGCCTACACCTTACAACGGCTAGTGATCCAAAACAGGCCAGCCGAAAACTCAAGACGAAACTGTCTTCCGATGGACTCTCCATTTTTCTACGAGCTAGTCGTCTTTAATTTGCAAGCTTAACATTCGAGTTCGTACCCGTTTCATCTGCAACTGGTTTTATTGGTCTAATTTAGGAACGTTATTCTTCAAAAATCGCTGTCCGACGGCAATCAGGCTCGTGTCGTGGCATGATCTTTTGGATTGGGCAATGAAAACAACTTGTAAGGAAAGCTCTAGTTAAGATCATTGGCAGCAGGACCAGGAGGTCCAGGACCAGTTTTGTTGCTTGTGTTTTTCTCACTTTTGTGTGAACGAATAAGCTCATGACGTCAATACTTACAACTACGTACGCAAGGAGACGTAGAGAGTACTTTATAATGGGAAACAGATTGTGCAGACTTGCAAGTATTCCTAGGACCCCATACGAGAAACTTATTCACGGCTCCGCTAAATCTCGGTCGTTCAAAAAAGTTTCGGACGATCCAGATTGAAAATAATCTCTTAACGGTAATAGATATTTCCACAGCACTTTTGGACGGCTGAGATTAAGCACCATAAACTTATTTATGGCTCCTCTGTTAATAAGATTTTCTCCTGATACGTTACCCCAACAACCATGGATCCTAGCTTTCTGCTGCAATCATTGATAGGTACGAGCGTTCTTCCATAGCTCCGGTTGTTTGAGTTTAGGAACCGAATTCTTTCCGGGCGTTCTTCCATAGCTCCGGTTGTTTGAGTTTAGGAACCGAATTCTTTCCGGTCCAAAGGTTTGGACTAGATGAGACAGTCCATAATGGACCGTCTATTTATACAATGAATGGTTGAGATTTGTTGAAAAACTACTCCATTGAACAGTTCCATTGGAAAGTTTTTGAACAAATCTGAACCGTACACCAATGGACGGTCGCGATGTGGTTTGTCTCGTCCAATTCACAAGTGGTTTGGACCGGAGAGGATTCGAATCCTTGAGTTTACACGTACCTTGACAAATCTATGAGTACAATTTTTTCCGCATATCAAGAGTTGCACATTTCATCATGTTGGACCCGAATGTGAGAGAGATTATTCCATGCCCCTGGTGCCAAGGCCATTTTCAACCCCACATTGAGTGGGCCCACACAAAAATGCGTGGTGGGAAAAAGGCCTTGGGGCACTACTTGTCGGTGTCCAAGGGTGAATAATTTTTCCAAATGAGGGTTGTCCATTGCCGGCTCCAATGGCGGATTTAAAGTGGGCCCGTGCCCCCACTGCAAATTACTGGAGTACTATATTTTTTAGAAAATAATTTACCTTCTGTCTTTAAATTTCAATCTGAAACCTTCTTTTTTTCCTTCAAACAAACTCATGTAAATCCAAAGAATTTAAAAGTCAAAAAATTCGTCGTGGTCTATTGTAAAGCGTTACTTGAGTAAGTTACAGGGACTTGCATATACTAAACTCCTATGATTTTTTATTTTTTTTGAACGGCACATATACTATATGATAATTACCAAAGCTTATCACAGAGTTAAGATGATGAGTTGTACTTGTTGCTTCTAGTTTTCAATTAAAGGTAAGAATCATAATGTGAGTACTTTCGGTTTGCTCCATTCCAATGGAGTTCGAATCAAAACCTTTCAATGAAAATGAATTTATTTACTAAAAAAAAAAACACAATCACGGAGACCCTCTGAACTATTACTTTTTCCTACGGAGACCCCTTAACGTTTAAAATCGTTCGTACAGACCCCCTCAACTATAATCGTTAACCAATCAGCACTCTTCTGTCAAAAAAACCGTTAAGATGAAGGGATCAACGTAGACAATTTTTATAGATGAAGGGGTCAGTGTGGATAATTTTTTAGGAGTAGAATCGTCATTTTCCCTAATTCCGTTAACAGAGCTAGCTAATTTTTTATTTTCATATAGTTGAGGAAGTATGTATGGACGGTTTTAAACATTAAGGGGTCTCTATAGAAAAAAGTGATAGTTGAGGGAATCACTGTTTACTTTTACCTTTTATATTATTCGTGTTTAGCAAAACAACAAATATGTACAATACATAACCAAACCAAACCAAATCGAGTCTTATGTCTCAATCACTTGGGGTCGGCTACATGAATTTTTTTTTCCTCCATTGAGCTTTGTCAAGGGTCACTTGTTCACACGAATTCATTATACTCATATCTTTGTGCATGAGCAATAATTTAAAAGACACTTTATACTATCTTAACTCGATCTTTTAAGAAACTTGATTGTAATACTATTTTGTATGCAAAACTTTGAGAGTTTTTTTTTCCCCTCTACTGAATAAATTTAATTTGTTGACAAGCAATAAACTTGAGATTCATATTAAAAAATAAACAGTACAACTATAACAAATGACACTATCGGTCCGAAAATACAACAAACAACAAAACAAAATAACAAAACAAAAAGCCGCATGGAACCTAACGCCGAAGCCAGACCCATCAATCACACTCGTGAAAGTGGGTGGAGAGACCAAGGGGAGAGGCAAGGTATGGGAAGAACAACTGTTGAGATGACCCGCCACACCAACTTGAACTCGTGCCGCCACAGACTGAAGGGCTGAACTCGCCGCAAACACCGCCATCGCCACTGCCGAACCGCTCACAGCCTAGATCCAGTTCCATAGATCTGGCGCCTGAATCAAAAAATGATGGGGAGAATGGAAGATCTACCCTTTCTAAGAAAAGAGTCTCAACCATCTCACATCCATGGAGGTGAAAGCGTAGAAGGAGAAGAGAAGAACATGGAAGGGAAGAGATGGAGAAGCCGACTGGGGGTTGGGAAAATCGGAGAGGGGAGCAGCTGAAAGAAAAGAAAGAAAAAGGAGAGCTTTCTCTAGAGAGAGAAACTCTCGAGCCTTCCTATGCTTCAAATGACAATTATAATGAATAAATTTAATTTAGGGAAATGATTTTACCACACCCTACAAGTATATTTTTGATGCAAAAATACACTTGCAGGGTGTGACGTTAACAAAAAAGGGTGTGGCAAAATTACTAGCCTTAATTTATCTCCTTCTTATGTTGTCATAAAAATTCATGCACGACTTTATTGTCATTTTAGGCCCTCGAAAAGGTCAGTAATTTCTGGGTGGTTTAGGAATGTGCTCCCCGCATATAATTTTTCAAATTTCGACTTGTGGGGGGTTAGGTCGTGAAAAAATGATTTGTTGTAAATTTTTGGGCATTGCTATTTGCAGCCACTTATTTTCTGAATGTAGCTTGTATATAATATGGTACACACCTGTTTATAATATGGTACACAAACTACGTTCAGAAAATTTGTGGCTGCAAATAGCAAGCCCCAGATTTTTTAGTCCTCGCATGAAGGCATGGTTTTGAATAGGCCTGGTATTGGACCGGATTCGATCCGAAAATACCTGATCCGAATCCGATAACGTCGATCCGATAATCCAATAATCCAAATCCGGTAATCTAAATACCGATCGGATTGGATTAAATCCGTTATCAATCAGATCCGAACTTTATTTTTTAATTTTTTAAAGAAAACTATAAATTTTTTATTTTGAAAAAAAAATGTTTAAGAAGTTGTATCTTTATTTTAATTTTTTTTGGAAAATATATATATATATATATTTGCTAAAATTTTTGAAGTAAAAAAGTTTTTGGATCAGATTCGGATTTTCAGATCGAATCCGAATTATACGGATTCGGATTACCACTATCGGATTCGGATCAGATTCGAGTCTTATCGGATTTGGATTTGTCGGATCCGGCCCATTGACAGGCCTAGTTTTGAATGGATCGAGGAGAAAATTAGCTGAGATGCTCAAAAGCGGGCCCGTTCAACTCGACCGTGATACTTTTCTTTTACATCAGTCTTAAATGATTACACAACAAAATAAATACGACTTCCATACCTAGGGCTGTAAATGAACTGAACCGTTCGAGGCTCGTCTCGGTGAAGGTTCGTTCGAATTCAATTCATCTACTAAATGAACCGAACTCGAGCCTAATTTTAGGTTCGTTTCATAAATGATCTGAACATGAACCTACTAGTATTCGACATAAATATATGATGTTATCGGCTCATTAAGGCTCGTGAACAAGCTCGAGTTTGATTCAAACCTAGGTAAGCTCGGCTCGAGTTCGGCTCATTAAATTTTCATTGAGTTCGATTTGAGTTCAAATTCGTTAAAAAATTTAATGAACGAATGTGAACATTCTAATATTCGGCTCGTTTACCGCCATAGCCATACCCGAACCATACCCGAACAGGGGAAAACCCCCTGGAAGATTGTCGGGAATGAAACGCAAATTGGCGTGGCAATAGTAGTAGTAATATATTCTTTGGACCTTTGCGGCACTAGGCTGACAAACCTCGTTCCTTGTTCAGCTCTTTTTTCTTCTCTCCGAAACGCCTCTCTCTCTCTCTCTCTCTCTCTCTGGAATCGATGATGGCAGGTAGCAGCTCAACGGGGGCAACCTCTCTACTCTTCTTCTCTCTCCTCCTCCTCCTCCTCTTACTATCATCTTCCGACTCCTTCTACCTCCCCGGTGTCGCCCCTCGCGATTTTCTACGGGTACGTTCTCACACACTCTCTCCGCCGTCGTTAAATTAATCGATCTATTTTTACGTCTTTAACTAGCTTTATTTGTTTTGATCTATCAATCCATATTGCTTACCCACTGCTTCATTATTCTTTGACTCTGGTTTCCTGTTTACGAGAGAGTTGGATCTAGAGTTTGCCAAGTTCGATTGCTAGCGTGTTCACTCTAGATCTCTTGCTTTTTTATGGAACTTGACTGGATCTAGGTTTTTTTTTGCGTTGAATTATGTTGGTGGTAGAGGTGTCAAACGGGTGGTGCCGGTCTAGTCCATTTAACTTCGTGCCAACCGTGCTTCGTGCCGTGTTGTGCCAGCCCATTTATTTAATCGTGCCATGTCATGCCAGCCCGTTTACTTAGTCGTGTCGTGCCCGTGCAGGCCTATCTCATCTCCAACAGAGTTTCGTTGGGAAAAAGAATTTGTGTTAACAACTAACAACTTAGTATTTGTTGTGTCATGTCCTTTCGTGCCCGTCTAGAACCGTGCCGTGCCTGGCCTACTTCCGTACCGCGCCGGTGCCCAGCCTGTCTGAAACTGTGCCCGTGGTGTGCTGACAGGCCATGTCGTGCCCATGCTGGCCCGGCCCGTTTGGCGCCTCTAGTTGGTGTTTTATGTATTTTTTGGTTTTCAATTTCATGTATGAGACCTACTCATCACTCTAGCTTTAGGCTTGGAGCTAGGGATGTCAGTATTTATTTGTGTTGTTTATATGTTCTTCTCTGTGTTTATACGACCTAAGTCATGTAACGTGCGTGCGGGAGTGTGAAGGCGTCTTTTAGAAATATGCCAAAAGTACTAAAATTTGTGACAACGAGAATTGAGAGGGGGAACGGATGGCCCTACTGAAGGATTATGTGACTGATTGTATGACCCTTGACTGATGGTCCTCAACTAGTTGTCTATTTTATGGGAGAATTAGGAAATAGGTGCAGGGATTGTTTTGTGCCATTCTTATAAGTGACGGGTAATGTTAAGATTGATTGGTTTTCGAGAATATTCGTACGTATGAGAATGTGTTTTAGCATCTTAGTTATTGGCGAGAGGATGCATCGGAGGAATGAAAGCATCCTTCACAATCAACTAATGAGAAAATATGTAGAGCCTAGCCTTTGAGGTGGCATGAATCCCCACAGAGATTTCTCCTCTTTGTATAGTTGCCTACAGTGGCAAACAAAGTTTTTTGTTGTTGTTGGTGGCAGGAAAGGGTTGTGTGAGAACTTATTTGAATTTTTGGGGAGTAATTTTACTATTGTTGAGATTTTGAAGAGGTTTAAGTACGACGGTTAATTATTTGGAGGGGATAAATGCCATTTTTGGGTGCATATCCAGAAAAATATATGGGATCAAATGGAAATCCATCAAAATTTGGGGGCACTAACATGGAACTCCGATCACAAATCAATTTGCGGGGCCGTAGCCCCCACCAGCTCCCCCCTGTGTGTGCCACTGGTTGTCTGCCATCAAACTTGAAGATTTCTCTTTAGTACATATTTGTTTAGTTTCTTTTTCTGCCCTGTTTGTTTAGTTTCCATATGAGAGATGCCATCAAGAATAGCAGCATTGTTGAACTTCCTTTTTGGTTTTCGTTCTAATCTCTGGTAATTGTCCTTATGACAGGGTGATCCCCTTCCAGTTAAAGTGAACAAGCTGTCATCGACGAAGACACAACTACCATATGACTACTATTTCTTGAAGTACTGCACACCCAAGAAAATTATGAACAGTGCTGAAAATTTGGGGGAGGTTCTTCGAGGCGACCGCATTGAGAATTCTGTCTATACTGTGAGTATCTACCGATATTCTCTTTTCTGTGAACTAGTAGTTGCTGCACATATGGTTAGATGTTACTCTTTATATCCATGCTTGATGTATGAGATCTAAGGTTTCACTTTGTATTGCAGTTTAATATGAGGGAGGAGCAGCCATGCAAAGTAGCTTGTCGACATAAGCTTGATGCCGAATCAGCTAAGAATTTCAAAGAAAAAATTGATGATGAATATAGAGTTAACATGTATGCTTAAATTAATGCCCCTTCAAGATTGTTGAATTATAAATCTTTTATGATTTACTTTGATTACCCTTTCATTCCATTAGGAGTCCAAATGTATTTACGCATGATAGTGGGGACACTTTTTTGAAGTCATTGTCGTCGTGTGATGATCTCTGTAGGACTAGTTATTCCCTTTGGCAACATATAGTAATATACTTCCACGCAAGCTGTAGACTTCAAATAGTTCTCTGTTCATTGTTCAAGCTGAAGTTTCTGTTCTATGTGAACTAAATTTTCTGAGATGGGCATACAGGATTCTAGATAACCTTCCAGTTGCTGTTCTGAGGCAAAGGAGAGATGGTAGTCAGTTAACCACTTATGAACATGGTTTCCGTGTAGGGTTCAAAGGAAATTATGCAGGGGTAAGTTGCGTTAGACAGTACTGTTATACTGTTTTTGTGTTCTTATGTGGTTTGATTGTGTTTTTTTGTTTCCAGAGCAAAGAGGAGAAGTATTTTATAAATAACCACTTGAGCTTTAGAGTCATGTATCATAAGGATCCCGAGACTGATTCTTCCAGAATTGTTACCTTTGAGGTTACTCCTAACAGGTTATATGCTTCCTTCCTTTTTTATTTTGTTTTGATCGTAATTTGCTTCCTTCTTGCGCTGAACTTTTGATTAATTCGTGGTTTCCTTTTTGTATGGATTTTGATGGGGTTTGCTGTGTAAGCCTCTCTGCTTAACAAGTAGTTTAGCAAGGAAATTGCCTTTCACCTTCTGAAAACTTTTGTATTTGTTTCAGGAGTTTTCTGTGATTATGCGAGGATACTTGTATGTAAACTGGAAACCTTTTCTCTGAAAGTCTAAAAACACAATAATGTGGACAACATTGTGCCCAACAGGCCAATGGGGAACTGTTTCATTGGTACTTGAGTAGATTGATATTTTTCAATACCTAGTGAAGCAATGCCACATTGGCATGTTGTGCGTATTGTTGCGCAAAATTGTGGTGTTTGTAGTATGACTGTGAAAAGTAGAAACATAATAGCTCTAGCGGCTTCCTTTGAGGGATTGGTGATTGGAATTGCCACATCAAACATATCCTGAACCTAGAAGACTTTTTTGTTACATGGTGTGGGGTACTCTTGTCTGTTATGGTATTCTGAACTTTCATTGTCTGCTAGCAGAATAATTTTCTATTTTTCGTTGTTGTTTTATTGTTTTAGTTTATTCACTAGTTCCATAGATGAGGTGGTTCCAAACTTTATGTAGGATTCTATATTGAATGTGTTGACTTGTACTTTCATTCATGGTTGTGTTGGTATCCTAGATATTGTGAAAAGCGAGGTTCTAATGCAAACAGACTTATTTCTGTTGTTTGACTATTGTGTTCCTTTATTTTATATATGAGCAGTATTAATCATGAGTACAAAGAATGGGATGAGAAGAATCCTCAGTTGACAACATGCAACCAGAACACCAAAAACATAATGCAAGGTAGCACTGTGCCACAGGAAGTCGGTACTGATAAGGAGGTTATTTTCACATATGATGTTTCGTTCAAGGTACTCTCTTGTTTAGCCCTCAGACTTGTTCTGCCTTATTCTTGTACATGTGCAATCCTTAGATGGCTTCTGTCTCAGTTATTACGTTTCCCTCCCTTCAGGAAAGTGACGTCAAATGGGCCTCGCGTTGGGACACTTACCTTCTCATGAATGATGACCAAATACATTGGTTCTCCATCATAAACTCTCTGATGATTGTCCTCTTCCTTTCTGGCATGGTTGCCATGATTATGATGAGAACTCTGTACAGAGATATCGCGAACTACAATCAGTTGGAAACACAGGATGAAGCTCAGGAAGAAACAGGATGGAAACTTCTCCATGGAGATGTTTTTAGGGCACCAATTAATTCTGGTCTACTCTGCGTCTATGTTGGGACGGGTGTTCAGGTCTTTGCAATGACACTTGTCACCATGATATTCGCTGTATTCGGTTTCTTGTCGCCTTCTAATCGAGGTGGGCTTATGACTGCCATGGTTCTCTTATGGGTCTTCATGGGCTTATTTGCGGGTTACACCTCTGCACGTCTTTACAAAATGTTTAAGGGCCACGAGTGGAAGAGGAATACTCTAAAAACAGCTGTTATGTTCCCTGGTATCCTTTTTGCTGTCTTCTTTGTGCTGAACGCTCTAATCTGGGGGGAGAAATCTTCCGGAGCCGTGCCATTTGGGACCATGTTTGCTCTTGTGTGCTTATGGTTTGGCATATCAGTACCCTTAGTGTTTGTGGGGAGTTACTTGGGTTTTAAAAAACCGGTGATTGAAGACCCAGTCAAGACAAACAAAATCCCAAGGCAGATACCAGAACAAGCTTGGTACATGAAACCGGCATTCTCTATACTGATTGGGGGCATTCTTCCATTTGGGGCTGTTTTCATTGAGCTGTTCTTCATTCTTACATCCATATGGTTGAATCAGTTCTATTACATCTTTGGGTTCCTTTTCATAGTTTTCGTCATCCTTTTGATCACGTGTGCTGAGATAACCATCGTGCTATGCTATTTCCAACTGTGCAGTGAAGACTACCACTGGTGGTGGAGGGCTTACCTGACTGCAGGTTCTTCTGCTCTGTACCTTTTCCTTTACTCGATCTTTTACTTTTTCACGAAGTTGGAGATCACAAAGCTGGTTTCGGGCATTCTGTACTTTGGGTATATGTTGATTGGCTCATATGCCTTCTTTGTCTTGACGGGTACTATTGGGTTCTATGCTTGCTTCTGGTTTGTGCGAAAGATCTACTCTTCCGTGAAGATAGACTGAGGTGAAAGATGCTGGGGGAGTTTTCGGCTATAAAAGCAGACATAATGAAATGGGGGGACTACATGTAATTGACATTCAGAAAGGGAAGCAAAATAAAGCTTTCCTACCTCATCGAAACTCTCTTTCTTTCGTCTCTGATGCTAGTTTAGGGCTCGGCTTGTATGTTAATCTGTGTCATTTTGTTTACAACAGTATCTGTTGGTATGAACTGCACTTTCAGTAGTTCTTGCTAGAGGATTAGTTTTCACAGAGTTGCATGATTATTTATCAGCCCAAGTGCAATCCGGAGTCGATACCCCTACCACATCAGTCTTGTAATGGAGTTCTTCATGGAAGTAAGGATCACCATTGATAAATGTAAAGATGATGTGGGGGAGAATTTCAAAATACCCCCAACCTTTACTCTAAATTTCAATTAGACTCCCAAGGTTTTTAAAAAATCAATTTTACTCCCAATATCATCTTCCGTTAATCAAAATGCCTCCTTCCGTTCGAATGACTAACGGATTTCGTTAAAGGCTCCGTTAAATAGCGTTCTGATCGAATTTCGACGATCCGAGCCGTTTAATATGATAAGAATGTGATTTTAAGGGTACCCGCTTGAAATTAGCACCAAAAAAAAGACTGGGAAGAGCTTCATTTGAACAGTTTTTTATTGAACAGTTCAAATCAAGTCCTTTCTGGTCATTTTTTTTTGTTGATTTCTCGCGGATAATCTTAAAATGATGTTCTGAACATATTGAGCGGCTCAGATCATCAAAATTCAATCAAAAAAGGGGAGGTGCGGACCGAAACAAAATTCGGACGTCCTAACTTGAACAAAATCCGGATCGGTTAGCACCTCCCTTTCCCGATCGAATTTTGATAATCCGAGCCGCTCAATGTGTTCAGAATGTGATTTTAAGGGTACTTGCGAGAAATCAGCAAAAAAAATGACCGGGAAGGGCTTGATTTGAGCAATTTTTTATTGAACTGTTTAATAAAAAACTGTTCGGATGAAGCTCTTTCCGGTCTTTTTTTTTGCTGATTTCACTTTGGTGCCCTTTAAATCACGTTCTGAACACATTGAGCGGCTCGGATCATCGAAATTCGATCGGGACGCTATTGAACGAAGCCTTTAACGAAATCCGTTAGTCATTCGGACGGAAGGAGGCGTTTTGATTAACGGAAGATAACGTTGGGAGTAAAATTGATTTTTTTAAAAGCTTGAAAGTTTAATTGAAATTTAACGTAAAGATTGGGGGTATTTTGAAATTTTCCCCGGGCTCTCTTCATACTTTTGAGCAGTGAAATAAATCAGTTAATGCCACTCCTTAACGAAGATATCGATAGCAAAACTTCTGTGATGCTCCCAACATTAAGACAACACTTACCATTGTATAAGGTAACACTTACCATTTCAAATGTGGTAAGTGTTGCCTGTTTTTGTGGTAAGTGTTGCCTTAATCAATGGTAAGTGTTGCCTGTTTCTGTGGTAAGTAATCTTTCATTTTTTTGGTCAAAACCACCTCGTTTTTTTACAAAACTACTCTACTTTTAGTTTTTTGTTTTGATCCAAAGGCTGTGATTTATTTATTTTCAATCCAAGGGCTGTAATTAATTGGGAGTATGATGCTCCCAAAACCGCTGGGAGCATCACAGCCTTTGCCAAAAGTCAAGAAGGTGGCCTGGGCCGGCCCTACGTCAAAAAATAAAAAAATTGAAATGAAAGAATGATGGGTTTTTGTCGGACACATTACTCAGAAATAAGAAACCAAAATTTGTCTGTATAAAGGCAGTTTGAGACAGATGTCTTGACAATGATGTACTATGATCTACTCCACCTAATGTTTTGAAATTTTAGCCTCCAAAAGGTTGCTTGGGCCTTGGTGAGGATCCAACACGAGGAAAATGCAAGGAGAGAAAAGGTCTCTCTTTTTTCCATTTTTTTTTTAAAATTTAGGAAACCGAAACGTGTATTCATAAACCAAACGCCGAATAATACAAATGACCCAAAAGGTTAGAACAAAAACAAGAAAAACAAACAAAAAAATAAAATTTTGCCAAAAATAATAGCCGCGATGTTGGAAAACTATCGATTTGCTCATGGATGAGGCTAGAGGAAGTTGGAAGAATCACATCAACACTGGAGCTCATAGATCTAGGACCAGATGTACCAGGGTGGAGATTTAACCCAGATCTGGGTCGTCACGGTCCAAAACTAATGGGGTGAGTGGAAGAATCTCTTCTGAGGACGAGATTCTCACCCACCACACAACCATATGGAGGAGAGAGAAGGAGAGGAGAAAAAGGAAGAAGAAGAGAGGTAGAACCGCGGGGGAGGGAAATGCAGGAAAAGGGAGTGCGGCTACTCTCTCTCTCTCCTGATTATACCGAAATGGATTTCCCTGCAAAACAATCGCGGTAAACAAGTGTTTACAACACTCAATCGTGACCGTCCAAAAGTTTAATTATTCAGATATGTTTGTTAACTTTAACTGATAGAAGTATATTTTGACCGGTAAGAGTGCTATGACGAATCTCAACCATTGATTGCGCGAATAGACGACTGAGATTGGTTGGTGCTATAAACATGCTGTTTACAGTACCTCGGTAAATAAGGCAAGTTACTTTTGTAAAATCTGCAACCCAATACACAATTTTATGAATTTTGTAATCCAATCTCATGTCCAATTTGATCAAATCAAATATGTAATTGGGCTTCAAAAAGGTTGGTCAGATTAGCGCGAATGCTTTGCCTGCTTTTCTTCCAATGATTAACCATGGATCAACTAAGAAATTCCCACCCTCTACGAAACAAAGTATGAAGAGGCAAGCTTTGGGTTCAAGAAGAGTAGCAGAAGGAATAAAGCAAGAATTCCAACACAATCTCTTGTATGCTTTGCGTAACGCCAGCCTTACTGTCTTATTTTTCTCTCAATTATCAATAATCGATCAATCAAAACAGAATATATCGCATAACAATTGGCAAAGCGAAAAAAGGAACTAGACAATAGTAATTAGCAACATAGAATTATATCAGAAGATGGAACATGGTCAAGTTCACCACAAGCGGAATTTTATTAGCTTCCGCTGGGTAAAACCATAAAAAGAACAAAAAAAAGTTGCGCACCACATTGCAATTCGAAAGACAAACCACCAAAGCACAGGCAGTGGTAAAAATCCAGCAATGGGTGCATGTTTCCGGGTCTTGGATGCACATTTGTTATTAGAGAACGCCTCGAGTAAGGTTAGGAAGAAAGACTTCGTCATTAGCCCGAGCATGTTCTAGGTTTCCCATTTTTCTGCCTGCATATGTGGTACATCAGAGTTACTGACAATACATGCCAAAAAGAGCTAAAAACATAAAATTCAACAGAAGGGAACCGACCAGAACGAATCCTTCTTTTCTCGTGCTAATAGTTCTTCAAATGAAATAGTATCTTCAAACTCGGAATCTGCACTTTCTGTCAGCTCACCAGATTTTGCTTGTAATTCCATGCATGCACCGATTTCAAGCATCTTTAGTACAAGGCAGTGAGAGAGGATTAGAGCTCATACAACATTTTTGTCAAGCTACAACAAAAAACTTAATTCACAACAAACAAATCTATACCATAAGTATCAAGGACGTATGCAGGACTTTAATATTGGTTGGACAAATATTAAATATTGTTTTCACAAATAAAAGGTGTTGAGTTTGGACACATTCAGTGTTCTAAAAATAAGAATTAATATTTATAACTTTAATGTTTTTAAGACAAAAACTGCTGGCCCTGTTCGTTTTGGGATTTTGGATTTGGATTTATAGGTAATGAGTGTAGAGAGAAATAGAGTAATGATTGGAAATAAGGGTAATGATTGGAGAGAGAGAAAAATGAGAGTAATGATTGAAGATATGAGTAATGAGTGGAGAGAGAATTAGGATAATGATTAGAATCCAAAACCCTTAACCGAACAAAGTCGCTATGATTCTAAAGAAATTTTGAAACTTGGGTAAGGCGGTCGCCCGGTCTCATCCACCCCTCGGTCCGTCATCATTGATAAGGATCACATTAAAATGAGCTGTTTGGCACAAACAATGGGAAATCAATCACTACCGAAATCACGAGTACGCACAAACCCTTCAAAACCCTAACTCTGATACCATGGTAAAACATCAACACCAAATCAAGTGGCAACTAGTTGAGAGGCTGCTCAAGCTCATTTATACTGGAGGCATTGTATGACTGATGGGATGGGAGGCAAGAACTTAACAGTACAAAGTCCAAACTATGGCCTCATTACTAATGGAGAAGGAAAGATATTGGATAGAAATATATAACCTTAAAGCAAGACACTACAAAGAATTCTACTTCAAATTTTCTTTTCTTACTCTATCATCAATGAAAATCTGAGCAAAGTTTCTCAAAGTTATAATATTCCTGTTTGCTCATCAAGGTTACTCCTTTGGTCCTCGTTTTGGTGTTGGTTCTTTTAATGAATTAACTTACGGAAGAGGGGGGAAAAAGCTTTTGCAATCAGCATCCTTGAATGCTAGAAAGAAAAGCACATCAAGGTCAGACCTATCTACACCCTGTTTAAATGGTCTCGTGTCTGTTTTTTGCTTTCCCAGCGGAGAATACAGTTGGGTGTTTTGAATTGGGTATATTACAAGGGTTACCTTCTTATATGCCGGTGAGAGCTTGAGTTGTTTCTGGAGCCAGTTATATACAAACGCATCCTCTTCTAATCTCTTTTGTTCTAATTCTAACTTGTATATCTGCAGAAAAAAAAGAAGAAGAAGAATTGATTCATATGGATGTCAGAAAGACACAGCAACATACTAAGTATCAGTGGGCCAAATATAAAGGTACTAGTAATTTATGTTACCAACCTGTTGACGGAGGCGGTCAAATGAAGACCTATCTGCCTTAAATAGTAAAGCCTTCGTTATTGTGAACTTACGCTGTATGGCGTCAGACCTGCAGGAACATAAATCTCTTCAATATTTTGGAAATCTCATTACTGGGGCCCTAAGATACAAGGTAACAAGTATTTTAAAATAAACTTTGAAAAGCATTAAAGACAGACACAGAGCTCATCCAAGGAGGACAACAAATCGATCATTTATGAGAAATACTTGACATACTTGTGCTGTAGCTCATTTCTTGCTTCAATCAAGCAATTAACAAATTGTCCAACCTGCATCAGGCAAATGATGAATAAGTATACAATTTTTTTTTCCTCCCATAGCTTCAATAAAAACTTCTATAATCAGCATTCCATCAATCATTTCCGGAAGACAGATGCAGTATCATTTCCGGAAGTGAGAATATTTCGTAGAACAGCCAGACAAGTTTCCAAAAGACATCTCCAGCTGGTGCTTTCCACATGTCAACTACAAGTATATTTTACACAATCTCACCAGTTAAGAAAAAATTGAAGATATAGTTCTGCATGTAATACTGCGGGTTGTAGTTTGAATCAAGATACAAATCATGCTAGGGTAAAAGGAAGGAAAAGAAGCATGCTGCTCGAGCTCCAAACCATTTATTCATTCCAACTTACAAGCCCAAATCCAACACAAAGCAAACATCACCGGAACTAAATATTGCTGATCGAAAAGCCAAGATCAGAGTATTTGCATAAGAAGTGTGAGTTTCAGGTGTTCACGATTACATACCACAAACTATTGCCATCAAGATTGAGTTTATAAGTTCACTAGAGGAAGATGGACGATAATTCTTAAGCATAAGCTGCACAAAGCAGCTCTCTAAGGTGGCTGGGAAGCAAAACAAAGCAAATTTCAGCGTGATATTAAGGTGGATTGGATCTCAAAAGACGTTAACAAACAAGAGATGGATAATGTCCATGAAGAAAACTTTTCCAAACAATAGTCCACCGTAGTAGGAATTGGGATCGACCAACATGCGGGATTGAATAGTTATGCTTGCGAGGACACATTATGCAATACCAAGTTAAGAAAGTTTAGACAGTCAAATTACCTGGGGACAAGGTGGCTAGATTTTCAGTCCTTCTCATCTTTCGAGGGATATATTTGTAAACTAAAACCCAAACCTAATGACATCTTTAAAGGTTGTCCAGGCAGCTTCTTTTGACAGATGGTATCCTGAACCTTGTCCACTTCAAACATTTAGAAGTGTATGCCAGCAGTGAAGTACCTCGCGAACAAACCAAATGACATTTCTTTGAGGAGACAAATGACATACATATGCCATTTCTATTGAGAAATCTATGACCAGCTAATTCAGCATTTAAAAGAGTGGGTCAGGCCAGCAACAACTGCTTTTACTCATCCTCACATTCTTTTACTTCAGCACCTTTCTTGTTTAGTTTTTCATAGACTCGGAATTTGCAACAAGGATTGTACAACTAACACCCATTAGAATTTAAAGGTCAACCCAAGCTCATAATGAGATTCCGATATTAACGACTTCCCATTGAAGTTACTTCTGCATAGACAAAAACCATATGGCACATTCTTACACTCCCTCCGTCCCAAAAAGAATGACAATTTTTGAAACTCGTATCATTTTTTATCGCTTATATCTTTTAATCTATAATGTTTTTCAGTTTGAAAACTTTGTATAAAAGAACTAATCAAGAACTATCAAACAAGATCCATATTGCATATTTTTTGAGATCCATATTGAAAGATTTTAAGGAGTTGAAATTGGCATGGATATCAAAAATTGACATCCAATTTGGGACGGGGGGAGTATATTTTTTAATAAGACTGGGAATTTAAAGGTCAACCCCAGCTCATGATGAGATTCCATTATTCCAATCTTAATGACCTCCCAAAATATTCTCTTGAAGTTACTTCGAAATTAGAAATGGCACATTCTTGACTATTTTTTCAAAGCTTCGGAATTTGCAACAAGGACTTCCCAACTAACACACATTAGAATCTAAAGGTTAATCTCAGCTCATAAAGAGATTGCCCATCTTAATGACTTCCCACAATATTCTTTTTAAGTTACTTTTGCATTAGACAAAAACCATATTGAATATTCGCATAACTAGTACACATTATTTGCTCTGTTATGGGCATGAGATTGTTCCATTTCAGCATGAAGCCAGAAAAAATGCACATTTATAAACTTCTTTCAGTTTCTAAGATAGTACAAGTTCTATCCAAAAAATCTCCACCGGGTGCGCAACAATATAAGAGAAATACTTTGTCACGTGGGGAATCATCTACAGGTGAGACTGATATTTATCAACCTCTATATACACAGATGCAAAAAGGATGGCATTGACCATAAGCATAATTAAACCAAGGAATAACTCATTACATGCAAAGCCTCAAAATAAATGCTGATTAAAGAGCAATTTGTGATATAGAGGATCATTGCTTGGTGACAGTTAAAAACACACATTGTTTGCCAAAACTAACACTAAACTATGACAATGTGTCAATGACGTATGATTAACAAAACTAAAATAAACTGTAACCATACAGGAAACTGCATTGTTTTGTGTCTTGATAGAGTGAGGCTAATGTGAGCCTATACATGAAGCAACAACAAATCTCATGCAGTACAAGAAAATAACAACTTCTTCAACAATGGAATCCAATACCATAGCGCAAGGGATGTGACTCATAGTCGGCGGTGAAGAAAGCATTTGGTAGGTCACACAGACAGAATTTTGAAAAGTATTCTACTAAAATTCTTGTTGCCCCCCTGATGATCATAACCATTTTTGCTCATGGTAGTTTTTTAGGAATTATTTAAACTGGCATTGCTCGAAAACATAGGTCCTTCATCAACGAATTAGTTCCGCAATCAAAATGATGAGAAAATCAAGAAAACAATAACTAGAGGAAGGACATGTCCTTGTTATGACATTGAATTTATGAAAGAACAATAAAAACTCCCGAAATATTATCACCACTGAAAAATGTATCCATATAGGGCAATGGCCGCAATGCATTCTTATTTCGATGCCATCTAACCTAATAAATGGATTTGATAGTAAAGTTTTACAAGTGAATTTACTCCCGATGTTGGTTTACAAATTCATACTATTCTCCATGTCATCCTCTAACTCAAAGGCCTTATTTTGCTTACCTTGTGCTCTTACATTAGAAGCATTACCTGCTGGCGGCTGCTGATTACCAAACCAAGAGGAAGCCCAAGTTCTAATAAATTGGGGTCAGCTAAATGATTCCGTTTCCTATATTGATTTTTGTCGAGGGCATCGTGTTCTGTGATATCCAAAAAACCTAGATCCTCTCGAACTACCGCATCTAAAGTCACTTCTGAGCTATTTTCCACTTAGTGCTACCATCTACCGTAAACATATCACTCCTCCTAACTCCCACATCGACCGGTCTACGATAGACATGTCCAAACCACCTTAATCTATTTTTTCTAATCTTATCTTCTTCCGGAGCTATTCCTACCAATCCACGGAAGTTTCGTTTCTAATTCTATCCAGCGTCTTAGGATTCTTACTACACCCCTCTCAAAATCATCTTACTACCATGCTGTCTTTTAGTATCCCAAGACTCCCTTTCGTATAACATGGCTGGTCTTATAGCAGTACGACAGAATCTTCCCTTCAAATTTGCGGTTCATCTTCGGTCGCACAACACTCCCGAAGCATTCTGTCACTTGATCCATCTAACTTGTACTCTACGTGTCCCATCATCTGCAATCTCTCTATCCTTACTAGCAACTGAGTCAATATACTTAAAACGGTGGCTTCTTGGTAATTCCTAATTTTGTTAAGTCACTTTGTCTAGACTAGCACTTTGAACACCACTAAAGTTACGTTCTACGTACTCCATTTTTACTCATTAATCCTAAATCCCTGTGACTCCAATGCTTCTCTCCATGTTTTTAATTTGACATTAATATCTCTTGCAGCTTCATCTATAACTTGAACCTAGTAGTTTGTTAATACTGACACAATTGATCAAACATTGAAAAAGGGGTCTTCCCAAGGTGCAATAGGGTTGGTCCTGACCCAACCTTGCGATGGCATAAGTCGGACAAACTTAGATCTGTTCTAGATATGGAGGTTGACAACTGGTCGTGTTGGTGTTTGCTGAGTTTCACTTTCCACTTTCAAATTTGACATCCAATCACAAAAAGCAAATGCATTTTCAAGCAACATTATTACCCTAGAATTATAAGCAAATTTGTGTATCTCTATGTTTAGAACAACCTATGGGGGGTTTTACACAGCTGATTTAGGGCTGACCATTGGACCCTTAACCTTAAGAGGCATCTAATAGAGAACGAACCATACAAAAACTAGAGTAATTATAGGGCCGTTTGAGCTACGGATTTGACTAGATATCCAAGGGGACACGAATCCACTGCTTAGATAAAAATTCTATGGCCTGGCTTAAACATCAATTGGATATATAATCTCCAAATTGTTGGATATATAATATTTGAAACACAGCGAATTTATGTTGGAATACTCTCGGCTATTAGAAATGCTACAAATACATCATGGGTCGGAAAGCAACTAAACTTTGTAAGCGAAAGGGAAATTCCAAACGTACTAAGCCCACGAATTCCTTACTTCCCAATTACTGTTTCTCATTTCAAACAAAACTATACAAAGTACAAACCATCAACAGGAAACAATCTAAGGGGGGGAAAAAATCTCATTTTTATAAATCTCTATTGGACATGATTACCGTGGCTTAATATCTAGAATCACAAAACAGCAACAACAACCAAATAATACAACTACTATAATAAAAGATTGGGTTTTTGGAAAATCAAAAAGAGAGAGAAAACCTGAGCCAGTGTCAACCCATCAGATTCATGACACTTGACAAGCTGATCATACTGCTGCTTAATCCTCCTCTGCGTCGCACTAGACGACGTCGTGAACGGGTACAAGCAAACCAACCCTTCCTCCTCCTTCTTCTCTCCTAACCCGCCGCCATCTTCGGGTTTTGAATCGGGTCGCTTCTTCTTCGACCTCTTCTTCTTCCTCTTCTTCTCCCCACAATCCGACCCGACCCTTTCCAAATCCACACCCGGCTCATCTCGAACCGGGTTTTCGCAGTTCGTGAACAGAGTGTCCCATTTGGGGGAATTGGGGGGTAAGATCTCGAGGAGGAGGGAGTGGGTCAAATGGGTCGGGTCCGAATTCGAATGGATCAAATGGGTAGGGTCCGATTTGGATGGGTAGCATTGGGTTGTTGAGCTCGAGGTTTGTAGTTGCTCTGTTTTCTTGAGTCTTTTGTGGAGAGAGAAGATGATGATGATCAAGAGGAGGAGGAGGAGGAGAGAGAGAGTGGTGAAGAGGAGGAGGAGTGGGGACATGGGTAGTGGTGGTTTGGAGTGATGGTTGAGTGGAGGTGGTGGTGGGTTATTAGACGAGAGGAGATAGAGGAAGGGCTGTAAAGTGATGCTCGCCGCCATTGAAACGCGTCATTTGCAGAATGTTGACACTTTAAGATAGGAGAGAGAGAGAGAGAGAGAGAGAGAGAGAGAGACCAATCCAAATGCGAATACACGAAGAGAGAAAAGTTTTACGGTAGTAAGGTTTTATGTATTGGGTGCTCTCCTTTATATGCCGGGTTCTGTTTTGTAGTGGAGTAGTCCACATCCTGAAATTTGAATAAAAAAATAAATTGAGCTGATTTTTCATAAATTTATTTAATTTTTTTTAAAATTATTAAACGGTTTAAATTATTCAATGGGCTCTGTATGCCCATCCCATCGGTATGCACATCATCAGTCCCTTTTTTTTTGGTAGACGGGTTCGTTTACTAGTATGTCTTTTTTTTTTTTGAACACATTTACTAGTATGTCAAACCATGCCAAAATTGTGTGTTTTGAGGAAATCAAAGCACTCTATACAATTAGTCAATTTAAATTTGAGTATTTTATACGTAAATGTTTTACATGATGTCTAGAAGATCATAATCTCTATAAGGTTTTCTATCATCGCCTTAAATGACTATGTACTAGTTATTAAAAACACAAATTGTACTATTAATATGAGTTAGTATAACTTTTGAGTCACGTGATTAAGTTAAGATTTAGTGAGTCAGTTGGCATAAGTTGTTGATGTTAAAGTGTCAGTACTTCATAATTATGCTTAAAAAAAACCTTCATAATTATGCCAAATCCTCTAAGATCCAAGAGGCTTGCTTGTATAACATTCTATTTTTGTGAATTATAAGGTTTTAATTTGACCTAGAATTTGTCATAAAAGGTAAAACATTCCAATGGAAGATGACTGGTTCCTAGACTTCCAGATGTCAATTTTGTCCACACAAAAAAAGGGTCAACAAAAATAGACCCATTCTATGGTGCAAAGACTCTTCCTAGCCCAAGCACGTGATCTTGGGTCATATTCTCAACTTTCATTTAGGGTATAACTACTGTCCTTAAAAGTGTTTTAATCTGACGTAAGTTTCAGTTTAATTGTCAGTGCAAAAGCAGAGAAGTAATTTGAGTTTGACCCTCCCAATAAGCATATCGAGTCTCTTTCTCTCTCTTGGTGCATATCAACCAAATCTCAACTATCACAACAAACTTGGCAAAGATTTCAGGGGACTGTGAGCTGCTGCTATGCCTAAACTGCCTGCAACCCCTACAAATGGTGAATCTGCAACTGTGTTTGATTGGTAATTATTGAAACCCTATAAAGGTGATGTATTGTGAGAGAATGTCATGTCTCATTAAACGAAAAATAAGTACTTAAAAAATAAGAATCTTAACAGAACGGAGATTATGTTTCAAATTGCATTCGAGCTTAATGCTGAAAATAGAGGTCATATGATGGAGAGATTATTCAGTGATCCAATGCTTTCTACTCTACGCATCGATGTGGGGTCTACACATTGGAATAGATTCCACACTAATATGTGGTTAAGAGTGCTCTTGGAGGATTGTTCCGAAAGTACTGAATAGTTTTTCCTTGTAAATGTCAATGAATAAAGTGGTGGTTTATTCTCTGTGTACAAATAATACTATATGGAGTATAGTTTTATGTACAAGGGGAAATCAGCTCATTGGTCCCCCATGGTTTAGTGATATTTCAAATTTGTCCCCACAACTTTAGTACTATTATGAGTCTTACATGATGATTTTCATTCAGGTGCACTCCCTCTGTCATCTTGTACTAGCATTTTCAATGGAAAGACAAGATATTTGAAACTAGAGAGACCAACGTAAAACATGGGTGAAGTTCTACAAACTATACTACGTAACTTATATTAATTATCTTCCTAAACTGGAGGAGTCGTAAAAAGGCCCAAACACTCCCAAAATCTTGCCATACCTGTTCTTTTGTTGGTACGTAACGGGACTAGACATGAAACAAGATGAAAATGCAGAAACTAAATCGATGAAGTCGAAATTACACAGATCAAAGTGAAATCTTACTGAAACTATAGAGACCAAGGTGTAATTTCACCCTTCAAATTTTGACCAGACCGCAGTATCTATATTGGTTTGCCAGCACAATAGTACAGATTGACAATACCAATAGATTAAGCTAACATAATGTGGGGAACAAAATTTCAATATCAGGTAGTATTTGGAACAATTGCTTCCAAGGGAAAGCAGGTACAGAGAGAACAAAAATTATGAGAAATCATTGAAAGCCAAGAGCTTACAATTCCTAATACAAAACTAACAAAGTAGTACAACATTTGCACATGGACACATTTACTACGTCTCGATGTGCTTTGTAACCCCTCACCCACAACAGCTACTTTTATGTACACAAAACACCACAATGATCTTTGAATTGAAACGGGCTTTTGAACCAAATGGTGTGTTGTACATTTCTACAACTTCACCTTGGCAAAAGCGGAAACAAATGGTCGACATGTCGTGATCTTCGATGAAAGAAGTAACTTGAAAGGAAGAAAATTAAATTATTTGAGAATTCGTATGGATCGTGTAGAAGAACTGAACTGGGACCTTTTCAAATGTTAACAGTGTCCTGCACCCATCAGCTGCAAATGGCTTCCACGGAAACTTTCTTCATAACATTTGGACACGGATCTCCTCCAAATGCCTCAGGTGCCACAGGCACTGAGCACGATTCCTGCCCAATGCAGTACTGCAAGGAAAAGAAAAAGATTCATGAATTAAGTCCCCAAAATGTGAAAAAGGGATGGAGTGAATGTTCAAGTGCGCACAACTTGATAAGGTAAATACACAAATTCGACACAAAAGGCTAAATAAACTCTTCAAAATTGAAAGTCCTTAAAAATTGTCCCTTGCAACATGCATGAGACAAGGACTGTGTGTATGTTGGAAACAGTAAGAAATCGTTTGCATTTGTCCAAGAGACACAAATGAATCACTTTCGTGAACGACTGAACGCTTTTGATTGTGTATGTTGGAAACAGTAAGAAATCGTTTGCATTTGTCCAAGAGACACAAATGAATCACTTTCGTGAACGACTGAACGCTTTTGATTCAAAAATCCTATAGCTGATAGGACTAGTAGAATAAACCATTATCATGCACTTTCTTATAATCTGTTAACCAAAGGAAGAATAGTTTACCTTTTCAAAAGCGTCATAAGAATGATGGGCATGACAGCTCCCCTCACGGAAGCTTCCGCAAACCCCTTGCGGCGTTCCAAAGCTTGCAAATTTAATCGATGTGATCTTTTGACCAGGAGCACACCGAAGGTGTGCTTTAGGATGTAGGGGCTTATTAACTTTACCAGAGGCTTGCAATTGCCAATTTGTAAGAGTTGGCTGCCACTCAAAAATATCTGCACATACACTATCTACTTCCCTCTTAACCAAAGATATGCCATAGGGGTTTCCCCCCAACTCTTCAAACACAACCAACAAATTCCCTGTCGGATAAAGCCACGAATGAGGAACATGATACCTGAAATTATAAACCATTGGTCATCAACACTATTAATTCATTACTGGAAGAGCGAAGCAATCGATTTCTTTTTTAAACTCACCATCTTTGGGAAGCCTCCCCACATTTACTAAGGCACTTCTTCTCATTGAACCAACCGGCATAGTTACAGGCAGGACAAGTACCAGATGCTTTGTATCCAGGCCAATAGCGTCCAATGCTTTGCCCATTTATCCATACTTGACCTTTACCCATGGTATTCATATCCAGAGCCAAAGGTTCATCTCCAGCTGGCATGTTGAAAGCAGTCTAGAAGCAGGAAAAGGAAATGTCAATTCTCGCTTTAGTAGCCCAAGTGAAAGAGAGTTTTATTTGAAGGGCGTTTGGATTGCATGATGTCTCACTGTTGTAAAAATTTTCCTCAGATGATGATTACTTTATATTCCTGGTAATATGAAACTTGTTCTTTATGTTTAGGTTGGAACTTGGAAAAATACAAAGAAGAAAAAACTGTTTGTTTTACCAAGAATAATACATATCTTATAATATTTAGATAGTTCTCACCTTGTACCATGTCAAAGCCTGCTGTTGAGTCACCAACGAACCCTCGACCCACTCTACAGAGGTAGTTCCACTGAGCGAATCAAGACTCAATGCTTCTCCTCTGAGACCAATCTGATTGGGAACATGAACGTGAGGTCAAATTAACCATCTAGAATTCACAGCAATGAGAAAAAGTTTATAGAATGCCTCAAGACAAACCTTGTAAGTCCATTTTTGCCACGATAGGTCCCTCCTACCCTCATTAAGACCATTCAGTGAAACTGGGCCAAGAACGCCGGCATTCCATGTCTCGAAATGTGGGCCAATGTTCTGATGACATAAAAAAAACATCAAATAAGCATAGAACGATAAAGTTTAGCTTAAAGCATAACATGTAGAAGAGTTACTGATCTGTTTCTTCTGTTCTCTCTTGGTATGGTTATGCCTCTGTGCATGCATGTATATGTGTGTGTGGAGAGAGAGAGAGAGAACGAACCGGGAGACCAACAGCGATGCTTAGCAGTGCTATCCTGTTCACTCCAGCTCTCAAATTCACACCGTTACTAAATGTTAACCTTGGGTCTTCTAAACTTCCATATGCAGTTCCTGCCATAAGTAGGACACAAAATATTAGTAGGAAGCGTGTAGAAATGGTTCAGCCATGAACCTTCTGTTACATACAACTTTATTCTGTGTATGGACCTTACATGATATCTATCATGTATGGTCCATATAGACATGCTTTGATGCTATTCAACTTTATTCCAAGTTCATACTCATGCAATTTTACAACTTCTTTGCAAATTGATTAAGGTAGTAAACAGCACCTGCTGTCTGACAAGAATCTTGACATAGGGATGCCAAAACTTTAAGTGATGCATATTGCCGAAATAATGAGCTATGTAGTATTGTTTTCACCATTTCTCTTAACTAGGATTAAGCTATTGAAAAACGTCTAGGAGTTGCATAGAAAAAAATTGAAATCCAAAAATTGTGCTGCCCACCTGATAATATACCGTTGACGAAAACATGCAAAGCATGACCAGCAGATAAAACTGTAAGAACAGGATACTTGCCAGTATCCAAAAATCCTTCATACGAATCGATCTTGACACTGGGAATACAAGGAAAAATATCAGTCACGCTGATATAATTCTGGTGAATGTTTATCTTGGAAAATTCGTCATCGGAATGCTCATGGTAAGGCAAAACTACGCATAGTGTAGATTAGATACTCACTCTGTCATATACCACAAGTAATCGGAAGCATCCCAGGTGGTGTTTAACTGCTCCAACAACCCAACCACCGTAAATGAATTGTCTTCGTAAGATGCTGCTGGCTCTTCGTTGAATGATTGCCAAGAGAATCCATTATCATAAACAACAGGTGTCATCTTCATTTGTGCACTTTGAGCCCCCACCTGTAGATAGAATTTCAGTAAGGTGCCAATACCTTGTTTACTTCAATTATTTCAAATCGAAAGAATAATTGATCAATCGTGGAAATAAGCACGCGTATATGAAAGTGAGGAAGTATTATTTAACCAAGAGTTACTTTCTCACCCTTGCTGTGTTATAAACAGTGTTCTTGCAGTCGGGAAGAATGCTGATGGACCAAGGTGGAAGATTGTAATGCATATTCCCCAATGAAACTTTGGCAAAGGATTTTGTGTCGTAGTTCGCAAGGAATGCAGCACAAGCTCCTTTTGACTTGAATACATGAGCCTGAGATAACAAAGAGATGAGGGAGTGTTACTAAGTTTTCAAAGTCAGTTTGAGATTTAATAATTACTGACTCATATAGAATCGATTATGCCTAACCTCCTGATAGTTCCCAAGAGTAATCTTATTGGGCTCTCCAGATACTAAAGCTGGTTCACACAACTTTATTGCTCTATGCAGATCTTTCAAATGTCCCCATTTAGGCTGCCTTAATAATCCTAGACAGAAAGAGGAAGTTTAGGAACAATTCAGATCTTGTTCATGAATCATGCCCTGAAGCAAAATAATGATAAAGAAATGCAGAACACGAAAAAGCTTAATCGGTGTTAAGTCAGCAAGTTGTATGGAGAATAAATTTTTAATACAACACGATGAAGAAGAAAACGTCTTGTTGATGTGGAAATGAACCCGTCTCCTTCAAATGCCAAATGGTATGTACTATTATGGACTTGTGACCTCTTGAGCTATCCCCATCGTATAAGAAACCAAAAGACATCTTTTCAAGACCAAAATGGTTTTCCTATTTAGTCTCTCTTCTTTTTTCATTTTTAAAGAGCCCTTATTGTCGAATAGCTTCTAAAGGGTCAGAAAAAGTTTTCTTGTATTTAGGGAGAAACTACAATCAACTGATATAATTCAGCATCTGTAATAATTTTTGTCACCAGCGAAACCACTTAACATGAAACACGTCATGAAAAATGGAGGGTATAGCTATTTCTTTGCCCCTGGCTTTTTGTGAAACGTCAGTGTCAATCATACTGACGTGGAGGACTGTGTGTGGTGACAAGCTGGCAATTGCATGCATAGCTTTCTGTAGGAAATCTCGATTGTACTTGTACTCCCGCCTTTTTCTTAGTTCAAAATCTAACTGTTAACATTTAGGTATTATATATTGCACCACTCAAGCTATAAGCTACATACTCAAATAAACATTTCTCTCTCTCTCTCTCTCTCTCTATATATATATATATATATATATATATATATCAGATGATAATCATGTCGTCATACCGTATTCATCGAGAGGAGCATCATAATCATAACTAGTTGCTATAAATGGACCACCAGAAGTCCTGCCGAAATTTGTTCCTCCGTGATACTAGAAGCAAAAAACAAAAAAATGGATAACAAAGAAATTAGTTGAATTTGATACCAGAAGTGGATTCAGAGGATCTACAACAAACGGTCACATACCATGTAGTAGTTAATAAAAGATCCCCCCGTCTGTATAAATCTTGCAACTGAAAATGCCAAATCTTCTGCAGGACGATAAGGAACTGGACCTCCAAACTCAGTGAACCTGAAGTAATAGTCAAACAGAATACTTAAAATTGGAAATGCCATGCATGAGGTTCTTAATAGGTTAAATAAGGAAACTAAGAACAACACAGATGATAGTTGAGTAATCACCATCCGGTCCAGGCTTCAGTCCACATCTTCGGTTTGTAAGCTTTATTCGGCGAGAAGTAATCACAATAAAAACCATTGCAAGTGTTAATCTGCATACGATGATGAACAAACCCATGTTAAAGTTAATTCAGAAAGAAAATCTGATTAGCAGCAATGATTGGACTTCAGTAGGCACTAAGATTCTCTTGATTTAGACGAAATAAAAGCTCAATAAGTTGACTTCACAGTTCACACTAGATTTGGTTATTTTATATTACTTCTTGTGCAATATTCGGACAGGAAATGAATAGAAAACAGTTTTATGAAGGCAACAAACCATGGGACTTGAAATAGAAACGTAGTTTCAATAAACATGGAGATATGGTCATCAGTCTATCAGCACAAAGTTCAAAGGGAGACCAGAAAATAAAGACAAATCATAACAGATAGGATAGAGAAAAACACAAAGCCCAGCCATGTGCATGAGAGAGAAAAACTGAGATCATTCAGGACCAACATAAAGTCTCATAGCAACCCCACTAGGGATGAGGGAACATCACATGAAAACAACAGATAATGGGTATGAGAAGAAGACTAGGCCCCGTTCCGCTAAGGGAAATAAGTACTTATTTCTCGTAAAGCGGGAAATAAGTACTTAAGAAATAAGAACCTTTGCGGAATGGGGCTAACGTGTTATAGAAAACCGAAATGTCACCCCAAGAAAAAAATATGGTGAAACTTACAATGGGATCAGGGGCATCATCTTGCTTGCACATGATCCACGGGACTCCAGTGCCGAGACCCACAGCCATTTGAGCTGCCCATTTGGTATATGCTTTAGCAGGCGCACCAAGTTCATACTCCATGGGTCCATATTCATTCTCAATCTGTCAAGAAACATCCATTCTAGCTTCTATTAATTTTTCTCTTCTTACTTATATGACTAAGTTGCTAAGTAAACATTCCCAATTGGGTTGAAACATAATGGACTATTTCACTACCTGTGATAAAATTATTGGACCACCCTGAGATTCATATAACCTTTCTGCTTTCATCATGTTGACAATCTTCGTCGTAAATTTTTGCATTGCAGCCTTGATTACAACAATTTAGTCAGCAAACCAAAGCTAATGTTTGCAAGTTTGCAACCAATCACATCAAATGGAGTAGTCACAGAAGATTATTGTGATGAAGATGGAAACTTAGTAAATTCATATGCAAGTTCCAAAGTTGCCATACCTTGAAAGGCCCATTATCTGTTCTGAAACTGATACCCGGTACATACTTGAGCCAAACAGGAAAACCCCTGAATTGAACAAAAAAGGGCAATGCTTAAAGATGAAGAAACTTGCAAAGCAACAGATTATTTTACTGTAGCAGAAATCCCAAACTTTAGGAATTACCCAAAGTTCCATTCTGCACAAGCATAAGGGCCAATCCTGAGATGAACATAAAGGCCTGCTTGTTGCACCAGCTTGATGAATTTGACCAAATCATACCTCTCCTCAAAATAATACTACAAAACACAAACAACAAATTGATTCATTCAATCAAAAAATACATGCACGTAAACATATTAGCAATGGATAAAATCAATTAATGAAAACATAGGGAAAAATCAAAAAATGAGTTCATTACTTTGCCAGCTTTGGGTTCATGCCCATTCCAGAAAACATAGGTCTGGATTACATCCAATCCTCCTTCTTTTGCCTTGCGGATAAGATCTGGCCACATCTGCAAGAAACCCAACAAAAACCACAAAAAATTATTCCCATTCAAGCTAGAGACACAGTGAATAAGTGGAGAGACCCATCCAGTGATAAGCTCCCAATAGCAGAATATACTGAGAAACCTACTGAGAGAGATGGTATATTAGAGAGAAAGAAGTTGCCCATTTGCAGAAAAGAAATGAAATTTTTTTTTTTTTTGAAGGGAGTAGAATTAAGGAAAACCAAAGAGACCCATTAAGCACATTGACAAAGAAAATACCTCAGGAGTGCTGCGCGGGTAGTGAATGGATCCAGAAATGAGGATCTTCCTCTGGCCATTTATTTTTATAGCCTTGTTGTCGTATGAAACTGAGGCATTACAACAAGAAACCCATAAACCAAACAGTGCCACCAACAGCAGCATTACTACAAGCTTCAAATCCATGGCCATTAACCTCTCTTTGATGCCTCCTTCACAAAGCAAATTTGCCCCCTTTTCCCCCCCTTATTCTTGCTCCCCTTTGCACTTTATTCTGCACTTTCTTTTATTTACAGAGAGAAAGGAACTAAAATGAACTGTGCACAGTTGCTGCGTTGCACACGCATAGAGAGGGAGAAAGAAGATAACAGCTGTTTTTTGGTTTTCCTTGAGAGAGAAATTTTCAAGTGTGAATGTGTGAATTAAATTGGGTCTTTGGTCCAATTGGGTGAGTTGAGGGATTTGTAAAAAATCGAGAGCTTTATAGTGCTGCCTTCAATGGGGAGCGGACGGTCGGAAAGAGAAAGTGGGTCCTACAGTCCTACTCTGGAGTCTGGACCCACTCAGTGGGGGACCAACTTCGGCCTTTATGCTGATCCAAACACGTCTTTAATTTTCATTTCCTCTGCTCCTAAATCATTGTAGATTTAGACAACCACTGCTTAGTGCAGTTGGTAAGTCATTGCCTTCTCTTTGTGAAAGGTCTAACACCCCCACTAACCCCCGCTGATGTATATCGCTATGGCCAAAAAAAAAATAAAATCACTGTAGATTTTAAGCTATTTTTAGTACTTATCGTATCACTTGTTTTTCTTGAAAAAAACTTCGGTTATCATCGGATAAAATATAAATTACTTTTGCACCTCGTATTTCATATTTTTTTTAGCACTGATTGAAAGATTTAAACTTTATGTGTAGAAAAAAAATTAAAAGATTATATAAAAAAAATACTTTATTTCAAAAAATGTGGCACAACTCAAAAAAAAAAAAACTGCTAATAATACAAGACCGAGTGAGTGGTAGTTGGGGCTCTTTAAAAAAATCACTCGTTTGGGTAAAATTGGAATTTACAATATACTTCTAAAGTAGTAAAGGTAAAGGGCTGTTTGGATGTAGTAAATTAAGTTGTTTTCAAAAAGCATTTTTTAGGTCTCTGCTGATGATGGAGAAAGATTCTCTCTTTGGTCTTTACAATCCCAATACGTTGGTTTTTCTACTTATTCGGCCGGTGAAGTGATGTTTGTTTGTTTTTTTGTATTTTTTAATCTTCATCATCAAACACCAATAAATCGCGTTTAAACAAAACCATTCATTTTGGCAGTGGAAGACATGTGCCGTAAGGGCGCGTTTGGTAGCATCTCTTCCGATTACCACGGTTACAATGAATGTTGTTTTCGGCATTAATGTTTTTGAAACCCAAGTTTCGCCAATAGGACGTAAGCAAGCAAATAAGTATTTGTCATCCGTATAATCGCATGTTCGAATTTCACCGTGACCAAATATTCTAAATCTTGGAGCTATTGGAGAATTTTCTCGGTCGCTAACTAATAAGCACCCAATATTGCATAATCTTGGTGCTTTAGTCCTCTTTTATTTCTTGATTTTATACTTAAGTAGCTTGTTTTGAATAGAATTACACATAAGGTTTGTTTGAGAATGTTTCATGTGAAATGTGCAAATAAGGCTTGTCTTGACGCCAATGTCAAGATCCAAGTACCCGAGAGCATGTGGCTCATCGCCACCGAGACCTAAAGTCATAACAAGAAGCCTCAGGGAATGCTCGGAGAGTCGAGTACCAAAGGAGAGCCAAAGCTAAAGAAGCAAAAAAAGTGCATCGAGGATAGCCTTCGAGGGCATCTGAGAGCCCAAGGCCACATGGCACTCCTCCATCAAGTCCCAAGGATCAAGCAAAGAAGCTTCAGAAGGTCCTCGGAGCCGTCAAAGGCCTTGTGAAGCAAGCTGGCAAGACTTGCAGATTTGCAGGAGAGGTATTGATACCTATTGCTCCCAGAGTTGAACAAAACCGTGGGTATCGATACCTCAGTTTTGGGGTTTCGATACCAAAACCTTTCGTCCATATTTGTAGCTGCTTTTTCAACCTTTTATTTATGGAAAGTTTCTACTTATGAAATGTTTTTTTGAGATATTTTGTAGGAGAGAGAGATTTTATTTTTAGTTGTTTTTTCAACCTTCCATTTATAGAAAGTTTCTACTTAGGAAATGTTTTTATTTTTTGTAGGAGAGAGATTTTATTTTTAGCTATTTTTTCAACCTTCCATTGAAAATTTCTACTTATGGAATGTTTTTTTGGGATATTTTGTAGGAGAGAGTTTTTATGCAAAGTTTCTCCTTACTCCTATCTATTTTACTTTATGCTTTAGCTCTTCATTCTCTCTAGGATTTTCTTCCATTGTTGCTCTAAGTCATTTCCTTTAGGAACACTTTGAGCTATTGTTAATTTATTGTTTTGCCAAGTATTAATGTTGTAACTACGGTTGAGATCCTTTATAATATCAGGTTTATTTCCGTTTTCTACGGTTAAATCTTATGTCTTTTTTTAGCCTTATGCTTTGTTCTTTAGCTATGTGTGAGTAGTTTTTTGGCTAAGTATTTGGGTGACTTCTTCCCAATGATTTAGGTTGTTTATCGTTCTTGTAACCTCGGGCTTAAAGAACGGGTTTCAGAATATACTAAACTTGTGTTTTTTTTGTCTAAACTAGAGTTGTTAACTTCTTTGATACTGTGTAGACAAAGAACCTTGGCACACGGCATGCTTGGAACTCTGTCACTCATAGGTTTCGATAAATGTGTTCAAATGAGTTTATCTCTATTCCGAGAAACCATATCATTTGATTTAAACAAAGTTCAAAGCTATATCTTCCGGGTGAGAGCCCACGATCGTGACTCTCATTTGAGTTATCTTCGAGAATCAATAACAGCCTAAGTCATGGGAATGATGATTCCTAAACTTGTCTCTTTTAGTTAATCAAACTCGTTTTTAGTCTTTTCAAGAGAGAGATCTCCACCTTTCAAAGCAAAATCAAAAGTTAGCCGTCTAAATGCCGCAAACCCTTTTAAACCTATAATCCGAACTAGCTATATTCGAACCTCCAAGTGGGTACGATCCCGATCTTTCTCTAGCCCTACGCTTGGGGTTTTCAAGCTATTCAAAGGTTAGGTTGTGGCGAAGCATTAACTTCAAGGCCTCAGAATTAGTTGAAGTGCGCGTAAACTGGCCTGAACATCTGATTATATCAAAAAAAAAGAAGAGAAAATGACGGCCAATGACGTGCTTTGATAATTAATACCCGTCAAGGACATTTTCAGCATTAACAAATGTTCTCAGCATGTCTTTGGCGGGTATTAATTATCAAAACACGTCCTGGGCCGTCATTTTCCCAAAAAAAATTGAAATTAAGTGAGGTGCGCACAAATTGGCCTAGATTTCTGGTTATTAAAAAATAAATACTCCTACTAATGTTTTTGAAATTTGGATAATATTGTATGGTCACTGGTTTTGTTTCTCAATGTGGCACAGTTCACTAGAGGAACAGTGGCAAAATGGGAATAATCGTACTCCGGGATGAGGACGGCAGTATCAGGTTATCCGATCTTTAACAAATTAACAACTAATCAAGTTTTGATTAAAACTGGCCACCTAACTCAGTGCAACCCAAAAATGTCAGGTCCACTTAATTATTTTGAAGACTAATCAGTAATCAGGTAATCATGCACTCACAAACACGAGTGCAAACCAGCTGAGTTTTGTAGCGTCCGAGCTCAGCTCGTTGACTAAATGAGCCTAAAACTCGAGCTCAAACTCAGCTCGGTTGCAAACATGTCTTAACAAGTCGAGTCTAATTCAATTACTAAACGAGTTTCTATAAAAAAATCTAAGCCTATAAAAACGAGTCGAGCTCCCGAGCAGATCGGTTCGTTTGCAGCCCTACTCCCACATATTTTAAATACTCATTTACAACCTATTTTGCTATAGCGACTTCTTTTCTTTTGGTCACATATTAGACTGATTATTACTAACCATAGGTCGTCATTCTAAATTAATTTGTCAGCAAGTACAGAATTTTGACCTAAAAGGGAAAAGATAAGAGAACAAAAAATATGTGATTAAGTAAGCCTTTTTGTTTAGATGGTCCAAAACGCATCCTAAATGGCCAAATTTAGCATTTTTCTTAAATTGTTTTGACGTAAACACATGCGTACCGGACAATTAATCTTGACTAGTATTAATGCATTCAGCCACTGCTCAACAATTTATGTTTTTCCTAAATTACATAGAATTTGATTCCCGAAGATTTAATTTGTATATATCAAGATTATGCGTATCAGATCGTCGTTGCTTCTCAAATTACCATTTTATTTGATACTAGAACGTATGACATTTCTTATACGCAACATTCACTGAAGTACATTGAATTAAACACTAAAACGTACTAATACAATGCACACGTGATACCAAAAAAAAATTTCAAAAATCCGCACACAACGCTGTACATCCGCAAATTACTTGATAAAATCAGTTTAATTTGCAGTTTCTCTGTTTATAGGAAAGAATCATTTTCGCTTGTTGGATGTGATTTGAAGCCTCAACAAGTCATAACATATGCGGTAGGTAGTTTCAGATTTCAATTTTGTACAACAAAATCAAATGATTTCTCTCTCAATAATGCATATGTGGTTCGTGTTGCCATCTGTACACTGGCCAGGCAAGAATGGAGGAGCCTTTCACTTTCAGTAATCAAAAGATGAATTATGGGTGGTTTACTTGCCTGGGGGAGAAAGGGATCAGGGAAAAAGCAAAACAGAAATGCTAGCTCATGCCATCTCATTCTGCTTTTCAAACCCTCTTCTGATATGGAGTACCCCTTCAACAAAGCAATGAGAAAAGATAAAGTCTGTGTGCATAGATTTGTCTGCACAGATCCGAACGTTCCTGCGCCCGAAACCGCCCAGTGCACTTGAATTTTACAAAATAATATGCATGGGATTCACGTGAATCAGACGATTCCGGACATAATTGTACCTTACGTTTGTTGGTACAAATCCATATACCTAGCATTGCTTGGGAGTAGGGGTGTAAACGAGCCGAGCCGAACCGAGCTTCGGCGAGCTCGAGCTCGGCTCGCAAACTAAACGGCGGGCCAAAAACTCGAGCCGAACCGAACCTTAACGAGCCGAGCTCGCGAGCTGCTCGGTTCGTTTACAGCCCTACTTGGGACTTGGGAGCAAAAAGATTGGATCCACTCCTCCACCACTCACTCCCATGCATTGATTGCAAATACCCACCTACTCCATTTTCTAAGTTTTTTCCTATTACCAAATCAATGGAACATATCCCTACCCTGTTAAACTATTCCACATTAATGCACCGATTTGTAAAGACCCCTTGGTTGTTTTCATATGGTAATATGCACCTCTTTTAACAAGTTTTACCCACTATGCCCCTTCTACTAGAATATGTATGTTACAGCTCGTTTGTTCGCCAGAAGATAAACGGTAAGATACAACATCGATATATCCTATGGATAGGGCGCGCACAGAAGCCCTTCGAATATTGCTCAGCATATGATATGTTGAAGAAAAAAATAAATCCGATGTTTGTTTTGATTGAGAATGTGGCATGCGTTTCGAATACTCTCTCCCCGTACCACCACAAGCTTTATATCGACTAAAGGGCAAAACCGATGCGATAATTCAGTACTACTTTGATGGAGGGGATACGAAATGTCACCCTCTGATATTTCACGTTCTGTATAGTGGAAGTATATAGACTCCCACCACATATGTCATTAGAAATTTGAGACTAGTGGAATTAAAATCTCAAGTCCCAATCAAATCCATAAAAAGGATCTCAGTAGTATCCACGGTACAAAGATGTGTTTTTTTTTTTTTTTGTTAATTCAGAATTATAAATAAAGTACTAGTACTAATCAAGCGAAACTTGAAAGTATTGTTGGTGATGACAATAATTAATCGGAGAAGTTTTTGGGTGCCGGGTGGATACCACGTGATGGTACCCGTCGGCAATTAAGACCGTCCAAACGTGTTTTGGATGATCCAAATTTATTCACTTTTCTCCCCTCGCCCTACCACTCTCTCTCCTCTTTTTCATGCACTCTCCATTAAAAAAAAAAGATCATTAATTGATAGTACTATAGCTTGCTAATAATTGGAAGGAATAATTAGGTTCGAGACCCGTCCGTTTGGATGATATTATGTGCGTTCTAAGGCTGTATTTGAATATTGAGTTGATAATTAAAGAAAAAAATTACTGCTAAAACAAAGTTCAAATCCGTCGAGGAATATTTCATGTTTTTCTTAATTTGTCTTTTTTCGAATTGAACTCCTTAACACAACATAATTCGTTCTTTTATGAATATATATAAGATAAGAAACTATGGTTACTCCTAAAAAATGTTGAGCTTTTGGATATTGGATCTTCTAAATCTACGAAGATCGGAATTTGAATCATCATGAATTAATTGCTCGTGTTAGTAGAATTTTAATGGATCTCACGAAGAATGAATTATTATAAATATTTTGCACGGAAAGGATGGGAGAAATTAAAAAAAAGGTTGGAGTGTAGAAATTTTAATTACTTCGACACCAGTTGGTAATGTGTGTTATAAACCTTTTAAATGGAACAAAATCATGATTAAAAAAAAGGGTCAAAAAAAAAAATTTGAAAACATACGACGAAATTAAAGAAAGAAAGAAAGAACAGTAAGTAGATATATGGATTAATCTGAACACCAAGAACCTCATCTAATAAGATTCCTAAGAATGCATCTTCCACATTATTGATACTTCTCATTTTAGAGGTACTAAATAAAGTATTCATTATTATTGTCAGTAAAGGGCAAGGACAAACTCAGTGCACGAGGCTCCCGCTATTACAAGATTTGGGGAAGGATTAATGTATATCGTCCTACCCGTGCAAGTAGAGAGGTTGTTTTCATGGGAGAGGCCCATTATTATTGTCAGTATAAGAAGTATTAGTGGTTTTGCTACGGAGATAATGGAACCCAACAACCATGTAGATGTTGCTTTCAGCATTGTCAAATGATTTTAAGTACTGCTACCAAATTTCAGCACTTCTGCCTAAATTATAAGCAACTCTCAGTTGGGTTTTAATTAATCATAAAGTCTGCAACATTGAAAATGTCGAGAAAAAAAATCTGAAGTAATTGTTTGGAAATCTGAAAAAAAAAAAAATTTACGAGGGGCAGTTTTAGGGGTAGAATAATTTGTTTTGAATGGGCTAATTGTTTTTAGTTTCTACCATAAATTGATGCAATTACGAAGACGGTTTTTTTTTTTTTTGAGGTACGATAAAAAACTCATACAATATCGGTTAGAAGGATAATAAGTCAGCAAATTCGACTCTCGAACTCGAGACCTCGGTAAACTTGGAACAAGCACCCAACTAACTGATCAACTTGCAAGTTCTCAACCTAATAGTTTCCTCCTTTTTAATTAAGCTGTGAATATTCTTCCTTTGCATCAAGCTATATTTACTATATTACATTGGGAATTTCTGTTGGTGGGACCAAAGATGAGTTGTAAAAGTCAAATCCATGCTGAAACTAGTATATAAATTATGATTGATTATTGCTGGACCTCATTAATGGTGGTCCTAGCTAACTCCTAACTCGTACAGTTGTGCTGTGTTAATGGTTTTAATTATTTCAATCCCTAATCTCACCAATATACTCCATCAATGATTTTAGTCGATGTATACGAGGAGAATGACCTGCCTTGAAATCCGTGAAAACTTAAGCTTTAGTCTATTTAGTTTAGCGAAAACGCTCATAAAAACTGTCTTAGTTTTATTTTATTAAAGTTTGGCCAAAAATATTACGGTACTAGTTTTCTGTCTCATTTTATTAACGTTTGCCCTTGTCCCTTTAATCTTTGTATCATTGTTAAAGATTAATAAATTTCTTTCGCCGAGAAAAAAGAAGAAGAAGCTCACCATGTCTTTTGTTTCTCTGGACAATATAGTTTTAATTTAAGAAAGAAAGATGTAGTAAATAAAAACGACAAATATTTTAATTAAGTACATTGCAGATGATTAGCTGTGGTTCAGGTAAATTGGCCCACGGGTACGTGGATCCTACCTAGGCCCAATTTGCCCCACCCATAACAACCGCCATCGCATTTTTCTTCAACAAACCATGAAACTCTGTCCCTCCTCGCCTTTTTATTTTTTACTGTATAATGCAAGGATTTTACGCACATCAGACTAATTCTGATAGCTCATTCCAAAGCCGTTTCACACGTTCACGTATGTTAGTGAGGTTATTTTTCTTCAACAAACCATGAAACTGGGGCTCTTCACCTTTTTTTTTTTATAATGCAGAGTGTTCCGAGCCAGTTTTCACGCACATCGGAATAATCATGGTAGCTCATCTCATAGCCGTTTCACACGTTCACGCGTAGTGGTGAGGTTATTTTTCTTCAACAAACCATGAAACTATCAACTATGCCCCTCCTTACTTTTTTTTTTTTTTTTGATAATGCAGGATGTTTCGAGTCGGTTTTAATTTACGCACATCGGACTATCCTGATAGCGCGCTCCTCTTACAACCATTTCATTTTCACATGTTCACGCGTAGTGGTGACCGGTGAGGTTACCCCTCCTCGCTCCCTTTCTTCCCAAAGGCTCCGTTCAGTTATCAGGAATGTTGTACTGGAAAGTTATTCTCAGGAAAAGTTAATTTATTTTTATTCTCATGGCTAATTTTAAATAAAAGTAACTTTGAGAGCTAAATAATAGGTTATCATATTTCAAAAATTAACACATACAAAAAATGTATTTTATCTAATGCAAAGTCTTAACATGAAATGAAAAAATCGATTTGCAATTCCCTATTCAATTTGCTATATTCTGAATGGTCATGCAAATCTCTCATTTAATAACCGGCTTGATTAGTTGCATGATTTTATACAAAACAAAATTAAAGACTAACAACAAGATAAATAAAAACTTCCAAAAAAAAACAACAAATCTTGCAGGAAAACTTAAAAACATGTTTCCCACTACTTTCCTGCCAACTGAACACTACAAAAGTTATGGGAAAATCAATTTTCCCATCATTTCCTGTACTTTCCTGGCAACTGAACGGGGCCAAAGATGATGACATGTACAATTCATTACCAAAATTGCTTTCGACAAATATAAAACACGGTGCTCTCGTGGTAATAAACTAATAATTAGTGATTAACACACGCTTTGGGCATGATTTGTCCTTAATAACCAAGGTAAACAAACCTTTAGCGCAATAATTTTAATTGTTTTTTAAACTTCTTTTGTACTTTACAGTTGTTTAAGTTATTTTTACTGTTTTTGTTTTTTTTAAATGTTTATTTATGTCGTCGAGAGCAAGAAAATCAGAAAATAATACAGCTAAATTGTTATGTAACACTGCATTTTCATTTGAAAGAAACACGGTTAATTTTGTTTCTTAATTTCCAACCGTTGGTTTTAAAAAAAAAATGAAGGGGTAATTTTGTACTTTTCGCAATCTTCGTTTCTGAAAATACAGAAACGACGGCATAAGCAAGAAATCAAAATCGACAAATCATGTGAGAAGGTATATGGGGGTATTTGATCTCTTCAAACTGGCTACCACCCCATTTGCGCTCCTCCGTCCGATTGAAACAAATATTCCTATCTCATTTTTTACTACTCCTTCAAAAAAAAATAATCTTTAAATCATCTATTTAAACAAACATAATACAAAAGGAAAAAAAAAACATCGAAAAATATCGAATGTGGAACAAAGGAGAATGGAACCAAATCCAAAGGGTGACATGGCAACCCATCACTGCTGTTGGAGTTTATTTCTTGTCCCCATATTCTCTGCCCTTATAATTGGGTCCTTGTGTTGTTGGTTTTTTTTTTTTTCATTTTCATTTTTGTTAATTTTGAAGCACAAGTTCAAAAGTATCCAGTCTATCCAAATTCGGGCTTGTTTAATTAGTTGATCGAAATAGAAATGGGATTAATTAAGTGCAAACATTTGGGAATGCCATTTTTACCATGGTGTCACCGATCCGTTCATGGGCAGCCGTGCGTGCCTCAAATATAGAATTCAAGGTCGACTGGTCACATGGCGTCACCGTTTCACGAAAGATTTCATCGAGGGATCGAGCGTCCATCGGACGATGAATCGCTGAGCAATACATCAATTTGGAGGATGAAGCATTGATAACTTCCACAATATTAGTTCAGTAGTGTATTCTTGATCACTAACCTAACTTTTGTCTCTCACTGCATCTATATGGCAATACGTAGTAGTATATATATATAAGTGTTGTGCCGAACACGAAATTGAGAATATAACAAATCAACAAGCGATAAAGTAGTATATATATATAAGCCACTTAGACTCGTCAGACTATATCACAATTATGAGAACGATGTATCTTGCAAGTTTTAATTGCACTAATTTGCTGGTTCAACAAGATTAGAACGAATTAACATCATCATTAAAGAGCAGGGGGACCAAAGGACTCCACCAAGATTAGAATGACACCTCCAAATTGAGCCTCTATCTTCCAACGGGCACCTCCCACCCAATGTATCCCTCTTGGATACACACGAAGATCTGCTCAAACTCCCCACGGAGTTAATTACCGACTCCACCACGGAGTTAAAAACCCAAACTGAGTCAACCTCGAATTCACCGATGAAGAACCCAAAGATGTAGCACCCACAATCGACACCATCAAGCACATAGAGGTTATTTGATTTCCGACCCTTCATCAAAACACGAGCACCCTTCAAAACCCTAAGACTCCACCTTCAGGCTTCAGCGGTATGCTTCCAACCCAAAGAGTCAAGAGTGCCTAAAGAGATAAAGTTCCTTTTCAAATCTGGTACATGTCGAACACCAAACAACGTCCTCACAAAACCATCATGGCATATTATTCCCCATAAGAACCTTACCACAACTGACCGATTCATAAGTATTGAACAAATCTTTATTCGGACACATGTGGTAATAGACATCACCGACACTCACAGAAAGAACCATAAGTGAATCGTCGTAATCCTCTTCAACAATACCAACAACACCCTTCTCTTCAAACTTGTCCTTATTTTTTAACCACTTAATTCTTTTGAATATAAACTAGATTTAACATCCTCCATGGAAATCGTATCTCTCCCGTCAAGTAGGGTAGTAACAAAATGCTCATAAGACGCAGGCAAAGAACATAACACAATAAGGGCTTGATCTTCATCATTAATCACAACATCAATATTTTTAAATCCATAATAATTCGATTTAACTCATCTAGATGTTCTTTTACACAACCGGTTGGGAAGAGACTTCGTCATATAGATACTTTCTAACTTCAACCAAATACCGGTAGTAGTATCCTCCCGACCTTGCGAAGCACATCATCGGCTAAACACAATTGAATCGAACTGAGCGCCTTCGCATAAGAAGGTAGATTCTCGGGTGGTAACAAGCAAAGCCTTCATCTTAATACGCCATACACTGCTCTGCCCATCGAACTTCGCAATTTCAAAACGAGTCGCCATTGAAAAGTGCAAAAATTTATCCTAAAAAATGGATGAGAATGCGAAATTGCCGAAAGGGAGACACAAAACCTTGGTGGAACCCTAAGAGATGAACAAAACCCTAATATCTAAGCCCTTGAACAAAAGACCATAACCCTAGGAACCCCAAATTATCCTAAAAAATGGATGAGAATGCGAAATTGCCATACAATACTCACATGCCCGTCCATCCATTGCAGTCCACATCCAACAGTTTCTTGGATTGGTGGGCGTATTCCCAATCCATTCTATTTCTAGCACAAAGGACTCCACCAAGATTAGAATGACACGCTAAACAAGTGGCCCCAAATGGACAACAAATTAAGACAATAATCCGTTTTATACGCGCAAGAAGATACTAAGTCACACAACGCGCAACTTGTAACTTGTAAGCCTCCAGAAAAGTGCAAAAATTTATCCTAAAAAATGGATGAGAATGCGAAATTGCCATACAATACTCACATGCCCGTCCATCCATTGCAGTCCACATCCAACAGTTTCTTGGATTGGTGGGCGTATTCCCAATCCATTCTATTTCTAGCAGTGGATATTACCTCTGCGATTGATATCTGCAGAGAATGTGTGGGTCATATTGGGGTAACCAACTTGAGCAGTTATCATAATGTAATGGATGATAAAAAAAATATAAAAATAAAAATAAAAATTCATGTGATGTACTTTTCAGTTGTGGGCCTGCCTTTATGTTATTTGGTTCTGCCTGAAAGTGATATTCCCTCCGGGGAAGTTTCTGGGTGTCTGGAAGTGATATTCCCTCCGGGGAAGTTGTGGGCCTGCCTTTATGTTATTTGGTGCCGAGCGGGTACTCGTCCACGATCCGGACCGTCACGTGTTTTCAACGGTCCGAATTACCGGTGGGATATCACGTATGTGTGTGATACACTACCAGCACCCAAAAATTTTGTACGAAAGTCGTTCTTCGCACAAAAAAGGGATTGCATTAATCCCTAACCCAACAAAACTGATGCATACTGAGGATCTGTCAATTATCTCTGAATCACTACGAAACCAAGATTTTTTTTCTCTTCATAGGGTATACATCGGCGGGGGTTAGTAGGGTGTTAGTTTGTTAGTCAACGGGGGGTCCAGAGGCTATCCATAGCTCTGGACCCCAAACCTGCTCTCCGTGGGACTCGAACTCAGATCACCACTGGGGAGAGAAATGAGACAACCAACTTGACAAACACATTATAATTAACATAATACTATTTGGTGTGTACGTAGCTAGATTTATAAACACAAGCAAAACGTTGGGGGTTTAGCCTAATTATAACCATGAGGTTTTAGGTCTAGATGCATGCATTTCCATTCAGCCAGTTGATGGCCAAACAAGTCAAGATGGGATAAAATTTAGGCCTAAAAAACACACCAAAAAAGGTGTTCTAAAATGGAGGATGGTCGTATAGCTATTCAACTTGATGATGTCTGCCACAATATTATAAGTCCAAAAGCTGACTCATGCTCTCTTACCAAAGGAAACCCATAATTATTAGTACAAAATTGGAATGAGTCTTATACTATTTAAAGGCCAGACTCCACCATTGATTCTTTTGTCTAAAGACTCTAAACTTAATAATTAAAAACCAAGTTTTTAGCCTTGTCTTTCGATCTCTTCCACTGCACGACACTCCTTGGACATGTGCATGCCAAAAAGTTTTGCTTGGAGGCCAATGGACTTTGTGTGCTACTATAATAACAATGAAATTAACTAAATACGTACATTGTTGAAATTTTTTTTTTCTTAATCGAATGTTAGGACTAGCTTATTGCACTTTGACTGCTAAATGTGTAACGATCCGGATTTTCGACCCAATTTTTTTTTAATAATAGCGTTAATATTATTAGGTCTTAGTTATTATTTTCTTTTCCTTAATAGATAAATACAAAAAAAATAAGTTTATTATCTTATTTATCTCTTTTATTTTTTTTTTAGTTGCATGTATGATTAGAATTCCTCCCATCTCTCCCTCTCCTATTCCTACTCGATCTCTACCACTCCCCTGGCCATATTTTCGTCCATAATCCCGTCCATATCAAGCCAAGAGTTAGAATCCCAATCCAATACAATTTTATCACCCTTATCATCAAAATTCTCTTATATATACCCCATAACCCCGACCCTAGAACACACCACGAAATTCCCCATGCCTCACCAGTCCAGAAAGAAGAGAAAAACGTGAGCAATCGAAGCTCCAATCCATGGAGTTCTAGAGAGAGAAAGAAAGAGAGAGAAAAGTGGGTTTGCGCTCTAGGAACCCCCGAGATCCGAATTACCCATTCCAATCATTTTCTGCAATCCCAAGCATCCCCAAGCATCGTCCAATTCGAGCCCAAGGTCCCCCGTTCGCCCAAACCGAAGCCATCTTCTTCAAAAGTTCAAGATCCGTTTTTAACCAATTCAATCCGATTCGAGGTACTATAATCTATCCCGAACACTCCTCTAAGTATATTTAGTGATTTTATGCTTAACCCAATAGCCCCCGTAGTCTCATGCATCAAAACCGAAGCCAAACGAACAAAAAAACGATTTCTGACAGCAACCTTGCGGCCGCAACCTTCGGGTTCTCCAGCCGCAAGAACCAGACCCCCGAACCTCGCGGCCGCGAACTCTGACCAGTTCAACCTCGCGGTTTGGACTGTTTTGTTTCGAATCGATTTTTCGACATCCCGAACATCATTTTCGACGCCCGATCTATTTTTCCTAGACTCCTAACACCTCAAGGATCATAACTTGTTAATATCATATTTTTTTATTTTAATATCTATTTAATTAATTTTTTGTTTATTTTCAATCAAAAGTTTCAAATGAAAAATCCTTGCGACCTTATAAACCAATTTATAAATTCCCAAAATATTTTTTTTAGATTCTTTACATCCTAAAGATGAGATGTTGTTAATCTCGACATATTTTATTTATTAAATGATTTATTATCTATTTATTCTACTTTTGACAACTTTATAAATCATTTTTATTTTAAAAATAATTCCGTAACCCTCCGGAACCACTTGTTGACACTTGAACAGGTTACGTAGGACCCTAGGACTCCTTTTAGAACCATGCTACCTACTCTAGTGTTATTAACTACTTATCGTATTTATTATAATCATCAATCAATTTATTTTCCTGATTAAAAAGCCTAGATTATATTCTTTTTATTAAAACTTTTATTTAATAAAAGTTCCTGACTTTATTAATGACTTGTTGATCATACAAAACTAAGGGCAACGGCCCATTCATAAAAGGTTATGTGATTCAATGCATATTATTATTCTGTTTGCTTAATTATTATTTCCAACTGTTGAATGATCTGCTAGATTGGACCCTAGAGATATGGGGTGGTATGCGAAATAGAAATCACCTAGACGATGCTAGGTAATGGATGAATTGGAAAGTTTTGTTTGATTTTAGATTGCCTGCAGGCGTGATTTTGAGATGTGATGAGATACGTGATGAGATTGAGTCCTGGCGAGAGTCCAGTGGTAAATTGATAGACTGGCGAGAGTCCAGTGATGATTGTGATGGTTGTGATGTGGTTTATAAGATAGGCGAACCCTAGTTGTGATGCAGGCATGATAAGCTTTCCCCTTGTTGTAGTTATTGGGGATGCACACTCGGTATATAACTTAGGTGTATCTGCGACAGCAAAGGGAAGTGAACTCATGGGAATGAGCATGGCTAGCGGTTGAGGGAGGAAAGATCTCGCGGTGAGATCTTAGATCACACGTCAGGTTAATGAATAGTAATAAACTGATTGATATGAAATACCTCTGTTATATTTCTTCGTACCATGTTTATCCTGCTTGATTGCTAGCTGTAAAGTAAGAGGGGTGGTTGGGTTGGATTATTCTACTGGGTGATTTATCACTCACGGATACGTCTGTATCCTGGTAAATCGATTGCTTCGGCGATCAATTTGCCAGAGGGCGCAGGATTCAATGGAGAGAATTCAACAATGGTGCAGTTCGACACAAGAAGAATATCAGGAATAGAGATCGAGTATGCTTGGGATTCGTATCAAGCCTAGAGTCAGCTCTGAAGTTAATGTATTTTGAATCGGTAAATTTATTTTGAGATTGTAATAGACCTTTATTTTGGAAAATTATATTTATTTAGCGAAATTTTCTTAAGAAATTATTTTATTTTGCTTCCGAAAAAGCGGGGCGTGAGGGCGCAGGATTCAATGGAGAGGATTCAACAATGGTGCAGTTCGACACAAGAAGAATATCAGGAATAGAGATCGAGTATGCTTGGGATTCGTATCAAGCCTAGAGTCAGCTCTGAAGTTAATGTATTTTGAATCGGTAAATTTATTTTGAGTTTGTAATAGACCTTTATTTTGGAAAATTATATTTATTTAGCGAAATTTTCTTAAGAAATTATTTTATTTTGCTTCCGAAAAAGCGAGGCGTTACAAATGGTATCAGAGCATAGGTTCAACGCTCGGCCTTGGGTAGATTGGGTAGACCACATACTGAGAGCGTAAATCCGAATAACAAAACATTTACGATATCTTTTACTTCTCTAAACTACGATATATATCCTACCTAAGTATATTATATAAATATTTATTTACCTGTTGCGACTTAGACTCCGAGAAGTTATGAAATCAGCGTTGACTCTGAACAAAAGGAAGCGATAGAAGAACCGTTCCTTTTATAATAGGCTGGCTAATCAAACAGGACGAAGAATTCCAGTACGAAGAACACAAGGAGACAAAATCTCGACAATAGAGGATAAGGAGGCTATTCAGTAAATAGAGTACCTATCGAAGAAGAATTTCCTTTCTCTAGGCGGATAATGATCGAAAATAGGATAGGATCAGTGTGAGAACGTTATTACACTCACTCCCTTTTGAGAACCAGATATTTAGAAACCCTTAAAACCCTGAACCTAACCTCGTGAAGCAGTTGTTACAAGATTAGTACCAAAGGTCAACGACGTCACTTTCTACGATCATTTTGTCAACCTCATCAGCAAGGACAACTTCACATGAACGCTAATGCCAACGTCAAACGCCCACGCCATCAACATGTTTACACCAATCTTGAGGCCTACACAACACGAAGCCCAATGAAATACCGAGTAACATGGAGGTTATGCAACTTCTACAAGCGATTGCCACATCGACACCATAACCTCACACGCCATAGGCTCCTCAACATAATAGATCGACGAATAGAAGCATGATGCTGTCAGAGATTTGCAATCGTCACCCAACTATATACCATGCAAACTACATCCGACGACGACACCATCGTAGTTCAAACAGATCGAGAAGAGTTCAAGGTCGTGAATAGTTGGGAAAGCGGTGACAATTCTCTTTGAGGGAGGTTATATGTTTTTCTTTAAGGGGGATAGGAGAGCTATTGACGATCATTCATCTTAATCCTCTTTTTCATTCGATTGATTGTATTCTAACCTTCCGCTGTTTTTGCATCTCGCATTACCCTTCTTAAAATCACCTTCATTATGACTCTCCATTGTTAGAGTTGCAACTTCAACTAAAGTTCAAATCGTTGAACTCCTTGTCTATTCCAAGTACCTTACTATCGTGACATTTTCCTTTTATGAGTTGGGTATCCCTACTGATCATTTTTGTTCCAGCCTTTCTTAATTTGACTTAATTTGATTTAAAGTCAACAGTTTACTCAATTATGAGTCTAAACTTTCCGATCCATTGAATACTACAGTTTGGAGCAATCCTGATTTATTCTGACTAGCTCCTCATTTATTCTGACCAGTGCACTATTAGGTATCCACAACCTTTGATTCTTTTGATATCACAACAAGACTTGTGTCCAATCTTACAATTCCGTAAACATCGTTCAATTTTCAATGTTGAAGTTGTTTAGTTCTTGAGGGCACAGATCATTGTCATGCTTCGCTTTCTTTAAGCTATATATCCTGTCTTGAGCTAATGAAATTCAATAATCATCCTATCAATTCCTTGTTCTATTTTAAGAATGGACTCGTAAGCCATTGCTTATTTTTCTTTTGTGCCCCATATTTTCTACTCCCTCCGTCCCTTTTTTTGAGTCCAGTATTCCATTTTGGGTTGTCCCTTAATAAGTGTCTATTTTGTAAAGTTAGTGGGTAAAAGTTGGTGTATTGTCTATTTTGTCCCTAAAAGTATATTCCATTTTGAAAAGTTAGTGAGTAAAAGTGTAATGATGATGGGTAAATAGGGAAAGTAGAGGAAAAAGTTGATGTGAAAGGTATAATGATGATGTCTTTTTAATAAGTTGGAGTTACGAAGCAGGACATTTAAAAAGGGACGGAGGGAGTATGATAACTAGAGTTAGATGCTTGTTTTGAAACGCATTTGGCCAATGTGTTACAAAATAAATATCTAGTTCGGTTTCATCGATTAGACCTTGTAATCCTTTTAAACCTATCGATAGATCGACATTTCTAATGAGAACCCTTGTTAAATTATTCCAGTGCATGTTTGGTAGATCAAATACTTGCTTGTTTCACTCGCATGTTAAATCTTTTTATCAGCACTATTCCAATGATGAAATCCTCCAATTCCAAATCATCATTGAGTATGACTTCGGTTAACTTGATTCTCGTTGTCCTCGTGTTCCAACTTAACTCAAACTACTAATACTTCGACTCGTAGAAGAAGATCTGTTTGTACTTTCTTTTTGGTGCTTTGACCTTTGAACATTTGACTCATGTTTGAACCTCTTAAAAATTCTTGTAATCCTCTCGTTTCTTTGAGAGAAGAGTACCCACCTTCTAAGAGATAGGGACCAAACTTTCAAGAACTGACCAAGGAAGGAGATACGTTGATGACTCCCGATCGCTCGAAGTCAATAAAAGAGCTACGTCGACAAGAGGATGAGACCGTAGATTTTCAACGTACTTTTTGTACAAACCGCGCCGTGGGATCACCCGATTTGTCAAGAAAGGAAAGTTATCGCCTCGCCACATTGGTACATTTGAGATCTTGGAGCAAATTGGAGAAGTTGCCTATCGCCTAACTTTACAACCGCAAAACGCCAAAATTCACGTTGTCTTTTATGACTCTACGCTACGAAAAGATATGACTCATTCCACCCACGTACTCAATTGAGAGGAAGTCACACTAGACGAGGAAACGATCATCAAAGAACAACCGGTGAAATTTAGGATCATGGAGAAAAAGTTACCCGAGGGCGAACGATCAATATAGTCAATGTCTTATGGAGATACCGAGAACGAGAAGAATCATCTTGGGAACGCGAGAACACAAGGAAAGTCAACTATCCGCAACTGTTTCAAATCGCAAGTACTTCTTAATTTCGAGGACGAAATTTTGTTAAGGGGGATAGGTTGTAACGACCCGGATTTTCGACCCAATTTTTTTTAATAATAGCGTTAATATTATTAGGTCTTAGTTATTATTTTCTTTTCCTTAATAGATAAATACAAAAAAATAAGTTTATTATCTTATTTATCTCTTTTATTTTTTTTAGTTGCATGCATGATTAGAATTCCTCCCATCTCTCCCTCTCCTATTCCTACTCGATCTCTACCACTCCCCTGGCCATATTTTCGTCCATAATCCCGTCCATATCAAGCCAAGAGTTAGAATCCCAATCCAATACAATTTTATCACCCTTATCATCAAAATTCTCTTATATATACCCCATAACCCCGACCCTAGAACACACCACGAAATTCCCCATGCCTCACCAGTCCAGAAAGAAGAGAAAAACGTGAGCAATCGAAGCTCCAATCCATGGAGTTCTAGAGAGAGAAAGAAAGAGAGAGAAAAGTGGGTTTGCGCTCTAGGAACCCCCGAGATCCAAATTACCCATTCCAATCATCTTCTGCAATCCCAAGCATCCCCAAGCATCGTCCAATTCAAGCCCAAGGTCCCCCGTTCGCCCAAATCGAAGCCATCTTCTTCAAAAGTTCAAGATCCGTTTTTAACCAATTCAATCCGATTCGAGGTACTATAATCTATCCCGAACACTCCTCTAAGTATATTTAGTGATTTTATGCTTAACCCAATAGCCCCCGTAGTCTCATGCATCAAAACCGAAGCCAAACGAACAAAAAAACGATTTCTGACAGCAACCTTGCGGCCGCAACCTTCGGGTTCTCCAGCCGCAAGAACCAGACCCCCGAACCTCGCGGCCGCGAACTCTGACCAGTCCAACCTCGCGGTTTGGACTGTTTTGTTTCGAATCGATTTTTCGACATCCCGAACATCGTTTTCGACGCCCGATCTATTTTTCCTAGACTTCTAACACCTCAAGAATCATAACTTGTTAATATCATATTTTTTTTTATTTTAATATCTATTTAATTAATTTTTTGTTTATTTTCAATCAAAAGTTTCAAATGAAAAATCCTTGCGACCTTATAAACCAATTTATAAATTCCCAAAATATTTTTTTTAGATTCTTTACATCCTAAAGATGAGATGTTGTTAATCTCGACATATTTTATTTATTAAATGATTTATTATCTATTTATTCTACTTTTGACAACTTTATAAATCATTTTTATTTTAAAAATAATTCCGTAACCCTCCGGAACCACTTGTTGACACTTGAACAGGTTACGTAGGACCCTAGGACTCCTTTTAGAACCATGCTACCTACTCTAGTGTTATTAACTACTTATCGTATTTATTATAATCATCAATCAATTTATTTTCCTGATTAAAAAGCCTAGATTATATTCTTTTTATTAAAACTTTTATTTAATAAAAGTTCCTGACTTTATTAATGACTTGTTGATCATACAAAACTAAGGGCAACGGCCCATTCATAAAAGGTTATGTGATTCAATGCATATTATTATTCTGTTTGCTTAATTATTATTTCCAACTGTTGAATGATCTGCTAGATTGGACCCTAGAGACATGGGGTGGTATGCGAAATAGAAATCACCTAGACGATGCTAGGTAATGGATGAATTGGAAAGTTTTGTTTGATTTTAGATTGCCTGCAGGCGTGATTTTGAGATGTGATGAGATACGTGATGAGATTGAGTCCTGGCGAGAGTCCAGTGGAACATCGAGAGTCCTGGCGAGAGTCCAGTGATGATTGTGATGGTTGTGATGTGGTTTATAAGATAGGCGAACCCTAGTTGTGATGCAGGCATGATAAGCTTTCCCCTTGTTGTAGTTATTGGGGATGCACACTCGGTATATAACTTAGGTGTATCTGCGACAGCAAAGGGAAGTGAACTCATGGGAATGAGCATGGCTAGCGGTTGAGGGAGGAAAGATCTCGCGGTGAGATCTTAGATCACACGTCAGGTTAATAAATAGTAATAAACTGATTGATATGAAATACCTCTGTTATATTTCTTCGTACCATGTTTATCCTGCTTGATTGCTAGCTGTAAAGTAAGAGGGGTGGTTGGGTTGGATTATTCTACTGGGTGATTTATCACTCACGGATACGTCTGTATCCTGGTAAATCGATTGCTTCGGCGATCAATAGGGCGCAGGATTCAATGGAGAGGATTCAACGATGGTGCAGTTCAACACAAGAATATCAGGAATAGAGATCGAGTATGCTTGGGATTCGTATCAAGCCTAGAGTCAGCTCTGAAGTTAATGTATTTTGAATCGGTAAATTTATTTTGAGATTGTAATAGACCTTTATTTTGGAAAATTATATTTATTTAGCGAAATTTTCTTAAGAAATTATTTTATTTTGCTTCCGAAAAAGCGGGGCGTGAGGGCGCAGGATTCAATGGAGAGGATTCAACAATGGTGCAGTTCGACACAAGAAGAATATCAGGAATAGAGATCGAGTATGCTTGGGATTCGTATCAAGCCTAGAGTCAGCTCTGAAGTTAATGTATTTTGAATCGGTAAATTTATTTTGAGATTGTAATAGACCTTTATTTTGGAAAATTATATTTATTTAGCGAAATTTTCTTAAGAAATTATTTTATTTTGCTTCCGAAAAAGCGGGGCGTTACAAAATGCATGATATCGATCGGCAAATTATAAGTCCAAGTAAATAAATCTTCAACTTGAAATATATAGGGTTATGATAGTTGGATAAATTAAGTAGGTAGGTATATTTTCATTTATTTTTCAGCAGAATACTGATTCATGTGACTCAAACTCACACAAAATTGCAAAAAAGAGTCAATTACGCTTGAGTTAACCTCTCAACCAATCACTGCTAGTTTAATTGGCCCATACTCATTCTTCTCTCACTGGAGGTCAGGAGCTTGAATCTCCTCACTACGCGTGTGAGTATTAATTCCCCTTGTATTTATTGGGATTACTTACGGAGTATTTTCTTAATGAGGCTTTTAGTTGAGTTGAACTTATAATGATTGCGGACTTATTTTCAGTATGATATAATTCTGATACTTGTATTCTGCTTCCACTCGTAATAAAAAAAAAAACAGTCAAAACCTCTCAATCTAGCTAGAGAAATGCTTAATGAACTTCCGTTTGTATTTTATTATTATGTAATACTAATTAGGAGCTGTGCCACCTCGTAGTACTATTTGTAGTGCTTATGAGTCCACTTAATTAGTTTAATTTTGACTGCGTCATTGACCTCTATGTTTTTTAGATTAAGAAAGATTATCTCTTAAAAAAGCATTTGCCCATTTGATAATTGTTTTATTCTGCCTAACATGTACTACATGTTTTGAACAAACAAGCAATTAAGACATATCCAAGAGAACAAGTTACCTTTCTTTTCTTGCCTAATATTTTCTCTAGTTATTAGTTATTCATATCAATTGCCTTTGGATTGCCTTTATCGATCTCTTGCCAACTGTAATGCCCCAAGCAGACTACTGGCCCAATACCTTGATTTTAATCCACAAGCCACACCACATGACCCAAAAAGCTTAAGCACAAGGTACTAGTAGTAGCCCACAAGGTTTGTTATATATCCAAGATCATCCATGTAGACTTTCGATGTGGGACGGGGTGTTACAATCTCCCCAACTTTATAGCCTCGCGCCCTCGCGAGGGGTTGAGCACTATAATCACCAATACTAATCAAACCAAAAACCAAATCCAACCAAACTCCAAAGGCCCACATGGTCGTGTACATGGATGGCTCTAATGCCACCTGTAACGCCTCAAGCATACTACTGGCCCAATACCCACAAGATTTGTTATATGCCCAAGATCATCCATGTAGACTTTCGATGTGGGACGGGGTGTTACACCAACCTTTCAATTTTTTGCATGGACACATCTTAATTGACCTTTTTAGGCCCAAAAACACATCACGCTTACTTCTGCTTTTTACTTTGGTAGACCACGTTAAATTAATGAGACATCAAACGGATCATAATAGAATTAGACCGTGGGTTCCACAATCTCTTTCTCTCGGCGCAGTTTTCAATAAGTTATCTCTCTCCCTCCCCTCAAACCAGTAGCTCGAACAATATGATCTAGTCCACGTTAATTGTGGTGTGTTGGTGGTGAAATTATAGGAGTAATATATGTTGGTGGATAATTAATGGGCCCATTTCCATGTTCTAGACGTTGCAGCCATTTGGTCCGTGCATGTCACAATCACCTGGACTGGGGGTAGTCAAGCCTCAACAGCAGAAGCTAGCCCTTTAAACTTTAAAGAGATTTGATCGTCCAAAGTCCAAACTAATGTGGGTGGCTAAACAACCAATGACGTCCTTTAAAGAGATTGATTGATGGTTGAAAAATGTGGGTGGCTAAATAAACAGAGAAAGTCTCCTGTAAAAAAAAGATAAAAGAAAAAAGGGAATTCTATCGTCTCCAAATTAGGACCAACAAAACGTCTCGTGAAGGGGCCAATCCCATGTTTATAATGTAACTTCAGTACCTTTCAGCGTGAAAAAGGAAAAAGAGTAAAAAACAGGAAAAAGAAAATCAAGAAACATGCCTCTCACCATCACTCATCAGATAAGATTCGAAACTGTTTAACCCCTCATGTCTAATGTCTTCGTTTGAAAACTTATTAATATGGGAGATTTTGACTACTTGATATGGGAGATGAGGGCTTCAGAATTAGTCGAGGTGCGTGCAAGCTGAATCCGGGGATTCTGTTGTTTCCATCCGAGCCGTCCAATTTCGGCAATGGACGACTCAAGATTTCATCTCGGCAATGCACTGGTGGACGCAAGGGCGGAGTTGTGTTTGGGCCCGGAGGGCCCCCGGCCCCGACCTCTCGAGCGTCTGAGTTTTTAAATTTTTTTTATTTTGTATATACCTGATTTTGAATATTATTCATAATTATTCACGTGTAGCTACTTTTAATCTTAATAATTTTGGTTTGATTTGATAAAAAACTGATTGTTTTACATTATCATTTCTCAATTTCTTTTACAAATAAAAAATAAGCATTGAAGTAGCCTAAAGGAAAAAAATGATTGGTACACTTTAACATCATTAGGCTATAATCTTTTCAATGTAGAAATGTAATGTATTGGAAAGTAAAAACCTTATGAATTAATAAGTATACATTCCGATAGAAAATATATGTTTACTAAGCCGGTCCCTCCGAAGTCCTAATCCTGGCTCCGCCACTGGATGGACAGCTGAGATCTGTTCGGTTGAGGTGAAATCTGAGCCCTTCATCTCAGCCGTCTATTGCAGAAATGAACGGCCCGGATAGGGACAAGAAGATCCCCGAGTTCGTGCAAGTTAGCTCGGACACCTAGTCATAAAAAAAAGAAAGACAATGGATCATGGGAGATGAGGATAACACCAAAGCTTAATTATTTTGATGTAAGTATTGATCAATGCTTTTTGTTCACGCATAGATCACACCACCTCCATTTTGAAATTTCCATTGCTTTCAACTTGGTCAGCAATTGTCTCTTAACAGATTTGGTTGCTTTTTGACGTTTTTGCCATTGATGACTAGGCAAAACCGGATAGGAGCTTATCATCCTGGTCATCAATCCTCGAGGTTTCCTTTTCATCTATTTTTGGGGATAAAGAGAAGTACACATGAGAAGGGGATAAAGATATACTCCTACAATATAAGACAGGTTTATTTTGATAATTTGGATAAGTTCAATTCGGAACCACAAAAAAAAAAAAGCCTCCTAATCTTAGCTATACGCAATTATCATGCACTTTGATATTTTCATACCAAAAGAATTGATGTATGTGCATAGATACATGGTAACGTTGTAAAGACGTATAACATGTGACATCGTTACGTACGCTTATTCTTTTATTTTTGATTTGAATCAGTGCACAGACCCGAGGCAGTTCAATTTGCACATGATAGAAAGAGAGAGAAAACAATCCAAGTTTTGATAATGTGGATATGCTCAAATTTGAACCACAAAAGAATCTCTTAATCGAATAGCAATTTTCATGTACTTTGATATTTGTATGTACCAAAAAACAAAGGTCGCTAAGTGTCTATTACTTTTTGGGATGGTTCGACCATCAAAGATGTCCGAAACAGCTTATGCCTTGCCAGATATGTGCATATGATAACGTGATAGGTTTGCCACACATATTGTTCTGAACCAAAATGGGTTAACTGTCTGCCACATTGGCCCACATGATCCCAATCGAACAATTTATATAGTAGCAGCCTTATCTGTTCAATTTCGTCATTTCGTGCATCAGAGGATCTTCTGCAGAATGCAAAATGAAAGAAGCCGGATTTTGTAGCTTTCAGCTGGCTCCCCACCACACAACTCTCCAAGGATCATATCCTCATTAAAACAAAACAATTTAGAACTTCAAGGTTAGCAGCTTAAGATGAAAAGACCGGTAATTTCTTAAAACTGGTTTTATATGTTCGAAACTTAGATACTATCAACTATTCGTTGGCCAGTTGAAACAGGCATTTGTCTTGATTTTAATCCGGTCGATTACTAGTGGACGGATAGAGATTCTTATAATCCAATACACACCCCTTTTATACAGTCCTCTCACCAGGGACACATCCTATCTATGAGAGGAGTATGTAAAAAGTTTAGTATTTGAGGAGTGTGCATGTAGCATTGCTGAAGTATAAATTTAGAATTATGCCTCAAAGCTGAAGCCCATATTAATCTTTAACTCCCATTTGGACGGACGCTAAGGCCCAACCCACAAAGTCGCGTCGCTCGGACTTAAGGAGAACGTTTTAAGGCCACTAAAAATGCCAGGGCCCGCTCTCAACTTAGTGGGCCTAATATGCTTTCATTTCACTTGCTTTTCTCATTGAATCCTAAACCCAAAGAATGTTCAACTACCATTGCCAAATTGTGACTTGGCTCATATTTGTAACTTGTGGGTGATTGCAAGTATCATTAGTTCAATCAAAACTAGGTCACTAACAGTGCAGGATGATTGCAAGTATCTTGTAGGGAGGGATTGTCGTCGTGGAATCACCGTCAGTACATCTTCCTGTTTTCTAATCTCCGCTCTTATTTAACGGTGGCGACTGTTGGTGTAAATAAGAGGCGACTGTTGGTGTGTTTCCGATGAGGTATTTGTATGCAATGGGTTAGTGTTGTGAGAGTTGCACATGGTCGGTGTGTCTTTTGTACTCCCGTTACTACAATGATTTCTTGCCATCCTCTCAACAAAACGACGACGACAAATATATGCGGGGGCATGGGCAAAATACACAACTACATAACAATGTGATTCTAGGTGTCACCCTACGAAGCTGTATAGAGACAATGCAGGTGATGAAGCTGTATATAGAAGACTAAGGGTTGTAAATTGGGCAAGAAAAGAACACAATCTAGTCCTGTAAAAAATAGCTTCTCAACACGAGTCACCCCTTCCTCCAGTAACCCAGCTCCCCACCTAATAATATGTGAACCAGAGATCTCTATCTTTTCATTTTCATCATTTCTCACCAGCAAATGTCTCTAGCCAAATGGGCAATTAGGCTAAGCCGCTGGGGTTGATTGACATGGGCACTGCGAAAACTCGTAATTTTGATATGCATATATGCATATTGATATTGATGAACTTGATATCATTATTGCTCGTGTCCATAGCCCCAATCTATCAGAAAGTGGAACCCAATCCTGCAAGGAAGCGAGTTGTACCAACTTGTTAACCAAAATCGACAGTTTTTTTAAATTATTGGCAATCAAATCAACAGTTTCATAGTCAAGAACGCAAATACTAGACTCTTTCACCACAATGACACAGCCTCTTTCACCACTAAAAATAACTTACTGAGTAACAAATTCAAAATATAAGATTTCCGCTTTGACTAGTTTCACAGAGAATGAAAGCCCTTCTATACAAGATTATCCAAAACACAGAAGCATTAAAATCATTCCTGTCAAGATGTTAAGAGATTTTTTTTCCTTCTCTAAAGGACATGACATTAGTCTTATGTATGCCAAAATTGGTGTGTATAAGAGCTACCAAATATGTCGCGATGAATTTGGATTAGCATGCTCCGCATGACTTCAAAAGAAACTGGTTCTAACTTCTAAAATGACACTGTCAGCATAGATACCAGAAATCTGGAATCGTTCCCACAGAGAGAATCTCGATAGCTACTTAGAATTTTTAGATGCAAGTATTTCCGGCGTTAAGACGGCCAACTATCGATTTTGCTTTGACAATGGATGAAAAAGACTAGAAACTTGGTTTTGATTAAGTTAAACAAGCGGCATGGCAATGGAACTACTATCGCCCGTGACTTAGGTCTTCGAACCATTCTCAACGAAAACTCGGTTGAATCGCACGGGTTAGGCTATCAACCGGAGGATTTAGCTATGAAACCATTAAAAAACTAGAAACGAAGTATGGAAAACAAGTAAGCTCTTTTTGTACTTTTGGCAAACACAAGCCGAGACATCGCTCACGGAACCATATGAGCGAGCATATGATCACCGGAGATTAATACTTACCATTGGCTGCAGGATCAAATGGGTGAAGTAACACTTGAGAAACCCAACTTCAGCATGATCTCTTCCAGACGCTTCGTATTTGTCAGGTAAAGATAACCAACCTTCAACATATTTAAACCAAAGCCAAATTCATTTCTTCTATCACTATCTACTGCATGTAACAAACTAATCCATGTGCGTGAGTGTGTGCATGTCAATTAAGTTAGAGATGTGTACATTTTTTTATTTTCCAAAAGTAAGCAGATGCGTGAACGTTACAACTATACGTGCCTTGCATTTATGCCCAGTGTCAATTTCCTAACAGCAGTCTGATGACAAGTGGGAGGGATATCAGGTACCCGAACAATCACTTTTTTCGAGTGAAAATAGTCAATTACAAAAAACGTGTGTGTGTGTGTGGAGGGAGGGGGAGGGGAAGAACATAGTCAATTATCAAAACAACAAGCATAAACAACATTCAGAATTAATCGAACACATATCTGTCCGATACGTTTTGCATCAGTGCAAACGAAACTGATTGTTTGATGATTCCTCAAGAATTATAAAAACAAATAACCAAAAGAATGAAATGCCCAGATAACTGGATAAGTAATCACGCATATTTCACTGCACCCCAGAGAGGATCTTAGACACAAGAAGGTACAAGGGAACAAACCAGTGTTTCCAGGGAAGATGCACTGTTGTAAACTGCGACACCAACACGTTTTTTGGTCCGCGTTTTACTTGAACTGCTATTTTTCCCCCAGCGAAGAACATCCCTGGGGTAAAGGTATGTCAACAGTTAGAATCCCAACAGAAAAACAGACAATAGCACTAACATTCATTAATAATCTCTTAAACGCTAAGATAATTGCTTTTATATAAAATCACATGAAGGCACAACAATTGTAGCATTAAATTAGAAGGAAAACGGGAACAAAGTAAATCTCAGAGCAGTGCTTTAAAATCAGATCAAGAAAATCACCTTTCTTCTTCTGACAAGTAATTGTCAGTCAGAAGCTTCTGAAGCATTGCATCCTGAAAGAAATCAACCACAAGAAATCAGTATTTTTCCATAAACCGAAAGGATTTCCAAAGAACAAAGAGGTAAAAGGGAGTTTTTAGGGGTACAAGAAGTTATAAAATCGCAAAAACAACTCTCTCAAGTCTCAACTCTCAAGCAACAACTAACTCGCAGGCCTCCAGCAGGAAAAGTTATTAATGCTACATCCACAACGATGAAAATAGCTACAGGTTGTGCCAATGGCGGCTCCAGGAATTTGTAGTAGGGTATTAAAAAATAACTTTGACTCTACTAGCTCTAAACTCAGGTACATTAAATTCTCTGTTTTATTCTGTGCACTCTATTTTGATTTGGGCATGCAATGAACCAACTGAAATTTATCACATTCACAACCTCTTTTGCAGTTACAGTGCCTCATCATAAACACATTCGAGAGATAGAGATAACAAAAAATCCAAAAAAAGAAGAATAATGAAAATATAGAGAGAGAAAGAAGAAAGAAAAAGAAACTGGAAACTATTGGAGGAGGAGAAAATCAGATAAAAGAATAATAAGGAAAACTATTGCAGAGCAAAGGATATTGTTACCATGATGACTGAAAATTTTAAAAACTCTATGCCAACAATCGAGTCTTGCAATTTGCAGCAAACTTAAGTCATGAGGAGAACATTCTTAAAAGACAAAAATACTGCTAATTTGGACTAATAAGAACAATTCATACCTGCGCCTCAGTGCGTACTACTGCCATCACACGGTTATTGTATTCTTCAATATTCAGTGGTGGAAACAAGAAGTGTCTCCTAGCATATAACTGCATATAAATGAAGTAACAAACAGAAATTTACGAAGGTAAGCTTCATGGAGAAGGCAAATACAACAGTAATACTGAAATGGGAAAACTAGTTGCCTTGTGATGTTTCTTTTCATGTCTTCAAAAAATATTAATATCTTAAAATAAAAATTGATGTTTCTAATCACAGTTAGGTGCATTGTGATGCATAATTCATAGGCAAGGCATAATTCATTGGGTGTTTGAGCTCCATTCTTGCAATCAAATCTAATAGCCCAATATGACCATGGCTTTGGTTTCTGTTGTAGTTTTTACTTTTTAGTCAGCCAGCCCATACAACACCCTTCAGACAAGTTTCTAAATCCTTCGTATATTGATGCTTTATTTATCCTGATCAATTTCATTTCACCTTGTGGTCATCTTACGTATTTATCTTCTAATTTAACACATCCCTTCAACTTTTGGAAGTATATTGATGCTTTATTTATCCTGATCAATTTCATTTCACCTTGTGGTCATCTTACGTATTTATCTTCTAATTTAACACATCCCTTCAACTTTTGGAAGTATATTGATGCTTTATTTATCCTGATCAATTTCATCTCACCTTGTGGTCATCTTACGTATTTATCTTCTAATTTAACACATCCCTTCAACTTTTGGAAGAATGTTGTCTAGCGTAGAGCTGGCAGCCTTATACTCCGAGAAACACATGAAAACCCAAGCATAGCAAAACCCTATTGTTACCCAATACCCAGTCAAGATTTTCAGACTTATGAGATACTCCCTCCGTCCCAATTTGTTTGTCCAACCTCGAAAATCCAACTTTTTTAAGGAACACAATGATTACATCTAAAAAGGTTCAACTTTCCACATTTACCCTCAACTTTTTCAAAAAAGTTACTTTATTCCACTAAAGAAAGGGCAAAAAGGGAAAATCGATCCAATTAGAAGTCAAATGGACAAACATTTTGGAACACTTAAAAGTCAAAAAGTGGACAAACAAATCGGGACGGAGGGAGTAATTCCTTAATTTCCCCATCTATTTGCTGTTATCTCAACTTTGAACCTAGAATTTTAAGCACAAACTACAAAACATGAAGGCAAAAGATGAGAAGTCCCTTGCAGCACCAGCACCAACAGGACATGATTTCGTCATACTTATTACGGATCTCAAGATACAGTTTGTCTGTAGTCTAGGAATTTCATTTATCGATCCAGATTGGACCTTCAACACTCAGTGTCCCTTAACCAATCATGTTGGGTTTGTGAAGTCTAATTTGGTCTAATTTGCGCTTCGCTGCCTATTCTAGGTTCAGTAGTAGATAATGTAAACCATAGGTGATAAATGATGTAACTGGTGCTCCATTTTTCATTCGGTACATAGTGGAAATTGGTGTGCGCCGTAAATGTACTCAACTGTACAGCTTTACCATTGCGCCTCATGCAAAGAGCGCTACTGCACATTCTCATAACACGGTGATACCATTGGCAACAGGCATACCACGGGGTTCCCCTAGTAACGAACCAGGAATAGCCCAGCTTGATAATCTGGGAATCTCATTGTTCGAATTGTAGTATGGAGAAGAGAAGCGTCCTCAACAACGGACTAGGGACTTGTTGTTAATCATTACTTCGATCTCGAAGGCCAACAAATCCAGGCAGAAGACATTGTTAGGTGGGGATTTCAAGACAGTTCGAATGTAGAGCCCCATGGCCGGTGTTCGAAGCGCGCAGATGCCAAAGCACGCCAAAGGCGCACGCTGCCACGCTGGCACCTTATGAGAAATCAAAGTTTTTGGGTTCCAAGCCCGAGAAAAACAATTACCACACACAAGCCATTACGTACACTATGCACCAACTCCTCCGACCAGTTGCACCCTGAAGGACAAATGTGCCCGATGAGAAGAAAAGAGCCAAGAAGAGCTACACAGTTAGGGAACCACATAAAAATCCATGTGTCTTGTGATTTTTATTTCTTTTCTGGATTGTTCTTTGCGTGTTGTGTGTGTTTTATGGTTTGGCCGAGTTCTCAACAAACCATGCACGTGTTTTCACTTTCACAAGCAAATGTTTTCTAGTGCAAAACTAGAATCACAAGTTCTAGCGATAATTTTGAACACTTACTAAGTGTATTCATGTGCAAATTAGTTCAAAGCAAGCAGTTTGCAAATATAACCAATATATCCTAAATGAAACGCATAAATTGAGTAAAATTCAAGCACAAACCTCGTATATACAGTCCCCAATATACGCCAACGATGCGGCATTGTATATCGAACGCGGCTTCTCCACCTTCGGTGGAGTCGGCAACCATGTCTCGTAACCCAGATACGTTTCCTCCAATTTTTCTGTACCCAATTGAAATCACAGTTAGTAAATCCATACCAATGACAAATAACCCCAAATGGTTTGGCCTGGTGGTCAAGGCCCTAAGGTCTCGGGTTTGAAATATCTCTCTTGCTTCCCTAACTAACCCTAAGTGCTATCATCTCTTTTGGACTAGTTCATACACAGCTTTACTCTGACTTTAATTAGGGCCCGTCCATGGCGGGACGGTGAGATTGGTTACATAATTAGTCAATGTAAGCGTAAGCTGGCCCGCACAACTAAGTTGGCCCGCACAACTAAGTTATAAAAAAAATAAAATACAACAACGCAAATACAACATAAGTAGCAATACCTCGAATAGGTTTGCGAATCTTTCTTTGGAGAAGGGCTGAAATTGAAGAATCTATGGTGTTATTAGGAGTAGCAGTTAGAGTGAGAGTTGGTGTGGTGGTGGTGGGAGGGTTTTGGGGTTTCTTGGGCTTGGTGCGTTGGCGATTGTAGGGGAGTCTCTGTTGGGTGTCCCATGAGGCTGCTCTTACTGTAAACAGTGAGGATAAAGCAACCGCCATCGTTCTAGTTGGAGAGCATGAGAGAGCTCTTTGAGGAGTGATGGAATTAGGAATAAAACACTATCCGCTTGCCGCCTCCTATAGTAGTACTCGTATCTGATTTAGGTGTGGGAATGGGATTAGAAGCGAAGCGAGGATAACTTATCCCAGAATAACCTAAACTGTGATAGCTTGATTTGATATGAAGATGGCATTTTTATTAAATGCAATGGTTATTTATAGAGGTGGTAAATGGATGGATTTGAACGAATTAAAATGGGTCGTAGATTGAATATGGACAGGTCAATAATATGCAGATTGAATGCAATACTTCCATTTTTTTTTGGGGATCATAAACACAAAGTACTTTACAACCTATTGTTGGCATTCCCTTTTAAAAATTCAAAGGGCCTGGCTTGGGCTAATTTATTGTTGTGCATATATTTTCATTGTTTAGCTCTGTCTTTTTTGACTGGGAGATAACATGTTAGAGGTTAGTTGTTAATGTGGAAAAATTGAGCACCTCTGCCATAAGAACTCAAACTCAAGACCTCTTTTTTACAAGGAAGAGTAACAAACCAACCACACTAGGGCCCCGTTTGATAACAGTGATAAATGGATGAGATTCGTAAGGAGATAGGATTAGGATTAGGATTGAGATTGGTAATGAGAAGAGATTGATAATGAGTATGTTTATTTGGAATGAGATTAGATGATTAGATTATTAATATCATGTTTGTTTGAGATGAGATTAGATTGATAGAAAAAATTGGTAATGAGAACGGATTGGTAATTAATATCATGTTTGTTTGAGATGAGATTAGATTGATAGAAAAAATTGATAATGAGAACGGATTGGTAATGAGAAGAAGTTGGGATGTGACTATTAATACCAAGTCCCACGGGGTATTGTTAATACCCCTAAAGGCCGGATTGAACATCCCAATGGACTAATAGTCCGGACCCTTTTTTGTTACCAAACAAGGTATTAATACTCTCATGGGATTAATATTCCAATCCCAAGCCCCAAACCTGTTATCAAACGGGGCCTAGGTGTGGTGTTCCCTTGGTCACATAATCCTTTAAAATGACCTCTTCTGCACTCAATCTTTACTCTGTGCTTGCGCTCTCAATCTTTGAATTCACGAAATCTAGTTGTTTGGTGGAATTTTGAAAGACGCTTTCAACACTCCTGCTCGCGCTCTCGTACCTGTTTACTTGTGTTGGGCTTGTTTTTTGGAGGTAAAAGAATGGGTTAAACCAACCACCAGCCCAAAGGCATTATTTCCGGAGCAGCCAAACGGGCCAACTAGATTTGTCCAAAGCAAATACACTTGTGAATTGTGATAATCGGGGTAGCTGAAGATTGAAGGAATAGGGCTTCTTCGTCCCCGCTTCTTTTCGTCTGCTCCAATTACCGCAGAAGAAAATTTCCAGAAGCTTCACAACATATCTGAAAGTAGTAAAACCAAATCCCTCCAATCCACTCCTCTCACCCCTTTGAACTTGTAATCACAAGCCATGAGCCGTTACGACAGCCGCTCCGCCGACCCCACTTCTTACCGCGACCGCCGAAGGTAACCCTAACCCCCTTGTATATGTACTTATGTATATATGTACACTGCGTGTTGTAGTATCTAAGTTAGGATTGGTCTAGTTTTTTAGCTGTCTATATGGATTGCAGAATGAAAAGCGTGCATTGGAGTAATTTTTGTGTGTGTGTGTGTGCAGTGATTCGGGGTTTGGTGGGGCTTCGGGTTATGGCGGGGCCCGGTCCTCGTCGAGCAGGAGGGTCGACTACGACGGGGCGGAGTCGCCGCGCAAGTTGGATTTGGACGGGTTGACTCCGTTCGAGAAGAACTTCTATGCCGAGTCGCCGGAAGTGGCGGCGATGTCGGAGAGGGAGGTGGAGGAGTATCGGCTGCGGCGGGAGATCACTGTCGAAGGTCGGGACGTGCCGAAGCCGGTCAAGGCTTTCGGTGATGTTGGGTTTCCAGGTACTTTGTTTGATGGTGGACAAAAACATTTTGAGCCAGTCTCACTTCACTACAAACACCTTTGGTAGAAATAACAGTGCATCCTTACTAGAAATTAGCACTACACCTGCCCAATATCAATGTGAAATGAAAGAAATATGAAAATTCTATTTCCCACGTGTAATGACAGAATTGTTTGCTTTTCAGCTAGTGTGAGCTTTTTCCCCCCTTCTCCTAACATATAGTAATAAAGATTGTAAGACCTGTCTTAATTGCGTGTGGGTGCCCAGCGCATAGCTCACACCCTTACTCAAGTGACTAGTGTGGGTACTTACATACGCTTAGAAGAGTGCAGGTAACATAAACAAAGTCGCTAGTGCTTGTTCAAGACTATGAGATTTTCTCATATACATACCAAACAGTACTTGTTCAAGACAAGGTGTGGTTGAGAACGGCTGGTTCTTCATACTTCATTTTGATGTCTTTGAATTTACTGTCATATGATTGCTATTGTTATTCCCTCACATTTTATGGAAAATGTCTTACATAACATCAATATTAACACTTATATTAAGCAGTCTTTGATATTGAATGATTCTCCTGAAGGACCTAAACATGTTTATAGCAAGGGTTATTGGTCATTGGAATCTAGTTATTCACTTGTATCTGTGTACTTTTGTGACTCCAGAATACGTTTTGCAAGAAATTGTCAAAGCCGGCTTTTCAGAACCTACAGCAATTCAAGCTCAAGGATGGCCAATGGCTTTAAAGGGCCGTGATCTCATTGGTATTGCTGAAACAGGTTCAGGCAAGACACTTGCGTACCTATTGCCTGCAATTGTTCATGTCAATGCTCAGCCAATTTTAGGTAATCCTAGTTTTTCTTTCTCCTGTTGTTTTGGATTCCTATGACTTTGCTTTACCTGGTCACTCTGTGTGCATGGATGTTGACGTGTCTGTTGTATATATTGTCAGCTCCGGGAGATGGTCCCATTGTGTTAGTTTTAGCTCCAACACGTGAACTTGCTGTTCAGATACAGCAAGAAGCTACAAAGTTTGGTTCATCGTCAAGGATTAAAAGTACCTGCATATATGGTGGGGTTCCAAAGGGGCCCCAAGTTCGTGATCTCCAGAAAGGTAGGTGCTGATTATGTTCAAGATGACTTAACTGCGTGATGTTCATGGATCGGGTATATCCTAATGCTTCCTCTTTCTTCTTTTATATTGGCACTTTTTTACCCTTCTCTCCTCACCATCTTTTCTCTTATGGCGTAGGTGTTGAAATTGTTATTGCTACTCCTGGAAGGTTGATTGACATGATGGAATCTCACCATACGAATTTGCGAAGGGTAACGTACCTTGTGTTGGATGAGGCAGATCGAATGCTTGACATGGGATTTGAACCACAGATTCAAAAAATTGTTTCTCAGGTTTGTTTCACTTTTCTCTGCTTTTGTTATGGTTTATATGAGTTACTAAGGAGCGAGAAGCATTTCCTATTTACGCAATTGGAACCCCTTTCATTCCCGGTTATATGTAGTGCTTTTGCAAAGTTGAGAAACAAAAAGGTTTCAAAACCTAGGTTAGCGTTGCACATTGCTACTGTTTAAGGAGAATGATTCATAAATTCAAATAATCGAAATCTCTATAAGTCACGGTTTCATGCCTCAGATGACCTGTAAAATATCTGTGCATCAGTATTCATTTGGCCTCAAGGCCACTTCTTGCTAAACTATTTGTTGATTTGAAAGTAATCATTCTATGAATTTACTTATTATTGTGATTTATGTTAGTTGTGTTAGTCAATAAGAAATGCTACCATCGAGCAGTTGGAGTTATAAGATTAAGCTTTATGATTTGAAGGAGACTTCATTATTGCAGTTTCTTTCATCTTGAATGATGGCTTTTCATCCTTTAATGGGCTAAATTTAGGACTGCATTGCAAGCACCTAAGCCTTGCTGACTTTTTCCAATGGTTTGTTCCATGCAGATTCGCCCTGATCGTCAAACGTTGTACTGGAGTGCCACATGGCCCAAGGAGGTTGAACAACTTGCCAGACGATTCCTTTACAACCCATACAAAGTAAGAATAGTTACTAGAGTGTTAGATATTATGAACTCCTTGGCAGGCACATAATTATTAGCAAGATAATGTACCTTTTTATTGACACTTAATGCAGTTGCTGCTACTCATTTCCTGCTAAGCTGTTTTTTGGATTGTAGAGCTGTTCAGTTATTTCCTGCAATGTGTGAATTATTTTGTCCAGGATACCGCTGTCCTTCTCTAAATACCTGTCTTTATTGTTTGCCCATGTATGCACAACTTCATCAGAAGAAGTGATCTGGATCGAAGAAGCAAGAATTCCAGGAACTTGGCCTTTCTTGGGAGTCTTGTTTAATTGTTATTGCTTTTGCTTTGAATGTTACTGATACATTTCTTTTATGGGTTCTTGCTTGGACATCATACAGGTCGTTATAGGTTCCTCAGATTTGAAAGCTAACCATGCAATTCGCCAGCATGTGGATATTGTTTCGGAGAACCAGAAGTATAACAAGTATGCCTACAGATTTATGGTGTTACCTTCCGTTAGTGTTTATGTGTTTCTGTATGTTACACCATATAGGATTTGAACCCCCTTTTGGTAATATCTCTGCCTATATTCAGATTGGTGAAGTTGCTGGAGGATATCATGGATGGAAGCCGGATCTTGATTTTCATGGATACAAAGAAAGGGTGTGACCAAATTACTAGGCAGCTTCGCATGGATGGCTGGCCTGCACTCTCTATTCATGGAGATAAGAGTCAAGCAGAAAGGGATTGGGTCCTCTCAGAGTTTAAAGCTGGCAAGAGTCCTATAATGACTGCAACTGACGTTGCAGCTCGTGGTTTAGGTGCGTATAGTGAGGCGTTTTTTCTTATACCCTGATCACTGAGGGTTCTTAGGCTTTTAGTATCTGTTACAGATCTTTGTACTTTCTCTATTGTCCTCAATATGCTGAAGCGATACCAACTAGGAGAAATAACATTAACTAGTTTTAGTCTTGCGTTAATCCAGAGTGCTGAAAAGGATGGATGCATACAAACACGTCCTTTTGGCTGTTTGGTTGAGCAAAGTTGTTACTCGTAGAATTCTAATAATGTTTCAAAGCTTGAGACCAGAGCTTTATGCCTGCACCAAGCAACACCCCCCAAGCATTTCCATATCAAGTCAATATGGTATGCCTTGCAGACCCTTTTCTTTAGCTAGGAAAAGATTTGATATTCTCAACTGTAATATTCATCGGCCCTACAAAATAAAAACTGTAATAGTTGTGGTATCATCTTCATTGACAGTAAGAAGCACAGATACGGATACGCGGACACATGATTTTTCCAAATACTAGGACACGGACACGTTGGGGGATAAGTAAAGTTCATAAATAAATACATTTATATACATAAATTCAATATTATGTAAAAAAATTATTATTTTCCCAAATTAAAGATTTAAAGTGCAATGAAAAAATGAGAATAGCGGATTGTTGTTTTCATTGTTAAGTTATTTGATATTGGTTTTAAATTTGGTTCATAGCTCAATTAGTACATTGTTAGTCCGTTTCAAGTTTTAAAAATTACATAATGACCCTAAACGTGTCCGATACGTGTCGAGTACGTGTCAGAGCGTGTCCAAAACGTGTCCGACTCAGGAAAAATAATTAAATATTTCAGCACAATTTCACGCGTCGGGAACGTGTCCGAGCCTGGCCTCTGGTTGTCAGTTAGCTGTTGATTTTTCTAGGCATGCAATTCAAGTTGTGATGCTTTGAGAATACTAGAATAGTCTTCTATATATCCCCTGGTTATTGTTGTGGAGCTTTCAGCATTTCCCCCCCTAAAGAGTGTTTTTATTTTCTGTACTGGTGTGTGGTTAGAAATATAGGTGTGATTATATAGATGCGTGTATAGGTGATTATATAGCTGCATGATTTTTTTGTACTGTCAGATGTGAAGGATGTAAAATATGTGATCAACTACGACTTTCCGGGATCGCTGGAGGATTATGTTCACCGCATTGGACGAACAGGAAGAGCTGGGGCCAAAGGAACGGCATATACTTTTTTCACAGCTGCAAATGCCAGATTTGCGAAAGAGCTCATAAGCATACTAGAGGAAGCTGGACAGAAGGTCAGTCCTGAGTTGGCAACAATGGGTCGTGGTGCACCTCCTCCCCCTGGTTAGTTTGACTGCCATGTTTACTTTATTGTTTTTTTTTTTGGCCAACTCATTCGAGCATATGCACGGCGACTTGGTTTTTGCTGGGATTGGCATTGTGAAACCACAGAGTCTGATTTCCTCCTCTTTGATCTGGCTACGCTTTGACATTCCCACTTTTTTCGGTTGGTGGTTGTTGGGACTTGGGGTATAGATAAATGTCGCTTTTGTTAAACTTTTTTAATTTGCTTTGTAGTAAGGAATTTAGGGGTCCAAATTAATTTTTAACTTGTGATTTTATTGGAGTTGTTGAATAAACTTTAATTGTCACAATCAGGTAGCTGCTACACATGCACAACCATCTTTATGGTAAGAGACTATGATCCAACTACTCGATACAATGATCTTTTGGATCTTGTCCTTGGACATCGCAATGCAACATTAAGTCTACAGAAAACTTGTATGACCCGTCGGAACTAGTTTGGTTTGTGTTTTGGCATAGCATTTGAGTCAACTTATATAGTGTCTCAGTGTAAAGATTCTACTAACTCTTAGTTTGAGTGGTACCAGCCTAAGAAAGGGAGATCCTTAAAATCTTTGTATGTTTGAAGAGAGCGGGACAGAGTGTGAGACACACGAGTTCTTGCCATTATCGTCCCTGTCACGCCTTGATGGCTGGCTTGGCCAATGATTTTCTGGCAATTTTCCAACAATGATCGATTTGTTAGTACATGCTATATATACAGCAGTTAATTTCCGAAGTACCAAAAAAAAGCAGTATGGAGCATTTCTAAGGGGACACAAGATATTACCTGGAAGTGTCAGGAAACTAGTGTTGCCCTGTTATTGCTCTAAAACAGTGCATCAATAAGGGTTGGATTCGCGGTTGCTCTCTAGTGATCTGCGCGCATGTGCATGTGGATTGGTATCTGCGCGCTATGCATATGGATTTTACTTGTGTTAAGTGTAATAAGAGTTTTTTATTTATTTCCTCATTCTGTTTATTATTGTCAATTAATTAGGTCATGGCGGTTTCCGAGATCGCGGGCGGGGTTACGGTGGCGGTCGCTCTTGGAGCTAATGAAACTGAGCTAACAAACAAGATGCCAGCAAACAATAGCAATGGAACTACTCACACTGTCATGATGGCTTCTAGTTGTTGTTGCTCTGCGAATAGATTGCTGGGATCCTTTGGAAGCTATTTCTGTAACATACCGGACCATCATGTGTAAAATTGTATGACTAATTTGGGCTCTAGGATAGTGCTGTAGGTAATTTTTATCAGATGAATCGGCGCCGTAGAATTATTTCTGTTTGGTAAACACCAGTCCCATAATTGCTTCGATTCGAGTTTTCATTTTCTTCCATTTGGTTAACTCAAGCGGCCAAGCCTTTGCTCCTTCCGATAAGATTCTGGGGAGAATTGCGATGCACAGTGCACCTCATAAACTAGCCATTCCAGATGAACCCAAGAAATGGCCCAGATTGGTAATTGCATATTTACAGGTTCTAATTCCAGTTGTTACATGTATCAAGCTTCTCGAGCTCAATTCAGTTTTGCTAGTGTTCGCAATTTGTGGTGGTGTTAAAATTTGTTCTGAATTTGTCTCGTTAAAATCTTGTTTGGAATGGGCTTGTTATGCTATTCTTTTTTCCTCGACAAAAGTTAGCATTGTTAATTGTAGTTAATGAGATTTGAATCTCCGTCAAATGCATAAGAGTAAATGGTTCTATTAAACAAAGTTCAAATAAAATTTTGAACCTCAAGTGTTAGTATCAAATTTGAAAGAAGAAATCAACTTGATTGAGCTTGCCACGATGAAAAGCTCTTTAAAAATGGCAATGAACTAAAGCTTGAGTAATTTATTTACCAAGTTTAAATTAAATTTGAGTTTGTTCTCAAAACAATTCGCCTCGTTCAGTTATTATATATAGTAGGAGTATAAAATGTAAATCCATCTCACTTCGGCCTTTGTTCCGCTAATATTTTTATTTTTTAAGTACTTATTTTTTGTTTTACGAGACAGATTATTTTTCCATAATACGGAGTACATCACTTTTAATTTTAAAAATAAGTAATTATTTTTTCTTAGAACGGAGCTTTATAATTACTTAGTTAAACTCTAATTACTTAAGTAAATCTCGTTCGACTCACCACTTAAATGAACCAAGCTTTTACTCGTCATATGCCCGAGTAGGAACCAGTAGGAAAAACAGAGAGGAGAGAGAGAGAGAGAGAGAGAGGATCAGCACAGCAACAATGAGCGAAGGTCCGAAGCTATTCAGCAACAAACCTAAGAAATGTAATTGAAATATTGCAATTGATGGAGAAGGAGAATCTTTTTATAATTTTGAATGACAGATGTTGTGATCGTGACGCTGTATTATTTGCTTGCAATTTTTGTTTTGTTTAAACAGCGCAGCTGAAACCTGTATCACCGTCGCCACAATCGTCGTCGTCGTCCTCAATGGCTCAGCCTTCTTCGCATGCTCCGCCTCCTCTTGAACCACCGAGGGAATCTTTCGCTCGCCGCTACAAGTTCGTTTGGCCTCTTCTCCTCGCCGTCAATCTCGGCGTCGGAGGTCTGTCTGTCTCTCTCTCTCTCTCCCCCTCCCTCTGTCTCTATCTCTATACGCCTATATATATATAACATGGATCGCATAGCTTTGTACATTTAACATGGATATATGCGTATTTTCGAAACTTTGGATCTATAAAAGACTAGTCGAGTACACGTTAGGCAATGTTTTATTTCGTGTTAAATGACTGAAACACCGGATTAGGGTTTTTGTAACATTCAACGTGTCAGAAATTTCTGATTAGGAACCCAAGGGGTTGGCCTGGTGGTCAAGCCTGGGCTTAGGCGCTTGCTCCCTTCTTAGGTCTCAGGTTTTCAAACCTCACAGGTGCTATAAATTCCCGTGCACTGAGTCCATACGGGGCTTTGTTTCGGCTTTAATTGGCCCATGCTAGTGGACGATGGGATTGGTTTCCGAGATTAGTCGAGGTGCGCGTAAGCTGGCCCGGGCACGTGTGATAAAAACGAATAAAGAAATTTCCAATTAGGCACAATGTCTCCTGTTTATGGTTGAATTGAGGGTCCCTACATTCGTGGTAACAAGCAATGATTGACTTCCAGATGTTATTTTCCATTCTTCTGTTTTTGGTTTTGTGAGCCATCAATTAGAAACTATGGTAATGCACTAATGCCTTAGAAGAAAGTGAAGTAATTAGGAATTTGGATGTTAAAATTGTTGACTTCTTCACATTGTACTATGGACCTGTGGTTGTTTGATTGTTTGCCAAAACACTTTGTGTCAAAATGAGGTTTGGCATGGTGGTGATTGGCTTGAAGTTGAATTGTGCTTGGCGACTGATGTGCTTTTGGAACTAACTTTGGTGATTTGAGTGGGATCTTTTGGCTATCCATATCTGCCATCTACCAATCACATTACGGAAGTGTTGGCTGTTGCGAAACAGGGGCTTATCGCGAGTATAGCTAGAAATACAACAGACATATGTACCATGACTCGTTTAGGAATAACCAATTCATGGGGCAGTCGTTTTCTTCATGATTTTATTCAAGAAATTGTTACAATTCATAATAGATTGGGTACGTGTGAGATCAAAACTTAGAATGCATGATATTTTGTAACGGAGACTTAAAAAATTGATTACATGGTGTGACATTGGAGTACAGTCAGGGATGAATTTCGCAGCCAAGCATTAGTTTCCGGTTTCAGTAATCTAGTTTCTCACACTCAGCTACTTAATATATGCATGCCATGTAATGGACTCAGGTAGGAGGTATTGAATGCGGGCGTGTGTCCGGATGTCCCTAAACCCTTAAGCTTAGGAGCCGGTCTATGTATGCAAGACTTTGACATTGGTACGAGTACATCATGACTCATGAGGACTTAAATACTGATGTTGCATTACACATTGTCAGATAATGTTGTTATTAGTGTAGAAGTACTTGAATTTGAATGGGATTTATGGTGAAAACGAGCTTCTATTTCCATCCATGTTAGGGGCAAAAAATTTCGAATGTGAGCTTCTTGTCCTCAAACATTGTCCAATTTTTAAGGTAGGGGTGTCCAATTTGGAAATGAGTCGGATGCATAACGCATATCCCTTAAACTTACCCTTGTCATATGCCATGGAATGGGTACTCTCCGGGGATGACTTTATGTAACATTGATTTTATGTTGGTCATTATGAACTGCTAGCCTGCAAGAAATTGTGCAATGTGCATTATATATGGTGTGACACTGGTGTATAGTCAGGGGATTCAATCTTAGTTGCCAAGGACTAGTTTCTAGTTCCTCAGACTTAGGCTTTCTTTTTAATGTTTTGTTGGCCGTTTGACTCATTTTGCACTTCTGGGTCAACCATGCTTAATCTTTTGTCATGGTTTGAAAAAGTAGTTAATGGGAGCCTTATCATCGTCTTTGCTGACCGGAATGCAAATTTGTAGCTTACCTTTTCATGAGGACAAAAAAGAAGGATTCGGGCTTAGAGGAAGAAGTTTCAGGAGTTCCTCCCACTCCTAGTCCGAGTACTGCTGCTGTAACTGTTCCTGTTACTGAAAAAACCCCATCCCCTCCACCTGTTGTGGAACCTGTGATGTTACGTGACCCAATACCTGAGAATCAGCAGCGAGAACTTTACAAGTGGTTGTTGGAAGAGAAGAGGAAGGTGAAGCCCAAAGATGCTGAAGAGAAGAAACGCATTGATGAAGAGAAGGCCATCCTCAAACAGTTTATTCGAACAAAATCTATCCCAAGTTTGTAACTCCAGTAAGCATTTCTTCTAGTTTCACAGTGCCGAGAGATTCTGAATTAGGATTCTTCTTTTCTCCTCTGTTAATATTTCTTTCCTGGGAGTTATGTCGAGATTTGCTTTCATGGAATATCAATCCTTATGTTGTGTTTCATGTTGTCTGCCTTTTAGATGCAATCTACCATATTCCTTTTCTCGAGCTTTATAGTTGCTTGGAAGTTGTGCAAATAATGATCCCCAATAGGGAGATGCGACGATTTGAACCACTTAGTGTAGTTGACTACTTTATTTTGGCCCAATAGTTGTAACTGTTGATCTGAGATTGAGAATCATGAGATCTGAGACAGGAGTCGTGATTTTGACCTTTTTTAAGCTTAATTATCTGTGGTTTCTTACTTGCATTCGGTAGTTGATGGTACATCCACCTTAACTATCTCGTTTCTGTGAAATCCTGATACTCAGAATTTTTGCTGACGCTTAAGATCAGAGAGAAACACTCAACAATCAAAGGGGCAACTAGATATGAGATTCTGGATGATCAGCAAACTGTATGGACTGAACTGAGGCAAATGTTCCAGAGTTTTGGAACTTTATGGTAACCCTTGACCCGCTCCAAATCAAAGCCTTAAATGTTGTTTTGTTGTTAGTATGGAAATGAGATTTAACTTGTATGATTCTTACAAGTCGTACCTGGTGCACAAGGCTACTTAAAACACGGGCTTCTGCTTGCAAATTGTACCAGATAGCGATCTACAAAAATTTTGAACATCCAGAGTTCCTTTTTGCTGTACCAGTGGTACAAAGAGTTGATCTGATCTGAAAATCCACATGGATTTGCGAAGTCTGTAAGTAAGTCGAGGGACACAGAAAATGACGCCACAAAACTGGGTGCACATACTACATAGATGGAAAGGATTACACAAGATCTGTCCGCAGAGTCTCAGACGAGCTTTTGGAAAATCGTTAGTCCATGTATTTTCTGTTGTCGATTATTTCATCCGTAGACTAGTTTAAAGCTACTTATCAGAGAGCAAAGAGTTTAGAGAACACTAAAAAAATTTATAGAGGGAGTATACAAGCCTTTGTGGTCTACATTGTTGATTCTCTTTGAACTAGTTTCATATTGTTTCAGGGAACTGACTTAACAGTTTTGTCGGTTTTAGAGTTTGAGAAACTCAAAATTAGCAGATTCTCTCCATCTTCTAACTTAGAGAGTCACATGAAACCATCTGAAGATCGACATGCACACATTCCCAAAAGGATGTGAGTATATACTGCAAATGTGCATACTGGAGTGATACTTGCACATCAAAATAACCTCTCCGGACTATCTTACACATCCTTATTAGTTCTCTCTATGGCGCGGTTAAAGGCATGCCATCCATGCAGAGACTAGGGAATTCACAAGAGAAACTCTTGCGCGTGGCCCAAAAGATTTTGCCCTTGATGAGAGTCGATCTACAGACTTGTACTTGTAAGATATTTATCCCCACCCTTTCTGTCATCTGAGCTAACTCTTTAGGTTAAATGAACCTCTCCCTCACATGCATTAAATATATGTGTATATAATAGGAGTATATGTTTGTATAGAGATAAGTATTTATATATATAGACACATCTATATGTATGTAGGACAGAGGAAAGAGCTAAAGTTGTTGATAGCATGATGATATGGGATCAAATCAGATACTTTTTATAAGATATATTAAAGAGATGAGAGGTTGGTAGTTTAAGATTAGAAAAACACAAAGGGTGCCAATAAAAGGCCAATTGGGAATTGAAAACAGTCAAAGGGATTGCATACACTATGGTGGAATCATTAGGTCATCGCAGAAAGCGTAGAGGATTGTAGTTTTATATCATTCTCTTTTGGAATATTGGGGCCATTGGGCACTCTAGATTTAGCCATTCAGGAGCGCTTGTTTGAGCGGGAGTGCGAGCGTAAAAGCGTCTTAGAAAACATTTCAAACTATTAAAATCCACGAGTGTGAAGATTGAGAGCGGGAGCACAGTGCAAGGATTGAGAGTGTGAGCGCGGACACTTAATTTGAAAGATTATGTGACTAAGGTCTAGATGGCTCCATAGATTATTGAAGCTCAATTTAATTGGCTCGTATATTTGGTCTTTAATTTCATAGTGAATGTGGGTTCCAAACCCTCTGAAGCCTTTTTCATTTAGGGGGTCGATGGATTTGCCGTGATTTCTTAAAGCTAGGGTTAGGAACAAAAGCAAGATTTTTATGGATTCTTATATCATGGTCCACCCTTTAGGGTTCGAACCCATCACTTCTTCTCCTTTGAAGGTCATATATACTCAATGAAGCATAGATACAAATACGATACGATATGGATACGGTGATATGGCAAAATCCAAAAAAAATAGGATACGATTATGTCGGGATACGTCTATAAACGTTATACATTTTTAGTAATCATGTTCCAGGCATAATATGACAGATATATATGTATATACCTGCGAAGAGTGTGTATATATATACCTGCAAAGAGTTGGATCGATGGATCCACTTCAACTCAAATGGACGTTACGTCTCTATTTGTGGGTGTGCATCGATTGACTTGCGTCTCAATCCGTTTATCCATCGAGTAGTTTTATATGCATATACTATATTAACCAATTTGCCCCTGTAAAAGAATTAAAAGAATTTCATTTTAATCTTTGCCATATCCCAAAAGCATCTCTCGTGTCATATCCCAAAAGCATCTCTCGCGTGTCCGAAATGTATCCGACATTAAAAACATATAATTTAGATATTAGAATACTCATTTGGCGTATTTGATACGCATACACAACTAGTTTTGGAGTATCCTCGCTTCATTTGTACATATTGATTAGCTCGGAATTATTGGATGTTTAAGGACGCCACCCCAATCCGGCCACTCTACAACCGTAAAAAATATTGATGTGACCAGAGACTTGGGTTTGACGAACGTGCTCCAAGATCCCTAATGATTGCTGGTAAAGCCATTTTGGCCGGCCGTGTTTCTTTATGCCGTATATCCAAGAGGGAAACACGATCAGACTCAGCTCTGCCACATGAAGAAGATTTCATGTATATATAAACAAATATTGAGAAAGACAGTGGGAATGAAAGTAACGTTAGAGGTTTGAGTGTATGGAATTAGAAGGATGAGAGAGAGAGAGAGAGAGAGAGAGAGAGAGAGAGAGATGATGGATGTGTTGGATTTGTTTTTATTGAGCATAATCACATGAATGCACGAGGCCACCAGCTAGATCGAAGAGACTTCGACTGCGCCACGAGACAATTATGGACGTGGGGACGTATTCCCAACCCAACCCCATGATGCTCTATCATCATCATCATCATCAACAAATTTAATGATCATGTAACCAATAATTTGACCCAAACCCCCAATCCTACAAACATCAATACCATAATTAAGTCTGCCCTGGCCTCACCCATCATTTCCACCGCTAGCTGCCCCCACTACAACAACGTAGGCAGACCCCCCCACCGCCTCGTAAGCAACGGTGGGTGTAGACTTATTGTATGATCAAAACCTACCCTGGCTATTTATCTTGTACTCCCTCCGTCCCAATTTGTTTGTCCAATTGTCGAAATTCGTGCCTTCAAAAATATACTTATATCTTACTCCTACGTTTTATAATGTTTTATTTATTTATTTATGATTTTGAAGATTTTGTATAATAAAACTAATTGAGATTTACCAAACAAGATCCATATTGCATATTAAAAACATTACGAATTGAAAATTATAGATAATTTTTTTTAGAGGTCAAACACTCTCAAAAAGGAGACAAACAAATCGGGATGGAGAGAGTATTTAATAATGCTCATTGAGCAATAGGAATTGACTTTGACCTATTTAAGGGCTCCTTCCGCTAAATAAGCCATTTGACTTATTTTTTTTTATTTTTATTCAATTTTTTTCCCATTTGTTAGATTTTCGTTGATTTTTTGAGGATTATTGCTTTGTCATGACGAGAGGAATAAAAAAGTAAAAAATTACGATCAAAATCTTTTCTTTTTTTTTGAATAAAGACGAAAATAAGCCAATTTCTTCGTCTTTATTAAAAAAAATTGGATTTCGATCGTAATTTTTTACTTTTTAAATTACTCTCGTCATGACAAAGCAATAATCCTCAAAAAAAAAAAATTAACAAATGCGATTTTTTTAAAAATAAGGACAAAAAAATAAGCAAGTGACTTATTTAGCTGAAGGAGTATGTGTAGCTACTTTACCCACTTTGGTCAGCTGGGTAAAGGTTTAAGCAAGGTTTCGAACCCGGGTCAAGTCCAAGCCCAAGCCCGCATCAATACAAGAAACCAGCCGCTTGCTCAAGGCAATATGCAATGATTCCTCCACTCCAGTGGATTATGCTGATATACATTAGTTTAGTATATACAAAGATAAAAGAACACCTCTCTCTCTCTCTCTCTCTCTCTCTCCTTCCTTCTGCACGCGTACGCGTACGCTCACACAAGCACACTCATTCCTCCATCAGGAAAATTCGGCCACTACTACTACTACCTAAACTCATGATTTAAGGGAAAATCCTAGTAAGAGAGAGAGAGAGAGAGAGAGAGAGAGAGAGAGAGAGTTGATCTCAAAAAATGGTATCCGAAATGGACAAGTATATGTGGATTTTGGTCGTGACTTCAACTCTCATGTTGTCTGCCATCATAATAATTCTTCAGTACTGGGGCACATCATGGAAAGTAATTAGCAGGTCATTATCATCATCATCATCATCATCAAGCCATATGATGATGATGAATAAAATCACAAGATCAAGCCCCCCACTTGTTCCTTTAGGCAATCTTGGCTGGCCTTTTCTTGGAGAAACCATAGAGTTCATCTCTTGTGCTTACTCCGACCGTCCTGAGAGCTTCATGGACAAGCGTCGCCGCCTGTAAGTCGTCCTTTTCCTCTTGATAATAACTCGGTATTTGGTTCAACAGATCAACTGTAAGTGGTCTTTCATATCGGAATCAAACCTCTATGTTACCTTGTTTTGGTATCGTTTTTGTATTCGTTTCCTAAAAGCTACAGAAAAACTTGCTTGGCAAACTTCTTTATGGAAAATTATTTTAGAAAAATATATCAAAGTAATTTCGTCGAATCTTTTCTTGGAAATTTTTTTCAAAAAACACATCGAACTTTTTGTGTGTGATGGTTCTTGAATACTTGTTTTTTGATATTTTCTTTTGAATTATGACTTATTCCCGGAAACCCTTCTCCTCAAACTGAATTCAACCAAACATGGATATCTGTTGGAATTTCCAGAAAAAATTGTTTTCACTCCAAAACAAAAACGATGAGTGTTTTCAAACTTTTATTGTTTTTGTTTTTGAAAACAGGAAAAACAAAAATTGAAATTAAGAAAAACCAAAGTACCCAAGACTCCGAAACCATTGTAGCACTTATTGCTCTCTCACTTAATTAAGCTAATCTATTTTTGAACTTCATATATAATTATGTTCACTCTCTTGTTTGTCTTTATTTTTGTAAAATTACAAATCTTGTTCTTTCACTTAAACTTAACTTTTGGAATCTGAAAAAACACTGGTGTAAATTCGCATGGATAAATACAAAAGAAAAGAAAGGTGTGGCTGAAGGAGATCGAGTGTGAAAATCAATTATCCGAATTTTATCATTTTTAAGATCAATATATCATACAACTAAATAAATGTGTTTCGATCAGTAATTAATTAATACTTGGGGTGATTCCATTAATTATAGGTATGGGAAGGTGTTCAAGTCACATTTATTTGGGAGTCCCACAATTGTTTCAACAGATGCAGAAGTGAGTAAATATGTTTTGCAAAGTGATGGGAAAGTCTTTGTGCCATCATACCCTAAATCACTCACTGAGTTGATGGGGAAGTCCTCTGTGTTGCTCATCAATGGAAGCTTACACAGGAGAGTTCATGGACTCATTGGAGCCTTCTTCAAATCTCCCCATTTGAAATCCCAAATCACACGAGACATGCAAAACTATGTCCAAGAATCAATGGGGAAGTGGAGAGAGGATCAGCCTGTCTATGTCCAAGATGAAGCCAAAAATGTACTCTCTCTCTCTCTCTCTCTCTCTCTCTCTCAAACACACACACACACACACTCTCTCTCTCTCTCTCTCTGGAAATTAATATGTTCGCGTACATGTTTCTTCAGATTGCTTTTCAAGTATTGGTGAAGGCATTGATAAGTTTAGAGCCAAGTGATGACATGGATTTTCTGAAGAAACAGTTTCAAGAATTCATCTCTGGCCTCATGTCTTTACCCATCAATGTACCGGGAAGCAGACTCCACAAATCATTACAGGCAAGTAACTTTCCAGGAAAAATCTCTTTTTTCGGTGTTCTCCAATTGTAACATGTTATGTGTTCTCGAGGTGAATGTTATACCATTGTGGTTAACGTTATTACGGGGTACACAGTAAGAAAAATGATTTTGAAAATGTTATGGTGAAAATAGAAGGATGATGCTACGGTGTCCACCTGCCATTTGGGGATATCGTAAAAAATGGCATAACTGACCATTACAAGTATAACTAAGACCAGTGATGTGTATAACCAAAACCTTACAAAGGCATAACCCAATTTTTAGGGATTTTGGGGGTTATGCCTTTGTAAGGTTTTGGTTATACGTACAGATCATTGATCTTGGTTATACTTTTAATGGTCAATTATGCCATTTTTTACGGTGTCCCCAAACGGCGGGTGGACACCGTAGCATTTCCCGTGAAAATATTATGCATTCTTTTGGTAAATTCTATGTCATTTTGTAGTTTGAAAATGTTACGTTATTTTGTAATTTTTTGTTACGCCGCCGCCTTTTAATGGTTAATATACGGTATCCCCGACAAGAGGGTGGTACCGTAGTCCATAGATGCTCCCAACTTTTCAATGTCAATTTTTTCACTTAAAACTATGGGGGAAAATAAGCGAAATTAATTATTTAAATTGGGTTCCAGGCAAAAAAGAAAATGGTTGGGCTAGTGCAGAAAATTATCCAAGGCAAAAGGGGAAATGGCATCTCATCAGAGTCAGAAATTCCAAGAGACGTAGCGGATGTTTTGCTCAAGGATGAAAGTGAAAAGCTTACAGATGAATTAATATCGGATAACATGATAGATTTGATGATACCGGGGGAGGATTCAGTGCCAGTTCTCATTACTCTTGCTGTCAAATATCTTTCGGATTGCCCATCTGCCCTCCAAGAATTGACAGTATGCAATCTCTCTCTCTCTCTCTCTCTCTCTCTCTCTCTCTCTCTCTCTTGTATCTATGCAACATATCTATGTAAGATGCCCCATCAGATATTACTCAAATATCATATTACTACCGTGTCCTTTTCTTTCTTTTTTTTCTCGGCAAACGAAATTTTATTAATCTCAAAGGGGTACATCGAGGAAAAAACGAGAGATAAAAAGAACATCTCACTGAAAATAAAAGAGATGGAACATACAATAAAAGAAACGAAACTTCATCCAATAGAAAGTTGGATGAGGAACACCTCATAAGAGAACTATAATCTTAGCTTACGAATCCCATCAAGGTAACCTTTAAAATCCTCCACCGTATATAGCTTGAGGTCGTACTTGGTCTTCATCCATATAGCCATCCTGATTTTGATAAGATCCGCCACTTCCCAAACTTGCGTCGATGCATTATTGAAGATGTAGTCATTCCTCACAAGCCAGATCGACCATATAGTTGCAAAAAAACATGATTCCCATATGTTTTTTTCCAAATTTCGAAGCCTGTTTACAAACCACCAACTAGCAAGAGCCTCCATCGATGAGGGGCAAACCCATTTAACATGCCACCACTCCATAATTAAAGACCACACAGCCCATGAAAATTGACAATGTAGAAACAAATGTTTAGGTGTTTCCAGATGGTGAGCACAAAGGGGGCAGTCTAGCAAATGAGTTTCTGTGATGATGTTTCGGGAATGTAAGACAGACCTGGTTGCTACTCTCTCCTGAATAGCCATCCATGCAAATATTTCCACCTTTGGAGGACTCAAGTTCTTCCACAAAGACCCCAGCACTGAGTACACAATTTATGTAGTCATGCCCGTAACATATAACTGGTTAGTTAGGTTTATGAGAGAATGTTAAGGCCTAATCAAAAGTTTTGGAGGTTATAATTAACGAATGTGGGAGAAGCTCTAACACTATCCATGTCCCGTATTTAGACATAAGTTAATTATCTACTATTTGTATTAAAAGCATTAGTACTCTAGTTACTTCTTAGTCAAGTTCTCTTGATTGATAATTCTCAGGAGGAGAACTTGGATGTGAAGAGACTCAAAGATGAGCTCAGGGAGCCAATGTCTTGGATTGACTACTTATCTCTACCCTTCACTCAAAATGTAAGTACTCCTAGATTCATCGAAATCCCTTAAACAACTCCACTAATTAATCATTTATGGCCGACAATTTGATCCCGCGAGTTGTTCATTTTTAATTAAACAGGTGATTACGGAGACTCTGCGAATGGGAAATGTAATTGTGGGGGTGATGAGAAAGGCCACGAAAGATGTGGAGATAAAGGGGTATTTGATTCCAAAGGGGTGGTGTGTTTTCACCAATTTTAGATCAGTTCATTTCGATGAAAATCTCTATCACGAGCCTCACCAGTTCAATCCGTGGAGGTGGCAAGTAAGAAAATATTATTAACCCTTACTCTTTCTGTTTAGGTTTTTTTACTGTGCGCCAACAGTATATTGTGAACCAATGATTGTGTAGCGTTCCTTAGGAGCGTGAGGTTTAGGGTTCGACTCCTACGGACAAGAGGTTGATCCTCGTACTAATCTAACAAATACTAACACGCTAACATCTCATCGTCCGAAAGAAGAAGAAGAAGAGAGTATTGTGCGGTATTTATTTGAGTTTATTTTCTTGTCTTGTTTTTCTTTCTCCTAGCTAGCCATCTGAGCATTGTTCTAACTCAACAGTGATTTCATCCATAGGACAAAGAAGTGAGCAACAGTAGCTTCACACCATTTGGAGGGGGACAAAGGCTGTGTCCTGGGCTTGACTTGGCCAGGCTTGAAGCTTCCATTTTCCTCCACCACTTTGTCACTCAATTCAGGTAAGTAATTAACCCCTCTTCTCAAACAACTGCCATTTTTCTAAAACTCTACTTTGTACACAACCCTTGCACTCACTTGTATGCGTTCCCGTAAAACAAAAACACACGCTTTATGGGTGTATCTATTCCGATACGGTATGAGATTCAAAATCTTGATTTGAATAGAAAAATTGCAAGATAAACGGTGGGAATTTTGTTGATTAAAATGCAGATGGGATGCTGATGCTGATTCAATAGTCAATTTCCCCACTGTAAGACTGAAGAAGAGAATGCCAGTTTGGGTCAAAAGGAGGGAACCCTGAGACCCGGGGGAGGTTCTTTGCAGCATGCTGTGCACATCTAAATTGTCCATTCGGTAATTCAATAGTCCATATTTTATCTCGGCAATGAACAACTCGGATGCTGAGAAGGTGGATATGAGATTTGGACTGTTGGATTACCGAACGGACGGCCCAAATGTTCACAGTACCGTCCTGTAGCAGGGTGCCGCACAATACCATCCCCGAGATGACAGTGATTTTTCCTAGAAGCAAATTTTTCAATAGGACAAAAAGAAAAAAGGTACACACGTGTGGGACGGGCCATTCAGAAGTTGACACATTTGTCCCATTTCGTAGGTCTTGCACACATGCATGTGTAGGGACAAGATAGGTATACTTTTATTATAGTATTTTTTTTTTTAATCAGCTTATAGTATGTTTTGGACCTACGATTTTTCCCCCCTTGCGATTTCACTGATTCTATTCCAACTCAGAATATACCTGAATTGGAATGGCTTCCCTGCAGTTTTTTGGGTGCAATTTGCTAATTTTAGGGGTTTTTTTTGGTCAAGATGCTTAATCACAAAAGGAAATCATATTTATCGAATATCGATTATTGCATGATCTGAAGACATTTTTGTGTAATAAAGGGGTTCCGCCTCACTGGATCGAAACCCAGCGGAGCCCATTTTTCAAGAAGAAATGACTTCGGATCGGAACCCAAATGATTGGTATCGGATGATTGTGGTGTTTGATAGGGTTAAGTGTCTCAACGAGATTAACGATTGTGGTGTTTGATTGGTGAGATGGGCCCAAAAAGGGCCCTAAAGTTAGCAAACTGCACCCTGCAGTTGGGAAGAAAAAACTGCAGGGAATGTTTTACCCAATTTACATGTACCAATGCAATGAAAGGGCTGTGGTCGTGGCCAATGGGGCTTCTTTAGAGCATGTACACTAGATTAGGTAAAATAGCATCTTAGGTATTTTACCTAACCAAAAACCAAAAATGTGCATTGCACCAGGTTAGCAATAGCTCCTTTTTAGGTTAGGTAAAATAAATTTTGCAACACGGCTTAGGTAAATTTACCTAAGAACTATTCACCATTTATAAATTTAATATTATTTTCTCTCTCTTCTAGCCTTTCTTTCTCTCCTGTCACAAGAAGAAAAAAAGTGAAAAGAAAAGAAGAAAAAGAAAAAGAAAGTATTATTTTAATAGAGAATAGGTAAAATAAATAGTATTGGTGTAGTATTGAAAGAGATGTGGATAGTTAAAAGGAAAAATATGCACTGTTCATGGGCAATTTTGGCTCAATTTTTGCCTAATCTGATATACTTGCTCTTAATTTGTTAGGTAGTGGGCATTGATAAAATGATGAATGAAGGTTGGTGGAACCAGCATTAATGTGAGAGCTAAGTTTTGATCTGTCATTGATTCCCATGAAAAGATATTTATAACCGGATGTCTGGGTCAGCTTGCGCGCATCTTGACTAATTTCGGGTCCCTGAAGATAACGACCGGACATAACCCCCAGTGGCCTCAAGGTTTGGAACCAGTGACATCAAGGAGGATCACTTATTGTTTTCTCACAAACACTTAGCCAAAACACGTTAGGATTCATGAAAAGATAATATTGCATTGAAGGTGATTTGTGAAAAAATACAGCAAAAGGATAGGAAATGGATCCTCCCCGGTCATTTACATACCGAACAGTTGAGTTTGACGGTATTCGCCGGTGGACTTCATTTGAGTCTTTTATTTTGTTGGCCTCAAATTCAATGTGTAGATGATTCATGAAGATTTTATCTTAATTGGATATCAGTAATAATAAGAGTTACATACATCTTGAAGAATAAGGTAATCAGAATGTCATGAAAATCTAATGCTTTGTTTGGATTGTTTTTTGAAAAAAAATTCTCAACTCAAAATATACTCATTATTCCTACTTTTAATCATTACTCACTCACATCTTCAATCATTATTCACATTTCTCTCTCTATCTCTCTTCAATTATTACCTCTACTTCCAATTATTACTCTCATTTCTCTCTCCACTCATACCTCTACAAAATTTCTTAAAAACTCATCCAAACATAGCATAAGTCACACGTGTTCAAGGGAGCGCGAACATGAAAATGTTTTTAAAACACATTCTAAATTACTAAAATTCGCGAGAGCGCGAACAAAGTACGAAAATTGGTAGCTGGAGTGTAGAGCATTTTAAAGGATTATATGTGACTAAAGATGGTAAAGTTCTTCATTTTCTCTCCATTTTTTTTCCCGTAAACCAAAATTTCCATGCTTTATGCCTTGTTTGGATGGTATTTTGAAAAAAAAAAAATCTAACTCAAAAAACACTCATTACCGCTACTTCTAATCATTATTCTCATACCTCTCTCTATCTCTTTCCACTCATCACCCCTATCTATTAGATTTCCCCCTGTTTGTGTGGCCCACTAGCCTCCATGTTTTGTGCATGTGAGACTCCACTACGAAATAAGCCAATGAAGTGATATGGTTCGTTACAATAACTAATTAGAATTATAGATTAAGGACTTGATAATAAAATAGACCTTAATAGACTAGGTGTCTTTTAATAATTATCTCTAAGGCCCTCTCCTTTATAAAAGATAGAATACTCACCCCTTTTTCTTATAATTTTTCATCACTTAAAGTTATTGGGTTATTCTAGAAAAGTAGAGATAGAGAGGAGAAGGTGAGCCAAGAATTAAAGTTTCACCTAAGGGGTTTGTTGTTTTTAATCTCAATGGCCAATAAAGGTACGTTATTTATTGTTCTTGAGATGTATTGAATTCAAGATCCTTGTTATATCTGTTTTTTGCATAATAGTTTCAATACAGTTATAGATTTACACTAGCTCCAATTATTACCCTAATCTCTCTCTATTTATTACCCAAAAATTAAACTCAAAAATTTTCAAATTTCAAAAATTAAACAAGGCATTAGGTTTTGGCCTTTTAAAGACAAATTTGGTAGGGAGAGGTAGAAATTAAAGCAGATTCAGTCATTTTTCTTGGTTTCATCTTTTCCGTGATAACTATGTTTGGATTGGTGTTTGAAATTTTTTTTGAAAAATAGTAGGGGTAATAAGTGGAGAGAGATAGAAAGAGAAATGTTGAAAGTAGGGAGAATCTAGGGGAAATTTTTTGAAAAATTCTTTTTGAATTATAAAGAGAACAATGCAGACTGCATTTTCTGAGTAAGTTTGGGAGTCAATCAAGCAATTGGTATGGTGCTTCACCGTTAGCATTTTGGTTTGGGTAGAAAGGCAAGGGAAAAGGACAGCTATCTGAAATCAGGTACTCTGCTTTCCATGGACCCAAATCTGTCATTTGTTCCCTTGATTTTCTCAACATGTGGCTTTTCATTTTATGATAGGAAGGTTGAACAATTTACCAGAGGGTGAACTACTGACAAACCATTGTTGTGTTAGAATTTATCCCCATCCCTCATTTGATCCATCCAAAGCTTTGGTTAGATAATTGGTTAGGAAAAGTCAAGGAACACACCTTCTGGACACAGTTTAACCGATGGATGTATGTGGACCTACATGCATCGAACGGTTCTGGACCTATGAGTTTTAGGTTGGACCTTTCCAAGAAATCTCAGATGGTATAGAAATAGGTCTACAGAAGCCTCGCTTAACATGGTCGAGTTTCCGCTCCAGCGAATTCTCTCACCTACTCGATCCATACCTTCTAGGGCTACGAAACTGCAAGTGAGGGAAACTTTGTTCCACATTGCTTACCTAAGCCATCCAAGCTTACTTAATATAAAGAGGCTACTCCACCTATAGGCAATTGGTATTAGGTTTGACTAGGACGACTCCATGAAATCTCACAGCTAACTCCAAGTATTCAGAACTAGGGTTTTATTGAGTTATAAGTTTTCTTGGTTCTGGCTGGAGCCTGTGACATTCAGAATGGTCTTAGGCTTAAACTTTAATAATCTGCATCTTAATTTATAAGAAAGATTAGTATTGCTAGATGTTGGAGGGATTTCCTTTATATCCAAAACTAAGGTCCATTTTTGGTAGATTTTCGGAACATCAATGTCTTCAACCAAAAAGGCAAAAAGGATACTTCTAAATTCCCCCAGAGAACCTCAGTGCTTTCTAGGTGCCAAGACTGTGCATTGGCAAATCCTCGTGTGCTTGACAACATGGTCTTGTTTTACACGATTCTTTTTTTCGATTCTGCTGGAATAATTATGAAACCTAGCAATGTGCTTGAAAGTTCTAGGTATGATACGAGGATTCTTCTTCTTCTCCTTGCCCTCATTCTCTGGCTACCAGTTACCATGCTCTGCGTTGTACATTCGTCTTTCAAACTCTCTCCATTCAGTAGAGCACCTATTCCGAACCTGACATTGCGAAACCAAATCTCAGTTTTGAATATGACAGAATATAATTGAGCCTAAGAGAACACCTTATTTCAAGTATATGAAATAGGCTATAAGCCTAGCCTAATGGTTGTATCCATAGAGATTGTGAAAATAGAGAATTAGCTATATCATAAAACATGACATGTTAGGTTCTTAGTTTCTTACCCCCTCCCATGCTGGTCTTCCATTACTTGATGAACCCTGTGTGTAAAAAAAGGTATATTAACTAATTATTAATAAATATGTATATGCAAGGGTAGAAAAGCTGGAACTACAGGTAGGTTTCTTGAGGATCTCAGGTTTGTTCATTATTTTCATGCTAAAGTGATGTTTACCTGACTTCCAAGGGACGGCACAACCTTATGCTCTACCCATTGCGCATCAACAACACCTATCATCTCGTGTGGCGTCTGCAACATCAATATATCATATCATATTCCATCCTCATGTTTCCTTTTCGTTCTAATAATATTCACAAGAGTTCTCTGAAGTCCAAATAATTAAAAGAAACCAGATTTTGTTCTGCTGAAAAGCTTGTTGTATTCATTGTCTATAAGCCTCCGTAAAATTCACTCCAAGTAAAATAAAAATGGTTGAAAATTTGTCTACATACCTCTACACATCTCCAGAGAGCAAGATCAAGGCCCCATCCATGAACCAAATCATTCTGTTAGACAAAAAAAGAACACATTTCTCATCCAAGTCAAATTGAAAGAGAATGCAAAGTTTTCATCGTGTTCTTTTGAGTTAGTTGTGGAGTCAGACCTGGATCATGTGCCAAACACATTGCCAAGATTTTCTAGAGAAAACTGGGGCCATTATTTCAACAAACCTGCAAATCTACCAAAACATTGATGAAACTGTGGATATCATTGCATTTCTTGATTGACACCGGGGAATGAAAATAGATGGTGTATAATGATACCCTGCACATGGTGGCCGATGCTGGCCGTTGCTACACTTGCCTGGATCTTCTTCAGCTTTCCTGAAAAAATTTGCGGTTGTTGGTTAGGAACCAAACTTACTTATGCCTAGTTTGACACCCTTTTTTGGTGTTTTTGATGGTAAAATTAAGCATCTGGATTCTCTAGGTTTGGCTCTACTTGTGGACTTCAACGCCTTCCCTCCTCTTTGTCATTGACCAAATCAAACCCTTTTTTGATTCAACTCCAGGCTGGGATATCTCTAAGCCATGTTTCTTGACTTGTTTCAAGTACCTATCCAAAAACAAACACAAGATGAGATTGATACTGTCCATTGGGGGCTGATCACAGTTGCAAACTGGAAAAAAAAAAAAAAAATACCCTACTCTTCTGCGTTGAAATGCTGGACCCCGAGATCTTCATCCCAGATAAATATGTATTCGTATTTGGATACAATATCCGGATGGAGAAAACGCTTTGCATACCACCTGCCATACACAGCTAATATTAGTGCAATTAGAGTCTACAGGAGAAGTACTTAGACGGTTTTCCTTCTTTTTTTGGTGTACTTTTTGAGGAGACTGATTCTTGTGAAACGAACCAGTGCCACAATGCTAGGACGGAGGCATTTGCCACGACTTCTGGTTATTATCAATTAGTACCACTTAGCCGCTACAAAGCCAATATGAAGTCTCTGAAGCAATTTTAGGTGCGAGTGAGTGAAGGTATTCAACATTCTCAGTTGTGGTTTCATTATAGCCTGAAGTTGGGAGTTCAGGTTTATTTTGGGATTCTTTTTTGGGTGTTGTAGTTACTCTGTAAGGTTACTTTGGTGTTTTGTGCACCGCGTCTTGCTAACCCTTTGGTGCTCTTTGCTTGCTTCGGATCTCTGTTTTCCACAGTGTCACTAGCTTTGCATTTTTTGCTATCTTCTGTTACGGAGTATAATGTTTTCTAATTAGTAAAAAAATGTTCGAATGGGATCCTCTCCGGTTACTGTCTCGAACAGTCCGCATTTTTCTCACAATGCAACATACTCTTACCGGTAAGAGTATCCTTGTGGGATCCACACTTGCAAGAAACCTATAGCAACTGTCCCGGATAGTTACTGGAGAGCATCCATTTCCTAAAATGTTAGTATCTTTCGCGGATCAAAAAATATTTATTACCACTTAGCCTGTTTTCTTGCACTGATATGAATTGCTCTGTGTGACCATTCAAACTGGTCCCAGTCACTTGTCCTCCCATCATAGTGAAACAACACAATGGAGAAGTTACCTGAGAACTACACAAATCACAAGATTGTTAGATTGATGAACTGAGAAATTAACTATTAACAGAGTTTTCGAAGTATGAACGGGAAAGATTTTACTCACCTTCTGGATAATTTCGTTTACGATATCTTTCTGTTTATACCCAACTGCTAAAGCTAACAAGTACTTTGGTTTCCCCACCAAATCCTACAATCCAAGAGGACAAAAAAGTTCACGAGTCAGAATTACTGCAGTAATCTCATGACAAATACTAGTGGATAATCAAAGAGGCGCGGTTTTTTTTTTTCTCGATCAAACCAAACATCAATTTAGTTATACCTCACTGGAATTCTCCTGCAATCCATGGAGATAGAAATCTGAATAAGGCTCGACAATGCCAGGGGGCAATGTTTCAGCTCCTCGCGGATTTGTTGCCACATATATCTGCGTTACATATGCTAATATGATGTACTTGTGCAGATATATATACTCGCACAATATTCACATTTACACACCCTGGCCTCACAAGAGGGTATCAATAAACGAGATAGGCCTACCCTTGTGTTGTTACGTGTATTAAACCATTGACTTGAGTTTGAAACACGTGCAGACGAAGCTGAATCAAACTTTATCGTATGCTTGTTATCGTCTACACTTTGGTTCAGTGCGGGCATTTGGATCTGGAACAGGAGAAATTAAAAGCCAGGTATGATGCAAGATTTTCCCCTCGGAGCAACGATTGTGAAATGGGTTATCTGTGATTTTGCATGCATACATAGGTGTTCAAGCAAGTATACCTTGTTCGACGAAACCTTGTGGAACGATGACCCAATGAAATATCCCATAATAACACTGGATACAGCTACGAGGAGCAGCCACAGTTCAGTTACTTTCCTGGAAAAAAAAATTCAGATTTTCCATCAAGAAAGTTACGTGCATCGATCGGGTAAATGAGAAACGATTATCTTCTCATCGGACCTACCAGCATTTCGCGTAGGAAAGACTGAGCATTGGATTCAAGAACATCTCAAGGTATCAGAATCTAAGTGCAAAAATGGTTTGATGTAATCTGGGTATTAAAAAAGAAAGAGAGGAATGTACTTCTGAAATGAAAAGTCTATTTGGGTAACTGAAGAATTTAACAAAGGGGCAGCCAGGGAATCCAATAATATTGCTATTCCACTTTTGCTTAAATCTTCATTGATGACTTTGGCCCAGTTTATTTTCAATGTCCATGGAGTCTAATTAATGGATTACCATATAAGGATGTAACGGCTCATTGCCATAAAGAGTTTCCCTTAATTATACAAGTACGTGGTTATACTGATAGAATCTTTGTTAGAGATTTTCAAAATAAAAGAGTCATTGTTTTGGTTTTGTAAAATTTCCTTGTTTCCTTAGAATGCTTGTTTTTCCTCTTTGTGAGCTTTGTCCCACATTGGATAGTTGAGAGATGTTGGAGTGGTATATATTAGGGAACTTTCCTAATGTGAATAACTAATAATCCAGTGTGGTGCAGCTCTATGGTGCTCTGCACCATACCGGCGGCACACGCGCGCGGCGTGGGCTGTGGCGCTTTAGCGGCGCACTTTGCACGTCTGCGCTCTTTCTTTTTGCGACTTGGCAGTAAGGTGGCGCTGACGTGGATGCAAGTGAGTCACATGGAGCGGTTCCGATCGGGTGCACCGGTTCGCGAATGGGCACAATCCAACGGATTGGATCAAATCCGATTGGGTGTGAATGAAACAGTACACCGGTTCGGTGTGACTGGGTGTGACTAATCGATCAAGACCGTAGGATCTAATCCAACAGTCAGACTAGATCGGGTGCGTACCTATTCACAATGGGTGCGTAGTGGCCTATAAATAGACCACTACTTGACAAAATCTGGAGACACAAAAAGACATGTCAATGCCGAATTTCTCCCACATCTCTCTCTATATTTTCTAGCATTCATTCTGCATTCTGTTTTACTGCAGAAAACAGAATTCAGTGATTCTCGGTTCTTAGATTCACACAGCAGGTATTCTGTCCGTTTCGTTAGTGCAAACGAAAACGGAAAGAACTTCGAGTTCGGGCTTCGATTTATCTTGAAGGCAGATTTGCTGTAACCCTTTGCATACCAGTTTGGTGGGGGCAAATATTGTCTTTAGGAAAGCGACATAGTCGTGACTCGAAGTGTATTTCAAGTTTGGTGGAGATTTCGTCAACAGTTCAAAATTCGCAGCAACCGGGTAATTTTTCCAACAATCTAAAGACAATACCTTGCAATGGCGATGTCTCTACAAAAGATGACGCAAGACTTTATGAAGTTGGAGCGGTTCGAAGGTGGGAATTTCAGGCATTGGCAGAAGAAGATGCACTTCTTGTTAACCACTTTGAAAGTGGTTTATGTTCTGACTACTCCGAGTCCAGTGATTCCGGAGGAGCCAGATGATGAAACTATGGAGCAGGCCCGTGAAAGGGGCAAATGGGAGAATGATGACTACATCTGTAGAGGACACATTCTCAATGCACTGTCAGATTCACTTTTCGTGTCTATCAGAATTCAATGACGGCAAAGGAACTTTGGGATTCACTCAACGATAAGTATCTTTCTGACGACGCCACAAGTAAGAAGTTTCTTGTTAGTCAGTTTATGAATTATCGCATGGTTGATACTAAGCCGGTCTTTGATCAGTTGCATGAGATTCAGTATATTCTCAGTCAGTTTAAGGTAAAGAATATGCATATGGATGAATCTATTGTTGTCTCCTCTATTATTGACAAACTGCCTACATCTTGGAAGGATTACAAAAAGGAACTCAAACATAAGACCGAGGAATTTACCCTTGATCAGTTGGCCCAACATCTTCGGGTGGAAGAAGAGACAAGGCGCCAGGAGGGTAAGGATAGTACTACTTCCAAACCTGGTAAATGGAAGAAGCAGAAGTTGGATCCTACCGACACTGGTTGCTGGCATTGCGGCAAACCTGGGCATCTTAAGAAAGATTGCCGAATCCTGCAAAGGAAGAACTCTGGTGGAAAACCAGGAGCATCTGGGGCAAAGAATTCTAAATTCATTGCTGTTATTTTCGAGGCGAATATCCTCGAAGATGCTGGAGATTGGTGGATTGATTCTGGTGCGACAAAGCATGTCTGCAATGACAAGAGGTTTTTCACTGAGTATAAACCAGTTGTAGATGGCACCGTTTTGTTCATGGGAAATGCGTCAACTGCACCAGTTAAGGGTAAAGGCAAAGTGGATTTGGAGTTTACTTCTGGCAAGACGCTGACTCTTACTGATGTGTATCATGTACCGAAAGTTAGGAAGAATCTCGTGTCTGCAAGTCTACTTAATAAGTATGGCTTTAAGGTTGTGTTTGAATCGGGCAAAATTATTGTGTCCAAGAGTGGTGTGTTTGTTGGCAAAGGCTATGTAACCGAGGGGATGTTTAAGCTTAATATTAATAACACAGTTGTTTCTGCTTATATGCTTGACTCTATTTCTTTATGGCATACTCGTTTAGGACATATCAGTACAAGGAAAATGGATTGCATGGTTAAATCAGGATTAATTCCTAAATCTGAAAATGATATGATTGATAAATGCAAGATTTGTTTGGAATCAAAGATAACCAGATTGCCATTTCCTAATATTGAGCGGACTTCATCGTTACTTGAATTGATTCATAGTGATGTGTGTGATTTTCATAGCACTCCAACTAGAGGCGGTAAACGTTATATGGCAACGTTCATAGATGATTATTCGAAATTTTGCTATGTGTATTTGCTTCATTCCAAAGATGAAGTACTTGATAAATTTGTTGCATATAAGACTGAAGTTGAAAATCAATGTGGTTTGCAAATAAAACGTCTTAGGTCTGACAGGGGTGGTGAATATCACTTCCCTGATTACTGTGAATCAGTAGGAATAATTCATGAAGTAACTGCACCTTATACACCACAACAGAATGGAGTGGCCGAAAGGAAGAATAGAACTTTATCTGAGATGGTGGTTGCTATGCTAAGCAATGCAGGATTAAGTAAAGGTTTGTGGGGCGAAGCCATACTTACCGCTGCTTATATCTTGAATAGAGTACCTCTCAAAAAGTCTAATATTACTCCATATGAGCTTTGGTCAAAAAGGAAACCGAACCTGAGTTATTTTAAGACTTGGGGGTGTAGGGCAATTGTGAGGTTGCCTGGACCTAAAAGGAAGAAATTAGGCCCAAAAGGAATCGAGTGTGTATTCCTTGGATATGCTTTGCACAGTAAAGCATATAGGTTTCTAGTGGCTGAGCATAATGATGTTGTGTCCATCAACACCATCATTGAATCTCGAGATGCAGTGTTTTATGAAAACAGATTTGACAAAATTCCAAGGTTAAAATCTAGTAAGGATTTGGAATCTAATAAAGATTCGGAAGAGTTTCCTTTGATGTCCGAAGAGGACAATGAACCTTTAGAGGTTCCAGTTGAAGGAAATGAACCTGAGGAACAAGTCGAATTGAGAAGGAGCAAACGAGTTCGAATAGAGAGAACTTTTGGTCCTGATTTCATAGTTTATCTAGTTGAAGGTACTAGAGAGACTTCATGTGCTGAAAATGTGTTTTCACTTCACGTGGAAAATGATCCTTTGACGTTTGAGGAAGCAATGAAATCGCAAGACGTGGCTTTCTGGAAAGAGGCTATCCAAGATGAGATGGACTCTATTATGGGTAATAATACATGGGTTCTGGCTGATTTACCACCTGGTTCTAAACCAATTGCTTGTAAATGGATTTTCAAGAAGAAAATGAAAATTGATGGAACTATTGATAAGTTCAAGGCCAGACTTGTAGCCAAAGATTTTACCCAGAAAGAAGGTATCGATTACTTTGATACCTATGCTCCGGTTGCTAGAATCTCAACAATTAGAGTTTTAATTGCTCTTGCTTCTATATACAAGTTTGAGATACACCAAATGGATGTCAAGATTGCATTCCTTAATGGTGAATTAGATGAGGAAATCTATATGAAGCAACCAGAGGGGTTTGTTGTGCAAGGTTATGAGCACAAGGTTTGCAAGCTTGTAAAGTCTCTCTACGGACTTAAGCAAGCGCCTAAGCAATGGCATGAGAAGTTTGACAAGGTGATTGTGTCAAATGGTTTTACAATACACCAATCTGATAAATGTGTGTATAGTAAATTCAATGGCAAACGAGGAGTCATTATCTGTTTGTACGTAGACGATATGCTCATTTTTGGTACAGACCAAGAGAGTATTCAGAGTACAAAAGATTTTCTTTCTGCTAACTTTAGTATGAAAGATATGGGTGTTGCTGATGTAATATTGGGTATAAGAATTAAAAGAAATGGTGGTAATTTAATTCTATCCCAGGAACATTACATTGAAAAGATCTTAAAGAAGTTTAATCACTTTGAAAGCAAACCGGTGTCTACTCCATATGACTCTCAATCGCCATTAGATTATAATGAGGGGAGAGCGGTCTCACAGCTAGAATATTCTAGAGTGATTGGCAGTTTGATGTACGCCATGACAAGTACAAGACCGGACATTGCATATGCAGTTGGGAGGCTTAGTAGGTATACTAATAGTCCTGGGCATGTGCATTGGCACGCAGTACACAGAGTACTGCGATACCTCAAAGGTACTATAGATTATGGAATAGTCTATAGTGGGTATCCTTCGGTTCTAGAAGGATACACTGACGCTAGTTGGATTACTGAGCGGAGTGATCACTCTTCAACGAGTGGTTGGGTATTTACACTTGGTGGAGGGTCAATCTCCTGGGGATCTAAGAAGTAAACGCTGATAACAGACTCGACCATGGCAGCCGAGTTTGTAGCACTAGCTTCTGGTAGTAAGGAGGCAGAATGGCTGAGAAATCTATTGCTGGAAATTCCAGTGTGGCCTAAGCCTATGCCACCTGTATCACTGCATTGTGATAGTCAAGCTACGTTGTCGCGAGCATATAACCAAGTGTATAATGGAAAGTCCAGGCATATAGGACTTAGACATAGCTATGTGAGACAATTGATTGTTGATGGGGTGATAACCATTGATTTTGTTAAGTCAAGTCAAAACTTGGCGGATCCTTTTACGAAAGGCCTTGCAAGGGATTTGGTGTTGAAAACATCAAAGGGAATGGGACTTTTGCCCAATTAGTTTAATCACTCCTGGTGGAAACTCAACTCAACCGGTTGATACTCTCAATCTCTTGAGTTCAATGAGAAATTACACCACATGTCGTGATTGGAAACACTTTAAAATTATTTCACACATTCCAAGGTAAAGTGTTTTGAACCTATAATGTGAATACAAAGGAGGTTGAACTACTTAGTTCTTAATAGATTGTTTGTGCTAATGTTATAGGAGCACGGATAGCGATCTACCTATGTGAGTGTGGAGGTGGTGCCGCTTCCTATAGGTCACAGGGGCTAGACCTTAGAGCGCTCATGAAATCAAGAAAAAAGACCCAAGGCCAGTTCACGGGTCAACCAATTGGGATATCTGAATTATTTGAGGATTATGTGTGAGACACGTCCGGTTGGTCAACAGAGGACAACTAGTTCAAAGACTCGTCTACTATGCTGCCCTGACTAGCTTTGATATGTTTTCACTAAGTGAATAGTTGAAGTCGCAAGACACTATTTATGTATGCGTAAACCTTGTAATAAGAACTGAGAATATTTCATCTGTATTTCGAAAATGGTGGGGGATTGTTAGAGATTTTCAAAATAAAAGAGTCATTGTTTTGGTTTTGTAAAATTTCCTTGTTTCCTTAGAATGCTTGTTTTTCCTCTTTGTGAGCTTTGTCCCGCATTGGATAGTTGAGAGATGTTGGAGTGGTATATATTAGGGAACTTTCCTAATGTGAATAACTAATAATCCAGTGTGGTGCAGCTCTATGGTGCTCTGCACCATACCGGCGGCACACGCACACGCGCGCGGCGTGGGCTGTGTGGCGTGGGCTGTGGTGCATTGTGGCGCTTTAGCGGCGCACTTTGCACGTCAGCGCTAGGCGCATTGTAGGCGCCCTTTCTTATTGCGACTTGGCAGTAAGGTGGCGCTGACGTGGATGCCGGGTGCGTACCTATTCACAATGGGTGCGTAGTGGCCTATAAATAGACCACTACTTGACAAAATCTGGAGACACAAAAAGACATGTCAATGCCGAATTCTACATTCTGTTTTGCTACAGAAAACAGAATTCAGTGATTCTCGGTTCTTAGATTCACACAGCAGGTATTCTGTCCGTTTCGTTAGTGCAAACGAAAACGAAAAGAATTTCGAGTTCGGGCTTCGATTTATCTTGAAGGCAGATTTGCTGTAACCCTTTGCATACCAGTTTGGTGGGGGCAAATATTGTCTTTAGGAAAGCGACATAGTCGTGACTCGAAGTGTATTTCAGGATTGGTGGAGATTTCGTCGACAGTTCAGAATTCGCAGCAACCGGGTAATTTTTCCAACAATCTTTTCATCGAATACGCGACCCTATAGTGCAGGGGTGCAGGATGTGCGCGCGACACTTCTTAAACATTTACTTAACGACTTTAACTCCTCAAACGCAAATGGCCTCTGAACAAAGCACATGAAAAGGGAAACGGGGATGGTGCTGGACTACCATCATTTCTCCAACTAGAACCATATATACCTAATACTCCTACTTTATGACATTGCTACATATGAGAGAGAGAGAGAGAGAGAGAGAGAGAGAGAGAGAGAGAGAGTTTTTAGGCCAAGTTTGGAGAAGTTGGCTGCTAGGTTTTCTGGAATTTTTGCAATCAGTACACCATTTTTGTTGTCTTTCTTTTGTAATTCAAATTGGCTTGAGAGAAAAGGTAATAGTAGAGGCTTGCCAAGGGAGGAGAAATTCCTAATTTAATACTATCTCATTTAAATATTATTACTATCTTTCAATGACTACCCCATTAAAGAGTGAGAGAGGTTTCCTTTTCTTTGTCAAGAAGACCTAATCTCATTTCCACTTTAAACTGATTCAAAACTATTTTTGGTTATAGGAACCTCAAAGAAATTAAGGGATGAATTTATTTTTCTTACCAAACGAAAACTTAATTGATTATATCTTGATAGAACTATACTTTAATTGAGTTAAAAATTTAAATGAGGTATTAAATACATTTACTGTCTACGAACAATTAGCTAGGAGTTGATATATTGTATCCAATCTTTTCATTGGTGAATTTTCATTTTACTTTCTATATATCTATGCTTTGTAACAAGAAAATAAATTCTATCCACCGCCGGTGTTAAATCCCACTTTTTCACCACCGTCCATTATGGGCCCCGTTGAGTGTCTATTATTGTAATCTGAACCGTTCATATTATAAGACCTGCAGTATAGTATTGTCATGCAAAAAATCAGCTTCATCGAAAATCGCTAGATATATCAAAATTTGAATTTTGGTTTATAAAATGGACGATCTGATTTCTATCAATAATAATAATAAAGATAAACTGTCTATTTTACAAAGCAAAATTCAATTTTTGATACTCTTATCGATGTCCGATCAAGTTTATTTTTTTGCATGGATACACTATTATGCGGGGTCTACAAGATGAACAGTTCAGATCAACAATAAGTATACAGTAGAACCGAAAAAGACAGTGGTAGAAAAATAGGATTTTCCACCGCCGGTGGGAAAAATTTAATCTCTTGTAACAATAAAGGGACAGATTTGTCGAAGGCAGTATAAATCACCATAATCTTTAAATTTACCATAAGAAAAGCAAGACTCAAATTTTGCAAATCTATTTTCCCTCCTAAATTTACAACGATGACTTTTTCACCAATTGCCATTTCAAGGCATCATACCAAATAAAACTTTTACTCAAATTTGACCGGAAGTTTTTTACTCAAATTTTAGAGTTTCACTGAGGAATTTTTGGGCTTTTTCGTTTTGTTTTGTTCTTATTTAAATTTTTTTCGCGTTTGTTCAGTTTGTGATAAACTTTTTACCCTATTGTTTCGTCTCAATAAAATGGATTGAAAAAGTAAAAAATTGTGACTTTTACCCAAAATATTTTTAAAAACATACACGATAAAACCCAAAAAGTAGGCTTTGTGACTTTCACCGTTCCTTTCTCTTCTCTTCAACAGAAAAGACGTCATTGACTCATTGAGAAGGGAGAGGACATCTATCTTGAATCACGATTCAGGTACAATGCTTTGCACGAACCCAAATCTGCTATTCATCTCCTTTATTACTTTTCTTGATATGTGACTACATTAACTAGCAATACACATTCCTGATATGCTACTCATAAGACTTCAAATTCTTGCACTTCATACCAGCTAATCAAACTTTATCTGTGTAATATCTTCTTACAGCATACATGTTTATTTGATTTATTTCAAATTCCATTTTGTTTAGGTCAAACATATGTACTCATGCTTGTTATTATGCCATATCTATATACATCTAAGAATAATCAGGTAAGACTGAACTACTATAAGATATTAATGTAATTAAACTTTTGGTATTTCCATAGCAATCAAACAAAAATGCCTCAGAAAAAGCGTGTGAGAATTCCATATTGTGAATTACCACAAGAAGAAAAGGACAGGTTAAATGTACGGCGAAGAGCTTTGTATGCAGAACGAAGATCCAGAAGAGAAAATACACTCATTCCAGTTGAAATACAAGAACAACTTAGTATAGAAGAAAATATTGAGTCAAGCTTAGGCCAAACCTATGTAGCAGACAATATTTCCAATGACCAGCAGATGCTAAATGGCTGTAATCCTACTACTATAGATTCTCTCGCGCTGCCATCAAGTTCAAGAAATCCTGATGAATGTATGATACCTACTAATCCTATATCCTTTCTTCAATTAAAAAAATGTATTTACTAATATAAATTTCATATTTGACTTCCCAACTTTGTATAGGTATGCTATACGACGTCTCCATAGGTATGACCATAAACCTTCATTCTATTGATTTAGATTTTAGATTCCAAAATCCAATTGCTAATTTGACAAATTCAAATATAGGTATAGCAGCAACGACTTCCAACCCTACACCAAGAACACCACATCGACCTATCCCAACTAAGGCATACAAATTACCAACTGTACAAAATTGTCGACATTGTGGTGCCAAAAAATTTCCATACGAAACACCAAGATTCTGTTGCTCTGGTGGAGAAGTTTCCCTTTATCCAATTGCCATCCCTCCTGAACTTCAACAGTTATACTCAGGTTTAGGGCCAAACTCAGCTCATTTTCTCCAATACATAAAGCCCTACAATGAGATTTTAGCTTTTACATCAATGGGAGTGCATCTAGATCCAGCATATGCCAAACGAGTTAATGGCATTTATACTTTTCGGGCACAAGGACAAATCTATCATTTTATTGATAGTCTCTATCCTTCGGGACAAATGCCATCATATCTACAACTATATTTTTATGACACACAAAAGGAAGCTGAACTCAGGAGGGGTGATAAAGACAAATTACAGCCACATATTATTTCCACCTTGATTAATGCTTTACAAGGAAATCCTTATTCCCAGTTCTTCCGTAGTCTTACTCATCTGCCAAATATCGATCAATGCCAAATCATATTAAAAGCTGATCCTAAAGTACAAGACTACACTGCTTTACCACCAACTGTGCCACAAGTTGCTGCTATTTGGGTAGAAAATGACGATGCCCCAGAATTACAAGAACGTGATACAGTTGTTCAAAAGCATGATGGTCATAGCCAGACAATCAGCTATTACTATGGTTGTTACGATTCTCTCCAATATCCACTCTTGTTCCCGCTCGGCGAACCAGGATGGCATCAGGGAATCAAAAAAATTAAGCCATCAAGTACCTCACAAACTTGTTTGGGCCAAGGCAAAGTCTTGCCACAGCACTCATCAACAGCAGAGGAATTAATTGCAAATGAAGCAGCAGGTACATCTCATTACTTTCCAAATTCACTTCATTATCTTATCTATATGTCCCAATTTATACCAAAGCTGAAATTATTTCATTGGTTTAGTGCGACAGGAAAATGAACGCAAAGGCAACATGGTATCAGCACGAGAGTTCTATGCATACAGATTGCAGATTAGAAGAAATACTAACTCAATACTATTAGAATCTGCACGTCTCCTGCAGCAGTTTACAGTTGATATGTATGTTAAGATTGAAACTTCAAGGTTAGACTACTTCAGAAACAGACAAGAAGAGATCCGGGCAGATTTATACCAAGGAATTGTTGATAGCATCGGACATGGTGAATCTGATCCTTCTAAAATTGGGAAACGGATTGTTCTTCCAGGTACTTTCATAGGAGGACCAAGGGATATGCGGAAGCGATATTTAAATGCCATGACGTTGGTAGAAAGGTATGGCAAACCTGATCTCTTTCTCACAATGACATGTAATCCAAATTGGCAAGAGATCAAGGATGAAATGAAAACACATGAAGAAGCCCAAAATAGACCAGATTTATTATGTAGAGTATTCAGAAGTAAACTCGAGCATCTACAGAAAGAAATAGTCAAGAATCAGCTCTTTGGTCCAGTGGCAGCATATACATTTGTCGTTGAATTTCAAAAGAGAGGTCTCCCCCATATGCATATGTTGATAATTCTTAAGAAGCTCTTCAAGCTCGACACAATTGATAAGATTGATGCATTCATTTCAGCTGAAATACCAGATAAGACCAAGTATCCTCATTTATATGCAATCCTCTTAAAACACATGATGCATGGACCCTGTGGAGATTTGGATATGAGAAGAACATGAATGGAAAATGGGAAGTGCAAGAACCATTATCCAAGGAGTTACTGTGCAGAAACTTCTATTGATGCTGATGGCTATCCAATATATAGAAGGCGTCTAACTGGTGAACAAGTGCAGATTCGTGGCCAGATGCTCAACAATAGATGGGTTGTTCCATACAATCCTTATTTGTTAGCTATGTTTGACTGCCATATTAATGTTGAAGTATGCTCCACTATCAAAGCAGTCAAATATCTCTACAAATATATATACAAGGGACACGACAAGATTATCTATCGCTTGGTAACATCAAAGTTCCCTGAAGATATTGATGAAATTCAGCAATTCCAAGCAGCAAGATGGATATCACCACCAGAGGCAATATGGCGAATATATCGATTTGCTCTCCACGAAATCCGACCAGCCGTTATCAGTTTGCAGCTTCACCTAGAAGGTTGCCAGCTGATACCATTAAAGAAGGATACAAATCTACATAACATTGTAGATAATGAATTCATGTTAAGAACAATGCTAACACAATTTTTTTGGATGAACATGTATAATGATAGAGCTAAATCATTAAAGCTATTATACAAAGACTTCCCACAGCATTTTGTATGGAATGGTTCATCCAGAACATGGACAGAGCGAAGACAACAAGAAGTCATTGGCCGGATTATTACAGCAAATCCAACTGAAGGTGAAAGATATTATCTTCGATTGCTGCTCACCTACATCCCAGCACCTACCTCCTATGCACATCTGAAAACAGTCAATGGAGTGACCTTCAATTCATATAGAGAAGCAGCTATTAGTCATGGATTATTACAAGATGACAACAGCAATGAAAAATGTATGGAGGAAGCATGCTTATATCGAATGCCATTATCACCGCGGCAACTATTCTCTACTATCCTCGTTTATTGTGCTCCAGTGAATCCATTAGAGTTATTCCTCAAATTTGAAGATGATATGACAGAAGATTATATTTCTATCCAAAAGCTGACCAAAGATGCTGCACGACAAGTTTTACTTCAAGCACTAAATGCAGAGCTTGAATCTATGGGGAAGAAGCTAGATGATTTCCAATTATCCCATCTTCTTACTTCTGAATCAACAAAGAAAGCAATACCAAAAGAAATACAGGATGAAATCAATGTCCAAATATCAGAAGATGATCTACAGGCCCCGAATTTGTTCAATCTAGAACAAGCAACAGCTTATAATGAAATTCTCGCTGCTGTTATGAGTCAAACTCCCAAAAGCTTCTTTATCGATGGTCCTGGAGGTACTGGCAAAACATTCCTTTATCGAGCCTTACTTGCAAAAGTGCGTTCACAGCAATTAATTGCACTAGCAACAGCCAGCTCCGGGGTTGCAGCATCAATTTTACCAAATGGAAGAACAGCTCATTCTCGCTTCAAAATCCCAATAAATAGCAATGGGAAACTCTGTTGTAGCATTTCAAAACAGTCTGGTCTAGCTGCTCTAATTAAACAAGCTGTACTTATTATTTGGGATGAAGCATCGATGGCAAAAAAGCAATCAATCGAAGCATTGGATTACCTCCTACGTGATCTCACAGAAAATGATACATTATTTGGAGGGAAAGTTGTGGTTTTGGGAGGTGATTTTAGGCAAGTTCTACCTGTCATACCTAAAGGGACAAAGATTGATTGCATTAATGCAAGCTTAGTCAGATCATACATATGGCCAGCACTCATCAAATTCAAACTAAAGGAAAATATGCGAGCAAGGACTGACCCAGCATTCAGTGCATACATTCTTCGAGTTGGAAATGGTCTGGAAAAGGAAAATGAAGCGGGAGAAATCAACTTACCACCATCCCTAATCCTAGAACCAACCACAAGAATGCAACCTTTGGACCATCTAATCCAATTTGTTTTCCCCTCCTTTGATCTACACAATGTAGACCCACTTTCTTTGACCAACTCGGCCATTCTCACTCCCAAAAACCAAGCAGTTGATGAAATTAATGAAGCAATGATTGTCAAATTCCCAGGGAAAGAGCAGACATACTTAAGTTTCGATGAAGCATCTGATCCTACTCAACAAGGACTCTACATTGACTTCCTGAATTCTGTAACTCCTCAAGGAATGCCAACTCATCATTTGAGGTTGAAAACAAACAGCCCAATTCTGCTTCTCAGAAACATAAATCCTTCTCAAGGATTATGTAATGGGACAAGATTAATATGCAAAGAATTCAAGAGTAATTTGATTACTGCTCAGATAGCAGTAGGGAAACGAAAAGGCACTACAATTTTCATACCAAGGATCCCTTTGCAGCCAAATGATCCTCAACATTACCCAGTGCAGTTCACACGTCGCCAATTTCCTATCAGAACATGTTTCGCCATGACCATAAATAAAGCTCAGGGTCAGACATTAAGTACTGTTGGTATATACCTACCTCAACCAGTTTTTGCTCATGGACAACTCTATGTCGCTTTATCTCGAGCAACAACAGCAGCCAAAATACGAGTGCATCTCAACGATTCAGAAAATCTCCTATTACCGCGCTACCACACTAAGAATATTGTATACAAAGAGCTGCTAGATGAAGCTAATTGCTTATAGTTATACCAGATAACTTCTGCTGAAAAACATAAATACATAAATAGTGAACGAACAAAAAGGTATATTCATATCATTTATGCATCTAATTGCATGCTATTCACCACTTACTTCCAGTGATTCTATAAAAACATTGTAACTTTTAGAATCAAATCACCATACTATCCTGCTCAATTCAAATCCGATTCATTTCTAATCTAATTATTGATTCTATCTACTCCAATCCATCTTCATTTCGCTGGTCTGGATGGCTCCAAATATCATACCACTGAAAGATGTCACCTTGACAAGCAGAAACTACACAGTGCAGGCTATGGTGATTGAGAAAAACATTCCAAGAAGATCAAAAACCAACTCTTCCCTATATCAAAGGATCATGTTGCAAGACAAAGAGGTAACACTCATACAAATTTAGTAATCATGTCCTACATACATGCAAATATAAATGCTCTATGAATTTACATGCAAATATAAAAACTCCTCTATTCAACAGGGAAACAAAATGCAAGCTACAATCTTTGGATACAACGTCAAAATCCTAGAAAGTTCACTGAACTTGTATCGTACATATTCCATAACAAATGCTACTGTTACCAAAACTCTGGAAATATTCCGCTTCCTAGAAAATAAGAATCAGTTAGCAATCAATGGGCACACACCAGTTGAAGAAATACAAATTGATGGACTCACAATGAGGACAATGCAATACAACTTCACTCCAATCAGCGCTCTCCCACAGATCAAACAGCCCGATCCAAGACTAGGTAAGCCTCTATTCTAGCGACTTAACATAAATAATAAATGATTTATATGTTCATCATATTACAGATGTCGTGTTTGCAATTCTCAATGTTGGACCACGCAAATACATAAACAAATCATATGTCGTGGATGTCCGAATAGTTGATCAAAGGTAAATAGTACATAAAAACAATAATACTAACTTATCCTTATGAAATAAACACTACTAACAACATTACTATGCAACTTGCTAGCCTCCAACCCTCGATTCTATCACTCTGGGACCAATTCTCTGAATATGAAGCACCTGCAATGGCAAATTTACCAGGCACTTTTCCAGTGGCAATTGGTCTGCAACTGAAAACTTCGAAATACTATGGTACTCTAATCTTTACTTACAACACTAAATATCACATTTGGCACATCAATTCTCACACAAATATGCAAATACAGGTCAAACACTTGCCACACGGAACACATCAAGTTTCATCTTTGACACAGTGATACCGGAATCAACTGCACTACAATCATGGTAACTACTATGATGCCTCAGTTCAGAGAATACCAACTATACACTCTATTAACTTACTTCCAATTACTGCAGGGCTGTAGCAAATACAGAAAAACTCAGAGAAATGGCAGCAACAGAACCAGCACAAGTTCCAATACCAAGACCAGATGAAAATCCAGAAGATCATACCACCAAAATTGCTAACCTGCCCATATCAGTAGAAAAGGTACTGATAAGTCTATTGCTCTATCAGTTCTCTCTTCTTAATAAGTTGTATACCTATCTTTTTATTTAGTTATGTCTTCCTTATTTAAAGACTCATACTCTCATGCATCATCATGCAATGGAGCATTACCAACTATGTATTAATCTATATTTCCATTGATTACATGTTGCTCCTACTTTTACACATTCAAAACCATCTGTAACCTCAAGCACACCAAAAAAAAAAATCACAATCCCCATTTCTTTTCCAGAACTTCTAAAGAGTAGAATCCAAACCCCGATGGCACTATATAACTCAATGCATTATGTTTTCTCTTGTCAAAGTTTATATTTACTTGTACATTCCTGGTATTGTTGTTCTCCCTGTGTCGGAGAAGAAAACCGCACAAGTAGCAGCTGCGGTACTCTCATTTGTACAAGTAGCTGGGTTCCCTATGTACAGGTGTGGTGGTAATAGGAGTGTGAGGTCTCTGTACATATCAATAGACATAGAAAGAGATTGGCAAAACTAGGTAAGTCTCTGTACATTTTCCTGCTTTTTTATTATTCTAGCGACTTAACATAAATAATAAATGATCCAAGACTAGGTAAATCTCTGTACATTTTCCTGCTTTTCTTACCAAGGCAATCCTTACCTAACTAAACTATGCCCCTGAATGAGAAATCTGAATGCTGGTATCAAATAACCATATATGGTATGAAAAGATATCAAATAGATAAAATTTGATTCTCTGATATGAAGTTTCATTATTTTTGAGATTAAGGCAGTTGCCTAGAGGAAAACATAGTCAATCAAAATTCGGCCCTTCTACATAGTTAATTCGCATAGTCTTTGCCAATTTTTTTTTGACTTATAATTGGTGCTATGATGAAACTTAAGGTGTATTGATCAAAATTCTGCTATGTCTAAGTTCTTCTTGCAACCAGATTGGTGGAACTCTGGATTATGTTTGCAAACTGCTGGTTTTTTTTCCCTAGACTGCTGTTGTTTTCTACTGCAACTGCATTCCTTATCAGTTTTGTTCTATTTTCTATCTTTCCAGACCAACTCAAAAGTTACTCTACTGCTAATCATCTATTTTGCTCATTTACATTAGGCTAATGATATTTGCCATGTTTTATACTCATTAACCAAACTAACCCAAAGCTTCCTTTCATATTCTTCTTATGCAGACACAATACCTCAATATCCAGGCCATCGCAACGGTTACTGATTTTGCACAAAACTTTTATTACCTAGCTTGCTCAATCTGCAAGAAGGCAACAAAAGCATATGAAAATGAAGACTTCTGGTGCAACTACTGTAACAAAAAAGTCCCAGCACTCACAAAGTAAGAAACCTTCCCTACACCTTCATATGATTTCTCATTTCCAATAACACAACTGGACTAAATTCCCATTATTTACAGGATCAAATTCAACATCCAACTCACAGATCCAACTGGAACAATTGAAGCTACAGTATTTTCAGAAATTGCAGCAGAGTTCTACAACATCTCAGGAACAGATACAATCAATGTAAGAAAAACATACTTCTATCATTAAGAACAAACCCAACAACTTCACATTACAAAATTATCTAACAACCAACTGAATACAGGGACAGCTCGCCCTCTCAGTGCTTCATATGCTAGCTGAACCAAAAAAATGCATCGCCACATTGAAAGCATACATGCACAGCTACGCCGGAATCAGTCAGCTGAAATTTACTGTCCATGCCATCTCTGTTGACAACAGCACAGAAGCAACAGATCGTTCGGACGCACTCCTTACTCTACCACCGAACACTCCAAATAAAAAAAGCAAAAAAGAAGACCACACTTCAACCAGCTCACCCTTCAACCCAACAACTGACAGTGCAACAGACACCTCCCCAGCAGCTGAAGAAACTCTGAGCAGCCCTACCACAGACAAATGATTGCCTCCCACAAGCTCCAACACCCCACAAGCTTTTGGCATGAAGAACTCACAGACCAACCACTTTTGCTTTATCTGTGATCCAAGAAACCAAACAACTTCAAACTCTGCCTTTTGCTTTATCTAGCCCTTTGGCAATTGTATAAAAACCCCTGTAGCCAAGGTGATCCAAAAAACCAAGCAACTTCAACTCTTTTGTTCAACACAAAAAATTATCCAAATCATAACTACTACAAGTACCTACTTCTATTCATACACTTTGCCAAATCTATTCAACAAAATCCATAATTTCAAAAAAAAACAAACCCATCTACTCAACAGGCATGATTAACGTGCTACGCACGTAGCCATGCACCTAGTTAGATAGAAAAATACGGCATCCTGTGAGAGATAATAGCTAAGCAGTATCTGAATTTTGTCTAAAAACAGTAGTAATTCTCTTGCCTTGAATCGAAACCTTAGTAATTCTTGTTCAATTGTGATCACACACGTATGGTTAGGATCCCGGCTTCTCTGCAATCCAAATCTGAGCTGCAGAAAGCAGTCGCATCTTGGTAACCATTGATTCGAATTTGTGAAAGTTCCTCTTGGACAAATCTTTCGACAAATTTGACCATTAAAAATATTTTTGGACGGTCAAGATCGCGCAAATTGTAGTATGCAGTCCAAACCCAAATACGGTAAATGCAATATAAATTAAATTACATGTTTACAACGCAACATTAAGATCACTCTCTTTTTTCTTTTTTTTTGAAGTGGACATTAGATCGCTCACGCAGCCATTTTTCTACTGCGCGCTCTCCCGCGAGATGCGAATACTCTGTCTGGGCGTACATCAAATCGAGAATTCACAAGCTTAACATCAAAGCCCGAATCGGCCATAAACCTGAGAATACTCCAAAGTAGAATTGTTATGCAGTTACCCAAGAGTACAATACAAAAGTCACAAAGATGCCTAAAGACTCGAAGACCCTGTTCGGTTTGGGTTTTGTGGGAGATTTTTTAGAGTAATGAGTGGAAAGAGATAACTAAAGGAAAAAAAATTATTGACGACCGTGCGCAGAATTTTGAGACCGAAACGACACCCGAGAATATGCCTTTTCCTTGGGTCCGAAAGATCCAAGGTCTGGAATCAGACCAATTCACTTGATAAACTCAAAGCTCAACTCGGTTTTCTTACAGAGCCCAGTTTAATTCCTCTCCCAAATGAGCCCATCCTTGGGGCTGCAGTAGCCTTCAGCGTGGCCGGCCCAAGTGAAGGTAAGCAATTTGAGTACAGACATATAGAGAAAGTTCCAGAGAAGGCTAAATTACGGGCCAGTCCAAGTAATTGGTCTTGATTCCCAAGAACTCCAGCCCAATTTAAAAAAGCACCATTAAGGAGAGACCCACACTTTTATACCTAGACTTGCAAATAAATAAAAATGGGCCATATTCCTTAGCGAGATACAAGTGCGTACCAGTACTATGCACAGAAGACCGAAAAAATTATATGTTTGATGACACTAATCACATCGATTCACGATTTAACATTAAATGTAAAAATTCTATCACCTCCTTTTAGTTACAGTATTAGAGGGACAGAGAGTATTAGTGGCTGAGTTGAATATATGTAGGATTTTCTATTTTTTTTTCAAAAATAACAGAGTACGTCGTATGTCATACATGTGCTTAGTACGTATGTAGTAGTATGGTTATGAATAAATAGATAGATAGATTATATAACCATAAAAAGTCAATGTTAACCATTAAAGTTGGTGGAATTTATCGTTAAAGTTGGTAGAAAATGAAGTGATATTTTTCTGTTCTGTTTTTTCCCCTTCATTAGACAGCGTTTGTGGCATAGTGAGTTAGATTAGTATAAGGGTGTTGAGGTTTTACTATCAGTTCGAACGCAGAACCTCCCAACACCTAAATACTAGTACAACAAAATTGGGCTAGAAGTCCACGTCTAGTGAATCGATATTCTTTTTTGGCAAAAGGAAAGATAATTTTATTCATCTGTTAGGTTTGAAGCCTAAACATCTGAAAGAGATAATCCCCATGGGGGAACATTGGGGGTCCAAACAGTGGATACTCGACGAGACAGGATTCCCAGTGTACAATCGTGTGCAGCCCTATTATCTTTTTGACGAACATAAACAAACTCACAAGATAACAAAAAAAATCATGAGAACTAAAATGACAATTGGCTGAGTAGTCGTGTAGCATCACTTTGCGAGTTTGTGGTGTATTTTCAATTCAAACCCCTTAATAAATAGTACAATTCTAACCCACAAACCCACTGTCAATCATTCATTTGGCAAGAAAGAAAAACCATTGTTACTTTGTTAACTTTTGCGTAAGTTTGGGGCTACATCACTTCGTGCGTATGCATATAAAGATTGCGGGAGGAGTTATAAGGATTAGTTCGATATACGCACAATAAGCTGGCAAAAAACATTTGCTAATGGGGGCAATATATGGGTTTTTGCATTACTAAAAAAAAACTTATCCAATGTGCCTGTGCGTAGATACAGAGGCGATAAAGAACCAAAAAAAAATTGATTGTCCAATGACATAAATAAGACACTAATATACAGACTCCCTACTTTTTTGGGGGTAATGCATGGTGTCCCGGGCTAGCTTGCGTGCACCTCGGACTAATCCCTACAGAGGTGGTCCCAAGAGTTGCTGACAGAGAAAATCGAACCTAAGACTCTAGAAGGGAAGAAACCCCTAAGTCTCAGCCCAAGATTACTTGGCCAACCCTTAGGGTTAAGACTTGAATAATTTTGTTTTGATTGACCAAGAAACTTGTTGACCAAAGGCAAGGTTGCATCTGCCCGGCCGGCAAGGAAAGGTTCCAACCAAGAAACTTGTTGACCAAAGGCAAGGTTGCATCTGCCCGGCCGGCAAGGAAAGGTTCCAAGTTCAACCAATATTGTGTGTGGCTAGGTAGAGCTTTATTTTGTCAATCAATAATTTAATTTTAACGTGCTTTTTAGATCAATTTTTGGAATATTCCCTCTAATTTAGGATATGAAATCTCAATTTAAAACTAATAAATAATACACGCCTTGAGAATTATTTTGAGAGTTTCAATAGCACGGGTTCTATTCCCTAGAGATGGCGATCTCATCCAAACCGATGGTCAACAGAACTAAATCAAAACGTTTGGGACGTTTTTAACCGATTTTTTAATGGCTGTTTATGGTTTTGATTTTTAATAATGAAAAAATCGATCGCTTTGATTTCTGTTTTGGTTTTACATGATAACCACACCAATATTGAACCGTAACCAAATCTGAAATCAAACCACAACATAATTAACAACAGGTCTGGTCCCACAACACCCCTCTCACATACACGTGGACCCCACCACGAGAGCAGAGCTGTTCCTGAGGGAAGGTGAGCACCTTGGGCCCCCAAATTTTATCAAAAATGCTAAGGGTACATACAAAATGTACATACAATGTACATATGGATTTTGTGGGGCTCAAATCGGGTCCCACAAAGATGATTCGAACCGCCCATTATTTTTAAAACATATTTTTATGGAGCCCTGTAAAAAATCAGCTCAACCCGATATCGGTAAGGATTTTTTCTGATTTTGTGGGGGCGAAAACTACTCGTCGCCCCCACAAATTCAGAAAAAATCCTTACCGATATCGGGTTGAGCTGATTTTTTACAGGGCTCCATAAAAATATGTTTTAAAAATAATGGACGGTTTGGATCATATTTGTGGGACCCGATTTGAGCCTCACAAAATCTATATGTACATTGTATGTACATTTTGTATGTACCCATAGCAGCACTCAAATTTTATATGGTATTATACTAGGTATAACAAAAAATAATAATCTCGTTATGTTAGCGTATTTATTACGGTTGCTCGCGGTCTGGTTTGGTTCGGATTTCTAGGAATCCGAGGATCGAACCGCTAGTCACGGTTTTTACAAAATGAAATCCGTATCCAAATCAAAAGTCATACGATCCGGTTCCAATCCAATCCATGACTTGCGGATCGGTTACGGTTTTGTCTACGGATTTACTCCATCAACAAATTAAGATTGTTGTATTCTATGTATGCAGTGCGTGTGGGACCCATATGTGGGGGCTAACGTGAATGTCGGAGGAATGTGGTTGGATCGGCACAAATGTGGTGGTGTGTATGTAGCATTACAGTTACGAAAAACCGGCCAGTTCGATTTCGATTTTGTCATTTGTTGATTTTTACTGCACTTGCTCTTTTAAGGCGAGGTTGTATCTGGCCGGAAGTGAAGGAGAGGTTCGAAGAAACTTCGAACAATCGCATTTACCCACAAAATCAATCACCCTATAAATTACAATACGCAGTAGGCGTAGGAACAATATCCACATGCAATAAGGAAAAGTCTCGACGTAAAAACCACCACACTCCACACAATAAAGTCGTCTCTCTCTCTCTCTATCCAAAACATTTGGAAGAAAGAACGGCTACAATGGCAGGAAACACCACCAACCCGGCCCTGGAACCCGACACGGACAGTCCGATCGGACCCGGGCTGGAATTCGCCCAGTTCGGGGCCGGGTGCTTCTGGGGAGTGGAGCTGGCCTTCCAGCGCGTGGAGGGAGTGGTGAAGACGGAGGTCGGGTACTCTCAGGGTCACGTGCCCGACCCGACTTACAAGCTGGTTTGCACCGGATCCACCAAGCACGCCGAGATTGTCCGGATCCAGTTCGACCCGTCTCTCTGCCCTTACGCTAACCTCCTCGCCGTTTTCTGGGACCGGCACGATCCGACCACTCTCAATCGCCAGGTACTTGTTCCACATCTATACATACACTCATACATACTATACGCCCAGGCGCGATCGATGCGTGCGCAAATTGTCTTTTGCGGGAGATAAAAAGAGAAATATCTTGAATTGAGATTAGTGTATAATAATGGGAGAAAAGAAGAATGAAGAAATTTGGGATGACTATTTGTCTTTCGTTTTTTTTTTTGGCAAATCTTTTATTAGGTAGTTGGGGAAGAAAAGTGTGAGTTACCCTCAAAACGGGCGTTAAGATAAAAAAAAAAGATTAGTTTTTAAAGTGTCCAAGTACGTTTACGCGCACCTTAACTAATCCGGACTAATCCTGGGACTGATCCTCTATAGTCCTGAATTAACAGCTCGTTTGGTACACGAAAGTTCGCGAGAGAAGAAAAGAAACAGGGAGAGAGCTCAATCTCTCCCTCGTTTGGAAGGGGAAGAAGGCGAGAGAGGGTGAGAGACGGAGGGAGACCAGAACCCCTCCCAAGCCCAGTTCCGTTTCTCACCAAAAGTGGCGAGATTTCGTGAGAAAGGGGAGCGTGTGGTCCACCCCTCGTCGGATCGTCGTCGGACAAGTGGCTGTGCGTCGCCGAAGAAGAGAGAGAGAGTACCAGGTTTGCCGGAGATGAGAGGGAGAGAATTTCAGCTCGTCGGAGAGTCGCCGGAATTCTACCAATCGCCTGTGAGAATTTGATTTCTCACTGTTATTTGGATGGGAGGGTGAGAAATCACACCCCTTTCTTTTCTTTTCTCACCCCTCCATCCAAAGGGGCTGTAAAGCCCTGTATGGATTGAAGGAGTTCATAGAAACTGAAAAAGAAGTGTTCATAGTAGTAGACATGACTGTAAGTTTTAAATTCTAGGTTTCAATTTAGTTGTTTTTTCTGAAACTGATTTTTGGCCAAAATTGGAGATGTGAAGAAAGAGGAAGATTTAGGTTTAGATTACTCGGGTAATGTAATTTTATATCTGTAGTTTGATTTCGGTTTCTTAAGGTTGCTAACAAGAGGTATTATGCCGTAGGGCCCCTAGCACACCAATACTGGGTGAGGATTTTCATTTTTGGGAGCATAATCGCTTATGCTGATCCGAGTTGATTGGGATATAAGGCTCGGTTTGGTTTGGTTTGGTTTGGTTTGGAGTGTTGAGAGGCGGTAGACCATATGTAGCCCTTATCCTTTATATTGATTCGGAACCATATTCTGGGTAACTCCTTTAAGCACATTCCAAACCAATTTCTGAGTAGCTCCTTTAAACACATTCCAAACCAATTTCTGAGTAGCTTCTTTAAACACATTCTCGTCCTTGACCCAAACTCATACCAGATTGAGTTTTACTCAAATTTTGAACCAAATGAAACGAGCCTTAAACTTTTCAAAGTTTCTTTTTTGCTCTTTACAATTATGCCATTAATGAAGCTTTCTTCAAGTTAATGTTTAGTTTGAGTTTATCCATGGGAGTGATTCATACCAATTGAAGCTTTTACTCAAGATTTCAAAATTTTAAGGGTTGCAGATGCTCTTATATGACTCTGTATTCATCTAATGAAATATCAGTATGATGTAAGAGCTTATAAAACATTAGGGTGCGATTAGAGACTTAAGAGTTGTTAAATGAGTCGTGCTGTGTCGGCCTAAGCCGTTTATTTTGGTGCCTAACGTGCTTCATGCCATGCTAGCATAGTGCATCTATCAATCGTATCGTGTTATGTTATGTTAGAATACTCCAAGTCTGGGACCAACCTGGTACGTCGACATACCACAATCTTTGACGGGTTGTGCCCGTGTTGTTCCTACTTTCGTGCCCATGCCTAAGCTTGACTTTGTGAAACCCAAAAATGAAAAACCCGAATCAAAGTTGTCAATATATGAAGCAAAGAATTACAGTTACTTGTGCTCGTGTCCTCTCGGTGTCTACAGGTGAAGTGCAGTGATTGTGCCACGGGCCCAAAAACGATGGCCCAGCCCAGCCGACCTTTACACTTGTCGTGCCGTTGCCTTGCTTCTGCTATATGGGGCTCATCAAAATGATAAAGTTAGTGTCGTATACGGTGTGAAAATACAAGGGGCATAGACAAGTGTGACATCTAAATGTAGTCAGTAGTCGTATGGCTTTACGCAATAGTATATCTTTAATTAGTAATAGTTGTTAACCGGGATGATTTATTTCCAATTCTTGGTCCTATATAGATACTACTGTTTGTATTGGTTAAATATCGACATTGTTTGTTAATTGTTCTTTGTTGTTTTGGGTTGGAGTATTATTATCGTGTGGTTGACTTCTTCAAATTGGCACTCTGGTACTTAATTTTTATTTAACATACCCTCCAATCCCTAGAAGGGGACCAGTCAGGCAGGCCGCGTCTTATTTTGGCAAAAAACATTAACTTATAGTTAGGCCTCTCATGAAAGCAGATCTGGGGATGCAGTTTCTTGGGATGAATAAGTCGTATAGAGAAGTAGGTTTTGACATGTTCCACTGCAAAGAAATGGTTTCTTAAGTAGATGAAGTTGTGGAAGATCGTATAGGTCAACTAGGAAGGGTTCATCGGTAGTTGGGAAAGAAAAGTGTGAGTTACCCTCAAAACGGGTGTTAAGATAAAAAAAGATTAGATTTTAAAGTGTCCAAAGAAGTTTACGCGCACCTCGACTAATCCGGACTAATCCTGGGACTGGGACTGATCCTCTATAGTCCTGAATTAACAGCTCGTTTGGTACGCGAGAGTTCGCGATTTAAGAAAAGAAACGGGGAGAGAGCTCAATCTCTCCCTCGTTTGGAAGGGGAAGAAGGCGAGAGAGGGTGAGAGACGGAGGGAGACCAGAACCCCTCCCAAGCTCAGTTCCGTTTCTCGCCAAAAGTGGCGAGATTTCGTGAGAAAGAGGAGCGTGTGGTCCACCCCCTCGTCGGATCGTCATCGGACGAGTGGCTGTGCGTCGCCGAAGAAGAGAGAGAGAGTACCAGGTTTGCCGGAGATGAGAGGGAGAGAATTTCAGCTCGTCGGAGAGTCACCGAAATTCTACCAGTCGCCTGTGAGAATTTGATTTCTCACTGTTATTTGGATGGGAGGGTGAGAAATCACACCCCTTTCTTTCGAAGGAGTTGATAGAAACTGAAAAAGAAGTGTTCATAGTAGTAGACATGACTGTAAGTTTTAAATTCTAGGTTTCAATATAGTTGTTTTTCCTGAAACTGTTTTCTGGCCAAAATTGGAGATGTGAAGAAAGAGGAAGATTTAGGTTTAGATTACTTGGGTAATGTAATTTTATATCTGTAGTTTGATTTAGGTTTCTTAAGGTTGCTAGCAAGAGGTATTATGCCGTAGGGCCCCTAGCGCATCAATACTGGGTGAGGATTTTCATTTTTGGGAGCATAATTGCTTATGCTGATCCGAGTTGATTGGGACATAAGGCTCGGTTTGGTTTGGTTTGGTTTGCAGTGTTGAGAGGTGGTAGACCATATATAGCCCTTATCCTTTAAATTGATTCGGAAGCATATTCTGGGTAACTCCTTTAAACACATTCCAAACCAATTTCTGAGTAGCTCCTTTGAACACATTCTCGTCCTTGACCCAAACTCATACCAGATTGAGTTTTACTCAAATTTTGAACCAAATGAAACGAGCCTTAAACTTTTCAAAGTTTCTTTTTTGGCTCTTTACAATTATGCCATTAATGAAGCTTTATTCAAGTTAATGCTTAGTTTGAGTTTATCCATGGGGGTGATTCATACCAATTGAAGCTTTTACTCAAGATTTCAAAATTTTAAGGGTTGGAGATGCTCTTATATGACTCTGTATTCATCTAATGAAATATCAGTATGATGTAAGAGCTTATAAAACATTAGGGTGCAATTAGAGACTTAAGAGTTGTTAAATGAGTCGTGCCGTGTCGGCCTAAGCCGTTTATTTTGGTGCCTAGCGTGCTTCATGCCATGCTAGCATAGTGCATCTATCAATCGTATCGTGTTATGTTATGTTAGAATACTCCAAGTCTGGGACCAACCTGGTACGTTGGCATACCACAATCTTTGACGGATTGTGCCCGTGTTGTTCCTACTTTCGTGCCCATGCCTAAGCTTGACTTTGTGAAACCCAAAAATGAAAAACCCGAATCAAAGTTGTCAATATATGAAGCAAAGAATTACAGTTACTTGTGCTCGTGTCCTCTCGGTGTCTACAGGTGAAGTGCAGTGCTTGTGCCACGGGCCCCAAAACGACGGCCCAGCCCAGCGTCTGCTATATGGGGCTCATCAAAATGATAAAGTTAGTGTCGTATATGGTGTGAAAATACAAGGGGCATAGACAAGTGTGACATCTAAATGTAGTCAGTAGTCGTATGGCGTTATGCAATAGTATATCTGTATAATTAGTAATAGTTGTTAACCGGGATGATTTATTTCCAATTCTTGGTCCTATATAGATACTACTGTTTGTATTGGTTAAATACCGATATTTTTTGTTAATTGTTCTTTGTTGTTTTTGGGTTGGAGTATTATTATCGTGTGGTTGACTTCTTCAAATTGGCACTCTGGTACTTAATTTTTATTTAACATACCCTCCAATCCCTAGAAGGGGACCAGTCAGGCATGCCGCGTCTTATTTTGGCAAAAAACATTAACTTATAGTTAGGCCTCTCATGAAAGCAGATCTGGGGATGCAGTTTCTTGGGATGAATAAGTCGTATAGAGTAGTAGGTTTTGACATGTTCCACTGCAAAGAAATGGTTTCTTAAGTAGATGAAGTTGTGGAAGATCGTATAGGTCAACTAGGAAGGGTTCATCGGGTTGCATAAGTCATAGAGGAGTAAGTAGGTTTCACCTGTTCCGCTGGAAAGAAATGGTTTCTTAAATACGTCAAGTTTTGACTTATCATATTGGTAAAAATTGTAAATGAATCCTTTCACTTCATAAATGTGTTGCGACTTAATGAATTTCTTTTTGAAATGTACTTTGTAGTTACAAGTTACAACTGTTTTAGTGCTTATTTACTAGTTATTACCGCATAATATCCTTTGGTATTTGCCTAATTGGTTTAGCTGGCACATATTTGGATTCAAAAATTGTATTGATTTATCTCTCTTCATTCATATAAATGTCATAAAGTTTGCTTCTTTTCTTTTTTGTTATAACTGCTACATGTGTGCCTCATAACATGCCTTGCTAGTATTTCTGAGACTTTGTTTTGAAGTTGTAGTAAGTTAAAGTTGCTCATACAATTTAAGCTTAAGCAGCATGCATATGTTAGTTCATACTTCAGAGTTATTGGGCTGCAAACCAGTTTGACTCATGGACATTTTGTGTTGTGCTAGCGCGGTGATGTTGGCACACAATACCGTTCAGGGATATACCACTACAATCCAGAGCAGGCTCGTTTAGCACAAGAAACAATGGAAGCGAAGCAGAAGGAGTTGAAGGATAAGACAATCGTGACTGAAATTCTTCCAGCAAAGCGATTCTACAGAGCAGAGGAATACCACCAGCAATATTTGGAGAAAAGTGGAGGTCAAGGCTCGAAACAGTCAGCTGCAAAGGGCTGCAATGACCCAATTCGCTGCTATGGTTGACGAAGTATGTGCTTTGAAAAGTTCCAAACTTGGTTGTTCTACTTATTGCCGGGCATTTTGGTATTTACTGGTTCATAAACTATGTTGTGAGAAAATAACTATGGGCATATTCAATCAAGCAAATTAAGTAATTAAGTGCCATGGTTTATGCTGTTCTACCATGGCCATATCAGTGTTGGTGACACCGTCGTTGTGAATGCTTAAGTGAAATAAATGTCAGATTATACTGTTTCTTCGTTGTTTCTACCATGGCGAGAGTATGTCGATGGAAATATGAAATTTGTGTACTAAAACTTATGCTAGTGAGGAAATTAAGAACGATTGAATTCATGATGAGATCCACATACAAATATGAACAGATGTGAAATTACACAAGCATCAAATGTTGAAGACAAGTATTATAGGTTTATGTGGGGAATACAACATTAATAGAGAATATTAACAGCTGAGTCAATAACCAAAGCTATAGCCAAATAGCCTAAATGTGATTCAAATGCTCAGAGTTCATCCTTGAGGGACGATGTAGGTCCTTTAGGGTTGACGGAGGAGGACTTCACTGGATAGGAAGCCAACGTCGCTATACCACAGTGGCCCTCCTTAGCAGAGCTGCCTCGCAGCATTCGAATGTATCCCTTCTCTCCCCATTCGGGTCCCCATGAATTCTTCACTATCCAGTATTTGGTTCCGTCAAGGGTCGTTCCATAGCCAACAATCGCCACTCCATGATTTATCTCCGTGCCACAATCTCCGGTAAACACTCCCTGTGATGATAATTAACGAGGCTTAGGAATATTCTGTTTTTTTTTCCTTCTATGTTACATCGGCTCTTTTGAATGAACAAAGTATTTGTTAGACACTCGACCCTCCTACGTGGGCATGAGATCCGTGTCTTTTTTTTTAGGTAGACGTTCACATTGCAAGTATATTTGAAATTCGAAGTTACGACTATGCTTAGGACCGTATATTATGCATTGAATGCCCTAAGGCGTCTTGTAAACTTCATTAATCCCAGAAAATTAAAGAGATAAAGCAAGGTATGTCCTATGTTGTTAAAATGAAAATTAGACGAATTTGACACACATAACTGTACCGACACTTGTACCCGAGCCCTTGTAACATAGATTGTTCGCCTTGTCAGAAATTGATTTTTCAAACAATAGTTTCCGAAATTCTTTACTTTTGTTCGTGTATCATCGTTAGTTTACCTCTGAATAGAACTGGAAATGGGAACCCCCAGCGTCTATGCCGACTGAGACGGGTTGGTTGGCAACTGCTTTCAGCAGGGCATCCTCGTCGTTAGCAGGAACATTCTCATGCCCATCAATTGACACCACTGGATAGTTTTCCTGCAATACAACCGAATCCTTATTTCCTTCAATATTTGAGAAGGATATTACAAACTGTAAATACATAGAGAAAATAACCCAGCAGTATGCCTCTTAATTACACAAACGCCACCACGGATCTTTTTTTTTTTTTTTCCACTTAAGAAGTTGGCTATTCATTATTGCTGTACCTTTATAGCATTGCAATTTCCATCTTTTGCTTTGTAAGGGTAGTTCTCTTCACTCGTTACTCCTCCCTTTTGCTTGATGAACTCCAAAGCTGCCTCCATTAGTCCTCCATTACAACCTTTATTTTGTGAGTTGTCACAATCTACCAGTTCCTGCTCAGACAGAGAAACTAATTTCTTTGTTCTGATTTGGTTTATTCCTTCAACACCCACGACTGTCGAAAATGCCCAGCAACTACCTGTCACGTGAACAATGATCCTAATCAACCAACCAAAACCATATGCAAAATGTTCAAAGTCAGCTACATTTAGAACCATATACTATTGTATGAAGTTACTGAAACCAAGATCTGGGTGACATAAGGTGCTGTAAATAAGGTAGTAATGAACAACAGTGGGTGTGATTTACCACAATGTCCTTGGTTCTTGACAGCGGTGACTGCACCTTTCTTCCTCCAATCCACGGATGGAGGAACTTTATCGACATTTTCGTGCATGAAACTCCCGTTACCAAGAGGGCTCCCTCGAAGCATCCGGTGGTGCTTGATCTTTGAGCCCGCGTAAGCGCTTTGGAACTCATGGCTAGTCATGCCTGCAAACTTGTTTAGCTTCAACTTGTAAGGCTTATCCTCCTTGTTGAAGTTGTGAACATGGTGAACATTGTGCTTGAACACGTTGAACCGCCTGTGCTTCTCGTCGAGGCTGTTGGACACCGTGTGGTGGCTCCTCCACCGCTCGTATAAATCCCACAACCTCTCTTCTGTTTCCAGTTCCTTTTCGTGGAAATCGAAACTCTCACCGTGTCTAGGAACCAAAGCCAAGCAGACCAGAACTACTAGGAAATACTTGGTTGTGTCCATTGCCGCAAGATGGGAGTTTTGGGGACTATTGAGGCTGCTTTATATAGAAGACAGGAAGAGTGAATGAAAAGCTTAAGAGATTGGGAATGGAAATGCGTTGGTAAAGCTATAGGGGTCTGTTTGTTTCACGCGATTAACAATGAAGGGATGTATAATCCCATGAGATGTGTAGTCCAATGAGATTAATCGGACCAGATTAATAATACCACACCTCCCATTGGCCATTACATCATATAATCCAAAACTTTGTGAGATTATATGGCCGATGTGCAGTTAATGTAGCCGGTGCGCTCGCTTTGGATATATGGTTCAATTCGGTGCTTAAATGCGGTTAAATAAATAGACCATATGAGCCCGTTTGTTTGTTTGACGACTAATGGTTGATGGTTATTAATCCCGTACAACATATACGTACCCATTGGACTAATAGCGCTACATCTCTCATGTCATCGTATTTTTTGGGGGATTACTTATCCGACGAATGTTTAATCTGAGCCAGAAAAAAATCTGACCAAACACCGGTTATGTGGTCAATTAAAGATATATACTATATAGTCCCATCTGTTACGCATATCCGATAACAAAACGGGCTCTATATGCATATGGATAGATACTTGTACAAGCAAGGATTTTCTAATAGGTGGGTTTGTGTAACACATCAAAAAGTAGTATTAACAAACAAAAAGAAAGGGGGAAAAGTTACAGAAAATGAGATCAGTTATAGGGGGAATGGAAAGCTTGTGGAGGATTGTTGGGTGCAGTATTGGGTGAGGTATGTGCATGCCCAACACGTTACTTTTGGTGGGAGAAGCATTGGTTGTTCTCAGTTGGAGACTTGAGCCACGATTTATAGCAAGGGAGAAACAAATTAATTTAAGCCTTTAGAACTGCTTTTTTCTGTTACTTACTCCTACTTTTTAGTTTTTTATCAAACTTTTTTTTTTGGTTATGAAGGAACAGTCCTACTGTCAGATCATTAAATGGACCTGACTGTGCAACCCAAACCTCCAGGGGAGCTATCGCGATCACACTAGTCACGGCCCCTCACTTACTTCAGGGTACTCACCCGGTGGGAATTAAACCCCAGACCTTTAAGAGTACTCCCAAAACTTGGGCATCTGCCCGAACTCTAGAATCTTTTTTTTTTTTTCCTGTTGCTTGAAAGTTGAAGTCTTCCCTTTTCAAAAAGCATTTTTCAAAAAATTCCTCCTAGATTCCCCCTAGATTCTCCCTACTTCCAACATTTCTCTCTCCACTTATTACCCCTACTATTTTTTAAAAAACTTTTCAAATCCCAAACCAAACAAAGCATTTTATCTTAAATAAGGAATCAAAAAGAATCTTTTCGTATTTTTGAAGTACAAAATCAACGAGAATCTTCTTAAGGTTTGAGAGAATCTTCTTAAGGTTTGAGTGGATTGTGTGAATACTTGATATCACCTTTCTTTGGTAGACATTTTAGTTTAGTTTAATTTTGGTAGTGGGTAGAGAGAGAAATAGAGTAATGATTGGAGAGAGATAAAGAGAGATGACAAAGTAATAATTGGAGAAATAGGGTAATGATTAGAGAAAAAAATAGAGTAATGATTGAAAAACAAAACTAAAATTAAAGTAAAATGGCAAACAAACACAAATGTTTGTTTTGCCCCCAAGTGTAGATTTCGGCTTGGTGCTGTGCATCTCCGAGCCGTCGGATTGTGCATTCGACAGTTCGGATCTCATTTCGGCAACCAACGATCGAGACTAAAAAGAATTGGCCGCAAAGAATTACTCTTGGCTGCATCGAATTGCACTTGGCCACATTGAATTGCACTTAACCGCATCGAATTGCACTTGTCCGTATTGAATTGCACTTGGCTGCATCGAATTACAATTGGCCGCATCGAATTGCACTTGGCCCTGAAAAATTACTCTTAGCCGCTACGAATTACTCTTGGCCGCTACGAATTGCACTTGGCCAAGTGCAATTCGATGCGGCCAAGTTCAATTCTTCGCTGCCAAGAGTAATTCTTTGCGGCCAAGTGCAATTCGATGCCGCCAAAAGTAATTCTTGGCCAAGAGTAATTTTTTGCGGCCACGAGCAATTCATTGCGACCAAATGTGATTCTTTGCAGCCAAGAGTAATTTATCGCGGTCAGAAGTAATTCTATGTGACTTATGCGAGCAAACACCCAAAACCTTGCCGACAAAACTTGAAATGGAAGAAGAGATACGTGCAAAACTTGATATCCCGCAAAACAAAGCACCCACACAAATACCAGTCACGGTATAAGAGTTCAAGATAGGATACTTTTTGCCAAATTTTATTTTTTGGCAAAAACGACATCTCAAAAGACAGTAGTAATAACTGTGAATAAACTGATTGGGTCGGTAACTAACAAAACTGAATTGGCGCTCTGGGTCACTGGAATGGGATAGAGTGCTTGGTCCACCAGAATGAGATCAATGGGGAAAAGCCAACTGGAGAACGTTCTGAGCCCAATTGGAAAACTAGGAAGCGAACGACAAGGCTGGTAGAGAATTGCCAATATCCCAAAAAGGAATTGAAATCAAAGCTGATCGGGATCACTAACATTTTCAGCAGCCACAGCTTGTTTTCTTTCTTCGCTGCTCTTCGTCCAGAGTTGAGCCATCGGGATCACTAACATTTTCAGCAGCCACAGATTGTTTTCTTTCTTCGCTGCTCTTCGTCCAGAGTTGAGCCATTGCCTTTCTCCGTCCAGATCTGTTTTTTAAAGGCCTATGGGTTTGAGCATGTGGTGGCTGGCAAAGAACATGACGATCTAGAGGACGACAGTGGCGCAAAGAAAAGGAGGCGTGCTACTAGGGACAATGCCATATCGCAGCCCAACCTCTTTTTTCACCACTCAATCATGTAGGATCTATACACTCGGTTTTATATCCTAAATCATTGCGTGATGGAGAAAGGGGTTGGTTGGCGCCCACAGATCACCCGCTAATTTTCCAGAAACTACATTGACCTGTTTAGGGCAACATTGGATGTCTAACCAGTCAAGCATTAAACTGACCATAAACTCTGCACATCTTAAAAAACAAAGTGAATCATACAGATATACCATTGTATTTACAGGAAAAGAACAACAAAGTTGCAGTAAACAAATTCTGATATGCGCCAAGTGTGATCAATCACGTCCATGTACAAATAATCCCACTCTTGTCAGAGGAGGCTAAAGGCTTCCCAAGACCACTCCAAGAACAACATAGGACAGAAGTATTGTGCTCCTTCAGAGTGCTCACTATACTAGATTTTGATACTGACCAAATGTAGACAGACCCATCAGCAGATCCAGCAGCAACATAACTGTCGTCCGGACTAAGGCAAGATCGGCTCCAATTCGATGCCACTCTGTTTCCGCTCGCTTTTAGGGTTCCACAAACTTCAAGAGAACGAATATCAAACAAATTGTGCAAATTGTCTCTCCCACTTGTTAATATCATGTTTCCGTTTCTAGAAGGAGAGATCGAAGTAACAGCCATAGAATGTGCAGCAACTTCACTAAGGAGCTTTCCCGTCTGGATATCCCATAACCGCAGATTCCCATCCACATGACCTGAACAGATGGTCTGTCCATCCATACTGAAGCAAAGGGCATTGCAATTGCTATGGAAAATTAAAGTGTTGGTGCAGTACCCTTTAAAAAGATCCCAAATTTTTATAGTACGGTCGTAAGCAGCACTTACTACTAGTCGACTTGAGACTTTGCTCACATCTACAGCACATACTTTATCCGTGTGGCCCGTCAGGGTATGATTCATCCGTCCCGAGTTCACATCCCATACGTAGAGATTATTTGAACTGCTTGCGGCGATTATGGATTTGTTATCGTGGGTAATCGTGAGATCAAGAACTGAGCCAAGGCAACCAAAAAGACTACGACTGAGTGAGCCAGTGTTTGTATCCCACATTTTGATAGTCCTGTCTTGTCCTCCACTAACCAATTTTCCAGAGCTGTAGTCGAAGAATATGGCAGCACACCCGCCTTCATGTGCAGGTATCTTGTGTTTGGACACAGTAGGAAAAGAGGACTCCACGTAGAACTCAGCACCTTGGCTTCGGCGGACCACGCCATCAATTTGCTGCCTTGCTAATTGTTCTAGACCACTCGCCCTGAGCCGATCGAGCATGTCTTCATACAGTGCATTAGCCTAATAACACAAGCAAAACAATAGTGAGAACCTAATATGTGACAAATCAGAGTTAAGTGCATAGTCGAATTTCAGCTCTAATACATCACCGCAACTTTTATTTTCTTAGAATCAAGAATAGAGATCTTGTGCTTCAACATTCCACATAGGTAAATTATGATTATCATACAACATCCAGGGTAGAACAAGAACCTACTATACGTTTTTCATAAGGTCAGCATTCAGTATAATTAAACTCTTCTGCAATACAAGTGCTACGATAGCAAATCTCTGGACCATGCACATGAAACAAAAAACAGAAAATAAAAGTTTTCTCCAGCTGGTTTTCAGCAACAATATGGTAACCATAGGTTCCAATATTCATTGTGTCAAACTGCATGGTAAAAACAGATGGCCGAGACTCCACTAATATTGATAACATCGAGATACACCATCAGCTTTCCTTTCTTACCATACTTCTTTCTACTCATAACCGAACACTGAATAGTAGACTAGTCAAAAATACCGAACAGATCCACATAAGAAATTAAGTACCTCGTTCAGACGTTCAGCATCCTGCATCTTCTGTAGCATCCAACGGTCAATTAAAATCCTATTTTCAGCCTCAGCATTTTTAGCTCTCAAGGTCATCTTCTCAAGTTCTGCTCTCATTGCCTCATGCTCACTCATGACCAGTTTTAAAGCTTCAGTCTTTTCTTCTAAAAGCGCGGTTAGATGAGTGCATTTATCCCTGCAGCATGCACACTTATATCAACAGTCCACTCAACACCTTAGAACAGGGGCGGACCCAGAAATTCATGGCATTGGGGTCAAATTTTACACTCCCTCCGTCCCACTTTGTTGTGCATGTTTCATTTTTGGCATCTCACAAAAAATTGTCTATATCTCACAATCTATATTAATATTTTTTTATGATTTAAAAATTTTTGTTTAAAAGAATTAATTGAGATTTATCAAATAAGATCCATATTGAATATATAAAATATTATACATTAAAAGATATAGACGATTTTTTAAGATGTCCAAAAAAGGGAACCGGCACAACAAAGTGAGACGGAGGGAGTAGTAATTTGTTGCCGTTTCTTCTTCCTTTTTTTTTTGTTTTGTTGAAGTTATGGGGTGTTGTTTTGCGTTCATAAAAAAATCAAAGATACAGAGAGGGAACAGGGTGGGGGTGGGGTAGGTTTGTACTTGAAAGTGGACAAGAGACTCAAAAGTCCAATTATTCACAAGCTTTTTCAGAGAGAGAGAGAGAGAGAGACAGATTGGGTGATGTGAGGATTTGGTGAGGGCAAGGATTGAATTATTGTTGTAGTACTTGGGGCAAATTTACTAAAATGTCCCAAATATGTATAGCTATCGTGGGGTAGTTTGGAAGGCAGTGGGGTCACATGATCCCCCTTGCCATCACATGGTTCCGCCCCTGCCTTAGAATCTCAATGTTATTATGACCTCAGTGCATAAAATCTATGGTGAGAAACAGGGGAAAAGCAACCTTGTTTCTGTAAGCTCATTTTGCAACTCCGAGATTAAGGCTTCTTTCTCTTGAGCTAATGCTTTTGAAGCTCTGGACTCTGCCACTTCCACCACAAGCTGCTCGGATAATCGTGACTGAGCTTTGTAACATTGCTGAAGTTCCACTTCCAGATTTTCTGCCTTCTCTTTCCATTCTGAGCCCTTCAATACAAAAAATTACAATATCAAACACAATCTCTAAATAGAGAAGTCATATAGACAAATAGTTGACAAATTCATGGCGAAAGGTAGGTCTTAAAGAAACAAGTTATTGTGATGGGAAAAAAGGTCAAATAGTTCAAGCAGTCCATCTAAAACCAACAAATATGTAGGTTGGTAAGTAACTAGAGGAAGAAGCACGCAATGAGAAAAAAGATCAACTACTCAAATGAGAATTTCAATATCACATTTTGGAAAGAGGATGGAACATTTTAAAAAACAATCCTTCTTTCAGAACTAAGGGAAGACATGTAGTACTTCTATACAATTCAAGCACAAGAGAATCAGATAGCTAAATTTCCTTCTTAAGTGTTACACCTTTCTCGAGCCTGGGATTCGTGGGATTGTGATAGACTCCAAAAAACAGAACTGATGAAGCAAGATAACAGATCCTAGAAAACATCCGAAAGAACATCCAACGGTATTACTGAGTTGGGGCATTCCTATGAAAAGTAGATACACACTTTAAAGTGGGCCTAGACGACTGAAGATGAGACATGACAGAGTAGGCATGTGATTGAGTGATGTATTGTTCGACGCCCAAAGAGAAGAAAATTCACTAGCTACAAAACATTGCCCTGCACAATGTTTAATGCTTCCATCCTTTTGATACATAATCCATCAAATGAAAATTAACATCCAGGAAACCACAAAATAGAACATGTCAAAAAGTCCAGCCCCACTGCATGATAAATCTGGGTTGTTGAGGAAAGAAGACATGCTTCATATCCAACCAACCCACATGAGAGCATCCAGAGGTTAAGATATCTGAGTGGGATGACTAGAGAGAATGAAATGTGAATGAATGCTTTAGTGAGAGGCTACGACACCGATAATCAAGGAGGAAAAAGAAAAGAAAAGAAACAGATAAAAATTATGAGTTAAAGCCTCACAGGGAAAAGATGAAGGCCTAGAGTGCAAGCATCGATTGTATGAAAAGAGGATGTCAGCCTAAAAAAACTCAACTGGAGGAAAAGATATTTTAGCGTACACAAATTAGAAGACTCAAACTTTATTCTCTTTATCATTTTCAAAAACAAAACGAACTTTAATCTCTTCATCATTTTCGAAAAAATATCGAACTTGACCCTCTTTATTGGAAGAATGCGACCTCAACCTTTCGTGCGTCCTCCAGGGAGCCAATGGTTAAAACATAGAATTCAACCAATCACAAGTGTTGCATACAGTTTAAAATTGGTAGCAAGTGGAAGTTGTTCATAATTTATCCAACTACTACCAAATAACAAGTCTCCAATCCTTAGCCCTTTGGGCAACCAACCAAACCCGGCACATCAAATTCCATTCCGATCAACAACTTAGTGGTATGACTGAGCGGCTTAAGGCATTGGTTTGCTAAATCGACATACAAGAAGATTGTATCGGGGGGGACCGGGTGTTGGATTTGATGCGCGGCTGCGCCTTGAGGCATGCCGGTTTCCGGTGGAATCTCCGGATCAGCAGAATGCAAAGGAATAGCGGGAGAACCGCCCGGCTCATCATTCCATCAAAGTGCATCACTCAAGCGAACAAAAATTCCATATTACTACAATTTAGATCCACATCGCCATTACAAATAGTAATGCAGTCTTGGTAACTCATGCACTTGAAACTTTTTGTTAGCCCTAGCTAAAAATGCATGCTACAAAATACCCTACTTCATCAAGTCAAACACTTACATACATCAAACAATACAATTCATACATACTTTACCATAACGGATATACCTAATACCCAAGTCATATAATCCTTACCCTTCGCTCCTGTTCTCAATCCTCGGTCTTCCAAATTTTAGCAGTTTGGAATGTTTTCGGAAGTGGCTTTCGCGCTCCCGCACCCGCTCTTGCTCGCACTCATGCACGCAGATTACGCAACTACGAAGGATACTCATGTGTAACTACTACATACATACATACGTACGTATATATATGGATGTATAAATATACATAAGGCGCACCTGAGCAACAAGAGGCCTAGAAAGAGCGATGAAAGCAGGGGAATGAGCGCCCTCTTCGAGCACATGCCGCTTCCGAAGAGCCTTCAGAGCGTGCTTTATTGCATCCATCGCTATTTCGTCTTCTGACCTGAAAAAAAAAAAACAAAAACAAAATTCGCGTCATCAACACAATATATATCCATGAGTATATAAGCACAGAATAGAACAATCGAAGCCATTGACGGGAATATAATGCTTACATGGTGATCAAATTGGAGTGGGCCGGAGCAATCGTTCATTTAGGGTTTCTGGAGAGAGAGCCCGTTGACGTTTTAGAGTGAGAAGAAAGTTATGGAGGTTGAAGAAGCAAGAGAATAATTAGGGAATGGAAATGAAGAAGGGGGTACCGTGTTTTTAGTTGTAGGGGAGGGACGTGGGATTTAATCTCAGCCCTTGAAATGGAGGGCTGAGATGGAATGTTTCTTTAAGAGTTTTTTTAAAGGTTCTCGGAACCGCCCCAATATATATATATATAAAATTTAAAAATAATTTCTACCTTACCTGTCCAAAGCCTCGCCAAGAGCAGTTTTGAGCTCGAAATCTTCAATGCCTTCAAGGTGAGAGATTAGGGAAAATGCTGCTAGATTAATTGTAATTAAAACACGAAGGTGTTGTTTCAGTGGGTCGCGATGAAGGGTTTGGAGAAAGGGTTCGATGCGGAGGCGGCGCTCAGTTGCGGCTTTCTCGGCGGAGGAAAAGGCGAAGGAGCGCGGGTGGGGGTTAGGGAGAAGTGGGGGAGAGAGGGTTTGGGTTGCATGAGAGAGAGAGACTCACCATAGTTGTACCAGCATTACAAATGTGTTCCTCTTTGCAAAGTCCTCTCCAAGTAGAAGAGGGACGATTGTAAGCAATCGAGCAGTGTTTATATTTCGAGAGAAGGACACGAGACCAAACACGATCCTCGACATTAACACTCCAACTAAGTTGGCTTTATGAACAGATTTGGGGAGCATGATATTTTGCATAAGATAAGTCGGGATGGTGCAATTAACAAATTTTACAAGAGTATTTTCCCCTGCCATAGCAAGGATTTTACAAATAAAACCCCATTCCAAACGATCAAAAGCTTTTTCAAGATCAATCTTAATGATCAACGCGAAAAAAATTTAAATTAGGACAAAATCAAAAAGTTGTAATCTACAAGAATTACTTTAGAGAAGTATAATAGCGTAGTATGTGGTGCCTTGACTGAACGAGGCCACTTCTCTTTTATAGGCATGGTACCTAAGGAGAATTCTAAAATATACTTTAGAAAATTTCCACCATATCTTAATGATTATTGTGGTTCGAAGCCCATTTTGGTTGCGGACCACGTCAAAACGTTTTGATGAAATGGCTAACACACCAACCAAATCCAGAACAAATCCTAAATATCGAAACCTGGTGTACGAAGGCCCGGTAAATTTTGGCACATTTTGGCTAACACACCTGAACATTGTATAATTTGTGTAACTGAAAAATGTGTTGTCTTATGTCTGCTACTTTTTTCTTTTTCTTTTTGAGAGCTCAATAACGTCTGCTACTTGTTAGCACTAGTTGATAGAATCCTCCGAAGCCACCGGGTTGATTATTTCTACTGTCTCTCTCGTCTATGGGTTATTGTGAGTCATAATGATGCTACAACCACAGTGTGTGTGATGCCCACCCTTTTTGTGAATGTGCATAAGTGTTCGTGTAATTATGTGTGATTATATAATTATTGATTGTGGATATATCATATATGGGCTCAGTGTCAGCACAACACCCTACTTGGCCATTCATGCTAAATTCAGTTGTCATTTAGTTGACTCCAACATTTTGACTCAAAGAAACTTCTAAGAGCATTCTTATCGAACTCAGCAAATTTTGGACAAAATTAATTCTCAAAAATTAAAATTTTACTTTAACTAGTCACTTTTTCATATTAAACTATTTCTTTTTTCTACCTTTTAAAACTATTCCCGTTTGCGCAAGAAAAGCTTGATTTTTTTTTTAAATCTTTGCAAAGCCAATTACGGATTCTACAAATTAAAAATGATTCAAACAGCAAGTCATTCTTGAAATGTTTCGTTATGGGTTCCTGTAAAAAATTAGCACAATCCGATATCAGTAACGGGTGTTTCAGAATTCGTAGCGCGCCGATATCGAATTGAGCTAATTTTTTTTAGGAACCCATACAAAAAGATTTTAAGAATGACTTGCAGTTTAAATAATTTTTGTAGGATCCGTAATGGATCCGTATAAGTCAAAGAAATACTCAATTTCTTGCCCGTTGCCAAACATGCCCATGCTTCTTGCTCGGTATCAATTCATTAGTTTGCTGACATGAATGATGAGATTGTACGTATTTTAATGGAGCCACGAGCCAACAGTTCCTATCTTCTTCTAACGAGGTACTCTGGCAATTTTATAAATTCTGTAATTTGACGATGGACTTGTTGAGTCTGATTTCTGGGTCTTTTGAAGGTTTGACTAGCTACTTTTGTAGGAACCTTGCTACTGGCCACTAAGGGTCCCATACAAATAATCCGATCCGTTAATTATGTTTAAAACATTTTTTCAAGGGCCTTCACGAAAAATTAGTTCAATCCAATACCTATAAGTGCTTGATCTAATCATTTAACTTTTCATTCGGGTTTTTAGAGAATGAAAAGTTAGACGATTAGATCAAGTACTTATAGGTGTCGGATTGAGCTACTTTTTAGTGGGGACACTTGAAAAAATATTTTAAACATAATGAACGGCTCGGATTATTTGTATGAGATCCTTAGTGGATCCCACAACGCGATCTGTGCACAATCTGTGCACAGATCTGTTGTGCCAGTAGACTTTCTGTTTTGTAGGCTCCAAAGGCAAGGATACTTTGTAGAATTGTGTTACATGGGTTGTAATTCAATGTTGCACACTTATTTTTTTACAAACTTAATGCATTTCAAAATTGTATCAAATGGTATTGAATCGAATTGATTTTCAACGTAGTTAATGTTTTCGGTGAGGTCCAAAAAGTGAACGATTTCGATCATTCTGAATCAGACTGGGATAATAGAAAAACTTGACTGGATCTGCTCTCGTCGAAGGGGGTCCAAAACCCTCTGCATTTTTACAATCCAAATTCTATATTTTCTAAGTCTGAAGCTGTGAATCATTAATGAAAGTACCACATCCATTGAAGATTGGCAAGTACCTAGTTGAACCTTACATTGGACAAAATTATGATGGTCCGTTTTCTCTAGGCAAATATGATCGGTTCAGAACATCCAATTGATACCAATGCTTGATCATATATAAATTTTCCACGAATGATTTACACATCGAAGCCTACAAGAAAGAATGACGTAAACTAGAGTAACAAACCCCACAAATAATGTTTAAAAGATAAAAAAAAAGTCGCGCCTTTTCAACCTCATTTCGAAAGCTAAACAAGCTTCCGCAAATCATTCAAACATAGTGGTGAATAAGAGAAGCCTGGTTCTTTTATTCAGCTCTATTTGGAACCTATGGAAACGAAAAGAAAGGAAAGGAAAATAAAAGAGAAGGAAAATATGAGGAAAAATTTACTATTCACTACACTTGAAATTTTTATTTTTTTCTCACTTTCTCTTCTAACCAAACAATAGAAGGAAAAATTCTTTAATTTTTCTTTCTTTTTCTTTCTTTTCCCTGAGTTCCAAACAGAGCCGAAGTCTTGTTCTAAAGGCCATTGAAACTTTGAAAGAGTTGTGAAAAGGGGCAATTCAGCAATTTTTTTTTGGTAAGTGGTAATTCAGCAATTTATACCGAAGTATGAGAAACTTTTGCAAATGCTAAAACAAGCTCGGGAGTCCAGGTTGCTTGAGTACTAGCGTTCGTATCGAGAGAGAGAAAGAGAAATATGATAAAATTGCTTCTCTTTCTGATGCTTTCCCTGCAAGGGACGATTGGAGTCTTCTCAACTCCTTCACATCTGACACAGGAAAATCAGGTCCCTCTCTCTATGTACTTATGTGTGTTATTCTATGTACGTATCCGTATTCATTCTTAGATTATCGTTGCTTTTCGTCTTTAATTAAACTTTTCAAAATACAAGTCTACAGAAGAATAAAATGAAATGGGTGATGGGTATTATTACTTATCCAGTGAATTAGAGATGGGATCTGAAAAGAATTGAAATTTAGTTCATAATGCCTACAAGTGTGCTGCCCAGTGAAATATGAAGTACCCCCTCCGTCCCCATTTGTTGGTCCCTTTAAGGGAATTGAAGTTATTAAGGAAACATCATCTTTGCAATTACCATATTTTGAGCTCTGAAAATCATTTTGGAACAGCAAAAAGTGCCAAAAAAGACCAACGACGGAGGAAGTAACTTTTTTGGGTGCTTGATCCACTGATTTATTTTGAGATTTCTCAACCCTTAATCTTATTTACTGTTTGTTTGCTAAGAAAACTGGGAAAATTAGTGGAAAGTAGATGTAGAATTCTGTACTTTGCGGGCATGCTTGATTGAAGGAACTAATATCGATGGAATAAGTTATCCCACCGGATAGGAAGGAGATTGTCATTACCCCATCCTAAAGTATCGTATCTTATATTTTGGAGGATCAGTTGTCCAAGGGTAATGGATATGTAATTGGAGTCCACTGCCAGACTCCAATGAGATTTCAGATTTGTAGTCCAATCCATCTTTGGCCAATTAAATGAGTGCGATTGATCCAATATAAAAAATGAAAGATTTTTAGGCCTTAAAAATGTTTTTGCCGTGCAAATGAGGAATTAGCTCTCACTCAGTCGACCATGTGGTTTAATTTTTCCCAGCTTCAGAGCCGCACCCATTGAAGTGTGGAAAAGTCTAGGTGACCTGGGGGTGACTTGGTTGACGAAGTTGTTTAACAAGATTATTATGACTAGGAAGATGCCCGACGAATGGAGAAGGAGCACTTTAGTACCTATCTATAAGAATAAAAGGGATATTCAAAGCTGCAACAATTATAGAGGTATTAAATTGATGAGTCATACCATGAAGTTGTGGAAAAGAGTTATTGAGCATCGCTTGAGTATGGTGACTACGGTGTCAGAGAAACAGTTTGGGTTCATGCCTGGAAGATCAACCATGGAAGGCTGGAAGCTATCTACCTATTAAGAAGAATGGTAGAAAAACACAAAGCAAAGAAGAAGGATCTTCATATGGTTTTCATAGACTTAGAAAATGCTTATGATAGGGTGCCTAGATACATCATATGGTGGGTTCTGGAGAGAAAGAGTGACCAAAGGGTATATCGAGGTGATTAGAGACATGTATAAAGTGCCATCACTACCATTCGATCACCAGTAGGGGAAACGAGTGAATTTCCAATCACTGTAGGATTGCATCAAGGTCAGCCTTGAGCCCGTACCTATTTGCCTTAGTTATGGATGAATATCCCATGGTGTATGATGTTTGCAGATGACATTGTCCTCGTAGATAAAATCGTTAGAGGTGTTAATATGAAACTAGAAATTTGGAGGGAAGCATTAGAGTCAAAGGGTTCTCGGATAAGTAGGAGTAAAACTGAGTATATGGTGTGCAAGTTCAGTGGTACCAGCAGTGGGCACGAAGAAAGAGTGATGATCCAAGTCCAGGAGATACCTAAGAGTGATCATTTTAGGTACTTAGGCTCAATTATAAGTAGAGACAGAGAGATTGCCGATGATGTGATCCATAGGATCCAAATGGGGTGGCTCAAGTGGAGGAGCGCTACTGGTGTACTGTGTGACAAGAAGGGACCCATAAAATTGAAGTGAAAATTCTATGGAACTGCCATCAGACCAGCGATGCTTTACGGGACAGAATGTTGGCCTATTAAGAAACAACAGGTGAACAACATGAGTGTAGCGGAAATGAGATTGTTGAGGTGGATGTGTGGTAAGACTAGACGAGATAGGATTAGAAATGAAACAGTTCGTAGGGCGGTAGGTGTAGCACTCATAGAAGAGAAGTTGAGGGAAAATAGGCTAAGGTGGTTTGGGCATGTCTACTGTAGACCAGGAGATGCAGTAGTTAAGAGAGCATACAGGATAGCTTTGGGTAGCAATGCTACGGGGAGGGGTAGACCTAAATTGACATTAGATGATGTGGTGCGCAAAGATATGAGTTTAATAGGTTTGTGTGAACAAGTGGCCCTTGACAGAGCTCAATGGAGGAAAATGATTCATGTAGCCGACCCCAAGTGATTGGGACGTAAGGCTCGGTTTGGTTTGGTTTCTGAGCCGCACCCATGTGGTTTAATTAGCTCTCACTCAGTCACTTGTTCCCTGGAATAGGAATCCTGACTTCAACATTCTCCCAGTCTTTCGATCTTTTTGCAAATCTTTTCAGTATAGATAATGTCTAATTTAGTTGTAAACTGCCCTTGTTGGTCTTCGACTCTTCGCTAGTTGGTGAACCTTTTCATTCACCACTGTCCTTTTCTTAATCTTGGCTGTATCTATGTTGACTGATGTCCATGATTTGTGGTTGTTAACTTATTAAGGATCAGATAATGACACCCCGACCCCCCGAGTGATAAAAAACACTCGGGTGTCAATATGTGAACATTGCACCTGGTATATGAAGTATGAAGTATTTTGTTGTTTTAACCTGATAAAGACAAGTTGCTTTTGCTGCAGGACACAGAGGGGTACGCCGCTGAAAGGTAAATTACCATCCTTGGATTGGAGTCATTAGACTGACATCTTATGGTCACCATATTGCTTATGAATAAGGTTTACTCCTAGCTGCTAGAAATCGGCACATTTATACTTGATTATGCTGTCTATTATATCAGTCTTCCTAAATGTAGGCAACTGATCTTACTAAAAAATGGTATTTAGAACACTTAAGCAGGAAGACCGGCATACTCATGAAGTTCATTGTTCGAGAGAAAGAAGTAGAGCAGCTTGGGAAATTATCGAGGAGGTACTATAAAATACACAGATTTTTCCTTAAAATGTAGTGCTTCGTGAATTGGCTTGTTTTGATTAATTAACATAGAGGACGACTACGTTTACATTTTCATTGCAGTATTTGATGCCTTTTGTCAAACAAGAAAATTATCAGATTTCGAGGAAGTGTAGACTTCATCCTGAGAATGATATCTTTAGAGATCAAGAGGAGAACAAGATCCATGTGGATATTAATGAATGGCGGTGTGGATACTGTAGGAAAATCTTCAGAGGAGAGAAATTTCTTGATCAACATTTTGACAACAGACACTACAATCTCCTAAATGTTGTATGTGGACCCTGTTTCCTTGTCCTTGTTGATCATACAAAATACTTTTTTCTTTTAGTTGCAGCTCGTTCACTTTGTTATGTTATAAGGGAGCACTTCTCATCTTCTACCGTATTGTTTCATTCTTTTTGTTGTTGTTTTGTAGTTTGTTTTAGTATAAGAGGCACTCGCACTTTTAAGAAGGTTTTGTGTCCTGCCAGAGACTGTTGGACACAGACACGACACAGCTCATGGGACACTCCCTCATCCTGTTAGTCCCTCATCATACGAACAATATGTTAATAGAAAGGTCGCACTAGATTTTGTGTGTTTTGTTTCTTCATAAGTTAGACGACGTGTGTGACTTAAGATGTATGAATGTGTGGAATTATATTCTCTTGGTAGTTAGTTTTGATGGAATTTGGGGGTGGTATTTAAATTATGAAATAGATTATTCTTTTTAAGTTCCATTGTAATGATGCTGCACTTTTATATCTATTTTCAAAATTCCATAAACCCAACTGTGAGATTTATTACTTGCCCATAGCACATCACGTGCTGCATTTGTGGAATCTTCATGTTTGCATGTCTCTGTCATTTCCGAGTTTTGTTGCCTATCAAAACAGAATGAATATAGCTTCCTAATCATGAAAAACGATTAGTCATTGTTTTTCATAGTTATGTGTTTCAATGTTTTGTGTAAAAATGTGCATTTATCATATACATGGGATTTTTTCCCTTAACACAAAGTCTCGTTCCTGATTGAACAATCATATAAAGAATCTCGTTACATGTAAATAGCTGGAATGTTGTTTCTTTAGGGCAGCCAAAAAAATTGCTCTGTGTCTTAATATGAAGCATCTCCTTTACCATACCATTCTCACTACATGTTCCTGTAACCTTTGACACTGTGCGCTTCTTTTTTCTAATTGGTTTATTGCTTATGGGGATATTACGTAAACATTAATGAATTCTGCTTCTGCCAAGTAATGAATTATAAATGGATTCAGAGTGAAAGCAAGTGCTTGGCAGATTTATGTGGGGCATTGCATTGCGACTTTACAATGGATTCTTATTCAAAGTTTCGTAAAACCAAATGCAATCCTGCAGCAGCTGCAAGAAATCACCACTTGTGCGAGGTTTTTTTTTTTTTTTTGTGAACAATTTTCGTGTTTAATATTAATCCAATTTTTTTATTTTTGTGTGTGTGTATTCATATCAAGTGTTCTCGTTGCAGAGTCTTGCTGATAGTTGTTTTCCTGTTGGTCAGAGTAGTCCGTCAGCAAATCGTCTTCATGGTATTTTTTTTTTGGATAAGTATTGTCTTCATGGTATTATTTATGTTTCATGAAGAAATGCTATGCTCTTTCTTTCTTTTCCTTTTTCTAGTGGTTACCTACACTAAGTCTTTATGATTGTATTGGTAGAATTATTCCTGCGGCAATTCTGTGATGCGCACACTTGCTCAGGAGGAAGAAAACCTTTTCCAAGGGGTAAAAAGGTAAATGCTGGTCTTAATTAGTTTGTATGCTGTTGTTAAAGCTTTAAATAGATTCAAGATACATTAATTTACTTCTGTGAATACAAGGATAGTTTTCAGTTTATCTGCGACTCTGCCTACATGGAAAGCTTTTTACCCCTGCACAAGGGGTTGTAATATGCTTTGCAACTTGGAAATTTAAGCTATCTTATCTTTTTGAGCATATCAAAAATTATGATCGAATGAGTACAATTTTGTTGTCAAAGATCCAAAACTGTATATTTGACGCCAAATGGAAGAATCTGTACTTTTTTCCACTCCAGAGGAATTTGTAATTCGAGATTACCGAGAATTTTGGGACATACTTGTCTCATAATCACTATTGCAGCAAGTCTGTTTCTTGATTTTTGGTTTATCTCTTACTTGTTTCGCTTCAGTTGGTTAGTTTAGTTTGGTCTAATACTTCCACTCACGACTTTTGTTGAATCGTTTACTCTTTGCAGAAGCATACAAGCATTTTCTACTTGGCTATTTCAATATTGACCCTGATGCTGCTCCCAATCTTCTATCTAATTGTTTATTTGCACCAAAGGTGCCATTCTAACCTCTTAAATTACAGCATCTTCTATGATTCAGAATGGATTAATAGTGATTTTCACTGGTACATGCAGAGAAACAAGAAAAGGAACCCAAGAGTTGAAGCGCGTCTCACAACTTGGACGGAAATCGAAGCCTTCATAGTTGGTAAACTTAAAATTTACCTAAAGAATTGCTTACATAGGCTGCCAGAATTCATGAAATGTGCAGTGAGCTTGACTAACTGAATTTAGCTTCAAGGAGTGACTCTCTTGGTCGTAAGAATTGATTATTTGACCATCATGCTGTATTTACCATCCACTAGGCAGCTCTTCTTTTCATCCTTTTTGGGGATGGTTAATTTTGCTCTTTGTTGTTTCTATTATCTATTTATCTGTGTCTGCTCTATCTATCAGGGGTATAATATGTAGCACAGACACGACATTCGAGATTTCTAGAAAAATGGGAACATGGACATGGCAGGAGACATGGCAAAATAAATCAATAAATAAATAATGTTTATGTTGAACCAATAGAAACATAGTTGTACGTAGAAGCATGAAGCATCAATATGTACAAACAAGCATCACATATACGTCATATTCCACTTTTGACCCAAAATATTTAAAGTAGTACTCATTTACCCCAAAAAATATTTCCATATTTGTCCCTCTCAATCTCATATCCCCGCCGTGCCCCTCTCCTGTGCCCCCGTGTCCCCATTGTGTCCCCTTGGAAAAAAAAAAACTTAATGGACACGCCATGTGGCATGTCCTACATGTTTTTACCGTGTCCCCGGAGTGTTCCCATGTCACTGCGTGTCGGGATACAGCGGCCTATTGGAGTTTTGGTGCTTCATAGGTGGTATATCTGTTGTAGGACTGCAACAACTAATGTCGATTTGTAGTTTACTTTTGCGTTTCAGCTAAAGTCATTTTTGTTCTATATTTTATATTTTGCCCCTAAAATATAGGAGTAAATGAAAAAACTTGGTGAATTCAATGGATTCTGGTTCTAGTAGTTGAATTGATTTCTGTAATTGCAGTTTACATAAAGGTCAGAGAGCAAATGAATTCGGTGTGTTATGGCACCATTTTTCTTTCTTTGTAAGTCAAGCCATTGGAATTGCCAATTTGGAGAGACAAGGGGATGGTGACAGAATCTGACTGAAGATTTTGTGTGCCGATTGAATGCCTCCAACACATTCCCTCGTGAAACAGCATTCACTGGAAGCCTCTCCGGTCAGGAGATCTGCATGGAAACTTTGATCGCATCTTTCCCAAGAGATGACGTACCGGTGCCTCAAAATTATCGGTTTTGTTATTAGAAGGAAAAGATGGAAGACTTGTAAAACGCAACAAGCATATGTTGTTTCCTACATGAAGTTGTGATTTGGACCTTAAGTGCCGTCAAATGGAGTTTTTTCCTCTCCTCCGCTCTCTTTTATGTCATGAGTCTAGTTACATAGTTCATAATGATTCATCCCAAATGGTCGTGCCCAACCATAGTTCTGCTTCTCAACTGGCTCTAATGTTGACTATTTGTGATGAACATTGATTTGAACTATATAACGTAGTAAAATCACAACCGGTGAATATTGGTGGTGTTCAGTTGGCAAAGTAGCATAGCTGCATAGCATCATTGCCTAAATTTCAATGTTAGGCAAACCGTAACATTTTCATTTTTCATGTTACAATCTTATGAAGAAAAGTCTCATCCAATGTCAAGAATAATCACACTTCAAGATCGTTACTTTACAACTTAAACACCACTGTTAGCATTGCAGTGTCTTTTGTTGTTGCTATTGTTCTTCCATCACTTGTGTGATGATCTTCATATTCCCCATCTTCTTGCTGTTGGGACACTAAATTTTCATCGCATTGGTGTAATACCTCAGACATGGCTCAAAAACTTCTAATCACGTCCACAAAGCTTCAAATTTGGACAAATACCTACATTTTCAGTTCAAGGAGCTATGACTCTGAATGCAAGGGTTATCAACTCATTAGATAGAAGGAAACCATCTGGATCACTAAGCCTAATAAAGGCCACCGTATCTTCTATCTCATGCTCATCAGATATCAAGGAGCAGAACTGTTCCTTCGTTACAGCCCTTCTATGCCTATCCAAACAAACCACATGCCCACTTTCCACATAGGGACTATAGGCCTTGCAAAGAGAATGAACAAGAGAGCTACCAAATGTCTCTTTGAATGACTTCAAGTCCAAACCTCTGGCAGTTCTAAAAGATAGCATCACAGATTCCATGGCCATGTCCTTGGCATCAGAACAACTAGCCTCTCGATAATCCACAATCCCATCCTCCAAATTTTGCACATAAACCATGTACTCTTTCATTTTCTTTGGCCTTGAAAATCTTACACCATCAAGGAAACTGGCAGAGCCAAGGCCAAATCCATAGAAAGGTTTGCTCTGCCAGTAGGTGAGGTTGTGCTTGCACTCAAAACTACTCTTGGAGTAACTGCTGATTTCGTAGTGGTTGTAACCTGCATTTGAGAGCATACTTGAAGCCAGTTTATAGAAGTCTGCCGATTGGTTATCAGAAGGCAGAGGGAACTCTCCTGGTGTGTACCTGTAAATGTACAAGTAACAGCAGGGTTGTAAAACAAACCAAGCTACTCGGAAAACTTGTTCAAAATCGGATCATTATGTAAACAAGTCTAGCTTTGAAACATTTTGTTTACTACATACACAAGCCCAACTTAAAAAGTATCTTAAAGCTTGTTTATAGTTTGAGCTTGGCTCAAATTCGCGTGGTAAGCTTATAATATGAGGAGAAAGAACTGAACTACTCGAACAAAGCTTAATTGAAACTCGTTTCAAATGGGTTCAAATGATAAATAAGCCAAGCTTGAACACATTTTGAATCACTTTTACGTTTTAAGAAAAAGTTGATGATCTATATTACTTGGCTCGTTTAGAGCATCTCCATAATTTGCAAAGCACTTTCCATTGCGGTAATTTGGCTAGATGTCATCAAAAGCCAAGCTCCCTAGGTTATCTCTACTTGTTGCCAAATTTGGCAAAGCTATTTGTCGTGCCAAATTTGGCATGATGTTTGGCAGTTCCATACTTTTCACAGAGGCAAATATTCGTTATGCCATTCGTATGATGCTCTTACGGCCCCAAGTGCAATAGTTTCAAATTGAACACATTAACTTCTTTAACAGATAAAACAACCTCTCAACTTACAGGATTCCAAATTTGGTGCCCTGTTCCACTTGCAAATCATAGACAGACACATGAGCAGGCCGAGCTTCGATCGCGAGCATCAAACTCTCCTCCCACATCTCTGATGTTTGGTGAGGCAGAGAGGATATGAGGTCCATACTCCAATTCTCAACCCCACATGACCCAACAATCTCAATTGCCTCATGAACCTCCTTTACACTATGAGCTCTCCCACAAGCCTTGAGCAACTCATCTTGAAACGCCTGAACTCCCAAAGACACCCTATTCACACCCAACTCCATCAACTCCTTCATTTTCTTTGCATCAAATGTCCCAGGGTCCATTTCCATGGATATCTCAGCAACCGAACGCAACCCGAATTTCGAACCCAATGTGTCAAGGACCGATGAAACAAGCCTTGGAGGGACTAGCGAAGGCGTACCCCCTCCGAAAAAGACTGTTTCAAGAGGTGGGTTGTGCTTGGATTCTGATTGTTTGGCTTGGATTTCTCTGCATAGGAGTTGGATATAGTTGAGGATTCGGGGGTCGTCTTTGTCGTCGGTATTGGTTGGAGAGGAGCCGAGAGCGACGATGGGGAAGTCGCAGTAGTGGCAGCGTTTTCGGCAGAAAGGGAGGTGGAGGTAAGCTGAGGTTGGAGGGTATTTGTGGATTGGGTTTGTGGTGGTGGTGGTGGTGGTGTTGGGTGAGGCATTTTGTCGAACAGTTGGCGGGGTTTGGGCTAGTGCATTGGAGATTGCGCGAGATAGCTTCGGAGGTCTGGATTTGGCGGGAATGGTGTGTAAAATTGGAGTAAAAGTCGATTTCAGCATGGTTGACCGTTGATGTTGATGATATTTATAAGGAAGATGAGAGAGAGAGAGAGAGAGAGAGAGAGAGAGAGAGGCGCAAAATATGGTGGAAATTTTAGGGGAATGAGGAACTATATAGGTTGTGTTGGTCGTACTTACGATGTTAGTAACAAACTAAAGTCTGCGTCAAAGTGAGGCAATTTTCTGAGCCTGTCTCTTGGTGGATTCACTTCCTTGCCAGCCTGGGGGATGGACAAATATGCCAAAATCAGTTTGATTTATTTTGGAGAAAATATGAGTAACAAAATTACTACTCCCCCATCCTTTTTTTAGAATCCAGTATTTTATTTTGCAATGTTCTTTAATAAATTTTCATTTTACTATAAAATTAGTGGTTAAAAGTTAATACATTTTTCATTTTACCCTAGAAGTAGATTTTATTTTGAAAAGTTAGTAAATAAAAGTGTAATGATAATAATTCCGTAAAGAATAATAGGAAAAATAATGATATGCTGCTTCCATACAAAAGTTGAATTTGAAGCATACAAAAGTTGAATTTACAAAATGAGACTCTTAAAAAAGGACCGAGGGAGTACTTCTGAAGAAATTAAGGTACAATTAGCAGGATTTTGAATATGTCAAACCTCTAAATCTATATTATAAAACAGAGCGGAATCTTAAGGGAATATTCCAAAATTTATGTATACATACAAACAAAAGCACATTTTTGGCCATTGGATTGAGTTTTCAATATGTTACAGCTGTTGGATCTTACAACATGACATTTTTGGTAAATACATTACATTTGAGTAGCATTATAGCGAGGGAGGGAGAAATCTCAAATAAAATTCCCTCTCAAAACCGCATTCCCCCCTTGCTTCCTGTAGGAAGCAGGTAATGGCTATTGGCCATCCATTTAAATTGGAAAATGTGTAAATGCATGCACTGTGTGAATAATAGTTTATGACTGAGTGTTTCATCTTCTTTTTTTTTTTCTCAAATATAAGGCTGCATAAATCAAAAAACCAAATTAGAAAGGTAATAATTTCCGTCCCCTACTCTTAATGCTTTCTCATTTTTATAAAACCAGAAGGCCAAAACCAGTACCGAAAAGAGTTTTCATTATTATTTTCCGTCCCCTACTGATTTAGTTGGTGAACATTGGTTGGTACACTAGTTCATTTATAAGTACCAAAGTAATTTTCATTAAGAAAAAGATTATTCAACCAAATAAATAGATTATACTCCTACAAAATACCCCTTGTACATCCATTTTCATTCCTGCCTTTGGTAAAACAAAAATCAATTGCGTTCACTTTATTCCCAACTTGTTCTAGACACAGGTCACACAACCATACAAACCAGTCACAATATTCGGAATTCAGATTTGCCCCTATAATCTGCCCAAGAATCAACTAAATCACTAAAGAAATTCCGGATGACCACTGAAAATGGCAAAAAATTTGAGTGAAGGGACAACCATTTTCTCGACAGTTCACAACCCTAAAATAAAAGTAAACCTTGTTTTGCTCAATGATAGATATTTGGCACTACTACTAAAATTCAGAAAAAGGGGCAAGGGCATAAACGACATCCAAATATACAAAGTGAAGTATTAAAGATAATCTGCATGTCAAGCAAGCCCTTTAACTACAAAACATACATTACAAAATTGTGTTGCATCGACCATCCGTCTGTTTACACTAGGCATTTTACCATGTAAGGACCTTCAAGTTCGTATCCCAATTTCCTATAATAATGACGGGTCCCTACCCCTGAAATTACAGCCATCTTTGTTGACCTATGCTCCATACGAGCGATCCTCTCAGCCTCCTCCATTAGAAGTGTGCCGTAACCCTGTGAGGTACAGAACAGAGAAATATGACTTCTTCGAAGAGAGAGAAATGCTGAAAAGTGATGGACAAAAGCACGTATCATGGTTTTGACAGCCCCTTTGGATATTAAGAAAAGCATGATTAGGGTTCCTCACCATTTTGGTGAGATGGTGAGAATGTACCAATAAAAATTCACTATTACACTTCATTTCGCATCGTTTTTCACATCTTTTATACATCCAAACAAGTGCGGTATTCCGTTTCTTTTCTTTTCCCATCCTTTCTCACCATCTAAAGGGACTATAACGGTTCAATCCAAGATTTCTTATCCACCTAGGTATAGCACACAGTTACAAGGGTGAAGTGTTCTCATGACTACACAATATGACTTCTACTTTGTTTGGGTTGACTTTCACTTGAAAACAGAAGGAATTTAGAGTCACCTGGTGTTGCAGCTTATCAGCCTCCCGCCCATGAACTGGAACTGCAGTCCCATACACATGGAGTTCGCGAACGATAGAACACCTCCCAACAAGTTCTGGGCAAGTTACGTTCCGCCCACATTTTCGTAAGCGCAGTAACCCAACAAGTATGTCCTGCATGCAGACAGATAAGACAGATTATGCTACAACATACAGCAAGACGTGATTTCTCCAAAGGAGCACATGGCTACAGGCAACTGCAACAAATATTGAACACAACAAATGCCTCATCGTTCATCTTCAGATCATCAGAATGCTAATAAAAGGAATGTTGTCTGAGGATCAATATAAGCTAAATTATCCCTACAACTTGTTCATAAGAGGGTGACATTACCCAATCGTTACAATAAGTGGCAGGTTTACGACCCCTCATCCGCAGATAGGAATGAAGCAACATTTTAATACAGACAGAATGCTGCTGGCTTGAACAAATTGAATGAAAATTTATCACAGTTTCGGCAGCTAAGAGATCATCCAGAACACCAATAACTAATTTAAGATTGATAAAAGCAAATGTTGTAAAGAAAAAAGCCATATATGTCTAACAAAAAAGCTGACGAATGCTGGTAGCAAGGATCACTAAATTCTAGCAGTTTGTTAGAAGTGCTAACTCAGTTATGCTAAATAGTACCTCAGTCGCCCACCACAATGCAACAATGCAGGAAAGTTTTACACAACGCATCCAATAAAATTTTAAAATTGGCATGTCTATAGTTTCACTTCTGTTGACAACAAAGAGCATAGCACATCGAATAATGGATGTCAGAGAGAAAAAGTGACATATAAATGATGGTACAAAGAGCACAGCATATGAAACACATCTGAAACAATTCTAGTATCACTACCATCACACATTGGTGCCCTCAGGACGGAGATTACTCTTAAGGGCATTCTTTTCTTTTCTTTTTCCAGTATTCTTTAGAGAGAGATTCCAGGTACCTGGCGTGTATCTTCATAGGAAAGAAAAGTTTCCCAGCCTTCATTGGCAGAATAATCACGTCGAACAAGTTCAACTTCTTCTGGCTTTATTTGGTGGTGAATGTCCTAAAGACACAACAATTTCACCAAAAACATTCAAACTATTGCAGTCAAATGCAGATAGTACGTCCAGATGAAAACAAACATGTTCACTTACCTGTATTCCAGCTTCACGTGTTCGAACATCTCGGCATTTCAAGCCCAAATCATCCATCCGAGCTAAAGCTAACTCGCGAAGATTTCCTTTCTCAACCCCAGAAGAAACCAGTGGCATCGGAATATCCCTCTGAACTCTATAAACACGTGTCCAAGGGGGTACCATGGCTAGGATCCTAGCTACAATGTCCACAAGTTGCTCAGGTGGGTAGTTTCTATACCTGGACATGAGATTAACTAATGATTCAACTTCTCTCATCTGACCACCATTCAATTGTCAGCACAAGCAATACTTTAAATGATGATCAAGAAGATATTCTTCATCCATAACAATCCAGATCATTCTTCTAGCATGAATCACTTCCCTTGACCCCAAAAAGGAAAAATAAACTACTTAGAACAAAAAAAAGAGAGCTAAATTTGATAACATACCTGCCAGTTTTCCAAAGCTCATAGAGTCCAGTTCCACGAATGACAAGCGTGGGATAGATTTTAAGCCCGTCAGCTCTGAATGAAGGGCTTTCGAAAAATTCCTTAAAACTTTCCATGTCCCTTTCAACTCCAACATTTGGAAGATCGGGCATCATATGAGCAACAACCTATAAGAAATGGCAATCGATCAATAACATGGAAAGAAAACATGACGGAACAGATGGTTCTACCAAAAGTGCATGATAGGACAGTATATCACCAAGGTCAACAACAATAGTTTTCAAGAGGAAGGATGTTCAGATGCAATTAAGGGAATCAATGGCACAAAATATTGTGTTAGATTAGAGAGACATAAACAACTACAGTTCATAGTGACAAACAGAGAACATGGCCTAATCTGGAATGTTATCCAAGAAGTCAAAGTTCAAGCCGATGATCACAGATCACGTCAATTCAACATCACCATGTCAACGAGGTACATAGACTGCAGATGAGTTATTATGAGGAAACAACCAAGGTACAACTATAGACGTGTAATTTGAGACAGGAAACAACCTTGAAGCCAGCATCCTTTGCCAAGCTGAAACAATCAGCCACAGCAGCTACTGTGTGGCCCCTATTGGTGTCACGAGCCACATCCTCATACGTACTTTGAACCCCAATCTCCAACCGTGTACAACCATAAGAAAGCATCTGCCTCAAATGAGGTCCAAGGCAATAATCGGGCCTCCTAGTAGTTTTACAAGAACAAAAGAATTAAGCCAACTGTAAACTAAAATTGTAAAGCTTACAATTTTTGCATCTGAATATTTCACCAATACTAAATGCAACAAGATACTTGTAAACTGAAACTTCCGGAAAATTGTAAAAGGCAGAAAGAATGTTTTTCCCCCTCATTTTAAGAAGTACTGCGATTATCTCATTCTTTCTTCCTACCATTGCCCAAGGCCTTAAGCTAGTCAAGGTTTACAAGTAAATGAATATAGAACACCCACACCCCTTCATACAGAAGAGAGAGAAGTTCAATGAGAGAGAGAGAGAGAGAGGAACGACCCAAAAACTCTGCTGTGAAAAGTACTTGTATCAAAACCTTGCAAGTGATTTCATTTGTAATTCATTTATTGTAGAGAACAGTAACACAGAGACAAACATACATCACATATTTAAATACTCAAACCTTAATTGAGTATAACAACATTTTAAAAAAGAGAGACTTCTTAATGGGATCTCCCAAAGATTACTTAAACTATAATCAATGTTCAGCACACTCACGTTTCAATGGTCATCCCAATACACTTTGTAGCACTGTGCTCAGAGTAGGAAACTGCCTCTTCAACATTAGCAGAAGTGTGCCCCGATAAAGCATCATGAAGATTCCTTATAAAATAGTCACGATAATCTGATGGCAATGACATGAAAGTACCTCCCATCAAGATAAATTCAACCTGCAAAAGAACAGGTTGTCAACCAATATGTTTACAAACATGTCGTCTTAATTTTCTACAACAAAAAGCAAAGAATCAAAATTATGTAAGCCACCAAACCTTATCGACACTGTGACCCAATCGCTTCAGTTGATCTATCCTACTTCTGGCCTGAACATATGGGTTATATCTGAAATCGAGAAGAGGATAGCAGTGATTAACTTATGAAATATTAACTGCAAGATAAAAAGGCTTATAAACATCTTCCCAGAATGATAAATGAGATACATGAATTCAAGTAGATCCCAATATGTAAAACCTAATTGCATGCGGAATGTTAGTATTTTACAGAAATTTCTAAGAAAACGAAGAGAGCTCTATACGAACATAATTAGAAAGAAAAAAAAAAAACCAAGCTAATAACCCCATTCTAGCAGTCCTTTTCAGAGTGAAGGGTCACTCTAATCCAGAATTTCTCCCTCCATTCTTGACACACTAAAGGGTCAAGATCTCATCTTCCAGTTGTTGAAAGTATGACAAAATGTTGATTATCATACAAAGATTCACAGAATTGTAACTTGATCCTACAAGTAAGGGCCTTCACATTCCTCAAGAGTCAAAACCTACATTAAAATGTTGGAGGACAAAATGATACACACCTTGCATTCTTATCATCCAACCAGAATCAAGCTGATGAGGTACAGGAGATTCAATATTACACCCTTTATTGGCTTACACTATAATTACTAGTCCCTTCACAATGGCAGTTTATTTGGATTCCTTGCTCTCAAGTAAAACAGGCTTATGGTAACTATTGGTCATGGACGTTACTACTTGTTACACAAAATTACCATAGCCCAGAATTTCTCACCTTCACAGAACTCTCGGTTAAGTATTTTTTCCCCCACTACTTATTCCACTAATTTTTTTGTCTACACATTCTTGCCTTTAGTCAACTTGTTTCAACTAAACTTGTCCATTTAGTTTACTACAACTTGTCTACTCTTTTTAGTTTAGTGGAAACACCACAGTGCGCTTCCCTTATATTATCACAAATTTATGCCTTTAGCCAACTTGTTTCCCCTAAACTAAATGGTTTAGTTTAGTGGAAACAACTGGTCTATGTGTTAAGTGAAACAAGTTGTCTACCCCTTTCAGGCCCCATTCCGCTAATGTTCTTATTTTTAATTACTTTTTTTTCGCTTAAAATGTTCTTATTTTTAATTACTTTTTTTTCGCTTGAAGAGACAGTCATTCTCTCACAATACATCACATTTGATTCAAAAAATAAGTATTACTTATTTTAGTTTAGCGGAAATACACCCTGCTTCAACACTCTAGTCGCCCCACGGCTGATGAACAAACAACTAAAATTCTATAATTCACTTAATACAAATACAAAACGTCTAATTCAAGAAGCCAAGTGAAGTGATTGCGGAACTACTAACTTTAAAGCGCATAAGTAATCACGCGTACACTTAATTCCACAGTTCACATGGTTTTGTATAAATTCACCATAAAAATTACTGTCTAACAAACAAACCCTAACCTGGCACGAATCGCCCGCATGCTGGTGGGCTCGTACCCCGTATACGACTGCGTACTGTACTCAAAATCCGAATCGGGCCCACCGGGACAGTAAACACAGATATTCCCCGTGGTGGCGATGTGCGGGCACCGGTGCGGCTTCGACATGACGGCGACGACGGCGATGCCGGACGCCGTGCGGACGGGCTTGGCCTTGAGCTTGGGGAGGAGCGACTCGCGCTCCGACTCGGGCAGCGCGGCGATCATCTCGACGAGCTTGGGGGCGCGGGAGAGGCCGTACTTGCGGCAGGCGGCGGACTTGAGGGCGTTGAGGTTGACGGTGTCGCCTCGACGGGATTGGTCGACCATGTTGTTGACGATCTCGGCTATGGCTTTGACCCTCGCTTCTTCTTCGGTGAGGTTGTGGGATACGACGCCCCCGCGGCCTGGGCGGGGAAGCTTTCGGGACTCGGCCACCTCCGCCGTCGCCATGGGAGGGGAGAGAGAGAGAGAGAGGAAGTTTTTTTTTTTTTTTTGATCCGCGAGAGAGGAAGTTGTTTCGAGTCGAGTGAAGTGAAAGGGTTTTTTTTTTTTTTTGGTCATAAAAAAAAAAAAATTTGTTTCGTTCTTATCCAATTTCTTTTTACATTTGATAGTTTTGAGTCAAACTTTTGTCAATTATTACTTCGTTTCAGCGAGATAAATCGGCATAACGAATCAATAATCCATAAAAATTTAACGGAATTAGACTAAAATTTAAATAAGGACAAAAAAACGGTCTCATGCCTTTGTTTTTCTTTTTGGAAAGTAAATATTGTTATCCTATCCCATCTCCTATCCTTCTACTCCTACCATTTTTTTATTTTTCTAAACCTTTAAATAAAAAAGAATTGAAGCCAAATTGGATGAGTTGGCATTTTTTTCAATTTGGGACACATTTGCCCCTCAATTGTTGAGGCTCTCTTCTTAACTAGCTGTCCTTAATTGTAATTCCACGCCCTATTGTCACATGAGGGCCACGTCTCCTATATTGTAATTCAAAGCTCTTTTGTTTTCATTATGAGCATAAACAATCACAATTAATTCACAAGCTTAAGTTGTATCTTCTATCCTTAAGATGGTTCTCAAGGGTTCATGCATCATACCACATCCTTAGATTCATTGATTTCTTTTGTTTAGTTTCAAGCTAATTTTGAAGTTTATTTCCCTAGGATGCATAGCATTGGGAAAGTGTCCACTAGGTCCAGAACAATCCGGAACAACAGTCGCCATGCTGAGGTGGTGTGCCTGACCGATATTAGTTCAGAAAAGTGGGCAATTATGGAACGGGATTCGAGACATGTTTATCACTTGCCTAACTTTTCTCCATACATTATAACGTTTTTCAAATTTTTGAATACCCTATGTGTTGGGGGCCTTGAGGCAAGCCAACACATAGTGTTCTGAATCTATAGTAGAATTGTTCATTGTAGTTGGTTCAGGGCGAGTTTTCCACGTACCAGAACAAGGGAAAAATAAAATTCAATTTCTTATGATATTCTGTACAAATTAATATCTGTCTCTCTTAATACTAAATTTTGTCGGACATCATGTGAACCTTGATGAGAAAATACCACCCTACCAGAGCCTTTTGGATCCACCAGACTTTCACTAGGTACGAGAAATGTTTAGAGATAGTCAAAAGAGTGGTAACATCGCGCGAAGACATGTTCCAGTTTTATGGATATCAGATTTAATTAGATGCTGAATTCATGTATTGGTTCATATACCTTGCGAGCTCCAATAGCCAAATCATTTTCCACGATGGATACAGCTTTAAACCCCAAGGGGTGCAGCACCTCTTCATAACTACACTAACGAAAATCAATTACGATCGTTCCAAAAGAATATTCCTGGCCGGAATGCTTGAACAACTTTGAATGATAAACAAACTAAAGGGCAGAGTAGAACTCAGCGATAGATACTTTGTATTTATGGTGGCCCTCCGACATGATCGCTAATCTGCCATCACAGCAATTCAATAGAACCATGACTAATTGAAACTTGTTAACCAAAAGTAGTCTAGAACTAGGAGAATTGAACTCTTAAAACCTTTTCGGAATTACAAACCTTAAAATTATGGGGATAAGGTACTTATGATTCAAGATTAGAAAAATAAAAGAAATTTGTTTGGTGAAAAAAGTTGCCGCTCATCAAAATAGTGACATGCCATGATATACAATATGAAGATATTCTTGCTCACTCAAAAGGGAAAAATGAGAGAGAGAGAGAGAGAGAACCGGAAACATTAGTGTTATTAGCTCTCCATCTGGTTTTAGAAGATATTGCATTCTGCTTGCCCAAGCTGATCTCATACCAGGTTCAATTGCACAAAAGAACCTGCAGATAGAGTTTTCCGTTCAACCTAGTATCAAGAGGTTCAACGAACAAAAATATCAAACCTAAATAAACGCTAACTTACGTGTAGTCAAAAATCAGATCAAACAACTCAGTGGGATGCCAGATAAAGAAGTCTTCCTTTAAGAACGTGAAATAATCAGCATTTGGCAATGACGATGACAACTGCATTCAAGATTTATGCAGAAAATAAAAGTGAGTTTTTCCAAGAAGAACCAGAAGTAATGTTGAACACTAGAATTGTCACAATTCTGAAAATGGCTAATCCACATTCACACTACCCCATTGTCTGATGGTCTTTCACATTGCTCAGTCGAATTCAAACACCAGTAGAATTTTTTACCTTTGTGCCTAGTGGTAAGCTGGTAAGCCATCAATTTTTTTCAACGCTCTTTAGGAGATTAAACGGTGGCATATTCTGATCTTTAGGACAGGCACCTCATTGCTAGAGCAGAATTACCATTTAAGAGCACCATTACAGGCACATTATTTATCAAAGCTCAAAAAACCAAGGACACTACAGTGATAAACTAAGGACAACAGTCCTTTTGGCAATAAGAAAACATAATGGTCTAATAAAAACCAAGCTAAAATTCTATCATCTTGATGGCGAATTGAATAAGATGATATAACTGAGTCAATGGCTCAGAAATAGGCACTCTAGCTGTTATTATTTCCATTCGCATTTCATAACGATATGCTACATACGCTTGAGAATTAAATTTGCTTTACAAACCTAGGCAAGTGTCCTAGAAACGGAGAAATTTAGATGGCTAGAAAATGTTCATCAAGGAGAGAAAAGTCAGCCACACACCAAACATAGATGAAGTTAGAGAAGCAACTAGACATACTTGAAAATACATTTTCAGAGGAAGATATCACTTTTATCATAAGCTGGAACAGAAATCAAATTACTTGGCAGTGGCACTTAGATAACTATGACTAAAGAGCCTTACCATAGATTCGAATGCAATCAGAGCTCACCTCTACTGCTTTTCTTAATTGCTTTGTCTGATAAGTCCACCCCAACAACATAACGCTCAGGGCATGCAATTGCAACCACGTCATAACCCTATCACAAATGAAATTCATAGCTGAGCCCAAGAGAGTGGGGAAAATTAGTTGCAGAATGGAAACAATTACTATTGGCAACTATGAGTAGGGGATGAGAAATAGAGACAATCAATGGATGGTGTTATTCTAGCATATGCGAACACGTGTTTACATAAATTCCCTAGATGTAGATCCAATTAACAATAGTGATTAAAAGAGTGGACCGGGTAAGCAAATTGCAACTTGTGATCATTTTTTGATTACTATGTTTGATGCAGATTGCTCTGTATTTTATCTGTGGGTCATGTGTACAGATTCTATTATTTTGGGAAGAGCCAGATACGTGCTATTCCATTCTAACAGAAAATTACTGCCCTTTATCGGTTATGGCTCTTACAAAGGTCATAAAAGTCATCGGTCCTCATGTCTTGTTGATGTCTCTTCCCATTAGGCATATCTTACAATACCCACTCCGGCCCGTGTCTGCGGCACTACTCACCCGATTGGAATTGAAATACCCTTTGAATCTTGATAGTGGCTAAAAAAATTATTTCAATTTTGGAATTGAAATACCTTTTGAATCTTGATAGTGGCTCAAAACATTATTTCAATTTTTAGGTAGCTACAAATTGCTGAAAAATTAACCCCTTTTTTTTAACGGCAAAGAGTGTAGTGGAGAAATTAGCAACTCACGAAATTATGCAGAACGCCGTTCAAAAAGGAAAAAAAAAAAACCCACAGTCTTTACAGCTCTACAAAACAGAAGAGAGCATTTAACAAACACGTACCTCTTCAGATTATGGAGGAAGTGTATACGAAATAGAAGAGAGCATTTGAACAAACACATGGTGGGCAACAGAAAATACCCCTCCCGATTTGATTTATCCTGAGGGGTTTGACTATCGAGGAGGAGTGGACGGTGGGCGGTCCCAGTGCTCGGCAGTCCACCGGGGGAACCCCTTCCCCGAAGACAGCCAACCCGTAGGGGAGGAAAGGTCTCGTAGAAAGGAATGAAGCAAGGAGAGTTGCTTTCCCCCACTTCTTTGTTTTCTTCACCGTGGGGGAAGAGAGAGAGAGAGAGAGAGAGAGCGCGCACGCTGTGAAATTTGAATTTGAATTCTTTTTTCCTCTTAGACAACATATGGCATTTATGTAATATGATGGACAAATGTGGATACTTTCGTAAAATGTAAAAAAATCATCTCAACACATGGATCAAACAAATCTGAGCCATTGCAACAACTTGTCCCCACACCCTTCTGTTTTATAGTAGAGATGCCTTAAAATGAATTATCATCCCTATTCCTCACCAATTTTAGTTCAAACCAAACTTAACCGGAGCTTCAAAAACCTAATCCACTTTATTCTCTCTTCCCTACAAATGCCGAACTAGTCGACCCATGGGGAATGGAATTTATCAGCTTTTTCCTCAACCGTTCAAAGAAACTTGGAAATCTATTAGTAACTTCAAAAATTCTAAGCTTGTCAAAGTTCGACCTAACTGAAGCTACTAAATCCTATCATTTGGCTGGATTAGATATCTCCAAAATGAATGTTTCATAACCCAGAGTGTACGGGCTAGCATACATCATACATGCACCTCAGCTAAGCCCTAGGGTACCAATACCACCGTGCATCAGTGGGGCCTATTTAAACAGGTAAATTCCGTATAGACTGACTCCACAAGAATAAATAACATTTCAAACCTGGGACCCAGGAAACCTAAGATGAAGCAAACCCCTAACGTTCAGACCTTGACCAACGTGCTGAGAAGGTTGAACAATTTACCCAGAAAAAGGGTATATTTCTGAGGAAGAAAAAGGGTTGTAGGATGGGCATATATATGCCTTCTAAAATAAACCAAGGAAACTCGAGCAAAATAGGCACAACCTCAGGGCTTTTTAGGCGCAAAGATGATTTTGCTTCAATTAGGTCCCTAGACCACATGTTCTTGACAACATGGTCTTGTTTACATCAGTACACTGTACATGGATTTTTTTCCCCCTCTATCAATGCTACGAGAATAGATATGAAACTTAGCAATAGGCTTGGAAGGTTCTATGTATGATAACCGGGGGTGGCACCTAAAAATATTAACATGCTTACCACTTAAAATAGTACAGTATTCTAAATTAACCATTCATAATACCAAAAGATTTACACATTTTCATTATTTAGTCATCCGTCATATAGACGGAACTAGTTTAATGATCTATCAAAATGGAACTCGATGTTCTTTTCAATCCCGAAAATCTTCCGAAGTCATTCTAAACTAAATTTCAATGGAATTTTTCTTGAAAAGAATGATTTTTCTATTGAATTGGACTGAGAGGGCGAACAATTTTTCTCTGCTCAAGGATCTTTTTTGCGTAGACCTGCCTTTTTTCCTCTATTATGTTTGGACCCGGGGGTGGCATGTGCCACTTCCCCCCTCCAATTGCCACCGACACTGCTTCCTCTTGTCCTCCTCGTGTCTGGCTACCATTTCCATGCTCTGCCATGTACATTCGTCTTTCAAATTCTCTATATTCGGTAAAGCACCTTGCCAGAACCTGACATTGCGAATACAAATTTCAGTTTTGGATCTAAAAGAAGATAATTGAGCCTATGAGAACACCTTATTTGCGATATATGAAGTAGGCTAAGCTGAATACATGGTTGTATCTATAGAGATGGTGAAGACGGAGAACTGCGTCATAAAACAAGAGATTTTAGGTTCTTTGTTTCATACCCCCTCCCATGGTGGTCTTCCATGACTTGATAGGCCCTGTATGTAAAAGTACGGTAACTTATCAATAAACATGTACATACAAGGGTAGAAAAGATGTAACCAAGTTTTGTGTTCTTGATGATTTTATATTAATTCATTATTTTCATGCTTAAGTGATGTTTACCTGATCTCCAAGAGAAGGAAGCTTCTTATGCTCTACCCATTGTGCATCAACAACACCTATCTTCTCGTATGGTCTCTGCAAAACTTCAAGATATCATATTCCCTCGTCGTGTGTCCTTTCCCTTCTTATATTATTCGCAAGAGCCTTCAGAGATTGAAATAGAGAAGGTGCTTTTCTCTGCTTAAAGCTTGTTTTGTGCGTTGTCTGTGTGTCTCAATAAAATTCACTCCGAATAAAATAGATGATAGTTGTAATTTTGTCTTCATACCTCTACACATCTCCAGAGATGAAAATCAAGGCCCCATCCATGAATCAAATCATTCTGTTCGATGAAGAAAGTAAGCATTTGTCATCCTAGTCGAATTGAAAGAGAATGTAGAGTTGAGTTGAAGATTCGTACCTGGATCATGTGCCAAACACATTGCCAAGATTTTCTAGAGAAAACTGGGGCCAATATTTCGACAAACCTGCGAATCTATCCAAATATTGATAAAACTATGGAGATTTGTCATCTTATGATGACAATTATAATCTTGATAGATAATGAAATTATCTTTTGGTTTCTTGATTAACAGTACGGAATGAAAAATAGTTGGTGCACAATGATACCCTGCGCATGGTGGCTGATTCTTGTCTTGACACTTGCCTTGTCTTTCTTTAGTTTTCCTGGGAAAAAATTGTGGGTGTTGGTTAGGAACAAAACGTAAATATGTCTAGTTTGGCACCTTCTCTTTTTGGTGTTTTTGATCACGAAATTTAGCTTGTGGGTTTTTTTTAGGTTTTTACCCTCATTGGTGCTTAGGTTGCTCCAGAATCCAGACTAGAGAAACCAACGGGAATTAACGACTATATTAGGTTATTGAAAACTACTCTACTAAAGACAAAGAAACCCGATAATGCGTAGGTTTGGCTCTACTTGTGGACTTCAACGCCGACCCTCCTCTTTGTCATCAACCAACTATGTTCCGTTTTTTGTTCAATTCCAGGCTGGGATATCTCCAAGTCATGTTTCTTGACTAGTTTCAGGTACCTACCCAGAACAAACGTAAAATAAGGTTGGTAATGTCAACCAAGGCTGATCATATTTGCAAGCTGAATAAAAGAAACTTCTTACTCTTCTGCATTGAAATGGTCAACCCCGAGATCTTCATCCCAGATAAATATGTATTCGTAATCTGACACAATATCCGGATGGAGAAAACGCTTCGCATACCACCTGCAATGCGCAAATAAAATAAGTGCAATTAGAGTCTACGAGAGAAGTACTTTCAATGGGTTTCTTCTTTTTCGCCATACTTGTTTGTGGAGGCTGATACTGTGACTCAAACCAGTGCCACAATGCTGGACCGGTGGCATTTGCCATGGCTGATGGCTCCAGGTTAACAGTAATTGCAATGAGTGTTATACATTTACCACTTAGCCTGTTTTCTTGCACTGATATGAATTGCTCTGTGTGACCATTCAAACTGATCCCATTCACTTGTCCTCCCATCATAGTGAAACAACACAATGGAGAAGTTTTCTGAGAACTACAAAGATCAAAAAGTTGTTAGATCTATAAACAGAGAAATTAACCATTAACCAAGGTTTGAAACTATGAATGGGTAATCGAATTTACAGACCTTCATGACAATTTCATTTATGATGTCTTTCTGGTCATAACCAACTGTTAAAGCTAACAAATACTTTGGTTTCCCCACCAAATCCTACAATCCAAGAGTACAACCAAGTCCATGAGTCAGAATTACTGCAGTAGTTGTAAAGTAGGTGCACGAGGTAGCTCGAGTGAAGCCATGACACTTGGCTCCAGATGGGGCTGGTGGGGTTTGAACCCTCACCTAGTCACCTGATACAAGAAGTATAGGGCGCCTACTACTTTGTTGCCTCTCAATTTGCAGTTAGCTAGCATTGTTGGTTAGAGAGTTTTGTTAGTTTCTCCATGTAAAAATACAGAGGTTTGCGTATTGTGAAAGTCAGTCAAGGAATGAAATGGAAATGCAGTTTTTCATTTTCTTCATCTCTGTTTAAGCTTTTCTTCAATCTCATGACAAAAACTACTGGATAACTGAAGAAGGCATGTTTTCTTTCTACATCCAACCAAAAATCAATTCAGTAATACCTCAGTAGAATTCTCCTGCTGCTTATGGAGATAAAAATCTGAATAAGGCTCAACAATGCCGGGGGGCAATGATTCAGCACCTCGCGGATTTGTTGCCACATATATCTGCGTTTCAGATTCGCACCAGGATTATCTATGCTGATAGCATAATAAATTTGTGCATATATTTATACTCGCACTATGTTCACTTTTACACACGCATGCACAAATGTGTATCAATAAACGAGGCCGGCCTACCCCTGTGATGTTATGCGTAGGAAACACTTGACTTGGGCATGGAGATGGATCTGAATCGAACTTTATCGTATGCTTGTCATCCTCTACATTATAATTTAGTGTGGGCATTTGAATCTGGAACAGGAGAAAAAGGCCAGGTATGAGACAAGATTTTCCTCTCGAGACGACGACTGTGAATTGCGACATGCAGTCGTTTATTGATGTTCAAGCAAGTATATATACCTTGTTTGATAAAACCTTGTGAAATGATGACCCAATGAAATATCCGGTAATAACACTGGCTACAGCTACGAGGACCAGCCATGGTTCAGCTACTTTCCTGGAAAATTTTCACATTTTCCATCAAGAAAGTTATGTACCATATTGGATTGCAAAAATGAGAAATGATAATCTTCTGATACTCATTGGGCCTACCTGTACTTTTGTTGGTAAGACAAATCATTGGATTTTCAAGAACATTTCAAGGTATCAGAACCTTCATTTTTGCGCTTAGGTATCATAACCTAAGCGCAAAAATGTTTTGATGTAATTTGGATATTAAAAAGAAAGAAAGAGGAATGTACTTCTGAAATTGAAAAGTCTATTGGGTAGCTGAAGAATTTAACACAGAGGCAGAGAGGGATTCTGTTCAATGTCTATGAAATTGAATCAATGGGTACTATATAAGGATGTACACCACACAATTCACAAGATCCCACTTGCCAATTTTACCCTTCGCGAGGCAATAAACAGCCTGACTATACAACATTTTGGGCACACAAAATGTAAACCAGATCAGGGTCCCATACAAATGATCTGAGCCATTTGATTTGGTTAAATTATCTTTTTGAGAGTTAATGAAAAAACCAACTCAAATTGAATGTCGTTAAAAAGCTTATTCGATTTGTTCAATTTTTGGTCCCTGTGAATTCAAGAATCAAAATTTGAATGAATTGATCCCTTATCAATATTTGATGGAATTGAGTTTTTATAGGGCCCCTTAGCGGCAATACTTTAAGCAATTGAACGACTCGAATCATTAGTATGAGATGAGGTCTACATAATTCAGTGTACCCATTTTGGTGTACCCATAGTTCTGTTGGGCTCCTTTTTTTACTTGTCTTTTCAAGAGGAGGCAAGAAATTTACTCCATAACCAATACATTTTTTGGGTATTTTTTGTTAGGAAAACAGTTCTGAGATTAATTACAAACGAGGTACGTGTAATTGTGAAATATTTAACAGTACCAAAACTACTGAATTTCTACTACAACAGATGAAGCAAAATTGGAAAAAATAAATCATCAGTAACCCGTAAACCAAATTGAGACCGGTATTTCACCTCATGTTACTAGAATAGATTCGCCGCTTCACCGGTAGTACTTGAGCTCTATCAGCGGCCTCCTAGTCATAGCCACCACATTACGGAATCGTCCTGTGAATAGAACTATATATACAAGATATACATGGAGTTGAGCAGTGGAAAGAAATATGTTACTGTAAATAACTTCTCTCTCTCACTGGAAAATATTCGAATTTACTAGAAATGGGTTAAGGCATTTCTTGTGATTGGACGTGTTGTATTATAATTAGAGGGAGTCCTTCGCCGGCTCGTTTACTTCTCTCTCTCTCTTTTTTTCTTTTTTTTTGGGTGCAGGCTCGGTCAATTCTTTTCTTTTTTTGGGGGGTGCCGGCTCTGTCAATTCGAGCATGAATATACAGGTTGAGTTCTTCTGTTACCTCTTTCTCCTTCTCCGCCTTCGCCTCCCCATAACCATTGTTTTTTGGTGCAGCAGAAGTTAAACTACAAGCAAGAAAGGGCCTAAAGCTAACTAGCTAGGGGCTGCTCCCCTAGCAAATTAAGGCTACACTCGCAACATCTGCGACAAGCATGTCCCAAATCTCATTAGGGTTATCTCCCAGAGTAACTAATCTTATACCTTGTCCGGTACCTATCTTTGCTAGGCGATCTGCCACCCGATTTCCTTCTCTCTGAGTGTGACCGATGGAGCTGTTAGACCTCTTCAACATGTTTGTACATTCTTCAGTTATGATCCTGTGAAGGGAATTTTGAGGCTGGCCTCCATTAATGAGCATCACCGCATTCTCTGAACCTGTTGGAACTTAAAGTGTATTTGTAAAACATGGTGTTTTCTCTGGTCCCACATTGGGAAGTTACAAAACTTCTTTCTACTTTAAATGATATTGCACACTAATGAGTTTGTAAAAGAGGACTCAAGGAGAGGTCTCGCGTGCTCAGGAAAATGGGCGGCAATTTGGAGAACTGATTTGGAAACCAGTTAACCGGGTGCGCGTCACGAGCACATACATGGTTAAGCCCACGTTTTGCCAAATTTCTGAAACGTTTTTTTTCAGTCAATTAAATCTTTTCGAAATGGAAATTCTTGCTAGTGAAGAACGTGATTAAAACGTGTGCTAAATCAAAGGAACGAGATTTGATTTGATTTCAGCTGATTAAGAAAAAAACGTTTTTAAAACATGTGCATAATCAGCGGGATCTGATTTGCTACTGATTAAGGGATGATTTCGGATTGATTATAAAAACATGTGCTAAATCAATGCTTTGATTTGATTTACGTTTCCGAATTCAGCCCAGTCCGCACCTATAAATTGAGCACTTCAGAATCAGTTTCAACACACCAAAAACCAACTCTCTCTTCCTCCCCTAAAAACGTTTTCTGAGTTCGAGCAGTAGGTCGATTGTGTTCTTGTTTTCAGTTTTTCTTCCGTGCAGAGAAAGCCGAGCAGAGGTACAGAATTCTGGGCTGATTTATCCTGGAGACGGCGAGGCATTCACGAACTGCTTGCACAATCTGGGCAGAGCCGCGAAACGTCTTAAAGAGAGCGACCTAGTCCGCGACTCAACCCAGCAGTAGTTCTACAATCTGGTATTCCGTATTTCAATAGCATCATCTCGAGGTAATCCGTTCTTGTTTTACTGCAGTTATCCCAACAATTTTAAGACGTTTTCAATCTGCCATGGATTCTCAAAACAAGATTTAGGTTACCACCATTGATATCAACAAACCTTTTCGCTTTGAGGGGCTGCACTTTAAACGTTGGAAGGCTAAGATGTTTTTCTTTCTTACGACCTAAAAACTTGCTGCATATTGTGATTCGACTAAACCTGTTGCTGCGAATCCCCCTACTGCTGAAAACACTAAAGAGATTTCAAAATGGACCAACGAGGATTTTTTGTGCAAGAACTACATTATGAATGCTTTGACTGATGAGCATTACGATTACTATTCCACTTTTGATACTGCTAAAGAACTTTGGGATGCCCTCCAGAAGAAGTATGATACCGAAGAGGCTGGGACTAAGAAATATGCTGTTAGTCGTTACTTGAAGTTTTCTATGATTGATGAAAAATCCGTGGTTTCCCAGGCTCACGATTTACAGAAAATTGCACATGAAATAGTTTCTGAGGGCATGTCTATTTGTGAACAATTTCAGGTTGCTGTTCTTATTGATAAATTGCCTCCTACTTGGAAAGATTTTAAAAAGGATCTCCGTCACAAGTCAAAAGATTTTTCTATGGAAAGTTTGATTGTTAGTCTCCGTGTTGAGGAGGAGGCTCGGAAACAGGATCAGAAGGATGAGGTTCTCTTTGTTGCAAACAAAAGGAACCACAGTTCGGCTGTGCTCAAGCCGAAAGGAGGAATTGCGAAGCCAAATCAGAACCAGAACCGGAACAGAAAACTGAATCAGAACAAGAAGTTACCCCCTTCTGGAGGCTAGGCTCGAAACATGGACTCTGTCCAATTTGTGTGTTACAATTGTAACAAGCCTGGCCATATGGCAAGAAATTGCAAGAACCCCAGGTGTCGCGCTCCACAGGCGAACCTGGTGGATGGAGAACCACTAGTGGCTATGATATCAGAGATCAATCTGATAAGTGGTTCAGAAGGGTGGTGGATAGACACTGGCGCCTCTCGCCATGTCTGTTATGATCGCTCCTTGTTCAAGAAGTATTCTGAGGCTGATGATAAGAAAGTGATGTTGGGAGACTCCCACACCACTAAGGTTCTTGGTACTGGTGAGGTGGATCTCAAATTCACTTCTGGAACGACTGTCACTCTGAAAGAAGTCCTGCACACTCCAGAAATGAGGAAGAATCTTGTATCCGGTTATCTCCTCAATAAGGCCGGATTTACCCAGACAATAGGAGCAGATCAGTATACTCTTACTAAAAATGGCATGTTTATTGGAAAGGGTTATGCATCTGATGGCATGTTTAAGCTTACTATTGATATGAATAAAACTGCATCTTCTTCTTACATTGTTTGTTCTGTTAATATGTGGCATGCTAGACTTTGTCATGTTAACAAGAAACTGATTAAGAATATGAGCAATTTAGGTTTTATCCCTAATATTTCCTTAAATGATTTTGAAAAATGTGAATCATGTAGCAAGGCTAAGATCACAAAGAAACCTCATAAATCAACCTTTAAGGAAACCGAATTACTAGATTTGATCCACTCTGATATGTGTGAGTTAGATGGAGTTCTCACTAGAAATGGACATCGGTACTTTATCACATTTATTGATGATCATTCGAACTACACCTCTGTTTATTTGATGAAACATAAAAGTGAAGCATTTAGTATGTTTAAAATCTTTCTTAATGAGGTTGAGAACCAGTTTAATAGAAAGATTAAGAGACTCCGTAGCGATAGAGGCACTGAGTATGATTCGAATGAGTTCATTGCTTTTTACAACTCTACTGGTATAATACATGAGAAAACCGCTCCATTCTCACCCGAAATGAATGGAAAGGCAGAACGTAAGAATCGAACTTTATGTGAACTTGTAGTTGCCATTATGCTTAGTTCTGGTGCAGCTTCACATTGGTGGGGTGAAATTCTATTGACTGTATGTTATGTGCTGAATAGAATTCCTAATTCTAAATCTTTAATTTCACCTTATGAATTGTGGAAAAACAAGAAGCCCAATGTGTCATATTTTAAAGTTTGGGGCTGTTTAGCATATGTTCGTATTCCTGACCCGAAAAGGTCAAAACTTGCGAGTAGAGCTTATGAATGCGCCTTTATTGGTTATGCTGTGAACAGTAAAGCATATAAATTTTTCGATATTAACAATAGGGTGATCGTAGAATCTATAGATGCTAATTTTTACGAAGAAAAATTCCCCTTTAAATCTAGAAATAGTGGGGGCGCTGAATCTAGTAGTAGCATGCCTAGATTAGAAGAACCTAGAAACGAGAACTCTAGCGACACTGAGATTGAACCGAGGAGGAGCAAGAGAGCTCGAATCGCTAAGGACTTTGGTCCTGACTTTGCATTCTCTTTAGAAGAGGACCCCACTACTGTTAATGAGGCTTTGACTTCCCCAGATGCTGATTTTTGGCAAGAAGCCATAAATGACGAAATGGACTCATTGGAGACTAATAGAACTTGGGAATTAGTAGACCTACCACAAGGCTGCAAAGCTATAGGTTGCAAATGGGTGCTTAAAAAGAAATTGAAACCTGATGGTTCTGTGGATAAATATAAAGCTAGACTCGTAGCTAAGGGATATAGACAAAGGGAGAACATAGATTTTTTCGATACCTACTCTCCTGTGACAAGGATTACTTCTATCCGAGTCTTGATTGCCATAGCTGCTGTTCATAACTTAGTTGTACATCAAATGGACGTTAAAACTGCTTTTTTAAATGGAGACTTAGAAGAAGAGATTTATATGGATCAACCCGAGGGTTTTGTTGTCCATGGTCAAGAACACAAAGTGTGTAGATTAATTAAATCTCTTTATGGCCTTAAACAAGCTCCAAAGCAGTGGCATGAAAAATTTGACAGTCTAGTTGTTTCAAATGGTTTCAAAGTCAATGAGAGTGATAAATGCATATATTACAAGTCTGATAATCATGCATGCACTATTATCTGTTTGTATGTGGATGACCTTCTGATAATTGGCTCAAGCTTATCTGTTGTGAATGAAACCAAATTATTGCTTAGCCAAAATTTTGACATGAAGGATTTGGGTGAGGCTAGTGTAATCCTTGGAGTTAAAGTTACTAAATCTACAAATGGAATTTCTCTTGATCAATCACATTATATTGAAAAGATCTTGAAGAAATATAATTACTTTGACTGTAAACCTGCTTGCACTCCTTTTGATCCTAGTATTAAATTGTTTAAGAACACTGGAGACAGTGTTAGACAATCTGAGTATGCTAGTATAATTGGTAGTCTTCGTTATGCTTGTGATTGCACGAGACCAGATATTGCTTATGCAGTGGGGGTATTATGCAGGTTTACTAGCAGGCCAGGAATGGAGCATTGGTTTGCTATTGAGAGTCTCATGCGGTATCTGAAAAGAACCATGAACCTTGGATTACACTATCAGAAGTTTCCCGCTGTTCTAGAGGGATACAGTGATGCCGATTGGAACACCCTTTCGGAGGACTCCAAAGCAACCAGTGGGTATGTGTTCAACATAACAGGAGGTGCAGTCTCTTGGAAGTCCAAGAAACAAACAATTTTGGCACAATCCACTATGGAGTCTGAGATGATAGCGCTAGCTGTGGCTAGTGAGGAGGCAGCTTGGTTGAGAAACCTCCTGTCAGAGATTCCCTTATGGGAAAAACCGATACCGGCCATACTAATCCATTGCGATAGTACTGCGACTATTGGAAAAGTTCAGAATCGTTTTTACAACGATAAGAAACGACAAATACGTCGTAAACACAGCACAGTTAGAGATTTGCTAACAAAAGGGGCTGTTAGAGTGATAATGTACGGTCAGCTGAGAACCTGGCTGATCCTTTGACGAAAGGATTAGCTCGGGAGAAGGTGTGGAACACCTCGAAAGGGATGGGGCTAAAGCCCATTGAGAAATGAGTCACTTGTGATGGATACCCAACCTATAGACTGGAGATCCCAAGAAATAGGTTCAAAGGGAAAAACGAGTCACATGGTGATATGGTAAGAATCATGCTATAAGAAGTTACACTCCCAAGTCCATCCCTAAGAAGCATGACATCATGTAGCGAAAGAGGTTGTGTTACTTTTAACACTTAATGAGTTCTATAGCTCTATGTGGAGTGGAGTACCTAGACTATAGGAGTACTCTTGATAGACTCACCTATATGAATGTTGAAGTGTGGCCGCTTCTTGGGAGAATTTGGGCAAATTCTCTAGGTCATTCATGAAACTGGGATATAAGCACATGGCCGTAAAGTGCTGGCTTTAAACATTACACATTAGTAGGGTTGTGTGTGTAGTGCTCTCAGACTTAGAGTTCAAGATCACAAGTCACTCTAGTTACTATCTGAAGCATTATCACTATGTAATGGTTCAAGTCGAAAGACACCTTTACTTATGCACAGCTTTATACCTTTGCTCGAATATTTTGTTTTTTAAAAATACAAGTGGGGGATTGTTGGAACTTAAGTGTATTTGTAAAACATGGTGTTTTCTCTAGTCCCACATTGGGAAGTTACAAAACTTCTTTCTACTTTAAATGATATTGCACACTAATGAGTTTGTAAAAGAGGACTCAAGGAGAGGTCTCGCGCGCTCAGGAAAATGGGCGGCAATTTGGAAAACTGATTTGGAAACCAGTTAACCAGGTGCGCGTCACGAGTTATTCGCGCAGGGGGGGTGCAAATCCAGGATTTGATCCTCGCGCACATACACGGTTAAGCCCACGTTTTGCCAAATTTCTGAAACGTTTTTTTTCAGTCAATCAAATCTTTTCGAAATGGAAATTCTTGCTGGTGAAGAACGTGATTAAAACGTGTGCTAAATCAAAGGAACGAGATTTGATTTGATTTCAGCTAATTAAGAAAAAAAACGTTTTTAAAACATGTGCATAATCAGCGGGATCTGATTTGTTGCTGATTAAGGGATGATTTCGGATTGATTATAAAAACATGTGCTAAATCAATGCTTTGATTTGATTTACGTTTCCGAATTCAGCCCAGTCCGCACCTATAAATTGAGCACTTCAGAATCAGTTTCAACACACCAAAAACCAACTCTCTCTTCCTCCCCTAAAAACGTTTTCTGAGTTCGAGCAGTAGGTCGATTGTGTTCTTGTTTTCGGTTTTTCTTCCGTGCAGAGAAAGCCGAGCAGAGGTACAGAATTCTGGGCTGATTTATCCTGGAGACGGCGAGGCATTCACGAACTGCTTGCACAATCTGGGCAGAGCCGCGAAACGTCTTAAAGAGAGCGACCTAGTCCGCGACTCAACCCAGCAGTAGTTCTACAATCTGGTATTCCGTATTTCAATAGCATCATCTCGAGGTAATCCGTTCTTGTTTTACTGCAGTTATCCCAACAGAACCTGATTCTTTATCAACTCGTTGCATATCGTTGTCTGGGATGGTCTTCAATCCATTGAAGATTTGCAACATTTCGTCTCACGTTTGAAGTAGACATGGGAAATTCTGAGTACATAAGGATAAATATAAGATACTATTACGTACTAGTAACTTGGGCTTAAGCATTTTGAGTCATGTGGTTAGACTCAAACAAGTTACTGAACCAGCGATCTACATGGGGCGTTACGCGATGCCCTATAACTCATCTTCAAGACGTGCAGTCGAAGAGCCTTCCACATAACTTAACCCTTTACTAATAAGCCTCTCCCTTCTCTAATTATTCCTCTAAAACCTGCCTGTGCAGTACAGGATTGCCACAAGAGCTACCATCCGTATTCATGTTTCCAACACTTGAGAAATCCAACTAATTAGTTTAGGGATGATGCTATGGTGTCCCCGGTCATTTTGGGGACACCGTAATTTTTTGCATAATTTTATCATTATGAGCATAACTAAAATCCAAACAAGATATAACCAAAGAATATCCAAAAAACCCAACCAAGACATAACCAAACCCAACCAAGGCATAACAAACAAGTTTTGCTTTGCTATGGTTCTGTTATGCTTGTAATAGGTTTTGGTTATGCTCATAATGGTTTTTGTTATGTCAAAAGTTACGGTGTCCCCAAAATGACCGGGGACACCGAAGTCATTCCCATTAGTTTATGTTGATATTGATGTTTCAGTGCGTACTAGACATTATATTCATATTGATGTTGATGTTTCAAAGAATAATGGTGAACCACATGGCATCTGTAACACTTTTAGATAGCCACTCCACCCACTTTGTACTAATAACCACTGTCCAAAACTACTAAATTTGGAAAAGCAAGACCAAACATTAACTAAAAAGGGCATTTTCTAAACAAGAATGATCAAGATCTTCCACCTCCCATAACCAGCTTCCTCATTCACCCCTACCTCCCATCTCCACTCCATCTTTGAACAAGACCAACCACCATCACCATCACCTCCATGTTTGGAGTTGCGCTTTTATCTCAAGAAAGGGAAAATTTTATTCACGGCTCCACACAATCTTAACTGTCGAAAAGTGCTTTCGACGTCGTCATCTGAATTAAAAACAATCTACTAACGGTAATAGATTGTTTTAAATTCAGATCGTCCAAAATACTTTTCGACGGCCGAGATTGAGCGCCGTAAAACTTATTCACTGCTCTTCCATGAATAAGTTTTTCTCATCAAAGAAAAGTAATGAGAGTAGAGGGATGTTCAATAGAATTTCCCCAATTTCATGCTTCTATTTATGAAAACGTCATCACTAAAATTTGGAAAATATCACTATTGTTTAAGAGAATATCTTTGTCCATCACATCCTCTATCTAAACTAATCGTGGACAAATAATCACCCATGTTTAATAATAATTCATCCTTACACTCAAAAAAATGTATATATAATTCTTCCTTTGACTAAATCCCCTCATTCTCTTTCAAAACTCATCCAGCTAAAAACCGACGGCATTGCAAATTTTATAATCCACCACTAACTGGATGCAGTCTTGTTGAGTAAAACTTATTCAATGGCCGTGGGGCACAGGCCCCTTTTCCACCACACGAGTTTGCAGGCCCTATTTCAATGTGTGTTACAAAAGGGGTTGGTGTCATATATGGGGGCATTGAATAATCTCTCCTTTAAGAGTTGAGTGGAGATTTTTTTCCATGGTGTCGTGGATGGAATTCAAGTCGAGCTTGGTGTTGTATATGTAAACCCTGACTCGTCCAGTCGAGTTTATTGGGACTTGTGGGTAATACGCAATTATGCACCTGTCGACCACCATTGATAGTTTCCGAGCCTTTTGGACCCCTTTCTCTAGCCAGGATGGAAATAAGAGTTTAATTGGTTGCAGTTCTGTTGACGCTTGTGCCTCGACCTTTCTGGATTAGAACGAACCTTCAATCTCTGAATTAATGGCGATATCCATTGATTTTTCGTACAAGTAAAAACGATATATATGTATTTTCCTCAAATTTCAGGCTCTGTCGTTATCCAGTTTATCAATAAGGTAATTGGTAAATAATAATCGGAATATAAGTATAATAAAATAAATAACGAGGAAACAGAAAGTGGATATAAATATCAAGAATAATAAAATATCTTGGGTGTTTTGAGAAAGAAACATTTGAATTTGAAGAAGATATTGCTCGATGATATATTTTGTGGATGTAAGTTGAGTTGGATTTATAGTGGGTTCATAGTGTTCGATTGAATTGTGTTCGTTGGATTAAACTTGGGTACGGGCTTCAGATCCAACGGCTGTGGTGAATTAGTGTACACAAAACGACAAAAGAGAGTAAATTAATTACGATCGTGCCATTGGTTGCTATTTGACCATTGGATCTAGAGAGAGGAACATCATCCTACGGCTATGGTGAATCAGTGTACACCCTTTGCAATTCTCCCTCAAAAGTCAAAACTCTCCCCCCCCCCAACCAATGTATCAATGTATACATAAGACAAAATGTCATATGTGTACTATAAATTACATTAAGGTCCCTTTAGTTTGCTGTTGGCTGCGCAGCCGGCCCGCACGTTCTAATATTATCGTGCGGGCCGCCGCCACGTGCCCCTTCCGTACGCTTTAATTTGAAAAAGTGGGGCCCACGTTATGCGGACAGGTGTGAGTGCGTGGGACCAGAATGCCTGTGGGGGCTCCTAGAAACCTTAATTGTTTGTTAATTTGATTACTGTGGGACCTACTTAATAGTCTTATAGGGTGTGATGATGTCAATTTATACTTATCTACCCACCTGTGTCCTCGAAGGTTCCAGTATTTATAAGAGCTTGTGTTGTCCATTAATTACGGGTGGGCCCAACTCGTTATTATTAAGTGTATCACAGTATGTATAGGTCTGGTTATAAGCGATCTTTTGCTCCTAAGACACCCCAGAAAACCACCTACAAGAGGCCTAGATATGGTGCTAATAGAGTTTCTTATGCAAATAAACAGTTTTATGGTAGGCGTACTCGACTTGCAATTGGATCTGCAAAGCGATTTCTTGCATCTAGATCTTTGAATGATGAGGTATTTGCCTCTGAAGAAGGATTGGGTCGTTCGAACCCTAAAGGAGAATACATGACTCTTCCATCTTTGGGACAAGGTGTCAATTGTAGGCATACTAATCGTGTTAAATTGTGGACTATTAACCTCAATGGTCGTTATAATATTGCTCCAGCTGACCAATTAATGGCAGATGGAACCGCTGGAGCTTCTGAGTTGTCTAATATCGAAGGTTACGTAGGTGTGTTCATAGTCTTGGATAGGATGCCCAATGCCACTCAACTCCCTTTGTTTGCTGACGTGTTTGGTCCCACCCTTAATAATGTTAGTTCATTGCTTGATCAACCTATTCGAGTTGATCAGTTAAGCAGGTTTAAGGTACTGATGAGGGAACGAAAGTATGTGAACACTGACTTGCAGGGTACGCAGTTAACGTTGAAGCGCTTCATCAAGTTTAGTGGAAGGAACAAGATCTTGACTACATTCAAAGACATGGGCGATAATACCAGTGGAAGATATGGGAACGTTCGTGAGAATGCACTTGTTCTATATGTAATTTGGGAGTCGGCTGTTCAATCTATAATGCGTTATAGCATTAATAGTCGAATTGTGTATTTCCATTAGTCAGTATGTTTGTTTGATCCTTGTAATGGTTACCCTTTTTAATAAGAAGTCGGGTAATTTTGTTTTACATATTCGTTGATGTTAGAGAATATTGAGATGATATTGTTAATGGAGAAAGACAAAAATTGCATAATACGAAGAGGATATAATATATAAACCCTGAAAATCTATTACAAAAGTTGAAATGCACCGCCGGTGAACGTTTATTGTCAGACGTTACACCGCCGGTTTTTTCTTTGGATCTTCTCCCGTTGATGAAGTTGCTTTCATTGCTTGGGCAACAGCATTTCCCACCATTTGGGCCAGTTCACTGGGCTCAAGGAGAATTGTATTGGACGTATTGGACCCTACTTGGGAAACAGATGGGCCTAGATCTTCGTCCAGAAGTTTTTTACTACTCAAATTTTAGAGTTTCACTTAGGAATTTTTGGGCTTTTTCGTTTTGTTTTGTTCTTATTTAAATTTTTTTCGCGTTTGTTCAGTTTGTGATAAACTTTTTACCCTATTGATTCGTCTCAATCTTGGATTGAAAAAGTAAAAAATTGTAATTTTTACCCAAAATATTTTTAAAAACATACACGATAAAACCCAAAAAGTAGGCTTTGTGACTTTCACCGTTCCTTTCTCTTCTCTTCAACAGAGAAGACGTCATTGACTCATTGAGAAGGGAGAGGACATCTATCTTGAATCAGGTACTCTGCTTTGCACGAACCCAAATCTGCTATTCATCTCCTTTATTACTTTTCTTGATATGTGACTTTTATTTGCGTGATGAGAAGGTTGAACAATTTACCCAGAAAAGGGTATATTTCTGAGGAAGAAAAAGGGTTGTAGGATGGGCATATATATGCCTTCTAAAATAAACCAAGGAAACTCGAGCAAAATAGGCACAACCTCAGGGCTTTTTAGGCGCAAAGATGATTTTGCTTCAATTAGGTCCCTAGACCACATGTTCTTGACAACATGGTCTTGTTTACATCAGTACACTGTACATGGATTTTTTTCCCCCTCTATCAATGCTACGAGAATAGATATGAAACTTAGCAATAGGCTTGGAAGGTTCTATGTATGATAACCGGGGGTGGCACCTAAAAATATTAACATGCTTACCACTTAAAATAGTACAGTATTCTAAATTAACCATTCATAATACCAAAAGATTTACACATTTTCATTATTTAGTCATCCGTCATATAGACGGAACTAGTTTAATGATCTATCAAAATGGAACTCGATGTTCTTTTCAATCCCGAAAATCTTCCGAAGTCATTCTAAACTAAATTTCAATGGAATTTTTCTTGAAAAGAATGATTTTTCTATTGAATTGGACTGAGAGGGCGAACAATTTTTCTCTGCTCAAGGATCTTTTTTGCGTAGACCTGCCTTTTTTCCTCTATTATGTTTGGACCCGGGGGTGGCATGTGCCACTTCCCCCCTCCAATTGCCACCGACACTGCTTCCTCTTGTCCTCCTCGTGTCTGGCTACCATTTCCATGCTCTGCCATGTACATTCGTCTTTCAAATTCTCTATATTCGGTAAAGCACCTTGCCAGAACCTGACATTGCGAATACAAATTTCAGTTTTGGATCTAAAAGAAGATAATTGAGCCTATGAGAACACCTTATTTGCGATATATGAAGTAGGCTAAGCTGAATACATGGTTGTATCTATAGAGATGGTGAAGACGGAGAACTGCGTCATAAAACAAGAGATTTTAGGTTCTTTGTTTCATACCCCCTCCCATGGTGGTCTTCCATGACTTGATAGGCCCTGTATGTAAAAGTACGGTAACTTATCAATAAACATGTACATACAAGGGTAGAAAAGATGTAACCAAGTTTTGTGTTCTTGATGATTTTATATTAATTCATTATTTTCATGCTTAAGTGATGTTTACCTGATCTCCAAGAGAAGGAAGCTTCTTATGCTCTACCCATTGTGCATCAACAACACCTATCTTCTCGTATGGTCTCTGCAAAACTTCAAGATATCATATTCCCTCGTCGTGTGTCCTTTCCCTTCTTATATTATTCGCAAGAGCCTTCAGAGATTGAAATAGAGAAGGTGCTTTTCTCTGCTTAAAGCTTGTTTTGTGCGTTGTCTGTGTGTCTCAATAAAATTCACTCCGAATAAAATAGATGATAGTTGTAATTTTGTCTTCATACCTCTACACATCTCCAGAGATGAAAATCAAGGCCCCATCCATGAATCAAATCATTCTGTTAGATGAAGAAAGAAAGCATTTGTCATCCTAGTCGAATTGAAAGAGAATGTAGCGTTGAGTTGAAGATTCGTACCTGGATCATGTGCCAAACACATTGCCAAGATTTTCTAGAGAAAACTGGGGCCATTATTTCGACAAACCTGCAAATCTATCCAAATATTGATAAAACTGTGGAGATTTGTCATCTTACGATGACAATTATAATTTTGATAGATAATGAAATTATCTTCTGGTTTCTTGATTAACAGTACGGAATGAAAAATAGTTGGTGCACAACGATACCCTGCGCATGGTGGCCGATTCTTGTCTTGACATTTGCCTTTTCTTTCTTTAGTTTTCCTGGAAAAAAATTGTGGGTGTTGGTTAGGAACAAAACTTACATATGCCTAGTTTGGCACCTTCTATTTTTGGTGTTTTCGATAATGAAATTTAGCTTGTGGATTTTTTAGGTTTTTACCCTCATTGGTGCTTAGGTTGCTCCAGAATCCAGACTAGAAAAACCAACGGGAATTAACGACTATATTAGGTTATTGAAAACTATTCTACTAAAGACAAAGAAACCCGATAATGCGTAGGTTTGGCTCTACTTGTGGACTTCAACGCCGACCCTCCTCTTTGTCATTGACCAAATCAAACCCTTTTTTGATTCAACTCCAGGCTGGGATATCTCTAAGCCATGTTTCTTGACTAGTTTCAGGTACCTACCCAGAACAAACGTAAAATAAGGTTGGTAATGTCAACCAAGGCTGATCATATTTGCAAGCTGAATAAAAGAAACTTCTTACTCTTCTGCATTGAAATGGTCAACCCCGAGATCTTCATCCCAGATAAATATGTATTCATAAGTAGACACAATATCCGGATGGAGAAAACGCTTCGCATACCACCTGCAATACGCAAATAAAATAAGTGCAATTAGAGTCTACGAGAGAAGTACTTTCAATGGGTTTCTTCTTTTTCGCCATACTTGTTTGTGGAGGCTGATACTGTGACTCAAACCAGTGCCACAATGCTGGACCGGTGGCATTTGCCATGGCTGATGGCTCCAGGTTAACAGTAATTGCAATGAGTGTTATATATTTACCACTTAGCCTGTTGTCTTGCATTGATATGAATTGCTCTGTGTGACCATTCAAACTGATCCCATTCACTTGTCCTCCCATCATAGTGAAACAACACAATGGAGAAGTTTTCTGAGAACTACAAAAATCAAAAAGTTGTTAGATCTACAAACAGAGAAATTAACCATTAACCAAGGTTTGAAACTATGAATGGGTAATCGAATTTACAGACCTTCATGACAATTTCATTTATGATGTCTTTCTGGTCATAACCAACTGTTAAAGCTAACAAATACTTTGGTTTCCCCACCAAATCCTACAATCCAAGAGTACAACCAAGTCCATGAGTCAGAATTACTGCAGTAGTTGTAAAGTAGGTGCACGAGGTAGCTCGAGTGAAGCCATGACACTTGGCTCCAGATGGGGCTGGTGGGGTTTGAACCCTCACCTAGTCACCTGATACAAGAAGTATAGGGCGCCTACTACCAGTGCCGGCCCCAACATTTGGGTTGCCCAAGCCCGACCTCAAGCTTGGTTGCCCATTTATTATTAAGTCATAAAAAATTTTAAAAAAAATACACGGCAAAAAAATCAAGGTCACAATGTGCTTTTAGTTTGAATTCTATCAAAAAATTAAAATTAGAATGGAATTCGGGTTATGGTGCTTTATGATTTAGCATGATTTGATTCAAAGAAAAAAAATGATGGGTTTCTATTTATTTTAACTTCCATTTTTTTATTTTCTTATTTTGATCATTGTTCTATATTTAATGATAAATTGAAAAAAGAAATATTATGGACCAACTTGAAAAAATAAAAACCTGACTTTAAAAATGGTTAATTTTTTCATTGAAGTTTTTTAAATTGGTGAGTTTTGTGTATACAGTATATGAGTTAGGAACAGACTGGAAAAATGAAACCTCAATGTTGGACACGAGACTTGAACCTGAGCACAGATATACTTGAGGAAACTTAAGTGTGCCCTACTAACCAACAAACCAGCACAATCCTTTATGCTATGTTTGGGTATATATATATATATATATGTATTTATATTTACATGAAATTTTTTTTTTGGGTTGCCCTAGCCCGGGGGGTTGCCCAAGCCGACGGGCTTGTGGGGCTTACCCCGGGGCCGGCCCTGCCTACTACTTTGTTGCCTCTCAATTTGCAGTTAGCTAGCATTGTTGGTTAGAGAGTTTTGTTAGTTTCTCCATGTAAAAATACAGAGGTTTGCGTATTGTGAAAGTCAGTCAAGGAATGAAATGGAAATGCAGTTTTTCATTTTCTTCATCTCTGTTTAAGCTTTTCTTCAATCTCATGACAAAAACTACTGGATAACTGAAGAAGGCATGTTTTCTTTCTACATCCAACCAAAAATCAATTCAGTAATACCTCAGTAGAATTCTCCTGCTGCTTATGGAGATAAAAATCTGAATAAGGCTCAACAATGCCGGGGGGCAATGATTCAGCACCTCGCGGATTTGTTGCCACATATATCTGCGTTTCAGATTCGCACCAGGATTATCTATGCTGATAGCATAATAAATTTGTGCATATATTTATACTCGCACTATGTTCACATTTACACACGCATGCACAAATGTGTATCAATAAACGAGGCCGGCCTACCCCTGTGATGTTATGCGTAGGAAACACTTGACTTGGGCATGGAGATGGGTCTGAATCGAACTTTATCGTATGCTTGTCATCCTCTACATTATAATTTAGTGTGGGCATTTGAATCTGGAACAGGAGAAAAAGGCCAGGTATGAGACAAGATTTTCCTCTCGAGACGACGACTGTGAATTGCGACATGCAGTTGTTTATTGATGTTCAAGCAAGTATATATACCTTGTTTGATAAAACCTTGTGAAATGATGACCCAATGAAATATCCGGTAATAACACTGGCTACAGCTACGAGGACCAGCCATGGTTCAGCTACTTTCCTGGAAAATTTTCACATTTTCCACCAAGAAAGTTATGTACCATATTGGATTGCAAAAATGAGAAATGATAATCTTCTGATACTCATTGGGCCTACCTGTACTTTTGTTGGTAAGACAAATCATTGGATTTTCAAGAACATTTCAAGGTATCAGAACCTTCATTTTTGCGCTTAGGTATCATAACCTAAGCGCAAAAAGGTTTTGATGTAATTTGGATATTAAAAAGAAAGAAAGAGGAATGTACTTCTGAAATTGAAAAGTCTATTGGGTAGCTGAAGAATTTAACACAGAGGCAGAGAGGGATTCTGTTCAATGTCTATGAAATTGAATCAATGGGTACCATATAAGGATGCACACCACACAATTCACAGGATCCCACTTGCCAACTTTACCCTTCGTGGGGCAAACAACAACCTGGCTATACAACATTTTGGGTACACAAAATGTAAACCAGATCAGGGTCCCATACAAATGATCTGAGCCATTCGATTTGGTTAAATTATCTTTTTGAGAGTTAATGAAAAAATCAACTCAAGTTGAATGTTGTTAAAAGCTTAATCGATTCATTCAATTTTTGGTCCTTGTGAATTCAAGAATCAAAATTTGAATGAATTGATCAAATCCTTACCGATATTCGATTGAATTGAGTGTTTACAGGGCTCCTTAGAAGAAATACTTTAAGCAATTGAACGACTCGAATCATTAGTATGAGAAGAGGTCTACATAATTCAGTGTACCCATAGTTCTATTGGGCTCCTTTTTTACTTGTCTTTTTAAGAGAAGGCAAGAAATTTACTCCATAACCCATATATTTTTTGGGTATATTTTTTGTTAGGAAAACAGTTCTGAGATTAATTACAAACGAGGTACGTGTAATTGTGAAATAATTAACTAACTAATATAACAGAACCAAAACTACTGAATTTCTACTACAACAGATGAAGTACAAGACTGGAACTGATTGAAACCGAAATTCGAAATGAACTCTACAGTAATCCGTAAACCAAATTGAGACATGTGTTTCACCTCATGTTACTAGAATAGATTCGCTGCTTCACCGGTAGTACTTGAGCTCTATCAGCGGCCTCCTAGTCATAGCCCACCACATTACGGAATCGTCCTGTGAATATAACTATATATACAAGATATACAGGGAGTTGAGCAGTGGAAAGAAATATGTTAAATAACTTCTCTCTCTCACTGGAAAATATTTGAATTTACTAGAAATGGGTTAAGGCATTTCTTGCGATTGGACGTGTTGTATTATAATTAGAGGGAGTCCTTCGCCGGCTCGTTTACTCCTCTCTCTTTTTCTTTTTTTTTTTGGGTGCAGGCTCGGTCAATTCTTTTCTTTTTTTGGGGGTGCCGGCTCTGTCAATTCGAGCATGAATATACAGGTTGAGTTCTTTCTGTTACCTCTCTCTCCTTCTCCGCCTTCGCCTCCCATAACCATTGTTTTTTGGTGCAGCAGAAGTTAAACTACAAGCAAGAAAGAGCCTAAAGGCCTAAAGTTAACTAGCTAGGGGCTGCTCCCCTAGCAAATTAAGGCTACACTCGCAACATCTGCGACAAGCATGTCCCAAATCTCATTAGGGTTATCTCCCAGAGTAACTAATCTTATACCTTGTCCGGTACCTATCTTTGCTAGGCGATCTGCCACCCGATTTCCTTCTCTCTGAGTGTGACCGATGGAGCTGTTAGACCTCTTCAACATGTTTGTACATTCTTCAGTTATGATCCTGTGAAGGGAATTTTGAGGCTGGCCTCCATTAATGAGCGTCACCGCATTCTCTGAACCTGATTCCATATCAACTCGTTGCATATCGTTGTCTGGGATGGTCTTCAATCCATTGAAGATTTGCAACATTTCGTCTCACGTCTGAAGTAGACATGGGAAATTCTGAGTACATAAGGATAAATATAATATACTATTACGTACTAGTAACTTGGGCTTAAGCATTTTGAGTCATGTGGTTAGGCTCAAACAAGTTACTGAACCCGCGATCTACATGGGGAGTCACGCGATGCCCCATAGCCTTCCACATAACTTAACCCTTTACTAATAAGCCTCTCCCTTCTCTAATTACTCCTCTAAAAACCTGCCTGTGCAGTACAGGATTGCCACAAGAGCTACCATCCGTATTCATGTTTCCAACACTTGAGAAATCTAACTAATTAGTTTAGGGATGATGCTATGGTGTCCCCGGTCATTTTGGGAACACCGTAATTTTTTGCATAATTTTATCATTATGAGCATAACTAAAATCCAAACAAGATATAACCAAAGAATATCCAAAAAACCCAACCAAGACATAACCAAACCCAACCAAGGCATAACAAACAAGTTTTGCTTTGCTATGGAATGACCGGGGACACCGAAGTCATTCTCATTAGTTTATGTTGATATTGATGTTTCAGTGCGTACTAGACATTATATTCATATTGATGTTGATGTTTCAAAGAATAATGGTGAACCACATGGCATCTGTAACACTTTTAGATAGCCACTCCACCCACTTTGTACTAATAACCACTGTCCAAAACTACTAAATTTGGAAAAGCAAGACCAAACATTAACTAAAAAGGGCATTTTCTAAACAAGAATGATCAAGATCTTCCACCTCCCATAACCAGCTTCCTCATTCACCCCTACCTCCCATCTCCACTCCATCTTTGAACAAGACCAACCACCATCACCATCACCTCCATGTTTGGAGTTGTGCTTTTATCTCAAGAAAGTGAAAATTTTATTCACTGCTCCACACAATCTTAACTGTCCAAAAGTGCTTTTGATGTTGTCATCTGAATTAAAAACAATCTACTAACGGTAATAGATTGTTTTAAATTCAGATCGTCCAAAATACGTACTTTTGGACGGCTGAGATTGAGCGCCGTAAAACTTATTCACTGCTCCTCCATGAATAAGTTTTTCTCATCAAAGAAAAGAAAGAAAAGTAATGAGAGTAGTGTAGGGGTTCGATTTATCGGGACCTTGACCGTGGTTCTAGTTGGGTTTCTTCCTCTGCTGCTCCGTTGCTTCCTCTGCCTGACCTGCAACAAGTCACTAGGGCTATGGGAGCCCAGTGACCCTCCGACGATCAAGTTAAATCTCAGGGGTAGTGAGTAGGTCTAGGGTTAGGGAGAAGAATGACATACCTCCTCAGGTGAGTGTCCCTTTGTATTTATAGACCTAGGTTTGCGTGGCCTCCAAGCTAGCGCGTGGAGAGTACACTCGGGTAACCGCTTCGGGTGACGTCATATATGACGAAAGGGATAAGGTGGTTACGGAACACATGGCCAGGTCAGCCCTTCGCGAGGATTCTTCTCGATGCTGTGTCTCATCAAGCGCAGGGGGCTTGCACGGGAGCCCTCGGTGCTGCGCTTCGGGGGTCGGTACGAAGCCCTTGGATGCCCTCGGTAATATGGCTCGGAGGGTCGGTACGGAGCCCTCGGTAGTATGTCTCCGGGGTCGGTACGGAGCCCTCGGTAATATGGCTTGGGGGGTCGGTACGGAGCCCTCGGTAGTATGTCTCCGGGGTCGGTACGGAGCCCTCCGGTGCCCTCGAAAATATGGCTCGGGAGTTCGGTACGGAGCCCCATTTATCCGGGCCACTACAAGTAGAGGGGTGTTCAATAGAATTTCCCCAATTTCATGCTTCTATTTATGAAAACGTCATCACTAAAATTTGGAAAATATCACTATTGTTTAAGAGAATATCTTTGTCCATCACATCCTCTATCTAAACAAACCGTGGACAAATAATCACCCATGTTTAATAATAATTCATCCTTACACTCAAAAAAATGTATATATAATTCTTCCTTTGACTATATCCCCTCATTCTCTTTCAAAACTCATCCCGCTAAAAACCGACGGCATTGCAAATTTTATAATCCACCACTAACTGGATGCAGTCTTGTTGAGTAAAACTTATTCAATGGCCGTGGGGCACAGGCCCCTTTTCCACCACACGAGTTTGCAGGCCCTATTTCAATGTGTGTTACAAAAGGGGTTGGTGTCATATATGGGGGCATTGAATAATCTCTCCTTTAAGGGTTGAGTGGAGATTTTTTTCCATGATGTCGTGGATGGAATTCAAGGGCTGGTCTATTTTTTTTTTTTTTTTTTGGAAAACTTTACTTACACCCCTGTTGCTTGCCCTACGTTCGAGAACACACCCTTGGCGTTCAATTTGTTTTGTTGCACATAACCACCGTGTGCTTTGTGGAAGATTGCATTCATAGCCAATTCTGTCTAGTTTGATAGATTTAAGAAATTTGACGTAAATGTCCTCATCTTTCTTGAATCTAACCAATATATCAAAAATTTAATCCGAATTGTTCATATTGTATTAATCAAATAGTAACATGTACTGAGTTATATGCAACAAATTAAACGTCAAAGGATATATCCGCACACAGGCCAAACAACAAAGAGGTGTAGGTGAAGTTTGTCCTAGTCTTTGACCGCCGTGGTCGCTTGGGCCTGTCGGAGTGTCTTTCGGCATTGCCTCGGTCCCTACGCCCAGAGTTTCGCATGACAGTGGAGGCTTGTCGTGGAGTCTCCTCGGAGTTTTTCATTTGCTGGAATGGGTCTCTGTTCTAATCCGGCCGGAGGCCGTTGTGGTCTGTCCATGGGAGCAGATTCTTCCTTTACGTTTTTTTTGCCATAGTTTAGGAGAATATTAGTAGCTGTTAGAGGTTAGTGTCGGGGGAAGGGGAGGAGGTGGGGTTTGAACCGCCGACCTCATGCATTAGGGGTATAATGCTGGGCCACCTGCGCCAGCACCCCACATGCTTGTTTTGATTACATTTGTACCTTATTGTGTAATGGTTTGTACTGGGATTTCGTTTGAGATCTCTATGTCTTGTCTCGGACGGGATTCTCATATCGGCACTTAGTGTTGATTTGCTTTTGCAAGGTGTTCTAGGGTCCCGGATTAGATAGTTTGGTACACTCCTGAGTTTTGCGATGTAATCTTCGCCTTCATACTTGAATGAATTGACTGGTTTTAAAAATAAAAATAAGAACGACCAGATCCTCTTGAAATGAGTTTTGACCAATCATTTCCCAACAAGCCACGTGGTGCCAGTTGCCGGCTTCGTTGTTTACCTCGCCGTCCTCTCATCCTCGCCGTCCCCACGACGCTTATTGTGGTCTTATCCTCACCTAATCTTTTCATCTTCCCTAGAAGGGTAGTTGGAAATTGTCGGCCTTGCTAACAGCTGGAGTACAATACATCCACTCACACCCTTCAACAAATCACCCCATCAATCTCATCCATTCATTACCTAATCGTAGTTCAGTCGCAGTGCTCAACGTACTGTAGGAGAAGTTCCTTCAATTCTATGCCGAAAAAAAAATTATCCACTCTACATTAGAGGTGTCAAATAGGTCGGGCCGATCCAACCCGAGCACGACACATTTAAGAGTGGCACGACAGTCTAGGGATGTAAATGAGCCGAGCTGAGCTTTGACGAGCTCGAGCTCTGCTCGTTTACTAAATGAGCCAAAAAATTGAGCTCGAGCCGAGCCTTTATCGAGCCGAGTTGAATCATTTACTAAACGAGCCTCTTTAATCGAGTCGAGCTTTTGTCGAACGAGTCAAGCTGAAAACTCGAGCTCGAACTTGGCTTGTTAACTAAATGAGCTGAGCCAAGCTCGCGAGCTGCTCGGTTTGTTTACAGCCCTACACGGCACGGCTTGGGCACGACACAATACTTATAGCGGGCCAGGCTGGGCTGTTGTTTTGGGGCACGACACGGGCACGGAAAAGCACAGCACACCACAACATAAGTTAATATTTTGGGAAAATGACGGCTCAGAACGTGTTTTGATAATTAATATCCGTCAATGACATTTTCAGCATTAACAAATATTCTCAGCATATCCTTGATAGATATTAATTATCAAAACACATACTTGGCCGTCATTTTCCCTATAAAGCCCAAAAAGCCGATTCCAAAAATATTAGGGTAAGAGTAAAAAAAATTGGGCTTTATCTTGGGTATTTCCAAAAATATTAAGGTAAGAGTAAAAAAAATTCTTTTCCGATTTCACTTATCGAGACGAATCAATAGGATAAAAAAAATTGTCACAAAACAAACAAACACGAAAAAAAAAAATTAAATAAGAACAAAATGGAAAAATTCCTTAGCAGAATTCAACCTTAGTCACATTACTCTCCCGCTCTAAATCTTCTCACTGTGCTCGCGTTTCTAATCCTCGCTTTCACGAATTTTAGTTATTTAAGACGAGATTTGAGAACAATTTCGCGATCGCTTACACGCACACGAATTATGTGACTCACCATAGCAGCACTATATAATAGCCCTCACACCCTCCCGCCCTTTCTTCCTCCTCCTTCCTCCCATCCACCCAAACAGTCCCCACAGACATCGACAACGATTCAACCGGAGACTCGCCAGAAATGACGACGTACGGCACGATTCCGACGTCATCAACCCCAGGCGGCGCAAACCTAGACTACATGGCACGCGCCAAGCAACAAATAAAATCCGGCCTCGGCACGCGACGACCGTGGCGGGAGATGTTCAACTTCCGATCCATCGCCCTGCCGAGCGGCCCGAGCCGTTTCAAAGACGCACTCGCACGGATCAAAACGAATCTAGGCTACTTCCGCATGAACTACGCCATAATCGTGCTCCTAATCGTGTTTTTAAGCCTCTTGTGGCACCCGATCTCTCTCATCGTCTTTATCGTCATGATAGCCGTGTGGTTGTTCCTGTACTTCCTCCGCGACGAGCCTCTGGTGGTCTTCAGGCGCACGATCGACGACCGGTGGGTCCTGATCGTGCTGTCAGTGCTCACGATTGTTTTCCTGCTGTTGACGCGCGCGACGGCGAACATACTCGTGGCGCTGGCGATAGGGGTGGTGGTCGTGTTGGTTCACGCGTCTTTTAGGAGGATTGATGACTTGTTTTTGGACGAAGAGGCCGCCGGGAAAGATGCTCTGTTCGCAGGTGTTGCTTCGTCGTCGTCGTAGCGCCGTGGCTCGATCTAGGGTTTTCGTTTGGGGAAAATCCAAGTAATTCCTTTTATTGTTTTTTTGTATAATTATTGCTTCAATTGCTATGTTCTTTTTGAATCGTATCATGTTTGGGAGTGTGTTTAGTGGTTTGTTTTAGGGAAATTGTGTTTAAAAGTGAGGCAATGTATCGCCTGTGTGTTTATGTGATTCTAGGTTTTATCAGAAATTTCAAAAGTGGTCTCACTTCTGCATTCTCTCTGTTCCCTGTTGTATTGTCTTCAGTACTGTATAATTGGAACCTTTCTTCTTGAATGCTTGACAGTTGACATTTGAAATGGCGAAATTTGGGATGCTAAATCAGGTAGTTAGCATTGTCCACATCTTGTTTTAACATAAGAAATCCGAAGAGACTTCACCAATTCTTGCTAATTGAATGTAACCGAAACAGTTACCTTAATAGTTGTGTAGATATAGTGAAGTCAGTGTTCTAAAATAAGGAATTAATTGCCGATTAATTGCTAGTGGAACCTATCCGATTAGGTCCAATTAACGATTAATTTCCTATTACGAATTAATATGCACCGATTAATCGCTGGTTAATCCAATTAATCGCTCGAAGGTAGGCGACCGCCTGACTAGCACCTAACGACTTTTAGAACATTGAGTGAAGTGCAATGAGATTGCAAGTTCAATTAGTACTATAGGAAGTAAGTTGATACTGTTAGATAGCTTGTTATACATTGTTGGGCTCATTTCCTAACAGCTTAAGCTTTTGGGACTATTGGTAATTTAATAGATACTTGTGGTGATGAGTTAAGTTTGGAGCAAGATAATACTGTAAACCACGCTAACGTATAACCAAACCAAACCGAGTCTTGTGTTCCAATCATTTGGGGTTGCTTACATGAATCCTATTTTTCCATTGAGCTTTGTTGAAGGCCACCTGTTCACTTAGATTTAGTGAGCCCAAATCCTTATGTATCACGACATCCAAAGTCAGTTTAGGTCTTCCTCTTCCCCTAGCCCCACTGTCCACTACTATCTCCCTTAACTGGAGCTAGTCGCAAGAAAGTAGTACCAAGAAATGGGCCGGCATGAGTGAGTTGGAAAAGACGCGTATCATTATCAAGTGAAAGACTATGTTGATAGTGTCTTTGATTTGGTTTTGTTAAGTTGAATCTTAGGAAGATTATACAACATTGTATGCAGAAGAGACCTGATGTCATATGTGTGTATCTAAAGGGGCTTGTGGATGATTACTAGGGAAGAGCATGACGAAATTCATCTACTCAAAGTTGGGAGTGAATCCCATCCCTTTCGCAGCTTTATCTTTTGTCGAATACAAGCTCGACCTTGACCGGACAAACAAGGTGTGATGGGCATAGCATGAGGTGCAGCAGGAGATGGGCAAATTGTTATGCTCCCAATGCCTTGTTTGAATTGTGATCCCTGTGCCTTGACAGGAAACAAGAAGGAATAGACAAGCTGCTATGAAGTTTTCGACGGGTTCTTTACTATCCTGGAAAGTTTACAGTTCTCTCTGAGTGTTTGCAACAACCGGAAAGGAATAGACTATATGTCTTTCGATTTTCGGAAGATCCCAAGAAAATAGAGACCGCATCTTTCAATATTGAACGCCTGTCGACAATGTGCAATTCATTTTTATTTGAAGAGATGGCATGCCCGTTGTCTCCACTCTCCAAATAGTGGACAGTAACCACTCTCTAGTAGTGGACTAGACCGATGATATCTAGGTTTGTGGAGTCTAAAAGACCGTCTTGCTTATGATCGAAATTGGTCTTTATCATTTGTGAAGAATTTAATTTGATCCAGTGATCGTATTCAAATGCTTCGGTCACATTTTTTATGTACAAACTGACATATAATGGACTATAGACAAAGGCTCTTCCTTTCTTGCTATTATCTTTCTCTCTTTCTTCTTTTCTTTTTTGGGTAATGAAGAGTAGTCCTCGGGCCAGCTTGCACGCACCACTGGACTATTTTTTTTTGAACGGCCACCACTGGACTAATCTCTCCAGCCCCTCACCAGCCTTTGCTAACTTAAAATGTTTTTACGCATGGGGTGGCCCCAAGGATTTTTTCGCAGTGCAAGAGAGTCGAATCTGGGATCTCAGAGTGGTAAGCCCCTCCGTCCTAGTTGATCAACCAACTCCACTACCCAAGCAAAGCAAAAAAGGGTGTAAGAAGTAGGAACACATCTCTCTCATTGAAATAAACACACATTTGAGTAAGAATTCCCAAGATTTTTAATCTTAAGCTACGAATGTAGAATATCTGTGATAAAAAAAAAATGTAGAATATCTACCTGTGCATTGTTACTCAAGCACATGAAAGGTAAAATGGAATTTCAGAAAATTGACAAAATGGAAAAGGTAATCGGGAGTGTAAATTATCAATTCTTTTCAACTCCATCCCATTTACCAGATGAGTGCTATACAATTTCCATTTTATTGTTAAACCAAAATTACAGGAAATTTTCTAAAAAAACCCCAGATGTGAAATTCTCAGTATCTAAATTCCTTATATACCCTTGTTCCAATAGTTTCTTCAACCACATTTTCTAAACGAACTAAAGCCAAAAAATTCTAATCAAATGATCCACGAATGCCAATATATCTCTCGGTAACAAAGGAATTTGGATACAAAGGATTTAAACTCGTGGGTATTGTTGTTGTTAACTTTGGTCTTATAATAATTGTGATAATAAATATAATTAGTTTTCTTTTCTTGTGTTGAGTTTGATTTGATTTTCACCATATTTATTTATTTATTTATTTTCTTATAAGTACAGTATGTTTTAGTGAAGAAAGTAAAATCCCCAAAATCTTTGGCCTTTTCGCCGTCGATTACCCTCCACTCCACAGACGGCGTTGGCGATGGCTCACCAACAGGCGTTCGACCCTTACTTCCTCCACCAACCGGACTACGGCGGCATCAACACCCTCTTCGTCTCCGGCCTCCCCGACGACGTCAAGGCCCGCGAGATTCACAACCTCTTCCGCCGCCGTCCCGGCTTCGACTCTAGCCAGCTCAAGTACACTGGCCGCGGCAATCAGGTCTCTCTCTCTCTCTCTCTCTCTCTACTAGAGCCTGATTGATTGGAAGCCTGGAAGGGTATTACGGCAATCGATGATATAAACCATAGGTTATAAATACTTGTTATACGCATCCGATGTAAATTGTACTTCATTCTTCATTGGATGTACAGTGGAAATTAGTGTTAGCCGTGTATGTTCTTAACTACAACAGTCGGGGAACCTGTAAAAATCTGTCTTAGGTTCTTGTGCTGTTCTTGATTGTTTTCCGTGCATTGTGTCTTTGTTAGTTTGGCCATTTTTTCAACAATTATATTGTTTTGAGTGGAAGTTCTAGATGAAAAAATGGTAAAAAGGAGTGATTTTTCTTCATATTATGATGATTATTGGGGATAGGTACTACTAAAGAGGAAATTGGTGGTGTTGTGACGAACCATATATATCTTCCCAGGATGCCAGAACAAGTGTTATTACATTCTATGTCTTGTGCATTGAAGAACCTTAGGCATCGTTCACTTGTCAAAAAATTAATGCATAAAAACTATTCCAGTGAAATTATTGTGTCAGGTAAAGGAAAATGAAAAGCATTTTCGTTTTAAGAGAAATTTGAAAGTAGTAGTTAATTATGTAGACATTAGTGTGGAAAGAAGATTTCTGCGAAATCTTGTGTTTTTGACATTACAAGTTTTGAGAGTAAGCTAATCCCAGAGGAAAAGTTAGAGAAGTGGGTCCCACAACATTAAAAATGCATGAAAGTTAAATATTCCCGCACTTTCCCTTTCTTTTCCATGCAACTGAACAGAACCACTAAGATTCGGAACCATTGCTGTTGCAGTTCTTGCAATTTTTGGAGGGTTTGGATTAGCACTGGCAATGTACCTCTTTTCTTTTGCTGCTGTTTGTGTTACACCGATCATGTCTTGTCCTAATGTGTCTGAGCTCACGGCTAGAGTACTGTGGGGACTGAACCCTAACTGACCAAGCTCAATCAAAAGGCGGAGGGGAAGTGTGCAATACTCAATAGGCTGATGGAGATATTGTGAGGTATTATGGTGATCCTAGGTGGCAGGCTTAACGGCCATACGTTCGAAGTTATTGTTTGTTGTGGAGAGGGAGGCGTTGTATCCTCATTGTAAAATTGGAGTTCAGATATGCTTGAGTCTGGACACAATCAGATACTTGCTTATCTATGAGGTTTCTCTGTGGTACTATTTGCTAGCTAACCTTCTTAAGAAATTAGAACATTCTATTTTGGATTGTCATAGTGGTCAAATGCAAATAAATCCATCCGCACATAAAACTACTGCCCCGGATGGCCGGATCCAATTAGTTACAAACTTACAGTGGCCCAGAGGCTCAAATCAAAGTGTCAAGGAAGCGGCCTGGGGGTGTAAGATGAAAATGGGAAGATTCAATGTGAAAAGAGTTGTTGGGTGGTGGAAGAGGCTTGCAAAAGGCTACTGTGTTGTGTTTCTTCACTTGGATGTCCTATTTAGTCCCACATTGTATACTCGTCATTTTTTCCATCCGCACCTGAAACTACTGCCCTGGTTCCAGATTAGTTACAGCAGCCCATAGGCTCAAATCAAAGTGTCAAGGAAGAGACCTTAGAGTGTAAGACGAAAATGGGATGATTCAACAGGAAAAGAGTTGTTGGGTGGGGGAAGAGACTTGCAAAAGGCTGTTGTGCTGTGTTTCTTTGCTCAGAGGGCTAAAAATGCAAAAGAGAGAGTTGAGAGCCTCTCTCTCTAGAATCCTTAGAGAGAGAGAGCCCAAGCCGCTGCTCCATTCTTTCTCCCCCCCCCCCCCCCCCTCCAGGCCCCTCCTCCCCCTCCCTCTCCCTTTTTTCCTCCTCCTCTTCTCCTACTTCTTTGTCTGTGAGATAGTTGAGACTCTCTCTCTAGAGAGGAATCTCCCATTCTTCCGGCCATTTTTGGAATGTGGGGCTCAGATTTGGGGAGCCAGATATGGGCTTCTTGAGGCTCTTGGATTTGATGAGCCATGGCAACAAATTCCTGGGCTTTCTAGCAGCGATGGTGGAGGCATTTTGCAACAGCGAGTGCGGCGGGAATGGAATGGGCTCTAGCTTGATGCAGATGATGGTCTCTCGGCTCTCAATCTACCTCCAGAGCGGATCAGTGGGTTCCAACACCGGAGCTGATTTTTGCGGCTTATCTTTTTATGTTTTGGTTCTTGTAGTTGCTTCGACCTTTAGGTCCTTTGTATTAGTTGTGGTATTAACATATCTGGATTTTCTGCTTCCTCGAAAAAGTCCTTGAAGGTATCATTTCTGTTTACAGGTGGTTGCTTTTGCTACCTTTGTCAATCATCAATCAGCTTTGGCAGCTCTGCACTCATTAAATGTAAGCATGTACCACTATTATCCTATGTACTTTTTGTTTTATGCATAGTTTTACGATATAGACATAGACAGTACCTTAAAGTTTGTAGATGTATCTATTGAGGGAGCCAGTGAAGGTGTAGCTCTAAAACTTGTGGAACATCCTTGCTATGAAACCAAGTGAAACAAGGTCTTTTATTCATCAAACTTTATCACTCTCTCTCTCTCTCTCACACACACACACACTTATGGATAATGGGACATATTAATTTAAATTTTTAGACGAAGAAGAATGCATTAAAAGGTTGTTTGCCTTGATCTTTCTTTGTCTTGAACCTCATAGCCCTACACGACGATTAATAGTTCAGCAAACTTACGTTGGCACCAGCTAAATTAAAGTTTTGACATCATCAACGGGAATCGAATGTCTTGGATATCATTTGGAAAGACATAACGAGACAGATAATACCCAGTATGAAAAAGAGAGAAAATACATGAAGAATGAATAAAGTAGAAAATAGAAGTTAGAAAAATAAAGTAATCAGTAGTTTCTAGTTTAACCATTTGGATCTGCTTGGAGGGTGGATGCATGGTCCAGCAATGGATTGCATTCGATATAGCATATTTGAATGAGGAGAACAGTGGATTCATTTCAATTGGTTTATAGCTTCCAATCTGGGGGTAACCACTGTCTTTTTCAGGGCGTAAAATTTGACCCTCAAACTGGATCTGTCCTACATATTGAAATGGCCAGATCAAACTCAAGGAGAAAGCGAAAGCCAGGTATGAAATTCTTTATTGTGTTTCAAGATGTTTCCAAAGTATATCCCCCCAAAAATACTTGCTTATGATCTTTGGCTCTTTGCTTCCACAACTTTGTTGAGAAGGTGGGTTAGTGTTTCTTTGTTAACAGGAAGTGGAGCCTATGTTGTTATTGACAACAGAAATAAAGCAGTGGGTGATGCCCAAGAATCCAGTGGTGATGGTAATATGTTATGTAACACGAATTAGACGTTGATAATGTTACTCTTGCTTTTATTCCATGTTGACCACATTCAATTCATAAACTCCCTGTGATTTTTGTTCAGTTTTTGGTTTTTGAGAGTGCTTGTACTCTCATATTTACCAGAGGCATTGGGGCATGAACTTGTATTATGACTCAAAAGCACAAATTGCCACTTTTTGCAGATTCAGGAGAGAGTGAAGCAGATGAAGCTCCTGGGGACGAGGGGGATTTAAAGAGTCCAAAAAGGTTGAGATGATTATGAAAGCATAGCGATCCTTAAATCTAATTATCCTTGTTTTACAACTGCTCGCATTATGTCGAAAGGCTCTTGCATTTTGCAGTCTTTGGGCTGATCCCTAACTTGGTCTTGTCTGATAATTGGCAGTGAGGCAGTGGACGATCCTGAAACGGCTGTTCCGACTGAAAATGTGAGGGAAAAGGTTTAGAACGCTTCTTTTAACTCAATTCTTTTGCACTGTCTTGCATGAGTATAGCACTGTGCTGGGTGAATTATATCATCAGCAGAATGGTGAGATTCTAATTTGCCTACTGCTTTTTCAATTTGATTGTCTTCAATTTCAATTTCCGAAGAGAAAATGCTTGGACCACCTTATTTTTGTGCTTTTATTGGTATATTGACTAGAAATTTTTGCATTTGGGTTTTTGGGGTCGGATTGTCTGGCTTTTCATGTGAACCCAAGGCACGACAAAAGATACGTGAATAACAAGTGCGCCTAATATCCATTGAACTATTCTTTTTATTGGTTATGTCTTACATGTCTCAGGAGCAGGCAGAAAAGACCGTTGATGATGTCTCACAAGACACTGTTGATGGTGTCTCACGATGTTCCACTTTGTTCATTGCAAATCTTGGTCCAAATTGCACTGATGATGAACTGAAGCAAGTCCTGTCTCCGTAAGCTTTCTGGCAATCCTCGTTAACTTATGTAATTGTTCAAAACTACTGTTTTTTCTCCACTTTGTTAGCTGATTCTCTGTTGAGTTGAGTACAATTTCAAGCTTGTCATTACAAAGCTTCATGGGCTTGCATTTGTTTTTGGTGGCAGATATTCTGGGTTTAAGGCGGTGAAGGTGCGTGCTAGAGGTGGAATGCCAGTTGCATTTGCTGATTTTGAGGTATCCAGTACTGTAACACAACCACTATAAATCTTGTTATTTATTTAGTTGTACTTAAAGCAGTTGACCTCTTGTATCATTCCTTACTATTTGGAGAAATTGCTGAAATGGTTGGCACCCGTTCCTTTGAGAAGTTTATGGGTAAATCTTTGAAAAGAAAACCATCATTGTAATGTTGACGTATTATAGAACTTAGAAGGTTTTAGACAAAGAACAAGACTGTTCGTTTTGGGTCTCAAAACCAACTCCTCTCTCTGCGCACAGTTCCCATTAATTTTTTTTTATCTCTCTTTACTCATTACACTGAAAACCTCCCTCAAAACCCGAACCGAACAAACTTGTGTTTAACGCCTCGATTTATTGCCCGCAAAGAGGGAAATGTCAATAATAGCCCAAATCTCGTCTTATGGTCTTATATTGGCAGGGAATTGAACATGCGACTCAAGTCATGGATGCTCTTCAAGGAAGCTGGTTAGAATCATCAGACCGGGGAGGGATGCACATCGAGTAGCTTTTTCCAACTTAATTCATGTTCTTTGGTTATGGTTTACATTATATGACAGCAACTAAGTGAGTATTGGTTGGTGCTTTTCAGGTATGCAAGGTCTAAGATGAGAAAATCGTAGTAGGAAACTTGGAGGTTTTCACAACTTCGTCTGACTAGAGAGAGCCGGACATTGAAAATACCGGCTAGGAGATTTCTTCTTGGATTTGTATGCCTTATTTATGTCAAGTAAAGGGAAATCAATGCCTCTTGGAGTTCATTTGCTACAGTAGGTGGTTTAGAGTTCTCTCCCTTAATCGTGCCGTTGTCTGACATTGTTGAGTCCATTGTCATCTGTAACAACTGAAGTTGAACATGTACTTCAAAAACGAATGTCTACGAGTCTCTTGTCTGTACTGTCATGTTTTCCTATCGTTTGTTCTTATGCTAGTCTGTCGCCATGGAACGGATATACTTGGGATTGCATGCTAAATAGATATCAGGATTTTTTTGACAGCGGAACTGCGTTTTGGTTCCTTGGATATAAATCTTTTCTTGAAAGTGTTTAAATCTTCACGAGGAGGGAAAGTGACAATCACTTAAACTGAATGTACCCCTGAAATTGGTTTTAGACACAAGTACAAGGGAACTAAATTATTTTCTTCACAGTGTTTCTTGCATAGAAATGAAGTGCACACTGAAAAAAGAAGTGCACAATCTTGATACAAAAGAATGAAGCGCATAATCTCAAATTATCTGTTTTTCAGGAGTTCTCTGTTTTTACGATGTATCAATCTTAATTGTTTCCGTAAAATAGTATATACTCTTTGAAATGAAGCAAAAACGAAAACCGCAAGTGCTGCTCAAGCTTGATTTCATTGAACAGATCAAAAATATATATGCATCAGAGTTCCAACCTCGCGACTTGGAATCAGACTACAGTTCTAAAATGAACTACAAAACCCTACATGCTCCGATTGCTTCATACTATACAAGACCAGTACAAGATGGCATTATTTTCAGTGTTTTCTCCATGCAATTGAAGTGTGGTTAGAGCTATTGATCACAAGTCGTCCTTAGACGAAGTCGTCCTGGCGGGCTTCTCTCTTTCCCAGAAAGGTGACAACCTTGGTGAATCGAGAGAGAGCTTCCCACTGAGCCCTTCTAAAGCTTCGGCTACCAACGGACTGCTATAGCTTTGATATTGTTGTTGCTTTTCTCGCTGAATCCGTCCACTCTGACTACCGGCATCATACCTAGGTGTCGACATTTGACTCGAGTCCATAACCATATCCCCCTCCAGTATGCGGAGAACCTGTTACCAAAGAACGCAAAACGAATAAGCAAAAGCCTAACAAATTCAGAACAGGAACTGAGTACTGTTATGGGTAACTTAAATGGGCTGTGGGCATCACAACTGGACATCATCCGAGAACTTTTCATGTTCCATTAGCATTATCATTTCCCAAATTTTAATAGAGTGACTCAGCGCCAGGAAAACTAAGCCCCCTTGCTTTGATTGAATTTGGCTTCACTGCACCCAGAAGGTCTAATATACCTGGTAAAAAAGGATCATTCGACCACCAACTTTTTTTTTAAGTTACTGGGCCCGTGTGCCCTTGTGGCGAGCCATGTCGGCACCACCTCATTTTCACTTGCCTTGGTGTCGTGTCAGCCTCATTAGGCAACACCTGGACCAATGGGATTTCAACTAGCGTAAAATCTCTCTATTCATAAATAAACCGGGCCTAACGTACGCAGTGCCTAAGATAATGTGTGAGACTGAAAGTGCAACCCAAAGTCTCCGCTCGGGGCCATTAGAACAACAGATTATACAAGCTTACACTCAAGGATGCTTCCTCCATTTTTGGATCCTCCTAGTGGAAAATATTTCAAAAGACAAATTGTTACCTGTGACATTCGAGGCCTAGAATGAGGATCTCGTCGAATGCACATGGATGCTGCATGTAACATGCAATAGACCTCGTGTTCGTTATAGTTGTTTGCCAGCCGTGGATCAATCAGTTTGTCAATGGCATATTCTTCCAGTAGTGGACGTGCCTGTTCCAAACCGTAGACAAAAATATCAAGGGAAAACCAAAAAAGAAGAACTGACAGTTCGGACGAGCAAGATCAACAGATAACTTAAGGGAAATGATATTGACACTCCAAAAATTGATGCAGACACTCCAAAAAACAAAGGAAATGACTTTGGAATTACACTGATTTTGGAGTGCCTGCATCAATTTTTGGAGTGCCAATATCATTTCCCTAAATTAATTTTCACTCTTTTCTATTTGTTTCAACAAGATACGGTGCTTCTCAACAATATCATGCAAAAACTCCCAAACTGAATTTGGCTGATAACATTCGGTCGAAGCACAGAATGATAATAACGGACTGAAAGTGTACCCATTCACTAAGGCACTGCTGACCCTTAGGCCGGTTTATGTCCACAGCTTTTCTTCCAGTAACAAGCTCCACCAAGACCACTCCAAATGAATAAACATCAGCTTTCTCTGTGATCTGGCCACTTTGAGCATATTCTGGAGCCAAATACCTAAAATAAGTGTGATAATCAAATTAGTAAATTCACAGCAATGGTCCGAGGGAAATTAGGGATCAATATGCCAAGACATACCCAAGAGTTCCGATTACCCTAGTTTCGACTCCTGTTTCTCCATCAGGTTGCCATCTTGCCAAGCCAAAGTCTCCAACCTTGCAAACGAAGAGTTGGAATAACTATGATTGCAATTAATGACACAATTTCTATTGCTTGCTGCATAAGATAATCAATTCAAAGATGACCGTGCAGGAGGTTGAAAAATGCAGCATTTTGCTTATAAAACGATGAACTAAGCATGGAAAAGGTCTATTTTCTGATTCTAGAAACTAAACAATTTTGTTTTCTATGCAAAAGAGGTAAATGGGTAAGATCTAGGTTCTCTTCGTTAAAATAAACGAAAATGCATGTAGAACGTTCTGAAATTTTCGTACCAGTGGTTCAAAATCATGGGTGATGAGGATATTGTTAGGCCGCATGTCTCGGTGGACAATGCAACCAACTCTGCATTCTTCGTGAAGATACCGCAGCCCTCGAGCAGCTCCCACAGCTATTTTTTGGCGTGCAGACCATTCTAATGGATCTCCGCGATGACCTGAAACAACCAAAATCAGAGATCAGCTTAGATATACTGCTTAACACAATTTATTTGGGCTAAAGCTTGAAAACTGTGAATGCTATGTCTGCAGGACCAACAAATAAAGTCAAGTCCTAGATGGAAGTTTTGTCAGCTCATGCGGCGACATTTCACATTTATATCTGCCAAAGATCATTAAGTAACTTGAGTATACGCACAGAGACGGTTCACTTAATGAAAGAAGTAGATCAAAGCTCATAGGCAGACCAGAACATTTCCAATAATTAGCTGTGAGATCACTACTGCAAGTTCTCTATCACACTGATAACGTAAATATAAGTACGAGTTCTGCATGGAAGAGGTATACTCATAATGGCATTACATTCTTCATTGGCATAGCCGAAAGCATTTCAGAGTTGGGGACGAATAAATTACCATATAGATGAGAATCCAGCGACCCATTACATATGTACTCGTAAACCAGCAACCTTCTCCTGTCCTCAATACAAAATCCAATCAACATAACTACATTTCGATGCTGAGCACAACTTAGGACTTCCACTTCTGAGCAAAATTCTTGATCCCCCTGAGAACTTGCCAATTTGTGTTGCTTGACAGCTACTGTCCGACCATCTGATAAGACTCCTCTGTGGACAGATCCAAACCCTCCTTCTGCCAAGAAATTAGCTCGTGAAAATCCTCCAGTTGCAAGCTCCAGCTCAGCATACGTGAACCACCTTGGGGGTTTTCCAAAGACGGGTGCCTTATGTTGGCATATGGAACACAAAGGAGGAGGCCCAAGAGGAGCATTTCTGGACAGAGAAACTGCTTCTCTCATACTTCCATTGAAGTCCAGGTCCGGTCTGTAATTTGGCAATCCAAATCTAGCTTCTCGATCAAGTCTAGAGAATTTTTCCAAACAAGCCCTTGTTGTGGAAGTTTGAGCCCTACTGGCATTTGATCGTTGTGAGCTTTCTTCCACCATCCATCTTTGGAACCTTAAACTTGATGAGAATGGAGATGAGGTACTGTCTGTATCGGAACTTGAATCATCGAGATCGGGAGTTTCTTTTGTGCCAAATGATTCCACTTTCTTGACATTTATTTCAGAAACGAAAAATGGCGAGGCCCCAGGATCTGAGCTGGATACTGATGAAGTTCCAACTTCAGTTGCAGTGAATAGCTCTGGACTACTACTTGGCGTCACAGTAGGTCCTCGAATGGAATTCATAGCGTCATTCTCTGTTCTGGGTTGTTGCTCAAATGACTGATTTAGATCAGATTGAGATAGACGTGCTGCTTCAGCTCCCTTCTTCGGGGACCCAACCAAGTTTAGCCGCAGAACTTTTGGGTGGGAGTGCTTCATCGTGACAATGTTGCATTGTAGCTCTTCCATACAACGCTTTTCTTCATGCTTGAGCTTTCTACAAATTACCACAGAGATCACTCCAGGAATTTAATTTCAGGAATAAAAAATAACTCAATTTAAATTGAAACGCATTCGTTTCACATGAATTGGGTGTTTGTTGCAGCAGAATTATCCTAAAAGCTGATTATTCAAGAGCAGAAACCATAAAGCATCAAAATGGAGCTTGTCAAACATCTGCTTTTTAAAAAGCATTTTTGAAGTGTTCTTCTGTGACTCCTACAACCACAAAGCATAAGATGTGCCGAACAACAAATTGGCAGTTTAGCTCAACTTCCATGACAAAAAAATTATAAGTAAGCTGCAGCAAACACCCCCACAAGTTCAAACACATATTAAATGTATGCATCAGAAAAATTATTACTTGTCCAATATAACCCAAGCAGCTTGAGCTCTCTTGGCCTCCGACGCCACTGCTCCACTTGGTGATCCAGAAACAACTTTTATCTTCACATTTATCTATGACAGAATTAGGAGGCAAATGACGTGTTAGAATTCACGTAGTGTGTATGCGAACACCAAACCTAGAATTACACATAGACGCGCATACTTTGTTAGGATCATAAACATCATGGAGCTGAAGGATCATCTGGGAGAAGGAATCTGTGATATCAGATTTCTGCTCTGGACTAGTTCCTGAATTAGACCTTCGGTTGCCACTGGCACAATCTCCTGCAAATCTGGGGAAAGTCCATAATTTCCTACCTGCAGAATAGGGGAGTAAGAAAGCTGTTTTCAGCATTATACATCAATCAAAAGTCTTCTGAATCTTGGGTTTCCGTCATCTGATCCAGAAACTTGATCATTGTGAAAAATTCATAGTCATCGATGAAAATCAACCATGAAATGACAGGGGATGCATAACTCAAACAAACTCTCAATGGAACCAAATATAGAGTTATGGCCTGAAAAACCCAAAATATGCAATATAGTATAGTACCCTATAGAAACATTGTAAAAGATTGAACCGGGGTCCTGTAGTGCGGCATCGGACCATCCGTTTCCGCAATCAATTGTTCAAATTCGCTTAAGCACTCGTACCGATCAAAGTTAACTCATACCGGTAAGAGTTAATAAACATATATGAACCATTGACTGCAGAAACGAACGGTCCGATGCCGCACTGCAGGTTTCACTACAGGGTCCTCACTACAGGACCCCCGTTTCGGTAAAAGATCTAATCATCGAGAGAAACACCATCATTTCCCATATTTTGTAAGGGAATAACACAATTACAAGTGCAACGCTACGAACTCAACTTTAAAACACAGCTCTGGATTGTGTCCAAAGCCCGTTGGATGCATACGAACTCACATACGTCGAACGGTTCGAGACACAATTGTGTCCGAAGTTGTGTTTCTAGACTTTTTATCTTATAAACGAAAGTGATTACTTAAAAGAAAATGAACCACCAATCAGAACTTCTGAAGATATTCCAATAAAGAATCATCAGAACAGCAAAAGAAAACCCTATAGCAAGCTAGAGCCAAACAATGAACGACAAATGAACCTGACAATCTAATGAATATGTACAAAACCGAGAGAGAACCCCAAGGGGTAGCTCAAGCGCCAACAAAATGAGCTGAAAACCCAGACATCCTAAGTTCGAAACTTGGCAACCTTCTGGGGCCAGGCCCCAACTAGTCCTATCGTAAATAGCCTGCCTTTGACCAGACCAAGTGTGCGTAAGCTGGCCGGACAGCCTGACTGTCGAACTAGAGAGAGAGAGAGAGTTACCAGAACTTTGAGAAGGGATGACAACCAACAAAGTAATGCAATCTCCAGGGTGAACCACATGAGTCAGAGCCCAAACCAGGGCAGTCTTTGGAATCTCCTTTGATGCCTTAACTGCAACCAGCACCTTCTCTTTGACATCTGAGTCCTCTACCTTCCCTCTCTTCAGTTCCCGATTCATCACCCCAGAAGTTTGTTTACTTCCCCCCCTCCTTCCTCTCCAATGCTTCAAACCCACCAATATCTTGATTTCACAACTCCGCAGACCCACAACCTGGAAAAGCACCAATCAATGTCCAAATGAAAAGACAACAAAAACCATTATTGAGGTCTTTTGTACAGCAGACATGCCATGCGCACTGTTAACCTACAGTTTCGGCAGCTGAAAATGACAAGGACCCTTTTAACCAACGCTTCAAATAGTACCAATTTCCAAGAAAAAATCAAATTTTGCACAGTTAAAGTAGGGTCCCTCTGGAAAAAGGTTAACCCTAAAAAGCACTCAATTCAATTTGAACTTGCCTTTTCTCACCGGCCCGAGTAGAAATTCTCCACTTCAGAGAAGAAGAAAAGAAGAGGCTATTTCTCCGTAGGCATTTCAAATCACAAAGTCAAAACCTTTTGCTCTCTTCTCTCTCTTTCCAGATCCAATTACAACAGCTCCTTTTCTATCTCTTCGAAATGGACAGTGAGGAAACGTCGAACTCAGATGGCGAAACTTCACAAATCGACAACATAACTCAATAATGATCCCAAATCACCGATATGAGTCATATCATATGACCCCATAAACTTGAGAATCGTAGACTTCATGTCCCATCTCTCTCTCTCTCTCTCTAAAAGTTCTCAAATGAAAACAACACGCATTACATTCCCCCTGCAAAACCCAAGAACCCAAAATCAGAGACGAACCCACCACATTCAAAGATGATCACATACATACATACAGATACAGCCATGTACGAAAAACTTTTCGAGAAATCGGCCAAATCAAGAACAATCAAGAAACAGGGGAAAGGACGCGATAGACAGAATTTCACGTGGTTCCGGACTGTGTAGTTAAGCACATCCACCACTCGCCAGTCAACCAAACACGAATGGAATCAAATCGAATCGAATCAGGCTTCCGCATTCTCTCACGTCAAAACAGCAGCACACGCCAAAACAGAGGGGCAACTGTGGGGGTTGAGAGCGGCAAAATGGGAAAAAACAAATTGTGTTTTGTGGGTGTGGGGGCATTTCAATCTCAACTACCTCACCCAATCAACAATTCAAATTCTGATCTACCGTGCGTATAAATGCTTGTGTATACTCACTATGTATTTATATACTGTATTTCTTTATGTCCCATTAATTTCTGTGACAGTAGTAATTGGTTTTTATTACTCCTATATACTCCGTAGTTACAAAAAACAAAAAAAAGAGTTCATTGCGGTACATATGAGAGTGACGAGACAAAGCAGGGCAATAGTACTCCCATGATCATCGCTATTTTCCCAGATTTTACTGTGTGAATGAATACCCTCGTGATGGCTTCCGGAATTTCTCAGGTACTAATACTACAAAATAGAATTAAAATCAGTTTAATTAAGTGTTCCACCACTAAAATTGAAAAATAAGTACTTAATTTTTTATATCAATTAAATGTGATATATTGTAAGAGAATGACATGTCTTGTAAAGTAAAATATAAATACTTAAAAAATAATAATCTTAACGAATGGAACCAAAATATGTTTCGCTCCCACTATACTTGTCATTCCTCTCATAATAAGGGGTACGAGTCGACGTTGGGAAAAATAGATCAATTTAGGCTCTGTTTTGAACCTATGGAAAGAAAAAGAAAGGAAAGGAAAATAAAAGAGAAGGAAAATAGGAGGAAAAATTTACTATTTACTACACTTGAAATCTTTATTTTATTCTCTCTTTCTCTTCTAACCAAACAATAGGAGGGAAAATTCTTTAATTTTTCTTTCTTTTCTTTGAATTCCAAACAGAGCCTTAGTTTTCAACAAATGACTTGCCTACTTAACTTTGCAAAAGTTTACAGCTTGAATAATCAAAATAGCGTCTCTATATTTTAGATCACACAACATACAAATAATTCAATGACCTTGAGGCCCCGGACATGGTGTCCATGGTCCCTTCTCCCAGCACATTGAGTGGGAAATGCAAGATAAATTTGTAGGTAAATCTCGGATGAAAAAAGAGCTTAGGTACCACGTGATGGTGCTAGAGGCATTAAATAATCTCTTGAATGGAGGGGTAATTTGAGTTTTTGAAATCAGCTATGCAGCGCGCGGTGTGCTGAAAAGAGTAGACTTTGGCCTTTTATTTTGTCTTTTTTGAGACTGCCAAGATTTTGAAGGGGGGAAAGTAATGATGATGGTGGGGATGGGGTCAGGTTGTTGTGACCACTTTTTGTGGAGGCAGGTTTTTCCTTGCCGGAAATTTATGTGCCAAAAAAAATTTTCGACCGTTGAATTGTGTGCTTTTTTATGTTTTAAATCTAACGATTAAAAATACTCTCGGCACAAACACAGAGATTTTCGGAACAAATGAGATCAGACCCCTTTTTGGGTCGCGTGACTCTCACGCACCTTCGAATTGATTTATGTGTCTCTTGGCATGTCATGATTCCAATTTTCGTTGCCCCTTTTAATTGGTTAATTATTGTTACAGTAAAGTAATTTCCCGGTTAGGTCCCACCGCCGTTATCCATCTCCGTTAAGCGAAGCTCACCCCACTTGTCCAGTTGTGCTGCCAGCTACGCCAATTCCCGAAGTGAAACGTCAATTCTCAAAACGGTCCTCCGTTTGTCATATAACGTCCACTGTTAACTTGAATGTGCTTACGTTGATGATGCTACGGTGTCCACCCGCTATTTGGGAATACCGTAAAAAATTCAGTTATGCCATTTTTTACGGTGTCCCGAAACGGCGGGTGGACACCGTAGCATTTCCCTACGTTTAATTCCTTCTTTTATCCAAGAGAAAAATCATAGGGGCAGGCCCACTGGAGTTTAGTGAACCCTTGAAATAAAAAAGAGATCCTAAAATTATATATTTTTTACAAATGATTTTATTTTTTTTGGGTAATATTAACTTCACTGAGAAAAATATTTTTTTTGCACCGTATAAAAGATCTCATCGAGATCTTTCAAACAAGATCCACATTGCATATTTTTAGATTTCAATAAACCCATTATTTTTGAGCTTGAAATTACCTTCTTAAAAAATAAGGACTTATTTTACGTTCCGGAACAGGGCCTGAATCATTAATGTGAGCTAAAGTAAATGAAAATTCAAATTTTGAATCCGTACCCCTCTGAGCTAGGCTAGGATAGCATAAGCGTATAGATAAGCACACACAAAGCCGTTAATTTTAAATCCAAATTTAAGATTTTTCTAGTGTAGGATTTGCTAATAAGTACCCAAAAAAAAATCTAGTGTAGGATTTTACTTGCCGTTTGCACCAACGGCGAGTAAACGGTGGTGGTGATGGACACGGCTGCCGTCGTCGTCGGTTCCTTTGGCACTTGCCCCGGATCGTGTCTGAGCTTTGGAACCTACGAAACATTTGATTTTGACTACGTTTTCCGAGGAACGTGAGAGTTTGAGATACTCCCCGAGTTTACGCTAATAGTAGTAGTAGTAAATTATTCGAAGGATCGAGTATTTTAGTATTTGCATGTCAATAGATTCACCCTCTAGAACTTGATTCTTGTTGCCTTTAATTTGTGAGTAAAAATTATGGGCTTATCGTTTAAGACAGGAAGTTAAATTTGCTGGATTAACGGGGTCAAGTGTGAACATGACAATAGATTAGGATCGGATAAGGTTGATAAACGAACCAAGTTACGTGATCGAGTTCAAGCTCGTGTTTATTTGTTAAAAGCTCGTGTTTGTTTGTTAAAAGCTCTTTTAAGATCAGTTTGTCACATGAACTAACTGAGAGTTTGAACAACTTTTCGAAGCTCGTTAAGTTTTCAGACCAAGCTCGAACAAGCTACTAGTGAGCTCATTCGGCATATGATGTATAAAAAATTCAAGCTATTTTGCAATTGGCTTGTGTTCAGCTTGATTAAAGCTCATTCAATATCAACTGGTCTCATAAACAAGCTAAACTTGAACATGCATCGAAGCTCGTTAATTTTTCAATCCAAACTTGAACAACTAACTGCTCAGCTCGTTCACCATCCCTAATTAAGGAGCTTGTTGTGCCCAATTTGTAGGTTTAACTCTCATCGTCCACAAGAAGTTCTTGAGGCCACTAAGATCCGTCCAGTTGTTAACTTCAGAACCTTGTGATTAGTCAAGGTGCATATAAAATTGACTAGAATTATTTATAAAAAAAAAAACCCCTTGATTAAGGGATCCAAAGATTCCAAACTACCAAAAAACCAGCACGTAGTGTAGATTTGCTTCGGCAAAGTGTCCTAGAGTCTGTAGCCTGTGTGCTTAAAGCAGTATCTCGTGTCTCGATTTGGTAGTTTTGGTTCTTTCCTTGTATTTGTGATGAAATCTTTTCCGTCGGGTGATGAAATGAAGTGACATTTTCAAAACAAAAAAAAATATACCAAAAACATTTAAATTCAACGATATTGGGCGGGCTTTTTAGTTGTCTATCATGTCATTAAATGCAGATGGGCCTTTCTTGTCTTTAACCCTATGGGCCCATCATATTTAGGAAGCTTATGGCATTAATGACACCATTGATTGAGCAATAGAAGGAATAACCTCGCTTTCGAATCCTGACGATCAAAAAATAAAAGAAAACATTTGTTTAAAGTCGTAGCCACGGAAAGACGAAGTAATCCGTGTCAATGTTATTTTTTCAATGGAAAACGATTACACTATGACCCGACAAAAATAATATCGTGAGAGGTGATTAGCATGGAATTTATTGAAACCAACGGGCAACGGCCACATCCGTCGCGATACCAACCACTCTTTTTAAACTTGGTGAATAGATAGAATAATCCATACACAAGATAGAATTATATGGTAGTAGTTCCAATATCCTCTAGCTGTTGAATATCTCTCTCTGGTTTGGACCACTAGGGGTCCATTGTAGCCATTTCTTGCCACCATATGATCCAGCCTGTAGGGTTTGTTTGCCTAATTATTGCATCTTGTAGACATGAAGTGATTTGGGAGTCATCGCTCTTCAATCTTCATTTCATTTTGGGAGCAACTTTGTTGGTGTGCTGCAAGGGTCGTTTTCCTTTACATCAAAGCCATAACCCCACATTTCAGAGCTATCAACTTATCAGCCTCATCTTGTGGACCACTACATCTCATCCACATTTGTTTTGTTGATAAAGCAACCCAGTTCTTGGAGTTCGAGCTTGTGTTCCCTCGTTAAAACCTCGTTCAAGATTAACATGTTGCATGAACAAACGAAAAGTTCAAACACGCTTCTACTCAGTTTGTCCGATTAGATTTCATTTGAGATCGCATCGTCTCGTAAACAAGCCAAGCGTAAATATACTTACGAATATCGTAAGTTTTCAAACTAAAACTCTTTTTTGTAAGAATTTTAACTGCTTGAATCGTTTCGGCTCGTTTATCGGTCATATGCACAAAAAAACACAGGAGCAGGTGGAACATGTAAACACTGTACTGCACAAATAATTGCACGACAGAGTCTGAGAGTGGGACAATTTTAACAATATAGTCTTCTAGTACTGAATAATGGGACCATTTTATTTCTCTATCTCGTTAATTTCTAGCAAGGACGATTCATTCATTCAGGCAGAGCCCAGAGGAAACAGAGGAGCATGTCTCCTCCATCACAATAATAAACAAGCTTGTATAAATGAGCCGAGCCTACTTTTTCGAGCCAATCTTTTTTTGCTGCTTTTTCAAGCTGATCTTTTTTGAGTGGGGTGTTAAGTTCGACTTGGTTACTAAACGAGCCCAAAACACGAACTCGAGCTCGACTTGATTACTAAACGAATCAAACCGAGCCGAGCCTAAGCTTTCGTTTGCAGCCCTAGTGCCATGTATTTTGGAAGGTAACAGGCTTTAATTACCCTATAACTCAGTGGTCTCTCTCTCTCTCTCTCCAACTCACCCTAGCTAGAAAGGAAACTGCAAGATTGGGCTGGCCCATTCAACATTGGCGCCCAAGTTCATAGTTTTTTTTTTTATATTCTGAAGTATACACAATGTAATCTCATGCAGTTACCGGCCCACCCAAAAAAAGCTTAGGGTCTGTTTGTTTGCAGTTTAATAAAGGGAGGCTGATGAGTGTTTATGTGATCTCTTAAAAACATCCATTCGCTTGGTTCGAATTCTTTAAGCCTATCTAATTCTTTAAGGGTTTCAACTAATCTAATACAAATCAAAGCACGAGCGTGCGGCAAACCTAAGCTACAACATAAACAAATTAAAAAACAACAGCTAAACTACGTGCATCACCTCCAAATCATCAATCCGCAACCATCTCAACAAACGCTTGACACGAACTTAAACAATAAAATAAACAACCAAAAGCGATCAAACCGCTGGCCGGATCACGCACATTTTTAACGACAACCGACGATTGCAAACTTTTTAAATTATAGTATAAAATTCAGTGACCCATATTGATTTTTTTTTTTTTTCTTGGTAGATCAAAAAAGGTTTTCTTGCACTCACCAATGAAAGCTCAAGTACAATACGACACCATTGTAGTTATGATGAGGATATCTATAATTTTATTAGTAACAAACATGAAGGTGAAGAAAATCAGACTCGTCAAATCTCTATCTACTGATATAATGGAAAATGTGTTGGCTAGCTAGAATTTAAGGTGGGCCCGAGCAATCATTACAAATATCACAACGATTTTTAATTTTTTTGTGGCCCATCGCCAATCAAAAGGAGATAAAACATTTTACCCTTTTGTCTCACATCAATTGAGTAAAGAATTTTATTTGAGGAAAATGAGAGAAGACGAGTTTCATTTGGTTATTGCAACTAAAGGTGACGGACTTTGGATGGATTAGACAATTTCGTGTTGTTAAATAATGGAATAATCACTCCTCGACTAAATTCATTATAGGACAATGTAAGATGGGAACAATGCAAGGGCAATTGTGAATTAAATATATTATCACGTGTTTGTGGTATATATTTATTAGAATAACACATTGAATCTTATGAGTTCTTAAATATTTACAAGAAAATGTTAGCATTTGTTCTAAGGGCGGAGGATAATATGTAAAAGATGCATCAACATTCAAAAAGAGTATATCGATAACTATAAAAGTGTTATGAATATCTATTAGATATTATGAGAATCTGTACTTTTTTGACATTATTTACATGTTATTCTATGCTTACTGGACGGAGGTTAGCAAGACCCTTTTAGTAATTAGCACTTTAAATAAGGAATAAAATTTAACTTATAACGATCCAATTGCACTTCGTAATTTTTATTAAATAACGTAAAGCGAACTTAAAAATAATTTCCTATGATTTTTACTCATTTGATAATGAGATCAAATGAGGAAAACACCTCACTAGTAATGACAAAAATTACAAAACGTTACCCTACATTACGTTGTGATCATTGATATCGTATACGTATCATTTTACAGTATATTTATACTACAAGACATAATTGATGACGTGACACTTATGCATTCTAGGATGCTTCATTAAAATTGTTTAATCGTGACCGTCCAAAAGTGCTCTGAACGGTCCGGATGTTAATGAAACTTTTCCGGGAAAGAGTTAAACTTTTTTCCGAAAAATTTTCATCAAAATCCGAACCGTCTAGAACACTTTTGAACAGTTGTGATTGGTTGTTGCCGTAAATAGGTTGTTTACAGCACAGCCGGAAACAAGACAATCTCAACTAGTTATATTATAACAAAAACAAACTGATGAGACACACGGTTAGCACATTGACATAGACAATTTATTTTAGGAGTACTTTTTTGCCGGACGACAGAGCGTTAAAGGTTAATTGTTAGTAGTTATAAGAGTCGAGTACCTATTTCATATGAGCTCCAACTTAGAACCTCTCCCTTCGAGAGTAAAGAATCAACCACACTAAGTGGTGTTCCTTGACAGTGACAATTGAAAAAAACATGCACCATGCGTGTTGTTAGTGATTGTGTTTCATTTGGAGTACTCTTCCTCATCTGTCCACAGGAATAATATGTCCTTGCCAATACTCGAAGATAAAGTACCAATCTTGAAAGCAATTTTGCTACCATCAAAACATATTCCACACAAACAAACACACAACCACTCAAAACACGTAGGTCGGATCCCGTCAAGTCACTCCTGACTAGTTCGGTTCAGTTTTTGCATCCGGGCCGTTTAAAAGTACTTTAAGGACGGCCCAGATTTATTCGGGGTGTTTTAGATATTTTATAATAAAAATGTACCCAAACAAATCTGAACCGTCCAAAATACTTTTGGACGCCCCGAATGTAAAAACTGGACCAAACTGGTCCGGAGCAAGCAAGTGGACGGGATACACTTTGAACAAACAGATGCACATGGCTAGTTTCCATCACATCCTTAGCTAATTGTACTCTGATTATATGTGATTAATTAAAGGAAATGACTTTGCCGCTCCCTTTTTTGTTAACACTCCTTTTTTTGTTAACGCCACTCCCCTGCAAGTGTATTTTTGCACCAAAAATACATTTGCAGGGGAGTGGCGTTAACAAAAATGGAAATGGCAAAATCAGTGGCCTTAATTAACATTAATAAACACTCAAGGGTGAAAAAAATTTCAGTACCTAGCAGGTACTATGTGGCACCCGCTCGCATATCCGAGCCGTCCATTTCATTTTTGAATGGCTCAAATTTGGAGAGAGAAAAAGAGAGAGAAAGTGTTGGGGTGAGAAGAGAGAGAGTTTCAATCCGAGCCGTCCAAAAGTGTATCGGACGGATCAGATACACCGGGCGGGTACCACTGGGATATACCCGCTCGGCACTGAAAAATCTCTCCTCAAGGGTGGTTGGTTGGTGGTTTTTCTTGGACTAGGGTTTGATTCTTGAGTCAGCAGCAAAAAAGTAATTTTTTATGAATTTTCTAGTCCCGGCGATATTTTGCCTTTGATCAGACCAGGAGATAAGTCGAGGGACGCGTAAACTGACACGGACATTCTTTACCGTCAAACCAAAAAAAGATACACAAATATAGGTACACGCGAAAAGAAATGACGGGGTTGCCCTGGGAAGTGTCTTTGCTTAGGAACTTGGGATGCAAAAATGCTGATTGGAAGGGGTTGGATATGCAAGGAGAGAAGGTGCACGGTAGGTGCTCGATAGAATGCTCTGCAGATACGATTTCATGGAATGCCACGACTTTTGGGCAGTTTAGAAATTAGAACGAAGAATGAGTGGGGTTGACAGGTGCCATGATGGGGTTGCAATGGGGGGTTGTGGTAGTTGGTTGTGATAGTGTATTACTCCCTTCAAAACCACCTTAACAGCCCCTGTGCATTGAGAGTGATTTGGTAATGAATGAAAATGAAGGATTAGAGTTTCTCACCAAATTTGAAATGATTTGGTAAGAAATGGAGATAAGTACAAAACTGTTATCTTTGATTGGCGGCTTCTCCTTTCTCACATTTTAGTGAGATCTGGTTAGGAAGGACTTCCCTTTCTTATCACATCCTTTCTCACGATCTAAAATGGCCGTAAAGGAGAGAGTGCCTAATTACTATGTTTGGTACACGGTTCCCAAAAATTCAGTCATATGTTTTGGGTGCCATGGTGGGATTGCAACAGCACGTACCAGTTACCACCGTGCTATGCTGCCAACGTACAAGACAACCCACTCCATCGACACTGATGCAGGGAATCGTAACCATTTCCCTGTTTGGCATTAGGACCGCCAACCCGCATTCCACCCAAACCCATATCGCTTAGGTTGCGTCTGATCCCATGCTCAACGTGGTGACTAGCTCTATTACTTAATTATACGAGCCTTGGATAAGACTCCCCATTGAAGAAAGCCATAGTAAGGGCCATCATATATCATTTGTTTCATTCTATTTCTAATTTAGTCGACTTTTCTTGTGATTCCGACTCTAACTTCACTATTGCACTGTATTGTAGATTGACTTACTCTATTACTTCATTATACGAACCTTGGATAAAACTTGCCCCTAGAAACTGACTTACAAGGGGATCGTATTTTAATATGTGCAAGGCTAATTGAAACCAATGTGGGAAAGTAACATGTTCCGTGGTAGTTGTGATAGAATATTGCCGTGGGGGTTCGGTGACAGCGCTATTGTGGAAAGAGAGATTGTGCGCTGAGTGTTAATGACAGTGTAGAGTCAATAAGTCTAATAGGAAAGGTGAGTGTTTCACTGTAATTGTTCAGATACTTGATTTACCATTATTATATTTCGCAAAACATATTTTTTGTTGGTTTTAATTGCAGAACTTTGGACCACACTTTCTATTCACGTTTCAGCAGTGAAACAAGGTACATGGTACAAGTAAAGTCATGGCGTATATAAAATGGTGTATGTCTTCACAAGATAGATTATATGCATGTGAAGAGTCAACTGTCATCAGTCACTTGTACTGTAGTCAATAATGAGCAAACGGATCCAACGAGGAATAAATAAAAGAAGACAGACAATGAAGAAAAGACAAAAGCCTGGGGAGATCTTTGTTAATTGTGGCAGCAGCTTTCAGCTTTTGATTAGACAAACTTAAGTGGCCAAGTGGGACACTTCAATCAGTGGGGTTGGTTTTTAGCTCTTCCTCACATGTAGGTGGTTATATATTATATGTGGGTTTGTTTCAGTATTTGCAGAAGTTGACGGAGCTGTTCCTCATACAATGGCTTCCTTTGAGAGAGCACTTGGTACATCCACTACTTACCTTCGCTCTTGCCTATTGTGTTATTTGTTTGTGATTGTCGACTGTGCTTCATTTTGGATCGCGGTTCAAAAATTGTACGAGCATATTAGTACTTTTATTCTTTTCTTTTTTTACGTTCGCTGGATGTTGTTCTTGCTGTTGTACCTCCCTTCTTGTAAGCTTTTGAATATGTCTTAATATTTGAAATGCCACCACTGGGATTCTATTCTCATTTTTTTTCACCACCTTTTACATCAAAATTGCATTGTCTTTTCCTGTATCTGTTCTGTTTCCTTAGTTACTAGTTCTTGCCTTTTCAAATATTGTGCTTCGATCATGGATTTGAGAAAATTTAGCTTGGGAAATGAGAATAATATGGAAAAAAAGATATGTATTTAGCTCCTTCTATTTTCCTTCACCTATTTCGTACCTCCATAAATTCCTTTGCAACTCATTGATCTAAACCCAACCTTGATCAGATTGTGTAGTCTTTTCAGATTGTGTACCCTTCTCTTCTCTACTGATTTGAGATGTTAGGAAATAACATGCTTCTGACCGTTGCTCATTAATATGCAGGAGGACTCTCTTGGATTTGTGAAGGTGAATTTGATTTCATCAGTTCTACTTGCATTCAGGGGACTGTCATTGATTTACTCAACATTCTATTCCTCCTTGCATTCTACTTGTGTTTGTTCATAGGTTATATAAGAAAGTGTAACTGTAGTAGGTTCAGTAAAAGGGACTGGGTCACTGTAGCTATCTCAATCTGCTCTGCTCTTATGAGCATTGCATATTTCGGCTCCAGTTTATGGGATCTGATAGCCCAAAATGGAGGATTTAGTACTTGGAGCTGGGTGTTGAACTTATTTAGGGGACTAATTTGGATCTCTTTGACAGTTTCCTTGCTAGTTCAAGGATCCAAATTGGTCAAAATTTTGGCTTCAGTTTGGTGGGTGTTGTTCTTTCTATTTATTTCGGTTATAAATACCGAGGTTTTGATAAGAACACACTACATTCCAATCTTGGACATGGTAGCATGGCCTGTGAACTTGCTGCTTCTCTTTTGTGCTTGGAGGAATTTCAGTCTCTTCCTTTGTCAACCTTCCTCAGAAAAGAGCTTATCAGAACCTCTACTAGTTGAGGAGACTCAGAAATACCATAGTAAAATCGACCAAGCTAGTTTTCTTAGTAAAATAACATTTTCCTGGGTTGATCATTTACTTACATTGGGTTACTCTAAGATTTTAGCTCTTGAAGACATCCCTTGCCTGGTCCCTGAGGATGAATCAGTTTTGGCTTATGAGAAATTTGCTCATGCTTGGGATTTACTTCAAAGAGAGAAGAGGTCAAACGACGCTGGATATTTGGTTTTTTGGGCATTAGTTAAAGTGCATATGAAAGAAATGGTCTATGAAGGAATTTGTGCATTTCTTAGGGCATTGTGTGTGGTTGTTGCTCCCTTGTTACTCTACGCCTTTGTTAATTATGCGAATTGGGACACAGAAAGTATACATGAAGGTCTCTTCTTAGTGGGGTACTTAGTTGTTGTCAAAGTGGTCGAGTCTCTGTCTCAGCGACATTTCTTTTTCAATGCAAGGAGGACTGGGATGAAGATGAGATCAGCTTTAATGGTGGCAGTTTATCGAAAGCAACTAAATCTTTCTAGTTTAGGAAGGCAAAGGCATTCAACCGGAGAGATTATGAACTACATCGCTGTTGATGCTTATCGAATGGGGGAATTTCCTGTGTGGTTTCACTTGGGATGGACCTTTTCTCTCCAACTATTTCTAGCTGTGATTGTCCTGTTTGGGGTTGTGGGTCTTGGCGCTCTTCCTGGTTTAGTCCCTCTTCTTATCTGTGGGTTTCTTAATGTTCCATTTGCGAAGCTTCTTCAGAAGTGTCAGTTCCAATTTATGATAGCACAAGACCAGCGACTTAGGTCCATGTCTGAGATCCTTAACAGTATGAAAATAATCAAGTTACAGTCATGGGAAGATAAGTTCAAGAAATTGATTGATTCCTACCGAGAAAATGAATTCAAGTGGTTGGCGGAAACTCAGTATAGCAAGTCTTACGGCACTGCCTTGTACTGGATGTCTCCTACTATTGTTTCTTCAGTTGTCTTCTTTGGTTGTGCCGTTTTTGGGAGTGCCCCCTTAGATGCTGCCACTATTTTCACTGTCTTGGCAACATTGCGTAGTATGTCAGAACCTGTCAGAATGATACCAGAGACTCTTTCTGCACTGATTCAGGTCAAGGTCTCTTTTGGCCGTATTGATTCCTTTCTGCTTGCTGATGAATTCAAAAAGGAGAAATTGACGACAGTTCCCTCGCAGTACTCTGATATGTGTATTAAGATACAGTCTGGCAAATTCCATTGGGACCCCAAATCTGCAATTCCAACACTTCGAGATATTGATTTGGAAGTAAGATGGGGGCAGAAAATTGCAGTTTGTGGGCCAGTTGGGGCTGGGAAATCATCGGTTTTATATGCTATACTCGGTGAAATACCCAGGAGTTCAGGAAATGTGAGTTATAGAAAACTTTTCTTTGAATCATGTTCTAGGTTTTTTGTTTACTTACTGAAATCTTTTGATATGTGAACTCCAGGTTACTGTAGTCGGATCCGTTGCTTATGTTTCTCAAGCTTCTTGGATTCAGAGTGGGACAATACGTGATAACATACTCTCTGGAAAGCCAATGGAGAAAACAAAATACCAGAAAGCTATCAAAGCATGTGCCCTGGACAAGGACATTAAAAATTTTGACCATGGAGATCTCACCGAGATTGGTCAGAGAGGGCTGAACATGAGTGGAGGACAAAAACAAAGAATCCAACTTGCACGAGCTGTGTACAGTGATGCTGATATATATCTCCTTGACGACCCTTTTAGTGCAGTTGATGCACATACAGCAGCAACTCTTTTCAATGTAAGGCCGATTAGGAATACGTATTCATCATGTTCATATCACACTCTTTTTTCTTGCTGTTTCTGACTTTAATATGGTGCAACTGCAGGACTGTGTTATGGCAGCCTTGCAGAAGAAGACCGTGATTCTAGTAACTCATCAAGTGGAGTTTCTCTCTCAAGTGCATAAAATTCTGGTAATGAGACTCACTTGATGTACTTACATGTGGGCTTTCAACCTCTTTTTGCAAAATACTTTTTTTTTCCTTTTCTAGGTTATACAAGGTGGAGAAGTTACTCAGTCAGGAAGCTACGAGGAACTCTTGACAATAGGGACAGCATTTGAACAGCTTGTGAATGCTCACAGAAATGCAGCTACGGCTAGGGATCCTGAAACTAAGGAAAATACCAAAAACTCCTCAAAGGAAAACATTGATCAGGTGGAACAGACTAAAGGGTATTACCTTACTAAAGAAAATAGCGAGGGGGATATTTCTGTCGGAGGTCTGCCTGGTGTACAGCTTACAGAAGAAGAAGAAAAGGAAATTGGCAATGTTGGGTGGAAGCCAATTTTTGATTATATCATCATCTCAAAGGGTTTACTTTTTCTCTCTTTGAGCATACTAGCCCAAATTGGTTTTGTAACTCTTCAGGCTGCCTCAAGTTATTGGTTAGCATTTGCCATTCAAATACCTAATATTAGCAGTGGCATGTTAATTGGAGTTTACACTATAATTTCAACAATAAGTGCCGTCTTTGTGTTTCTGAGGTCTTATTTCTCTGCTCTTCTGGGATTAAAAGCTTCTAAATCCTTCTTCTCAACCTTCATCAACTCCATTTTCAATGCCCCCATGCTGTTCTTTGATTCTACCCCAGTCGGCCGGATTTTGACCAGAGTAAGAGTCTCTTTGTTGCCATAGTGCTTTATGCACTCGTGATGTGTAATGTATGCTATGAACAGTTGCTCATTTCGCATGCTCTTATTGGTTTTCAGGCTTCATCTGATTTGAGCACATTGGATTTTGACATACCTTTCTCCATTGCCTTTGTTTATACTCCTGCACTAGAGATTCTAATTACCGTCATCATTATGGCCTCTGTAACATGGCAAGTTCTCATTGTAGCAGCGTTTGCTACAGTGGCTTCAAGTTATGTTCAGGTGGGTTTGTTTTCACTTTGATTATAATCTCCATCATAGTCTTCATTGATTGAGGGGAGAAAGTTTATTATTATGATGTAAACGTATTGTTCATTCATCCGACTGCAGGGATATTATCTAGCTTCTGCAAGGGAACTGATGCGAATCAACGGAACAACAAAAGCTCCTGTCATGAATTATGCAGCAGAGACATCACTTGGAGTGGTAACCATAAGAGCATTCAACATGGCGGAGAGGTTCTTCCAGAACTACCTAAAGCTCATCGACACAGATGCAAAGCTTTTCCTTTACTCCAGTGCGTCCTTGGAGTGGTTAATTTTAAGAGTGGAAGCACTTCAAAATCTGACTTTATTCACCGCTGCGTCCCTCTTGATTTTTCTTCCAAAGGGGGGTATAGCTCCAGGTAAACTGGTACCATCCACTACAACAGTTCAAGTATATCAATTAGCATCGCTGTTTTTACATTCCTCAAACCTGTACATTTTTCGCAGGTCTTGTTGGACTTTCCCTTTCTTATGCTCTGGCTCTGACTCTTTCCCAAGTGTTTCTTACTCGATGGTACAGCAGCCTTTGTAATTACATCGTTTCGGTTGAACGGATCAAACAGTTCATGAACATACCTCCTGAGCCTCCGGCAATTGTGGAGGACAAAAGGCCACCATTTTCATGGCCTTCCGAAGGGACGATAGAGTTACAGGATCTAAAGGTAAGAGAACTTTATACCTACATTATATATCCATACTCCATATAATATGTTTTTGAATTGATGAGCTTCACGCAAATGCAAGAGGACGTGGCTTTGATGCGTATGGAGATAGTAGTTGGTGGAAGGTTTTAGATGTATTCATGGGGAAGGGTGGAAATTTACTAATTCGTATTTTGATCTCTCTGTCTTCTCACCTAATTGGAAATGGTAGTCAGTCAGTGGGGTATTCAAGTCTCCTCTCCTAATTAGAGATGTCCAAACAACCCATCTCTGAAGCTCCAGTACTGGTGGTTTAAACCCACTTATCTCTCATGTTGACCTAATGCTTCTAAAACTTTTTGTGTAATAGCTAGCCTCACTTCACTGATGGTTCTTAAATCGCCCTGTTCATTTCTTGTTTTCAGATAAGATACAGGCAAAATGCTCCATTAGTTCTCAAGGGAATCACTTGCACTTTCAGAGAAGGGGCCAGAGTAGGAGTTGTTGGAAGGACCGGAAGTGGCAAAACAACCCTCATAAGTGCTTTATTTCGCTTGGTAGAGCCGGAAAGTGGGAAAATTCTTATTGATGGGCTTGATATTTGCACTATAGGTCTCAAGGATCTGAGAATGAAACTCAGCATCATCCCTCAGGAGCCAACACTTTTCAGGGGAAGTGTTCGAACAAACTTGGATCCTTTAGGCCTTTATTCTGATGATGAGATATGGAAGGTAGAGCCAATGAATTCTAAGTAGTCGCCATGTACCTCATTGATGACATTTGCCTTGTCAATTATCCGGTTCCGTAGTTTTTGATGAATCTTTTGTCATAATGTACATGCAAACAATCTGAACAATTTTTTTTTTCAGGCTCTAGAGAAGTGCCAACTCAAGGCTACCATCAGCAGTCTTCCCAATTTACTAGATTCTTCAGGCGAGTACAATTCAAAATCTTGTGAAGCAATTTAAATGAAGAATGACTCATATAAACCGTTGAAATCATTTGTGACCCGTCTTTTTCGGGACAATGATGCAAAATGAACCTTAATGGTTGGAATGAGTTCATTGTTCAATGTAATTGTGTTTCACACAGAACCCTAGATTTGTTAAGTAGATGTCTATAATTAACTAGATGAGGTAGCAATAACAAATGAAGACCATGTGCTTTTGGTCTATGTTTGCAGTGAGTGATGAAGGTGAGAACTGGAGCGCAGGGCAACGACAGCTCTTCTGTCTTGGGAGAGTCCTTCTGAAAAGAAATAGAATTCTAGTTCTAGATGAAGCTACCGCCTCCATTGACTCCGCGACTGATGCAATTCTACAGACCATTATTAGGGAGGAATTCTCAGGTTGCACTGTGATAACTGTGGCTCACAGAGTTCCAACCGTCATCGACAGCGACATGGTCATGGTTCTTTCTTTCGGTATGCCTCTTTTCCTCATATTTTAGGTATGCGTGTAGGTTTCTTTTTCGTGGACATTTACATATCGCTACAAAATAAAATGAACCACATACGGCTGCTTCGATAGCGCTATATTCTTCTGAAACGAACGTGGGTTTCATCAAAAATCACTGCTGCGGCGCTGCCATAACAGCAGCAATCATTGGTCCATTGTTTTTCTGTAGACTTTCTTTTGTTGATAACCGAGTGCCCTGTCAGCTTCCGCACACGTGAACCAATCCTGTGTGTCTGTAGTTATGCTGCTTTTTCCTAGTTCTCGGTTAACAATGTGCCCGGTGTCATCTTGCTAGGCTTCTTTTCCTCGTATTTTAGGTTTACATGAAAGGTTTCTTTTTCGTGAACATTTGTAGATAGACACAAAGTAAGCTGCCAAACGAACGACATGATGCAGCTTTGATAGCATATGTTGTTCTTAAATGACATCGGGCTTCCTGGCGGTGTTTGTGTTCGATCTTTCAAGTATGCAACACAATGCGGGAGGCTCGTAAACAATTATTGAAATGGCCTTGTGAGGGTGTTGGATCTTTCAAATAAAGCTTATTGGTACATTGCATTCTTTTTGCAGGGAAACTGATTGAATATGATGAGCCTTCAAAGCTTTTGAAATCCGATTCGTTGTTTTCTAAGCTTGTAGCCGAATATTGGTCCAGCTGCAGGAGGAACTAACTCTATGTAGAGTTTTCATGTTCATTACTGAAGAATATGAAAGAAAACTGCCATGAGGGGAAGAAAAGAAGAAAGAGACCACTAGTTTGGAGAGGTAGTAGTTAACCATCAATAAGTCCACCGAGGTTACTAAGTTGGCCGCTCTGCACCACTTTGCAGGGTGCTATTTGTCAGCATAAGTATGGAGTATTCTTTGGACTGAAAATAGAGATTCGTTTTATAATAAAAACTGTGCTGCTTGGTATTAATTCTTTGAAACCTTAATAAATACTCCCTCCGTCCCTTTTTAAATGTCCTGTTTCGTAACTCCAACTTATTAAAAAGACATCATCATTATACCTTTCACATCAGCTTTTTCCTCCACTTTCCCTACTTACCCATCATCATTACACTTTTACTCACTAACTTTTCAAAATGGAATCTACTTTTAGGGACAAAATAGACAATTCACCAACTTTTACCCACTAACTTTATAAAATGGACACTTATTAAGGGACAGCCCAAAATGAAATACTGGACTGTAATAAAGGGACGGAGGGAGTAATGAACAAGAAAAAAGCACCCAAGCAACAAAAAAGAAGAAGCAATGCATGTGTTACTGTAAACTCCAAAATAGGGTCTTTGACGGCGCAAGGCACCTTGCTATGTTGAAGAATTTACTCCAAAAAATGCAAGGAGAAGTTGTTTTCTTTAAATCGGATCTTGCTAATGCTAAACATAAAGCACTATAATAAGGATTACATTTTTATTCTTTGGTGTAATGTAATTCAAGCTAAAAGCATAGTGCAACATAGATTTTTTGACTTCTCCTCTCCAAACTACTCTCCTCCCCAATCAATGAGAGATTATTCAGTGCCCTTAGGGCACCACGTGTGAGTTTCGATGTACAAGAAAGTGCATTTGTGATAGGAAGCAAGGGCACCACGTGTGAGTTTCGATGTACAAGAAAGTGCATTTGTGATAGGAAGCAACACTTGGTGGCTGCAGATTATTAGCCTTAACAAACTAAAAGCTAAAGACACGTTTTGGTTCTACAGGAGGCAAGACCAGCATTACCTGATTGGTTGTAAGAAATTTATCTATCAAGGTATTGAGAGCCTTCCAAAATTCAGGTCTAAGAATTTCCTATTTGAGCTAGAATTGGATGAATATTCCATCCTTTTGCAACTGGATCGATGTGCCCATGGAAGAATTGAAGAATCACTTGAGTGAAATCGGAATCCCTGCCAAAACTCATACAACATGGAGAGCCTCTATTTTACCAATGCTGAAAATAAGGAATGGCGCCTGAAGATCTTGGCCCATGGCAGTCCCGATACTGTGTACATGTTGTTATTGGATGTATTTCTGTGTGAGAACAATCTGGAAAATGGGGATGTTATCAACTTTGTGATGGAGTATTCTGGGTTTCTCCGAAAACTTCTAGAATTGTTTTAGAGTTAATACAATCTAGGTTTCTTTATAAGATTGTAGTCTTATTCTAGAATTCACTTGTATCTAGAATGTTCTATAGGTGACTATAAATAGGATAGTTGACCTTATTTGTAAGTGTGTGGAGAGTACACCAAGTGTGAGTGACAAGTGAGTTCAGTTCAATGTGATATGATTGTGAACTAGTCACGGGCAGCAAAATTTGTAGACCCGCAAAGTAATTTTAGTGCAGCCCATAATAAAAACCACTCTTTAATTACATATTTAGAGTCCCAAAACTCTTCAAATCATTAGAACACTTTCACTATAGGTCATAATCCAAATCATAATCTTTTTTCGTTTAGATGGTTCAGAAACTCTTTTATTCGTGTTAACACTAAAGTTTCATATTATAAAGATTAGAGACTACGGGGAAAAGAAAAAAGATACCTAAAAACCACTGAAGTTATCAAGTGGGCGTAAAAAGAAGACTGGTACCATGAAATTCTAGATGGAGGTTTTTTGCTCATTTTTTTTTTCCTAAACAATTGCTGGGGAATCTTTTATGCTTAATTTTTTAATTAAACAATCAAAGCATACATGTTGTCATGAACTTCATGTAAATTTGCAGTGTAGAACTTTGCAGGACACGTGACAGTACCTACGGATCACCAAATAATATTTCCCATCACATTTGTATATTACCATTTTCATTTTTAAACCACTCTTCCACAATCGTCAACGATCAGCATTCTTATGTGACGTCTACATGAAAACAATTATGCGCATAAAATACTTCATTATGTGCGATTATAGACTTTTTGATTTTTAAAATCATGTTTCCGTGGACTTGGCTATTCCAATTTCAATTTTTCAATCTTTCAACAAATTGTTTGTAATGATAAAAAAAAAAAAAGAAGAAGAAGAAGAAGAAGAAACAAATTGTTTGTAATCGCATCATGCATGAAATAAAAAAATTCAAATTGGTTGGACAATTGTATTCACATGGTGTTACTATAACATCACATTGAGTATTTACTCAGTCATTCCATGATTCTGAAACACGATATTTATTGGTCTTATGACATCACACGTCTAAATTTATCTCATATCTGTTTACGGGACATTTTAAAGTACTCACAGATCACCAAATAATTTTTCCTATCACATTTGTATATTAATACTGTTCTTTAAGAAAAATACTAAAAATAGCCCAATAGACTTTTGTTAAGGTTTAAAAGTGTATTTAGAAATGCAAGAAAAATGTATTGAAAGTGACCCCCAAAAAAAGAATTTATAGTAGCGTGTATTTGTTTTTTCATCTTCTTTGCCCAAATGACTTCTTCTTCTTCTTTTTTTTATATTCATGCCAGCAATGCGAGAGTTGGCCAAACGTGCACCCGAAAAGAAAATCCATGCCAGCACCACATAGTCCAAATACCGAGAATTTTTTCAGTGCGATGAGAGGAAAGAGAATGTTTTAGTTTAAGCCGTTCAGAAGTGTATCGGATAGTTCGGAAGTACGAGGTGTGTTTTTTCAGGCCATGTTTCCCTTAACATTTTTCAGTAATAACTTTTGGGGGTTTTAAAGTTCTATTGAGTCTTGACTAAATGGGGATTTAGTTTTAAAAGTCAAATATTAGTAACTTATTTCTTGTCTTTATTAAAAAAATTTTGTATTTATTATTTTTGCGTCAAACTTTTGTAACTTGTTGATTCGTCTCGGCGAGAGGAATCGAAAAAGTATAAAATTTTGATCGAAACTCATAATTTTTTAAAAAAAGACAAAAATAAGTTTTAAAAAATTATCTTTTTGACTTATTTTTGTGTTTATTCAAAAAATTATGAGTTTAGATAAAAAAAAAAAATACTTTTCCGATTCCTCTAAGTCACGAAAATTTGACGCAAAATAAATAAATGTAAAAAAAATTCAAATAAAAAATAAATAAATAAGTTACTTAATTTTTTTAATCCAAACCCGCCTTAAAGAGTCTCATGTAATCCTACGACTAAAAACGCTTAGCACATGGGTACACCAAAAACTCGGCAGTCGGCAGCATATCCACCCCCGTGATTTCTCAAAAAAAAAAAAAAATATATATATATATATATATATATATATATATCTTTATCGTAAATCCAACCCACCCGATTCCCTATTAAAATCCTCTCCCGGGAAAAAAAAACCTTACCCAATTAACCCCAATCCCACCACCTCCCACAGCCGCCGCAAAAATGCCCGTCCAAGACATCACACCTCCGCCCGACGCCGCCGCACGAAACGGCGCCGTCGAGAGCAGCGAAGCAGAAGACGAGGCCTGGGTATGGGCCCAGATCAAGGCCGAGGCCCGCCGCGACGCCGAGTCGGAGCCGGCCCTGGCCAGCTACCTCTACTCCACCATCATCTCCCACTCCTCCCTCTGCCGCTCCCTCTCCTTCCACCTCGGCAACAAGCTCTGCTCCTCCACCCTCCTCTCCACCCTCCTCTACGACCTCTTCCTCCACACCCTCTCCTCCTCCGACCTCCTCTCCTCCACCGTCGCCGACCTCCGCGCCGCCCGCGAGCGCGACCCCGCCTGCACCTCCTACTCCCACTGCCTCTTGAACTACAAGGGGTTCTTATCCATCCAGGCCCACCGCGTGGCGCACAACCTGTGGATCCAGAACAGGAAGCCGTTGGCGCTGGCGTTGCAATCGAGGATTGCCGACGTGTTCGCAGTTGACATACACCCCGGGGCTAAAATCGGAAAGGGAGTTTTGTTGGACCACGCGACGGGGGTGGTGATCGGGGAGACGGCGGTGGTGGGGAATAACGTCTCGATTTTGCATCACGTGACGTTGGGCGGTACCGGAAAGGTTTGTCGGTTACTCCCTTTGTCCCAATTTGTCTGTCTATTTTCCAAGTTTGAGCCAGTTTTTAATCGCTTTGAATTTCTATATACATCTTAAAAAATATGCAATATAAATATAAATCTTATTTGATAGTTTTCGATTAATTTTATTTATAAATTTTTTAAAATTATGAAAAATATTACAAAATGAGAGATATAATAAGAATGATACGAACATAAAAAATAATTAAACAAAATTGGCTTAATAATCCTGCAGCCTATGTTTTTGTTTAATTTTTTTTATTAGTTGTGTTAGATTTGAGTTGATTTTTTGTGGATTATATGTTCGTAATGTATAAAGTAAAAAAAACTAAGTTCAAAATGTTTATAAAATTTCCTGAAGACAAAAATTTTATGGGTTGTATACAAAAATTTTGTTTATCTTGAAAAAAAAAAAGTTTGATTCTTATTTTTAATTTTTTTGCTTCCTTTTATTTGAACAGACCATTAGTCAGAAAAATCAACGCTGAACTAGTAAACGCCAAAATAAATTTGAATAAGGACAGAAAATAATCAAGTTTAATTATTAAGTTGGAACCCCTCCTAATATTTCACAGTAAAGAAATAGAGATCTTTAACTTTGGGTTCGAATTAATTTGCCAACTTATTGCACTCTCATTTATTTTCTAACATAAATTTCGTAACTATAGTAAATAATTTATCCAACAGGTGGGTGGGGATAGGCATCCGAAGATCGGGGATGGGGTGCTGCTAGGGGCGGGGGCGACGGTGTTGGGGAATGTTAGGGTGGGGGAAGGGGCGAAGGTGGGGGCGGGGAGTTTGGTGTTGATTGATGTGCCACCGTGGACAACGGCGGTGGGTAATCCGGCCAAGTTGGTGGGGGGAAAGGAGCAGCCCAAGGTGCATGAGGACGTGCCCGGGGAGAGTATGGATCATACCTCGTTTATTTCTCATTGGTCTGATTATGTCATTTGATGAGGATAATGTTTGGTTGCGGGCACATTGGATGGATCAGGGCTTTGCTTTTCAAACTCGAGTGTCCGAGTCAATTTACGCGTGCCTCAACCGATTTCTTGATAACCCAATCCCGTCATTTACTGGCGCGGAGCCTAATTAAAGCCAGGTATTCGACTGGTTCTTTGGTTTCTTGTTTTTGTGGTCGTTGGGTTCTATGTTTGTTTGATAATTCTGGGTTACTATTTGTTTATTTTACGTAATTTACTTATTCGATTTTGTGATAACTAAACATGCGAAGTGAGCCGTGAAGGATACTAATGTTGGTAGTATTGGTTCTAAAGTTTTGGTAGAGAAGGTAGCGTTGGGGGAATTGGAAATCCTGCAACGCAAGGAGTGCACTTCAGGGTGTAGTGCTGGGGAGCGGATGTTACTAGAGACGATGAGTTGTATGTATATGTATGGTTGTGAAAACTAAGCGGCAATTATGATGCATATGCAGAAAACATTTATGTAAATATGTGTGGTTGTAGACTTTTTGTTCTTTGACGTCATGTCTCCAACTTGGACTAGACTAGTTCAATTTTTGAAGCTCAAAACCAATTCTTTGAATATGATCAGATCTGATTCATGCATAAAATAACAGGATTCGAATCAGATCGATTAGGTAATCGTATCCGCATGGTGTTTTATAAGATTATGAATGAGTAGTTGAAAGCTGATCGAAGATAGGATTATGGTGAAAGAGTGGTTATGCGCTCAACAAATTGAATTGAAATAAATTGGCTTACAACAAATGGAATTGAAGTAAATTGGCTATGGAAAATTTGTAAGAGTAAGTCCACCCTCGTGTTAAATTCATCATGAGTGACAAAATTTTCTTCACTCTCGTGCCAAATTCAATGTCAAATTTTGATAATTGCAAAACTTGCCAAATCACTTTCAAAGTGTGGCGAAAGCTGTGACAAGGGAAGAAATAATGTGGTTATGCTAAAGTGGTTTTGAGGTATTGGTGGAGCAACCGTGCTTTTTTCTAGCAAAATGACATGTTGGCTAGCTAAAAGGCAATTGTGGCAATGCAATTTTGCTGGTGTTTGGATTCAAGAAAGCAATAGAATTGATTTCCAATAGAGTATAGAATTGGTTGGTCAAGGACTTCGGGTTGGTGCTGTGCAGTGAGGTTCACAGCACACCACTGCACAGCATCATCCTCCAATTCGTCAAGGATGAAGGAAAAGCCAAAATTGTCGTTGTCCCGTTCTAGTGATCTGCACTTATTTTCTCGTGGCTGCAATTGCTTTGTTTTCCTACCATTTCATAGGGCTGCTTTCAACTCCAATTTTTATACAGAAAATGGATACCAAGAAGTTTTCTCGGCCTTACACATAAACGGGACCAGTTGATACACCAAGATTGGATTAGACCTGCATATTCTGTTTGGGACGTTCTGCTTCACAATTTGACTCAACCTACCTTCCAAGCTTTGATATGTCAATTTGTGTTCTTTGTTGGACCATACCTAAATTATTTTGTTCAGAACAAGACAAATGGCTGTGATCTGGTGCGAGGACAAATACTTTTCGGCCGATTCCAAGTGATTGGGACTCAAGGTTCCATTTGGTTTGCTTGGATTGTTTTTTTTTTTTTTTTTTTGGTGAGTGAATTTTTTTTTTTTTTTTGATAGGCAAAAAATTTATTAAAAACGGGGAGAGGGAAAAGGGAAATCCAACAAAAAGTTGGACAGAACACCACAAGGGCCGAAGCCCAGCCCCTAAGGTCTAAATCGGGAGCCTAAAAATACAGCAATCAAGCACACCCGATACCCAGATAAACAATAAAGCCCAAAAATAACAAACGGGCCCAAAAGGACCCGCCCGACAGACCCAAAGCCACAAAACCCTAACCCGCAATCTAACCGCCACCGCACAAAACACTGTAAGCAGCACCGCCCATACTAGCACCACCACCCAACCGCCTCGCCGTTAAGCATATCCGATCACTCCCAGATGTAGATGACCGGCGGCAAGAAGGAAACCAACATACCCACCAAGGTAATGCGGACAGCCTGCAACAACAGAGAGAAAACCAAGTGAGGGCAGTGGGAGAGCAAGAATTGCCGCCTAACGCCGCCTCTCCACGTACCCCCGGATCACGATCGAGAACAAAAGTTGGAAACATCACCGCCAAGTCGACCTCTAGTCCGGGCTGCACCTCTGAAGCGATCGCCGGCCGAAATCAGCAAACAAAGACGACCAGAAACTGCAGACCATTGGGGTCGCATACCCTTAACGATCATGCCTCCAATCTGCCGCTAACCACCGCAAAAACAAACCATTTTGCCTATCATTTTTGGGATAACCTGCAACAAACAGATGTTAGAAAAAACAGATCTACAATCGACATCCCAACTCCGCCCACAACCTCCATATCCACTAGTAAATCCGACACCACAGCCACCCAAAACGATGGAAACCTCCACCACAGCCAGCAGCCACTAACTCAAATTTCTGATGGAACTAACATATGTATATTTGGACCATGGCACCCTGTAAATGATAAGCTCTTTGTGAAGAGTTAATCAAACAACAACAGGTGCCCCGATCCCCACCAAAACCACCCGCACACCACCGTCCCAAGCAACAGTAGATCCCGCCACACCACCACTGGATATCACCCATACCATCGCCCGGGGCAGAAGACCCAAACCAGCCGCCACCTCTGCTCGCCGTTAAGCAGTCCGACATCCCCAAGAAGATGAAGCCGGCGAGAGGTGCGAGCTTCGCCAATCCCCGCCGCCGCAAGCCCAAGGAACCGGCAGGCGACGAAAAACAGAAGATGGACAAAACTTGGTAGAGGAGGACCGAAAAAGGGGGGAAACAGAGGAGAGGATTACATCAGAGGATATGGAGAGGGGGAGGAGAGAAGGAAAGGAGAGCCTGGGGGGAGGAGGGAGGAGGAGGCGCCTCCCCCCCCAAGCAGGGAAAAAAAACCTAGCCGCCTGAAAGTAGAGAGAGAGAGAGTACAGTTGGATGAGGTTTTAGTCTCCTAACCTAATCTTTTTGGTGAGTGAATTTTACTAACCAAGAAAAATGGATTGCAAGAATGATCAGACAGACACTCTAGATAAGCTAGAAAACAACACTCCTCTTGCAAACAAGAGGAAAAGCACCTATTGGGTAAATTCCAATCTGAAGAACTAAAGAACACTTGCCACAGAACATAAGCATCCAAATACGTAAGGCAAAATTTAGCGACTTGAGATGTCTTTGTTTTCAGAGAAGCTTGCCTCTTTGCCATAGCCTTGAACTTAAACTCTGTTATCATTGAGAATGACAACGCTCAGCTTTTTTTTTTTGGAGCTTTTCGGAATTGGTCCCTCCCTGGAAAGTAACGGCAATTATCTCAGATATTTGTATGCTTGCCGCAGAGTTGAAGTTATCTTTTTGCTAGACTCCTCTGTTTTCAGAGAAGCTTGCCTCTTTGCCAAAGCCTTGAACTTAAACTCTGTTAGCATTGAGAATGACAACGCTCAGCTTATTTTTTTGAGCTTTTCGGAATTGGTCCCTCCCTGGAAAGTTATGCCAATTATCTCAGATATTTGTATGCTTGCCGCAGAGTTGAAGTTATCTTTTTGCCGGACTCCTCGCGAAGGAAATGAAGCTGCTCATTGGATTGCATCTTCTCAAGCTGTTAGCTTAGGTTTTAACTGGGTGCTGTTTCCCCCCGCCAGTTTTGTCTTCTCTTTTATGTAGTGACGTTCTCTTTTCGTTATAATGAAATTCCGTTCAAAAGAAGAAAAAAAGATTTGTCATCTCAAAACTATGGTGGATTTGATTTGATTGTTGTTATGTTTGGTTTGGGCCAAAAGAATTAGGCATTATCTAACAGAGTGGGAAAATACAACATCGCAGGAAGCTAGCCCGTTATGTAATGCATTCATTTTTTCAAGTGTCAAAGTTTTCTGAAAATTTGAAATGAAACCATGTTTGCTGCCAGAAACAAATGGGTACCGTTTCGAAAACCCGAAACAAGCCGCATCATGTAAGAAGGTTTCTTGACAATTAGGAGTGTATGAATACTCAGAGGATCTATTCCCCAAATTCCTCTTTCTTCACCCCCATTGTGCTAGCTAGACCATGATATTTGCATTAAAACTTCCAGAAAACTAGAAATAGTATTCCATTTTGATCAATAATGTAGTCACAAACTTAACTTGACCCCTACTAAAACATAGATAACCAAGGGAAAGCACGAAATCAGCTTAGTTTTTAGCATCAACAAAACATCCAAATCCTATACACTAATGTGGGACGGAAAGCGCTTTAGGCAAGGCTTGGTGGGCTGCCATGGGAATGCTCCCGAACTTGCAATCGACCGAAAACAACTTGTTGGCCTCCTCCATTGAAATCGCGTTAATGAGCTGGAGCAACACGCGCTCTAGATCTTCCCCGTCGCTCCATTCGTGGATCTCGGCCTTCATGTGGACGCGGTTCTTGCATATTAAATCCCAGAGAGGGTAGTTCTTCCTCGGCATCACATGGTCTCCTTCTCTGAGCTTCAAACTCGGGCAGAAATCTCCGGTTCCATCTCCGAGGTAGATGAACCTCTTCTTCCCCTCCTTGGCTACAGAAGCCTGTATTCTCTCCATGACCAAACCCTGTAAAAATATCATTGTAAGAAATACCATTAGACTCGATCAATTTTTTCGGTTGAAATGTGGACTGTCGCTTTCTAAGAACGGAAAAACGATTTTTTCCTATGAATGGAAAACGATTCGAGACAAGGATTTTTATGCGAATGAAGTAAGGAAAAATGAACAATTCTGGATTGATTGATATGCCTTGCACATGTTTGGAGGGCAGCGGTCGCAGCCATGGGGAGAGGAGTGAAAATCATGGTACGGCAAAATCCTCAGCCTGCCTTGATCATCCACATAGCTCGGATTCGTGTTGATTTCGGTAAAACAATCCCTTAGCCCCAAATGCTTCAAAATTGTCTCGATAAAGAAGAGATTTGCATCGCTTACTACCCTCAAATCACACCTGTAATTCATTCACACACTCTATAACTTTGTTGTTTGAAACAAAACAAAAGAAAAACCTCAGGCAAATTTTTAGTCCGAGAAGTTGAGGTGGGCGCAAGCTGGCTTGGCTTGGCCCGGGGACATTCGGTTATAAAAAAAAGAAATTAAGTCCGAGAAATTATACCCTAAAGCATGAGCTGCTGTAATGGCAGAGACGACCCGAGGGTGGATCGGAGCCCGTTTGAGAACCTCTGCAATGTCGTCAATGGTTTTCCCTCGTGAATGAAGTTCTCCCATCATGGTGTCCTGTACATGTGAGACAGAACATGAACAGAGTTAGACTCTGTTTTTTGAAGCAAAGAATTGAATTATGACCTGTGTGTGTAATTAATGGGAAAAAGACAAATCCAAAGGTGGAATTTGAATGTTGTGGTCAATGGAAGAAAAAAATCATGCATGGGAAACATTCCCAGCTAGTGATTTTACAAAATAACTATTCAACCCTAAGTTTTGGGAAAAAAATGGAGAGAAAAATACAGCTTACCATGAGGGTGTTCCAAGGCATGGTAGGGAGGAGCTGGTTGAACGACTCGGTGGCGCCCAGCTCGTCGACGACCCAGTTATCGCTGTCCAAGTCGATAATCGTCTTGTCGAAGTCGAAAACAACCACAATCCCGGCCATCCTCGGATCAACAACAAGGACCGGGAGAAAAATCACCAAAGTACTAATTGAGACACTACACAGAGAGCTTGGGTTTTTTTTGGTTCTTTGCAGATAAGAACGCCCAATGGGCAAGGGTATATATAGGGCGAGGAGCAGGGAAAATGGGGGTGTGAATTTTGAAAGATGCCAATGGAATATTACTGGAATGAACTTGTGGCTTCAAGTTAAAGAGAGGGAAGCCATTGGAGCCCCTTTTTCGGTTGGCCTCTCTCCGGACATTTCCTTGTCCCATAATTTTAGTAAGAGATAAACTTATTCACGGCTCTGTGAACAAATTTTTTCTAGCAGCAATCAATCGCGACCATTTAAAAGTGTTTCGGACGGTCCGGATGTTAATAAACTTTTTTGGAAAATAGTCTCTTTCTCGGAAATGTTTCACTAACATCTGGACCGTCTGACAATCGCGATTGACTTCGTAAACAACTATTCACGGCTCGTTAAAAATATGTCCTCTTTTAGTAATCCTCGTAAAAGGTTTAATGTTGTAGAGCCCAATTTGTTCCACACCGATAGATTTCAGCAGGATGAGGAATCGACGGTTGGATTTTAAAAGGAAAAACCCAGGAATATGATGGAATATTCTTTGGGGGGGGGGGGAATTGGATTCTCACCCAACATCCAAATGGGAAAGGGAAAGTGAAACCCACTTCCCTTCCTTCCTATTTCCATGGAATTGGAATATTCGGATTATGTACCGTTCGGCAATGCCTGGCGGCCAACTTTATCCCAGAAGTTTTTCGGTGTAAATTGGGTACCAAGTGGCAGTACTCAGCAGCGCGCATCCGAGCCGTGTTTTGGACGGTCCATATTTGAATACTCTCTCTCTCTCTCTCTCCCTCAGCCGACCACTCTCTGTCTCTTTTCTCTCTTTCTAAAATCCTGGTTGATGCGCGCTCAGGTACACGTGGACTATAGCCTATTTGCAACCAAAAACTTCTCACTTTATCATATCCCGATCCGATAATGTATGGGGATACAGCTGGAATCACCCAATTGGCTAAGTACTGAAAATTTGCATTATTTTCAAAAGCGAAAGGGAAATTGCAATTTGCTTTCTTGGTGTGTAGAGACGAGACAAGTAGACGACAAGAAACTAACGTTACTCAAGTTCCATGTCGTCATGCGTATAATATGCTCGAGCAATGCCGCCCGCTCAAATTCTGGCGCACACGCGTGGATAAATTTGCGTTCGGGAATCCCACAAAAATGATCTCGAGTACTCTTGCGTGAATCGACGGTTCTGGACATATCTGGATGTATGCTCCAAATTTGTTCGTATAGGCTTATCGAATACACTTAGTCACGCTTCAAGATTAGAGCATTGATAGGGTACAAACCCGAACGCATGTCTATTCGGAGTTAACCGATGCTTGTTAGTTCCGCAAGTATTGTGTGATAACTGAGAACCCACTAGGAAGTTGTAGTCCCACATCGGGGATTCAATGAAAGTTTAGGCTATTATATAAGAAAACGCAAATAGTTACTGTGTGATTTGAAATTAGCCTTTTGAGCACGTTCGTTCCGCAATTCTTACTCAAGTTATACACAACGAACAGTCGAATGTGCTATTTGTTGACTTGAGAGGCCTTATTTTGGCTCCATCCTCCTGTTGGCAAACACACCACAAGGATAGCTATTCATTCTCCTGTTCATTAGCACTCTGCCATGGAGTCCAGATCATATCTCTTGTCCGAGCCCAATCCGGACAGGAGCCTGTCCCACCCTTTAGAGCTGTTGATCTCAGCCATTGATTTACAAGATCAACGGCTCCGAAGAGTGAGACAGGCCCCTATCCGGATTGGGCTCGATGCTCTGCCAAAATAATAGTGGTGTACCTCGGTGCTCTGCCATGTCCTTTGAAGATCCCAGGCGTGGATTTGGAGTAAATGCTTTGTCTAAGGGGTTGTTTGATATCTCATATTCAGCACTTAAAACTGAAACAATTAAGTAATAAGTGATTAAGTAGGTTTGATAATCACATTTTATATTACTTAACAGATTAAGTGCCACTTAAAATATAGTGTAAAAAGTTGAGCTACTTAATTCTGGCTGAATTCTTATATGCTTGCATTCAACCACCACCACCAATCCACCACCACCGTCGTCACTCAACCACCACTACACCACCACCACCACCACAACCGCCACCACTTCCACCACTACAACTGCCACCACTCCACCACCACCACCCCACCACCACCACCATCACTACTCCACTACCACACTACCACCACCACAACCATCACTTTTCCACTACCACCACTATCACGCTACCACCACCACAACCACCATCACTCCTCCAACACCACTACCACCACCACTACTCCACTACCACCACCACAACCGCCACCACTCCCACCACCACTCCACCACCACCACCACCATCACTACTCCACTACCACACTACCACCACCACAACTATCACTATTCCACTACAACCATTACCACCACAACCACCATCATTCCACCAACACCACCACTCCATCACTATCACTCCACCACCACAACGCTACCACTACCACAACCATTACCACCACCACTACTCCACTCCACTCCACCCCCACCATCATCACTTCACCACCACCACCACGCTACCACCACCACAACCATCCACTCCACCACCACCACAACGCCACCATTGCACCATCATCATTCCACCGTCACTATCACACCACCATCTCTCCACCGCCACCATCCCACCACCACCCTCACCACTACCATTCCATCACCACCACCACCACAATCACCAAAATTAAAGAGAATTAGAACTAAAATTAATTCATTAATTTTAATTTAGTGCTTAATATGTTTATCAAACAGTTTTTTAGCTTAAAAAATTCAGCATTCAGCTTTCAATACTTAACTTTTCAGCTTTCAGCTTTCAATTTTCAGTTTTATCAAACAGCCCCTAAGCTTGGGGTTGGAACAGGGGTAGTTTTTGTTTGGCCTATAAAAGGGCCTCTGAGCTCTGTATTCTGTATCTCTCTTGAGTGAGAGACCTGATGTGAGAAATCCTGAGTGTGAGGCTGTAGAGCTCTGTAAAGCTTAGGTCAGTGAGTGTAAGCAAGGTAGATATACAGAGAGAGTGTAGTGAGTTTGAGAGAAGAATTCCCTTGTAAAGCTTGTCTCCGTAAATATTATCGTTTGTAATGCTTGTCTCCGTAAATATTGCTCCGTTTACCTTCGTGGACATATCCGATTCTGGGAAACCACGTATATCTCATGTGTTCGTGTTTGTGTGGGTGTGTTTTGGCTCTGTTTGATCTACTCCGGGGTACAACACTATTATTATTATTCTTATTCTTATTAAATTAAAAAGGCAAGGAGTTAGTTGCATGGTTTTTGGATAAGTGGAATCTAGAATATGCTAATTCCGGAATTATTAATCCAACTCAAAACACGTAGATTCCAGATTGACGATTTGATGAATAAAGTCCACAATCTCATAAGAACAATCTTTATCATATCACGTGGCATAAAAATTGAATTGAGTTGATATTTTATTTTAGGAAAAGTATTCCGCACACCCCGTTTACGAATTTTTTTTGGCTCATTTCATAATTTTTTGTGTCTCATTTTATTTTTTAGTGTACGGTGCACGCTTTACGATTTGTATGACTCCTATGAACTTTTGTGGCCCCAAATATGAATTTTTGGAATTATTTCTCGGAAAAGTTTGTTTAAAATCTGGACTGTCCAAAACACTTTTGGACGGTCCGGATTCACCCCGCTGTAAACAGCTTATTTACGACGGCTCCGCCGTGAATAAGTCTCTCTCATTTTATAAACTTACTTGTACTCTCGGTTCATGGAAAAATGAGGACTATAAACAATGCAAGAAAAATGAATATAACTCGTGTAATTATATTGATAGTTCTCGTTCAAAAACCATTGAAAATCCACGATCTCTAATTGGCAGGAAGAAACTACTAGATAGTATTAAGTATCTATGTTCTCTTTCTATATTTCAGCCATCTAAGAGTCTTTTCTTTCCTTTATTTTATCGGAAATTAAGTTTGGAAGAGTTTCAAGTAGGGTCACATTTGGACTTATCAAAAAAAAAAGTAGGGTCACATTGGACCTACCCTAACGCGACATACTTGAATCGTGACTCGTGCATCAGATGGGTACAAAGAATTATCAAACAGTTGTTCCCATGGCATAGATTCCGAACCTTTATGTACTTCTTAGATCAAGAATCCAAAATCCAAATCTAGCTAGCTAACTACGGCATTTGTGCTCTTCTCAAACCCCGTTTGCTAAGCATCTTCAGTGGTTGGGATTGGATTGCTAAGGTGGGATATTAGTAATACCCCGTTTGGTTTCCTAAACTGGTCCGGATTGATAGTCCGATCGGACTACTAAGACCCCAAAATGGAGTATTAGCAATATCCCTTGGGACTTGGTATTAACAATCCAATCCAATCCCCTCTTAACACTGCAATGACCAAACTGCGCCTCCCCTCCTCCATGCCCTCCTCTCTCTCCGTCAACCTCTATCAACAATAACCTCTGAACATGGTACAATAAAAATACACCTCAAGCATTGCAAAAATTTGGTACAAAAAGAGTCAATAAACAACAAGACCCAGATGGGTTTTTGAAAAGTTGAAAATTAGAATAAGATTTTGGAAAGGGAAAGGCGTGAACTGGGCTGGAGAGAGAGAAAGGCGTGAACTGGGGTTGAGAGAGAGAGGCGTGAACTGACTGTTAAAGACAAAACCCATCATCCGATCCCAGGTTAGGCTCGGATAAAAAAAAAATCCCAGGTTAGGAAAGGGCAATGTTGGAAAAAAAATTATTCAATCCTATCTCCTTACGAATCCCATCATCTAATTCCATGCAAAACAAAACATGCAAATCTAAAACAGTCTACTTTTAACAAACGAGGTCAGTGCATATGCAGTGAACAATGACGAAAAACACAAATTTAATTCAAATATATGATTTGTCATGAGTGATTGTGAAACCACCACCGTACCCTTCGTCAAGATATAAGAAAAATAGTAAATTAAAGACACTGCGACAATTGTTCAGGTCAAAATTAAAAAAACATTGCTACAAGTGGATACATGATGCGGATAAGCATATCGACAAATTTTTGGGCTGTTGCTTTACAAGTTCCTTGTTTTTTGGGGAAATCTCTGCCTTGTGCAATACAGAAAGTCTACCCCCGCTGCTCCCTCCACTGCTCTTAATCTCACCGTTTAAAAGTGTTTTGAACGGGTCGAATTTTAAAATACTCTTTCAGGAACCATTGATTGTCGAGACGGACGGTGAAATTGAGCACTGCGATAGAAAGAGCGATGAAATAGAGCGGTAGGGGTAGCACCGCTGCCGTACAATATGTAGTTGCAGATGATCAACTACAAGAGTATAAAGTTGCTTTCAATTACGTGTGTCATGTCTCGTTCCTAAAGTGACACCACTAAGCAGTTGAGCATCGCACCATATTCACGTGGTTTTGTTGAAACCATTTTTGCTCGCAACAGTTTTTTTTTTGGTAGCCACAGTTTTGGCTTCCGGGTACGTAAAGGGTTTTAAACGTCAGTAGCGGGTGTCCGGTTAAAGATAACGGCTGTAGCGGGCGGCGGAATAACAAAGACAGTAGCCGCATAATGAAAGCGGGATCCAATACTTCAACTGGGAATATATCATTGTTGTACTCTATGGGATTAGCTTAACCGGGAATATATCATTGCTGTAGCGGGCCGAATATATCATTCGACACTTAACTTTCTTTTTAAGCTAAACTTTTTTTCAGGCATTAGCTTAAAAAGAAAGTTGTACTCTGTGGGATCCAATACCTAACTGGGAATATATCATTGTACTAGTATCAAATAGTCGAACGAGATACGTTTCTGATAACAAGATTTAGAAATAGTAGCAAAAGACAAATTATAATGGAACTAGAGGATGCACTTTAAAATAGACCGGATCATTTGGATCTGCCAGCTGATTGGCAATAAAATTCTAGATTGCTGTGGAAAGGGACGGATGATAGAACCTCAAGGGGTTAGCCAAGCGATATTGGCCAGCTGAGACTTAAGTGTTTGTTCTATTTTAAGGTTTCAGGTTGGGTGCGCGCAAGCTAGCCCGGAACACCTTACATTATAAAAAAGAGAGGAAGATAATAGTACCTTGGGAAATCACTGCACTAGATATGGTCTGTGGGACCATTGTAGTATTGTATAACAGGAATTGAGATGGAAGTGGCCCAAAAGTTAAAGAAAGGGTGCCCCAGGTTGTTCTGTAGTAGATGCTTGAGACTTAGGATTCAAACCTTGTTTCGATAGGAATTTTTAGGACTTTTTTGAGCTTTGTCCACTAATCGAAAAAGTAAAAAAGTGAAGTGTAAAACTAACTAACGTGTTAAATTTTTGAATAAGGATAAAGTAAAAAAAAGTGGAAAAAATGTTAATGGAGTGAGGCCTCACTCTTATTTAAGTTTCAAGTTTGAAATTTCACTAAGTATTATCAATTATTATGTGATCAGACCATGTTGGACTTTACTAGACTTTAAATGGGCCGCCTGGTTCCATTAATGAATGGTAGAATAGTTCTCTCAAAGAATTAATCTACATACCCATAAGCCTGACTCGAAGATGAGTTACCAAAGAGAAGTTCAAGAATGGTGACAATAAACAAAAATGGTAAGGTTATTAGCACACACTCCCGCTTGACAACATCTCCCGATCCAAAAAGGGAAAAATTCAAAAAAACCCCTGAACTTTGAACCCAATGTCAAATAGGCATCTGAACTTAAATAAATTTCAATTGAACACCTGAACTTTCATTCTGTTATTCAATTTACCCCCTGTCATCTCAATCTGTGACTTTCCTAACGGCAACCGCTGAGTTGGACACTAACATACAAAACAAAACGTTAGAGGGAGAAATTGGAGGGAAACAACAGTGATCTGGCACCTTTTTAAGGCCCCGTTCGGCTAAATAAGTCTACTGGCTTATTTTTTTGCCCTTATTCAAATTTTTTTGTATTTTTTATGCCTTGTTCTCTTTACAATTCAAAAAGAATTTTTACAAAAAATTCTCTCTAGATTCTCCATACTTCCAACATTTCACTCTCTATCTCTCTTCACTTATTACCCCTACTATTTTTCAAAAAAAAAATTCAAACACCAATCCAAACATAGCAAGTTTTTCGTTATTTTTTTGGGGATTATTGCATCGTCATGACAAGAGGAATCTAAAAAGTAACAAATTACGATCGAAACCTAATTTTTTTGAATAAAGACAAAAATAAGCCAATAAGCCAATTTTTTCGTCTTTATTAAAAAAATGGATTTCGATCATAATTTTTTACTTTTTAGATTCCTCTCGTTATGACAATGCAATAATCCCCAAAAAATTGACGAAAAACTAACAAATATGAAAAAAAAATTGAATAAGGACAAAAAGTAAGCCAATAGGCTTAGTTAGCCGAATGGGGCATTAAAAAGGTGCCAGATCACTATTGTTTCCCTTCAATTTCTCCCTCTAACGTTTTGTTCTATCTGTTAGTGTCCAGCTCAGCGGTTGCCGTTAGGAAAGTCACGGATTGAGACGGTAGGGGGTAAATTGAATAACGGAGTGAAAGTTCAGGTGTTCAATTGAAGTTTATTTAAGTTCAGGGGTTTTTTTGAATTTTTCCCATCCAAAAAAGAAGAAGCTGTATAATGTATGAGTTCCCCTTTTTGGATTTAATAATGACTATGATTAACTCATGGTGCATGCATGAGGAAATAGTATCTAGGAAAATGAAAAGTTGCATACGCTGCTGCATGTGCGTGATGATGCGAACAAAGCATTATCTATACGCAATTAGGTACGCATCTTAAGACATATTCCTTAATTTTTTGTATAGTTTTTAGTCAAGATTATTAGGATTAATCGTTTGTCTTGATAAGATGAATTAGAAAAGTATAAAAATGTGAACTTGAATTGACAAAAGTTCAGATAAGACGACACTATAGACACACAAAAAAAAAATACTAGTTGTTTGGTACTCTCGTTTTTAATGAACATTTTTTTTGTTTTTGGTCGTAATTTTTTACTTTTTAGACTTCCCTTGTCGAGACGGATGATTAATTCAAACAATACATCGTATATCTTACAAAATTCAGAAAAGACGAACAAACATACACAAAAAGGCAGGGAGGGATAGGTTTAGTAATGGATTTTAGTTTGGGCTTTCATTCAAGGAAGTTGGCCCAGCTCAAGGAGAGGTTTAGTCTTACTATATATCTTTCTAAGGGCTTTGCAAATTGATGATGCAGAATAAGTTACTACTCCACTTGATATTTCCCCACTCTCTTACTTCTTGTTTGCCATCATGAGAGGTTAGGACCTCCGGCTCTCCTTTTGGGTGGCACACCTAATGCTACTATATCGTTCGACAACAATAGGCATAGGAATATCTCGCATTCAATTAAAACCGACTAGACCTACTCCGGTCGACCTCAATTATTGGAGCGATCGCTCTCACTTAACAAGATGTTCACAAGCTCCGGATTATGACTCCACGCTCTTTCGAGTCTTCTCAGTGTCAACCTTGAGCCAGTCCAGAGGGCTTTAGTAGCAGATGGAACATAAGGACAAATGACAATTTGATGATCCCTTCAACTTCAATAGTATGTAGAGATCTTGTTATAGATGAAGAGATAAAGATGAATATAATTGATACAAAAGACCAGAAGATGAGGGCGATTTGGAGTTATATTAAATCTGTCAAATGGGTGCAAGAGGAAAATTGGGGCTACTGAGAATTGTTTGGGTCATGCCGAGTCTTTCTAAACTAAAAAGAACACTTCATTCCTCAAAAGTTCCTCGCAAATTCAAGATCCAAATACTGCATAAAGGCAGCATATAATCTTTCAAGCGAACCAGCATCCAACTTCACCAATCAATTGGGCATCTTCCAAATTCCAAAAAGTAGATATACAATACTAGCAAACATTGCATTAAATAAGTTGGGATGATGTTCTGAGTGTTGAATGCTGTGTAGAAACAATCACAGCAACTGTATGCATATATATCATAGCCAACTACAACTCGGACTTCTCAAAGCCCCTTTTTTCCTCTCGTTCTTTTCTCTCTCTAGAACCTCTCTTGCTTAGGGTTTCAGGGGCGGCAAGAGAGGGGGGGGAGCTGAGATCTGTGAGTCTCCCCCCTCTCAATGAGGTTTCTCCTCCTATTTTTTAGGTTTTCCTCTCTTTTCTCTCTTGTTTTGAGATCTGTTTTCTTCCTCCGAACCCAAAAATCAGCATGCAGCAAAAGGATTTTGGCTCGCATTATCTCATAAAGTCGGTCCTACTTTCGCGGCAGCTTTTGGGATATCTTAATCCTCTTACTTTTGTCACTCTTGGGCCTCATATTTGCAGCCGTAATATTTTTATAATCAGAGTGAGGCATTTCACTCAGCTTTCCAAACCATTCCTCATAGAATTGCCACACTTCTGACCTGATCAACGGAAAACAACAGGAACCAAAAAATTAACGTTTATTTATCCAAAAAAACTGGCGTAGAATATAGGGGGGGGGGGGGGTTGTAGATCATACCAATACGCCAAGAACTGGAATGGTGCATACTTTCCATACACTGCTTCAACATCTCCTTGGACTGATCTAATGGTGGAATCTATTGCATGAACCTGTACTAACAAAGATTGAAGAGAATTAAAGACATTTCCCAGAGGGTAAGAATGCACGAGTACAAAAAAAAAAAAAAACTAACAGAGGACCTGTTTTAAGTGCCTAACTGTTTCAGAATCAGTTGGAATCACATGGTAAAATCCCATGCACATGAGTACATTGGCACATGTAAAGGGGCCAAATCCGTAGATTTCATTCAGTTGATCAGCAAGCTTGCTGTAGTTTGATAAGCTTGGTTCACTACAAGCTTCTTCAAGTTCCCTAAGTTGGATTTTGCCTTCGACAATACTCTGAGCAAGTTTTAATATACGAATTGCTCTATAGCCAAGATTGCAGCGCTTTTCCAGAAACTTTTCGCCAAGACTTGCTAGTTCTCTTGGGCTTGGAAAATTTCCAATCCTAATGTCACAGGAAAGTTCTCCACAAACTACAATTGAATCAACTTTACTAATTCCAGTTGAACACGGATGGGAGTTACAACATTTATGGAACTCTTCTCCATTTGAAGAAATGCTTGGACATAGTGCCTTTGACCTTCGCAAGCAGTCTGACGTTTCAACAGAATCCATCCTCACAACATCTTCTGCTTCAATTTGCAATTTATTGTTCAAAAGCCTGCTACCTAGAATTGTGGAATCTCGTTTTGCTCCTACCTTCCACTTTGATTCTTTTCCCGGGGGTGTATTCACAACATAGTACTTGATCTCAGCTGTAGACTTTGTATTACTATTACCAACTTTGGCAACTGGTGCACTGATTGATGAATGCTGCAGTTCCAACTGAAGCTCACAAAGTGCTCTTGCCATGCCCAGTGTCCTGGACCACCTACAGCAAAGCAAGCAGACATTTAGGGCGTACTTGGTTGACTGGACTAACAGTTAAGGGGTATAAATCCCATAAAGTATGTAATCCATTGGACTAACAGTGATGGGATCTAATACCACATCAACCAAGGTATGATTTATCTGATGTTTTTTGTGGGGTTTCCTATCCGGCAGATATTTACTCTTCAATGCAAAAGTTACAAAGAAACGTACGATGTGTTTTTTTTGGCCAGACCAACACGTAGCATATGTGGATCCCTTGATTTATAGTCCAATCCAATGCTCAAACCAGGCAAGCAAACAGGCCGTAAGTTCCAATGATTTTCTTCTTTTAACTTTAATAAGTCTGCAGTTCCATATAAAAGCCATTTGCTTAAACAACATATGACCCAAAAACAGTTTTGCTACTTCGTTTGGATCTGTTGATGTAAATTCTATTGTCGGCAAGCTATTGGGCCATATAAATCTGGTTAGCCATCGCCTTTTCTCACACTTATACTAGAACTTATACGTGTTTAAATCTTATCAAGCACATGCTACAAGATCCGTATGGTGCTTAAAAAGGAATAATCCATCGATTATAATGCCAAAATAGGAAATTGACATGGAAACTTGAACCTTTTAAAAGCTACGTTATTGAGGTTTCCAACCATTGAGTTGAACAGTGCACATCAAATGGCAAGCAAGGGAACTAGAGGCTTGCCCCCAAAGCTACACTGGGATCCAACAGAGCACATGAGTTTTGATTCAAACAGGTGGAAAACAAGATTCCAGAAATTACAGGTTTCTACTCTTAATTAAGAATTGCCAAAATACTGTTTGATAAGGAGTAACTGTACAATAATTGCTAATTAGTCCTTTGGAAAAGAACAGTATGCTTGCATTTTATGAACAGGAAAATGGCTTTCAATCAATGCATGCATTTACGGCATTTATAGTTCTTTCATGCATATAAAGTTACCCTTCAAACTGAAATATAACAAAGCTCCACTTGTTTGTACATTGAAATTGCTTGTGTACCCTGTGTTTTCAGATAGTATACAGTGTGTTAGTAATCTAGTGTTCTTTGAAACCATAATGTGTGTGTGTGTAGGGAGAGAGAGAGAGAGATAACTGGCAATTGCAGAGGAGGATGCACTTGACCATGTCTTCGAACAACGTTGGCGACCTAAACACTCTCCCAAAACCCCTCTCTTTCGCTTCTCCATGCATCTTCTGAAACTCCTTCACACTCGCCTCTTCCGCCTCCGACAATCTCAACATTCGCCTCACTTGATCCTATTAATCCATAAACAAACTCACAAACGCACGCACATATGTATAGAAAGAGACATAGAGGAAGGGTGCAACAAGCCGAACAGTTAGTTGTCTAGCTTGGTTTGAAATCTTAACGAGGCTCAAACCATGTTCAAGTTTAAACTTATTTATATCACAAGCCGATCTCTACCGAGCTTTAGTCGAGCCGAACCAAACCGATCTCGAGTAACTTGAATATTTTACACATCATAAACTGAACGAGCCGACCATGGGCGGCTGCATAGGTTCCGAGCGGGTTCAAGCGAAGCCCCTAGGTCCAGAAAATATACTTACATTTTTTACTTTTTTCTAAATATAATGATTTTTCAATGATATTGTCGGCACTGAATCATTCACATGTAGTCAAAGTAAAGGAAAATTCACTTAATTATGTGGATAAGTACGTAATATATCTTAGCAAAACAAAATAATGAAAATGGTTAAACTTATTATCTTATTATACAGTTTTGTATATAAAAAATCTCTCTACGTTCTTTCACCGCTAAACTAAAATCTTGGGGCCCACTAGTAGCTTGTTCAAGCTTCAAAAAATGGTTAAACTTAGATTGCTTATGCAACCCCCAATCATGAAAATGATTATATATATATATATATATATATATCAATTATAAAGACGGGACACGAGCTCAAACTCAAGTAATTTGGTTCATTTATCAGCCCTATGTGGAGGCAAAGAAATACCTTCAACGCTTGCTCTTGTCGAGGAGAGACAGAATCGACGCCGAACACACGGAGACGGAGAGAGTGAGGAGAATCAGAGGGTTGAGAAATTCGGACGAGAACAGAACTAGAGGCGCTGCCATTACCAGATTCCTCATGGGAATCAAGAAGAAGAGGGCGTTGTAGGGTTTTGGAGAGAGGGTCCCAGAAATTGGGGGCCATCATGAACAGGCCGTGGCTGCACACGTTCTTTTCTAGGTCGAAAGTCGCCGCCTCCGCCGTTTTTCCCAGCGGCAGCTCCATCACAACGCCGCCGCCGCCGCCCATTTCGTTTCGTCAATCCTCTCACCTCGTTCCGGCGAGCCAAGGGTTTCAGAAGGCGAGTGTTTGTGTGTTGTTTTGCTGTGAAAGGATTGCCGTTATCCGAACGTTAGTGTGTTTGTTTGATGAACCAGTCTACCCACACAGACAAAAATGCACAGATTGTGCACAGATTTTTTTGTGGGGCCCACCACGGGTCCCACATAAATGATTCGAGCCGTTCATTAAATGTAAAAAACTTTTTTAAGGGTCTCTATGAAAAATCAGCTCAATCCGATACCTATAAGTTCTCGACTCAATCATCTAACTTTTCATTGAGACTTCAAGAAAATGAAAAGTTAAATAATTGGATCAAGCATCTATAAGTATCGTATTAAGATGATTTTTCACGGAGACCCTTGAAAAAATGTTTTACATTCAATGAACGGCTTGGATCATTTGTATGGGACCCGTGGTGGGCCCCATAAACAAATCTGTGCATGTAATATCTGTGTAGACAGACTTCCTGTTGTTTATGTTGTATTTCTTGAATTAAAGGTGATGTATGGTTAGAAAATAATCTATTTTGTAAAGTAAGAATACTTATTTTTAAAAAGAAAATCTAGAATAACCTTCTCCTAATAGGGCTACAAATGACATACAATAAATTTGGGTACACTACATCATCCATTAACATTTTTTGTAGGGCCCATTCTGAGTCTACATAAATACAGAAAAATGCCCATAAATTTTAAAATAATGTAGTGAATTGTGTTGTGGTTTTGTGTAGTGCATATAGTTGAGTTGTAGCATCTCTCAACTACATACCCTTCATCCGAAATTAACTACATACCCTTCATCCGGGAAAAAGTTGTATAACGTATGAGTTACCTTTTTTTTTGGATTTAATAAGGACTATAATTAACTCATGGTGCATGCACGAGGAAATAGTAGTATCTAGGAAAATGAAAAGTTGCATATGCTGCATGTGTGTGATGATGCGAACAAAGCATTATCTATACGCAATTAGGTACGCATCTTAAGACACATTCCTTAATTTTTTTTTATAGCTTTTTGCCAAGATTATTGGGATTAATCGTTTGTTTGATATGATGAATCAGTAAAGTATGAAAATGCGGAATTGAATTGACAAAAGTTCAGATAAGACGACACTATAGACAAAAAAAAAAATAATACAAGTTGTTTGGTATTCTCGTTTTTAATGAACATTTTTTTTGCTTTTGGTCGAAACTTTTTACTTTTTAGACTTCCCTTGTCGAGATGGATGATTAATTCAAACAATACATCGTAAATCTTACAAAATTCAGAAAAGACGAACAAACATACACAAAAAGCCAGAGAAGGATAGGTTTAGTAATGGATTTTAGTTTGGGCTTTCATTCAAGGAAGTTGGCCCAGCTAAGGGAGAGGTTTAGTCTTACTACTATCTTTCTAAGGGCTTTGCAAATTGATGATGCAGAATAAGTTACTACTTGTTATTTCCCCACTCTCTTACTTCTTGTTTGCCATCATGATCTCCTTCCGGGTGGCACACCTAATGCGACTATATCGTTCGACAACAACAGGCAGAGGGATATCTCGCATTCAATTAAAACCGACTAGACCTACTCCGGTCGACCTCAATTATTGGAGCGATCGCTCTCACTTAACAAGATAAATTCACAAGCCTCCGGATTACGACTCCACGCTCTTGCGAGCCTTCTCAGTGTCAACCTCGGCTAAGGCCAGCATAGGTCCAGTGGGTTCTCTTTCCCAGTTTTACCAATCTATGCACGGGCCGTGGCCGATACCTTAATGGCCTTTTTTTTATGGGTTTCGTTTAGCTCGCAGTGAGCCCAATTCACAACCCTATTATGAGTTTGTCATTTGCAAAAATAACTAATATAGTACAGTACAAATTTTGGAGAAGCCCAAGACAATGGAATCATAAATCATTGGTAGGACCGCAGTTTTGTTTGCATTACACTACTTAATCTGTCGTGCTACTTGCACATATATTTTTACACATATTTTGTACATACACTTTTATGGGATCCACCTCGGGTTCCATTAATATGATTCGAACTGTTAATTATTTTTAAAATAATTTTTAAAGAGTTTCTGTAAAAAATCAACTCGATAGGATATCGATAAGAGTTTTTTCAGAAATCGTAGGGTAAAACAGTCTTATTCGCCCTGCAATTTCTAAAAAAGCCCTTAACGATATCCTATCGAGTTGATTTTTTTACATAAACTCTTAAAAAATTATTTTAAAAATAATGAGCGGTTCGGATCATATTGGTGAAACCCAAGGTGGGCCCCATAAAAGTGTATGTATAAGATCTGTGTAAAAATTTATGTGTCCCTAGGTTTATTGTAATTAAAAATGCTATCCAATGAGAGTTTTGAGGGTAATGGGTGTCTAGTAAATGTCAAAAATCAAATCAATGTTCAATATCATGAACATATAGGTATGGAAACTATTTTTCACCTCATCAACATTGACGTTTTGTCACACCTTTCCTAGCATTTGCCAGGGGCTCTTAGAAAAAAGTAACAAGACTTTGGACCTATGGGAAATAATTCCCAAGATTTTCATAGGAGAAATCATGATTTTTGAAATTATGTGCGTTGGGTAATCAATTATGGTGTACTCGCAAATACTATTATTACACGAAATACATGAGGCGAGAGACGATAATTATATACTATAACTTAAAAGTTGCCACAAAAAAAGAAGAAGAAGTACATTCAAATGGAACTCAAAGTCTTTTGCGCGATCCTACGGCTGAAAAACCTGATGTGTTTCAAATGAGATTATTTTAATCTCCATTGACATAAATAGTGGGTGAATTCTATTTATAGAGCGAAGATATTATGCACAATATTGTTTTACGGAAATGCTAGGGGTACAGTAGCCCTAGTACAACAACCATGTACAAATTCGTTTTGTGCCCGTATCAGGTCCTACAAAGATGATCGGAGCATTCATTTTGTTCAAGATATGTTGTTTAAAGTTCCTGTAAAAAATGATCTCAATCCGATATGAGTAAGGGCGTTTACGTATCATACAACTTTGCTTCGGAATTTGGCCTGAAATTCTGAAGCAAAGTTGTATGATTCGTAAACGTCCTTACCCATATCAAATTAAGATGATTTTTTACAGGAACCTTAAACAACATATTCTGAACAAAATGAGCAGCTCCAATCATCTTTGTAAAACCCGATAGGGGCGCAAAACAGATATGTACGCGGCTATTGTACCCCTAGCATTTCTCATTGTTTTATACCACTCATAAGAGAGAGTAGTTTCTCATGTTTAGCAGCGATTTTCTATTAAAGAAAACATCATATACTGTATTATTCATGCTAAATCGAAAATCATCTCGCTCGGAAGGATTTAGAAGACTTTGTTACAGAATAATTGCAACTTTAGAATCTGTTTGGCAAACCCATCTTATTTACTACTACTATATATACTCCACTATACTTATTGCCTGCCCACAGTACACTCATTCTGTGCACGTGCAGTGATTTTAGTTCATTTTTTTTCGTAAATAAAATTCTTTACATGGCTAACGATATTAAAAGAAGAAAGTCTCAAAAAATGTTGAAGACACAAACAAAATTGTACAGATCTAAGACACATGTGTGTTTGCAACCGTCCAATTGTGTATAAACTCCACTTTAACCCTATTAAACAAACACGCATCGAATGATTCCGAATACATTTGTATCTGCATCTGTGCACCAACATTGCCAAAAACGAGGGCAATGATTTTGAAGTATTGTTCTCGACTCGTTTACTAAACGAGTCAAGCCGAGCGCTCGCGTTGAACTCGGTTCGTTTGTAGTATAATCATTTCTCAAAAAAAAAAAAACCCAAATGTGTAAAAAATAAAGATCACTTTCGTTTAAGTATTTGTTTTTCAGCTGGTCTCCGTACCACAGAGAGGGAGGGAGAGAGAGAGAGAGAGAGAGAGAGAGAGGAATCGCTGAAAGAGCTGAGACGGAAAGCGAGCAGTGTGTGGTGGTTTTGCGTAGGACGAAGAACCGTTTGCTTCTCCGAATCCCATTTTTCTCCTCGCACCGGAGAGAGAGAGAGAGAGAGAGAGAGAGAGAGAGAAATCTGAAAACCTGAAACCAATGCGTATCTCGCCGACTTACGAATCCACGATCTCCTGACGAAACGCCGTCGCTTCAATCCCAAACGCGATCGTTGATGTAGTTTTTTTTTTTTATTTTAAAACTCTCGACTTCGATACCTATTACTCGGCTTAATCTGCGGTGATGAACGGCGGTGACGGGGGAGAAGAGGTCGCGGGAGCTGCGGCGGGCCCGCCGCCGCCGCTCGAGTGGAAATTCTCCCAGGTTTTCGGCGAGAGGACGGCCGGCGAGGAAGTTCAAGAAGGTATTGTCACTGATTTCGCTGTTTACTTCTCTGGATCCGATCGATTAGGGTTCACACGTGTGTTATTTGACGTACTTCGTATCGATTTTTTTGTGTGGATTCGTTGATTCATTGACTGTTGTGGTGAGATTATGTCGATTTAGGTTTTGGAATCGGTAGCACTGTCGACGTTGTGGGGATCTAAGGCAAATAATGCGCAAGCGAGTGTGAACATGAAAGCCTCTTTTACGAATATCCTAAAGTATTAAAATTTATCAAGAGCTAGAATTGAGAGCAAGGATTGGGAGCGCGAGCGAAGGACACTATTGAAGGATTATGTGACTAAGATAGGGATGCCTCCAATCGTGATTGGGTAGAGTTATAAATCAATTGAAGGTTGAACAGTGTGCTACTGCACTTGATGGACTGACTGTTAGTTAGGTGTTCTTCATTTAGTGGAATTACTTGTAATTTGCTGTGAGAATGAGTCTTTTCAGTTGCAATTATTGGGGATGTTACGCGCTTTAGTATGGATCTGTAGTTGTGTATCCTGTCTGTGAATGCTATGTTAGGACTTGTTTATCGAGTGCAGTAGTTCGAGCTTTCTGGTAAAATATTAGAGTGATTGTGTAACATTTCATTCACAGCAATGTGGGGGTTAGCAGTATTATGGGTATTACTATGGAGCCCACACTGGGCTCGAACACCATTGCCGGTCAAACAACATGTTCGAAGAGTATTGATTAATTTGGATGTTTTCCTGCATTTACTCGTGAATTGCCGTATCAGGTTTGATGAAACCATTCTGGTTCCAAAGGTGCATTTTACAAAGTAACAAGTCACTGCATGGTGGCCCAGCAATAAAAAAAATGCCCATTTTAGATTCTGTGCTGCTATTTTCTTAGTGACACCTCATGCATTTTGTAGAGTTGGGGCGGGGGATGTTATGCCTGAGAAAGTGATTGGTCTTAGAAGAAAGAGTCATCTGACAAACAATCAAGGCTTAGGGTGCTTTTTTAGGATATATTGTTTGCAGAGAATTAGTCCAGTTGATACCAGGATGCACTTTATGAATACCCTACTAGGCCATCTGGCCCTGTAGATTTGTATGGTAAGGAAACTGTAATGCACGAACTAATGCTCATGCGAGTTCTTGAGGTCACACTGTAGGCTAAATAACTGCAGTAATGCCCTTGTCTTTTTTGGAGTTTGGATTTTTTTTCTCCCGGTTCATAGATGTATGGTTGAAACATCAGAACTAGGTCTATGTACTACGTGCATGTTTCTTTGTTTTACACTATAGGTTTGGATTAGAGGAGGTACATTCCATTTATCTTTATTTCTGTTGTTATTTATGAATCCCAAAAGGGTCAAACAGTTGGTAACTGTTGGAACTCCCAAAGGTAAGCACTTCCGGCTTGAGCTCAAATCTAAGCCAATTCCCCTTTCATTTGTGTACATATAGGGTCATAGGTGACATTATGTTATATCTTTATTCTCATAGTGAGCTTATGGGGAAATGAGTTTCTGCTCTCAAATCACGTGTCCCAGCAATCATGCATCTACTTTTGTGATCGTCATGTGTCCATCGGAGATATGTATGCATGCTTGCATGCTAAGTAAGAAATTGTCATAGCAGGCAAGTTCTTTCTATATTGGTTCTCGATGGTGGGAGAATAGATTGGGTGTTGATATGGACCAATATGGGATTGCTTGATAAGGTAAAGTTCATCGTACCTGTTATTGGTACATGGGAGTTTATATGACTGAAGCGTCAGACTGGCTTCCTCATTGTGAAAAGGTGCAATCATATCATTTAGTAATACTGAGAAAGGTTGCCATATTCTAGGAGGCCAAATTGCAGGTTGGCCCACCAGCTGATCCTTCTTGGATAACTGAAGTTCGCATTGTATGGACTGTATTTGCTTCGAGATTCATTTATGCATTTTAGAGAGGGTGATTACATGGAAAAAGTGGGGTATTATTTGGCATGTTACATAACGAACTAGTGCGGGAGACCTGTGTCCTGATGAGGAGCCTTCACAGATTCTCTTGAGGGCCAAGCCTAAGTAATAAAGCCTATTTAGGCATGCCTGGGGGCTCAGTTGTGACACCTCTTGCATTGGTTTAGGGATCTCCATTTGACCATCATTGATCTCCAAGTGATCCATATTTTCTGTCGCGCAAATCTCAACTAACACCTGGTTCCAAAACAAGATGTTTGAAACAGGGTCTAGGATCACCATGGGTCATTGGATGCGTTGTGGCTTAGAGGATAAGTAGCCGAGAGTTGAAGGATCATCAAGGTTGCTTGGATAAGCCCGCTCAAAGCTCCACCTTGAATTGCCTTAGGTCAAGAGGGACTTTGACCAGGACACATGGAAGGCTGAATTAGTTAAAACTTATACCATATTAACTGGTAGTTGGGACACCTATTTTCTTCTATCCTAATGGGTAACCTGCTATCCCATTGTGGGAACCTCAAGTAGGTTTAGCCACCGTCCAGGCCCATGGTTCAACCTCCCCTATATAAGAAGGAGATCCTAGTGTATTCCTTCACCAACTTCGGAGATCAAACTATCAAGTTGTTGCCTACTAATCTGCTGGCTCGGAATATCGATCCACATATTTTTCCAAAAGTTGACCTCACTAAAACCATCTGAAGACTTGGGGGACGAAACCAAGATTTCACCTATAGGAGGCCGAGAGGCCCAAGACATATACATATATCTTTAACCTATTGATAGCTACCATATCCATATCACAAAAGAGAAATACAATTGGATACAAAATTAACATAAACGAAAATAAACCCGAGATTAATTCGTCCTTACTAGATTCAATTTGATTCTGGTCGGAACCCTTAATTTGAATTAAATAGAATTGGATTCATTGTGGGGAATCCTAATTTTTCAATGTTTGTGCCCGTAATTTGTTGGGAAATTAAAATAAGCAATAGATGGTGTTGGATAGAAACAGAAGTAGGAGGGGAGGTAAATTATCAACTACCTGTATTCAGCGACTCCTTCATTGGGGAAGAGTTGCAGTGATAGGATTTGGACTGTGAAAGAGAGTAGAGAGGTGAAGGAGATTTGGACCGTGAACTTTTAGAAGGAAGAGAGGTGTTTGAGCAGGGAGGGTAAGGACTAAGGAGACACTTTTCAAACAGTGCTAGGGGCGCATTTTGCAAGCACTTCTACAAGGTTTGTGGAAGCATCTTGTGACTTTTCCCTTTTTGTCGGTCTCCCATATGAACACATTGAGCAGTTGAGTGGAGAGAGAAATTGTTAGGTTGGGCGGTTCCATTTCAATGGTAATCTGGTGGGTATGCTTCTAATGTGTTCCTTTCATATGTCTCCGATACACCTTTATGAAACACAATTCCAGTGCGTAAAAAGGGAGTTGGTATAAAAGGAAATGAGGGGTTGTACTTGGTATCTTTCCCTACGTGTATGGGGTGGGGAACACATCTTTGGGGAGGGGCCATGTCCTTTTGGAAGGAAAAATATATCGGTCAGAAAGTGCAATGACAAGCAGTATTGTACATGTGGGCTGCGGGACCACGGCCCCTATAGTCTACGATTGGGTCCGGCTCTGCAAATTCTGCACAGTAGAAACATGATTGAAATATGTTATGTGTTTTTGTTTTCGCAATAGTAGGAGAATTCTGGAGGTAATTTTTCGCTCCAACTTATAGGAGAGGGGAAAGGGGAAGGGGGAAGTGTAGGAGTCGAACCTAGGTAAGCAAGCTTGTTAGGGGAGCATCTCATCATCAAGGCCAAACCCCTGGTCTTCTTCTATTGATTATTGGGAGGATCAGTAGTCACCGTCATTCACAAAGATTTGTGCCAATAGATCTATAATTTGTTTTCTTACTAGCTGAAAACTCGAAGCTTATAGTTTTCGGTGTGATTTGGCAGACTCAGAGTGGGATTCCTAATCTGTTTGCTTTGAATGATGCATTCAATTTTGCAGTCGATATAATTTCAGCAATTGAGTTTGATAAAACCGGTGATCACCTTGCAACTGGTGACCGTGGGGGCAGAGTCGTATTATTTGAGAGAACTGATAGAAAGGAGGTATGTTTGTTATCTGGGTCTTTAATCTTTATTGAATCTTCACCTTGTAGAGTATGTATTTTTATTTTCCGCTGCAATAAAAGTGATGTTTTTGGGTGTTTTTATTGGTATATTGTTCAGGATGGCGGAAGCCGAAGGGATCTAGAGAGGACAGATTACCCAATTAGCAGACATCCAGAGTTCCGCTATAAAACTGAGTTCCAGAGCCACGAACCTGAGGTTGAATTCTTTTCTCAGTTATACTTTCTGGTTGCTGGATTTAGGCTGGTTTTATTTATTCTGTGCATGTGTTCTTCTGTGTGCAGTTTGATTATCTTAAGAGCTTGGAGATTGAGGAGAAAATCAACAAGATCAGATGGTGCCAAACAGCTAATGGTGCCTTGTTTCTTCTATCTACTAATGATAAAACTATTAAGTTTTGGAAGGTGAGAAGTTTGATATGTGTGGTAGCATTTCAAATTTTCTGGTTATTTGAGCTGAGGGTTCTGTGGTGTGGTGGTTAATGTGTTTCGGTTTTGCATCTGACAATTACCTTATTTATTTCTGAGCCACCAAGTTTTCTGATTTTCTTGATGGGTGGTGTTGTCACAGTAGATGATACTTATTGTTTAACCAGACAAGGTGCGGGTGGGAAAGCTTGCTTATTTTCCTGGTAGAGGTTTCTGTGCTCAACATTTGTAGTTGCCATAATTCTGCGATGAAAGCTCTCCCAGGAAAATAAACCAGCCTCCCAGGAAGCAGGCGGCTTATGCATTTAAGTTTCACAGCTAATGAGCATTGATGGCAATAGTTTGAGTGGACTTTCCCATCTGGTGATAGACTTTCCCCTCTGGTGATAGGTTGTGTGGGCCCCTCTATCATGGTCATACCCCATGATCAGATCCTGAATATGTATATGCTGGATATTCGCTATTGGCCTTGTCGTGTCAGACCCCAAATATATCCACCCTTTGAGCCTTATTAGTTGTTGGAACCTTTGCTTAGTGTCATTGATTTTAATTTCTTAGAAACTACAACAAAATCTCTTTAAAGTGGAAGACTAGGAATGCCAATTTACATTGGACTAGAACCTACAAGCTACCTCCTGGTTTGTTTAAGAGGTCTATGTTAGCATAGATAAACTGTGTCCATTGCTATGTAAATGTTTGTTAATGTTGTTTTACATGTCATTGATCATTGTATCAAGTGTGTCTGTAGAGCTGCATGAGACAGTTTTATGCTTTTGTGTTTCTTGCATGTTTATTCCTCACACTCAATGGCTCACATGCTAATTTCTTGAGCTCAACAGGTGCAAGAGAAGAAGGTCAAGAAAATTTCTGAAATGAACGTTGACCCTTCCAAAGCTGTTGGAAATGGTTGCGTTCCCAGTTCAAGTGTCTCTTCCACCACTAGACCGTACACTGCAAATGGAGGATACCCAGATGAATTGTATAATTATTTGAGCAATGACTTGTCATTCCCACCGGGAGGCTCTCAGTCTCTACGTTTGCCTATGGTAGTTGTACTCAACTAAAGCTGTTTATTTCCTGCAGTGGTTAATGATTCCGATAATTTCTGCATGAGTATCATCATGTCATGTTACGCTATCATTTTATGAAGGAGCACATAGATAGTGTATGAAAGGCCCAAAAGGCGAAGTGATATGAAAGAAACAAACAACAGTACAAGGCAGCAACAAGGTGCATTGATTTGCACCTCCGGTGCCTGTTGACCACGATCAACATTTAAGGGTTGATGCAAGGTGAACAAACCGGAGCCTGCTAATTGCTGACTATGTGCTGGCACAACACTTTATTTAACCGACTTAAGATTATCAAAATCTGTTCTGTTTTCCATTAATGTGTGCATATTCAGTCATGCTCTACTTTCACAAACTAATCATAAGTTATTGTTATTCCACTATGGCCATTTTGGCTATTTGTAATCTTGATGTTTTTAATCTTTACTTAATGCTACTTTGTTTTCTTCTTTATGGAGGTGTATCAATATATGTGTCTACCGTTTCCGGTTAGAAGTAATATCATATAATCTGCATTTTTGCCTCGATTGCCTGAAATGTACTCTACCAGTGGAGACAACAATATTAATTTACTTAATTAATTGGCCATTTGCAGGTAACAAGTCATGAGACCAGCCTTGTGGCAAGATGTAGGAGGGTTTATGCCCATGCCCATGACTATCATATCAATTCTATTTCAAATAACAGGTGGTTGATCCGTGCTTTTATTGACGTGGGCTTTAAAGAACTTATATGACCTTTCATATTTTATTTTTATTATTTTTTGGTGTTTGACTATTGGGGTTTGTATCATGGGTTTAGAGTTTCTAGAGTAGGATATTGTTCTGAGTCTTCTGGCATTCCAGTGTGTTCATTGAGAGTAAAAGCACTTCTTATTTTCTTTCTTTACTAGTTTCCCTTCCATTATGATAATGTTCTCTCTCATGTTCTAGTGATGGAGAAACATTTATCTCTGCTGATGATCTGCGAATTAACCTTTGGAACTTGGAAATTAGCAATCAAAGTTTCAATATTGTTGATGTGAAGCCTACAAACATGGAGGATCTAACTGGTATGTACCCTACAACAAGACTGGAGCTTCCAAACAAAATCACGTGTTTTGAATATTTATTTCCAGTATATGGTTCTAGTAATGGATTCTTCAGTGGATCTAGTTTTTGAGGTGGAATATTTTGTAGCTTTGGTTGTGCATGCGGGTTCAAGTCAATTTGTATTTCTTTCCAACATTTTTTTTCCTTTCATCTTTTGTATTTCTTCTGCTTTTTAAGTGATGCGAGGACTAGTTAGGGGCTTTTTGTTGAGCATAAATAAACATGCGATGCAGCCATTCCTTACAAAAACATGTAGGATTTTCTGCTTTGGCATCTGGCCGGGTTTTGGTAAAAATACAATGGTTGCAGTTTGGACGTCCAGAATTGTCCGTCTAAGTAGCATAGACAGAGATACTAGATACGACACCAAAACGACATAGATGTGATGCACGCTAAACTTAAAAAACATATTATTATGTCAGATTGTATTGACTATTGAGTTAACAGGTAATAAAACATAGCACTCATTGAAATAACAAAAAGAACTATGTATTCCCTTACTTCAACACAAATATATCGTCCGCCTTCCGTCAAAACTAATAAAAATGAGACATCCATCATTCAATACAATGATAACATCATAAATCACTATACAAAAACGTTACATTATTTCTCAAGCCTATAAGTCCAGATGACTTGGGATCAATAGGACAAGGGAGTGTCCACACTGACAAGACATGCCAACTTCTTAGAAGTGTACATGCTTGTTAGCTTTTCATGAACAAAGGCTACCTGATATCGACCAATTTGTTTGATTTCAATAGATGACTAGATGTTTAATCCTTTAATTAATAATTTTGAATTATGTACTTCCATCTTGCAGAGGTGATAACATCTGCAGAGTTCCATCCTACCCATTGTAACACGTTAGCGTATAGTAGTTCAAAAGGATCAATTCGTCTTATTGATTTGCGGCAATCAGCTCTGTGTGACACACATTCTAAATTGTAAGTTCCTTTGTAGCATTTTTGTGCTTTGGTCATTCTCCTCATTGATTTTGAGTTTTATGTATTGCACAAGACCTATGATTAAGCAATAATATGAATTCATTTGACAAATGTACAGTAGATGATGATGTCATTTGAATACAGGTTCGAGGAACAGGAGGCACCTGGTTCAAGATCCTTTTTCACCGAAATTATAGCCTCAATATCAGATATTAAATTTGCCAAGGATGGAAGATTTATTCTCAGTCGAGATTACATGACTCTTAAGGTCTGAATCATTCTTGTTAATAAAATGAGCCTTGTGTGTGGCCAAACATTTTCTGAATCTATTGCTGCTTTACGAGTATGCTCTGGAGTTCAGAGGCTTCACTTGGTTTGCATTTGTGGTTCGATTTTAGCATGCCCTGCTAACAACCAAATCTGGACCTCATGTCATCTATATAAAAGTTCAATTCTGTTTCACAAGATGTACACTGCAGATGTGTAGCATAAACAGCACAAAAGATGGCCTTTCTGTCTGTTTTAAGAGTCAGATATTGTGTATGCTAGTACATAAATGGAGAATGCCACTTTGGTATTCCCCCCTTTTTGATATTACAAAGCTACTTTCAATGCCAAAATTCCTGCCGAAAATATATGCAGTTTTCGCTTTCTCAAGCTCACTCAGCAACTTCAAAATTTGATTGCTTCAACGATTCTTCTTTATTCAATTTTCCTCTCCAATTATATGCATTAGTTATTTAAGTGTGAACAATTAGTATTCTGGTTTCCTTCAATTTTCACAGCACGCCAAATGATTGCATGCACCAGTTTGTGCTAATAATTGCCATATGCCACGCTATCTTTTAGGATGTGAAAGCTCCTGAGAATTAAATTTTCTGTCTGTAACGTAAGAGCTGTGGCAGTTTGAACTCTCCTGATGCCATACTGCCTCAATGTCAATGGCAACCTGTATTAGCTTGTCATGCATATGTTATGTGGTTTCCTTCCATTGTCATTTCTTGGGGATAGCTGAGAATGCATACTCGTTGAGAATAAAGAGAGGAGTGAAGATTTTTTTTAACAGGAGAATTCAATGAGAAGGCATTTTGGCATTTACACACGCATTTATAACTGAAGACTAATGGTAACTGGCTTAGCAGTAGAAACTGTGTTGGTTTGTTCTCTGATTGTTTAAGGTTAAAATAGTTTAAGAAACTTGCATATGCTATTCGAGAGTGTGAAGTAGTGAAACTAGTCCAGACACTATTGGTATCTGTATTTATTACTGTTGTCGTGGAGAGTTGATTCACTGGATTCTCAGATCAACTGACTGCATAATGAGTGGTGTGTGGGTGTTATTCTACTAGTTGCCTACGGCTTCATAGAAAGTGGTATTTTCGAGTTGTTATGTTAGGGAGTTCTCTTTTATTTCGTTTATTGAGATTCACAACAGTAATTTCTGAAAGTGAACATTTGAAATGCCATTCATTGGATTGGAAATTTTGAACACTCTGCTGAGTGTTGTCCCGCTAGTTTTAGGGTAGGGAGGCGCATATTTGGAGTTTTCTGTCAGAAACCTATTTCGAACTTCAAAGACCCTTGTTCTAGTCTGCTTGGATTTACTTTACTGTCCTTGCTGAAATCAATTTTACGTGGTTTCAGCTATGGGATATCAATATGGATTCAGGTCCAGTTTCAACCTTCCAAGTTCACGAGTATCTAAGACCCAAGGTACTAATGTCTTTTCTTCCTCAAATCTGTGTACATGGTTTTGTCTCTTTCTATAAGTGAGCTGACTTTACTTGCATTTGCCCAGCTATGTGATCTGTACGAAAATGATTCCATCTTTGATAAATTTGAGTGTTGCTTGAGTGGTGATGGGCAGCGTGTGTCAACTGGTTCTTACAGGTCTGCTTGTGTATTTCTGTTTTCAATTTATTCTTGTTGTCTTTTACCTTCAGACATGCATCTAACGTTCAATTTACATGATCCCAGCAATCTATTCCGTGTTTTTGGTTGTTCCGCGGGCAGTTCTGAAGCAACTAGTTTGGAAGCCAGCAAAAACCCAATGAGGTATCTTCAAGAAGAAAATCAAGCATCAGATTGATATTGACTTCGCCTATACTATTAGTATCTATAAAAACTGTGTTATGCCTCTCAGGAAACAAGTTCCAACCCCTTCGAGGCCGTCCAGATCCCTCAGCAGTATTACACGTGTTGTCAGACGAGGTCTCTCTCTCTCTCTCTCTCTCACATGGATTCTTTCTACATGCATTAAGTACCTTGGATAAGGGTGCAGATTGGTGTTTGGCGTATTTAGTGTGGGCTTCTGCCTAGCAAGTATGTTTTGTAACTTGAATTTCCCATGAAATTCCCTGAAACACCTCATAGACACCATCTTCCTAGACAACAATGGAAGATAAATAGTATGAATTGTGAAATGATTCACCCTATTCCCATGTCCTTGAGATGAAAATCCTGGCCGCCTGTGTGCGTAACGAGAGACAAAGCAAGGAAAGAGCTTGACTAAAAGCTTCCATTGGTGGAGCGAAAAATAAAAGACAGATGAATCTGACACTTGGACACATATCTGCACCAGACATCCGTATCCATGTAACTTAGTTCACCAGTTTTGTTTATATTTCCCGTAAGTGTAAATTTTGGAATATCATTTAACAGGAGCTGAAAGTCCAGGAGTCGATGCAAATGGGAATTCCTTTGATTTCACTACAAAGTTGCTCCACCTAGCATGGCACCCATCTGAAAACTCAATTGCTTGTGCTGCTGCAAATAGCCTGTACATGTATTATGCATGAAGAAAACGGTCAGCAAGAGATTTATTGTCAGCAGTTAAAATTTTTCCAAGTTGCTGTTAGAGAAAGCTCTTTCCCTTTTGGTGCGCCAACCAGCAACGGGGGGATTCAAGATTCATAAATATGTAGAATGTGCATTAAATATCGAGGTCCAGAAGTTGTGGACTCAAAATCGATAACAAAGCAAGCAACCTGTCTTCATCTCCCCGGGTAGATTGCTTGCTTCCTCCCACCACCTCTACTCCCAGTTTCGGATTAACCCTCCCTCCCTCCATTTCTTTTATTTTTTGACCCTTTTCTTCTCAAAGGAAAAGAGGCAGTGATGTCTGTTATTGTGTTGGGTTGAATTCAGGAAAAATATGATTGTAGCTCGCCTACGACAGAAACTTCGCAGGGATGTCCAATACTGCCACTAGTTTTTAAGATTAAGATGTAATTTTGGTGGAATCATGCTGGGGAGAAGCTCTGCTAACATGCAGTGCATAAAGTTTTTTTTTTTTTTCCCTTTTTTCCTTGGGGTTATGGTTAAAATTCTTTGTTGTAGGATGATCTTACGCTGTTTTTGTTATAGTTCTGCAATTCAAGTATTTTTTTTTTGTTGTAACATTAGTTAGATGGCTATGGGTTCAATGGATTCTATTTCCAAATGCATGTTGCCGAATTATGCCACGGCTATGTTGTTGGCTCTGTTACGGCTCTGGCGAAGAAAAATGGAGGTATGAAAAAATGCTTCAACCAGCATACAAAGAAGGACAAGGGTGGGTTGGTGGCCTGGTGCTGTACCTCTAAACCCCATTGTATGTTTTGTGAATGCAAATAAGGTTCATTTCCAATAATATAACTTGATCATAACTTGTTTATTTGGTTATATCTGAGTTTCTCAAGGTAATTAATACCTATCTCATGACGAGAATCAAGTCCATAGACTTGAATAATCGCAAGAATCGAAGCATGCCCTCAAGTCCCCAACTGTTTTTGGAGGCCCTGTGGTCTGCTAAGATTTTTTTTTTTAAATACTTATTTTTTGCTTTACAAGAAAGGTTATTCTCTCACAATACATCACATTTAATTCAAAAAATAAGTTTTCCTTAACGGAATGGGACCTTAATCTAGTTAGACATCTCTCAAAAGCATTTGTTACACACTTCTCTCACAAGTTGAGAGACCTATGCTTTTGTGAGACGCATCGCAAGTGAAATGAATGTAAAGCAATGGAGCATATCTAGAAGGTGGGATTTTTAAGAGTTTAGTTTCTTACACTCGGTGTACGAAAACATCGTGTTAGAAGTTGAAAATTGATTTTGGCACTCCACTTTTTTGTCTTTTTCTATTTGAAATTATAGCAATACCCTTTAAAATGAATGAACACTAACAAAATAAAAGGTAATTTGATAATTTTACATAGGATAAAGACAAAAAGTGGAGTGCTAATGGCTAAATATGAAGTGTCGAAATCACTTTTCTAGAAGTTATGTAAATCGCGTGGGTGGTATTTTTGGTGCAGTTTACGATCTAGAATCGGAGCGTAGCACTAGCACCGAAGTCAGCGGAACTGCGAGCACGAGTGTGAAATCGATTTTTAAAAAGATCTTAACCCAGCACGAGTAATAAAATTCGCAGGAGCAAGTACAGAACGAGGATTGAGAACGAGAACAAAAAGTCATGCCCTAGATTATGGAGTCCGAATTTGTTCACCCTCACTAAATAACGGAGTTATGTGTAAGTTCGATCAGTTCTCATTTGCTCACTCTGAACTACTCTAGAAGCAGGATTGGGGATTCCTGCAGTGCGGCCGGCACTGCAAGGCGCGTAGGGCAGTCGATCCGGCCCTCCATTTTGATACCGACGGTTCGGATTTAATCCGAACTCCTGTTGATCCGAGGATGTACCCTAAAGGGCCTCTAGAGTTTCTTTTCCCCGTGGGAATTCTTGAAGGATCTTCCTAAAAGAGAAAGGTCGCGTTCAAACATTTCTCTGGTCTGGTGCATAGAGCAGCTTCACATTTCTCAACATTCTGAACTTGCCTCTCTCTCTCTCTCTCTCTCTCCAGGAACATGGCTCTGGTGCATAGAGCAGCTTCACGTACAGCCATAGTATCCTCCCTAAGGTCAGCGTCAATCCACGCGACCTCCCCATCGAGATCATCATCATCAACTACTACGCCAGCTCCACACGGCGGAGCGGAACCCCCGGCGACGACAGCGCCGGCGGGGCTGTCGAAGGCGGCGGAGTACGTGATATCGAAGGTGGACGACTTGATGAACTGGGCTCGACGCGGGTCGATCTGGCCCATGACATTCGGGCTGGCCTGCTGTGTCGTCGAGATGATGCACACGGGTGCTTCGCGCTACGATTTGGACCGGTTCGGGGTCATATTCAGGCCCAGCCCGAGACAGTCCGACTGCATGATTGATGCTGGTACTCTCTTACTAACAAGATGGCCCCTGCTCTCCGCAGGTACTCTCTCTCTCTCTCTCTCTCTCTCTCTCTCTCTCTCTCATATTGAGTTTTACCGTATTGAACACAAGTTCAATGCATGAGAACGATGTGCGCGCCTGGGCTACCACCCAACTTGCGAGAACCCTCTTACTAAACCAATTCGATCTATTGTCAAAGTGTGATGGAAAAAAGGGAATTTAAAGAGAAATAGTAGTAGTGAGAAATAAACTGACGACCGCCAAAAAGAATTTTTCAAAAAATTCCCCCTAGATTCCTCCTAGATTCCCCCTACTTCCAACATTTCTCTCTCTGTCTCTCTCCACTTATTACCCCTACTATTTTTCAAAAAACTTTTCAAAACACAAACCAAACAAAGCAGAATGAACTCCTTTGTAAACACAACAGCTGTTACAGCTCGCTAGCTACTCAAAACGTTCTCGCGTAAGCCGCACCGATTATCAAAAAGTGTTTGGCATCAAGAAGTAATTAAAATCTTGGTATAGACTATTGGGTTGTTTGTGTGATGCGGGGAGTAGTATATAATGATACATATATATAATTTCATTGGATATTATAGTAATTAATTCTAGACTAACTGTGAAGGAATAATAATAATAATTAATACAAAACCTCTCATGGATAACATGGTAGATTTCATACTCTGTGTAATTACATTTTTGATGGATGTGTAGCCTGGATGGCAATAGCTTTGAATGTTGATCAGACATCGGATAATGCGCTGAGATATCTCTCGGATTAAATTAAAAACTGACAGATTTGGTTGTTGAAAAAATGAGGAAAACATTTTACATGTAAAACATTTTCCATCAATTGGATGAAAATAACTTACTTTTAAATCTTCCGTAAGTTATTTTCCGAAATGAACCCGCTGCCTTCTACTACAATTCTCACTGCTCAGTTTCCTCGATCGTCAGTCCTGACTCACGTTCAATTCCCATCTCTCTCTCTATACTATTTTGTTGTTTTCTGAAAATATTTTCAAGTACCAACCAAACACTGGAAAATAAAAATTTGAAGTTTATTTTCTGAAAAAATATTTTACATGAAAAATATTTTACATTGTAAAACATTTTACATCGAAACAAACGGAGCCTAAATTAAAAACTGACAGACCCATAGAGTAGTCGCGCGCGTTCAATAATTTCGTTATTGACTGTACGTTAATCCTATTCCATTGGTTTCTGAACGCCAATTGCCCCCAAGATACAAGTGCAATAGAATGAAGGCTTGTCCGGGATTGAAATAAAACCTCTTTACACGGTGAAAAAAGTTGATTCCAATTGCACTATCGATCCATTAGTACTCTAATACTTAGGCAAGAGTTTTTGGGTATACGACCAAATGCCGGATCAGCCAAGGTGTGCGATATAAATGGGGAGCTGTGCGAATGGAGGAGGGTACTACCGGCCACTACTCTTACTCTGTTGTTGAGGGTGCGACAGGATTGTCCCGGTTGACATCTATGTCCCTGGGTGTCCTCCCACCGCCGAGGCCTTGCTAGCTCTACGGTATCCTTCAGCTGCAGAAGATCAAATTAATTAACAGGAGGAGCTAGAGATTTCCTCCACTGGTGGACCAAGTGATCCAAGTCCCATGTATATCCCTGTTACCGGAAAATTACTCCGTTGGCTCTAGCCGTTTTAGTGGCCACTCTTTCTTCCTCGCTTATATATACCTTTATACGTACACCTAGAACTGGATAGATTAATTATATATATTTATGCATGTAACATAAATATACGTAATGTGCGTGTGTCGTATTAGTTAGTGTAGAGTGTAGGTTGCTTCCTATGTGTGGTACATCTCCTAAGTCCTAGCTATATATATACTGTATATATAAGAGAACACGATCGACCTCATGGTATGGCTTGTGTAGACAATCATTCCTAACTTCTTTTTATAGGTAAGGCACAAGGCGTATTTCACTGTAGACATTCATCTTTGAAGTAAAAGGTAATAGATTTCACATCAAGTACGAATTGAACTCTTTATTCAGCGATAGTCATGGTTGCCTAGCCAGCGTATATATTCAAACAACGTTAGCAATGCTAGTAGGTTTCCTTCAAAAGACCAATCTAGCTAAGAACAAAACTAGTGATATAAGAAGAGATCTAGTACTTAACATTCGATCCAACTTGAAATTTGCCCGATTATAGATTATAGATATGCTGTATTGTTTGTTTGAGTTACTGGTAAATACAGTAATTAAGAAGTAATGGCTCACTCAAATCTCACTTGCGATTTGGACGTACTCCATGTTAAGTAAATACTCCCTCCGTCCCAATTTACTTGTCCTAGTTCTATTCTAACTGGATAAAAAAACTAGTTATATCTTTAAATTGGTAATGAATTTTATATCTAATATGGATCTTGTTTGATAGATCTCGATTTGTTCTATAATACAATGTTTTCAAAATCACCTAAAACATTATAAATTACAAGATATAATCAATTGAAAAGTGGCACGAACTCCAAAAAGTGACAATTAAATTGGGACGGAGGTAGTACTAAAAAACTCATGACCTCGAGATGCCATTGCTTGTTTGAACTCAAAATATACAGATGTCGATGATCTCTTTAAAAGAATCGTACTAACAGCCAGCCCTCGATAGACTTGTACGTACAGTTAAGATTTCTATAGTGTAATTCTATTCAAAATTGCTTGCCAGCTAGTACTTTTTTTAATAGGGCGGCAAACGAGTCAAGTTTTAGAGTGTTCAGGTTTTTTATTAGTATGTTTTTAAGCGAACTCGAGCCGATCATACTTGAGCTCTATGAAAATTTTACAAGCCGAACTCGAGCCGAGCTTCCCTAGGTTTGAGTCGAACTCAAACTTGTTCACGAGCCTTAACGAGTCGAAAACTATAAGATATTTATGCTCTCATAGAAGTTTAGAACTGCAAATAAATTTTTTATTTTGTACATGAATAAGTTCAAACGTATACAAAATTACAAATACATAGTATTAAAATGTAAGTTTTTAGTACTTTTAAAGGTTTATACATGTACAAGTTATAAAATTTTCATTACGTAAGTGTAAAGATTTATACATATTGAAAGTTATATGTAAAATTTTATGAGATATATACAAATACTTTGGGTTCGCGAACCTAATCGAACTGAATACTATCAGGTTCATATTTGAGTAATCATTTGTTAAACGAGACTAAAATTGAGGTTCAAGTTCAGCTCGTCGAGTACACGAACCGAACTCAAACAAGTTTTTACCGAGTCGAGCCTCAAAAAGATCACGAACAGCTCGGGTTCATTTGCAGCCTTGTTTTTTAGTAGGGTCATCGTTAACTATGTTGCCTGTTGGTTTGACAAAACAAGTTAAAAACTTTTGAAACACATTTGTACATTCGAACGCTTGTACAGGTTTTCATCTAAGAGTGTGTTGATGTATTGTGAGAATGACTTGTCTCGTAAAATAAAAATAAAATATTAAAAAAATAAAATCTTAACGGAACGGGATCTTATATTTCCTTTCGAAATGGCAACACTGATAATAATACTCCTAGTTGAGTACTAGTTTGGCACTACCAAAAAAATGGGAGGATTGTAACCGAACCATTGAACTGTTGATTTGGCAATTGTACCCGACTCATATTCGAAGCCCATAAATTGGTCGCCATGTGGGGTTCTGATCGTTCGGCTATTCTGCCGAAATGAATAGATGAAAGGGATGGCTAAAAGAATAATGTGGGATCAAAAATATGTTTGAGGAACACATCGATAATTACGTCCACCCGAATTAACTTCTCCAGGACTTGGGTAGGTTTCGCTAACACCCCTGTAAAGGTTCTGGCTTTGTTCGGTTAAATAATTCATCTTGGATTATTTTTTGTTGTTATTTAAAAAAAATTCGCATTTGTTAGTTTTTCATTAATTTTTTGAGGATTATTGTTTCGTCATGATAAAATGAATCTAAAAAGTTAAAAATTATGACCAAAACTTATTATTATTTTGAATAAAAAAGACTAAAATAAGTCAATAATCCATTTTTTCGTCTTTATTCAAAAAAAATTTGATTTTGATCGTAATTTTTTACTTTTTAGATTCTTTTCGTCATGACGAAGCAGTAATTCTAAAAAACTTTACGAAAAATTAACAAATGCGAATTTTTTTGAATAAGAACAAAAAATAATCCAGGATGGATTATTTAGCCGAACAAGGCGCTTATCTGTTAGTTTGGGTACAAATGACTAAATGAGGGAACAAAACACTGAATAAGACAAAACCCGAATTATCTTATGAGCAAGGCTCCTATTCCCGAGTGATTAAGGGCTATTTTGGTCTAAATAAGTCAAGTGACTTATTTTTTTTTATCTTTATTAAAAAAAATCACATTTGTTAGTTTTGTATAATTTTTTTTGAATTATTAATCCTTTTTGATGTCAGAAATTGAAAAGGTATAGAATTATGATCGAACCTCATAAATTTTTGAATAAAGACAAAAAGTAAGCCAAAAAACATAATTTCTTGAATAAAACATTAAACAAAAAAAATAAGTGAAAAAGAATTTTTGGATCATCTTTGTCTTTATTCTACAAAATTTTGAGTTTGGATCATGATTTTTTAATTTTTTCGATTCTTGACGTCGAGGCGAATCAATAATTCACAAAAATTTAACACAAAATTAACAAATACAATTTTTTTTTAAATAAATACAAAAAAATTAAGCTACTCATCCTGTTTAGGCCAAAACAGCCCTCAACGCTCCAGGCGCTTCACCACCTCAAATTCCAGTGAAAGCTCACATGAATGTGCGGTGGTGGAGGTCTTTGGAGCAGCGGGAGCAATTAATAGGAGTAATTAATTTCTCCTCATCCCCGCCAAACGGGCCAGCATGCCCGGCATAAATTCTAGTCTCTGGTCTGGCGGATGGGAAAATAATCCCAACGAGGCATGAAGAAAAATCAATGAAGGAACAGATGGTGCAGTAGAGAGAGAGAGAGAGAGAGAGGTGCAGGGCACGCCCGGCCGACTGGGACCTGCGTCGCACGCGAGCTGTGTTATTCGCTCACACAACAGACAACAGTGTTTGTGTGTGACTCGATTGGACAAGACACATATACAGAATACAGAATACAGAATACCTATCTCTCTCTCTCTCTCTCGAATCAAAACAGAAGACCCCATGTGAAATACTGTATTTGATACGTCTCTGCTCAACCAAATTTATCACATTCTCATGTCACCAAAATAGTCCTAAAATATGGAGTAGTAGTAGTAGTAGTAGTATAGTTCAATCTGTCTTTATTACTAGTACAAGGATAGGATCGAGTATCATTTACTAGTACTGTTATTGAGATCCATAGAAACTGTCCATTAATTGAATCCAATCATGTGATGAGGTCTGCCAATACCATTCGGATTTTTTTTCCACCGAATCCTTTTCTGTGGCCGACGGCCTCTTTAGAAGTCACATTTTAATGTCTGCCTAGCTAGACCCGTTTTTTCCACCTTTGGGCGAGAAGGGGGAAGGCAAGAAAGTGAGAGGTTAAATTAAAGTTACGTGTCTTTAAAAAAACGCTCTCCTCCTTCTCTCTCTAGACTTCCTCTTTCTCTCTCTATACTTTCACGCCGGCTAGGGTTTTCAGTCGGGGGGGGGGCACCGCCTTCTCCCTCCTCCCCCCGGGCTTCTCCCCACCCTTTCTTCTGCATTTTTCCATTTCTCTGTCTTTCCAGTCTAGCCTATGCCTTTTTCGTCTTTTCCGGTCACCGTTTGCCCGCTGGTAACCACATATGGGGGTTACCGGTTTGTCCTAACGGCTAGGTGCGGCGGTGGTTGGTGGAGGCGGATCGTGGGGTCTCCTCGCCGGTGGTGTCGTCTGGGTGGGTGGCTGTGGCGGAGGCGGCAACGGATAGTGGCGGTGATCTGGTCCTATGCAGATTGGGTGTTTGTAGTGGGCCGAAAATACCGAAGGTTCAAAGGGGTCAAAACGATGTAGTTTAGTGACCTACGAACATAGTTGGTTTGGACTTTGTACGTCCACCGAAGAGAAGTGGCATTACTACACTCGGCTTCCGAGTGTAGGCGGTTCGCCGACTTTTGTGATTCTGTTTGCTCCGGAGCAATAATTCGTCATTACGTTCGGCGAGCTTGACGTTCGGGAAGTTCATCCCTTCGGGAAAACCATTATGCTTGGCAGTCGTTCCGCTCGGGACGGTCTCTCTTCGGCAACAGCTTGGTTCGGCAGTCAGCATGCTCGTCTACGGTCATTCAACGGTCAAACAGTGTCAGAACGAAAGTGACGTCTCTGTCCGATGTGACGGCTCTGACATTGAATAGTGCGGCTCTGTCACCCACGTGGAACGGTGGCTCGTAAATATCTCTGACACGTGACGTCAGCCGAACAACATGACACGTGGAGACGGTCTAACTTGTTTTGTACTCCAAGGTTGCCTATAAATAGAGGACTGCCCCCAACCAGGTTCGCTCCCTGATACATTTTCTCTCTCCACATATTTTCTAAAAAGCTTTCTCCACTTCCTCTCCTCCACCTACTGACTAGGTCGTCGGAGCTTCTTTCCGGAGGAACACCCCCCTTCGGTTTGTAGGTACTAAGGCACTCCCTGTTCATCTCCTCAACCCAGGATGAAGGAAGGAAAAGGTTCAAGGTGGAATTAACCCCCCCACAGTGTTCGGGCTTAGGGTTTAGTTTGGCTCGGTTGGGCTTGGCTTTGGACTTGGGCTTGTATTGTAAATCTGGACATTTTGAGCTTTATTGTTTAAATCTGGGCATATTAAGGCCCATAGGGTGTTTAGGGCTTGACCCAATAGGTTTTCATCTAACTTTTTGTTAGATTCCCCTTCCCCCTCTCCCAACTTGATGTACTATTTGTCAAGTTTCTTAATAAAACTTTGTTGCCTATCAAAAAAAAAAAGTGAGGTTATTTGTTTGGTTTTGAGGGGAAAAAATTAATGTAATGACTGTTAACTAATGAGTTGAGAGAGATAGAATAATTAACTATTAAAAATTATGTAGAGAATATTAAGTTTTTTTTCAAGGCAACTGACTTTGTCACTCCTCCTATTTGTTTTTATTAGGATGAATTTACTAAAACACTCTTGCAATTTGGAAAGTTAGAAAATTCTAGCGTCATAAAGTACAAAGATGTTTTAGTAAAATCACCCTAATAAAAACAAAAAGAAGAGTGACAAAATAATTAGCCTTTCTCAAAACTTGTACTCCGTAAAAGGAAAAAGTGGCCCGGGATGTAGATATTGTCCGTCCGGACAAATCTGTCTCTTTTTCAAATGCCAAACGGACCCATTACAGAGTGAGGAAGCATTTCTATTATCTTCTTTTGCATCAGTCCTATGATAATAGTGAAGTTATTTCCACTAAAAAGCTAGTAAATAGTACTAATATATTTTAGCTAGTTTATGCGAAGGAATAATCCGTCTAAAAATTTGTGAAAATGAAAGCACAAGAAATGGAAAAAGAGTGACGCCCAAAGTCCCAACAGGGTACGTACTTGCCAGTTGCAAATCTTGGTGTTACAGTAAATACTTAGAGGGAATCCACCGGAGAGACGTGAAGGGCAAGTAACCTGAATACCCCGTCCTATTCCTATTCAGTGTATTCACCCTTTCTCTCTCTCTCTCTCTCTCTCTCTCTCTCTGCAAAATCAGTCAGGGCAGCAAACCAGTTGGATTTTACGTAACAGACTAAAAAATACTGTAAAATATAAGGACAGTACGTACTTTACTACTCCCAGCATCTGAGCTGTCACTGTTTTAGGGCAACACTTCCAAGAAAACACATGGGAATCGTCCTCCTTTTTATGCCATGACGACCGGGGGGGGGGGTTCGGCCACGTGTTGCAGGTGACATTAGATTAGCCTCCCCACCGGAGTACTTCCTTTTTACTACTTCTGCTTCCGATTCCAGTTCTTATCCTTCGATGATTTGATACTCCACTACTGTCAGTGGCGGACCCAGGAATTTTATATACTGGGGGCACCTATTATTCACAATTTTAAAAAATATTTCTCTGTATGTATACCACTAAACTATCGTTTAACCATTAAATATTGATCACTCATTCTATTCCACAACCGATTTTTCACAATATTCATTACTAAAAATACACTTTCAATTGTCGCGGTGGTAACCGTAAGATTAATGTCAAAGTCAAGAGCAAGTAAACTAAAATATATAAGTAATTTAGTAATTTAATTTTCATAATATTGTGGATTGGGAGGAAAACAAAAAGAGATAGAACAAAAATGGAGAAATAAAGGAAAGAGGTAGAACAAAAATAAAAAAATAAGGAAGAGAGGTAGAACGAAAATGAAGAAATAAATGAAAGAGTTAGAACAACAATGAAAAAATAAAGAAAAAATAAGGGATAGAGGGTCCTGAAAATTGAACTCAAGCCTGGAACTTTTGCACAATTTGTGATGACCACTGCACCATATTAATGATTTGTAATGGTAGAGGAGACTTTTTGTATTTATATCTAACTTTTGCTTACTATTCTTGATCCAAACCGATCATTCTCTAAATTGCAATTTTTACAGTATTTGTACAAAGTATTAATTTTTTTTTGCATATCCGTAAGTACATAGTCGTATCACATTAGTTTTTTTTTTTAAAATGTGTTCAAATAAATCAAGTAAAAATTTAATGCCTACACGCATTATGTACCTTTTCAATTAGTGAAAAACATTACTAATCTTGTGAGAATGTAAGCCAAAATAGAGGGGGAGAGAGAGAGCAATTAAATAGTACAAGGAAAAAGAGTGGGCAGGGGGGAATCGAACCCCCACCTCACTGTCTTTATATGTCGCCCAATCACCACTCTGCCAAGGCAGAGTTCTATGTTTACTACTAGAGATATATTATATTTAACCTATCTATATTTATTTATTTTTTTTTGGAATTTTCGAAAGCCCTGGGGGCACGTGACCCCACATGCCCCAACGTGGGTCCGCCCCTGACTACTGTATATATTTCCCTCGTCCCTATTTAATTGTCATTACGATTTTGCGTATACTTTCAACGGTTTATATCTCCCGACATATATCACTAAAAATATACAATATGGATCTTGTTTGATAAATCTTAATTTTTTTTTTTTATATGAGACAATGATTTTAAAAATATAAAACATAATATACGTTGAGAGATATAAGCCGTTAAAAATGCACGTAAAACCGTAGGGATAAACTGATTTCTTACAAGGATATAGAATAAAATCAAAACGAGCGACTCCGATCACGGGGGACTCGATGCGGGTCTCAAAACCATATGTACATTAACATTTCGGTATATATACTCATATTCTTTTTTGGTTCTCGTTTTTTTGGCAATTCTAATACGTTGAGATGTTTTCAAACGTTCGCACTCACACTCCTGATCACGTTCACGGATGTGAAGTTATCCCATGCCCCCTGCCACAAATTCTTCTCTATCACACAAATGTGTGGTGTAGAAAGAGTATGGGGCACCACGTGACGGTGTCTAAGAGAATGATGAATATATACTCTCTCCCTTATGAGTCGAAATGGTGTAGGAATTGTACTAATTATGTGGTTCCTATATCATTTCGATCAATAAGAAAGAAAGTGTTGTGAAAAGAGGGTGAACAAAATCATTCTCCGGTGCCAGGGGCATTGAAATAGTAAACTTTCTCTTAGCACCGGACAGGTGGACGGCTCACACGAATAAACCATATAGCCAAGGGGGAACAGAGAAATGAACGGTCATGATTACGCGGATCGAATAATCCAAAATGATGCCCCCCCTGTCCCTTCCCCTGTTTCCTAGTTGCTGCTTCGTTCCCACGCAAGCTTTGATACTCGCTTAGGCGGCTATGGCTCATCATATTGGCTTGGCTTGTCATCTCGTTGGAGAAATGTGGCTTAATTTAGCCAAGCCAGGTTACTATCCCTCTCTCCCAAACCTAGCCCTCCCAGAAGATGAAAGAGAATCGAGTAGTAGTATTTATTTTGACATAATAAGGCTGTGTTCCACAAAACTTTTAAGAACTTATTTTTTGTTCAATAATAAGGTGTGTTCCACAAAATAAGAACTTATTTTTTGTTCACCCTTAGGTAGTATGGCCGGCGGCCGCGCTGGGCCGTCTCCGGCCACCGGACGGCCGATCCGAGCCGTCCAAAAATTCTAAAAATTAAAACCAAGGGTGCTTACGCGAGAATCAACATCATCCGAGGTGTGTAGGGTGCTTGATCCGAGCACCCCTTTTCCGTGTACATATGAAAGGTTTTAATGTTTAGAATTTTTGGACGGCTCGGATCGGCCGTCCGGTGGCCGGAGACGGCCCAGCGCGGCCGCCGGACCGATTTCCCTCCGCCGGCCCTCATATTGGTAAAAACAGTCTTCTTTTTCTAAAGGCAACTTTAAGCTCAAAAATAATGTGTTTACGCAAATAATTTTCCTACCACTATGGATCTTATTTGATAGATCTCATTGAGATCTTTAATACAGTGCATCTTTAATACAGTGCAAAAAAAATATATATTTTTTCATTTATGTTATATTTGAGTTTGAAAATGTGGAAGGAACTTTTTAGTTGGGAAAAATAAGAAGGTTGGATTATTTTTGAATAAGAAGTGGGGGAATAAGTACTTATTTTTTAAGAAGGTTTGCGGAACGGGGCCTAAGTTAAATGGGTTATTGATTTTGTCTGTATTTAGTAACTTTTTTGTTTTTATTAATTTTTTAAATTGTTTTGTTTTGTTTTGAATAATTGTTTCGTTATGACGAGAGGAATTTAAAAAGTAACTTTTTAAATTTTGTTGCGAATTTAGGGATATCAAACTTATGTTTGATCGGATGATTCTAATTTCATCAAATATGGTTTCAGAACAAGACAAAATTATATTGATGCACTAAATCGAACGTTTTGTTTATCTCAAGATATATGTATTTGGATTATGTGTTTATTAAAGTTCAATCGACATGAATTGTGGTACGATCAATGTTCTAGTCTAGAGAATGGTATATCCAAAATTCAAAGACCGTGTCAAATCAATGGACTACAGGCTAATGGCAATAGTTAAATTATTTTCATTAAATGGTACTCCCTATGTTTCTTTTAAATGTCCACTTCAATTTCAATGGCTTATTTCTAGACATATATTATGTTTTATGTTTTTTAAATCTTTATCTTATAGAAAAAATTAAAATCTATCCAAAAAGATCCATATTGTATATTTTTAGAAACATACATTGAGAGATATAGGCAATTAAAAATAGCACGCAAGACCACCGAGGATATTTAAAAAGGGATAGAGAGAGTATATTAGTCGACATATGTGAGGAGAATCACATGCCTAGAAATCCGTAAAAATATAGACTTTCGTCCATTTTAATTTAATTTAACTGGAATGCAGCCTAAATGTGTTTTGTCTATTAATGCCTTGTTCTCTTTAGTTTTCAGAAATAATTTTTCAAAAAATTTCCCCTAAATTCCCCCTACTTCTAACATTTCTCTCCCTATCCTTTTCCACTTATTACCCTACTATTTTTCAAAAAACTTTTCAAAAATCAAACCAAACCAAACACAGCAAATTACAATATTATATTTTGAAAACCCATTACCGACTTCGGTGTAGGCTCCATTCAAATTGTAGTTTAACTTGTTTTTCTTTTTCTTACAAAAGTGAGAGATACTATATTGATAAAACCCAACGCCACTTACATAATGAAATTCATTACAGATAACTTGGACAAAGTCAAACTAATTATCTAATTGATACATAACGAGAAAGAACGAGGCAATTGATGTCTTTCATTACTAGCCCAGGCATCACCTAGCGCACCTTCTGCTGATCGAAAGATTCATATCTCTTATAGTAGTCTCAAAAATAGATACATTGCTAGCCAAGAAAAAAAATCAACAAAAATCCAGACGATCAGATGAACTTCGACAAAAAATGAATACACTAATGAATTTCTAACAAACTATTAATAAATATATACTAATCTTCTCGAGTCCAAACAGTAAACAAATCGATCAAAGACGAACTTTATTACTATCACAAGTATCACAAGGAGAGACAAAATTGTAGATTAGCTTCCTTACATGTGAAGAAACCGATGTCACAATCCCATTTGATTGAATTTTCAACTTTACTTTTATTTTTCAACTTTTCATTGTGCGAGAATAAAAGGTACTCCTTTCACCCCACTTATAAACACACTTTTCGGGTATAGCTCACAGGCAAAAAGTAATTTAAACAAATTAAAAATATTTGATTACCTAAGAATATACTAAGAATTATATGTTTTTGTATTTCCCATTTGCTTCTTCGAATACAACAATTTTTATATAGGCATGTTATTATTTTTAATATTAATTTTAAAAATGATACATTTATTTGGAGTTCATATATGGACAAAAGTATGAACAACTAACAATTAATTGGCTCCATTCTTGTAAATTTATAAGTCTGAAATTTATTTTAGTACAATTTTTTATTTTTCGTAACTTTTTGTTTAGTTTTTTATCGTAATTTTGGGGGTTAATCGTTCGTCTCAATGAGATGAATTGGAAAAATATAAAAGTATGAACCGATGTTGAAAAAATTTAAATATAACGACACTTTTATCTAAATAAGACGGCTGTTTGATATTTTTTTCATTTTTTGTGATTTTGTTTTTGTTTTTGATTATAATTTTATACTTTTTGGACTCCTCTCGTTGAGACAAATGATTAATCCAAGAAATATTATGCGAATTTAACAAAAATTCAAAAAAAAAGAGAACAAAACACACAAAAACGAAGTAGAAAATTAAGTTTACAAGAATGGAGCAGTTCATACGCTCAAAAACTTGTCCTTTTTGACTTTATTAGTTAGAATGAGTGTTTAAGGTAAATGATACTTAATCTTTGGTATGATTACATTAGTTGACACTTGTTCCCTCTTTTTCCATTTAATAAAAAATTGTTAAACTCCATTGACCAATCACACAAATCTTTTTGTCTACACTTCCCACTGCAGCCAAGAATAAGGAATGTCACCAATTCCTATCTTTAACTGTAGTGAAGATTATTTTAATCTTAAGCAGGATTACTCACTAATTAAAAACAATTTGTGGACTGTCCCGACTCCACCAGCTTTAGCCAATCCCAATTCCCACCAGTATAACCAGTCCCTAGAGTCTACACTCTAGAGAGAGAGAGAGAGAGAGAGAGATCATTCTCTCTCTATATGAGTCGTGGTCGTCACTCTACGCGTGCCTGAGAACCAGATCACTTGCATAGAAATACGAAGCCAAATCTATTCCCTCTGCCTCTCTCCTCTTTTCTTGATTCTTCATCCAGGGAGACAAACCACCAATCTCTCACATCGAGTTCTTTAATGGGTTCATTGATTTGAGAAAGTTGAAATTTTCCCAACACTTTCTGCTGCTTTCTGGTTCTCTATCCAAGAAACTCCCAAGACTCGGTTTGCCTTCGAACTTTCTTGCCTTTTTCTTGGACTCTGGTTCTGCTTCAAAATCTGTTTCTGCTTGGTCAAAATAAATTGACCCTTTTTTGTCCTCTTTTCTGTTCCTCTTTAGCTTTTCGCCACTTCGCGGCTTCATCCCTCGAAAAGCCATTTTCCGATCTCCAGAAACTCCCAAACCTTTCACCCCATTGACTCTGGAAAGAAAACCTCTTCGCAACAAAGAACCAAAAACTTTGATCTCAACGTCTGTCGTTTCTTTACCAACCGCGAATTTCAGGCGATTTTGTTGTAAAAAATGGTGAAGACCCATTTCAGATCTCCAAATTCTCTAACCTCTTTCACCTCATAAACTCCACAAAATCTTTTCATCTGATAGAAACCCAATACACCAACTCGTAAAAAACGCAACACTTTGAACTCAAATCCAGTCATTTCTGACAAACCCAAATCGGTCCATCATCAAAGACCAAAACTCTGACCTCGAAATCCATTCATTTCTTCAAACCCCTGAAGTTTCAACCCATTTCGGTGCGAAAAATGCAAGACCCATCAACGTACACCCAGATCCAGCCCCAGTTCCCAGAGCACGAGCAGCTGAAATGCCCGCGCTGCGACTCAACCAACACCAAGTTCTGCTACTACAACAACTACAACCTCTCCCAGCCCCGCCACTTCTGCAAGAACTGCCGGCGGTACTGGACCAAGGGCGGCGCCCTCAGAAACATCCCCGTCGGCGGCGGCACGAGAAAGAACTCCAAGCGTAGCTCAAACCCAAAACCCAAAACGACGCCGTCTTCTTCTTCTTCCTCGGTACCCAAGATAGAGCCATCAAGTGTGTTCAATTCGCCAGCGGTGGATCAGGACCGCCGGATGCTAGATGTCGGTGGGAGTTTTAGTTCCCTTTTAAATGGGCAGTTCGGTAATTTTCTCGAGGGTTTGGATCCACATGGGTCGTTGGGTGAGTTTGGGGGAGACCCGAATTTGAATTCGAATTCGGAGTCGGGCCATCATGAGATGCTGAGGGATCCACAGGTGGAGTTGCAGAATGGTAATAGTAATTCAGGGGGTTATTTGGGTGATTCTAGCAGTTGGGGCGGCGGCGGCAATGGGTGGCCTGATCTTTCTATTTACACACCAGGTTCGAACTTTCAGTAATTAAAAGTTACAACTTCTTAGAGAGAGAGAGAGAGAGAGTTTGTTTTGATGTGATTATTGGAACTCTAATTTGGTCTTTACGTAAACTAAAAATATATGTTGGTGAGGAGCGAAAGAAAAAAGCCTTAACATTAGCAATGGTTCTTCGGTTAGATCTTTGTGTGGTGCTTGTTTAATTTGTATGGGTTTTAAAGAGCAAAGAAAGAAAGCTTATGATGGATTGTTTTTGTTTTTGTTTTGGTTTTGGTTTTGAGTTAGAGATGTGATGTGATGTTATCCCTACTAACTCTGACAAATTTGGTAAATATAAGCCTTTTCTATTGTGTGTATTTTTTTTTTATAGCTCAGGTGTCCGGGTTTATACGGGTTGTATCGATGTGTGTATGTTGATATCCAAGATTCGAGGGGGGGTTTTTTTTTTTTGTTTGTGGATCAAGTTTTAATCTACCTGCATTGTCTTGTGATGCCCAGACAAAGCTCAATTTCTCTGGATTTGCCTTGCTTACCCTTTTTGTCTGATTGATTTCCAACACCAAATTCTTATTTTGTGTGTTTTGTGTTGACCGTTCTTTTTTAATTCCAACATGGTGGAAAATGGAAGTAGACGGGGTTCAATTCTTATAGCATCAGTGTAAATTGTTAGTGACTTTGACAGGAGTGTATATATATACAGTATATATATACACTTAGAGCATCTCCAATCCAATACTCCATTTGAGAGTATCAAAATAATATTTTTTACTCATAAAGTGATTATAGAGGAAATTACTATTCATGTTTACACCAACCACAAACCCTCTATTTTTGTCTCTAAAATCACACTATGAAAAAAAAACCTTTTTTTATACTCTCATGAGGATAAAAATTAAGTAAAAAAAGCAAACAAGGACAAAAATATAGTTTAAAAAGGTGAATAGTGTTTTAGAGATGGTCTCTATATTTTCTCTCACCCTCTAAATATAGAGTATCAAAATTCAATACTCTCAAATGGAGGAGGGTTGAGAGGATGGGTTGGAGTGATTTGATACTCTCAAATAGAGATATAGAGTATGGATTGGAGATGCTCTTAAACCATGCATGTATGGGTGTAATAGATTTAACAAGATTAAAATTAAACATGTATTGAAGTTTGACTTTGTTTTCCTTAGCTTAGAAATACGACAACATTTAAAATATATAACCAAGTTTGATTTGTTTATATAACCAACATTTAATATTTGCTATATTGTTAGGCTGTGACATCATTTGTGGTATGCTTATGTATATATTTTTTGAATCTTTCCACATTAATTCTTTTGGTATGAAGCAACAACTTCTTTTGGTATGAAGCAACAACTAGTTTTGGCTTGCCCCCTAGGTTCGCCTAGTCAAGGCGTGAGATTTAAGAGTTTGCCTCCTCTTAAAATCTCAAGCAGTCCTGTTGGAAATCTCTCACATTTAAGAGTTTGTCTCCTCTAAAAATCTCAAGCAGTCCTGTTGAAAATCTCTCAGGTGGTATCAACTCATTTGGAGTTGGCTCAAACGAAGTTTTGTTCCGGTTTTAATTGGATCCTCCCGCAAATGGGTGGTAAGATTGCATTTCTGTTATTTGATGTGCGCGCAAGCTGATCCGGATACCTGATCATGTGTTAAAAAAGAACCCATTTTGACTTAAAGCGTGTGATGGTGTATTGAGAAATTTTATGGGTGCATTTGGGAGCTTCCCTCATCAATTAAAAAGTTTAAGATGGTAGGTAGTGGGAATAGTCCGTTATTGTTAATAGTTGAACGGTCATCAGTGGCTCCCCTTCGCGCGTGGGCCATAGCCCACGATTTGCCTAGTATACATTTATGGACCATTCTAGAGTTTACAAAACTCGTCTTTTACCAACCGTGGCTGTGGAGAAATTTTTGGGTGCTGAGCGGGTATTCCGTGGTGGATCCTAGCGTCGAAGTGTGTTTGAGACGGCCTAAATTTCTCCCCTCTCTCTCCCCTCACTTGACCACTCTCTCTCTCTGAAATTCAAACCGTTCAAAATATTTTTGAACAACTGAGGTCGTCAATGTGGTACTGCCCAACAACCAAGAACTTCTCGTGGCTGTGGGGCAATGAAGTCACTTAGGCTAAAATTGCAACACATTGGGCCCGCTGAGCGAAAATGTCATCAAGTTTTGTGGGCTCAAATTTGGGAAATCAACGGGGTTAGGACAATTTCCATGGATCTTGATGGTGATTGGTCAATTACTAGACTAATTCAACGCACCAGTATTCTGTCGTGATCTAGCCCGATGACTAGTGTCATCTCGTGAAAATTTATCAGAGACCGCGCGCAGGAATTTCGAGACCCAAAACGAACGAGCCTCCCTCCTATCAAATTGTGAGAAGTAGTAACTGGCAAGGTACTTCTTGATGAAGTTTCAGAAAATGCATTCCAAAATGCGACTTTTTACCTGAGCTCTTGACTTTTTAGTGTATTGTTCCTGTGGTTTGCCACCCTCACAATAGTAGTGGTCTTTATCAATCATTGACAATTTGGATCCTACTCTAGCTTATTAGTGGTCCTTCCTATAGTAGTTGGCTAAACGGTGTGGTCCTCTATTTCTTGTGATCTAATGTAGGATTTTAGAGCATTGAGGTGGTACTACCCCAGTGAAATTCAGATCTGAGAGAGACATTAGGTTGTCGGCTTTACCCTCTTTTTTTTTTTTTTGCAAAGAGAAAATTCATGTGGCAAAACCTTAGGCGCGAGCCTGGGTAGAGCGGCAGTTGGTGCGGATCTTGGTGGTGGTAGCAAATACTATTTGGGAAAAGAAGAAGAGAAAATTCGTTCGATTCTAATTCGCGTTACGGTATTGGAGCTAAATATAGTAGTTGGACTCTCATTCTCGAGCTTAAAGTCATTATTTGATTGGTTATTGGGTCATTTTTTTTGATACAACGACGTTATTTCTGCCTTGTTTGGATCACAATTTGAAAAAAAAAAAATCAATCAAAAAACATTCATTACCCCAACTTTCAATCATTAATATCTCCACTCTCCAATTATTATTTTCATTTCTCTCGCTCTCTTTCCACTTATTACTCCTATATCTAATTATTACCCTTTTTTTTTCTTCACTTATTACCCAAAAATCAAACTCAATTTTTTTTAAAAATACCATCCAAACAAGGCATTCACCATTGTAATGTCATTTTTGATAATCACATTTCTTTCTCCTTTGCGAATGTTTTTTCCTGACCCTGATGGTGATGGCAAGTTTGGTAATCGTCTAATAATTTAGCACCACGAATGACCTTGTCAAAAACTTGGCATTGAATTTGCAAAAAGTCTAGAACCACAAACACATCACACAAACAAACACTCACGACACATGTGGTGAGCACCACAAACGCATCACACAAACAAACACTCACGACTCATGTGGGCTCCACACTCACCACATGTGCCGTTTGTGTGATGTGTTGGTGGTTTTAGCAAAATTGTTGAATTTGGCACAAGGGTGGAGAGAATCCGGCCATTCTTGATGCTAATTTTGACTTCGACATCACATTTGCCACAAGAGATCGATCCACGAGAGATCGTTTTTATGCTCCATGAGCAAAGGGTCTTTTCCTCCACAAAAGGGTCTTTGCCTCTCCAGCTCTCCTCCAGGACAGACTATTGTGGGTATTTAGGTTCTCAACTAGATTTGCACTTTTACAGGGGTACTGGCCGGGTGGCGTAATAAGAGTTTCTGCGGATAACATTTGATTTAGAATGTCCCAAATGACTTTTTTTTTTTCCCCCTGATAATTGGACGTCTGAATCAGCTTGCGCGCACACCTCAACTAATTCCGGGACTTTAAAGTTAACGACCAGCAAACTGTTATTTGGTTTACTGTTGACATTGCCAGCACAACTGACAGACAAGTTCATCAGAAAAATTTCCTTTAGTGATCAGTAGGGAAATTAGTTATTGACTATAAGAATTCCCCCTCCCCACCCCATCTTCCTTTTCCATCTATTGAATGAGTAGCAAATACGAGAGGGAACCACATCATTCATGAAGCAGGCTAGTAGTGCATGAGAGAGAGAGAGAGAGAGAGAGCGCATGGACCATCATATTGCCATCTTTCTTGAAATATAACGGTGACTTCATTATCACTTCTGGTAGTGATTAGGGCACTACACTCATCATGGTGTTTGTTGCACGTTCATGGAATCAAATCATAGCCCGCCTTATTCGCCGTTGATTCTTCCTACCAACTATTCTCATTTTTCTTTGTTACTGTCGGACCGCTTTTCCACCATTTGGGCTTCAATTAAGTCTTTTATGGCATTCAACATCGCACCCGCAAGTCTGTTTTTAGAGCGGTCGCAGTGAGTGGCATTGTATAACCGAATCCATGGGGGCACTCCGGGCCTAACAATCCCTCCCTCACGATGACGCTCCCGCGACTCGAACCCATGACTTTCTGGCTCTGATACCACTTGTCGGACCAATATTCCACCATCTCTCTTAAAACTAATTGGTGGTAGGAAGGGCTTCAATTAAGTCTTTTATGGCATTCGACATCGCATCTGTGAGTCTGTTGCGAGTCTGTTTTTAGAGCGGTCGCAGTGAGTGGCATTGTGTAACCAAATCCATGGGGGCACTCCGAACCCAACAGTTACAATCAAAACACAAGGTTAATTGGCCCCAGGGTCTCTTCATTTGATGGAATTAGTAGTGGAGTGATATAACAATATTCTCGCGTTGAAGTTAAATTTTGTGCCACCAATTATTTAAGCCTACGACATTTTTCTTTTCCCCCTGATCCGCTGCTAAACCTACGGTTGTCGCTTCTTCTTTCCATTCGGCACATAGAGGTAAATGAATTCGATTCGTACGATGGGAGACAAATATGAAAAACTACCGCAAGTGGGTTATTGACTACCAACATTGTTATAGTGGTCAATGTTTTAAATACCTGTATCGGATACATATCAGCCGATTTGCAGGGAAGTATCGATCACCAGATCGAGGGCCAATATATCTCCATACCTATCAAGCGATCGATATTCAAAACCTCGGTTATTACGGTTTTGGTCAAATTCATGGGTGACCATGCATGCATGCCAACAGGGCTACAAACTACAAAGCCAACAAGAATGGAATGAACAACACTAGGGATTGCTACCTGGGAAACATTAGTTTTGGAATGTCTTCCTCCTGTCCTGAGAGTGGACTATCCTCCGTGTCGGATCCTTTTACCGGGTAACCAAACGCTGTTTTTTGGCAAATCATGATTGATATTGATATTAATATCAACTAGATCAAATTGCTTTTACCTAAATGAATTAACCATTTCTTGATTAACCCAGCTTGCCCAGAAACAACGTTACACTTCTTCTACCCTTGCGAGTCGGCACTGTAGGATCAAGCGCTTACCATCTTACCAAAACCCGCAGGTATTGGTAAAGGCGCAACTCTCTTTCCTTATACCATAGCGTAGCAGGCCCCAAGCGCCACGGTTCGACCCGCGTGGGCAGGATGCTGGCCCGCGACCAATAATCCCCCCCTCCCCCAGCACCTGCCCGCAAGCAGCATGCCATCCAGGGGAGTCGAACCCGCGACCTTGGCTCTGATACCACTTGTAGGATCAAACGCTTACCATCGTACCAAAACCCGCAGGTATTGGTAAAGGCGCAACTCTCTTTCTTATACTATAGCGTAGCAGGCCCCAAGCGCCACGGTTCGACCCGCGTGGGCAGGATGCTGGCCCGCGACCAACAGGCACAACAGCCATGTCTTGTATATTTCACTCCTCAAGTACAATTTTTTTTTGCCACAATAGCTGATACCCAGACTCTGAGTTAAGATCTCGTGGAAGTACAATGGAAGTATCATCCTACGTGCATACAAGTATGAAAGAAAACCTCAGCCATTGGCAATCTTTTTTTGTAACCTATACACTTCCCATTAAGATGCCCAGATGGTGTCCGAAAGTTGACACGTCTGGCGTTTCTCTCTATCCCCTCCCAGGAAGCTGAAGCACATCCACCAGAAGCCCCCGAAAGAAGCAGGGCAAGATACATGCGATCTAAGGTCCAAGGATAGAAAGCTTAATCAAAGTTCTTGCCTTGTTCTTAAGCAGGCCTTTATGGTTAATAACTACAGCTTCCAGTTGATGATCCCTCCATCAACCAGGAGGATTTCAAAATCTGATGGATGTTGACGAGAATTAGCTAGGTACCTCAATCTGTGTCAGTCATCTTACATCTTTGTTCACTTACCCAGATGTATTTTCGTTTTTTCTCGTATAATGCTCCATGAAGAAGAAGAACAATCAGAAGTACTCCCAAGCTAGCTAAAATCATCAAAGCAAAAGACAAAAGTATGTACCCAGCGAGGAGTTTCCAGTGTTTTTGTGAAGATCGATCATCTGAACACATATCATAACCATTCATCTCCAATGAATAATCCACTTTCTGCATCATACTTCAGTATAAGGTGTTAGAACATGTGTGAACGTTGAGTTCCACGTCGGATAAACATAAAAAAATTGGACATTAATAAACAATTGGATGGCTCACCACTTATAAGGCTTAGCCTTTTAAGTGGATATGGGTCATTCAATATATATTGGGCCCAAGTAATTTGGTGGACTCTTTGCCGTTACTCCCATACAAATTGGGTCTTGAGCACGCAGTGGCGGGTCGATGCATCGGACGAACTCCCAACAAGTGGTATCAAAGCCAATGGCTGGTGATCTATGGGAAGACTCTCAGCGCACCGTTGAATGGGCTTGCACAGAAGACACTCGTGGAGCAGTATAAAATCCGAAGGTGACTCTCGATGAAGCAAGGTGGCTCGATGTTGGAGTGCTGTATTGGATGGCTCATTGTCGATGGCTCAAATGTTGGAGTGCTGTATTGGATGACTCATTGTCGATGGAGCTGACTCATTAGGGAGCATGGTGCTATTGAATTAATGAGCACATTGGCTCTCAATGGAGTTCTCGTCGGGGAGCATAGTGCCGGTGACCAGGCACGTTAGCTCCCAATTGAGATGACTCTGAATCGATGAAGTGGGTGCAGAATAAGCTCAGTTCGGGAGATAGGGTTGAGAGTTGTAGATTAGAATCAAGGGGGAGCTTGGATGCAGAGAGAGAGGTTAAGGCCCAATATTCGGTTCACACATGAGGAGGAGATTTGTTAGAATATGTGTGAACGTTGAATCCCACATCGGATAAACAGAAAAAGAGTTAGACCTTAATATACAATTGGATGACTCACCACTTACAAGGCTTAGCCTTTTAAGTGAATATGGGTCATTCAATGTATATTGAGCCCAAGTAATGTGGTGGACTCTTTGCCGTTACTCTCATACAAATTTGGGCCTTGAGCACATAGTGGCGGGTCGATGCATCGGACCAACTCCCAACATAAGGGAATTTCAGATTCTTTTTGCAATGAAGCACCCAAGAAGTTATCAAGGAAGTTTGTTGGGCTAAATCAGTATGTTTTGTTGGGCTAAATCAGTATGTTTAAGAATTAAGGAATCAGTTGTCAACCGGATCCTCTGCCTATGGGTTAAGGGCCCTATTCACCATGTTGAAAATCTTGTGAAAACATTCCCATTTGAACTTGACACTTCAAGAAGACCATTATGATACAGCATGTGTGTATCCTGGTCCTCAAAAAATTCCAATTATTCTTGTTCCCTCTGTCCTAAAATGTTCGTCCACCATCAAGGATGTGCAATTTTCAGATCAAAAAATAGCGTGCTTCTGCACATATAATTTTCCCCATATCTTTGCACCAATTTCAAGATTTCAATCAGTTGTGTAATTTGGTGCAAAGAAATTTGAAAATGTTGTTTATCCGAAACTTGCACGCCTTCTCGTAATAACTAGATTGCTTGCAATATTATATCCAAACTCATAAAGCCCACTCTATTTGCTTTTCAGCAAAGATGAATTGAATAACGTTATTAATCTTTTAGTAACTCTTAAAGTTCTTGCTACTAGCAGAAGAATCATAGGAGTAGCTAGCTAAATTGCTGATACAAAAAAAGATTTACGAAGCCAAACTGCTTACTCAGGTTATCGATAAAAAATGCCAAAGGACCCAAGTATTCAGGAAAGCCGACTAGATCGCATCTGTACCTTCCTTTGCAAAATGTTGCCCGGTCAAATTGGATCATATCTTGTGCATGTTTTTAATTACAATAAGTCTACGGAACAGGATACCAACCCATGCTCCAAAACACAATGCTGACATGGACTGGAATCATACGTCTTTGGGAGCTAATAAAAAAATCCATAATGCAAAAATACTTTTTGCAAAATAGAATGGAGAATGCAGAATCTAAAAAACTACAGTATATTCAAAGGAACTTTTTGAATTTTGATTATATTTTCACCCCGCGGAATCCTTCTACATAATCTAATCATGCACATGCCATCAAAGTACTTTTACAAATTTTGATTATAGTACGAAAATCTAAAAGAGCAATGCTACCGACATCGCATTTCAACACCGTATTTTTTTTTTATTCTATAGAGGTGACTACCACACTTGTGTTTACGAGTCTGTGGAGTAAAAAATGTTTTGTGTGGGTTTGTTTGTTTTTTTTTTTATTTTTACTTCATAGAAACAATGGGATCACCACACTTGTATCTATGTGTCGATGGAGTAAAAAATGCTTTGTGTACCACATTTGTCTCTACGAAGTAAAAAATACAATTTCATTGGACTTGTCAATATTCTAAAATCCAGAATCTATAATTCAAAAACTTGGAATTTAATTGGTTCTCAATAATCCCTAATATCTCAGTATAGAACCAAATTTCATTTTAAGTTGGGAAATATTTCAATCAATTACTACTATATGCTCGAGTTGAATAAATCTATATCTATACTATATAGTATAGAAAATAAAATGTAGTAGTAATTACCTAGTAAAATAAAAAAAAACGAAGCTCATTCTTGATGAAAAGAATAGGGAGGGGTAAATAGAAACAAACAAAGCATAATTCCCGGTCGGGTTATTGCCAAATTCGATTCCCTCTTCTCGTCTCTCAGACCTTTCTTCACAGCCCCGTAAAACCTACCCCTAACCTCGTCAATGTACGGACACTCCGGCAAACTCAACCGTGGAGGCGGCGGCGGCGGGCGAGGCGGCGGCGCCGGTAGTAAACGCAACAGCCTCCACCCGCCGCCTATCCACCGCCCATCCTCCTCCTCCGGCCGCCTCTCCGTCGGTGGCACCGCTGGTCCTCGCAGCCGTTCGTCCGGTGGTCCGTCTACATCGGCGCCTTCATCGTCGGCGGCGGAGGAGGAGAGGTTCAGTCTAGTCACCGGAAACCCTCTCGACTTCGCCATGATTATACGGCTCGTGCCCGACCTCGTGGAGGAGATCAAGCGCGCCGAGGCGCACGGCGGCGCGCGGATCAAGTTTGATTCCAACCCTAACAATCCTTCTGGCAACGTATGTTTCCTTTGAACCGTGTATATATGTGTAATTGTGTAAATCCTTTTCAAGTTTGATCTTGTGGTGATAGTATAAAATGTCGATCAAGTTAAACTGAGCTTGGAATATTGGTGCTTAATGTTGGAGTTGTACACACTTTGGTTGGTGCCTAGTCATGGCAGTGCATTATGTAATTGGAAAACTAGAGCAATCGGGACTGGTAGCACCTATTGCCAATTGGTTTTAAGGTGAAACCGTCCAAGAAACTAGGGAAATCTTAGAATAACCTAGAGGCTATTCCACCTATTGCCAATTGGTTTTATGGTGAAACCCTCCAAGAAACCTGTGTTCACTTATTGCCAATTGATTTTAGGATGAAAGCCTCCAAGAAATCTAACACGGAATCGAAGCTAGGTCTTGAATGGCTTCACGTCTTTGGTCAAGTCTACGCCCGGGTCAATTAGTCACCTACTCAACTCATACCTCTACGTAATGCTGGGCTGCATGTGAGGAGAGTGTTAGACTTTATTCCACATTGCTCACTTAAGCCACCCAAGCTTGGTTAATATAATCTAGAGGCTACTTCACCTATTGCTGATTGGTTTTAGGTTGGAACCCTTCAAGAAATGTAACATTATCTGGGGCTTAGAGCTGTTTGATTAAATTGAAAATGTGCAAATTCGTTTACTTTAACTTTGGTGTTATAGTGATGGAAGACTTCTTCCGATGATATCAAACTGAGATTGTAATTTGGTGCTTAATGTTGGAGCTGGAGGCGTGCATACTTTTGTTGGTGCTTAGGCATTGCGTTGCATTTTGTTTCTTTGGAAAAATAGGGCAATCGAGATTGTCTATAGAGGAAATGTTAGAAAATTGGTCCCTATCTGGTGCTTAGAGTTTTTTGGTAAATTGAAAACAGAGTAGTGATACACTTAAGTGCTATATGAGTAAAGGTTAAAAGTTTTTTACCGAAGTTCTAGAAATGGAAATTTAAGGAGAAACTGCTCGGTTAAAATTGGAGTTGGATACCATTTCCAGCAACGGTTTAGTGAATTTTTCCCATTAATAGTGATAATTTGGGCCACTTAAAAGTTTTGAGTCCTTGATGTGTAAATTTTTGGTTCTAGATTTATAGGTACAGTAAATGATTTCTTTGACAAGTTTTAGAATTAAACCGACTCAGGGCTTTTGAACATTATGCTTGATGCTTCAGTAAACACATTGGCGCTATGACCTAGTGGATAGTAGGTGATTGCTTTTGCAGGCTTAATGCAGAGGTAGCCCAAAAAGTCTGCAGCATTGAGAAGGATAGCATGAGAAATGGCGTGTACAAAGAAGCATATGTTGCTGGGAGAATCTTTGAAACTTTAAAAGGATATCGAATCAAATATTTGGAAATGCTTTCTCATTGTGTTCTTTCAGTTTGTTTTGATTTTATTGGGAGGATTATTTCAGTGCATGTCATGTAGTTCAGTTTTGTGGAAATATCCGTTTCATTTTTCTGAGCGTTGTTCTAAATACTTGGTCAGCTACTTGGATTGTGTTTCACTCAGTGAAGCCGCATAATGTCAGTTAGACCTCCATTGCACCAACCTTTTAGCAGTTGATCAATCATGGTTTTAACTTTTGTTGCGCCAGGTTATTGATGTGGGCGGTAAGGACTTTAGGTTCACATGGTCACGTGAAATGGGAGACCTTTGTGACATATACGAACAGCGTCAAAGTGGTGAAGATGGAAATGACTTGCTTGTCGAATCAGGGTGTGCCTGGCGCAAGATGAATGTACAACGTGTATTGGATGAATCAACTAAAAACCATGTTAAAATGCGGTCTGAGGAAGCTGAAAAGAAGTCAAAATCACGAAGGTGTGTCAGGAATTTAACTTTTGTAGTGTCTTCTTGATTCTTTACAACTCTCTGAGCAGCCCACTCAATATTCATTAAGCACAGAGACAACTCCAGAAACAAAGCAGCAACATTGATTGATTATGTTTCTCTTTCTCTCATTTATTCAAACTCTACTTTTATACGTATGCTCCTATATGCATTAGTTTGTTTTTGGCATTAAGTCTCTATGTTTTACTAGCCTCGTGCCTCGGTAAGTTGTAGTTTCGTGGGTACATACAGGGCTTTCACCAGCTGAGATTGGGCCTTAACTCGCTGTCATTCTAATTTCCTTTTTTGCGCTTGCAGAGAATGTTGTTAATTTATCCATCTTTTCTACTTCAAGTACCTGGATAAGTCTCCTGTTTGGCGTAAATTTCTAGTTTATGTTCCTGTGCTGATTTTATGCAATCACCTTTTACGTGGCAATCCTAAATAGATTGATTCTGGGGATGCTCACGTTATCACACAAAGGATTTGTTACCTTGCAATGGTGGATTTCTTGGTACTTGGTTGGATTTCTCTGATTTTCGATTCTCAGAAGGCATATTTCTCCACTATTACCTTTGAAGAAAGTCCAGTATAGATTCTATGGAACAGTTGGTTTTACCGGATGTTTCATAGGAATCTCTTTATTGGCTGCAGCCTTGCTGGGATTTGTTTCTAGAGATTCTGTTATATCTTTGGTTTTAGTGTGAAGTAAATATAGTTTTGCAGAGCACAGGGTTTAGTTTCTTAGGATCTTCTGTTTTGGCAGATGGCACTATATATATCTAAATGCGGGTACAACTGTACAATATGCTCGGCAATATACTTGTTTTAATGTGCTATCTGCCATTACCTTTGGAAGCCTGAGTTTTTAGTCCAGGGTATCGGCACACCGTGGCATCAGAAAAGAGAGAGAGAGAGAGAGATTGTGGTTTACATTTTCTTTCATTAGTCTAATTGTCCCAAATGCAGAGAAAGCTTTAGACTTAACTGGTTATTCATCTCTTCATTTTGTGTAGGAATAAACACATCTCTTTTGAATATGTGAAGGTTATGAAAGGTCAGCCAGTTCAGAATCCATGCCTCCATTTTTCATACTCACATTGGAAATCTAATCGTTGGGTTTTTCTTCCCGAAGTTTGTTGTATTGTTGTGTTAGATTTCATTTTGCGGTGGGTTGATGCAAAACAATGGTGTCAGCTTACAGCTCGCGACATTTTTTCTTTCTTTTCCTAGTGTGCAACGTTGTAGACCTCCTCACTGATATGTTAGGAACGCTGTCCTGATTCCTGTAGGTCAAGACGTGTTTATTGTGTTGAGAATAGGTTGATGCCAAACAATGGTGCCAGCTTACAGCTCGGAACATTTCTGTTACATTGGTGACTATGCAATATTGAAGACCTCCTCACTGATCATGTTAGAAACTTTGTCCTGACTCCTATATGCCAAAGATGTGTGAATTGAGTTGAGAAAATAATTAGAAAGTCTTCCCTAAGCTGTAGAGCTTAAGCTTTTTGATCATCTGATGGTTAACAATTTAAAATGTAAGGCAAGTTTGTCACTATTTTTTCTTCCTGTACCTAGAATGCCTGAAAACCAGGCTTAATCTTTTGGATGATATGGATGATTTATGCTTTATTTTCTTGACCACAGAGCCATTGTTTTAGACCCTGGAAAACCATCAATGAAGGCATTAGCTGCTGCGGAGAGTAAGTTTATTTTAAATGCTTTTTTATGTTGTTGCCTTTTATTTTAAGAATCACTTTCCAACCTTTTTACAGTATCATGTAATGATTATGTACCTAACATGCTTTTCTCGATTCTAGCAAACCCGGGGAAGAAGCCTTTCAAACAAAAGGAGCCTGAATTCAAAAAGAGGAAAATTGAAATGCCTCCAGGTAGTTGTGTTGTCAATGCACATTTCTGAGCTCTATTTTAAAGTTAAACTTCACCATGATGACTCAAGCACTTTAGTTTCAGCTGTTTCTTCAAAGTTTTTGCTTCTTTTTAACAACTCGCTTGTTTGTGTATTTCGTGGAAACATTTATGTGATTTCCCCATTATTCTTTTGCATCAGTAGCCTTTGGGGGCCCTCCTAAATCTGCTTATAAACCTGGATTTCCCTCGGCAACAACTTTGAAGGGCAGGCCTTCAGTTTCTCCCCTACATTCACCACCTGAGCTTTCTGTTCCTCCTGCATCTCCATTCGGAGCAGGAAATCTTACTAAAGGCCATACCAATGTAGAAGACGTTATGTCCATTCATGTTTCTAGTAAAGAGAATGCTACCAACTCTGAGAAAGAAATGCCCAACAGGGCCAATAGCGGAGCGCTGCGGGAAAAGCCCGGACGCAAGGGGAATTTAGGAGCTAAACCAATGGATATGCAGAGCATGCTGATTTCACTACTTTTGGAGAAACCTGAGGGTATGAGTGTAAAGGTATGCACAGAATAACTACCTATGTCGAATTAGTGGTTTTCTGCAACTAATCCTTTATTTTGTTAGGACCTTTGAATAGAAATTTCTCAACTCTTTAGTTTTCGTTGCATCCCTTGGGTACGACGGCCTTGTTAACTTCTTTTTGCGCTTTCTACCTTTTTTGTCCCATCTGATAGGCATTGGAGAAAGCTGTAGGCGATACCATTCCTACCTCTATAATTAAAAAGGTAAACGGTCCTAACTTCTTGCATTGATTGTAAGAACAGATAATGTCTCACGTGTTTTCTCATTTTCTTTGAGCATCAGATTGCAACTTTCCAAGCGCCAGGAAGATATATCTTGAAGCCAGGAGTGGAGGTGCAAAACTACAAGAAACCTTTGTCAGAAAGTGGAAGGTACCTACCTGACCTTTTCTATAGTTCATACTGAATTGTCTGATTTCGCCACGAATAACAGTGACATTGTTTAAATGTTCTATGCTTTAGTAGATTGAAGTCAATAGAAAAGAGAAACCAGTACGTTTCAACTTTGAATTCCATTCCATTGCTAATTCAGTGATTCATCTCTATGTCTACTTCTTCCATAAAGAAAAGGATGAACTGAACCAGAATGATACATGAACTGTATCACAAGGCAGCGATATATTCTGATAAACTTAGTACTTATAGATTCTGTCCTCCCCCCTAGCATAACCTTAAATTTTGTTTGCTCGTGCTTATTTTCTGTCTTTTTTTACTAATCAATGTGCTGCTACTGGGAAGAGCAGTTCCCAACTGTGTGCTCTCATTTCATCAATTTGGGTGCCGATGTACTTACATCTTTATCAATTATACATTTGTAAATTTTGTGTGGTTATCGTAGGTTTTGGATGTATTTATCATGCAATCCTTGATTTATCTGACGTTAAATGATATATATTTGCAGTTCTCCTGATTATCTTCAGCACCCAACACCTGCCCCTGAGGACAAGCATAACGACATTTTTGCTCCCACTCCAAACTCTGCAGAGAAAGCTTCTCCTGGGGAATTGGAGAAACAGGCATATTTGGAGTCTAACAATGGAGAAGATTTGGATCCTTTCGCAAAAATCAATATCCAACATCATGTTGATGGTCTTTTTGGTGAGAAAAAGGTTTCTGACAATAGCGAAGGTCAAGCAGGTAGCTCCAGTGACAGTGGAAGCGACAGTGATAGTGAAAGTGACAGCAGTGATAGTGGAAGTGATAGTGGTAGCAGAAGCAAAAGTAAGAGTCCTGTGGGAAGTGGGAGCAAAAGTAGCAGTGACAGTGAAAGTGATGCCTCTTCTAACAGCAAGCAGGGCTCTGATGAGGATGTGGATATCATGACAAGTGATGATGACAAGGAATCAAAGCCGAAATTGCAAACTTCTGAACCAGGGTTTTCTACATCACCAATTCCATGGAGGACTCCTGATGTTGGGGTTGTACCAAATGGAATACATGAAAGGCAAGGTGGCAGTGGCTCTGGTTTAGTTGAGATTGAGAAAGATTTGCCTGTTGATGCATATGGAACTGAAATGGCGGTTTCTGGGAATTCAGTTTCTAATATACAGGGTGAAAAACCTGTAGAAGACATTAGACTCTGTTCCCCTGATTACCAAGAACATCAAGAGAGCCAAGTTTACATAGCAAATTTGTTTGGCGAAAGAGAAAACATTGCTACGGATGGTTTCAAGAACAAGAAAACTGAGAGCTCCGAGAGGATATCCAAAGGTAAATCTAAAAGGGGCTCTCATTCAGAGCAGCTTCGTGAGAAACCTGAATATTCAAAAAGAGTGAAAGTCGGAAGCTTGTTGCAACCCAAAATATCTCGCGGTAGGGAATCTCTCTCCCGGGAGAGTCCTAAAATATTATCACCCGAAAGGGTCAGTGAAGACCACTACAATGGCCATTCCACTGAAACGTTGAATAGAGGTTCTAGGGATGAAAATGCTGATTATGGCTTACAAAAAGGCTACATCCAAGGAATCCATAATATATCTGCTTCCGATTATCAGGAGTCAGGACGAAAGGCTGCTGATATCAGTGCGCGGGTTAAGGTTACTGACACAGCAGAAAGACCTGGAATACATACAGAGAGCTTGGGACGTGGCATTAAATATTCTGAAACGACTCATAAATCGCAAGAGGGTTTACCTGCCCAAAAAGATAGACTTTCAAGGGAAATACAAGATGAAGGTTGCAATACCCAAGAGAGAAAGATGCCAAGAAGTTCCAAGGAAGGTGCTTTTGGAGACAAACACTCATCACAGTTTGACTCGTATAACTATGGGAGACATGGTGAAGCAGGTGGGAAATTAAAAGAGCCTAGAGAGGTTTCAAACTCACACATGGGGTTTTCCCCACAGGATAACGACAGAAATAATGTGGAAAGATTCCCTATCATAAATGCAGGAGGCAAAATTCTTCAAAGAGAGCTTTCAGAATTGGAATTGGGTGAACTTCGTGAGCCTTTGCCTGAGGTAACTCCTGGGGCTAAGAAGAAATTTGAGAGAAAAGGTTCATTTAAACAGTCAGAGAATAAACCAAGTACTTCAGATGACTGGAATTCAGAAAAGAGCAAGGTAAAACGAAAAACAATTGTAGACTCGGGAAAGCTCTCACCGCCGAAATTAAGGGTTGGGCCCCCTAGAAATGCTGAGGGTTCATCTAAGAGGACTCCTGAACAATGTGCTGACGATTTAACAGGACCACAGCACAGGGTTGTGCAATATCAGGCCCATGGCCCGCAGCACCAGTCAAGGGATCGTTCAGAAGGTACTCAAAAATCAACAGACGTGAGTGGTAAGCTTAGGCATAATGAAGCTAGAGCAAGCCAGGGGAACGGGCTAGAAGGGTTTGGAGAAACTCATAAGGAAACAACTGTTAATGCATTACAAAGGAATGATACTAAACAGGGGCCGGTTTCTCATCTTGCAAAAGAAAGCAAAACACAAAAGTCAAATACAGTGACTGGCTCAAGTGATAAGCGGAAGGATACTTCTGTAACAGAGAATAATGAAGGGGGTCTGAAGAGGAGGGAATCTTCTTCAGATGACAATTGTTGTTCATATTCTAAGTATGAGAAGGAGCAGCCGGAACTTAGGGAACCAATAAAGAACATTTCTCAGTAAGTAGTCATAAGAGTTTCTTAATTCTGTCATCATGATTTCTTTGCCTTTAATCTTCTCTAGGTTAAACTGTCACATAAGGTTATGAACTCTGCTCTCATTTTCTGTTTTTCTTTGTCATTATGAATCTTTAGGTACAAAGAGTATGTGCAGGAATATCGTGAGAAGTATGATAGCTACTGCTCACTGAACAAGACTCTGGAGAATTACAGGTATCATATTGTTTTATTGCTCATGTTCAAGGCGCTGGGATTTCCGCCACTGAATTGGATGTGTTGGTCCCATTTCTTGTTGGTTAAGACCGTGTGGTTTGTTGTTGCAGGAATGAATTCCATAAACAGGGAAGGGACCTTGAAAATGCTAAAGGGAAGGATATGGAAAAGTATCATAGCATTTTGGGGCAATTAAGGGAATCTTATCGCCAGTGTGGGACGGTGAGCTTTATTTTGGTTGTTTCTTGTAAGGTTTCATATACATCGGGCTTCACATAGTGGTTGAAGTGCTTTCTAAATCCATGTTGAAGTCTTTTTGTGCATCAAAATCATCATAAATAAGTTTGTTTATCCAATATCCCCCTCTTTTGTTCCAACTTAGTCATAATTTCCATCTCCAATTCTGGATTAACATGTTTCGCAAATTTGTAATTTCACAAAATCTGGAGTGTTGTTACTCATCATGGCTCACTGCTAGGAATGTCCATGGGTCAGGTTTGAGCGGGTTCAGGTCGGGTTGGACCCGATCGGCAATTGATCAGATTTGCCAAATGGTGACCCAAAACCGACCGAACTCTGGTTGGGTTCTGACTGATTGTCCTTTTTGATTGGTTGGGTTCATGGGTCAGGAAAATACACGGACTCTGTGTAACACAGTCATCTACGGTGATCAGATCAAAAAAGAAAAAAATTAAGAGAGAGAGAGGGAACCACAGTCACACAAAACTCATTACAGTTTACACACAGTCGTGTGGAACAACCAGTTGCAGAAAACCTATTACACAATCGTGGAACAAATAGTAACATAAATGACAAAATCTATTACACATAGTCATCGACGAACCCATATAGAAGAAATCAATCATTAGAAAAGCTACATCCACATTACACACAGCCGGATCGAGAGAGAGAGAGAGAGAGGAGAACCACTGTCGACAGAGAGAGAGATCGCCGGAGAGAGTGAAGGAGAGATCGAGTGAGTCACGAATCTACACTCCCATAGCCAGATCCAGAGAGAGATTGAGTCACTGAGAGAGAGAGAGGTGAGACTGAGAGAGTTGCCGTTTTTGGGGGAACTGGAAATATCAGAGAGAGAGGAGAACCACTGTCGACAGAGAGAGAGATCGAGTGAGTCACGAATCTACACTCCCATAGCCAGATCCAGAGAGAGATTTGAGTCACTGAGAGAGAGAGGTGAGACCGAGAGAGTTGCCGTTTTTGGGGGAACTGGAAATATCAATTGGGATACGGGTGGGACTTAGGGTTTTTTCCCATTTTATTCATAATTCGGTCGGGTTGGGTGGGAATTAATCCTACGCATCCGACACCCGACTTGGACCCAAACCCATCCGACATAGCCGATTGGAACCGTCTGTTGTGCCTTTTTTGGTTGGGTCGGGTCCTCGGTCGGGTCGGATTCATGGACACCCCTACTCACCGCATTGGATGTGGGCTTAAGTTTGTAGACATTCGAAACTTTAAGGGTTTCTATGGCTATGGTGGGGTTTGCAGCATGCAGCTTATCTGTCGGTCTAGCCATTGAGCAGTGTATTGTTTTATTTGTACTGTATCCTCTTCTTTTTCAAGCTCGGCTCATGTTGTCAATTCTCCATGAATAATGCATGGACAGGATAGAAATCATGTTATTCTACTCTTCGTTGTCTTCTGGTTGTAGGCTTGAGACTTTGAGTAGCCATCTTTAATTTGCACTAACTTTGCTTTTCTAAACTTTGGGTGTATCCGTTTATGAGTTAATGCATTTGGCAAATGGTGGATTGTTTCTTATGTGGAGAATGCAAGGAATGTCTCACTCCAAAAAACCCTATAAGAATTGCATCGAAGTTTGATATAGCAATACGAATAGACTAAAATGATACTGTACTATTCGGACATATTCTTCAATTGAAATTCCTAGTCTGACTCCATTACAATTCATCTTATGCAGAGTCATAAACGGCTGAAGAAAATATTTATAGTCCTTCATGAAGAATTGCAGGTTATTAATCAAAGCCAGTCGTCTTCAATCTTGAACTTACTTCCGTGTTTGCCACTAGATGATTTTATTTGTGTTTCACTTTAGCCTCCTAAATATGTTTACTTACCACTATATTTACCTTGTTGCAGCACCTGAAACAGATGATTAAAGACTACGCTGTCTCAAATACAAGAAACTGATGCCTCTTCTCGTTGTAGACCCTATGTTGCCCGGAGGAACCTTCGAGGTTTCTACTTATGACAAGGTTTGTTCCACAGATTGCACAGCAGTTTGTGTGAAAATTGATTTGTAGATGGTAAGAAAGGGCTAGAGTCAGTCTTTTGCGTGAAGCTTGAAGATGCTCTTGCCAAGTTATGCATGGGAATCTTGTAGTCACCTGACCAAACATGGAAAATCTTGGACGCCAATCTCTTGGTTTGAGATGTTTCTGGTAAATATCAACGGTTTTAGAGCAATTTGGGAAAAAAGAAATTTGGCACACACCTTCTCAAGCAGGTCTACAGGCCGTAATTTTTTGGGTGGATTTTCATGGCAGTTTCACAGTTTGCTGTTGCTCTGGCTGCTACACTGTAAAATGGCCATTCCCCTGGCCCCCATTTTTGGAAGGATAATAAAATCTCTCTCTCTCTCTCTCTCTCTCACAAAATTCATGTAAATTTTGTTAGATAGTCCAACTAGGGCTAGCTGACTTGGACAAGGTCTACAGAGGATACCAAGAGCTAGCACTTTGTACTATCAATTTTTGTTGACATAGTATATGTTACTTAATAAGTTCATCAACTCTTTCTTCTTCTTGTTTTACCATGCAAGGGAGAAGCTATTTGATTGACTTTTTATGCAGTAATATTGTGGCAATATATTCTTATTTTTTGCAAATTCAATTGGCAGTGTCTTTCCAAAGTCCAATAGAGATTGGGGACCTTGTGAAAGCTATTATGTGGGTTAAACGCCCATCATATATGTTGCGCGCATCATTCAGGTACAATTAAACACTGCCACTACATTTCGGGAACAAGGGAGTATAAAGAGGAATTGGGACCTGAGGTGCAGGGGTGTACTATAGGGGTGTAGGACACAATCAGATGATATGATTCGAACATAAAATTATTAATGTTCTCGTAACCTATTTTCGTTTGGTTTTTTAATGTATTTTATCTTCAAAATTCTTCTTCTTTTTTTTTTTTTGATCCGCTATCTTCAAAATTTTTCATTACATTATCTTCTAAATAACAAAAATAACATTGAATGTTCACAACAAAAAGATGGGAAGATGCATATAAGAGGAGTGTCAAAATTAGGGCGTGTTTGCGAGAGAAGTGGATACAGATTTTAGATTTTACTTTCAAATTCTACTGCACATTTTAGATTCCGATTTTTAGTAGAAGTTGAGAAACTTGTCAGATATTAGATTTTAGCTATTGATGTAAATTTTAAATTCCGAATTTTAGCAGAAGTTGAAAAACTTGTGTTGTTATAGTTGCGAGATTATGAAAATTTCATTCATTTTTTGATAATTTATGTTACAGAATTCCAAAAACTACCTAAATCCAGATTTGGGATTTTGAGAATTTAATTCTTTTTTTTAGCTTTTCAGACCTCGTTCTTTTAAGGATTTTGTATTCTAATAATTATCTTATTTCTCTCCAATCATTACTTTCATTTTTCTTTCTATCTTTCTAAAATCATTACTCTTTTTTTCAATCATTATTCTATTTCTTTCTACACTCATTGCCTACAAATTCAAATCCAAAATCCCAAAACGAACGGAAGCATAGGATCCGAGAATCCGTTATCTATAACTTTTAACAAACACTCCAAACTGATTTTGAAAAGCTATAATCTCAAAATTTGAAAGAAAAAAAAAATCTCGCAAACACACTTAGTTAATCCGATTTCGCCGAAGATGTACCCTCTAGTTATTTGTTTAAAATGTTACTAGTAATTAGTGAACAAGGCTCAAGGTCCGAACATATATAGTGGGGATCTTAGATTTAAATTTTTACTGTATTTTACTACTTTTTAAGGATATACTGTGCAACTATTTTGCAAGTGAGTTCTTAAAATCAAAATTGAAAGTCGAAGAAACGCTTCGAAAGCTCTGGGCATCAGAGTCAGCTAATTACCCTCGAAGAAACGAAGGGGTGAGCGGAAGGAAGAAATGGGAAGGAGGATACTGAACAACGCGTTGAGCACGATTGTGAACGCCGAGAAGAGAGGGTTTGCCACTGCTCAACTCAAACCCATTTCCAACGTCATGGCCGCTTTCCTCAACATTATGAAATACCGAGGTACTTGTAAAACCCTAATCCTTTTTCTGATAACTCAGGCGTCTGGGCCAGTTTACGCCCACCTCGATTAATCTTGGGGTCCAACCCAATAAAACCCTAATCCTTGCTTGTGAGATTTAGATTTTTGGTGCGTTGTGCTGGTTGATCTTGGTGTTCAGGTTTTCTGTTGAAAGGGTTTCTAACGCTTTTAGGAGAAATTGTCCCATGGGTTGTGGATTTTAGCTTTGTGTTGGTGAGTGAGTGCGGAGGCTCATGGGAGTTTCTGTGTAGATAGATTAGATTGATGCCTTGCGAAGTTCTGGCCCGAATGATGTATTGGCTTAATTTGAGGGAGTTCAGTGTTCATAGCCTATAATCTCAGAAATTATTGCCTACGGATAAGTGTTTTTTTTTTTTTTTTTTTGTGGTACGGATCAACAAAAGAAAGAGAATTATATGGATAAGGATGGTTTAGGCTGATTTGTTTGGATTTTGAGGACTGTGGTGGGGAATTTCCATGCCAAAGTTACTTTCTTTGGATTGTAACTAAGAGGATAGCTTAAGCTGAGGGCGCTGAAAACATGAGCCCTGACTTGTTTTTGACAAAGGAACGTTAGTGAGCAGGTCAACAACATATTTGCTCCCCCCTGTCTTATTTAGGCATTAGTCTTTGTTCGCAAACATAACTGTTGGTAATTGCTAGGATTCTAGGGAGAACCGAGGACTATGCGTTATGACATCCATTAGGGAGAACCAAGGACTATGCATTATGACATCCAAAATGGCCTTACCAACTGAGCTGATCACATTTAATAAAAAATGTTTTGTTCCAAAAAGAAAAAATTAGAGATGGAGACGAAGCGATTTTTCCCTGTTGAGCTAGTTTTTTTTCCTCTGAACATGGAGGAAGTAAGATTTTGCTCCTTTAAAGACTTTGAATGCTAATTTCAACTTTTGCGGGGTACTGATACTGATTTGTTAATCTGCTATGCAGGATACATTAAAGATTTCCAAGTACATGATCCTCACCGAGTTGGGAAGATAACTGTGGAACTCCAAGGAAGGATCAAGGATTGCCGGGCTCTCATGTATAGGCAGGACATTAAGGCCCAAGATATTGAGAAGTACAGATTCAATAAGCTTCCAACACATCAGGTATGGGTAATTTTTGTAGCAATTGAACAATTTTGTGGCCTGAAAAAAAGGACACTCGATATGAGCTATCCTTGGGTTTTTGCGGATGGCTGCACAATTTTGCCATTTTGATGGGCTTAATGGCTAACTTACTAGTTAATGAGGGAATTATGTACATTGAAGAGGAAAATATGAATCTCTCTTATTAAGATACAGGTTTCATTAGTGCATGTTCATGTTTTGTGCGTTGTGCTTTGAAGATTTTGTCATTCTTCTTGTTATGCCAAAGTATCATTATTCTTTAGATGGTTACTCATGACTGCACAATCAACTCATAAGCTACCATGCATGAGAGAACCAAATGATAACAGCGTAGTTTTCTTTATCTGCAGTGGGGCTATGTCGTGATTACAACACCAAATGGAGTTTTGGATCATGAAGAGGCAATCCGACAAAATGTGGGTGGTCAGGTTCTGGGGTACTTCTATTGAGTATTTGTCGGATACATTTAGCAGGTGGCACAGAAGGAGCTTTGTTTTCCTTGCCTTTTGCTTTGTACAAGAGTGTATGTCCCTTTCCAGCAGTGAGACAATTCATTATAAGACTCAAAACTTCTCTTGCTATACCTCCTAGGGTTCAATTCCTAAGGATTGTTTTCATATGCGGACACAGTGTTGATTCAAGTTTCATTCATCCTTTATGTTGAGTCTGTTTAGGTATGACGCAAGATGTTTGGTTCTTGGATAAATCTGTGGTTTTGACATTTTGGTTTTCCTTTTGGTGATGGCAAGAATACCATGTGGCTTATTCGTTGCGTTTAGTATTAATCAATTTTAGTGCAGGTTTAGCTGTGGAGAGTACTTATGAAAAGGTTTTCGGATGGAGTCCTCTCTTTTCCCTCTTTTGGGATTAAGGAAATGACTTTACTCTCATAGAGACTAAAACATGACAAATCCTTTTCTAATACGAATCACGTGAAAATGAGAGATTTGTTTGTTTTCATTCATAGAAAAGAAAGTTGCATTCCTAGTTTTGCAAGGCCACGTCTGGTGGTTGGCTTTAATTTGATGTGTTCATATTCTGATATCCATTTATGCAGAAATGGAAATGAAGTCGGGCTAAATGTCTTTTGTTTAGCCTATCTGTATTTTGTTTGAAATGTGCCCTTAAATCAGAATGTTTGAGGACGAGTACCTAAATAGCCAATACAAACTTGCAAATTGCAGCACAAAGCGTACATATAATTTATGCATGATGTGGTTCCATGCGGTTTTTTTGGTTCGTTGTATTTATTTTCTTTTGTTAGTTTCTGTATTTTGGGACCGGTAGTGTCCCTTCTTATTTTACTGTGTTTTGCTTATATATAAATCGAATTTACTTTATGGTAAAAAAAAAATTATGCATGATGTGTGATAACTTCTCTCGGTGGTTTGGCTTTGACCTTTGAGCACTGTAATTGAACATGACATAACCGTGGTTCAAATACGCATTTCCATTACAAATTTCTCAGACTTCCAAAATAGAGGATTCGCATATAAAATAAAATAAAAGTGCTACATACACAAACAATCTAAACATAATACCAAACACCATTTTTCACATACATGTGGAGTTCACACATACTACATACTAGTGCGTGTGAGGCTCACATGTATGTGAGAGATTGTGTTTGGTGTTGTGTTCCTAGCATTTTTGTAAATTCCATAAACGAGGTGGGGGGGGAGGCATTCATGTAACGAGTATATATCCATGTTTTCTCACAATGTGTATATTGTGAGAAGAGGGGTATACAGCATTGCATTGTGAGATGAGGGGGATGTATACCCAATGAGCAATGTTATGGTGGCTATGTCTAAATACCACATTTTGGGTACCATATGAGGCGTCATCATTATTTTAGTAGAATGTGTTTCACTACATGACAAATGGATCACATTTCTACCAATATAGGGGTTACGTGTCTCACGATATTCAAAATGTGATACTGAGACAGTTTCACCTAAATGAGGCTTTGATGGACATGGGCCCATATTCGCATACATGTCAAACCCGGCCCATATACTGCTTGATTACGTCGATACATATGAAATTCGGCCCACGTCCTTACCCGGAATGATAGCATTACCCTCGTTTCACACAAAACATGTCACCCGCGCCACGGAAACCCAATTCCGGATTTGGCCACAAAAGCCTTTTCCGGGTACATACCCACGAAACTTTCCATTTCTTCACCTTTCTTCAACCCCCGCTTTCCAATTCCAGTTAAGTTTGATAAAATCAGAAACCCCCCCCCCCCAATTCTCACATCAAAGTCTCCATCTTTCTCCTGCTCATCACTCTCTCTCTCTCTCTCTCTCTCTTCACATCCATACATAGTGACGTACATGTTTATCGACTTCTGTATCTGTAGTTTTAGCAGAATCGGAGCATAATCTGATCACCGACCAACTGCTCTTCAATTCAGGTACTCCAAGGTCTCGAATTTGTTTCCTTAGCTGTTTTTCATTCGTTGGTTCCGCTCTATGTGTCGATTGCTGCTTTGGTTTTTGAATTCATGTGCTTTTGAGAATCAAGTCTAAACTAGTGGTAATTGGTGGGTGTGGGTTGTAGTGTTTAGTTCATCGTTTCGCATTCCGGAAAGTGTGTGGTTTTTGTCTAGGAAGCGAATACGAGCGAAAACTTGCTTCCAACTGTGTGGAAATGATGATTTGGGGATGCAAAGATGCAGTCTTGATGAACAGTTGAACAATCCGCGTGTCATGTGTGCTTTTGGTGGCTCGATTTTGGTTTTGTTGAGTCGTGAATTGGGTTTGTAATTCTGTACGATCAGATAAGACGGCAATTACGTGACTCTATCTGAATGGAAGAGGTTTTCAAGCCGTAGTGCCGCTGCTAGAAATCGTTGAAATTTCGGCTTACGGTTTCTGGTTAGAATTGTCAGTAGGATTCATTGTTAGTGAAAAATCTTCTCGCTTGGTCTTGTATCTGTTAAGTTACCAATAGTCCCAAAAGCTTAAGCTGTTAGGAACAGTGTATATGAAGCTATCTAACACCCTTCCTCATGTGCAACCCCGTCTTGCACGTGGAGATGCAAATTTTCATAGATAGAACGAAACAGAATGCAAACGGGGAACAAATGCAGACAGAGAGACTTGAACCCTAGACCTCTCACAACCTGAGATACCATGTTAAGTTACCTGTAGTCCCAAAAGTTTAAGCTTAAGCTTTTGGAACTATAGGTTAACAGTATCAGTGTTATAAATTGGGTTTCAAGGTTGTACGGTGATGTATCCGACGTTATGGAAATCACCTAACTTCTGGTTAGAACAGTATGGGCGGAATAAGTTTATTTAGGTGCTGCTTTGAAATATAAATAAATAAGTTTGTTAGCTGTTTCTTTGTGCAGAGAATAAAGGGTTTGGACGCGTGAGTTGAACTGTCATGCTGAATGTTGCTACCTGTCGGTGGGCTAGAGATGAATTCTACAATGGATGATATGAGTTTACTTCATGCACATAGACATCACCTGGTCGTCAGGGAGCTTGGAGAGGAGATTGATTTGGAAATTGGGCCTGGGGACGATGATCCAACATTTTCAAGCACTCCCCTTATTAGTGGTCCGACGCGAGAGCCTTCAGTTGAAGAGCATGATGATAGCAAACATATGGTGATGGTTTCCCAACTTTCCGGCGAGGATCAAGATTTGTCAAAGTCTCATTCGGGTAAAAGGAAGAAGAAGGTGGTCAAAAGATGGAGAGAAGAATGGGCCGACACGTACAAGTGGGCCTATGTTGATGTGAAGGAAGGTACAGCAAGAATATTCTGTTCTGTTTGTAGAGAATATGGAAGGAAGCACAGAAGAAATCCTTATGGGAATGAAGGTAGTAGGAATATGCAGATGAGTGCGCTGGAAGAACACAACAATAGTTTGCTGCACAAAGAGGCTCTTCGACTTCAAATGGCTTCAAAAGACAAGATTATTGTTGACAAACCCATTTATGTAAAAGGTCAGTCTACCAATTTATTTTATATTTTTGGTACTTGGATGAGACTTTTGCTGGCATTCATGTTTTATTGACTAGAATGGTTACCGTTTCCCATACTATTAAGGTTTACTTTGCTTGGTGTAGGGAAAGTTCAATAGGCAACACTGGGACAGGTGTAAGACTACTAGTACCAGATAGGGCCAGGACAGCTGTAGAAACAATATCCATAGATTTGATGGAAATAAGTTCAGCAATTCCAAGCCAAAATACCTTCAAACCCATAAAGAGAGAGAAAGCTCACATCGAAAAAGACCAGCAGCATAGTAGTTAAGAATAATGTTAATAAAGACCTACATACTACCATTGCTACTTCCCCTTGGTGATGATGCGATCCGTAGTCTTTGCTTTTGCCTTCCAAAGCCTGCTAACTCATGTAATTATACGATGGATTTTGAGTGAAAGTATTTATTGGAGGAATCTTTTTCCTTTTTTTTAAAGTGTTGGTGGAGCTTTGAATGGCAGAACACGGGACTTGTCACTGGATGAAAGGGCTGTACTGCAATAGAGTTGTTGCTGCTTCTTTTTTCTGTTGACCATCTCTAATGCAGGCAAGGGGCTTAAAATGTTATCTCGTTTTGCTTCAATCCTGCATGCCTACATTTTTGTTGAATTTGTTGCAAAATACACTCAGAAAATAGCACAAGAGAGTTGATCATCTCTGATGTAGGAAAGACCCGATAAGTGAATTGTTGGATTTGCAGATAAGGAATGGTTTAATAATCTGAATTTCCCCAAAAATATAACAAAATACTAATCAAAATGGAATCCTACGATGTTTACAACAGCCATCTTCTTTTCTGACATTCTCTTTCCTGTTTGTTACCTTTTATTTGTTTTCAACATAATTTTGATCTGTGCTTGGACTGGTAATATTTCATATGGTCATTGGCATGCCCACTTTATGACTATGGCCACGACAGTTCGAATTTTGCTTCCTAGCTATTTTTCCTTTTTGGCACTCTGATGGTTTTCTTAATTTGTAGCTCTTATGTCAAAAACGGCTGGAACAATAGTTGAGGCTGCTGTGAAGAGGGATCCTCATGAGTTTGAGTTCATACAGTGTGCACAAGAAGTGGTTCATGCATTAGAAAGAGTGATTGCAAAAAATTCTCAGTGAGTTGTGTCATAAGGGAATTATTTTTTATTAGCATTTCAATATTTCATCAGTCAGTGGAAACTATATCTGCATTGAAATTTATTCCAGTTCTCATGGAATGGTATACATTTCCAGCTATGTCAACATGATGGAGCGCTTGCTAGAACCAGAGCGTATGATTGTTTTTCGAGTCCCTTGGGTTGATGATCGAGGTGAGGCACATGTCAATCGCGGCTTTCGTGTGCAGTTCAACCAGACATTGGGCCCCTGTAGGGGAGGTCTTCGATTTCATCCATCAATGAACTTAAGCATTGCGAAATTTCTGGGTTTCCAACAGGTATAATTCTTTTCAAGTGTCTGTGCTCTTCTGCCTTCTGTCTACAGTCTGTCGTCCAAATTTTGTTTGGAACTTTACCTGGTTACATTCTCCATGCTGAGTTAATTCCTCTACTTGCATGCTCATTGTACTTAGCAAACTACTTGCATGCTGAATTAATTTCTCTACCAGCCAGAAACAAGCTCCTTGAGTTTAGGAATCATAATCATAGACATTGTAGCTTGCTTATTCATTGTTTACTTGAAGGTAATTTTTTGGTCACTGACTTGTTTGAATGTTGATGGCAAAACCATTCTGTTTGTAATCGCCAACAGTGGTAGAAAAACTTGACAGCTGTTGGTTTATTATGAAGAAACCTCTTCTCCTGTTGGCTTCATATGTAGACGGGTGGCTTGTCAAAAAGTAAATATAGAAGATACCAAAGATTTTTTTATGTATAGATGCTTTGACATCAACTGAATGCAGTGGTCTTCATTGTCCTCCAACCGCATCTGAAAACCTGAATGAAATGATCCTGGTTTGAGAAAATTTCCCAAATGAACTCAACTGATGTCTCCACAAAAAGCCGGGGTTACTGCCGCACTACTTTCTCCCAGACCCTGACCTTGCTGAAAGCAAGAGGCAGTTGCATTACATACTGGAGAATGTTCACCTGCATTTATTTGGGTCCATATGGGGAAGTTTCACCAGTAGAGAGCATTATAGGTACAAGGGTATCCTGGAATGATCTGGATTGAACTGAGGGATCCCAATGTTGATATTGTTTGTGCATTGTTTCATACACTTTCTAAGAATTTGGAATATGGGGGAGCCTGGAGCCTATGGCATGGCTTCCTCATGATAGGTTTTGTCCTCATTTAAATTTGGTTGGGATCTATTTATGGACACATTTGAGATGGTGGTTTAGCTGCCAGAGCTTTGCAACGGAGTAACTAATACTAATGGGAAGTAAACCGAAGCCTGCGATTGGATGATAATGTTTTATTTTCTCTTCTCTTTGCAGACATTGAAATGTGCCTTATCTCCCTATAAACTTGGAGGCGCAGCTGGTGGTAGTGATTTAGATCCAAAAGGAAAAAGTGACGGTGAGGTATTAATATTGTCTTATGATATCTTTGTTTTCTATGATATATTCATAGTTCTAACAAGTTTTCCAATTTAATTAGTTTTTTTTCTGACACCCACACTTGCAGATCATGCGCTTTTGTCAGAGTTATATAAATGAGCTATATCGCTACTTGGGCCCTGATAAGGTAATGTGGAATTATATATGTTCCTCCTAAACTAATTTTTTTGTTTAATTCTTTGATAAACCAATAAGCTACTTTCATTATGCCTGAATTATTAGGATCTTCCTTCAGAAGAGATGGGTGTTGGTGCTCGCGAAATGGGTTATATGTTTGGACAATATCGTCGTCTAGCCAGTCATGTTCAGGTAACAAGAAGTGTCAGTTTGTTGAACTTTGTGTCCTTCAATTGACTGCTCCAGCTTCCTGGGGTTTTTCTCGTTTTTTGTTTTCTCCTCATTGCTCTCTTCCTCGAGTGCATGTTTGCCTATCAAGGCTTCCATTTTATGGTTAGAAACTGTTAGTTTGCTACGTTTGGTATGTTGCTCACGGTTACTGCTAAATCATAGGATTGCAGGATATGCAATTCATTACACTCTCTTACTTCAACCAGACATTTTGCTTTAAGAACCGTGCTGTTTTTTTTGTGTGCTCTTTCTTTATGTGTCTTTTAAAGCATCTTTTCTGCTCTTAGAGTTCTGTTTATACAGTATTTTCATGAATGCAGCAAGTTTCTGCTATTGCGATGTTTGCATGGAATCATTTCTCTTGAATCTTATTTGAAAGTATTAGTTATGTCATCTTGTGGATGATTTCAATGGTATGTTTATGCAGGGAAGTTTTACAGGGCCAAGGATAATCTGGTCTGGCGCCAGCCTACGAACCGAAGCTACTGGCTATGGCCTGGTATGTAATATTTCCTTCCTTCCATCTGTCTGTCTGTATGCTTGAGCATGTGCATCGATTGTTGGGTTGGATAGATTCTGCACGTCGACATTTGCGCATCCTCATCCTATGTTTTTGTTTTTTTCTTCAATGACTGGGATGTATGTCCTTTTTTTTGTGTGCAAAGTATGATGACGCCCCCTGAGGTATCTGACAAATAAGAGGGCCTCCCTTGAGTCTCTGAAATGACACTGACCTTCCGTAATAGTTGGCCCACTAAGGGCGTTAAAAGTATCTCTGTCTCTCTGTATTAACTTTACTTCTTGCGATGTTAAATATTTTCATCCATCTCACTCCCAAGCCCAACCACACCATTAACCTCACCACACTGCAGCTCTCCCTCAACATCATATCCCAGCGTATTGTCATTCTTCCTTGCCTATAATCCTAATTAGATACTGTAGTGGAAGTTTTCTTATGTGATCCAAGGGCGGAGCAGAGAGCGAAAGAGTGGGGCGATTGCCCACTGGCTTTTCAAAATTGTACTTTTACCTTTAACTTTTTGAAAGGTTTTAAAAATTGCCCCAGTATGTGGAAAATACTAATTTTGATTTGTCAGGTTGGCACTTCCCTTTGAGTTTTAGTCTTGATAAGCTCCGTCTGTTCTCTCTCTCTCTCTCTCGTCCAACCCTTCATTTTTCTTCAACTTTTTCCTTCCCCTCTCTGACCACCATTACCTCTTTCCTCTACCACTGTTGACCCACACATCGTAGTCTCATGACCTCATGTCGTTTATAGTGTCAAGTAGATTTTGGGGCCCACTGAGCAAAAATTATGACTCTACTCCTGTATTTTTTTGGATATACTTACGAGTGCATGACCATTGTGACGGTCATGGTTTAAGTGACGGTTCTGAAGGCTTTTTTTATAAGCATGTCTGGTTATGAAGCTGAGTGGAGAAGACGAAGTGATTGGAGGTGTTTTTGGGAGCTGGGTATGCTGAAGGGCGTAGCTGATATTTAAGAGGATTTATAACATGATATCAGCTCTTTCCTTCATTGTCATTAATATCACATGTATGAAAGGGAAGTACATTATGGGGAACTAAACCAGGAGGGATGTAAGTGTCAGTTTAGAAACCTGAGGGGAGGTCCCTGTGATTGTCAAGTACTTCAGAGGAGGTCAGTGTAATTTACTCTTCTATGTAATCACTTCCTGGTTTATCATTTATGCCTCTGTTGCTTGTTTGGAATCTCAAAACATCCCTTGATTTTGCAGGTTTTCTTTGCCCAGCTTATTCTTGCTGACATGAATAAGGAACTTAAAGGACTGAGGTTCATTTCTTAAATTTGAAAGCTTGTAAACGATAGTTGAATTAATACAAATAGGCAAATAGCAAAGCTATATATTTCTATAATGGCTAGAACAAATTTTCGTTATATTTTTTGTTCCCTCGGATATTTGACAATTACTGTTATCGTCCTGCCTGACTACAATGATCCATCTGGTTTATCATTGATGAGTACTGCTCTAAGATGTCATGAAATGCCTGTTTACCCTACTTCTTGCATCATTAAAGATTTATCCTACCAGCATTCACCTTCACTAGGTATTACGGGTTGCTTCTTTCTTTAACTCCCAAAACCTTGTTTGGGCTCAACCAAAGCTCTAGTGTAATAGTTATGCGGCATTTGTTGGAAAATTCAAGAAAAAAATGTTGGTTCAGAAAATATTGATAAGAGGAAATAAGGCGGATGTTGTTATGGTCAAGGGACAGACGTGATGGAGTTGTTCATGATTTTATTTACCTTTTCTGATTTGGTATGGATGTTTGTGTGCAGTAGATGTCGCTTTTGCCCTGGCGGGTTTAGTGTAGGGAGGTCGGTGGTAACTTGAAAATTGTAAGAATAGGTTTGAGCTATTGTCAGGAGCCTCAGGGAGGGGATTTAAGTTACTCTATCAGTTGTTGTCTTCTTTGTTTATAGAAAGAAGAATGAGAGGTGCGATGTAGAAGTGTGGTTACTTTCTAAGTTATTGATTTTAACAGTTCCTATCTGAATTTCTCCAGATGTGGTGTAAGTGGTTCTGGAAAGATTGCAATGCATGTTCTAGAGAAGCTTCTAGCTTTTGGCGCTATTCCCATCACAGTATCTGGTATGTTCTAGTGGCTATTTAAATTTTTTCAGGGCCAATTGTTTTTGTTTAAAGGAGCTTGTTGTTGGGAAAATAAATTAGTCATACGACATGTCTCCAACTCCATTATCCTTTTATGTACTCTTCTAACTTAGCAAGTTATACCTCTCTTTTTATAATTAATTATGGTCTTTGTGCTATTATGTTTAGCTAAAAGACTTGCTGAAATACATGATCTTCATGCTTTGCTTTTAGACTCACTAAGGTTTAGGAATAGGGTTCTTTCTTAATTGTTTTCTCATGTTTTTTGGATTTCATTGTTATTTCTGTCCTAGGAATGGCACTTGGTATTAGGTCCCTAGAATAGCTGAATACCAATGGATAGTTTGTTTAAACACGTGCCTTTGCTGAAAAATATTGTACAGATGCGAAGGGTTATTTGGTGGATGAGGATGGATTTGACTACATGAAAATACAGTTTTTGAGAGATATTAAAGCTCAAAATAGAAGTTTGAGGTTTGTTTTTGGCCCCATTGTCGTCTACTACATTGCAACCTTTGTTAACTTTGATATGTCTTTATTCATCAAGTGTCATGTGCAGAGACTATTCAAAGACTTACGCTCGTTCTAAGTACTATGACGAAGTTAAACCTTGGACCGAAAGGTGTGATGTTGCCTTTCCTTGTGCTTCACAGAATGAAATTGATCAGTCTGATGCCATTAATTTGGTTAATTCAGGTTGTCGTATACTTGTAGAAGGTACAGGTTCTTGATGCTTTTAAATCTTTCTACTTGTGGTTGATTTGGTTCGTTATTGGATTTTGTCGTTGTTAATACTCTTAAACTATATTGCAATATGTCCCCTAGGTTCCAATATGCCTTGTACACCTGAAGCAGTTGATGTTCTGAGAAAAGCGAATGTTCTCATAGCTCCTGCTATCGCTGCTGGTGCCGGAGGGGTAGGATGAATCTCTGATCTTCTCTCACTTATCCCTAGTGTTCGTCTTCAGCATTTTTAAGAACAATGCCATTATGGTATAATCATTTATGTCCATCTGCAAATTTTGCGGTCATTAATCATTCTCATTAGCACTATGCATATCAACAATTTGACTTGTCAGATGATGCTATGTATTTCATTTTTAGTGCTCATGGTCTTACGATTCCTTTAGGCTGTCCCAAGTCCATAGGAAAGTCTATGAAGGAAAATCTAAAGACTGAAAATCTTGAACTGTTGGTACTTGGTACATGGAGAAAGACAAGAACATGAATGGAATAGGGACAGGGATAGGGAAACGGATAACTATCCGCGAAATGTGTAGGAAATTGTATGCGGTTATGCTCATTGTCTTTGTCTTTCCTCAAAGAGAGATGTAATTGTGTCCATACTCCATTGGAAGATCTCTGGAGGTTTAAGGAAAATTTGCTGCATCGGAAAGTTAAAGCATCCAACTCAAAACCAATTGGCAGTGAGGGGGGAGGACGCCCAGGCTCATATACTATTTTTCAATGTGATAATTAACCGATATGGGACAAATCCAACACTCCCCGCTTGTGCGACCCCTAACTCGCACGTGGAGAGGTCAACAAAGGATTCGGAACATATGGATCACAACGAAACTGTCGAATGAATTTCTTAATGTTTATTCTTCTCCCATTGGAGGTCAATTTATAATACAAGCTACCTATCAACTAAGGAAACAAAATCTTGAAATAAGGAAATACACATAATCAAATATACAGATTCCTAAACTAGTTACCTAAATTATTTCCCATCCTAATTTAAATATATACCGCCAACACTCCTCCCCAAGCTGGAGAGTATATATCATGTACACCCAGCTTGCAACATATAGAATCAATGGTAGCTTTGGGAAGAGCTTTGGTGAAAATATCTGCGAGTTGAGACCCCGAAGGAACAAAAGGAGTACTAATCTCCTTAGACTCCACTTTTGATCGAATGAAGTGACAGTCAACCTCGATGTGTTTAGTTCGCTCATGAAATACTGGGTTGTTAGCTATATGAATAGCAGCCTGATTATCACAATAGAGAGGAGTAGGATCATGTACAGGAATCCCGAATTCACGCATAAGAGTGCGTAGCCAAGTGAGTTCACATGTTGTTTGCGCCATAGCTCGATACTCAGCCTCAGCACTAGAACGAGCAACAACTGACTGCTTTTTACTTTTCCAAGTAACGAGGTTACCACCAATAAAAGTACAAAAGCCGGTGGTGGATCGACGGTCTGCAGGAGATCCTGCCCAATCAGCATCGATATATCCCTCGATGCGAAGATGACCAAATGATCGATAAAGAAGTCCACGTCCTGGAGCATTTTTAAGATACTTCAGGATATGAATGGCTGCCTCCATATGAGGAACATGAGGACGAGTCATGAATTGACTAACCACACTGACTGCATAGGAAATATCAGGTCGAGTAATAGTAAGGTAGATAAGTTTACCTATAAGTCTCCGATAAGCTTTAGGATCATCAATCAACTCACCATCGTCAGGAAGTAACTTTAAATTAGTATCCATAGGAGTGGCGACAGGTTTAGAACCAAGATAACCTGTATCTCTCAAAAGATCAAGAGTGTACTTCCTTTGAGACAAACTGATGCCTGCTTTGGATCGAGCCACCTCAATACCAAGAAAGTACCGAAGTTTGCCCAGATCTTTAGTAAGAAAACTAGAGCAAAGGTGACGAATCAAGCTTTGAATTCCAATACTATCACTGCCAGTGATGACAATATCATCCACATAAACAACCAGAATCACAATCCCACGATCGGTCCTTTTAAAGAACACAGAGTGATCAGCCTTACTTCGAATCATGCCATGAGCAACAACAGAATTGCTGAACTTATCGAACCAAGCACGGGGAGACTGTTTGAGGCCATATATAGCTTTACGAAGTTGACAGACACTCTCCCCCTTGGACTCAAACCTGGGCGGTTGAGCCATATAAATAGTCTCAGACAGATCCCCATGTAAAAACGCATTCTTGACATCCAGTTGATGAAGCGGCCAATCACAATTAGCAGCGAGAGATATAATAACACGAATAGAGTTGAGTTTGGCCACTAGAGAGAATGTCTCGGTATAATCAATGCCATAGGTCTGAGTAAAACCTTTGGCCACGAGGCGAGCTTTAAGACGATCAACGGTGCCATCGGGATTATGTTTGACAGTAAAAACCCATCGGTAACCAACAATATGAGCCCCAGAAGGCGGGGAAACCAAATCCCAAGTATGATTCAAATCCAGAGCACGCATCTCTTCTTGCATTGCTAAATGCCAACCAAGATGAGAAAGAGCTTCCTGATACGACTTGGGAATACTAACAGAAGAGAGTGATACAGAAAAAGCTTGAAACGAGGAGGATAAACGATTATACGAAACAAAGTGAGAAATAGGATGAGATGTACAAGTACGCGTACCCTTTCGTATTGCAATGGGTAGGTCAAGAGAAGAAACTGAAGGTGGATCTATAGACGGCGGAGGAGGCGGTGGGGGAGAATGAGGAGAATCCACTGGAGCAGTAGCTGGAGGGCGACGAACATAGACCTGGGTAACCGGGGGTCTGGCAATATCAGGAAGTACCGGTGGAAGAACTGGAGTATTGATGAGGGGATCCTGTAAGTGAGTGCTCTCTTGAAAATAATAGGGAACCGTCTCAAAAAAGGTGACATCGGCACTAATAAAATGCTTACGTAGTGTAGGACTATAACACCTGTACCCCTTTTGTGTTCGTGAGTAACCAAGAAAGATACATTTATGGGAGCGAGGATCAAGTTTGGAACGATCAGGGTGCAAGTTGTGAACAAATGCAACACAACCAAAAAATTTTGGGGGGAGAGGAAAAGGATTCTTATCAGGAAACATGACTTGAAAAGGTGATTTACCCCGTAAAACACGAGTCGGCATTCTATTTAAAAGGTACCCAGCAGTAAGAACTGCATCTCCCCAAAAATATTTTGGTACATGCCTGTGGATCATGAGAGCACGAGCAATGGCCAGGACAGGACCATTTTTTCGTTCAGCAATACCATTTTGTTGTGGGGTACTGACACAAGTTGTTTGATGAATAATGCCTTTAGAGTTTAGAAATTGCTAAAAAGGTTTAGCCAGATACTCTTGAGCATTATCGGTACGAAAAACCTTTAAGTTGGCATTAAATTAATTTAGGACTTCAGCATAAAAAGATTGAAACACAGTAAAGATTTGCGATCGAGCTGTAAGTACATAAATCCAAGTTAAACGAGAAAAATCATCAATAAATGTAACAAAATACCGAGATCTACATAAACCAGTGATCCGAGAGGGTCCCCAAATATCAGAGTGAACAAGAGCAAACGGGTGCAAACTAGGTGAATCAGTGCGAGGAGAAAAAGTGCGAAAAGCCTCCAAAGACTTAGCTATAATACCAGGTTAAAGCATCCTACTCAAAACCTATTGGCAATCAATGGAGAGGCTGCCCAGGCTCATATACTAGTTTTGGAGGTTATAATTAACCAATGTGGGACAAACTCTAACACTCCCCCGCACGTGCAACCCCTGACCCTTACGTGGAGAGGTAAACGACGGATCCATAACATACGGACCATAATAAACAACGAAACAAGGTGGACTTAAGGCATAAACAATGAGGCAAACAATCTAAGAGAGTCTTGTCCAAAAGCCTCCGAAAGCCTAACTCTAATACCATGTTAAAGCATCCTACTCGAAACCAATTGGCAATGAGGGAAAAGGCCGCCCAAGCTCATATACTAGTTTTTGAGGTGATAATTAACAGATGTGGGACAAATTCCAACAGTTTTGGTTGTGGATTTAATTTTGGTTGTGGTACATGGAAAAAGAGAAAAAATCAATGGAATAGGGATAAGTATAACTAGGTTTGAAATGTGGAGGAAATTGTTTGCAATTTCGCTCATAATCTTAACTTTTCTCCACATGCATCCTAAAAGAATAGATTGAGGAGAGAGATGTAGGTGAACCTTAGGAAGAGAAAATACTGCTATGAGGAAGTTAATTAGAAGAAGTTGCTCTTTAATAGCTTATCTCCGTAACTCCTTATTTTGATGATGCTCTTGGGTGTCTTGTTTTTCATTTATATGCTAAACCCCCAACTACTTGGTTTTTAGGTTGCTGCAGGAGAACTTGAGCTGATTAACTGGTCCCCTGAAGAATTTGAATCTAAATTACAGGTGCTGTATTGTAATAAGCTATTTAGCTTCCATTTTAGTTTAGCATGGTTATTTATTTGTCAACTGTGTATTCCTTATGTCGGTTTCCAGCCAGGAACTATATAACTCACGATGCCAATGAGGAAAATCTAATCAATCGATTCGAGCTTCGATATTCGTAACTTTTCAGTCTAGCATTTACCTTAAAGTGGCGTCTGAGTAACAGCAACAGCTGGACTGTGAGAATCCAGAACAAATAGTTATTGAGAATTGTTTTATTGTTTCCCGGTCAATGGTATCGTTTCTTTTCCAAGTCCTACAATATTCCAGGGACCTGCATTTTCTTCTTACCTAAACCTTTCCCCTCCGTTGCCTTTCTTTTGTCATTTTCAAACCTTACATTTTCATAAAAGCCTTCGTCTCATGTTATTACCAGATGACTAAACTCAAATAGAGCTAATCAGGCAAAAACATATGAAACCACCAAGTTCAGCAATAAACAATGTTCGTATAGATTTATCTCCAACTTGCACGACTTTTGCACACTTAACCCAATTCCTACATCACATGGCCCTTATTTGTTGATTATTTTCCTGCAAGTAGGACTTCGTTTTCTGGTTAGGAACCTCACTTTTGTGATATCTCCTCCAACATTACTTGTGGAGGTGCTTGTCAGAGAAAATTTGACATGACATATAGCCCAGCTAGAAATATGTTATCGTTTATCACCATCATGTGGGCAGATTCTGATTTCTGTTGCTGATGTCTATGTTAGAGCATGTCGTGTTTTCTTTTTTTTCCACGTTGGTGCTCAATGAAATTGGTAGGAATTGTCAACTGGCTATGGACAACAATTCATCCCTGGTCCAGGCTATTCTTTGCGTAGTAAATCCTTGCAGGACTCCATCCGGGAACTGTTATGCTTTTGTAGGGCTTTTTGTTGGCCTACCCTTTACCTTTTATGTAATTCAGACTCTGTGTGTGGGTGGTTTAGTTATATCTACTTTCCCTTTTCCTGGCAGGAAGCCATGAAGCAGACATACCAGAGAGCTCTGAAAGCAGCAACTGATTTTGGCTACCAGAAAGAGAGTCCCGAGTAAGTGCTTATTTTAAAACCCTCACAACCAATGTGTCTGATTTCCACATGCATGCCCTTGGTCTTCACATTTATGGACATCATGTGTGCTTTGAGGTCAATGCCATATCTCTTCAAAAAAAAAAAAAGGTCAATGCCGTTAAGGTAGTAGCTTTATACCCCTCCCTATCAATGGTTATTTAAATTGCACAACAAGCAGAAGGAAGATTGAAGAATGGTAATTTATTCTTCAACGAAGCTGATGGTAAGGGAGTCTCGATATTGGGTTTCCTATCTGAGAATTCTGGTTATTTGTTTGAGATGACTTAACCACAACACTATAGCATAGATAATCCAACTTGTCTAGGCATATATATGACAAGGCTTGGCAGTTGCCGTACAAAGGTTTCTTTACTTCTCCTTCAAGAGTTGGGTTGAATTTTCTTTCTTTTTACTCCCTTCTTTTCTCGGTTTTTTTTTCCAACCAAAGTATTCGGACACTTGTCCAGGTGGAGGTTTTCAGTTTTGAGAATTTTACTTGGTGATGGTATGACAGCTTATACCAAGACCGATGAAATTCACCAGCAAAAAACCACTGGCAGGTTTTTGTTATGAATTGATAAAGAATGGAAGAGAATGGGATTTGGATTACTTGGCTTAGGAAAGCTCTTTGCTTGTGGCTTTTTCTATTAGTATTAGGAATATGTAGTTCTCATCACTCGTAAAATATGAACAATATAGTGCTCTCTAGTACGTCTAGTTATTTTCCTATCTCACTCGCTAATTTAACTTTTTCGTGTTGGCCAGGGCCTTGTTACATGGTGCAGCCATCTCTGCTTTTCTGAGTATTGCTAGTGGTATGTCAGATCAAGGATGTGTATAGAAACAGCTGCCTATTGGCATGTGTTTCCTCGTTGGACTGCTCCCCATTGCACGCACGGAGGCATTCCCATTTGCAGGAATTGTATCAAAGACATCTCTGCTAATTATTGAGCACTACTGTCATTTGGGCCGCAATATCCTATAAGCTTAAGGAATTCAGTGTTCGTAAATGGCGGGATACATCTGTGTAACCAATGTGTAATATATAGCTGAGGTTGAAAAGACGACTTATGGAGGATTGGTAGGGAGATGTAACTGAATAGGGCTGCTGGAAATTATTTACGTTCTCGGCCATATGAAGTTAAAAGAAGCTTGTTGCTGTATGTGAAAAATGGTGAACGGACATATTGAAATAAAATCATTCTTTCTTAATCATGTGGGTTCTTTTCTTGGATGATATTGCTGCACCATCGAATTTAGACACAGACGATTCAACATTGTTGTTTCCAATGTTCTAAAAGTTGCTAGGCGCTAGTCGGGCGAAAAAGGGGCGGCTAGAGCCTAGGCGCCGACTAATCCGCTGCCTAGCGGCTAGGCTGGGACTACGCGCCAACTAGTCGGCTACCTGATCTAGGTGTTGGACAATCGCCTAGCGCCTAGGCGACTAACTTTTAGAACAATGTTTGTTTCCTGCACGTGCTGCAGCCGAGACCAAAATGGTAGTGATCCTTATCTCCTACTCAAGCAATCATCACCAGCAAGATCATTGTCAGGTCAAACTCTACGCCTCAGCGACTTGCTCTTGGGGTACAAGAACAAGTATTTATATCTTTGAGCAACTATTTCAAACAATGACATGCACTCAATGTCACAACAAACGGGATCAAGTGCCTCCACAACCTCTTCCTGGGAGATTGTTAGATACCAGATCCCTCCATGCGAGAGATGTATTAAAGGCTCGTTTGGTTGCCAATCTTATTCGCTTATTGTTGCCTTCAATGGATAAAAGGTTGCCTTCAGAGTACAATAAAGATGGGATATTTCTTCAGAGAGAGAGAGATGCAGAAGTATTTTATGAATAAGAAGCCTACAAAGTGGATAAATTCAGATGAGATCCATGTCCATTTGGAAATTACAGCCAACATGCCAAGGGGAAAACGAAAACTGCGTCCGTTTGTATCTTTTGAGGAAATTAGTGAAGCCCTGTCTCAGCTGTGCTCATCCTAACATCAGCTTCTCTTGAGATACACCAAACCTCACACACAAACCGTAACCCGTGCGCTGTCCCATTACAGGTCCTGTTGACAACATAATGACAACTCACCAGTTTTGTAAATTTATTCATGAGGCGAGACCATTCAGTACTCTGGCCTCCAACATGAGCGAAGTCTGCATCCCATGCAGTCGTAAGACTGAGATACGCATGCGAAGGACAAGTCTCAAAAACTGCGACTTGCTCACCTTAAGACTCGGACACGCCAGGGGAGAAAGTGCTCAAACTAGCATATGATCATGAGGCACCAACACAGAATCAGAAACTGTCTCTTGAAGTTGTGCACTCTCTTTGCTGAGGAGAGAGTATTAGATAGTAGCATTGCTGTGGTCATTGGACCCACACTCCCAGGAACAAGAATAATTGTCGAGTGTGGCAGAGGTAGAGAGAGAGTGAGCATGAGAAGAAGCCTGGGAAAGACCCCGCTCACCTCAACTGGAATAATCCCGACATCAATAACAACTGCACCAGGCTTTATCCAATTACCCATCACCATGTTAGGCTGCCCGGCCTACAGCTGAAATTACGGCATCTGCTTGTCTTGTGATCTCCTCAGGGTTCTTGGTCTAACAATGAGATTACAAAAAGAAGTAGACAATAGAAGGGAACATAAATCTATCAGAGAAGGAAGACAAAGAACAAATGAAAATTGAAATCCTGGTGATGGATGGTCGTGGGTGTTGGGAAAGTAATTTTGTTGAGTGATGGTGTTTGGGGAAGGATGTTTTAAAAAAATTGTTGGGTTAAATGCGCCTCGGGGGCAATAAGAGTGCGCTCCGGGGGCATCGGAATCTCTACTGACGAAATGCGCCTCAGGCGCCATTCGAGTGCGCCTCGGGCGCAATCTTATTGCTCCTTGGGCACATCAATGTATTCTTCACTAACGGAATGCGCCTCAGGCGCAATTCTCATTAGTCCGGGCGTATCATATGCGACTCAAGCGCAATCCTATTGCTCCCCGGACGCATCTATATTTTCTTCACTAATGTAATACGCCTCAGGCGCAATTCGAGTGTGCCCCGAGCGCGACATATACGTCTCAAGCGCAATCCTATTGCTCCCCGGGCGCATCCATGCATTCTTCACTAATGCAATGTGCCTCAGGCGCAAGTAGAGTGTGCCCCGGCGCATCCACCCGACCATGATCCAATCTTTCGATTTTTTGTTTTACCACCACCATCGCCTTACCCCTGTTAGCACCATATCTCCACCATTACCACCATCTCACTGCCATAATTCACCACCAATATCACTTTACCACCACGATTGTCACCCCTCCACCAGGACCACCACCATTGCCATCACCACCTCACAACCACCATTTTATTGCCGCTACCACCACCGCATCATCTCCACCACCATTACTTCACCACCAAAACAACAACCACAACACCCCGACCACCATCTACACACCATTGCTAAACCACCACACCTTCACCTAACCACCAATATACCATCACTTTACCACCACACCACCGCCGCCGCCTCCACTCCATCGTTAAACTACCATACCTTCACCCTACCCTCTCCCCCACCATTGCCCTGATTTCACCACCTCCACTAACACTCACCATCATTTCACCACTATACCACCACCTCACCACCATTTTTTTTTAAGGCAATTTTTTTTTATTAATCTCTGAAATTGTTACAAAGATTAATAGGAACAAGGAATGATGGCATCAAACCCCTAACCCGAGACCCAAACGATCTACAACCTGTAGAATTTATATACATGTATGCTTAATGATTGTGAGTTTGTGACCATAAATCTAACATCAGTAATGGAATATTGGAATGTTTCTTATGGTAATTTCTTGACATGAGGGAAAACAACAATCTATGTTGAGTGTCCCTTTACTGTCCTTTTCCCTGTTTTCGCTCTTCAATTATATGTCTATTTTTCACAGCAATGCAAGGAGTGGTTCAACCTTAGATAGAAAGCAAGCATGACGTATAGCCATAGTTCATACTGCAATTGAAGAGGCATGGATTTTTGCGCAAAGCCATCAATAAGTTTACCCTTCCAATCATGAAAAAATCAGTCTTAAGGATGCATCACAGTTGATCTTAAAACCACCCTTCCTAGAAGTGGTCCAACTAACTAAATGAGCTTCCAACCTGTCTAGACTCTAGAAAGAAGAAAAATTGGATTGAGGGCTGGCTTCTGGAGTCGATAAGAGGTCAAATCTAGCTGAAGCAGCTCTCTGGATGACCTGGATTTGATCCCCAGGCATTGCAGAATCCAGAGCTTCCCTAAGTATTACTCAATTAGAATCTCTTGTAAGTTTAGAAGTTGAAAGAGATGGATGGCTAGGAGCTTGTAACAGGTAGGAGGAGATGTTCAAGATCACTAGGAACTATGGCTAGCAAGAGGATCGCAGTCTTTATGGACAATCTCTGTGAAGCCATGGATGAGGAATGGATGGAACAAATTTTCGGTAGACTGTGTTGAGTATGTGGAGGTGGCAATTCCATCAAAGAGATTATCCAGGAAAAACTCTAAGTTTGGTTTTGTAAGGTTTGGATTAAGAGAGAATGCCTAACAGCTATCAATGATTTGTATGGAGTTAGCATAAGAGAGGTCATAAAATACATGCAAAGCTCGCAAAATTCCCTTGGAAGTTCATGGGATGAGTGAAAATGGACTGGAGAGCAATCAGAAGAAGGTGGTTACCGAGGAGTCGAACAAAAGGAACATATGCATGGAACCAATTAGCAACAAAGATGAAGTCAATGAGATGAGTAAGGAGAAGGAGATTCATTTTGGAAAGGTGTCATTTGCAGAAGCTATCAAAGGCAACATGGCCAACACCTCTTTAACCATTAACGATAGAGAGCTTGGCTCAGGGTGGCTTTGGAGGAGCTTTGTAGCAGAACTGAAATCATTGAATTCACCGGAAATAGTAAGGGAGGCAATTTTACATGAATATTTCTCAATCTAAAAATCTTGAGGACTTTATCGGTGTATTTGGATTAAGAACATTTTCCTGAATAGAGAATCCTAGGAATCAGTTGTGGCGGCACTAAACATCGTAGTTGTAATGTGGTGGTAGTAGATTGAAACATAGAAGATATTGTCAATCCTTTTCGGTGTTCTCGTTTGGAAATATTCTCAATTTTTGTTGTGTAGATAGTTTTAGACAAAATTTGAATTTGAAAATATATAAGCCCTGGTTTGGGCGAATGTCGATGATGAAATGGTATTTCCTAAGCTTTGATGAAGTATAGATACTCTATGAACACTGTGAACCACTTATTTGAAAAGAAGAAATACCTTAGAATTAGGAATTTAATTACCAAATGAAACGTAGAACCTGTTTTAGCCTTAGTGGCTTCGACGTTTTTTTTTGTAGTTGTCTTGTTTCTACCCAATTTTCATGAACGAAACGCAAATATTTTTATGGTTGGATTCCGCCTTCTTTAAGTACTTTAAAAACACTATTTATTGATATATAGTGGGTCTTGATCCAATTTAAAATGAGAAACATACACGCGTTTTACTGGAATGAATCTTATTTTGACCCATTGAGGGTTAAATGGTCACTTCCATTGATGTACAAATGATTTTTGATCCAAACTACTTGGGCTAAAAAGTAAATTGGACAAGCTTTCTAACGGTTCAAACCACTCGCAAATTGGAGTTCGGGAGTGTCCGGGGCAAGTCCGCAAAGTTTGACATGTTATGCAGCATTAATGCGCCTTAGGCGCAATCCTATGCGCCCGGGCGCATCCTGAACACTGCTCAATAAGTCCAACTTTGCGAACTTGCCCCGGATACTCTCGAACTCCAATTTGCGTGTGGTTTGAACCATTAGAAAACTTGTCCAATCTACTTTCCTACCAAATTGGTTTCGATGAAAAATATTTTGTACATCAAAATACATTACCATTTTATCCTCCATTGGTGAAAAAATAAATTATTTCAGTAAAACGCTTGTATCGCTCTCATTTTAAATCCGATTAAGACAAATTATATAATGATAAATAAAGTTTTCACTATATTAAAAGATGATGGAAACGAACAATTGAAATAATGGAATTTTATTTATGAAAAGTTAGTCGAAGAGAGACCGATTCAAAGATCATCGGAGCGACAAAGGCTAAAGTACGTTTTGGTGCCTATTTACACATTCTAAGTTCCATTTGATGCACACATCCCTAGTTCTAGGGTACTCGTTCGTTCTGTAACAGTGTCCACAAGGTTCATAGGGCTCTCCACACTTCATTAAATTATCAAAAACCGTTTCATCATCAGAATTCACCCAAAGCAAGACTTGTGGTGAGGGTGAGAGATAACCAGAGGGAGTCAAGCTCAGAAGGGTGCTCCTCTGGAGAGTTACGTATGATCCACTAATAATTAAGTTTCTCTCAATTCGTATGTGAGTATTTGGTTTTGATCCTCGTTGTAATATCTTAATACTACACCACCGTCACTTCACCACCACTTTCACCCCAACCAAACACACAAAGTAATTTAAAATGATCGCAATAGTAAAACCTACCGACATCACTTCGGAAACACAATCTCCACTATCAACTAATACATTAGGAATATTTCACAATCTAAAAATTTTGAGGACTTTACCAATGTATTTGGATTAATATTTTTCTGAATAGAGATTGTTAGGAATCAGTTGTAATGTGGTTGCAGTAGATTGAAACAAGGAAGATATTGTCAATCCTTTTCGGTGTTCTCGTTTGGAAATATTCTCAATTTTCGTTGTGTTGATTGTTTTAGACACCCAAATTTGAATTTGAAAATTTTAAGCCCCGGTTTGGGCGAATGTCGATGATGAAACGGTATTTCCTAAGCTTTGATGAAGTATAGATACTCTATGAACACTGTGAACCACTTATGCAAAGAAGAAATACCTTAGAATTAGGAATTTGATTACCAAATGAAACGTAGAACCTGTTTTAGCCTTAGTGGCTCCGACGTTTTTTTTGTAGTTGTCTTGTTTCTACCCAGTTTTCATGAATGAAACACAAATATTTTTATGGTTGGATTCCGCCTTCTTTTAGTACTTTAAAAACACTATTTATTGATATATAATGGGTCTTGATCCAATTTAAAATGAGAAACATACACGTGTTTTACCGGAATGAATCTTATTTTGACCCATTGAGGGTTAAATGGTCACTTCCATTGATGTACAAATGATTTTTGATCCAAACTACTTGGGCTAAAAAGTAAATTGGACAAGCTTTCTAACGGTTCAAACCACTCGCAAATTGAAGTTCGGGAGTGTCCGGGGCAAGTCCGCAAAGTTAGACTTGTTGAGCAGTGTTCAGGATGCGCCCGGGGCGCATTGAAATACGCCTGGGCGCATAGGATTGCGCCTGAGGTGCATTAATGCTGCATAACAAGTCCAACTTTACGAACTTGCCCCGGACACTCTCGAACTCCAATTTGCGCGTGGTTTGAACCATTAAAAAACTTGTCCAATCTACTTTCCTACCAAATTGATTTCAATGAAAAATATTTTGTACAGCAAAATACATTACCATTTTATCCTCCATTGGTGAAAAAATAAATTATTTTAGTAAAACGCTTGTATCGCTCTCATTTTAAATCCGATTAAGACAAATTATATAATGATAAATTAAGTTTTCACTATATTAAAAGATGATGGAAACGAACAATTGAAATAATGGAATTTTATTTATGAAAAGTTAGTCGAAGGGAGACCGATTCAAAGATCATCAGAGCGACATAGGCTAAAGTACGTTTTGGTGCCTATTTACACATTCTAAGTTCCATTCGATGCACACATCCCTAGTTTTAGAGTACTCGTTCATTCTGAAAGAGTGTCCACATGGTTTATAGGGCTTTCTACACTTCAATAAATAATCAGAAACCGTTTCATCATCAGGATTCACCCAAGGCGAGACTTGTGGTGAGGGTGAGAGATAACTAGAGGGAGTCAAGCTCAGAAGGGTGCGCGAGTGTTTGGTTTTGATCCTCAGCGCAACATCTTATTACTACACCACCGTCACTTCACCACCACTTTCACCACAACCAAACACACAAAATAGGTTAAAATGATCGCAATAGTAAAATCTACCGACATCTCTTCGGAAGAAATTGTTAAGGGATCCCTATTCAAGGATGGAACACTGAAACCTTGTCCAAGATTGGGAAGCTTTGGGGGGGAAGTCATCACTAGATGAAGAGACTATGAAGGGACTTTCCTTCATCTCAGGGAAGGTTCAAATCTTAACAGAACAGATGGATGTCATAAACCAGACCATATTCCATGGAGTTGGGTTCCAGTCGAATGGAGGTTTGGGCCTATAATTCATCATGTGGCTTCATCTACCTGGCCCCAGCAGAGTCAATGAGATTGCATGTTAAAGAAGCTAACTCGACATGCGGCACGACCAAAAAACCGGGTACATGTTATGATGGTGATGATAGAGGTGATTAGTAGAATTGTGGAGGCTACAGGAGTTTGGATGAAGAAAGGATTCCCTAGGTGGTTGAGATCCCAAATTGATTGGTTGGCCTCATCCTAAGGTTTATAGGTTGTATACAACTGTTTTATTTTTTATTTTATGTAGATGCTTTCATGGCATGCAAAAGGTTTAGGGAGAAAGGGGGAAGACTGAAGGAGTTGATTAAATCAAAAAAAAGTTAATATATATTGTGATGCTACAAGAAACTAAAATGGGGAGATCGATAGGTGGTTTGTACAATACATATGGCCAGCTGGGCATGAATTTGAGTTTTCTGAAGTAAATGCAGATGGGAGTGTCATGCATATAGGACTCTGCAGTCTTCTCTGTTGAAGATACTTTCCTACTTAAATTTAACTGTGTTATGGTCAACATATATATACCCTACATATCATGTTGCACAGAAGAGATTGGTATGAAAAAAAGTGGTGAAATTAAGAAATACTTTTGTTAAACTCTTGGGGGGATTTCAATGACATAAAAAAAAAAATGGAGAGGCAGGGTGGTTGCATAAGGGACAGGGGTATATGATTTTCAAAAACGAGATAAGGTGGTGGATCTATCTATGTAAGCAAATTTACTTCGTTTGGACTAATTAATACTATAATTTTTTTAAAAGGTGGTTATTTCTTGGTGTTTATGAATTTTTTAAGCTTTTCTTTGAAGTATTTTTATTGAAGAACGATACAAAAGTATGAAAGTATGAACCGAAATTGAAAAAGTTCAAAGAATACAAATAAAAAAGACAACTGGATCAATCATGGATCCACCTTCTCCAAATTATAAAATGACCACCTATCTAAACACAATTGGATTTATTTGGTTATGATGTGATTAGACTAATTTTTGGGGGTAATATAGCGATATCATCTGAGAATATATTTATGAATAGAGAGAGGGGTTTGACGCTGAGGCTTGTTTTTTGTTATGTTTGGAATATCTATAGGTAGAGAAAATGAGTGCGGTGATTAAAAAAAGGAGAGAGAAAATGAGGGCAACGTAGGTGTTTTGAAAATTGTTTCGTTGATTTTGGAGGGAGAAATTATTTACGTTCTCGGCCTGGTAGTAGATATTGACAGAGAATGGATTTGTTATGGGAAGCGAAAACAAGAAGCTGTTGAGTCGTTGATAAATGGTCCACATTTTATCATAGGAATTGAAGGGCATTTCCAGACTTAGATGTCATTCGTTTGATGAGAAAGAAAGTAAAATATCGAGAATTCAAGTCGCTGAAGTTTGTGCAACTCTGACTTTCCCTTGCCTTTTTTCTGATGCTTCAACTTCTGCAACTTGAATTCTCGATATTTTGCTTTCTCATGTATTCATTTTTAGCCTTATTTTCTCATGTATTCAACAGCTTCTTATTTTCTCATGTACTCATTTCCAGACTTTCATCTCACACAGCTCTTTCATAAGTGATAAAATAAGGAAGTAGTAGTAGTTTTCATATTTCCTGCAACAGGCAACAGATATACCATGGATCCCAACCAAGTTTGTCAAGCTACATTTCGAAAACGTCATTCAACTATGTCAAATGCTTAATTCTTCTCATTACACTCAAAATGACAAACTAACAAACTACAGCCCAACTTCCGAAGACCTCGTCACTTCTTGATACAAAAATTATCGGTGAGCAACCTAATATACTGTATATATCCTCTCTCAGAACGTGAAGTGGCCAAAAATGAATACATGAGAAAATAAGGCTAAAATGTCTACAAATTCATCATCCCAGCCATCCCTCATAACAAAAATACAATGATTCAAACTACAAGATTGTGTTCCTTCCAATATGCACCCTTGACAAGTGAGGTGAGTAGTGCTCAGGCACATCTTCATCTTCTCCTCCTCCTAATTGGCTCTCCTTGACGGGTGAGACGATGTGTCTGATTTCTCAGCCAGATAATGCTCAAGCATATCATCTTCATCGTCTGCCATTGAACCAAAGATGTAAAAAAAATTCTTTCTTTTGTATCCTAGTTCCTATGAGGTTTAAACATCAATCCTCCCATGTTTAAAAGCTCAGAGGAGAGTCAGAATTTTACCTTCAAAGTCCTCATCGTCAAAGTCAATGTCTTCCTCATCTTCCACATCAGATCCTTCGGCAATTGGTCCTGCGCCTTTCTGCACAAGAGTAAAAAGCACCTCTTGTTTTAACTATTACATATTTGATTCAGCCATACTGGTCTTTGGAAAAAAAACCAGGAAGCAATGCTTAGCATATTAAAAATTTCATGCATCCACACAAGGGGAAGAAACTGCTCAGATTTAAGTACCGCAGAAGCTCTTCCACTTTCGAACCATTGTCTGCCTGTGAGCTTCTTTTCCTTGGGTGCAGAAAGTGCAGACTCGGGCATTAACCTGAGAATTGGTGCATGTGACAATGGTCGAACCAAATAAAAATGCAAGAAAGCAGTCTATTTGTGTCCAAACACATTGGTATTTTTCATGTTCCTGTGTATCAAATATAAGGACAAAATATCTTGAACTTTAGAAACTGAATATTAATCTGATTGTTTTCGTGCTTTTGATATCTCCTTACGTACTTTAATGATTGATAGGCGCGCAATATCATAGATATAAGCGCCTAAGTAGGGCATATTAGTGCGTTAGAGGCGTGTTTTATTTCATTTTCCACTTGATACCGTGCTTTGTCTTGTTTTTGTGTTTTTGTTTTGTTTCGCAGGAAATAAGGCGGTTTTCGCGCCACGTTTGGATTGCGAGGCCGTGTTAGACTTTGCCGTGGGAAGTCATGATAGAGGCGTGAGGCGTCGGGTGACGTGATGAAGGCGTCGGGTGCCAAAAGTGCATGCAATGCACGGAAAACTCATTAACGTAGACGGTAGGGCTACAGCTCAGAAGTGTAGCCCTACAGAATGCATCACCGAGGAGACAGAAAAACCTGTAGCGCTACCGACGGCCTTAGCGTGAAAAAAATTGTATTTTGTTAATTTAATTTCAGATTTCAGGGAAAAAATATAAATAACTCCCCAGACTTCGTTTTTAGGGTTCCGAACATTACTTAGCAGCTTTGAATTTACGTAGATTTTCTGAGAGCTCTTTCTTTCCAAGTTTTCGACAATTCGTTCAAGATTTCATACTTCGGTAACTCGTTTCAATTCCTGTTCTTAATAAAAGTTCTTCGTTTGTGTTTGTTTAGTATTAATCTCTCGTTTATTTTCCATCTCAAGTAATAGAAGCATGTTTTCAAACTAGGGTTTCTCTTGTTTCTTATCCTATGATGAGCGAGTAGTCGTATAGGTAGGGTCGCGGGGTGATTAGCATGCCGTGGCCAGGGCGGACCTTGCTCCTATTTCAAAATCATCAGAAAAGGCAATTTTAGGTTATTAAGGTACATCCGTTAGACGAACCCGGGCATTGTCGGAGCCCACGAGTGGCGGAGAATGGGGGACCAAAACTTGTTCTCCGCTGCGCATGGGTAAACGGCGACCATAAAGGTTCGCATCTTTCGGGGCAACTTTTTCTCTCTAAAGTCAAACATTTTTATGAACACCGAATGGAGCAGATAAATTCGGCCTGGTTGCGAGTGCTAAGAACCCTACGACCGTACCTCCTTTTAATTATCTGAAAAGTACAATCAATTTCTAGGTTTTAGTTAATCTCAATCAATCGAGAAGGGGTGGCTATGTAAGAGCCCGTTTTTAATAGTAATAACCCGAGTTTTTGAGCAACACACATCACCGTCTCTGTGGATTCGACTCCGAACTTACCGGATATTGTGCTACGTCGGTCTCAGCCCTACAGGCAACCCATTACTTTAAGTCTAGGATTTCGCTAAGCAATGATCCAGATTTTTCTCTCTTTTTTCAAAGTAAACTGATTTTCGCGCTCCACTTTTTACTGATGGCGCTCCAATTTTAACGTGAAGTTACTAGTAACTTCATGAAAAGTGGAGCGCCATCAGTTAAAAGTGGAGCGCGAGTATCAATTTCCTTTTTCAAAACTTCAAGATGCTTTTACTTATATTTTGTAAGGAAACTAAGGAATGTTTTTCGTCCATTAGAGAGACTTATGAAAAATTTTGCGGCGCGGTAGGGGTAGCACCAATAGAGATGAGATGGACAAAAGATTAAGATAGTTTGGACACGTCTACCGGCTACCGTAGATCGGCCGATGCGGTATTTAGGAGGAACGATATGGATGAGGTAGATGGTAGCACTAAGGGGGAAGGGTAGATCAAAATTGACTTCAGAGCTGTTAGAAAAATTTTGCGGCGCAGTAGGGGTAGCACCAATAGAGATGAGATGGACAAAAGATTAAGATGGTTTGGACACGTATACCGGCTACCGTAGATCAGCCGATGCAGTAGTTAGGAGGAACTATATGGATGAGGTAGATGGTAGCACTAAGGGGAGGGGTAGATCAAAATTGACTTCAAAGCCGTTAGTCCGAAAGGATCTAGGTTTTTGGATATCACAGAACATGGTGCACTTGAAAGAGGTTAGTGGAGAAAATGGATTCATGTGGCAGACCCCAATGATTGGGACTTAAGGCTTGGTTTGGTTTGGCCCAATGATTGGGATTTAAGGCTCTGTTTGGTTAGAGAGACTTGAGAAATAGCTAATGTTTTCGACCAATATATTGTCAGAAAGGAGTTTTATACAGAATTAAGAAATAGCTAATGGAATCGACCAGTATATTGTCTGAAAGGGGTTTCATGGAGCAGTTTGTACAAGAGAAGATATGATCTTGATGTGATTCCTTCAGGAAAATCAAGTATTAGAACCAAGGATTTTGTCATGCCTCCCATTTGTGTTTCCTGGTGCTAAAGGTTCAAGACTTGGCACTATGGAGGTACACACTGACCATTGAATGCACGGATTCCCCAGAGGTAAGCTCTAGTAGTATGAGGCTAGGAAGGTTTTCACAGATAGGATGCCCATCTTTTCAGAAGACATGCCTTGTTCTCTTTCCTTTTCAAAAAGCATTTTTCAAAAAATTCCCCCTAGATTCTCCCTACTTCCAACATTTCTCTCTCTATCTCTCTCCACTTAGTACCCCTACTATTTTTCAAATACCAAACCAAACACAGCATAAGTCTACCATTGTAATTGCTTTCCCCTCACAACATTACTCACCCCTTTTTTTTTATTTTTTTATTTCATTACCCACCTGTTTACCTTTCTCATGATTGACGTGACGTGATGTGACGATGAGAAGATGAACCTCTGCTCATAGGAAAGAGTAGATAAAGAGATGGATGCTACTTGTGAAACTTACTTGGCTCTTTCTAGCGCTAACTCTGCTTCAAACCTCTCTCTCCAAGCAATGAATGTATCAACAGTAACCGGTTCTCCATGGGGAATAATTATCTGAAACAAAATATGAAAGTAGTGCCCCATTAGAAACATAAAGGAAAACATGTGAGAGAACGAGAGAGAACGAGTGCAGGTCCCACAGTACTAATCAATCTTAACAAAAGATTATCGCCAAACCATGTCTCACTGTTATTCAATAGCTATCGATAGCTCCGAGTCTGCTGGCGATCTAAAGCTGAATGAGGTATTAAAAATGTCAACTATTTGCTGATAAGCCCATCTGAGATTACAACTTAGTGTATGCAAAGAGGAAAATAGTAGACAAATCAACAAATTTTGTAAATAACTTTTGTTAGTGTCTAGCATTTAAATAAGTAACATACAAAGACTAGCGGCCTTATGAATTACAGTAACATATTATGCACTTAACAGAGCAGAATTTTGGCTTAATGGTACTTAAAGATTCTGGGCAACCACAAAACAACTACATTTTCAAATTAGAAAGCACATACAGTGGCAGTCGCAGCATACCACATAATCATACCTCATCTTTCTTCTCTTCCTCTTCCGTGTTCCCTTCGTCAGCATCTTCTGCAAATCTTTCACACAACCACTCCTTAGCAGATGTAACTAGTGTATAGACCATTGCCATACCAAGGTTTTCGGATGCCTGTAAAAGTTGCAGAAGAGATGTGCTTGAAGAAGATGGTTAAATAAGTGTAAAAGAAAATTGCAAATGGGAGCAAAAAGTGCTTCAAACCTCTTGATCAAGCTTTTCTTTTAGAATCTTGAGATCTGAAGTATGCATTCCCTTTAAACTGGAAAATATCAAAGGAGAGAAAAAAAAAATCATCTTCAATGACAAGAGATACAAGAAATATCAGTTATCAGCAAACTCGTTGGACAATCCAACATGGAGGTCCTTTGCTGCTCCTAGTTCTAATCAGTTCTCCAGCAAAACTAGTAGTGCAGAAGATGATACGTTAACCTAAAAACACTCAAAATTATATTGTTCAGCTGCTGGGGAGAGGCATAAAACCAGGAATTGGTCATTTACACATGGTTGACACAAAATTGACAAGAATGGCAACGAACATAACTACATATTTCCTGTTGCAAAGGCAATGGGAAAACCAACTGAATTGTTCCAATGTTCAGAAAGTGCAGAGCAAGTCAAGCAAATTCATCAATGGGGTGAGCTGTACATTGGTTCGTTCTTACTGCCATACAGTAACATGGTGGTGAAAAATGGACACTAGACAAGCACTACTTGCACAAGTATCGACAACAAAAAGATGAAATCACCAACCTTTTCACATTCAGAAGTGGTGGTTCATCTGGATATTTTTCCGTATGTGAGAAAATTAAAGCCAAGCAAACTGCAACAAAAGTTCAGGCAACAGCTCATGCTGTTAGGTACTCCAAAGTCCTGGCTCCTTAAGTAGGAAACCAGCAACAAACTCAAAACGGAAAAAATAGAGTATTTCAGAACCAACGAAATCAAAAACCTGCAGGGGCTGTTGACTCATCTGCATCGTCATCCTGTAAAAAAGAGCGGTACGGTGAGTAACCCTAAAAGCATAATGCAGCCAGAAGAATAACAAGCAAATATCCTCTTGATTTTGTTCCATTGTCCATAGCACTTCCCCCTCTAATGTATATATATACCACAATGGGGAACAAAGAAAAAACATTTCCCTGCTAGAGTTCACTCCAAAGCGTATGACAATGGCATAGTTTTTACCACATGCTATCATCATTTGGCTACTACACAGAGGGGAATGGCACAAAGGAGAGTTTGTACCTGAGGAGATAATGTAATTTGGAAGCATCGATTAGAAGTGTTTAGCCCACTTTCGCTTGAGTGAATTTCTGGCATTGCACAAGCAGAAGAAAATAAAACACCTCGTTCGTTACCTGGAACCAAGTAAAATAAAATGGAGGATTTTGGGTCCTCGGTAACAATTTTCCAAACACAAAATACATTCAAACCTTTGAAATCATCCATAAGTATGGCTTCCAATGCCTCAATTTCCATCTCTTGGTCCAGCGCATGGTCTGTCAAAAAAGGCTTAGTATAGAAAAAAACTACAACACACAAAAGGTCACATAAGCATGGCCATAACAGCATCAAACCTACACAATACATTCATTTGTCCGCCACAAAGACGCAATTCAACCACCAAACCCATCTATTTTGAATGCACATTAATTAAGTCGTGGACTGCATAAGCCCACGAGCTAAAGGGGCGAGCCTTAAGCTGCGAAGGGGGCAGACATACTTCTGGTCGATAATTTTTATAGTTTACCCGTGAGCAACATTTCTTCAATTCACTAATGCAGATATACACCATTGCAAACAATGAATAACCAAGATTCACGAAGCCATATAATGAAATCAATAGAAAGGCATGACACTAGGCAAAGTAGCCCATTCCATCAATCTAAATGACATAACTCCCATGGTTTGCACAACTACACCCTTTAGTTTAACATCCTCAAATGACTAAACACAAAACACCCATAGAAATTCGCTAATCAAAATATGACATCTCATGTAATATTTCCTCAAAATCAATACCTCGCAAGTACTACCAATCCTTCAATCATCATAATCTCAAAAGAAAGACTCAAATTTCAGTTCTATCGAGGATTAAGGTTGAAAACACATGTTCCGTCTTTAAGAAGAAAAACACAAAATCCAATACAATATAAACACATGAAGATTGTGTCTTTACCAGTCATGGTGGTTTGATTTCCTCTCTCTCTCTCTCTCTCTCTCTCTATATATATATATATATATATATATATATGTACGTAAATGTTGAACGACTTCCTATGAGATTAGTATGGCAAGACAGGGTAGGAAAAACCTAGGCCGATCGAGAAACCACGCTCTCGTTTCTGACTCGAAAGTTTCCACTCACACAGCAACTAGGGTATGCGCATCACATGATGCTTACGGTGAAGTTCAATCAGGCAATCGCAGCCGACGGTCGCTAAACACGGGAATCTCTTCTGTGTGATAAATTCGGACAAAATACACTTTGCACCCATCTGAATTTTCACTTGGCAATGATCACTTCTAATTTGGCAAAACAAACATATACTTAAAGGAAAATTCTAAAATCAGCCCAATGGGCTGACAATAAGAAGTGTGAATGTGTATTAAAAAGTGTAAAAAAAAAAAATATGTGTTTTCTTTATCCTCTTGTGTACTTATTGTCAACCCACTGGGCTGACAATAGAAAGACCGAACGAAGTCATTATCATTTTATAACTTTCTTATACAGCAAAATTGTTCAGTTGGATTGGATGTATGGCTGATTTTCCGTTCCCTCTAAGTACTTTTTAAGAATACAGGGCAAAGTTATCAAAAGAAATAGCTCAAGATTTAAAAGGGAATGACTCAACTAAATAAAATAATTACTTAGCTGGATGTCAAAATTAGTACAATGACAGAGATCAAAGAATTAGATAGAAAGAGGGGGCACACAGGGATTATATTAGTAGCCTTATTAGGTAGCGTACAATTTTCAACACGAAGCTTTCACCCCATATGCCATTCGATTAAGGGGCATGTGGCCTATATATGAGTGGAGAAGACGAATAGAATTACCCCAAGCCGGTTGTTCGAGAAATCTAAAGTAGGGCTCTCAAAATTAAATTTTGTCAATGTGCAAGGATGCAAAGTGTGTTTCTCGAATACTAGTTTAATCACGCAATCACAGCCGTCTACCAAGCACAAAACGACACCCCTCTTTCACGACCATCAGATTCAACACTCGTTACCCGGGTGGGCCCCCATTATTGCATGCGGGGACAGATGTAGAAATACAAGTATAATACCTGTCGCGCCGTATTAAAACCAATTTCTTTCCTTTTATTTTTCTCCTCCTCTTACCATCAAAAAAAAAAAGAGAGTACTGAGCCACAAAATCTCTCTCCACTCTCTTCTCCCTCAAAACTCTCTCTCCTCTCTCTCTCTGAGCCCTCTTGTCTTGGTAAAAAGGCACCAAAAAAGGTACGTCCGATTGCTTTTCTGTACTAGAGCCAAACTGCTTCTTCTCTCATCGTCAAGTACTGAGGGGAAAAAACCCAGAAACGTCATAAATCACATGAACGATCGATAGAGATATATATACAGGAATCTTTTTTGGATACAATGACGGGTATGTGAGGAAAAAGGGTAAACCCAAAAATAGATCTTTCTGTTTTCTGTGGAACTTCTGTTTCCCCTGGATTAGATCTCTCTTTGCCCCATAAACCCTCTAATCTGGGTTTTTTTCTCACATTTGTTCAGGTTTGTAAAACATGTATGCATATGTATATTACTTTTGTGGGTATTTTTGTTGCATGCGTGCTTGGAATTTATATCTGTTTTTTTATTTGTGTGTGTGTGTGTGTGTTTTCCTCTATGTTTATAGGTTTAAAGGGGGATATATATTTTGTTCATTGGAGATACTTTTGTGGCGGTTGGGACTTCAATGTGGTTAAGACTGGAGGGTTGAGGTTGGTTTTCTGAGATCCGGCTGTGGGTTTTGAGATATGGGTAGTTCAAGTGAGACCAACGCGAAGGCCATTGATCCGGCTGTTGGCGGGTTGGTTTGGGTGCGGCGTCGAAACGGGTCGTGGTGGCCTGGCCGGATAGTGGGCGTGGATGAATTGTCTGAAGGTTGTTTGGTGTCGCCAAGATCCGGTACTCCTGTGAAGCTTCTGGGGAGAGAGGATGCAAGTGTGTAAGTACCCATTTGTGAATGTACATGAGTAATGTAGTTTAAGATTCAAACTCATGTTGTGATGCTATATCTCTTTAATGTTGCATAGAGGCTTAGATATGTTTCTGCAGATTTTCATTTCGAGTGCTGCAGTTAGAGGCACTTTATGGTCTTAATTTAAGCCTTGATGTTGTTGATATAACTTGTCCTGCTATTGAACTTGTTGGGCTTGGGATGTTGGTTGTTGTGGAGGGGGAGGATGCCATGAGATAGTATGAACAGGATTGCCATCTTGAGAAGTTAAATCTTTGATAGGGTGTCAGATCTCTGTTTATTCATAATGGCGAATGGAAGAGTGGTGCGTTAACTTTTTTGTATGGTTCGCAGCTCGTTAACTTTTTTATGAAAGGATCTTTTCATAAATGATTTATTTCAGAAAATGTGAGTCCAGCGACTGGTTTTGAATGTAAAAGAAGATGACAGCTCAAGTTAACAATCTTCTCATTCATTGCTGTGTGACTCTTGAGCTGTGACCATTAGATTCTTTGCCCATGCTTGGGGGTGTTCGGTGTTCGGTTTTGCAATTGATCTTCTTTATTGTTAGAAATGACAGGAAGTTGGGAATAGGAGGAATTAGACTTGGCGTTTGCTTCCTGTTGTTCCAAGAAAATTATAGTTATACAGCATGGACGGACGCGATGATCTTTCAGTGAGAGGTTGAAGGGCGTTAGGGAACTTCTTGTTATAATAGAGTACAGGGTTTGGGGGTTTGTTTTGGATCTCTACTGTAGCCGGGCTTTCCGCAACTTTCTGACACTTGATAATGAGAAAGGTTGCTTGGGTAGTTTTGGCTTCCTTTTGTTCATTTTGCATTCAGGTGGGAGTGCTCTTTCAATGCATTTCATTGGTCTTTGCTAGTTAAAAAACACCTCCTCCATTTAGCTGCTAGTTCAAGGTAAGAGGCATCAGGCATATGGTTGCCTACTTGCATGTTTTTGGTGCAATGACATTTTAATGTGCTCTGTTATTCAGAACCGTAACTTAAAGTCTTTTTGAAGTCTAACTCTAGCCATCGTGGGAATATGAGGTTGCCTTTCTCTCTCTCTCTCTCTCTCTCTCTCTCTCTCTCTCTCTCTCTCATGTGTGTGTGCATGTGCTGTGTGAAGGCATGCGTTGATTTGGATAGCTAGACCTTGGGTAATCCTTCTAAGCCGATCGCTCATTCTGTGGAGACAATGTGAATTTTGTCTGTAAAAAGTGTTGTGATGAGATGGGGGATTACTTTTGGAACATAGTGGATGAACGAGCACTGTTTTCATGCAAAGATCTGCAGTATGCCTTTTTGGAAATAAAGGAGCAAACCACATAGGAGAGGACGACGGCTATCACTGTCTGGAATTTTTTAATCCCTGGTGACCATTGACAATGGACATGTCAGGAAGTATGGAGTTATTTGCATCTCTAGCAAGAATGGTTAACATTTTGCAATGAGGAGTCACATTTTGGTGTGTTTTTCATTATAACAGGAATTTGGTAGAAAACAATGTAGAAGAAAAGAGTTTGTTGACTTTGAAGAGCTGTGAGGGCATGTCAAATGTCAATCATCCTTAGCATGATAGTGGTGAAACTGTACAATAGAAGGGCGGGCTCTTGGACGGTAATGTAGAGGGCCATAAAGGTTGGGTATTGTCCCAAACATGGAATGCTATGAATCACCAACATGCCTAAGAGGTTGCGGTATCCATGTCGGATATGCCAGGGGCACGTCGGGTATACTGATGGGAGTCCAAATAATTTTGTTGAATTTAATAAAGGGACACTTGTGGGACCTGCCAAACGCGTGTCTTGAGACACATATGGTGACCTGGTGGGGTCACTTGCTCACTTTATGATATTTTTTTAAAGTTTATTTTGCAGGTTTAATTATGACAAACTTGTCGCTTGTGCCTTGTGCCTTGTGATCTGTATTCTAATGGATCAGATATTGATGTGTAGAGTTATCATTACTTTTCATTTTCGTCTCAGTTAGTGTTAGTTTCCATTAGTTTTGGCTCTTTGTTTGTCTGTATTTGTGTTTGTTTCTATGTCCGTGTCCTAGGTCGTGCTTCTTAGATGGAATGCGTGGTGCTGGCTTGCTCTAGGGTGTTACGTCACTTGTATCATCCAAGTAAGAAATCATCTGTAGTAGTGTTCTGGAAGGGCTAAAGGGACTTTAGCTCAAGCTGGGCTTCCAAATTTCTCTATGCATGATTGAGTAGATTTGTGCCTTGTTTGGATGAGTTTTTGAAAAAATTTGGGTTTGGTTTTTAGGTAATGAGTGGAGAGAGAAATTAGGATAATAATTGAAGATAGGGGTAATGAGTGGAGAGAGATAGAGAGAGAAATGAGAATAATAATTGGATAGAGGAGAGAGAAATGAGAGTAATGATTGGAAATAGGGGTAATGAGTGTTTTTTGAGTTGGAAAATTTTATTCAAGTTTGAATCCAAACAAGGCATTGATGACCCACAGCCTAGTGTCTCTGTGGAGGATTTGTGTAGGTTGCCAAATTTGTGAAGTAAGGCTTATACATGTACTAGTCTTGTATGATATTTTGAACATCAACCATCCACCTGGCCGCCTATAATATCAGCTCTGTTGCCCCCCTGGAAGCATGGACTCGGCACAGTTCTGGGCATTCTTGTAAAGCATTTCCTAATAATGGACGTTCTTATGGAATCATCTCAAAACAGTTTTGGGGAACAGCTCTGCCAAACAGATTTCCAGTATCGTTTGCAATTCTTTGTAAGATTCAAAAACAGTTTCTAGTAATGATTTGCAATGGGCATTAAAGTTTGAACTAAATTTTCGCAATCAGTTTTTTTTTTTTTTTTGATCCGCTTTCGCAATCAGTTTGGATGGAAATTTTAAGCCCTAATTCTTTATACCACATAACTTTTGTCTTCATTGTATTGCCAAATCAGAGGGAAAAAGTACCGATGAGCCTCTTGATAATCTAAACTTTTCACTATCTGGGGGAAAACGTAAGGCTTGTTAGCTGTATGTTTGAGATCATCTTAGTCATATTCAAGTTCTGTTGGAACGTTGCAATTTGATAATGCATCTGGGGACCATGGCTTGATGTCAGTGCTGTATGTTCAGTAGTCTAAGGACTCAATGGTTGTCTTTATCTTTTCTTTGCCTTTATCATTGTGTTTGAAAAAATTACTGCTTACAGTAAGAGCCAAAGTTTTGTTATTCTTCTACTTCTTGCTGTAGTCACGCTCTCCAAACGTACTTGCTCTCCAAACGTACTTGTTTAGGTATTACTTATCTTAAACTAGTTTTGATTATGAAGAAGAAACTTACCTTGAACTAATTTGATCTCTTCTCTCAAAATTTAAGAGTTGAATAGCTTCACAAGGGTTCTAATTTTCTGGGTTTTTTTTAATTTTTAATACTGATTCTTGAGTGTATTAAAGTGGTTGTCTTTTCTCTTTTCAAGGGATTGGTATAATCTTGAAAAATCTAAACGGGTGAAGGCATTTCGTTGTGGGGACTATGATGAGTGCATTGAAAAAGCCAAAGCTTCTGCTGCTAGTTCTTCCAAGAAACAAGTGAAGTATGCTCGGCGGGAAGATGCCATTCTTCATGCTCTTGAGCTTGAAAGTGCTCATCAATCCAAAGATCATCTGGATGTTAGTTCAAAAATGGGGACATCAGGTGGAAAACAACTTTTATTCGAGGAACCGGCAGTGCCTCATTCTAGCAAAGAGATTGAACACATGGATGAGGAATCAAGTAGTTTTGAAGACCATTCTAATTCACCACAGGAATTGTCTCAGTCTGTTGTATCATTTGAAGAGCCAAATCATGTCAGTGCTTCTAGAGAGCAAGGGAGGCCGCGACGGACGCCGAATGATTCAGAGGATGATGGAACTGAGGGAGTTAAGCGTATGAGAGGACTTGAGGATTTGGGTATGGGTGTAGTGTCATCTTTGAAGAGGAAGAGATCTGAAGTCGCCCATGTTCATGAGTTCTTAAAACGGAAAAATCGTCGCCGCCCCTTGACAAAGGTTCTAGAGAGTACAGCTATGGTGTCTGTTCCAGTTACTTGTGAACAAATTCCCAGTCCAAATGGATCACCTCTCCCTGGAGTGTCTGACAGCAAGGTTTCTGGACTAGAGTCCAATGAATCAAAAAGAAGCTTATCAGTGGTGCTTAATAACTCGGATAGTACAGGAGTTTCGTGTGAAAACGGAATCTCAGTGAATGCATCTGGACATGCTTCTGATGTATCTCTTGTTAATAACAAACAGAAGGAAAATGAAATTTCAAGCATGTCAGGGTTACCTGAGAACGGTTCGTGCGACAAATTATTTGATGTGCCATTTGTGGGGGAGGAAAAGCACCCTGAAGGTATGCTTTATTATAAAAGTGCACTAACCCAGAGTTTTAGATTATTTTGCATCTACCTTCCCTATGTTATCTGTTTTCTGTTTCTGTTTCTGTTGAGGTGATAGTTAAGTTGTGAAATATGAAATAGAGATAATAAAGACACATGTTTAATAGGGACATTCGTTTAGGAACAGTGATCAATCCCTTCAGCTCAGGCTAATTGTGATAATAGAGACATAAGTTAACAAAATTACCTTAATCAGTTTAACCTAATATTAGGTGAAGACTAGAAAAATAACATGGTAACAAAGATATTCCTATGTTTTGGAAATTTTACTGGGGTTAGGAAGCCTGTATGATCATCAGGATCACTGGATCACAAACTAACCAAACCAAACCAAACCGAGCCTTAAGTCCCAATCAATTGGGGTCGGCTACATGAATCTGTTTTTTTTTCCATTTAGATCTGTCGAGGGCTTCGTGTTCCGTAATATCAAGTGAACCTAGATCCTTGCGCACCACCGCTTCTAAGGTTAATTTCGGTCGACCTCTCCCCTTAGTGTTATCACCTACCGTAAGCATATCACTCCTCCTAACTACTGCATCAACGTGTCTTCGGTAGACATGATCAAACCACCTTAGTCTATGTTCTCTCATCACTGGATCACAAACTAATTGTATTTTGTAGCCAAACTGACCACTGAACTACATATTTGTCCTAGGAAGCCTGCATTACCCATTTCCCCTGATCATCAGGATCACTCACTGGTGTTGTTTGAAGAGGAAAAGTATGTAGGGTGTTAAACTAACCCTCACACATAATCATTTATTTATATAAAGATGTGGTTCGTTACATAATGTAATCAAGCAATGTGGGACTAAACACATAATACTAGTATACTAATATACTAGTATTCTAACACTTCCCCCAAGCTGGGAAATAGATGTCACACAAACCCAGCTTGTCACATAACATCTCCAATCGGGGCTTAAATAATGACTTGGTGAATATGTCAGCCAATTGAGCATTTGTAGATACAAAGGGAGTTGCTATAACACCATCAGTTAACTTCTCTCGCACCAGATGACAATCAACTTCGATATGCTTAGTCCGCTCATGAAATACGGGGTTAGATGCAATGTGAATTGCTGCTTGGTTATCACAATACAAATTCACAGGCAATTGCACACTGAATCCTATCTCCTCAAGAAAAGATCGCACCCACACAATCTCACATGTGGTGTGAGCCATGGCTCTATATTCGGCCTCTGCACTAGACCGTGCAACCACAGTCTGTTTCTTACTCTTCCAATTAACAAGATTGCCGCCAAGAAAAACACAATATCCAGTGGTTGATCTTCTGTCTGATGGGCCTCCTGCCCAATTAGAATCAGTGAAGGCCTCAATACGCAAATGACCATTAGCTCTATAAAATAGACCACGTCCAGGATGAGACTTGAGATACTTGACAATTCTGAGAACGGCCTCCCAATGTGGCAAACGAGGAGCAGACATAAACTGACTCACAATACTCATTGCAAATGAAATATCAGGACGTGTAATAGTGAGATAATTCAGTTTACCAACCAAACGGCGATATTGATCAGGACTAGACAGTGCCTCCCCCTATCAACACATAGCTTTACATTGGGATCCATAGGGGTATCGACAGGTTTCGCCCCCAACAAACCAGTCTCATCTAAGATATCCAGCACATATTTCCTCTGCGATAAACTAATACCATCTTTAGATCGTGCCACCTCGATACCTAAAAAGTATCGCAATCTACCCAAGTCTTTAGTATGAAATTGGCTCTGCAGAAAGGCCTTCAACGCATCAATACCTTTCTGGTCATCACCCGTAATAATAATATCAACATACACAATTAATAACACTTTGCCTCGAGTAGATGTGAGAGAGAAAACAGAATGATCAGACTGACATCGACTCATACCAAATTTCAAAACCGCATCACTGAACTTGCCAAACCAGGCCCTGGGAGATTGTTTAAGCCCATAAAGAGCTTTACGAAGGCGACATACCTGAGAACGCTCCCCCTGAGCAACAAACCCAGGTGGTTGCTCCATATAAACCTCTTCAAGAAGGTCGCCATGTAAGAAAGCATTCTTGACATCCAATTGGAATAAAGGCCAGCCAAGGTTGGCTGCAAGAGAAATAAGGAGACGAACAGAACCAAGTTTCGCAACCGGGGAAAAGGTCTCAGCGTAGTCAACACCATACGTCTGGGTGTAGCCCTTAGCAACAAGGCGAGCTTTGTAACGCTCAACAGACCCATCAGGATGATATTTCACAGTGAATACCCAGCGGCACCCTACAGTTGTCTTTCCAAAGGGTAGAGGAACCAACTCCCAAGTCCCATTATCATGGAGCGCTGAAATCTCCTCCTCCATAGCTGTCCGCCACTCAGAAATAGACAAGGCCTCCTGAACAGTTTTAGGAACAAAGACAGAGGAAACAGAGGCAGTAAAAGCACGTAGGGTGGGGGACAGATGATCATAAGAGACAAATTTTGCAATAGGATGAGAAATAGTACAAGAGCGAATATCTTTACGAAGAGCAATGGGAGGAGAAGGTGGAGCAATGGGAGGAGTTGGACTCGGATCTCGCAACGGAGGAGTTGGCTCAGCGGCAGGCGGAGGTGGTGGTGGTGCAGTTTTGGCACGGCGAACATATACCTGCTGCATTTGGGGGTGCTGCGGCTGAGATTGTCCGGAGTAATCTATTTTTAGTGCTTGTAAATTGAGAATTAGTTTCCACTTGGTCTGTTAATTACTAGTACTCTGTAATTAGGAATTCATTTTTGGTTTGATTGGAGTTTCTCAAGGAAAATGTTTTGATTACTTGATTATTTTGCACACTAGGGGACACAACTATATTGACAGTGACCTAAACCTAGAGGTTTAGGTTTTCCTATTTGCTCTTGACAAGAATTGGCTTCTTTCATTATCAGTATGTGTAGCAAGTATAATAAGCTGTGAGCAATGTTGGGATGGGCGTGTTAAAAGGAAGGAAAATAAGAGAAGGGAAACAAGGGTGGGAGAGCACTTCTCAAATTATGGACATTTGAGTTATACTACTTTGAATTGAATTATTATTATATGGATTGGGAGGCCAATATTTTTTATTGGAAATGTTGGCTTGGAGATGATAACCTCCTCATGCATGCATATGGGAATTCGTATTGCTAAGATTTTTTTGATAACTTTGTTGGTGCTTATTGGTAATTTATTTTCCCTTCTCATGTACATTAAGCTTATCAATGACTTGCTGATGCTTTTATTACCACCTCATTAAGGTCTTGTTCACTACTCGTTCGGTTTCATAACTCTGGGAGTCTGGCTGTTGAGCAATAGTAGGGAATATCACCAATTTCTTAGTTGTCTATCTGCTCTGCATTACCTTCCAATTGCAGTTTTTATTTTACATGCTTTCTCTTCTTTGCCCCATGTATCCTATATGGCGCCTTCACTGAATGAGTATATTTTCACCTTATTCTGATTTGCCAATTGTATTCTACCAGGATTTGCTCCGATTTTGGTATCATGCTCTTCCGAAAAGCCTCAGGCTGGTGCTGGAGGGCAATCTAGTCAAAGCAGTCAAGTTGAAACTCTATCTTTGGGAGGAAATGAAGAACTGAACGAGTCCGGCTCTACCTGTTCTGGTGCTGCTGATATTGATAATATAAGCCAGAGCATTGAAAAAGGTTCTTCAAAGTGGCAAATAAAAGGAAAGAGAAACTCAAGAAATACTAGTAAAAATAAAAGACAAGATTCAAGAAAGTATAAAGATATCAATGAAGAATCCAAAGCTTATTTAACAAGCTTAGAGCACAGAGCGTTTACTGAATCCCAGATAAATGACTACTGGGGATGGAGTGGGCATATTTCTTGCAAGGCGCCTCATGAAGTGAAACTTTTACCTGATTGCTCTCAAACTACGCAAAGGTCACTTCCCTATCGCCAGTCCCGGTTTATACTGAACCCTAAGTATCAGACATCAGATTTTCCTCTCAGAAATTATGATATGGGTTCTTGTCTATACGATGTTAATCTAGAGGTGAAAGCAAGCTATCGTCCTCAGCATGTTCCATATATTTCTCTCATGAGCAAATTGAATAGTCAACCAATAATAGGTCACCCTCTTACAGTTGAGGTTTTGGATGATGGGTTCTGTGATCTTCTGGTGACTGGGCCTGGGCTCAAGCCCGAATGCTATTTTACTAGTAGCAGCTGTGACTTGGATGATCTAGAAGAGAATGATACATCTGCTTTGGAAGGTGTTGATATGGATTATGAAGTGAAGCCAAACCTGGGAGGTGGAAGGGTTCCTACAAAGCGTTTGCCTTTGCATCGTGTTTCGCCTAGTAAATCGCCCAAGACTAGGAAAAATGGGCATGTTTCCAAGAAGATACGTAAATTGTCTTCACTAACTGGTACTCACAGGCGAATTGAAGATGAGAAGAAACCAGTGGTGGAGAAGATCAAGGGCCCTGCTGTAGCTTGTGTCCCGTTGAAAGTAGTGTTCAGTAGGATAAATGCATCACTAAATGGTTCTATGCGATCCGTGAAATTTGTTTCTTGAAGTTGCTGTAGCTGGAGAAGGGTGGATGGTTGTTTGGTTTTGTTTTTGTTTTTTGTTTTTGTTTTGTAGGGATTTTGATTCATTTGGGCAGGCCTAGTTTCAGCAAATTTTTAACTGTTAATTATGCTCATTTTCCAGCTCTGTACATTCTGCCCAGAAGGTAGAATCCCATCTTGTATAATAATAATCATACGATTTTATTAGAGGAGGGAAATGAAGTAGGCTGGTTTGATTGTGTACATAATGTAACATTAGTTGAGGTGTAAAGTTGGTGATCCGAGCGTAGGTTATGGTTATCTGATATCATGTACTTATTTTTCTTGCATTGCAGTTGATTTAGTATGTCCCAGGGTACTGATGTTATTGGTAACCAGACGATTTGACGCCCTATTTTCTGGGTTTTTTAGTTCCTGGAAAGCTAACTTGCACATTTTGCAGGTATCCAAGACTACGCGATGTTTTCTGCCATTTGGCTTCTAATTTCAGTATGGATGTTGCCTGTTGTACTTAAACTGTCCAAACAGAGTTCAGTTTGTTTTTATGCTGGTGTAGAAAGAAGTTGCCTACCCACATGTCTCCCTCGACTTGCTGGCCAGTCACTGCTCTCGTTTGCGATTGCCACTCTTTCTTCCATCACTTGCGTCCTTTGTCTACAAACCCTAGGCCTTGGGCGTAGCGATCCACATGCTCTCTCCCTCTACATGCTCTCTCCCTCTAGCCCTTGCACCACCACCCCTCGATTCAAGTGGTCTTGGATTAGTGCCAATAACCACTTTTTCATCACACATTTGCGTGCACCCATAACGGCACGATGGGGGCGACTGTTGGGAAACTGTCCTAGAACCATTTTGTGATAATTTCTTTAGGCTACACCTCCCGTTCTAGCCGCCAGGCCCGCCACCTCCCCTCTTGCCTAGCTCCACCATCTTGTCATGCATTTTTTCTTTCGAAAATCTTAAATTTGCCACCCACCTCCCTCTCCATCCTGACACCCTTTACCACCACTTTGAAGGCCTTGCGCCGAGACCAAACTCCTTCGCTCACAGCTAAGCGAATCGAATGTACGAGAGAGGAAAAAATGGTTGAAATAGTAACAAATAAGATAGCGAAAGACGGTCGATGTAAAGAGAAGATGGTGAAGTTAGGGTTCTGACAGGGACGGATTAGGTCTGGGATTATGGGGTGCAAACTGCAAAGTGAAAGAACAATACTTTTTTCACCGGGTCGTTGGATCTTGAGGAAGGCAAGGGAATTAGAAATTAAAAATATATATATCTTCCCTTTGTTTGGTTTGAGGAAAAAAGAGGGCAGAAAATAACAAAACACAGAGCACTACACTTCTCTCGACACCGTATATTTCCGTTGTGTTTGGTTGAGAGTTTAGTTTAGTTTAGTTTTGGTAGTGGGTGGAGAGAGAAATAGAGTAATGATCGAAGATAGGGGTAATGATTGGAGAGAGATAGAGAGAGATGAGAAAGTAATAATTGAAAAAATAGGGTAATGATTGAAAAAAAAAATAGAGTAATGATTGAAAACAAAACTAAAACTAAAACTAAACGGGTACTTCTCAAGTTCCAAACAGACCCTTAAGTTACGTGCAGATAGAAAAACGGTGTGTGCATTTAGAAGCTCCCCCTAGGGTTCCAGAGACAAGGATATATAGTTAGTTAACTACCGTCGTCCGTCTCCAAATTACTCAGAACTCACTCGCCGTTGATAGCAGAAGTTAATCCCTTGGTATCTCGCTCCACCCCTTTCTCTCTCTACAGATTAATTTCTGTATCTTTACATATGTGTATCTCTGACTTTAAACCTAACTTTGTGGTTGCGGTGTAGGAGGAGGTGTGGAAATGGCGACGGTACCAGGGCCCTTGATATGGGAGATCGTGAAGAAGAACAACTCGTTCCTCGTGAAGGAGTTCGGCAACGGAAGTGCCAGTGTGCAGTTCAGCAAAGAGAGCAACAATCTCTACAACCTCAATTCCTACAAGCACTCAGGTAACACGTGAATGACTTACTTTAATTTTTCTTTTTTGGTTCAATAGAAAGCTCTATGTATCAGAAATGTTCATTTTTTGTGATGGCTAGACGCCCGGGCGGGCACACGTGATGCGTGTGAAAATCATGTTGTATGGAAAAGATGGAAGGGGGAAAGTTTAGGATTGAGAGTAATCTGTGATAAAATTTGGGATGTGAAAATAGAAAAGAGAGAAGATTTGGGGTGCAATTTTTTTCCCTTCTTGGTAGTTAAAGGGATAGTAGGTTGGAAAAAAGAGAGTGAGAGTGAGACAGCCTCAGAACTACTTTCTTATCAAAAGAGGTGTTCCTGTTATAATAGTAATAGATGCGGAAGTTTATCGTTTCTGAGTTTTGTTTTCTGAACATAGATTTTGATCACTGAAATGTTTAGTTCTTGTGAAGATACGTAATAGTTTATTGTTTTTAACTTCCATTTTCAAAGCTTAGATTTCTCTTTGTTTGAAAACAGAGTGTTCATGTTTGCTTGATTGTCGTGATTGAGTTGAATCTCTTTTGTATGTTATGGCAATGTTTGATTGGTGTATCTCATAATGAGTAATCTCATCAGCCTATTAATGAGGGTATTGCATTGATTTTGGAAATACAATCCTACGCTATAAATTCAATCCCATGTCTAATTCAACCTTGGGGCAATTGTTTGTTCTTTTAACAATAGAAAAGTAAACCTAAGCTAGCAAGCAACATCATGTGCCAGATCCCAAATATATCAAGGCACTATTTCCTATTTTATTTTTCTAGACCGTCGCAATTTGAGTTTGATTTTTGCTCAACTTTCAATTTATCCGTTTTTCTACACAATCATACAGTGAGTTCGGGTTCTTATACATGTTTTCATAAATTTCGACTCTATTGATCTTTATGTGCATCTTCTAAACGTGGATGGTAATCTTTTCATGGTATAGGGCTGGCGAATACGAAAACTGTGACCATTCAACCAGGGGGCAAAGATCAATCTGTGTTGCTTGCAACAACGAAGACCAGGAAGCAGGGAAAACCTGCCAGTCTACTTCACAAGACTGTGATGAAGAAGGAGTTCCGCCGCATGGCGAAGGCAGTTTCAAATCAGGTACTAACTTTTTATGATGTTGCTTTCTTTGTTAAATTTAGGTGCAATTTGTTGTTTATTTATTGCCTTGTATATGTCAATCACATGATCTGCCGTTTCTCACTGAAACATGGGGAGATTAGGGACTCTTATTGATGTAATGTAATTGGGTTATATTCCGAAGGGAAAAGAAAACTGCAGCTGTACTTATATTACTGAAATAGAAGGGGGGTTTCACTGTAGAGAGCGTTGAGTGCTAATAACATCCATTGGACAGTGGTGAGACCATTTAGTTTCGTATTTTGGGAAAGATAGTTATGAAGCTGAATTAAGCTGATGGGTCTGCCAAATGCTCTCAGTTTTCTTGATTTTATGGAGTTTAGCCATGTGTTGGTTCTCTAGGTTATGAAATGGTACCAATAGAAGAATATGCATCAGCAGCCGCTAGTGTATCCCTACCATCATGTGACCATTTGCATGTAATCTCCCAAAGGATAGATTAGTTTTGCGACTGGATACTGATGGACCACAGTTTAAACTTAACCTACTTCTTGAGTTGTAGCAGAGGAAATTGGTCAGCGGAAGAAGAGCAGCAGTTTTCTCTTTTCTGTCGACGCACAAAAAGTTTAACTTCTTAAGCTTCTTCTGGCTTAAATCTGATTTTTTTTTTTTTCCCCGGCAGGAATAAGCAGCTGGTATTTGGGAAACCCTATAGGGAATTTTTTTAATGAAATGGACCTGTTTATTGATTGGTTTGCGATTTTTAATAATACACACTATAGCGTTCAGTCGTTTGCTGGTTATATTTTTTTTTCTTCGGTCAAACGGAAGTTGTTTGCTGGTTATATGATTGTAATGATGAAGTTGGGTAACTATTGAATCCGTGTATTTTCCCTTGGTTGCTTCAGTTAAAGTTCCAAAGTCAACTTTTCTTTAGGAAATACATGTATTCATGGTTGAGGAAAGTTTCATCTTACCAATTCTCACTTTCTTTTGTTTTATCATGTATTGCAGGTGGCAGATAACTATTACAGGCCAGATCTGAAGAATGCAGCCCTTGCGAGGCTAAGTGCTGTGCAGCGGAGCCTTAAGGTTGCCAAATCTGGTGTGAAGAAGAGGAACAGGCAGGCTTGTTAGATCCATATTAGGAAATTCAAGATGAGAATTGTTCTTTTATCCATAATTTCTAGCTCCAGAAGTTTGTTGTTTCCCCACGGTTTGAGAACAAAAGAGACACATCGTGTGGCTTTTGCCTATTTATCAGTTTTGACTCCCGCATGGATTATCATTGGAATACCATATGACAAGGACTCTTTTACATGGCTCTGCCTTTAATTGGGACCCTCGCAAGTGGGCGGTCACCTGCGTTATTAAAAAAACACGTTTATCTTTTGATCGCTTTTATTAGGTCGTATGTGTAGTTTTTGCTCTTTCTGTTATTTTTGTAACAAAGGCTGTAAAGTAGTAGCCATCATCATACTTGTACGCCAACATTTGTACACGCAGGACTCAAGAGGCTGTATGTAAAAGAAATCAATTTGACAACGTGCAATTAAACGAAAGTGTAGTTGCCTGAATTGACCAAGTTGCCCATAGGCCAATTGCGTGAACTTTTGTTGCCAAACCACTTCCAAACTTTATCAAGTTTCACCTCTTGTGCATGGTAACCTTAATCAGATGCCACCTTCTCAAATGTTGGTTTGACAACTATTTCTGAGGAACTCATTTTTGTTCGGTCATAGGCTGTTCCAAGAAACGAGAGTCCGCGTCCTATGCTACATACACTGCCATCCATCCACTACATCATCCACTACATTTTTTGTGGGGCTCACTCCGGGTCTCAAAAAAATACAGAAAAATGTCCATAAATTTTAGAATAATATTTTATGTGGCCCTGTAAAAATTCAGCTTCAACGGATATCGGTAAGTATTATTTCTTGATTTGTAGGGGCGAAACTGCTCAACTGCACAGTTTTGCCCCTACGAATCAAGAAATGATATTTACCGATATTTGTTGGAGCTGATTTTTTACAGGGCCCCATAATATATTATTTTAAAATTTATGAACATTTTTCTGTATTTTTTTGGGACCCGAAATGGACCCTACAAAACATATAGTGGATGGTGTAGTGGTTAGATGTAGTGTACCTAGACTTATTGCTTTTTTAGTAGCTAAGCAGGGACGGAGCCAGGAATTTTCACTACGCAGAGGCGACCGTGCATGCGAGAAAAAAATATAAATACACATGCATAATCACGTAACTACATTAAAACTCAAAATAACATAAATACATAAATCGGTTTAACTAATGGGATCGATCTTGATGTATGTGTCTTGTTTTCTTTATTGTTCATCTTTTTTTTTCGTTCATCACAACTAGACGAATTCGGTACATTGGCTTTCATGTTACTTGATTTTACCAGTCAAAAAACAAAGAATTAGGAGAAGTCTAGAACAACAATTGGGGAAAGACATACCTACAACTTAAATTTCACCAAAATTACTTATGCTGTGTTTGGATTGTGTTTTGAAATTTTTTTTGAAAAATAGTAGGGGTAATAAGTGGAGAGAAATGTTGGAAGTTTAGGGTTTCCAAAATCTCTTCTCCTCTATCTCTATTTTCTCGGAGTTGCCTTTGAAGTTTTAACAATTGGGGAGTTTGTGCCAAGAGAGAAAGAGGGGGGATTTGGTGTGCCATTGAGATTTTAGGGCAAAAAGAAATAAAACTGTAAAACACTAAACCCATCTAACGAAATGTGGAAGTTTATTACTTAAATATTCACAATATTAACACTATAGTTTTATTTTTTTGTTATATTTTAGCCTTTAACTTTTAGTAATTAATGTTGGTATCCTCGTAGTTCAAATGTCACAATTATATTTTTTTTTCAAAACCCTACACAGGGGCGAGCCTATATACTTTCATAGGAATTTTTTTTTAACATATAATAGTAGTGTTTCTTTTTCTTCTTGCAGGGGCGACCGCCCCTACTAGCCCCTCCCTGGCTCCATCCCTGTAGCTAAGGGATAGAGCGATCGGCTGTTAACTCCTGATTGCAGGTTCAAATCCTATTTACGGAGAATTTATAGTTATGCTTTGCTGACTTAGCTTTTCTCGTGGTTATTTTCATAGGAACTTTTCTAAGGGCATCTCCAACCCATCTCCTACTCTTTCTCTATTTTGGAGACTCAAAAAAGTATATTCTATTCAAAAAGTAATTTTGAAGAATCAACAATTTCACCCCAATTCGCCATTTTTCACCTCCAAAACTCCCCCCAATTCTTCCTCCATTTATTGTTCAATATTGTTTTTTTTTTTTCCCCCTCCTTTCATTAGATCCATATTTTTTCTCATTTCAACTCATTATTCAAACCAATACAATGATAGAATAGTGTAAATGAGAAAAAATAATATTATGAGTTCAAATGGTTTGAATTTACATTTGATGTTATTTCAAAATGCATTTACATATACTCAATATTAGACTCATTCTGAAGGTATTATTATTATCTTTTCAATAACACCAATTTTATAGAAAAATGATGCTTAATGTAAAAGTTATATGTAATTGACGAATTTCTAGCAAAAAAGTAAATAGAATATTAGTGAAAAGGAGAAATGAAGATGGATCTCCATTTAGGAGGAGACCCTCCAAATATGGAGAATGAGAATTGAGTCTCCATTTTGGAGACCCCAAATAGAGATGGATTGGAGGACATGCATTCTCCAAAATGGAGTTTTAGTGCTCAAGTGGAGATGAGTTGGAGTTGCTCTAAAGATTTATGGAGACATTAATTCTGAGTAACAAATGCACCAAAAGACAAGAGGAAAAGGGATATGCAAAAAACAAGTGACCATGATTCTCAGGGCTAGCAGAGCATAAAACACACTTGTTATCAACAATCATCCCACAATTCAGGACTCCATCAATTGGATTCATAGGGATTTATGCTCCTTTCATTCTCATCATTTACACACGCACCGGCATGGCGCACGCATTGGTATCGCGTGTGCCCCGAAACGCTAGTAACAATAAAGCACAGTTTTGCAACAAAACTTTGTCAATTAAATTTGCTTTCTTTCTCCCTTGTTTGGTCAGGCATTATACTCGTGTGTATGTATATATATATATATATATATATATATATACCTACCAGTCTTGTTTGTATAAACGTGGGACATATATATACTTGCTTACGTTGGATACCAGGATACGTGTACCAAGGAAGGATATCTTAATAGCAAATCAAATGACTTATCAAAAAGGAACAAATCCAATCACTAATTAATGGATGTAGGCCTAATTCTTCTCGGGACCAAATCAACTCAACTGGTTTATGACTTGAGGAACAAGTATACTGTGCTTCTCCTTTGCCACGAAACACCTCAAGAAGATAGTACTAACCAAGGATGTCACTGTCACCGTAATAGTCTCACTTTCTCGATCTGTCATGACATGATGTTTAACACGCATGGTTGACATTTCATCTGGGTGAGACTTTTGTTTTAAGTAACCGGATGTACTAGCTACAGCTTGCGCTTACCTCGACTAATTTTGAAGCCCTGAAATTAACACCGGGCAGATCCTTCAGTAGCCCCATAGTTTGAAATGTTTGGCCTCCGTGAAATTCGAGCATGCGATCTCACGGAAAACAGGTGCTTATTTGTTTTCTCGTTCCCACTTGGCCAAACTCTTGAGGTTTATCGAGGAGACACAAGACATGAGGGATGTGTCTAATTGCACCCACAGACAGATCTAAATGACATCATCACCATAAGACTTGGTCATTTAGAACTTGAAAATCACGTATAAAACTTTACCTGATTCTCTGTATTAATCATATGACAGTGCTGCAGAGCAAAACCTCTAAAAGACTAAAACCTCTTAAACATTTTGCACATTTATACTCAGAGTTATATGCGTGTGAACAAATTCACCCACTACAAATTTCGCACCCGCATACAGTGTGAATGATTGTATAAGCACGTATAAAATGTATTTTTATCCGTGACTCAAATTCATGCCCACAAACGCTAGGGTCGAACGTACCGCACACGAAGAATTGAGAATGAAGGGGATGTTTTTTTTTCCCCCTCTTGGATAATGACATAATGTAGGGAATGAAGGGTTTTTTTTGGACATGCTAGATCATGATCAGTTTCTGGAGGGGAAGAAAAAACTGCAACCAATATTCCAACAAAAACCCCCAAAAAAAAAAAAACCTTCCAGCCATTCATTCTAGCACGTGTGTTTGTGTTTGTGTAGGTGAAAATTACTTACTAATATTTAAATGTACGTTCACACGAGTTTAGATACCCAAGAAAAGTAATATTCCCCAGGCTGTAAACTTTGTTCTGTAGCAGGAGTTGGCGTGTCGCCAATCAATTTTCCTGTATTTTGAATAAGTCTTTAGTCAATGGCTCCACGCATTTGAATACTCATTTTCACCTCATTCCATTACCCGTATAAATTGCCCAAAAGGCTCAAGAGCCAGGAACCCAAATGAAAGAAGAGGAGGAAGAAGAAGACTACTCCGCCGCCATGTCCGTAAACGGAGCATCGGTTGCTCCGATCAACAGCGGCGGCAGCGAAGTGGTGAAGCATGACGACGACACGGGAAAGCGGCAACGCACCGACCGCTGCTTCTCCTTCATGGAGATCACGATAGAACCAGGTACCAAATCACTGAAACACCTGGATTCGAAGAAATTCAAGTCAGAGATAAAGAGATGGGCTAAAGCTGTTGTAACTTATGCCCGTCAAGTCAGTCAACGATTCGGGAGCTCCCGCAAGGCTCAAGATTCCGGAGAACAAGTCGGGAGCTCCAGCTGGGAGAAAGATTCAAGCGACTACTCCTCCGAAAGTCTCGTTGGTCACCGTTATTCCGGAGGATTAAGATGAGGTTCAAGATTCCTGTTCATGTCTCTTGAGAATTTAACCTGATGAAGACAGGAAAATGTACATAGGAGAAAGAATGAGAAAAAGACTTTCTTGAGGGATCGCGGGCGTGATTGAGCTGGGGATGACCAAGGACTTCAAACATGTCTGTACATAGTTTGGCTCGTCGAAACAATAAATGTTTCTCAGATTCTAAATTCAATTATTTGACAGTTGCTCAATGAACAAAAGTTAGGTTAATGAGATACTAATTCAGGTTCTGTGCATGAATCTTCCATATATGTACTGTACCATTCAAACAAGATATATTCAAATACATGGCAACTAAGTACCAACACAGTTACAAATCAGTGCTGTAAACTGGAAAATTTTAACTTTTGCACTATAGACTCTAAATCAATGCTGTAATGTACACAAACAAAAAAACTCACTGCACAAATCTCCCGTATGTACTGAAACCCGTGTCAGCTCAAAGCAATGCTCCTAAGTTTGTTAGCTTTTGGCTTTTGTTCTCTTAGACGAACCTGGGTTACAGCAAAATCGTAGCCTAAAGAAGCTTCAACATATTTTTCCCTTCAACTATGCCTGAAAAGGCTCCCCGTCATTCGATCTTTCCTACACGGACAAACAACTTCTCATTCCCAGAAATGGTCCTCAAAAGCTGTTTGGAGCACATGTCCTGTGCTTGTGTTGCATTCTTCAGTCGGTTGGCTCTTACCCAAGCAGGTTCCTATAAAAGTAGAAAAACAACTTCTTCATAATTAGTCCTCCTTCATTTAAATATGTTTTCCAACTGCATTTGGTAGAACAATCTCTCCATTAAGGCTGTTTCATCTTGGATTTGTGGAGGGCTTTTGATCCGAAAAGTCGCGTCGTCTGTCCCACACCCTTTCCGTTCCTCCCACAAATCCAAAATACAACCGCGGCCTAAAAAGAAAATGCAGATTTGGACGGAAAGAATTTGTACGGGAGAAATGGTAAATAGAACTTTACCTCAGGTATAATGCGAGAGAAAACATATTTTATTAACAAGAGGACGTGTTCCATAATGAGGATTGCTGCAAGTCCGGGTTCGATTTTCCATTTTCCTTCTTGATCATACAAGCATACTAAAAGCACGCAGTTCGTGCATATGGACATCACTATCAGAAACTGAAATTCCAAACATGGTTCCTTATAAGTAGCGCAATGGTTGTAGCGTAGAAAAAGAACTAGATGTGGTGAAAAGATAAGCTACTGATACATCAAGTACAACAGTGAAGATCAAATTCTAATCACTGAAGCAATGTTCTGAATTCTGACAGTCATTTCCCCTATTTGCGGTTACAATGGATGCACCAAAAACCCTAAGTCAAAATTTCCTGGCTCGCTATACGTACAAACATTATTATTTCACTGTTCAAGCTGATGCCACACAACGCACATAACTCCACAAAAAGCAACAAAAAATGGCTACACTGCCTAGATGAACTAAATAACTTGTGTCATTAACCATTTGACATCAACAGAGAAACCTCTTCTCATATATATACTAGAGGTGATAAACGAACCAATCCTATCATCAACAGCAGCATTTCTGCTTCCAGAATCTTGAAGATATTTGCATCCAGACTTCTATTACTGGTTATAAAATTTTCTAACAGCAAGAAATGCTTGGATTAACATCAGACTTAAAGGAAAGATTTGAGTTATCCAAGACAGGTCCGTGCCAGTATTTTCTTAGTGCAGCTAAGAGAATGACAAATTCAGGCAGATATTATTTGACATACTGTTTGGAACATATATAACCAACACCTGAAATATATTTAGCCAAGCCCCAATAGTTGCTGCAGCACGAGGAGTGGGCCTTTTAAACACGACAAGCAGCTTTAGTGCATCCGTTCTGATTTCTGCAATGTTGTTCTGCACGAGACAAACCATACAAAGCACAAACTTCCATTTACTTCACCGAGACCTGATGTTATTTGTCAAACAGCATCAGCGATTATGTTGAAAGAGAAACTCAGAGACTGTTACCAATGCAGCAAAGGCAAATGCTGGCGGGAATGCACATGCAAACATCATAATCATGCCAAACTGCAATGCCAACTCCAGAAAGTCTGCAGGTGAAGAAATTAATTGTTTAACAATTTGAAATAGTAGTATAAAAGCTAAATGAAAAAAGGAGTGATACAAGAGATTCTGGAACACAATGAGATCACATGGGTTTCTACATTACCATCAAAGAGCCCATCTTCAAGTTCCTCACCAACACTTGCAGAATAAGAAGGCTTAAGATACTCTTTCTCTACCCTAGAAATGAACTGGGTCTTCCCCGTTGGTGATCCTTTCTCGCGTTTTCTTTTCTTTCTACACGGAAAACAATGCAAAAAACCATATTCCAGCCATGTATAAGGAAGGGGAAGGCAACTCCATATGATCAAGTAATGGGCTCATAACTAAGGAGATCACAAGAATAAAATAGGCCTACCGAATAGCTCTATACTTCTTGTAACTGTATTTCAAAAAGGGTATAGAATTTTCCATCAGATTTTCCAGCACCTGGAAAACATTTTCCAACAGGAAAACTACATAAACATCCAAAAAGTAGAACCTACATGCAGAAAATATCAATAATAACCTCCACCTACCTCAGAAACAATTAGGCGCTGAATCAAAACTCGGCGAAGAGTCAAAAAATTGCGGTGAAGAAGTGCATGGTAGAAGATTCCAATATATGACTGCATAAAATAGAGACCAAACACCTGCAAGGAAGATTAAGTACTTAGGGTCTGGTGGAACACCCAGATCCATAATGAATTGCAACTATTTCTCCGAGCTACCTTGTAAATCAAGCTGTCAGCTCCATATTCCCTGCTTTCGTTGTTTTCACATTTAATTAGACTGACTGATATCTTTCCTCCAATTCTGTTAAAATACTGGATAGCAAGAAGATAGACCACTGTCAGCCCAAACCTGAAAAGTGAAAAAAAAGAATTTTACATAAGTTATCCCATATACATCATCTAATGCAATAAAAAATGATGAATTCTAAAATGGCTACTCCATAATGAGAAGACAGATGTGTTGGAGCAAGTCAAGTTAATTGAGGAATCTAAGGTTAGGTATAAGACACATTACTTGAGGTTTCTGAATTACAAATAGGTTTGGGCTTGCCATATGGTAGGTATAGCTAAAAGTGTTAGCTAAATACCTTCCTTTCAAAATACGGGGCCTATGGGCATGTTATCCTTGTTTTGAATTACAAACAGTTCAGTTTCTTGTTTGGCTACAGCAAATGATAATTTGATCATGGTGGCTTGTTATTGGAATGCTAAGAAAATTCAAACAAGCATAAATCAGAATCCAGATAAATATAGATGAAAAAGAGAAGTTCTTTAACAGGTCCTGCCAGCTGCAGAGAGGGAGGAGGGGGTTGAATGTAATGATTTTGTTCTTCCTAAGAAAGAGAAAGAATATTAGTTCACAACTCAAAGCAACATTTAGATCCTCACTTCATAAGATCTGATCCGATAACCTCGTACAGATGAGCATAAGCCAATTCAAATGGCAGCTGAAGGCATATGATACTCAAAATGATAAAAGCATCATTTCTGAATCTCATAAGCCGTCCGACCCATTCCTCCCTTTGAAATACCTCCTTCTCTTTTGTCTTATCACTGCCCCATTTCTTCATGAATTCCACAGGAGATTGGATGGAACTCCACTCCAATCCAGAAAATTTATACCCAGGCCCTCCGGCAACCGAACCACTTATTTGCCACCTACAGAAAGGTAGAGGATTTTAAAAAAAAAAGCATTTACCATGAATAAAAAGAGCAAAAACAATACAAGGGGAAAGCAAGAGCAATAAATCCAGTTACCTGGCTAGGAGGGCGGAGTTTTTACGTTTCCAGAATTGGAAAAACAAAACGGCCCATAATGTAATGCTTATGAAAAAAGCAGGGAGCACTAACAACTGCATTGATCTGCAGAAAACAGTGAGCAGACACAGAAATCGTGATCCCAGATACACAAATCGAAACAATCCTTTTCCTTATTACACAATTGAATTTCCTACTTATCTACTGATGTTTATCAAAATAATCTCTGCCGAGTGCCGTCTAATAAAGGTGCCGCAGCCTTACCCCAAATCAACGAACTGCAGGGTAACACCGAATACAGCTGGAAATAAAATCCACCTTGTAAACATTCCAAGGAAAGCAAAATAGGTCGCGATCTACAGTGTAAATTGCAAATATAGAGATTATTGCAGCTCAAAAACTACATTTGACTACAAAATCCAATAGCAGCGAGCAGCACATCAGCTTTTACCTTTGTCCCAAAATATGCATAGATTTCATCAATAGGCTGTCTTGTGAAGTCCCAGCAGTTAAATGCCCAACTTCTCAGAAGCTGCTTCCTCTTTGTTTCATCTATAGGCCAACACTCAAGAATTGTCATTTTCCTGATAACTACTTGTTATTTTTTGAAAGCTGAAAGCTAGCATACCATGCAAAGGAAAGACTTGTTTGACAAATCCCCTCAACTCCAACATCTGAAGAAGAGATTCCCCTGATTCCCATTGGAACTCTTTGCAATCAGATTTTAAAGTTAATGTTGAATCACTCTTGTTCACCTGTGAATATGAAGAGTTAGAATCAGTTCAATGTGAAAAACTGGACATACAATGAATTGCAAACCCCATAATACATTAGCACATTCCGTTTTTCAATCTGACACACATGCACGACGAATGTGCAAAAAATCGATAACATAAATATGCATAAATGTTAAAGAAACATATAGTAAATCAAATACAGGTTGTAGCTATGAGAGTGTTATTTCCACTGTACCAAACTAAGTTAAGAGAACCTAACAAAATTTCGGATGCCTGTGTCAATTATGTGAAATCACTTTTCAGTAATATATATACCATGAACAAACTTTATGGCCTGCAATTGCAAACTTCGGATTCACAACTGCCTTAGTATCTATAGTCAATGTCTATCCAAAAAATTAACATGCAGGAATATAGATGGAAGTAAACCAAACCAAACAGATGGAAGCATTTGAACATAATAAAGCAACTCACAACTCCGTATATGATGTGACGGTAGCAATGAAAACGCTCGCACCAACTGAACAATGAACCATCAGGTTGTCTGACAAAAGCTTCAGCCTGATCCCACTCAAAGGGTAGATCCATTCCTGAAATGAATATCAACTGAGCAAGTAAGATACGAACGAGATACTCATCAAGGTGACCATAAAATAGAGAGAGGGATATATAAGAAAAAATAAGGAACGGCGACAAGAACTAAAAAAGAGCCGCTCAACTATTACCAATATGCGTTCGCTTCATTAATTGCAACTCAGCTGCAGCTCTCCCCAGGGTTTCCACAGGTGCTGCCAACTAGAAAAGTGATGATTGCAAAATGTTAATGAGTACTGGACTTAATACCAACTGAATCAAACTCAAATATCATCTATAAACATACTAGCCAACCCAGATAATCCCTATTTTAAGCCACCCTGCAAGTGTTTAATCTTACAAATGCAGCAAATGTCCTTACGTAGAATTACTATAATAATAACAAACATTAATAAGGTCCAGCATTCCTTGATTGTGAGAGTTAAACATCGTACCCGTGTGGAACAATACCCGATGAACTAAGAATCGGGGAGGATTTGGAACATCAGGTGCTAAGCTACGATAAATTAACAACATACATTAACATATCGGGTAACAGATGGGTGCTGTGAGCCTGTGACAGCAATGTGTTATGCATTTTCACGACATTTTGATGCAAAACATGTGTTTTAATGCATCAACCCAGCTGGTAAAAGAACATACTACAAACAGTGGAACAACAGCACAAGACAGTAAAATGTGTAGATTTCAACATTAATATAGAACATATCAAACCAACAATAAATCCAAGAACAAACAAAAGGATAGGCAAAAGAATATGCAGGAGGATACAAGATTGAACCTTGATAAATTCTTCTTGAATGCCAAGAACTCGGTCAACTACCAACCCCACCTTCCTGAACTCATCAACAAGAACCTCAACGCAACCACAGCACTCATCTCCTTTCTCCAAAACCCTCCTTGGAACCACTACCCCTATCTCAAAAGCCGTTTGCTCTTCTTCAACATTCCCCATTTCCAAACCTACCCCTAACCCCAAACTGCCAAACCCGAAAACCAAAACAAACAAGTGTGAAACAGCTGTATTGACTCAAACCACCAAATGGGTCTCTCTTTCTAGAACCAATTGGACCTTTCTTGATCCCTAAAAGGCCTTCTGCGAAACAACACTGATGCGGGTTTCACTGTTTAAGGTAACTGACAATATGGATCCTTCGCTAAAATCCGAATACAACCTTTAAAATCAAGAAAAAAATAGGTGGAAGAAAAATTGGGAGTTTTAGACGAAGGCCTTCAAAGATCAAAGAAATGCATTTTCCCACCAAATGGGTCTCTCTTTCTCGAACCAATTGCACCTTTCTTGCGCCCTAAAAAAGGCTTCTGCGAAGAAATACTGATGTGGGTTTCACTGTTAAAAGGAAATTGGGGATATGGGTCCTTTTCTAAAATCCGAATGAGAGCTTCAAAATCAAGCAAAAAAGGTGGAGGACACAGAGAAATAGGGGTGTTTGATGTTTGGCTGAAATGGAAACTCACATGGGTTCCAGAGGGAGAGGAACAGGTGGCTGTGTACTCGAAAAATGAGGAGAGTTACACTTGCAATTGACGCATAAAGGAGAGGGGGACAAAAGGGTTAGACACGTGGAAAGACGACAGTTGCTTTTGAGAAACGGCGAATTGGGTTTTGCTCGTCGTGATTCCAGTGAGTCGCGGGTCACAAGTGCCAACGCATCATCATCATGGGTTCCTGTGACCAATCGAATGGGGTTCAGATTTGTTGACCACTTGTGACCATTGTCATTTCGTAGCTGAAACGGAAATTTCGTAGGTGGGGGCGGAGAAGAAGATGGAATGCTTTTGCGTTTTCAATTTCAAAAAGGCAAAAAGGGTTTTGTGATTTTGACAGAGTTGAGGCATTTGACGGAGGAATAGAATAGAATATATACACTTCTTCTTGTTCAGTATCAGTGGATAGTGGCCTAGTGGGGTTTCCCTCCATTTAATACGACTGTGAATTCATTTTCCGCTTGACAAAAAAAAAAAAAAAACGACTATGAATTCTATGTGAGCTGAGACCCAGAGTGAGCTGTCCATGTCGTATGGGGCTCACACGGGTGATTTTGTGTAACGGTTGGGATACGGAGACTCGGAGGGTACGTATTATATATTTTTCTTTCTTTTTTGTTTTCGAAATTCAAATATCCAATCCCATTTGAGTGCATTTTAAATTCTGAGATCAATATCACCATCTGTTACTAGAAGGGTAAGCTGGAGCAAAGTCTCGTATGAACTGGTTACAAAAAAAATCATGACACTTAACAATGGTGAAGTTTCGAATTCAATATCTTAGGACGAAACAAACCCAGTTTAGACCTTAATAGCCAGGTCAACCCCTCATAGGTAGAGAGTCTTATTTCTTAGAGTTAATTTTTTCAAGCTTATGGTAATCTTTGCTTTGAGCGCTCTCCCTTTCCTTCTCGTAAATTTTATCAATAGTTTTTAAAAATTTTGAAAACACTTTTATGAACTCATTATTTTGCTCGTACTCAAACGCACACATTTTGTGATTGAGGTATAATCGATGGCCATAGTTAAAAGGTGAGCGAGGTAACAAAGTTGTTGTCTTGTGAATTTTTAAAAATTTGGTTATATAATCTTCATCCACCAATGCATTTAGTCTAAAGCGTTACTTCTAGTTTACGTTTCTACAGCCGTTCTTGATATGGCTCGTATTATTTTGTTTTCCAATTTGTCAAGAAAATATTAGAAAGATAACAAAATATAATTAACATGAAAAAAGATATGATTATTTTATGCCTCTTCTGAAGTACGTTTTTCTATTTATTTGTTTGTTTTTATTTCTTTCATAAGATAATTAAATATATTAATACAAATTAAATTAACTAATGGGAGGAGTGAAATTATTTGATTGTAGAAAATAAGGTAAGAATCGTAAGATGGTCTAAACTCACTCTCAAAATACGTACCACAAGCATGTTGAGATTATCCATCTTTTATTGGTAGCGTTTCTTATGTTTTTAAATTTGACGAATTAAAAGTAGTAAATCAAACTTTAGAACTCCATTTATCTTAGCAACAACAAAAGATTTGAGAAGGATGAGCAATGCTATTTATATACGTTTATTTCTAAACACAGACATAACGGATCCGGGGGTGCTGCAGTGCACTCCGGTGTAGTACGCGTGTAGTGCGGCACACAAACCGTCGATTTCATCAATCAATGGTCCAGATAAAAAATCAATTATGACTGGTAATAAATGATTCTTACCGGTCATAATTAAAAATCATATCTCAACCATTCATTATTAAGATCGATAATCCGTGTGCGCCCTATAGAGTGCCTTGCTGGGTCTTACACTACAGGATTTTCCAATCGGTCGAGAACTATCTGATACAAGTAAGCACCTTCATTAGTTCGTGGGATCCATGTGAATCGATAGATTTTGAACTCATTTTCGTATTTATTTGGGTACTTAAATCTATTTTGAAAGGGTACTTAAATCTATATAGACTGCCTTTTTCCGAGTGATTGGCCGAAATGGCCAAATTTGGTAATCAAATTGGAAGAATACCCATCTTTCCAAACGTATTGTAAAAATATGCCATCGCTCCTTTTCAAAAGGCGTTATAATTGTTAGGTGCCATGTGGCTGCCACGTCGGTAGCGCCTTTTTGAAAGGAGGTATAATTGTAACCCTAATAGCTCCTTTTGAAAAGGAGCTACATTTCTAACCCTAATAGTGCCTAAGGAGCTATAATTCTAAACCCATACACAAAAATCAAACCCACGCCTACGATTATCAAACTCATACCTGGGTTAAAATTATAACTGCCCTAAAATTAACAAACCCCTCAGTGAAACAAGGGATGAAATTGCCTTCCCACATAATCTCATTATTATATCAAAACCCCAAGTCCGATTATGCTATATATGTTCAACTCACAAATTGAACCTTACAACTTTCGGATTCATTTGCCCAAAGAGCCATTGCCTACACTTTTCATATCTAGGGTTTTTTTCGGAGAAACCTCAAAACTAGCATCCCGTTACACGTGAAAATTCTTGCTGCAAAACGCTACAAATGGTATTCAGAGAAATTATTCAAGTGTGACAAAAAATTATTCAAGTGTGACGTGTGTAAGAGTTTTGCTAACTATCATACTATAGCTTAATGGTGTATAAGGTTTCATATAGTATCGTATTTCACATGTCTATTCAGGATCGCCCACTCAGAAGAGAAGCCCATATTGTACTTGAGATGGGGAACAAGATTATTAAATGTATGTTCACCAAGAGCTAAGCAAAAAAAAAAGCTATTCAACTGTGTTTCCACGTATGAGGAAATCCCAGAAATCATTTCTAGCTAAGAAATGCACAAATTTATATTACAACTTGTTTAAAGTTGTTTAACAAACACAAGCCTAAAATTGAGTCGCTTAGTTTGTTTATCGGGCCTAAGTAAAGTAAGATCTAAGGTCAGAGCATCACTAACCCATCTTTAAAACTTTAAAATGGAGAATAGATTTGACATGTTTGGGGGAAATTTTATATAATTTATTTTCATTTTTTACACTTTATGAGACAATCTAGGAAGGGGTATTTTTTTATAAATTTTGTCTCCAAAATGAGAATCGGGTCTCCGTATTTAGAGAATCAAACGCAATTTAGAGACCCAAATATCTATAGTTTCCAATATGTCACGGGACCCATTATTTTTCCTTACGGATGGGCTGGGTTTAAAACCGATAAACAAAAACTCTGATTCACAGTTTCAAATTGGCAAATTCTCAAAATCTAGGGTTTCGATCGACCGAAACATCACAACTATAAAAATATCTCTGATTTTGTTTTCTTGATCAAAATCTAGGGCTTTTACAGTCCCTTTATCCTAGCAGCTGTGAATTAACCTGTATCAGTCTTCTAAGAACAATGTCGCACCGTATACCCTCCGAACTTTTACCCTGCGATCTAGAAATTGAAATCCTTGCAAGACTACCAGTAGTTTCTCTATTTCGATTCAAATCAGTATGCAAATCATGGTATTCACACATCACAAACCCTAATACACATACATGAGACAAGGAAGATGGAGAGAGAGACTTGCTCAGCGAGTGGAGGGCAAGTCGGAGATCGGAGATGAGAGAGACGGCTGGAGGAGATCACGCATGGAGGAGATCGCGCAGGTTCGAAGGTCGCGATCGACGTGGAAAATAAATCAGGCAGGAGGAGGAAAAGCCGAAAGGGGGTTTCATATTTTAGGTTGTCATCCTATAGCTCCTTTTGGAAAGGAGCTATAATACTAAAAACACGCCTTTTGCAAAGGTGTTATAGTCTGACTTGGACAAAAATGCAAAGGCGTCGGATTTTACGTTTGAACGAGTGGGTATTCTTCCAATTTGATTACAAATAAGGGTCATTTCGACCAAAAACTCGCCTTTTTCCTCATTAAAACACACCCAAAAAAAAAATCCATTTAATTGAGTAAACTTTTTTTCAAAAGGAAAAGGAAATTAAAATTACTCCGGCCGGCCGGCCCGCCGACACTAATTTGAACGCACCGCGTTATCGCAACTTGTCCGTGTGGCACACGTTTCCAAATCCGATAAAAGCAAAACGAAGAAAACCCTATTTCGAAGAAAACTACTCTAGAGATAGAGAGAAGAGAATCCAGAGATCAATCGTCGGTAAAGCATACATCAATTTCCCTTTTTTCCAATCGGGAAGATCAGAAGAAGCATGGGGAACACGGAGAAGTTGTTGAACCAGATAATGGAGCTGAAGATGACGTCGAAGAGCCTCCAGCGGCAATCGAAGAAGTGCGAGAAGGAGGAGAAGAGCGAGAAACTCAAAGTCAAGAAGGCGATCGAGAAGGGGAACATGGACGGCGCCAGGATCTACGCCGAGAACGCCATCCGTAAGCGCAGCGAGCAGATGAACTACCTCCGCCTCGCCTCCCGCCTCGACGCCGTCGTCGCCCGCCTCGATACCCAGGTAAACAAATTCATGCACTTTTCGTCAATTGCTTTTTGGATTCTGAATTATGAATGGATTTTATAAGTATTTGGATTTTGATAATTGCTTGCATAATTTTGGTCAATAGGTTTTATAGAAGGGTAGTGTGTGGATTTTATAAGTATTTTGATAATTGCTTGCATAATTTTGGTCAATAGATTTTACAGAAGAGTAGAGTATAAATTTGTATTGAGAATCTAAAAGGTACATTCCGAGGTTGTTTTTGGATTCTGCATCCTCTAGTTCATTTTTTATAGTTCAATTCTGATAATTCATTTTGGCATAAGAATTCTAGAATTGCCTACTAAACACCCAAAAGTGCAAAACTTTACAATGCAAAATGCACAATCCGACTGGCCAAACACCCCCTTAAAGTTGGTTTCTTTGTCGATTTCACAAAAAAATTCGAATGTAATAGGTTGAGTTCTGAGTTAATTGTTTGGTTTAATTTCTTTTTGTAGTGGAAGAATGATATAATTGGGTTTCGTGTATCATTGCACATGTGTGCACAACCAAACCAAACCGAGCCTTGCATCCTAATCAATAAGGGTCGGCTGCATGAATCTTATTTTTCCCTTGAGCTTTGTCCAGGGCTACTTGTGCACAACCCTCTAATTAATTTATATGATTGCCACAATAGTTTAAATTTGGTTGTTCTGTTGGTTTCACAATTTTGTCGGATGTTATGGGTTTGAATTTTGAGTTAAGTGTATGGTTTAGTTTCTTTCTGTAGTAAAAGAATGGTACAATAGGGGTAGTATCCTGTGCGGGAAACCCTCTAGTGGGTAGTGACTATATATGATTGCTACCCTTTGGTTAATGTTCTGAGTCTGCCCCTTTGTAATTACAGGCCAAGATGAGCACCATTAGCAAATCAATGTCATCGATTGTGAAATCGCTCGAGTCCACTCTCAACACTGGCAATCTTCAGAAGATGTCAGAGACGATGGACCAGTTCGAGAAGCAGTTTGTCAATATGGAGGTCCAGGCTGAGTTTATGGAGAGTTCGATGGCAGGAAGCACCTCACTGTCGACTCCTGAGGGCGATGTCAACAGTTTGATGCAGCAGGTAGCGGATGATTACGGCTTGGAGGTTTCGGTGGGGCTGCCGCAGCCTGCAGCCCACGCGGTGGCCGTGAAGACGACAGAGAAGGTTGATGAGGATGACTTGACCAAGCGCCTTGCAGAGCTCAAGGCCCGTGGGTAATGGTTACTTTATGCTGGACTTGGGTCTTTCTGCGGATCAGACTATTTGTATTTCAATTGGTGTTCATAAGGTTCTTAATGTGTAAATTTTACTGGATTGGCATCATAAATTTCATGGGAACCTTATGTTAAGTTTGTCTGGATATAATCCTCTATACATCGGTTGCATCCATTCCTACCCTATGCCGGTCATAGTTGCTGAAAATTTCGGATTTTATCTCTGCTTCTGAACTGACCCTGCATCTTGCAATATGTAGAGAGTACATGTGTCCGCGTGTGTATATGCATATGGTCTGCTTAGCTTCATGCTTATGAATGGACTGCACCTTTGAAGATCATCCAAAAACGTTATGTTTGAGTGTGTTTCTATGATGTTTTGCCAAATGCTGGTAACAGGCTTGTAACTTGATGGCAACCATAGTATTAGACTTTTGTTTTGAAGTTGTCATTTTTCATGTAAATCAAGGGTACCCTTTGTTCAGATAATTTGATTCTGGAAGATCTTTCTGGGTTTCTTTACCCCTTGAAATGCATCATATCTCGTCCAATGTCATTGTTGCTGCTGTATTTTGGTTTGTAGGGATTATTAACCTTAAAATTAATGAAATCATACGAATTTGCTCTGAAAACTTTGGAATGTGCATGCATGTATAGTGGTGAGGACCAGAAGGGACTATAGTCAGTAATAGTGATTCTCAATTACATTACCATAAATTATTAACTGTTTCAGATTACTCGAGAACTATGAAACTTGTTAAATTCAGAGGTTTGAGGGCTTTTTATAAAAAAAAAATCAAAAATCAAAGTCTCAGAATTTGAGGATGATGACTTATAAAAAAAATACATTTGCATGTGGTATAGATGTTCATATGATGGGAATAAATCATTTTAAATCCTGCAGGATCTTGAATTGTTAATTTTATCTAGGAAAATGATATTGGCACTCCAAAAATTGATAGAAGCACTCCAAAAGACAAAGGAAAGTGGCTTTTCTCTAGGAAAATGGAAAGTGGCTTTCCTTTGGCTTTTCTCTAGCAAATATAGCAAAATTGAGGATGATGACTTATAAAAAAGTAAATTTTTATTTTTTATTTGGCTACCACTGCTTTTCCTAGAGAAGCTGATTCCTAAGAGGAAATAATCACAACTTTCCATTTTTACTCAAGGCTTCGTTCACTTGTCGGGAAAATTCCTGAAAGAACTATACTGAAAATGACTTTGTTCCTCTATGTGTTCATTTAATATAATAGAAAAAAATAGTATAAGATAAGTAGCAGTTAATTTCATAGAAATTAGGGTAGAAACAAGATTTCTTCAAACTTTGTGCCTTTGCAGGACATACTATGAGGAAAAATTGATGCAGGAAAGTTAAGGCTTCCCATACTTTCCTTGTAACTGAATGGAGCCAGTCTCTGGAGTGAAGTTTATGCGCCATGTTTTAATGCTGCAATAGGGTTTACCATTCTTGTCAAACAGAATGCAGGATTGAATTGGTATAATTGGGTCATAAAAACGCATAGTTTCTTCAGTCTTTTGTAATAACTGACATTGTCCATACAGGAACAGGCTCCAGTAAGGGGAAATGGGAGCCACCTGGAGCCAACATGGTTCCATTTCGATATGCCAAAAGGTTTATTCGTAAGGCTCTATGTAGATCAATTAAGAAAAAATCCAATTAATTAAATATATATGGTCTGGTCGAGTCATATTTGAGTTGAGAGAGTACAAAACATCAACAAAAAGCAACTTTGCTGCATCGCGACCGGAAGAAAGAGATCCAGAGAAGCCATTTCTGGAAGCCAAAGTTGGCGTTTTCATGTAACAGTACTGCTTGATTAGCTGATCAGGCACACATAGTCTTCAAAGTTTAAGATAACTTTCATGTTAGCCACCATGTAATATTACACCAAAGAGTATGACAGAAATTTCCATCTCATGCATTCATTACTATAAGTCATAAGTATAAGGAATCGAAAACTACAGACCGACACGTCGTGTAACACAGTAGAAATCCAAAATTTGATCTACTTAAGAGAAAACCATATTGATCCATGAATAATTTAGTAAGTTGTGAACCAAAAGAGAAGGATTCTATGGGAAAATGATAATCAAGAATTCAAATTTGTAAGAATTATAAACCTTCCTATATATATCATGTGTTCTAAACCTCAATAGCATCTTTATCTTGCTGTCCATTCCAACTTAAATGCAGTAGTCTTGTAGAGAGTCGAAGATGAATCTCTCCTACGAAGACCAGAAGTCAAACCATCTCCAGTTTTAACATCTTTTAAGTAATGCAGCCAGCATTTCCTTGAGTAATATCTACAACAGGCTGGATTCTCTTCTCTGTTCATCATCTTATCATGGAGGAGCTGTCATTCAGGTGAAAAGGCAAAATTAACATAGTAGTTAGAAGGTCTGAGTACATACTTTCCCTAAAGACAATCTTGTTCCACAAAAATGTATATTATTATGCTGTTGTAGTGGACAAGAAGCAGAAACATAAACAAGTACTGGGATGTTGTTATTGCACTGTATTCAAGCAACAAAATTTGCAAAGGGACAACAATACCTTCAGGAATTCGCTGTCGGAGGGGGAGACTACAGATAGTGTCTCTGGGTGAGTTATCCGTAACAAACTATCAAGAAGATCTTCTAATTTCGTTGATGGATTAGATATTTCCAGCTTGAGATCATGGTCTAAAGGTAGTTCAATACCCTCCAAATCCTCAGAAATAAGCATGTCCTTCAATTGCCATGTGAATCAATGTAAACAAGGTAGGAAAAAAATAAGCAAAGTCGGTTAACTACAATAAGCATATGAAAATAATCTAACTAATAAATACCTTATTGTGGCGTACAACCAAATTCAAATTTTTTGATTGATTCAACGATCCGAGAAATTCCTGCAGATTAACCATCCACAAAGGGATGTGACCTTCTATGCGGCCTTTAGACACGGCTTTTCTCGATGATTCAAAATAAAGCTTAGCTTCCTGCAGTTTTGGGGCTGTCAAGGAAAAGGAAAAGGTTTTATCTCCAGTGTACTCAAAAGTATGCAAATTTGGAGTATCAACAATAGCCTCATGCAGCTTTTTGCATCTTACGACTACTAGTATCTTGAGATTATAACTTAAAATTGTAAGTCTCTCTAGGGTATCACATTCCATCAGGACCAACTTTTCCAGGACCGGAAACTTGTTAATCTGATCCTGAAACAACTCATCTGTCATACTGGTATCCTTCAATGTCAAACTTCTTAGATTTTCACAGCAATTCAATTTGACATTGCACAACTGAGCCTTTTTCCCATAGCACCATAAAGTTTCAAGATTTGGTGCTTCAATTTCTACCATCTCTAGCCCATTGCACTGATGTACCTCAACCCTACTGAGCTTAACAAGAGTTGAAAGATTCAGAGCTTCCAACCCATCAGAGTGTATCAGTCTAAAATCCTCAATCATGGGACAGCCACGAACAAAGCTCTGGATAATATTATGATTGATATGCATTTTCTTCATTGACAACTGTTGCAGATTAGGAAGTTTCATATCCTTGTATTTATCCAACTTACATCCATATAACTTCAATGAAGTCAATGTGTATGCAGCCAGCACAATTGGAGGCACAGAGTAACGCAACCTTCTCTTTCTTTCAACAGAAATTTCCAGCTCTTTAACATTTTTTGTAGTAGCAGCACATAACCAGCGGTCTATATGACGGGCCATTTTTGGACCAAAAGAGGTAATGTGTAGCCTGAACTTCTGTATCCAAACCAATGGTGCAATTCGAGTTGATAAGGAGCTTTCGACAAATCTCTTGAACTCTGCTTGTTGCACCTCTCCTCCCCCCAGTGCTTTGAATCTCTTTTGATCAAAATCAAATGAGAGGAAGGAAGCATATGTACTTCTCCATTTCTTGGACAAGACACTAGTTCGCGTGACATCTTTGGGACAACGCAAGAAAGACAGAATGTGTTGGATAATGGGGTCAGGTAATTCGGAAATCCGATCAACAGTGTCGGTTCTTTCATCCACACCATTACCATCTCTCATTTTCCGCTTCTTTTTCACCCTGCCTTGATTTGTTGCAGTGTCAAAAGCCTTTCTCTTTGGCGTCGTTTGCAAGGTTCGATTCACAGGATCACTTCTCAACCGCTTGTTGTCACTAAATTTCCTCTCTCTGTCAGTAGAAGGCTTCCTATTCTTCAGTTTTGGTTGTGAAAATCTTTTCCATAACATTTTCAGACACTTCGTCAATCCTGCATGCAAATAGAAAAACATACCAGAATCACCATCCTTGTAGTTTTCGAAATTCTGAAGACCAGTAAGTAATTGTGATTTTATTTTGCTACCTTTATATTTCTTCAGTCAACTTTCCCTATCTTGAAGTGAGCCAAACTATTTTAGGTGATAACAAATTATTATTTGATACTATAACATGCTCACTCAATTTGTTAGAATTCAGAACCCCGCCTCGAAAGACATCCATGAATTCTCTGTCCATATCTTCACGAATACATCTAAGGGTTCCAATTCTTTTGCCCAGTAACTAGAACCTTCAACATATAAATTTAGGCAAAAACGAGTATCCAATAATGTGAAATTGACCAAATAACTTTGGTCAAAATTGGATCACACTCGAAGAGTATACACGTGCCTCGAAAGGGATTTCCTTTACATGGATACTACATAATCATAGTATACCTGCGTCTAAAGGGGTTTCCTTTACATAGATTCTACAAAATCATCAATAAGTAAATATGTCCCAATCATTCATTGGGATTTGAAGAAAACCACAGAGGCAAGTAATTTGGAACATAATGAAGATTAGGGTTTAGTTTACAATGTTTAAACAGTGAAAGATAACCTTTTTTGTTGACCAAACAACTTAGGCTTCAATTGGGCCAAACTCAAATACTATACGCACGTCAAAAGCGGCTTCCTTCACATGGATAATAGTCAACAGGTAAACATGTCGAAAATCATTAATCGGGATTTGAAGATAATCACAGAGGCACGCAATTTGAAAACATAATGAAGATTAGGGTTTAGTTTAGAACGATGAAACAGTGGAATATCACCTTTTTGTTGACCAAACAACTTAGGTTTCAATTGGATCAAACTCGAACACTAAACCCACGTCGAAAGCGGCTTCCTTTACACGGATAATCATCAATGGGTAAACATTTTGCAAATAATTATCAATCGAGATTTAAAGAAGAGAAGAAAGGCACGCGGTTTGACACATGATGAAGATTGGGGTTTATGTTTACGTTTAGAATTTGATGAAACCATGAAAAGTACCTCTTTTTGAGGACGTCGCGATAAGAATGTGTGCATCAATGGCGGTTATCGGCGTTTCTCTCTCTGCTAATGCGAGGATGGGGACTTGCCAATTCCAGGGTTTTTCCAATCGAGATTTGTTTCTCCATTACTTCATATATATATGTGTCGGTTTGCCATGTTAGGGCTTTTTAGGGTCTGTTTGGAAGCTAAGCAAAAGAAAGGAAAAGAAAATAAATGGGAAGAAAATGAAAGGGAAACAATGGAAGGAAAATTATTTTAGTTTTCCTTTCATTTTCTTTCCTTAAGTTCCAAACAGAGCCTAACTTTGGGGAATAAGGGACCGTTTGGTCAGCATTATATGTAAGCGAATAAGCTACTACTTCTTCTTCTTCTTTTTTTAAGGTCACATTTTAGAAAAATTTATACTACCCTTCTCCAAACCCACTCCTCGGATTAGTTCCGAGCCATCCATGCCGAGATGAACAGTAATTGCTCGGGGTACTAGCAGCATCTCCCATTCCCTCTCTAAAGACTTTAAACTCACAATCACAAGTGCACTGTGCACCTAAGTGCAACTACACATTTGTTGAACCAACTGTCCCAATTCGAACGAGCTAGTTTGCACTGTGCACCTAAGTTGCTTATTTTTCTAACCCGCCAATTAAAAAGGAGAAAATAAGCAAACTAGTAGTTACCATACAATTATGTTTATTACGTATCTGATTTTTTTATTTTAAAATGCTTGGGAAAAAAAATTCGTGTTTGGTTGGCACCATAAATGGTGGTAGGTGGAAACATTTAGTTCAGACCAAGGGAAAAAAAAAATGAATGACAATTGAAAGACCCGGCTTCTCTGCGGTTGGACTGCAAATTATCACTTTGTTCGGTGCCCAGTTTATTTTTGCCATTCCCAGTTTTGGGATTTTGAAATCCTGTTTTCAGCTGACATAAGGTACCATTGGACCCACACTTTAAAGCCCAAGCTTTTGATTCCCTACGGCAACAAGTTGGTCTCTTGTCAAGCAATGATTTTAAAAAACTATTCCAGGAAAGATTAAACGCTTTTGGACGGCTAGAATCACGCGGACGATACTCTACAGTCCAACAACAGACTGCGGAGAATCCAGATTCCAATTGAACTGGAAATATTGGTCAACCTAGGGTGTACAAAAAACAAAAATCATTTAACCCTGTGAATTGGTTGGGTTGGCTTAGACTTTGTTTGCATTTTAGAAAATAGTTCGAATTTTTAAGCCATTGTCGTCTGTCTTCATATTTTTCCTTTTTACCTTCTCGCCAATCTAAATTGGTAAGACAAGTGGTCCAGTGTAGACTATATTGGGAACTTGTGAATCTGGGCCATTGATTGCCCTTTCGTGGACCATTTTCATCTATCATAACATTTTCCATTCTTGAGAATTCTAAAAAACTTCGCTCAATTTTACACAATTCGAGTTTATTTACAATATTCGCGCAAAACTGGCAATGATCTCATACAAAGCCTAACAGCATAATAGCCATTCAATCACATGTGACAGTCCAGAAAACAACACCCATGGCCATAAGCAATCAAGTATTACCCAACATCCATCGACAGATGAGCTGATAACAAAACAAGTATACACCACCCAAAAAAATAGCCAAGGATCGGGTACAATACTGTGTTTTTATTCAATGAACATGAAGCAACTTCTTGCTGATATACAGTTACCCAAAATCATACTATCTAAGATCGAGCTAACAGCCGAAGCCATCACCGTGCCCGTGCAATGCAGTAGCATCCTGACCAATTTCAGGTCCATGATAATTACAAAAAATAAAGAAACAACCTCAGAGCTCATCATGGTGATTTCCGCTCAAGAGGGTAGTTCTCGATTGGTGATCAAGAAGATATGCAGTAGCTAATGATGCGTGAAGAGCAGATCCATAAGGAAGTGAATCTTCGTTTATTTTGAAGTAGGGAGAGTGAACTGACGCAGGCTTTTCGTTTGTTTCGCCCTTCATACCGAGGAAGAAGAAGTAACCGGGTATTACCTCTTGGTAAAAGGCGAAATCCTCCGAACCCATCATTGGTGGCATCTCCTTGATATTACGAATTCCAAGCATGTCCCCTGCGACTTTTAGAAAGTGCTCGTGCAAGCCCTTGTCGTTTATGGTTGCAGGAAAGAAAGGTTTTTCTTTTACAAGGAAGTCAACGGTCGCGTTGCACCTTTGAACTGTGGCTTGCCCAACTATTACCTGTTAGCAAAAAGCATTAGCCCGTGTGTTGAGAACAACATGAGAAGGTTGAGACATGTGACATAACAAAACCTTTTAAGAATAAGGATGATTAAAGACAAAACCCACTATATGTTGAAAACAGACTAAGTGGAAACAAATAATCAGGAACTGATCTTAGTGTAGCTCTCTCTCCCAAGCACAAATGCTGAGAAAGGGGACTTAACGATTTGACGGTGATACTTATGATTACTATTAGACCACAGATACCATTTGCTACAAAACTGACTACTGCGCTCAATGAAAACATTTCAGAAGTCCAAGAATGGTTTAAGGTTTCAACTATTTTTCTACCTCTTCAATTCGCTGCCTGAGTTGCATAAAGCTTTCCTTTGAGAAGGCTCGGAAGGTTCCCCCAATGGTGACAGAATCTGGTATAACGTTGAAAGCACCACCTCCTTGGAATTTAGCAACCGTTACCACCTGCAAGTACACGTAAAGTATTTAAACCTCCTAATGATATTGGGACTGTGGAAACCAAATGTAATGCTTTTTCCAGATAAAAAAAAAAAAACCTTGGAGCATAAGAAGAAGCGGATGGAATTCTCAATGAGTCAAGAGTGGCCATCTTAGAGGCGAGTCATGCCACCTTATTACTAATGTTTTCCCTTTCCAATTAAAAGCACATAAGATATCCTAGTTTCTAAATGAGTTTAAGAGATCTGTTCAGCAAGTTCTTGCTGATATCCCCGGTACCCTGAAAACATTAATGTCACAGAAGAAATCACGATGTTCACATGTCTGCCTAGTAGAACCTTCCTGGTGATTTGCTGAAACCGTGGTTGGGGTCTCAGCTATTGTCGCATTTGTCAAGTATGGTCTACCAAGTACACATCGGTGCTAGTCCTATCACTTCAAACCCAACAAAGGTACATTTTTCAAAATCCCATACCCCAAAAAATAGCAGCCTTCTGCATGTTGTCATAGTCTGGTAATAACAATAGTAGTTAATGGAACCACAAAAACTATAGCTGAATTCATACTAATAACAATATTCAAAAATGAATGTGTCGCGTAATATAGAACTGCAAGTCTGCAACACCAATTTTGCAGATACTTTGGCTCAATGTATAGCCACAGCATTCCAAACTCTGCAAAAATTCAGAAGGCATGAGGTTAGTCGAAAATTGTAGTGTACCTGAGCATCCAGCGGATCAGCTTCTCGTGAAACAAGATGCTGTAAACTGACAATCACATTTGAAGCTGCTAAAATTGGATCAATTGAGTGCTGAGGAATGGCCGCATGACCTCCTTTCCCACTAATTACCGCTTCGAAAAAGCCACTCCCAGCCAACATTGGTCCAGATTTGGAGGCTACTTCACCTACGGGCAAGTCATGATAGACATGAAGCCCAAAGATAGCTTCAACATTCTCAAGTACTCCAGCATCGATCATTTTCATTGCCCCTCCACCTCCTTCCTCTGCCGGTTGGAAGACAAGAAGAACTGTTCCCTACTGACCCAGAAAACAATACAAGAGAAATAGACAATTTTAATATATCCATCAGAGATGAAGAACATATATATTTCGAAGAACCAAAAGAAAAAAAGAACATATAGCCCCCATAAAAGAAAAATTAGACAATAAGTCATAGAGGAGCTTGGAGCATGATTGTTCTCATACAACGGGCAATTGTAGAACTTGACTATTTTGTTTTGATACAGTCCCAATTTGACAGTTAGATTACTGTGATTGTTCTCATACAACAGGCAATTGTAAAACTTGACTATTTTGTTTTGATACAGTCCCAATTTAACAATTAGATTAACCTGTTTAAAGATGGTTGGTAGAGTCCTTTTTCTTATCAAGTCAGGGGAGGCCACCATTGCACTGTATGGCTTTGAAAGAAAGCAGACGAACTAGATTTTCAAGGCATCTCTCTTCCAATAATTGGAAATGCAGAAGTGTTTAAGACCTCAACTAGAGAGAAAAGCAGAGCCCAAAGCTCAGCATCAACAAAACAAAAACCGCTGCATCCCGGTGTGACTCTTTTCTGTAGTGAAGAGACCAAGAACTGAAGTAGATTCAACACACCATACATCTTTCTAAAGTTAAGAGTCCGTAATTACACCAGACAGCAAATACCCATATGGGTAAAGTCATCCCAACCAATTCTCAAACTTATAATCACCAGTCCATAAGGACATCTTGCAGGTAACTTCTTCATACTTGAAATCCACCAACTGACACCAAACCCCCCCCCCCCCCCCCCCCCTGCACCCATATTCCCTGAACCAATTGGCTAGCAATTCACTATTGTTTGAATATAAAATCTCGTCCTAATCAGCTGAAGGTTCTACAATACAGGTAGCGCTACAAAGATTAAGGCTAGACTCTAAAATCATTTCTACTGTCCCTCAAACAAGAAATTCTAATAAGTTCTCAGATGATTAGCCACCTGAACAGGAGTCAAAATAATGGAAACAATAAGAGAAAGACAGAGACAAGGGCGAACGGAAACTACACAAGGAACTCGTATGAGAGCTCTTATGAACTGCACATCCTACATTTTCATTGCTATGCTTTCTAAGAGTCTGAAACAGGTAGCACGTGAAAAACCCAAGAAACATGGGTACTTTAACCAACAGAGAACAGATAGTTCCATTTAGACAAGGCGAATAAGTAGTGAGCAAGTGTAGCAAAATGGACCTGTAAGAGTTCCTGATGCTCTTGAAGAATCTTTGCAGCACCAAGAAGCATCGCAACATGGCCATCGTGCCCGCAAGCGTGCATCTTTCCAGGATTTTTACTCTTGTGCTCCCATTCCACCATTTCCTATAAAAACCACAACTTCTCGAACATCATTCACAGCACATACCCGAAATTCCTTTATTTCGCATTATTTAATTTGATGATTTCATGCAACAAGGAACAACCCAAACCAAGAGAAAGAACCCTTACCGGGGCTAAGCAACACTAAACGTATAGTCCCACAAGGCAAGCAATTTTTTCTCACTTTTTTTTTTTTCCTGTTAAATTTGCTCATTTCACCAAAAAGAGCAAGTAGCTACAAACAAACCGGGGCATGCCCCTGATGAAAATCAAACCACATGGCAAGCAAATCAAAGCTGCCCACAAACCATAAAAAACAATCAAGAACCCCTACAACCTCTCAGTTGCTTACGCTTAACACTTTTGAAGAAAGAGACCAGAACAAAGCCAAAACATCTCCCAAAACAACAGAAGAAAAGGCTAAACTGATTAAAACAGAAGAGTCATATCATATGTCCATAGCAGCAAGCACAGGCTCCAACCGCCCAAATTTTGTGAAAACAGCTGACTATCAACTCCTCAAAGGCGCAACCCAAGAAATCGAGATCAACACTTCAGAAAACTCAACCACTCCACTCCCCAGAAAAGGGGGAAAAAAACCATTGGCACAGTTACCCCAAAACCCAGAACAAGAAAATACAAAGAATGGGAAAGAAACCACAAACCTGCATAGCCAAAGCATCCATATCAGCCCGAATCGCAACAAAAGGGGGCCTTCCTGTACCGATGAACCCAACAACGCCAGTAACAGCAACTGGGTACTTATAAGGAATACCCATTTTATCCAACTCCGATCTGATAAGCTTGCTGGTCTCAAATTCCTCATAACCCAGTTCAGGATTCTCGTGTATCTTTCTCCTAACAGCCACAATCCAATCAAAGACATCTTTTTCCTTGGCGTACTTGAGGAAGCTTGCTGTGATTTCGGAAAGCCCTTTGGAATCTACGAAAATGGGTATTGCGTTGGACAGTACAAGGGTGAGAATCACAACGGCCCAGCCGGAGGAACCCATATTTTTTTCCTTGGGAATTGAGCCTTGAATTGTTTGTTGCGGAGAGAAAGAGGAAGTGAAGAGGGAATTGGGTTTTTATAGCAAGACAGAAATGGAGCACATGCTTGATTAATTTCCACTGTTTTGAAGAGAAGAGTCAGACGGTTGAAGAAAGTGAAAGTGGGGAAGATAGAATGTGTTTAAGTGGGGGAGGCTCCCATCCAGTTTTTAGTGTTCAATTTTCTGTCCAGTTTTGGCCGGATGGATTCTTAATAATGATTGAAATCGTTCATTTTTTAAAGCTTGTTGAGTTTGCTATTCATACAAAAAATTGGCTTAGTCGAACATGGGTAGATATGTGATTAAAACAGATTTGTATAAGAAAAAATGTAAAATTCAAGTTTCCAATTATCTTTTCACTCTATGTTTCTTGTACAATTCTATTTCAATAATATATCTATCGATATCCGATGAAGCTAATTTTTTATGTGAATAGCAAACTTGACGAATTTTACAAAATGAAAGATTCTGATTATTGTTGTGGGCCGGAGATGGGCCCACAAAGATCCAAACTGGACAGAAAACTAGACATAAAAGAACTGGATGGGAGCCTCCCCCTTCAGGCTTCAAGTGGAGCATCTTCCGTGTGGTGTGGGTGTGTCCGCTTTTTGGCGGTATCCGCGTTCAATCCACCACGTGATGAATATTAGGTGTATTTTACACTTTATCACCCTTTAGGTTGACCTTACCCGGTCTAACAAAAAGTAACAATATACCACCTTAGGTCCCATACTCTTGAACTTAACTTAAATTTGAGAGTTTTATTTTTATTTAATTTTTTTTTCGTATTTATTAGCTTTGTCTTAAATTTTTGCGCTAAAAGTGATTATTTCTCATAATGTTTAGGTAAAAGTAAAAAAAAAAATTACTTTTCCGATTCCCCTCGTCAATATGAATCAATAACCCACAAAAGTTTGGGCGCTAAATTAACAAATGCGAAAAAAATTCAAATAAGGACAAACCTCCCAGAGTTAAGTTCAAGAGAACGGGGCCTTATAGTTTCAATCAATGTCGACCTTGGTCTGACTGTGGGCTCTGAGGTGTCAAATGGGCCGGGCCGGCTCATACAGTTTCATGGCTAATGTGTTTTCATGTTGTGCCCCGCCGACCCATGTGTGTAGGGTTTCAATACTTATGTGAGTGTGTGTGCATTTGCGTGTGATTATATAACAATTCTAGACAAATGACTTATTCAGTGCCAACAATGGAAAAAAAATATCAAATTATATGAAAAATATATAAAATTTCAGTACATTTTTTGAACCCAGGAGGTTTGCTTAAACCCCTCAAACTCTAGCGGAGCCACGTGATGATTTATCAAAAATGGCTAGTTTAACACATTCTCTTTGTGAATATATATTCTGTATCTTGAATATATATTCTGTATCTTCTTGTAATATGCTATTTTAGGACATATATCGTAATCAAATCATAGCATAATCATAGGGTAATCATATCGTAATCAAATCATAGCATAATCATAGGGTAATCATATCGTAATCAAATATTGTAATCTTCCTTTCTTAGGCGTAGCTTTACTCTATTTAAAGGTGTACTCCTCATTGTACTTCATTCAGAAATAAGATCAGTATTTTCAGTCTCAGTTTCTCTGTTTTCTATCACCTCCACATGCATCCGGGCTGCACGTGAGGGGGAGTGTAAAACTTGTCCCATATCGCTCATCTAAGCCACCCAAGCTTGGTTAATAAATTCTAGAGGCTACTCCACCTATTGCCAATTGGTTTTAGGTTGGAACCCTCCAAGAAATCTAACATGGTATCAAAGTTAGGTCTTGGGTGACATCACCTCTCGTGGGAAAGTCTTTGTCATTTCTGTCGCCCAAGTCAGTCAGTCAGCTTCTAGTCTGTCACCTCCACGTGCATCCGGGCTACATGTGAGGGGGAGTGTTAGACTTATCCCACATCGCTCATCTAAGCTACCCAAACTTGGTTAATAAATTTTAGAGGCTACTCCACCTATTGCCAATTGGTTTTAGGTTGGAACCCTCTAAGAAATCTACCCTCTAAGAAATCTAACACGTGAATATATATTCTGTATCTTCTTGTAATATGCTATTTTAGGACATGTATCGTAATCAAATCATAGCATAATCATAGGGTAATCATATCGTAATCAAATCTTGTAATCTTCCTTTCTTAGGCGTAGCTTTACTCTATTTAAAGGTGTACTCCTCATTGTAATTCATTCAGAAATAAGATCAGTATTTTCAGTCTCTGTTTCTCTGTTTTCTATCATGGTATCAGAGCAGGTTCCGAAACCCTAACCCTGTTTTTTCAATCAGCCTTCTATCCTCAGATCTCTCTCTCTCTGTCAACTACTATCGATCCTTCTCTCTGTTTTTCAGCAACCCGAATCACAAGAAACACCCACAGCAGACCCATCCCTCTCCAACCACCGGTGACCTACCCACACTCCGACAACCTCTAGTAGCACTCGCCGACACTGTAGCAGCTCCGGCGACCTCTGTTACAGCTCCGACGAACCAGTCTAAGGCAGATTGGTACTCCGGTATTCTGTTTTTTGACTGCGTTTCTCTGTTAGCATCATGTCTGGCGATAAAAATCAAGCTATTAGTGTTCGTTTGACCGGTAACAACTACTCCTACTGGGCTCATGTGATGAAATTTTTTTTTGTTGGTAAAGAAATGTGGGGATATGTAGACGGTTCTACACTACCTCCTTCTGATCCAAAAGACCCAGGGTATGCCATTGCCTTGGGAAAATGGAACACAGGGAATGCACGAATTTTGACTTGGTTTCACAACTTTGCAAAACCAAGTATTGGTATGAATTTTTCGAAATATAACACAGCAAAGAAAGTTTGGGATTATCTACAAACTCTGTATCTTGAATCAAATTTTGCTAAACGATATGAGCTTGAAATGCCCATCCAAAATACCACCCAAAACAATAAATCAATTCAAGAATTTTATAACGAAATGACTACATATTGGGATCAGTTAGCTCTCATGGAACCTTCAGATTTGCAGCTACTTGATAGTTATGTCAGATTTCGTGAGGAGTTACGACTTGTTCAGTTTCTCATGGCCCTTCGGACTCAGTTTGAGCCTCTTCGTGGGGCTATCTTGCATCGGTCTCCATTGCCCTCAGTAGATGGTGCTGTTCATGAGCTTATCGCTGAGGAAACGCGGTTCAAAGTGGCCAATCTTGCACCTCCCTCACAATTTGTCTTTGCCGCTCCATTTGCTCCATCTGGTTAGTATCCGGCACATCACTTGCCCACTTCAGCATCTCATCCTGTCCAATTTGCGGCCAAGCCAAGGCCTCAAATTCCTGAAGATGAGTGTAACTATTGCCATCAGAAGGGTCATTGGAAGCTTCAGTGCCCTAACCGTCCCAAGCCAAAGGGACGAAATGTTACTTAGTCGACTAGTTCTCACGCCCTACATCAATCTCGGGCACCACAACAGTATCCTCTCCCTCCTGCAGCCTTGGCAACACCGGTCTCCAGTAGTGCACTTCCAGAGTTTGATTATGAGCAATTTCAGCAGTATCAGGCTTACATGGAAGCCATTCGAGGGGGTTCCCCCCAAGCTTCTGCCATGACTACCACTCACTCAGGTTTGCGTGGTTCTCCCACCTCAGGTATCCAACCCACCACTTGGATCTTTGATTCTGGCTCTTCTCACCATATGACTCCCGATCTGTCTCTTCTTAGTAATTGTGTGCCATCTGCTTTTCCTATTAGTATTGCCACAGCCAATGGTTCTCCCATGCATGTTGCTTCTATTGGTTCCATTCTATCTTCTATTGCACCGTCACTATCTATTCCTAATGTCTTTTATGTTCCTTAGTTGTCTTTGAGCCTACTTTCAATCACTCAATTATCCGACTCTGGTTTTGATGTTGTTTTTTCTTCCTCTGGTTGTGTTGTGCAGGATCGGGATTCCAAGAAGCAGATTGGGACAGGCCGTAGAGTTGGTGATCTCTATCTTTTGGAGCACTTGCATCTCCCAATAAAACCTTCTTCCACTGCTGCGTCATCTTTTTGTTTAGATCATAAGTCATCTCCGTTTTATCTTTGGCATTCTAGATTAGGACATCTGTCTAGTGAGTGTCTAAAACTTTTAGTTAAGTCAGGTCATTTGGGTCATATTTCAGTCAGTGATTTTTCAGAATGCAGTGGTTGTAAGTTTGCAAAAATGTCAGCTTTACCTTTTAATAAAAGTACTTCTGTTTCTACTTCGCCTTTTTAGCTTGTTCACACTGATTTATGGGGCCCTTCTCCGGTTGCTACTAAAGGTGGTTTTGTCTATTATGTCTCTTTTGTGGATGACTTTAGTCGGTATACTTGGGTTTACTTAATGACACACAAATCTGAGTTCTTTACGATTTATAAGAATTTCCATGCCATGGTTCAAAATCAGTTTTCTACATCGGTTAAAATTCTTCGGTCTGACTTGGGTGGGGAATATTCACTCTCAGAGTTTCATAAATTCCTAGATTCGCTTGGGACTATCCACCAATCATCTTGCACTGACACTCCTGCCCAAAATGGTAGAGCTGAAAGAAAACATCGTCACCTTCTTAATACTGCTCGGTCTCTACTCCTGTCTTCCTCCGTCCCGTCCTGTTACTGGGGAGAAGCTGTTCTCACTGCAGCCTATCTCCTGAATCGGATGCCCACCCCTCTTCTCTCTGGTAGCTCTTCTTATGAGCGATTTTATGATCAGGTTCCTAATTACTCTCTTCTTCGAGTGTTTGGTTCTACCTGTTTTGTTCTCCTCCCCAAGAAAGACCGCACTAAGCTTAGCGCCTGCTGTGTCTTAGGTGTTTTTTTGGGGTATGGCATTAATCAAATAGGGTATCGGTGTTATGATCCTGTGACCAAAAAGCTTTATGTTTCAAGGCATGTTGTCTTCTTAGAGCGTCTTCCCTATTTTACTCTTCCTCCTCGCACTGCTCCTGTAGCCAAAGAAGACTTGATCCATATTTTGACCCCTTTCCTATGGATATGGATGTGCCTCCTGAAGAGTACACCTCCACTCTTAAGGTATCTGATATTTCTACAGCCCCCTCAGCATCACCTCGCCGTGCTCCGATCACCCAGGTCTACACCCGTCGTCCAACTTCTACAGCTGCTCCCCAATCTGCCTCCACGGATCTTGATCCGCCTGCCCGCCGGTATCCTCTCCGCGACAATCGTCAACCACCGGTAAAAATATGGCTTTACTAATACCTGTTTCTCATCCTCTTATCAATCATTCATTTCCCGCATTCACACTTATTTTAAGCCTAGGTTCTATAAAGAAGCTTGCAATGATCCCAATTGGGTGGATGCCATGCAAGCTGAACTTACTGCTCTTGCTCACAATCAGACTTGGGAGTTGGTTTCTCTTCCGAATGGTAAGAATCTAACCGGTTGCAAATGAGTCTACAAGGTTAAGACTCATTCTGATGGTTCTTTAGAACGGTATAAAGCCCGCCTAGTTGCTAAAGGATTTTCTTAGGAGTATGGGATTGATTACGAGGAAACTTTTGCCCATGTTGCCAAAATGACCACTGTTCGCACCTTGATCTCAGTGGCCGCAGTGCATTAGTGGCCTCTTTCTCAGTTGGATGTAAAGAATGCTTTTCTTAATGGCAATCTCTCTGAAGAGGTTTATATGCGGCCTCCTCCTGGCTTCTCTCATCCTTCCGGTATGGTTTGTCACTTGCGTCGTGCTCTTTATGGCTTGAAACAGTCCCCTCGCGCTTGGTATTCACGCTTCCAGGATGTTGTTCTTCAGATTGGCTTCACGCCTAGCATGCATGACTCTGCTCTATTTCTCCGTCGCACCTCTCATGGCCTAGTACTTCTCTTACTTTATGTTGATGACATGATCATCACTGGTTCTGATTTTGTTGCTATTGCTGAAGTTAAAAGTCATCTCTTCCGTGAGTTTGAAATGAAAGACTTGGGCCCGCTACGTTATTTCCTTAGTATTGAAGTTGCTTCCTCTCCTCAGGGGTATCTTTTGGGACTGTCCAAGTATGTTACTGATATCCTTCACCGTGCTCGTCTCACGGATACAAAGACTGTTGATACTCCCCTTGAACTTCATGCCAAGTTCTCTGCCTCTGATGGTGTCCCCCTTGAGGATCCTACGGAATATCGCGAATTGGTGGGCTGCTTGGTTTATCTTACGGTTACTCGGCCAGATATTTCTTATGCAGTTCACATTGTTAGTCAATTTGTCTCTGCTCCTCGGACTACGCATTGGGCTGCCCTCTTACGTATTCTCCGTTATCTTCGTGGTACCCTTCATCAGTGCCTTCTGATTTCTTCTACATCATGCTTAACCCTCCATGCTTATGCTGATGCTGACTGGGCAGGTGATGTCAATGACCGCAAATCTACCTCTGGCCTCTGTGTTTTTCTAGGTGATTCTCTTATCTCCTGGAAAAGCAAAAAGCAATCTGTTGTTGCTTGCTCTACTGCGGAAGCTAAATATCGTGCCATGGCCCAGGCTACCTCTGAAATCGTCTGGCTTCGTTGACTTATTTCTGATATGGGGGTCTCTGTTATTGCTCCTACGCCTCTTTACTGCGACAATAAGAGTGCTATTCAGCTTGCCCACAACTCGGTCTTCCATGAGCGCATGAAGCACATTGAGATTGATTGTCATTTCATACGCCAGCATCTCCAGTCTGGCACCATTGCTTTACCCTTCGTCTCCTCCACATTGCAGCTGGTTGATTTCTTCACGAAGACTCATACCGTTGCTCGTTTCCGCTTTCTCCTTGACAAACTCTCGGTGCTCTCTGCCCTCGCACCTTGAGTTTGGGGGGGGGGGGGGGGATTCTGTATCTTCTTGTAATATGCTATTTTAGGACATGTATCGTAATCAAACCATAGCATAATCATAGGGTAATCATATCGTAATCAAATCATAGCATAATCATAGGGTAATTATATCGTAATCAAATCTTGTAATCTTCCTTTCTTAGGCGTAGCTTTACTCTATTTAAAGGTGTACTCCTCATTGTAATTCATTCAGAAATAAGATCAGTATTTTCAGTCTCTGTTTTCTATCACTCTTCACTTCAATGGGCTCCCCATATGGCCAGACATTTTGCCTCGGGCCAACTTCACTAGCTGCATGGACCTAGGAGAGGTTAGGCAAATGCTGCAAATGGTATGGGAGGGAGGTCCAGATTTCTCCATTTCACTCAGCAAGGTACAAATCTAGCCTTGGTGTACGGATAGATAATACATAATAAAGAGCATGATTGGAATATAAAGATGAAAAAGTGAATAGTGAAAATTTAAAAGATGTACTTTTTCTGGTCTTTTGATCAGGAAAAATAAAGAGCAAGGTTGGAGATGCTCCAACTTCCTACGAGTAAATGCAAAGTTACACAACAAAGGAAGCAATGGTTGGGCTGGCCTCTTCTCCTTCATAAGGCCTTTGAAATTTCATTTACTTTGTCAAACAATAAGGCTTCTGCAATTCAACAACTACCACAGTGGCAGAAAGGACAATCAACCAAGTACAGTATGCTTAAAAGGGGAACACAACAACAACGGAAATGACGATGGCGCATCACACTTATAAACTCCAATGGCATTATTGACATGGGAAATGACGTTACAAATGTTACACTGAAACGTGCGAGACATTTGAATTAGAGATGCCAAGTTGACCTCAAGTATGAGAACTATAAACACTAGGACAAGATACAACACGAGGGTTCTAAACTTTATGAATCACAAACCGAAACCATATCAACATACCTAAACCATGCTTCCTTTGGCCCTCCTTCTCTCAAAAGCCAAGAACATAAGGAGCAATTTCTAACAACGGCCCCAATGCATTAGGAGCAAACTTTCTTGCAAAAAGAAAACAAACTGAAGACGGCTGGTTATTGTAAAGGCACGTTTTGCCTTGGAAAATTTTATTGAAAAACTGCTCTTTAATATCAGCCTTCCCAAATGTAGCCGGATGAGCACCGCCCCTTGACCAGTCCACCCAAGTGAGACTCCTATTCGCTAGCAAACCAGGAGATTGGATGCTAAGCATGGTCGGGAAATAGTGCTCATCCACGTAACAAGCTGGTCTGCAAAACTGTTTGAACTTAGGGTAAAACTTTTTATCTTCAACAATGTCAATTGCTAGTTTACGGTTAATCTCAAACCACTGGGAGCCTTTACGCCATTCAGTAATGTTGACCTCAGGTGCCATGCCTTCGTTATAGCGTCCTCTTCCATAAGGTCCAACTTCATCAAATGAACCAATAAAGCTGTACTGAGATTCTGATATGTAGTGATAAACAATGTTGAAGTTGTGGAGGGGAATGCAGGCCTCGGATAGGAGGACAAACCATTCGTTGGAGATATCGAGTAATGCATTTGCAAGGAGTCTTCTCTCAGCATCGCACATGCTCATCATTCCCCATTCGGCAACCTACATGAAAGAAAGCCCAAGAAGAAGAAGAAGAATGACAGCATCAATCAGTGATGAAAATGAAGAATAAAAGCATGCCAAATATGTTTTCGGGGAACTTGATAAATAAGGAAAACTAACTTCACAAGTTAACATGAGTGCTGCATTATTGTACACCGGCACAGGTAGCAAAGATGATTAAAAAACTAGTACAAAATAGCCAATACGATGCACACGGTGGTGATTTTTTGCTTCCTAACGCAGATTGGAAACCTGATAATTAGCTAACTGAAGCATGTAGAATGGTTCGCGGTGAACTGCCTAGTAGGTTTATAGTTTGGTGCAGTCCAACAACTAAGCCTTATGTGCACTGTATTATTGGCCTGGAAATTATTGCGAACACGCACAGCTCACCGCCGTCCTCAAGAACTCTGTCTAACATGAATATCTAATACATTGGATGCATACAGCACATAATGGAAGTGACTGGTGTGAACTTAAAATAGTGGATGTTAACTTCCGACTTACAGTATATTTAATCGCATATTATCTGCATTTAGACTGAAGAACAAGTGGGATATATTATCAGAAGGCGTAGAACTTCTACGGTATCTTCTTTTTGGTTCCACATGGCCCACGACAGTCATAGCATATGCTACTCACAAAAACTCATAGCAAACAGTAGGAAAATAGAAGCCATCAGCAGGGAATAAGTACAGTGTTTACGTATAGGTTTCATCTTTCTCATGTCAATTCCTACTATAAAGCACTAAACACTTGATGCTTATATGATTAGCTATAGTGCCTAATCACTTTATGAGTGAAAACAGCAATAATAGGGAGTGAATGTTGGTGTGTGCACTAAAAACGCGAATAAGTGTCGAGCTTATAGTGCCTTACATGAGTTTGACAGCTTAGAGTATTCCAGTGTTATCCAGAACAAGTGCACTAAAAACATGAATAAGTGTCGAGCTTATCACTACCTTACATGAGTTTGACGGCTTAGAGTATTCCAATGTTATCCAGAACAAGAGAAATAAACAATAAATTACACATGGTCAAGCATTTAGACTATTTTGAAAAATCGCAGACCAAAATATTGATGGAATTTAACAGATTGAACCTCTGCGGGAACAAGGTTGGCTAAAGAAGGAAGTGCCTGGCTTTTCATGGCAGAAGAAAGTTTGTTTCAATACTTACTAGTGGACAGTACAACTAGTGGTGCAAAATCAGCACAGAGGAGTTATAACTGCGTGTCAGGTAGCTATTTCACAACTCCACAAAAGTTGAAAATTTTCAAACCACTGAAACATTATAAATCAAGAAGGGACAGCTCAAGGCCCCAATAGTTCTTGACTACATAGATCAGAGAGTAAAATAGCTCTTAGTATCAATACTTGTAAAATTTTCATTCGTTATACAAGGAACTGAAGTTCAGAATGAAACTGATTATAAGCACTTGAAACAGGAAGACAGGTAAATTTCCACCAAAAGGCAAAGGATTCCGCGTCCTTATGTAATTTTTTTTTTAACGGAGTGTCCTTGTGTAATATACTGTCCTGAATTACATACTTAACAGAAGTAAGGTCCTTCCGAAAAAACCCATCTAAATCAAGCCCTCCCAAGAGGCACTTGTGCAGACTCGTTGAGTATACGAAAATTCTTATTTAACCAAGTAACATAGCCAGAATGAGATCCAATCCTTTTGTGAGAACATTTGGCATGCAAAAAAAAACTCATCTGTTTCTATTAAACAATTGAAAGATTAAAGGAAACACCAGCTATTACCTATAACCTCAATAAATTAGAAATCAGTGTGAAAAACCAGCAAAAAAATAGAACTCGTGCATTGCATATTGTGGAACATTCAACTACTGAACTACATATGACACCAGAGTAAATATCTACATTAGCAAAAAGGAAAGAGAGTCGTTAGTGATACCTGACTTGGGATTTGCCTCCGATAGAAAACCGACGAAGGCAAGAGATTCGTTTGATTATTCGGCAGTGAATGAATGTAGATTGAATAAAGACCTTTGTGCCCCTTAAAGAACCTTTCCCACAGTGGTGCCATAGGCAGTGATATTCTTGTCAAGAACATGAAAGCAATTTTAGGAGTTCTCTCAAAAGGGTATTTCTTAATCCGAGGCACAAACGAAGCACGCCAAAACAGCTCAGTGTCACTCATTTCATGCATAAGGGTTGATGGAGGCCTAATCCAACTTTCTAAACTTCTTGGCTCCCCATAACAGGGCAGGACTGTGGACTGTATCACTGGAACAACGTTCTGGAATCCGAAATGCCGCACCGTGAACATACTTAGAATCGAAAATAGAATCCCCACACCCAAAAAGGCCAAGAGAAATTGCAGGATTCTAAGTGGAAAAACCTTAGTTTGGTTTGTTCTAATAATGGTAGAAGGGTCCTTTCCTTCCTCTAATGCCACTAGCTTTGATTGCATCTTCACCACACTTTTCAATGAAATGCAATAATGGGTTTTTCGTATTATGGAATTTAAACACAACAACAATCAGAATTAGGACCTGTGGTTTACAAATTGACAAGGGTTTCTTGAACAGAAAATAAGCCCTTTGGGGATCATAAACTCCCCATGATCACTGGCACTGCCATAGGAAAATAGTTAGATTGGTCTGTTATTTTACCAGATGGGTATTTCCAAAAGATGCAAATTCGTTAGTAATTTCATCCCAAAAAGGAAGCTTTTCGACATAATCAAAGTATTTCAGGGAATCAAATCTCAACCAAATCACGAAAACCCAAAAAGCTGAGGTGGGTTTTTTCCTTAGCCATAAGGGAATTTGCCAGAAAGTGAAATTACCAACCCAATGAACCCATAAACAGGAAGTTTCCCATTCGAAACAAGATCTTGTATCTGATTTTGTTGCATGAAGTTGAAAGAAGAATGAACGTGATGAGACAGGAGAAGAAGAAAGAAAACGGTGGAGATTGTCGGGTAATGGAGAGGGTGCTACCATGTAGAGGTGTTCTTGAGGCCTAATTTACCGATAATCAAAGACATTTGAGCGATAATGAGATTGGTTTCCCACTTTTGGGTTCGGTCCTTTAATTGCGCCAGCAGTTGGCAAATGTGGAAATGATGCTTGATAGGAGGAGAGGGAGAGAGAGTACAGACGTGGTAGAGAATTGGCGCGTTGGAAAACTTATTACGATATCTCGCGGGGATTCTCTGTCGTTGATTAGAACGAAGCATTGCACCACATTTGTTCCCGAAATGAGGAATGCCAGGTAAAAAAAAATTTACCCCGAAACTATCCCAAAAAAATCAATTAGTGGTTGAGAATCACTTTAATGATTTGGTCACACACATCAAAGTGAATCCCGGTTACTCTTTTCGGGGTATTTTCGAGTAAGTTTTCTTTGTCCCCAACATTGGAAAAAAAAAGGAATGCTAAGAATATTGATGAGAACAAAAAGGAATTTGGACTCCGTTGGTTTTGGAATTTTAGATTTAGATTTCGTATATAATGAGTGTAGAGACAAATAGAGTAATGATTGAAAATAAAAATAATAATTGAAAAAAAATAGAAAGAAAAATAAGGGTAATAATTGGAAATGAATAGAATAATGATTAAAAACATTTGTTCAACACTTGCAACACTTGGCTTTGCTCGTGGAGGCGTTGTCCCTCCCCATACACGTCCACGAGTTACTGAAATCTTTACCGTTGTCAAAGGCACTGTCGAAGCCGGATTTATCATCTCTAATCCAACAAATAGTCTGTTAAGTAAGGTACTGCATGAGGGCGATGTGTTCGTGTTTCCCCAGGATCTAGTGCACTTTCAAACACGAAAAATACTTGCACTCATAGCATACATATTCTGTGAGAGTTCTACACAATTTCTTGGTTCGTCTGTCAATAGATTGGAGTGCTACATCCGTTTTTCAAAAAAAGGGTAATCCTAAGAGGCAAACTTTCAAGAGACCCAATAGCACTGGCGTGGAGGGTGAATTTACTTTAAGGATATATAGTATCATAATACTAGCCTCGATTGCCAATTTCCGGACGCTTGAAATTGGTCTAGTAAGTTCTAACTTCGTACAGTTATAAAAAAGAAGAAGAAGAAGAGATTCTAACTTCGCACCTGTTTGTTTGTTGCAATTTGTTATTTCCAGTGATAAACCAATTCTGGTTCCAATATTACATTCATTTCCAACCCTCTCTATCTATCACTACTAAAAACGGATTTTTGATTAAGAAACATTTTGGGACTTCCCATTGCTAAATATTAACAAAATCCCTTAAATGAGTAACTAAAAAATGAGGTGACAAAGTTTAATTATGCTATGGGAGAAACCTAACAAATCGATTAAAAAAATACTAAAATTAAAAAGGTCAGTTTGCCAATTTTTTGGCCATAAATAAAATTATAAAGGTCACACCTTTCCTCAGTTTGCCAATTTTTTTGCCATAAAAAGAACCGTTATTGTGTCCGTTTTCTCAAATAAGTACTTAAAAAATAAGACCTATTTTCAAGGGTAAAAATAATGAGCTTATAAAAATATTTTTTTTTCAGAGTTTGATAGATCTCATTGACATCTATTAAACAAGATTCATATTGCATATTTTTAAAATTTCAGTATGCCTATTATTTTTAAGTTTAAAAATTATAAATAAATACTTATTTTTTATTTTTTAAGGGGCGAAAGTGGGAGTGTAGTGAAAGAATAGAAGAATGAAGGGAGAATGTGTGATTAAGTTATTTGGTGGTATATAAGGTGTGTGTGCATTGTAGGGGATATTTTTTATCTCCCATTCACTCTCTCTCTCATCCGGCTCCCTCTCCTCTCCACCGACCTTTCTCTCTCTCCTCTCCTCTCTCTCAAAACTCACCCAAATACCTCAAACACCTCAAGAACCCACCCTCATTTCACCTCCTCTACGCAACTCCGGGCTCGTATTGCGTTGGGTGAGGCTCGGGAGATAGATCACGGTTGATTTCCAAAGATTCGGAGCTAGGGCTCGTTCGAGTTTCTTGGGTCTCGTTCCTTAAATCGAGGTAGGGATCTCTTTACCCTCTTTATGTGTGAATGTGTTGATATAGTGTGAATTCGTGCCTATGTTTGTTGTTGTTGGTATTGTTGTTAAAATCCCAGAAATCTGCAGAAAATCTGATCGAAACACATCCGTATCGATACGGGATTTTTGCCGTATCGATACTAATTCGAAATCGTAGCTTCTCATTCTGTTTGCATCCTGTATCGATACAGCTATTTTGGCTGTATCGATACCAGATGCTTATGGGCAGTCTCTCAGCATTTGTTCCGTACTTCATTCCTTTGGTCCCCGATCACTTCCAAACCCTGTTAGACACCTCCAAACCTATTTCTAGCATGCCTAAACGAATTCCTTTGGTTTACTTAAGTTATCCTCGTCTCATTGGCTTTCCGTTGTTATAGAAAGGGTAGTGTCTTACTAGATAAAACTTAATCAACGTATTTTGGGATTGGTGGTGCTTGAGAGTCTTTGTGGCCTAAGGTGAAGCATGCTATAGGTATGTTAGGTGCTATGACTAGACGTGACGAATGATAGGAAGAAAATGCGTATTGTAGAGAGGTTGTTGTGTATCATAGGGCATAAGGTATGACGTGGAGAGTTTTGTTGAACGATAGGGGTTTGGCTAGTGATCCGGAAGGGAATATGGTAACTCGTACCTTCGTGCTTGTCTCGATTTTATCATCTTAGGTTCCTTTGGCACTCGTCCTATAGATTCTTGCTTAGAATCTAGCCGGTGGTGTGTCGTAGAGTTGTTATGGATTCGATACGAAACGTATGGCGTTGAAATAGACTTAGAGGAATATCGTGGACCTAAGGTGTTTATTAAAGTACGATAAGACATGGTTATAAGTTGTAATACCTTGAATGACGATGAACGAAAGAGTGTGACTTGGGGAAAGTGTTGTTATCTTATATTCGAATTGATAATGTATATGTGTTGTGGGAGTTGTGAATGTTAAACTGAGGGTCCTGCAACGCAAGGTGTGGTAATGCGGAGGCTCTAGAGGGCCCGCAACGCAAGGTGTGGTAATGCGGAAACCCAGGTGAAGAGAATTCACTGTAACGCAAGGTGTGGTAATACAGTTGAATGTCTTAAATGATGAATGAAGTCGTAATTGACTTATTGAAGTTTAAGTTGTTGTGTGGGCTATGAGCTGCTTGAGATTGTAACTGTTGAAAAGAGAAACTAAACAATGGATTCCATCAAAGTTTTTGAAAAGAAAGGAACTTGATTTTGGAAAAAGGATTTTTATGAAAAATCCTCCGGTATTCCTGAGTGAATCAACGGTTCCGGTATTTGGGCACAAATCAACGGATTCCGGTATTCAAGAGAATCAACGGAGCTCGACCCGCGGAGGTCGAGAGTATTTTCCCAAAAATTATTTTGGAAATCATACGGGAATGTTTTCTTTTTATGATAAGAGGCTCGATGGCAATGACATTGAATAATAAGATTGTTTGCGGCATTTGTTTAAGTAGTTATAAAATGGTTGAGAAGTCGTCGTGGTTATTCAGAATGATATGAGCCTAATGTTGCTTCGGGAAGACGTACGAATGGTTAGGGATGTTTCTAAGATGTCTAGGATTTTGTAGTTGTAACTCTTACCCGTCTATTGGATCATCTTTGTTCTTGGTGCATAATTCCTCATATTTTCATATAACTTGTGTAAAGATTTTCCTACTGGGCTAGTGTAGCTCAACAAAATCCTTCTTTTCAGGTTCAAACGCAGGACAATAGATTGTATGCATCCGTATGCTTGGACACGAAGACTTTTGGAGGTTAACTTCATTGTAGTTAATTAAACATCTTGTAATGGATTACTTTTGCCAAAGATGGGTTTGTAACTAAGTGTTCTTAAATTTCTTTTGATTGAAAGTTTGTATTATTCCAATCAGGTTTGGTACTGGTAATTATTTGAACTTGGGGAAACTTGAATTGTAAATGATCGTCCAGGAACTCTCTTTTGGGTATTATTAATATTATGCGAGGAGCACGTTTTGAAATGGATTATTTATTTATGTTGAAAATCGAGGGCGTGACAAATTGGTATCAGAGCGACTAGGTTTGAATACCTAGAGACCGTGGGGAGACTTTTAGTCTCATGGGTTCAAAAATCACTGCATCTTTTTACGAAACCACATGTGTGATTGCATGAGTGACATTAGTCCATCGATGTATCATTGCATAAGTATTGTGGTAGAGTGGTCTATAGTTGTTAACCTCATATTGGAAAGGTTGGACCCTTGTATTTGATAGTGATGTGATTAATGCTGATGATCCTCTTTCTTATGTCTTTTTTTTTTTAGTAGGATGTTTTCGAGACGTGAAGTTAGGTGGGGTGAGACCGGGGATCAGGATAACCAGGGTTGTAGTGCATACGGGGAGAATGAGGCGAGTCAGTATACTAGGGATGAGATTATGTTTCCTGAGATCGTTGAGTGCGCGAAGGGTGTTGAGATTCTGGAGGGTGTACAAGGCGGTATGAGTGTGGGGGAAGCTAGGCATCGAGTCGTTAGCGCGAGATCATCTTTTGAGGGTGTTGAAAGTTTAGGAAGCAAGAAACCAGAGGAACTAGATCAGTCTATGCAGGGCCAGCGAGGCCTCACACTACCATCTCATTTAGAAACTTCGGGAGTTCTCCTTAAGTGTCAAATTGTGTGTCACCGATGTGGTCAGCCTGGTCATATTCGTTCTCAGTGCCAAAGGGCTTAAAGATCTTGTTTCACTTGCGGGGAATTTGACCATTTCGCGAGGAATTGTCCTCAGAAGAAGAGAATGCAAGAAGAGTCAGGCTTAGTACAGCAGCCAGGAATTCGACAAATCGTTATTCAGCCACAACCCCAGAATGCACAAAGACTACCAACCGCTAGCGTAAGTACGTCGCCAGGGAATGTCAAAAGTCAAGGGAGGAAAAGACAAAGGGAATCAAGTCAGCTATCACAGAATCAGATTCGTCTTGGGCTGCCTACTTTATCCGGGAATCAGAGAGTCTCACAGTTTGATAAGCTTTGTTATATTTGCCGCAAGCCTGGCCACTTTGCGAGAAATTGTCCTCGGGGATCTGGAGCACATGGTGAGTCGAGTTCAATGCAGCCGTACAAGCGTACACCAAATCGACAACAGATGCAGTTCCGTAGTTAAACTACCACATCCTCCTACTCTCTAGCTCTTAGAAACGTCACTTGTTTGAGGTATCACCTTTTCCAAATTGTTCTACTCTTTCGTTGCAATGCTTTTGATTCGGAAACACTTCACCCATTGTGGACCCCATTCTTACTCGTGTTTGGAATCGAAGATAAGAAATTTTAGTCCATGCGTGTTGAGAGACATTGATAGATCAAATTTGTTGAAGATTAGGGGTTAATCGTTCCTTATGGAAGTGTTGTCTTTGACTTCTTTGATTTGCGTGTGGCGAGGATAGATGTGATTTGGGAAGAGGTTGATTGTATCCATGGTAGTAGATGGTATTCCGAAAGCGATTTCGTAAGCATTATTTCTTAAGTACGTTATTTCGTTGGCCAAATTGAAATTTTGAATAGAGTTGTATCGTAATTAGTTTTCTGTGAAGTTTGTCGTACCGTTAAACTGTTATGGCTCTTGACGCTTAAGTTGATTATCACATAATCCATTTATAGCTTTTCTTGGGAGTATTCGAAACCTTGTGGCGAAGTACCCCGTGACACACTTACTTTTGTTGTTGAGGACTGTTTTCAGTACCCCATCCGAAGTTTTATTCTGATAGTATTCTGCTTGATATAAGTTTTATTTGGTCGGTTGAAATCCCTCTGTTGTACTATCAATTTGATTGTCTGTCACTGTTGATCTGCACAAGTTCTCGTCTTGCTAGTTTAGTCTATTAAGCCCAATCTCTAGTCACATACCTTATGGCATACAAATTTGTTGGAATCGTTAAACTCAGACTTGTTACTATTGTTGCTCGTATCCGTCTTGTATCTGTTTGTCAGCCTAGAGCTATTTAGCTGGTTTGAGTTTCCTTGTTGCACCTACCAATTTATTTGTTGGAATGTATCATCCTGCACAAATTTTTATATCGAAATTTGAGCCAAATCTTGTGGTGGCATATCTCTCGAAATCTATTTATTTGTTCCGTTTAATCCAAAATCACTGGTGATGGTTGTCTTTGGTGCTATTCGATTCTGTAGTGGTTCCTCAACTCGAAAGGCATATGATGGTTCAATCTGTGACACTCAGTTTCACTTTGTTCGAAGTATGGCTCGAATCTGGTATTGAACCAATTTTCAACCTAGAAGGGCTTGATCACTAGAGATCTATCTCATCATTTTGTGTTTGTCCCCAGTAAAGTTATGATCGATTGTTTTAAGATTGCCTCGGAGTATCATGAGTTGTTCGACAAGTTTGTTATTTGACCATTCTAAAGACCTCGCGTGCCCTTTTGGTTCGGGTACCTTACTACCGTTCTCGCATACTTGATTAACTTTGTTGAGTTTTAGAGTTCGTTTGTCTCGTTTGAGATAGTCAAGAATCGTGTTGACCGTGTCTTCACTTATTGTCACTCGAAGTGGGAAGATTTCCATATTTCTTAAAGTATCGCCGTGTTGAAGCTTGACTCGTCTCGGGGAGAAAAGGAAGCGTTCACCGCTAGAAAGAGAGATTAGGTATCGGATACGGTGCGTGTCTTTTGGATAACCAGGCGACAACCGATGAAATCCAGTTAGAAGAGGCGCTTGATCACCGCTCCTTCTAGATGGAGGTCTCGGGAAGTCAATTGGGATATCGGGTCGTATTTAGAGGTAAGATTGAAGTGCCGAGATAGATGATCGTATGTAGAGATAAGTACCGTTTGGAAGTGCCGCCGTGGACTTTTGGGCATTTGTGATGCATAATATATATCAGTGTTAAGGATGTATGAGCCGAATCCATTGCATGAGTTGGAACGTTCGAACTTGAATTAGAAGCTGATGTGTCCCATGGTGAAAATCTGATACGTGTCCAAAATTTGCGTAGTCAAGTGTTGAGAGGTAAGTCAATGCCGTTAGCGCGAGTTTACATGAGAAAGAGAGGGCGAAGTTAGACAGATGTATTCATATTTGTTGTGCCTTGATTGATGTAAATCTTTGATATGTATTTGATGGCTACTGAATTGTTGTGTGGTGGATAGTGACACGATTGGAGTATGTTGATACGTTGATTGGTAGGATAGAACTCGGTTTATTAAATTTCGAGGACGAAATTTCTTTAAGGAGGGTAGGTTGTAGAGACCCGTAAAATTTTTGTTTTTATTTTAATTATTGAAAAGTTTATTAATTGGCTAATTATGAGAATATAGTTTGTTTGGTGGATATTTGAATTAGGGAGTGAAGTGAAAGAATAGAAGAATGAAGGGAGAATGTGTGATTAAGTTATTTGGTGGTATATAAGGTGTGTGTGCATTGTAGGGGATATTTTTTATCTCCCATTCACTCTCTCTCTCATCCGGCTCCCTCTCCTCTCCACCGACCTTTCTCTCTCTCCTCTCCTCTCTCTCAAAACTCACCCAAATACCTCAAACACCTCAAGAACCCACCCTCATTTCACCTCCTCTACGCAACTCCGGGCTCGTATTGCGTTGGGTGAGGCTCGGGAGATAGATCACGGTTGATTTCCAAAGATTCGGAGCTAGGGCTCGTTCGAGTTTCTTGGGTCTCGTTCCTTAAATCGAGGTAGGGATCTCTTTACCCTCTTTATGTGTGAATGTGTTGATATAGTGTGAATTCGTGCCTATGTTTGTTGTTGTTGGTATTGTTGTTAAAATCCCAGAAATCTGCAGAAAATCTGATCGAAACACATCCGTATCGATACGGGATTTTTGCCGTATCGATACTAATTCGAAATCGTAGCTTCTCATTCTGTTTGCATCCTGTATCGATACAGCTATTTTGGCTGTATCGATACCAGATGCTTATGGGCAGTCTCTCAGCATTTGTTCCGTACTTCATTCCTTTGGTCCCCGATCACTTCCAAACCCTGTTAGACACCTCCAAACCTATTTCTAGCATGCCTAAACGAATTCCTTTGGTTTACTTAAGTTATCCTCGTCTCATTGGCTTTCCGTTGTTATAGAAAGGGTAGTGTCTTACTAGATAAAACTTAATCAACGTATTTTGGGATTGGTGGTGCTTGAGAGTCTTTGTGGCCTAAGGTGAAGCATGCTATAGGTATGTTAGGTGCTATGACTAGACGTGACGAATGATAGGAAGAAAATGCGTATTGTAGAGAGGTTGTTGTGTATCATAGGGCATAAGGTATGACGTGGAGAGTTTTGTTGAACGATAGGGGTTTGGCTAGTGATCCGGAAGGGAATATGGTAACTCGTACCTTCGTGCTTGTCTCGATTTTATCATCTTAGGTTCCTTTGGCACTCGTCCTATAGATTCTTGCTTAGAATCTAGCCGGTGGTGTGTCGTAGAGTTGTTATGGATTCGATACGAAACGTATGGCGTTGAAATAGACTTAGAGGAATATCGTGGACCTAAGGTGTTTATTAAAGTACGATAAGACATGGTTATAAGTTGTAATACCTTGAATGACGATGAACGAAAGAGTGTGACTTGGGGAAAGTGTTGTTATCTTATATTCGAATTGATAATGTATATGTGTTGTGGGAGTTGTGAATGTTAAACTGAGGGTCCTGCAACGCAAGGTGTGGTAATGCGGAGGCTCTAGAGGGCCCGCAACGCAAGGTGTGGTAATGCGGAAACCCAGGTGAAGAGAATTCACTGTAACGCAAGGTGTGGTAATACAGTTGAATGTCTTAAATGATGAATGAAGTCGTAATTGACTTATTGAAGTTTAAGTTGTTGTGTGGGCTATGAGCTGCTTGAGATTGTAACTGTTGAAAAGAGAAACTAAACAATGGATTCCATCAAAGTTTTTGAAAAGAAAGGAACTTGATTTTGGAAAAAGGATTTTTATGAAAAATCCTCCGGTATTCCTGAGTGAATCAACGGTTCCGGTATTTGGGCACAAATCAACGGATTCCGGTATTCAAGAGAATCAACGGAGCTCGACCCGCGGAGGTCGAGAGTATTTTCCCAAAAATTATTTTGGAAATCATACGGGAATGTTTTCTTTTATGATAAGAGGCTCGATGGCAATGACATTGAATAATAAGATTGTTTGCGGCATTTGTTTAAGTAGTTATAAAATGGTTGAGAAGTCGTCGTGGTTATTCAGAATGATATGAGCCTAATGTTGCTTCGGGAAGACGTACGAATGGTTAGGGATGTTTCTAAGATGTCTAGGATTTTGTAGTTGTAACTCTTACCCGTCTATTGGATCATCTTTGTTCTTGGTGCATAATTCCTCATATTTTCATATAACTTGTGTAAAGATTTTCCTACTGGGCTAGTGTAGCTCAACAAAATCCTTCTTTTCAGGTTCAAACGCAGGACAATAGATTGTATGCATCCGTATGCTTGGACACGAAGACTTTTGGAGGTTAACTTCATTGTAGTTAATTAAACATCTTGTAATGGATTACTTTTGCCAAAGATGGGTTTGTAACTAAGTGTTCTTAAATTTCTTTTGATTGAAAGTTTGTATTATTCCAATCAGGTTTGGTACTGGTAATTATTTGAACTTGGGGAAACTTGAATTGTAAATGATCGTCCAGGAACTCTCTTTTGGGTATTATTAATATTATGCGAGGAGCACGTTTTGAAATGGATTATTTATTTATGTTGAAAATCGAGGGCGTGACAGTTTGATAGATCTCATCGACATCTATTAAACAAGATCTATATTGCATATTTTTTAATTTCAGCATGCCTATTATTTTTAAGCTTTAAAATTATAAATAAATACTTATTTTTTAAGGGACGAAAGCGTAACACCCCTTAGAAATTTTTTATTTTTTATTTGAAAGGGAACACCCCTTAGAAAGAAACCATCAATTTGACGAAGCTAGCCTCCAATTGTCTCCCAAATCCCGAAAACGCCCTTTATCCTCAACCAAAACCCAAACCCCTCTTTGCCGCCGGTTTTTCAACAGTTGCCGTACCAAACCATGACTGCAATTCCCAGCCACGGCCTCCGATGCTTCAACTCCCGCCCATGGCTCCAGACCCTCCGTCGAAGCCCCTCTCCACGTTCCTTTTCCTGTCTCTCCGTTTCTCTCTCCTCTTCTTCTCCCGTCGAAGAAGATTCAGAGGAGGCTCCGTCGGACGCCACGAACCCTAACGATACTGCCGTCGACAACGCCAACAAGGAGAAGAGGAAGAACGCGTCGTTTTTTCCGAAGAGAGGGCAGACATTGGAACTGGTCTGCGAGAGCCTAGCTTTCACAGGGAAGGGCTTGTGCAAGGTGTCCGACACCGGTTTCGTCGTCATGTGCGACCGTGCCCTCCCCGGCGAACGCTTCATCGGCCGCGTCACCCGGAAGAAGCAAAATTACGCCGAGGTTCGATGAATTCTTGTTTATATGTTCATTCGCTGAGGATTTTACTGATAAATATGTTATCTGTTCTGTATTATAGCTAGGGGTGATAAACGAGCCGAACGAAACGAGCCAATCAGGTAGTTGGAGCTTAGTTTGAAAACTTAACGAGGTTCAAAACATGTGGAAGCTTAGCCTGTCTATGAGCCGCGCCGATCTCGATCTTTAATCGAGCCGAATACGAGCCTGATGTAATTTGATTTTTTTTTTATGTATGATAAGCTGAACAAGCTGAGCTGTGGCTTGTTCATTTGAAAGCATAATGAGCTTCAAAGAAAATGTTAAATCGTGGTTTGTTTATGTAACAAACCGATCTTGAATGAGCTTTTAAGGAATGAACATTAGCTTGATCTCAAGTAGTTTGGTTCGTTTATCAGCCCCAATTATAGCTAGAAAATTGGAAGAAAACTCCTGACTTTGTGCTTGTTTTCTGCTATTTTCAAAATTGGAAGAAGCTGCATTACACTCAATGAAAGTGAAATTTTGTTGTTGGCGGCTCTATGTAGAGTGTGGACTTCCAACATTGAATTAGGTCAATGCATTAGCTTAGACGTTTCTCATATTTCTGGACGCTAATCTTTCGAAGTAATCACAGAAATGAATGGAGCCTGGGGACCAAACATGAGGAATTCATCATATTGTTCGACCAGTAACCAAATTCAAGTTGGCTAATTTTATTGAAATTTGAACTCCACAAAGCTGTTAATTTCGTGATCATAATGATGAAAAGTTATGACTGACAAAACAGTTTAAAACTTCGATAAACCCCCCTTCTAGTTGTATTTCTTTACTTCTTTGAGGTGAGGGATTTCATTTCAACCACACATTAACAGAACTTGACTACCTGTTACAAGTCTATGGGGATTAATCCTGTGCTATTTTTGTGTATGGCTTATCCGAGTTAAAACCTGGTAATGTTAAAAACATAAAAGACTGATCAGCAAATTGGTTAATTTTGTTCTGTACTTGCATAGTTATATCCAGAAATAGGCCTTTTTAGATGTGGTGTTTGGTTGTGCCTATTATTTCTGGCTGTACCATGTCGATTTTCCCACCTGCCCTTGTATTCTACCATTAACAGTCATGAACGAAGTTTGTAATGTGTGACTTGTCTCATTTTTAATACTATTTGAATTTGATTTCTCTTTAGAACAGGTAAGCAATATGGCGTTATTTGTATAAAGCATTTATGGTTACTTTTGATCTTGGGTTAATGTGTGGCAAGTACAGGTGACTAAAATAAAGACAATATCCCCTCATTGGGACTTTGTGGAAGCTCCATGTGAACATGCTTTGGACTGTGGAGGTTGTAAAACACAAAATTTGTTATACGAGGCACAAGTCAGAGCCAAAGAAGAACAAGTTCGAGACCTGGTCGTACACGTGGGGAGTTTCTCTGATAAAGACCTGGAATGTTTTGACATTATGAAGCCCATTATTCCCTGCGATACTCAATTTCATTATAGAAACAAGGCAAGTATAATATTTTCCTTTTTCAGCCATTTTTGGATGTTTTTAGGTTCTATTTGAAAATGTTAGTGGAAGTGTTTTGCTGTCTTCGACAGTTAACTAAGTCCTCATATTGTGAGTGAAAAGCTTGAAGAGTAGAAGACGTGCACTTAACTAATAAATTTGTTTGTGTTCGATTTTAAGTTATTTAGTGTGATTAAATTGCCTAAGTCTGAACGTAGGCAAATTACGTCAAATTAAAAGGTTGACAGTCAATGGACTGTTCAGTGTTCATTGATTAACAATCACCACCCATCCGCATGGTGGAATGTACTATACGAAGTCTGTACTCAAATTAATGATGCAACACATGCAAATTCTTAGAAAGTGAAGTAATACCATTTTCAGAAGACAGAAAAAGAAGTGGAAAATTGATTAGGTTGTAAATATGAGGGTTATATTTCATTTTCTGCAGAGGCATTAAAAATTTTCATCAAGACTGCTTATTACCTAGTTCAGTAGGAGAAGATGAAAGATGACCAGTGTTAGTTTCGTCAACCGGCAACACCCGGAATATGAAAACTACCGTCTGCCTGCGTCTTCAGTAATGAGTTTAATTATCATTTTTGGAAGAGTGGCCTGTATTAGTGCCCCAGAAGTGATTAGATACTAAGATAGTTGTTCCTCTTGATGCTATTCTTTGCTCTACAGATGGAATTCTCATTTGGTACTAAGACTTGGCTACCTGGAGGTCCATTACAAGACAAACAAAGTGATGCCGCTGGCTATGCGTTAGGACTGCACGTTCCTGGATTTTTTGATAAGTTTCTTAATATTAACAAATGCTTATTACAAAGCGAGCCTGCCAATAAGGTGTGTGATTCATTATGCATATCACTAAAACAGTGATTGATTTCTTCATATCAAGTTTTTGTTACAATCCATGAACTGTTTAATGTACAAAAAAATAAAAATTTTCAGTGCATTTTTGAACCTAGAGGGTTCGCTACTTCACTTGAACCCTTTGGGATAGTAGTGTAGCCGCTCCTGCTTTCCTGTCTCTTTGATATGCGTTTCTGACTTATAGGTTCTTAAAGCCATTCAAGAGTGTTGGAGAGATCCAAACTTAGGCCTTTGTCCGTATGATGTTCATTCTCATGCTGGATTTCTCAAGCATCTAATGCTGAGATCAGGAAGGTACACTGAGTTGTATCAATTATCCTATTATCATAACAGGCTACACACACAGGGTATGCTTTGCAGCTTCTTACTTGCATCCAGAAGACCCTCGGTTGCAAGAGTACAAGCATGGGCCCTCGTTTGCAAAAGAATAATGTTGATATCTTTGTTACCCAAAATTAGGAGAGAGTTGTTAGAAAATGAATAAAGAAAACAAAATGGTGCAAACATGTGTCTACATATATTTTTTTTTCCACTTTATTCTGTTGGTTAAAATATGTTGAAAATATAGGTGGATGCATGTGCATTTTCTGGAGAAGAATTCTTGGACATTCGACCAATAAGAAGAAAATCTTGTCCTTCAAATCATAAAAAATATCATATATATCACCAGAAACTAACACAGTGACGAAAATTTATTTTACAGGGATGTCAATACTGGTCTTCCTGAGCTTATGGTTAATTTTGTGACTTCATCCTACAAACCAGAGCTTCTGAAGCCCCTTGTTGAGAAAATTTTACCCATTCTTGAAGTGGTTTGTCTGACTAAATCTCTGTTATCTATTAAAGCTGAATGGAGTTATGTGTTTTGCCCCTGTTGATTGCGTTTTAACCGTGTTTAAAACCAGTTCATTTTGCAAGCTATGAAGCACACAGGTTATTCTGTCAGGTTTTGTAGTAAAAAGAATTTCCCTCATTAGATGAATGAATCAGAACAATGGCCTTTCAATGTCTATTGGGACTTTCTGTGGATTTTCTATCAGAACATGTTGCTACATGATGCCCTCATCTCATGTGATTCCCCCCTTTGTTCCCATCGTGTGATCCTCATGTGAGGAGAAATGGAGCTCACTGTTGAGAGAGAAAGAAGGAAAAAGTGTATAGGGTGTTACTAAACCCTTACACATATAACTTATATTTATATAAGTCTGGAGAGTTACACAACTATAAGATAAGCAATGTGGGACAAAACCAACTCTCTCTAATAAACACTTCTAACACTCCCCCTCAAGCTGGAGAATAGATATCACAAAATCCCAGCTTGTTACATAAAAATTCTAAACGTGGTTTAAACAGTGGTTTAGTGAAGATATCTGCCAACTGAGCTCCTGTAGACACGAAAGGGGTAGCCAACACACCACCATCCACCTTCTCTCGAACGATATGACAATCTACCTCAATATGTTTGGTTCTCTCATGAAATACCGGATTCGAAGCGATATGTATTGCTGCCTGATTATCACAATACATAGGAATAGGTAACTGTACGCCAAATCCCAACTCCTCGAGCAAAGCTCTCAATCATACAACCTCGCATGTAGTATGAGCCATGGCACGATATTCTGCTTCAGCACTAGATCGAGCAACCACAGTTTGTTTCTTGCTCTTCCAGGTAACTAAATTTCCACCAACAAAAGTACAGTACCCAGTTGTGGACCGTCTATCAGATGGTGATCCTGCCCAATCAGCGTCGGTAAAGGCTTCAACACGCAAATGACCATTTGAACGATAAAACAGGCCACGTCCAGGATGAGCTTTAAGATACTTCACAATACGAAGACAAGCTTCCCAATGTGGAGAACGAGGGGCTGACATGAAATGACTTACCATACTGACAACAAATGAGATATCAGGCCGTGTATTGGTGAGATAATTCAGTTTGCCTACCAAGCGACGATAACGGTCTGGATGGGGAAATATCTCCCCCCTGATCAACACACAATTTGACGTTTGGATCCATAGGAGTCTCCGCAGGCTTTACTCCCAATAAACCAGTCTCCTCTAGAATATCTAGCGTATACTTTCTTTGAGATAGACTGATCCATTCCTTAGATCTTGCTACCTCAATATCCAAGAAATATCGTAGCTTACCCAAATCTTTGGTGTGAAACTGACGCTGTAAGAACTGTTTCAGCTCATCAATACCTTTCTGATCATCCCCAGTAATAATGATATCATCTACATACACAATCAACACTACTCTTCCCCGATCTGACTGAATAGAGAAGACAGAATGATCAGAATGAGAGCGACGCATACCAAATTGCAACACAGCATCACTAAACCTGCCAAACCAAGCTCGAGGGGACTGCTTAAGACCATAAAGGGCTTTGCGAAGGCGACACACCTGAGAACGCTCCCCCTGAGCAACAAACCCAGGAGGTTGCTCCATATACACCTCCTCGAGCAGATCACAGTGTAGAAATGCATTCTTGACATCCAACTGAAACAAGGACCAACCAAGATTGGCAGCCATAGAAATAAGAATGCGAACAGAATTAATCTTGGCCACCGGAGAGAAAGTCTCAGCATAATCAACGCCATACGTCTGGGTATAGCCTTTGGTCACAAGACGGGCCTTGTACCGTTCTACTGTGCCATCCGGATTATACTTGACGGTAAATACCCATCGACATCCAACGGTAGACTTTCCTGGCGGAAGAGAAACCAACTCCCAAGTGCCATTGTCATGAAGAGCAGACATCTCAGCCTCCATAGCTATCTGCCACTCAGAAACAGATAAAGCCTCCTGAACAGTGTTAGGAACAAAAATGGACGAAACAGAAGTAGTAAAAGCACGAAGGGACGGAGACAGGTGATCATAGGAAACAAACCGAGCAATAGGATGAGATGTGCAAGACCGAATACCTTTGCGAAGAGCGATAGGAAGACCGGGTGATGGCGAAGGTGGAGGTGGGGGTGGGGGTGGAGGTGAAGGTGCAACCGGATCTTGGGACGGAGGAGGCGTGGTGGCTGGTACTTGTGGGGCTGTTAATACGTTTTGCCGACGAACATACACCTGCAAGGGAGGACCAGATGGTACACAAATAGGAAACACAGACTCAGATTCAGGAAGATCAACTGGAGTACTATGACCCGAGTAAAAGGGCAATGACTCATTTAATGTGACATCAGCACAAACAAAATGACGACGAAGAGATGGTGAGTAACACTTATACCCTTTCTGAGTACGCGAGTACCCCAGAAAAATACACCGAATTGATCGTGGATCAAGTTTGTCTCCGTTAGGATCCAGAGCATGAACATAACAGGTGCACCCGAATACTCGTAGGGGTAATGAGTGGAGAGGGTGACCAGAAAATAAAACTGTATGGGGTATCTAACCACCTAAAACGCTAGATGGCATACGATTGATCAAGTAACATGCTGTAAGAACAACATAACTCCAATAAGACTTAGGAACTTGCATTTGAAATAATAGAGCACGCATAACCTCTGATAAACTATGAAGCACGGATACTCTATTTTGGCCTCCGTATCACGTATCGTATCCGTATCGGATACCGATACTCTCAGATACTCTCCGGATACGTATCCGCTACGTTTTTTTAAAGTATCCTGCTTTTAGAATTATTTTTTGGTATCCCGATACATTTCGGATACGCATGGATGCGTGTTGGATACACTCGGATACGTTTTGGATACACGCGAGGGTAAATATGTTATTACTTAAAATATATGGGTTAAAATAATTGCAGTTAGAACTATATTTTTCTTTTTCTCCCACCAATCGACACTAGAAACACACAGACGATATCCTCTCTTTCGTCTCTCATCTCTCTCGACAACCTTGTAAGTCTCTCTCTCGTTGTGTGTATGTATATATATAAGTAGATGTAAATATATCTCTCTCGACATATGAAATGGTGAACTTGTGTAATGGAAAACTTTAATCATTAATGAAATTTTAGGAATTAAGAATTATATATATAATATATTTTTTATTTACTTTTATATTCAACGTATCCCCCTACGTATCGTATCCTTCTTTTTGAAAAAATCACGTATCCGCGTATCCGTATCGTATCGTGTCCGTATCCCGTATCCGTATCCGTGCTTCTTAGCTGATAAATGCCTAATCTTGCGTTCGGCAACTCCATTTTGTTGTGGAGTTCGAGCGCAAAAAGATTGGTGAATTATACCATGGTCATCAAAAAACTTAGAAAGAGAATTATGAAAATATTCACCTGCATTGTCAGAACGAAATATACGAATGCAAGTATCAAACTGAGTTTTGATTTTCATATAAAATGATTTAAAGACAGAAGACAACTCTGACCGCTCTTTCATGAGATAAAGATACGTAACACGAGAATAATCATCGATAAAAATAACATAATACTGAAAGCCAAAAATATTAGGAACACGCATTGGACCCCAAATATCAGAATGAACTAAGTGAAAAGGACGGGATACGCGACTCTCAACCCTAGGATAAAAAGACACTCTATGATGTTTACTAAACTCACAGACTTCACAGGGCAAAGCATCAACACGGCTACATGAAGGTACTAGCCGTTTAAGATTCTGAAGGGATGGATGACCAAGTCGACAATGATGTTGATAGGGTGACACAGAAGACTGAAGAGCAACAGAGTTAGGGTGAACATTGTTGGTAAAGTAATACAGACCACCACGCTCAGTACCACCACCAATTTTTCGCCCCGTCTTGAGATCCTGAAACACACAACCATCAGGAAGAAATGTGACAGAGCAATTTAAAGATTTAGTAAGTTTACTAACAGACATAAGATTTAATGGAAAACGAGGAACGTGCAATACGGAATCCAAAGTCAAAGAAGAAGTAACAGAAACCGAACCCAAACCAGTAATATCAGTGGTAGAACCATCGGCTAAGGTAACACGAGATGGTTTATCAATAGACTGATGGCCAGAAAGAATAGTAGAAGTACCAGTCATATGATCAGATGCACCAGAATCAATAACCCAAGGAATAGAAAAGTGAGAAGATGTAATACAAGCACTAGAAGAACCTGTCTGAGATAGCGTAGCAATGGAGGAACTTGTCTGAAGTGACACAAGGCGTTGGTACTTCTCCACAGAAATAGTCACCATAGCAGTGGAGCGTGCAACCTGCCTAATATCCTCGGAAGAAGTAACCCGATGAGCCTGAGGAAAACCATGTAGGTCATAGCAATGCTCCACCGTATGATTAGTTCCCCCACAATAAGTACAGAGTCTAGAACCACGACCTCGACTATGGCCACCTCTCCCTGACATGCGACCTGTACGACTAAACCCACAACGACCAGAATCATGACCACAAAAAACACGGTCAAACCGGCCATTGTACCCATAATCACGGCCGCGACCAAGGCCATAGCTAAATGAAGAACCAAAATCACCAGAAACAGCGGAAGTAGAATCAAAATCAGATTTCATTGTAAACATATCACCGTACAACGAGAGGCAACTAGTCAACTATCCATAGATCAACCAACCAAATACTCCACCAACAAAACGGCCAATAAACAAGAAATAAGTAACTGATTGATCGGCTAACAACCAAGGGCACGACAACGCATGCATCCAACTACTTCAACAAAAACAAAGTAGCCACCGAACAATATAATCCCAATATCGAGCAACAACCAAGAGCTCATATGCCAACATAGACCAAATAATCTCAATACAATCCAACAACCGAAATCAGACTTCAACATACCCAAACTACCATCTATTGGAGATGATAAACTGTAGATTATTACCACATGCAAAGAACCGAAATCCAAATCCAAGTAAACTGTAGATCGACCAAAAAATCCGAAATTACCAGAACAATCAGTGCATAAGAGTGACGGAACGGTACCAAACAGACGATGAACAGTAAAAGCGATGAACGGTGCTTGATGAACAGTAACTTATGAACAGTACCAATGATGAAACAGTAATTGTGAACAGTACCGATGATGAACAGTACCGAAGAACAGTATCTGTGAGCAGGCTTAGGGTTAAGGCAGAGGCTAGGATTAGGATTGTGATTTTAGGAATTATGTACAGAGGCTAGGGTTGTGGTGGTTTAGGATTAAGGTTAAGATCCCGCTCTGATACCATGTTGAGAGAGAAAGAAGGAAAAAGTGTATAGGGTGTTACTAAACCCTTACACATATAACTTATATTTATATAAGTCTGGAGAGTTACACAACTATAAGATAAGCAATGTGGGACAAAACCCACTCTCTCTAATAAACACTTCTAACACGCACGACAGTCCCATTTTGATTATCTCTGACTTCTATTTGTAGGTCTCATTATGCAAACTATCCATGGTGGAATCTGGTTAATCAAACATTGGTAGCCGTCAAAACAAGTTGGATTTTGTCTGAGAAGTCCATTTCGATTTCGACAGTCCCATTTCTGTCGAGAAAAATTAGAGCAGAGACACTTTCTGATATCCAATATCTGATTAACCTGGATGATATACAGATCTTAAGACTCCTATATGTCTTGCTATCTGGACGAGTTGAAAATGTGACTAAAACAAAACCATTTTGATGACTATGCCCATAAAGCTACATCATGACTTTTGGTTTGTCAGGCTGCACCTGTAGAGCAGTCTCAAAAGGGAGAAATTTGGGAAGTGGAAGAAAGAGATGATGGTTGGAAAATGGAGAAAACCCTTTAAGGTTATTGGTACTTCCCCTCAAGAATGATCTCAAGAGCAAAAGTGGAAACTAGATTCTGGCCTAAAATAGTAGTTTATGAGTTAGTGAAATTCATTGGAACCTAAGATACGATAGTAAAGTTCTTCTAGTCTTAGTATTAAACTGAAAATTGCTAGTTCTTTTTCCAAAATTTATGACAATAACTTAATATTTAATGCCATACGGATGGAACATCTATATAGTTCTCTTAGGAAAAGATGTTGCTCTTTGGTGAATCATTTCCCTTGACAGTTGGTGTCTCTAGTCTTACCATCATTTGTTTTCTAACATATATTCTTTTTCGTGCTGGCAAATAGGTGAGCATTGTAAACAATGTAAATACTTCCGTTGGTAACACATCTGTTGGTGAGGATGAGTACATTTTACATGGAAAATCTACCATCACAGAGACCCTAAGAGGGCTTGCATTTGAAATTTCAGCGAACTCTTTCTTTCAGACAAATACACGACAGGTATCCCAGGAGTAAATGTATGGTTGTTCACAAGAAATTGTTGAGTTTCAGCTTCCTGTCTTCCTTGGCAAAGGTTGTATTTAAGATTATAAATGATTTTGCCAACTTCCAGGCAGAGGTTCTTTATGGACTCATTGAAGAGTACGCTGATCTCAAAGGAGATGGCTCGGAAATTGTCCTTGACCTTTTTTGTGGAACAGGCACCATTGGCCTGACACTTGCCAGAAAGTAAATCTTATGTTTTTGCAGTTTGAAAAATCATAGATTCCATAAACCTTCCATTCAGTGCTGCTTCTTTTGGTTTTCTTTTGTCAGGGCCCAACATGTTTATGGCTATGAAGTGGTTCCTCAGGCTATATCGGATGCTTGTCGGAATGCCAAGTTGAATAAAATCCACAATGCCACATTTGTCCAAGGAGACCTTAATAAAATTGATGTGAACTTTGGAAAAGATTTTCCAAAACCTGACATTGTCATATCAGGTGATGTTTATCTATCTTCATCTCCGTCGTGCATAAGGTTAAACTGTGTTCACCATCTTGCAATCGAAATAGCAAAAAGCAGAATATAATCACCACCCCTCTCCTCTTGAATTTACTATGATGCTGCATATTATTCCTTTAATGGCAGAAGTGTTTTTTGTATGCTACACCCATAAAACGGCATCAAACAGGGAAAAGGTTTCATTTTTTGATCTTGACCAAGTCTTGTGAAAATTTAGCACCGGTGCTTGAGACATTTTCTGACATGAATACATGATGAATAATGCAGATCCAAATCGTCCAGGTATGCATATGAAGTTGATTAAATACTTACTCGAGCTTCAATCCCCACGGATCATTTATGTGTCGTGTAATCCTGCGACATGTGCACGTGACCTCGATTACCTCTGTCACGGTTCGGTACGTTCTAGATAGTTTGCATTTTCAGCAGTGGGCCTTACTCTGTAATGTCATCTGAAATAATGGAAAACTTTGCAGGTAGAGCATAATATAAAGGGATGTTACAAACTAAAACGCCTACGACCGGTGGACATGTTCCCTAATACACCTCACATCGAGTGTGTTTGCCTCTTGGAGCTTCATTGATCCCTGGTTGAATTCCTGCTTTCATATACAAGGTCTAAATTCTTTCCCTTTGGCTTTGTTACAGGATATGGCCCTGTTTGCTGTTGCTTCAGAATCAGATTTCCAGAACACTTTTTAAAAGAATTTGTTTGCTTGTTTGTTTTTTTGAAACCTGTGTTTAAGGGGGTTTTTGTTATAAAAAAAAAAATCTGTTTTTACCAAACTAGGCGGATTGGTAAAACTCATATTTAATCCTTTGGAAAACCATTTTCGCTTATCAATTAATGTAAAATGATAATGATAAGGGTTTATATTTCCTGTACTACTATCTTTCTGACAGCGCTTTCCTTCGAATCATTTCTCAGCTCATCAGTTAAAGACCACATTCCAAAGACATCGTCAGATGGCAACTTCTGCATAGGGGATACTTCAACCAAGGTTTTCCCGTTATGGGTTAGTATCCCAATGCAAAGTTTTCCCTTGTGAGTATTGTTCAGCTAGGGATCTTGTAATGATTGCAAATGCGAAGTTTACCGTTATGTAGAGTGTTGTCGAGCAAGGGATCTGGTGATGCTGCAATCTACCTATGTGCCTGCTTTAAGCACAAAAATAAAATTTCCTTCAAAGGGCACTCTCCTCAAATGCTTCTGTTCGGAAGTTAAGTAGTTTACTGTGAGATTATTATGAAGAGTTTAGACGAGGGCACTTGGTGTTTCAATAGAGGAGCATGAAGTGGACAATGGAACTCAATTAAAGGCGACAATGGCGTTGTACTACTAGGACTAGGGTAGCTTCCACCACATGGCAAGTAGTTTCTTGTAGTCATTTGGGAAGTTGATGTCCTATCGTATAAGTATCCTTGAATATTTTGATCTGTAACAATCCATATTTACCGGTGTCACTTTCCGCGGCCTTGAGAATATTAAGAACTTAATTGTTTTTCTAGGGGGTGAGATAAATTCGCGGCCTGACAAGAACTCAAGGTAATTTGATTCATGCCTTGCCTGTGTATTGCAGCAAGTGATACATTGTTTCTTCCATTGGGCCATTAGCTTGAAACAATTTAATTAGTGGCTTTGAACGAGCTTTTGACATGCGACGATAATATTGTGGGAAACACTTTACATCGACTCGCAGACCAAAACCAGGAACCGATAGCTTGTAGCAAGTATTCTCCTGGAAAAACAAGAACTACCATCATGAAAACCATTTCTGTTTTGATCTACTACTATAAAAGAGGGCATTTTTTGCGTTCTGCCTCTCTTTCCAGGAAAGCATTTGAATTGTCTAGGACGTAATAAGCTAGCTGAGCTAAAAGCGTAGTTGGTTGTTCAAGCTTAGCATAAAAATTTAACGAGTCTTGAAAATGTATTTGAGTCTGGTTAATCGTAAGTTACACTTTAATCGAGTCAATGGTGAATTGAGCTCAAGTAGCTTGATTGCATAGATTAAACTTCTCAAATTTGTTTCAGAAATTAAGACGTGCTAAGAAAATAAACGAGTTAAAAAACCTATTCGAATTTGTTTCTTTTTTTCTTTGGTGCATCGGAAAATTTTAAATTTTGTTTCACATATGGAATGCCTTTGAATTACAGTAAATTAAAGACAGTCTTAATTTTTTGAGAGTGATCTACGTCCGGATGTTTTCTGCCGCCGCCATTTGTGGGCTCTTTTGTGTGTTCATTGAGGTAACCTGAACCGTTTATCTTGTAGAGCTCTCAAAATAGTGTATTCACGCAAAAAAATCAGCTTTATCGGTCATTCATAGGTATATCAAAAAATTAAATTTTAATTTTGATTTATAAAACGGACGGCCTGAATTCTGTCAATAGTTTTTATGTTAAAATGTGTATGACCGTCTATTTTATAAACCAAAATTCAATTTTAATATACCTATGAATGTTCGATAAAGCTGATTTTTTTTTTGAGTGAATACACTATTCCGCGAGCTCTACAAGACGAACGTTCAGATTACCGCAATGAACGCACGATGGGACCACAATGGGAGGCGGATTTTCCTCATGGTTTCCACCTCAGTAATCTTGCGTCATCTCGTGCCAGTTTTTCCCCTATTGGTGAAGCAGGTGGATCAATATACGGGGCCGAGCTTAACCCGCAAAAACTTCCCAGTATATATAGCCAAGACCCAGGCTCTGTGCATTGCGCGAGCGAGCGAGAGAGAAAGAAAACGCGGTAAAAGCACAGAAAAACGAGGGGGAATGGCCTGATAGGAACATCAACTCGCTGTAAGTTCTGAAACTTGGAAGATGGAATCAATATATATATTTTTCTACATTTGTTTTTTGATTATAAAAGGAAAGAAGAAAGCCTAATTCTCAGATAAATTAACTGATCTGAATTGTAGGAGTTGGGTTTGATCGCATGGCGTCCGTCAATACTCCTCATCAGACGTACATTCCTCTCCCTTCGGAATCGGGTAAACGTCTTTTTCTGTCTTTGTCCTTCGGTTTGATTTGCTTTGTGGGAGTGTTTGAGAATTACCTGTTTTGCAGTTTGCATGATCACTTGTATCCGAAATTGGGGGTTTCTTTAATTTTGTGGTCGCATTTTGGGTTTTGTGGTTTCGGGGTTTAACTGCTTCCGAATATTGGTTTGTTCGCAGATATGTTTGGGGGATTTTGCAACCAACAAGTGAACTTGCGGAGAATAATCGATAATTAAGAACAATAAACCAGAACACAAGGCACATGGATTTTTACGTGGTTTCCCAGCTGTGTAGTTGATCCACGGCTCTCTCTAGTTTCCATTGTATATTGAATGAAGAGAGTACAAGTGACATCTGTATTTATAACCTAGGGTTTACACCAATTTCCGTAATACCCCTGTCTAGGTCGAATCCTGAATAGTCAGCAAAGCGCGACCCAAATCAAATCAGGCCTCACAAGCCTAATAGTTTCTTCTCTTTTATGAGGATAATGCCATTTGCAGTTCACTTTGCGATCAGCTTTGGTTTCTCAATTGCATGCTTTTAAAGTGGAATGTGCATGTGGTGGCTCTAGGTTCTTGCCCTCCTCTCCTGTAAAAGGGGAGCAGAAGTAGTTTTTTGTTTCATCAATTTGCTCTAGTCTTCCTTAAAGCTTAATTGGAGAATGATAATTATGGTACTCTTTGTTGCAGAACTTCATTCCTTTGTGTGTTTGTTAAATTATATGTCCATTGCCTTTGATAAGTATCTTTTATGGATTCTTACAATAATGAGGAAGTGTTATGTTCCGGACCTTCAGTCACTAATGGTTTGCTCTGCTCGATCTTCTGACCAAAATTTATGGGAATTGAAAATGAAAAAGAGGAGTAACTAGTAAGTGGTATCCTTTGTTTGCTTATTTTTATCCTCTATCTCTTGCCCTTGAGTGGCATTTTCAGTATTGAATTTCATTTCAAGGATGGAATAAATCCTTTAGATTTTTTTATTTTGTTGTTCTTGTGAAGTTATAGTGATTGCACCAAATGAGTAATTGAAGATTATGGTGGAGTAAGAAAACCGACCATCCCTAGGCTGCCCCCGAAATATTTTGAGGTAGTCAATACACGTTCGGAAGGGGGAAAGACAAAGGGCAAAGTTCTGTTATTTTAGTTTTGGCCTTGGCCTTTTTCATGCCCACACTTCTACTGACACACTTATAGAGATGTCAGATGAGGGTATGATTCGTCCTGTTTCGCTTCTTACTCTGGTGTGTATACTGTAAAGAAAACTAACCCATGCATGAAATAGAAAATGTAATGAGATCACTGTATTATAGCATGTGTGGATTATTGCTGTTGAAGACAATTAAATATTAGTTCCCCCAGTTGGACCATAAAGTTTGGTTGTTGAACATTTGTAATTTTGCTAGCTCTTTGTTTTTGAAATTTTCTGTTTAAGCTGCTGTGGTAGTTTTATCTCTTTACTTGTCATATGTGTTCCGCAGGTGGAAAGCACCGAGATGACGAAGCGGTTCTATCACTGGTACCAATTCATATAGTCACCCATGCGTCTCAACTTCCAACCGAGTTTCTCTATCCCTCTCCTGAAAGGCAACTGGTACTTGGATTTGATTGCGAGGGTGAAGACCTCTGTCGATATGGATGCCTTTGCATTATGCAGGTGTCATTTCTATAGTTCTATTGTACCTTTTAGAACTGACTTCTAGTTTATATGTGGACTACTATCTGTTTGTATAACATGAAGAGTTTTGATTTACTTTCAGTTCATTGATATACTTTAAGAGCAAATTCTCAGTGCCTTCATCAAATCTCAATTTCAGAGTTATGCAATAACTGGTAACACAAAGTCTGTGTATTGCGTACACGCCATACAGTCCTACTGAATACATGTTTATAAAGGACCCTCTTAATCTCTGACTTACCTTGGTTAGAACGTTGGATGAGGTAGGAGGGTGGATATTAGATAGTGTTAATGATAACATACCTGCCCGTACTGTCCATTGGACAGGAAAGCGGACTGGCAATTTGAGCGGGAAGTCTTGAAATATTATAATCTCGGGTCTTGCATATTCTTATGATTCAGCTAGCACCTTATGTAATCATAAGTCATGACTATAATTTCATAGGTTTACATCCTTTATTTATGGCAGCTTGCTTTTCCAGACGCTATATACTTGGTTGATGCTATTCAAGGTGGGGAAACGTTAATGAAAGCCTGTAAACCTGCTCTTGAGTCTAGCTACATCACAAAAGTTATCCACGACTGCAAACGAGACAGTGAGGTCTTAAAATCGATTTCAGCATATGATCACGTAATGAATTTCATTTTTAACACGTTGTGACTGCTCCTGTATATTATTCTTGTTGTAGGCTTTGTATTTTCAATTCGGAATCAAGTTGCACAATGTTGTTGATACCCAAGTAAGTTTCCAGGTTCATTTTTCTAATGAACTTTTAAATGTTTGTGTTCTGTTTTTTTCCTCCCTGCAATGTATCCCATGTACACTTTGTAATATGATTACTTCCACTGTTTTAGGCTTTTAGCCTACCATCATTAAACCCATACCAGGCTCACTGGCTGGACCTCCTGCCATTGTGTTGGACTACTTGGTATCATCCAGGTATCATGGCACTAAAATGAGTGGAACCGTGGGGAACCTATTATCTGTTTTTCCTCGCGGTATTGGTGTATTAAATTTGGACCAGTGCCCACAATTCGCAAATGTATTTTGTTGTAAGATTTCAGGGGATTCCCACTAAACCCATGGTATCTGAACTGGTTGCATGTGTGCTCTCCTTATTCTAAATTGCCCCTCTTGGAGTGGCAAATGATATTTTACTCAAGAGGGACCTACTATCAAAAGTCATTGCTGATATCTACTTGTACGTTTGCACAGGTAGCATATTATCTTATAGAGGAACAGCAGGGGCGGAAACGGTCGCCAGATGACTACATTTCTTTTGTAAGCCTCGTTGCAGATCCGCGCTATTGTGGTACGACATCTTTGCTGCAGTCATTTGGGGTTTTTCCCCCATGAATGGTTATTATCATCTTCAACACTGAATGTTTAAGGCAATAATTCTTTGTTTTAGCCTGGGTTATGCTCGTGTATGGGGGTGTTGTGTTTCTGTGGGGATGCTTCTGTGTTCTCTGGTGTTTTGGTACTGGTTTTTGTTTATTTCTGTTACTTTAGGGCTTATAGTGGTGGAAGGTAGGGTTGTGTTCTTGGTAGCATGGTGGTTCAGTTTGTTCGGTAACTCTTTCTGCTTATAGCTTATGTGCTAAAAATTGCATAAAGTGGAAGAAAGCTGATTATCCAGAAGCAAGGGAAGTGATGCTGTTGGCTTCCGCTGGCAGATTATCGAATTTTGTGCAAGCTGCAACAAATAGGCCCTTAGTCTAGAGGCCTCTAAACAGATTACACCTACATCCGATTGGTTTGAATTGAATATCTTCGTAGAAAAATCCAATCAAAGCACTCTCTTGTCATGCTCATACTTTAGAGTCTTGCAGGGAATAGGGATCAGAAGTGACTAAGTCTAGTTTCCATTGAAATACCGAGAATGGGTCATGAGATCGTTTAAATTTCCTTTGATAGTTCTATCAGTTGTGTTCGACTGTACCTTAATGTACTGGGTTGAGGAAGTAGCCGCTGAAACAAGATAAAATTAGCATATCTAGAATACTTGTTTTATGCTTTCTCTCATTTTAACTCTTAGTTCATGAATGTTGCAGGTATATCATATGTTGAGAAGAAAGAGGTCCGCACCCTTCTAAGAGAGGTGAGTGGCTGTATATGTTTCTAGTTTAGGAGTACCGGTGTTATTGTGTTCCAGTTATGTGTCATGGAATGAATGCTTTAACTAGGACTTCTATTAGAGAAGTCCCAAGTACGAATCTCAAATGTTGATATCCAGTTCTCACTCCCCAGGGTTTAGTGAGATCTGTTAAAGCATCCAACCAATTGACTATGAGTGAAAAGAGGCTGCCCAGGCTCATATCCTAGTTTTTGGAGGCTATAAGTAACCAATGTGGGACAAGCTCTAACAATCACCCGCACGTGTGACCCTTGCGTGGAGAGATAAATAAAGGGTCCATAACATAGGTATCATAATGAACAATGAAACAAGGTGCGCTTATGGCACAAACAACTGGGCGATCAATTAAGAGAGTCTTGTTCAAAAGCCTCCGAAAGCCTAGCTTTGATACCATTTTAAATCATCCAACTCAAAACCAATTGGCTGAGTTGGGAGGCCGTCTAGGCTCATATACTATTCAATGTGGGACAAGCTCTAATAGGATCCATGTCACTCAGTAGGTTCAAAACTAACCTCATCAGGTGGCCACACTAACTGTGTTACTGAGGCTAGAATGTCTTTATATCGTTAACTTGTGCTGATTCTAGCCTGCTATGAATCATGAATGTAATAGTTCCTTTCTTGCAGTAGGTTTGCTAGATGGAGAATCCATCGATACATCTCTCTTGTGTCTTTGAAGTGGTTGTTTGACTGTCATCTTTATAGCTTTGTTCCTGGGATTGATTAACCTCAGTTTTGTCAGGGAATTCAAAAAGTCTACTCAACCATAGGATTCACAATTAAAACAAATGTGATGCTGTTTATTTTTTCAGCGTTAGGATATTCTTGTGAAGCCTTGAATGTCTAAAATCTTTATGCTCTTGATATCTTCCATTCTTGATGGTCATCGTCAATCGGTGTGTTCACAATATCCCTGACCTGCTTTTGTAGGCTTCAAAAGTAGTTTACTTGCTACGAGTGTTCCAGTGGTAGTCACTGTAGATTTATAGGCCTAGCATCTATGGGGTTCTCTATGTTTACACATGGCTCTCCTGGTTCGGTCACACAATGCATGGATTTCCTTGATCTTTTCCAAGAGCCCTTCTTCCTCATCATGCTATGTTAAGAAAAGTAATTACAAAAATGAAGAATATATACTTCTATATTTTGCAACATGTGCCATTCTTCTCTTGGGGAACTATTGTCACCTATGGAAATGTGCTCCTGTGCCTGTAAATTGACTCCCTACATGACTGTAATCTTTCATCTCCCACCGAAATCACAAGTCGTCGGTCCTTGGATTGAGTCCTTCTTTTGAAGTCATACCCTCCCAGTATGTGGGAGTCTTCTGCCAATTGACAGAAATGCCAAAATCTCTCTCTCTCTCCTGCTTGTTCTTTTTTCCTTCCCTTATACCAGATACAAGGTGATAAAGCGATGTGTAACGTTGACGAGTTAAACGCCCTAATAAGCCATAATTTTGTCAGACATGATTTTCTTCTGGTCCTTAATTTTCTCTGGTTTTGTTACTAAAGACGAGTTCACACTCCTCTGCTGCTTCCATTCGACAAATATATTCCTTGTTGGGGAGTGTATTTTCTTTCCTTGCAGCTAGTGCTTAGTCCTTGCTTGTACCTCTTTCCAGGATCCAAAGTTTTGGACATACAGACCCTTTTCTGAACTGATGGTCCGGGCTGCAGCAGATGATGTCCGCTTTCTCCCTTATATATACCACAGGATGATGGAGAAACTGAATGAAAGATCCTTGTGGCAACTGGCTGTTCGAGGTGCACTTTATTGTCAATGTTTCTGCATCACTGAAAATGAATATGCTGATTGGCCATCCATTCCCAGAATTCCAGGTGTTCTAATCTCTTCTCAACAACAATGCAATGCAAAAAGATACTAATGCACGCGCACACACAAACATTTGTATGTAGTTGTGAGCCACAAATTTGTTGATGACTTTCTTGATAAGTCGGAGCAATATTAGTCTAGTCATATGCTTAGATTTATCTTTCCTGCTAGATAACCTTGCTGTAGAAGGGAATGTACCGGAACAGGAGATCCTGTCAGTGCTTGATGTCCCTCCTGGAAAAATGGGTTGTATCATTGGTAAGAAAGGAGCTTCTATCTTGTCAATCAAAGAATCTTGCGGGTAATCTCTCTCTCTCTCTCTCTCTCTCTCTCTCTGTCTGTCTCTCTCCTAGGTCATGAGACTCATGACTTGACATGCATTCTGCAGTGCTGAGATTCTAATTGGAGGAGCAAAGGGACCGCCTGATAAGGTTAGTTTATGGATGTGGCACTCATCTTTTATTTGCCCCCCATAAAAGCGGATTCACTGCATCTACTGGATTTGCTGATTCATTGCTTGTATGCTCATGGAATTTCGCTGACTGTCTGATATCTCTTTCCCTTCACCTTCATCTCACTAATCCTAACGGATATTCACTCCATGTGTACAATGTTTGCACTCTTAGATAGTTTTTCGATACTTTATCGGAATAAATAAACGCATTTGTCCGTTTGAGGATCTTTTATGAAATGCCAATACCAAATGCTGCTTCTCTATATAGTCATACTGATACCGACCCTTTTATCTTCACATAGGTCTTCATTGTTGGACCTGTGAGGCAGGTGAGGAAAGCAGAAGCTATTCTGAGAGGGAGAATGCTAGGATACTGAGTATCTGACCCTTTTAAGCTGAATACTTGATGACAGATCCAAGAGTATGACTTCTGTTTTTTCCCTTTGCTTTATACTACAAACATGTGCGTGCTTCTTTGGACAAACTTGAGGGTCCTCTTAATCTCATCCTGCTGTAAAAAGGTGTTAAACAGAGTCAATGGAATCCTTTCCATTCGTGTTGAACTGAATCTCCGCATTTTCGGTAATAATACAAGTGTGCATCTCCACGGGTGCTCCCAAACATTGAGAACCCGCTACACCCAATGCGGGTCACCCTTTGTTTCGCTCGTACTAACAAAAGTGTGTCATCATGTCCCTTCCATTAAATTTGTCGCTACATGATTTGCCGGTAGGACTCTGTATAATGCCAAATGGTACTCGGGAATTATTGACAGCTCATTCGGATTTGCAATTACTGCTCTCGGAGTAGCCCCAGTTCTAGAGAATGTTGGAAAGTGACTGTTCATCTTGATTAGTGATAACTGGCCTCCACATACAGCCCACAATGGGTCTCACTGTGATGGTTGATGGTTGAGAGAGAAGGCCATTGAACCCGACAAATCTGCAGTTCGTGCTTGCACGGAAACCTCGCCACCACTGGCTAAAACTCCCCATCTCCTCTCTGTCCAACAAATGGGCAGATTTTTTGGTCCATTGTTATTGGATTGGGATTGAATTGGGGTCCGCTATTTTGCATTACCGATCAGTTTTGGACCAAATTTCAGGTCCTATCGGTGTGAAAATCCCCCATCGGTGGGGACCTTTGATTCTTTGTATCTTTTGACTCAATGCCGACATCGAGTTCCCAACCACTCCATCGAATTTTAGCGTGTCATTTTCAATTGTCTATGTCTTTCCATCGAATTTCATATCGCATACGGAGTATTTTTTAACGTTCACATTAAAAGATGTAGACAATTGAAAATGACACGCTATCCCAAAAAGGTCTTAACATTTTGGGACGGAGGAAGTAGTACATGTCGTACGTGTAATATCCCCATCTGTCCAGAAACTTGATCTTCTGTTTCAACTCTAATAGTCCATTCTCCGTACTCCAAGATGATGTTACCACCAGCTGCACTAGGTATTTTCATACTCTTTACGTCTCAAAATGTTTGTCCGGTTTGTGAAATGGGACCTTAAAAATAATACTACAACTTTTGCCAAAAAAAAAAAAATCAAAAGTTTTTCAAGAACTTACTAGACATCAATGAGTTCGTTTTGCGGACTGAACAAACAATTTGGGACGGAAGGAGTAATTAACAAGCCGGATATAAAGGCATATATAATACTACTAAGGGTATGGGGACGTGGTGTTATTATCTTCAGCCTTCGCAGATATACAATCTGGGGGAATCGGGGATGTTAATCATCTGTCCATTTTTGGTGGCAAATACCGGAGTATAATTTTTTGGGTGTCTTATCGAGGGATATCATATCTACCACCTATATCCCGTCAGCAAATGGGCCGTAACCATTTTCAAAACGTATACAGCTTGTTAACGAAGGCAACCCCACGCAAAGCCTATTCAAGGAAGCTGATGAGAAGGAGCCACCAGAGGAGATATTAGAGGACTACTGCTTTCGAAATTTCATCTTCAAATTCAACGTTACCAATCCTACGTACGTACCGATCGAGTTGGAGCGACTATTGTCTATAATCAAATGTAGAGATTTGGTCCTGGTTTTCCACAATTAAGTCAAAATAAAGAATGAAAAAATACGGACCGATCGAGTTGGAGCATGAAAGCAAGTAAAACGCTTGTTTTTCTAAGTTCTTTTAGTGCAAACTCTCACCACCAGTAAAAAGAGCCTTTGGCTGCCATCGGAGGTTTTTCCGATTATTAACTTTAGAAACTCTGCTTTGTTTGGATTGGTGTTTGAAATTTTTTTTGAAAAATAGTAGGGGTAATAAGTGGAGAGAGATAGAGAGAGAAATGTTAGAAGTAGGGGGAATCTAGGGGGAATTTTTTGAAAAATTCTTTTTGAATTGTGAAGAGAACAAGGCATCATCTATAAAAAAAAAAAACTTCAGAAACTCAAAATTAGTTAAAGTACGTGTAAGTTGATTCGGATATCACCTTTATGTATGGAGTAACATTTAGCAGTACTATAATCAAGTGCAACATCGTGACATAAAAAACATGATACTGTACGAACAAGCAACATCGTGACATAAAAAACATGATACGAAGAGTTTGTTCGGCTTAATAAGCCAAGTGGTTTTTTTTTTTGTCCTTATTCAAATTTTTTTCACATTTGTTAGTTTTTCGTCAATTTTTTGGAGATTATTGTTTCGCCATGACGAAAGGAATCTAAAAAGTAAAAAGTTACGATTAAACTTCAAATTTTTTTGAATAAAGACGAAAAAATTGACTTATTAGCTTATTTTTGTCTTTATTTTAGATTTCGATTATATTTTTTTACTTTTTAGATTTCTCTTGTCATGACAAAGCAATAATTCACAGAAAATTAACGAAAAACTAACAAATGCGAAAAAAATTTAAATAAAAAAAATAAAAATAAACCACTTGGCTTATTAAGCCGAACAACTCTGAAATGACCACAACATTGTTGTACTGGATAATGTTAAGTAAGAGAGAGAGAGAGAGAGAGAGAGGGGTAGAACGATCTGCAAAAGATTCCACAAGTTCCCCAGGGCCAGCAGGCAACTGGTTGTTGATCTGGCATGTGCGAGGTGGGTATCCCTCCAATGACAGGCAGCCACGTCTGAATGGGAAGCATTGAGTGATTCCTACGTTGTCTAGGTAGTATTACTCACTCACTTCAATTCCTAACAATTTCTCGAAGTTCTAGAAAGCAACACTGATCTACATCCAGGCTACTATCAGGCTGATAAAAACAGCAATTATTCAATAGTCCGGGAATATCGCCACGTGGTACTCCGGATCACTTTACAACCACGCGTTTCTGTGAGATCCATACACTTAGTGGTAGACCCCACAAGAATGTGTGATAAAAAGCAATCATGCTAGCTATTTACACATATACCTGCATTTTCAGTTGAGAATTTTTTCCCCCCTTCTTTTTACGCCCGCTAAGACCTACAGTAATATTATACGTCCACAAAAAAAAAAAAAGGGGAAATCACCGGCGGCCCCAATGGATCGTGAGTCCACAACTGCCACAATAAGAGAGGTGAGAGAACCTTGCTTTCGAACTCAAGACCACCTCAAGAGAAGTCCGAGTTCTCACCACCTGGGCTAGCTGGCTAGCTCCAAGTGAAACTGAGAGTAACCCGGAAAGTTATTGATTGTTGTCTTTATTAAATGGGAATCTTTAATTTGTTAGTATATATATTTCTTGTGTGGCGCCTATTTTTGAAGTTGCCATCAATTCTGGAGTAATATTATTCTAGTTGTTTCACTTTCACCACTCTCAGTACTGTGGACAAATATATAATTCTCTTACAACTTGACGTGATTAAAAAAACCAAACATATGAGGTCCCTGTTTAGCAGGAAATATAATTCGTATAAAAGAACAGAAAGTGCATTAATAATTTAGATTTTGACATCCTTGTTTCATCTGTGAGAGAGAGAGAGAGAGAGAGAGAGAGAGAGAGAGAGAGAGAGAGAGATGGACCACTTCTGTTATGGACCGCTCAAGGGATGAAGCCCTCTTGGGTAGGGTAGGTCGGCAATTGCTACTTCTTCATAGGACCCGGGCTACGGGGTACCCGGGGATGCTGCTGAGCAAGTCCTTGTCGAGCGGGTGCAGAGCGGCCCTTCACTCATTCATCTCAGTACGGATGGCTTGGATCGAATTTGAGCATATATAAATTTGAATCTTCCATTGCTCGGTTAAGATCTAAGCCGTCGATTGTCGTCGGCCGAATCGACTGCTCTAGTTGCACCGCTCTACAGAGACATTTCGGCTACAGGAAAAAATCGCCACACTCGTTCATTTCGACAACCAATAGTTTAAATTTCTGAAACGATACTTATTGATAAGAATCTATCAACAATATGAACCAATTAAAAGCACTTTAAGGCGATTGGTGCGTGGATTGTAGAGAAGCTGAATTCTGACTTTTAAAATCGGTCAATTGAAATTGGTTTCGCCTCTAGCAAAATTGCCATTATCTTCTGAGGTCTAGATAAATGGAGTAGCAATTTGTTTTTTCAAATCAAACCAAAATACGAGTCCCCTTATCATCCGATAAACGGACTAAAATTTCTACCCACCACGATCATATCGTTTTAATACTAATATATACTCCACTGTTTAAGTTAATTTATGCGCACCTCAAATGATATTTTATACATTAATTTCACCATCTACTAGTGGGACCCAATTATATCTGAGACAAAGCTTGACTATACAATAGAATGGCCCCGCAAAAATTGATAAGATTTCGAACCTAAGACGATGGAGAGAATGGACGTTAAGAACACCGGGCAAACCAAATTCAATTTTATGTTCACTGAGGCCCGTTCTGCTAAGATTTTTATTTTTTAAGTACTTATTTTCCGCTTTACGAGATAAATTATTCTCTTATAATATTTCATCTTTAATTCAAAAAATTCTCTTAGCGGAACGGGGCCTAATTGGTCCTAGGATATCCAGACTTTGCATAACATAAAGGATGGTTATTTCAAGGCTGCTGATTTTGCCACTCCCTTTTTTGTTGTTAATGCCACTCCCCTGCAAGTATATTTTTGGCTGCTGATTTTGCCACTCCCTTTTTTGTTAATGCCACTCCCCTGCAAGTGTATTTTTGCACCAAAAATATACTTGCAGGGGAGTGGCAAAATCATTTCCCTATTTCAATCCTTCATTATAGAAAGAAGGCTGGATCATCAACCCTAGCCTCAGGTCCTCAGTACTTTCCAAACTCTTTCCGTTTTGTTTTCTTTCATATTTGTTCCATTATGATGGCTATCTTATACTCCCTCCGTTCCATTTTCATTATTCATTATTTTTTATCACTTTTGTGTCTATTGCGTATATCTTTCAATCTATAATATTTTTCATGATTTTGACATCTTTGTATTATAGAACAAATTGAAATATATCAAATAAGATCCATATTGCATATTTTTTAAGATTCATATTGGAAGATATAAGCGATTGAAAACTGACACAAACATCAAAAAATGACAATGAAAATGGGACGGAGGGAGTAGTATAAAATCTCTCTCTCTCTCTCATGTAGACATCCTTGTTTCATCTCTGAGAGAGAGAGAGAGAGAGAGAGAGAGAGAGAGAGAGAGAGAGAGAGAGAGAGAGAGAGAGAGAGAGAGAGAGAGAGAGAGAGAGAGAGAGAGAGAGAGAGATGGACCACTTCTGTTATGGACCGCTCAAAGGATGAAGCCCTCTTGGGTAGGGTAGGTCGGCAATTGCTACTTCTTTATAGGACCCGGGCTACGGGGTCGGATGCTGCCGAGCAACTCCTTGTCGAGCGGGTGCAGAGCGGCCGCTTCACTCGTTCATCTCAGTATGGATGGCTTGGATCGAATTTGAGCATATATAAATTTGAATCGTCCATTGCTCGGTTAAGATCTAAGCCGTCGATTGTCGAGATAAGCGGCCGAATCGGTTGCTCTAGCTGCGCCGCTTTACAGAGACATTTCGGCTACAGGAAAAAATCACCCCACTCGTTTATTTCGACAATCAATAGTTTAAATTTCTGAAACGATACTTATTGATAAGAATCTATCAACAATATGAACCAATTAAAAGCCCTTTAAGGCGATTGGTGTTACGGATTTTACGCAATCCTACAACGCTCCTACGGATCTTGAAACAATGGATCACAGAATAAAGTAAACAAATACGTGCGTAACGAAAAACTGGAAAGAAAACGAGACACAAGATATACGTGGAAAAACCTCAACGTGAGGAAAAAACCACGGGAGCCACACCAGTCCACTATGAAATCAATCCAAGAGTACAAGTCTTCTCACAATCTCTCTGAGATGTGTTTTCTCTCGCCTCTCTCTTTTTCACGCTCAGAAAAAGTGATTACAATTACATCATACGCGCAGCAGCGCACAAAACCCTAAATACACTTTAAGGCCCGAAAGCTCTCGGTAGCGCTACACCAAAAATGGTGTAGCGCTAGGAAACCTTCTGATCAAATTCCCACTTGCCGAAGGTTTTGTCTTCACCCCAACAATTGGTGCGTGGATTGTAGAGAAGCTGAATTCTTACTTTTAAAATCGGTCAATTGAAATTGGTTTCGCCTCTAGCAAAATTGCCATTATCTTCTGAAGTCTAGATAAATGGAGTAGCAATTTGTTTTTTCAAATCAAACCAAAATACAAGTCCCCTTATCATCCGATAAACGGACTAAAATTTCTACCCACCACGATCATATCGTTTTAATAATATATACAGTAGTGTTTAAGTTAATTTATGCGCACCTCAATTGATATTTTATACATTAATTTCACTATCTACTAGTGGGACCCAATTATATCCGAGACAAAGCTTGACTATACAATAGAATGGCCCCGCAAAAATTGATAAGATTTCGAACCTAAGACGATGGAGAGAACGGACGTTAAGAACACCAGGCAAACCAAATTCAATTTTATGTTCATTGAGGCCCGTTCTGCTAAGATTTTTATTTTGTAAGTACTTATTTTCCGCTTTACGAGTTGGATTATTCTCTCATAATATATCATCTTTAATTCAAAAAATTCTCTTAGCGGAACAGGGCCTAATTGGTCCTAGGATATCCAGACTTTGCATAACATAAAGGATGGTTATTTCAAAGCTGTTGATTTTGCCACTCCCTTTTTTGTTAATGCCACTCCCTTGCAAGTGTATTTTTACACCAAAAATATACTTGTAGGGGAGTGGCGTTAACAAAAAAGGGAGTGGCAAAATCATTTCCCTATTTCAATCCTTCATTATAGAATTATAGAAAGAAGGCTGGATCATCAACCCTAGCCTCAGGTCCTCAGTACTTTCCAAACTCTTTCCGTTTTGTTTTCTTTCATATTTGTTCCATTATGATGGCTATCTTATACTCCCTTCGTCCCATTTTCATTATTCATTATTTCTTTTGTCACTTTTGTGTCTATTATATTGCGTATATTTTTCAATCTATAATATTTTTCATGATTTTGACGTCTTTGTATTATAGAACAAATTGAAATATATCAAATAAGATCCATATTGCATATTTTTTAAGATTCATATTGGAAGATATAAGCGATTGAAAACTGACACGAACATCAAAAAGGGACAATGAAAATGGGACGGAGGGAGTAGTATAAAATCTCTCTCTCTCTCATGTAGACATGTACCGGCCTGGAGCCAGCCTTACCTATCCATTGTTTTACTATACAGAAGGTGAAGAAAAACATGCATGAGAGTACTAGAGATAAACACTGTAACAAATGCTTTTTAAGATTGACAAAAGAAATCAAACGCTATGGGAACCCATTCAACTTAGCTGTAATCATGGGCCACACATGTGAACAGGACTCAGAAGCCAGATACATATGCCTCTCTCTCTCAACTACCCCTATTCCTAATATTTCTTAGAGAGGTGTTATTGATACATACAGTTGTTTTCAGGTCCAGACCTCCTATTTCCTGATCGAATTTTGATAATCCGAGCCGCTCAATATGATCAAAACGTGATTTTAAGGGTACCCGCGAGAAATCAGCAAAAAATAAATGACCGGGAAGGGCTTGATCCGAACAGTTTTTTATTGAATGGTTCAGTAAAAAACTGCTCAGATCAAGCACTTCCCGGTCATTTTGTTTGCTGATTTCTCGCGGGTACCTTTAAAATCACGTTCTGAACACATTGAGCGGCTCGGATCATCATAAATCGATCGGAAAATAGGAGCTAAGACACAAATCTGGACCATAAGAAAATCCGGGCAACTGGATATATATATATATACTCCCTCCGTCTCCTTTTTAAAGTCCAATATTCCATTTTAGGCTGTCCCTTAATAAATGTCCATTTTGTAAAGTTAGTAAGTAAAAATTGGTACATTTTCTATTTTGCCCTTAAAAGTAGATTCCATTTTGAAAAGTTAGTGAGTAAAAGTATAATGATGATATCTCTATAGAGGGTAAATAGGAAAAGTAGAGGTAAAAGTTGATATAAAAGGTGTAATGATGATGTTTTCTTAATAAGTTGGAGTTACGAAGCAGGACATTTAAAAAGGGACGGAGGGACTAATATGTTCCAGCGCGCGGGTACAAACCCTTTTTGGATCCGTTTTGGGTCCAAAAAATGATCGCCGTTTATTTTGTTTAAAATACTTTGTTCGTTGTCCTATCAACAAAATAAGCAAAATGAGCGGTTTCGATCATTTTTTGGGACCCAAAACTGGCCCACAAAGTGTTTGTACATGCGCGCTGGTACAAATATATTATCTGTACCATTATCATATCTGTATTTCCTACGACACCTTGATTATTCAACTAACCCCAAATGTTAGTCCGGTTGGTTGGTTTCCTCTCCACACAATCGATCAGGGTTCGATTCTTGGTGTTAGGCCGCGAGAAAGAAATGTCTTGTAAATTCCTTAGTCCTTGAGTCGATGGGTGCCTCCGACCAGACTGAAGAGAGGATTAATTAAGATGCGCGTAGGCTGCCTCAGACACGCCTGACCATAGAAAAAAAAAATTATTCAACTATTTGTCCAACGAACAATAATACTTATAAGACTAGAGTGTGAAAAGACAAGGAGCAACTTGCTCGTGCTCCCTCTCTTCTGCCCTCTCTGCTTTGCCTCCTGCCGACCCCTTTTAAATTCCAACCCTTCCTTTCAGTACTAGTCTACTACTAGTTGTTAATTTATCTTTTCACTGTCAAATCCAAACTAAAAGGAAAATCATTTCGAGCCAAACTCTCATATGCTACAAAGCAATGTTGTGGAATCACAATTTAAAGAAGCAATGACTATATCTACAACGTTTGTTAGCTAGGTGGGTTGTGAACAAAATCCGGAAGGGCAACAGTGTGGTTTCAGATGTCGTTGCTAGATTGAGAGATCTGCAAGGTAGCATGACTTCGACGGCCTTTTGTCAGGTGAAGATCAAAAGGGGTTGTAGGTTTAGTAGAACCCTCTTTCCGCGTTACGGTGATGGAAGAGAGGATAACTTGCTTATACCAAAAAGGGAACAATTGATTATACCGTTAAACCAACACTGCATCTAGTATAATGGAAAAATAAATCCTAATTGAGAGACGCGTAAATTGATCCGAACACTTGAATTATCCAAAAAAGAAAAATTGTACAAGCAAAGACCAAAGGGTAGAGGGTGGAAAACATGAAAACAGATGATGGTTATGATTAAAACTATGATTAACGGAACTCTTTTTGAAAAAAGGGGATTGAATATTGATACTGGTAAAGATTCTCACTCTTACTGCAATTTCCCTGAAAACTTTACAGAGCGCATGGAAGGGCATGAGCAACCCCAAAAGTAGAAGTCAGAGCTTTCCCCACCCAATAAAAATCCATAAAAAAAGTACGAAAATATGCATATAAAAACCAATCAAATGACAAAATAGTTGGTTATTTAAGATGGAAAAAATGCTTCTTGGAAATCTCTCATGCTCCCCATCTGCAGAAATATACTCTCACAGCCCCACCAGACTGACCAAAAGACCTTTTCTTTTGTACAAAAACCCATTATTATTATATTTTATCAAGTTCCACTTTGTTCCTGGCATTTTATTATGACCTAACAGAGTACCATTTGTTCTTCTCCTTTCTCTATGTGTTCCAATTTTCATCCAACCAACATGTACAATACCAAGAATCAAGATTTGGCCCCTCTCCATTGTGTGGAAAAAAAGGTTTCTTTTCTTTTCTATTGTTCTTGGCTTTTGCTGTCTTTTGATTGTGTGAGTTCTTGAAGCAGTTTCGCAATGGGTTTGGGGGTTGTTTGTTTGTGTTAGAATATTGGACAAGTTTTAGTTATTTATTTTTTTTGGGGCAAGTTGGACAAGTTTTAGTTGCCAAAACTGACGTTTGCAATGGCTGTTTTTGGAGGTGAGATGAAGGAATTAATTAAAGAAGTTTGTTATAAGAGCTGGCACCAGATTGTATAGCACAGAAGGTGATGTAAAAGCTGAGGTTTGATCCAACTTTTATTCTGTTAGCTGCAAAATAAAAAGTCCAAGACTCAATAATTCTTCCACTCTGATTGGCTCCTTTTCGCGGTTTTTCTCCTTGGGGTGTTAGCTGGATATTTGGCCAAGGTATGTGTAGAAAAATTCAGCTCTTGATATTATAGTTTTTTTCATGGACTCTGTTTTTTTTTTTTTTGGTTACTGTTTATGAAACTTCATTGTCAAATTATTTAGGACATAACCCAAGAAAGCATCAGTTTGATGTTTTCAATTTTATGAAGATAAAAAAAAAAAATGAATAGAACATGAAAGCGATGAGTTTTTCGCGTTTCAAAAGTAACCACCTTCGAAGTACTCCTTTTTTTTTTTTTTTAATCCCTTTACAAGTGTTTTCAAGTTGTCGAAACCGATGAGTCTCCAGTGTCTTGGAAAACAATTTTCTTGAAATTTTTTTGCGAAACTGATTTCGAAAATAGCAATCTTTCATAGTAGTACACTCTATTTGCAATGGATAGTGAAGAACCCTTTAATGATTTTATCTTAGGGTGGTTTCTACTGGAATTCTACAGGTGATTCATTCTTCAAAACTCCAGCAATCCAATGGACAGTTTGGGTGGTTGGGATAGCTCAACAGTGCTTGCAAACACACCACCCTTATGGAGCCATCAACAGCATGAACTTGAAGAGATCTTCATGTCTTCAAGCTCAAATTACTGCACCCATGGTGGGGGCAAATTGGACTTTTCAACAGAGGAGATCTTCACTCCAATTCATCATCTCCTCCAAAAGCCTCATGTCAATTCAAATTCTGTCATTGTAAGCCAAATGGAGCAGCAAATAACCCGCGTCGAAGACGGTGAAAATCCCATAATTTTGTCAGAGTGTAAAAATTTGTGGCCAGACTTTTGTGGTTCCACAAGAGCTCTTTCATCAGGGGAGTCCGGTAGCAACGAAAACGACAAGGGAAATTACGAAGATACCCTCATAGGCGAAGATATAACAACATTGGATAAGCCTAATCCTAACAAGAGAAGGAATGAAAATAGCTCTCAATTTGATCTATTCCAATCAGATTCTTCGACGACAGGAGGAGGTTTCCAGCTCATTTCAGAGACTTATCCACCAAAACCCAAAAAACCCAGATCAGAAAAGTTTCCAAACTCATCAAACATCAGTTTCCAACAGCCGAATTCATCGGCAGGAGAACCGGATTCAGAGGCCATTGCACAAATGAAGGAGATGATATACAGGGCGGCGGTCTTCAGACCGGTGAATTTGGGTGCGGAAATAGTGGAGAAGCCTAAGAGGAAGAATGTGAAGGTCTCAAGTGATCCACAAACAGTGGCTGCAAGGCAGAGGAGAGAGAGGATAAGTGAGAGGATTAGGGTTTTGCAGAGGCTGGTGCCAGGAGGAAGCAAGATGGACACTGCATCAATGCTTGATGAGGCTGCAAACTATCTCAAGTTCTTGAGGTCTCAAGTCAAGGCACTAGAAACTCTAGGCCAAAAACTTGACTTGGTGAATTGTTCAACTCCAAATACCCTTCTTCCTTTGTCTTCACTAGTACCATTCAACCACTCATTTCCCATGCAAATTAACTCTTTTTCCACCACTCCAAACTACTCCTAACCCCCCCAGTCCATGATCTCAAGCATTTTTTTTTTCTTATCGGCATCCACGATCTCAAGCTGGATAGAGAAAAAAAAGCTTCTTTGTTCTAGGAATTTTCACATTTTACCCAGGAAAATGCCTGAGATGTATGCGGAAGTAGATTCAAATTTCGTACGATGTAACAACGGATTCATTTTTAAGAATTTTTCTGGTTATGTTTTCGGTAAATGTAAGAGACCGGGAAATGGGAAAATGCATTATCAAGATCTTCAAAACCGTTAGAGCAAAAAACTTTGGGTGTTCTCTTGGAGCATTGTCTGTCACAATATTAAACATCATGATCACCAATTCATGTTAGGTTGAGGAATAAGTGTATGGAATCAACATAAATGTCAGGCCGCTTTTCCACCATCTTTCCATAATCTTGGTGTTAGAGAGAGCTTTAATTAAGTCTTTTATGACATTCGACGTAAGGGCTCGAGAAAGTCATTGTGTAACCAAATTCATTAGGGTACTCCAGGCCAACAATCCCTCTCTTGCGATGGCTCTCCCGCGACTCGAACCCATGACTTTCTGGCTCTGATACAACTTGTCAGACCGCTTTCCACCATCTCTTCTAAAACCAATAGGTATTAGGGAGGGCTTCAATAGAATCTTTTATTGCATTTGACATCGTACTTGCAAGTCTTTTTTTAGAGCGGTCGCAGTGAGTGATATTGTGTAATCAAATCCATGAGACACTCCGGACCCAACAATAAACATGTGGTGTGGACGATGCTGAGAAACCACGCTGTAGTGCCACAAAACCCTTCAACCATGCCCCACGAAAACCCAACTAGTCCCATAATCATAACTATCATCATTTCATCACCAAGAATGAGCAACCAAACCCACTTTTAAGCCTAAGAAGTACTATATATTATTATCATAACCTCTATCATTTGATTACATCTCCCTCAATTATAACTACCATGATGACACCCACCATCAAGAACACCCCAAAAGAATCCTCACATTTCCACTCCTGCTTTTGCTGCCTCCAATATCACTTTTGAGGTCATGACTTCATGACATAGCAGCATGGTGTATGATCATGAGTGGAAGTAGTAAAGTCAGGGTGGAGATCAGCCACCCTTGTGTCAAACCTTTTTCTTTATTGATTGGTGCTGCTAATTATAACTCCTATGATTAAGCTCAAGGGCTAGAAAGTCATTAAAACTTTATTCTGTTTAACAATAATTTATTAATGCCAAACCCCAAGCAGTTTGGTTAAGTGAGTATGAGAAAACTAATAAGTGATTGTTTTTCATGAGATAGTATGTTCAAGTCCTATGGAGGCCAAACATTTCAAACCTTATGGTCACCGGAGGGTTTGTCATATCGTTAACTCTAGGACCCCAGAATTAATTGAAGTACAAGTAAATTGACCCGAACATTCGATTTTAAAAAAACAATACTTTAATGCCAGTGTTTGTACGAAAAGCTCACTTACCTTTGGAGATCCTTATAAAAGGCTTGTTAAAGCAAAACCAATGCAAGAGACATTCTCTTGATCCCTGTGAGCTGATCTAGTCAGTGGTCTTTGTCTCCTTGATTCAATCCAAAGCGTGCCTCTTGAAAATTTCACCTCCAAACCTTATTGCTAAGCACGTGTTTATTCTTCTTGTTTGGCAAATGGGTTTGGATCGACCAACCCATTGGTGAAGTGTACGGAATTTTGAAGTGTTGCATAAGTGGTTTGTTGAGTCTTTTTATTTTATTTTTTATAATCAGATCAGATGTCCGGGCTAGCTTGCGCACACCTCGACTAATTTCGAGGACATAAAGGTAACGATCGATAACCCCCAGTGGTCCCAAGTGTTGGATTAGTGGTTTGTTGAGTCTTGATGATGATGATCATGAGGCGAAATGATGAGTTTTGACATCTGACCGGGTGTGTGTTTGTTTTTTTTGGCTCTTTCTTGCAACTTGTAAGGATTGGAAAAATAGGATACATGTTGATTAATTTGTTGGGATAGTAGAAGCTTTTATATAGTAGTTAAATAAATAATAGTAGTACTTATTTTGGGTTCAAATTAGTAGATAAAAAATTGAATGTTCGGATCAAGGCCTTACCAATATTCAAAAGACGTTGACGTTTTTCCACAATTTTCGCAGACCTCTCTAAGATAAATAGTCCTATTTGTGCAATTCCAAATATAAGGAAAGTCTTATCAAGGACGTACCAATATTCTTTTTTGTGTGTGTGTGTGTGTGTGTGTCATAGTTAAAAAAATCTAACTGTACAAAATAAATGCGGCTCTAATAATTATCATAATATGACCCAGTGTGGGTCTCTCACATAGCGTCTTATGTTTGTCCATCGATCCAAACGCGCTTGTGAACAAAAATTGCATTCCACAAGAAGTGAGCTCAGTTTGTAACAAAATTCACTCATTGTGAATAAATCTCTCGTTTGCCTTTTGCTCTTTGGTCCATCGATCCAAACGCGCTTGTGAACAAAAATTGCATTCCACAAGAAGTGAGCTCAGTTTGTAACAAAATTCACTCATTGTGAATAAATCTCTCGTTTGCCTTTTGCTCTTTGGTCTTTGCTTCCAATTGAGTACTAGAATTTCTTTCTTCTTTTTTGGTGAGAATACTGGTATTTCTTCAAAGGCCTCATAATAACCAAAATACATTTTATCCCAAAAAAAAAAAAAAACACTCCATGACCAAATATGTTGGCACAAATACAATATTTTGGGTCTCGCTCATAAGAAGATTTTAAAAACAAAATTACTCATTTTTTTTTTAATTTTCTTGACAAGATGGTCTATTCCAATAAATAAGAATTACAACAATTCTTTTTGCAGGTTATGATAAAAAATTCATGGGCGAAGACAAAATAATCTATAACGTACTCATGTTATGTTCTGTTAATATATACATTTTTGTCTTTTTTCAACATTTTTCTCAAGTTGACTCATATACTTTTCTTTTCTCATTCTGCCTTGGGACGAATGTAAAAACTAAAAGCTAAAATTTGTTAATCAAAAACTTTAAAAAAAAAAAAATCACACAACAATGAAGATAACTAGATCAGTCAAGACCCAAAGAAGGTCAAGGTCTTATAAAGTTCAATTACGTACAACAAATTGGGCTTTGCACAGAAAAACCTGGGTATTGGGCTCAAAGTTTAAGCAGAGGACCCTTGAATAGCAATGAGTGTTGTAGGCAATTGTGTATACAGGAAATTCCTGGCCGGTCCCATTTTTTACTTGGAGTTTCATGCAAACCCCTTTTTGTAAAGCTATCCCATCTAGCCCCTTTTTAAAGATGTTTTTACTGTTTTACCCTTGTCACTATTTCAACACTACTAGAATTCACACCCGACAGAATTCACACCTTCAAGAATTCACACCCTATAGAATTCACACCTCCACGAATTCACACCCTCCAAAATTCACACCCCACCCACGGAATTCACACATTCAAGAATTCACACACCCACAGAATTCACACCCTTTTTAAGAATTCACACCTCCACGAATTCACACCCTCCAAAATTCACACCCCACCCACAGAATTCACACCTCCATGAATTCACACCCTTTTGCACTATTCACAGTCATAGAATACACACTCGTTTCAGAATTCACAGCTGTACATTTTTTGGAGGGAGTGAATTCTTGAGCAGGGCAAAATTCACAAACCTTTTCAGAATTCACAACTCTTTGCACTATCTTAATTTTTAGAATTCACACTCCATTCTTGGGAGGAAGTGAATTCTTTACCTTAATTTTTAGAATTCACGCAATCGATAAAAACAGAATTTATATTTTCAAATTAAGAATTCACACATTTGAGAAAGACAGAATTTACACCCAAATAATTCATTCATTCATTTGAAAAAGACAGAATTCACGTCTCAAAATTAAGAATTCACATCCTATCTTTATGTGGCTGTGTAACGTTGTCCCAAACAAGCTAATCGTTCACAGCCTACAGGAATTTGAAAAATTCACATATCTAGTCCCCTCGAACAAAAACAAAAAAAAAAGTATTGGAGAATTGGAACAGTCCTCTCTCCTCTGGGTTTCATCTTTAAAATTCACACAAATGACTAGTTTTCACCTTAATCCTTGCCCTTAAAATCCCTTCTCAATCAGACAGCAAACACAATAAATGACTAGTTTTCATCTTGGATTCCATCTCTAAAAATCATACCAATTAGTTGTGAAAAAATCTCATTCTTCTCTCTCTACATATATACTGTACACACGCGCGCACATATATATATATATATATATATATATATATATATATCTCGAAACTCGTACTGTACAGAATTCTGGGTGTGAATTCCTTAAAATCCCTTCTGTGAATTTTGAAGAATTCTGGGTGTGAATTTACACCCCTTTTCAGAATTCTGCAAAATTCACACCTCAAAATTTTTGAACGTGTGAATTCTGTATTTTGGGACATGTGAATTTTGCATTTTGGGACAAAATTCACATTTACAAATAAAGAATTCACACTTGTTATAAAGATAAATAATGCCTTAAACAGAACAACACAATAGTGAAGAAAACCCCACAATTCACACCCAAATTAACCCCAAAATTAACAATTCACACCTCCTTGAAATCCTATTGTACACCGTACTATAGTGGTGGTGGTGGTAATTGCATATAGATGAATTCACACCCTATCTGCATTATTCGCACTCTTAAAATTCATACATCTTTTACATAATTCACATCCTAAATTATTATTTTACCCTTTTGCAGAATGCTTGGAGGTGTGAATTCTGGGGGCGTTAATTTTTTTCCAGAGCACTGAAGAGAATATTATTAGGTCATAGGGTCACATGTTGACTGGATTTTTCAGTCTACTATTCAATTCATTCACTACTTTACTTACCACGAACGATAGTACAGAAACAGAGGTATCAAGGCCAAGAAAATATCGGCCCGAGTCTCAAAATTTACCGATCTTATACAACACGTCGCCGCCAACTGCTTGCTCCACCCCCTCTCCGCCGGCCGCCAACAACCCGACGAAATCTCCGACAATGATTTTCCTCCAGATCGACCGGAGAAGCTGTCGAGATCAGCATCGTTCCGGGAGGAGAGCGGCGACGAGGAGGAGGAGCTGCGATGGGCACAACTACTTCTTCTCCGACGAAGGATTCCAGTGCCAGCAAGGGATGGCCTTCGAGATTCGTTAACCACGGCCTCGACCTCCATTCGAGCCTCAACCAGCCGCCGCTGCCGCTGCCGCCGCCTTACACGGCGCCTCCGTTGTCGTCGGTCACGATGCAGCCGACTGGTAGAGGGTTTAGGGCTTGTGCTTGCCGACTGGTTAGCGTTGTGTTGGTGGCGGTGGGTTGCTTCTTTTGTTATTATCTGTGTTCGGATAAACTGGGGTATTTTACTTAAAATGGGGTTTATGTGGAAAGGGTTTGATGTGGGGTGGACCTAGACAGGTAAAAGGATACAAAACTGGACCGGCTTGGAAGAAGCCCTTGTGTATAATGGTGAGCCCAAACATATGGCCCAAAGATATGGTTTCTCTTAGAAGATCGGTAGTTATTAAACTTTTTCCCAATATTATATACATCAGCAGGGGTTAGTAGGTTAGTCCATAGTGAGTTTCCGAGGCTAACCATAATCTTGAATCTCAAACGCCCACGACAGGGCTCGAACTCTAGCCTCTCACATGATCAGGAGATACCAATTGAGTTAGAGCCCATTGGCGATCAGTAGTTATTTCCCTTTCTTTACTTTGTAAAACCCTAACCGATGCTCAATCAAGATGGGAATTTCGATCCCCCAAGATCGTCTCCGTCTGTAGAACCTGTTTCTTCAGTTTCAACAATTCGGTTCTGTATTAAAATGACGACCACAGTCATGGACAGTTAATGAGTGCCAAAATATTGATATTTATTAGTCACTTACCTTCGCTACTTAATATTTATTTCGTCATTTTTGTATCTATAGGTTGATTGAACTCATTGCTCAATAAAAAGAAGATTTAATAGCAGTGCCCGTGGTCAAAGTGCTACGAAAAAGGGATTTGCTGCTCTAGACTATGGAGACAAATTAACATCTGGTACTCTCCTCCCAATGGCCAACTAAACAACTCTTCTTGCGTGCTCATTAGGTACCCATATGTGCATATGAGAGACTATCTAATACTGTACGTAGTGTTGCCCTTCGGAAAAAATGTTCCTCCACCCATTATTATCTCATCCCATTATTGTCTCATTATTTATTACTTTATTTTTACTGAGGGAAAAAAATGTTCCTTCACCCATTATTATCTCATTATTTATTCCTTTATTTTTACTGAGGGAAAAAGATGGGTCGGGATGGCCAGCATAGTTGACCCTCGATCTTAAGCGTCCACATTCACATTGTTAATCCTACATTAGAGGTACACGGAAGCGTAATCGCTACCAAATCTTCTACTATAAACGAAAATAGGATTACAAGAGTTCTTCCCTAGCAATCAACTAGAGGTATACAAACATGTATACAAACTAATTGAGCATCTCTCTAATCATGTATGTGGGACCCCGAGATGAGTCTCACAAAACGCATTGTCGGCAATCGTTGGTGAGACAAGGGGCGATGTCGGCAATTGTTGGTGGCGGCATCGGTGGCTGCCGGTCGCGCGGGTAGGACAAGCTAGAAGGGGTTGGCGTTGAGTGGCGTCTTGGTGTGTTTGGTCTGGCGAAAATGGAGATGTTAGTGTCTGACCAGCGTTGATGGCATGGTGGTGGGCATTGGCATGGGGGTTGGTTGTGGTGGTGGTGGTAGGACGCGCAGAGAGAGGTTGGAGAGGAGGGTTTTAGTTTTTCCAGTGTGTTATTATTATTATTTTTAATGGGGTTATAGCTGACATGGGACGCACCCGTCACGTTAGCATCGTGGGTTGGGTTGGTGCTTGTACCATATATTCACCGCCTGTCGATTATCGACTGGAAAGTGGCGATTATGAGAATGCTTCATATTTTATTATTTTGTATTAATAATATAACTAGTTTTTATTTCTTTTATTTGTTTGTATTTGCATGTAGGACACTTGGCGTGCTCCTACACACTTTGAAGTTGAAGAGAAGTTATTTGGACAAGTGGCATGCTCCTATACACTTTAGAGTTTGTGGGAAGTTATTTGGACACTTGGAAGATGATGAAGAATAGTGAGAAGTTAGGAAGTTATTTCCTGCACATTTTTTTCTATAAATAGCCTCTTTTGGCTTCATTGTAAACTCCTTCAACAAAATCAAAGTCTTAACTTTGTTCTTAATTTTTGTCTTCCTAGGAGTAGGATTAAATTAACTCCCTTACTTTCAATGAGGATCAGTCCTTCTTGATTGTAATTCTACTTTGGAAAAATAACAAAGTCCATTTGTTATTTTTCTTCCGCTCCATCCCACTTCACTAAACCATCAATCCACTCTGCCCAATCGATGGGTCAATTTCGTTCTTGAAGATTGGCGGGTGATGGTCTTTTTTTACGAATCGATTCATCACTAAAATAATATTTGATTCATTCGCCATTTCTCTTCTGGTGAAGTCCTGAAATATGGCAAGGAACCTCAAATCCGTTTGTGAAGACAAGCCGCATTCGCCTTTTCTTTTTGTTGTTGGCTTGTTGCTTTTGTTTTCGTTCTCTGTCGATTCGCTCTGGAGAAGGAAAAAATAGGTAAACAGTTGGGAGCTGGATTCGGGCAACGTAGACTTATAGGAACGATAGTGGTGTCATGGGGTGGGAATGGGATGTGGTTCGAGGCGTTAAAAGGGTTTTTGGATTGCGTTGAAGCCAAATATGGCAGGCAGCACATCAAAGGCGAAAATAATTGACGATTTAGTGCCACTGTGTTGCACAATTTTGGAGTCTCTGTTTCAGAGTCTTGATCGTTACTCCATTTTCTATTCGAAAGTGTATTTAGAGGATGTTACTTACTACTCACGCCATCCATTTTAATCCAAAATTCTCGAAGCTCTGTTCTGAAAGCATTTCTCAACGTTTGTAAATGTGTGTCTTGAGAATATATAACTTCACGCCAATATACGCAAAAACTTTTATATGAACGTGCAGTCGTGCATTGAGTCCCGTGTCGTCGTGATTTTTTAAACTAGTGACGTGCATTGACTCTATGTCCGTATTCGTGTTTGTATCCATATCTTGTCAAATTCCTGAGATATTAGGTAGCTAAGCTAACCTCTACCAATTAAGCCCCATCTCAACCCTCTATGTTATGTTGACGATTATCATTTCGACATTCTCCATGAAAGATTCCTGGCCTGGGCTACCAGTGGCCCACAAGTCCAGTTTGTTAGCATATGAGAAAGACCTTACAACTTTTTATTCACAGGTCAAGTAATTTTGGCACTTTGCAAAGTCCATTTCCATGTCCCTTTCCCCAACCCCCCCCCCCGGTTTCCTATTTTATTTCTCTTAGCAAGGAATATTACTAATGTGGAATTGAAGTTGATGCTTTCCCCTCCATTGATGCATATTCGTAAGGAGGGCAACAAATACGCGGACATCTTGGTGCAAGAAGCTAGCTAGAAACTTGCCCAAGAAAGTAATTTTTTGTGAATTTTCTAGTTTTGGTGTGAATGACTTGTCTTTGACTGGATCGGAGAAGAGATTAGTTGAAGTGCGCATAAACTGGCCCGGTCACTCGGACTGTAAAAAACAAAGAAAGGCTTCCATAAGACTCCAAAGGGCAGTCCAAGCAGAAAAAAAAGACTACCTATCTTCATTCTCTGAATAATTCCCCAAAGAAGCAAACACTGAACTCTCCCGTCAAAATCAGTATTCCCCATTCCAAACGGCGAACAAAACCATCCACATAAATTTCTTTTCACTTGCTAAAAAAATCTTAACTCTCTTTTAAGTAAATTTAGTTATAAGCAAATCTTTATTCTTCAATTAATTTAGAAATCAATTTCTAGAATTGAATTAATTCTTGTTCCTGTAGATCGAAACCCGTACTAACACTTTACCAAATTCCATTTTGCGCATTTTACGGGTTATATTCATCTCGATTTTGACACGATGAGAGCCCCTCTCGTTAAACCCTGTCATAGTTAGCAAAGTGACAAACAAACTGAACCAGACTTCACAAATCCAACATGAGAATCATTGCTCACAGAGTGATCCTTAATCCATCTCTGAAAAAGAGATGATCCTGGTTTGTTCCTTAAGTAGTCTTCATTTAAATTATGGTTAATTTGTTTGTGTGGTCTTCCATTCTCTATCAAAGTATAACTATGAGGAGAATGAAATGGTGACTGTTACATTGGAACCACAGTGAAGTTATTATCATTGATCAGTCACAAACTTTGGTTTCTTTAGCTAACCTGTTGCCCTCTATGCAACGGTGTTGACTACCCAAATGCCCGTTTTAATCCTTGGTAGGAGACCCTTATGTATAATAACAAAGAAGAATCTATCTCCAACCAAAACTGACCATCCATTGTTGCAAGCAAGAAGCTCTTCCCGAAATTTGGTGAATGACTTCCACACTAGTATCAGTTTATTTTCTGATACTTTTATATGCAAAAATGCTAAGGGTACATACAAAATGTACATACAATGTACATATGGATTTTGTGGGGCTCAAATCGGGTCCCACAAAGATGATTCGAACCGCCCATTATTTTTAAAACATATTTTTATGAAGCCCTGTAAAAAATCAGCTCAACCCGATATCGGTAAGGATTTTTTCTGATTTTGTGGGGGCGAAAACTACTCGTCGCCCCCACAAATTCAGAAAAAATCCTTACCGATATCGGGTTGAGCTGATTTTTTACAGGGCTCCATAAAAATATGTTTTAAAAATAATGGACGGTTTGGATCATCTTTGTGGGACCCGATTTGAGCCTCACAAAATCTATATGTACATTGTATGTACATTTTGTATGTACCCATAGCAGCACTCTTTAACTTTAAGTATCCAAATCCCTTGGGCCGACCCCTGCACCCAACAAAGCAGAGCAATCCGAGGTGGGATGGTCCCACATTCAGGAATCAGGATGACTGACGACTTGACTTAACTTTTGTTGCTTTTCTTCTCTGTTTTACGATTTCTGAGATGTTTCTGGTGCAGGTTGTGCAACATACAATGCCATGAGCGTTTCTTTGAAGCTGCGGCGGCCGTGTGTTGTTCATCACACGGCCGCGACGTTGTTAGGGTCGTAAGACTTGGCCGCAAGTTCCTATATGGCGACCGCGCAATTTTTTTAGCATCCGAAATTGTATTTTTCTTCTTCTAGTTATTCCCCTTTTTTTATCCTATCCCTCCTATCCTCCTATCCCGATGTGTTTGCCGCTTTCGTCATTATAAGAGGTTTAATTAAATTGTTCGCGATATGAGGATCAGGCGTACATAATTAACCACCTCAAAATCATAACTTGGATAGGACTTTGAGCAGCTTTGGCGACGACTACAAGTCTACAACAGTTACTTTCTCTCTCCTCTCTCTACGTTCGTGTCTGTTTTTTTTTTTATTGGTAATTTTGCAGATGAGACGGAAGAAAAACAAAGAAATAAACGCTCACCATCCAAATTAGAAAATGAATGGGATACAAATATCACCACCTAAGGATTTAACTAGGAATACAGGGCGTAGGGATCGCTCATCACTCAAATGAATCCACCTAAGAGATACAAAAACAATGAACAAGAAGATAATTCTTCTCACAAGCCAAAGACTATATTTTACTTAAACACACCCTCATTGACGTGAATAGCACTCACCATGTTATTAGATAATTACAAAATTTGTTTTTGTCTATTGCCATCTTGAATATCATTCTCTATTCTGCACATCATTCTCTATTCTGCTGTTCCTCTCTTGACTCGGTTACGCAGTTCACAAACCATAGGCCCACCCCATTTAAAAAGACTAGTGCTAGCTCGTGCCTACAGCACTACGCATCCTGGTTAGAAGGGGATGGCAGTTGTGTGATTTAGGTGAAAATCATGGGAACTTAACCGGGAAGTGGGAGGATGCACTACAGCCTTTGGATCAAATGAATCTAAACCGTTCTAACAACTTGTCCCCACACCCTTCTGTTTTATAATAGAGATAGCCCCATGCCATTAATTAAGAAGACAAGTTAACCCAAGTGCACTTGGACCATCCATTTGTTTTGTTAAGAGGTCACTTTCCTCGTCCTCTCAGCCTCATCATCTCCATAATACAATTTGGGCCGTCAGCTTTGAATAGTTGAAGATAAATTAAAGAGGTACTATTATTTACTATGTCCCACACATTTGTGCTGCACCATTTGGAGTTCATCAAGGAAATTCCTTGATATCTTCGACGGAAAGTGTCAAAATGGTGATTATCAACGTAACTATCGGTGAAGAAGACTGTTCAAGGTACACGGAGGGGAGAGACGGTCGATCGTACCTTGGGAGTTGAGTTGAAGAAGAATTGCAGGTACGTAAAAGCGAAACCTGGTAGCAATTGGGGAGAAGAATTGAGAAAGTTGTGCATGTAGTGGGGTATAACTGACCATCGTTAATGACCATGATATTCGAGGAAAAATAACAAACCATACGTATGCAAAAAAATAAATAAATGGAGAAACCAAATAATAAATCAAAACGAATTAATAGGAGATTGAGAACAAGGTATATGTGATTTGGCTTACAACTGTAAACTTATCCTATATATGGACAAACAAATAAGACACAATTCCCACCATGTGACGAGAACAAAACATAGAAGAGCGCTACAATGGTGACAAACAAACAAAATTCTCACAAAGAGGCACTCACCAACTCCAAAATAAATCCAAGTTCTCTCACCAAAATACTCAATTGAAATCTCTCACTAAAAAAATGATATAAGCTGGCTTGGGGATACTCTGCGTTATCAAAAAAAAAAAAAAAGAGGGTCCAAAACAGTGAAACATGACATAATCGACCAAATCAAGTATTGACCATCCAAACAGAATATTCAAAGAGCGAGGATCGAAACCAGATAACAAGATTGTATGGACCTTTTGGACATGCAGAATTCTCAAACAGCTCCGAACAATTCCGAAATCGAGCCAAAATACTTCAGATACACACGAATACGAACATATGACTCAATGCTTGTTAGTATTTGTTTAAAAAATCAGGACACGGGACACAGAACACTGTTAATATAAAACTTTTTGTTAGGACCATAGTCCACGATCTCATTGTGTTGGCAAATTCCACAATAAAACACACATATAATTATATCCTCATTTATCGAGTTGTAATTTATTTATTTCTAGAGTGTCTGTTTAGGAAGTGGAGGAAATCAAATATTCTGTAATTGAGATAATAGTTTGTCAAAGAAATTTGGTAGAGTTGGTTAAGGAAATTGGAGTGGAGAAAATCAAGACTCTCAAAGGATTTTGTGCACATGGCAGCTGAATAAGGAAAGAGAATTAAAGATTCAAGAGTGAGATTGATAAGGTAATTTGTATGGAAGGAAATCAAAGGAAATGAAGATTTGGCAGAGTATTTCGTGGACAAGGAAATGGAGTCACGAAATCAAGATCCTTCATATAAAGAAACATCTTTCAGCACATGGTGCTCGAGCACTACCTGCAAGTTCTTTTCGAGTTGCTCGAGCAACTTTCCTGTTTTTCCAGCATCTATTTATATGCGGGTCTTTTGGAATTTTGAGGCTACCGAACATATGAGAGCCGCCCCCAAGAACGTCCAAACCTAAGAAAACATCCAAGGGGTTTCGGTTTTGTTTCTTGAAGTACAAACATGATCAATTGATCATCGAGCAATAAGGTTAACTTCATGGAGTTTCTTTCCAATCTTTGATTCAACTTACTTGAGTTGGCCTTCGGTGGATTTCCGAAGGATAGTGGAAGGCTTGTGGATTCAAGGCAGCGGCAGTCAAGCACTGGGTGCGGTGAACGAGCGATTCGGCAATCAACCTTGGTCAACCGAGAGCGATTCTAGGTTGTAAGTATAGGTTTGTTTGTAACCGTACAATGAGTATAGTGGTTTGATTCCTTCCCGTGGTTTTTTCCCGTTTAGGGTTTTCCACGTATATCTTTGCGTTCATCTTTTTATTGCTTTCCGTTTGCGAGATTGATTTTCTTATCTGTTGGTGGGTTAATTAATTGGAGAGATTAAAAAATAGCAAATATTTATTTTCCTAGACGAGCTAGGATTTTTCAATTGGTATCAAAGCGGGTCGCTCATAATATTAGGGTTTATTCCCAGAGCGGATCCTTATTTTTTTTAATTTGCTATTATGGATTCACCAAGAGAAGGCAATTTTATAATCAAACCCCCAATTTTTGATAGCTCCAAATATGTAGCATGTGCTTCATCTATGTTTTTCGATGCGAATAGTGCTGAATCTTATTGTGAGGATATAAGTACAACTTTTTGTGAGGTTGAGACTAACGAAACTAGCAATGGAGAAGATGAATTTGATATAGAAGCTATGGCTTTGGTTATGAAAAATTTTAAACGTTCTTTTAAGAAAAAACCTGATTTAGGGTTAGCCACAAAGCTAAAACAATGTGAGAAAGAGAAAATTGATGCGTTGGAAGAACTTGATGTGCTTAAACGCAAACATATGAACCTTGAAAATGATATGCATAATCTTTTTGAGACTAACAAGCTTCTTGAATCAAAAGTAGCAAATTTGCAAGTTGAACTTGATAAGGCCAATGCTATTTTTAAGAAATTAAATGCAGGTTCACAAGTTTTAGATCAAATTTTGCTATCTCAAAAGGTGGCATCGGATAGAAGCGGACTTGGATATGAAGTAAAAGTATTTTCAAAGTCAAAGGAGGAAGGCAAGATTGTAAAGTCCACTGAAAAACAAATTGCCTCGCCAAAAGATATAGCCAAAACTACCATCAAGAAAATTGGTAATACCAATGTGTTCAAACAACCCACTCCCACCAATGCGAGGATTCAAAGAGGCGTCAGTGGTAAATCCACCACCAAGCGTGGTGAGGTAAGCTCTTTTAAATTTAAGCCTACTTGTCATAATTGTGGAGTGATTGGACATATAAGACCACATTGCAAGAAATTACATGCTTCTTGTATTTCAAATGCACCTGAAAATATGAATTTGCGTAAACATGCCCAATTTGTTCCCACTTGTCATTTTTGTGGGATGAAAGGTCACATTCGGCCAAATTGCTTTAAACTCCATGGGTACCCTATTGCTCCTCTCAATTATCGTCGTAGTCACAATTATTTTTATTTTGATAGAACCCAGAGACCTAGGCAGAGGGTGATTCCCCTTGACAAAAATAAGAATGTGATGGCTAATCGTGCTTCTAAAATTGTTGGAAATTTTGAGCAGGTCAAGGTTAGACTTCTTTGGGTAAGGAAATCGGACTTGAGAACTCATGTAGAGTTGCCTTCAAATCCTCTAGATGACACTGGATCATCCGGAGGCATTAACCTTGCGTTTTAAGGCTCAATCTCACATCCATAGTCTAGGTTGGTTTTCATGTTTATTAATTTGTACCTAGCTAGAGTTATGGTTTGTGTTTATTGTTATTTGTTGCTTAGGTTGTTACCGCATTTGATTTATATTTTTTTTATTAGCCTGTCATTATTTATTCAAAACTCAAAAAGATTTTGTTTTTTTTGGTATATCATTACTAAATACAGAAACATTCACATATATTAAAAAAAAAAGAAAAGATTTTCCCTTTCTTTGCAATGGTCATGCCATTGAGGATTTTAGTTGTTAGGTTATGGGATTCACTCATGTGAGCGTTTTTTTTGAACATGCATGCACAACTTTTTATGATTCTATTCATGAGATGCATTTGGAAGTTAACTGTGGCATGTTTCATAATTCTGTGATTTCCATCTCTACACGTCAAAGTTAGCAAGATTTTTTTTTAGAGGCTAGTTGATTCTCATGTACCCGAGTATGTCTTGATTTTTCCTCGGCGATTGACCGTTTTTGGCATTATTTCTGGGATACGTGTTCCGTTACTTCAGTTTAAAAAAAAAAGAAAGAAAGAAAGAAAGAAAGGAGGCTATATATTTACTTGTGAGACTTTAATGCTTATCCGGGCGTTCATCAAGTACCGACCACTTGGGGTGAGGTACTCTCCCTCTGAGCGTTCGTGTCACAAAATGGATAGACTTTGTGAAGGTATCCGTGTTGGACCACTCGCTTAGTAACCGGGGATTGGGTATGAGGTACTCTTATTTCCAATATTCGTGTCAAACGGCAGTGGGGTAAAAATATAAAAGCACGTGTATTTGTTTGGAAGATTCAATACAAATTGATATGGCAAAATACTCATTGGTTGAGGGGGAGTATTTAATCGTTGAGGGGGAGTTTGTTAGGCCTTGGGATGTCATTCGTGTCATCATGCCTGGTTTGACTTCGTGGAAGAAATGGTGGTTGCCATTCTCATGGAACACGAGAAATCTTGTATCCGAAGATGGTGGTCTTAATATTTCTGACGTGTCACACACCCACTATTGTCATAGTCTCATATTGCATGTTGTACTTAATTCCAGATTTATTCATGCTTGGAATACATACAAGTTCATTCATGCATTTCAAAAATTGAAGTGCCATTTATTGATTCTCATGGTTGGGTGTTCATCTCTCGGATTCATGTGTTTGTCTTGCTCATTTTTTTTGATGAACAGAGTATCTTTAGTCAGCAGTTACTAGAGCTTTCATAAAAAAAAAACAACCAAACTCTTTTTAACTCTACTTGTTCAGAAGTTGTTTCCTTTTGGGCCTCATTTTTATTAATTTCACGTGCATCTATGCCTATATATTTTTTATATATTTATTTACATCGATATCTTTATTTATCTCACAATTGGTTTAAATTGGTTTTTGTTATTACTTTCGTGCTTATTTCTATATACTTTACCTTTGTCATTCCGTGACAAAAAGGGGGAGTAACTTATTTATTGCTTCACAGAATATCTTTTCAGTATTTGTTTCTGCAGGTTGAACGGGTTATGTATGTTTTGTCATGGAAGTGCCAAAGGGGGAGATTGTAAGGTCTATGTTTTGGCAAATCCCATGACCAACATACACAATGATTTGTATCCGTAAATTGGGTTGTAATTTATTATGTTTCCTTCCTAGAGCATTTGTTTAGGAAGTATTTTGATTATGTAATGTAATTGAGAGTGGTAAAGATTGGTAAGGAAATTAGCATAGAAGGAAATCATGAGGCAGGATGATTTCGTGCATATATCAGAAAAGGAAACGAAGAAATCACGTGTGTGACAGTATAGGAAGGTTTTCCAGTCACAGTGCTTGAGCAACTCAAAGACAGGTTATACACAGTGCTCGAGCAACCTTCCTATTTTTTCGGCATATATTTATATGCGTGTCTTTTGGAATTTCGAGGCTATCGAACATATTTGTGCCGCCTCTCTCTTGCTCCAAATCAGAAAAATACTTAAGGGAGATTGTGGCTTGTCTCTTGGAATAATCACATGATCCGTTGATCATCGAGCTTTCAGAACAATTCCAAGAGTTCTTTTCAAACTTTGATTCTATTGAGTGAATCGTTTCTTCCGGTGGATTCTGGAAGTATCTCGGAGGACTTGTGGATTCAAGGCAGTGGCGGTTAAACACTGGGTGCGGTGAACGAGTGATTCGGCAATCAACCTTGGTCAACCGAGAGCGATTCTAGGTTGTAAGTATAGGTTTGTTTGTAACCGTACAATGGTTTATAGTGTTTGATTTCTTCCCGTGGTTTTTTCCCGTTTAGGGTTTTCCACGTATATCTTTGCGTTCATCTTTTTATTGCTTTCCGTTTGCGAGATTGATTTTCTTATCTGTTGGTGGGTTAATTAATTGGAGAGATTAAAAAATAGCAAATATTTATTTTCCTAGACGAGCTAGGATTTTTCACTTTTATTTTTTAAAAGTTTTTTTTTGAGCTTTTCTTAGTAATTTTTGGGGTTAATTATTCGTCTTGGTGAAAAGAATCAGAAATGAATAAAATGTGGACCGAAATTAATAAAAGTTCATATAAGACAACACTTTTGACAAAAAAAAACCCAGTTGTTTGATATTTTTTCATTTTTAATGAATTTTTTTTTTCCTTTTTGTCATAATTTTGTACTATATTATAGACTCATCTCGTCGAGATGGATAATTAATCCAAAAAATATGACGTGAATCAAACAAAAATTCAAAAAATATGAACAAAACAAAATAGACAAAAAAGTCAAGAAGAATGGAGCCGTATCAATCTCCATTATAAATTCACATCCCTCGGAACCGAAGATGACCCAATTAAGCAGAACAATGAAGTTATTCATGCTTTATGGTTGTTTAACTCTTGTATTGCTGGTACATGGACAAGACCAATCAGGTCTCTCTCTCTCTCTCTCTCTCTCTCTCTCTCTCTATGCATGGAGCTCTACGTTGTGCATTGCAGGAAAATAAAAGCCCCTCAACATTTCTAGGGCGATGTTTATAATGTTCTCTTATTCCTTTAGTATCGATCTGTTGGAATTAGGAATGAACAGCTATTTTTTTTAGAACTAAACCACTAATTTAATTCACGCGTCATTCAATTTTAGTGGAAATTGTTTTCGAGAAATTTAATTCACTCTTCTTCATCCTTTATGTTGGCTGATTTTTCAACTCCATTAATATTCTACATGGAACAATTTCAAACATTTTTCAGGCTTCATAAGTATTGATTGTGGAATTTCTGAGGGTTCAGACTACACGGATGAAAATACAACCATATCTTACAATTCTGATGTGGGATACATAGATACCGGGACAAATCACAATATCTCTTCAGATTATATGTCTGCCGATGTTTCAAGGCGGCTGTCAAACTTGAGAAGTTTTCCCGACGGAATCAAGAATTGTTACACCATTCATCAAGCGCAAGCTGGAGGTGACAAGTACTTGATCAGAGCATCTTTTATGTATGGTAACTATGACTCCAAGAATCAACCACCAGAATTTGAACTCTACCTTGATGGGGATCAATGGCATACAATCAGGTTTAATGCATCAGATTTTGTACGTGCTGAAATCATACACAATGTTCCTGCAACGACGGCTTATATCCATGTCTGCCTTGTGAATACTGGACTTGGAACACCCTTTATATCAGGACTTGATCTAAGGCGGTTGGATACTTCTATATACAAAACAAATTCTGGATCATTGAAATTATTCAATCGGATCGACCTCGGGTCAACTACAAATAAGACAGTCAGGTAACACACTTTTCCAATATTTAGCGAGTTGTCAGTTTTGAGGAATAGGCAGGAAAACGTCTCAGTTCTTGTAGAATCATAGAATTAGGACACCCACAAAAAAGTGGCTCAAAATATTCATCTTTTATATATAGTATGTGCCACAGGTACTCGAAATAAATTATATTGGGTCAACATGGTGATGATCGATTTACTTCATGCTTTTCGTACTTAGATTTTTCATAAAACAGATCAAGCATTGTTCCATATAAAACGATACAAATTGTTTATGTAGACTATCATAAAATGTGTTAATTAAGTGTCTGTATTGAACACTAGACCATTGTAGGGATGGCAACGGGGCGGATCGGAGGCGGATACTGCAATATCCGAATCCGAACCCTCCACCCGCCCTCCGAATCCGCCCCGAACTCCGAACGGATATGTTTTTGGTCCTCCATCCCCGCTCCGAACGGGGAACGAAGATCCGATCGGATATCCAAATCCGAACTCCCAAACAGTGACAAGCCCTTCACTCTCAAATACCAACTCCCAAACAAAGACCTAAACTCTTTAATCTTCTTTACCACTGACGAAGATCTCGACAAAATGATCAAGGAGTACGACCTGTTGTTGAACTCCAGCTTCGCCTGTTTCTGTTCCGTCGAATCCGGACTCGATTGGGTCCTTAATGCAAGACTCAACGAAATCAAAGTACCGATTCGTGAACGCAATGAATGGGTCGCCGTCAAATAGGGGGTTCTCTGAGTCGGCGTAGGTTAATTGCTTGTTAGGGTTGGACGACGACGTTTTGCGGAACTCAAACTCGGCTCTGGTGAAGGCGGCGGGGAAGGATGCAGGGTGGGGGGGGGGGGCGAGGGAGGGGGTTGGTGGAGTGAGCGTTCATTCAGGGTCGAATTCGTCGATGCGGTTTGTCGGCGGCAGCGGGAAGAGAAGGTGGTGGCCGGTGGTGGTTGTTGGTCTGGTAAGGATGAGAGAGAGGGAGAGAGAGGGAGGGGGTGGGGTGGGGAGAGACAGAGAGGTGTTTGAGGGAGTGATCACATACACGTGGGTGGCTGGAGAAAAAATAAGAGATATTTTATAGTCGGGTATTCGGAGGAGGATCGGAGCGGATCGGATACGGATCGGAGATCGGATTCGGGGCGGATCGGATCGGAGATAGACTCACCTCCGAATCCGATCCGATCTCCGAATTTTTTTTAAAAAATAAATCCGAATCCGCCCCGATATCCGAAAAATCTACGAAAAATCCGATCCGTTCGGGACGGATATCGGATCGGATACGGACGGATCGGCCGAGATGGCCATGTAATCGTGTGTGTCTCACATGTATATTTAGACATTCTTCAAAGGAGTTAAACACAACAAATAAGTATACTTGTATTAATTAATTTCAAAGACTTGTACACTAAACTTGGGTTTACAACCATGCGATTACTAACACTCCCAATGAGAACACTAAAAACACAATTAAGGAAATCTCTTTTGAATATTTAATTAGTCTCCTCTTAGATACCACATTCACACTCAAGACTTGGAGATCACCTTATTTGTTTGTCAGTTGTGAGATAAAAAAAAAAAGTTCTATAAGTTTATGTATTTTTTCATTTCTAGTCAATTTTTAGGATAAATTTCACTTAACTCCCATGAAGTTTTTGACAATTACAGATACTTCCTCTCAAATTTCTAAAATTGCACTTACCTCCTCTGTCAGAGTTAGGAGCTAACAGACTTTAACGGGAAAAGTGAATTTACTTTTTTACCCCTTTGTTGACCTCCCCTAGGGTTTCTAATAACAATAGATAGCACCCCTCATATTTAATAAAATATTTATGTTTTCTTGGTTAGGCTGCGTTCTCTTAGACTTAACTTAAACTTAACTTAAATTTGAAAATTTTGTCCTTATTTGAATTTTTTTTTGCATTTTTTAGTTTTGTGCCAATTTTTTTTGGATTATTGATTCGTCTCGATGAGAGGAATCGGGAAAAGTAAAATTTTGGCACTTTTACCCAAGTATTTTGAGAAATAACCATTTTTTAGAGCAAAAATGTTATTTGAAGTTTAGTTTGACGATAAGAGTAATTTTATATTAAATTATATTTTGAAATGGCTTAAATAAAATTGATGACTCAAGGGTAAAATGGGTAATATCATAGTTTTAATGAATGATGTCAGCAGTTTCCATAATACTTAGTGATGGTCAACTAACGGAGGGGAAAAAACTGCAGCTGACAACTAAAGCAGAGGGGAGATAAGTGCAATTTTAGAAATTTGAGATGAGATGTTTGTAATTGTCAAAAACCTTAGGGGAGGTAAATGAAGTTTATCCAATTTTTTTTTAACATTTTAACCAAAAAAATTTACTTTTTGGCTTGAGAGCTAGATACGCTATGTACATCTCAAAAGCAAAATAAATAAATAAAAATATGATATAAAAATGACTACTAAAGATGGAAAAAACACAAATGACTAAACAGTCAACAAATTTTGATATAAAGCTTTGGTAAGAGAAGCATAAAGTAGTCACTGACATCTTTTGAACGCTGTAAATTTTTTCCCCGGAAGCATTTTATTTTTGAGGTCAAAGTTACATCATATGGTTCAGATTTACTTCATTGAGTAGGAGCGCTCCATAAAAAGGGTGGGCATTTTAATTTGTGTCTTTACTAATTTTCAGGTATCCTGATGATGTCTACGATAGGATTTGGTTTCCAGATACCACCGAGGAGTTTTCTTCACCTGAATGGGAAGCGTTCAGTTCATCTTATAATACCGACGCCTTGAGCGCCAACAACTACAAACCTCCGTACCAGGTCATGGCCACCGCCATCAGACCCGTCAATGGACGTAACTCGTTGAACTTTTGGGTTGAAATAGGTTATCCGAGACAGCAGATGTACGTGTACATGCATTTTGCAGAGATTGGCCCAGTCCAAAGAGAATTCGACATCTACATCAACAATGCGTCCTGGTCCCCGGGTGTTGTTACTAACTACTTGCGACCGGTCACCATATCTAGCCCGTATTCCATGAGCGCAGATTTGCGGCTGAATTTCTCTATCCGTGCTGCCGCTCAGTCCACTCTTCCCCCGATTCTCAATGCCCTTGAGGTTTACGAGGTCCTCGAGTTACGATCTCCGACTCCAACTCGCCAGAGTGAATGTGAGTATCTATTTATCTGCCTTATCAACTTAATTCTCAACTTCTTAGCTAGGTAGACTTTAAGCAAGACGGGTTAAGAGCATCTCCAATTAACCAGTAAGTCTAAGGGTACAGCAATTACGTACAGATTTTTTGTGGGGCCCACTACGGGTCCCACACAAATGATTCAAGCCGTTCATTAAATGTAAAACAGCTTTTCAAGGGCCCCCGCGAAAAATCAGTTCAATCCGATACTTATAGATACTCAATCTAAATCAAAAGTTAGATGATTGGATTGAGTATCTATAAGTATCGGATTGAACTGATTTTTCGCAGAGGCCCTTGAAAATCTGTTTTACATTTAATGAACGGCTCGGATCATTTGTGTGGGACCCGTAGTGGGCCCCACAAAAAATCTGTACCCAAAATCTGTACGTAATTGCTGTACCCTTAGACGTACTGATCTCCAACCCTTGTCTATTTTTTAAGAACCCTGCTAACCACACAGATATTTGTGCACAGATTTCGTTGTGGGACCCACCAAGGGTCCCACACAAACAATCTAGGTCGTTCATTAAATGTAATACATTTTTTTTAAGGATCCCTGTGAAAAATCAGCTCAATTTAAAACCTATAGGTGTTCGATCCAATCATCTAAATTTTTATTCAGATTTTAGGATAATGAAAAGTTAGATGATTAGATCGAGCACCTATAGGTATCGGATTGAGCGGATTTTTCATGGAGACCCTTGAAAAAATGTTTTACATTTAATAAACGGCTCGAATCGTTTGTATGGGACCCATGGTGGGCCCCACAACAAACAGATTTATTGATTTTTTAATCCAATTTTGGGTAGAGATTTGGGTCAAAAGCTTGATTTGAGTAAAACATCTCCAATGCTAAACCCATATTTTTATCCAAATCTATTATTGAATGACACGCTTGTAATTAATGAGAGTGAAAAAAGGATTTTAAAAAAATGGCTGTGTTTGAGTCTCCCCAAATTTAGATGAAGAAATGTGTAAAACTTAGAATGGGTAGGCAAATAGGTAATGACATTGAAGATGAGTTTTAAATTTTTTACTCAAATTTTGAGTATGAGAAATAAAATGGGTTAGAATTGGAGATGTTCTTACAAATTGTATCAGATCTAGGAATAGAACACGAAAAAGGTGGGATAGATTTTGGCTTTGCACAAGGAGACCAAGCTCCCGTCTCCAGTTTTCCCTAAATTAGAGGTACATTCACGCGAGCTTAATCTCTATCAAATCCTCCACTATAAACGATAACAAGGTTACAAGAGTTCTTCCTTAGCAAGCAAAACGATAACGAGGACAAACATCACCTTAAGGGGGGATTTCAACAATATATCAACAGAGATTACAAGTTTAGATCTCACCAAGTGAATTTTTCAAACTCGAAGATCCCGAGAGAAACTTGCCGATCCGCTCCAACAAACATGTAGAGCTTGTCAAAGTGAAGAACGTGCTAAAATCACATCCAAATCGGAGTAGAAACGTACACCCGATCTTGGCTCGAACTTGGACCAAAACCCTTGCCCCTTTTTCGAAAACTCTCAAAGTCTCTCTGTTCTCTGTATATTACATAAACAAATCGGAGTAGAGACGAACACCCAATCTTAACTTAACCTTGAACCAAAACCCTTGCCCCTTTTTCGAAAACTCTCTAGCAGCAGCAGGGAAGGAACTGTGAGTCTCTTTTGTGATAAATCACAAGTTCACCCCTTTTGCTATTGTCTAATATCTAGATAACCCCACAACTTTCTTGACCCAATAAAATAGGCCCACGTGTTACCCACCAACAAAGGAGGGACCCACCCAACAGTTTCCTCCATACCTCATCTTCCTTTGTTCCTCCAAATTTTACTTTGTAAGCCACATCGCATGCCCATATCTATAATCCAAAAACTTATATCTCTTCTTCCACTTAAGAACATTTATGTAAGAAATTAGCTTAATCGAAGAAGGATAGACACATGAACAACTCATATTTTGCTTTATGGAATTGCATAAAGCAAACACGAGTTATTCATGTGTTTATGGATGACTGATCAATATCAGTATTTTCAGATATGTTCTTCTCTATGAGGCATAGAGCAATTTGAATCATCAATGTGGGTCCTTGATGAGCTCAAAAAGTGAAGTTTGGAGGAGCAAGGAAAGATGAGGCATGGAGAGGAGTGTAATGCTTATGATGAGAGCTTAGGAACATGTGGTCTCACAAAGTGGAGTTTGGAGGAGCAAAGGAAAGGGACCAAGCTCTAGTCCAATTTTACTCCCTCTAGTTTGGTCAGTTTGAGTCATTGTGAGCCCACTCCGGTTATTCGAAAGGTTCATATGATAGGTCCCGTAGAGAAATACATCCCTGTAACAAGTTAACTCGATCGAACATCGATAGCTATGTCAATAGTTTACTTTTGAATATCGCATAAAGTAAAACACGAATATTCACATTTGTATTGATGGCCGATCAAGACCATTTGTTTCCAAATACGTTCTTCTTTGTGGGTTGTATAAGTTGTAGTGTTGGAATGATCAACGTGGGCCCTTGATGGGTGAAGTTTGGAGGAGCAGGGGAAGAAGATACCTTGGGAGCTTAACCTTTTGATGAGAGCTTAGGAAATGTGGGCACACAAAGGCCCCATTTCACTTTCTCAAATAAGTACTTAAAAAATAATGACATAATTTCAAGCTTAAAAATAATGGATTTAAGAAAATTTTCCAAATTTTTTTGCAGGGTTTGATAGATCTCATCGAAATCTATTAATCAAGTTTCAAATTGCGTATTTATTTTATTTTAGTAAGCCTATTAGTTTTAAGCTTGAAAATTGCAAATAAGTACTTATTTTTTAAGGGGCAAAACTAGAACGCCACCAAAGTAGAATTTAGAGGAGTAAGGAAAGACGGGGTACGGAAGGGAGCCGAATCTTTTTTATGAGAGATTCGAGACATGTGAGATTTATATGATGATCTTTGCCCGACAGAATTGGAACTTCGTAAATCCTTGTGTCTTTGTTTTTGTTTCTCTATTGTTGTTGCCATCATAAAGATTACTATTTGAACTAGTTCTTGCCATATTTGTTTCAAAACGGTTAAGGATGACTTCCCTTTACTTCTGGCTATGGTAGTTGAGGCTATCGAGAATATCAAATTGGCATACAGGGTGGAGAGGAACTGGCAAGGAGATCCATGTGTCCCAAAAGAGTACTCATGGGAAAACCTTCGATGCCACTATGATGGAAATTCCACTAGAATCATTTCCCTGTGAGTTTCTGCATTGGAAAAACTGTTGACTATTTTACTGGTTATTTTTCTTTTGATTCTTGCCAACCTATAAACTAGGAACCTCTCGTCGAGCTCATTATCTGGCAACATGGATTCTTCCTTCTCCGGTCTCACATCCTTGGAGTCCTTGTAAGTATAACTACGTGGTAGAGAAATATTACCATACGGAACTTGCTGCTTTGTTAAATGTGGTTTACTTTCTGCAGAGTTTATTTTGTATCCCCTTAAGTAACTGATGATTGTTTCTTAATGCTACAGAGATTTATCAAACAACAATTTAACTGGACTAGTGCCCAATTTTCTTAGCAAACTTCCTTCCTTGAAGACTTTGTGAGTCTATGGAACCTTTTTTTTTTTCTTTCAATACCAATGCAAATTTATTGGTTACTGACAAGGTACCAACTATGTGGAATCGATGTGCCTTTTGCAGAAACTTGTCACGGAATAATTTCATAGGTTCAATTCCACCGGCCCTTATTGAAAAATCAAAAATTGGATCCCTTACACTGAGGTCAGTTCAGTTTTTAGTTCCTAAAATGGATCCAAATGAAAACCATATTTCAAAAAGTATGGTGATTGGTGGTTAACACATTCATCTAAACGCTTAAGTTACTAAAGATGGTGTAAAGTCAATTATGTATGTATATAAATCTAGAAATGCAGAAGAAATAGATTTATTCATTGATGAGCTGCAATGGAACAAAATTTTAGTAATCTTCCACTTCCCTTGCATTCCTTTTCTTATCTGATGTTATGTCCTAGATTATTGGGAATAAGTTAAATATAACGAAGCCATCTGATATTATTCCGAATGTCTCCAAATAGAACGGAAGGGAATCTACATCTTTTCCAGGCAGACTCGGGTGCTAGGAAGAAAACTTTTTTCGTGATTGCATCTATTGCTTCATGTCTAGTTATCGTAGTTGTGATTCTTGCCATCTGGTGGAGTTTGAAAAGAAGGAAACAACAAGGTACTTATCTGTGGATGATTTGACTTAAATGGCAAATTCCATTGAAATTATTTTGGTATAGTGTATGCTTATACGTGAAATTTGTTCTGATCTTGCTTATCAAGATGAAATGGTCAAGGAGAATTGTTCTGATCTTGCTTATCAAGATGCTTATCAAGATGAAATGGTGGAGGAGAATTGTTCTGATCTTGCTTATCAAGATGCTTATCAAGATGAAATGGTGGAGGAGAATTGTTCTGATCTTGCTTATCAAGATGAATTGGCGGAGGAGAAGAAAAGACAATTTACGCATTCTGAGCTTATGGCCATCACTAAAAACTTCCAAAAACCAATTGGAAGAGGAGGGTTTGGATCAGTTTATGCTGGGCATTTGACTGACGGCACTCAAGTTGCAGTGAAGATGCTTTCCCTACCGTCAACTCATGATGGGTGTAAGCAATTTCGAACAGAGGCAAGTGTCGATTACCCATTTCCAATATTCTAGTTTCACTTTGATGCTGGTGTCACACTGCAGCAATTGTTGTATTTTGCAATAAGGTGATGTGCATTGGAAAATACAGGTTCAATTGTTGACAAAAGTCCATCACCGAAACTTGGTTACTATAATTGGATACTGCAATGAAGGCCAACACATGGGGTTAGTATACGAATACATGGCTAATGGAACCATAAAAGAGCATTTATCAGGTATGAATTGTATTAAGTTTCTGTGTTCATCTTGATTTCATGACCATAATTTAGAGTAACCACCTAAGAAGCAAGGGTACAGATAAGACACGAGACGAGGACATAAACACGATATTTGTTTGAAAACTAGAACACGTACTTGTTGGGTACACGTTGAATATGACAAATATATGCTTTTGGTTTCATGTTAAAAAAAATTTAGTCCTATCAAAGTGGAACAGAAAACAAAAAAAAAAAAACATTGACATCAAGGAAAACAAGTCAATAAGTGTTCATGGATGGCCTTTTTTACCAGCCCTGACGTTTTAAAATTGGCCTCAAGCGTCCCCGGTGTTCGACAAGAACAACATAGAAAAATGTCGTATGCATAAACATATATGGGTGTGTCAGACACGTGTCCGGACCGTGTCCGACATGTTTCAGTCTCTCCCATACCCGTGTCGGACCCGACCATGTCTCTGTTCTTCTTAGGAACCGCTGATGAGATTGATGGTGAAAAATGCTTCAAAAGATATTGTAATCTGGCTAATTTTTCTTCACTAAAATTGGTATTATGCCAATCCAGATTATCGTATGCTTTACTTTTGACATTTTCCAGTTTAACTTCGATGGTAATTTCTATCTTCTTCTTCTTCTTCTTCTTCTTTTTTTATAAGTATGGCAATTTCTATCTTGTACAGAGAAAAATCCAAAGATCTTGAGTTGGGAAAAGAGACTACAAATTGCATGTGATGCAGCAGAAGGTGGGTAAACTAATTCTCATATCTTAGCGTTTGTGTTCGAGTTTCCTTATTCTAGATTCCCTTTAATCTCACACAGTACAATATTGAGTTTGCAGGGTTGGCATACTTGCATGATGGCTGCAAGCCGCCAATAATTCACAGAGACATCAAGACTACTAACATACTGTTGACTGAAAAAATGCAAGCAAAGATTTCTGATTTTGGGTTATCAAGATTAATGCCCTCTGACGGCGGGACTCATGTCTCAACTTTAGCAGCTGGCACACTAGGATACGTGGCCCCTGAGTAAGTTTGTGTTTTCCAATTTTGGTTCACATATGCCGCTTTTTCAACATGGTGATAGGTTGATAGCCAATTCATATTATTTTGCGGCACTATTGGACCTTTACTTTATTTGACAAAACTAAACTCACCTGGATTTCTGGCAAGAAATGGGCCGATACAATACCCGTATACTTGCTTGTTTCCATTAGATCCCAGTCTTTATGTTGAGTTTGTTAGACTAAATCTTAAATGTTTCTTTTTTTGGTCAGTAAATCATGTTTGGTTTATTTTTATCCGGGCTGCAAGTTGATGATATGTTGCTTTTATTCTTGTCAAAAGGTTTAGTGTTACTCTTTGAGATTCTTGCTAATAGAGAAAGGACCCATCTTCATGCAGCTGGAATCCGGACTGTATGAAGTAATTGCATCTCGGCCTCACATCTCGGCAATCAATGGTCCAGATTTTTTGAAAACTCTGACCGATAAAAATACAACAATTTGTTTGAGTCTCTTAACAAATTTGGATTCTGAACCGTTAAAAATACTTTTGAACAACCAAGATTGCATGGACTGCTCTCTGCAGTCTACAAAGAAGCCAAGTTCAAGAGAAACTCTCTATGGATACTTTGTACATTTTAAGAAGCATCTCAACGGGTGGTATTGAATTTTAAACAACAATAACATAAGTTATAAATCATTGACTTGCAACCCATTTAAAGATTAGAAAGAAACCAAAGATAAAAGTTTCCATAATCATCTCTAAACTTTTCAGCTACTGAAGGTTATAACTATATATTATGCTTCTTGTAGGTATCTAGAATTTAATAAGCTGAATGAGAAAAGCGACGTTTACAGCTTTGGAGTTGTGCTATTGGAATTAATCACGGGGAAACCTGCAGTACTAAAAACCCCTGAAAAAACTCTTTTGGCCAAGTGGATTGTTCCTATGGTTGAGAGAGCTCAAATCAAGGAAATCGTGGATTTGAGGTTGAATAGTGATTTTGACACCAACTCTGTTTGGAAGGCCTTGGAGACAGCAATTCCATGTGTGAAACGCAATCCAAATCGAAGGCTAGAGATGAGAACAGTTGTGGTAAATTTAAGAGAGTGTTTGGAGTTGGAGAAAGCCCGTGTTAAGGCATGGATGGAGAATGAAGAGCACAATTCTACGTCCAGCAATACAGATTATGTCATGGCTGAAAGTTTGGTTCGTGGTCCTTCTGCAAGGTAGATTAAGAGTAGTCTGTGAATTTCTGTTAGAGAATGTTTGTCGAGCGATAATCTTGATTATTATTTGTGGGGCTTATGTGTGATTGATTGGAGAGACAGGAGAAGATGAGAGCAAAGGAGATGGGAGCCAAGGCTGGAGGAGAGTTGGGTTGTCTGGTATTTAGTTTTTGGGTTGAGAGTTGGTTTATTTGTGTGGCTAGGGTTGAACATGATTGTGTATAAGTTGTATGTGTACTAGCATATGCTTGTGCCTTCAGGCACGGCTCGAACAATCAGCACACAAAAACAAATACTGAACTCGCATGCAATATACGGCTCAAACAATCACACCACACAAATTAATACCGAACTTGCGTGCAATATGCCAACCCGTGTCTAACAAATTCAACTATGCTATAAACAATAACACAACAAATCCATTGATAAACGTCATAATCTTAATGATAAGGAAATAGGTAGCAAATATACAAAAAATAATGGAAGAACTCACCTCGATGGTTTTGGTGAAGTAGATTTTGTTGGTATTGAACTTCCCAAGAGAGAGAGAGAGAGGAGGGGAGAGGTAGAGAAAGTAAAGAAGAAGAATGTGAAAATCATATGAACAATGTATAGAAAATTATATTTTCGGTGATTTCCATGATGTACGTTTGATAGCCTAGAAATAGGAAAGGAGGATGCTACGGATACCGACCCAAGTATTCAAATCGTACGTACTGACCATTCACGGGGCCCACTCCGGACCCGCATGGATGAACCGAGCCATTCAATAATTTTAAAATAAAAACCAACTGGGTATGTGAAAAATCAACTCCATCCGATATGTATAAGTACTCGATCCAATCTTCTCATTTTTCATCAAATCTTTCCATTTTTTTTCAATTTTTAAAAAATGGGAAGATTTGATCAAGCACTTACACATATTGGATGGAACTGATTTTTTACGGGCCCACTCGTTGTTTTTTTAAATTATTGAACGGGTAGGATCATCTGTGCGGGGCCCGGAGTAGGCACCGTGTTCCGTCGGTGGCCATGGTCGGTGTGCTCGGGTTGGTATCCATAGAGTTTTCGAATAGGAAAAGGAATGTTGGCTTTGATTTCGGTGATCTTAGTGGCTTTGATTTCAGTTTTGTACAAAAGGTTATATATGATTTTGGTTTTCATTTGAATAATGCCTTAATAGGTGATTTTGAATACAATGCCTTAATGAGAGTAATTTATGAGAGAGAGAGAGAGAGAGAGCTTCATTCCTTTGATCCAACAGCTATAACCTTATCACTAAGTTCGATTGAACGGCTGTAGATGCATCTATGTTTGTATGCCTAGACATTTTAAAAAAAAACATGCTCTATTTTATAATAGAGACTAGCGGATGCCTGTGCCTTGAAGGCACGGCTCAAACACTTCAGAATTCGTGTTCACGTGTGATCACAAAATGAAATGAAAATTTTGGGGGCAAAATGCTTGCACATAAAAAGTATAATTCTGTCACAAAAATTAAAGAGTGTGATGAAAAAAGAGAGCCCCATAGCATTCTCCCTAAATGGATATAAATCTTCGCACCAATAACTTACTCCGCCCTCTCTGATTGCAGCCATATATGTCATGGTCTGTGGACCCGACCTATGAGTAATGACACAATTGCTGGTAAAATGATAAAAACGAAATATCTTTGTGTTTAAACTAAAGCCATCAAACCAATAGCATACCGAAAAGCTCACACTCCATTGAAGACACCAATAGGAAACTTCCACTGTGCCTTTGGAATGCCAATGTTTTCCTTGGCTATCAATAACATGTAAATAAAACTCATTCTAACATCATAGACAAAGCTTCAATAAATGGCACCAAAGTCACTCAAACCAAAAAGGAGAATACATATTAGATTAGTGTAAGTCAAGGAGAGAGAGCCAATATGATGAAATACAGTTTGCCACTATTTCTATTTCTTAAATGATTTTTGGTTACCATTTTCTGATAACCATTGATTGTAAAGAGAGTATAGATTGAAAAGTCTTCTTAAAAGAGAAGTTTGTATGACTTGAATGATCATAAGATCAATTATAGCTATAGAACACTCAAAGATAGCAAGAAAGGGCACAATTAATCAGGGTTGGTAAGAATGTGGGTGAAAAACTAACTTCTACTCCCATTGATGAAGTATTTCATGATCTCAGGAGCAAATAATAACAATGGAAACACCAAACCAACTCCGGATCTCACTTGTCAATACAAACACGCATAACAACGAAGTCCACAATTCTTAGATTGGGCCCTTGTCTGAACCTATATAGATGATTACAAATATTTTGATATACCCACAATTTTGCGACTTCCATGCCAAAATCAACGAATAACAATCAAGAGAATGTATGAAGTTCAAACACGGTATAAGGTGCAGAATCAAAGACGCCCGAACTACATTACTCATCGTAAAAATAAACCTCATTTGAGTAAGTACCTATGTAATCCGAATACGATGACATTGGCATCCGGCTAATCACATATTATAAGTTCCTTTGCAGAAGTCACTCTCTAGAAAGAGAAACATTATTGAACAGAATTTTTATAACTTTGCATGTCAGACTCCCACACTGAAAGATAAACCCAATTGGAACAAATAGTGACTGCCAATTCTAATTGCTCAACCACAGATATTAAGAAATCCATCTAACAACCCACAAAGGGTATTCTAGCAATTGATTGCATTGCTATCCAGAGAAATTTCCAAATAGAAAGTCTCTTCTAAACTCAACAAAAATAATTTGAAAATTCAACATAAAGACATTTTTTACACGAACCTGAAAGATTAGGAGGCAACAACATATAGCTCCAGCTTTATGATCTCACAATGAAGTTCAAAACTAAAGAACACAATACCTTTTGAGCGAGCAATACTCTAACTTCCTTCTGCTGATCTCAAATATTTTTGTCTTCAAACCAACACCAACTCCCTGTACAATAACACTGACTTTACCCAAGTAGATTAAACTTCTAAGCAAGTATCAATTCTGCATTACTCTTCATTTATCCAACCCGTCCGATTAAACAGCAAATAGGGTTCATCACTTGTATCCCTAAGGCAGAAATTACATAGTGTTGGGGTGCATGCGGGACTATCGTTGATGACGGCCTCATCGACGATTGTCGTGAAATCAGTCTCATTGAAACTATCTCGAATCAGGTCCCATTCTTGAGTTTGTGAAGGGGGAGGGAAGCTAACCACACTAAGCACACTTGATATAAGTTGGAAAGGAACCAATCACATTATTTTGCTTAGAGTTTTAAACTAAATAAAAGCAAAGACAAAAAACTATGACAGAGAATAAATCAATAAACTCACCCTTTTGGATTTAACACCTCCGCGCCGTCGATCAGAAATTATTAAAAGGTAGAGAAATCGAATAGCAAACGATGGTGGTTTGCAGTGGCCTACAATGGTACTGGTGGTGATGGTTGTTGTAACTTCCGAAAGGTGCTGATCGGAGTTTAGTAGTGATGGTGAGCGAGGAGTGGTATTTAAACTTTGAATGATCTGGTTTGAACCAGAGAGAGACGTGGTGATGAGTATTTGGAAAAGGGAAAATCAATTGGAAAATGTAACAGGGAGAAATGTTTCATTTAGGTAATATTCCTAAATGATGAACGATGAACAGAGGATTTATTGAGACTTGGGAGGAAAACTTGTATTTTCATTTAGGTAATATTCCTAATCTATTTTATAAATCTTCATGCAATTTTTGGAAAAATTTCTATTTCCAAGTTGGTATGCTAATCGAAAGTGTATATTGTAAATTAATTAGCACGTAGTTTGGCTTCACAATCTGGGTTGGCTAATTTTAGTTTTTTTTCCTTTACTCAATGTATTTTCCCATTTGTCAATTTTGTGAATTATTATTAGTTAGTCTCGAATGAAGGAATCGGAAAAGTAAAATTATGATCCACATTTAAATTTTTTTGAAAAATGACAAAAAATTTGAGTTTGGATCATAATTTTTTACTTTTTTGATTTCTCTCGTCGAGACGCACCAACAGTCTACAAATTTGACGCAAAACTAATAGATACAAAAGAAAATAATGATGGATGACATAATTGATATTATAGAAGGTATATATTTTTTCAACGGCTGTGATCTACAGGTAAAAAGGCTAACGACATATTTGGAAAGGATAGTACAAATGCAAAAACATACTTCTAATTACCCGAAATCATAGTTCGGGTAATTGATATTATAGAAGGTGAAAAGATTTCGGTGATTGAAAAGAATTTGGCAATATTACCTTTAGAGCCTATAATTAAAGGAACGAATAGAATGTGGGAATTAAAATACAATCAGCTGTAAAAATGCAGTAATGAATTAATAGTAGGTTTCCTAATATAATTTTAGCCCTACAATCCGTTAATCTCAGCCGTAGAAAAAATATGTACCGATCCTAGGGTCCAAAATATAGGAGGGAATTTAGGGGATTCAAAAACTTCCCTGTCATATTATATAGATGTACTAGTTCTAGCCCGTGCCTACGGCACTACGCATCCCGGTTGGAAGGAGATGGCAGTTGTGTGATTTAGATGAAAACTATGGGCACTTAACTGGGAAGTGAGAGGATGCACTACAGCCTTTGGATCAAATTAATCTAAGCCGTTCCAACAACTTGTCCCCACACCCTTCTGTTTTATAATAGAGATTGTGTGATTTAGATGAAAACTATGGGCATTTAACCGGGAAGTAGAAGGATGCACTACAGCCTTTGGATCAAATTAATCTAAGCCTTTCCAACAACTTGTCCCCACACCCTTCTGTTTTATAATAGAGATTGAATTTGGGGATAAGTGTGTGTGTTTGAGAGGAGTGAATTTGGGGATAAGTGTGTGTTGGGGGGAAAATTTATTTTATATCTCTTCGACTGTTACGCAAATTTCATTTTAGTCCTTCTATTTTAAATTTGGACAATATTATCCTTGCAATTTCAATTGAGATTCAATGTGAATCCTCCGTACCTTTCCGTCTAATTTTTGGATGGAAAATAGTCATGTGTGATACACTTGACAACTTTACAAGGTTATATTGGTCATTCTCTTCCACCTCCTTCCCTTTGAAAAACCCTAGCCTTTACAAATGCGTGTGAATTCTCTCTTCCCCCAAAATCGACTATCCTTTTTCTCTCTTCTGATTCTGCTCTCTTTCTTTCTTTCTTTCTTTCTTTCTTTCTCTCTCTCTCTCTCTCTCTCTCTCTCTCTATATATATATATATATATACACACACACACGGTAAGGGCGCCCTTATGTGAAGATTCGTGTATATGAGTTCCCTTCCTATGAGGGCGTCCTCATTTTAAATAAAATATGGACGTCCCATTTTCTCTTATTTTTGGATCAAATTTCGATGATCTGAGCCGTTCAATGTGTTTAGAACGTGATTTTAAGTGTACCCGTGAGAAATCAGCAAAAAAAAAAGACCAGGAAGGGCTTGATTTGAGTAATTTTTATTTGAACCGTTCGATAAAATACAAACAAAAACTGCTCGGATCAAACCCTTTTCAATCTTTTTTTTTGCTTATTTCTGGAGGGTACCCTTAAAATCATGTTCTGAACATATTGAGCGGCTCAGATCTTCGTAAATTGGTCGGGAAAGGGACGTCCTTACCGTAATACGGTAAGGGCGCCCTTATGTGAAGATTCATGTATATCTATATTATAAAACAGAGCGGTTTTTGTCTACACATACAAACAAGAGCACCTTTCCAGCCGTCAGATCAAATTTTCAGTAGGTTATAGCCGTCCAATCAACTTCTTTAATAAATTTATCCTCTCCCTCCCTCTTTCCTTACTTCTTTTGCAATGTTGCCATTTCTAGGGACAAACATTTTTTTTTTCTTTATTTAACAACGAGCCTTTTATTATCAAGACGTTTTCTTCTTCCTATAGTCAATCTTTAACTCTATCATTGGAGTGTTGTGCATTATCCACTCATCCATCAGAAAAATCTATTCAATTCCTTTCTTCCATCAACTGAGGTAACAATAGAAAAACATTATAGAAACTTTAGTCATACAAAAGAATAAACTTTATTTTTTTGGGTAACTTTAGTCATGTGTACCGCATGCACGTGGCTATTTTCCGTAAAAAAAATTGGACAGAAAGGTATGGCGGGGTCACATTGAAACTCAATAGAAATTGCAAGAATAATATTGTCCAAATTGAAAACAAAATGATTGAAGTGAAATTCGCGTACAAATCGAAGGATATAAAATAAATTTTCCCGTGTATGTATTTTGTTTAAAGATTAACGAAATCAGAGTTGAGTGAATGATTTTTTCTCTCTATACCCAGCAACAAATGTTAGGGTTGGACTATTTGCATGCTCACGAACGATCGACATCATTGCCCGCCGCGACGACGGCTTCGTATCCCATCAATCTGCCGTGTTCTATAATGCTAGAGAGAGAGAATGGATATTTCTTTTCTCTTCTTTTGCATCTTGTTTTCTTTGAACGACTTTTCTTCTGCTTTTGAATAGAAAAATGGCGTGTTCGTCGAGTTCATGCCACGTCAATCAAGGGTGTGGATGATAATGAGGAGAGGCCACATGTTTTAGTTGTTAGATCATGACAGTATGGCGGATAGAAAACTCATTGAAAGGCCACATGTTTTAAACTCTGCATAATTCCTATCATTGTGGGTAAGTTGAATAGAAACGGTTTGAAATAGGATTTGCGTAATCCCTTTAATAGTGGGGATGGGAAACCTATGTACCTAAAAGATCAGATTTGAACGAGGACAAGAAAATGGGATTTCCTAATCCCTGAAATGGGGGATGTGATTTAAAGAAAATTAAATTATTCAATATACAAATATACACTCCGGATCCCTTCAGGGATCCCGGAAATTGGTTTGGTGCGGGATGTGATTGTCAGCCGTTGGATTTAATCCAACGGCCAGGAAAAGAGAAGGCATTAAACTCGCGAGTAATTACACTTTCCCCCCTCAACACTCACACTTGCCCCCTTCGTTTCATTCCACTTCCACGGCTTCACAGTTCGCGAGAGAGAGAGAGAGAGAGAGAGAGAGGGAGAAAGACGAAGAACGCGAACCAGAGAAGGGACACTAAATCATACGCGAACCAGAGAACGAAGAGAAGAACGCGAACCAGAAATCTTGCGCGATTCTGCGTCCACCAAGGTATCTCTCTCGAAAAAAATCTGGTTAGGGCTTTTTTTGCCCATTCAAAATCGGGAAAAATTAGGGCTTTTTTTTGGGATTCGAACCTAGCTCTCTCTCTCGATCGATCTTTGCATTTTCTGCAAAAAACCAGTACTTGCTTTGTGTTGTACCAGGTCTTTCATTTAGTTGATGGTTTAAACGATTGAGAGCAGTTCAAAAAAATACTACTTCGTACTAAACGATTAGGGGATTTGTTATCTTTTCCTTATTTGGTTGTGGGGTTCCAGGGAGGGGCCTGCCTCTGGGTTTCCCACTTTTCCTTGCTCCTTTTTTTGATCATTTTTTCCCCTTCAAATATTGGGTTGTTTGTTCGAACATGAACGTTGTTAGCCAAATTGTACGGTGGAAAAGGACTTGTTTGTTGGGGTAATATCTACCACTTAGTGCCACTATCAATTTTGTTTTGAGCTTGGAAATAGCTGAGACATCACACTGTTAGGACCACAGGTCACGGTCTCTCTGTGTTGGCAAATTCCAAGACAAAAACACATTTATTTGTATCCCCATTTATCGAGTTGTATTTTATTTATTTTTATTTTTAGAGTGTCTGTTTAGGAAGTGGAAGAAAATCAATATTGTGTAATTGAGAGTAAGTGTTTCGTACATGTAGAAAAGGAAAGAATTGTTCTCGTGAGGAAAGAAATAGGTGCTCATGGAAAGTCTTGCTGGACATGGTAAGGATTTACTGCACATGGAAACGGTCCTCGGTAATTGCAAGGTGTGGTAATTAATCTAAGCAATCTATCAAGGCATGAGAATTTTTGATTGCCGAGGTTGTTCTATTTATTTAAGGACGATGGGTTAGTAAAGTACTAGACAGAGCAGTTTATATACATGGTTTTTTGAAGAGAAAATTCTTGAGTGTATTTCCTTTGAATCTTGGAGTACAATGAGATCGATGGATCTTTGAGCGTTCAATACAACTTCAGGAAGTTTACAACATCAACTCAGTTAATCTCTGAGCAAAGTCCTTCGGTGGATTCTGGGAGGCAAACGGAAGGCTTGTGGATTCAAGGTAGTGGCGGTCAAGCACTGGGTGTGGTGAACGTGAATTCGGCAAGTAAGTCTTAGGGCGATTTGTGAGGATTCAAAATCGTAGGGTAAGATTACTTGTAACCGCACAATGTTTTATAGTGTTTGATTCCTTTCCGTGGTTTTTTCCCATTTAGGGTTTCCATGTATATCTTGGTGTTCGTTATTTGTTTGCTTTTCGTTTGTGAGATTGATTTTGTTTATCGCATGGTGAATCATTGATTGAGATTAAAACATAGCAAATATTTATAAGCCTAGGCGATCTAGGATTTTTCAATTGGTATCAAAGCGGGTCGCTCGTAATATTAGGGTTTATTCCTAGAGCGGATCCTATTTTTTTTCTAATTTGCTATTATGGAAAATCCTAATTTTCATAACTCTGCTGTTGCGAAACCTCCTCTTTTAGATGGGTCTAATTATGCATATTGGAAAGCTAGGATGAAGGCTTATTTGAAATCTCAGAACAATCGTGTCTGGCTCTCGGTTGTTAATGGCTATACCGAGCCTACCACAACTGTGGAATGTAAAATTGTTCGGAAGCCTGATGAGTCTTGGGATAACACTGATCACTTGAAAGCGACTCATAATTCATGTGCCCTTAATGCTATTTTTGGTTGTGTGTCTATAGCTGAGTTTCAACGTATTTCAACTTGTGAAATAGCTAAGGATGCTTGGGATATTTTATCCATCACTCATGAGGGGAATAGTCAAGTGAGACAACAAAAACTTCAAAGTATTATCACTGATTTTGAGATGATACGGATGAGTGACAATGAGAACTTTGGTGATTTTTATGCGAGGCTGAGTGAAATTGTGAACTCAAGCTTCAACTTAGGCGAGCCTATTTCTCAAGAGAAAATAGTTAAGAAAATCATGCGTTCTTTACCTAAGAGGTTTATTACTAAAGTTGAAGTCCTTGAATGTTTGCCTAATTTTGATTCTATGAAGGTTGAGGAAGTTGTTGGCCACCTCTTAACTTTTGAAACTAAATTGTCTCAATATAGTCCTCAAAAAGAGAAGAACAAAAACGAGGAAAAATCCTTAGCTTTTTTTAGTTTTAACGATAGTTTCAAGGTCTTGGATAGTGATGACGATGAATTGGATCAAGAGGAAATGGCTTTGTTTGTTAAAAAATTTGGAAAGTTTTTTAAAAAGAATAAAACCTTTGGTCCTAGTTCGAAAGATAAGAATGGTAGGTCTTCCAAGGGTAAAGAGAGGAAAGAGAGTAAATCATCGGGTCCCCAATGTTATGAGTGCATGGGGTTTGGTCATATTGCCCAAGATTGTGCTAACAAACAAAAAAAATAAATCCTATAATGTCAGGACTTGGGATGATAGTGACTCTGATGAAGAAGAAAATTGTGGGGGAAATAGTAAAGTCATGGCTTTAGGAGCTTCTGTGCATCCTTATGTGAGTAAGTTTAAATTAGAAAATGAGAGTGTGAATGGTGAGGATTTGAGCAATAGTGAAAGTGAAGAGGAAGAGAGTTTGCAAAAAGCCTACAATAAACTTTTCAAAGAAAGTCTGAGGTTGACTAAGACTAACATTAAGCTATCTAGTGAAGTGAAGATGAGTGATGAGTCTTACATGAAACTCAAGCAAGAGCTTTTGGAAGCTCAAGCTCGGGAGAGTCAAGTTGAGAATAATAGAGATTCTTTGGTCAAGTTGAGTTAGCTGCCGATTAATGTTCTCTGGTTTGTTGGACCGTTGGACTGTTATTCAATTGTGTTCCCCATATTGCTTGTCTATACAGATGAATCTGTGGCTTCGGGTTGCGGAATTGGTAGTCCCTTGTCAACTGATTCGGTTAATAGCAAAACCACAAATCCTTGTGACAAGGTGAAAGAACAAGATTTCATCCGCCGCATGAAGACAGATTTGGAGATTCGTCGTCAAATTAATAAAGTGCTTGAGGGGTGTCCTCATGTAGATATCTTTATCGAGTGTACATAAACCGTAGAGGATGAAATTGAGATGGAATTCTGAGTTTAATTGCTCTTTGTATTACTTTTCATGGTGCTTCTTGTGGATGACACTATGTATATGTTTGATTTGGAGGAATAATAGAAAGAAAATGATGGTTTAATTGTTGGAGTCATGCTTGATCCATTACTGTAGTTTTCATTTCTGGTTTTTGTTTGCTTTGGTATGTCATTTGGAAGTTTGACATGTGGCTCAATTTGGATTATCCCTAAAGCTTGGCTCAATTTGGATTATCCTCACACTTCTCTGGCCAAAGTCTCAAGTGTTCATTATCAAACTCTTGTGTGTCTTTGGCCAAAAGGGTACAAAACTATGCCCCAATGCTCCCTCAAACTAAAAGGGTACAAAACTCCGGCTGGATACTTGAGAAGGGTCAAGGCAGGGGCCAACTCATTATCCTACCACAGAATGAGTTCAAACATCCAGAGTTGAAGAAGAGCAGTGCAGATAGCATTCCCTTGGATCACATTACCCGCATCTTTCCCATTCACAGAATGAGTTTTTTTTATTTTTCCTGATTCAGTGCCGTGTGTGTGGGGAACTTTTAATCTACATTGTTTCAGGGCTTCTGATCTTTGCTTTTCGCTGAAATGATATAATGCTTGTAACGTTTCATGGTCTGGATTTTGAATCCATTTTGGTATCAACATAATTGCTTGTCCAAAAAGAATAATGATATCCATAAACCGCAAAAAACAATACTGGGTTATCAATCTTATTCTTGCTCTCTTTAGCTTCTGTTTTACTGGGTTATCAATTACTCTAGGAGGAAGAAAAACTCAAAAAAATGATTTCACAACTCTTTCGCCCTGTCTCAGTATGTCTATGGCACAAGCAAGAGAGATGTTGGAGCTAAAATACAGAGAAGTTGAAAGAATCACTAACCTAAAAAACAATGGAGCTCCCATGAGTTTACTATTTACTAGTGTATATTTACAACATGAAAAACTACCAAGTCCATATAAACTTCTGAAGAGAAAGAAATTAAGACAAGAAGTGCTTCTAAAAGAATCTTAAAAACTGTTGGCTATTTACTCTCTCATCAACTTTGCATCAAGGTCTAGTTTGCTCTCCTAGGAAATAATCCAGCAAAAGGAATGCCTTCACCACAGGCTTCTTTCCATTCTCTTTTTCCACTAGTGCCCCTATGCTCTATGTGTTCCCCCTCACGAATTGAAATCCTCAGTATAAGTCAGGGTTGAGCAGGACAGAATGAGTAACCAATGCAAGGGAAATCAAGTCAATACTCAATAGCTGAGTGTCTCTCCAAAAGTCACCCAGCGCACAAAACTATCGGAAAATTCTTCGAGAACTTGAAAATCCTGAACATCATCATAGGATTGGTCTGTTCCAGTGTGCTCCCTTCCCTACCAATATAACAGAAAATAAGGAGTCAAATACAGGTAAAGGACATAAATGAAAACTTTGATAGCAAACTCCAAACTGGAACTTTCCATCCATATTCAGAAGATCACTGGTAGGACCAAATATCATAATTCTCATTTCCAAGGAACACTAAATCAAAGGCATTTTAGCAGAGAAAATGCTATCGTATATACAAGGAACACTAAATCAACAATCTAAGCATTTGAGCAATAAAAGTTATAAGCTAACATTTAATGCTTGTTTGATATGAAAATGGGCATTTGAGTTTGAGTATAAGTGAATGACCAATTCATCAGGTTATTTCGTTTTGTTATTCCAATTATGAAAGTTTGTTCAATAGAATCCATACAGATAACGTGGACTGCCACTTTGGGGCCAGTTTCTTTACATGGTACGGGGTTTAAACTGACTAGTTGTTCGTGTTCCTCATTTATTTGGCTGAAATGTTTATTTTCCTGAAGCTTTGAGTTAACAAGTGCTTTTGGCTTAGGTGAGGAGTCTGGTGGAGACAGAAAAATGGATGACTTGAAGCTCCTTTTTAGAGCATATGTTACTGATGCATTATCAAATGGTTCCATGGATGAAAAAAAGGTGCATAAGCTTCTGTTTCCATTGTACCGGAGTCTAACAAAATAACATATGTCTGATATCATTTTCTTCTGATAGTTTAATTTTGCTAGTTTGCATACTTGATTCTACAGTACTTAATCATTGCCAGAGAAGTTCGACTTACTTTTGAAGAAATTTAGATAGCATTGACCTATAAGAAATTCAAATGGCCTTAGAACCAGCAAAATAAGCTGGGTGATGAGACACCAAATTTTGAGGGTAACTTTTCATAGGGTGATGTTGTTTACTTAAATTCATGGTCAACCTAACAGATTTTTGCCTTGTTGACTGGTGCTTCGTTGGTGAACCACATGAGAAGAAGGTCAAGAAGAAAGCTTAAAGAGCAGTCAATTTCCTAGCAATAAACCAGAATTTCTGAACCAGAGAGAGAGACCCAATGTCACAAACCCAAACCCTAATTTCTGAATCAAACCAAAGATTACAAAATAAACACAGATTCGAAGATGGAAAGGGGTTTCTCAAATCAGTCAAACGACCGAGAGAGAGATACCTTATTTGGTTCAATCACTTTCTCCAGTCGATCTTCTTCTTCTTCTTCTTCGTATCTTTTTTTTTTTTTTTGGATCCGTTCTTCGTATCTTGTTCTTAATCGAAACCGAAACCGAAACCCTAACAAAAAAAAACCTAATTTCTTAGATAGAGAACGATCCAGAGAGAGAGAGAGATTAGAGAATCGAAACCCTAACAAAAAAATCTGTAGTTTCCCCAATTTTTTGAGAGAAATGAAACCAATCGAGGGACAGAGAGAGAGAGAGAGAGAGAGAGAGAGAGAGAGAGAGATACAGAGATACCTTGGTGGATGCAGAAGATCTCTGGTTCGCGTTCTTCGCGTTTGTTATCTGGTTCGCGTTCTTCGTTTTCCCTTCTCTGGTTCGCCCTCTCACTCTCTCTCTGGTCTGTCCAAACCGTGAAGCCGTGAAATGAAACCAGGGGGGGAAGTGTGAATGTGAGGGGGAAAGTGTAATTACTCGCGAGTTTAATGCCTTCTCTTTTCCTGGCCGTTGGATTAAATCCAACGGCTGACAATCACATCCCGCACCAAACCAATTTCCGGGATCCCTGAAGGGATCCGGAGTGTATATTATATTATATATATGTATGTATGTATATATAAGGGTATAATGGGGTACATGAAAATTTGAGGATGAGAACATAAGTATTCAAATCGTCATACATCAGCAACGGGGGTTAGTAGGGGTGTTAGAGTTAGCACGGGGTCCAGAAGCTATCTATAGCTTGGGACCCAAGGGTATTGTCCCAGCAGGGGTCGAACCCAGAACCTCCCCCTTAGGGGAGAGATGACATACCAACTGCACTAGGCAGTGGTTGTCCAAATTCGTTAGTATGAACACCTAAATAAGTCTTGTAAATAGGATGCCTATTTAATTTGTTCTTATTTTTAATTAGGGAAAAAGATGGGTTGGATGACTAGCATAGTTGACCTTCTTGAGCGTCCACATTCACATTGTTAATCCTACATTAGAGGTACACATGAGCATAATCGCTACCAAATCTTCCACTATAAACGATAATAGGGTTACAAGAGTTCTTCCCTAGCAATCAACTAGAGGTATACAAACATCGCCCTAGGTATAGAAACTAATTGAGCGTCCTAATCATGTATGTGGGACCCCGAGATGTGTCCCACACAATGCATGGTCGGCAATCGTTGATGAGACAAGGGGTGATGTCGGCAATTGTTGATATAGTGGCATCGGTGGTCACCGGTCGGGTAGGACAAGCCAGAAGTGGTTGGTGCTTACGTCAAAACCTTGCCTTTAAATTTAAGGTTGATAGAAACCCGAAACGTAGGGCTAGGTCGTTGCTCGCATAATATCCGGATGTCCGGAATCGTTCCCACAGAGAATCGAATATAGCTTGAGATGGATTGTAGACTTTATGGTAGGATTTCGGCCTTTAAGGCGGCCAACTTGGTTTTGCTTTAAATGGAATGACTAAAATAAAAACTAGATTTACGCTCGATTAACTTAAAGAGGCAAGTCTCGGGGTCTTCTAACCCTTGACAAAAGCCTTTACCGGTTCTCGATTATAACTCAGGCGAGAGTCACGACCGCGTGCTCACGCCCGAAGGATTTCACTTTAAAAGACTACGTTTAACAAATGATGTGATTTTCCGGAGGCGAACCAACTTGTTTTTAATATTTATCGAATACATAGGAGGCCACTAGGCCTCGGTAAGTCACTTGCCAAGACCGCTTGACTAAGCTCCTTACAAAGGGGTTAACACCCCTAGTTTAAACCGAAAATGCAAATTAAGCTCTATTCCGAAAATCATGCTTTAAAACCCGATGGCTCGAGAACCAAATAACAACCTAAGTCCTCGGGAAAGATTAGCCCGAGACTTGGCCTAACAACTACTCACACATAGTAAAAAGACTAGAAAGCATGCTTAAGAGAGAAAACATGATTAATCGACGAAAACGGAAATAAACTTGATTTATGCGAAGATCCAAAGCGTGGTTACAACATTAATAAACGAGAAATTAACATAAGACAAATACTTACCAAGGTTCTTGAAGGAAATAACTAAGAAAGCTTGAAGAACATTAATGGAAAAAGACTAGAAAAAAATAAAGACTTAAAATGAAAAATATGGAGAGAGAGTAAGATGAGAGAGGGAGGCCCTATTTATACAAGGTGGCCTTACTCTCTCACAAAATATCCCAAAAATATCCCAAAACCAACCTAAAGTGGAAAATATCCTAAAAGCGAAAAGGCTGGAAAAAGTAGCAAAACGTGCACATTTTCTGCAATATGAACCGGTACAGCCAAAACCCCGTACCGGTTCATAGGTTTGAAAAGTCTGCCAAAAACAATGTTCGGATCACCATGAACCGGTACAGCCAAAACCCCGTACCGGTTCATGACAGACAGATTTTTGGGGCAACTTCGCGGGCTCGCTTCGGACATTCCTCCAGCATCCGCAGCCCAAACCAACCGTAAGCCCAGAAAAACCCAAAAAGCCCAAAAGCCCAGAGAAAACCCAAAAAGCCCTGGACCGAACCTGAAGTACCGCGCGTGACACTTCTACACCACGCGGCGTATCGAAATTTAATACGCCGCACGCAGTCATGAGGTTAACCGCACGGCATTTTGGATAAAGTTCTGACTGGCTCAGAAAGCTGTCGGCCACGCCTATTTGGCAATACGGCTCAGTCGAAAGCACACTTCTGGCCCGCCCAGAAAATACCTCCAACTTTTGAAATTCAAAATCCAAGACTCTTGCCTATAAATACACCCCTCCACTCAAGGGAAAAGGGCCCTTGATCACCATTATACCATTTCTCTCTCTTCTTGCTTTCACACCCACTTTCCCATTTCCAAGCCTTGAGAATGTTGTTCTCAAAAGACATTCTCTAGGCCTTTTACTCCATTTTTCTCTTCACCATTGAAGTTAGTCCCTTACTAACTTTGAGGTCTCAACTACCCAATATACCCATCTACTACACACATCCATACTTCTACTTTCTTTTTCAACCTTCCGACGTCCATCCGCCTTCATCAAAGCTCATTCAAGCTCCAGATCCAAGGTAAAAACCAAGTTTCCTTAGGCTAGGCTCTGTCCTGGCCCTGAGGGGACCTTTTTATTTTCAGGCTTAACCCTTTTGGTTAGGATCTGACCCAAAACCTCTTTTACAAAACAAAACCAGTGTTCTGTGCAAAGGGTGTGCTACGCCGCGCGGCGCTTTGAAGCGTCGCACGGCGTAGTAAGCTTACACGCACGGCATTTTGAAAGGATATTATTTTCTTGTTCAAGCTGTCTGGATCACGATCGTTTGTTGTTGGATCTTTTCTGTATACCAAAAAGCAGTCCCAAAATGAGACCATATCTACAAGCCATGTTTTAAACCCCATAGATCTTTTCAAAACAGTCAAGCGTATCAAAAATGATTTTCTTTCCATGGCTTGAAGGAATGGTGCAGATCTGAGATGATCTGACGGCTGTAAGTTGTCTGAAGTTTTAAAATAACACCGTGCGATGTAATGGTACACCGTGCGAAGCTTTACAAAACAATAAAAGTTTGGTATCAAGATCGGAACCACGCACGGCATATAAGTAAGCCGCGCATTATACTCTGATATGCCGCCTGACGGAGGACCGTGATTCAGACAGTCTGTATGTATATTTTTCTTGTTTATATTATCGCCATGCCATCTTTATCATCTCTGTACAGCAAGCACCATTAGCACGGTAACGTGTTGTGATCTATCTTGTTCCCCTTTCCCTTTATGTGTTTTTAAGGTTTTCCGAATGGTATTAATCCCCCCATTTAAAATACTTAGTAGAGACCGATTTTCACCGGGTGAGCGGGGTGCTTTTCAACAAAACCTTCCCCGTTCGTAACCTGGCTCCCGGATCCAAAATTTCAAACAGTTTCGCTAGACCAAAAGACCTTTTCTCTTCAAAACAAAACCCCTCGGTTCCTCGGATCATCCATCTCAAAAAATTCGGGTGGCGACTCTGTCTAAGATCACGCTTTCGGGCGCGGGAGCCCAGAGTGGCGACTCTGCTGGGGACTTTTATTCAAAACTTCTTTTTAAAAAAAAAAAAATACATAAAGAAGTGTTGAATAATCAAGAGGGCCAAACTTGAAAGGCATTTTACATGGGGGACTTAATGCAATTTGGAGAATTTAACTTTCTTTTACACTATGCACCGCACAAGCCACGTTAGCGTGTTTTGACTATCTTGCCCGATTTACCGGTGACAAGCTCTCCCGGAATGCCTAGCAACCCTCGACTATGATGGGCCATCGTGCTGTTCGACCATTGTCTTGCAATACACTTGACATGGGGTAGTACATCTTGGCTCTAGTCCGGGGAACCCCTCTCAAACCAAAACCGGCCTTTGCACCTGTACATAACCATAGAACCTTCCCAACTAGGACAGGAACCCGTGGCTAGGACTTATGTGATATATCCTGTTTATGTGTGTTTCTTTTCTGTACATACATATCATTCACGCATCATTGCATCCTGCAGGCTAGAGGATTGGGCTCCCTTAGAATTCTTTAGGATTTTTCGGTCAGTCTAGGAGACTATAAATCTATGGAGGTTGCGATACCTCCGGTGTTTGCCGTGCCCGAACGGCTCCCTTGACATGGGACTAACCTTGGAGGTGTGCGTATTTGGATTCTGACGGTCACATTGCTCTGTCTCGGATGGTCAAGATAAGGAGATTGGCTCTGGTTCCGAAACGATCGGAATTTAACCTACCTGACAGTACCTACCCGGATCGCCAGAAATCTTCTGTACAAATGCCCCAAGTGAAACTCAAGTCACGGTAGGTTCTAGGTCCTAGAAGGCACGTAGAAGGTAGGACAGACACTCGGGGCGGATTTTGAGTTGTTCCCTTTTTGCTTTGTTACAAGTTCAGAAACATTGGACACCTGCAAAAAGAAGAGGCTTTACCCAATTGGTTTCGTCTGTCTCGAAGATTGGTTCGCATAGATACCCTGGAAGAAACCCAACTGGTTGAGGTCCACATAGAACAGGAAGGCCAGTCGTCATTAGCAGTTTCGCCAAGCCCGACAATACAGGAACCTCTGTCACTTGAAAATCCCTTACCAATGGCAGACCAAGGAAACGGGGTAGAAGAGCTTAGGCAGAACATGGCCGCCATGGATGCTCAGTTTAGGCAATCCCTCGCTGGGATGGATACGCAACTCAAAGCCTCGGTTGTATCCATGAAAGGCGACATGAATATGATAATGGAGTCTATGCAGGAGGTCTGTGACAAGCTTTTGGTTAAAACCGACATACCCAAGGAGGAAACGCCAGCCAAAGACACGCCGGCAATCGATCCCAATCTAGCCGCCCTTATGGCTAAAATTGGGAAGTTGGAAGAATCAATGCAAGAAAATAAGCGATTAGGGAGAGGAGAGATTGACATGATTAAATTGTACTTGTTCCCCAACGCTAAGTTACTAGAAAAGTTTAAGGGCGTGGATTTCGCAAAGTTTAACGGTACCGGAAATCCAAAAGCTCACCTTCAAGGGTATGTTGGTTCACTCACCATGAGAGGAATCGAGAAGGAAGCCATGGTCCAACTATTCCACGAATCTTTGTCAGGGCCAGCTTTGCAATGGTTTCTTACCCTGGAACCCTCTAAGAAAAGGAGTTGGGAAGATATTGGGATGGCATTTGTGGCCCAATACGATTTCAATGTCGATCTAAAGATGACCACGAGGGAACTAGAGAGCACCAAGATGGGTGAGAAAGACGGCTTCGCTGACTTTGTGAAACGGAGGAGGGCTAAAGCCACTCAGATGCAAAGCAAACCAGACTTGAAAGAACAAATAAGGATCATCACCAAGAATCCGCCAAACTCTTTTGCCCCATACATGGTCCTCTCCCAGGCAGCCCCGAATTTCGAAACTTTCTACGACTCAGGCCTGGCTGTGGAAGAGGCACTGCGAGACGGTACATTGGAAAGGAAGGAATCAGCAGCAAAGCCTAAAAGGGTATATTCAGGGAATAGCAATGTCCTCTTCGGGAATTCCAATCAGGCTGGAACTTCATCCACCAAACCAGCAGAAGTAAACCAAATTTCGGAAAAACCAAAGTCCCAACAAAGAGCCTTTACCCAATTTAGCACTCCTAGATCCGCCTTGCTCAAAAAGTTTATTGAAGTAGGAGTGCTGAATCCCCTTCAGCCACCACAGAACATTCCACCAAACCTAAACCAGAACGTCTACTGCGATTTCCACCAAATGCATGGCCATACCACCGATAACTGTATCCGTCTCCGTCATGAGATTCAAAACCTCATCGACAATAAAGTCATTGATACCCCTCCTTCGGACAAACCAAACACCATGACAAATCCCTTGCCACAGCATAATACCCCATTCCATATCAACCAAATCACCCAAGACAAAAGCCAAGACTTTGATCCTACCTCTTTCATTATCCCTGATACCGAACCAAAGCCTGTCGTGGAAATTCCCGAAGAAACTGGCCTCTGTTACCTTTGGGATTGGGGAGATCTGATTGCCGATTGGGAAGAGTTTGAAGTCGTTAATTTCCAAGAAGATGTGAATACGTTCTTTGAACCAGGATGGGAAGTGGATTGGCAAAACATTTATGCTGACCCTCTTGATGGATTTTCTTTGAACATGATGTTTGAAAGTCAAAATGGGAACTTGCCGGAAATGTCTGGATGGGAGTGGAATCCAATTCCGGATGAATATCAACTCTTGGCCTGGAATGATCCTTTAGATTCCTTCTCCATACCCATGCTGTTTGCAGAAGAATATCAACCACCGGTAGTGATCTACAACTGGCCTGAACCTGTTCCATTTCGACCAAACCTCTCCTCCTACCTCCACGATCTCATAGCTAACGATCCATACAACAACATAGGTCTTGCTCCATACCCAGAGCCGCCAGGCCCCGAGGAAGATGTGGCTAATAATGAGCTCAACCCAATGGACTACCTGGTCGATGAAGTTAAATCGGAGTCATCTGTCACCTTCCCAAAAGATGCCGATGTTGCCATGATGAATTTGTGGGAAGATGAACCAGGTGCTAAGACAAACTTGTGGGGTAATACGGAAATCATCAACATAAAGGTGGGAAATGAAGAGTGGACCGTAAATAGGGCAGTAGTAGAAGCTGAGAAATGGAAGCCCGAGGATCTGTGGGAAGACCTGGTTGTCGCTGACTTGGCTGCCAACCTCCAAGACACCACCATTGGGAACAAACGCAAGGCCCTTGCTGATTTGTGGAATGAAGAGTCCAAGTACCAACAAATTGGTCAATTGACCAGGAGTGGTCGAATATATCAACCCCCTAATCTTCAAATCGGAGAATCTTCCAACCCTCCAGCTCCACTGACCAAAGAGCCTTCTAACCCGTTCATTACCCCAATCAAAGATACTTTCCAACCCTTTGCCCCACCAGTTAAAGAGCCTTCACGCCCTGAGAAAGACCCAGAAAGAATGATCAAGCGCCAGCTTGAACAGAATCCAGCCAAAATGTCTGTTTGGGACGTGCTTGTTCACTCCACCCGCCATCGCGAAGGATTCATCCAAGCCCTCTCTCACCTAAAAGTCTTTTCCGCCATAACCCCTGACGAACTTGTGGCACTCATCAAAACCATACCCGTCAAACATGCCATCACCTTCACTGATTGAGATCTGCCCGCTGAAGGAACTGATCACAATCGACCACTCCATATCACTCTGAAATGCCACGGAAAATGGGTACCGGTAATTCTAATTGATAACGGGTCAGCAATCAATGTCTGTCCACTCCGTGTTGCTTATTGCCTGGGATACAAAAATAGTGATTTCTCTCCATCAGAAGTCAAAGTTCGGGCATATGACAACACTCGTCGGGATGTGACTGGCACCCTCATGCTTCCTATGACTTTTGGGCCTTACCAAACGGATGTGGAGTTCCATGTGGTAAACATTCCTGCATCCTTCAACCTACTGCTGGGTAGGCCTTGGATGCACCGACCTGACATCATGGCAGTTCCTTCAACGCTCCACCAGAAAGTTAGACTGGGACTAGAAACTGGGATGCTTACCATCCATGGCGACTCTGGGATTCGTGCTCCTGTGGAAGACAATGCCCCACTTTTAGAGATACAACATGGGGAAGAGGACGTTGCCCTGGGCGGCTTCTCTCTTGACACCTCTCGTTCTGTTTTCACTGTCAAGATTGATGACGACTTCGTTGTTAGTAATGTTGCCATAAAGATAATGAAAAAAATGTCCTACATGCCAGGATTAGGGCTGGGAAAGAATCTTTAGGGGCCAGCACAGTTTGAAGAACCAGGAATTTTAACCCGCATAACAGGTGTGGGATACCACCCTTCTGAGGATAGGAAGAAGAAGAAAGGAGATAGGTTGGAAGATTATTTTGTCAAAGAAAAGGCAAAGCAGATTTATCAAGGGCAGCCGGAACCATTCTGGGACAAAGAAACCAATACCTTCCTACCAGGGTTTGAGATATTCGCTAATGATGTCTGGCCTGAAAGTGATGAAGAACTAGAAGCGGTGATCAAACCAGCAAAGGCGACAGATTGGGTTGAAACTCTTGCCGTGGGTAGCCTAGCGACCTTATTCGAGGAGGACGAACCATTGGGTATAGTCGTGGAAGCAGACTTGCAAATGCTGGGGCTGGAGGCCCCCGAAGATCCAACTTCACTCATCATGGATGCCGCTGGAGATTATAAGAATTGGACCTTCATACCAAGTGCAACCAGTCATGAGCCTGAATCTGAAGCTGAGTCCTTTAAGTCTTCTGAGTCCTTCGAGTCATCGGAGTCTTCTGAGTCCGTCGAGTCTGAGTCGGTGCCTCTTGGCCCAACTCCTTAGAGTCTGTATTTTGAGTTTGAGTCTACCTGTGTGTATGGTGCCCTCGAGGCCTCTGCTAATGACGAAATAAATGAACCTGATTCCGCTTACTTCCCTGATTTTGAAATAAATTGTGTCGACCCCAATGATGAAGAGATCGATTTCGAAGGGGAAATCCCTGAAGAAATTCGGTCCCTAATCGAAAGGGAAGACGAAAGGCATGCTCAGCCTGTAAAAGAAGTTGTTTCAATAAATTTGAGAGATGAAGGGAATCCCCGAATGGTCCAGATCGGTTCCACGCTGTCAAAAGAAGAGCGTCAGGCTCTCGTAGAATTGTTAAAAGAATTCGAAGATGTTTTTGCATGGTCGCACGCTGATATGCCCGGAATTGATCCTGAAATCGTGGAACATCGGATTCCCCTTCACCCTGACGCAAAAACCAGTAAAACAAAAACTGAGACGCATGAGACCCGACTGGGTGCTTAAAATAAAAGAGGAAGTAACTAAACAGATCAATGCTGGGTTCTTAATGGTAACTAAATACCCTCAGTGGGTTGCCAACATCGTTCCCGTTCCAAAGATGGATGGCAAAATCAGGGTCTGTGTGGACTTCAGGGACTTAAACAAAGCTAGCCTCAAGGATGACTTCCCTCTGCCCCACATTGACGTGCTAGTTGATAACACGGCGGGACACGCCTTACTTTCCTTCATGGATGGTTTCTCAGGATATAACCAGATTCTCATGGCCCCGGAAGACCGAGAGAAGACCACGTTCATTGCTGAATGGGGAACCTATTGCTATCGGGTCATGCCTTTCGGGCTGAAAAACGCTGGTTCCACCTATCAGCGAGCTGCTATAACTTTGTTGCATGATATGATTCATAGAGAGGTAGAGGTTTACATCGACGACATGATCGTTAAGGCAAAAGAGCGAGAAGGCCACTTACCCGCATTGAGGAAGTTCTTCGAAAGGATAAGAAAGTACAGGATGCGCCTCAACCCGGCTAAATGCACGTTTGGAGTCACTACAGGGAAAATGCTCAAGTTCATGATCACCACTCGTGGCATCGAAATCGATCCATCAAAGATTAAGGCCATTCTGGAGATGGAACCACCACGGACGGAGAAAGACGTAAGGAGTTTCCTTGGCAAAATACAGTTCATCAGCCGGTTTATTGCAAAACTGATTTCAACATGCGAACCCATATTTCGCTTGCTCAAGAAAGGAACACCATTTGCGTGGAACGACAGATGTCAGCAAGCCTTCGAGGCCATCAAAGCCTATCTAAGGAATCCGCCAGTCTTGATGCCGCCGGAACCAGGAAAACCTTTGATCCTATACTTGTCAGTCACTCCGTCTTCCATGGGGTGTATGCTGGCACAGGAAGGAGACGATGGGGTTGAAAGGGCCGTCTACTACCTCAGTAAAAAGATGGTCGGATCTGAAGAACGCTATACTCCATTAGAAAAGACGTGTTAAGCACTCGTTTGGGCTTCCAGAAAGTTAAGACATTACATGCTGGCCTATTCGGTAAGATTGATATCCCGAATGGATCATCTGAAGTACTTATTCGAAAAGCCAGCACTCACAGGAAGAATGGCACGATGGCTATTGATGCTGGCAGAATTTGAATTGAAATATGTCAACAGAAAGTCAGTAAAAAGAAGAGCTGTCGCTGAATTTTTGGCCGACTGCCCAGTCGAAGGAAAGGAAGATGCCGAATTTGAGTTCCCAGATGAAGGCATATTGACCATAGTCGAGGACGTGTGGCGGTTGTATTTCGATGGAGCAGCCACTCAGAAAGGATTCGGAATTAGCGTGCTATTGATTTCACCGGATGGGTCGCATATCCCGCTTGCATTCAAACTTAACTTCGAAGTCACCAACAATCAAGCGGAGTATGAAGCTTGCATTGTTGGTATGGAAGCAGCCATTGAAATCGGTATAGAAAAGTTGGAAGTTGTGGGAGATTCGAACTTGGTCGTTTCTCAAGCAAACGGTGATTGGAAGGTCAGGGAAGAGAAGTTAAAGCCGTACCATCAAGATCTCGAAGATCTCATTCCCCATTTTAACAAAGTAACTTTCACTCATGTCCCGAGACTCAGGAATCAATTCGCTGATGCCTTGGCAACATTAGCCTCCATGGTCGAAATCCCTATCGGTGTGAAGCTAAGGCCAATTATGATCGAGCAAAGGGACACCCTAGTTTACCAACATGTCATGACCATCAACGAGCCCGAAGACGGTCACCCTTGGTTCTACGATATCTGGAAATTCATGGAAAGAGGAGAGTACCCTTCTAAAGCAAGCAAGAAAGACAGGATCGCCCTTCGAAGAATGGCAGCTCAGTACATCATTTGTGGAGGAAATCTATACCGAAGGTCTCACTGTGGAACCCACAAACTGTGTATTCATGGTGAGGAGGCAAAAAGGGTGATGGAGGAAGTCCACGAAGGAGTATGCGGTCCTCACATGAACGGCATGATGCTTGCCAAAAAGGTTTTGAGACAAGGCTACTTCTGGTCCACCATGGAGACGGAATGTGTAGAATACGTACAACGTTGCCATAAGTGCCAAATTCACGCTAACCTCACGCATGTTCCACCACATGAGCTGCAGCAAACGACCTCGCCGTGGCCTTTCTCGACATGGGGTATTGATGTCATCGGAAGGATTGTGCCAGCAGCCTCTAATGGCCATAAGTTCATCCTGGTGGCCATCGATTACTTCACAAAGTGGGTGGAAGCAGCCTCGTATGCAACCCTGACCGTGGTTCAAGTCGCGCACTTTATCAAGCAAAACGTTATTTATCGGTATGGGGTCCCACAGGCATTCGTGTTCGATAATGGCGTTCATTTCAAAGGTCGAGCAAGGGAAGTCTTGGAAGAGTTCCAAATCCAAATACACAAGTCAACAACCTACCGACCGCAGACCAATGGGGCCGAGGAGGCGGCCAACAAAACAATCAAAACCATCCTGGAAAAGACCATTCAATCTGCAAGGGATTGGCACGAACGACTACCTTTGGCATTGTGGGGATACCGCACGTCTGTGCGTACACCAACAGGGGCAACTCCGTACTCTTTGGTTTATGGCATGGAGGCCGTACTCCCTATAGAATTAGAGGTTCCATCCCTCCGAACCATGATCGAATGCAACGTACAAGAGGCAGATTGGTTGAGCAACCGGTTTGAAGAACTTATGTTATTCGATGAACGTCGTTTAAGGGCACTTTACCAAGGAAATCAAAGGAGAATTGCGCGTGCATTCAATAAAAAAGTGAAGCCCAGGGACCTGGCAGAAGGCGACAGGATTCTGAAGGAGATACGAGCACCAATCTATTATCCACGAGGAAAGTTCCGACCAAAATGGTCTGGGCCGTATATCATCAAGACTATCCTGTCCGGAGGAGCTACGCAACTCATCGATCTAGACGGAAACGAATTCTCAACTCTAGTCAACCTGGATCAACTCAAGCGCTACTTCCCCTGAGAGAAGCTCGCTGGGCTGAAAACTGCAAGGGCAGTCAGTTCCAGGCAAAAATTAGAGCAAAGGCCTGCTAGGATGAAAACCCGCAAGGGCATTTTAGGCAAAAGTCAAGGCATACAATGAACGAGCTCGCTAGGCCGAAAACCCGAAAGGGTGGTACTAGGCAAAAATTAGAGCGCAAAAGGAGAGTGCCAAAACCAGAGCGAACCCTATCCTTGAACTACGTCATGACCTGATTCCTTCATCAAAAGGATACGTAGGCAGTCTCACTATGGGACTCGGTCACAATCAATCAAAACAAAAATCCAGGTTGACAGAACCCAGAAAGGCAGAATCGGAGAGGGGGAGACCCTCTGTAACTCACTTTATTAAAATAACTGCTTCTAATACATAAGGCTGAGCATGATCTTCGAAAATAAAAAGGCAATACAATAAAAAAAGGTCCATGATTTATTCATTGATCAGGGTAGTAAGATCGAGTCAGTTTCCTTGGGCACCAGCCCTCACAGCAATGTCCCTCTTGAGCCATTTCCTGTAACTCCCCTGCACTGCAACAGACGGGTAAGGATGAGCATCGGTCACCTCGCGAGACCTCTTGAATCGCTGGTAGTTACAAAGAACCGAATGGCGGAAGAAAGGCAGAACTACATCCACCAGAATCTTTGCAGGGACCTCCTGTCTTAAACCAAGCTGACGCTGAATCCGATAGGGGATGTAGAAGGTAAAAGCCTCCAGTCCAGGAAGAACCACCCACTGGGAACCCATATAATGCACAGTCATGGGCGGAATATCAAGCCAAGAGCTTTTCCAGGAAATGGTCTCAGTCCGTCGACGCTTGAAGAAGTTGACCCACTCGGAAACTCGCCTATCTGAGAATTCAAAGCACTGAGAGGACAGTAACCTAGCCCCATACGCCAAGTTGCTGGGAGTGAGAGTCAGTACATTCACCTTGTCACACAGCCAAATCTGCCAAAGAGAGAAAACAAGTGAGAAACCATAGAAAGCCAAGCCCAACGTTAAAGAAAATAAGAAGAGCTGAAAAGAAGGAAGATGAGGCGAAAACTAACCTGGAAGAGAAGGGGGCTGCCTCCAAAAGTCTCTGTTTCTCCAGAACGAACCCTGTCTAAACCCATCAGTGTCTCAGCCAATACCATTGGAATCACGTCCTTCCGAGCTCCAATCTGCACTGCAATACTGACCAGTGCCGAGCTAAGATGACCAGTGGAGGGAACCAAGAAGTAAGCAGCAAGTAAGCACATACAAAGAGCGGTCATGCGCCAAGTGTAGTAGGTTGTGTCCGCTAGGTTGCCAAGAGGAGAGAACATCTCAATGAGGCGCATCACGTTGAGATGACCATTGCTAACCAAGTAACGAGCAACACTGTCATTCAAACCAAGAGAGGCAGCAAGAACCTTGGACATGTTCTCGCGCACGGGAGGGACAATGACATCTCCAGAACCGAAGCCGCCAAGATAGGCGCGAAACTCCTCGATTGTAGGGCAAAGCTCCTGTCCACCAAAGCGGAATACGTGCACCTCCGGATCCCAAAGACTTATAGCAGCCTTTAGGAGCTCGGGGCGAAGGCGGATGTTACGAAGGTATCTCATAGAGTAAAGGCCATGTTACGCCCTCGATTTTTAACATAAATTATAAACATTTTTAATGAATAAAACCTTCACTGAAATACCGAAAATACCCAAATGACATACTTTTCCCAGTTTTCAAAATTAAATTCGAGTTACAATCTTGGTTCGAAGCCCCAAGTTATACAAACGCTAAAACAATATTACAATTTTCATTAATCAATTTTCCGAATACTACTTAAAAAAAAAATGCAAACTTGACTCCTCATTTGAACCTCCGAGACACGTGATCAGCAAGCACGGGATGCACGTCATGCCAACTTCCTTGACCTTTACCTGAAAATGATAGGTTGAGCTACACTAGCCCAGTAGAGAAATCTATACTCAAGTTATATGGAAATGAGATGAAATATACACCTGACACGAATGAGACACCCAATTGAACATGAGACGCAAGAGGGATTACAAAAAAGAACTGACGAATTTAGACCTTTCCGTATATCTTAGAGATAACCCTAACCATCCATGCATCAACTAGATGAAGCATTAGGACTCATATCAATCAAACAAACAACAACTATAGTTCAACCAACAACGTTTCAAATGAATTCCACAAACCATCTCCTCTTTTCATACCATCCACCATGGTGCCTCATTACTTAAAACTTTCCTTTTAGATTTCCAAAACATTTTAGGGAAAACTCAAGACCATCACAGGTCAAGCTCCGTTGATTCGAGCTTGAATGCCGGAGTCCGTTGATTTGTGCCCAAATACCGGATCCGTTGATTCGCTCAAGAATACCGGAGGATTTTTAAATAAAAATCCTCTTTTCAAAACTCAAATTGCTTTCTTTGATAAAAATCAACCTTTCATTCTCTGTCTCGGCAACCACAATCTCAAGCAATCATGCAATCCAAACATCAATATAGACCTCTAAGGTCAATCAAAATTCTCTTCATCATGCGAGACATTCAACTGTGTTACCACCCCTTGCGTCACATTGAATTCTCTCAACCTGGGTTTCCGCACTACCACACCTTGCGTTGCGGGCCCTCTAGAGTCCCCGCATTTCCACACCTTGCGTTGCAGGACCCTCAATTCAGAATTCACAACTCACGTAAACATAAAAGCGTTGTCAATCCGTATATAAACAAACATCACTTTCCACACTCACAATCGTTCTTACATCATTAACCATGCATACCAACTCATAAGTACACCCCATTACACATTGATAAATACTTTAAGTCCACGTTATTCATCAAAGTCAATCACGACGCCCTACGTCACGTATCGAACCCGCAAAGACTCTACGACACACCACCCACTTGGTTCCTAACAGAAAACATATCGAACGAGGACACGAGTCACAATACTACTCATAGGATCACTAGACAAACTCAAGTCTACGCGTAACGTTCACCTCTTACTCCCTTATAGCCCACGGTACTCCAACCACCCTTACGGTATATATTCTCCAACCAACGACACTAATATTATACTCTAACGAGTGCTCAGAGACAAGATCGAACAACGAACCATTAGGGCATAAGCAACCCTACTCAAGAGTGACTTAAACATAGTCTAATCATATAGGAAGTCATAACACGGAACGAATATAACCTAGGGAGTAGCAGCAAACATCGACCGACTGACACACCTCTACTCAAATGGTCATAACTTTCTGTGTACAAAGAGTTTAAAGGTGATTTTGGTGGCAAACGAAAGCTAACTTCCAAACCTTCGATTCGATATAAAGTTTACATAAAACGGACATCGGATGAAGGAGTTATGGCCGTTCAAAGTTGGGCTGAAACCCAAAAACGGGAAGAAATTTCCAGATTTGATAGAAGCACAAAACCCAACCTCAAGCACGAAATAAAGCACGATCTAGGTATATAAACATCACACTAACGCATAACGAGAGTAAGAAATCCCTACCACAATGGGTTTTGAGCAAAACCCTAAGTAACCCAAGCTTGAAACACCAAGAGCTAGCTCCTCCCAAGCTACAATACGAGACCTAGGTCTAAGATTTCCCAAGATCAAGAGAAATAAGTGAGGTTCAACAAGTGATTGAGAGGAGAGAGAGAGAAATCCGAAAATGATGAAGTTCTTACCTCTTTGAACGCAATAACCTTGATTCCGAATGAAATTAGGATGAATAACCTATAGATCTTGAAGATTTTGAGGTGTTTGATGTGGAAATCCAAGAATTTGGGTGAGAGATTGAAGAGAGAAGGTAGAGGGGCGATTTTAGGGCTTGGTTCGTAGCCTTGGAGTGAGAAAATAACATAAGGGGTCTATTTATAGTGGTCCAAGAAGCGTGCTGAAAAAGTGCAGAAAACAGACCATGTACCGGTACGGGTAAAAGCTGTACCGGTTCATGAACCTTCAAACTGTCAAAAATCACAACTTCTGGATACCATGTACCGGTACGGGGAAAAGCTGTACCGGTTCATGCAGGGCAGAAAAAGGAAAATTTTCCAACGGACACCGAAACGAACCTGACTTGGTACTAACACTTCCAAACATCATTGCAACATCAAAACTAACATTTTACTATCCTACGAGAGTCCGATACACACCCGGATACATATCTCCGTACACCCCCACAACATCCGAGCGATTTTACTAGCAATACAACTAATTGACGAAATAAATGATTTCTGAAATTAAAACAAATTTGCGAGTCTCTACAGACCATGCACCCGAAAGTTGAGCCAATTGACCCCTTCCATGAAAATCAACCATGGCCGTAGCGAATCGGTGAGAGAAAGAGCCATTGGGAGGAAATGAAGATTTGAGGAAGAAAGATATGGTTAATGTGAAGCCTAAGGCCTGAATTTATAGAGAGATAGAGGAGACAACTTCAATTTTCAAAAGAGTCTTGGGTTCCAAAAGTGTAGATTTTCCATGAATCTTACATAGGGAAAAGCTTGGTCATACCCTAAAAGGACAAAGTAGACATGCATTGGCCCGGAGATGTTATAGGACAGGTCAAACTTCAACCATCGTGCAATCTGTCTTGGGAAGCAGCAAATGGCAGAATGTCAGGAAAATAGTGCCGCGCGGTATACCGAGAGAACGCACGGCATACCAAAACCAAGAGAAAACCACGGCATAGCACGGATACGCCGTGGGATCATATGAAGCCACGCACGGCTCTTTGTAGCCCCGCACGGCATTTTAAGTCTGCATTTCTGCAGACTTTGACAGCAGAGGTTTGAAATCAATTCGAGGCACTCGCAAGCATCACCAACCCTCAGAACATGTTTCAATGGGTATTTGGGACTTCGGGAAACTCCCACTTTAGGTCAACTCTCAAAATACGACGTGAGGACACCAAAAAGTCAATAAAACTCATTTCCTAGGTCATGTCAAGGCGTCGGAGTCCGTTTCGAGCTGTTTCAAGTTGGTCTTTCGAGTCCTACAGGTCATAATGGCCAAAGGTGACCTGGTCCAAGTTCCGTTTCGTGGTTAATGTCAAAATCTGAGAATGTCACCCTCCAAAGTCAAGGTTTTCTTGCTTTTCAGGCATGTTTTCAAGCGGTTTTCGGTTTTTTTGATTATCATAATCACGTGTCAAGTATCCAGGGTCATTGTTGATGAAAAAGAGTCCGCGACAGAGGTATTTTCGTGAAGTCTTGCACAAAGGGATCAGTTTTTCAGAGTTATTCATTTATCTTCTTTGATTTCTATTCCAATGTCGATAAATCTTTGCCCTAACGTACTGCTCATCACAAAACGCAAAGTTCGCTTCAAATTATGGCTCAAAGGACTAGTTGCGTTCATTGGTTAGTGTTATTCAATCTTTCTTAAACAAATGACAATAAGGGAAGTTGAATGACGTAAACAAAGAAAGAAATAAGCTTCTCTATATATAATCTCCAAGATATCCATGAGTCGAAGTACCAAAAGGTGTGCAAGCCCCAAAATCCTATCTACCGAGGGTAAACAGGCACCCTTCCAAAAAGAAGCACGCAGGCTCCATCAAAAAGCAAAAGTAAAACAAAAGGGAACTCAACTCTCATCGTCGTCGTCGTCGTCGTCCTCACCCTCCTCGCCGTCCTCCCTAGAGGCCTCCTCCGCCTGAGAACTGGCTGCCTTCTGAGTACCCGACACTCTAGGCACTGTACTCCCCGAGGTGTCCGAGAGGTCAACGTCCGTCGGCTCATCAGTCTCGTCAGAGACGTCGACCGGCTCGTCCGCTGTCCCCCCAGAAAGCCGCTGCCTCTTCGACGGAGGCTCCTCTCGCGAGCCTGCAGAGGAAGCCTGTGGCACCTGCATGCGCATAGACTTCCTGCGCAGCCCACGCGAAGCCCCTCCTCCAGCCTGCAATAACACGGTATTCATCATTTGCATTGTAATCATGGTATAAGCAATAGGAAATAAAAGCAAAGGGATCGAGAGCTTTACCATAGTCCCACCAGCACGAGGAAGCACCTCCGGGGCACGCCCCATGGCGTACTGCCTCACTAGCTGCTCCAGGCCCATCATGGCCCCGGCCATCTCTCTCACGTACTTCGGAGTCGCCTGCACAATAAGTCAATTGATTAGAACGAACAGTGATGCTAACAAGTGAGTGCAAATGGGAGAAAGAGTGCAAGTTATACCTGAGCAAGGAACTCCGGAGCTGCGACCGTGGGACGTGGAACCACCACTACCCCAGAAACCCCCTGGGCAGTCGTCACGTCCACAGTCCTGGAGAGTCGAGGCAAGCTGGCCCCACCCGGACCTGCGCCGTCACCTCGACCTCCAACGCTACCCTCACGTCATCTGCCTCTCCCTCCTCTCCGTCCTCGTCCGCCTCTGCCACCGGCACCGCCTGGCGCTCGAAGTGTCGTCTCCCAAGCGGCAGCCTGTACCCCGAAACTCGGCATCAAGTACCGAGCCCGGTACTCAGAGTAGTCCACGCCCGCCTGGAAGAGCGGCTCCAGCTCAAGGTCCGGTAGTACGAACCGCTCAACCTCTCCCCTGGTGTACAAGCTCATCCTCTGCACCAGAGCAGGAAGGGGACCAGGGACTCTAAAAGCGTCCAACCTCAACGACTGACGTGACACCCGGTCACCCAGGTACCACTGCCAGTCGTAAGGTGACTCGAGCAGCACTCTCCCCCTCATCACCTCCCTACTCCGGACCAAGTAAGGGAGCTCGCAGCGGTCCCACACACGCCAGTGAACCTGCAATCAAAGATGAATAACATCAGCATGAGACTTGAATAAGAACTACCAAACAAATGAAAGCATGCAAGATGTAATCATACCCTGTCAGGACGAAGCTCGTCTAAGAAGAGGCGGTAGGCGTTCAGGTCGCCCTTCCCCTTCTTCACTCCCCGAAACTCCTTGGACCAACGTAGGGCCCGGGGAAGCACTGTGTCACCAGGGCAGGAGGTCTCGGGAGGGTACATATCCAGTACCTCGTACGTCCACATCTGCAGAGTCAAACATCAAGGATTAGCACAGGATATGCAATAAGCGAATAGAAAGACAAATGAAATGCAAGAGAAGTTCGAAATGTACCTCCCAGACCCTCTAGTAACCGCCGAGGCTCTTCCTCGCTCCTCGGGAAAGAGACCCCATGAAGGCGTAGCACGCCCCCAAAGCTGCACCGCCCCAGTCGAAGCGGGCTAACTCCCCGACGTCCCTCAAGGCCGGTAGGAGCGAAAGGTGTACCCGGTTGCGCCTGTTAGGAAACAGGGACGAACAACAGAAAGCACCGCGCCATCTGCTCCTCCTGCACCCTGTCAGTCGGGAGCTCCTCCGTCCAAAACCCCAACAGCTGAGCGTACTGAGCTTCCTCCTTCTCCGCCCTCAGCACGTACCCCAGTGTCTCCCGCTATAGCACCGCACTCCTCCCCGTAACAGCGTCGTAAGGGATAGGGTCACCCCCGACCCTCAGACTAGTGATCGCCGCGAAGTCCAGCGGCGTCACCGTCAGCTCGCCAAAAAGGAAGTGGAACGTGTTCGTAGTGTCCTACCACCTCTCAACTAGTGCCCTCACCACCTGGCGATCGTTGCTCGCCCTCGTCAACACGCTCACAAACTCCCCATAGCCCGCCTGCCTCACGATCTCCCTCACAGCCTCATGCAGTCTCTCCCAGAACGTCGGCACGTCAGCCGCACCACCGTAACACGATATGGTGATCGCCTGTTGCAATAAGTTGATAACATTCAGTAAACAGGTATACTATTCAAGGCGAATACAGCATTCAGATAAAGAAATGAAAGTACGGTGCATTGAAATTTGAAATGCAAGTGTTTAAGGTATACCTCGTCTGGGCGCAAAGAAAGGTGCTGCTGTGGGTCCCTCAAGACCAGAGCCTCGTCGTACGTGGACCGCGCCGGTTTGTAGGCGTCTAAAAGTGTAGGGACCACTACGTGCTGAAAGGGCACGTAGGACTCCGCCACGTAAGGTCCGCGCCCCTTCAGGGCGACCGTCGCCTCCTCCACAACACTCCTCCGAGGAGCTGTCTCACCTCCGGCGGCCTTCTCCTCTACTCCCTGTGGCCCTCCAGTGGCCCCTGTCTCAAACTCAACCTGGAGCACCCTTTCCTGAGCCTCAAGTAAAGTCGCAGCCAGCCCAGGCACCCCCCGTAAGGTCTCAACCAAGTCCTCAAGAGATGCCTCCTCAAGGTAGTCACCTAAACCTATGGGCCGCGATGACCCTGCACCCTCGCCGCTACCAACAAACATAGCCGGCGTCTCCTTCTCCTCTACCAATTCCTCCTCAACAACGGGACCCTTCCCCAGGTCAGTCCGGGGCTCCCTCACAGGGGAGGCCTCTGTCTTCACCTCCGCTCCGTCAGACCCGTGGGTCTCCGTAACCCTCTCCTCTAAACCGACTGCACCCTCTGTCCGGCCCGTAGCCTCGTCCTCACCCCTAGGCTCCACTGCACTCGGAGTCTCCGTCTCCTGGCCATACCCGGCCAACACCCTGCTACCGCCGTCACCGCCGCCACTGCCAACGGCCGCGGCAGCCGAGGCCGAAGCCTCCTCGGCCAATGCCGCCAGGGCCGAGACCCCCACGGTCTTCGGCCCCACCACGCCGCTCCCCGGGGCCACCGTGGCCGGTGCAACCTCAACCCGCGGGGGGTGATCACCCTCGGGTATATCCGTGCTATCCATGAGAGAGAGAGAGAGAGCGAGAGAGAAAGAGAGCAGTGAGAGCGAGAGAGAAAGAACAGTGAGAGAGAGAGAGAGAGAGCAGAGAGAGAGAGATGATCGGGAGAGAGAAAGAGAGACGAGAGAGAAAGAGAGACAAGAGAGAGAGACAGGAGCGAGATGAGGGAAGTTCGAATGAACGCGGCGTACTGTGTACGCCCCGTATATATATCCCCTAAACCGGTTCGTCTGGACTTTAAGTGGATCGGGTTCGAAGAGAGATGTACCGCACGGCATACTGGATAGAAGCGCGCGGCATAATAGCCTGACTGAATGAGAATTCTCGAGTTACCACGACGCACGGCATTACCCATGCTGGGCACGGCATACTGGGTTAGTACGACAGTTTAGATTTTGAGGACAGTTTCTGATAATGGCATTCATGTTCAATTTCGTTCCTGAACAGTATGAGCATGAAAAAGCAGACAAACAATGACAAGAAAGGGAGATTTTTCAATCCATGAAGCCCAAGGTAATCCCCGGGATTTTCCTTACATCATTCAAAAAAAAAAAAAAAAGAAGAAAAAGAGAAAATCCAAAACAAAAAAGAAATCCTACTGGCCCCCCCTTTCTCACCGTCCCCTTCGCCGGAACGGTCATCCGAGCCATTCGGATTCCCTTCCGAGTCCTCTGCAGTCCCATCCGAATCACGCCCCGGTGCGTACTCCGGGTCATGTTTGTTGTCCATTTGATCAAAAGTAAAGTCCTGAAGGTTGGACACCGCGCGACGAAGAGTACGGATCGTTGATATGAGCCTCGCAATCTGGCGGTTCAGTTGCTCAATCTCTTCACGGTAAAAGCCCATCTCTGCTTCCAAAGAGATCACCCGCGCTGCCAAGTCGCCTTCCACCATGTCTTGAGAAGTAGTCTGTGAACTCAGGAATCTAGAGAGACTTGGGAGAATTGTGCATAGAATGAGGCATCACCCTCCCTTTAAAAAGAGAGAGTCCTGACCGACGAAAGGGCACGCCTGTTTTAATGGGCACCTTTAAACCAGCGAACTGATCTCGAAAATCGAAGAGGTGCATGGGAAAACGAAATGCCGCGCGCCACATCGAACGCCCGCACGACATTTTGGCTTCAGAGGAATAAATGGGTTTTCTCGGAAATTGAACACCCTAGCCACCAAAGTCATCTCGGAAACCAAAAGCTCTAGCCGTTTTGCAGCAGAAAATCCTTTAGAATAGTGTGTATTAATGATGGGATTATTTGATCCTAATCCCCCGGGACTCGCAAAATTTCTCCGTCCCCCGAGGACTGTTCGTATTCACACTTACTCGCAGTATTTGCTAGATTCGCATTTCTCAATTTCAAATCAGTCTCAAGTCAATTTCAAATTTCGCCTCCCGAAGGCTCGTCTCAATTCAAGTCTCAAATCAATTTCAAATTTCGCCTCCCGAAGGCTCGTCTCAAATCAAGTCTCAATTCAAGTCTCAAATCAATTTCAAATTTCGCCTCCCGAAGGCTCGTCTCAAATCAAGTCTCAAATCAAGTCTCAAATCAATTTCAAATTTCGCCTCCCGAAGGCTTGTCTCAAATCAATTTCAAATTTCGCCTCCCGAAGGCTCGCCTCAAATCAAGTCTCAATTCAAGTCTCAAATCAATTTCAAATTTCGCCTCCCGAAGGCTTGTCTCAAATCAATTTCAAATTTCGCCTCCCGAAGGCTCGCCTCAAATCAAGTCTCAATTCAAGTCTCAAATCAATTTCAAATTTCGCCTCCCGAAGGCTCGTCTCAAATCAAGTCTCAAATCAAGTCTCAATTCAAGTCTCAAATCAATTTCAAATTTCGCCTCCCGAAGGCTCGTCTCAAAATCAAGTCTCAAATCAAATTCAAATTTCAAACCAGTCTCAAATCAAGTTTCGCCTCCCGAAGGCTCGTCTCGAATTTTCAAAAGGACTTACCACGAATTTTTCGCATTGTTTGCTACGATTACATTGTCCCAATTGAACTACGTTGGTCTGATACCTACAAACGGGGTACGTAGGCAGTTCCGCGAACGCGACCACCATTGTCATATACTTGCATTTTCCAGTGTTTTGTCTCTGTTCAAAGACTTTAGAGCAACGGATCGGGATGCGTATTCTTTAAGCGTCACTCGTATCAAAACAATGATATTCGAGTTACGTTAAAGAGGGACTACTGTAGACACCCCAATCCGGACCTCGAAGGGTCTTTGTCCACCCCGATGATGAAATAAAGGAAACGGAGCCTTTGCGAGCTTGAATGAAGTATTCCTCCAGCATCCGCAGCCCAAACCAACCGTAAGCCCAGAAAAATCCAAAAAGCCCAAAAGCCCAGAGAAAGCCCAAAAAGCCCTGGACCGAACCTGAAGTACCGCGCGTGACACTTCTACACCACGCAGCGTATCGAAATTTAATACGCCGCACGCAGTCATGAGGTTAACCGCACGGCATTTTGGATAAAGTTCTGACTGGCTCAGAAAGCTGTCGGCCACGCCTACTTGAGCCACAGCTACAATACGGCTCAGCCGAAAGCACACTTCTGGCCCGCCCAGAAAATACCTTCAACTTTTGAAATTCAAAATCCAAGGCTCTTGCCTATAAATACACCCCTCCACTCAAGGGAAAAGGGCCCTTGATCACCATTATACCATTTCTCTCTCTTCTTGCTTTCACACCCACTTTCCCATTTCCAAGCCTTGAGAATGTTGTTCTCAAAAGACATTCTCTAGGCCTTTTACTCCATTTTTCTCTTTACCATTGAAGTTAGTCCCTTACTAACTTTGAGGTCTCAACTACCCAATATACCCATCTACTACACACATTCGTACTTCTACTTTCTTTTTCAACCTTCCGACGTCCATCCGCTTCATCAAAGCTCATTCAAGCTCCAGATCCAAGGTAAAAACCAAATTTCCTTGGGCTAGGCTTTGTCCTGGCCCTGAGGGGACCTTTCTGTTTTCAGGCTTAACCCTTTTGGTTAGGATTTGATCCAAAACCTCTTTTACAAAACAAAACCAGTGTTCTGTGCAAAGGGTGTGCTATGCCGAGCGGCGCTTTGAAGCGTCGCACGGCGTAGTAAGCTTGCACGCACGGAATTTTGAAAGGATATTGTTTTCTTATTCAAGCTGTCTGGATCACGATCGTCTGTTGTTGGATCTTTTCTGTATACCAAAAAGCAGTCCCAAAAATGAGACCATATCTACAAGCCATGTTTTAAACCCCATAGATCTTTTCAAAACAGGCAAGCGTATCAAAAATGATTTTCTTTCCATGGCTTGAAGGAATGGTGCAGATCTGAGATGATCTGACGGCTGTAAGTTGTCTGAAGTTTTAAAATAACACCGTGCGATGTAATGGGTACACCATGCAAAGCTTTACAAAACAATAAAAGTTTGGTATCAAGATCGGAACCATGCACGGCATATCAGTAAGCCGCGCGTTATACTCTGATATGCCGCCTGACGGAGGACCGTGATTCAGACAGTTTGTATGTATATTTTTCTTGTTTATATTATCGCCATGCCATCTTTATCATCTCTGTACAGCAAGCACCACTAGCACGGCAACGTGTTGTGATCTATCTTGTTCCCCTTTCTCTTTATGTGTTTTTAAGGTTTTCCGAATGGTATTAATCCCCCCATTTAAAATGCTTAGTAGAGACCGGTTTTCACCGGGCGAGCGGGGTGCTTTTCAACAAAACCTTCCCCGTTCGTAACCTGGGTCCCGGATCCAAAATCTCAAATAGTTTCGCTAGATCAAAAGGCCTTTTCTCTTCAAAACAAAACCCTTCGGTTCCTCGGATCATCCATCTCAAAAAATCCGGGTGGCGACTCTGTCTAAGATCGTACTTTCGGGCGCGGGAGCCCACAATCACCATGAACCGGTACAGCCAAAATCCCGTACCGGTTCATGACAGACAGATTTTTGAGTCAACTTCGCGGGCTCGCTTCGGACACTCTCGAACTCGGATTTTGGTGTTCTTTGGACCGTTGGAAAGCTCGTCGAGTCTACTTTCTAACCCAAGTGGTTTGGATCCAATATCATTTGTACATCAAAAGTTATGACAATTCTACCCTCAGCTGGTTGGAAGATGAGTAGCTTTGATAAAATTCTCACTTCTCCTTCAATTCCCTTGACCCTTGGGCAACCCGAGCAACCTCCAAACCACCTCTTCATGACTCCTCGGGCACCAAAACATGGTGGCACATGGCCTTGAGCACTTGGTTGCATCCGGAGCATTCCTTGGCGTTCAAACGCGCCTTATTTATACGAATTACCTGAAACACACAAAAACCTACCTTACGTGCAATATCGCTATAAAAGCTAAATAAGCACAAGTTAAAACGACATAAAACGGGACTAGTCGCACCAAATATCTACAATATTGGGTGCTCATCACGCCCCCCAACTTGAATTTTGCTAGTCCCTAGCAAAATAAAACAAAACATACTAAACTAAGCTATGCAACCTTCTCGAGATTCAAGATACGTAAACTATGCTCAACAACTACAACTAGGCAAGAGTCCAAAACCACCCCTTCAAATCCGATCATATGCAATCCACGCACAAGCATGCCATGAACTAGGATGAAGAAACTTTGCTATATTAGAACAGTCAAGCATGCATGCACCACAACGAGTTTCGACTCCAAAACTCACAAGGATACGCTCTTATTCGACTTTTCACACAATGAGATACAAGATACATCACATGACAAGCGCTAGCGAGTTAATGCAATAGCCAAAGACAAAAAGCTACGCATGCTATCAAAAGGGCGTTTAGAACGAAAGGAAAGCTAATTATTGACAAGTATCGAAAGATTAGGAAAAATCATACTCAAAAAGCAGTAAATATCAAACATGCATCAAATGGAGTTAATTAGCGTTCAAAAGATCAACGGAGGACTTTATTAGCTTATAACGACCTTGGATACAAAGAGAAAGGGACTGCAAAAATGTAGTGGCCATATACTTGCATGGTTCATCTACCCTTGGCCACTACCGACCCTAAACTACCCAAGACATGACCACATATCGGCCAAACACCAAACAAAGTTACAAAAAAGAAATAAAGAAAAACTACTACCACTGACTCCACCACACGTAGACGTCATCCTCATCCGGCTCCTCATGGTATTGAGCATCGAGCTCCTCCTTTCCATCGGACTCTTTCTCATCCGGAATGTAAGCTACCAATCATCTCATCATTGTATTCAACCCTCTTTCGAATATGCTTTTGCTCTTTATAGCATTTCTTTGATTTTTTTTTGAGGAATAGAGTCATTTGAATTGAGATTTGTAGTAAGAGAGACTTGAGCCAAATTTGAAGGATTTGGAGAGGGAGATGAAAATTTGGGGTTTTTAGCTTTTGTAGTGGGAGATGAGAGATAAGGATTCACATACCATTATCTTCATCTTTTTACATCCCAACCACTTCTATCACATTCACATCATTCCAAACCTCCTTGAAACATCGAGAAACATTAGACACACAACCCTCCAAACATCCGGTTACCAAGGTTTGAACAATGGAACAGACTCGGACTATGGTTCAAAACAAGGACGAGGTGACTCTTATGTGGTTTAATCAAACAAAAATGCCTTGAATCATTTCCTTCGTACGCCAACAACTCCAATAAGATGCATGAAAAATATATACCCTACTCAAGCATGAACAAAAGATTTTATTTACGCAAATGCGGGATATAAGAACAAAAAGCATGGGATGCTTAAGAAATGAATCTCCACTCTAGCGATGCACAACACTTGACATAACTTTTAAGCTCAACTTATTCATCAATGTTCATGTATATGCATGTGACATGGATTCAAACATATAACCAAATTCAAGGGGATACATGACTCTTGTTATATTGACACAATTGAGCATAATTAAAGTATCTAGCATGTGAAAACACTACTAACAAAGGAAGATTGCACGCAAAATTTAAAAATTTTAAAAATTTTACCAATGAGACAAGTCTCATGAACATATATATAACATATATATCCCTCCCCCCAACTTAAACGATGCTATGTTCTCATAGAATGAAGAACAACAGTATTGAGAGGAAAGAACAAAAGATTGTACCTCTGGGGGAATGTCAACCCCCGTATACCTCGACCAAGTTAGAGGCTTTCTTGCCATTGCTTCCCTTCGTCATTGGAACTGCTTCCAAGGCTCACTCTTTCGGCTCCTCCATCGGAACCACAGCTAGTCACACAAGGTCATCGCCGGAGCTTTCTTGGTCTTACAACCGCGACACATAGCCGCACCCATACTTAGGGCTCATGAATGCCTCACTCACTCTAGCTTTTAGACCTAAACCACCAAGGCTGGTGTGGTAGCATGCTTACCCTGCAAAAGACTTAAGAACCAACTACCTACTAAGAAGCAAATGACATTAGAACTACCCGGGTCGTGTTATCCGGGCTCAAAAGTAACCGAAAGTAAAACACAACCAAATCTTCACGCGATTACACGGGTACTACTTTTCTCCCCATTTCCCACTCAAAGCATCATAGAACAAGTCATGCAATTTTGAGCTAGAGACGGGTGGCTATACCAGACCATCAAAAGAGAAAAAAGAAAAGAGAAAGAGAAAGAAAGAGTTTATGTACGTTCAGCCAACCGCAGGCTCTGAACATTGATCATGCCAATTAGAGCTACTAAAATGAACATGGCACTCCACTCCACACTTTGGTTCAAAAATTGAATCCGATCATGCCACATAAATAAATACTTTGAGTAAAGCAAGTGCCGAAGTCCTTTGAGAAATTTAATTTCAACTAAGTGCGCAGTCCACATTAGATTGATTTTCAAAGAGTTGATAAAATCCACAAGATAGGGATGGTAAACCAAATCAAATTCATCAACACCAACAAAATCAATCAATTCGACTTTTAAAAATTCTTGCGAAAGTGGAGACTCAATAGGAGGGGCGGCATCATCAAGAGCCGAGAGTATTGGATGATTCAAACTTTCCATGGATGGTATCTCCTCAAAGGAAGGAGACAAACTGTAACGACCCGGATTTCCGACCCAATTTTTTTTTATTAGATTTGCAAATTTTATTCCGGTAAGATTATTTTTAGTAAATTAGTTATAAAGATTTCTTTTTAGTATAGGTTCCATGTGTGCCACATACACCATAGAATTTTTCCAAACCAATTTTTTTTCCCAGCCGTGTATAAATCTTTCTCTCTCCCCACAACATTAATTCTCTTCCATCCCTCCTACTCCTACTCTATCTCTACTTCTTCTCTATCGTATTTTCGTCATCATCTCATCCATCTCAAAGCCCAAGAGATAGAAACCTTTTTGAATACAATCTTATCACCCTCATCAAAATTCTCCTATAAATATCACATTACTTCGACCCTAGGGCACACCACGCTACTCCTCGTCCATTACAAAAACCAAAAACCAACTCCATTCTCGTCCATATCACGTACCACTGTTCACAGCCTGTTTCTTCCTAGCTAATGTTGTTTTTAGGCCAGAGTTCCTTCACGAATGTTGTAGAGGGCGTCGAGGGCTTCGATTTCAACCCAAGAATCACCCAAAACGATCAAGTATTGATAGAGTTATCGCCATCCAAAGTTCAATAAAAATTTCGGATTTCTGTTCCCAGACAGCACACAGGACTTATGAAAATCCCCACTTTTCTCCTAGTTCGAATGGTTTTCGGGCTTAGACTTCTTCACGAAAGTTGTAGAGCGTTTCAAGATCTTCGCGTTAGACACAAGAATCGTCCAAAACAGCAGAGGTTTGGTCAAGTTATTCCAGTCCAAAGTTACTGCTAGAATATCGATCTTTCGTCGCCAAACAAAAACCCACCGGACTCCAACGAATCGTTTTGTCCAGATTAAAGGTATTATAATCCCTCCCTATCTCTCCCTAAGTATATTAATGTGCTAAGATGTTAGTTTTTATGATTAAAATAAAAAATAATCAAAATTAGAATCAAAGGCCCAGTTTTTCCGAAATGTTCACCGTTCACAAGTGTGAACACTATTCACGTTCCCCCCCTACTGTTCATACTTCATAGCCGCTGGAAGTTAAAGAAAAGGCATGACAATTACACTTATCCCCCTGCTCAATTTGAATTTAATGTTTCGGCCCATATATTAATTATAAGAGGTTATCTTATTGCAGTTAAGTCCTAAAGTCATTGAGTGTTTTTATTCAGGCCCAATGAAATATTTTATATGATTATTGGACATGAGTTTTATATTAGTGATTATAAACGATAAACATGTTATGATAGTGTTAACCGTATTGAGTACAATAATTGTAGGTAAATAATAGTAGATCTATTTTTTTTTTTTACAAAATTATTATTGCTATTTTTTTTAAAAGATTTCTGCTAATAAAAATTTACTTCTTGGACATACAAGATTAAGGGCAACTGCCCATTCTAAAAGGTTACGTGATTCTTATACTTATTGTTTATTTCATTTATTAATCTGATTGCTTATCTATTATTCTAACATTTGATTGATCTGTTAGATTGGACCTTAGAGACATGGGGTGGTATGCGAATAGAAATCACCTAGGCGATGCTAAGTAATGGATAAATTGGAATGTTTTTGTTTTAGATTGCCTGCAGGCGTGAGTTTGAGATGTGATGATTTGAAACTGGCAGAATAAGCCCAGTGTTGAGTGATGATTTGAAACTGGCAGAGTAAGCCCAGTGTTGAGTGATGTGATTTGAAACTGGCAAAGTAAGCCCAGTGTTGAGTAGTGTTTTGATACTGGCAAAGTAAGCCCAGTGATGATTGTGAAATGGTACATAAGATAGGCGAACCCTAGTTATGATTCAGGCATGGTAAGCTTTCTTTTGTTGTAATGAGAGGGATACACGCTGGGTATATAACTTAGGTGCAATCCGCGACAGCAAAAGAAAGTGATCCCATGGGACCAAGCATGGCTAGCGGTTGGGGAGGAAAGATCTCGTGGATGAGATCTTAGATTTCATATTAGGTTAATGGATAGCAATAAACTATTTATGTGAAATATCTCTGTTTACATCTTCGTACCATTATTATCATGTTGCTTGCTAGCTGTAAAGTAAGAGGGGTGGTTGGGTTGGATTATTCTACTGGGTGATTTATCACTCACGGATACGTCTGTATCCTGGTAAATCGATTGGTTCGGCGATCAATTTGCCAGAGGGCGCAGGATTCAATGGAGGGGATTCAACGATGGTGCAGTTCGACATGAAAAGAATATCAGGAACGAAGATGGAGTGTGCTTGGAATCTGTATCAAGCCTAGAGTCAGCTCTGAAGTTAATGTATTTTAAATCAGTAGATTTATCTTGAGATTGTAATAGTTAAACCTTTATTTTGGAAAATTATATTTATTTAGCAAATTTTCTTAAAGAAGTATTTTATTTTGCTCCCGAAAAAGCGGGGCGTTACACAAACTTTCAAGTCTATTCACATTCTTCCCATCCTGCTCATTCAGTAGAGCATATAAGAAGTCTACCTCCACATTCGTGCCCTCAACAACGAGAAATTGCTCCCCCGAATCGTCACACAGAAAGGGATCCATGGAGGGAGAACACTGGGCAACAGGTTCAAAACTCAACTCATCACTCCAACCATGTTCTGAGGAGTTGTCAGAAACTAAACTCACATCGTCAACAAAGATAGGCGGCTCAATGTCCTCTTCCATGGCATTCGAGTTGGACTCTTGACAATGGTGAGCATACACTCGAGATTGTAAAATTGCGGCCAAACAATCAAAGAAATCTAAGGCTTGAGCGGGTTCTTTTTCAAAAAGTTTGCAATCGCACATCTTGTCTAAGAATCGTTGACTCGTTGGAAAAAGTCCATCATAAAAATAGTTAGCAATTTGAAAATTATCAAAGCCATGACTCGGGACCGCAATGAGCAAGTCCTTGTATCTTCCCCAACATGCATAAAATGACTCATTCACTCTTTCAGCAAAAGTTTGAATTTGGTTTCTGAGATCAAACCAATTGGAAATGGTCATACGACTTTTAAAAACATTGGCGTCATGAGTGGCTATGCAAGAGGGTGTGAAAATTTGAGTGGGACAAAGGTAATCCCGCAAAGTCTTGGGGCGTGTGAAAATTTGAGTGGGACAGAGGTACTCCCGCAAAGTCTTGGGATAAGCATGATCGGGATAAGAGTATTCCCACATAGGCATGGGGGCTATTTCCCCATTTGCCGCTTCCATTCTACTAGATAGATAAGACATAAAGTAAACAGGCTGGAGGGGCTATGCCGCCACCTCTCTCAAAACAGTTCCATGGGGTTAAGCCACCGCCACGTTATACAAACAATAAAAGAAAAGGCAATTGATACATACTCTAGCTTTGTTACACCTCAAATTTGATATGAAGATCGGTTAGAGGTATCCGCTAGACTATGTATAAATTGCACAAAACAAAATAAAGCGGGATACTTACAATGGTTTGTCGAACCTCCAAATAAGCTATATAAGAATTCCCCAGCAACGGCGCCAAAAATGCTTACGTCGAAACCTTGCCTATAAATTTAAGGTTGATAGAAACCCGAAGCGTAGGGCTAGGTCGTTGCTCGCATAATATCCGGAAGTCTAGAATCGTTCCCACAGAGAATCGAATATAGCTTGAGATGGATTGTAGGCTTTATGGTAGGATTTCGGCCTTTAAGGCGGCCAACTTGGTTTTTGCTTTAAACGGAATGACTAAAATAAAAACTAGATTTACTCTCGATTAACTTAAAGAGGCAAGTCTCGGGGTCTTCTAACCCTTGACAAAAGCCGTTACCGGTTCTCGATTATAACTCAGGCGAGAGTCACGACCGCGTGCTCACGCCCGGAGGATTTCACTTTAAAAGACTACGTTTAACAAATGATGTGATTTTCCGGAGGCGAACCAACTTGTTTTTAATATTTATCGAACACATAGGAGGCCACCAGGCCTCGGTAAGTCACTTGCCAAGACCGCTTGACTAAGCTCCTTACCAAAGGGTTAACACCCCTAGTTTAGATCGAAAATGCAAATTAAGCTCTGTTCCGGAAATCATGCTTTAAAGTCCGATGGCTCGAGAACCAAATAACAACCTAAGTCCTCGGGAAAGATTAGCCCGAAACTTGGCCTAACAACTACTCACACATAGTAAAAAGACTAGAAAGCATGCTTAAGAGAGAATACATGATTAACCGACGAAAACGGAAATAAACTTGATTTATACGAAGATCCAAAGCGTAGCTACAACATTAATAAACGAGAAATTAACATAAGACAAATACTTACCAAGGTTCTTGAAGAAAATAACTAAGAAAGCTTGAAGAACATTAATGGAAAAAGACTAGAAAAAAATAGACTTAAAATGAAAAATATGGAGAGAGAGTAAGATGAGAGAGGGAGGCCCTATTTATACAAGGTGGCCTTACTCTCTCACAAAATATCCCAAAAATATCCCAAAACCAACCTAAAGTGGAAAATATCCTAAAAGCAAAAAGGCTGGAAAAAGTAGCAAAACGTGCACATTTTCTGCAGCATGAACCGGTACAGCCAAAACCCCGTACCGGTTCATAGGTTTGAAAAGTCTGCCAAAAACAATGTTCGGATCACCATGAACCGGTACAGCCAAAACCCCGTACCGGTTCATGACAGACAGATTTTTGGGGCAACTTCGCGGGCTCGCTTCGGACACTCCCGAACTCGGATTTGGGTGTTCTTTAGACCGTTGGAAAGCTCGTCGAGTCTACTTTCTAACCCAAGTGGTTTGGATCCAATATCATTTGTACATCAAAAGTTATGACAATTCTACCTTCAGCTGGTTGGAAGATGAGTAGCTTTGGTAAAATTCTCACTTCTCCTTCAATTCCCTTGACCCTTGGGCAACCCGAGCAACCTCCAAACCACCTCTTCATGACTCATCGGGCACCACAACATGGTGGCACATGGCCTTGAGCACTTGGTTGCATCCGGAGCATTCCTTGGCGTTCAAACGCGCCTTATTTATACGAATTACCTGAAACACACAAAAACCTACCTTACGCGCAATATCGCTATAAAAGCTCAATAAGCACAAGTTAAAACGACATAAAACGGGACTAGTCGCACCAAATATCTACAATATTGGGTGCTCATCAGTTGGCATTGGGTGGCATCCTGGTGTGTTTGGTTTGGTGACAATGAAGACGGTAGTGTCTGACCAGCATTGATGGTGTGGCGGTGGGCGTCGGCATGGGGGTTGGTTGTGGTGGTGGGGGTGGTAGGACACACAGAGAGAGGTTAGCATGAGGAGAGGAGATTTTTATTTTTTCCAGTGCATTTTTGTTTTATTTTTTTAATGGTGTTGTAGCTAACGTAGGGCCCACCCGTCACGTTAGCATCGTGGGTTGGGTCGGGGCTGGATTCGGGCAGCGTAGAACGATAGTGGTGTCATGGGGTGGGGATGGGATAGGTTCGAGACGTTAAAAGGGTTTTTTTTTATTGTGTTGAGGCCAAATATGGCAGGCAGCTCATTCAAAGGGGAAATACTTGACCATTTAGCGCCACTGTGTTGTACAGTTTTGGAGTCTCTCTGTTTTTGAATCTCGATCATCATTTTCAATTTGAAAGTGTATTTAGAGGATGTTACTACTCACGTCGTCCATTTGAATCCAAAATTCTCGAAGCTCTGTTCTGAAAGTATTTCTCAACGTTTCTAAATATGCGTCTTGAGAATATATAACTTACTGACGTCGTTCATTTGAATCCAAAATTCGGGAAGCTCTGCATGTATTGAAAGCATTTCTCAACGTTTGTAAATATGTGTCTTTACGGATACACTGCAAGGTCAGCATGCTAATTCTGAAAAGTGCAATTTCTTAAACTAGTAACGTGCACTGATTCTATGTCTGTATTCGTGTTTGTATCCATATCTTGTCAAATTTCATGAGATACGAGGCAGCTAATTAAGCTAACCTCTACCAACTAAGCCCCATCTCTCCCCTCTGTGTTGAACCGTCACAAATATTTATGTTGATGATTATCAGACATTCGGATCAAAAAAAGGATCAAAAAAAAAAAGAAAAAATGAAGAGATTATCAGACATTCTCCTTGAAAGATTCCTTCCTGGGTTACCAGTGGCCCTCAAGTCCAGTTTGTTAGCATATGAGAAGACTTAATTTCCAACTTTTTATTCACAGGTCAAGTAATTTTGGCACTTTGCGTGGAGGGAAAGTCCATTTCCATGTACTTTTTTACTTTTTCCTGTTTCCTATTGTATTTTATTTTATTTTATCGGTGCAAGAATAAACGTCAATACAGTAGAAAATAATAAGACGGTTTATGGGGATAATACAACACGAAAAATAAAGGTAAAATGGAAATGTAGCTTTTGGCTGTCTACCATAATTTAAAGAAACTCGAATAGCCACGGTTAACTATTTTTGGTTGGTCTCTCACGAGAAAAACAAAGCTATTATGACAGTAACGAAGAAAAGAGAAAACAAACTTACAAGCAATAACACAATAACAATTGCGGCTTCATATATTCAACCAATTATACTTGAGAAATTCAAATTCACCGAGTTGAAGGCTCTCACACAGATTTTTTCTCTTTTTCTTTGATCACGAGTCTAACACCTTTTTCTTCGAAGTCCCCTTTTTAAAAATCTGCCCATATATCACCGTTCAACTTCTACATTAGCCTCCACTCTAGGCGCCTTAAAAAATGCCCAAATTGCCTTTATTAACCTCAGTTTTCTTGATCAACTTTTATTCAATTCCCAAGCTGAAATCAGCCCTTCATTACGCAAATCGCATACTGTTCATTAATAATTTAGGAATTTGATATTCGCGCTCCTTTTTTTGATACAGGCGCTCCACTTTGTTCATAAAGTTACTAGTAACTTTACGTTGTTCAACCAATACCGTCCCAACCTCTCAACACCCTTTTCAATTCGCCTACCCCTGCCCTCCACATGGTACCTTTAAACCCAACACTTAATGGCAGTGGCTCGAGCTACAACTCGGAGGCCACAACGGGCGGGAGGCAGTATTTGCAATTCTTTTGGTTAATGGATTGGCGATTTGTGCTGCAAATTAGGTTTTCTCCAATTCCTATGGGCAGAGATGTATGCACTTTAAGGAGGGCTTGAAATTTCTTTTAGCAAGGAATATTAATTACTAATGTGGAAATTGAAGTTGATGCTTTCCAGGTTGTCCAATTAATTCCAGGCTCGGATAATGACAATCACCATCTCACACTTTCCATCCGTGAGCGCGGGTCAATGCTTCGTCAATTAGGGTCCCCTCCATTGAAGCGTATCCGTAGGGAGGGAGGGCAACCAATGCGCAGATGTACATCTTGGTGCGAGAAGCTAGAAACTTGCCGTAGGATTTTCTCTTTTATCTCTATTCCAAGTTGTATTAGTAATCAATGCAAGGGGTGTTGAATACCCCAGGACTATATAATCTCTTCTATTTATGACAGTAGTTTTCCTTATAAACAAATGAACAAAAGAAGAGATGTGTTGATTGAAAATGTTCTTGCTTGATCAAACTTAAGGCCCCGTTCAATGGAACAAAAGGGAAATCCCAACTGATGAAATTCAACCAACAAGATTAAGGAATTGGCAGTCGAATGGAATCAATCTAATGGTGGACCTCAACATTTGTCAAGGAAGGAAAGAGGGATTATGTGAGTTGTTGGAAATAGGTGGGAGGGAGATTCAGTCCAAGAATACGATGGTAAGGGAGGTTGATTTGGACTTGGGGTGTATTTCTCACATAGAGGAGTATGTTATTTCCAATGGGGTAGTAGAAGCAGTTGAAGGGCCTCCTAAGCGAAACTCAAAAGATGGGAGTTACATTTCCGGCGATAGAGCGTCTTCTGATGCCATCGTTAAGATGAGAAGTAGAGTTAGAAGATCAGAGAGAAAAATTAAGAAAAAAAAGAAGCACATTACGGAGATTGAGGCTAAGTTTGATAAATTGAACCATAGAAAGAAGAAGGGTCCTTATTCCTCAATGTTCTTTAAAGAAGCTCGTAAGATGTTGGATTTAGGCCATACTTTGGGTATTGAAATTAAAGGAGGGAGGAATTATAATTTGAAGAAATTTGTTGAAATGCAAGAGGAAGAATTGAAAGAAAGCATACATGCTCTAGATGATTTTGAGGAAGAGAATATCTCGGAAGACGATGTTGATTTCAAGAAGGGTGCTTCTCTCTCTCTCTGGCTTTTTGATCTCAAGATTGGGCGGGAATGAGGTGTTTCATGTTTGATTATTTTGGTTTTTTTTTCGGTGGGCCTTTTTAGTTCGGTTTTTGGGCGAGAAAATCGATGATAGGAAGAAATAGAGGTGTAATCTTTTGCGGTGGTTTTAGTGGCTTGTTTTTTTTTGTTTGGATGGGTATGAGGCTCGTTTGGATTTTTTGGCTAGTTTATGTTGAGTCTATTTGGATTTTTTGGTGTTTCAGTTGGCGTCTTGCCTTCTTCTAGGTCTTGGGTGGCTTTTTGTCAGTATGCCCTTGATTCTTTTAATCTTTATAATTCTTTTATAAAGATTAATAAATTCTCTTTGCTTAGCAAAAAAAAAAAGAGGCCCCGTTCTGATAAGATTCTTATAGACAGTTCATTTTTTTACACTACATCACTTTTAATTCAAAAAATTAGTAGGATGGGGCCTAACGATTGGTAAAAAGCATCCTAGGCCAAAAGGGAATTTCATATGAGTAATATATAACTCCAATGCAAAAGTAACTGAATTTCGTCTTCACACTTGATTAGAGTAGAAAATCAACAATCAAACCCTATGTTTTTTTACTTTTTGGCAGCTGCTAGGAAAACTGCAGCCAACAAGGCAGAGCAATCCGAGGTGGGATGGTCCCACATTCGGGAATCAGGATGACTGAAGACTTGACTTAATTTTTGTTGCTTTTCTTCTCTGTTTCGATTTCTGAGATTTTTCTGGTGCAGCATATACAATGCCACGAGCGTTTCTTCGAAGCTGCGGGCCTGTGTCATTCATCACACGGCTGCGACATCGTTAAGGTCATAAGACTCGGCTGCATGCTCCTTTATGGCGACCGTGCGACTATTTTAGCATCCGAAATTGTACTCCCTCTGTGCCATAAAGTTTGGCACTTTCATTATTCCAGCTGTATGAAAAAATTAATTATATCTTTTAATCTGTAATATTTTTTATAAGCAATATTGATATTGTTTGATAGATTTTAATTTGTTCTATTAAACAAAGTTCAAAAAATCACCTAAAAAATTATGGATTGAAAGATATATGCAATTTAAAAATGACACGCATTTCTAAAAATGCCAAACTTTATGGGACGGATGGAGTATTTTTCTTTTTCTAGTTATTCCCATTTTTGATTCTATCCTGGTGTGTTTACCACTTTCATCATTATAAGAGGTTTAGTTAAAATATTTGCGATATCAGGATCATGCGTATATAACCACCTCAAATTCATAACGTGAATAGGACAAAGAGTAGCTTTGGCGACGACTACAAAAGTTATTTTCTCTCTCCTCTCTCTACGTTTTTGTTTTTTGGATTACTCCTCTCTCTACGTTCGTGTTTGTTTTTTTTCTTGTTGGTAAAATTGAATATTCTTAAGCAAAAGTATTTTTGATTTCTCACATCTAGGGCTCCTTCTTTCTTGCAATTTTTTTGGGGGGACTGAAGGTTCTTTGACTGATGAAGAGGTGGATGACGAGAAAACATATATAGCTTTCTATCTTTATTAACAAAATGCATTAAACTTTCCTCCTATTTTGTCTCTAACTTTCTCTCTTATTTTTTCCTCCTAAAGGTTAAATATGGTTATGGTTAGAGTGGATTAGTGTGGAGCCCATAAAATGGTAAGAACGAATAGAGTGGAGGAAGTGTTCACCCTCTTTTATGGGGGTAAATATATTCGGAAGCACATTGGCAATTTGAGAATCAGCCTTGGAGGAGCTTTCACATTCTCATTTTGGATTATTTACGCCAATTCATAACCATATTGAGCATTATCCTCCCAAACACTATTTTGTTGCAAAATCTATTCTGCATATTTTTTCCAACTACTCTTACCATATTCATTATCTATTATGATCACAATTCAAAATCAATAATTCAAAATCCAAATTACAAAATGTAAAAGTAAATAAATTACGAGCCAGTTCAAAAATTGCCCCTTAATTTTCATTAAGGAGTATGATCCATTTTTATTTACTTACAAGTCTACTTAGGAAAGTATGAACATTTTCTCTCTCACACTTTCTCTAGATTTCTACAAAAGCAATCTGATAAGACAAAAGAGGTCGGTGGGGTGTCAATGTTCCCTATTTGCCCTCAGATGAGTGAACCTAATGAAAACCCATAACAAAAGAAGAGGCCCTTTTTCGTAAAGACAAAAAGACTCTGAATGAAAGTAGTAGTATAGATGATTGTAAAAAAAAAAGGAGTATAGATTAGATAAAGTTTAACGGCAATGCTGTGCAGCTGGATTGCCGAGCAAAAAAAAATAAAAAATGCTGTGCAGCTGGATCGGTACCAAATTGCCAGGAAACGGGGTGGGTGTTGAGCAAGGAGTGCACAACACCGTGATGTGTCGTCCGTTCCAAGAAATGGGGTGGGGGTGGTACAAATAACAACCATGCCACTACCCTTATAACTGACCGAAACCGTGTATAATTGTGTGAAATAAGAAAAATATCACACACAGTATTAAATTCCAGCAGTGGCATCTGCACAAATTTTGGTTAGGATGTTCATTACAAAACTTAAATTCTACAACAATATATTCCAGATAGGATATCGAAAAGCGAACTCTAAGAAAATTGATACTGCTGTACGAACAGCCGATTCTGGATATCTCACACGCAGACTTGTTGGAGTAGTTCAACATATTGTTGTACGTTGAACAGGTTGTGGTACTGTTCGGAGTATTTCTGTGAGTCCTTGAAATGGGAGGATGCCGGAAAACTCGATTAACTTTCTCACAGAAACTTGGATGGATACCCTCATAGAAAGGCAACTCGAAGCAGAACACGAGGAAAAAAAAGACAGATCGAGATACCTATAATGCGGATCAAAAAAGAAGAAGATAGGAGTACCTATAATATTAATTAACAACTTGAAGCTGCATGCACATTATCCCTTTCCTGCAGTATTATTTTTTAGTGTTTCTGCACTGTAACGTATATTTTTTCATATGGTGGATTATGCATGTGTTTGATGCTATAGAGTATGTGAGGCTACAACTTTTTACTATATGTTACCTATGTAGGTTTTTTTCTCCCAAAGGGTGTTCAAGTGAACTCCCCCTTTGTGGGTTGCAGAGCCGCGTATGTGTTCAAGAGCAGTTTATGCGTATTTCAAAACAAATCGTAGCTTGATAGGTGCGTAAATGTTCACATTAGCGCCCCTTATTTATCCTTGCTAAGTCTATTTTTATATTATTACTTGGAGAATTATGCTTAATTTGTGTATTGTAGGTATTTGGAGGATTTGGTACAAAAAGAGCGAAATTAAACTATTACATGGTGTTGGAAGCCGTCAAATTCAATTGGTAGTTGTTAGTCTTGACGTTCAAAGCAAGTCGAAAGCCGTGGGATTTAATTGTTATCAAGGCTATAAGTTGCTCATGATCAAGCCAAATCAAGCGGTGGAATTTTAATTCCAATGGGGGTCAATCAATTACAACTTAATTTGGAAGGGAAATAATTAGATTGCCATATCGTGCACTCGGTGATTAAAAAAGGAAACAAATTCAATAGGAGCAAGACTTTTGCTCTTGGAGGTTGTACACGGCTGGGATTGAGAATACACGGTGGGGATCTTTTAGGCCTAATAATAATGGGGGCCAATAGGGTTTTAAGGGGGGACGGCAGCAGCTTAATTATAAAAGGGACGGAAACGACAGAAGTTCGGGATGGATTAATAGCAGTTTTTTACTTACATTCTTTGGCTTTCGGATTTTCTTTTCGCTTCAAGTTTTTCAAGTTTTGTTCAAGAACACATCTTTCGGTAACTCGTTTCAATTTCTGTTCTCAATTAAAGTTGTTCGTTGTTATTTAATCAGTTGTTATTTTTCGTTTATTTTCTTTTTCCAGTAATAGGAGCATGATTCAAACTAGGGTTTCTTTTGTTTCTTGCGTAATGATTAGTGAGTAGTCGTATTGGTAGGGTCGCGGGGTGATTAGCACGTCGTGGCCAGTTCGGACACTGCTCCTATTTTCAAATAATGAAAAAGCAATTTTAGGTTATTTGAGAACATTCGTGAGACGAACCCGGGTATCGACGGAGCCCATGTGAACGGGGGAATGGGGGACCAAAACTCGTTCTCCGCTGCGCATGGGTATACGGCGACCATAGGGTTTCGCATCTTTCGGGGTATCTTTTGCAATCTTAAAATTAACGTTATTAAGAACTCTAACAGAGCAGGTTAATCCGGAATGGTTGCGAGTGCTATGAACCTTACGACCGTACCTCATTTTAATTATTTGAAAAGTAAAATCAATTTCTAGGTTTTAGTTAATCTCTCAATCAAATCGACAAGGGGTGGCTACCTAAGAGCCTGTTAAATTAGTTAAAACCCGAGTTTTTAGTCAGCACACATCACTGTCTCTGTGGATTCGACTCCGGACTTACCGGATATTGTGCTGCGTCGGTCTCCGCCCTACGCTTGGGGCAACCCGTTATTTTAGGACTAGGAATCGGTCAAGCATAGCTCCTCTCACGACTCTTATACACTCGTACGCGTGAATTGAAATGACCCTAAGGGTGCGTTTGGTTGGATGGAATGGAATGTGAATAGGAATGGAATAGAATCGGAGGAATTGAGAATGGAATAATCATTCCCATTCTCATGTTTGGTTGTGCTTAGGAATAGTCATTCTCATCTCCAATGGAATAGTGTGGCAATAGTAATTTTTGGAGTGACAATAGTAATTTTTGGAGTGGCAATAACATTTTTTGGAGTGGCAATAGTAATTTTTGGAGTGGCAATAGTAATTTTTGGTGTGGCAATAGTGAATGTTGGAGTGGCACTAGTAATTTTGGTGTGACAAAGAAATGGAATAACAATTCCTTAGTTTTTGGATGGAATGACAATTTCTTTACTAAGGTGAATAGTGATTTCATTTGGAATCATCATTCCATTATTCAATAATGAACCAAACATTGAAATAAGTAAGTTATTGGAATGACTATTTCATTCCAACCATGATTCTATCCAACCAAACATACCCTAAGATGATTTATTTGTAAGCGTACGTATGAGAGTATAGGACAAGGCCCCGTTAAGGAAAGTATGAGAATGTCAGACTTTTCTTCTGCATTATTAGGGTGTTCAACTAGTTGGAGAGTTGAGGACGAGGCCCCGTTTGGCCGAGGAACTTTCGGTGGGAATAGTAAAAAGTTTGAAAATCACATAAAGTAAATCTAGCTTTGAAAATCTACCATATATAATTACGTAAATAACCGCGTGCGTCTTGTTTACGGGACATATGGTTAAACGCGTCTATTAGTCAAAACTTCTTTGTCTAAAACTTTTTACAATAGTTTTAACTTTATGTTTAGTTTTTCGTCGTAATTTTTAGGGTTCATTATTTGTCTCGATGAGATGAATCAGAAAAGAATAATAATGTAATCCGATGTTAAAAAAAAGTTCATACAAGACAACTCTTTAAACAAAAAAGACTGTTGTTCGGCCTTTAGTGGGGTTTTGTCCCATTGAGTGTTCTGAACTGGCTTCTTGCCAATTTATGTATTGGGTCTTGGATTGGACTGATTGTTTCTCTGAACAAGACGTCATTTCCTTGCTCGTCTTGTAACAATTTCAAGTTTATGAAAATTTTTTGCTGTTAAAAAAAAAAAGATAGTTGTTTCGTATTTTTTTTATCTTTAGTAAAAAAAATTTCCCCTTCGGACATAATTTTTGGAGTAACTTGTTAGACTCCTCTCATTAAGTCGGATAATTAATCCATAAAATATAATGCAAATCAACAAAAGTTCAAAAAAGAGGAACAAAACGAAAAAAACCAAAATTAAAGTTGACGGGAATAGAGAGTCTTCATCAATCTCTATTATATATTCACATATCCCGGAACCGAAGATGAGCCAATTAAGCAGAACAATGAAGTCGTTATTCATGGTTTACGGGTGTTTAGCTTTCGTATTGCTGGTTCATGTACAAGCCCAATCAGGTCTCTCTCTCTCTCTCTCTCTCTCTCTCTCTCTCTCTCTCTCTCTCTCTCTCTCTCTCTCTCTCTCTCTCTCTCTCATGGTTTGTGGGTGTTTACCTTTCGCATTGCTGGTTCATGTACAAGCCCAATTAGCTCTCTCTCTGGTTCATGTACAGGCCCAATCATCTCTCTCTCTCGGATGGATGCGGGGGCGTTGCTGTCCTTAGGGGCAGCAGCTTGCTAAGCTTTTTGAAAGAATTCTACAGAATGTCAGAAACAAATTTTGAAACAGAAAGTCTGCTTGCACATACAATCTGTGCACAGATTTTGTTGTGGGGCTCACTACGAGTCCCACACAAATCATCCGAGCCGTTCATTAAATGTAAAACATTTTTTCAAGGGTCCCCGTGTAAAATAGGCTCAATCCGATACCTATAGGTGCTCGATCCAACCATATAACTTTTTATTATCCGGAAATCTGAATGAAAAGTTAGATGGTTGGATGAAACACCTATAGGTATCGGATTGAGTTTATTTTTTACGGGGACCCTCAAAAAAATGTTTTACATTTAATGAACGGCTCGGATGATTTGTGTCGGACCCGTGGTGGGCCCCACAAAGAAATCTGTGCACAATCTGTGCACAGAAATCTGTGTGTAGCAGGACTCATTTTGAAATTCATCACCCATACCTTTTTTTTTTTTTTTACTACAAGAACTGCCATGCAAAACTAAGGCTAAAGTTCCGCTAGCTAAGCTTTTTGGGCTTTTTGAGATTGAGTTTTGTTCTTATTCAAAAAAAATCACGTTAGTTTTGTGTCAAATTTTTGTGAACTCAAAAAGCCCAAAAAACTCTTAGCGGAACTTAGCCTAATTCTAAAATCTAAAACCGCATATTAGTTCTTTTCTTCTTCTTCATCTTTGTGTTTTCTGATTTTCAAAAACTGCCCTAAAGGCACCAAATATTAGTACTTCACCTGTGTTAGAAATGAACTAATTTCCCATATCTGGAAATTAAGGGTCCGTTTGATTAGCGAGAAAAATATAATTAAAATAACCTCTAGGCATTGTTTGTTCAAGTGGAACACCAACCCTCACACTCATTAGATATAGGTATCTTCAATCTATGCAAGACTTGAGTGACTAGAATGATGGATATCATATGCTTATATAGATACTAGGTTAGGGACCCTTAATCTTCCTCCATCATGAAAACTAAGTTAACAAAATTGAGAAAGTGGGTTAGTAAAGAGTAATTAATTTCTTAGCCGCCACTTATCTCGTAATGGAAGTGGGCAAAATTTAATCACCCATGTGACTAGGTGGGCCCCTAAAAATATTTCTTAGGGAACGGACTCCTGAGGAAATGACAGAAGACAAAAAAAAACAAAAAAAAAAGGCGGGGATTTTGGTACTGAAAAGGCAAGTTTTGTAATGAGTAAAATGGTTTTTCGTTTCCCCTGCCCAAGGCGAGTTTCACATCGGCTGATTTTCAACCAGATCTATTTTTGTGAAGTATTTTGCAAATTAGGGATTAATTTCAAACACCAAATTTTCAGACTTCATAAGTATTGATTGTGGAATTTCTGAGGGTTCATACTACAAGGATAAAGAAACAACCATATATTACACTTCTGATGCGGGGTACACAGACGCCGGGACAAATTACAACATCTCTTCAGCGTATTATAAGTCCGGCACTCCGATGCAGCTCTCAAACTTGAGAAGTTTTCCCCAAGGAATCAGGAATTGTTACACCTTTCCACAAGACAAAGGTAACAAGTGCTTGATCAGGGCAACTTTTATGTATGGTAACTATGACTCCAAGAATCAGCCACCACAATTTGCGCTCTACCTCGATGGGGATCAGTGGCATACAGTGAGGTTTGATGATGCATCGGATGTCGTACGCGTAGAAATCATACACAATGTTCCTGCAACGACGGCTTACATCCATGTCTGCCTTGTGGATACTGGACATGGAACGCCCTTTATATCAGCACTTGAACTAAGGCGGTTGGATACTTCTATATACAAAACAAATTCTGGATCATTGAAACTCTTCACTCGGGTTGATGTCGGGTCAACTACAAATGAGACAGTCAGGTAATGCATCTATCGATTCTTGAAAGAGTTAATTAAATATTAATCATCCTAACCAGTCACCCCACGTTTCGAACTTATGTTTTCATCATTTTAGAGTATGAATTGCCTATTAAGATAGACACCCTTTTAATCAGACATCCATATGTACATAAGTGCATCCATATTTTGTCTTCCTAAATTAGTGGGATTGAATGTATATTCAATCACAATAACTACGGGAGACACCAAGGGAAGAGTCCAAATTAATTTTCAAACATTCAAAATAACCTTATCCTGCTGATTTGGTTTCCATTTAGCACTCATGGTAAATTTAGCATTCCACAGTGATTTATATTATGTTTTCATATTATTGATTCATGGTAGATTCATGTTCAGTAGTCATGCTAAATTAGTTCATAATTCATGGTTAATTCCATAGTTCATCTGAAATTTGCCATGATCAATCATTTTGGGATTTTTGATAGATTGGTAAAGTGGAAAATTTACCATGAAATGTGCTTAATTAAATACACCATGAATGCTTCTTTGATAGATTTGTGAATAGTATTTTCATATATAGTAAATTTGAAGAGGTCTTCATTAAGATTTTACATGATTGATTACTTACATATGCCAAATTGACTTGAACCAAAATAAACATGAGTCATGATTGATTTAATTACCAAAGCATGCATGATTCATGATTGATTAGATAACTCAAGCATTTGATAATATATAGGTGTGATAATGGTATATTTTGAAACCACCCAACCAAAATTTCAATTTTACCTTTATGGTAAATTTATCCCTTTTCAATGTTTTCATCTTGCGTTCTACGGTAAACCTATTATCATCTTACTCTCATGGTAAATTAATTGTTTACAATAAAATTTACTATATACGATAAATTTATCATAAATACAAGATTGCAACAATCGATGAAACTGGTATTTGAAATTCAAACAATCCACAAGACATGATTCTTTTCATGTTTGTGAAACAGTTTGACACACAGGAAAGAAAAAGTTAAAAAGAAAACAAACAAAATGAACATATCGAACTAGTTAAAAGGTTCGATTACACAAACCGGACTATTTATTTTATCCCAATAAACAAATCCAAGTGCTACGGCTACAAAAATGTACTAGCTCAAGTTGGTTCTGATTGCCATATGCCAAAAGGTCATCATCAATTAAGAGCATGTCCGTGTGGACCCTGGAGGAATATATCGTGCGTGTCTCACATGCATATATTTGGTGATTCTTCAGAAGAATCGAAGGTACAACAAACAAATTACTATACTTGCATTAATGTCAAAGACTTGTACGCTAAACTTGTGTCTACAACACCACGATAACTAACGACACTGCAAATGAGAACACTCGTACATAGACTTAATAAATAAATACATAAATAAATAAAATTAAGCAAATCTCTTTAATTTGAACATTTAATTAGTTGTCTTGGATACCATGCACATTCACACTCAAGACTTGGAATGTGAAACTATTGTATTCTTGAAATTATTTTTTCAAACTTTTTTTTACTGTTCAAAAGATCTCAATGACTACTTTTGAATGATATAAAAAACTTTAAACTACTGGCGAAAATAATTTATTTTTTAAAGTCAAAGTTACATGATCTCCTTTAGGATACATTATATGGGATGGAGGGAGTATATATTGGATAATTCTAGAGATTAGATACAACTCCATACTTTTAGAAGCTTTCAATCGACGAAGCTCAAAAGATTTCATAGGAAGATTTCGGAAGAGGCACGGGGGTTGGGGGTTTGTAGACGGGGATGACTCATGATGAGCTCCCTTTCATACTTCATCCCCCAATTCCTCTCAAAGACATCATTTTGCGGGCCTCATGGGATCCCCGACGATGATCCAAATTTATCTTTCACATTGTACACCATGTGGAGACAAACATTTGTACGTGCAAAAAAAAGAAGAAGGTAAAAGTACATAAATACCCCCTTAACTATCACTTTTTCTCATAAACACCCCCTCACATTTAAAAACACCCATGGAGACCCCCTCAACTACTGGAAATTGAATTAATCGCTAACTCCGTTAACGGAATGAATGAAATGACAAATATACTCTTTTTACGTCTCATAGTGACATCTCTCTCCCTCTCCTGACCAAACACACCCCTTTCTCCAACGCAGCCAAATCCAAACCCCACAAAAAACGCCCAAAATCTTTTCAGAAACTATCCAATTTTCAACGCCAACAACAGCAGCAAAGAAAATTGTTTTCCACCACCGCCTCAACCCTCCCTCCGATGTACGATGCCAACACCAATGCCAACGCCATGAACATCCAACAACAACAACAGCAAAGAAACCAGATCGAAGGCAAGGAAGACGACGACATCGCGAGCGGGGAGGCCATCGTTGAAGAGGTCGGGGTGGGTGATGCCACAGGTGAGGAGGGAGGAGTCGAAGGGGGCGAAGAAGGTGACGGGGCCACGCCAGCTGGTGGAGTTGGAGAGGGAGGGAGCGGCGGCGGCGAAGTTTTTGAAGTTGAGGGAGGAGAGGACGAGGCCGAAGAGGAGGAAAGGGTGAGTTTGGTCTTGGTAGCGTGATGGTGATGGAGGGAGGGTTGAGGCGGTGGTTGAGAGGTGGAGGAGGAGGAAGGCGAGAATGGGGAGTTGCAAAGGGGAGAGAGAGAGAGAGAGAGAGAGAGAGGTATAGTTGTAAATGGGCATTTTGTACAGAAAAAGCCAATGTGACCTTCCAACAAACGGTTTGAGACAGAAGGGTGTCACTTGGGTAACGGGAGAAGTTGAGGGGGTCTCCATGGACGCTTTTAAATGTGATGTGGTGTTTATGAGAAAAAATGATAGTTGAGGGGATGTTTATGTACTTTTACCAAAAAAAAATCATCGAACATATATTATACATACACTAAATAACAATGTTTTGATTAAGAAGATAATAGAATGTTTTAGTATATAAAACTGGCCGCCCCATAGTCTTTGACAAAAAATTAAAATTATGAATATTCAGTGCAGTGTCTATGTCCAAAGAAGTTAGTATTTATTTTTTCACTCATTTGCTCTTAAGCTGGCGGAATTGAGGGAATGAAGTATGGAGGGGAGTCGTCTAGCTCTTTAAAAAGGGATTTTAATTTGTCTCTTAATTTTCTGCAGGTATTCTGATGATGTCTATGATCGGATTTGGTTACCAGATACCATTGTGGGGTTTACTACATCTTCATGGGAACCGTTCCGTGCATCTTATAACAGCGATACCTTGAGCTCCAACGACTACAAACCTCCGCACCCGGTCATGGCCACTGCCGTTAGACCCGTCAACGGACTTAATTCGTTGAACTTTTCGGTTGAGTTCAATTATCGGAGACAGCCTTTCTACGTATACATGCATTTTGCTGAGATTGAAACACTTGCAGCTGACCAAAAAAGAGAATTCGACATCTATATCAACGATGCGCCCTTTTACAAGAATGTTGTTACTAACTTTTTGAAACCAGTCACCATCTTTAGCAAGTATGGTGTGAGCGCAGATTTGCAGCTGAAGTTCTCTATCCGTGCTACCAAGGAGTCCACTCTTCCCCCGATTCTCAATGCCATCGAGGTTCACGAGGTCCTTGAGTTACAATCTCCGACTCCAACTAACCAAAGTGAAGGTGATCAGGGCAACTCATAACTCGTAGTATAATAGTAATTGATATATCTATCTATCTGCCTTTTCAACTTCTCAACAACTTTCTAGGCGGACTTTAGGCAGGACGGGTCATTGCAAATGGTATCAGATCTAATACAACACGGATAATGTTAGGATATATAGATCATAGATCTTTGCTCCACACAAGGGAACCATGCTCCCGTCCCTAGTTTGATCCAGTTTTGGACCGTTGTGGGCTGCCCATGAAACACCCGCGCCAGCTGATCTGCTTAGCCTTAGCCTAACCACATGGCACAAAAGGTTAATTTCGGATTATACATTTGCTAGTCGAAATTCCTTATATATTCCTTTTCTTTTTCCCAACTTCCCGATGTGGGACTTTGGGACCTTGGAGTCTCACAATCTCTCCACCATTATTGGGTCCGGAGTGCCCCCATGGATTTGGTTATACAATGTCACTCCCTGCGACCATTCTAAAAATATATTTGCGGGTGCGATGTCGAATGCCATAAAATACTTAATTGAAGCCCTCCCTACCACCAACTGGTTGGTACGCTTCCGTTGCGGATGGCTTGGGATATAATCCCAACAAGTGGGCACATAAAGTAGAATTTAGAGGAGTAAGGAAAGACGGGGTATATATGGAAGGGAGCTGAATCTCTTTTATCAGAGGTTCGGAACATGTGAGATTTCTATGATGATCTTTGCCCGGCAGAATTGGAACCTCGTCAATTCTTGTGTTTTTGTGTCTCTGTTTTTTTTCTCTACTGTTGCCGTCATAACGATTACAATTTGAACTAGTTCCTGCCATATTTGTTTCAAAACGGTAAGGATGACTTCCCTTTACTTCTGGATATGGTAGTTGATGCTATCAGGAATGTCAAATCGGTATACGGGGTGGAGAGGAACTGGCAAGGAGATCCATGTGTCCCAAAAGAGTACTCATGGGAAGACCTTCAGTGCCACTATGATGGAAATTCCACTAGAATCATTTCCCTGTGAGTTTCTGCATTGGAAAAACTGTTGACTATTTTACTGGCTATTTTTTTTTAATTCTTGCCAACTTATAAACTAGGAACCTCTCGTCGAGCTCATTATCTGGCAACATGGATTTGCCCTTCTCCGGTCTCTCCGGTCTCACATCCTTGGAGTCCTTGTAAGTATAACTACGTGGTTGAGAAATATTACCCTACGGAACTTGCTGCTTTGTTAAATGTGGTTTACTTTCTGCAGAGTTTATTTTGTATCCCCTTAAGTAACAGATGATTGTTTATTAATGCTACAGAGATTTGTCAAACAACAATTTGACTGGACAAGTGCCCGATTTTCTTAGCAAACTTCCTTCCTTGAAGACTTTGTGAGTCTATGGAACAATTTTTTTTTGCTTTCAATACCAATGCAAATTTATTGGTTACTGACAAGGTACAAACTATCTGGAATCGACGTGCCTTTTGCAGAAACTTGTCATGGAATAATTTCACAGGTTCAATTCCACCAGCCCTCATTGAAAAATCAAAAAATAGATCCCTTGCACTGAGGTCAGTTCAGTTTTTTAGTTTTTAAAATGGATCCAAATGAAAACCATATTTCAAAAAGTATGGTGATTGGTGGCTAACACATTCATCTTAGACACATAAGTTACTAGAGATGGTGTAAAGTCAATTATGCATGCATATAAAATCTAGAAATGCAGAAGAAATAGATTTATCCATTGATGAGCTGCAATGAAACAAAATTTTAGTAATCTTCCACTTCCCTTGCATTCATTATCTTATCTGATGTTACGTCCTAGATTATTGGGAATAAGTTAAATATAACGAAGCCACCTGATATTATTCCGAATGTCTCCAAATAGTACGGAAGGGAATCCACATCTTTTCCAGGCAGAAAAATCATCCAAATGCAAGGCAGACTCGTGTACTAGGAAGAAAATTTTTGTTGTACCCGCGATTGCATCTATTGCTTCGTGTCTAGTCATCGTGACCGTGATTCTTGCCATCTGGTGGAGTTTGAAAAGAAGAAAACAACAAGGTACTTATCTGTGGATGATTTGACTTATTAAATGGCAAATTCCATTGAAATTATTTTGGTATAGTGTATGCTTATACGTGAAATTTGTTTTGATCTTGCTTATGAAGATGAAATGGTGGAGGAGAGGAGGATAAGACAGTTTAAGCATTCTGAGCTTGTGACCATCACTAAAAACTTCGAAAAACCAATTGGAAGAGGAGGATTTGGATCAGTTTATGCTGGGCATTTGACTGACGGCACTCAAGTTGCAGTGAAGACGCTTTCCCCAATGTCACGTCAAGGGCCTAAGGAATTTCAAACAGAGGCAAGTGTCGATTACCCATTTCCAATATTCTAGTTTCACTCTGATGCTGGTGTCACACTGCAGCAATTGTTGTATTTTGCAATAAGGTGATGTGCATTGGAAAATACAGGTTCAATTGTTGTCAAAAGCCCATCACCAAAACTTGGTTTCCATAATTGGATACTGCAATGAAGGCCAACACATGGGGTTAGTATACGAATACATGGCTAATGGAACCTTAAAGGAGCATTTATCAGGTATGAATTGTATTAAGTTTATGTGTTCATCTTGATTTCGTGACCATAATTTAGAGTAACTGCTCTGTCCTTTCCATACCAAAAATATAATTTATAAAACAAGGAATTAACTAATAGTCCGAAGAATAGCGGTCAAGTCCGAGATCGTCCACAGAGAGTAAAAAGCTAAGTTAAGGTACTTTCAATTAATTTCTAATTTAATTCTGAAACTAAAAGGGATTTCGGATTTGTGATTGATTTGATTAAACTAAAACTAAACTAGAAAGCAGGTTAAAGGAGTTGTAAACAGATTAGAGAAGGGACTAGGGTTTCCGACTCAGTCTCCCCTTGTAACGCAATTGTTTCAAAACCTAGGGTTCACATTCAACGTTCAACCAGACCACCGTAGGGTAGCAATTCCTATCGATAATCCCCGAAAAGATAATCAAGATTTGAACTCCGTATAGGCTATCTCAACACGGCATGGATCGTCTCACTAGATTTAACCAATGGCACGACCCGTCTCACGTCGTATAATCTATGTCAAAGCCTATTCAGAAACATTATAAACCATTGCATAATAGTGCTTAAAACCATGGATACAAACACATTCGAATATTGGAAAAATATGAAACTTCATAAAAAGTTATGAATCGATCAAGTCATACAATCAAATTGAATATAAAATCCTAGAAATCCAACAACTACGATACATGGAGAGACCTCCTCATTACCCTAGTCAAGAGGTTTAGCCACTCATGAAGTTGGAACAAATAAGCATGCAAGAACAGAACTCCGTTGAGAACTTAAAAGCTTTCGAATAAGCAACAAAGATATAAAACCCAAAGCTCCTGTTTGCTGTTTCTGTCTTCCGTTAAATGAAAAAGTACCCCAAACAAAACCCTTTTCTTTAATACATAGTTGCCGCTCCACCGAGAATTGTATTTTTGCAGCCCTAGTCCTTTCACAAATTATAATTAATGGGCCCACATTTTCCAAACTCCACCGTTTTGTCACAAATCATGGCAAATATATGGCCCAATTCCCAGCCACAAAACCACGTGCATGACTATGCTGCCAATTTCCATTGTAGCTAGGAAATTGATCCAGTGCTTCCCTCTTTCGTTAATCTAGTGTACACTTAGTCCCATATCTTCATTAATTTCAGCGGCACTGGTTTTGTATTGACACCGAGTAAAATATTATTTTGTGTTTTAACTCCAAATGTTATTCATCGGCTCAGAGAGTCCTGAAATATAATTAACAAGAATCAAACCCCAAGAAGCGCACTAAATGGACATAGCAAGCCTAAATTAGAGAGCGTAAATAGGCATATTTACGCACCTATCAGTAACCACCTAAGAAGCAAGGGTACAGATAAGACACGAGACAAGGACATAAACACGATATTTGTTTGAAAACTAGAACACACACTTGTTGGGTACACGTTGAATATGACAAATATATGCTTTTGGTTTCATGTTAAAAAGAAATTAGTCCTATCAAAGTGGAACAGCAAACAAAAATAAAATTGACATCAAGGAAAACAAGTCAATCAGTGTTCATGGATGGCCGTTTTTGCCTGCCCTGACGTTTTAAAATTGGCCAAGTGTCCCCGGTGTTCGACTAGAACAACATAGAAAAATGTTGTATGCGTAAACATATATGGGTGTGTCGGACACGTGTCCGGACCGTGTCCGACATGTTTCAGTCTCTCCCATACCTGTGTTGGACCAGACCGTGTCTCTGTTCTTCTTAGGAACCGCTAATGAGATTGATGGTGAAAAATGCTTCAAAAGATATGTAATCTGGCTAATTTTTCTTCACTAAAATAGGTATTATGCCAATCTAGATTATCGTATGCTTTACTTTCAACATTTTCCAGTTTAACTTTGATGGCAATTTCTATCTTGTACAGAGAAAAATCCAAAGATCTTGAGTTGGGAAAACAGACTACAAATTGCATGTGATGCAGCAGAAGGTGGGTAAACAAATTCTCATATCTTAGCGTTTGTGTTCGAGTTTCCTTACTCTAGATTCCCTTTAAGCTAACACAGTACAATATTGAATTTGCAGGGTTGGCATACTTGCATGATGGCTGCAAGCCACCAATAATTCACAGAGACATCAAGACTGCTAACATATTGTTGACTGAAAATATGCAAGCAAAGGTTTCTGATTTTGGGTTATCCAGATTAATGCCCTCTGATGGCGGAACTCATGTCTCAACTTTAGCAGCTGGCACACCAGGATATGTGGACCCTGAGTAAGTTTGTGTTTTCCAAATTTGGTTCACATATGCCGCTTTTTCAACATGGTAATAGGCTGATAGCCAATTCATATTATTTTGCGGCATTATTGGACCACGACCTTTATTTTATTTGACAAAACTAAACTCACCTGGATTTCTGGCTAGAAATGGGCCGATACAATACCCGTATACTTGCTTGTTTCCTTTAGATCCCAGTCTTTATGTTGACTTTGTAAGACTAAATCTTAAATGTTTTTTTTTTTTGTCAGTAAATCATGTTTCATTTATGTTTATCTGGGCTGCAAGTTGAAGATATGTTGCTTTTATTCTTGTCAAAAAGGTTTAGTGTTATTCTTTGGGATTCTTGCTAATAGAGAAAGGACCCGTCTTCATGTAGCTGAAATCTGGACTATATGAAGTAATTGCATCTCGGCCTCACATCTCGACAATCAATGGTTCAGATTTTTTGAAAAAACTCTGACCGATAAAAATACAACAATTTGTTTGAGTCTCTTAACAAATTTGGATTCTGAACCATTAAAAATACTTTTGAACAGCCAAGATTGCATGGACTGCTCTCTGCAGTCTACAAAGAAACCAAGTTCAAGAGAAACTCTCTATGGATACTTTGGACATTTTAAGAAGCATCTCAACGGGTGGTATTGAATTTTAAACAACAATAACATAAGTAACAAATCATTGCCTTGCAACCCATTTAAAGATTAGAGAGAAACCAAAGATAAAAGTTTCCATAATCATTTCTAAACTTTTCAGCAACTGAAGGTTATAACTATATATCATGCTTCTTGTAGGTATCTAGAATTTAATAAGCTGAATGAGAAAAGCGACGTTTACAGCTTTGGAGTTGTGCTATTGGAATTAATCACAGGGAAACCTGCTATATTAAAACCCCCTGAAGACACTCTTTTGGCCAAGTGGATTGTGCCTATGGTTGAGAGAGCTCAAATCAAGGAAATCATGGATTCGAGGTTGAATAGTGATTTTGACACCAACTCTGCTTGGAAGGCCTTGGAGACAGCAATGCCATGTGTGGAACTCAGTTCAAATCGAAGGCAAGTAATGAGACAAGTTGTGATAAATTTAAGAGAGTGTTTGGAGATGGAGAAAGCCCGTGTTAAGGCTCGGAAGGAGAATGAAGAGCACAATTCTGTGTCCGGCAATACAAATTATGTCACGGTTGAAAGTTCGTTTGGTGGTCCTTCTGCAAGGTAGATTAAGAGTAGTCTGTGAATTTGTGTTAGAGAATGTTTGTCTAGCGATAATCTTGATTATTGTTTGTGGGGCTTATGTGTGATTGATTGGAGAGACAGGAGAAGATGAGAGCAAAGGAGATGGGAGCCAAGGCTAGAGAAGAGTTGGGGTTGTCTGGTATTTAGGTTTTGGGTTGAGAGTTGGTTTATTTGTGTGACTAGGGTTGAACATGATTGTGTATAAGTTGTATGTGTATGTATTGAATTTGGGGATAAGTGTGTGTGATTGAGAGGAGTGTAATTATGTAATATTTTTTGGAGGAAAATTTCTTTTATATTCCTTCGACTTTTACGCGAATTTCACTTCAGTCCTTTTATTTTAAATTTGGACAATATTATCCTTGCAATTTTAATTGAGATTCAATGTGAATCCTCCGTACCTTTCCGTCTAATTTTTGGATGGAAAATAGTCATGTGCGATACACTTGACAACTTTACAAGGTTATTTTGGTCATTCTCTTCCACCTCCTTCCCTTTGAAAAACCCCAGCCTTTGAAAATTCTCAGTCTTTACAAACGCGTATGAATTCTCTCTTCCCCAAAAATCGACTCTCCTTTCTCTCTCTCTCTCTCTCTCTCTCTCTCTCTCTCTCTCTCTCTCTCTCTCTCTCTCTCTCTCTCTATATATATATATATATATATATATATACACACACACACACACAACTTCAAGTAAGGACGCCTTTACCGTATTAAAGTGAGAACGCCCCTTTCCCGACCAATTTGCGATGATTCGTGCCGCTCAATATATTTAGAACATGATTGTAAGGGTACCCGCAAGAAATTAGTGGAAAAAAAAAATCGGGAAGGGCTTCATCTGAGCAGTTTTTGTTTGTTTTTTATAGAATGGTTCAAATAAAAATTGCTTGGATGAAACCCTTCCCGGTCTTTTTTTGCTGATTTCTCGCGAGTACCCTTAAAATCACGTTCTGAACATATTGAGCGGCTCGGATCATCGAAATTTGGTCGGGAAAGGGGAGAAAAGGGGACGTCCGCAACTTAACTAAAATAAAGGCGCCCTTACTCGAAGTGGACTCTCTCTCTCATAGAGTGATTGATTTTACTTTTCAATTTTGTATAATATCCGTCTTCTTAATGATGCTTTGAGTTCTAAAAGATTGAAACATACCCCTCAAGTATTATTGGATACCACTCAGGTTAGCACGAGGAGAGATATCTCCAAGAACAAAATACTTGCCTAGACAGAATTGGGGCGTTGGTTCAGGGTCCCGACCTGAAGCAACAAGAGATGCAAAGCATGGCCTTTTATCATGGTATTTCCACACAGGTTTTAGCATTATATTTTCACACAAGTTTTAGTATTATATTAATTTACCAGTTCTCATTTCATTTTGAATATGTTGAGTTCTATGCACGTCTTTGGATTATTTCAGAGTTGAGACCAAGTCATTGTGACATTTATCAGCTAAGGATCATCCTTTGATGCCTCCTCCAAGGTCAACCATTGCAGCAGCATTCAGTCCTGGTGGGAAAAACCTTGCAGTGGCTAACCTTGCAACGTCAAAAGCTATGTTGGGATGGAAGTGAAACCACCTCAAACTTCTTTCAAATCGAGTTGATTAGGTAGAAGTGAAACCACCTCAATCTTCTTTCATTTCGAATTGATCAGTTAGATGTTGCTTTGTTGTATGGATAAAAAAAAGTTTTCCTATTTCAAACTTATAAAGTGGATTTTGTGAAGACAGTTGGGTTTTTGGGATGTGATCAGTATTATAATAGAGTGTTTAATATAGCGGGAAGTTAAATTTTGTTCGCAAGTGCTTTTAGGCATGAGCATTCCGCTAGCTAAGCTCACACCTAGCTAAGGTCACTCAAAATCATACTGAATAACAAATTCATCGACCAAGGCACGGGCAATTTCTAGTATATATATTATAAAACAGAGCGGTTTCTGTTAAAAATGTCTAGGCATATAAATGTGAGTAATCATTATAGCCATTGGATCACTTCCTTTTGAATTTGTAACCGTACGATTAGGGACAAAAACAAAAAAGGAAAACTTAAACTCTCTCTCTCCATTTTTGGTAACGTTAATAATCACCGTTACTCTATACATTTTGATTGAAAAAGATTTCTTTTAAAACATTTAAAATCTCACTCTCCTCACGTTTTCTGCATTTCCAATCCTTGTACTCATAAACACAGGTAACCCTTGTACAAATAAATCTAAGATGATAAATTTGAATGATTATGGCCGATTTTTTGAGTGTTTGTATTTTTTTAGGTGGGCTTTGTGTGAACTTATAGTTGAGCAAGGGAATTGGAGGTAAATGTGTTCATGCATGAGAATTAAGAGAAAGTACAATATTAATGTTGGAAGTGCCTTTAGGCACGGGCAATCCGCTAGTATATATATATATTCCTATACCTCTGTTTAATGTACCCAAAAAAAACACCCGATTTTGAGACCCAAATGAATGTGCATGGGGGAAATATTTCTCTTTGCATTTTTAAAGTCGATCCTTGTTCTTGACCCAAGTAAATGTATAGATTAACAAGTTAGTTGAGCAAAACCAAATTGTGGATTCAGATCGATCTAGTGAAGATGGTTAAAAACGATTGTGGTTTAAATAGGAATTGGGTATGTTTTTTGTGAAGAACAATCTAGTCTTAGTTGCTTTAGTTCTCTGTAATTTTAAAGCTTTTAGTTGACGAACGCCATAGAAGCAATACATGTATTTTAATGTGAGGAACAACATTTACTGACTTTCTAAAATGTCTATTTCTGAAAACTCGATAAAGTTACGGAGTACAAAAATTCAAAATACCTCCCAACCTTTGCACCAAAATTCAATTAGACTCCCAACCTTTTAAAAACTTCAATTTTACTCCCAACGTTATCTCCGTTAATCAAAATGCCTCCTTCCGTCCAAATGACTAACGGATTTCGTTAAAGGCTCCGTTAAATATCGTCCCGATCGAATTTTGATGATCCGAGCCGTTCAATGTGTTCAAAACGTGATTTTAAGGGTACCCGCAAGAAATCAACAAAAAAAATGACCGGGTAGGGCTTCATCTGAACAGTTTTTTATTGAACTATTCAATAAAAAAACTGTTTAGATGAAGCCCTTCCCGATCATTTTTTTTGTTGATTTCTCGCGGGTTCCCTTAAAATTACGTTCTAATCACATTGAGCGGCTCGGATCATCGAAATTAGATCGAAAAAGTGGAGGTGTGGACCGAAGCAAAATCCGAACGTCCGGACTTGAACAAAATCTGGATCGATCTACACCTCCCCTTTCCCAATCGAATTTCGATGATCCGAGCCACTCAATGTGTTCAAAACGTGATTTTATTGTTACCCACGAGAAATCAACAAAAAAAAATGACCGGGAAGGGCTTCATCTGAACAGTTTTTATTGAACTATTCAATAAAAAAATGTTCAGATGAAGCTCTTCCCGGTCATTTTTTTTGCCGATTTTTCTTAAGTACCCTTAAAATCACATTTTGAACACATTGAGCAGCTCGGATCATCGAAATTCGATCGGGACGCTATTTAATGGAGCCTTTAACGAAATCCGTTAGTCATTCGGACGGAAGGGAGCGTTTTGATTAACGGAAGATAACGTTGGGAGTAAAATTGAAGTTTTTAAAAGATTGAGAGTCTAATTGAATTTTGGTGTAAAGGTTGAGGGGTATTTTGAAATTTCCCCTGCAAAATAATATGGCGCGGCGGTGTGGCTTGAGCTTCCTATTCTTCCAAAAACAAGTCTCGGCCGCCGCCGTCCTCAATGCCTTTGACTTGCACCGCGTCAACACGACGGCTCGTTCACTAGCTTCTGCTCTATCAATGCCGCCATTGACATCAAAACCAAATTTCTTCGTTCTCAAATTGCTTCAGAAACCAACAACTCACATAATTTTCCAATTGGATTTTTTATTTTTTGTTTTGGGGATTTTTCCAAGGCTGGGTATTTCATGGGGGATGAGTGGAATGGAATGACCAATACACCCTTGTAAACTAGTCATGTGTACCGCATGCACGTGGCTATTTTCCGTAAAAAATTTGGACAGAAAGGTACGGAGGGGTCACATTGAATTCAATAGAAATTACAAGAATAATATTGTCCAAATTGAAAACAAAATGACTGAAGTGAAATTCGCGTAAAAATCGAAGGAATATAAAATAAATTTTCCCGTGTATGTATTTTGTTTAAAGATTAATGAAATCAGAGTTGAGTGAATGATTTTTCTCTCTATACCCAGCAATAAATGTTAGGTTCCAAATCGATAACTGATTTTGGATTGGATGAGCTTGTAATTTCGGACCTGTATTTTGCATGTTTGGCTGATTGCCGATAAAGCTATGTTCGATCGCTCATATGATTTTACTTTGGAATTCGTAAAACTATGTGATGAAACGGTCTTTTGTACTTAATCGAGACCCCTCGCAATATGGGCGGTGGGATTGGCTACAGAATTAGTCGAGGTGTGCGAAAACTGGCTCGAACACCCATTAAACATTCGACTGGATTAGGGTTGGACTATTTGCGTGCACATTAGGTACCCATATGCATATGAGAGACTATCTAATTTGCCCTTGGGAAAAAATGTTCCTCCACCCATTATTATTTCATTATTTATTAATTTATTTTTACTTAGGGAAAAAGATGGGTTGGATGACTAACATAGTACTTGACCCTCTTGAGCGTCCACATTCACATTGTTAATCCTACATTAGAGGTATACATGAGCATAATCGCTACCAAATCTTCTACTATAAACGATAATAGGGTTACAAGAGTTCTTCCCTAGCAATCAACTAGAGGTATAAAAACATCGCCCTAGGTATAGAAACTAATTGAGCGTCTCTAATCATGTATGTGGGAGCACTACTACAATAAACCATAAAGATCACAGTTATTGGCCGTGATTGTAAGTTTTTCATCATGTTTTTGCTACCGTGATAGATTTGGGTGTGATTGTAAGTTACTTTCTTTTATCATGGTTATAAACCGTGATTGAAAGAGAGAAACAATGACGGCCAAAAAGCGTGATCGTTTCTCTTTTATCACAGTTATAAGCTGTGATTGTTTCTCTTGGGCTTGATCGTTTCTCTTTTTGGGTGTGATTGTATGTCACTTTAGATCACGGTCTATAACCGTGATTGAAAGCTCAAAATAATCACACCATACTGAGATGGAAAATCATTGCGATCGTTTCTCTTTTTGGGTGTGATTGTATGTCACTATAGATCACGGTCTATAACCGTGATTGAAAGCTCAAAATAATCACACCATACTGAGATGGAAAATCATTGCGCGTGATCTTTTCTTTGTATCTATTAAACCTTCTTTTCTTGTCATTGCCAAGTTTCGAACCCATGCACCCTTAGTTGATTTCCCAAGCCCTTACCACTAAGCTAGCCAAGAACTTTTGTTACAATAGGAAAACAAAAATATTTATACTTACTTCTTAAAGTGAGAAATTTTTTTTTCCCTTCAAATTTGCTGAATTTTTGGAAATGCAATTAACATGATATAGATAAACTTTATGAAAATTATCACAACCTGTAACATTATGGACAAACTTTACATTTTTTTTTATAAACTAACCATTTCACATGAATTTTGTGTTTATATTGAATTTCAATTTCAATGGTGGCTTCCCAATTAGATTTTAATCCTTTTCAGACAAGGCTAAACCATAATAATATAATTATTTTTTTACCTAATGTGTCAAACACTTGAAAGACATCCGAAATAACTAAATTTTACTACTACAATAAACCATAAAGATCACAACTTGCCCACGTGAAAATCGGGCACTAGTGGAATATCCCGCCCGTCGTTTTAAGAAACAAGTGGGTACTGATGGAATCTAGTCATGAAATTTGCCTTCTCTCTCTCTCTCTCGCTCGATCTTTTTGGGTGTGAAGATGAAGATGAAACGTAAAAATCTTCAGGGGTGAGTGTAATTAGGGCTTATCTTCTTACCTTTTGTAAAAAATAAAAAAAAAAAGAACTTTTCAAAGTCCTTTAACAACATCGTTTTCATCACATAACTTTTCAAAGCCCGCCTAAATGAGTACCAACCCGCCCACATGAAAATTCAGATCGCGCGCCTAAAATGGGTAGGCTTTTTATCTCGCCGCAAGAGTGAGATCATTTATCTCGCTTTTTTACGTGCTAAAGTTTTTTATCACATACTACAAGGGTGAGGTCTTTTCTCTTTTATCTCGGCACAAGAGCGAGATCTTTTATCTCATTCTTTTTCGCCCTAAAATCTTTTATCACGCCACAAGGGTGAGGTCTTTTCTCTTTTTTTATCACGCTACAAGGGTGAGGTCTTTTATCTTTTATCTCGCCACAAGAGTGAGATCTTTTATCTCATTTTTTTTCGCCCTAAAATCTTTTATCACACCGCAAGGGTGAGGTTGTTTTTCTTTTATCTCGCCGCAAAAGCGAGGTCTTTTATTCCGCGCTAAAACCCACTTTTTATCTCAGTTTTGGACTTAAACTGCGATAAAAAAATTTAAGAACCACTTTTTATATATCACGCTTTCACTGAAAACCGTGATCTTTGTGAATCTCCTTAGTGTGATGCATATCTATTATTGTAGTAGTGGACCCCGAGATGAGTTCCACACAATGCATGGTCGGCAATCGTTGGTGAGACAAGGGGCGATGTCAGCAATTGTTGGTATAGTGGCATCGGTGGTCGCCAGTCGGGTAGGACAAGCCAGAAGTAGTTGGCATTGGGTGGCGTCCTGGTGTGTTTGGTTTGGCGACAATGGAGACGGTAGTGTCTGACCAGCGTTGATGGCATGGCGGTGGGCGTCGGCATGGCTGCATGGGGGTTGGTTGTGGTGGTGGTAGGACGCACAGAGAGAGGTTAGCATGAGGAGAGGAGAGTTTTATTTTTTCCGGTGCATTTTTGTTTTATTTTTTTAATGGTGTTGTAGTTGACGTAGGGCCCACCCGTCACGTTAGCATTGTGGTTTGGATTGGGGGCTGGATTCGGGCGACGTAGACTTATTGGAACGATAGTGGTGTCATGGGGTGGGGATGGGATAGGTTCGAGACGTTAAAAGGGTTTTTTTATTGCGTTGATGCCAAATATGGCAGGCAGCTCATTCAAAGGGGAAATACTTGACCATTTAGCGCCACTGTGTTGCACAGTTTTGGAGTCTCTCTGTTTTTGAATCTCGATCATCATTTTCAATTCGAAAGTGTATTTGGAGGATGTTACTACTCACGTCGCCCATTTGAATCCCTCCTCGAAGCTCTGTTCTGAAAGCATTTCTCAACGTTTCTAAATATGCGTCCTGAGAATATATAACTTACTCATGCCGTCCATTTGAATCCAAAATTCTCCAAGCTCTGTATCGAAAGCATTTCTCAACATTTGTAAATATGTGCCTTTACAGATACACTGTAAGGTCAACATGCTAATTCTGAAAAGTATGGAGGGTTAAATTGGAAAATATGCCTTAGGATTACCCCTATTTTTATGTGTCCTAAAAATATATAACTTCCACTAATTACGCACAAACTTTTTATATTAACGTGCAGTCGTACATCGAGTCCTGTGTCGTCGCGATTTCTTAAACTAGTAACGTGCACTGACTCTATGTTTGTATTCGTGTCTGTATCCTTATCTTGTCAAATTTCATGAGGTACGAGGTAGCTAAGCTAACCTCTACCAACTATGCCCCATCTCTCCCCTCTGTGTTGAACCGTCACAGATATTTATGTTGATGATTTTCAGACATTCGGATCAAATAAAAAAGAAAAGAAGAAGAGATTATCAGACATTCTCCATGAAAGATTCCTTCCTGGGCGCCCTCAAGCCCAGTTTTTTTTTGTTTTGGTAAACCAAGTCCAGTTTGTTAGCAAATGAGAAGACTTTCCAACTTTTTATTCACAAGTCAAGTAATTTTGGCACTTTGCGTGGAGGAAAAGTCCATTTCCATTTCCATGTCCTTTTTTACTTTTTCCTGTTTCATATTTTATTTATTTATTTTTATTGGTGCAAGAATAAACGTCAATAGAAAATAATACTCCGTAAGTCGGTTTACGGGGATAATACAACACGAAAAATAAAGCTAAAATGGAAATGTAGCTTTTGGCTGTCTACCATAATTTATAGAAACTCGAATAGCCACGGTTAACTATTTTTGGTTGGTCTCTCACAAGAAAAACAAAGCTATTATGACAGTAACGAAGGAAAGAGAAAACAAACTAACAAGCAGTCATACAATATAACAGTGGCGGCTCCATAAATTAACCAATTATACCTGAGAAATTCAAATTCATCGAGTTGAAGGCTCGCACACAAATTTTTTCTCTTTTTCTTCGATCACGAGTCTAACACCTTTTTCTTCAAAGTCCCCATTTTTAAAACCCGGCCATATATCACCGTTCAACTTCTACATTAGCCTCCATTCTAGGCACCTAAAAAAAAATGCCCAAATTGCCTTTATTACCCGCAGTATTCTTGATCAACTTTTATTCAACTCCCAAGCTGAAATCAGCCCTTCATTATGCAAATCGCATACTCTTCATTAATAATTTAGGAATTTGATATTCGCGCTCCCTTTTTTAATATAGACGCTCCACCTTATTCATGAAGTTACTAGTAACTTCACGTTATTCAACCAACACCGTCCCAACCTCTCAACACCCTTTTCGGTTCGCCTACCCTTGCCCTCCACATGGTACCTTTAAACCCAACACTAGATGGCAGTGGCTCGAGCTACAACTCGGAGGCCACAACAGGCGGGAGGCAGTATTCGCAATTCTTTTGGTAAATGGATTGACGATTTGTGCTGCAAATTAGGTTTTCCTCCAATTCCTATGTGCAGAGATGTATGCACTTTAAGGAGGGCTTGAAATTTCTTTTAGCAAGGAATATTACTAAAGTGGAAATTGAAGTTGATGCTTTCCAGGTTGTCCAATTAATTCACCATCTCACACTTTTCATCCGTGAGCACGGGTCAATGCTTAGTCAATTAGGGTCCCGTCCATTGAAGCGTTTCCGTAGGGAGGGAAACAAATGCGCAGACGTATATCTTGGTGCGAGAAGCTAGAAACTTGCCGTAGGATTTTTCTCTTTTATCTCTATTCCAAGTTGTATTAGTAATCAAGCATTTGATGATGCAAGGGGTGTTGAATACCCCAGGACTATATAATCTCTTCTATTTATGACAGTAATTTCTTTATAAACCAAAAAAACAAAGAAGAGATGTGTGGGTTGAAAATATTCTTGCTTGATTAAACTAAGGCCCCGTTCTCATAAGGTTCTTATTTTTTAAGTAATTATTTTTCGTTTTACAAAATAGGTGATTTCTCTTACACTACATCACTTTTAATTCAAAAAATTAGTGGGATGGGGCCTAAGGTTGCTAAAAAGTAGAGGTAGCAATCTCAATCCATATTTTCAATCCATTCATATCTGTCCACTTATTGCCTAACCCAACCCGCCCAAATTATATAATGAGTTGATATGGATTCTACCCATATTTACATGGGTTTAGGTGGGTAAAAAATGGGTTCAATATAGGTTGGAATTAAAAGACCCAAATCTGGTCCAAAAAACACGGGAGTGCTGTTTACATCACTTCGTAATTTTTTTTTAACAGACGATGCTTTTACTATTTACTTGAGTTTGACTCGTGGTTACTTCTTCTCCTTGCTGTTAAAGAATTACCCTTTTTTTTATATTACTTTTCGTAATTTTTCAGTGCCGATTTCTGCTACCGCATTTTTTTTACTTTTCGTAACCTTTTGTTTAGTTTTTCGTTGTAATCTTGGGGTTAATTATTCATATCAAAGAAACGAATCGAATTTTCGCAAAATAATCCAAATGAATTATTTTTGTCCTTTATTCAATTTTTTTTTCACATTTGTTAGTTTTGCGGCGATCTTTTAACATCGAAACCCAATTTTTTTAATAAAGACAAAAAGAAGCCGCTTATTTTTGTCTTTATTATAAAAATGGGTTTCGATCATAATTTTTTACTTTTAGATTCCTCTTGTCATGACGAAGCAATAATCCACAAAAAATTTGACGAAAAACTAACAAATGTGATTAAAAAAGGACCATAATTTTTTACTTTTCCGATTCCTCTCGTCGAAGCGAACCAATAATCCATAAAAAATTGACGTGAAACTAACAAAAGTCCAAAAGGCAAACCTTTACAAACACGCAAATAGTGTAGAGTGCAGTTGGTATCTCTCTTATACTCTACGCAGACATTCATCCCCCCAAAGAGGCGCCTAACCTTTACAGTCACACAGCCACACACTTTGAAAGACAAAAAATATTCGCACTTGTTAATTACGCGTCAAACTTTTGTAACCTTTTTATTCGTCTCGTTGAGAGGAATAGAAAAAGTAAAAATAATGATCAAAATTCATAATTTTTTGAATAAAGATGAAATTAAGTTTTTTTATAATTAAAAACGGGACGGGTCGGGTCGGACGGGTTAGGTTTGACTTGACTCATATTTGACCCGATTCGTTTCAACCCGTTTACTATTTGATCCACTCATATTTAACTTGTGACCCGTTTCAACTCGTCTGAACCTGCCCATTTGCCACCCTTACTAAAAAGCATCCTTGGCCAAAAGGGAATTTCATATGAGTAATATATAACTCCAATGCAAAAGTAACTGAATTTCGTCTTCACACTTGATTAGAGTAGAAAATCAACAATCAAACCCTATGCTTTTTACTTTTTGGCAGCTGCTAGGAAAACTGCAGCCAACAAGCTGCAGAGGAATCCGAGGTGGGATGGTCCCACGTTCAGGAATCAGGAGGACCGACGACTTGACTTAGCTTTTGCTGCTTTTCTTCTTCGTTTCGATTTCTGAGATTTTTCTGATGCAGCATATACAATGCCACGAGCTTTTCTTTGAAGCAGCGGCCGTGTGTCGGTCATCACACGGCCGCGACATCGGTAGGATCGTAAGACTTGGCTGCATGCTCCTTTATGGCGACCGTGCAATTATTTTAGCATCAGAAATTGTATCTTTCTTCTTCTAGTTATTCTCATTTTTTATCCTATCCTGGTGTGTTTACTTCTTTCGTAGAGGTTTAGTTAAAATGTTTGTGATATCAGGATCATGCGTACATAATCACCTCAAAATCATAACGTGAATAGGAGGAAGACCAACTTTGGTGACGACTACAACAATTACTTTCTCTCTCCTCTCTCTACGTTTTTTTTTTTGGATTACCCCTCTCTCTACGTTCGTGTTTGTTTTTTTCTTGTTGGTAATTTTGATTCTTAAGCAAAAGTATTTTTGATTTCTCACATCTAGGGCTCCTTCTTTCTTTCAATTTTTTTGGGGGGACTGAAGGGTCTATGACTGATGAAGAGGTAGATGACGAGAAAACATATATAGCTTTCTATCTCTTTATTAACAAAATGCATTAAACAATTTCCTCCTATTTTGTCTCTAACTTTCTCTCTTATTTTTTCTTTCTTTTTTAAAGGTTCAATATGGTTATGGTTAGAGTGGATTAGTGTGGAGCCCATAAAATGGTAAGAACGAATAGAGTGGGGAATTGTTCATCATCTTTTATGGGGGTAAATATATTCGGAAGCACATTGACAATTTGAGAATCAGCCTTGGAGGCGCTTTTACATTCTCATTTTGGATTATTTATGCCAATTCACTGTTGGGAAAATTTCGGCAGCATAAGAAATTCCAGTGAACAATTTCATTGATAATGTAACGATTACATAATCGAAATAAAACACAAGTACAAAACAGACTGAAACACATGAGATACAAACTGAATTCTCCAGAATATCGAACCGAGTCCTGTGTAGTACCACAGTCTCCTTAAGAAAGATTCGCCCATACCGTGGGTGTTGTAGGTTGCGTCGGCGACTTCCTCCCAGGGTTGGCTCGGCTGAACCGCAAGCCGTCGGAACACCACCGTCGACCGCCTTGGCGAACTGACTACCGCCTACTCTCTCTCAAGAACGAATATTAGAATAAGCTGGAAGATTGTGAATTTGCTGGTGATTCCTCCAAAACGTGATGCATCAATTTATAGGCAAATGGAGATCTTCACAAATGCTGGTATTGAATTGCCCCATTCAATATGAGTAACCCCAGATAAACCAGCCATCAATAGGAAGAATATTGCAGCCATCATGGTGAAGAATAATGTTGTCATCAAGGTGGAGGGGTTACGGGAGTTATGGAATCCACACATCAATACGTCTATTGATTGTGGTGCGTCTGGATACAACGAACCCGGTACCGGTTGCCTCGGGAGACCCTCCAAAGGTTCCGATTTTATTCATCCGAAATTCCGTAAATTTCCAACATTGATAACCATATTGAGCATTATCCTCCCAAACACTATTTTGTTGCAAAATCTATTCTACACATTTTTTCCAACTACTCTACCATATTCATTATCTATTATGATCACAATTGAAAATCAATAACTCAAAATCCAAATTACAAAATGTATAAGTAAATAAATTACGGGCCAGTCCAAAAATTACCCTTTAATTTTCATTAAGGAGTATGACCCATTTTTATTTACTTGCTCCCTGATGGCGGCGGCACTTGTGCTGTTTCCGACGGGACCTGGGTTCGAGCCACGTACGGTACTCTCTCTCTCTCTCTCTCCATAAAAATGAGGTATTTTCTAACCCCAAAAAAAAAAAAATCTACGTAGGAAAGTATGAACATTTTCTTGATGATGCATTTTTAGATTGAGATAAAATTCTTGGAAATATGGGCCAATTATCTGGCCGTTTCTCTCACACACTTTCTCTGAATGAAAGTAGTGCAGATGATTGTCAAAAAAAAAAAAGTACTCCGTAGTATAGATTAAATAAAGTTTAACGGCAATGCTGTGCAGCTCGATCGGAACCAAATTGCCAGAAAACGGGGTGGGTGTTGAGCAAGGAGTGTACAGCACCGTGCTGTGCACCATGAGTTGTACGTTCCAAGAAACGGGATGGGTGTGGTACAAATAACAATCATGCCACTATCCTTGTGGCTGACCGAAACCGTGTATAATTGCGTGAAATAAGTAAAAAATCACACACAGTATTAAATTCCAGCAGTGGCGTCTGCGCAAATTTTGGTTAGGGTGTTCATTAATTACAAAACTTAAATTCTACAACAATATATTCCAGAGAGCTAGGATATTGAAAAGCAAACTCAAAGAAAATTGATACTACTGTACGAACAGTCGATGCTGGATATCTCATGAGCAGACTTGTTGAAGTAGTTCAACATATTATTGTATGTTGAACAGGTTGTGGTACTGTACATCTGGAGTATTTCTGTGAGTCCTCGAAATGGGAGGATGCCTGAAACTGAAAGCTTGGTTGACTTTCTCACAGAAACTGGGATGGATACCATCATAGAAAGGCAACTCGAAGCAGAGCACGAGGAAAAAAAGACAGGATCGAGATACCTATAATATTAATTAACTTGAAGTTGCACATTATCCTTTTCTTGCAGCATATCCGGTTGATATAAGAATGCACATATACTTATAAATATTGCTATTATTATTTTTAAGTGCTTCTGCACTGTAACGTGTATTTTTTCATATGGTGGATTATGCATGTGTTTGATGCTATAGAGTACGTATGTGAGCCTAAAACAAATCGTACAGCTCCTCTCACAACTCTTACACATTCGTACGCGTGAATTGAGATGACCCTAAGATGATTAAATTGTTAGTGTACGTACGAGAGTATGAGAGTTGAGGACAAGGCCCCGTTAAGGTGTAAAAAAGAAAAGGAAAGTATGAGAGTGTCAAATGAACATTACGTGACCGTTTGGCCGAGGAACTTTCAGTGGGAATAGTAAAAAAGTTTGAAAATCACATAAAGCAAATCTAGCTTTGAAAATCTACCATATAATTACATAAAAAACCGCGTGCGTCTTGTTTACGGAACATATGGTTAAACGCGTCTATTAGTCGAAACTTCTTTGTCTAAAACTTTTTACTTTTACAGTAAATTTTAACTTTATGTTTAGTTTTTCGTCGTAATATTTTTTAGGGTTCATTATTCGTCTCGATGAGATGAATAAGAAAAGTATAATAATGTAATCCGACGTTGAAAAAAGTTCATACAAGACAACTCTTTAAACAAAAAAGAGAGTTGTTCGGCCTTTAGTGGGGTTTTGTCCCATTAAGTGTTCTGAATTGACTTCTTGCCAATTTAGGTATCGGGTCTCGGATTGGACTAATTATTCCTCTGAACAAGACGTTATTTCCTTGCTCGTCATGTAACAATTTCAAGTTTATGAATTTTTTCTGCTGTTCAAAAAGAAAAAGACAGCTGTTTCGTATTTTTTTCATCTTTAGTGAAATATTTTCCCCCATGGGACATAATTTTTGAAGCAACTTGTTAGACTCCTCTCGTCGAGACGGATAATTAATCCATAAAACATAATGCAAATCAACAAAAATTCAAAAAAGACGAACAAAACACACAAAACGAAAAAGACCAAAATTAAAGTTGACAAGAATAGAGAGTCTTCATCAATCTCTATTATATATTCACATATCCCGGAACCGAAGATGAGCCAATTAAGCAGAACAATGAAGTCGTTATTCATGGTTTATGGGGGTTTAGCTTTCGTATTGCTGGTTCATGTACAAGCCCAATCAGGTCTCTCTCTCTCTCTCTCTCTCTCTCTCTCTCTCTCTCTCTCTCTCTCTCTCTCTCTCTCTCTCTCTCTCTCTCTCTCTCTCTCTCGGATGATGTTTATAATGCTTCCTTATTCCTTAGGAATGAACAGCTTTGTTTATAAAGCTACTACTAAACACTAGTTCGAAATCTCATTCAATTTTTTCCAGAATACTCCCTTCATCCTTTTTTTTTTAAGATGAACTCTCCCTTCATCCACTAATGTTGGATTCTTTAGAGTTTTAACCTTTTAAGGAGAAATATAGTATTGACACTTGAATTCAAATTAAGAAAATTCCTTTCCATCAATTTCCATTTTCAGTCTTACTCCTTTGAGCAGATTCCAATGAGTTTATAGTTTATTTTTATGAAGAGAACAAACATTAATTTAGGACATTTTAAGATGAAATAATAGACAAACAACTAGGCAAAAAACTGTAGTGTACTTCTCCGAAAGAATTCTACAGAAACAAAATTTGAAATTCATCACCCATACCTATTTTACTACAAGAACTGCCTTGCAAAATTAAGGCTAAAGTTCCGCTAGCTAAGCTTTTTGGGCTTTTTGAGATCGAGTTTTATTCTTATTCAAAAAAAATCGCGTTAGTTAGTTTTGCGCCGAAGTTTTGTGGACTCAAAAAGCCCAAAAAAACTTAGCGGAACTTAGCCTAATTCTAAAATCTAAAACCGCATATTAGTTCTTTTCTTCTTCTTTGTGTTTTCTGATTTTCAAAAACTGCCCTAAAGGCACCAAATATTAGTACTTCACCTACGTTAGAAATGAACTAGTTTTCCATGTCTGGAAATTAAGGATCCGTTTGATTAGCGAGAAAAATATAATTAACCTCTAGTCATTATTGTTCAAGTGGAACACTAACCCTCACACATTAGATATATGTGTCTTCTAACCTATGCAAGACTTGCTCTTTCAAAAAAAAAAACCTATGCAAGACTTGAGTGACTAGAATGATGGATATCATAGGCTTATATAGATACTAGGTTAGGGACCCTTAATCTTCCTCCATCATAAAAACTAAGTTTAACATAATTGAGAAAGTGGGTTAGTAAAGAGTATTTCTTAGCCACCACTTATCTCGTAATGGAAGTGGGCAAAATTTAATCACCCATGTGACTAAGTGGGCCCCTAAAAATATTTCTTAGGGAACGGACTCTTGAGGAAACGACACAAAACCAAAACAAAAAAAAAGGCGGGGATTTTGGGACTGAATAGGCAAGTTTTGTAACGAGTAAAATGGTTTTTCTTTTCCCCTGCCCGAAGCGAGTTTCACATCGGCTGATTTTCAACTAGATCAATTTTGTGGAGTATTTTGCAAATTAGGGATTAATTTCAAACACTAAATTTTCAGGTTTCATAAGTATTGATTGTGGAATTTCTGAGGGTTCAGACTACAAGGATAAAAAAACAACCATATCTTACACTTCTGATGCGGGGTATATAGACGCCGGGACAAATTATGACATCTCTTCAGAATATTATAAGTCCGACACTATGATGCGACTCTTAAACTTGAGAAGTTTTCCCCATGGAATCAGGAATTGTTACACCCTACCACAAGACAAAGGTAACAAGTGCTTGATCAGGGCAATTTTTATGTATGGTAACTATGACTCCAAGAATCAGCCACCACAATTTGCGCTCTACGTCGATGGGGATCAGTGGCATACAGTGAGGTTTGATGATGCATCGCATGTCGTACGCGTAGAAATCATACACAATGTTCCTGCAACGACGACTTACGTCCATGTCTGCCTTGTGGATACTGGACATGGAACGCCCTTTATATCAGCACTTGAACTAAGGCAGTTGAATAATTCCATGTACCAAACGCAGTCTGGATCATTGAAACTCTTCGGTCGGCTTGATTTCGGGTTAACTGCAGGTGAGACAGTCAGGTAAGGCACCTTTCCAATATTTTGCGAGTTGTCAGTTTTAAGGAATAGACAGAAAAACAATTTATTATGTTGTTAAAATGAGTGGCTCAGGCAGGAAAACGACATAGTTCTTGAAAGGCTAGAATCATAGAGAATTAGGACACACACAAAAAGTGGCTCAGATAAATTATATTTGGTCAGCATGATAATGATCGATTTATTTCGTGCTTACATTTTTCGTAAAACAAATTGAGCATTGTTCCATATAAAACGACATGGAATTATTTACGTAGACTATTATAAAATGTGTTAATTAAATGTCTGTGTTGAATACTGAACCACTGAGTAATAGTGTGTGTCTCACATGCATATTTAGACATTCTTCATAAGAGTCAAACACAAAAAATAAGTATACTTGTATTAATCAATTAAGGAAATCTCTTTTGAATATTTAATTACTCTCGTCTTAGATACCACATTCACACTCAAGACTTGGACATCACTTTGTTTGGTTGTCAGTTTTGAGGTAAAAAAGTACTGGAGTATAAGATTTTGTATTTTTTCGTTTTCAGTCAATTTTTAAAACATTTTAACATAAAAAATATACTTTTTGGTTGGATAGAGGTATGCTATATACATCTAAAAAGCAAAATAGATAAAAAGTAATTATTAAAGGCGAAAAACACGTACGAATGACAAAACAGTCAACAAATTTTGATACTTCCTTCGTCATTTTTTTAGAGTTCAGTATTTCATTTAGGTTGTCCCTTAACAAATGCTCATTTTGTAAAGTTAATGGATAAAAGTTAAGTCTCTTTGTTTGGTTGAGATTTTAGAAAGTTATTTTTAAGAATTGAGTGGTAATGAGTAAAGAAAGATAAAAAGAGAAATTTATTAAAGACTGTATCTGAGAGTTAAAAGTTACTCTCAAAATGACTTACCAAAAATATATTTTTCATTTCAGTTGTGCTAACCGGTGCATACTAGCCTTCTTTAAGAAATTGTAAAATATGTTGTCACCCATCAAGTTATGACTTCACACGCCTTAGGCTGTTTGCTGCATTACTCCAACTTCAACACAGCTCTCTTGTACTCCATCGAAAATAACACTTTTAACCCTAAGTTGTGTTTTCCATTTTCCAATATTTACCCCCTTCTACTTTTTAACCCTAAGTTGTGTTTTCCATTTTACATTTGAAACCCAATTCGAACAAGTTACACCAGGTTACCTGATAAAGGTTTTAAACCCCAAAACGCAGTTGTATCATCATATGCATACTACTGGAGTACATTAATTTGGAATCCTACAAAAAGTTAACTTGAGTTTAGCTTAAATTTATTTATTTGGAAAAATGATTTATGTTTGTTGTTGTACTTCTTTTTTTAGTTTTTGTCAAAGTACTTAACTATTTCAATTTGTCCAAGCAAGAAAAAAAAATGGTCTTTCTTTTTGTTTTCCTTCTATCACTAGTATCTTTTTGTTATATTTTTGTCACAAAATTTTTACCTTTTTAATCCTCTTATCATGATGAATAAAAAAATGAAAAAACGGATTGAAAAAATAAGATGTCCGTTTAGGATTGAGAGCCCTAGAGGCAAATATTAATGATGACCCTTTAGGATAAATTGACCAAAGAATAAGATCTTTGCATCGATTTAAACAGATTAAAAATTAGAACACTTAATTTTTTAGGCTGTTTATATATTGTCAAAAGACCAAATAAAAACAGGCTAAAAAAAGGGGGTCATTACAACCAAAAAAAAAAAACAGGTGTAAAATCGAAATACATCACATTTATTTCTTATCAACCCACTGTTATCTACCCATATCAACTACTACCTAAACAAAGTATAATCTCTCATTCTTAACTAATTCCCCCTATACCATATTATCCCTTCTTCCTTATCCCACTAATCCTTATACGTTCGAGAAACGGGACAAAGGTGGAGGTGGAAAGATATGGATAGGTTAAGAAATCAACAAGTCTAAAACAACTCTCAAAACACACACTCAAATGTACAAACACTTACATAAATGTGTAGGGCTCACACATAATACACCATTAACAAAAAATCTAGAATCACATCCACTGCATACCTATTTGCATAGTCACACTCACAAGTGTGAGAGCTCCACATACACTAGATGTGTGTAGTGCGTATAGAACTCATATACTTGTGTGTCTGGATGTGCAAATGGGTGTAGTTCTAAACTTTTTATTCTTACAAAAAGGGTGCCTATTTTAATATGAAGAAAAAGTTGTTAGTATACTATTCCCTCCGTCCTCTTTTTAAAGTCCAGTATTTCATTTTGGACTGTCCTTGTCCATTTTATAAAATTAGTGGGTCAAAGTTGATACATTTTCCATTTTGCCTCTAAAAGTAAATTTCATTTGGAAAAGTTAGTGAGTAAAAATGTAATGATGATGTCTTCATAGAGGGTAAGTATGGAAAGTGGAGGTAAAAGTTGATATGAAATGTGTAATAATGATGTTTTCTTAATAAGTTGGAGTTACGAAGCAGGACACTTAAAAGGGACAGAGGGAGTAGTTATATGGAAGAGTCATTCAAAAAAGACAAGAGAAGAAGGAAAAATGGGATAAGCAATTTACCCCAAAAAAAAAAAAAAAGGGATAAGCAAGGAATGTGAAATAAAGAATATGGGTTAGAGAGTATAATTTGTAAAAGTATCAAATGCGCAATGATGCTATGTGAAATAAGAATATGGGTTAAAAATGTAATTTGTAAAAGCTATCCAATATGCAATGATTGTTTGTCCCATGGGTCAGAGTACCGCCGTGTTCCAGGCGTCTCAATTCATGCTAAGCTGGTCAATTCAACACATAATAGTATTACTTTTATCTCACGCTATGTGGCACCGGTTAGCATTTGCGTTTTCCAGTTACCTCTTAAAGTAGATTTTGATTTGAAAAATTAGTGAGTAAATTTGTAATGGTAATGCTTTCATAGAAGATAAATAGCAAAAATTGAGATAAAATTGATATGAAATGTGTAATGATAATTATCTCCTCAATAAGTCCTCAATAAGTTAAAGTTACGAAATTGAACACTTAAAAATAAGAAATTTTCTAGTGGCAAGTAGGTACCATGTGGTGCCCGCTCGGCTCATCTGGGCTGTCTATTTCGATTTTGGATGGCTCAGATTTGGAAAGAGAAAAAGGAGAGAGAGCAGTGGGGCTAGAGGGGGGGGGGAGTTTCAATCTAGGTCCCACATTTTTGAATGGTCCGAATGAGCTGCTCGGGTAACCCGTGGACACGACCACGTGGTACCCATCTAGTACCCAAAAATTTCTCCTTAAAAAGGGATGGGGGAAACACACAACTAATCTCTAGCAGTCTAGTACTGTAATAAATGGTCAGGATTCGCTTAAACTCTTCTCCGAAAAAGTTAAACTTTTCCCTTGAAGTATATTTTTAAAATCTAAACCGTCCAAATACGTCTGGACTGTCAGAATTACGCGCACAACTAACATAACAATTGTTCGTGTAGCATTTTTGGGACACACTTACTGAGATCTTTGGGTACGTAAGAGAAGCATAAAGCGCCTTTTATATCTATATATTAATGTGAGCTCCCATTAATTTCAATTCGTCTCTTGATTTGCAGGTATTCTGCAGATGTCTATGATCGGATTTGGATTTCAGATTACCCTTCATCTTCAGAAGAAGCGTTCCGTGCATCTTGTTATTGTAACGATGCCTTGACCGACAACGACTACAAACTCCCGTACCAGGTCATGGCCACCGCCGTCAGGCCCGTCAATGGACGTACGTGCTCCCATTAATTAACTCATACTCTTATCTATATATTTATATCTGCGCGCCTTTTCAACTTAATTAATTCTCAACCACTTCTTAGCTAAGGTAGACTTTAGGCTCATTACAAATGGTATTAGATCTAGTAATAGATCACGAAAAGATCAAGATCATTTGTTTCCAATATTGTTCTTCTTTGCGGGTTGTATAAGTTGAAGTGTACTTCAAATGATCAATGTGGGCCCTTGATGGGTGAAGTTTGTGTTAGGAATGCCTTGTATTCTTAGTCCCACATTGGTTAATTATGTTGTTCCAGTTTTTGTAGCCTATTATAAATAGGGCTTTTGGGGGACTTCTATAGATTATCTTTTGGGCTCTCATATTGTGGCCTTTTTAGAGTTACGGATTACAGCCGGCTCTTTGTATCTCTTCTTCACGTTGGTTAGTGAATCCTCTCTCTCCTCGCCCGTGGATGTACCCATCTTGGGGAACCACGTATATCTTGTGTCTTTGTGATTTCTTGTTTAGTATTCAATTTCTCGTTCTTAGTTTGCATTCATAGCGTTCGTTACAACAAACTGGTATCAGAGCCTTAGGTTGCAAAAACTAGGGTTTCGTTTCCGATTGTGGCTATGGCGGCTAAATTCGAGATTGCGAAGTTTGATGGGCAGAGCAGCAGTTTCAGTCTTTGGAGAGTAAAGATGAAGGCTCTGTTAACCCAACAAGGATTGCACAAGGCTTTGTCAGGCAAGACTAGTTCTGGAATCAAAGAGGAAGATTGGGATGATACGGATGCCAAAGCTCTGAGTTCTATTCAGTTGAGTCTGGCAGATGATGTTCTTCGCGAGGTGGAAGAAGAAACTTCAGCAGTAGGAATTTGGCTGAAGTTGGAAGGCATATATATGACGAAGTCGCTCACCAACAGGTTATATCTCAAACAACGTCTTTATACGTTTCGTATGCGAGAAGGTATAACTGTTAAGGATCATTTAGACGAGTTCAATCGTATTATTATGGATCTGAAAAATATTGATAGTAAAATTGAGGATGAGGACCAAGCCCTAATTTTGCTATGTTCTTTACCACTTTCGTATGAGCACTTTGTTACAACCCTATTGTATGGCAAAGACACGATATCCATGGAGGATGTTAAGGCCAGCCTTTATTCGAAAGAATTAAGGAAAAAAGTGTCAGGTGAGGGTGATGCACATGCGGAGGGTTTGTTTGTTAGGGGAAGAACAACAGAAAGGGAGGAGTCGAGTAATAGGGGAAGATCCAGATCATCAGGTAAGAAGAAAGGAAAGTGCAATTATTGCAAGAAATCCGGGCACTGGAAAAAAGACTGTTTAAAACTCAAGGAGAAAGAAAAAGAAGACCAGAAAGGGGGTAAAGTAATTGCTGAAAGTTCAGATGAGTCAGATAATGTGTTATCAGTTACAGAGGGCGATTCTCGCTCTAATACCGAGTGGATTATGGATTCTGGATGTTCATACCACATGTGTCCGCATAGAGAGTGGTTTTCTACTTATGAGGCGGTCAATGGTGGTACAGTTTTGATGGGTAACAACATGGCCTGTAAGACTGTTGGTTCAGGAACGATTCAGCTTAGGATGCATGACGGTATTGTTAGGACTTTATCTGAGGTTCGACATGTTCCAGATTTGAAGAAAAATCTTATATCCCTAGGTGCTCTTGATTCTCATGGTTGCAAATTCCTCGGTGAAGGTGGAGTTTTGAAAGTCTTGAGGGTGCATTGGACTGATGAAGGGTCAGAAGCGTGGTAACCTATACACTCCAGGGCAGTACAGTTCTAGGTGCTGCAGCAACGGTTGCTTCATCCAAGGTTTCATATTCAGACTTGACTCGTTTGTGGCATATGCGCCTTGGGCATATGAGCGAGAGGGTGATGACAGTTTTGAGCAAACAGGTTTGCTATGTGGCCAGAAAACAGAGAAGCTGGATTTCTGTGAGCATTGTGTCTACGGCAAGCAGTGCAGGGTGAAATTCAGTACAGTTGTTCATCGCAAAGGCACGGTGGATTATTTTCACTCAGATCTTTGGGGTCCCGCAGAGGTAACTTCTAAAGGTGGTTTTCGCTATTTTATGAGTATTGTCGATGATTTCTCTCGTAAGGTTTGGGTGTATATGTTGAAACATAAAAGTGACGCCTTTAATACATTCAAACAGTTTAAAACTTTGATTGAGAATCAGAATGGTAAGAAAATAAAACGTTTGAGAACTGACAATGGTATGGAGTTTTTTCTTTGCGAGGTTGATAGGTTATTCATTGATGAGGGCATTGTGATGCATCAAAAAGTGAGAAAAAACCCTAAGCAGAAAGTTGTGGCTGAACGAATGAACAGGACTGTTTTGGAGAAGGCTAGTTGTATGTTGTCCAATTCCGGATTGGGCAAAGAATTTTGGGCTGAAGCTGTTTCCACGACATGCTATTTGGTGAACAGGTCTCCGTCGACTGCTATTGAGTGTAAGACTCCGTTTGAGGTATGGTCAGGTCATCCAGCTGATTATTCTGTGTTGCGTGTTTTTGGGTGTCCAGTTTACGCTCATGTGAATGAGGGTAAATTGGAGCCACGGGCCAAGAAGTGTATTTTCTTGGGTTATGCAGCAGGTGTCAAAGGGTACAGGTTATGGTGCTCTGATGATTCAAAGTTTTTGATTAGCAGGTATGTGACTTTTGATGAAAATTATTTGATTAAGGGGTCTAAGCAGGTTGATGATACAGTTCAGGAACAGAGTGTTCCAAAGCAGGTGGAGTTTTTGAGTGAATCTTCCGACTCAGGGAAGAAGCACATTGAGAAGCCAATTGAAGAGGAGTTCAAAAGTTCAGACACAGAGGTTGATGCGTTAGTTGAGCAACCACGCACTATTGCTAAAGATAGGCCAAGGAGGGAGATTCGGCCTCCTGAAAGGTATTCGGCTTATTCTGAGATGGTGGCCTATGCTTTATCAGTTGTTGAGACAGTTGAGTATGAGGAGCCTTCCAGCTATACGGAAGCTGTTTCGAGCACCGAGTCTGCACAGTGGTTTGTTGCTATGAATGAGGAGATTGAGTCTCTTCAGAAGAATCAGACATGGGAGTTAGTAGAACCGCTGAAAGGGAAGAGGATTGTTGGGTGCAAGTGGGTCTTCAAGCGCAAACCAGGTATTCCAGGGGTAGAAGACGCTCGGTTCAAAGCTCGGCTAGTGGCGAAAGGATACAGCCAAAAAGAGGGTGTTGACTACAATGAGGTATTTTCACCTGTTGTAAAACATAGTTCCATTCGCACTTTACTTGCTATTGTTGCCTGTTATGATCTTGAGTTAGAGCAACTTGATGTCAAAACTGCGTTTTTGCATGGCGAGCTTGAGGAACAGATTTATATGCGTCAGCCTGAGGGTTTGTTGTTTCTGGTAAGGAGGATCGCGTTTGTTTACTTCGTAAATCTTTGTATGGCCTCAAACAATCCCCAAGGCAGTGGTATAAGCGGTTTGATACTTTTATGATAAGCCAGTCATATTCTAGGAGTGAGTATGACAGTTGTGTGTATTTTCGAAAACTTCCAGATGGTTCATTTGTTTATCTACTGTTGTATGTTGATGATATGCTTATTGCTGCCAAGAGTGTATCAGAAATCAACAGGTTGAAACAACAGTTAGGTGGTGAATTTGAGATGAAAGATTTGGGTGCGGCAAAACGTATTTTGGGTATGGAGATTTGCAGAGATCGAGTAGCTGGCAAATTATTTTTGAATCAGAAGTCTTATGTACTTAAAGTGCTTGAGCGCTTTGCCATGCAGAACTCGAAGCCAGTCAGTACCCCTTTGGCAGCACACTTTCGACTTTCAGCTGAGTTGTCACCACAATCGGAGGATGAGGAGAAGTATATGTCTCAAGTTCCATATTCGTGCGCAGTTGGGAGCCTTATGTACGCCATGGTATGTACTCGTCCTGATATTTCACATGCAGTTAGTGTCGTTAGTCGTTATATGGGGCGTCCAGGAAAGGCACATTGGGAGGCTGTGAAATGGATACTACGGTATTTATGCGGAACTGCAGGTGTTGGTCTATTGTTTGGGATTGCCAATTCTGGTGATCATGCTGTTGGTTATGTTGATTCGGATTTTGCCGGTGACCACGATAAGAGGAGGTCTCTGACAGGTTATGTCTTTACTCTGTCCGGAAGTGCCATTAGTTGGAAAGCTACTTTACGGGCTACAGTCGCGCTGTCTACAACAGAAGCGAGTATATGGCCATTGTTGAAGCTGTGAAGGAGGCATTGTGGATGAGAGGTTTGCTTTGTGAGCTTGGTCTTGCACAGGGTGTGAGTTCAGTATTTTGTGATTCACAGAGTGCTATACATTTGACTAAAAATCTGATGTATCATGAAAGGACCAAGCATATCGATGTCAGGTATCACTTCGTTCGGGATATCATCTCACAGAAGCAAGTTGAGGTGAAGAAAGTGGGTACGGCAGATAACCCAGCAGATATGTTGACTAAACCGGTTCCGGTTGCCAAGTTCAAGCATTGCTTGGGCTTGCTTGGTATTTGCAGTTGATCACCCCTCGGGGGCATTTGGCGAGTGAGAGGTTAGAAGGGGAAAACTATATTTGGTGATTTGGTTCAGTAGAATTCAAGTCAAGGTGGAGAATTGTTAGGAATGCCTTGTATTCTTAGTCCCACATTGGTTAATTATGTTGTTCCAGTTTTTGTAGCCTATTATAAATAGGGCTTTTGGGGGACTTCTATAGATTATCTTTTGGGCTCTCATATTGTGGCCTTTTTAGAGTTACGGATTACAGCCGGCTCTTTGTATCTCTTCTTCACGTTGGTTAGTGAATCCTCTCTCTCCTCGCCCGTGGACGTACCCATCTTGGGGAACCACGTATATCTTGTGTCTTTGTGATTTCTTGTTTAGTATTCAATTTCTCGTTCTTAGTTTGCATTCATAGCGTTCGTTACAACAGTTTGGAGGAGCAAGGGAAGAAGAAGATACCTTTGCGAGCTTAGGATATGTAGGCTCGGCACACAAAGTAGAATTTAGAGGAGTACGGAAAGACGGGGTACGGAAGGGAGCTGAATCTTTTTTATGAGAGGTTCGGAACATGTGAGGTTTCTATGATGATCTTTGCCCGGCAGCATTGGGACCTCGTAAATTCTTGTCGTTTTTGTGTCTCTGTTTTTGTTTCTCTATTGTTGTTGCCGTCGTAAAGATTACTATTTGAACTAGTTCTTGCCATTGTTTCAAGACGGTTAAGGATGACTTCCCTTTACTTCTGGCTATGGTAGTTGAGGCTATCAGGAAAGTCAAATCGGCATACGGGGTGGAGAGGAACTGGCAAGGAGATCCATGTGTCCCAAAAGAGTACAAATGGGAAGACCTTCAATGCAACTATGATAGAAATTCCACTAGAATCATTTCCCTGTGAGTTTCTGCATTGGAAAAACTGTTGACTATTTTACTGGCTATTTTTCTTTTGATTCTTGCCAACTTATAAACTAGGAACCTCTCGTCGAGCTCATTATCTGGCAACATGGATTTTTCCTTCTCCGGTCTCACATCCTTGGAGTCCTTGTAAGTATAACTCCGTGGTTGAGAAATATTACCATACGGAACTTGCTGTTTTGTTAAATGTGGTTTACTTTCTGCAGAGTTTATTTTGTATACCCTTAAGTGATTGATGATTGTTTCTTAATGCTACAGAGATTTGTCAAACAACAATTTAATTGGACCAGTGCCCGATTTTCTTAGCGAACTTCCTTCCTTGAAGACTTTGTGAGTCTATGGAACATTTTTTTTTCTTTCAATACCAATGCAAATTTATTGGTTACTAACAAGGTACAAACTATTCGGAATCGACGTGCCTTTTGCAGAAACTTGTCATGGAATAATTTCACAGGTTCAGTTCCACCAGCCCTCATTGAAAAATCAAAAATTGAATCCCTTACACTGAGGTCAGTTCAGTTTTTAGTTTTTAAAATGGATCCAAAGGAAAACCATAATTCAAAAAGTATGGTGGCTAACACATTCATCTAAACACATAAGTTACTAAAGATGGTGTAAAGTCACTTATGCATGTATATAAAATCTAGAAATGCAGAAGAAATGGATTTATCCATTGATGAGCTGCAAAGAAACAAAATATTGTAATCTTCCACTTCCCTTGCATTCCTTTTTTTTTTATCTCATGTTATGTACTAGATTGTTGGGAATAAGTTAACGATACCGAAGCCTTCTGATATTACCTAATGTCTCCAAATAGAACGGAGGGGAATCTACATCTTTTCCAGGCAGAAAATTCATCCAAATGCCAGGCAGACTCATGTGCTAGGAAGAAAACTTTTTTTGCACCCGTGATTGCATCTATTGCTTCATGTCTAGTTATCGTAGTTGTGATTCTTGCCATCTGGTGGAGTTTGAAAAGAAGGAAACAACAAGGTACTTATCTGTGGATGATTTGACTTAAATGGCAAATTCCATTGAAATTATTTTGGTATAGTGTATGCTTATACGTGAAATTTGTTCTGATCTTGCTTAGCAGCGCACATTGTAAAGTCCAACCCTGAAGATGAAATGGTGGAGGAGAAGAAAAGACAGTTTACGTATTCTGAGCTTATGACCATCACTAACAACTTCGAAAAACTACTTGGAAAAGGAGCGTTTGGATCAGTTTATGCTGGGCATTTGACTGACAACAATACTAAAGACACTAAAGTCGTTGCAGTGAAGATGATTTCCCTACGGTCAACTCATGAAGGGTCTAAGCAATTTCGAACAGAGGCAAGTGTCGATTACCCGTTTCAATGATTCTAGTTTCACTTCGATGCTTGTGTCACACAACAACAATTGTTATATTTTGCATTAAGGTGATGTGCATTGGAAAATACAGGCTCGGTTGTTGACAAAACTCCATCACGGAAACTTGGTTTCTATAATAGGATACTGCAATGAAGGCGGACACATGGGGTTAATATACGAATACATGGCTAATGGAACCATAAAAGAGCATTTATCAGGTATGAATTGTATTAAGTTTCTGTGTTCATCTTGATTTCATGACCATAATTCAGAGTAACCACCTAAGAAGCAAGGGTATAGATAAGGTACGAGACAAGGACAAAAACAATATATTTGTTTGAAAACTAGGACTCATACATTGGGTACACGTTGAATATGACAAATATATGGTTTTGATTTTATAAATTCATGTTAAAAAATATTAGTCATATCAAAGTGGAACAACAAACAAAAATAACATTGACATCAAGGGAAAAAAGTCAGTAAGTGTTCATGGATGGCCGTTTTTACCTGCCCTAACGTTTAAAAATTAGCCTCAAGTGTCTCTGCTGTGTTCAACTAGAACATAGAAAAATGTTGTATGCATAAACATATATGGGCATGTCGGACACGGTACATACGTTGTCTCTGTCCTTCCTAGGAACCGCTAAGGAGATTGATGGTGAAAAAAGCTTCAAAAGATATTGTAATGTGGGCCATGTGGCTAATTTTTCTTCACAGAAGTTGGTATTATGCCAATCTAGATTATCGTATGCTTTACTTTCGACATTTTTCAGTTTAACTTCGATGGCAATTTCTATCTTGTACAGAGAAAAATCCAAATATCTTGAGTTGGGAAAAGAGACTACAAATTGCATGTGATGCAGCACGAGGTGGGTAAACTAATTCTCATATCTTAGCGTTTGTGTTTGAGTTTCCTTATTCTAGATTCCCTTTAAGCTAACACAGTACAATATTGAATTTGCAGCATTGGAATACTTGCATGATGACTGCAAGCCGCCAATAATTCACAGAGACATCAAGACTTCTAACATACTGTTGACTGAAAAAATGCATGCAAAGATTTCTGATTTTGGGTTATCCAGATTAATGCCCTCTGATGGCAAGACTCATGTCTTAACTGCAGTAGCTGGCACACCAGGATACATGGACCCTAAGTAAGTTTGTTGTGTATTCCAGTTCGGTTCACATATGCCGCTTTTCCAACATGGTGATATCCATATTATTTTGCGGCACTAATGGACCATGACCTTTATTTGACAAAACTAAACTTACCTGGATTTCTTGCAAGAAATGGGCCTATACAATATCTGTATACTTGCTTGTTTCCATTAGATCCCAGTCTTTCTGTTGACTTCATGATACTAAATCTTGCAAGAAATGGGCCGATACAATACCCGTATACTTGCTTAATTGTTTCGTATATGTTTAAATGGGTTGCAAGTTGATATGTTGCTTTTATTCTTGTCAAAAAGGTTTAGTGTTACTCTTTGAGAATCTTGCTAAAAGAGAAAAGACCCGACTTCATGCAGCTCAAACCCGGACAGCCGAAAGTAGTGGCATCTTGGCCGCACATCTCAGCAATTAATGGTCCAGATTTTTTGAGAACTCTGACCGATAAAAATACAACAATTTGTCAGAGTCTCTTAACAAATCTGGATTCTGAACCATCAAAAATACTTTTGAACAACCAAGATTGCATGGACTGCTCTCTGCAGTTTACAGAGAAGTGAAGTTCAAGAGAAACTCTCTATGGATACTTTGAACATTTTAAGAAGCATCTCAACGGGTGGTATTGGATTTCAAAGTAACATATTATTGACTTGCAACCCATTTAAAGATTAGAGAGAAACCAAAGATAAAAGTTTCCATAATCATCTCTATACTTTTCAGCAACTGGAGGTTATTTTTTTCCGGTCAAACGGAAATTCGCAACTGAAGGTTATAACTATATATCATTCTTGTTGTAGGTATATAGCATCCAATAAGCTGAATGAGAAAAGTGACGTTTACAGCTTTGGAGTTGTGCTATTGGAATTAATCACAGGGAAACCTGCAGTACTAGAAACCCCTGAAAACCCTCTTTTGGTCAACTGGATTGTGCCTATGGTTGAGAGAGCTGACATCAAGGAAATCATGGATTTGAGGTTGAAAAATGATTTTGACACCAACTCCGCTCGGAAGGCCTTGGAGACAGCAATGGCATGTGTGGAATGCAATTTAAGTCAAAGGCTGGTGATGAGACAAGTTGTGGCAAATTTAAGAGATTGTTCGGAGATGGAGAAAGCCCGTGTTAAGGTTTGGAAGGAGAATGAAGTGCACAATTGTGCGTCCGGCAATACAGTTTATGTTAGTACACTTGGGAGTTCGGTTGGTGGTCCTTCTGCAATGTAGAATACTAAGAGTAGTCTGTGAATTTGTGTTAGAGAATGTTGTCGAGCGATAATCTTGATTATTGTCTGTGGGGCTTGTGTGTGATTGATTGGAGAGATACGAGAAGATGAGAGCAAAGGAGATGGAAGCCAAGGCTGGAGGAGAGTTGGGTTGTCTGGTGTTTAAGTCTTTGGGTTGAGAGTTGGTTTATTTGTGTGGCTAGGGTTGAATATATAAGTTGTATGTGTATGTATTTTGTTAAAGATTAATGAAATCAGAGTCGAGTGTGAATGATTCTTCTCTCTGTACCCAGCAACAAATGTTAGGTTCCAAATTGTGTTTTGCATGTTCGGTTGATTGCATATAAAGCCATGTTCGACCGCTCATTTGATTTTACTTAGGAATCCGTAGAACTATGTAATGAACTTAATCGGGATCCCTCGTAAATGGACGGTGGGATTGGCCTCAGAATTATTCGAGGTGCGCAAAAGCTGGCTCGAACACCTGAGCTATATAGGAATAGTCTTTTGAACTTAATTGTAGCCAAAAGACATGTTTGATTCCCAGAGACATGCTAATCCGACTCATTAGGTTACCCATATGAGAGACTATCTTATGTACTCTCTAGGGGTGGTATTATTTAGTGTGGCCCTTCGGAATTATTTTCCTCTGTATGGTCATAAATGTTCTCCACCCATTATCTCATTATGTTTTCCTCTCTTTTTTTTGCTGAGAAAAAAAAGATGGGTTGGCATGACAAGCATGAGGGGGCGGTGGATGTCCTCGGCTAAAAACCATGTGATGTATCACGATCACTAGTGTGGAAATTGTGTCAATACTCCCTTTTTCTGCTCAAATACTCGAAAACCATTTTATGAACTACCATTATGCCACCACTGAGGTGGTAGCCCAGTTGGCAGGGTTCACTATCCTCTTCGACGGAGACGTGTTTGGCCTCACATCTGTGGGTGAGTCTTTGGACCCGGGCAGGGAGACCCTATGGTCACGTCCAATGGGGATTGCTACGCTAGTTGCCCCCTCCCACCCTTTCAATGATTAAAAAAAAAAAAACTACCATTATGCCCAAATAGAGGTTTTACTCAATCTACATACATTTAAATGTGTGTTATCGCATTAAAGTTTAGGAATTGATATTTACCTTCTTTTTTTGTCTTGTAGCAAAAAAAAATACATGCACTTTCAATATTAAAAAATAAAAAAGGGAGTGTAGATAACAAAAAAGGGGGTGTGAATATCAATTCCTAGATTTTCAATTTTTTTTTTTTTCTTACAAGATTGATAAGAAATGGAGGGCCAATGGGCCTGCTCAAAAGGTGGAAAACTGGAAATTTTCCGGGCTTGCTTACCCGTCAGTAGCACTGGGTAGCCCATCACCCCGCCCAACCGGCCCACCCAACCCGAAGCCCAGTTCGGTCGAAACCGAAGCCCTAATAGGTCGGGTTGGGTCCAGGCTAACCCTGAATGTGGTTAACCATGGCCAATTACTAAAACCTCCGAATTGGTAGGTGGAAGTGGAGTGGTCGAAGATGGCGACGACGCCGATGGTGCCGCCGAACGCGGCGGCCGGAAACCCTAACTTCGAGGGGAGTCAGGCGGCGGCGCCACCACCTCCGGGAACGGACATGACCGGAATATGCTTCAGGGATCAACTTTGGCTCAACTCGTATCCGCTCGACCGAAACCTGGTGTTCGACTACTTCGCCATCTCTCCTTTCTACGATTTCTCTTGCAACAACGAGCTTCTCCGCATACGCTCCATTCATCCTCTCGACATCTCTCACCTCTCGTACGCTCTCTCTCTCTCTCTCTCTCTCTCTCTCTACGCATATGTTTGTATACCTATGTTTGAAGGCTTATCTGTTTGGAACTTGTGGAAAGGAAAGGAAAGGAAAGGAAAGGAAAAGAGAAGGAAAATGAGAGGAAAATATGAGTGAAAATTTACTATTCACTACTCTTGAAATCTTTATTTTCTTCTCTCTCTTCTAACCAAACAATAGGAGGAAAAATTCTTTAATTTTCCTTTCTTTACCCTGAGTTCCAAACAGATTAGTAAACTACTAATCTAATAGTTGTGCTGGTGAAAGATATTGTTGGATTTTTTCATTATTTGAAATATCCAGATTGATGTGATTGTGGTGAAAAAAAATGTACTAAACAGTCATCGTGTAAAAAAGAGGGGAGAAGCAAATTAGGATGGCTGTGCTTTTTCTGTTTGCAGTTTCTTGGGCAGTTATAAAGGGGTAATTTGGAAAACTATATTGTGAGCCAGCCTCATAACTGATGTTCACACCAAAGGGGGTGTTCCCTTATGACAGTTATAGATATATATATTCATATATATATATATATATGTGTGTGTGATATATAGATGTATGTATATTTGTAACATAGATTGATTGCAAGTTGCCTCAATGTGACTCAGTTTGGTGTCCAAATGCACACATATAACGAAACTCTTCAGCTAGTTTTGTCATTGAGTTTGCAGGACAGCTGTAATTGAAATGTAGGTTATTCTGATATTCTCCTTGGCCTTCCATCCATAGATTATTAATGAAGAGTATGCGGTTTGCATGATGAAGGGCGAGAGTGGGGGCTAATTTAGAAGTTAAAGGGTGATAGGGTTTTTTTTAAAAGTTGGGGACTTACGATGAAAAAGGTGTTGACTCGTGATTGTGTGAGATGAAAAAGTAGGTTTTTCAGTCAGAGCTAAATCTTTTAGATCCGTGATTGAGAATAGTTTTCGCAACTCACTAGTTGAAGAAAGTTAGAGATGAGGATGTCGGGGGTTTTTTTCCCCTCACAGTGAGTTGAGATGAAGAGCGGAAAAAAGAAGAAGTTCCTTTAGGGGAAACCTTAGTAGGACGAAGCGGGGGCAGGGGAGCGGAGGCACTTAGAAGCTCCTTAGGTTGGGAGTGCCTAAGGAGTATAGATCATCCATAAATGTGTATGTAATTTTCTTCAACTACTTAATCATTGAAGGAAAAGTGATACTTATTGAGCATTTTCCTGATCTTAAAGGGTAATTATCGGAAGTTAGATATTTTCAATTTGCAAAACTTCTTACTAATATGATTTTCATATTCTTATTTCTACAATGGCATAACTCCCTTAAAAGTAGGAGACTATCTGCCTTATAAGCTCTCATCTTAGTTAGGTGCGAGCTCCTGTCAAGCTCCCATCTTGGGAGCGCTAATTCGAGCTCCCATTTTGGAAGCGCGCCCATTTTAGAAGGATCCTACTACGAAGGGGGGAACCATCCTGGTAGGAAAGCTACACAAAAGGAAAGTTGGCTTCTTTTAAAACTTCAAGCAAAACAAATGTCATTTTCCACCTTCTCCTCAATCTTTCTGCCATTGATGGACATGCATCCTTCCGTGCAGTGTTCATTTGTTTCCCCACCCCCCTCTCCAAATTCCCAGACTTCCTCAATCTCAGAATCCCCGCTACCCCATATATCCCAACCCTCCAACAGATAACGGTTTATTTTCCAACCAGGCTTTCTCTGTCCCTCGAACAGAACCATCAGGTTACTATATAGCAATGTTCTAAAAATCGCTAGGCTCTACTCGGGCGGAAAAGGAGCGCCTAGTGCCTAGGCACCAACTAGTCGGCTGCCTAATCTAGGTGTTGGACCACCGCCTAGCGCCTAGGCGGGGACTAATCGTCCTAGGCGGCTGACTTTTAGAACACTGCTATATAGAGGATTGAATCACCCATCCCCTCCAACCCCAGTGCTGCAACTGGAAGTTTTTATCACTTCTATTGTAAAGACCTGCCCGATTGCCTCCTTTGAATTGGAATCGTTGTATTTCTTTAGGCTATGAATGCCATAGACTACATCTCTATCTTTAACTAAACACATGTCATTTCACAGTGGAGATAATTCCTATCGCTGTATAGTTTGGAAAGGCATTGCATATGATATGATTGGTAGTTCTGCAGGAAAATGACAGGCACGGAATTCATGCTGAGTGAAGTTATGGAGCCCCACCTCTTCGTCTTTCGTAAGCAGAAGAGGGATAGTCCTGAGAAAGTCACACCAATGCTTACATATTATGTCTTGGATGGTTCTATATACCAAGCACCACAACTTTGTAATGTTTTCGCTGCCCGAGTTGTAAGTCCTGTTTTTCTCCTTGCATTTTTTTCATTTGTTGTCCACTTTACCTTTAAATAATACTGTGCAACACGGAGACATACATGTTAGATAAATGCAAAATGTAGTCATGGCACCAATGCCTTGTTTTGTCAGACTTGCATACGTGATCACAAATTTCATCGGGAAAGGCTCGTTATTCTTCTTTCAAGTCGTATATGAGGTTTGCCCATTTGACAATTGAAAGTGTGGAGATTAAGCATCTGCCTTACTTAATAGGGCTATTCTAGGAAGTCGCATTGGGTATCCCTTTCCAACTTGAGATGTTTGATAGAAAATGATTTTTTGTTATGCAGAATCATGTTTCCTTTGCTTTTATTTCTTCGTTGGACACTTGAAGAGCTAAACCTGCATTTAGGTTTGTAAGGTTGAGCAAAGGCATTTTTTGTCTGATTGGTATCTTTTGAGGTCCTCAAGGGTTAGGTCTTCTTTGTTTTGCTTATTCAGGACATCCAGAGTTACAGACTGCCACATGTTAATCGAACGAAATCTTAAATGATGCCTCTGATTTTTTTGTCTTGAGAATTTGTGGGAAACATGATGTGTGCATGATCTCTCGGAGTTGTCCCTTTGCTCTCCTTTGAAAGGGAGGGGAGGACCCCTGTTGGTGCCTCGATCCAAAGGGCGATTTCCTGGTTAATATTTAATTTTTAAAACTTTTCTCAATTGTTCCCTTTTGGGTCGTGTATTTAATCTTGAAAGTATTGCCCAGGCGTGCTTCTTTTCTGTTTTCATTTGCATCTTTTTTTGTTTTGTTTTTTACCAGCCTGAGAATAGGTTTTGTTCTTCCACATCGTTGCCTATTGTGCAATTTACCTTGTTCCACTATATGCTCTTGCTTTGGAGTTTGTGTTATGTTTTCCTGGCTCCTTGAGCTTGATTTGTTTGGTTTTGTCTTCTCTTTCTCCCTCATTTATAGGCGGTACAAGTTCGAGTAAAGAGGCCTTAGGTGTCCAAGGGCACAGAATCAAAGATTAGGAAGGTTTTTGTTCTCTTTTCTAATACTTGGGAGTTGGGAGTACTTGGACAGAATACAAGGTTAGAGTCTTAGTCAGAGAACCATCTGAAGCACTATTCTGGAGAATTAAGGGTGGATCCTGTCATATTTTGTGTTGGTTTTTTAATACAGGTAGTGCTTCTTGTATGTGGGTATCTTATTGTGGGTACATAGGCTCACGTATAAATGTCCATCTACAACTCACAAGTGGGGTATATCAGTCAATCTAACTGCTCAGGGTTACATAGAGATAATCTGGTATTTTCTTAACTGCCCCTGCTCTTTCTTCCTTTTGTGCTATACACGACCAGTGGAGAAGCTTGTTACACAATACTAATGCCATAGTTTCATTGATCTAGTTGATGCTTTCTGCTTCCCTCTACTGTATAGAAGCTGTAATTTGATTTGAATTTTTTATTTTTATTTTTGTGTGTGTGTGGAGTTTGTACTTCAAGTTGAGAATGCACGTCATTGTAAACGCTGGATGATGATAATACAGCATTAATACATATATTTTCATGATTCTAGGGACTTAGTCTATTGTATTTTGTCTTGTGACAGGGTCGGGCTTTGTATCATATCTCAAAGGCTTTCAATACTGCAGCCTCAAAACTAGAGAAGATTGGATATGGTATCTGAATCTTGACCATTCCTGTCCTGGTTATAATGATAGTATGATTAGTGATTAACACTGAAATGGTTAAGCGCACTTATTACAATGTAGATAACTTTAAGTAAATAGTTTCTGTGCCACCGAAGTATAGACCATATTGTTTGTGCATTTGGACAATCACTTCAGAATGTTTCTGCTAATTAATGGGTGTAGTGCATGTTGGCGTTAATACTTCTTTTAAAGTTTTACATATGTTTTGACACAGTAGATGCCGACAATGAGGGTGCATCCTTTGAATCTAAGGTGGGAAAGGAGACGATTGACTTTAAGGAAGTTAAGCGAATGGATCTTATTCTTGCTTCATTACAGCGCAAGGTAACTTGTCTAACAAAGTTTTTCCCATGCTTCTATATTGCTGAGAGTTGCACACAATAAATTGTTCTAGAAATTGTACCGTTACGAGAATTCTGATGCTTTGTGATCAACCACAATGTAGCCGTTATGATGTAGTAGTTACTTTTGTTGATACCACCACCTGTTCTCTTTAGAATTGAGGCCAGAATATTCGCTTTTTATTTAAGGCTTAAAGCAAAAAATGAAAAAAAAAATCTTTTTAAACTACAATGACTTAGGTAACAACTAACAAGGGAAGGTGTGGCATGGGGTGCTGCGGCATGCGAAAAAAAGAAAGAAAAAGGATCTTGATTTACTTGTTTAACACCTTACTGTCATTGAAAAGGGAAATAATCAATAGGGCATGAAGTGTCGGAGTAGGGCAATTTTTTTTTTTTTTTTGTTCGATAGTCAGGGGTGTTCAGGCCAGCTTACGCACACCTCAACTAGTCCCCCCTCTAGTCCGGTCGAAGGCAGGCCACCCACGCTGGGACTACCCCAAGAATCAAACCTAGTTAGTTGTGCGGGGAGCAGACCCGCAAACCAACTGGACTCCAACTGGACTAACCTGTGGGGTTACAGCAGGGCACGTTACTCATCTAAGATTTTGGGTAAAGCTTGACCAAAGTTATGGAAAAACTTTGAAGACGTTGGGTTATCCTCGAGTTTGGTTCCAGAAGCTAAGGAATTCAGGGAATTTGATCATTTTCTTCTTTGAAGATTTGGGGTTATTTAATCGTACCATATCAGTATACATTATGATTTTGTGCATTTGTGCAGCTACCACCCGCCCCTCCGCCACCACCTTTTCCAGAAGGATATGCACCTCCTCCTACTGTAGAAGGAGAGAACAGCTCTGAAGCACAGCAAGGAACAGAGTCCCAAGTCCCTCCAGTTGATCCAATTATAGACCAAGGCCCACCTAAGAGAATGAAAGTTTGAGATTAGATACGTACGCCGCTAACATTTCCCGATAGAGTGGGTTATATGATGGAGGAAAGAAGTCCTCACTCATTGAAATTCTCCATTTTAGTCTCTGGCCTTTGTTGTTTCAGTACTTTTTGTATATATAGTCTCGATTGCTTTTTAATGTTCTTCACTTACCAGTTGCGGGAAGTTAGATAGGAAATGATGGATGGATGTATCTGATTAATGGTGTTATTCGAGGATCCTTCCGTAGATGGAGAGTTGGGTCGAAAATATTTTCCTGTGGAAGTAACATTCTGCTCGTGGATGTTCTTGTTGTGTTGATGTTTTAGGTTTGGATTTGTGTTTGGTTGGGTACAAACATGCAGTACCATCAGCCACCTGAAAAAAAGGTGGGTTTGATTGAACCAGCATAGCGACCTCCCAATTAATTGGTGAACCCACCCGATCTAGAATGTTCGGACTTAAATTGTAACTAACCCGGCCAGGGAGGAAAGTGCAATTTAGATTAGAGCCCCATCTCCCAAGTCGTCACCACATCGTCAAAGTTTCAAAGTCCCAAGTTGTCACCACGTCGCAGGCTTCGTCACCAGGCCCCCACCAAAGTGCAAGTTAGATTAGAGCCCACTCTCCCAATCATTTGGTCCCTAGTATTGAACTCAAGACTGGTGGGGGAGCAACCTTATGTTACTCCATTAGGGGGCAGAGCTATTTATTCAGTGGGGGGAGGCGACACGTGCCACCCCCAGTCCGAGAAGAGACGATGTCTCACATAAATAATCCAAGCAGTTCATTTTGTCTAAAATTGTTTTTTAAATGTGCCCCCAAAAAATCCCTTAGTGTGTATACCAGATAATTACGAAACAGATATTTTTTACTACGGATCCCGACTAAGAATGTGGCACTGCAGTCTGCAGGATTAGTAAATTCCAATTGTCAATAATTCAGTGCCGCATCAACTTTTTGTGCAAATTATTGCAGACAATATTGTTATATCAATATGCGTCTTCTATGATATATATACTAGTACTATATTTAACAAATGTTTCTTAGATAAGATTCTTGAACTGAATCAAAAATTAGAATGAGATATCTATTGCACTTGAGTTACTTCGTATTTGATATCTAAAACCGATTAGTTGAGGAGTCGGTTCAGTGGTGGAAACTCAGATTTGGTTGGACAAGGCCCACGTTCGAGTCCCTATAGCCTCTTATTGGTGCTAAATAAATAAACATATATATTCCAAATACCACACACACGTGGTGATCAGTTGACCTTAGCTTCGGCCTTAACTTAGATGCGGTGGGTCCCCTATAGATAATGGTGTGATGTGACGGGACAATAGTTTCTATGGAGGTGACGGGTACCCGCTTGTACTCCCATTTTATGTACCAAAAAAACATCTAACTAATTAGATATATGATGCTCATTGACATATATGCCATTTGCATGTTTGGCTAGTGTCACATTCAAACTAATTTGGAATTGGATTATGACAAAAACCCACTATATTGTTTTTTTTCTGGTATAATAATAAGAAAGCTATGTGTACGTATCATCCACTTTGTTCCGCTGATCTCCCCAGCTTGGAAAGCATATTTAGGTGGGGTTGGGTTGGGTTGGATCCAGGTTAAGGTCTTTGGATTATATATGAGCACTACCTAGCTAACCTAAAACATAATGGATCGAAGAGTATGAAAGGAATGCTGAGATGATCGATCACACATGCACTTAATTAGGTGTCATAAAATTAATTAATGTGATATTGTATGGTGACCAATCACCTATATATGTATTGAAAATTGAAAGTATGTGTAAATAATTGACAAAATTTTGAATACAGTACCCCTTTCATATGGGTGAGTGTTTTAAGGTCTACATGCGTAAGTTGGGGAACTCGATCGATCACCCATTACGAGAGAAGCGTGATCTGGCAGCAATATTGTGTATGTATGTATCTTATTTTCTGTAAGGCATAAATCTTGGCAACGAATATAGATTATTGATTTTCACACTCCATTTTCCTTACGGCAACACTCTAGCTCTTCGTGTCCTCTCGGGATGTGAATTTACAATTTAAAGTTAACATTTCATTTGTATACTCTTTCACACTAAAAAAAAAACGACATTAAGTTATAAAAAAAAAAATTGAAAGTACGAAAATTACTACGTATGGCAACTCCCATATTTGAGCAACAAAAGATATACTAGTATATATAGTGAATGGAAGAAGTGTGTCAAGATAGTGACCTAGTGGGCATAATAAATTCTATATATATTCTGATCATCACTATGAATGGAACTTGCACATTACGAGAGAAGTGTGGTCGGGCAATGTATATTCTATTTTCTTTTCTATAAGAAGACATAATAAATCTTGTCAATGCCAACGAAAAGTAAAAAGATACTTGTATAGCAACTCACCTGCAGGAACAGAGCGAGCTAGGATTTCGCTATCGAGGGCCGGAATTTGAAAAAGCATTACCCTGTGATACAATTATCAATTGGACGGCGTTAGGGGTGGAGACCAAATTAACACACATTTTAAATGTTGGGAATGAAATTGGACAAATGTTTAGTTTGGGGACGAAATTGGCCACGTACAAATACTTTGGGGACCAAAAAGGTAAATAAGCCCAATTATGATGTTTTGAAGTTCCATGCATACTCATTTTTTGGGGTGACTATTCGCAGCTCCGTATTTTCTCCCTTAGCTCACTACATTTCGGTAAATAGTTGTTGAAAATCATACATAACATTTCGGTAAATAGCTGTTGAAAACAAGATTATATTTCAGTAACTACATGTCGAAAATATGTTTAACCTTCGGTAAACAACTGCCGAACATACATTTTCGGTAAATAGCTGTTGAAAAAAATATTATATTTCTGTAATTGGATGCTGAAAATGTATCTCAATTTCAGTAACTAACTGTCGAGTATAGTTGGAAATTTTTAACGGGTTAAGGGAGAAAATACGGGGCTGCGAATAGCCACCCCTCATTTTTTTATATAGTCCAATAGCGCAAAATAAAAAATAAAAAATGCATGCAAAACTATTGGCACATGTAAAAGACTAAAGTGAACCTATTTCATCAAGTGTCGATCGAGAAATATAAAAAGTCAACTTATTAACATATATATGTATATTGGTCTCTTCATAATTTGTAATTCGCATCCTCTTGTGAGGTTCGATCACCGCGATTGGTTAGACATTAAAATCTCAACTAGCTAGTATATAAAAAGCTCTTAATTATAATGTACGATGGACTATTAGATAAAATGAATATATGGCGTACGAACCACTATAAACTAAATCCAAAGTTATTGGATTAAAATCCTATAAATAATGGGGGCCGAATGCATAAGTTTGGTAAAGTTTTAGTGAAAAACACATATTTATACCCATTAGAAATATTCAAAATATGTGGGTCAGAGCCACGGACTAGGGACCCTATAGTGAGCAAAATCACTACAGAGTTGCTCTTTCGTTTACTAGTATTTATTTGGACTTTGCTTTTTACTAAGTCTTGGGTTTTACTTCTTACTTTTTAATACATCTTGACAAAACAAATCGAAAAATTAGTACAAAATATGATCAAAAGCTAAAGCATTGTTTATTAAAGACAAAAAATAAACCAGAACAAAGACTTGTTTATTTACTTTGTCTTTCAATGATTATTTTCAAGTCCAATCCGTGTTATAATAATTTTTAAAATTTAAAAAGCAAGCTCAAATATCCTGATGAATAAAATACTCCAGCGAATTAAGGTAGTCTAAACCCACAAGTTATCACCTAATTAATTTTCTTTTAAAATAAAATTATCTTATTTGTTCAACAACCTTGCATGGAACGTGCTCCTCATTTTAAATTAATTTTAGTTTAAAGTCTTTATAAAATAAAAAAAACTTAAGTTGTTACGTACCATACCTCCACCGACAACATTGGGCTAATTTGATATATTCAGAAATGGTATATAATCTTTGAATACATGGTTTCAGCCAGTGCCAGAGAGGGAACAAGTTGGACAACTTGTTGCGACTTCTGCAATTCCAACCAGGTTGGCCTAGTTGTTTTGGCTGGAATGGAGGGATGTGCTCTTACCCGGAAGTTTCGGATTCGATTTCTCTTACCAACAACACTAGGACTATCTCACACCATGCGTAAGCATGTGCAAATCTTGCGGGAAGAGCAGGAGAAATTAGTCTGAAGTGCTCGCAAGCTAATCCGTGATACCCTGAGAAAAAAACTTCTGCAATTTTAATCATCATTAGGAAGATGGGTTTTTTTTTTATGTCCCATGTAACTCCTCTTGAAATGAGCACACATAAGTTATATGACATGATTAACATCTTACCATTTATGAGTGACATGCACATGGAGAAGATTCGTTCTTGGCAGGGGCGAATATAATCAAGGATATGAAGTGTCAGATTTTTTCTTGACTAAAAAAAATGTGTCGGATTTTAAAAAAAAATGTTATTGGGATTGAAAAGTGTTTTCAACGGTCCATATTTAAAACAAATTCTTCCACGGAAGAGTTGTTCCGTGGAAGAGTTTGTTTTAAATTCAAACCGTTGATTGCTGAGATAAATGGATGAGTTGCTCACTACAATCCTGTAGTGACTTGCTCATTACAGGTCCCCGGACTTTCTTCTTCTTCTTCCTTTTTCTTTTATTTCTTTTTGCATTCACCTTAAAAATGGACCAAGACAATCAGAATCATCTGACAATTGGGATTTTTTTATTTATTACGATCGTGTTTGAATTAACTTCAGCTTCTGTTTTTGTTTATATCGTAAAATTAAACTTAAAAATGATTAACAGAAAACCGTGTGGTGCGTTAAAAAGATGTTGTTTTGACACACATCACGGCTCAAAAGTGCTAAATTATAGATAATTCCACAAAAAAAAAATGGTAAAAGTGATAGTAATTTTTTACTTTTACGATTCTTCTTGTTGAGATGAATCAATATTCCACAAAAGTTTAACCTAAAATAACCGAATGAGAATTTTTTTTTTGAATAAATACAAAACAAAAAAAAAAGTCCAGATTTTGTGGAAAACTAGGTTAATTTTAATTGAAATACTAGTAGCAAGGGCCAACACATGAGAAGTCTTTAAAGTGTGAAGTAAATCAGAATTTACTTCATAAGGATTGGAGTCTGTCTAGTAGTTAATTAGATGTAATCATAAAATGATTAATCCTTCGCTCTAACGTGATACCAAGATATTTTCCAAGATTGTGTACAGTCAAGAAAAGGACTTGCTGGTGAGAGAGATTAGCTATCTATGGTGGTAGGTGAATTTTTTTTTTACTACAACTCACTACTACAAATTTTACTACAGGTGACGAAAAAGTGGCGACGAAATTTACTTTTTTACCATAGTTGACGAAACAACAAAATTTTCGTCACCAAAAGTTACTATACGTGACGAAAAATTTGTTTTTCGTCACCAAAAATGACTTTTGGAGACAACCTATAGATGACGATTGAAACAGTAAATTTCGTCACCTATAGCTTGCCTCCGAAAGTCACTTTTTGTGACAAAAAATAAATTTTTCGTCACCTATAGTAACCTTTGGTGATGAAAATTTTGTTATTTCGTCAGCTATAGTAAAACGGTAAATTTCGTCACCACTTTTTTCGTCACCTATAGTAAATTTTCTAGTATTGTCGGGTGTCCGAATCGACTTACGTTCACCTCGATTAATCTTGGATGACCACTCTCACTGTCCACTTGGTTTAACTTGGGTGTCCGCTCTAACTTTTTTTTTTTTTTTGGTTCTTTTGTATGTGAAGTTATTATATTAAAAAGGTCTATCCATAAAAGGGCAGTTGTACAAATTCACAAGCAAAAAAAAAAAAAAAAGTTCTTAATTAACCATGTATAAGTTTGTGTCTCTCTTGCATTATTGGATGTTCTTTATAATTCGATTTTAACAACTTTCCAGTTGTCAACAGTTTATTGGCTCCTAGGAAAGAAATTACTATATTTTTATGGTTAAAAAATAGAAGGGCAGGCATGGGACTCTGTCACCTCTCGTCAGAAAATTTTGTCTCGTCACGCAACACCACTATCTGTAGGGGAACCCATTCCACCTTTGTCAGAATTGAAGCTAAAGTCCTACACTATATATGGTTGGTGATACTACCATATTTATAGGGACTCGAACCTGAACCTTGTCCAACCACGTACCGAATGTATTTCCACCCAACCCTGGCTGGTTCAAGAAGAAATTACTACATAAAACTAATTCTAAAACCACACATAAATACATAAACACTTACACAAACTCACCAACATCACGTGTGGGCCCCCACGCACATTGGAGGTGTGTAGTGTATGTGGGTCTCACATGTTTTTTTTTTTTTTTATCCGATGTGGATCTCACATGTGATGCGAGGAAATTTGTATAAGTGTTTGTGTTCGGTTGTAGCAAAACTCGTTTCCCCAAGTTCTCCATACACACACGCACGTGTCGAAAAGCAATATAATGTCGACCCGAAAACTAGATTGTTTAAGCCCCACGTGTGTAGCTAGCGCCCAATGATTGCCGACAGACGATCGTATACATCACGTGGCAGCGGTTTGGTTATTGCCAAAAATGGAGTGGAAGTAGAAATCGACCGATCACAACAGAGGATACGGGTTTCCCCTCTAGAAGCAAGGGTCTCCTTTGAGTGCCTTTTGATGGTCCTTTCTAAACCTATATTTTTTATATTGAATAAAATTGTTCATTTTTGTATTTTATTAGAAATATTACTCATGCTAAAACTATATGTCTTTGAAATATCAATTGAGCGCAACATATTTAATTTGGGAAAAAATTATTTTTCAACCGATGTACTAATCAACTTATCTTATTCAATAAAGTGTATTAATTGGATATTTATTTATGAATATCCGAGAAGTGAGAAATGCTACGTACATATATTTATGTGTATAAATCCAGATACATACTTGTCACGACCTTTCGACACAAATGAACCCTTCATTGTCTCGTAGTAATTTCCACTGAGTTATGTGCATATCTTGTTGTAACTTGTATGTTAAACCATTTTGATTTATATAGTCGATCCACGTGCGACCCCTTTTGATCTATGCCCCAAACATACACTATTATTTCTCGCTCTCATAAAAGTGTAAACGATTCACACAATTAGACGTAGTTTAATTTGTTTTAAAAAAAATGAATAAACCAATTAATCAAATTAAACAAGTAAATTCTCTTTGTTTAGCCAAAAAGCCAAATTAACCGAACAGTATGATTGGTCTTGCAGATCAAAATACAAGATGATTGGTCTCAGTAATCCAAAAGTTGAGGATAAAATGCTGGGGACACGCCTCTCGACCACTCTTCAAACACATTTTGTGAGAGATGAGTGTTTGGGGAGTGACCGAGAGGCGTGGCTTAGAAGCTTACAAAGTAGGGCCTACAAGCTTATGTAAAATTGGAGCAAAAATGCTACTCATACAACAATCCAAACATAATACCAAACACAACTTCTCACGTACATGTGGGCTCCACACACACTACTATGTGTGAACCCCACATGTATGTGAGTTGTTGTGTTTGAATTGTTGTATAAATAGTAGTATTGTCCAAATTGGAGGGAGCAAGTAATAATTTGTCCAAAATAAGAGGGAGAGAGGGAGAGAGTTTCGTCCTTGACTAGATGCCACGTCAGTGGGCCATATCCGATGTTGACTTCAACGGGCTATGAACCGTCCAACGTTAAGCTGAGTCACATCTGATAAGGCCGTGGACCCCATAACAGATAAATATCCAAAGTGAGAGAGAGACAGAGAGAGGTTTTACGATTGCTTCGGTTCAATGCCAACTTGCATGGCTAGCTGGCTGTGTCCAGCTCTCTCTCTCTCTCTCTCTCTCTCTCAGTAGAACACCTAGCTTTGTTTGTGTGTAAGGGATAACCTACGTAATCCCAACTAATTACTATTTTCAATTCTGGTGATGTATGGATTAGGTGTCAAGATAATAATTGTAAAAGAAGGGATGGAGAAAGTTCAGATTTTCAGGGAAGGACACAACTCCTCCGAATTCTCAGGGAAGGACTCTCCGGCCATTATAAATACGGATCTTCCCCAGACCCCAAAAATGTCAACCAACCCTAATCCATCACTCCCCACCCACCTTGCTTCTCTCCCCTCTTTCTTTGTGGTTGAATTTCTGAGGTTGGATTTCGATTCAGGATGACTATCCCCATCACTCAACCCGAGTTTGGTAATTCTTTTTTTTTTTTTTCTTCCCCCACTCCCCTTAATTATTCTTCATTTTTTATTACTCCTCTCAGATCTGTTCTTCCTTCTTCTTTTTTTCCAATTTTTATTTTATTTTTATAGAAAAAATATCCCTTTGAGACCCAAAAACTCAATTTTCAATTAGATTTTTCCCTTGTATTATGGGTTTGCGACGCTGATGAGAAATTTGTAGATGAGTTAAGAGGTGTTTGGATTTTGATTATTTAAGCAGGAGTTGAAATTGAGGCTGAGGAGAATAAGATCCCAGCCAACGAAACTGAATTGATTTTGGATGGTGGATTTTTGGTCCCGGAGACCAATTCATTTGGCCAAAACTTCAGGTTTTTGACTCTTTTTCTCTCTATTGTTGTTATGCTTGAACGAAATGATGGATTGGATTCATTGTCTAATTCGTCCATAACCAGAATTCCAAAATGACCCTAGCTAGTTCAAGATTTGTTCTGTTTTTTGTTATTCTTTCCCACAATTGGGATATGCAGAGATTTCAATTGTTTTGCCGAACTGATGCTCAATTGAGTACTACAATACATGCACCAATTCCAATTGGAACACAAACATTCTAATGCAAATGTGAAAAATCCCTTAAAAGTCCAGTTCCTTTGCGAACGAAGTTCAGAATCAACAAGGGTTGGTAGAACGAAGGGATCGAGTTTACAACTGGGATTCGTAACGAGGGAGAGATAGAATGGAGTTCTTCACGGCCTTTCATTATCGATCTTCCTTGAATGTGGCGGTGAACCATACCGAGCCTTCTCTTTCGAAGCCTTGAAACTCACTTTTTACTTATAAAAAAAAAAGAACACGTGCCACAATGCTCAATGAGGTTGAAACAAAAGGCAAAAGGAAAGGCAAGCCCAAGCCAGATCTTCTACTCAATCAGAGCCATTGAGGGGGACCAACCTATGCTCTTGAAATGAGCCCTTTTAGCCCTCTTCTTGGCCTGCACACATGTAAAAACCAAATACCCAGAATTGTGGACTCAAAAACTGATGTGGATCCCACTTCATGTGAGCTTTTCTTGCCTTTTATGTGTACCTGTCGTATTTTCCTATCCTCCCCCACCTTAAAATTCCAATTTTTGTTTTCTTTTACCAGTTTATTTTGCATATGTTTTCGACTTTTTCCTAGCAAAACTTGTTCTCACATCAGGTGTTAAAATAGGGACTATGATGCTGAAAGTGTCAGGCAAGAAGGAGTGGAGAACTTTTACCGGGTCAATCACATTAACCAAACCTTCGACTTTGTAAGAAGCATGATTGCCAGAGAAATTTCATCTTGTGGTTTTAGACTTGATAAAATTACTAAATGCACTGTTATGAATTTATAGGTGAAGAGGATGAGAGAAGAATATGGGAAAGTGGACAAGGTGGAGATGAGCATTTGGGAGTGTTGTGAGCTTCTCAACGAAGTCGTCGACGAGAGTGATCCTGATTTGGATGAACCTCAGATTGAGCACTTGTTGCAAACGGCTGAAGCTATTCGGAAAGACTATCCCAATGAAGATTGGCTGCACTTGACTGCCCTTATCCATGGTGTGTAAATCCCCTGCACTTGGCCTTACAGTTTATGGGAACTGATGGTAGAAGTAGAAAGCCTTGAAATTTGGTTTCGAAATATCGGCCCATTATTCTTATTTGTTTCTCTAGCGCGATTTAGAACCATTAGTATTTAGTACTATTGCTCGTGTAGGCAGGCAAGCCTCCAATAGTTGGAATAAGAATTTCATTCAGTTGTTTCGAAGTAGATGTCGAAGGTATTCTAATTTGGTCTATATGCATGGCTTTCTAGATCTCGGGAAGGTTCTTCTTCTTCCTAGCTTCGGCGAGCTTCCTCAATGGGCTGTTGTGGGTAGGTATCATTGTTTCATTTGTTTGGTTCTGTATTGTCAAAAACTTGTGCTCTTCTATTCATCATTTCTATAATACTTGGCATTCTAGATTAATATCATGTTAATGTAGGTGACACATTCCCAGTTGGGTGTGCTTTCGACGAATCGATTGTCCATCACAAGGTTGGTCTCCTTAACAAATTCCATACTCAAACCGGTGGGAAATTACGACGTCCTACACCTATCTATAATTGTCTCTGAAATTTACGAGATCTTTTTGGACTGTCGGTGCAGTACTTCGCCCAAAACGAGGATTATAACAATGCAGCTTACAACACCAAATTCGGAGTTTACTCCGAGGGATGCGGACTCAACAATGTCATGATGTCATGGGGGCATGATGACTACATGTATTTGGTACCTGTTCCGATCCTTTCTAAATTGAGAAAAATATTTCATTTTTGATTTATGGATTATTGGCGATTGCGGAAACTAAAAATCCGATTTTTCGTGTCTCAATTTGTAGGTGGCTAAGGAGAATAATGCAACTTTACCTTCAGCAGCTCTTTTCATCATCAGATACCATTCATTCTACGGTTAGTTTAAGAAGAAAAAGGAGAAAAGGAGAAAACTCCTTCAAATATATCTTAGGATCACAGCCAACATATTTACTGGAGTCGTTTTGTTGCATATTTCAGCTTTGCACAAGTCAGGAGCATACAAACACTTGATGAATGAGGAAGACAATGAGAACCTCAAGTGGCTCCAAGTGTTTAAGTAAGGCTAATCTGTTCTTGATACCCGCTTAACGCTCCTATTATACGGAAATTGTTCTTAATTCTGTACGCTATTAAAACAACCCAATTAATCTAATACGTTCATTTTTTTTTTTTTCTGTAATTTCTTGTGTGCAGCAAGTATGATCTGTACAGCAAGAGCAAAGTTAGGGTTGATGTGGAAAAAGTCAAGCCATACTATCTTTCCCTCATTCAAAAGGTTTGCAGCCTCTGTTGTGGCCAAGTTATTGTAGTCTATGCCTTCGTCGTTTCCATACCATGTACATTTCTCCTTCGTTTTCTTTTCGGATGTTTATGGGAATCGTACTTAATCACCGGAATGTTGCTGTTGCAGTATTTTCCCCAGAAGCTGAGGTGGTAAGAAATCTGGAGCTGTGGAGTCGAATGGGTTAATTTCATGGTGGATCGATTGGGGAATCGGTGATGAAGGTGCCAGTGGTAGCTGAATGAATTGATAGTTATCAAGTGCCCCTCGGAGACTCGGAAGCATTTCTTTCATTTTGTTGTTTTCACATCTACCCTCTCTCTCTCTCTCTCTCTCTCTCTCTCTCTCTCTCTCTCTCTCTCTCTCTCTCTCTCTCTCTCTCTCTCTATCTCTCTCTCTCTCTCATGTATGCTTTGTTCCTTCCAATGTTGGATAGTTTGATCCTTTCATCTGGAATAATATATTGTAGTTATGGGTCTCGTGGAATAAAATCTCTTCTTTTTTTCTTTTTTTTGCTCGGCAAAGAACATTTTATATTAAAGATGACTTGAAAGGGATACATCAAGTCGAGGAGAGAGGGAGGGGACTCCAACCGAAGTTGAAGGAATTAAAACCACCCAAACGGGCCAACCCCAAACACCCAAACAACTAAACAGGCCAAGCCCAACCTCCTAAACAACAAACGAAAACATTTCATTTGTATTTTTCGGCAGCCATATTAACATTCCAGAAACTTTGAAAGCTTTTAGAAAGGTGAACAAATTGGCAAGCCTTTTATACGAAAACAAATGAAAATTGGATTCCCTGAGCGCGGGAGATCTGTTTGTGACGCTCAAGAATTCAGACCTTATTTCAAGATGCAGAATTTCAAATGCATTTATCTAAGCCGTTTGATGTAATTATGGCATCTTTCAAACCGTTTGTTAGAAATTCAACGCTAGTATAGGGCTTGTATAAAAGGAAAAAACAACACTTTGATTGTGATTTGCTTGACTTTTCTTTCTCGAGAGAACAAAAAGCCTTAATGTAATAAGTCCCAGTTGAGAGACTTGAAATTTTGCATCTTAAAACCCTTTTTTTAATATGTAAGCATAGTTTGTTGGTGTTATTAATTTAGATGTATTTATTTTTTTAATTGTATTTTAATTATGATTAACATTGTTGAAGTATAAACTAAATTTAGTATTTTGGCACAAGAAAGTTAAGTCCAAACAAGTCCATTTTTTTTTTGACAAGAAACAAGTACCAAACCCAAAAAAGATCGAAGATATTATTGAAGAAGATATAAATATCTAGTTTTTAGAAATTCTAAAATATCTAGCTCTAGAATATCCTAGTGAAATATCTAAAGTTTTTTTTTTAAAGAAAAATCTTTGTACTAGAATAAGAATGGATTCTAGCCATTTTGTATCAAGCCCAAAAAAAAAAAAATTGGGTTCAAGTATAATACAAATACTCTTCTTTCCCACTGTTGTTACTATTTTTCCTCTTCCAAAAATCTTGTCCAACTAAACAATAAATCTTGTCCAACTAAACCATAACTCCTACTCTTTCAATAACCATCTTAAGATACAATAACCATCTTAAGATACGCGATACGTATCCGATATGATCTATACAATTGAAGTAGAAATCGAAACGGACGACTTTACTTTTGGTGATCTCCTTGCAAACTGTATGGCACCTTTTGTGTCTCCTTGTTAAGTATGATGCCCTACTGTTTAAATCTCTTTTTCCTCTGCCCTTTTGTTTCTCGATGAATTCTAGTGTTTGCGGTTTGAATTCTAGTGTTGCTAAGCCCAGTGGATTTCCTTTTTAGTTTCTACCCTGCATGCTCGTGTATGTGTCCACACTGAAATAATCTTTGCTTGAATGGTGTGCCAAAGTTTGCATTTCTGGAGCAATTAGTGTCTATGTTCGGTAGAAAATTGAACGGGCTTTGGCAACTTGCATTTATGTGGTGTTTAAGTAGGGCTGTAAACGAATCGAGCAGCTCGTAAACGAGCCGAGTTTGAACTCGAGTTTTTCAGCTTGGCTCGTTCGACAAAAGCTCGGCTTATTAAGGGTGGTTCGGCTCGATTAAAGAGGCTCGTTTAATAAAAGATTAAGCCCGGCTCGCTAAGGCTCGAGCCGAACTCAAGCTCAAGTTTTTGACTTGTTTAGTAAACGAGCTCGAGCTCGACAAAGTTTGACTCAACTCTGCTTGTTTACAGCCCTATGCTCAAGAGGGTTGTTCTCTGTTAACTCTTTTAGAACTTCGATAAAATTTTGTTAACTAGGGATGGCAATGGAGCGGGTATTGGGATACCTGTACCCGATACCCGGAAGTTATGCTATGCTCGAATTAGCCCCCATTACCTGCTGGAGATGTCCCCTGGGGACGGGACAAAAACTACCATCCCTAGTTAATTAACAAAATAGTACTGTGTTGAGATATGGTGTTAATTAGGAGCTCGAGGGTAATTTTTATCTCACATTGCAATCTATTATTTTTCATGCATAGGAATCTCTTCCCGTGGATGTAGGCATTGAAGGCGAATCATGCATTTTTTTTTTTTTTGGGATGTGTTTTTGTTTATTTTATTTGCGTTACCGTTGCGTGTGGGACCTAAAAATCCCTTCAAATATACCTATTTATATGCATATAGTCCATTACCCAAATGTGCATTAAATTTATATCTTGTCGGCAACCATAAAAGCATGCATCAACAGCTTGCTTTGCTAGAGCACGAGCCGGTTGGACCATACGACTATGAACCTTCGAGATTTTACAAAATGACAACATTGTACTCACAACAGTACTTTGTGAATTTTGTTGGGCAGAGAGACAACATTCTTATATGGAAAAATTAGCCAAAAGAACGGTAAAATAGTTTTCAGTAGAGGTCCTTCAATTTTTTGAGTTTTTTAGCCACAAGACCAAAACATGTTTAGGCACTTTCATAGTGTTTTAAAGTGCACTTTCTTATTATAGGATTTTAGTGATTTAGACACTTTAATAGAGTACCCTAGGGTTTTAGGCACTTTCATAGGGTACCCTAGGGTTTTAGACACTTTCAACCATGAAAAGTTTTTGATTATGGTCATTTGCAAGTCTAGCTTTTACCTAACACTGTTTAAGTGCATGGCCGCCCTTCATTTTCTTTCTAGAAAGGACTTCAAACTCCCAAATTCAACCTTCATAATTGTCATATGGGGAAAAATAAAAAATAAAAAAACTGAAAGTTTGGAATTCAAACAAATCTCTTTGTTGTTTTCAACCCAACCGCGAAATTCAACCATTCAGTTGAAATAGACATCCAAAGATATCCTTTTGATCAGCCACTTGTGCAATGTACATGTATCAGCCTGTATAATAGTGGAGTAGTCAACAATGGCAATTGGAAATTAAATTTTAATTTTCTTTCACCCTTAATTTGTTTTCTTGGGTCAATGAGATTACTATGAATGGGCTTGTAGCAAACTCCAACACTCTCCCGCACATGCGACTCCCGACTCGCACGTGGAAAGGTAAACAAAAGAACACATTGATAACTCCTGGTCCTCCCTTGTGAGTTGTGGGAGACCAGGAATTGAGCCCCGTCGTGGGCAGTGGTGGGTTCGGACTATGGACAATCTCTGAACCTCCCGTGGACTAACTCCCCTTAATCCCGCTAACTGTAAAATATGCCAAGAAGAAAAAAAATTAATATGAATGGTATCTTCGGATCCAAACAGCAAGAATTTTGGGGTAATTTGGTGATTCGCTGGACCAAAAGACCCTCACACAACTTGTATAAATATATGCATAATCTGATTTCATCCAAGGGAAATTCAAACAATAGAGTTCAGTGCCCACAATGGCAGCTTACTCTCCGAGGTCTGTCATGGTGAAACTTATTATCATCATATTCGCCATCTTTCTGTCTTCTCTTTTACCATGTGATGCAGCTCGATTGACTCATGGCCGAGGTAAATTCTCGTCACAATCTTAACATTCCAGTTCCGTGACATACCTGTTTCCAATTTTCAGCTTTACATTTGAAAGTAAGTAACTTTTTGTTTACTTTGTTCAAAACTAGATGTGACAAATGGACGGATCTGGACAGGTTGAAACGGGTCGCTGGTTAAATATGGGTCAAATAGCAAATGGGTTGAAACGGGTCGGGTTAAGTTAAACCCAAACCCGCCCGCCCCACCCCGTTTTACCCTTCCCCCTCCTCTTCCCTTTTCCCCTTTCCTTCCCGCCCCAACAAGTTTTAAACCGCCCCCCCCCCCCCTTTCCCCTTTCCTTCTTTTCCTTCTAAAGCTTTTCCGAAAAATTGATGCATTTATAGCCTCTCATTATACTGTGAAGGTTAAGCACATAAGGAAATGAGAGAGAGAGAAGCAGCTGAAGCCGTCATAACTTGGGTGGGTTAATTCAATCAGACAAACTTCTTTATGGAGTTTTTCGTAAAGAAGATTTACGGAGGCCCAATCTCACGCGTTTAAAGTGTTTTTGGACGATTCAGATTGAAAATCAATTATGACCGGTAATAATTAATTGTGATCAGTCATAATTAAAAACAAATCTCAGTCATTAATTGCGCGAATGAACTGAGATTGCGCCGCTCCGGGAAGGAGCCTCTGTGAAAAAGTATATCTCTAATTCAATTCAATTGCCATCCAAAAGGAGTTTTATGAGTTTCTTGTTCAATAACGCGCGCCAAAGCATAGAAGACTATTTCCAGGTCAATTGTTGCTCCCACCACTACCAGGAATATAGGATAATTTTGTACTTGTTACGTCGACACACGCAGGAACCTGGAAGTAGAACAAACTAAACTGGTCATAGCAACAACCTAGCTTGTAAACGCAAACTGAGACTGTTAATAGAGATAGAGAAAGAAGCGAGAGGAGAAGCTGAGAATGCGTCGTTTGGTAAATGGGAGTATATGTGAAGCACTTGGGTCTTTTAATTTCAACCCATATTGAACCGATTTCTAACCCATTTAAACTCATGTAAATATGGGTTGATATAGGTTCAACTCATATTAACCTATTATATAATATGGGCGGATTAGATTGGGTTATATATGGGCGGATACGGGCGGGTTTAAAAAAATATGAGTTGGATTGCCACCTCTATTCAAAACACAAGAAACAGAAAACATGTTCGAGGCACACCTGGGTCATGTTTGGTAGCCATTCTATTTTCTGTTTTCTGTTTTCATTTTCAGAATTTTCAAAAGTTAACTTTGAAAGTTTGTTTGGTGCACTACTTCCACTTTCAAATTCTGGAAATCACTTTCACTATTTTCATAATTTGAGTAAGTAACAAAACTCAACTTTCACTACTTCCACTTTCAAATTCTGGATGATTCTCTCTCTCTCTCTCTCTCTCTCTCTCTCTCTCTCTCTCTCTCTCTCTCTCTCTCTCTCTCTCTCTCTCTCTCTCTCTCTCTCCTGTATAGTTTGAGAACTAGTGGAGAAATTGCAAGAAAGACCATTTTGAAAAAAGTAAAAACTAGTTTCAGAAATTGATTTTTTTTAAAAAAATAGGTTAACACAAACATATTTTCTGTTTTCACTTTTTTTTAGGAAAAATAAAAACTGATTTCAGCAAATAGAAAACAGGAAACAGAAAAGTGGCAGTGTTACCAAACATAGTCCTGATGTTTGCCAAAACTTGTTCTGGAGAGAAGAGATGGGATGGATGAAATGAGCAAATTGGCAGCGAAAGGTGAGGAGGGTTGCCAAATTGGAAAATAACTCAACAATGAGTTATTCTTTCTGTCGTAGGTATGATGATAGTCGATTAGCAAAAATTAGACTAGTTGTAAGGATAACGAAAACCTCTTTGTGTGTCCATCAACTAGAACAAAAGACTCATTAGGCTAACTGCCCAACTCACTTTTTCTAAGTTATCAGTCTTTAATTACTTTATAAGTTTGAATTTTCGGAAAGAGTAAGACAATACTACTTACAAGATTTCTGATTTTGTTTCTCATTGGTTTCTTCTCGTGGCAGAACCCCTTCAGAGAACCTTTTGCCCTAATTGTGTATGCTGCGCCCCTCCAACATCCACCTCTCCACCGCCGCGCTCGTGCTGTCGTTGTGCCTGTGCTATTCCTCGACAACATAAGTAGAAAATCCAAGATTTCATACAAGTACTTATTTAACAAAAAAAAAGATTTCGTAGAAGAAGGAAAAATCGACGGATCACGAGGCAATACTTCGGCTTTTTCCTTGGCAAGGATGTATTAGCATATGGTTTAAAGTTCTTCGAACGAGTTTTCAACTTCTGTTTGTGGTGTCATCAATAAACTTATTGACAGTGTGTTTAAGTACTTGTGATTTTAGTACAGACGCAAAGTAGATACGAATCGTCAGAGCATTGGGTAGAAATACTAAGGTTCCTGGCAGTCTGAAGATTGGATTGTACAATTACATTTTATCCACTTTCAGAACAAAAATGGAGAGGAATCCCTTGACTGGTGTAGTAATCAACTACTCTAATCAGAAAAAAATTCAAACATTAATCGGCACAACTTTAAACTCTTGACCTGAACGATCGAGGCACTATTGCAAACAAGTCACAAACGCTTAACGACAAAAAGAAGAGAAAAACAAGAACAAAACCAAACCAAACCGAGCCTTAAGTCCTAATAAATTGGAGTCGACTTCCTTGCTTGTGAAACCAAGGGATCTTCTCATAAGTTGTTTAGCTTGTGTACCATCTACCTTGCTTGTAGACCGCTCATGGAAGATTCAAGATCCAGCGGATCCCGCGAAATTTCCAAAGGTCCTCCACTGGCTAGATAAATTTCCAAACACTCATTCAGTTCCCGTAATACTTGACTCATGGATAGCCTTTGAATGGGACTTGATGGTACACATGCCATAGCAGTCTCCAATGCTTTACAGTCAGAATTACTGTCAAAATCCCCTTGTAGCCTTGGATCTGCGATGCTTTTAATTTCCCCTCTTTCGATCATCGGCATAACCCATTGGACTATGTGAGTCGCTTGGCTGTTTATGTATGCAGGTTGGCCAGTGATCAGTTCCAATAGAACGACACCAAAGCTGTAAACATCGCTTTTCTCAGTTAACCTGCCGGTAATATAGTACCTGCAGGGAAACATTCCAATAGAAGTTTCGTCTTTATTTGGGGATTAAAGAAGTTTCACCACAAACTGAAAGGCCAGAAATGTGGTTATAAAAACTGCCAATTGTAGTGTAACTTGTATGCTACAAATGCAGTGTGAATAACCCACAAAGAAAATTGCCATATGCAGAAGGAAGTTTCAGGGCGTAGCAAGAGTGCCCCAATACGGGAGAAAAGGTTGATTCTCCACCAATATCACACACACACACACAGAGGGAGGGAGGGAAGCACAAATTGAGAACTATGAAACATTATTCAATGATGATAGAGAAATATTACCCAGTCATAAAGCTTTCAAGTTAAATAGTGCTTATAATGGAGACTTACTCCGGATCATGATATCCAGGTGTTCCGACTACTCCAGTTGATAAATGACTTCCATCTTCAATGGGAAAGATTATGGACAGTCCAAAATCTGCAACTTTTGCTTGCAAATTTTCAGTCAATAAGATGTTGGCAGTCTTGATGTCTCTGTGGATTATGGGTGGCTTGCAACCATTATGCAGATAATCCAATGCTGCAAATTTTGTCCCCCAAAAAAATTGTTACTCAGTCAGAATGCTAACCAAAATGAAATTCTCTTCCTGTCCAGCTTGTTACTAACCTTGTGCTGCATCTATTGCTATCTGAAGTCTCTGCTTCCACGTTAGAACAGCCCTATTTTGGTCTGCAGTTACAAGTTACCGATCTTCAATTTTCTGTCTTCGACACAAAAATTAAGATGAATTTGTTTTGTCGACATTTGCCGTCCCTCCTTGTCAAACACATTCACCTCATACTTGGGAAACAATTTCTTATGCCTGAAATCTATTTAGCTTGATAGTACGGATATTGGATATTGCTTACATGAAGATGGCAATAAGCGCAGAGAAAGAGATGGAAACTGCTATGGTTTTGGCCTTTGGCCCTTTTGGCTCATGAACTGTGCAATTAAATTCATTTAGTAAGTTGTTTCGGCCCCTTTCTTAATTGTTTTCCCTTTATTTGGGACTTTGATTCAACCGCATGGGTATAATTCAAACTCAAAATACGGGAAAGAAGGCATGATTGTTAATTACCTAGTAAACATTCTTTCAAGTTCCCATTAGCCATATACTCGTATAGAAGTGCTGTATTTGAGCCTCGGTCGCAATACCCAATCAGAGAAGCCACGTTCCTATGATGAACGGTTGTTAAGAGCTCAGCCTGTAATCCGAAAAAGAATAACAGCGGGAGACAATAAGGATTATTTTCATAATGCGGGAAAGAGAGTACTAAACTTATGGCGACGAGAAGTTTTGCCTCAGTCCAGAATTGTTCAGATCCTTGGCTTAACGGTCGAGAGAGCATCTTCACAGCAACTTCAGTGCCGTCTTCTAAGTATCCAAGATAGACTGTTCCAAATCCTCCTTTCCCGATGACCCTTTCGAAGTTGTTTGTGATATTCACAACTTCAGAGTACGTGAATCTTCGGTTTTTTGGCTTTAATGTTCTTCCCTCTAAAAAATTTTGCAGAACCAATCAAATGGGGCAAAGATGAAATTACTACAACTTTAAGTATTTACATACTTAAGGAAATAATTTCTAGAATGTAACCCAAATAACTGCATGAGGTTATACAGGCAATGAAGAAATACACAACCTGTGCGTCTTCTCCTTTTTAAGCTCCACAAGATAGCTATTGCACTTAAAAGTATTATCGATGGAACAACAGAAGCTACTATTATTGCAATAGTGTTCCGGTTCTTCGTCCGTTCACAAGAGTCTGATAGGGGGAGCTCTTTTTCCAGGTAAATCTCCAAAGCATTAAGAATGGGAGGAAGGGTTGACCTCTTTGTGCTCACAAGACTCAGCCGAATCTCTCCCCTACTATGGATTTCAACGGGAACGGTGGTTGTTGTCAGGTAACGAGGTTGAACGGGTTCTGGCCAGGGAACATCATTCAGTAAGATGTTAAATTCTCGCAACCCGTCATTCCCGGTTCCCTCGACGTCACAGAAGTGCAAGTAGACGTAGAACTTAGAGTCATCCCCGCCCACGTCCAGGGAGTATTGTAAGGAAATGTTGGAAGCAATATCGAGTGCTTTAACTCCTGTTCGCATCATTGTCAACGGCAGTTGATATTCGTTGCTGCTCTCGGTAATCGAGAGAGATGTCGAGATATTCACTGAGTCTGTCACAGCTTTGTGAGACCAACTGCGACCAAGATCATCAGTGATCCTGAAGATTTTTCAACCATAGAAGATATGTTAGTACTGCTCCTCTTAGAAGTGCACAAAATAACTGGATGACCCTCCAATGGAACTAACTCACTGTCATTAGTTGGATTTGTTAAGTTTCCATTAGGGTTTGGTTCGATTAATTCTGAGTCCGAGAACATATATAAGAACCAATCAATTTGGTTTTGATTTAGGTTCGGTGACTGACAGGATGATTAACCAAACCAACCTGAACCAAAGATGATCGGTTACCAACCCGTAACCAATCTATCTACTACATATATACTCTTTGCAGAAGTTTCTACGCAAGAGCATCTCCAACCCCCTCATAAAACACTATATTTTAAGTTTTTTGAGGAGTAATGTTGAAAAGAATTCGCCAACCACACATTAAAAGAGAGCATCAAAATTGACGATACTTTCTCTATCTTCAAATATAGTGACTCCGCAAATGATCAATTCAAGAGTACGATAGCAAAAAGATTTTAAAAGGGGAATGAATTAATAAAGTTTGAAGGATGGGTCGAAGTCACAATTTTAAACACTACAAAAACGAGTCATCAAAATGCCAAAGATACATACCATAAAAAAAAAATTAAATGAGTGGGTTGGAGATGCTCTAATACTATACGACTAATAGGTTCAACCGAAATTAGATATGCAATCCAATGCTCTGTGACTACAGCCATGGACCCTAAAAAGAACCTACAGATCCGAACAAAATTTCCTTGGGATGTCCTCTGTGCAATTATGCACCTTGATCAGTCCAACTGCCGGTCTAATATTTGACAACATAACGAGGTCGATGCTACTCAGCGTTTGGTCTTAACACAACCCAACAATTCAAGCTCCAAGCTCCGCCTCGGGAAAAAAAAAAAAAAAAGGGCTTAAGGTTATCAAACAAAAGAGAACATTGATTGTTTTGTACCATGGGATTCAGTGTTCCAAAACTCTCGATCTGTCCCATATTATGACAAGAGCCTTGAGGATGCTAGAAGATTCCGGAGAGTAAGGAATTACCATATTTTCCGCTTGACCAAAAAAAAAAAGGTAAGGAATTACCACCAAGGTGGTAGTGATGGTGACATAACCTCCCTTTGGCCGGTGAGGTAGGGAGAACCCAAAATGAGGGAGTACCATCCAAGTGTACGTCTGTTGTGTTGTCAATGTACTAGCAAGTGCAATTAACTGATTAAGTGCATGTAAAATCATATATATGCCTAATGAAGTTTGTGTTCTTCTTGCTGTACTGAGACATGGAAACATGAGAATTTTGGGAACAGAAATCCATGTCTATAACTCAAATATCTTCCATCATTATTTTAGGAGACTTACCATTCTTCCGGAGATGAACCCATGAAATCCCAGACATAGGAATCCATGCATCCAGTTTTTGAATTGTAAAAGGGACCATTCAAATGCACTAGCTCCAGCGCAGATATGAAAGGAGTTCCCCCATCCGTATTTAAGAGACATACATGTATACAATCCGTGGATGCCACATAAATGATTTCTGGTTTGATAAATTCATTCATAGGTTGATCGAATGTTTGCCAGAAAGTTCCACCAATACGAATATCAAACTTTGGTGGCTTATTCTGCCTATCGTAATTGCCATACAAGAACCAAGCTCTGATCAAGTAGGTATTGTTTTTTCCCTGTTCTGGTCTCAAGGAGTAACAGGTCCTGTTTCCTTGAGGAAAGCTTCTTAGGCTGGCCAAAAGTGGATCAGGATATTTTGTTTTGTACTCTTCTGATATGTTGCTGTTTATGCCCGTGTTAACGAACTTCTTGTCAGATCTGTAGTTCCTGTCAGGTCCATATGTGTCCTTTGCAAAGTAATCTTCTGGCATCCCACAATCTATGCTTAGAGCATCTCCAATGCACCCTCCATTCCTCTATTTCTCCATTTGAGAGGATCATTTTTGGAGGAAATACCATTCCAATCCATCCTCTATTTTCTCCTCCATTTGAGAGGATCAAGTTTGGTACTCCAAATATGGAGGATGGAGAAAAAAATGGAGGATCTCCTCCATTTCACTATTCACCCTCACCAAATCCCATTTTGTTCATCAAATTAGTTTTGATGCACTAATCCTTTATAAAACTGGTACCAATCAAAAGATATGTACAATATCTTCAAAATAAGACCTATATTGAGTATTTTTTTAATGAAGTTAGAAAAATGAAAATCTGAGTTTTGGAGGGAAAGTGGGGAAGTTTGAGATTTGGGATGAGTTTTTAAAGAAATAGAAGTAGAAATAGAGTATTGGGTTGGAGTTAGATTTCCTCCAAAATCACTTTTGCAATAAAATATATTATTTTGATACTCTCAAGTGAAGAAATGAAGACAAAAATGGAGTATTGGATTGGAGATGCTCTTATGAAACCTTTCAAATTCAACAAGCAGAATGACGACATTCAGTATGTCTATTATGTAGTACAATATTAGGATTAACATCTATTCGGCGCAACTTTAAAAAACTCAGGCATGTTTAGGAATACGCATGAATAGGCGAACAAGATAATTTAAATATGTTGGTACGCACGACAATCGTAGGTAGGACATTGCATATGGGAGCGCCTCAACCTCGAGGCCAACCCCTTGGTCTTTCTGATGACAAAGACTAAGTACGGTTTGTGAAAAGGTTGGTTGAAACTTCATTGAGTTTCGAAATAAAGTATATTCGATCAGCTTAGTGTGGATGAAAAATCTTTGAAGAAAATGCAAGAAGTCATCAAAAGCTGTGAACAGAGGAGATCTTAATTTTTTTTCCAACTTTTTTGTCAGCAATATAATGAAATTGTACGCGTAAGGTCACAAAACAGTATTTCAAGTTTCAATGTAGTGAAAAAAGTAGAAAGAAAAATACAATGTGTATATAGAAGTGAGTTACCCGATTTGTCCTTCTGGCCATGAATCTGAGTTGTGAGAGACAAACAAGCAAGCAGCATAGAGTAGATGAGACCCGTTAACATCGCCATTGTGCCCTAATAGTCAGCCTAACATGAATGAATATTGTTTTTCAGAATTAATATTTTACCGTGTCAGGCGCGTGCTACGTTAGCCTACATTTATCACAGCTATTATTAAAGCACAAACCATTGCATATAGTAATCGAATAATTGACAAACTCCATTAGGAAAAACTTGTCCAAGCAATTAAGCTGGACGATTATCAGATGAAAACTTCACATGAAGGATGAATCTTTGTGTGTGCCCATTGGAGTATACATCAGTCTAGCAAATCAACCAAAATATGTTTCCTTTATATATGGAGTCCAAAACCAATATTTAGGAAGTCCAGAATATAACCAAAATTGGCCAAACCGCGTGATTTCCGCCCGGGCGGGATTGATTTCCGCCTGAGCGGGATTTTTGGAGAGCACTAGAGTCAAAACCTGATTCAACCGCCCGGGCGGGATTTACAGAGAACACACATATCAAGCCAAAAATCCCACAGTTTTCATGTTAGTTAATTTGGGCTATGGTTGAAACAGATGAACTGAAGGCAACATCCACCAAAAATGAAACCCACTAGGTACTGTATTGATCTCAATTAACCATTTAAGGGGGGGGTCACACAACCCACTCAAGAACTCGCATATATCACAAATTAACACTGCGCCTTCATAAACTAGCTGCAGTTTATCAGGACTTCAGGAGGGAAAAATGTGCATTCGAAGTAGATATATAAGAGGTTACTTACCTGATCCAATCTGTCCGTCGTTGGTTTCTTGAATGTGGAGATCAGATCAGCAATTCGCAAACACCAGGGGATTTTCGCGGGCGATTTTCGTATTAGTAGCAGCAGCAGCAGTAGTAACATAAGCATGCAAACGCAACTTTGTAGTAATTAAAGATTAGATATAATATAACCTCGAGTAATCACCATATATATATGTGTGTGTCAGTCCCCTTCCTATAAGGACGTCCGCACTCACCAAAGTACGGACCTCTCCTTTTCCGATCGAATTTCGATAATTCGAGTCGCTCAATGTGTTCAGAACGTGATTTTAAGGGTAATCACATGAAATTAAATAAAAAATGACTGGGAAGGGCTCGATCCGAGTAGTTTTTTTTTTGAACCGTTCAGTGAAAACTGCTCGGATGAAGCCCTTCCCGGTCTTTTTTTGCTGAATTCTCGCAAAGACCTTTAAAATCACGTTCTAATCACATTGACCGGCTTGGATCATCGAAATTCTATCAAGAAATGGGACGTCCGCACTTTGCTGAGTGCGAACGCCTTTATAGGAAAGGGACTGTATATATATACAGATTGAGATATATTTTCTACTCTGGTCCATGAACAATCTTGCCTCGAATTAGTCTAGTAGTCCTAGAAAATTTGAGTATTTTGGGTTGGACCAGCTCCCGTGACATACATGTGGGTTCCTAGTATTTATTATGGAATTCTCATATTATAATTCGACCAATTCTCAGTTCGGCCACTTCTTTATGTTCCAAGGATTAGAAACTAATCTTTTTTGTGAAAGGAGTAGATGTTAATTGTGATGTTGGAGCAAGGGTTAGGAACCTTCTATTTTCCTCTAATATACTAGAAATTTGAAGTTGCTATGAGTCTACTACGTTAATGCATTTGTTACCTAAATAAGTAAGAACTTTTTTTTTTGGCAGAGTGGCTAATTACAGGTGGGTCATAACTTGGTTGGTGTTTCCTTTTGCAAACCTTATGAGTCATACTCTTGCATGCTTCCTTATCATGACAAGGAGTAATAATATATCCATTTACTAATAAGGGTGTGAAAATAAGCTACCTTTTACAGTTTATCTTTTGTAACAATGTTCTTGTCTTTTCATCATATTTAAAAAAACTTCATGTCAAACTTATACGCATTTGTATTTATGCCAAACACAATGTGTAATAATGTAGGGAAGATTAGGTTTTCCATTTGGTGACTTTTGATGCCAAAATTAATTTGCTATTGAGATTCAGCAAATAAAATTGCTTGGAACAAATAAACAGAAAATTACCTCTAAGTACAGAAAAGTGACACTTAATTCCCATTAAAGAGAGATGAAATACTTAATTACCACTAAGTCCACTTTAACAAAAATACATTTAACATTAATGGAAGTGTCACCTTAGGGTTTTAGGGTATGCTAGGGTATAATGGTACCCTAATGGGTACCCTAGTACCCTTGGGTACCCTAAAATCTTAGGATACCCTAGGATTTTAGAGTTTTAGGGTACCCTAGGGTTTTAGGGCACTTTAAGATTTTAGGTTTTAGGATACCTTAGGGTTTAAGGTACCCTAGGGTTTAGGTTTAGGCGCTTTTATAGAGCCCTAGGGTTTAGGTTTAGGCACTTTCATAGGAGTTTTAGGGTGCACTTTCCTATTATTGGGTTTTAGCAGTTTAGGCACTTTCATAGGGTGCCCTAGGGGTTAGGCACTTTCAGTATTTAGGGTTTTAGGCACTTTCATAGGATTTTAGTGTTTCATTAATTAGAGGAGACTTGGTGGGAATTACTTTCTATTTTCTGGACCTAGAGGTAAATTGCCCAAAAATAAATGCACTTGAAGCAATGGATCTTTGAAGTTGTTCTTGGGAAATGATAATGCACTAAAGATTAAATGTTGAATTACGTTTGACATTCTTATTGCATAGTTTCTAATGCTATTCGAGACCGTTTTGAACGCATCCGCCTGAAAAATAGTTCCAGGAAATCTATTTCTATTTCCATAAAAATCGTGTTTGGGAAAAACCGAACCGAACCGGTCCCCATCGTGTTTGCTTACGGTTTAGTTGTGTAAAACAACCTGTTGGGTTTTGACTCGGGTTCAGTTTTGGTTTTCAAGAAGCACAAACTCCAGAAAAATAAACATATATACTGGTTTGGGGGGGAAAAGGACTATGGCAACTCGACCTGGCAGAAAAGGAAGGTTGCGGAGCATCTTTTGGGCAACTGTAAACAAACGATTTCATTTTCCAATAAGGATTTAAAATTTGGACTAAAATGTGATCAATATATGGTGAAAACTTGGCAAGAAAGGAAAGATTATGGAGAAGCTCCCGGGCAACTTCTTGGTCTTGCAAGTGGTCAGTCAATTGTAAACAAAGACTTCATTTTCCAAAAAGGATCAACACTCACAGACATCAATCGGTCAATCAATTGTAAACAAAGACTTCATTCTCCAAAAAGCAATGAATGATTATGGAGAAGCTCCCGGGCAACTTCTTGGTCTTGCAAGTGGTCAATCAATTGTAAACAAAGACTTCATGTTAAGGTTGTAGTCGTAATTCATCAGATCATTTCTTTCCTAAGAGGTACAGAGAATATTTTCCTAATAAATTTATACCGTCTTTTTTCTTTAATTAGAATCTATTATCTCTCTTCACTTTTTAGGTAATGTATCTCTATTTAAATGTTGTCTTTTATGATTAAATGGAAAAACAACTCAAAAATGTAACTGACGCTATGTGTAGATTACACTAGTGTTTGCCCGTGCCTTCAATAATTTTGTTATTCAATATGTTTTCAAGTGACGCTATGTGTAGATTACACTAGGGCTGTGGAAGCCCAGTGACCCTTTGATGGTCAAGTTAGATGTAGAGAGAAGTGTATAGGTCTAGGGTTATGGTAGAATGACATACCTCTCTAGGTTAGAGTCCCTTTGTATTTATCAACCTTGCTTTGCTTGGCCTCCAAGCTAGTGGGTGCAGGGTACGCTTGGGTAACCGCCTCGGATGACGTTATATGTGACGAATGGGATAAGGCGGTTACGGAGCACATGGCCAGGTCAGATCCCAATGATTATTCTCCTGGCATAACTGCATGGGGCCCTCTTGGCGTAACCGTCTTCCTTCAAGCGGCCTCGGGGAGTAGGGGTCGGGCATGATTCGCACTCCTAGACAACGACAAGACCCAGCCGGACTTCTCCCACCGAGCGATGTTCCGAGGGGACGCCACAGGAACCCTCTCTATGTTGGATGAGGAGCGGGGGTGCTCTTGGTCCCGCTCGGAGCATTGTGGCTCGGTGAGCGGTCCAAGTCCCATTTCGGGAGCCACTACACTTAGTTGAAAAAAGTACTTCTAGGATAATTAATTTAAAACTTGTGTTTAGAACGCATTGTTTCGTGCCTTTAGGCACGGGCAATCCCGTGCCTGATTGTTCGAGCTGTATATCGCATGCGAGTTTTAGTATTTATTTGCGTGTGTTGATTGTTCGAACCGTGCCTTCATGCACGGGCATGCGCTAGTATAAAAAACACAACAAGAAGCCCACCATCATCTAATCAATCCATACAACCATATATGAACCATTCAAGAACTCGCATATCACAAATTATATATCACTGCGCCTTCATAAACTAGCTGCAGTTTATCACGAGGGAAAAAATGTCGATTCGAAGTAGATATGGTTACTTACCTGATCATCCAATCCGTCCGTCCATTGGTTTCGAATGTGGAGATCAGATCAGCAATTCGCAACCACCAGGGATTTTTCGCGGGCGATTTTTGTACAAGTAGTAGTAGTAGTAGTAGTAACATAACCATAAGCATGCAAACGCAAATTTGTAGTAAAAGATTAGATATAATATTACCTCGACTAATTACCATTACCATATACTCCATATTACCTCGACTTAAAGTAGTAGGAGTATTTTGTACGGTCCATGTACAATCTTGCCTCGAAGATTAGTTTTCTTTTTTTTCAATCAATAGAAGAGATTATTTTTACGTTAGATATGAAGTACAGACTACAAATTTGGGATATTATATCAATTGTGAGAGTCTACAAGACAACCAAGCCCAACAACTCAACCAATACATGAAATAAGACCATTGTAGGGTAGAAACAAAGAAAGAAAGAAAAAACCCTCTAAGGGAAGAACACCTACACGCAGGTGGAAAGACTCAAACTCCTAACCTCCTGGTGAGATGCAAAAGTCCTGGCCAACTAAACTAGCCTCAGTTGGTTCCTCGAAGATTAGTCTAGTCGTCCTAGAAAAGTAGAGTATAATCCGGGACACTATATTAATTGTAAAAGTTCACGAGATAATTAAGCTCAACAACTAAACCAATACATAAAATAAGCTCATTATAGGGGTAGAGGCAAAGAAATAAAGGAAAAACCCTCTAAGAAAAGAACACGGAGACTAAAACTTTTGACCTCTTAGTGAAATGCAAGAGTCCTGACCAATTAAACTAGTCTCAGTTGATTCCTTGAAGATTAGTCTAGCCGTCCTAGAAAAGTCGAGTATTCTGGGTTGAAAAAGCTCCAGCGGTTTCTGTTGTACTATTCAACTGTGAGACCCCAAATTTCCAAAGTCTTTTGTGAAGAAGTACGATTTAGTACCCCACATGGGAAGTTGGGTAAAAGTAAAAGACAGAATATCGATAAAAGTTACTCCCTCCGTCCCTTTATTACAGTCCAGTATTTCATTTTGGGTTGTCCCTTAATAAGTGTCCATTTTGTAAAGTTAGTGGATAAAAGTTGGTGAATTATGAGTTTTTTTTCTTTTTATCTCCTAAACTATGCACTTTTTCTCTACTTAGTCCATGAACTATCAATTTGACGATTTCATCTCCTCAACTATCATTCTGTTACCTACTTAGTCCAATAGATAACGAAAGTTAAGAATTTGGACGGAAAATGTCACATAAAACCTTGTTTGAGACCCTGTAGAGCATATACTTGATTATGACAGCCCTAGAGATAAAAATTAATTATGACCATTTAGGATAAAATGATCAAAAAAATAAGACCTTCGCACCGGTTCAAACGGATTGAAAATTGGTGCACTTAATTTTTTTAGAAGGTTTAAGTGCTCCAATTTTCAATCCATTTGGACCAGTGCGAGAATCTTATTTTTTTTAATCGTATTATTCTAAAGGGTTATAATTAATTTTTTTCTCTAAGGCTTTTATAGTTAATTATCTACTTTTTATTTGAGACCCCTTAGAGCAGATACTTGATTATAAGAGTTCTACGGACAAAATTAACTATGACCTTCTAGGATAAAATGATTAGAAAAATAAGATTTTCACACCAATTCACATGGATTGAAAATTAGAGCGCTTACTTTTTAACCATATTTTTAATATATAAACAATCTAAATTCTATATAAGGAGGTCAGTCTTTTTGGAAAAAATATGTATTCGTTAGTCTCTATAAAGTGCCATGTAAGATCTTGATATATGAACCTCATAAAAAAAAATTAAATGCTCCAATTTTCAATCTGTTTGAATCGGTGCGAATGTCTTATTTTTTTGATTTTTTTATTCTAAATGGTCATAATTAATTTTTATCTCTAGGGCTGTTATAATAAAATAACTGGTCTATAGGGTCTCAAACAGGGCCTTACGTGGCATTTTCCGTCCAAATTCTTAATTTCCGTTATCTATTGGACTAAGTAGGTAACGGAATGATAGTTGAGGGGATGAAATCGCCAAATTGATAGTTCAGGGACTAAGTAGAGAAAAAGTGCATAGTTTAGGGGATAAAAAAAACTCGTGAATTATCTATTTTGTCCTTAAAAGTAGATTCCATTTTGAAAAGTTAGTGAGTAAAAGTGTAATGATGATGGGTAAATAGGGAAAGTGGAGGAAAAAGTTGATGTGAAAGGTATAATGTCTTTTTAATAAGTTGGAGTTACGAAGCAGAACATTTAAAAAGGGACGGAGGGAGTACTTCGTTCTACCAACTTTTTGAGCCACGTGGTTAGGCAGAGGGTTAGTAGATTAGTTGGTGTGAGTCATTGCAATTAGTATTAGAGCACAATTCTGATATACACAATGGGAGAATCTGGTACAATACCTCAACTGGCAATGCATCATAAGGTGAGGAGATTTTGAGACCCCAAAGTCTCACGTTGGGAAGTTGGAAAAGAGTCGAGAAAAGTATGGTGTATTCCGGAACCAATTTTAAATATTTATATTTTAAGAAGGTAATTTCAAACTCAAAAATAATGTGTTTACGTAAATAAATTTCCTAGCAATATGGATCTTGTTATCTCATTGAAATCTTTTGAAAGGTGTAAAAAAAAATTAAAAAATTATTTTTGTATTTAAAAATATAAAATAAATACTTACAATATTTTTTAAGAAAGTGTTCTAGAGCGTCGTCGCGTCAACGGTTGGTGGGGACCACCTTGCATTTAAACCGAGAGTACGAAACCAGCCTGTCTTATTTATTAGTATCTATAGTGACTTTCAGAATCGTATTCTTCTTTAATTTTAAGTAGAGGTGGCAATCTCAACCCATATTTTTCTGACCCGCCCAATCCGCCCACTTATAACCCAACCCAACCCGCCCATATTACATAATGGGTTCATATGGGTTCAACCCATATAAACCCATATTTATATGGGTTTAGATGGGTTAAAAATGGGTTCAATATGGGTTTGAACTTTGAATTAAAAGACTCACACCACCCTCCTCACCATCTCCTCTGTCTTCCCAGCAAAGAACATCTCAGTCGCTATAGGCCCCGTACCCAGGCCTCCGCGCCCCCACCATCGAACTCGACAGGTATATGATCCTCCCCCTTCCACTGCGCTTCAACCGATTCGAAGCCTCCTTGAAGCACAGGAACGCTCCTCGTGGGTGGTGTCGAATAGGGTTGGGTAGTTGGGGTCGAGTACTCCGGCAGGCCTCGATCGAATTTTTTTTGAATAAAGACAAAAATAAGTCAATAAATCAATTTTTTCGTCTTTATTTAAGAAAATTTGAATTTTGATCATAATTTTTTACCTTTTAGATTCCTCTCGTCACAAGGATGCAATAATCCTCCAAAAATTAAAGAAAAATTAACAAATACGATTTTTTTTTTAACAAGGACAAAAAAAAACCAGTTGGCTTATTTAGCCAAACGGGGTAACGAGGATGTGGGGTTGGGAATTGAAGGCGGATTCGGTGGCCTCGAAGAGGGACTTGACTTGGGCGGGGTCGGAGACGTCGGCTTTGACAGTGACGGCAGGAGGATTTCCAGCGGAAGAAGAAGAAGAATTGTTAGTATTGATTAGGGAGGCGACGAGGTCGGCTTCGGATGAGTTGGAGGAGTAGTTGATGATGATTTTGGCGCTGAGGGATGCGAGGTGGAGGGAGATTGCTCGGCCGACGCCACGAGAGCCGCCGGTGACGATTGCTACGCGGTCTTGGAGTGGTAAGAGGAGGGATTTTGAGCAGTATTTGAAAAGAGGGGGAAATGGGACGGGGGAGGAGAGAGAGAGAGGGGGAGGGAGGGAGAGAGAGAAATGGGGGAGAAAAGAAAAAAGAAGGAAAAAAAAAAAGAAGAAAAAAAGGCAAACGGGTCGGGTCGGGCGGATTTGGGTTTGACTTGACCCATATTCGACCCGACCCGTCTCAACCCGTTTAATATTTGACCCATATTTGACCCGCCCATATTTAACCCGTGACCCGTTTCAACCCGCCCAAACCCGCTCAGACCCGCCCATTTACCACCTCTAATTTTAAGCAATAAGATAGTACAATTTGTAGAACTTACAGGAATTTAGGATGCAAAAATCATTTTCCAAAACCAAACGAATTACTATTTTTTTTTGGTAATGCAAGCGGTACCGGACCTGCTTTCAAACTCCTCGCACTCATATCTTACAATCCCTCTAAGAATTGCCAATAAAGAAAATCAAACTTGAAATTTTAAAAAATAAATAAATTCTTAAGTTCCGAACCAACACCATCATCAAGCCAAGGCCTTGGGATCGGATTAATGTTTATTCTAGAGGACGTATTGACTCAAGCAGACATCCAGTCAATTGAACTATTTTTTTATTTTATTTTTTTGGTAATAGAATAAATTTTTCCCGTCAGGAGAGGAGAAGTGGACTTTTCCTCCAAACCAATTTCCTACCGCCATGTCATCAAAAGTACAAAACCAATTGTAGAATCACGTGTTGTGATTTGGACTCATTCTTAAATGGGGAAACCAACTACTCCTCTGGTAAAAACGGAAATCGAAGGATAATGTGACTAAAAAAATAGGGAAATGATTTTCACACTCCCTTTTTTACAATTCACATTCTTCTTCTTTTTTGGTCTTTATCTACTTGAATTTACTAACTTGCCCTTTATTCAATACACTTTTTTACATATTCAAGGACACTATTTTAAATTCGTGTTGATAAAAACAAAAAAGAAAGTGTGGATGGTTAAAAGGTTGTGTGAAAATCATTTTTCAAAAATTAAGTGCTCCAATTTTGAACCCATTTGAACCGTTGCGAAGATCTTATTTTTCTGATCATATTATTCCAAAGGGTTAATTAAATTTTGTCTCTAAGACTTTCATAATTAAGTTTTTGCTTCATAGGGTCCTAAATAAAAAGCTGAAACTTAATTATGACAGCCTTAGAGATAAAATTTAGGAGAATTTTGCATAGATCCACTATAGCAGTTTCTAAACCCATCTAGTCCACTTCTAAGTTTCATAACCCACTAAATCCACTAATAATTTTAATAACAAAAATACCCCACCTAAGAAACAAGGGCCTTGTTTGGCTAACACGAAAATGTATTTTTTCCATTTTTTTTGTTTTTGTTGCAATCAAGCCGTAGCCGCTGCCATCACGCCACATATAACGTTATATGTGTAACAAAAAACGTATTTTTTCATTTTTCTCGATTTTTTTATTGAACCCGCTGTACTTAACATTTAACGTTATATATGTGACAAATTTCTCTTTTTGTTTTTCCCTATTTTTCTTGTATTGATTTTTTAACGCTATATGAGTGATAAAAATTTCCTAACATACAACATTATATGTGGCAAAAATTTTCTAACATGCAACATTTCTTTTTGGTTTTTCTTATTTTTAGTCTTTAACGTTATATGCTGGTCCATACAAAACATATAACATTATATTTGAGCTTCTGTAGTTCAAAATCTCACCAAAAAAACAGAATATATAACATTATATCTGACAGAAACTCATATATAACGTTACACGGTACAAAAGGTCATATATAATGTTATATGTTCTCTTTATTAAATAACATAGAATATTTCTAATCTAAAATGTTATATATAACAATATAACGTTATATATTATTATATCTCTCTCTAACTGAGAATGTTTTTAAAAAAATGACATTAAATAACAACAAAAATATATTTTTTGCGTGACACGAAAAGCACACATATAACCTTATATATTTTTTCAAAAAACTCCAAATATATCAAAATCAAGTCAGTGAGGCCGCTGCGCGGACCAAATCAATAAGTGATTGATGAAAAGCACAAATATAACCTTATATATTTATTCAAAAAATTTCAGATCTCTAACTCTAGAAAAAACACACATATAACCATATGTATTTATTCAAAAACTTCCAAATCTAATGATAACCGGACACGGGACAAACAAAAGACCGGATCAACCTTCTTATAATATTGCATTTTTTGTTTTTACTACTCCAAATTTCTCTCCAGTAAAACAAATAAAAGACCGGATCAACCTTCTTAATACGATAGACAAACCAACTTTAAAGCACGTTTATGAAAAATCAGAATAATGTTATATAATTGACTGAAACTACAACCGGAGGAGGAGCGCCTCATTCCGTCTACCACAAAGGCCCACTTATGAGGCTGATAGTCTGATGAGAAAAAAACTCCACAGTCAAAAAAACAAACCTGCCCAATTCGCCTCAAGTCGGGTTTTACTTGCACAAAAACTAAGAATAAAAACTCTGAAGGCAGATTCCTTCCCTTCAATTCATCATGGATTCCATGTAAACAAAGATTCTTTCAAAATTCCCAATACCTGAACGTACTGTATGTACATACATGTGATATATACAAATATGGAGATGGAGGCAGAGAAATTTTGAGAAAGAGAAACAGAGATGGAGATAACAAAAGGTGTTTGGCCTAACTTTTCTATCTGGGATGTAACAAAACCTCGTCGCCGTCCTCATGTCGGCCACGCTCGCGCCGCGCCAGCACCGCGAACAGGTCCCCGCCACCGGTTTGCTCCGCTTCATCGTCCTCTTTTGATCCACTAGGCAGAAACAAACCGAGGTCGTGCTCGGGGTTATCGCGGGGTCCAGCGTCGTCTTGCTCACCGTCGTCTTCCACACAAATCCGTTCTGAGAGAGAGAGGAGAGAGGGGAGGCTCACATCTGTTTTGTGATTTAGGGTTTCTCTCTCTATATGTTATATATGAGGGTTTTTTGGTCTTGAAAAATATCTCTTTTTAAGTAAATTGGAGTTATTAGGTTATATAACAATATTAGTGGACTAGAGGAGTTATGAAATTTAGAAGTGGACTTAGTGGGTTACAAACATGCTATAGTGGACCTCCCACCAATTTTTTATAAAATTTAACTATACCCCTTTAGAATAATGTGATCACCAAAACAACATCTTTGCACCGGTTCAAACGGATTGAAAATCGAAATACTTAATTTTTAACCCTATTTTTTAAATATATATATATACAGTCTAAAAAAATTAAGTGCTCCAATTTTTAATCCGTTTGAACCACTGCGAAGATTTTATTTTTCTGATCATATTATTCCAAAAGGTCATAGTTAAATTTTGTCCCTAGGGCTCTCATAATTAAGTTTCTACTCCATAGGATCCCAAATAAAGAGCAGAAACTTAATTATGGGAGCCCTAGAAATAAAATTTAATTATGACTCTTTAGGATAATATGATCAGTACCATCTTCGCACCGATTCAAACTTAACGGATTGAAAATTGAAATACTTAATTTTTAACCATATTTTTTAATATATAAACAATCTAAAAAAATTAGTGCTCCAATTTTCAATCCGTTCAAACCACCGTGAAGATCTTATTTTTCTGATTATATTATTCTAAATAGTCATAATTAAATTTTGTCTCTAGGGCTCTCATAATTAAGTTTCTGCTCCATAGGATCCTAAATAAAGAGCAGAAACTTAATTATGGGAGCCCTAGAGACCAAAAAAAAATTAATTATAACCTTTTAAGATAAAATTATCAGAAAAATAAGATCTTTACAGCGATTCAAACGAATTGAAAATTGGAACACTTAATTTTTTTAATCATATGTTATCCTTGAGTTTCTGGAAATTGGAACACTAGTTTTTACCGGAGGAGTAATTGGTTTAACCAATTGCCCTATTTTCAAAGTCTTTCGTCTTTTACCCCTATTTTCAAAGTCTTTCGTCTCTTTTGGTAAATACCAATTGCCCTATTTTCAAAGTCTTTCGTCTTTTACCAATTACTCTAAGAATTGCCAATAAAGAAAATCGAACTTGAAATTTTAAAAAATAAATAAATTCCTAAGTTCCAAGCCAACACCATCATCAAGCCAAGGCCTTGGGATCGGATTAATGTTCATTCTAGAGGACGTATTGAAGCAGATTTCCAGTCAATTGCACTATTTATTTTTTATTTTATTTTTTAAGAGAATAAATTCTCTCCGCTAGGGGAGGAGAAGTGGACTTTTCCTCCAAACCAATTTCCTACCGCAATGTCATCAAAAGTACAAAACCAATTGTAGAATCACCTATTGTGATTTGGACTCACTCTTAACTGGGGAAAACCAACTACTCCTCTGGTAAAAACAGAAATCGAAGGATAACATGTGACTAAAAAAATAGGGAAATGATTTTCCCACTCCCCTTTTTACAATTCACATTCTTTTTTTTTGTCTTTATCCACTTGAATTTACTATCTTGCCCTTTATTTAATACACTTTTTTACATATTCAAGGACACTATTTTAAATTCGTGTTGATAAAAACAAAAAAGAAAGTGTGGATGGTTAAAAGGTAGTGTGAAAATCATTTTTTAAAAATTAAGTGCTCCAATTTTGAACCCATTTGAACCGTTGCGAAGATCTTATTTTTCTGATCATATTATTTCAATGGGTTATAATTAAATTTTGTCTCTAAGACTCTCACAATTAAGTTTTTGCTTCATAGAGTCCTAAATAAAAAGCAGAAACTTAATTATGACAGTCTTAGAGATAAAATTTAACTATGCCCCTTTAGAATAATGTGATCACCAAAACAACATCTTTGCACCGGTTCAAACGGATTGAAAATTGAAATACTTAATTTTTATAAACAGTCTAAAAAAATTAAGTGCTCCAATTTTTAATCCGTTTAAACCACTGCAAAGATTTTATTTTCTGATCATATTATTCCAAAAGGTCATAATTAAATTTTGTCTCTAGGGCTCTTATAATTAAGTTTCTACTCCATAGGATCTCAAATAAAGAGCAGAAACTTAATTATGGGAGCCCTAGAGATAAAATTTAATTATGACTCTTTAGGATAATATGATCAGTACCATCTTCGCACCGGTTCAAACGGATTGAAAATTGAAATACTTAATTTTTAACCATATTTTTTAATATATAAACAGTCTAAAAAAATTATTGCTCCAATTTTCAATCCGTTTGAACCACCGTGAAGATCTTATTTTTCTGATTATATTATTCTAAAGGGTCATAATTAAATTTTGTCTCTAGTGCTCTCATAACAAGTTTCTGCTCCATAGGATCCTAAATAAATAGCAGAAACTTAATTATGGGAGCCCTAGAGACAAAAAATAATAATTATAACCTTTTAGGAAAAAATGATTAGAAAAATAAGATCTTTACAGCGATTCAAACGAATTGAAAATTGGAACACTTAATTTTTTTATCATATGTTGAGTTTCTGGAAATTGGAACACTAGTTTTTACCGGAGGAGTAATTGGTTTAACCAATTGCCCTATTTTCAAAGTCTTTCGTCTTTTACCCCTATTTTCAAAGTCTTTCGTCTCTTTTGGTAAATACCAATTGCCCTATTTTCAAAGTCTTTCGTCTTTTACCCCACAAGTGGAATTCCAATTCCCACCAATTCAAACACCGCGGAAACGGAAATTCATGACCAAAAAATTCTCACCAAGTCCCTATAAATATGCTTCAATGTGTGTCCAGGAATCTACTCATCACCCAACAACAACATCTATTTAGATTCAAAAAATAAAAACAAAAACTGTAAGCAATGGCAAGTTACTCTCTAAGGTTTCTCCTTCTTGCATTGTTCCTCATCGCTGTCGTTCTCTCTCCGGCGTTACCTTGTGATGCAGCTAAATCGGCTCCTCGAGGTAGGATTTCATCACACAATCTATCGCCCGATGCTTGTTAGTTTGTCGGTTCGCATTTGATTTTCGTTATTGATGTTATTATCCTTCTTCTTCTTTTTCCCCTTATGCAGAGCCAAAGAAAAAGAAAAAACCATGCAGATCCTTTGACGAATTTAATTATTGTCCTACTTTTTTTACCTTGTGATGCACCTTATTGTCCTCCTACTTGGAATTGTTGTAAGGTTGAACCGCCACCACCCTGTTGCTACTGTGTTTGTCATGTCGTCACCAGTCAGCCTAATAACGCGTTACCATGACCTAAAGATGGTTGTTCAATATCAGAATCCTCAGCATGTCAACGAAAAAGAGAGATGATAATAATCAAATAGAAGGAGAGTTGTTCGTTTTTAAATCAAGATCATATGTAAATATAAATGGAAGAAAAAAGCTATGTTTGTCATCCAATAAAAAGCATGTCCTCTAAGGGTTCATCAGAGAGAAAATGAATTCTATTGCAAGCTTGCAACCATTTGAAAATGATTTTCATGATTTTCGTTTTTATTTCTATCCCATGTAAAAAACATGGCGATTGGCAAAACCGAAACTGAAAGACAGATTGTATATGTAGATTTACGTATGGTTACACCACCATTGACAGGTTGGCTCATTGGAGCTCGGGACCAGTTACACCACTGCTGTGGTGGTGTCGACCCTACTAATAGTGGTGTGATGGGGTAATACTTCTTGATGGATGTGTACGGTTACTCAATTGGGCCGATTAGCTCTCCGGACCGGATTAAGAATTTCAAAACGAAGTCCAATTTTTGAATATGATCCTACCAAACATTTGTCTCTGGCTCATTTGACCTCTTAGCCTCGATCCGAAACTCGACTGTTAATAATTAGGAAAAATCAAAGCTCGATCAGTTCATCTTGATGATTTATTATTTTTCGAATTCAAAATATGAACGTTGAGTAATATTTTCCGAATGAGATGAGAAAATCCAAGATTTCAAAGAAGAAGGAAAAATCGACGGATCATGAGGCAATACTGCGGGTCTTTCTTTGGCAAGGATGTATTAGAAGCATATATGGTTTAAAAGTTCTTCAGACCAGTTTTGAACTTCTGTTTACGGTGTCATCAATAAACTTATTGACGGTGTTTTTAAGTAGTTGTGATTTTAGTACAGCCGCAAAGTAGATACGAATCGCCAGCGGTGTGTTTAAGTAGTTGTGATTTTAGTACAGCCGCAAAGTAGATACGAATCGCCAGAGCGCTGAGTAGAAAGTTCACAAAATACGAACCGGACTGAGGGACTCTGGAGTCCGAAAATTGGATTGCACAATATGACATAGCCACTTTGAAAACAAAAATGATGAGAGGAATCCCTTACTGAAAATAACAGAATCTCAACTATTAATACAGTTACAAATTGTTTGGAGGACTTGCATTCAAGTCTCCAGCAGAATTTTGCTCGGGGAATGCTAGGTACAAAGAAAATTTAACCTGAAAGTATCCCGACAAAAGCAATCCTTCGTTGAGAATCACTTTGATTATTGGGTCATACACATCAAAGTGAATCTCAACCAATTGCTCTTTTCGAAATACTTTCAGGGTCAGTTTTCTTGGTTCCTAGCATTTTCCATTTTGCCCTAATCAGAGAAAGTTCAAACATTAATCGCCACGACTTTTAAACTCTTGACCTGAACGATTGAGGCCCTATCGCAAACGAGTCACAAAAGTCAAACCATAAAAGGAACAGAAAAACATGGTATGGGATGGGATATGCAAAACCCATTGGATTATGTGAGTCCGTTCCTTTTTAAATGTCCACTACAGTTCTCCGCGCCATTTAGGAATTGCTTATATGTCTCACTGTAGAGTGTTAAAAATATATAATATGAATCTTCGGGGCGGTTCCGGAGATACATAAAAAAAAACATCTAAAACACTCCCCAAATCTCAATCTCATAGTTTCCGATCAAATTTTTATGATTCGAATCGTTCAATGTGTTTAAAACATATTTTTTAAGGGTAATTGCGAGAAATCAGCTCAAAATATGACTGGAAAGTGCTTGAATCCAAACAGTTTTTCAAAAATGTCTATATATATATATATTGTTTTTTGGAAAATTGTTTGGATCGAGCACTTCTTGGTCATATTATGAGCTGATTTCTTGCTGATACCTTTAAAAACACGTTTTAAACACATTGAATGGTTCGGATCATCAAAATTTGATCGGAAACTTTGGGGTGTTTTTGTAGGTGTCCCCGGGACCACCCCGATAAAACATAAATACGTCGAGAAATCATTGAACATTGCATGCAAGATGGGCTTCTTCCAAGCCGGTCCCCTTATGTCACTGCCTACCCATCCAAGTTCACCGCGTGTCAAGCTCATCTCGCATAAACCCCATTTTAAGTAAACTGCCGAAATTACCCTTGTATATAGGGTCTATACTGAAATAGGGTTGACTAGTTCAGTTTACTTCAAATATGAAACACACAGCATCTCATCCTCTCCTTCTCACAGCCCCACCTTCACCCCCACAGCCCCACCTCCACCACATCGTCTCCTCCACTCCGTCACGCCTCCTCCTCCGTTCTGTCGCGTTGTCGAAGATTGCAGGTTTTCTTATGTATGCATACAAAAAGGCTATGGGTGGTTCATAGCTAGTTTGGGGCAAGTGTTGTTATTGGATTAGATAAGGGGAATTTCTGGGCCGGTCCTGTGTGATTGGACTACTTCCCAACAACTCCCATGCGCATTATTCAACAAGACCCATGATCCACGAAGTCCTGTTCATATTTTTTTGTCCAAAAATGCCCTTAAAGAACACAACTGCTCCCCTCACGCGCACATAATGGGCGCATCACACCTGTTCCCTCTGCTAGAAATCTCACAGCGTGGGCCAACGTGGGCCAGTGTGTGCCAGCCTTGCCAGGTATCCCACTTTATACTCTTCCTTTCTCTCCCTAGCTAATTACTCCTATAATCTCTCTTTCTCTCTCCCTCCTTTTTTTTATTCTTGATCAAAGCATTGTTGCGGATCAAAAAATAAAAAAATAAAATCAAAGCATTGTTGATTTTATTGTTATGTTAAAATACTATTATTTTTTTCTAAATTTTTATATAGTAACAGTTAAATTTAGGGGGCATTCGGCTAAATAAGTCAAGTGGTTTATTTTTTTGTCCTTAATCAAAAAAAAATTCGTATCACTTGGCTTATCATCATTTTTTTGAGGATTATTGTATCCTGATGACAAGAGGAATCTAAAAAATAAAAAATTTTGATCGAAATTCAATTTTTTTTGAATAAAGACGAAAAAATTGGCTTATTGGCTTCTTTTCGTCTTTATTCAAAAAAAATTGGATTTCGATCAAATTTTTTTATTTTTTAAATTTCTCTTATCATGAGGATGCAATAGCCCTAAAAAAAATGATGATAAGCCAAGTGATACGAAAAAAATTTGAATAAGGACAAAAAAATAAGCCACTTGACTTATTTAGCCGAACATCCCCTTACTATCAATAGTGTTAATTAACAGTTAATAATGTCAAATTTTTTTCTAAATTTATAATGATGTTAATTAATAGTTAATGATGTTAATTTTTCTAAATTTATAATTTACAATGGTAAAAAAACAGTTAACAATATTTTGTTGACAAAAATACCATTCGGGAAAAAAAAACAATTGGAGAGAGACAAAAATACCATCACCACGGCCGCCACCACCACGCCATCGCCACAGCCACCACCACCATCACCACCACCATGTTGCCACCACCACTACCGCCGCCACCACGCCACCACCACGCTGTCACCACCACAATGACCACCTCCACGCCGCCATCACAACCACCACCACTCCACCATCACCAACACCATCACTACCATTAACGACCACCACCGCCGCCGCCACCACCACCACCACAACAATTAACAGTGTTGATTTTTGTCTAAATTAACAGTGATAATTTCCATATAAATTCACACAATAATTAACAATGTTAATTAATAGTGTTAATTAACAGTCGGCCCATATAACCTCTTACACCACCACCACCACGTCACCACTCCACCATCACCACCATCGTCGCCACCACAATGACCACCACCACACCGCAGCCGCCACCCCACCATAATTAACAGTGTTAATTTCTGTCTAAATTAACTGTGTTAATTTCTACATAAACTCACCACAATTAACAATGTTAATTAACAGTTGGCCCAACACCACCACCACCACGTCGCCGCCGCTACCACCACCACTGCCACCACCACAATGACCACCTCCACGCCACCACCACTCCACCATCACCAACACTATCACTAACACTACTGCCACAACAAATGACCACCACCATGCCGTCGCTGCCGCTGCCGCCACCACCACTGCCGCCGCCACCACCACTGCAATTAACAGTGTTAATTTTCATATAAATTCACACCACAATTAACAATTTTAATTAACAGTCGGCTCATATAACCTCTTACACTACCACCACGACAACGCCACCATAACCACCACCACAATGACCCCCACGCCATCGCCGCCGCCACCACAATTAACAGTGTTATTTTTTGTCTAAATTAACCACCACCATGTCGCCACCACCACGACCACACTGCCACCACCATCACCACCACAACCACCACGCCGCCGCCGCCATCACCACCACCACCACAATTAACAGTATTAATTTTTGTCTAAATTAACAGTCAACCCATATAACCTCCTACACCACCACCACACCACCAACACCATCACCACCACGCTACCACAACCATCGTCACCATAATGACCACTACCACGCCACTATCGCCACCACCACCACCACCACATTTAACAGTGTTAATTTTCTGTTTAAATTAACGTTAATTTTCATATAAATTTACACCACAATTAACAGTGTTAATTAACAATTGGCTCATATAACCTCCTATACCACCACCACCACCATCACCATCGCCACCACCACGCCACCACCACCACCGCCATGATTAACATTGTTAAATTCTGTCTAAATTTACAATTAACACGGTTAAATTCTATCCAAATTTATAATTAACTGTGTTAGGTGGGGCATATTCATCAGGAAGAAAGCTATAGTTGGGTGGTACAACAGATAGAGAAGAAAGTTGCCCAATAACATTTGTGATATATATTCCATTTTTATAAAAAAAATACTAATGTTAATTGTCTATTCTAATTACTGTTAATTTTTATTGTTATGTTAAAATACTGTTAATTAACAATATTAATTAACTAAACAATGTTAATTAACAATGTAAAAAAAGTTAACTAGTTTTATTTTCCTGATCTTTTTAGAAAACTTTGACTACTAATCCCTCTTTTGGAAAGAGAGTTCCTCTCATTCTCTAGTTGCCAAACAATATTACTCCAATTAATTAACTACACGAAGCTGCAGCCTGCAAGTCTATGGCAGCACAAAAATGTCGGAGAACTCAGCGGGGGGATCGACGACGATCAGGGAGAACACAGCTTCAAGGGAGATTGACGGCGACTGGGGCACAGAACGTGGGTCAACGACGTTCGGCGAGATACAAAGACGACTGGCGATGATCCACCAGTGACGAGGACGGTGGGTTTAGCGCTCAAGGAGACGACGAACGCTGTTTTCGCCCACAACGCTTGGTTGCGGCGACGGGGGAAGGAGACGAGGGCGGTGGTGAAGGCGGAGGAGGGAATGAGCTTGGTCCATGAGAGAGAGGCGGTGGTGGAGGGTTTCACAGAAGCTGCCATTGTCTCTGTGCTTTTAGGAGGAGATTCCGATTGGGGAGAACACACAGCTTCAAGGGTGATCGATAGTGACAGGAGCAACAGAACATGAGTGACGGGAGGGGAGGGCGGTGGTGGTGGGAGGGGCAGGAGGCACCGCCTTCCCCATTAGAAATCCCAATTTGGGTTTGTTTAAGAGAGAGAGAGAGAGAGTTTTTTTTTTTGATAAGGGATGTCTGTTATTGAATTGGGGTATATTTATAAAATTGCACTCACAGGACCTATAAGGCATTTGCACTTATAGGGGAAGGATTTAGTGGACTATGAACTTGAAAAGCAGGACCGGCTGAGCAACTTCCTGGGCGGTCCTGTCTGGGTGAAGAACAGCTTATTAGGTCCTACCCAAAGAACCCGTAGTCCAGTAGGTCCTCTTTATTATTTTGTTGACAAAAATACCCCTTTAAAAAAAAGGCGATTTGAGAGAGACGATCGAGACGGTCCAACCACCACCACCACCACCACCACCACCACCACCACCTCACCACCACCATCACGCCTCCGCCGCCGCCACCACCACCCGTCACCACCACCACCTCCACCACCATTCCGTCGTCGCCGCCACTATCACCACCAAAATGCCGCTGCTACCACTCCACCACCACCCCCACTACCGCCACCACTGCCACCATCACCACCACAACACCGCCACCACCACTCCACCACCACCACCACTACCGTCACCACCACCACGTCGTCGCTACCACCACAACACCGCCATCACTACCACGTCGCCACCACCGCCGCCGTTGCCACCACCACGACGTCGTCGCCGCCGTCGCCACCACCAACACCACCACCACCACCACCATAATTAACAGTGTTAATTTTTTTCTAAATTCACACCTTAATTAACAGTGTTAATTTGCCAAGATTAACAGTGTTAATTTTCGTCTTAATTAACACCCCAATTAAAAGTGTTAATATCCGGATTAACAGTGTTAATTTATGTCTGGAGCTCGATCGAAGAGCACGACTGGAGCACGATCGGATGTGATTTCCGTGCGTCCCACAATAACCACCACCACGCCGCCGCCACCACCACCATTATCACAATTAACAGTGTTAATTTATGTCTAAATTAATAGTGTTAATTTTTATATAAATTCACAATACAATTAACAGTGTTAATTAACTGTTCGCCCATATAGCCTCCTACACCAACACCACCACCACCACGACGATTAACAATGTTAAATTCTATCTAAATTCATAATTAATAGTGTTAAATTATGTCTAAATTTATAATTAACAATGTTAATTTTTATTTAAATTCACCCCACAATTAATAGTTTTAATTTTTATTTAAGTTCATACCACAATTAACAGTGTTAATCTAAAAACACATGCTTAATACACAAAAAACACAATCACCCTATATCTGAACCAAAAAAAGAAGAAGGTATTTGGTAGACACAGGTGGTTTGGTTAGAGAGAGAGAGATATATATATATATATATATATGTGTGTGTGTGTGTGTGTGTGTGTGTGTGTGTGTGTGTGAGTATTACAATATATGCTTTTGGACATGGAAAGTTTACCCACAAAGGAGAAAAAAAAGACATGGACAGATGGACTTTGTTTGTAGCAATTGACCACGTGTAACACGTCACCCAAGTGGGATTTATATAATATTTTAAATCCTGCACTTTATTTAGCATCAGAATATGGAATTCCTTCCAATAGCCGGAGAAAACCTTCGACGCCGGCGACGACAAAACTATAGTGGAGAGCTCGAACCCCAACCACGCTCCCCACCACCACCAAAACCGTTGCCCCTGCCGCCACCGCTCCACAACAACCCTTCTCCCCTTCCCTTCTCTCTCTCCTTCGTCATCTCCGTCTCGCTCCTGATCCCCATCCCCGCCGCCCTCCGTCCTTCGCCCCCCGCCGCCCAGCCGATAGAGTCTCCGGCCCCAGCAGGATAAGAAGAAAGCCTCCGCGAGTCACGCCACGGGCGGGATACGGACGCTGTCGGGCGGGTAGGAATGAGTCCGATAGTGAACCACCACCACCATGTCGCCGCCGTGAACGGACTGCGGCGAACGTCTTCCATGGCTGGAGAGAGACAGAGAGATATGGGAGATTTGAAACCAGATGGGCGACAAAATGAACCAGCAGCCGTACAAAACCTATTTAATGGAGGGTAAATAAGTAAAATCATACTCAAGGGACTTGGAGGGAATTGCACTTTTGGCGCAAAGGACCTGGCGGGCCAAGAAGGCCAAAATTAGGACCGGCCAGGCATTACTTCATTAGATAAGAGTGGTATGGGCTTGAATTTGGGCTATCAAGTGCCAGGGATTAAAATTTGGGTTTTCAAAGTTGAAGGATTGGGCTAAAGGAAGTTGTAGTAGTGGAATAACATTGCATGGTTCGGTTCGGTCCGGGTCGGTTCGAATCAAGCAGCTGACGACCTGTAGTTTACTACGCGATACGTCTAATGAATAGGACTAAGACTAACACACACGTATTGTAAACATTACGAAAATACGCGGTCACAAATGTATTCGGTAATCTCGTGGTACCACCGTGGCATAGTACTGGAAGGTCACAAATGCATTCTCTAGTCATTAGCCACCCAAGGGTTGGCATTGACTGACTCATGATGATGATGATGAACCCGTACCCTTTGTATTGTCAAACTTGATGTTCTCAGTTTTCTTTTTGTCTTTTTTGGGGCCGATAAACGGAAATGCAAGTATGGTATCTAGTCACCTCCGTCAGGAAATATTGTCCCGTCACATAATATGACTATCTGTAAAGGGCTCAACACACCTACGCCGGAACCGAACCTTAAGTCCCGTCACATGTGAGTGGTGCTAGGAATTGTTTAACCCTGATAAGAGGCTCAAACCTGAGCCTCGTCTAACTAAGTCCGAGTTTTCACCACTGAACTAACCCAGTGGAAGTTCACATTTTTCAAAGTCAAGCCCAATAGTTGGTGATTTTTCAACCTTCTACGGATGAAGAATGAGAAAATCATATATTTTTCCAAGCCGTTCAAGGTGCTAATGGACATCTCTTAAATAGTGCAAAAATGCAAATTAAACAGTCACAGAGATAAGTATTACTATTCTGATAAAAAAAAAAAAGAAAAGATAAGTATTACTGCTATCTATCACAACACACACAGAGTATATGTGTGTATATACAAAAGCATATTCTCAGAGTTTTTTTTTTGATCCGCATTCTCAGAGATATATGCATATCTATCAACACACACATGAATACACCCCCCCCCCCCCTATATGGCAAAAATATAGGACTTGGATCCTGTCCATTTGGCCCGTCCAAAACACTTTTGAACGGTCCGAATACACCAAATGGACCGAACTGGTCCGAAGCAAATGGACCTATCACCTATGACGTCTCAAATCGATTATGGGCATACCTTAACTAAAAAAAACTTAAACAATTTGGGAACAAAGAATTATAGTGATTATGTTGCGGTAAGAGGAAACATATAAATAGGAAATACAAAAATAAATTAAAAGTAACAAAATACTAGTAGAAGACTTATTGGGTCATGTGAATTCCAGTCAATTGCCTTGTCGTGGGGGTCATTGACCACCTCGCTAAACTCATGGGGAATGATAGCGAAACAAGTGCCTCGGGATGAAAAATTGAACCTGAGACCTTACGAGAGCAAACTCCCTCAGTCCCGGTCCCGGACCAAGACCATCGAGCCAAACCCTTGGGTTCGAATTGATGTTAATCCTTGAGGATGAAAAATTGAACCTGAGACCTTACAAGAGCAAACTCCTCAGTTCCGATCCCGGACCAAGACCCTCGAGCCAAACCCTTGGGTTCGAATTGACTCGAGTAGACTTCCAGGCAATTGCAAGCCCTGTTTTGTTGACTCTCGTCGTCAAACTAAGAAAGCAAAAGCCCAATCTTTATCGTGACAAACACGGGATTTTTCAAGGTCATTCTCCAATTCCCCTCCACACACGAAAATGGAAAAATAAAAAGCAAGGGAAGCGATTTTGCATTTTTTTTTTGTAGTAATAATAAATACATTCCAAAATTATCTGTAGTGGCTTTGAGAATTGTATTCTTCTTAATTTTAAGCAATAAAATACAATTTGTAGAGTAAACTTAAAGGAACAATTTAGGGCGCAAAAATTATTTTCCAAAAACCAAACGAAGTTTACTATTCTTTTGGTAATGCAAGTTGTACCGGACCAGCTTGCGGGCTCCTCGCACTCATATCTTACAATTCCTCAAAGATTTGCTCGCAAAGAAAATCAAACTTGAGATTTTAGGAGAAAACAAATTCCTAAGTTCGGGGCCAAAACCATCAAAGCCAAAGGCCTTGGGATCGGATTAATGTTTAATTCTAGAGGACGTATTGATCACTCAAGCAGACTTCCAGTCAATTGCCCTATTTGGTTGACTCTCAACGTGGAGACTCAGAAAGCAAAAGAGAAAAACTTATTTACGTATGGTTCTGTAAATAAGTTTTACGGAGGTGAATTCAAACCGTCCAAAAGTATTTTGGATGGTCTGGATTTTAAACAAATTTCTCCGGGGAAGAGCTTAACTCTTCCTATAAACCCTTCCCCAGAAAAGTTTGTTTAAAATTCGGACCATCCAAAACACTCTTGGACAGTCCAGAATCCAGATGCACCCCCGCTGCCTTGTTTACTGCGACTCTGTGAATAAGTCTTACTCAGAGCAAAAACCCGACCTTTATTGCGAGGAAAATGGGATTCTTAAAGTCTTCGTTTCTTTTTCCACAAGTGGAATTCCAATTCAAACAACGCGTAACGGAAATTCATGACCAAAAGCCTCACCAGGAGTCCCTATAAATATGCTTCAATGTGTGTCCAGGAATTTAATCATCACCCAACAACAACATCTATTTAGATTGAAAAAAAAAAACTGTAAGCAATGGCAGGTTATTACTCTCCAAGGTTTTTTCTTCTTGCATTGTTCCTCATCGCTATCGTTCTCTCTCCGGCGTTACCTTGTGACGCAACTAAAGCGGCTCCTCCGGGTAGAATTTCATCACACAATCTATCGCTCGATGCTTAGCTTGTCAGGTTCGCATTTGATTTTTCGTTATTGATGTTAAACTATTTTTTTGTTTCCTGATGCAGAGCCTAAGAACAGACCTTATTGTCCTGCTTGCAATTGTTGCAAGGTTGAACCACCGCCACCATGTTGCTACTGTGCATGTTCTGTCCGCAACAGTCAACCTAATAACGTGTCACCATGACCTGAAGATGGTCGTTCGAAATAAGAATCCTCCGAATGAGAACGAAAAAGTGAAGAGGATAATAATCAAATATAGAAGGAGAGTACGTTGTTTGTTTTTAAATGAGGAGGATCATCTTCTGTAAATATAAATGGAAGCAAAGAGCTATATATATGTTTGCATGTCATCCAATAAAGCATGTCCTTTTAAGGAGGGTTCATGAGAGATGAAAAGTTGGTTTTTGTCTGTTTGTTTTGTACCAGGGTTAAGTTATGTTTATAACCGTCAGATTCTCGAGAAAATGAATTCTAGTACTATTGCAAGTTTGCAACCATTTGAAAGTCAATTTTCTTGATTTTCGTTTTTATTTCTATCCCATGTAGTACTAAAAGCCATGGCAAAACCGTAACCATACCACTGAGGGGTTGGCTCAATGGTAACTCAGGACCAAATTAATTGGGCAAGGGCCAAGTTCGGCCCTAAGATAGGGCCAGTGGGGGGTGTCCCTACAGATAGTGGTGTGGTATGATGTGACGGGAAAGTACTTTTTGACAGAGGCGACGGGTACCATACCTAGTACCTACACTTTCATTTGTACCCCCAAAAAATTTATGCGTATGGTTTCTAAAATTGGGCCGATTAGCTCCCTAGCCCGTGTTAAGAATTTCAAAACGAAGTCCAATTTTTGAATATGATCCTACCAAACAATTGTCTCTGGATCATTTAACCTCACAGCCTCGATCCAAAACTCAACTGTGAATAATTAGGAAAAATCAAGCTCAGTTCATCTTGTTGATTTTTTATTTTCGAATTCAAAGTTCGAACGGAGAATAATATTTTCCTAATGAGATTGAGAAAGTTATTAGTGTCATATATGATAATTATTTTTCACTTTTTAGTTGGTGCGGTGAAAAACATGTAGATTGGTATAATAAAAAAAAAAGAAGTACTCCAATGAAAAATGAAGTAAAAGGAAGGAGAAATAAGTAACAGTACTCCTCACGATCTTAACAAATCGATCTCTTCAAATCCTAAATGAAATGGCATTTTGTTTTTAACCTAGAAACGCAAACGAAGCAGAACTCGTCAACGCTACGCCTATCCAAGCATTGTCTTGCACCAAACCAAACCAATCCCACCACCCACAAATCGATTTGGCCCAAACCATCCCTACAACTAAACCACATGAAGTTAGTAACTATGGGCGTGATCGGTTTGGTTTGGCCAGGAATATCGGACATGGCGGACCGAACCGACCGATCGGTTCGGTCTAGAAATGATGAAAACCAACTCCAGTCAAAATATTGGATGGTCCAAAATCGGCTCGAGGTGATTTAGTTTGGCCGGGTTTTTCAAATTTTTTGGGTTGGGCTTCAAGACTTCTCCAATATCAAAATCCTATCGAACACTGCAAAAAAATATCATAACCCCCCTTTGTAAGACTATGAAAATATCAAAACCCCAATCGCGACCAAACCTAGACCGTCCTACCTGAGAATATCAAAACCCCTATCGCGACCAAACCTAGACAGTTCGAACCCTGAATTTTCTGATCGTTTTTTTCATCGATTCGGTTTTCTCGATTATATTTTCACCCCAAACAGGAACTAGCTACACATCTTAAGGGCCCAGTTGGAACAAACATAAACAGGAACCAAAACCAAACTACTGCTTTGCTTTGTGTACTTCTCAATGGACCCAAAAAAAAAAAAACCTTTGACAGCTACACCCGGTATGTAGCCGATTAAACAACCGAAGTCGTTTTACCGAAAAGCCCCCGCCTGCGAAACCAAGGACTATCCACGTGAAGGACCCAATTGGAAAATTTGGATAAATTCTCTACGTAGTAAGATTAACCACCTGTGAAGCAGTCGGTTGTAAATTTGTATTAGTATAGGAGTCCCATCATAAAAAAAGGGGACTTCCTAATTCCTGTCATGTTTCCTATTCCGATTTCCCCTGGCTTTTTAAAACAGAGACCACATCGAGTGTGTGCACTTTGATTCGTCTCGTGCATAGCGCAGGTATTTGCTAGTTTCTATATATACCTTGATCGGGTATATTTGTATAAAAATCGAACAGCTCCTGGCTAGCCTTAATACAATATACACAAATTCGAGAGGTTTTTAATTTCTTTCGAGAATTTGAAAGAATCACGGACTACGATTCTGCCAATATCAACTCTCTTCCTCGTGAGTTGCTAGTCGATGTTCTTGCTCGAGTTGCCTCCTCTACCTTCACTGACCTCTTCAATTCCAAATTATGGTCAGTCGCTTCCTCCAGCTGGACCAGCTCCCATCTTTTTTCCGCTTCGTTTCTTACGTGTGATCCGAGAACTAATTTCATCCAGCATAATATTAGGCAAAGTTCATCCTCTTGTGAGTGGTCTGTGTCTAACTTGTACGTTACTTCTTCCATGCATAGTAGCATTTTTGGTTTATTAATCATGTTACGTGTTCCTAGGGCCGGCCCTGGGCTAAAGCCCGAGGTGCCAGAGCTTTAGACCTCCGAAATTTCAGAAAATTGAGGGCCTCATTTTCCCCAAAAAAAAAAATTTCAGATATATTATATATCTATTATTGTTCCTTACTTTAACACAATGCCAATTCTAGTACAAGTGGTCCATGTGAGGTACTGTACTTGAAATTGGGATAAGAGATCCTTGGTTCAACTCTTACGGATGTTTTCTTTTGACGAAGTTTTTTTTTTCTTTCTTATTTTTCATTTGGATCTAGGAATAAATAATATACAGCTCTTACACCTTTTGCATTATAAATTAGTTATGTTTTAGTAGTTGTAGGTATTGCTCAAGACCAAGAGGTTCAAATCTTTTACACACCTTCAATGTTTTGATAAGTTTTTTTCTTTTGTTTGTTTAATTTTATTTTTAACTTTTAATATCAAATTCACAAAATAAGCCACTTTTGTTTATAAATAAATCAAATAATTTATTCTCATTCATCAAACTTTGATAAAAAAAAAAAAGTTTAAAATAGATAATTCTATATATTATTGTTCAAGATAGTATTCTTACAATTAAAGTTAGTAAGAGAAAGCACAGTGTATGACCAGTACTTTTCGAAGTCCCTTTTTTTTTGGTACAATATATGTGAGCAAATGATTGTACCTTAAGAAAGTGATTGTACATGATCAGTTATTATGTGCATTGTTGCCCATCAAAACAGATGATGGTACCTATTAGGTATTGGCAGATTTGTTGCTGACCAAAATATTGCTTGGTTGATCATTAAACATTTTACCTGGGTTTCTATGAGGAATTTTTTTTATTACCAAGAACCTAAAATGATTTGCTGATTAACTTTGGCTTATGTCATTTTGTCTCGAGTCTTTACCCTAGAAGTTGGGCATGGGTTTCAAGAGGGTCAAAACGATTCTAGCGATCAAAAGATGAAAGATCGGATATAACTGTTGCAAGTTTGGATACCCTTTCTGACATACTAGCTTTGTTATAATTTTTAGTGTCTCTGGACCGATTCTAGCAATCAAAAGATGAAAGATTGGATACAGTTGTTGCAATATTGGATACCCTTTCTGACATACTAGCTTTGTTAGAATTTTTAGGGTTTCCCTAACACTCGAACCAACACTAGAAAGTGAGCATTTTTCTTTCATGTAAAATGTTCTACGTAGAATTCTCCCGTGAGTTATCTTACCATGAACCATCAGATTATTGCAATTGCAAAGTTAAGAAATATCTAGATTTTTTGCAGGATGCCAGCTGTTTTATTATCCGTGTCGATATGATAACAATCTGTTCAACGATGCCAGAAGAAAACTCCATTAGCTTGATTTTTATCTAAAAGTTTTGGCGAAGATCCTCAATATTGAAAGATGCCATTTTGAAAGTGTAGAGTTGAAGGTTAAAGTTGGACGATGTAACCATTCATTTGTTACCATTGTTTTGTTGTATCACATGCGTAATGCTGAACGTTTCTATGACACGTTATTCTTACTATGGCATTATTAGTAGTTCTGTGAATCCCATATGATGCGTTTGTGGTGTTGAAAACGGTTGTTAGGACAATAATATTGGATAAACATAGGAAAGCCACAACAATTTCAGCTTGGTATTGCCAGTTATGGGGTATCTATTTTGATCTTTCTTCTCAGGCGGTGGAACCATTTTTTTTTCTTGATGTTCTTATCTAAGGCGGCGTGTCTGTTTTTTTACTCTGTTGTTGTCTGTCTTTGTTTCCAGCTCATTTGTAATTCTGGATAGTTACAAACTCACTATTACGCCGCGCCGTGCCTTCAGGCACGGGCAATTTCTAGTCTATTATTGTTCCTTACTTTAACACAATGCCAATTCTAGTACAAGTGGTCCATGTGAGGTACTGTACTTGAAATTGGGATAAGAGATCATTGGTTCAACTCTTACGAACGTTTTCTTTTGACCATGTTTTTTTTCTTTCTTATTTTTCATTTGGATCTAGGAATAAATAATATACAGCTCTTACACCTTTTGCATTATAAATTAGTTATGTTTTAGTAGTTGTAGGTATTGCTCAAGACCAAGAGGTTCAAATCTTTTACACACCATCAATGTTTTGATAAGTTTTTTTCTTTTGTTTGTTTAATTTTATTTTTAACTTTTAATATCAAATTCACAAAATAAGCCACTTTTGTTTATAAATAAATCAAATAATTTATTCTCATTCATCAAACTTTGATAAAAAAAAGTTTAAAATAGATAATTCTATTATTGTTCAAGATAGTATTCTTACAATTAAAGTTAGTAAGAAAAAGCGCAGTGTATGACCGGTACTGCATTACGTTTGATTCTTTTTTTTTCAATGGTATAAAAAAAATTATTTAGTTAAATTACAAAGCGCTAAACCATCATGTTTAATCTTTTTACTCTATATTTAGCCACTTATATTGAATTTTTTTGGTTAAATAAATCCTAGGGCCCAATCTTTTAAATTCGCTTTAGGCCTTCAAAATATCAGGGTCGGCCCTGCGTGTTCCTAAAGTTATTTGTTGCCTTTGCATGAGCAGCTGCAGAGATTTCAGGGGAGCAGCAGAGGAAGATGCCATCCTTGAGCAAGTGTGTATAGAGAAATTCCCAGTGATACATCAATGGCTTAGAAGTTGCCAAGTGAATTGGTTCATGAACCGTTGCATGGGCAGCGGAAACCCAGAGGCACTCTACAGACAAGGAATGGTAATTCAATTTATTTTTCCCCTTTTCATCTTGGTTCCCAAATTTTACGTTCTTTTTATTTTTACATCGTATATGTTTTCAAATATGTTTATGATATTTTTAGTAAAATCATGTCTAAAAAGTTAAACAAATTTAGTTCTGTCCCCAATTCAAACACCTTACTTTATAAAGTTCTTTCGGAATCTTTACATGACACGTAATCGAAGATAGATATAAGAATATTCTAGTTGGCAAATAAAACAAACAAAACAATTGTATATAATAGATTTCACAGAATAGCACGTGATTAGAGATTCTGACTCGGCCACTGGTTGCTTACCTCGTCATTATGCAATAGGTTGAATATTTCACTCACACAAATACGTAATCAGGGCTTGAGAATTTGAGGATGTAGGGAAGGGGGGTTCCGTGAGAGGTGTTTACGTGTGAATATTCGTGAGTTGAAGAGGTGCGATTGGTTGATGATTAGCGAGAGGGTAAAGGGAAGAAATCTTGTGGGGTGAGGGAAAGGGCAAAAGGTACAGAAGGAACAAAGCCAGCGTGTCCCTTTTGTTCTCCGCGGTGGTGTCTGACCTGTTTCGGATTCTAACGGGTGAGGTCACCTTCTCTCTGGGGAAGAATGTTCTCCTTCCTCAGAATCAGTGCTCATGCCCCCTCTTTCCAAGAAAAGTCAGCTCTGTCAATCATTGGGAATGTCAGGGGTATTTATAGGGCACCTGGGCCTAAGTCAGGCCCAAAACGGCGTTCCTATAAGACCCCAACACGTGTCCCCTCTGTACCTCCAGGCCTTGGATAAACTCGTCCTTCCGTGGAAGCTTTTCCGCGGGAGGGCTCGAATTTCCGCGGCGCTCTCTTCATCCCAAGCTACCAAGCCACAAGAAATTCCCCAATTCCCGCAGGAGCAAGGTCGCGACCCGCGGCGATCGTGTGTTTTCCCCGGAGTCTCTTCCGGGCCCTGCCTCTAGGCCCAGATGAAACCCCGGGAGCTCTTCAATATAGCTTCCCCGGATTTGCTAGCACCCAAGATTGTATAATCTTGGTGCTCAAATCTTCCAAATTGTGATGATTCTATGTTTAATTGATCGTTCAAGGCAAATATTGCACGTAAGGTGTTTTGTTGAGCCTTGTAGGTAAATCATGCATTTAAGGCGCGTTTTGAGGCCAAGAACGTCTTTGAGGACGTCCGAGCACCCGAGGCCATGGAGAGTAGTGCCACCAAGTCCTAGCAGTCATGAGATGAAGTTTTGGATTAAGCTTGGAAGGTTGCAAGGCAGGGAAGCAGTCCAGCAGGCTGAAATCTGCAATTCAGCAAATTGTTATCGATAACAATCTTGGAGTAATCGATACCATTTGTCCCATTTTGGTCTACAAGCTGTCCAGACTGTAGGGTATCGATACCTTATGCCATTGGTATCGATACCAATTAGCTACGGGGAAGAATTTGAAGGATGTTATCCATACCCTGGCCTATGGTATCGATAACAAATGTTCCTAGCAGATATTTTCTTTGTTTTTTCAGACTTTCCACTTATGAAAACTTTCTTTTAATAGCTGATTTTTGGGATATTTTTCTGACTTTTGAGGAGAGAGAAAGCCATTTGTGTATAAATAGGACCCCCTCTCTCTCTCTTAGCTATCTAGTTTTTTATTAGCCTTTTGGTCTTTTAATTGTTAGAGCTCCATTAATGGCTTTTAAGCTTTCTTAGTCATTTTCTCAAAGAACTCAAGTAAGTACTTATCGTGTGATCTTTTCTTGCTCATTAATGTTGTAGCTATCAAGTGGATCCTTATATAAATCAAGTTTGTTTTCGATTCTATTGGTTAATCATGTTTTCGATACCTACCTTGCTTTCTAGCCTTTTCATGTCGCGTGAGTAGTCGATCAGGCTTGGCCGTGGGGCGATTAGCGCCTCGCGACTAACGTTTATCTTGTCTTTCTCAACTCATGGCTTGAAGTTTGGTATGGAAAATGAGGAAGGGTTCGCCTTTATGTAACAAAACTTGCCGATGTTAATCTCCGGTGATCATATGCTTGCACATATGGTTCCGTGAGCGATGTCTCGATTTGTGTTTGCCAAAAGAATAAAAGAGCTCACTTGTTTTCCCGTACTGCATTTCTAGTCTTTCAATGGTTTCATAGCTAAATCTTCCGGTTGATAGCCTATGCCGTGCAATTCAACCGTGCTTTCGTTGAGAATGGTTCGATGGCCTAAGTTACTGGCGTTAGTAACCTCGTTGCATTGCCGTTTGTTTAATCTAGTTAAAACCAATTTTCTAGTCTTTTTCATAAGAGTTTTCATCACTTTTCTAAGCAAACCAAAAGTTGGCCGTCTAAACGCTGGAAATACTTACTTCTAAAAATCCTAACAAGCTATAGAGATTCTCTCTGTGGGAACGATTCTGGACTTCCGGATATTATGCTGACAGCGACCTAACCCTACGCTCAGGGTAATTCAACCTATTTCAACGGTTAGGTTGTGGCGAAGCAATCCATCAATCGCGGGACCCTTTCCTCGGTCTTCCGCTACTGAGGCCACTTTGGGGTGCATTTGGTTCCCTCCCCGCGAGACCAGCGGGGGTCCCGCGGTAGCTTCTTCTTCCGCGGACCGCTTCCGCAGGGGTCACTCTTCTATCATGTACACGCGTCCTTCTCCCATTGGATAGTCAACTATTCCTCTTTGAATGAAACTTTGACTTTTCGTTTTCCTTCTGCGCGGGTCCCGTTGCCACGTGTCCACGAACTATTGAAGGGTCAAGAAGTCTTTCTCGATCAAATATTAATAATTTTGGTCGCACCTACGAAGGAGAGCAACTGAGAAAAGACACGCGTAAGCCACATACGTCTATGGAATTCTCCTACTTTGTATGGGTGGGGAACCAAGCGTGCATGGTTTGAATCTTCTAAACACCATGGAGAAGATTAATACTAGTAGTTCAAAATCAGGCGGCTGCGGCTTCAATATATTCCAAGAATGCCGGGAAAAAATCAAGTCTATTTTTGGCTCGATGTGGATCAACAACCGTGTTGTTGACCGGCGAATAAGTTCTTGCCGCCATCCGAAAGCAGTTGTCACAGTGTTCAAAACATGGGAAGGGCGTTTTGAAGTGGCGGACGATGGTACGAGGTGTGAGTTATGCGAATGGGATGGAAAGTGAGATTTTTTTGTAATTTGTTGTCAGGGGTGTTTGGGAGCTTATTTTTTGGTTTTTCATTTTCAGTTTTTTGGCTTTTTGGATTATGGCTAGAATGTATTTTGAGTATGGTAGAGTGTTTGGGAGATTTGTGCAGAATGTATTTTGAAATTGTAATAGTGTTTGGTAGATGATTATTGAAAATGAATTATGTAGCAGGCCAAGCGAAATGGCTCGTGCCGTTCCGAACGAAATACCGAGTCATTTCCCAGGGGGTCCTATCTATTCCAGGAGTTTGTCTAAATGCCTCGGCCAGCCGACGGTCACATAGCAATTTCTCCGTCATACTTTTGTAAACGTATCCCGTTCGGCTCACCGACCCTTGGATGGTCAGTTATCACGTTCAACTCTGAACGAATGTGGGGGCCAAGACTTCAGCTCACCCACGTGGGAACGCAACCATGGCCATGATGACATTCGTGACGTCAGCCGAACGGTTATCAGGGTAATGATGAGAGCAGGTGAAGACGCCAGCTCATCCTTTAAACGGTTACGAAACCCTAATGTGATGAAAGGGTGACGTGAGCCGACGTGTGTCAAGCGTTCATACAATCTTGAGGGCCAAACTAGGAGTTCCCTATAAATACATCACTTTGCCTTCTTGGAAGAGGTACATCCTACACAACTCAAAAATCCTAGCTCTTGGACTTTCATTCTCTTCTCTGCGAGTATTCTAATTCTTGCACCGGAGAACCTCCGGTGTGGTCTCTAGTCGTGCTCTCTTTTGCAGGACAGGTGAAGGTCAGGAGCAAAGCTTGAATCCCAAATCCAAAGGAGCGAACCATCTCGATCGGAGCCCCACAAATTATGGGTTGCATTTTTACCATATTGCCCTTTGTCTAACAGGTGTATACATGCCACTTGTAAAATGAAGGGAGGAATGTGGATATTTTGGTAATTGACCACAAAATGGGAAAAGCCAATAATCCGAAAAACTCCTCCCGACCTGATTTTGGTTTTTTGCTTCTAAACCCAAAATCCATTCTTCCACAATCCATTCTCAAAATGGGATGCCAAACACCCAAAATGGAAAAATGAGAATCCGAAAATGCAAAAATTCAGTTGCCAAACACCCCGGTACGAATTGACGGGGCCAAAAATTGTGAAAATTGTCTAGAAGGAGTATTGGTTATATACTTACAGTATTTCAGTATAGGAGCATTGTGAAATTAGAAAGGTTTTGCTCCCTTAAATTGGTTCATTGGTGGGCTTCCTAGAGTGCTCTTCATTACTGTTCGCGTATTCTCCCTGCGTGGAACTTATTTTCTTGTACTTGATGAGTGTCTACCCAACTCACATGGATAACCCAAAGGTTGTGGTTTTGTTACCCAACAGAGAGCTCCGGGGGATTTGGGCATTTGTAACATCCGGGCAATTTTTTGTTTTATATGAGCATGAGTCTTTTGTTCAAAAAAATTGTACGTTCAGTTAGATATAAAGCTTGTTTCTTTTTGTTAGTGATGGTTTGGACTAGATTCGGCATTAGAAAGACGAGAAGTTTTTGGGTGCCTCGGCAATTCCAGCCGTCCAAACGTGTTTTGTACAGTCTGGATTTTAGGGAGAGAAAAGGAGGAGAGAAAGTGGTCGGGTGAGGGGAGAGAGAGGTAATAAATCTGCACCGTCTAAAACACGTTTGGACGGCTGGGATCACCAACGGGTACCGCCACGTGATACCCGCTTGGCACCCAAAAATTTCTCGAAGGACAAAGGTTAATTGTCAAAGTAAATTAGTACTCCAAGATGTTTACATAATTACATGGAATTAATTATTTTTAAGATTGTCTTAATTCTTACGTTTGGTTAAACTTTAAAAAATTCAGAAAAGACAACATAAAACTGGCTAAATTTTTCTCTCTCTCTCTCCGAGGATGGGTTGCATAAATTTAGGGTGCAGTGGCATTGATGTTCTCTTCTGCAGTTTAGACTTTGGACAGCCAATTCACAGCTCAAGTAGCACTAATTCCTCCCCCAACCCAACGTTGACAGCAGATAGATATGGCCCATTAATTTTGTGACCTAATTTCCTTTCCAATAATCGGGTGTTAGGTGAGTTTAGGCGCACCTCAATTAATTCCGAAATTTTGAATTATTTTCCGGGTAAATCTACGGTAGCCCTAAAAAATTTCTGCTCGCGTGAGAGTTCAACTCACAAGCTTAGAAGAATAAGTGAACTTATTTTTCCAGGACTTATTTCTGTATTTTTTACTTTTTGTTAACTTTTCGTCGTAATTTTTAGGGTTAATCGTTCGTCTCATGAGAATCAGAAAAGTATAAAAATACGGACCGATATTGAAAAAAGTCTATATAAGATGACACTTTAGACAAAAAAACAAACCGCTGTTTGATACTTTTTTCGTCCTTAGTGAACTCTTTTTTTTGCTTTTGGTTATAATTTTATACTTTTTAGACTCCTCTCGTCGAGACGGTTGATTAATCCAAAAAATATAACGCAATTGTAACAAAAAATTCAAAAAGGATGAATAAAATACACAAAACGAAGAGAAAAAAAATAAGTTTACAAGAACCCACATTGTCATGCTCTCCAAAACTCTGAATTATTTATCGGGTAAACCTATATATAGTAGCCCTAAAAAGTTCCTGCTCGCGAGAGAATTCAACTTAGCTTAGAATTTCATGCTCTCCCTAGAACAAGTTCTTGGGATTTTATTTTTATTTTTTGCCATATTTTATAGTCAGCCGGGGTTAACGAATTGTTAAATTAGCACTAGGAGAGTCCAGTAGCTTTCCATAGCTCTAGGTCCCAACCATCCCCAAGGGGCCTCGAACCTCTTCCTCCTGGATGGAGGAGAAGGTAGGTTGCCAACTGCACTAGGCAGTGGAACCCTCTGCTTTTCTTTTTCAACCTAATCTCCCATGTCTTTTCTTGTTGCTGTATATCCTCGCTTTGCACTCGCACTTTCGATCCTCGCTCTCCCGAATATTTAGTATCTTGAGATAATTTTGAAAGACGCTTTCACGGCCGCATCGACGCTCCCTCTCACGTACGCGCACGCATGTGTATCGGCTCCACGTGCATTGAATGAGACTCATGTATCCCACAGTTCCAAACAAACTTGTGTCCGATTTTATGCCCAAAAATTGTGTGCATAACATTACTCTTTACTCATACTACTACAATGGCTTTTAAATGTGTTTGAGGATTCTCCATAAAAAAAATCTACCACTATAAGAATAGATCTCTCTCTTTTCTTCATAAATTCAATAAATCTGAACCTTTTTTTCATGCTGGCACAGCCATCTAGACTCGCAAAATTAGCGTCTTGGATCTTCAAGTAAAACCGTGCCGAGTCCCGTTTTCGTATATCACATGAAGATTAAACGAGAGATCTTGATTCTCATGGAGCAGAACTCTGCCCAACGCTCCAATCAACTCTGCCCAACTCTTTCAATCAACCGTGCCGAGTCTCGTTTTTGTGTCACATGAAGATTAAATGAGAGATCTCATGGAGCTGAACTCTGCCCAACTCTTTCAATCAATGGCCTTTTTCCCTTATGAAGCTCACACCACTGAGCAGGGTCTTAAGATTTTCTTTCAATCACACAACTGTTTTGGGGTAAGAGGAATAAGTGCTTGCCTTTAGTTAGCATGGAACCGTATGCCTTTCTTTCTTGTAAATTGGTAATGAACTCAAATGTCAATGTCCATAATTAAAACTGACCTTCCAGTGTCAGCAACTCCCTATGCCACCATTCATTATCTTCCCAACTACTTTCCCAGCTCTTTTTTAAATGTTAATTAAATATGTTTCCCCCAAAAAAAAAAACACATAATTGTGTTTTCCATTTAATGGAGGGTGGGAGTTCAAAATCTAGCAGATACCCATCAACATAACAATGATGGGTCCTGACGTAAGTGTGATGGAATCCCTATAGATAGTGGTCTGGTGTGACGGGATAATACTTTCGGCGACGGAAAACTATACTTGCACTTTCGTACCAAAAAAATACTACACTACTACATGTTGTGGATATTTGACGTGCCTTTAATGCTATATAACCACTTCTCAGACACCCACCATTATTAGCCTCTCAACTTTCAATTGGGTTCATTTGCATTTTCTCTTAATATAAGCTGCTTCGCAGAGCTTAGATCTTTCAGAGCCTAAAACACCATTTTTGGGTTGAAAATGAAAATGGGTGTCTGTTTCAGAGGGGCATTGGTTCTGATCCTTGCAATGGCATTTTCCATTGGTGGAGATGCTCAGAGTTCAACCACTCTTGTTCCAGCAATCATTACATTTGGTGACTCTGCAGTGGATGTTGGGAACAATGACTATATCCCCACCATTTTTAGGGCTAATTACCCTCCTTATGGAAGAGATTTCATCACCAAGAAACCTACTGGAAGGTTCTGCAATGGGAAATTAGCCACTGATATCACTGGTAAGTAGTAGTACTAAGTTCATGAATTTGTTTAGTCTGTGCTTTCATTTTATATGGGCTTTGTGGAGAGATTTACCAACCCAATGGAATTGTTTTTGTTTCTCAGGGGAAAAAAAAAAATGCATAGTGGTGATTTGGATATCTATGTAAGTTGTTTTCCTAAAGATTTTCTGAAAATAACCCACTTTCAAGAAACACATGTTATCTAATTTGAAACCTAGCTATCGAACATTTAAGGGAAAACATACAAAGACAAAGTGTATTTTCCAACTTTTCATTGATTTCTGTTAAGAATCTAAAAAAGTGAGCAGAGAAGTGCAAGATTTGGTAAGTTATTACTGGCAACTTAAGTCCAGGCCAGGCTTTGTTTCCAATTTATTTTTTTTCTTTTTTGTTTCTAAAAATAATCTGGCTTCTCATCAGTCTTGTGTTGGACTGCAGAGAGCCGTTCGTGACATATTGGCCGTCCAAAAGTGTTTTTTAATGGTCCAGATTTTGAAGACTCTTCCCTGGAAAGAATCTAAAAAGATTTTGTTGTTTTCTAAAAAGAATCTGGCTTCTCATCCCTGGACCGTTGAATACAAAAATAAACGGTTGGGATGTAACGGTGTAGTCTTCTCTGCAGTTGGACTGCAGAGAAATCGGGTCCTTCCAAAAGAACTTAAAGTCCAGGCCCTTTGTTCGATCTATCTTCGTTTCTTAGCTGATGCCTGATGGTAAGTGTCATTTCAAAACTCTATGCAGCTGATACACTGGGATTTACCACATACCCGCCAGCATATCTTAGCCCACAGGCCTCTGGGAAGAACCTTCTTATTGGAACCAACTTTGCTTCTGCTGCATCTGGCTACGATGACAGAACTGCCGCCTTGAATGTAAGAATTTTCTACTCGTCTCTCTCGGGAAACAAGCAGAAGTCAGCGGTAGCGCTGATAAACGAGCGTATAAGCCGAGTAGTACATCATTCAAGTTTGATTTGAAAACTAAACGTGCTTTGAAAATACACTCAACTTTGGCTTGTTTATTAAGTGAGCTGAACTTGACGAGTATCAACCTGATTCAATGCGCCTCAGGCGCAATTGGATGCGCCCCGGGCGCATTACCTTTAGATGCAACGCGCCTCAGGCGCAATCTTGATGGGTTTCGAGTAGTACTTGTTCAGGCTTGGGTTTCGAGTAGTTTTAACTTATTAACATCATGAGCTGAACCTGAGTAGTACTTTTGTTTTTCTGGACAAGTAACTCGAGTAGTACTTGTTGAGGCTTGGCTTGAAAAGCGGCTCGAGAAGGTGTTAAAGTTTGCTTTGTTGATGTAACAAACATATCTCAAATGAGCTTTTAACGAGCAAATACGAATCAAATTTCAGTAGCTGATTTCGTTTATCAGCCATACTCAATGCCTGTTTTCTTTGCCTCATGCCCACGCTATATGGAAAACAAGAGAAGAATAGTCACTACGTAAGCAATCAAACACAATAGGCAACGATAACGTACGTTCCGTCATTTTTATTCACGCACCTGCAGATTTTCGCCCAGATGGTGAAGTTTTTTCCCAGCATTTTGGTTGCAGTTTCCAAGATATGGCGCTGGGTTAAAACTTCTTGTACCCACGTAGCCTATAGAATAAACTTGTTCAGAACTGCCGCCTTGAATGTAAGAATTTTCTACTCGTCTCTCTCGGGAAACAAGCAGAAGTCAGTGGTAGCCGAGTAGTACATCATTCAAGTTTGATTTGAAAACTAAACGTGGTTTGAAAATACACTCAAGTTTGGCTTGTTTATTAAGTTAGCTAAACTCGATGAGTATCAACCTGATTCAATGCGCCTCAGGCGCACTTGGATGCGCCCCGGGCGCATTACCTTTAGATTCAACGCGCCTCAGGCGCAATTAAAGATTCAATGCGCCTCGGGCGCAAGTGGATGCGCCCCAGGAACATTATCTCAAAAGATTCAATGCGCCTCAGGCGCAACTGGATGCGCCCCGGCGCATTACCTTTGGATGCAACGCGCCTCAGGCGCAATCTGGATGGGTTTTGAGTGGTTTGAACTTTTAAACATCATGTGCTGAACTTGAATAGTACTTTTGTTTTTCTGGACAAGTAATTCGAGTAGTACTTGTTGAGGCTTGGCTTGAAAAGCGGCTCGAGAAGGTGTTAAAGTTTGCTTTGTCGATGTAACAAAAGTATCTCAAACGAGCTTTTAACGAGCAAATACGAATCAAATTTCAGTAGCTGATTTCGTTTATCAGCCATACTCAACGCCTTATCTCATTGTACTCTGTGGCAGCATGCAATTTCCTTGTCGCAACAGTTGCAGTACTACAAAGAGTACCAGGCTAAGCTAGCAAAGGTAGCAGGGAATCAAAAGGCAGCATCCATTTTAAAAGATGGATTATACATAATGAGTTTTGGTAGCAGCGACTTCGTTCAAAATTACTACACCAACCCTTACCTGAACACTGTCTACACTCCTGATCAGTATTCCTCTTTCCTCGTCGGCATATTCTCAAACTTCGTTAAGGTACACTAACCGATTTATTTGCGATTTTGCTGTCGTAGTAGTTTACGGGTTGTTTGAGATAGCTATTGAAAGGGTGTTTTTAAGTTATGAAAAAACGGAAGTTGTGCCAGGGTATATGTCACTGTTTTGACTACTACTTTTGAGCCAAAAACAGCCTTTAAAACTGGTTTTCCATCAAAATTGACTCTTTTGAATACTGATTTCATACCGCTTAGTCATAAGACAAGCTCTTAAACCCCAAATCTTATGTCCCTCCCGTGCTTCCTCTGTGCCTTGAACTTCATTGGTTCATGGAGTCACAGCTTGTTGACATGCACAACTCCATGAACCAATATGATCTAGGGAATAGAGAAGGGGCACGGAAGGGGCAGTTGTTATGGGTTTAATGACAACTCCATGAACCAATATGATCTAGGGAATAGAGAAGGGGCACGGAAGGGGCAGTTGTTATGGGTTTAATGAGCAGACTCACGGGTCTGGGTTCGAGAGGTTGCAGGTTCGAGGCATGTCAACAATGCCCCTCGTTTCTTGCAACTCTGTTAGCGCCTTGTGACCCACTAGCCCTAGGTAGGGCAGTAGAAATCTATGAGTGATGATTGGTCTCCTTACGGGACCCGCTGTGGGGATGAAGTCCCCACGGTCCAACACCTTTTTTGCTCAGAAAAAAAAAAACCGGTTTTGTAGCTTATTCGCTACCTGATTCATAGTTAACACGAGTCGATTCACTGACTGGCTCATCTAATGAAAGCTGGTGGTTTGTGGTGCTTGACAAACAGAACTTGTATGGTTTGGGAGCCAGGAGGATTGGGGTGACTTCACTCCCACCACTGGGTTGTCTTCCAGCTGCCAGAACTCTATTCGGATTCCATGAAAGAGGGTGCGTCTCTCGGATCAACACCGATGCCCAAGGGTTCAACAAGAAGATCAATTCAGCTGTATCAAATCTCCAAAAACAATTCCCTGAGCTTAAAATCGCCGTCTTTGACATCTTCAAACCCCTCTATGACCTTGTTCAGTCTCCTTCAAGCAACGGTAAACGACATTTTGAATTATGGATACACAAGGATTTGTTGTTTCAGTTGGCTAGCGAAAAGGAAACTTTTCTAAAATATTTTGCAAAACATGTTGAGAACATTGACTGATCAAAATGGAAATGTCAAAAGAATTTATGAATGTAAGAAAATGTCATTGGCGAAACAACTCAATGTTTTGGTCCCTGTGTAAACTCTTTAATCCACCCATTAGTGATTACTAGAAACCCAACAGAAAAACTATGTTAAAATGAGAAGGAAAAAAAAATCCATCATTCCGTTATTGAAGCTTCTACACTGATGATGATGATGGTTCAGGTTTTGCTGAAGCAAGCAGAGGTTGCTGTGGGACCGGGACGGTGGAGACGACATCGCTGTTGTGCAATCAAAATTCCCTGGGGACTTGTAGTAATGCTACACAATATGTGTTTTGGGACAGTGTCCATCCGTCTGAGGCTGCTAACCAGGTTCTTGCCGATGCTTTGATCATTGAAGGAATCAATCTCATCGGATGAAGTTACATTGTCTGTGCCCCTGCTCTAGGTTCTACTCCTATAATGTCATGCAATCACCATGGTTTTCATACAAACTTGATTTATTGCAGTACTTGTTGTGTAGTAAGGGCATCCACTATATCCTGAAAATGGATAAGACATCCTTGAATCCAGGATTTTATTTGTATTTTCGGGTTTATCTTACAAGCTGTGTGGTATTATATGAAGCTTTTTAGATTATAAGCTGTTTATGCATACAAAACCAACATAGAAGAAAATGCAGAGTTGCGTTCAACATATATGTGAATCGTGACAAAGGTGTATGAAAAGTCCAAAATCTCTTCTTGAACATGTACGAAACCAGTATCAAGTTGCTGAAGTACATACAAGCCAAAGGAAAAAGAACACATCGTCTTAGAAGAAATTCTAAGCTGTACCAACAGTTTGAAATACAGCAATGGAAGAAACAAAGTGCTGATAAAACTGGATACGGAAGTACTTGACTTGTTAGATGTATGTGTTTGAGGAAATCCTGTGGATCAGTAGCTCAAGCAGCGGGCGGACTTGTGCAGCTGAGCAACACGATCATCGCGAATGGTCCACGAATTTACATCCCCCAGCACTTGTATTGCTTTCCCAAGATGCCCTGCCGGGGACTGTGATGAGTTTAGTACCTCGTGGGCATCAGATTTCTTCATTTCCAACACCCCTCCTGTTTTCTTTGCCTCATGCCCACGCTATATGGAGAACAAGAGAAGAATATTGTCACTACGTAAGCAATCAAACACAATAGGCAACGATAACGTACTGTCATTTTTATTCACGCACCTGCAGATTTTCGCCCAGAGGCTGAAGTTTTTTCCCTGCATTTTGGTTGCAGTTTCCAAGATGTGGCGCTGGGTTAAAACTTCTTGTACCCACGTAGCCTTTAGAATAAACTTGTTCAGCTCTGCTTCTATTGTCCCTTGATATCTGCAGAGACCTGAAACTCCTGTAGTCTAGATTTCTGGTGGGTGAAATAGAGTCCGGATATCCCATTGGCTGTGAAGTAAGATTAAGAAAAAAAGCACAGGGTGACTGAATGGAACTAACATTTCCATTATAAGTAATGGAATTCAATACATTTAGGAAGAAACTGAGAAAAATGTTGAGTTGAGTTCTGAGGATCAATACGGGTGAAAATCAAACCGAAATCACGCAGCAATAAGATTAATAATGTGGCAAATCAAACAAAAATTATTTGTGTTCAGTGCAAGTCATCACTTTATGAATCTGTGCATTATGAGATATCATTTGCTAAGATATTTAGAGTCGGTCAAAATGATTCAAAAGGTTTAAGGTAAAAAATTCCATAGAAGAGGCATACATGTTGGTAAGCAAAGTCCAGGTAGGTCTGTTGCTGAGATTGTCTTGAAGGAATCTGCAATTCCATTTCCTCAAAGTTATGCAAAAGAAAATCAAAGCAGATGAAACCATGGTAGGAATGAGGCAACTACAAATGAAAATCATCTGATTTCCTTACATATGCGGAATCATTTCTGTGGTAACCTTGTGCCATAAACGGGTACATTGCACCCTCACTTCTACCACACTGTCTGTACATCATTGCCTGATTTGTAGTAGGAAAAGGAGGGAAACCGCAATAGGCTTGATCAAGAATAGGGGTATAGCTTTTGGAATCAGAAGGATAGAAAGCCCGCGGTGGATGGTGTGTATTACTCTGCATTTCTCTTTGGCGTTCTTCTTTACTCTGAGCTACAGACACATACAGATCCCTACCTTTAAAGTCAGTTCCTGTTTGGAAAAAAGGGAAAAAAAATGAATCAACTTCAAGAACTAAGCTTAGAAACTGCTTAAAATATAGAGATCAGAAGAGATTTAGCGACCATGAAGTGCATCCAAAGCCCTCTTTGCTTCTGCAGGAGTGGAGAAGTTCACAAAGCCAAATCCTTTACTAATCCCACTTTCGTGGCGCATCACTTTTGCAGAAGTCACCTTTCCGAAAGCACCAAAATGTTCTTCTAGTTGTCCTTCATCAACAGATGCATCAAGATACTTCACATACAGATTTGAAACCTTGGGCATTTCAATATTGGAATTGGTTAACTTGTGTTCACGTTTCAGAAACTCTTCCCTTTCAGCCTTCTTCTGAGCCCTTCCAACAAACAACTTCTCTGATCCTGATCCACAAAAAAGACATGCACTTCAAAATTTATCTTCGTGATCTACTGAGAAAAGCTTGTTCAAGTGAAGAAGTTGCATATTTACCTAGGAGTGAACCATTCAAGGCCTCAACAGCCTTCTTAGCCTCCTCATATGACTCAAAGTTGACAAATCCGAAACCCTTTGATTTCCCCTCAGCATCTTTCATGATCAAAACATTGCGGACCTTCCCATATTCAGAAAACTTTTCTACAAGGATGTCTTCTGTCACAAACTCGCCCAGATTTTTGACATAGAGATTTGTAAATTTTGGTTCCTCATAAGCATCCTTTCTCTCACTTTTCTTTACAAATTTGGACACATATCTGGAAGAGGATGAAAAAACATTTCAAAGTGAATAATCCCATTCCCAGAAACAAAATCAACAGCAATTGCTGCCATAAATCACAATTCAGAACATACCTTGATAGCCTATCTTTAAAAAAACCAACAAACATGTCGAGCATACTAACCATCATAAGAGATCATACTATCGACAGAAAGGCTGTACTAGAGGAAGAAAAAATATAGTCCGAAAAGAGAACTACTTTAAACTCTTTTATTCAATCATTCATCTAGAGGTTGGAGCAAACAACTGGAATCCAAACGTTCATCAAAATTAACAAAGAGATCAACTTCTGAGAAAACAATTGAAGGAAAAGAGGAGTGCAGAGAATCACAAATAAAACACAGAGCAATTAGGAAGTAACAATGCATTCTACCAAGCATAAGCAAAACAACTCATGATGTATTGGCCGGGAATTGTGTACTATATGCCTTTGCTTATGGTTAACATTCATTTATTCATGAAACAGTAAGATTCAGTTAAAGCATATACAAAATACTTACAAATTCTTCCCTTCAAGCATTGTGCCATGGAGAGCATTGACAGCAGTCATGGAAGAATCCTCTGAATCGAACTGAACAAAACCGAAACCCTTGCTCTTCCCGTGTTCCTCAGCTACCTTGCAAGAAAGTATAGTTCCAAATTTGCAGAAAATTCCCTGCAACCGAGCACTGGTAATACAAGGGTCAAGGTTCTTGACGAAGACATTGCCGACACTAGTCTTTCTAGTGAGAGGGTTGCTTTGACGCCACATTATTCTCATGGGTTTCCCCTTCAATTCAGTGTGGTTCAGACAAGCGAGAGCCTTAGAAGCTGATAGAAAAACACAGGAACAACAGTTAAAAAGAAAGAAACACAGGAACAGTAGGCATATGAAAAACTTATGAGGAAAAAGACAAGAGATAGACTGATCTGAGAATATTACAACAAACAAACCATTATTGGCAAGTAAATGAAGAAAATAACCTAATGATCCTTATGGGTCATTGGCAAGTCAGGGAAAGAATGGAGCAGACAGTGATTTTTACAGGTTCCAAGTACATGACACCCGGAAAATGATAAGATAAAATAAAACTAACCCAATTCTCAAACAATAAACAGCCATGTTGATGTAAAGATAGGGAAAGTTCACCAAGAGCGTAGCAATAAAAATAGGCCGTTGGCAAACAAGGAAAGAAGTATTAGAAGTCACCGTTTACACGTAAAAGAGGTCATTACAGAACATGAACAATCATTTTCTGAAGAATTAAGGCAGAAAATTGCCCAAGTCAACACAGAGAATAGGGAACCCCTGAATTACAGTTCAGTATGCTTTGAAAACAAACAGAACAAACGTAACCCTTGCCCATCAAGAACCCCAACCAATTCTCAATCTATATGAAGATTTCCAACTTTTGAGTACATGAAAATCAATGAAATACTCCTAAGAAGAAAAGAACCCTAACACAATACTCAAAAAGTAAAGACAAAAATCAATAGACATAAACAAAAGAGAACCAGGTAAAGATTTTCAAGGGCGGGGCACATTACTAGGTCATTCTCAAACAAGAAAATCTCACCATTCACAGATACAGAGGTCATTACTTCACAGAAAACCAATATCTAAAACCCACTTTCTGAAGATGCAAAACAACAAAATACCCGGGCCAAAACAGGAATCCCTTAATTGAAGTTCAGATATCTAAAACCCACTTTCTGAAGATGCAAAACAACAAAATACCCAGGTCGAATCAGGAATCCCTTAATTGGAGTTCAGTAGGCTCAAGAAACTCGGTGGAATCGCAACCCATCCCACCAAGAATCTCAACAAACCACCATATAAAAGAAAACCTATGCCGTTTTCTTTGTCAACTAAGACACCATTCGTTAGATGTCAAAAAAGAGAATTCCAATAACAGAACTTGTATCTAAATACTTCATTCACAAACAAGAAAGTTTAAGAACAAGTCACCGTTGACACTGACCCGAGGTCATTTACTGGAATCAAATCACTCAATGCAAAGAAGAACAAAACCCACTTTTCCAAAGAAAAAAAAACGATTAAAACCATACAGTACAAAGAACCCCTAAAATTGAAGTTCATTCAGATCACGAAAACAGAACAAACACCACCCACATTAAGAACCCGTAAACAAGATACTAGAGAAAAAAAGAAACCCTAAAGGCCATTTACAGATATAGAGGTCATTATTTTACTGGATAACAGAAAATCAATAACTAAAACCCATTTTCTGGAGATGAAAAACAACAAACTACCCAAGTCGAATAGGGAACCCCTCAATTGGAGTTCAGTAGGCTCAAGAAAACAGAACCCTAAGCCATTTCTCAACAAATCACCATGTAAAATAAAACCCTAAGCCATTTCTCTATCAACTAAGACACCGTCATATGTTAAAAAAAGAGAGAGTTCCAAGAACAGGACCATTATTTACAAACAATAAATTTCAGAAACAAGTCACCGTCGACACCGACCCGAGGTCAATATTTTACTGGAATCAAATCACTCAATGCTAAGAAGAAAGAAACCCGCTTTCCCAAAGAAGAAATACAACTAAAACCATACATTACCAAGAACCCCTAGATTGAAGTTCATTTAGCTAACGAAAACAGGACAAACGCCACCCATTTCGCATCAAGAACCCATAAACAAGACACAGAGAGATAGAAAGAAACCCTAACGAAAATGCGCGGAGAGTAAGAGATGTACCGTCAGAAGGAGAGAAGAAGTTGACGTAAGCATAACGGAGAGATTGGTGGGAGAGTCTGTCTCTGCAGAGGCGAACGGAGGCGAGTGGACCCATTTGGCGGAAGGTTTCGAAGAGGTCGATCTCCGTTGCTTGTGGGTCCAGATCACCCACGTACAGCGACGCCAGTGGTGGAGTCCTGCCAGGAGACGGAGGCGGAGCCACCGCTTGTGCCGCCATTGTCTTCTTTTCCTCTTCGAACCTCGACATGGTGAGAGAGTTTTAGAGAGAGAGAAGGTGGAGACGAATTGGGAGAGTAGAGTTGGGATATGGGTCTGGGACTCTAGGTGCTGTTATAGAGAGAGAGAGAGAGAGAGAGAGAGAGAGAGAGAGTTCGTTATAACTGTCTTGTGTTGGCGCGTCTCCGGTTGTACGGTGGGAATCTTTTTCCCGTACGGGTATATATTCTCTGCGGTAGGAGTAGAGTCGAGTGGTACAATTGATGCGGTAATTGACGAAATCACCGTAAGCTTTTATAGGAAGACTTTTTCTTTTTCTTTTTTATCAGTTTATAGGAAGACTTTGGTACTTTTTTTTTTATCTGAAACGATTTGAAGATTTTATTTTTAGCGATTGAGTGGAGAAAAAAAATTGAAGATGTGGCTGTGAAATACTACAAATAGAAATGCATGGATTCAGACACAGATATGATGCACATTGTATCTACGGACTAAATGTAGGGCCCTCACACATCGAACAACTCCAGAAGCATCAATTTCCTGATCTGTGCATTATGCTTCCAACGTATTGACAGTGTTACTCGTGTGTATGCATTTTAAGTTTTGTAGATTTTCAAACATAAAATAGGACATCGTGACATCAATTCAGATAAATTACATTTGCGAGTCAAAATCTCTAGTAAAGTAGAAATGGCTTTTTCATATGAGAATTGATTTTCACACTCCCCTTTCATCTAAATGCACTCCTTTTTTGTTTTGTAGTTATGTAAAATTACATGATTACCGAAGGAAAAAATGCATGAAGGGCAATTTTGTAATTCTTCATTGATAAAGTAAAAAAAAGGAGTGACAAAAGGAAAGTGTGAAAATCAATTTCATTTTTTTATATTATATGATAGGGATTTGGGTTTTTTCTAGAAAAATGTTTATCAAAAGCAGACGAAGTTCTGTGATTTCTACAAAAGGAGTTCAAAATTTGGGTGGAAAAGGCATAAAAGAGGTCCTAAACTTCATACCTGTAATGTGAGTGAACAAAATTAAAACTCACCCCAACTTGAGTGAAAATCATCCTATATGATTGTAACAAGTCCGTATCGATGGATTGGTCCCCAAGATTAGTCGGCGTATGTGTGAACCGGCCCGACATCTGAGTTGTCAAAAAATAAGTCCGTATCGATGTGTTCAATCCTAAGTCATTGATTCATAACACTCAAACTTTAGCAAAACATCAGGTTAAAAACTCGGAGTGGCCTCATAGTAAATTACCAGCTTCACCTGCCAACTCAAAACTAAAATGCTTAGAGCCCTCTGTGAATTTACCAGTTCATTGTTAGGGAAGGTTAATTGTTGTCTGCCCTGTCACTTCCAACTACATGCTGCAGCCACCTTCCCAGCAAAGTTCCATGAATGATCAATTTAATGTTAAGGCTCTACACCATTCTACAAAATAAGTATTTACATTCTCAGATTCTAAGTCATTACAAAAGGCTATATTGGTAACTTGTGCATGGCAAGAAAACCCAAATCACTAAATATGGAGTTTCAAGATCTACTATCATATGGACAGATAAAAGAGGTATCAAATTTTCTATATCGACCGCTAGACGTTAAAATGAAGAAAAAGGTCAAAAGGAAGCATGAGATGCCGATCTCCGTATCCGGCTGGACTTTGTCCTTTCAACAGAAGAGTCCTTCAAAACTTTTGCATATTTCCCCAGTTCAGATTTCTGACCGGTTCCCGTGTTTTCATGAATTATGCTTTCCTTTGGAAAATCTCCATTACCACTTTCCCTTCCCAAAGCAATGCTCTTGTAAACCAAAGGGGGTCCAACATCACTGTTTCTTGAGCTACTTCCCGTATACTTCACATCATCTACTTTTAGCATCTTTAATCTGTCAAAATCTACCGATGATCTAGATGAACCCAATGATGAACTCTTTAGATGTTTACCTAGTCCATCAATCCCAGGTGAAACATCATCCACAGACGCAATTATTTCCATTGATGAACTACGACTGTGATGGTGACTATCTTTTCCCCGTAGTAGTCTCCTAAACTTGCTGAAAAATTTTGTTTTGGTCGTAGTATCTGTCTTGTGATTGGATGAGTTGTCAAAAGAAGTATCATCAAGCTCACCAGAATCAGTAACATACGAATGAGAGGACGACCACTGGTCAAAATCAGAATCTGTGATGTTGATTCCCTTTTCTGCAAAGCCTTCTTTATTTGCATACTCGACTATTAGCTGCTTGGCTTTCTCTTCTGATCTGGGGCTTAAAGTTTTGCTAAGGTCCCTAGCAATTGCTTTTCCATGTCCAGGTTCATGGTTTCTCAGCTCATAACGTAAGCAAGCGTTTATCCACCGGAGATACACTAGTTCCTCGACATCACCACACCGATCTGCTTGGAGTTGCTCAAGTTCCTTCGATAAATCTTCATTTAGTTGTCTTAAACGCTGGCTTTCTTCCTTCAATGCTTCTGCCTGCAACAAGATATATGTAGGAGTCCAAACTATAAATCCAGAAAGGGTCATGCTAACAATTTCCACTTTGGGCAGTAGTCAAGATGCAAATAATGCCACAAAAGTTGGAACTCGATATGCATTTCACACATTTCAATGCTCGTTTGTATATGTACATTTCTCACATATTCTAACGCAATTTTTGCACCTTAACCATGCCCAGTTAACATTTTAGGGTCTGTTTGGTTCGTTTGCTTGTTGCTTAAAATATGCAACCAAGTTGTATTGTTTCGTGGAGTTGGTTGCTTAATTGCTTGTAAAGAAAACTAGCACACAGAATTAAAAAAATAAGCAAACTGGTAGCAAAGCATCTTTGCTTAGTTTGCTTATTTTCATAAGAATAAGGAAATAAGCAACGGAAACCAAACCGACCCTAGAAACAAAAAATTCATGGACAAGGACTGTGCTGAGTACCTCTTGATCTTCTAAAACAGAACTTGCAAACATTTTATTGTACTCCAGCTTCCGCACCAAATGAGAATTTTCAAGCTGCAAACTATGATTAGCCTTTCTCAATCCCTCAGCTTCCTCCTCCAAATCCTTCAGTTTGTGCAGTCTCAATCGAATATCCTCATCCTTCGCAACAGCCTCATGTTCCTCGAGCATCAGTACTTTGACCCTCTGCTGAAGGGCTACAATTTGTTCCTTATTGTGTTCAGATTCAGAATTCAGCTTCTTCCTCAGCAGCTTTACTTTGGCTCTTGCTGCCTCAAGCTCTCCAACAACTTTTGCATAATCAGCCACTTGTGCCTCTAATCTCCTATTATCAGCCTGTAATGACTCAATCTTTAGGCTAAAGAGTTTGGCCTCCACATTGTTAATCTTCAATCGATTATGAAGCTCCATGACAGCAGTTTCTTGCTCTTTGAGCCCGCAATACTCAAGCAATTGGATCTCAAGTGTCCTCTCCCTTTCTCTAAGAATTCTCACCATGTTGTTCAGATTCTTTATCTCTTGCTCATAGTCTTCCCTTTCATAAGGTTTGAATGACATGGGTGATTCTACATCTGAATGAGGTGTCTCCGCGTCCTTTTTGGGAGAAAAACCAGCCTTGGTGGCAGCCAAATGGAAATCCCTCACGAGTTCGTTGAACTCTGGCAAGAGGAACCCATCTTTGTCTCCACTACATCTGCTGCTTGGGGAGAGACCAGATATGGAACTATCAGGGGAAGCCTTATGGTTAGTCCAGTCTTCCTACAGATAAGCAAAAGAGATTTAGTAAGTCTACACGCACAATAAATTCAGCAAGATAACAATCAACTAATTCAGCTTTGTTGTGCAGGAAACAAATATGATTCGGGCTAATTAAACGTTCATTAACAGTCTTAACTAACATTCAAGCCAAGGCTCCAAGGCACCATTGAGGAATAAAAATAGAATGAACAGAAGAAGTTAGCATCATTTGATTAAACATTTAAACTTGTGTTACCTAATTGTCTGATGTTAAAGCAATTCAATTGATTCAATGCTTCACAAACATATCTAATTTTAAAGATAACAAACAGCATCCACCACTTTGATCATGCATCGCAAATGGTTCATAAAGTTGCTATGGTGCTACCTAAGAAAAGTCGAAAAAGGTGCCTTACAGTTTTCCTCATTTTCCCACTGGAGTACTTTTGAACAAAATTTTAAATTCTGCGTATATACGTTCCTTCACCGTCACATGAACAGAATATATCCTACATCAGTTTCGTAAATTGCAAACTTCAGCAAGCACGAAGTAATCTTGAATCGAAAATCTTAATCCCTACATTTTCCGGGCCAGTAACACCCCAACATCAAATTGATGAAATTTCGTGGATCAAAACTACAAACAGAACAATTAAAGCAACAAAGTTAAACCAGAAAAAGGACAGTTCAAACATTCTATTGACTCTGCCAAGAACATTAAAAATCTGAATCAATCGATTATCGAAAATCAAGACAAAAATAAAGTTGATCAGAAAGGGTAGTTTTATAATTTTAACAATCTCACATGTTTCTCTGATGCAACTGAAGTAGAATTGGAACAAAAGGGTGCTGCCTCTAACATAGGGTGATCATTTCTAATCACAGCGTTTTCCCCTCCTGCATCAAGTAGACTTCCACAACCTGAATCAAAGAAATGAACTATACATGATTAATAACAAAATTAAATACCCATAACCCAGATCAATATTAACAAGGGAGACAACATATAGGATGTAATTATTAATTAAATAAATAAAGCCAAACCTGGAGGAGGAGGCCGTGGTGGAGATTGAGAAGGTTTATTTATCCGCCTGGTTCTGATCACAGAGTAGATAATCCCACCAAGAGAGAGTGCTAAAGCCACGCCAAATTTCAATAGCTCAGGCCTTATATGTCTCTTCTCTCTAACCATCGTGATTAAGAACCTCTAATCCAGATTTAACCATGAAACCAAATTCATATATACAGCATAGATACATGTGTTATCCTTGGTCATCTTCTTCATCATCCTCCATCTAAACGCCAAAAACCAGAGAAAATCCAAATACCCATGAAAGGAAAAACAATCAATAAGCATAAACCCAATTCAGGTTTTGGAATTTGTAGAGAGAGATAGAGATAGAGAGATCAATGAAAGGGTTTTTGTTGTCGTTCTGAAACACTTACAAAGGTACTAATGTTTAGGAATTTGTCTTTTCCTATGAGGCTGAAGAAACAGTTGCGTATGTTTGGTGTGAACACCTAATGGGAGGTTTAATGAAAGAGAAATAGAAGTCCTTTGACTTGAGTTTTGTCTTACTCCTAATGATACGGGATTGAATGCATATGTGCAAATTGCATAAAGTGGGTTTGGAATTGTACATGCTATGGACCTTTGTAGAGGGAGAGGTGGGTGGGGGTTAGAGAGAAAGAGAGAATCTGATCCTTGATTCCGTGTTCGAAATTGGAGTTTGAGAGAGAGAGAGAAGAGATTGGGCCCGTTGATGTAAGATTACATGCTTTGTTCGTTGGAAGAGAATCTTATGGATTAGATTAAGGATTAAACTTTGTAATTAACACCCTGTTTAAGCGCTCTACCAATATAGTTACTATTTTCCCTCCATTTACGTACTGGGTGTTGAAAAATTTATTCACCACACGTTGTGGTGGGAATACCCAGGGAGAGATTGACTAAACTAATTATTTTTCTGTTTTAAAATCAACATGTAAGAGATTCATATTATAAACAACTATACTAAAAAATTGACTTCATTTTTTCTTAACAGAATCAACTGACTAATTAGAAAGTAGAAACGAGAGATTATTATATAGGAGGACTAATAAGCAATTGACTTGTTTAGTGAAAGATGAAGCAACTAATTTTAAATTTAAAGGGGAAAAAACTTGATACAACTACAAAAAGTTTTACGAATATAAATAGTGGGTGTTTGGTGTTGTTTTTTTTAGGGGTGTACACGGTCCAAATTGGTCCGATTCTTTAAAAAACCAGTAACCGGACCATTTCAAATGGTTCTAGAAAATTGGGAACAAAAACCTAACCAATATATGCATGGAAGCTAACTAGAACCAAACCGCAAGACCGGTCCAGTTTTAGTTCAGTTCCGGTTCTATCCAATAAGCATTCAAATACTTATTCACAAAATATGAACTTATAAAATTAAAGAAATAAGAAGATAATCTGCTGGAATAGGAAAAGAAGGAAGAAAATAAAAGGTTTCCTGATAAATGAAATTTCATCTCTAGAAAAATTAAGTTTAGTAAGGAAAAGATTAACCTACCAAATTCAAATACATATTTAATTACACACACATATGTATATCTATATTTATCTTAGTTTTAAACGGTCCGGCTCGGTTGTAACCACAGTTCATTAATTGAGAACCAGTAACCGAACCAAAATTAACAGTTCTTGTTTTTTTGGAACCATAACCTGACCGTAGAACCGCAGAACTGGATCAAATAGGACGGTTCAGTCCGGATCGGACCGATTTTACGGTTCGGACAATTTTCTTGAACACTCCTAGTTTTTTGTAGTGAGTTTGGGCTTCTGGCTTCTGATTCAAGATTTTCAAAGCGTTTGGTGCAAATTCTAAAGTTGGATTCTGCCAAAATCACTTCTCAAAACAAGCATAAGGAGCCACGATTTCAAAATAATCAGCACCAAACAGCCCCATATAATATGTGTTGGCCTGACATTGAACTTTTGAAAAAGGGCTATTTGTTCACTTCAGAAAACGATTGTTATGATTGATTGTCGCCTATATATTGATCCATTGACTCATTACCAGTTTGTTATTGGAAAAATATCCAATTGACTTAGGAGTATATTATTGGGAGATGAAGCCGCTGAGTTTTGAGTGGGTAAAATTGATACAATAATAAATGTTTTACGAATATACATGTAATCGGCGTGTCGCCCTGATATCAAATTTATGAAGAACGACTCCTTTGCTCACGATAAGGAAAAGATTGTTAGTACAATTTATTGGCCCTGAATCCAATCGTTGTAGTGCAAACTGTAATAGACCTAAAGATTGCTAATTTGATATAGTATATGGTTTGTGGAAATTATTACACAAATTCTGAATAAAAAGGTACTCCAATTTGCGATAATATGTTTAGAAGCAAACTATTTAAACAAGAAGAAAACAAAAAATGGTATATGATGGAAAGTACAAAAGGCAAATATAAGAGGAAAAAAAATTGCAATAAAAAGTGATTACAGCAGAAACTTTTCTCATACTGTATTCAAAGTTTAGTACCCATCTTCTTTTTTTCTGGGAGAAAAAGTTTTTTTTATTTATAATCTTTGAAGTTATTATAAAGATTAACAGAGCAATGATCCGAGACCCAAAATCGAGATTGGAAAGAAGCCAACCAATGATACATCCATTGGGACATACCCATAATGCCTATTAGGCCAAGCCCAACACCTAAAATACGAAGGAAAAGGAAAAAAAAAACCCTACTGCCATCCCCCCTATCCAGACCAGCCGTAACCCGATCGCCGCACCATGGACTCCTCCAACTTGTAGCCACCACGCCAACGGACCACAGCACCAAGCCAGCATTATGTTAATATATTAGGACTCATTTGGAAGGAGCATTGTGAAGGGGTATTCTCCTATAAGCATGTGGGGTCAGCCTTTTGTCCTGGTTTGGCAATGTTTTTTGAGAGGGTTTTCCGTTATCCCCTCTTGTGTAAGACCCGCCAATACCCCCTGCGGGGGTTTTATTAATGGGTGGGTTTTGGGGTGTTATTAGTTATTATCCCTGTATAAGGCCGAAATAATACCCCATCCTCTTCCGTTTCAATTACAAAACAACTTTATCCCTCATTTTATCCATCATCAAAACCAAGTACTATTTTATCCCCAAATTTTTAATACCTCGTCCAAACCAAGTACTACGTACTATTTAATCCCTCATCCATAAATATCACATCAATGTAGGTCATCATTTATTAACTAATACCCTCTACTATTTTATCCTCCATTCATAAATAATACCCTAAATCCTTATCTCGCATCCAAACGAGCCCCTGTGTTCGAATTTTTATTCACCGGTAAATCTTAATTTAGTACCCATCTTAATTAATCTCACTACCTCTTAGGATTATGTTTTTGATACTTCAAGTAAAATTATTCCCTACAAAATGCCAACTTAGATGACAGTTGCATGACATCGTTGGTGCTTGGTAGTTTACGTGGGCCCACCACCATATATAGTCAAGGCCAATTTATTCTCAGAAATTTAATATGCACCAACTGCTTGAAGAGGACAGCATAAAATCTAGGAGTAGCCCGGGGGGTTTTTGGCCTAGTAAATATTGACACGAGACTTAGGGATTTTATGTTCGAATTTTTATTCACCGGTAAATCTTGGACTCACCTCATCTCCACACGCAAGATGCGTATGAAATGGCTGTGAAACAAGTTTTAAAAAGGCCACTGATTTTCGCGCTCCAAGATTTACTGCAGGTGCTCCACCTTTTTATTTTTACACTGTGATATTGCCAACAACATCATAATATAAAAACAAAAAGGTGGAGCGCCTACAGTAAATTTTGGAACGCAAAAATCAGTATCCTTTAAAAATTAGTCTAAAGTGCGGACAAGTTAAACGCGTGAGCGGAAGGGCGGCCCAGCCGACGTGGGTGGAAAAGGATCGCCAAAGGTGGCTTCGAGAGAATCGAGACATTAAATCCTGGTTTTATGTAAACCGTGTCTAGAAAAGCAAATGCGTGACTGACAGGGACGCCCACTCATGTTTCACGCATGAATCCTTGAGTCATGACCCACGCAATCTCTCTGTTGTGTGAAGACAAAAAAAATTAAGGCCGTTTTGTTAATCATTTTTAATTTACTTATTAAGTAGTATTATTTACTCCATTTATTTTGTGGTTGAGATTCACACTCCACCTCTCTCTCAAACTCTAATGCCAACTTAATTAATTAATTGGGCGGTTCTTGAGAACTTATAAGCTTGAAACTTATTTCAATATTTTTTATTTTTTGTTTAGTTTTTTATCGTAATTTTTGGGTTAATCGTTCGTCTCGACATGACGAATCAGAAAAATATAAAAATAAAAACCGATAATGAAAAATTCAAATAAAATGGCACTTTGAACAAATAAGACAGATGTTTAATACTTTTTTCATTTTTGATGAACTTTTTTTTTGCTTTCCGGTATAATTTTGTATTTTTTAGACTCCTCTCATCGAGACAGATGATTAATCAAAAAAATATGACGCGAATCTAACAAATTTTTTTTAAAAAAACGAACAAAAAACACAAAACGAAGAAAAAAAATTAAATTTACAAGAATGGAGAATATCCTCCTTTTCAGACTAACGTCATCCAATATCTCCTTTCCAAGCTATCCAATATTTTTTAAGAGTATTTAAGCCTTATCATGGATAATGTTCTCATCTTCGGACTAATTTCATAAAATCTCTCCTTTCCACACTACTTCATTTAATGTAGTAATTTTTTAACAAAAAAAAGAAGAAGCTAGAGAAGAAGATTTTGGAGTAAATAAATACTAACCAAATCAAATTCTGCAAAATAACACAAGAAGTGAGAGGAGGTAAAAAATTGATAACAATAGAATCCTATTTTTGAGGGAAAATAAAAAATAAAAAAACTTGTCCATTTTTTCATGTCGCTCTGTGAGTCCCTAGCTAGAAAATCATCCGCCACTAGCCATCATCCAACGGCCACCATCGTTCGCATTCCAAACCCTCCATAGTACGTAACTCTGTCGACACCACACCATCACTCTTGACTTTAATACGTGCATGCACCTCCATTCATGTGGGGTTGCAAGTGTGAATTGTGCTACTTGGTGTGAGCGTGAGTATGTGTATCTCAGTAGCTGGACATACGAATTGTGAAACAAATCATTCTTTTCATATATACACATCAACGTTTGGAGCTAAACGAGTTTTTTTTTTTTTAAAGCAAAGTGGCTAATGTCAATAAGGTATAGCCTCGCTTATTTCAGGGTACTCACTCTAAGGATAACATATCCCCTCCTTTATAAATACACACAAACAAATCATTAGTCCGTTTCAAATGAGGACGTCCTCATCGTCTTCATTTTAGTTAAAATGCGAATTAACCTCCCCATTTCTCCCCTTTTCCGCTCGAATTTCAATGATCCGAGCCGCTCAATGTGATCAGAACGTTATTTTAAGGGTACACATGAAAAATCAACAAAAAAAATGACCGAGAAGGGCTTCATCCGAACAGTTTTTTATTGAACGGTTCAATAAAACACTGCTCAAATCAAGCCCTTCCCGGTCATTTTTTTTGCCAATTTCTCGCGGGTACTCTTAAAATCACTTTCTGAATACATTGAGCGGTTCGAATCATTGAAATTCGATCAAAAAAGGAGAGTACGCATTTTAAGAGGTCTCATTTGAAACTTTCCCAACAAATCATCTACAACATATTTCTTTTGGGCATACTCTTAGATCGAATAGACGGAGGTCTCATTTGGATCCTTGGTCTCATTTGGTCTCATATTTCTTTAAGAGGTCTATTTGGATCATTGGTTTCTTTGGAAAGCTTGAAGACTAAGCGGAGCTTTGGGGGCTGTTCAGAGGGCTCGAAATAATCCAACAACAAGGGATGGATGCTATGGATGTGGAGTTGAACTCAACTGCGGCTATTGATTTGATTATTGGGGAACAGCCTCAGAATTTACCCCAGTGGCGGCTCCAGAATTGAATATAAGCGAACACAAATATGAACGAACAGCCATTCGAGTGGCCAATTTGGCCATTCATCTCGGTACAGACAGCTCGAATTGAATCTAAGCGAACACAAATCTGAATCGTCTATTGCTCGTTAAAATCTGAGTTGTCAATTTCCGAACAGCTTGGATTGAATCTGAGTGCACACAAATCTAAAACGTCCATTACTTGTTAAAATCTGAGTCGTCAATTGCCGAAATAAATGACCGGATCGACCGCTCTTCACCCACTCCGCAGGATACAGGGACGCCCACTCATGTTTCACGCATGAATCCTTGAGTCATGACCCACGCAATCTCTTTGTTGGTGTGAAGACAAAAAAAAATTAAGGCCGTTTTGTTAATCATTTTTAATTTACTTATTAAGTATTATTTACTCCATTTATTTTGTGGTTGAGATTCACACTCCACCTCTCTCTCAAACTCTAATGCCAACTTAATTAATTAATTGGGCGGTTCTTGATAACTTATAAGTTTGAAACTTATTTCAATATTTTTTACTTTTTGTTTAGTTTTTCATCGTAATTTTTGAGGCTAATCGTTTGTGGGGCTAATTGTTCGTCTCGACATGACGAATCAGAAAAATATAAAATTAAAAACCGATAATGAAAATTTCAAATAAAATGGCACTTTGAAGTTTGAACAAATAAGACAGCTGTTTAATATTTTTCCCGTTTTTGGTGAACTTTTTTTTTTGCTTTTCGGCATAATTTTGTATTTTTTAGACTCCTCTCATCGAGATAGATGATTAATCAAAAAAATATGACGCGAATCTAACAAAAATTTAAAAAAATCCCGAACAAAACACACAAAACGAAGAAGAAAATTAAGTTTACAAGAATGAAGAATATCCTCGAATTTAGTCTAACGTCATCCGATATCTCCTTTCCACACTACTTTCCAATATTTTTAAAGAGTATTTAAGCCTTATCATTTATAATGTTCTCATCTTTGGACTAATTTCGTAAAATATCTCCTTTCCACACTACTTCCTTTAATGTAGTAATTTTTTAACAAAAAAATAAGAAGCTAGAGAAGAAGATTTTGGAGTAAATAAATACTAACCAAATAAAATTCTGCAAAATACCACAAGAAGTGAGAGGAGGTAAAAAATTGATAACAATAGAATCCTAGTTTTGGGGGAAAATAAAAAATAAAAAACTTGTGTCCATTTTTTCATGTCGCTCTGTGAGTCCCTAACTAGAAAATCAGCCGCCACTAGCCATCATCAAATGGCCACCATCGTTCGCATTTCAAACGCTCCATAGTACATAACTCTGTCTACACCATCACTCCTGACTATAATACGTGTATGCACCTCCATTCATGTGGGGTTGCAAGTGCGAATTGTACTACTTGGTGTGAGCGTGAGTATGTGTAGCTGGACATACGAATTGTGAAAACAGATCATTCTTTTCATATATACACATCAACGTTTGGAGCTAAACGAGTTTTTTTTTAAAAAGCAAAGTGGCTAATGTCAATAAGGTTTAGCCTCACTTATTTCAAGGTACTCACTCTAAGAATAACATATCCCCTCCTTTATAAATACAGACAAATAAATCATTAGTCCGTTTCAAATGAGAACGTTCTCATTTTAGTTAAAATGCAAACCTCCCCATTTCTCTCATTTTTTGCTCGAATTTCAATGATCTGAGCCGCTCAATGTGATCAGAACGTGATTTTAAGGGTACCTACGAGAAATCAACAAAAAAAATGACCGAGAAGGGCTTCATCCGAACAGTTTTTTATTGAACGGTTCAATAAAAAACTGCTCAAATCAAGCCCTTCCTGGTTTTTTTTTTTTTTTTTGCCGATTTCTCGCGAGTACTCTTAAAATCACACTCTGAACACATTGAGCGGCTCAAATCATTGAAATTCGATTAGAAAAGGGAAATACGCATTTTAAGAGGTCTCATTTGAAACTATACCAACAAATCATCTACAACATATTTCTTTTGGGCATACTCGATCTCAGATCGAATAGACTGAGGTCTCATTCATCTACAACATATTTTCTTTTGGGCATACTCTCAGATCGAATAGACTGAGGTCTCATTTGGATCCTTGGTCTCATTTGGTCTCATATTTCTTTAAGAGGTCTCATTTGGATCTTGGTTTCTTTGGAAAGCTTGAAGACTGTACAAGTTTGAAAGCGGAGCTTTGGGGGCTGTTCAGGGGGCTCGAAATGATCCAACAAACAAGGGATGGATGCTATGGATGTGGAGTCAGACTCAACCGCGGCTATTGATTTGATTATTAGGGAACCACCTCAGAATTCACCCCACATAGTGCTCATCAAAAAATGTAAAGCCCTCATGGATATTACAGGATGCACCCTGAGGCACACGCTTAGAGAGAGAAATAAGGTGGCAAATAGGCTTGCCAACATGAGAGTAGATCAAAAAGACCGTATGGTGTCGCACGTTATCCCCTCGGATGACATTATCTCACTCCTGGAGGCGGATATGAGGGGAGTGGCTTTTTAGATAGTGTAGCTGTTTTTTTTACTTCCTTTGTACCAAAAAAAATAAAAATATTTCTTTTATCATAAAGAGTAATGCTAGGAACATAACGTTAGTAAAACATAAATCACAACATTACTGTGTTCAAAATCGTTCGTTGCATACGGATCCACATACATCAAATAACTCCAAACATATTTTTTGCTTTGAAGAGTGTTTTCAAATTATGTCTTACCCATAAAAAAATTATGTCTACCCATAACTAATCCGCTAACAATGTGCCCTTGACTTGTCAGTTGTCACCTCTAAATCCCTCCTCCTTCCGGAGAGCGGTGTCGAGTGGCCAATTCGGCCATTCATCTTGGTACGAACAGTTCGAATTGAATCTAAGCGAACACAAATCTGAACTGTCAATTGCTCGTTAAAATCTGAGTCGTCAATTTTCGAACAACTCGGATTGAATTTGAGCGCAAAAAAATCTGAATCGTCCATTACTCATTAAAATCTGAGTCTTCAATTGCCGAAATGAACGGCTGGATCGGCCACTATTCACCCACTCCGCAGGATAATGGCCAGCATCCCCATTCCCTTCCAAACACGGCCCTAGCTCCCGCCCTTTTCATCTCTGAAAGAAGAAACCAAAACCCCAGCCTTTTGAAATTCGCGGCTACTTAAACCCTTTCTTTTTTGGGTAAATTACTTAAACCCTTTCTTTCACTCTCTTCCCCACTGATGCAAGTCTCAGTCGACATGCGAGCACTCAAAACCCTCTACTCCCTACACCTCCGCAACCTAGCCTCCCGCAAACCCCCCTCTCTGATCTCATGCCATGACTCTCCCCTAAACCCTAGAAAATTCCCCCACCACAAAACCATCCACTCCACCTCCCACCGCCTAAGCAATGAATCCGGCTGGACCACTTCGAACGCGTGGGGCAACAATAACAACCACGCCGGTTCCAGACCCGAGAAAACAAGCCCTAGCGGCGTCGCTGCCGTTTACGATCCCATCTCGGGCCACCTCGTCACGACACGAGGAGGACCTCAGTCCGGTTTTGAAGACCGAGGAACTTCGGAACGGGAATCGAGTAGTGTAGGTGGTGATGAGGATGCTTATAAGGAGAGGACTTATGGGAGTGTAACTAGGAGAGAGAGTTTGGGAGGAGGGTCTGAAAAGAAGGGTTTAGGGTTAGGGGGTGGGGGTGTTTATGTGAATAGGAAGAAGGGGAAGGGTAAGGTGGCTTGGGTGTGTTCGAGTTGCGGGCATTCGGAGGGGCAGTGGTGGGGGGCGTGCAGGGGTTGTAGTAGTGTGGGCACGATTGTGAAGTTTGTGGAAGGGGTTTATGATGAGGGAAAGACGAGCGGGTTTGAGGTTTCGGAGAATGTGGTGAGGACGTGGTTTCCGAATCTGGGGACCGACACGGTGCCTTTGAGGTTGACGGATGTGAATAGGGGGGTCAATCAGACGGAGTGGCGAATTCCCTTGTGAGTTATTTTTTGCCCTTACTTCTTGTTGTTGTTGGTATTAATTTATAGGGCTGAAGCTGTCTGTTAAATTTGGTGGTAGTGTTTTTGGTTTGGTAGAATTGTTGTGGAAAAGTATTGTAATTGCACATAAATTGGTGAATGGTTATTCCATTTGTAATGTACATTATGTTATGTTTTAGCAAACCAAAGATCGGAATCAGAACTACAAGGGGAGTATAGTTTCATATGGCCCTCAGTTTGGTTTGGAAGATAGTATCTTGGCAAACTTTCTAAACAACGGTAGGGAAGAGATCTAGTATGGGAGCCTACTGCTTTAGATGGAAAAGAAAGGATTTGACGGGATAAAAGCCTATGATTGTTTGTGTGGCGCCCCTTCATTTTTGTATAGTAAGGAAGATTTGCTTTTAGGGAGCAGCATTGTAGATGCTAAAGTTATGTAAATTAAAAATATGTGGTTATATACGATGGGATTTATAAGGAACTCATTTTCTTTTGCAAAACAGAAAATCTCAATGGTTGACAAACAGAGTACCCCAGACGCGATGTTACTTTGTCGATGTTAGAATTGCCAATGTCAAATTCTTCTTGCCAGCTTCTTTATTGGGGTAGATACTATTCTTTGATGCTAACATGATATGAAGAATTGAGATTGTATATCCTGTGTGTATGAGAAATCAGTGTGTCCATTGTGATTTTGTCTTGAGAAATACCAGATAAGTAGGCATCATAGGAAGAACTGCTTTGAACTAAAAATGGGAAATCCTCATGGCATGCTTTGAGGCCTATGTATTCCATACATTGCTCATTGTAGGAGATAGCTTTCATTTACCAATTATATCAATAAGGTGGTTCATATCTTTTGTGCTTGATGTTTAGGCCTGGTCTTTTTGGATCTGAAGTTGCTAGGGTGCTTGGTGGTGGTCTTGTTCCAGGTATATTTTTTTCTTCACCTCAAAGTTGTAGGAAGCATCTTTTTTACATGGGTCTAAGCACCCTTCACATGATCTCTCTCTCTCTCTCTCTCTGTGTGTGTGACATGATCAAGGGTAGTTTTCCCACAAGGTTCACCATGGAATATTTTGAAGTACTTCAGAAGAAGTTAAAAACCTGTGTTGTTTTTGTGCACGGAAGATGATATTACTTTATGAAGATGAGAAATGGACAAAGCTAAGATATCTTAGATGTAGAATCCTGGGGAAATCTAAAGTTTTTAACTCAAAAACATTATAGCCTAAGGGTTAGGCCGCATCTTTTCCCCGTAATATATCTGAAACCTCCCTGGGGTTCCCTTTTTTCACTGTGCTCTTTGAACAGTATAAGTTGTGAATTACAACGTATCTGAACATTTTGGTTCTTATTTCCCATGATAATTGTATGATTAGGCATCACCTTTGAATTTGAAAGATCTATTAACCTTTTTTTGTGTGTGTGGTTTCTTAGGATCTTTGGTTTTGGTTGGTGGTGATCCTGGTGTTGGCAAGAGTACTTTGTTGTTGCAGGTATGAGTTTGTCCAAGGAATTAAATTCTTTATTGCGAGGTATATGATGTGTGCCTGTATGTCTCTTTTTCATTAACTTCCCTTTCAAATAGGTTTATGTTCTTTAGAAACTCGTGGTTGTCGCTTTCTTTCGTGATTAATCTATATGCTGATGCATATCTTTGTTTTGATTGGCAGATTGCTGCATTAATAGCAGAAGGGCATGGTTTTGGTAAACCAGCTCCAGTTATCTATGTATCTGGTGAAGAGGTTAGCGTTTATTGTGCCACCTGAAAGACAAATACAGATCCTGCAGTGAAAGCTACTAGTTCTGATAAAAACTGGCTCATTTTTTCTTTCTTTTTTTTTTTTGCTTAAACTCTATTTCAATTTGTCTTTTTTTCCCCCTTCCGAGAAGTGAAGTACCCATGCGGTAAGAACCATCACGTGTTGCGCCTTTCCTTGTTGACCATTGTCCCTTTTCTTTTCCACTCAATTTCCTCCATTGACACTCGGCAACTTTATTTGTTTTACAATGGCAGAGTGTTGAACAAATTGGGCACAGAGCGGATCGAATGACGATTGAAACAGAAGAATTGTTCTTATATTCAAGCACTGATATTGAGGTGCATCCTTTTGGACGTACCTGATTTGGTGGATGATCATGTCGATGTACCTTTTACAGCACTATAATATGTTTTTGGAATTGGAGTGATATTTTGGTTTGGAATTGTTTTTTTCCCTGATGTTGTCTAGTCTCATGTTGAAGGGAATGCTTGTGATTCACTGGTGCAAATTCATGTTTCCAACCACTTTCAATTTGAAGCAAAGTTTTTGTGTGATATGTTTTGATTTGGTGTAGAAACTAAGCTACTTTCTTGTCGTAGAAGGGGGCCGATAGTAGTTGTACGAACCTGTATTTTGCATCTTGTTTGGTTATTCTGGATTTGTTAACAAGTGACAAGGGGCCATGAACACATTTGTCAATATCCACATATGATCCTGAATACCAGTTATTATCTAAATCCTGCAGTTTTTATTTATGTAATGTATATTTCTTCATCCACTTCTTACCACATGCAAGATTAATGATGTTTTTGCCTTGTGCCTCATTAGCGTGTGTTAGTAAGCTAGCCAGATTGCAAAGAAGATTTTCTAAGGACATATTGACTTGTCAATCTCATTTAGAGCAGTTAGTGGCTGGTGTATCTCTCATAGTTTTTATCTGTTTATCGTAATATTCATATATGCATATGAATTACATATCTCGCAAGGGCCAATCTGATGTAGTAGTCTACCTTTAAGCGTGTTATAAGCTAAAATTGTCGGTAATAATGTGTAATAACTTGGTTTATGGGGGAGCAAATGATTTCAGTCAGGAATGACTTTTAGCTCTGTGGTATACCTTACGGAGACATGACTTCATTTTAGTTGTGTTAGAGCCATGTTTATTAATGAAAGCATCCTTGCAAACATATTCTTATGAAAGCGCCATTGGCATGTGAATTCTCAAAATATCTACGTTCAAGCAGTGTTTGGTACCTTCTTTCAGGACGTGTTTGAGAAAATTCAGCATCTCTCCCCTCGGGCCTTAGTTATTGATTCCATTCAAACAGTTTATCTGAAAGGAGTGACCGGAAGTGCCGGAGGACTGCCACAGGTTTAACTTTTTTGAATGGTGCAACTGTTGGGCAATATATATTCTCATTGTCTCAAAGAGAATCAACATTGCGTTTATTTAGATAATACAACTGGTGGTTTAGGAATGTGCCAAGACTGCTTTGATCTGTGACAGGTGAAAGAATGTACATCAGCATTGCTGCGTTTTGCTAAGAAGACAGGCATTCCTGTTCTTCTTGTGAGTATACTGTTTCAAATTCATGATGTCCCATCACAATTGGCTTTCTTCTTGGACAACCTTGCTCCATTTCTTATGATATTTGCAAAGTATCAAGATTCAGTGTAGCTCATTCTGGTATTAACAGTGGATATCGTAGTGTCTTCAGGATGTGGAAGTAGTGGAATATGCACCGTTGATAAATCCAAGCGACTTTTTCTTAAAATCCAAACGATCTAATTAACCAATTATTCTAACACTACTTATTACTTACTGCTGCATTTTTATTCCTGTCATCATGATTTTTTTTAACTTCTTATGTTTGCTTATGTACTACAATAATACATACTGGCTTGTTTTGGTAGGGAACATATCTATTGTCTGTTTTCTCTATGTAAAGTGATGTTTTGTTTAGTTGTATTTATCTAATACCAGTAAACATGGTCACATATTCATCTCTTCATCTTCAATAAATATTGTCAGTTATTGTCTTAGTCAATTCCCCACATGAATTTGAATTGGATTGCCTCATTCTTGTTTATTCAGATTGGACATGTGACTAAATCAGGAGACATAGCAGGACCTCGTGTCTTGGAGCACATTGTTGATGTCGTTTTATATATGGAGGTTCGTGTCTTATGGCATTTTCTACTTGGATGGTTAGAGTTTTGTTCTTTATCTTGATTACTTGTTAGCCCCACCTCTCCATGTCATCCATCCATCACTAAGATGCCTCCATGTGTCAACCAGCCTTGGTGATGCATGGTTTTGTTAGAAGCTTGTTTGGTCCAAAATACAGTGCCCTGGTTGTGTTTAGATTCACAGTTACTTTTTCCCAGGTTTTTTGCTTGTTGCTTTTATTTATGTCTGAAAGAGTGAAGAGTTTTCTTTTCCTCGTTTAATGTCTGAAATAGTCAAGTTGTTTTATTGCTTCTGTTTTCAGTGGCAATTCAAGAGTGAAGAGTGATGTAATTTTAGGTGTTGCTAGGCATGTTCTGTAATTTTGTTGGTTTACTGTATGTGTGTTTATATGCACCAACTGTATAACTGTAGAGTCTATTCAATATGTATTCAAGATTTGTAGTATGGCATGCTTAACTCTTGATGGATCAGTGGATTATCTACTTTAGACCGTTGCATTGAACGATTGTACTCCCTACATCCCTTAATGGTAGTCTCTTTTGTGAATTCAACTTTTTTAATGGACATGCATTCAATGCACCAAATTCAGATTAAAAGGTATTGCTTTTCAGCATTACCTCCTTTATCCTAACTTCTATAAGTATTGAGAGACCTCTGTAGGGGATAATTTTGGAGAACTAAAAAGTTTTTAGGTTTGGACTTTTGAAAGTGGACATGCTTTTTTTTTTTTTTTTGAAAAAGATGGACAAGAAAAGAGAGCGAAGGAAGTAATTATTTGTGAATGTTACTTCACCACTACTTTAAACTTTCTTGCAGGGGGAGAAATTTTCTTCTCATCGCTTACTTAGATCCGTGAAGAATCGTTTTGGATCCACTGATGAGGTACGTAGTGGTATTTGTGAAATTTTGGGGGAAAAAGGAGAGCCAACCCAAATTAGGTTTCCCTCTCTCACTTTGTATATATAGAGACAATGTACAAGTACAAATATACCCCTATCTAAAAGATACATAACAAAAAAACCCCTTACAATTTAACACTCCCCCTCAAGTTGGTGCAGAGATATCTATCAAGCCCAACTTGAACACAATGGGATGAAAAATCTTACTACTAAGCCCTTTCGTAAATATATCAGCTAACTGGTCCTCATACCTTACAAACGGCATACATATCAAACCCTTGCTCAACTTTTCCTTGATGAAATGCCTATCAATCTCGATATGCTTCGTTCTGTCATGCTGCACAGGATTATGAGCAATATTTATAGCCGCCTTGTTGTCACAATAAAGTTTCACAGGGCCATCGTCAAAGAGTCCCAAATCCTTCAACAAGGTTTGGAGCCACAAAAGTTCACACACGCCGTGCGCCATAGCCCTATATTCAGCTTCTGCACTGGATCTAGCTACCACTGACTGTTTCTTACTACGCCAAGTAACCAAATTCCCACCAAAAAAGGTGCAGTAGCCAGAAGTGGAGCGCCTATCATCCACTGAACCAGCCCAGTCTGCATCGGTAAATGCTTCCAACCTCAAATGACCATGATTGGAAAACAAGATTTCTTTACCTGGAGCTGTTTTGAGATATCTCAAAATACGATAGACTGCATCCAGATGCACTGTACGTGGCTCATGCATAAATTGGCTAACAACTCCAACGGCATATGTAATATTTGGTCTAGTGTGAGATAAGTATATTAGGCGGCCCACAAGCCTCTGATATCTTTCCTTATCTGTATGCTCCCCAACATCTCCACTGAGATGATAATTAGCCTCAATAGGTGAGTCTGCAGGCTTGCACCCCAACATCCCCGTTTCTTCCAAGAGATCAAGAATATACTTCCTCTGGGATATAAAGATACCTTTATCAGACCTTGCCACCTCCATCCCAAGGAAGTATCTCAATGACCCCAAGTCCTTAATCTCGAACTCTTGAGCAAGACAAGCCTTAAGATAAAGTATTTCTTCTGCATCATTGCCAGTCATAATTATGTCATCCACATAGACAATGAGAATAGCAATCTTGCCATTACCTCCCTTAATGAACATGGTATGATCTGCATGACTCTGTCGGTAGCCAAATCTCAACATAGCTTTAAGAAATCTGTCAAACCAAGCTCTCGGTGACTGCTTTAATCCATAGAGGGCCTTTCTCAATCTACACACCTTCCTTTCGGTTGCAAAGGAAGAGAAACCTGGTGGAATATCCATGTACACTTCTTCTTTTAAATCATCGTGAAGAAATGCATTTTTAACATCAAATTATTGAAGAGGCCAATTCAAATTAGCAGTACAAGAGAGTAAGGTTCGAATAGAGTTCATCTTTGCTATCGGAGCAAAGGTTTCCTCGTAGTCAATTCCGTATGTCTGAGTATAGCCCTTGGCATCAAGTCTCGCTTTGTATCTCTCAACTGTCCCATCTGCCTTATGCTTAATAGTGAAAACCCACTTGCATCCCACTGATTTCTTCCTTCGGGAAGTGATACTAACTCCCAAGTGCCATTCTTTTTCAAAGCTGTCATCTCCTCTACCATAGCTCATTTCCACTTAGGCATCATAAATGTATCCTGCCAATTCTGTGGAATAGGTATAGAAGAAAGAGAGAAAACAAATGCACGATACGAAGGAGATAAACGATCATATGAAACAAACTGTGAGATGGGATGTTGAGTACACTGTTTAACTCCTTTCCTATGAGCAATAGGAGCATCAAGATTATCAGAAACAAGAAGGGATGGTTCATTACCAGATGAGTCAGCCGAAGAATCAGAAACTGGACTTGGAGCCGGAGTAGGCGATAGTGATTGGCAAGGTGGCATCGCACATGCCGGCTGTCCCTTTTTTCGTCGAGAAAACTTCTGCAAGTTAGGCAACCTATGCGGGTAAAGCCTATCGTCATCAACATCTCGGCCACCAATGTCATGTTCTGCTCTTGCTTCAGATATAGGTTCCTCCCTTGAGTTTTCCTTCTCCCCCTCACCATAATAAGGCATTGGGAAGTAAGACCAAGACTCTTGATTATGAGATATCAACATCTCTTCCTCTCTATCACTCTCCCCTTGAAGAGATGGACCAGAGGAAGGATAAAAGGATTGGAGTTCCCAAAAGGTGACATCCATAGAAACAAACATTTTCCGGGTGTGAGGGTCATAGCATTTATATCCCTTCTGGGTAGGGGAATAGCCAAGGAAAACGCATTTACGAGCCTTGGGATCTAACTTGCCATCAGGATGTTTAGGAGCATGGACAAAACACACGCAACCAAAAACTTTGGGTGGAAGGGAAGAAACCGAGGAACTACGAGGGAGAAACTCAAGAGGAATTTTAAACTGAAGAATACTGGATGGCATGCGATTGATAAGATAAGCTGCAGTAAGAACAGCTTCTCCCCAATAAAATTTGGGAACATTCATGGTGAACAGAGAGAACGGGCTACCTCAGCAAGGTGACGATTTTTACGTTCAGCAACCCCATTCTGCTGTGGAGTGCCAACACAAGTAGTTTGAAAAAGAATGCCACACTCATTAAGATATGCCCGAAACTGTCCATCAAGGTACTCAGTCCCATTATCACTACGAAGGATTTTAATGTTGGTGTTAAATTGAGTACGAACCATCTGATGAAAAGATTTAAAGCATGAAAAGACTTCATTTTTGGACCGAAGTAAATACACCCAGGTGACACGAGAATAACAATCAATAAAAGTAACAAACCATCGATAACCAGAAATAGAAGTAACTGGGGAAGGACCCCAAAACATCAGAATGAATAACGGTAAAAAGGGAATCACTTCTTTGATTAATAGGAGCATAAAAAGAGCGTTTGTGTTAGCCAGCTCACAAGCTTCACAAAAAAACTGATGTCTACTACATTGCTTAGTTAAAGTAGGAAAAAGTTTTTCTAAAATGCCAAAAGATGGGTGACCCAATCTACGATGCCACTGATGCAATAAAGGAAGAGCTGAACTCGTATCTGCTTCAAGAGCTTGACCCAATGACAGGGGTGTAAAAGATGGACGAGGTGCAGACTCCAAAAAGTATAGACCACCATGTGCTTTACCACTGCCAATCATTCTTTCCGTTTCCAGCTCCTGAAAGACACAATGTGTAGGGAAAAATGTCACGGAACAATTCAATGAGTGGGTAAGACTACTAACAGAGAGAAGGTTAGTAGAAAAATTTGGAACATGGAGAAGTGAAGAAAGAGAAATGGTTGGAGAATAGCGGATGGAACCTTTCCCTGAAATAGCAGATAGGGAACCATCAGCTACCCTGACCTTATCCTTACCAGAACATGTAGAGTAGGAGTAAAAAAAGGATGAACAACCTATCATATGATTGGTGGCACCAGAATATATTATCCAAGGAAGAGAGGAACAAGCAGTAGATGCACTAGCTGGGATACCTGTGTGAGCAAAGTATGAGGATGTAGTGAAAGTAGAAGCCGTAGAAGATGGAGAATCAAGCCTAGCCATTAGGCGCCTGAGAGTCTGTAACTCCCCCTGAGAAAGAGAACCACCACTTTGGGAAGTACCAGGCATGGGAGCTGGCAAATGAGTGCCAATAGGGTCAGTCAACATGTCAACAGAAGACTCCAAAACATGCGCATGAGAAAGCACATGACCACCACCTTTCCCACTGCCTTTCCCACGAGAGGGACGACCATTTAACTTCCAACAAAATTCCCTTGTATGCCTGGTTTTATTGCAATAGTCACACCGGAGCAATTCTTTATCAGCAAGACCACTTTTATCACTAAGCTGACCCTGGGTGGACTTACCATCCCGTGGAGGAGGAATAGCAATTAAGGCAGAGCGATCCGGAATTGGAGGATGAACCATCGCACTCCGTCTACTCTCCTCCTGTTGAACACATGCATAGGCCTTTCCCAGACTAGGAAAAGGAGCCCTGCCTAGCACCTGCACTCGAATTGGACCATATTCTATGTCAAGGCTAGCAAGAAAATCATAAATGCGCTCCTTCTCCACCATTTGGTGAAATGTAGTGACATCAGCAGTGCAAACAGCTTGAAAAGCCCGATAGTAATCAAGCTCTTGCCACACTCCACGCAACTCAGCATAATACTTAGCAAGGGATCGATTGTGTTGATCCAATCCCCTAAGTTCCTTCCTTAGCTCAAAGGCTTGAGCATCATTACCCTTTCGGGAATAGGTTTGTGCCACAGTTGTCCAAACAGTATATGGAGTATCTAAGAGCAAGAAGGTATGACGAATAGTAGGTATCATAGAGTTGAATAACCAAATCATAGCCAAAACATTCTGTGACTTCCAAGCCTCAAATTCTGGTCCAGCATCTGTTGGTTGGGTAACAGGGCCTGCGATGAATTTCGACATGCCACGGGCCGTAATGGCCAAGGTAAAAGAGCGAGACCAAAGTAAATAGTTGGTACCATCCAACTTAATTTGACAAATATCAAGAGGAGAGTTATCCAGAGTCCCAGCACGACTCAACTCGTCCTTTACACTTGCGGAAGCAGATTTGGGATCCCCCGACATATCAACAGAAACACGTAAAGGTTACGAAACCCACAAAATTGGTGATAAAAACTCAGCTACCAGATCAGATGCTAAATAGGAGACAAGATAACCCTAACACAAGCTCCAATAACTTCAAACAGTTCAAGATCTACTGACCCGGTACCAAATACACAAGGAGCAGAGCCCAAACAGTTCCAAACCTCAAATTAGGAGCTGAAAATACCTGAAGACCGCTGACCTAGTACAAAACTTCTGCAAACAGGGTTGCCGAAGCTGCAAACAGAGTCGCCGGAGGTCAGAGGTGGCCGGCGAGTGTAGACGAGTGCTGGGTCAACCTCATCGGAGGCTTGAACAGGTAGGAACTGAACTGGAAAGGGCTGTCGGAGGTCCGACGGTGGATAGAAAGGGCCGGCGAGGCTCAGGCGAGACAGGACGACGTCGGAAAAAGGTCTGAACTCGAGATCTGAGTTCGTACGACGTCGGAAGGTCGCTGGAGCACTGGGTCTGAACTCGAGATCTGAGTTCGTCGGAAGTAGCTCCGAGCTGTACGACGTTGGAAGGGCTGTACGACGTCGGAAGGAGGTAGTCGGAGGTGGTCGGTGGTCAGAGAAGGTCGCCGGAACATTGGGTCGACATCATCTCTGGTTCAATCGGGAAAAGAAAAGGAGTTCCCAGGTAATAGCTTTGTGCTCTGATACCATGTGAAATTTTGGGGGAAAAAGGAGAGCCAACCCAAATTAGGTTTCCCTCTCTCACACTTTGTATATATAGAGACAATGTACAAGTACAAATATACCCCTATCTAAAAGATACATAACAAAAAAACCCCTAACAATTTAACAGTATTAATGCTATGGGAGTGTGTTTTTTCCTTTGCATTAATCTGCCAGTCCGCCCTCCTTAATTTTGTCTCCATGGACCAAAATCGTAGTATTCCCCTTCAAGTCCATTTTTTGCCTGACCTTTTAAGAGAGATGATATGCTAGAGCCCTATTTCAATCAGTGATGGCAGTCAGCTGCGTATCCAAGTTAGAAGTTAAATATTTGGACATTTTTCTTGTTGGTCTGTAATTACTTAGAATCACTTCTTGCTGGCAGCTTGGAGTATTTGAAATGTCACAATTAGGATTGCAAGCTGTTTCAAACCCCAGTGAGATGTTCTTGAGTGAGCAGCAATCAGATTCAGAGGTTTTAGCAGGATTAGCTGTTGCAGCGATGATGGATGGATCTCGAACTTTTCTGATTGAAATTCAGGTAGTACCATCATTCTCTTTCAGTGTGTCTTTCTTTCTCTTTGACATTTTTTTTTTGGTGGTATAGAATTGAACAGCTCTTTGCGAATTCAGTGTCTCATGAAACTTTTAACTTATCTGGCTCATTTTTAGGATGCATATTATCTAAAGCTAACGTGCATAAATGATAGTTTTTATGCGTTTGAATTAGTGGAGTGATCAAGATTGCTTTTATACTGATCAATATTCGACTGTATGAGGGAATCAATTGAGTAGTTTTTGTGGCAAATGATAGGTTGTATCATTTCATGACAGTACCAAGAAACGTCCATATTTTGTTCTAAGCTAGTGTGCAGTGTTTTCGTTCCATTTTAAATTGGCTGTTAATATGCTTTCATTTTTGTTATTCACCTTTTCCCTTAAAAATTATGTTTGAGTGACTTGCAAAGTTTTCATGTAGGCATTATGTGTCTCTGGCTCATCGGGTTCGAGACAAGTAAATGGTGTTCAAGGTAGCCGAGCAGACATGATTATTTCAGTTGAGTAACAGTTCCGTACTTCTACTAACACCTAATATTTGGGGCTATTCTCTTGCAGTCTTTCTTGTTGATATTTATGGAGCAATGAGGCCCAATTTAAAGTTAGTTTAGTGATTGCTCGTGGCATATGGCACATGATACCAACCCGTATTTGACCATAGAACAGTTTTGTTTCCTGATTAAATCTTTCTTTCACTAAGATTTGAGAGGTTATTAATCTTTCTTTCATTTTGGCACCATGGTTAGTGTTGTGAAAGAACCATCAAATACTTTTGTGTATTTAAACCAAATTACAATCGCAACTACCTATAAGATGAAGTTAAATTGTACAATTGGCATTTTTTGGATGGATATTGATTCAAAAAGGATGTTTAGGGTGGCTTCTGTTTTTTGACTCAGCAAAGAGGTGGAACAAATAGAAATATTAGCATCCAAGATTGTTTCTGTATCCTGCGCTTTGAAAAGAAGAAAACAAAGATATTCCAGTTACTGGATCTACTGTTAGCTTTGCTTGAGGCGAGCTTTTACTGTCATAGCGTGTGAAGAGGGGGGGGGGGGGGGGGGAAATCGCACGGTTTACTTGATCCATTATTAAATCAACCTTCACTGTCATACCTGTTGCAAATGAGGGTGTTGTCATTATCATGGCACGGTACCATCTGGCTCTCTTTATTAACAAAATCTAACATCCGTCAAATACGTTGCAAGCAATGTCTGTCATTTGAAACTGACCTTTGTATTTCTTAATTTGTAGGTTCTTAAGAAGCAGGCTGGCCTGAAGCTTCAAGAGCACGTAATGAGATTTTCCTTGTTATTTATCCTATCAAATGACTTGTTTTTTTTTTTCCCCATTTGCCCTTCACCGTTCACTATTGTTGCATTCACAGGGCGTCTATTTAAATGTGGTTAGTGGGGTGACACTGTCAGAGACAGCTGGTGATCTTGCTGTAGCAGCTGCAATTTGCAGTAGGCATGTATTCTGCTATCTACTTCAACTCAAAATGAGTATTGACATTTATACTGTTTGTTACACATGCTTTTCCTGTGTCGTTAGTCACCTGATAGAAAGAACGTAATGGTATGCTAGCATTGGTTACTCAAGAATATTCGGGCCAAACCTTAATGGCTCAGAGGCTACTGCTGCCCAACCCTACTGACTTAAAATCAACATAGTTAAAAGTTGACACCTAAACAGCTGAAAGAAACATGACTTATTTTCATCTAGAGCATCATTACCAGTCATGATCATGAACACCTAATCAGCTGAAAGAAACATGGACTTATTTTCATGAGTCATGCTGATGCAAATGTGGATGTTTATGCAATTCTTTCTGGCGACTATGAAGATTATGGGCACTTAGAATATAATATTTGCCAGTTTTGAAATTTGTGTAACCTTTCAATAAGCATCTCACATACAATATACGTTTGATTTGGTAGTCAAACTGGGCAACTTGTGCCCAATTGAACCTCGTGCCTTCAAAACCTATGCCCAGTTGCAGCTCGATTCGTTGCAACCAATTCTTGTATTGCTTATTTCATCTCAGCTGTTGCGGCCGTTATTTTCGTCTATTTATATGTTCGTTCTGCATTTGGCTCTTGGTTTTTGCAGTTTCTTGGAATTCCCTATTCCCAATAATGTAGCATTCATTGGAGAAATTGGCCTTGGTGGTGAGCTTCGCGGAGTAAGTACATACTTCCCTTTTTGATCAAACTGAATAAGATGCCTACGTTAGTTTCAGCAATACCTCACCTAATGTGCCCGTCTAGAGGACTTGAAGAGTTGAATTATATATGATCGATTGACCAAAGAAGGAGCTGCATAGTGTTGAAAATAGCTGCTTTCTTGTTAAATATGTAGTCCTAGGTTGTTGATTGACAAGACTTTCAGATGTTACCTTTCCGGTGTTCATTTGTTTTCCTGCTTTCGTTACTATTTGTAGGTACCAAGAATGGAGAAGAGACTAAATACAGTGGCGAAGCTGGGATACAAAAAATGCATAGTCGCCGAATCAGCACAGAAATCTCTCGCTGGCCTGTCTTATGAGGGAATGACAATCGTGAGGTGCAGGAATCTGAAGGAAATGATCAATACTGTTTTTACTTCAGCCTGACACAAAGCTAGAGATGTCTGACTTCTTTTGTCTTTTTGCTTCAGAGTTAGAATGCCAGCAGCGTTATTAGTAAGTTAGACTTGACTAACAGGCCTTCGATTGCTCCTCCATGTTGCTTTCTCATAGCTTAAACCAGCCTATTGCCTTCTTCGGCCTCGGGTGGGCCGCCGTGCACATATGCCCTATGGGTTTCAGGTCTCCTTCAAGGGGCTGCTGTGGGTTTGGAGTCCCTTTGGTCACCCCAAGAGAGGATAGCTACGCCTGGTCGCCCCCTCCACCACCCTTTTAACTAGCAGAAAAAAAAATCCCATTACTTCGTAACTACCTTGATATGTTGAGAGGTGAGAGTATATGTAATATATACAGCATTCATAGCCCCCAATTACCGGAGTTGAAAACTAAGTTTAATTGCTCATTCAGTTTGATGCTCCTTATTTATCAGCTTATTTGCCTATTTGCTTATTTTAACGCAATAAGTGGATAGAGAAGCCAAATAAACAAGTGAATGGAGTTGCTTAACAGTTCGTTTGGCCTTTAGATAATGTTTTTGAGATAAGGAAAAGGGGCGGATAAAAGGAAGATGTGTTTTAAGGGAGAATTAGTTAAGAAAAATGGATCAAATAAGAGGATTGTTTGGTAGTTGAAATGGATGGATAAGAGGGGTGAAAAAAAAATAATGTCGAGATTTTACTCAACTGTCTCTCGTAATAAGAATACAAAGATCTCATTGCAAAAGAGTTTAAAGAGGTTTGAGGGACGCGATGTTACACTAGTTCGGATAAGCTTATGCTTGGGGTAGGGTGTTTGCTGGATAAACAATCCGGGTGCAAAGGGAGGAATTAAACACCAGGTGAGAGTGAATGCTGCTTAGCTTATCCCTATCCCCTCCATTGTCCACCTGCCAAACGGGTCGTATTTTTTTTCCAACTCATAAAGAAACGGCAGCCAACAGAATACAACTCATTTCAAATCTTTCAAACAACTTACCCAAAATTTCATAATCTGAAAACCTCAAGAGACTGAACCTTAAAACCTGCTGGAAGTACTTGCAGTCATCTACAAACTTGACCATAGGTGATCCCAAGTCCTTATATACATCATCACTAGAGATTCTGCTATCCATCCTATCACATTACAGCTCTCATCGACAAGAAACACAAAATTCATCTCTACTTCCAAATGTGGCTGCAGGTGAAATCCTTCAAACTAAGGACTCCAGATCAAAATCGGCCATTTATCAAAAGTTGGCTGCGGATCACAGTAAACCAAGAGCACAATCACGGTGGTATTAAAAGCGGCAATGTTTTGCTCTCAATCATACTGATCTCTTTGCTCGTTAACTTGTTACTAACACCATTTCCCCCTTCTAAGAGCTGGGATTGTGGTTGCGGTTCATCTTTCTTGGCTTCATTGATGCATCTAGGGTCCAAGAAACTTGGCTGATTGGTCGAAGGCAGCACCCGGGCCCACATTCTGTCAGTTATCACAACCTTGTTCTGTCTCTCTATCACCCGCTGCACATCAACATCATTAACATAAATTCATGCTAATCATTTCAATAATTTCTTTAACCAAACTTGATTTAGCCATTACGGTTATGATTACAAGAAGATACGGAGTAATACACTTGAGAGAAAACTCAAATCAACAACAGTCTTTGGCTGGAAAAGATGTCACCATTGGCAGAACCAGAAGTTAATCTTTGCTACCATTCATATGTAAACTTAAGAAAATGATTGAAAATAGCATCTCCAATTTCTAAGGCTTGAATGCCATCTCCGACCTCAGAGACCTACCTTAAACTCAAACTTCAAAAGTAAGTACCTAAAGAACAGCAACAATGTGCTTTTAATTCTTTTACAAGTTTGCGAAGCCTGGGCGACGACCGAGGTGCCTCCCGAAGAGAGCTAGTCAGAAGACCTCGGCCCGCACCCTAGCCGCTGGTTTAGGGTTTGTAGCCCGGTTACCGAGCCGATAACCGAGGGCCCTACAAATAGCATCTCCAATTTCTAAGGCTTGAATGCCATCTCCGACCTCAGAGACCTACCTTAAACTCAAACTTCAAAAGTAAGTACCTAAAGAACAGCAAAAATGTGCTTTTAATTCTTTTACTACAAGTTTGCGAAGAGTACCGGTCCAAGCACCAGTCACTATGGATAAACTCCATGATTCAAATGTTGGTAAAGCAAAGACCGACCGTTATAAAGACGGGCATGTTCACTATGCATCATTCATTATTTAGTCTCATTAATAAATCAAGAAGTGCATATTGATGATGTTCAGTTCACACCAGAAGTCAGGTGCCATGTTCGATATAAGTTGGTAGTTAGACAAAACATAGCACATTACCTTAATACTCCTTTTTAGAGTTTTTTTGCACCCAATTAATCAATCATTATAATGGTATAACTAATTTACCAAAAAAAAAGAAGGCTACGTAAAAGAAGAAGCCACTTTGAAGATCCCAAGTCATAGGATTGATGACTGATATTTTTTTCGAAAAGCAAAGAAAGTAATATTTCATTGATATAACAAAATATTACAAGCAGGAGGAAATAGATAAGATTGATGACTGATATAGAGAGATACTCACATAGAATGGTATGTAAGCATGTCTTCCATTAACTTGACCAACTGTGAAGCCTGTGTATCCTGCCATTGCACCATGGACTGCACTGTGAGCGAGGAGCTCCTCGCAGTACACATTATCTGATGCATTGCTTGGAATGGCACGGATCATGTACGTCGGATCTGCCAGACGAAGGAGAAGACTAGTCCAGTTATCTAATTTTTTTCCAGGTAAAATAATTGTCCAAACTGTACCACTTATCGGTACTTCCGGACAAATCACCATTGTATCGTGAAAAAGAAAGGAGCTATATTTCAGAAAAGTAACCTATATACTTGAGGTTTATCACCATTTTCTTCTGTTTAGTAAAGTGATCCGCGGCCTGCAACAGCAAAGAATAAAGCTTTCAGTATTCATATGGCAAACTGTAGGTCACAGAATAGCTTTCTGACTTGATACAAAATACAGGTCATCAAAATGGATATAGTTGTAAACAGGACCAAGAAAAAAGAGCAAAGTCCACTTTCACCCTGTGATTATCGCCATGTGCGGATACCCGCCTCATGGTTTAAAACTGACCACATAACCTACATATGGTTTTGAAAATGTGCGGATAGACCCCCTGCCGTCATATTTTTCATCCATATTAACGGAGGTGTATCTCACACCCCTCTAGAATGTAATCTGAGTCGTTTATAATGTATTAAATAAAGAATCGAGTATCTCTGTAAAAAAAATCATCTCGATCAGGCATCAATAACCTAGTGATCTTATTTTTAGTAAATTCAAATTTGAAATTTTAATTTCATAACAAAATCGATTCGACCATGAGCTTTTCATTTTTTGATTGACTTGAATTTTGGCATAGATGTAATACTCGTCAAAATTTACAATATCAATAGTTTGGATTCAATTTTTAGCATAGGAGATGGTGTGGTTAGATTTAAAAAAGAAGAAGAATCAAGGGACATGATGAGGGTATATCGGTTTTTTAATGTTGTGTCCGTTAATATGGATGGAAAATATGACGGCAGGGGGTCTATCCGCACATTTTCAAAACCACATGTAGGTTATGTGGTCAGTTTTGAACCATGAGGAGGGTATCCGCACATGGCGATAACCACATGGGGTGAAAGTGGACTTTCCTCAAGGAAAAATGACCAAGTATATGGCTTCAATAATTTCGCAGCTTTAAATATCACTCATTGCATCCTCTCTGGCTGTCAATAGTTAATTTATGATTCATTACCTTTTGCCCCATAGTTATCAACTCCAATTTCACTTCGATCCCTTGAATTTCAACACGCAACACTTAAATGAGCACAAGGTAAAACAGTGAGCAAATACCTTGATCTTCTGAGATATCCACAACCCAACATCTTGGAGTAGTTTGTTTCCTGAAGCGTCCTGTCGGTCCTTGACAGACAGGGATTCAAAAAGAAGCTCCTGTCCAGCACCTTCGGCTATTACAATGACCAGGTGCCCATTTTCTTTAAGTCTTTTCTCCATATATTCAAAAAGACCACCCGGTCCCTCCAGATAAAAGGGTGATTCTGGAATTAAGCAGCAATCCACATCTCGGCTGGCAAGAGTGGCATACATTGCTATAAATCCTGTAGGAGTAAGTGTGGGGTGGTGGCTTCTCGTCACAGCTTCTCAGGACTGACCCTCCTCTGCGTACCTGCACCAAGGCGTGAGACGGTTGGCCCCCTCTCACCCCTCCGACGAGCAAGTCAGTAAACAGGAGAGAGGAGTGTATTTCGAGTGCGTAATGTTGCATACCTTCCTTAGGGTTTATCCTTCCCCTTATATTACTTGCTCCCCAAGCTAAGAGCGACCGTGACGTGGGGCACATGTTCATGACGTCACGAGTAACCGCATTCCTTCCTAGACATTCCATCCCTTTCTGGAAAGGTTAGGAAGATGCTCCACGTGGCCTTTGCCTGGGTCGAACCGACCCGTCCGTCCGTCCCGATCCGTGAAGACCGATCTGAAGGTTGGGTTAATGGGTCACCAAACTGGGCCATCAACCGATGAGTCGGACCCTTCGGTCCGGCCCACCTCTGCTCAGCCTTCGTACCCAACAAGCTGGGCTCTGGCCCGGTCCATACGAACGAGGCTAGCCGGGGGAGCCCAAACTCCGGCTCCGCCCGTTTCCCTTACCTGGGCCTGCCCTAGGTCCACTCTTGGTTCGGCCCACCACGGTAAGTTAAATAAGAACTACATTAGGAAATCACATGTGCATTCAATGCAACGTGTTAGCACATACTCCACATGATTCTCTAAAGCAAGCAAATGCTGAAAACTGGTATATCATCCAGGATTTTTTTTACGAAAAGGATGTAATGTTGGTGTATATTGTCAATTGAAAAAACATGTGTGGAAAAAGATATTCTAAAGAGAGAATATACAGTGGAAGACGTCAAATTACAGGACATAAGCTTACTGCTGTAGCGGCCCATTAACTTGACAACACCAACGCCATTCTTGAAGCTTTCAGCTTCAACATGGGCTGCATTAATAGCCCGTTGAGCCTCCTCAACAGCAGTGTCAAAGAGAGAATATACAGTGGAAGACGTCAAATTACAGGACGTAAGCTTACTGCTGTAGCGGCCCATTAACTTGACAACACCAACGCCATTCTTGAAGCTTTCAGCTTCAACATGGGCTGCATTAATAGCCCGTTGAGCCTCCTCAACAGCAGTGTCAAAGCCAAATGGCTTATCGATAACCTGAATCGCACTATTACTATCATCAACATGGGAATATTTCAGGACGAATACATCATTTCACATCCGATGCTGGGTAACATTTGTAACTGTGAAGAGATTGTGAAGGCAGGAGAAGTACCGGAATGTCATTGTCAATCGTCTTGGGTATTCCAGCCACTGCAACTTTCAGACCACGCCTTTTTATTTCCTACATGATAGATTATAAACGAAATTTCCAAAGTATACACAATAGATAGAACTCCAGCACCGGAATAAACAAGTCTGAGATGCAGTCTATCATTGGAGCCAATCGAATTAAACTACCTCAAAAATGACAGAAGCCCCCTTTTGAGTTCCATCTCCTCCAATTATGTAATCCTGAAACACAGGAAGTCACCATCCATGGCTTGGAATTTCTGCAACTAGTAAATTAGTAATGTAACTCACATTCATTTAATTGGTTGATATAGATTTTCCTGCAAATAGAAAAGACATAACAAAAACACAAATAGTAAGATCTTTCCAATACCTGATTAATGCCCCGATCTTGAATGCTGTCAACTATTTTAGACGTATCGTGACCGCCCCGTGATGTTCCCAGGATGGTACCCCCACGTTTATGAATGTCATTCACACCTTTTGGTGTTAAAGGAATGGTATTCCGGGAGTAGAAACCCCTGTATCCCCCCTACATGCACAACATAACCGTGTTAGCCAAGACCAACGAATAAGTTAACACCTTGATTTTATCTAACCAACATAAGACTATACTCTTGATCTTGTCAAAAAATAAAAAATAAGAATAATGAAAGGAACACAAAGAACAATATTGAAGGCATGTTTGCACGTCCCACGAGAAGACTCTATTTCATGATAAATGGCAAAGGAAGAAATATCCAGCGTCAACTACAGGCCGAATGCATAAGTGCATAACCACAAAAAATAAAGCTACCTGATTATCTAGGGGTTTTCTTCAGGTGACTCTTTCAGTTTTGATAATATTTGAGATGACAACAATTAACCTATAGTGTCATATTCACCGAAAGAGACTTTTAGCTTCAGATACAAGAAACTGAATGCCGCCATGTTCCTAGATTGAGGAACAAGAAACAGAATGCCGCCATGTCCTAGAGTCCACAATTCCAGACACATTATTCAAGGGATCATGCTAGAACTTCCCCATGAGAATCTTCGTAGCTTTTAAGCATGTGTCAAAGCTAAAATTGCTCCAAGATCAAAATTCTGCAATGTGATACTTTTAGAAACACCAGAAAGCAGGATAGACAACGCATCTTTACAGATCAACATCCTCATGTTATCATCTGGTTCGACTATGACCCCGTATGTCCACGAATTCATGGAAACTATCCACAAATTACAAACTTAAAAGGTCGTTTCAATGGGAAACTGATGCTGCAGTTCCAAATTATGCGAATAAAGAAGAATTAATAAAATGACGCTTAATTTAAAATCTAAACACATGTATGTAAATTGCTAGAATAATCTGGAGACAACCCTTGTCTCCTGACGACATCAGTCATTGACTAGTATATAAATACTTGGTAAAGTATACGAGGAATGGGGGCAAGAACAATAATCAGGAACTTTACCCTGGAAAAAACACATTGAACAAAGCAAGTCTGCATACAACGCAAGGGAGGTATGAGATAAATGAATGTCCTTACCTCTATTCCAAGAACTCTGCTGACACCATACATGTAGTGTAGACCACATACTATTTCCCTAATTACAGTATTTATACCGGGCACAGACCTCCACATGTGACGATACACGCATGCACATCATCAGATTCAAAATACACCTGTGGGGAATCCAATAGCATTGGTCATCAGGTGGATTTGCAAATGAACAGAGAGGCTAGAGTGTATGAGATAGAGACGCAGAAAAACCTTTTGCCGAGGTCCTGCACATCGAAAATGTGTACCTCTTGGACTGTTCTTGTGGACAACAATCTATATAACATTATTAGTGGTATTCTATCATCTTTGACAGTGTCTGTTATGTTCCAGAGTCCCACATCGGCTAGTATGGGCGGCCATGTGCTCATATAACCACTGGGGCTCCCTTCCCTTGTAAGCCGGTTTTCAGGGGTGAGTTCTACCCCAGTGGTTGTAACAATGGTATCAGAGCCAGCCACCACTCTTGCGCAGACCAGCCTCCACGGGCCGGTTGGCGGCTTATGCACCGTGGTCGTTGCACTGCCTGCTAAGTCGGCCACCGTGGTCGGTGGCAGCGGAGCGTGGTGGTTTGTTATGTTCCAGAGTCGCACATCGGCTAGTATGGGCGGCCATGTGCTCATATAACCACTGGGGCTCTCTTCCCTTGTAAGCCGGTTTTCAGGGGTGAGTTCTACCCCAGTGGTTGTAACAGTGTCTTCCAGCAAAATAAGTAAGCATGACAACTACTGCAAAATTTTACCTGTTGAGCAACAGTATCATCATCGTTGACAAAGTACTGCCTGGAGAAAAAGAAATTTACCGGTCACGAATTACACAAGTCAGGTCATTCAATGAGAAACAAGCAATTGACAACTACCCAAAGGGAATGAAAGTAAAATATAAGAAACAAACGTACTTAGTTACAGAAATAGGAAGGATTGGATTGCAATGGATTGGGGTAGGTCTGCTGACACCAGAAAAATTGACAGTCTTATGTGAGAGGCTTCGAATCCTACATACAACAACATAAGTTAAAGAGCGTAAACACCTCCTTCGAACTTTTTCCGTCTTTAATGTTTTTTATTTTACTTTTTTACTTCTATCCTCCCCGTCCATACCTCCAATGGTTGGGGACTAGATGGGTTATGTTATTGTTGTTTTAGTCATAGGTTTTTGTAATGGAGTGTCAATACAAAGTTACAATACTAGGAAAAATTTATCTTGTGCCTAGGTCTGGCCCCCTTTCCAACTTTTGTCTCTATGTTTATACCTTGTTGATTTCTATAACCAATGGAATGAATGAGGTGGCCGCATTGTGATTGGTAGCCGCTGGCTTTGCTGTGTTTAGGCACGCATGCATGAACGGAAGTGCAAGCGCGAGAGCCGTCTTCGTAACACGAATTACTAAAATTCGCGAAAGCGATAGAGAGCATGAGTGCAGTGCAAAAATTGAAAGTGGGAGGGAGATATTTTTGAGAATTTATGCGACTAAGTACATGTGCTAGCACGAAAACGGGGTCGGAAACAAAAATGGGGAGTGTAGGGTCCAATTAATAGTGTGGTTGAGACTTTTCGGGTAATGAGTAGAAAGAGATATAGATAGAGAAATGAAAATAATAATTAAAGAGAAAACTTACCGATACCGATAGCCATGCACACACAGAGAGAAGTTGGTTTTAGAGACATGAAGCGAACACAGCTGAGATCTTTTCTCCTGGTATGATCCTCGTGTTGTTCTTCATGTGTCGCAAAAAGTAGCAACTACGGTCTCATCATCATTCAAGATATTCACCTAATGGCTGATCCAAGAATTTTCTGCAGATGGTCACCCCGTCTTATATGTTTCTACAAGGAAATTAGTAAATTATTGACATTTTTTTGAAATTTTCTTGAAAAATTTGTATTATTGTTAAGTTGTCGTTTTGGCGACCAAATATTTATTTTGGGAATTGGGACGAAGGGAGCCCATGGATTAACATGGATCATCGGAGTGGACCCTCGACGGGCCAGACCCTTATTGGGCCTCCAAATGGTTTTGCTCCGTTACTAATATCAATCGCCCCAACTGACACTAGAGAGCACAGAAGCAAACGATGAGGCGCCACCACCACAACCACCGCCTCCTCCGCCACCTCCACCGCCGCCACTTCGCCACTAAATACACCGCCAGAGTCATCACCGAATCCTCCGATGGCCGCTCCCTCGCCATCTCCGTCAACCCCCCAACCCTCCCAACCGACGTCCGAGGCTACGCCCTCCCCCGCCGCGACCTCGTCTGCCACGTCACCAAACTCCTCAGCCAATCCCCGCCCGCCCCGTCGACCCCCTTCCCCGACGACCTCCACGACCACCTCCTCTCCCTATCCCCTCCCCTCACCCCCTCCGAAGCCTCCGAAATCCTCAAATCCCTATCCTGCCCCCTCCTCGCCCTCCGCTTCTTCCAGTTCTGCCCCTCCCACATCCCCGATTTCCGCCACGACCCCTTCACCTACAACCGCATCCTCCTCATCCTCTCCAAATCCCCTCCCCACGACCGCAACGACGCCGTCCGCCGCATTCTAAACGACATGGAGCGCACGGGCGTGCGCGGCAACATCTCCACCGTTAATTTACTGATCGGGATATTCGGCGGAGGCGAGGAGCTGGAGATGTGCCTGGGGCTGGTGAAGAAGTGGGAGCTGAGGTTGAATTGTTATACGTACAAGTGCCTCCTTCAGGCCTACTTGAGGTCGAGGGATTTAAACAAGGCGTTTGATGTGTATATGGAGATGAGGCGGCGCGGATATAAGCTGGATATATTCGCTTATAATATGCTCCTGGATGCTCTGGTTAAAGACGAGAAGGTTTGATCTTGTTAGTCGTTCGTTTTGCGTACAGAATTTCTATCTTTTTGTTTCTTGAATCGAAGTTGTAATTACTTGTTCTTGTAAGTTGTAGCAGTGCAATGTATATATGATTAGCTATGCAGTCAGTCAGTGACGCATAATTTGTACTCAACGGGGCCTGAACTTTAGGTATTTCCAGTGTAGCAACAAAAGTATATTTCCAAAGTATATATTGCTACTTGTTAGGTCTACGTAGACTCTATTTAATTTTGTACAGGTGACCAAAAAATGGTCCATAATTTGGAATTTTATGAGGGTTTTTTTTGTTCACGCTTATGTAGGAACTTTAAGATTTTTTTTTACCCTAGGGATTTGCAGGGGCCAATCCTATAGAATTATATTGAGTTGATTTGAAAATGTAGTGTAATTCGTGAAAATATTTGGAGTTGTGCAGGGACTGGGAATCCCCCAACACCCCCTTGTGTCCACCCCTGGCCACAGTTTGTTTCGTATGGTGTGAAGTTGTCTAATTAATCTAAAGGAAAATGTCTTAAAAGCTTTGGCATCATCAAAACAAGAGAGAGAGAAATCGGTGCATTGAGAAATAGATGTATTGGAGGAAGTGTGTGGGTAATTGCAAGTGAAGCATGTAATACTACTCGGAAAAAGTATTCAAATTTGGTTCGTGGATGGGGTTTTGATTAACCTTGAAAACTTAAGGAAGAAGAACCTACGGAGCTGAGCTAACTATTTTCGGTCCTAAATTATGTGAATCGTAATATTGAAAACACACAAGCTTAAGCTGTTTAGCATGTAGTTGCCAATAGCGTCCTGTCAATTGTCTAATTTTCTTACTAGTGATTGGCAGAAACACCCTTCTCGTTAAAGTATAAACTAGAGAACGCTTGATTTCCTCTGAATTGCTTGATGAAGAGTGCTAGTCTGGAATTGTCTGAATGGTTTCTATTGGGACCAATAGCTGATCAAATCTTCATACTTGTAATCTGTGGTCAACACAAGTTATAACAAAAGGTCTTTCAATATGGTATTATTAAGTGTAAATGTATAATAAGAACAGTTTGCCATTGATTTTATTGGTCCTTTCCCTTGAGTCTTTGTTCTTATTTTCCTCAAATTTGTAAGCATCACTCCAAATGATCCTGATAATCTGATGATATGCAGAATATTGACAGGTAGAGCAGGCTTACAAGGTTTTCAATGACATGAAACGCATGCACTGTGAGCCAGACGGGTATACATACACTATTCTGATCAGAATGACTGGTAAAATTGGGAAGCCTGATGATGCACTAGCCCTCTTTCAAGAAATGCTAGCAAAAGGCTGTATTCCAAACTTAATTGTTTATAACACTATGATCGAGGCACTTGCTAAGAGTCGGATGGTTGACAAGACAATATTTCTCTTCTCTAAAATGGTGGAAAATGATTGTCGTCCAAATGAGTTCACCTACAGCCTCATTCTAAATGTTCTGGTTGCTGAAGGGCAGCTTGGTAAACTTGACAAGGTTGTGACGATTTCAAGTAAGTACATGAATAAGTCGATATATGCTTATCTTGTGAGGACCTTGAGTAAATTGGGCCATGCAAGTGAGGCTCACAGGCTTTTTTGCAATATGTGGAGCTTTCATGACAAGGGAGACAGGGATGCTTACTTTTCTATGCTAGAAAGTCTATGCAATATGGGAAAAATAACAGAAGCTTTGGATTTTTTGGGCAAGATTCATGAAAAGGGAATAAGTACTGATACTTTTATGTATAACACCTTGTTCTCAGCCCTGGGAAAATTCAAACAGATTTCCCATCTCCACGATCTTTATGAAAAGATGAAGAAAGACGGCCCTCCTCCAGACATCTTCACCTACAATATTTTAATCTCCAGCTTTGGTAGAGCTGGGAGAGTTGACGAAGCCGTCAAAGTATTTGAAGAACTTGAGAACAGTAAATGTAAGCCTGATATTATCTCATACAACTCTTTGATTAATTGCCTTGGGAAGAATGGCAATCTTGATGAAGCCCACATTAGGTTCAAAGAGATGCAAGAGAAGGGATTGAATCCTGATGTGGTCACATATAGCACACTGATTGAGTGCTTTGGCAAGACAGATAAAGTTGAAATGGCTTGTAGGTTGTTTGATGAGATGCTGGCTGATGGCTGCTGCCCTAACATTGTAACATACAATATCTTGCTCGACTGTTTAGAGAGGTCGGGAAGAACTGCTCAAGCGGTTGATCTTTATGCGAATCTTAAGCAACAAGGGTTGACACCAGATTCAATCACGTATGCAGTTCTTGAAAGGTTGCAAAGTGGTTCACGTAGGTCAGGTAGAATTCGCAGACAGAGTCCAATTACAGGATGGGTTGTTAGTCCTTTAAGGTGATTGAACGCATACATATTTAGCATATGATCAGGGGAAGTGGGGTTTTGTTTGTTCATCCTGGAATTCTTCTGTTTGTTTCTGCAGCAGGTGACTAATTTGTTCTAAACCGTCAGGGTTGGTGAACATTATAGAATATTGAGGAAACACTTTCATACTTGTCACATCTTTTGAAGGAAAGAACTTGATACCATTTCTTGATAGGCAATTAGTTGAATATAAACTTGAGATTGACAATATGAGTTGAACTGGTTTGGGCCTTTTGGTTCTGGTGGATGCTGGTTATCAGAGGAGATGGGCCTTCTTTTGGATGCTGCTTTGCAAAGAGATGTCCAAAATCCCAATTAAAGCAATCTGTATCAGAATCTGCTTCATTCTCATGTGCAAAACATCACAGTTGCATTGTTCATACTGATTGAAAATGTTTACGGCTATACTATGAAAAAGATGGTGGAAAGTGCGGATTTATTGGTACCAGGTGTCCTGTTTCTAGATTTCTGGGGTCCAGATGAGTGGGTGCCTTTCTTTGACATAAAGTAAGAATCTTCCTCGTGCAATTTGAAGTTGAAGGAGCACAATGAGCTGGCCTTGCCTTGCCTACGAAGCAATGAGCATCACCTGCTGATGTACGTAGTTGCACTGAAGCTTGTTTTACCGCCCATCCTAACATTCCAAGGTAATTTCGTGCTGTTGATGTGCCCATCTTTGTAACGCAGTTTTGTTCCCTCATTCTGACAAAACAGAAGTGCAAATTTCATAATTTTCTGAACATTGTTTTGGATGCTGATATTATGCCTTAATTATTCTTGTTATATTAGCAGCTAATACTGCTGTTGTACAAAAAGAATGGCGCGTCCCTGGATTTTCTTACCGGGTGGGTCCCATGTGGCCTTGTCCGGGGTGTGATACCAAACAGATTCCTGTGATTGTCCATATAACCTAATTCCTGTCGGGATGGCGATGCACCTTATTGGACATTATTCATTTAGAGCAGTCACTTAAAACTTAAAAGTCATTAGTCAACATATCCTTAACTTACAGGCATACTTTTACTCATATGCAGGATTTGTGTGTTTTTTTGAGCACCAGACAGGACCAGTCACCAGCTATAATGAGTATTGAATTTTATTCTCTTGTTATCATTGCTACAAATGTTTTTTGTTTGATGTTTGTTCAGGGCATAGCTCTTGTGGAAGCAAGGAAAGCGTGTGCGGAGCAGATATTTATATGATTGAAAGTTATTGTGTAGGGAACTTGTCTAACGACTCTAACCTCGAGACCCACATGTTATGCTCACCCATCTTGGGCTGCTAATCAGGTTCTTTCTGGTAACTCGAGGGATATTACTGCATAACTCAAACTACCTCTCTTGAAGGGTAACTTTGTATCTTTTTTTTTTTTGACAAGTAGGGTAACTTTGTATCTTGATTGTACCTATATGGTTGCTGTGTTCGTGACTCTTGAAATTGAATTCTCTTCGCTTTGCTTTTCCTCTTCAACAGTATGACAGAATGCTTGGAAATAAAATTTGTGTTTCTATCCGTGGCCAAGCTAAGCTGCGTAGAATGGTGAGAAATAAAATTTTCTGTAATCAATGGAGGTGGCGGAATAACCTTGAATCTGACTTTGTCTTGTCATGGAGACTTATAAATTTAATGTAATGTTTGACAATTTGAAACCTAGAGGTAAACTCAAAGGTGTATAGTCAATCTAATAAAGTCGAGCCTTTTAGTGCTGTTGGCTATGGATCCCTTATGGGAGAGGGGAGAGAGAGAGGTGGGGAAAGTGTCAAAGTCCTTCCCCAAGATCCAATTAGTAGAGAAAATAAGATTGAGATTTTAAGATGCAAAACATGTCTGAAGAGCTTCCAGGAAACGGGCCAAAACGACACCATTTCGATGCCCTACACAGCTGTACAGCACCCCCGGATCCCTCTCTCTCCCCTGTGCGTCTTTCTCCATCTCCACTTTTATTTGTATTGTCCCCTTTGGACCTTTGTATCGGATTTTTTCCCTTGGTTTAGTCTCCACTTATTTTCTTCCTCAGTAGTATTGCCTATTTCCCCATACATACGACCAACACCATCAAATAGGCTCATGATTTAACACTGATTTTTCTTCCTCCCTCCTCGCGTTTTCAAATCACCTCCGATTTAAACACTAGTAGCTCAAAAGTGATTGAATCGGGAAAAAACCAGACAACAAACACGTAATCTTCATTGTTCTAAGTTCAAAATAAGAAAAAAGGGAGAATATACAGAAATAAGTAAATAATCTTTAGGAGATATATACTGAGAGAGAGGAAGAGGGGGGCAACTACTCACAGAAGAGTGGACGATTTGGGATCTGAGCCGTCTGTTTAGCAATTAATGGTCCAGATCTTATCTCGGCTCCTACGAATCTGGACAATTGCCGAGATAAAGATCTGGATCATTGATTGTTGAGATGCTGCACTACACCTGGTGTAGTGCACCCTCTGCACTATAGGATCAGGTGTCCCGCAAGTAAATTTGCCCACCCAATCGCCTATACATGCAAATAAATAAATTTGACCACTCAAATTTTCCGCATTTCTCGTTTTTGAATTTGTCTGTCTTTCTTATTATAGGTGGATTTCCCGAACTTTTTCTTTCTGGTATGTGCGGAAACGACTTTATTTTGACTTTTGAGACACAAAAATGCCACTATCATACTCAGGTTTATTGCAATAGTAACTAGTAGTACTCCGTAGTTAATTTGTCGGTGAAGCATCTCAAAGATTATACTATTTCTTATTTATTAATATAAACTTTGTTTGCCTCCAAATTCCAACATGTAACATTCAAGCATTACCTTTTGTGACCAGCTAAAACAGCCAACTGCCCATCTTAGAAAAATGAGATATATATATATATATATATATATATATATATATATATACACACATGGAAAATACATGGAAAATGTGGGGAATCAATGTAGGCCCTGTCCGTGGCCATCAACCACTCTCTGTTGTTTTATCTTTCTCCTTTTCGCATCTTTTACATTGTTGAGGATATTCTGTTTCAATGCTGCATTTGCTTTGGGGTGAAAAAGCTGATCTGATTCTCTGGCCATTGATTCAATAGTAATCTTACCGCAAAGGGTTTCTGCAAGAATGGAATCAGGAGTCTAATGGCGGCGGCCGCCACGACGAGATTTTAGAAATTGTAATTATTTTATGTATAAAAGAAAAATTATCCCCAACTTATATAGTCTCGTCACCGGTAGAATTTTTTTTTCTTGTTTTTGTTATATACTAGCCCTAAATCCTCTATTTTTTTTTCAAGAAAAGGAAACAAAGTATTACAAAACTAATTCAATTGGCCAAAGTGAAATAATACAAAGGATAAGGTGTATTTAAGGGGAAAAAAAACTCCACACTTTAACCCAAAAATAATTTAACCTAAAAAATTACTGTAAACAAGTTAACCTAAATTTATGGGAAGTTTCTTGATCACATACATTGACAAGGACATAATTAGAAGTTTTGATGCTAATTCTATCATCAATGATTTTAACAACATGAAAGTGCGTCGGGCACAATTCAAGATGTCTCACTTAAGTAGTTAGATTAAATTAAAGTTAGTCTTTTTGTACTTCATGTGCAAATGACAAACATCATTTACTATAGTTTTTGTCATGTAATTTTATTTTTTCTAGGGTCGATGACTATTAATATTGTAATACATTTTTTTTTACTTTTTTAGTATACATTTCGTTACTGCTAGGGTAAAATCTTGGTTCCGTCCCTGGGTCCTGGTTGAGACAAAAACCCTATCCTGATGCCAATGCATGTGGTTGGGCCATGGGTGAGTCAGGCTCTGTTCTGTAATGGCAAAAATCTTGCAAATCACTGTCGACCTTAACTGCGTTCTGTTGTCTCTTTCTGATACACACCATTCACATGGCAATAATTTTGTGGCCACCAAAACTAGGCCATGTGTAGAGGCAAGGCTTATTTAAAGAACCCAAGAAAAGAAAATGAGCACCAAATTTCCCTGTCCAAAGAACATGGAGCTCACATTATTATTCTTCTTAGCCTCTGTTCTAGCTACTTCCCAAGCTGCAGCAACTCCCCACCAAATCCACCTTCTCCGGCCACATTCCGGGGCTTCCGGCCACCATGTCCCCGGCATTTCCTGCCTCAGCTGGCGGCTCGCCGTTGAGACCAACAACATCCGCGACTGGGACGTGGTCCCGGAAGCGTGTGAGAACTACGTTGGCCACTACATGCTAGGCCATCAGTACCGAAAAGATTGCAACGCTGTTGGGTACTCCGCTTTGCAGTATGCTAAGAGCCTTAAGCTCGCCGGAGACGGGAAGGACATTTGGGTCTTTGACATTGATGAAACTGCACTCTCTAACCTACCATATTATGCTCGCCCAGAAATTGGATTTGGGTAGAGTCCTAACTGACACTGTCTTCCTTTTTTATTGCTTGTATTGGTCTTCATTGCATGTGACCAGACAACCTCAGTTTTTTCCCTAACGTCAATGGTTGTTACTCCTACCAATTAGAGAATGTTTTCACTTATGACTCTCTCTCTCTCTCTCTCTTGCGCGCGCAGTCATACCACACATCCACACCCTACATCTCAGTCCCCAGATGGCATTGCTGATCTTATAATTGTTCTATGATGTTTTTATATCCTCGTTATAGTCTCGGGTGTTAATTACTCTGGAGTTGAATTATTTCAGGGCGAACGAGTATAACGCGACATCATTCAATGAGTGGATCGAGGAAGGAATAGCACCGGCAGTTCCGGCAGTTCTTAAGCTATACCAAAAGTTATTGCCTCTGGGGTTTAAGATAGTCTTCATTTCAGGAACATCTGAAAAGTACAGAAAAATAAAGATTTCTAACCTGAAATTAGCTGGTTACCACACCTGGGAAAAGCTCATTCTCAAGTAAGTCTTTTTTCTTCTTTTTTTTTCAGTTTCTCAACGGATAATTGCTTTTATTTCCAGTCTTTTAGGTTCCGGAAGAAATTATTTATTTTATAAAAAAAACAAGTAAAATGAAAGAAAGTACAAGAGGACCCAAAGAAAGGTCTGAACACCTACCCGTCACAACTACCAAAAGAGAAGCCGGGAACAAAAAAAAAACCCTCTGATGTAAGAAATCACCATTCCTGTCATTGAAGTGGTATTCGGCAGACCAGGCATAACTTTCTACCCACCATCGGTCATCGCCGCCTTTACTGCTGCTGAAATCCAGAAGCTTGTCGTTGTCAACGCCGCTGGTTTGCCACCAATTGCCACAACCACCAGAGACTGGTAGTGGTCATTCAAAAAATAAATAGAAGATGGAAGATCGTCGTATCTCTCACATTTAGGAAAAGAGAGAGTATCAACCTCGATTTACAAAGAAAAGAGGGAGATGGCAGGCTGGGGAAACCCGTTTGCAGAGAAATCTTATAGTAGCGTGTCTTATCCGTAATATAAGGGGAATGAATTTGATTCACCCATTTTGGGTAACATTTCTGATGTTGGTTACAAAGTAAATGCGCCAAAATGTCATTTTAGCTGGGGCTCATAACTACAAAGAATGTTGTGCTGCCACATTTCAGTCTGGACAATCATCTTTAGACCTTTCGTGGGTCTGTACTACTATTACAGATGCATTTTACTACCAGTGGTATTATGTCAAATTATGATCAAGTTGCGTGTCTGCGTGCACAGGGCAACATCGGAGAGTGGCGCCACGGCATTGGTGTACAAATCGGCGAAGAGGAAAGAGCTTGTGGAAGCAGGATACAGAATCCTTGGAAACACAGGAGATCAATGGAGTGATTTGTTCGGTACCTACGTCGGCAATAGGACTTTCAAGGTGCCGGATCCTATGTACTACATTAGCTGAAGTTTGTGGAAGTGTTCAGTGTCTAGCATTATCGTTGTTCTATCCAGGTCATTGTAATGGTTCTAATTTCTCAAAGCCCAAAGGTGCCAATAAAGAGTTGATCCTAAACCTGTTCGATTTGAGTTCGGCTTGATTTTTTAATTGATAGTTTTTTTTTTTTTTTATCAACGTCAAGCAATTCATTCATCATCCGAAGGGAAAAGATTTTCATCACAATGTACAGGAACGAACCAAAACTACTAAATCAAAGACACGAGTTACTGCTAAAAGCACACAGTCTACAGACTCAAGGAAACCCTGCAGAAGCAAACCTACACTAACTGCCGGTATGAGAGATCCGTCAGTGACTCAGCAGTAGAGGATCCAAAAGGATTCACAGCTCAAACCCAAAGTAAGCGTAAGATGAAATCGTCAATCGGAAGCAGAAACCCAAACTGGCACACCGGCCAGCTCTTGATCGGAAAACAGCACCAACGAAGGGCAAGTCTTCGTTGGCAGGACAGACTCCAACGCTCGAGGGGCATGGTAGCAGCAAAACCAGCCCGTGCAACCACGACAGCCACATATCTCAAACTCCGAACACCACACAACGACCACCAAAACAGAAGCAAACTCAAAATTATTCGCCCACCTACCACACTAGGGGTGTTCAAGAAAACCACCCGAACCGTAAAATCGGTTCTATCCGGACCGAACCGTTCTATTTGATCCAGTTTTGCGGTTTTACGGTCAGGTTATGGTTCCAAAAAAATAAGAACCGTTAATTTTGGTTCGGTTACTGGTTCTCAATTAATGAACCGTAGTTAGAATCGAACCGGACCGTTTAAAACTAAGATAAAATATAGAAATACATATCTGTGTAATTAAATATGTATTTAAATTTGGTAGGTTAATTTTTTCATTTTTAAACTTAATTTATTTGGAGATGAAATCTCATTTGTTAGGAAAGTTTTTATTTTCTTCATTCCTTTCCTATTCTAGCAGATTATCTTCCTATTTCTTTAATTTTCTGAGTTCATATTTTGTGAATAAGTGTTTGGATACTTATTGGATAGAACCGGAACCGAACCAAAATCGGATCAGTCTTGTGGTTTGGTTCTGGTTAAGTTCCATGTATATATTGGTTAGGTTTTAGTTCCCAATTTACAGTTACTGATTTTCTAGAGAACCGGACCAATCCGGACCGTATACACTCCTATACCACACCCACCGGATCTGGGGGAGACCCAGACCGGTACACAACCGGATCTAGAAAAACCTAGATCGGAAAACCTACTGGAAAAACCAGTCGGAGAGAGAAAAAAAACCCAGCAAGAACGACGCCGGAAAACCCACCTTCGCCCTCACCGGTTATTGCAACCACAGCCACCGTCGGCCCAAGAAACATCCAAAGATTGAGAGGACAAGGAGGAGCCATCCAAGATAGACCAACCGACCCGAGGTCGGTAACACGCTCGCCGGCGACCTAGCATTTGAACCACCAGGCCGAAGAACCAAACAACGAACGGTAGGAATGGGAGGAGGAGAGGAAGAGGGGAGGGAGGGAGAGGACACCTCAAATGTAGAACCGTTTTGTTTGCGATAATAAATTGATGATAATTGTTGGGTCGAGTCCGATCCCAATCCACACCTCTACGCACACAAACACACACACACACGAGAGATTGAGAGAAAATCATTATGTATATAACTCACATATATACAAGCTACAAAAACTCTCCGAAACCAACACCCGTTCCACTCCAAGGAACTCATTTAAATCATTTGATTTTGTTCTTTTAAGACGAATGTCCTTGTGTGGATCATATAAAATGAACTGCTGAGAAAAGATCACATCCGCATAAATTAAATGGAGGCCCCCACCAAATTCTCCCTCCCGTAGGAAAAATTATTCCATGCCCCACGTTATTCCCAGGCCTTTCTTTCTTTAGAGTACTGTACGAGTTTAAGGCCATGTTTGATAAAAGTGTTAGACCTTGGGATTGGATTGTTAATCCTATGGGGTTCCTAACTCTTTATTTGGTTGGCAAATTAGGGATGAGATTGAGAAGAGCAAGGGATTAGTAATCCCACACTTACTAATACCATGGGGTACTAGGTATTACCAATCCTATGCCAAGCTTCCTCCTGCAAAATGATCACCTTACCCATGATTTTTTAACTCAATACTAATAATACCCTCCATTGGTTGAAAGAAATTAATAAGGTGTTTGGTAGTTGTCAACAGAAAATTTTCCTCTTCTTTTAGCTGGTACGAATTGATTTTGTGTGGACTTGGAGAGTTCAACCATTGCTATCTAATATTCATAGTAGGCTATGAAGCTTCATTGAAAAGTGGGTTCAACTACATTTCTAGGGCCACCATTTTGTATAAATAGGACCAATCCTTCATCTCGTTTTCCAGATCTAATTGGATATTAAGTTTTCTTTTCTATTTTGATTGCACAATATCAATGGCACGACGAGATTGGAGCGAGGAGGAGGAGCAATCGTTGCTCCTATGGTCTTCGAGCCTTTTGGTAAAAAATGTATGCCAGTGGTTGTCCAAAAATTGATTGGATGAAAAAAATTGTAAATTGTCCAAAAATTGCAAATTCGTGAACTGGTCTTCCATGCAATTCCATATACCAGGTTTTTACCCAAGGGTATAATTGGAAAATGTAATTTGTATCCTATCCCTTGGTGTTTCAATCAAACAAAGGATTGGGATTGATAATTACAATCTCATGATTTAATCCTTACACAATCAAACACCCACTTGGAATTACACTCGATATTACTAATCTCATTTCCTTACTAATTCCATCTAATCCAAGACACTTATCAAACGAGGCCTAAGTGTCAAGACCTAAAAAAATGTGAGATGAAGCGAGATTTGGAGCACCGCCACACTTGTCCCAAGTGTGGTGTCCCAAGAACACTGAATAATCTCTTCTCCCTCTGCCTCTCTGTTTTCAGAACTTTCCAGACAACAACTATTTATGGCATGCCTTCCTCGTACCACATCTCACCTCATAGACAACCAAACGTAGAACCATTTCTCCTCGTAAAACTTCGTGAGAGAGAGAGAGAGAGAGAGGGAGAGAGAGAGAGAGAGAGAGAGAGAGAGAGAGAGTTTAAACACAAATCTAAAAAAGGGTTTTTTCGAAAGATGTCGTGGCAAGCATACGTCGATGACCACCTGATGTGCGACATCGAGGGCCACCAGCTCTCCGCCGCCGCCATCCTCGGCCACGACGGCAGCGTCTGGGCTCAGAGCACCTCCTTCCCCCAGGTCCTCTCTCTCTCTCTCTACCCTCTTTTTAACATTTTATTCTCAATCAATCGTATTGTTGGTTCCCTCTATCGATCTGTTCGTGGAGACACTACTTCGATTACATTCATCAGATCTGTACAGCCGCCTGTTAATTATTCTATAGTAATCAAATAGTATTTGGGCATTTCTTTGATGTGTGATATGATGCGAGATCGATCTTGTTTGGCTCGTTGGAGATGGTTTTTATGGAGTTCGATTTCGGTCAAATTGTCACGGTGTGACCAAATGGTATTTACTATGATTGAAGCACTCATGAATACCAATTCATCACTTTTGTGGGATTGGCATATTTTTTGTGGACTTATGGGAGATCTCATTAGTCATTACAGATCTTTCTTTTCTTTGCATCTTTCCCCTGCATTTCGATATTTAAGGTGTGTTTGGTAGTAATGTTTGCCCAACATATTGATGCGCTGCGTGATTTGAAATGCGTGAGTCATTTAAGATTCGCGAAGTTTGATACATTGTAGTGCTTCTGATCAATTATGACTGGAAATGCAATTTCAAGCTTTTTAATAAGCAGTGAACGAGCGGTACTGGGGAATATGTCGTTGGGACGGGTTGAATGGAATCAGAAATCACTAGTGATTTCAAAATGGAGATAGTGTCATCTACAGTGTGGGGTAGCTTAAGTTCAGTAATTCGCTTCATTGTTATAGCATTGCTCTTTCTTACTGAAAAATTGGCTTGTTAGTTTGCTATCTACTATTGCTTCTTCTTCTACTTTTGTTAATGATACGATCGTTAACTATGAGGGGCGTTTGTATGCCTATTTGCAGTTTAAGCCTGAAGAGATTACTGGCATAATGAAGGATTTTGATGAGCCTGGATTTCTAGCTCCTACTGGACTCCACCTCGGTGGCACAAAGTACATGGTCATCCAAGGAGAGGCCGGAGCTGTTATCCGTGGGAAGAAGGTATTTCCTTTCTTTATTATAAACTCCTTTCACAATTTCTCTTATGATTTCAAAAAAATGCACTACATGTTTTAAACCTATCGCAATTTCAATGTGATTGGAGCATTGCAATGGCTTTCTATCAATACACTGAAATTCCTCATCAATTTCCTACAGTAGATGCATCTTTTATCTGCTTTTCTGTCTTGTATATTTGGTTACTTGTTTGTTCTCTAGTCCAAATCTTACTTTTGACTCTGCCTCATTTTTTGCCTTCGATTGATTGCTTCTCTATGTATTCCTTGTGCTCCCCACCACCACAAGCACAAATCATTGCTAGTTGGTGTGATTTGTTCAAAAAGTGGTACATACATCAGTATGTTTGAATCATCAACCGCAGGGTTGGCAAAGTGGTTCGTAGGTTGTAGCAATCACGAGCCTCAGGAAGCCTTTGATCTGGAGTTTAATTCCCGCCCTATTCTTGTGTTGGGAAAATATTATTATTATTATTATTTTGATCAGATGTGTTGGGCAAATACATATGAGACTTTTTGCCCAGCTTTCATTTATGGGGCCCCTCCTAGCAGGAGGGTGGGATTGGTCGCTCGGATTAGTCGGTCTGTTGGGTTGGATACGAGTTTTCAAAGGTGTAATAGAAGCCAAGTCTCATTTGTGAACTCACTTCTGCGGTGGCTTAATGTTTCAACCTAGATACTTCAGCGGTTGGACCTAATCCTCCGACTCCTATTCTTTCCCCTCGAGGCCAATTCATGTTTCTTACGGACCTAAATACGTGTCATTTGTGCAGGAAGAATAATCTAAAGCAAATGAAAGCTTCCGCATGAGGACCCACCTCCAATAAGCCTTGATCATAGTGTTTGTTTGCTATTTGCTAGTACACAATCACATGTGGTTGATTTTTTTGCTTTTTTCTTTTTTGCAACTTTATATTTGAGGTGTCACTGTTGTTTGTGCTTTCATCATAAGATTTTGCAAATACAACTATTAAAGCAGAAAAGCTAAGAAAGGCTTGGTTGCTTTTTTTCTTTCGTGCTTAAATGACATTAGACAGATCATCTGAACTGGCAGTGAGTACTTTGTTCAAATTACAATGCAAGGGTCCCATCCAATTTGCTTGGATCACAGATTTGTGAAAGGATTTCCCAAGCGAAAAAGAAGAGAACCCGATACAATAAATCTCTTTCTTCCCTCATCCAAACACAGTCGTAATCTTTAGAGAACCGGGTAAAATTGTAGAGTTGAAATGTGACTTTGAACTGGTAAGTTTTGCCTTCGAGTCTAAATTTGGAGGATGGTGTATCCGACTAGGGTCAACTACCAATGTTGAATTTTCCATTACTTTTGTTTTTGAGTTCGACTTGATCATTAGGTATTGCTGTATTGGCTATGGCGCAAAGCTTTCCCAAAACACTTACATGTGGTACTGTACTACTGTTAAATCGACTATTTGCAGGGCTCTGGTGGTGTGACTATAAAGAAAACCGGTCAAGCTCTGATTTTCGGTCTCTACGACGAACCCGTGACTCCAGGGCAGTGTAACATGATTGTTGAGAGAATGGGAGATTACCTCATTGATCAGGGACTTTAGGTCTCTACTCCAGATTCATCATCTCTTTCGTGGGTTCTGCGCTTGCATCGTCTTCCTTCTGTGGCAATGAACTAGCCACTGAAGAAGTTGCAGAAGAATAACGACGAGATTGGAAAGAGTCAGTTTTGGCATTTTAGAGTCATTTTGTTTCGTATTGATTCATGTTTTAGTTTGTGTATTTATCATCCTGCTTTTCTTTTTCTTTTTTCTTTTTCTTTTTTGTGTGTGTGGCTGGAGTTGAATCTGAATATTTGGGATTTTGGTTATCCTTGGATTGCTTCTGAATATGATGGGAAAATTTCTTTTATATCCCTTCGACTTTGACCGAAAATTCAATTTAGTCCTTCACCTTTCAATTTGGACAAATAAATACTTCCACTTTCGAATTGGTTCCAATGTCATCATTGACTTGGATGGCGTTTGGTATTTGGACGGAAAAAGGTCATGTGCCCAGCACATGACCTTTTTCGAGGGTTAATTTGGTCCTTTTCTGCTATTTTGGGTAATTGTTCCCCCCCCCCCTTGTCTTCGATCATCATCCCCCCTCAGCCCCTCTCTCTTTCTCTCTCTACGTTTATCCATTGAAAAAGTGATTTCGGTGGCGGGTCGGAGCGGCGGCGGAGCTTGGCTAAAATAATGGTGAGTACGGCAGTGATGTTGCTCGGAGTGTGAGGTGATGGTGACTTCGGGGTGCTCTCCGGTTGCGGTGAGGATGTACGGTGGTGATGGGTTTCGGTGGGGAGCTCGGCAATGGTGAGGACCCAGTTGGTGGTGGGAACCGGTTGGTGAGTTACGGTGGAGATGGTGTTACTCCGGTGGTAGTGGCTCGGGTGGTGATGGAGGTACACGGTGGTGGTGATGGTGAGATGGACTGATGGAGTTCAGTGGTGAGTGGTGAGGAGTGGAGGTGGAACCGGTGGTGGGATATGGTGATGGTGGCAGGTGGTGATGAGAGGTGGGGAGTGGGAATGGAGGTCTACGGTGGTGGGAGGTGCACGGTGGTGGTGATGGTGAGAGCTCGGTTGTTATGGCGAGAGGTGGTGGTGTTGAGAGGTGGTAATGGTGGTTCGGTTGGAGGTGGTGGTGAGAGGTGACTCCGGTTGGTCTCTCTCTCTCTCTACGTTCATCCATTGAAAAAGAAAACTGGGCCGAGAGAATTGTAGTTTCCAAAAAAAAAAAAACTAGGACAATGAAGACGACGACGGAGGATTTCATGGGGGATTTGATTATGACGATGACGGAGGATTTGATGGGGAGTCGGAATATGGACACGTGGCCCTGTGGAATGCTTCGGACGGCCGCTGCCGTCGATGTGGTAGAGGCGTGGTTGCTGCGGCAGCGATGGCGAGGACTAATTTTCCGGTGAATGTTGGGTGTTGTGTGTGTGATTTTCGAATCTAAATTGTGGGAGAAGGGGACTTTGAATTCTTTGGCTGCGAATTTGAGAACTGCAATGAACAGGGCTGGGGACACTAACCTGGAAAGGGAAACAAATATAAGAATAGAATTAATCAATGTGTTTTTCAATTTGTTAAGCAAATGGAAACCCAAGAACGAGAATTTTGCAGAATCGTGGGTGGGTGGGTTGTGCGTGGTGTGTGTGGTGGTAGGATGTGGTGCCGAAATTAGGGAGGAAATGGGGAGTAGGGTGGTGTACGGGTGGTGGTGGTGGTTTGGCTGGGGAGGAAAGAGGGAGGATGGGGAAGGGATAATTTTACCCCTCAAAAACGGTCATGTGCTGGGCACAGCACATGACTTTTTTTCCGTCCAAATACCAAACGCCATCCAAGTCAGGGATGACATTGGAACCGATTCGAAAGTGGAAGTAATTATTTGTCCAAATTAAAAGGTGAGGGACTAAATTGAATTTTCGGTCAAAGTCGAAGGGATATAAAAGAAATTTTCCCGAATATGATTATCATCTTTTTACAAATTAGCCCTTAAAGCTTTTAGACTTTTGTAATTTGGCCCTTAAAATGGATGTGTAAATAGGGTGCTCCATGTATTGGTTAGGGAGTCATGCCAATAGAGCCACACGGCCATGTGAAAAAGAGAATCATTGAATCTACGTCAGAGGCGAAGTTAAGGTGCACTCTACGAGCACTAAAGAGTAAAGGTCCCATGCAACATGTTACGAGTGTTAAAAAGTAAATGTCTCGTGCTACGAACGATAAAGAGTAAGTTTAGTCTCAGCTACGAGCGCTAAAGAGTAAGTTTAGTTTCACCAAGCGATTATAAAAGGTACAAATCGTAAGTACTATTCAATAGCGGGTGTACACTCTAAATTTTTTCCCCTTTGAATTTTATCAGTGTGGTAATTTTGTTTCAAGTTTTATTTAAACACTCAACCTTATATTGTGAACTCTCATCGATCCAAATAACTCATAATGGTACATCTAATAAATTAGTCCAAACAAGGTAATTGTAAATAGAATCTGGGTTGATTGAATCCTCACCCGGATTCTATAGTTATAAAGAGGATCCACCATTTCAACATAATTTAAGTCTCATCCGGATCTGACAAACATAAGAGGATCCAAATATTAAGGGAAATGATTTTACCACTCTCAAAAATACACTGGCAGGGGAGTGGCGTTAACAAAAAAAGGGAGTGGCAAAATCAGAAGCCAATATTAATTTTTATGCTTTTAGGGGTATTTTGGTACAATAACAAAACCCTAATCCTCGTGTACCGATTCACCATATATATATACAGGTATCTCCCTTCAATAAGCCCTGCAATGGGGCTGCAAGTGAATCGAGAGGGCCTAGAGGCGGCCTCTCTCTCTCTCTCTCTCTCTCTCTGATTTTGATGAATTTGATTTGATTGGGGGTGGGTTTGTGATTGTGAAGAATACTATGCAGGGATTGTGTGTATCGGCGTTGTGCAAAATCAATGCACGGTGTCCGAAAGTGTTTCCTGCAACAACGATTTCATATGGGGAAGGTGGGCAGTTGTGTTTCATTCCTTCTGTTGAAACTTCAACAATCATCTTCCCCACATTCTCTCTCTCTCTCTCTCTAGATTTCTGTAAAGCTCATCCAAAAAGTTTAGTTATGTCAGAAATCACGTTAATCGGAGCTCATAAATTAATATTGGTCACAACTTATTTATCTGGAAGTAAATAAGTCTTGATTTGGTGTATTTTGATCATTATTTTTAGGAAAAACCACAAGTTTGTCACACAGAATGAACGATTATGAACGGAAAGTGAGGCAGTGAGCTGTGTAGGTTTAGGAAAAAGGTACTGTAAAAAAAATTTATGAACAAAATCATCCCATTTATATTGAAATGGACAGATTACAAATTACAAAGGCTAGTGATTTTGACACAACCTTTTTTGTTATTGCCACACCCCTGCAAGTGTATTTTTTGGTGCAAAAATACACTTGCAGGGTGTGGCAATAACAAAAAAAGGTGTGGCAATATCATTTCCCATTACAATAACCAAAGAAAATACATCAAAACAAACCAAAGAAAAGTCGCAAGAAATCAACACCGAGGTCTGACCTATGAGACACACTTGTGAAGAATGACCAGATCTCCACCTAATTGATGCTCGTTCAAAGATCACCACCGGATGCGTTGCCGACGCCGCCATTGTTGCCGTTGGGACGGTCCAATTATTTTCTCGTATGAGAATATGCTTCTCTATCTAAAAATTGCTAGTTAGAAAATTCTATCAATTTCCCTATTTGATCCTAAGTCACAAAATTTGCATGCGTGAGCTAGAGAGAGGATTGAGAACGCGAGAGTATTGCCAAATTGCGCGGACTTAAAGCGCGACCGCTTAACATTTTGGAGATTTGTGAGGCTTAACTATAAGAGGACAGACTCTGAACTGAGCACAGCTTTGTGTTTTTGTCAACTTGGATCTAGGTCGAGGTTGCTGTCCGACATCACAATAATGAAAGTGAACGTTTCGGATCAGGTTTCTGGGCTCGGGACGATATTGTTTTTCCCTGGGACAGCAGGCTACTGTCCCTCAAGGCACACCAGCCCCCCAACTCCATAATTTCACACTACTCAAATGGTGCAGGCCTTGGACATGGATAGACATACAATTAACAGATTTGAGTCTTGAAATTATCTATTCAGCTCCATTTTTTGACCAAATCAACTAGACTGGGATGGAATTCCCTATTTACTACTCCACTATAACACACGGTGTAATACCAACGAGGAACATCTTTAACTAGCTAAAAAATGAATACCCTCACGCGTGATCATTTCCACGTTACATATCTATGTTAGATTCTCCAATCGAAATATGGAAAATCTCCATTCAAACTCTTAATGGAAATGGAGTTTTGCGAATCCTACCCCGGAATGGACTGTTTTGCAATGTAAAGAATTAGAGCATTGTCTCATCATGAGCGACACCTTGAGACAACTTGATAAGATTTCTTGACAACTTGATAAGATTTCTTTGTTCTATAGAATAAAAAAATTATGAGATCACCTATCCTCCATTGTTCCAACTCATGAGGGGATATTTTTTGCAATGTAAAGAATTGCTGTCCCCTCAAATGACAGGTACACACAATTTGGATAAGATTTTTTTATTTTTTATTGGTCTCACCAAAGTATGCAAAATCATTTCGATAGTGCCTCAAATCAATTTATTCTCGTCCCACATTTATTGACTAGTTCTGGAGTTTATCTCCTGTCTCAAGGGAAGTCAAAAAAATAGAACATTAACCAAGTCCACCTTTGAAAAACTCGACAAGTTTTTTGAAACATGAAATCCTAATTCCCTACCAAGAGACCAAATATGTTCTAGGTTACTGGATAAGGTAGGTGAGAAGATATATACATATAAAGGTGGAGTGTCACTACTCACGCCAACTGACCCGCTAACCATTCATCTAATCACGTGGCTCAAAAGGTTAACCTCAAGTTATACAGTAGTTCGACGTGTCCCGTTATTACTGTATCAACTTCCCACAATCCACCGATGTGGGACTTTGATTCCCATGGTGGGTTCTCACATGGAGAGGAGTTTTGATGTATAAACTTTCGAGTCGATGCCCTCCTACTTATCTAAGTTATGCAAGAGCTAGCATTTTCAAGGGGAGAACAAATTTTAGTGTCCAATATAGAATTTGGTTAACTATGTAGCAAATTGAAGAGCTATTGGAAAACGTAACTGTAACTATAAGGGAATCTTTGAATATTTAATTAGCGATTGAAATCTCTCTATTCAGACTTGAAGAGAGAAAGCTACATCAAAATAGTGTAACACCTTTTGCGTCTTCTTTTAAAGAGCATTTTGCTCACATGACTCTTCAAATATGAATAAATTTTAATTTTGCTTCCTCCCTCGAAGATAAGTTGTGTAAGTCCCGTTTATTTGATAGGGACTAACAATAAAATCAATTTTAAAATGCAATAAAATGTGTAATCATTGTTGTATTTTATAACTTTCATAATTTAATTGAACACTAGATGTACAGTCCTTTCAGATAGATTACAAAATCTAAACAAAGGGATTCTTGGATTAGAAAATGATTATACATGCAAGGTTTGGTTAAGATGGTGACTAGGATATGGCTGGCTCCCAAACCATAGAGCTTATCCTCTTTAATTTCAATATACAATACTAATCAATTGCGATACAAATCTTGCCTAAGTCAAAGAATTAAATTAAACCATGGGAGATGATAATGTGGGATTGAATTAGCCCATGGCTTTTGCCTACAACCTTTGTCAATCGTCGACATCTGTACCATCACCCAATAAGAGGTTCACTAATTAATCTTATTTTCTCCACGTGTTACCGTCTAGTCGGAGTATCATGCAAAATCCATGCTCCCCCTCTCATGACGAATTTTAAACTAAAACCTAATCCACACACAAACATATGCATGTTTATAAATATGCTCCCATCCCTCAAATTAATGTCTCAAGTTCATAAGGTGAATATTAATTACTTAAGTTCCATCTCCTTAATCCTTGTCTCTTTAATTACATATATGGGTGGTGAAGGCATCACGATGGATGAGGAAGAAGATTCTAAATTTTCGAATGGATCACCATTATCAACATCAGACAATATGGGAGATGATGATGATGATGCAACTTCATCATCAACTTCATGTTCATCAAATTCCACTTCCAGTACTGGGCCTTTATGTGATTTATCTGAGCTCATGGCCCAGCTACCTATCAAGTAAGTATTACTCCTATCTTCTAAAATGGGTCCTTAATCCTTATGGATCTTTATATATCACATAACATATATAGTTCATTCGATTCGATCGACTCGATCACATATTATTGAATCTCTAGCGATCATAAGTCATGTTTGAATCATGAATTTGTAGACGGTTTTAAGGTATAAAAAAATTGATGGGAGAACCAAGTACAAAAAAGGGATATACGGAGTATTCATTTTATTAGCCTTCTTATTATTTCCTTCATCTTTTCTTCTCCACAAATCTATCCTTCAAATTCATAATTCACATCGAACATAAGAACGAGAAAAATGATATTTTCTCCATAAATCTGAACAGTAAACCTGCTTTCTCTTTCCATCTCCTTGGTGAATGATTATCTTGCCAACTTAAAATTGCATGAATACTTTCTTGGTTATTTAATGGATTAAAAGCGAAGCTTTCCCAGCTTCTTATTCATATTTCCTACTCCCGCCTCTGTCCCATATCGCACAATAAGCTCAACTAATTCCATTTTAGATGTCCCGCAATGTTCATCCTCCTCAGATTAAGCTTTCTAAGGACGTCGATCTCCTAAAAAAGATAAATACACATAGTGAACCAGCTGGACGGAGGAAGTAATTATATGCTTGGCGACAGACTATATAACTAAATCTGAGTGCGTTTAAGCTTGTTGTTAAGTCGTATTTTTATGTTTGGCTAAACACAAATTAATTAATTTCAAATACTATATATGCAGGAGGGGATTGTCTAAGTTTTACCAGGGAAAGTCTCAATCTTTTACATGTCTTTCAAGGGTTAAGAGCATAGAAGATCTTCCAAAGAAAGAAGCCAACCCTTACAGAACAAGGAGGAAATTATTGAAGGAATCCAAGAGCTATGCAGGAGGCTTAGTAGACAACTACAAATTATACACTCTTCCAAAGCCTGTTATATCAAAGAAAGTTAATATTTCAAGGGGTCAATTACCCTTTTCATCCTCGTCCTTTCAAAGCAGAAATGGGAGTTTTGTTTTTGGCAATTGCATGCCCCCTTTCATTCCTGTCCAAAAGGACTTGGGATGTTAATTTATGACCTGCATACCCAGCTGCAGCATGAATGTTCAGAGAGAGAGAGAGAGAGAGAGAGAGAGAGAGAGAGAGAGAGAGAGAGAGAGAGAGTTCAAAATGTGGTTCATTGTATATATCATCTTGTAGTAAGTTAAAATACACACAAACTTTTCTTTAAATTGTAGCGCTGGTTTACAAACTGATGTGGCAGTTGAGTTGTTTTATCATTTCATTTTGACTCTGTCATTTTGCATTTCAAGACTTATTGGTGTACACCAAGGTTCTGAATATCGTATCGGTTTTCTTATTAGTACGGTACGTACTGGTACTGGTTAGATATTGGGTACCATTTCGAATTTAGCGCTACTATGATTATGTTGGGCCCGGAGTACCCCTATGAATTTGGTTACACAATGTCACTTCCTGTGACTGCTTTAAAAACAGACTTATGAGTGTGATGTCAAATGCCATAAAAGACTTAATTGAAGCCCTCTCTCACATCAATTGGTTTCGTGAGAGATGGTGAAAAAGCGGTTCGACAGATTATATATAATTTTTTTTATTAAAAAAAAAATTCCTTAAACCCCCCAATTAAGTGCAAAAAAAAATATGTTGGGATAAATTTGGATGAAGCGACAAAAGTTGAACTTTTTCATTTTCCCTTATTGAGCATATTAATATGGAATTTTAGAGAGAGAATTCTCTTATGTCCAAATAGTATCACCGGATTTTAATTTTTTTGCTTTGAATAGAATCACCATAATTTGGGACGTGGAATAACATAATTAATTAACCCAACTCATTACTGAAACTAAACTACCCTTGTTTCGAAACAGCCATCTTCTCTCTCTCCCTCAAAAACCTCTCCCTAGACATACGGGAAAACCCTAACCATCACCCCTCAAATGCCGAAGATGCAACCTCGCAGATCTGTACGTTTTTTATCGATCGGAAATTTTCGAAACCGCCGGTATGCTCCGGTAATCACCGGTATTGTGACCAGAACGGAATTTGATGTGCAAAACCGGTCAATCATAGAAACGGTACCTGACGGCCGGAACGGAACGAGATTCAAATCCATGGTACTGTACACCACTACGTAAGTTTAAAAAAAAGAAGAAGAAGGTATTCAACAGAAAAGTGCTTGTCATTTTGTTGTCGTTTAACCTGTAAAAAAAAATTTTAAAAGTACTCCGTAGTTATCAGTTCGTGAAGATGTTATGATGCTATTGATTTATGCACTATATAAGTACAATATTGGAAAGGAAAAAGAGAGAGAGAATAGAATAGAAGCTAAGGACCGTAAACGAATCGAACAGCTTGTGAGTTTAAGCTCAGCTCATTTATTTGATTATGCACTATATAAGTTCAATATTGAAAAGAGAGAGAGAGAGAGAGAGAGAGAGAGAGAGAGAGAGAGAGAGTAGAATAGAAGCAAGGGCCGTAAACGAATCAAGCAGCTCGGCTCGTCAAGAAAGGCTCGACTTAATTGAAGAGGCTCGTTTAATAAATAACTAAGGGTGCGTTTGATTGGATGGAATGGAATGTAAATAGGAATGGAATAGAATTGGAGAAATTGAGAATGGAATAATCATTTCCATTCTCACGTTTGGTTGTGCTTAGGAATAGTCATTCTCATCTCCAGTGAAATAGTGTGGCAATAGTAATTTTTGGAGTGATAATAGTAATTTTGTAGTGGCAATAGCATTTTTGGAGTGACAATAGTAATTTTTGGTGTGGCAATAGTGAATGTTGGAGTGGCACTAGTACTTTTGGTGTGACAAAGAAATGGAATACCATTTCCTTAGTTTTTTGGATGGAATGACAATTCATTTACTAAGGTGAATAGTGATTCCATTTGGAATCATCATTCTATTACTCAATGGTGAACCAAACATTGGAATAAGTAAGTTTTTGGAATGACTATTCCATTACAACCTTGATTTCATCCAACCAAACATACCCTAAGCTCAATTGATTAAGGCTTGAGCTCGACAAAGTTCGATTTGACTCGTTTACGGCCAAGCAACCCAATCTCAGCCCAATCTATAAATAAAAGCCCTATATTACGTGGGCTGAAAATGGATAACAAACGTGGTTTGGTACTTCTCGTGTGTACTGTAATACCCAGAGCGGTGATTAGTCGACATGGCCCACTAGAATAGCTCAAAACCCTCCCTCGCCTCTCTCACTTCACCTTAAACCCTCTCTCTCTCTCTCTCTCTCCTGCGATTTATGCTCGCAATGCTAAATTACACTCAAGTGACCGATGCACAACGAACCTGTGATGGTTCTACGTATACTAATTGTGTTAATTCCAGGTGAAGGCGTTTGAATCACTCCTTCGAAAATCTTAATGGCGACGACTGCTCACCTCTTTCAAAGAAGCTTACTTGCTGCCACTGCACAACTACCCAACGCCGCCGCAGCAGTCAATTGTTTCTCCTTCAGAAACTTGGCCGCCGCATGGTCACCGCGGCTTCATCCCATCACGTCGAAGGTCCTTACTTTTCTCCAACATTTATTGTATGTATATGCATAGCAGCATATATACTTGGACGCTCGGGCACACGACGATGGGTATGCAAATCGTGTTATTGAAAAGATGGGAAGTGAAAAATCTTGAATTTTGATTAATCTATTATGTAATCTGGGATGTGAAAGTAGAAAAGAAAAAATCTTCAATGCAATGGTTGTAACGCCTATCTCACATGATGTGGGGCGTTACAAATAACTGTTGCATTGAAAATTTTCTCCTAGAAAAGAGGGTGATATAAAATACGAGGTGGCATTTCCTTCCTTGGCAGTTTTTCTTTAGGATGTTAAGCTCAATTCAAGATTTTCGTCATTCCATCTTTTATGTAAGTACATGATTTGTACGCGCATTGCGTGTTTAATCTGTGGTTTTTTTAGCATTAGCGTAGGAATATTGTGTTAAGGTATTACAAATTGATGTTAAAATAGAACTATGACAACTGAAAATAGATGGATATAGTTTTCTACGTTTGTTTTTCTTTTAGCATTTTTGGATGAAGGGCAAGGTAGGGGATATTGTGATGTACGGAGTAGCACTAACCTGTTCTCTAGAAAGTTAATCCCTCCGTCCCAAAAAGATTGTCAGATACGCAAAAGGATGACTTATACAACATTCATTTTTATCAACAGAAAAAGATCAAACTTTTTTTGTTGCAAATTGAAAGAAATCTTGATATCTAATCACTTGAAGTTTGAATTTTAATGATAAGAATGCAGTCTTTTTAAGTTTTCTCGTCTGTGTACTGGAGTCTTTTTGGAATGGAGAAAGTAATGCATTATAATGGAATGGGCATGCTTATTTTCTTTCTAATGAGAGAACTTAAACTCAAGGTATAAATTTTATATCCAACCCATAAGCTTAAGCTATTAGGTGAAGAGGTTTTAAAATTATATTAAGGTGTAAATTTCACCGAATCCTCCTGAGGTTTTTCTTAATGACAGATACCCTGAAAGGGTATGAGCAATGATTATAAACCCTTGGTGGTTTCAATGTTCATTTCACTTGACCGACATCCCAACAACTGTTTGACCAAACAAGTGATGGGGATTAAGCTATTAGGTGTAGATGTCCCAACATTATAGTAAGTGATCGCCCATTCTATACCAAAGCAATGTGGGATTGTATGCCTTAACACTCAACATACGCCTTCCACAAGCATTTAGCATGCCCATTTGTTGAAAAATAGAAAATCTCTTGAATGATTACTTTTGAGAATTAAGTTTGTAACCTGTCCTAGTTTTTATGCATCACGTAATCCATTTTTTGTTCAATCATCCCAAATTGGATGAGAGAGAGAGAGTGTGTGTGTGTGTGTGTGTTTTTGAAAACTGAAGTGGGTTAAAAGGGCCAGGAACTTTTTGTTATGGAAAAGAGTATTTTGGTTTATATGCGAGAACAATGCCTTACCTTTTCTTTTGTCCTTTGTTTGTCATGTTCTTCGTTGTTTCCAATTTTTCGGTCAAATTGTTGTTACAGTTGCAGAACGGGGTGATGCAGAATCACATTTGCTCTTACTTGCCAAGTTCAGCTTTTTGTAATGGAGGTAACTATGAAAATTGCTTCAAGCTGAAATTTAGACAGCTAGGGGTATCTTGTGCGATAAAAGACAATCAACCAAGGGTTCTCAGACCTACATCTGTACAAAATTTCCTTACTTTTAGAAGCTTAGGTGTTGATGAATCTAAGAGGGCCCTTACCAGTCAGCCCCAAATTAATGTTGTTGGATATTCTAGTAGTGTGGTGCCTTCGGGTATGTTTGGTTATGGGTTGAGATCGCCTTATTGTGTTGATTATGCAAAGAGGCGTTTTTCTCATGTTCCAAGAGCAGTAACGGAAAAAAATGATAAGGTTGGTAGTGATGGAAGGAATAATGAGAAAACTTCAGCAGTCAAAGTTTTCAATAAGCATTGGAAGCGGGCAAAGTCATTTACTGCTCACAAGAGGAACGAGGCACAGCGGAAGAATGCTTCTAACTCGACAGATACACAGTTAGAAGGTACTGATATGGTGAACTCAAGAGAGCAGCTAGTGGGGAATGGAGTGGAAGATGCAAGTTCGGGACCTTCTGTTTCAAATTCACATGTTGGCAATAAAAACAAACTCTCCGAAGACAAAGGAAAACACAAGCAGCAGTCAAGAAGCAAGAAAAGCAAAGGACAAAGTCGTGGCACTAATGCTGCTATTGATGCAGCAACTAAGCCAGAAGGTTCTGAAAAGGTTTCTCAAGCAAAGATACCCAACATGACGGCCAAAAAGAACCAGTCTTTACCTGCTACAGAGGTTGGAAATTTTCAAACTTGTTTAATTCTCATGCTTAGTTTTTATCTCCTAGCAATATGTTACCTAATGCTGCAGCTTTTCAGAAGAATTCTACTACAAACAGTAAACCCCTGGAGGTACTTGATAGTTCTGTTTCAACAAAGCAGCAGTGTGGAAGTATAGCTGGGAAAAATCATATTGAGGGGAAATCAACTAACGTGTTTAAAGTTACATCTGAAAAGGAGTCAACAAAGATTAAAAGAACTCACCCAAGCAGCAAAGCGGAGGCTCACGGACAAAGGAGAATGCAGCCATTGTATCCTCCTAGTGGGAAATCTGTTGTGGTTGTGGAGTCCGTCACTAAGGCAAAAGTAATTCAGGGCTATCTTGGTGACATGTTTGAAGTTGTACCTAGCCATGGTCATATTAGAGACTTGGCTGCAAGGTCAGGGTCTGTGCGTCCTGATGATGACTTCAGTATGTTATGGGAGGTTCCATCTACTGCCTGGACTCATCTTAAGAGTATTAAGGTTGCTCTTAGCGGGTATGATGTTTGTTTTCCTTTCAATCACTGGTATCAGAACATTTTCTTTGGACACACTAGTAGTCTGAGAACAGGTGTTTATATTCTTACAATCATAGTTGTTGGAATGATGTGGAACATGATTCGAAACAAGTTTCAACCAATTTTAGTTGAATCTTGGTGTTGAATTGAAAATTAAGTGAATCTTACTATTCAATTTGTGATAGACTCTGATTCAGTTTCGTTCCTACTTTTTGTTTGTATAGAGCATAACATGACGTCGTTTAAATGTTGTCACCTCTCTATTAAGAAATAACAAGACATCGACTAGTTATATTGATTTGGATGGTACCATTTGTATAGGCTGATATTCAATCTAGTTATATAGGTTTTTTTTTCCATTTCAACCAATGTGTAGTTTTTATGCACATATATTTATAAATATAGAAAACCTGCAGAAACAAAGCAAACCTTATGATTGCAACTCAATATTTTAGCAAAACAATTAATGATTCTGAATTTTGACATCAGTGGTTATGAACTTATAACCAACAGTTCTCCTTTTGTGAATCGCCTCTGAAGGAGTAGTATCTATGATTCTGTTCAAGACCTTTTACCTGTGCTTGTATATCTATTTTTCATTTTTAAGTAGGATATTTTCTCACTTGCTCATCCTTGTATCTCAGTGCAGAAAATCTTATTCTTGCATCAGATCCTGATCGTGAAGGAGAGGCTATTGCTTGGCACATCATTGAGATGTTGCAGCAACAAGATGCTTTACGTGATGGTATGACTATAGCAAGGGTTGTCTTCAATGAAATAACTGAGTCATCCATCAAAAGTGCATTGCGGGCTCCACGTGGCATTGACATAAACTTGGTTCATGCTTATCTTGCACGGCGGGCTCTTGATTACTTAATTGGATTCAACATTGCACCCTTGTTATGGAAGAAATTACCTGGTTGCCAGTCAGCTGGGCGAGTCCAATCTGCTGCTTTGTCTCTTATATGTGACAGAGAAATGGAAATCGACCAATTTAAGCCAAAGGAGTATTGGAAAGTTGAAGTTCAGTTTAATAAAAGGGGAAAGGGTTCAATAACTAACAAAAACTCCTTTTCATCATATTTGACCCACTTTGATTCCACAAAGTTACTCTCAATTAGTTGTCAGACAGAAGCGAAGAACATGGAACAGAAGATAAGTTCATCAAATTTTGAAGTGGTTGCATGTAAGAGAAACAAAATTAGGAAAAACCCTCCAACACCGTATACAACATCGACATTTCAACAGGATGCTGCATACAAATTACACTTTACGACAACATATTCAATGAAACTGGCACAAAGACTATATGAGGGGGTTGAGTTATCAGATGACAAGGCAGCAGGATTGATAACATACCCCAGAACAGATGGATTCCACATTTCCGATGAAGCTATGAAGGACATTCATGCCTTGGCTATTGAAAGATATGGACAGGACTTCGCCTCAAAGACTCCTCGTAAATATTTTAAAAAGGTAAAGAATGCTCAAGAGGCTCATGAGGCGATTAGGCCCACAGATATCCGGAGATTACCTTCAACACTTGTTGGAATACTTGATGAAGATTCTTTGAAGTTATATGCTCTCATTTGGGCTCGTACAGTGGCATGCCAAATGGAACCCACAAACATTGGTCACATAAAAGTTGAGATTGGAAATGCTGATCAGTCCATTGCTCTTCGATCAACATGCTCAACAGTTGAGTTTATTGGGTACCAAGCAGTCTACAAGGATCTGGAAGCTAAAGCAATAAAAAACAATGAAGATGGAAATGGTCGTGATGAAGCTTTCAACATTCTCAATAATCTGAAGCCAAAGGATATGTTGAGTGTTGCTGAAGTGGAACTCATGCAGCACCATACACAGCCTCCTGTGCGCTACTCAGAGGAATTATTGGTGAAAAAGCTGGAGGAGCTTGGCATAGGAAGACCTTCCACATATGCAAGTACAGTAAAAGTTTTACAAGATAGAAAATATGTGACCATACAAAACCAACTACTATTTCCAGACTTTCGTGGTCGCATGGTGTCAGCATTTCTCTCCCACCATTTCTCCGAGGTCACAGATTACAGTTTTATAGCTGATGTGGAAACAGAGCTCGACAATGTTTCTGCTGGATTGACTGAATGGAAAGGACTACTTGGAGATTATTGGACAAGGTTCAGGAAGAACTGTGATCGTACTGCTAATGTCCATATTCATCAGGTGGAGAAGATGATGGAGAAAACATTTGGGGATTTGTTGTTTGGTTCTCTCCCCTGCAAAAGCAGGAAATGCCCAAGTTGTTCTGAAGGCAAATTGGTTTTCAAAGTCAGTAGGTTTGGTGCTGCATATTTTATAGGCTGTGATGAACACCCAAGGTGCAAGTGAGTATTATCTTGCATGATCTCATATGTTCTTTCCTCCCCATCTTGAATGTGGTATATAAGGAAACACTACTTGCTACTAAAGTAACTTAGGCTTAAGGATTTTGGGCCAGTGATTAGAGTCCAACAAGTTACTAAGGCGAGCTAGGGGTGGGTCGTTACGTAGTGTATTAGAATTACACTAAAACCCTTGTAGTATATTAGCTCAACTTTCTTGCAAAAATACATATTTAACCGCGATTAATACCTCATAGCTGCGTAATTCTTCTATTTATCCGGCCGACTAATCATCCCGGCGCCTAATTCAATGCCTAGGCCCCTAGTCGAGGCGGCGGACCACCGCCCAGGCCGATTTTTCGAACAAATGAGACAATCTATGACGATGATGCCCTCCATTGATTGGATTAATTTAGTCTGGTAGGAAATACTTTATAAGTTATTTTAAACTTCTTTAGGTTGCTATAGGAAACAAACTTTGTTGATAAGGTAACGTTTTGCTATTATGATTACTTCCAACTGCTTGAGTGTTGAGATTCTGCAGGTTTATTTTTTGGACATTGTATGGTGATGCCCTCAATTGATTGGAGTTAATTTAGTTTGGCAGGAAATACTCAGTATAGGTCATTTTAAAACTTCCTTAAGTTGCTACAGGATACAAACTTTGTTTATAAGATAACGTTTTCTATTTTGATTACTTTCAACAGTTTGGGTGGTGCAATTTTCCAGGTTTATTGCTAAGACATTGTATGGTGATGATGAGGAAGAGGATACTCCTCAAAATGAGAACACAGTGGAGCCGCCAAAATTGTTAGGTCTTCATCCCGACTCAAATGAGAAGGTTAACTGTTATTTTGTATGAAGCTTTGCCATTGTGAGAAGTGTATTCTTTCTTGTAATGCATGAATTGGAAACTATCCATATCTTTCAGATTCTCTTGAAGAATGGTCCTTATGGATGCTACATCCAGTTTGGTGTGGACAGGAAGGGTTACTCACCTAAAAGAGCTTCTGTGCCCCAGGTATGTTTACGTTAATTTAGTATGACTATTAAAATTTTGGAGCCTTGTTTCCGGATCTAATGTTGTTGACTCGTCATCTCCGCCTACGCAAGTGCTTGTGTTATCTATCTTGTATCTTTTGGTTCTCAATTACTAAACTATGGATGATTATGTGGCCTCTATTGGTAGCTGAGGATATCTTGGCAGTTAATTTTCTTCTAAATCCTTTTTCCCAATTAAAGCATAAGCGAAAGATGCACACACAACGTAATTTTCCTTACCTTCAATTCAAAATAGCATATAAAATACTCCATGTTTTCTGTATATATATTCATCTATGTAACTGACAGGTCAGATACTTGTAAAGTTGTAATCATGTAACTATAGAGTGTCGAAATAAAATTCCGTTATCATAGTGCCTCTCTTGATAACCATAACTTAAACAAGTGAATCTTCAACTAAGGATTTTATATACCCACACTCAGTTATCTACTAATTATATAACTTGCATGATTTTGTTTTTCCTTTTTATCCTTATAGAGGTAATTGTTTGTCCTCCACAAGGGAAGTACCTAAAGGATATTGCATTTGATCATGCTGCAATGACTTCGTTCCCGAAAATGCTGGCTGTGTGTTTGCATTTGAAAATATGGCTTATGTAGGTGCTCACTTAGAGGAAGTCTCTTGGGGCATCAAGGCACACAATGGTCACCCACCAAAACGAGCCGGCCTCCTTCCTTAGAGAGGGAAAGAAAAGAGCCTCAGGGTCCTCATCATTGTTTTTTCGTATCCACATGCTTAATGCATATATGTTTTCTGATATTAAACTCGTACAGGATTTAAAACTTCTCTTATTTCAGGTAAAACATATAGATTCCGTTACCCTTGAAGATGCTATTGAGTTGCTGCGTTATCCTGTGACACTGGTATATCAACATCAAATTTTATTTTATTTTTTTTCTCGAGTTTTTATAAAAATGAAACTCATTCTGCCCGACTTCATGTTAGGGAAAGCATCCTGAGGACGGTCGCCCAGTTGAGATAAAGCTTGCACGATTGGGATTTTCTATCAGACATCGGCACACAATTGCGCAGGTGCCCAAGGTAAATCCTATTTGTTAAGCATACCTCTATTAACTGTTTGTGATAAGTAGTTTTTAGAAAGAAGAAAGTGAAGTGAAGCATAGGAGATGCATGTGCAAGAAGCATAAAGTTCTGTAGAATGTGGACAAACAGTAGAATTGAATATTTTTTACGAAAACTTTACTTATCGATTGGCAGCTCTAGGTTTAAATCTTTTTAATGGCCATTTTTCCCATTCCTACTCGTGCCAGTGTATTCGATTTCTTGTTTTTGAATAGGTCAACCCTTTTGTGGTTCTATGTTTCTATATATGTCATCCTTATTCTCCTTCTGTGTTTCTGTATATGTCAACCCAGAACATGAACGTAAGTGATATAACCCTAGAGAAAGCATTAAAGCTTTTGTTGGGTAAAGATGTAAAAAGATGTGGCCGACCCAAGAAGAAACCAAAGCTTGAGGAAGCCATCGAGATTATGTGAGCAACGCATATCAATGCAGAGTACAAGTGATTTAAACAGAAGGTAGGTATGTATATAGAGAGAGACATCCATCCGCAACATCTCATGCTTCTCCAATCCTTTCGTCGGTCGAGTGGAATATCTGTTCATTTTTGTTGTAAAGTATGTAAGAATTGTTAGTCCATTTTTGCAGCTCTTAAGTTTTGAGTCGCTTGCACATTCTGCTCGTTTTGGGTTTTATTTAATATTTTGGTTAGAAGAAGATAAATGAGGGACCAGAATTTCTTATCAGGGCAAGGAAAACAAATTTGGTTATTTTGGGCACTCATCTATGTTCCTACTATCATGATAAGTCACTTTGAACTAATTAAGACTACATGTTTGTTCTTGCTTTTTTTGCTTTGAAAAAAAGGGTGGAGAATTGAGCGGCCAACATAGCTAGCTCCTATGGGTGTAACCATCAGAATTCTAGTGTACTGGGCTGTGTCTGGGTTCAGGGTTGGTAGCTTTAGGTCTGTAGAGTCTGTTATGTTTTGGGGTCTTTTTGTTGGTCAGTCTTGTGGGTCCTCACCTGTCTTGTGTCTGTCTTGGATCCCTCTTTCTTCAGTTGTAAGGGTCTTTCTATTGTTGCCTGTTCCTGGATAATCTTTGATGCCTTGCTGCAAAGCTGTGGGTTCTGTCTTGGATACTACCTGCTGCTCTTTTCAACTCCAAATTTTGGAGGGCTAAGAGCTTAACTGGTGTTTTGCCTGATGACTCTTTTTAACTCTTTCAACACCAAAACTTGGAGGGCTAAGAGTTGTACACAGGCTGCTTTCTATTGATTGGAGATCTGTTGATTAACCTTTTGTTGCTGCTGTTAATGACTTGTATGTCAGTTTGAAGCATATCCAGTCTTGCTTGATAAACTACGGATCTTGTTGCTCCTCTTTCCAACTCCTTAGTCTTGGAGGGCTGAGAGGTCCAGTGGACTTGAAATTATCTCTGGCTGCCTACTTGTGCTGCTTTCTGTTGTGTAGCTTGATATACTGCTGTTTCCTCTTGTGAACTCCTAAGTTTTTGGAGGGCTAAGAGGGCTACTGAATACTGGCCTGGCTGCCTACCTATGCTGCTTCCTATTGTGTAGCTTGATATACTGCTGGTTCCTCTTCTCAACTCCTAAGTTTTGGAGGGCTAAGAGGGCTTCGGAATACTTGATCTGATGCTCCTTTTGCCTGCTATTCTGCTGTTGCTATGTCTTGACTCCTGGCTTCCAATGTTGATGCTGTTCTTGCTGATGTTGGCTAGAGTTTTGCTATTGGTGGATTCACTTCAATGTTGCTACATTATATTGCGGAGCGATTCTGACTGTTAATGATACAAGCGATCTTTGCTGGTGAAAGCTTTTGGATCTGGATGAATGCTGTCTCTACTGGATTGCTTTTGGTGATGTTCGGGGCAGTCTTGGCTTAGGGCTCATTCAATGGTTATTGAAAATGTAATTTTATTTTCTCTCTCTTTCCTTTTGGCCTCCTACAGTGCCCCAATCTCTGTGGTCTATATTTGGTCTTCTCAATATACCCTTTTGTCGAGTTTCTAATAAAATTTTGTTGCCAATAAAAAAAAAACCATCGGAATTCTAAACCCGCAACGGATCTTATATGGGATATATGTAACCCATAGGTTTCTTTTAACCGACCAAGGAGCAACCATAATAAAGCCTCTGTCATATGGCTCTGTTCACCGGACAACTATTGCCAGCAAATTCGACCCTGTGATCGTGTGGTTCAGACCCTAAGATTGCATGTTCTACTTATTTCGGGAGAAATGAAAAAAACCCTCAAAAGTTCCATTGCATGCTGCCCTGAGATTACAGGAAAGCCTTTTGAGACTTTGTAGATAGGAACGCCAAGGATGTTTTGTCGAACTCTGTCATGAAAGGATATAAAACTGCATATACAAAATAAGGGTTGAAAAGAGGCTATGTGTAAATGGCGAAAATGTCTGCCCTACGGTGTTTGCCATTTTCTCTTCTTTTCTCTCTCAACCTAACGAGGGAAGGAAAACTTTTTAAACTTTCCTTTCTTTTTCATGAGTTCCGAACAATCCTTGATCTTTCAAACCTGGGTTAGTGCCCATTTGGCATCTAGTTTATTGTTCCTCCCATTATTTTTTGGGATATTCTGTGGGGGGATTATACAGAGTCCAACTTTCACCACAACATCAAACAAAGCAGCTTCACCTTTCATTTTCCCTTCAACTTATTCCGGATCCCTCTCCTACCAGCTTGTTGAGGCTTATTTTTCTCTTCTTTGGCTTTCCTCAAATCAGATTTATATTTTTTACTATTTGGACGGCAACGAGACACAAATTCAACTAAGTAGATCCTTTATCAGTTCACTGAAGACGAAAATAAATGTAATCCCAAAAATAAACAAATTAAGCCACTAAAAGGACAAAAAAAACAAAAACATTACTCAAGTTAACAATGGAAGTCTCCCGGACACTTTGTTGTTGACAAATTAGAAAAATACTTATACTGGTGTTTCTGTTCATTTTCAGTCATTATTATTCGAATAAAACGAGAAACTGATCTTCGTCCCTCTAGATTAAAAATACATCTGAACAATTGCTACAGGTGGTGGATGCTATTTCGGCAATGGTGGCGACGGCGCGGTTTGATTTCGTCAGGCAATGATGGTTACGGAGTTTGGTCAGCAATTAGGGCGGTTAGGGTTTAGGTGTTTGGGCTCTGGCTTCTTGGGATAGGGCTTGGCCCATAGGTGTTGTAAGGGCTTGGCCCACTTGGTCCACTTGGTATTTTGGGCTTTGTCCCATTTGGTTAGACAGAAAATTACCAGCCGGTCAAGTTTTTTGACATCTAATTCCCACTAAGGATGTAAAAGCTGTTTAATTACGTGCAAGGATAAACAAAAGCTGAAGTTACCATTCTACCCTTATTTCATTTATCTTCAGATCATGTTTCACACTTGTTCCCCGTCTCTCTCTCTCTAGCAAGTTCTAAATCCAAACCCACACCCCATTCCTCAAGGCCCCGTCTACTGCCGCCTCCACACTGGCTCTCCCAACCATGGAAGCTTTCAGCCTACTCAAGTTCTGGCGACTCAACCCCACCGACAATCCTTCGCCCGCCGTCGACCTCAACGCCGACGCCCCCATCCAGCTCGTCGAATCGGACAGCGAGTCCTCCTCCTCCGAGGACTCCGTCTTCGACCTCGAATTCACTCTCTCAGGCCAAGACTCACGCGATGACTCACCCAAAAACAACGACGTTGACTCCGCCTCCGATTTCCTCGAATCTCCCAACGACGGCTTCTGCAAATCTGACCGCAACAGATCGCAGCAACACTGCGAAATTTCATTCTATTCGTGGTTAATTTAAGAGAGTCAAAATTGGATAGTGGATGGAAGCAAAAATAACATAAAGCCCTATCGTAGTACTTTTTCCGGAAATTTCACAATTTCGCAGTGATTTTTTGGAAATTTCGCAGTGTGAAATTTGGAATTTCGCAGTGATTTTTTGGAAATTTCGCAGTGTGAAATTTGAAATTTCGCAGTGATTTTTTGGAATTTTCGCAGTGTGAAATTTGGAAATTCGCAGTGCAGGAAACAAGCTAAATTACGCCTGGGAGTTGACTCCTCTTAAATGTACTCCCCCAACCTTCTCCGACACTCATAAAACTCATCAAAATTACAATAAACCTCAATTCCATTTGCAGTTACGCCCCCCTCCCCTCTTCGGTAACTGAGAACCCTTTACCAAGGGCCACCGTGGGTTGGTTCCCCATCGAATTCGACACGCTGGAGTCGTCGGAGGTGCCGTGGGGGTGACGCTGATGCCGTTCGTGGTGCGGGACGAGAACGGAACCCCCCGGTGTACGGATCCGACAGCCACCTCCTGCTGCGGTGCGAGAGCTGCTGGGCCTACTACAACACCTTCTGCGAGCACGAGCAGTGGGCCTCAGTCTGAAATTCGCTGTCAAACACTTCCTCCAGGAACTTGACTAGCCCCTTGATTAACTCGCAGTGAAATTCGCAGTCAGCAGCTACCGTACCTCAGCCGCGCCCAGCCGCGTTCATCGGACACAGTTCGTCGGAGAACGCTACTTCCGGCAAGTGCAGTGGACCCTCCGTCGTGGAAGGGAACGGTCGTCGTGGAGTCGTGTGTTGTCAACACCTGAGGAAGGGAACGTGGGCAGAGAGATTTGAGGGAGAGGGTGTTTTTTGGGAAAAAAATTTGTGAAATCCTCAGGGGTGCTTTTTCAATTTGGATTGGAGTGGAAGGGAATTAGGAGTGCTAAAGTGGACCGGCCCGTAAATGGCCCTTGGTTAGATTTCCCTCCCCCAATTTGATGTACTCTATCTCAAGGTTTCTTGAAAAACCTTTTTGCCTATCAATTTTTTTTTTCTATGCAGGATATTGAGGGAATCTCCCTTTTGGCTTTTGCCATCCCCTCCCCAAACGTTGTTATGGTGGATAGTAATTTCCAAAACAGTCCATCTTCTCAAGATGGAAAGCCCCATTCCAAGATGGTCAAAAGTGGGACATTTTGGTCACTTCTGTTTGTTTGAATCTGAAATCGAAAGAACTCCCGGATGACAAATATGGTCTGGCTGTCATTTTTCGAACGTTAAAACAAAACAAAAAATGCAAATTTAATGCCCAATTTGACCAAAACAACCAAACCCCTAACTTTCAAATTCTGCCCATATATCTCTCTCTTTTCAAAATTATCTCTCTTTTCAAAATTCAAAGTTTCAAAACTGTTAGCGTCCGTATTAAACTAATCTCCTCGATTTGCACTAACCAACCTTGATTTTTACACTAATCAAAGGGATATTAATCTTTCTTTGGTATTTTAATCTGTGTTAATTTATTATAGTTTCTGTATTTTATTATTTATTTTGAAAAGAGAATGTGAATGACGCAACCAAAGCCGTTCGACCAACCACAGGAGACTTCACAGGTCATATATTGTAACCAGTGCTTAATTAAGAAAATAGTATTTTGTGTTGCAATCAGAGGAAACATAATACAATAATTCACGCAAACCTTAATCATTTTTTAAAAGGAGTATTAAGTTAGTTGTCTTATACTTAAGTCTTACAACTTCTGTTTAAACTAGGAAGGCTAGGCTTTGTTTGGAATCTATGGAAAATAAAGGAAAGAAAATGAAATTTTAAAAAAAAAAATCCCTCCTCTTGTTTGTTTTAGAAAAGAAAGTGAGAAGAAATTATGAAAAACTTGTTTTGAGCACAATACATTCTCCTCTACATTTTCCTCACGCTTTTCTTCTCAACCATTTTCCTTTCCTTTTCACAAGTTCCAAACGGACCCTTATTCTACTACTTGACAATTTTGTCGCAGGGATAATTGTACCCAGAGTTATGTCAATTTGTCATTAAAAAGTCAAATTTTATTTTTTTTTATAAATTATTTTTTCTTAATTAACTTACAAACACCTCGACTAATCGTGAAAAAACAATCACACAGCCATCTATAGGGCTTCCAATTAAAACCAGAGCAAAACTCTAGCTGCATGGAGTCTATGGACCCACTCCGAAAAGATTGATACTCCACTTGAGAGGAAATATTAGAGAGTATTTTGTTCTCTAGTGTTTGAATGACCATGTTCAATGAATACGACAGGTAAATTCTGTTCTCATTGTGCTACAATATATCGTTATTTTTGGCGAACAATTTCATTTACTAAATCCCAAAGAAAAATGGATTGTAAGAAATTGTAAAAGATGGGTCCCACTTTGTTTTTTACAAGTTTTTGAGAAAAAATTTACTCTCTGCACGATTCTCAATAAGTTTCTTTATGGCTCGGTTCGTTATGGGCTCCGCTCTGCTCGGCCCATCAGTAAATGAGTCGAGTTTGAGCTCAATTTTAAACTTGTTTAGTAAACAAACAGAGTTTGAGTTAGTTTTGACTCAGCTTGTTCGTAAAATCTCGATTTGTTTGTAGTTGCTTAGCTTGTTCAAATGCTCGTTCAGTAAATAAATCAAGCTCAAACACCTTGATACTAAACGAACCGAGCTCAAGCTCGATTATTTGGACTTGACTCGAGTTTGAGCCGAACTAGAGCTAAGCTAATTTTGAATGAGCCGAGCTCGAATATTTCGAAGCTCGACTGGACTCGTTTGCTGCTCTATATACATGTAAAATTAGCCACAGGGGAAGTGTTAAAACCCTCAAAATGCATAAAATAATAATAATAATAATAAATTCCTTGTTTCTAGTGAATGGGAACGTGTTTGGAAAAGAAAAAAATAAGAACCGATGACCTTTGGTAAGGGTGTTGGAATCTTAGGGGATGTTTGATAAAACTGAAGGCTGAAACTGAAGACTGAAAAATTAAGTACTAAATGCTGAAATTTTTTAAGTTGAAAAGCTGTTTGATAAATATATTAATCACTGAAGTTTCGATTATCTCTTAATTTATTAATGATCACAATATACTTTTACGGTAATGGTGGAGTGGTGGGTTGGTGGTGATGGAGCGAGGGTGGGGGTGGTGGTGATGGTGGTGGAATGGTGAGGGTGGGGAGGGAGTGAAAGCGGTGGTGGCCGGAGTTGGAGTGAGAGTGGGAGTGGTGGTGGTGGTGGTGTTGGAGTGGTGGTGGTGGTGGTGGCGGTAGGGTGGCAGTGGAGTGATGGTGGTGTAATGGTGGCATGAGGGGTGGCGGTGGAGTGGTGGTGGCAGCGGCGTTGTGGTAGTGGTGGTGGCGTTGTGGTGGTGGTGGAGTGGTGGTGAATGGTGGCGGTGGAGTGGTGGTGGTGCAATGGTGGCGGCTGCGGTGGCATGGTAGTGGTGGTGGAGGTGGTGGTGGTATGATGGTTGAATGCAAGTACACAAAAATTCAGCTGGAATTAAGTAGCTCCAAACTACTTACAGTAATTTTTTTTAACTTTTTAGCCTACATTTTAAGTAGCACTTAATTTGTTAAGTAATGTAAAATGTGGTTATCAAACCTACTAAATCACTTATTACTTAATTGATTCAGTTTTAAGTGCTGAATTCAGGTTATCAAACAACCTCACGTACTGTAATTCTTTAAAATGTCTTGCGCTCTTATTTTCATTATTCGCAATGCACTCGTACTCTCGATTCTCATTCTTTCAGAGTTTTTTATGCTTTGTTTGGTTTGCTATTTGAAAAAAAAAATTAACTCAAAAAATATTCATTATCTCTACTTTCAATCATTACTCTCATTTCTCTTTCCACTATTTAATCATTATTCTCATTTCTCTCTCTATCTCTCCCTACTCATTACCCCTATTTCTAATCATTATATTATTTCTCTCTCCACTCATTACCCCAAAAACCAAACTTAAAAAATCTCAAAAAATCATACAAACACAGCATTAACAGTTTGAAATGCAATTAAAATCATACTGTAGGGTATGTGTCTTGGGGTTGGAACGAGGGGCAACAGTGGAAAACATAATAATTGTCGAAAGGATGGGACATGACTCTTATCCACACACACTGCACGAAATGTCTGCTATCAGGCATGGCTACTGGAGATAATAATTCACACAAGGACAGTACTGCCCCTCATAAATTTTTTTTTGAATATGCCCCTCATAAATTGGAACCTAGTAAAAAAAGTAGTAAAAAAAGGAGTAGTAGGGCAAAAAGACTGCAAATTTCAAGAGATCCTCTCTCCCAGGGCGCAAAAATCACATCAATCAAATCAAAGCACTAATCATTACTGGTAAAGAATTTAAGATCCTTTCTACCTGCCCTCTCCTCCCATTTTAGGGTTTCTTTTGCCAGAAATTTATGTGCCTTTATACAGAGGAATTTTTCAGCCATTGAATTTAAAATATACCGTCTGTATAGAGGCCCGAAAATTTTCAAGAAAGAGAAAATCGGACCCCTAATTTTAGAACCTACTTGTAGCCCTAGATAATACTCTGTCGATATACGTATATTAATACATACTACTCCCTTCGTCCCGATTTGTTTATCCCCTTTTTGACTTTTTGAGAGCGTTTGACCTTTAAAAAAATTGTCTATAATTTTCAATTCGTAATGCTTTTAATATGCAATATGGATCTTGTTTGGTAGATCTCAATTAATTTAATTATACACAATCTTCAAAATCATAAAAGATATTATAAAATGTAAGATATAAGAGAATTTTTTAAAGACACGAATTTCGACAATTGGACAAACAAATTGGAACGGGAGGAGTATCTTTCTTTCGTATTACAAAAAGAAACAAAATGAAATTTTAAAAAGGATAGATGAGCAACTCCAACGGTTGTCAAAAATTCGTCAACTCCACCAGAGTCATATTATATTTCGCATCAAGATGCTTTTCAATCTCTATTATAAAACAGAAGGGTGTGGGGACAAGTTGTTGCAACGGCTCAGATTTGTTTGATCCAAAGGCTGTAGTGCATCCTCTCACTTCCCAGTTAAGTGCCCATGGTTTTCACCTAAATCACACAATTGTCATCCCCTTCCAATCGGGATGCGTAGTGCCGTAGGCACGGGCTAGCACTAGTATTGTTATAACAAAAAAGAATTTCTTTTTAGATTAATGATTGTGTCAGATTTTATAAAACAACTAGCGAATGTCCATGTCTTTACCTAAAGGCACATTCGAACGTAATATAGTCTTAACTAAATTATTACATTCTCTAACGACAAACGTAATCTACATAGTATTAGTTACTATCTTGAGAAGTTTTCCTATTTGATCATATATGAGAGGCAACATTTAAAGATGGATACATAATACATTACCTTAAAAATGAGGAGAGAGGATGGGGTAGATTTATTAAGAGAATCTTCTCTATATCTTTCGAAAAAGAAAGTGATCGGACAGCTACAATTTAACGTGAAAATTTGATCGGACGGCCGTGGATGTTACTTTATTTGTATGTGTAGACAAAAAACAGAGCGAAAAACGAGTTTGGTTAATGAGTTCAAGAAAAGGATACGTTTGGTTCTTAAATTCTTCTATGGAAAGGAATATGAATTTAACAAAAAAGAGTTTCTTTTAAGATAGAGAGATACACATTCTTATTTTTCTCCCCAACTAAACACAAAGTGAAAAGATGTTTTTGTTTTTAGTTCATTTTTTTCCCTTTTCTTCTTTCTAAGTACTGTTTTCCTTGAATAATTTTTTTTAACATAAGAAATTCATTCAAGAAGTCATATGTTTTGGGGGGTTTTTTTAGTTCATTTTTTCCATCAAAATCTTATTCGGTTTGAATTTTGAGGGAGGTTTTTGAAAGTACTGAGTAGAGAGATGTAGATAGAGAAAAAATTTCAGAAACCATGCGCGGATTTTATAGACCCAAAACGAACAAGCCCAAAAGAGATAAAACTTACATCACTTAAACCAAAAACATGACATTTGCCGAACAATGAGAAGGTCCAAAATCCAAACAAATCATTAAAATGTAAATTTGATTCCTTTTTTTTAATTATTATTCCTTTGAATTACTCAATTAAAACTACTTTAGAAAACTATTTTTGTCACTCCCACTTCCTAGGGAATAAATAACCTTTTACGCCCTTTATGGAATAAACTTGACCTTTGACAAAGAAAATCTCTTCCTAGTCAAATACCTTTTCTGTTGCAAGAAAAGCAGGCAGCAGCCCACACCTTGAAAATTAGTGCCCTGTTTTTCACAACACTGGTGGGACTAGGAACCTTTTTCGTAAAACCACGAGCTTCCCCAAATTGCCCTGAAATCTCTTTTGGGGAACCACTTCAATTTTTCTCCCACTTCATGACTCCTTAATGTTCATTTACTGATGTACTATATAGAGACCTTACTGATTCCATAGACCTTAATTGTCCTGTTTTCCAAATTTGTTCTTTGTCTTTGCATAACTATGGAATTCGGGGCATTTTACGCTCACATCGATTTATCTTTGTACGGTCATTCTTACGATTAAAGCCTTCTATATCTGACTCCACATAAGTTAAAACTAGTCAAAAAGTTTCAAATTGACAAGGCCAATTTGTCGAGGATATTCGTAACCTGTTCTTATTGATAGAAATTCCTTACACATACAGACTGTTTTTTCCCTGCAAAAGTGTACAAGGGTGGCTAACTGAGCTAACTCCGCTAAAAAAAAAAGAAGAAGCAAGCATCTATTTAGTTTTTTACTACCCACTAGTGGAATTCGTGAAGGAAGAAGGAAAAGTAAGTGATTTCCCTATGCATATCCAGGCTGTGGTTTCTCTTACAATGTTCATTTTACTCCCACAATTTCAAGATCCAAGAACAGTGCAAGCAAGAAGATATGCCAACAAAGATTTTAAAAAAAACTCTCATTTTCATTGATAAAAAGCATGACTTGATCAGACACTATTGGAAGAATATTCACAACCACCACTCTGTTCTATCCTCCTATTGATTCTCCACCCCTAAACAACAGAGTAAAAAAGACAAAAAGCTCAAAGAACTACTAGTAGTACTCTACTGCTATATTTCCATCCACCCTCCTCAACCATCTCTCAAATTTTTCCTATCAAACACAAGCTGAAAAACCAAACTTCTCAAAATTCCAAATCCTCTTGAACTTGAGTGCAGGACCTCTGCATCCTTACGCCGCTCAAGCTCGCCCTCGACTCCATTATTTCGCTCAGCGAGAGCCTCTTCTTGGACCCCGGCTCGGGCCTCTGCTTCGGCGCGCTCTGGGACCTCACCTTCGCCCTGAACGACTGGGTGTTCGACATGTAGTTGGGGCAGTTGGAGTAAGCCCGGAAGAATCCTTCCCCGCACGCGCTCTTGGCCGGCGTTACCGGCGCGTTGGACCTGGTGGAGTTGGCGAAACGAGGGGTGCTTTGCGCGGTGCAGCATTTGAACTCGTCGCCCGTGAAGCTCCATTCGTAGTGGTGAAGGTTTCTGCAATCGGGGACGGATATACGAGTGGGAACAGGACATGGGAAAGAGGACGAGACGTATTGGTAATATGGGTCTTCACCGGAATCCGAGATTCGCCTTGATCTTGATCTAGGCCTGTAGGTATCAACCTCAACGATTTTCGGACTTCCCTCGTAAGCGTTTAGCGCATTTTCAACCGATAGCCTCTTGCTATGGAATTCGCTCCTCGTTTCATCGAATCTTTCCTGAAAACCAAGGAAACCAAAATCAATGAAAAATCGAAAACGAACCGATCTTTTCATAGTGTTCAAGATGTTGTGTTGCATTCTGAACACTTTATGGTAAAAAGTTTTTCGACCTATAGTTTCGAAAAATAGGAAAATGTGAAGCCATTCTAACCATGGATCTTCGAGCACGATTTTCGGGGGCGAATCGGCTGCTTTTGTTGAGCAAACGAAGAGCTCTCTGGGATCGGACAGATGCCTGAGCTCGAATAAGGGCGTGCATGCTGTGGAGAGTTGCGGCGGCTCGTTTTCGGACGAGGTAGCCCCTAACAAGTGCTTGTATTTTCACTAGGCCTTTCAGTGCTCGAAGGGCTTTTCTGGCCTGAGAAGAGAATGTCCAAATTGAACTTCGTACGTATTCAAAAGTGAATGGGAAGAAAATGGGTTTTGTAACGCTTTGTCTAATTCAAATTCAAACTGGTGAAACCAAGACAAAAAGACAGAAACTTGGAACCAGATTTGGAAATTAATAATGGAAAAATCAGGGCAAAAAACATATTAAAAAACAGGGAATTGGTAGTAGAAAAAGATTTCAAATTTCAAAACCTGAACCTTAAAATGGGAAAGAAGAATGAAAAGAAGGAAAAGGGGGGAATGTCAATCATTGGCCTAAACATAGAAAAAAAGGTGAAACATAACTGTACTGGACTGTTTAGATAGCATGTTTGAAGTACTTCAGCAACTTCTGGAATCGAAAAGCAAGAAAATTGTTTCAAAAAAAAAAATGCAGGAAAATTGTTCCCAAAAAAAAAAAAAAGAAGCAAGAAAATTGTTATATAAAAAATAAAAAAAAAGCAAGAAAATTGCATAAAACATTCCAATTTGCTGCACCAACTATCAAATACAGAATACCACTGAAGGAAAAAAGACACAAAAAGTATGGGAATACAACTTCCAGACGCATCTGTATCCGAAGCCGTTCGATGTAGGTGATACCACATGCATCGAACAGCTTTGAACCCAGTTGTATCCAGAGTTACGTTTCTAGCATTGCTTGAAAAGATAGAAAAAACAGAAGGAAAAAACTGACATATTAGATAACCATTTCAAGATTATGAGTTTAAGCAATTTTGAAATGAAATGGAATGAAAGAGATAAAATGAAAACCGGCTTACCAAATAACCTCTAAAAACCGACTGAATCCTGATTGCAGCCCACTTCTCATTCCCACGACAAAACAGAGTTCCTCTGTTTCCTCTGTTTTGGCTGGTAAGCCTTACAACAGCCACCGCAGCCTGCGCCGCGGCCACGGCAGCGTCGGCAGCCGCCGCGGTCGCCGCGGCCACGGCAATTGCGTGCTTGTTCTGCTCCTTCTCCGACTCAGAAATGTAAGATCTCAACCAACCAGCTTCGGTTGCCGGAGCGTTCGCCTGAATATTCAACGGTATCTTACTCGACTTAGCGAAGCTCCACCGCTTCTTATCTTTCCTGTCACCGGAGCTTGAAATCTCCGGTGATTCCTTCTCTTTCTTCATACCCAACAAGCCCTTGAACCACCTTGTTGCTTTCCCCATCTCCTCTCTCTCTCTCTCTCTCTCTAAAACTATTGACTGGAGAGGCTAGAGAGAGAAGAAACAGAGCGGTGGTGTGCAGTAAATCCCTATAAGAGCGAGTAGCAGTAGAGGGTTTTGATTAGAATATTTCACAATGATGCAAGCAGAGAGCTGAAGAGAACAGAGGAGAGTGACAGAGTGTGGTGGAAAAGATTAACAAAAGGCATCAAACATTAAAATAATATATATAGAGAGAGAGAGAGAGATAAAGTCTAGGTTTTTTTTTTCCTCTTTTTTTTTTAATTGAAATTTTCCCTCTGACACTACCTCGTGAAGGAAGTATATTAAGACAAAAAGGTATCGCAGAAAGAAACAGATTAAAAGATTATAAAATTGGTAGCAGATTGAAACAAGAATTTTACTATGGAACTGCCTTGAAAGATTGGAGTAGTAAAAATTTGAATTAAAAAAAAAAAAAAAAGAAGCCCAAAAAGTCCAGTCATTACCCAAGTCTCAAATTCACAAAAAAGGGAAAAAAGCAGGAAAGTTTTTGAATATCCAAATTCTTCCAATGAGAAGCTCAGAAAACCTACAAAGAGCACAATCATTTGTCCCCTCCATCTACTTTCACAAAAACAGTCAAACAAACAGGAATTATGAACAGTGCCCAACAAAGTGAGAAGTAGTGGAGTAATAATCAAACCAAACTCACCCACCTTGAATTCAAAAAAGTAATCAATGCCTACTCCTCCCTCCAATAGAAACTCACAAAATACCTTTACTTCCCGCTCTCTCTCTCTCTCTCTCTCTCTCTCTCTCAAAATTATTCACTGCCTCTCTTTCTGGAGCGGCGTGTAGTATGAAAGATGCCCAGCCAACTGGGTCCTCAGCGGCTGACACTCTATCTCGTGAATCTCTTTTGAGTATGAAAAAACCTTTTCTTTTCTTTCTTTTCACGTTTCTCTATCTAAAACCCTAAAAACCATCTCCATTTCTCTCTCCTAAACAAAACCCATCTCCATTTCTCTCTCTAAAACAAAACCCATCTCACACCTTCTCCATCTCCCCTCAAAACTGATAAAAGATCACTCTTTTATTGAATTCCCAGCCAGAAGAAAACAAATTGCAATATGGGTCTGAGAGAAATAATCCCTCTGATTCCTCTCTCGCTGTCTCTCTCTGCCCACCATGAAAGCACGTATTGTACCATCCGAAAACGACTGTTATGTCGCAGAGCAGAGAAATCTTCCGGATCAGAAAATTTTTTCATTTAATTTCGTGGGATTCGCTCAGGAATCTCTGGCACATTTTGCTTGCGCAGGAAATCTCTGAGATATTTACTGGTAATATTTGTTTGTTGAACAAAATTGAAAACGGTGTGAACCAGTAGATATGAGGGAAGATCTGGGTCGCATATGGAAGAGATAAGGACAATGGGCAATTAAGACGATGATGATGTAGTATATAGTGGGGAGGACGGAGGTTGGTAGTCAATTTCCCAAATTTATGGCCTTTTTTGTTGGGGGGTGTTTTTCAAATTTTTAATGCCTTGTTTGGATTTGAAAAGTATTTTTCAAAAGATGCTCTCTAAATTCTCTCTACTTCTAGTCATATCAATCTCTATCTCTTCACTTATTATCCCTACTACTTTTTCAAAAAAAATTCAAAAAGTGTTCCAAACACAGTATAATCTTGGGATGGGATTAGGTTAATTAATCTATTTATTAGGGTGTTAAATATGGTAAGGGGCTATAAATTAGCCAGCTATGGTGCAGCTGTATGGCCTTTAGAAATTAGGGATAGGTTTTAGGTTTTCAAATTTTGAAAGGGTTTTGCTTTAATTGGGTCTGAAACCGTTGCAATTAACCGTCTAATCATCACCTCTTCCGTTGCACTTTACCCACAAAATCAAGGAAAAGACCCCTCAGATTCTTGTACTCACTCGTACCTCCATCTTCATGTAACAAGACCTCTCACGTGATCTAATGACCGAAAATGTACGATAATACTGGTCCAAAAACATACGGACCCCTTGTGCACCATCGTGCATTGATTGGTGTGGGGGGGGGCTCTCTTCTGAATCTCACAAAATTTACACGGGTTGTTAAATCAATTTTAAAATAGTTTCTCATGTGGCATGGCCGAAATAAACTTAACCGAAAGCTATAAGTACTTAATCAATATTAAGTATAATTTTTCATTCAGGATTCAAGATCCTACGTTACGGGATTCCTAGATTTTTCCTAATAGTATGGATTGCTATTGGAGGGGAGAATGAAAAGTGTACCCAAAGTGGGGAGGAGAAGAATGAGACAAATATGTAACTGTCACACATGTCCAATTTTCAATTTTGTAGAATGATTTGGCTAGGATGTGCGGTTTAATATGAATCGTTCATTTTGACAATGGTTCAAATATGTTGAATCATTTATCAGTACAAGTCTTTTATTACTGGTCAAAGATTGAAAATAAATCTGAACCATTAAAAATATTATTCGACGGTTGCAATCACTTGGACTGCACCTCTGCAGTTCAAGCCAGATTCTTGTAGAATAAGGTGTGGGCTAGTTTTGTTTTTTGGGTCGTGAAAAATAAGGTTGACAAGTATTGAACGTTAGAAGGGTTTTCCTGGGTTTTGGGCCGTAGCACAAACCAAGTGAACAGCCCATAACAAAACCGAATAACAGATGGACTCGTTAAGGTATTTTTTCAGGTTTTTAGGCATAGCCCACACAAACCCATCCAGGCCACATTTGGGCCACAGCCACACGGCCCACACCAGCCCATCCAGCTCACAACATACGCCATAGCTCCACCTCCACAGCACCAAGGATTTACTATGCGATTGATAATTGACACGAACATCAGAAAAGAGGACAAACAAAATGAGACGGGAAGAGTATGAATTTTCTTTAACTTTGATTCTATGTATTTTATTTTTTGATGAATAACATGCCACCCCATTTCTCTTCGACCCGTTTATATCTCCGAGAAATGAAGATCTTCATTTCATGATAATGGGTTAACAACAGTCTCTTGTTTTTTATCGGACGAAACAGAGAAACAAGCAAAGAAGCATCTTTCAACAAACTATCAGCTAAAATTGGGGGAGGGGAAGACAGCCAATTTAGGTCCCTGGGGGATAATATAACCAGTGAGCCGCTTCGTTCCCTTCCCGAGAAGTCCACATTAAATTTAAATCCATATCCAAAATCAGCTTCGCCGAGACTTCCCATGGAGGAACCGGAACCGGAACGGAGACGCTAAGTGAAATAAGCTAACGCATCATCGCTTTCCACCAATACTTTACGAATGTTGAAGGCTTTGGAAAAGAGGCAGGCTTCTCTTAGAAGAGAGGCCTCTGCTATAAAAAGCCGAAGATGCTGAGATTTTTAAAGCTTCTTTCATCGATAAGGCGACCATCAGAATTTCTAAGGATAATTCCGCCCCATCGCCCTTTTGAGGAAGCCTTCCAAGACGCATCGCGATCGATTTTAAAAGAACCGGGAGGGGGGGACGAATGACGAACCACAGATTAGCAGCACAACAGCCAAAAACAAGTAGACGGGGGAAAAAGATAGAAAACCCACGTTAAGCAGAAGTAAATTCCAGCACAAACAAGTAGAGGGGAAAAGGAAAAGAAAAGCATAGTCATCCCCATATGTAGCCCTTCTATCTTGACCTTTTCGTCCAAGAAAAAAGCCGGAAAGTCAAGGAAAATTTCGAAAACTTACAAGAAAACAAGTCCATTCCCAATACACGAGCTCGAGTATATTTAAATACAATCGCTATTCTCTTTCACTCGGAACATACAATCAAATGTGTCAAATTTGATTCACAAATCAGGTCTCCTCCAGATTCTCACATGAAAACACTACTCTTTCCTTCAATTCTTTGCAGCGTCAAGTGGGATCTTCTGTTGCTTATTACCAACTGCCAAACACAAAAATCCCCATAGTGAAAAGTTCAGAACTAGAATGAAAGCAAAGTTTTGCACAAATCAGATGAAAGTTACAACTCAGTAGAAGGGGATTAAACAAGTAAACTCACAGCGTAATGTCGACAGCTCAGAGGTTTTCAAGACGCGCAGCCTTTTGACAGTGGACACAAACATGCTGCAATGAACATGTTAACAACCCAAATTAAGAACGAGCAAAAGCAAAAGTGTAGTTAAAGAAAAACAATTCGGCCCTAGATTAGGAATCTTAAGTACATTTTGGGGAAAAAGAATAACAAAGTAAGATGACAAATTAGGCGATTTGTAAAGGGTTAGTGACCTAATGTTGTACTATGAAAGGGGTTAGATTAAAATAATACAGATTAGACAGACAGTTGTAAAGATGCTTACTGCCATGGGACATCTCCAACTAGCATCCTGTCTCCTTCATTGTCCTCATAAACAAGGGTATATTCCCCACTTCCATCTAATAAACCTGTAATCGCTTTATCTCCCTCTTGCTTGTTCTGAATTCCACTAGCCGAGGAATCTCTTTGAGCTAAAAAAGAATAGCAAAAAGACAAACTCGATAAGATTACCAAATCTTTATTGTAGGTTTAGTTGTATGCATAGCACTAAATTACAAGCTATATTAACAGCCAATCTCCAAAACAGAACTGCTATAGAAATGCGGAAACTAGGTAGTTCAAGCTTCGTTTGACATACTTAACGAGCTTCAAAAACTCGGCTTGTTATCACCGAGTTTATCACAAATGAGCTTTCAACAAGCCGAATTGGAGTCGAAGTTGAGTGACTTGATTCGTTTCACATGGAAAGTTCGAGTTCAACTTTCTTGATTACAAAATAGGATTTACACCTTTAGGCAAGTATAAAATATAGGGACATATCAAATTAGTGTTCTCTAACGCTACATTTAACTATAAAAAACCAACAGTATGAGTAGAACTGTTACTTGAGTAAAGTAGATAACCTGCAAGTAGGCCTCTGAAGAGCTCATCAACAGAAGAGGAGAGGTTTTCATAGCTGTCATAGGCTTTAAGATCAACTTTCCTTCCAATGGGAACTCCATCCATATTTATCTTCACAAAGAAACCTTTTTTACAACTTTCAGCCTGTTTTTCACTCAATTCCTTGTTCGGGGCAACATTTTGCGACTCAGGGATCGGCTTGGATGAACTGCTACTGGCAAGATTCTTCCTAAATGAACGAATTGGAGGCCACCCCACTACTGGAGCAGGAGCAGTTCTTTTGTTTTTGAAATATTTTCAAGGGATCATCAAGAGAGAATTAGATTAGAGAAAATCAATCCATCACAAAGAAATTGTATAAACTGAGAGGTAGGAAAACACAAACACCAATTTTATTGCAAACTTGGGTAAACAAATCAATTTTGAGTTCCATAATTAACATAAATAAACAAACAAATACATTTTCATGTCTTTAGAAGAACATCATAGTACATCAATTGAACCCACAACCAGATGAGATACACAATGCAGGTCCATCCACTCGGGGCTTACAAAAAAAAAAAAACACATATCCTGGCTAAGCTATGAGGTTTTGTAGTTCATATGAATTATTGTCGTTTTTCTTATGAAGTTTTTATACTGCTTTTGTTGCGATGCTTTTTGGTGCTTTTATTAAAGAAGTATTGTAGTGAAATCCAAAACCGGGTTTATTATACCCTCTTTTTGAGGCAGGATATCCCTAGAAGAAAAGCAGGAAACGGAGGAATTGAGAAAGTTACAACCGCGTGAACTCTTGCCGGGATTATAGTAGAGAAAATTTCCACAAAATTTAGGGGTCAATGGAACCTATTTTTAAGTAACAGGCATTATCTTTTTTGAGTGACTGGTTCTTGTTTTCCAGTATCCGAGGTCTGGTTTTTTATGAAGCTGCTGCCCTTCCTGTGTGCAGCCGGGATCTCGTTTTATGGGTGTCCATTGTTTTCGGTTGACCCAGGGCCGTAGGAGTTTTACGTTAACGTACATCTGTTGGCATCATTTTTCCATCTAACAATTATCCAAAATTGACTCTTATGGATGCATGGACAACATTATCTACCTAGGGCGCTCAGCACTTGGTCATTACTCATTGGTAAGATTTAAGTTGAAAGGGATTGTGGCACTGAAGGGATTGTTGCATCTATATGTTTTCTCATCGAGGGTGTTTTGATGTGGGCAATAGGATAGTTCTGTATTTATGTTACAATAATGTTATACGCTGCTTGCGGTGGATTTGTAATATCATTATTAAAATTTCCAATTTTATTAATGTATTTGTTGTCATTAGCATTCATTTTCAAATAATCCTATGCAAAACGAGTTGAAAATATAGCTCTCTCTCTCTTTTCTTTTTTAAAGAGTTGAAAATGTAGCATAAGATACACAATTTCCACCAAAAACATAAAGATATAAGTATGAGTGAACCGGGGGGCATGCTGTGCGGCTGGTGCACATGGTGCCAAAATGAAATCTGAACCGTTGGACACAAGACAAGTGAGATAAACCAAGTATGAGTAACATAAATGAGTGACCAAAAGGACAAATGGAAAATAAGGATGGACTTTCCCAAAAGAGAAAACAGCTGTTTATTCATTAATGAACAGGTCAAAATGCGAAACGTTTTTAGTAAAAGAGATCTTTACTTTCACAAAAATACACATGCAAAAAAAAACTAATATAAACAAGAAAAAGGGAAAACATAATGAATGGACATCAATGTGACTGAAGAGTGATGAATATCCTCTGTGACTCTGTCCAAGAGAAACAAATACAGTAACAATAAGGCAAAGAAAAAATGCTGGGGGTGTACCTTTTCTGAGAGCTGTTGGTGGCCACAGCTGGATTTGCAGAAGCTGGTGGTGGTGGTGGTGGAAAGACCTTCTTTTCTGCATTTTTCTGCTGCAGATCTTCTCCTTTATTGGGACAGCCATGTGATGATTCCTTTGCCTTTATGGCCATTCTTTGTGGGTTCGATTGAATCAAAGGAAACAGAGCATTACCCTGCGGCTGCTGCTGTTGTTGTTGGGTCTTTACCATGTAATCCGAGGATGACCCAAATGGATTTTCTGATGAAAAAGAAAAATGGGTTTGGCCTCCATTGTTGTTGTTGTTCATGATCCAGCCTTTCTCCCCTGGCTTCATTTCAACAGCGTTTGTAAATCCTCTGATTCCTCTGTTCTGGTTAGTTTTGTTAGAGAAGTACCCAAGAGAGAGGAGAGACGATTCCTCTCTTTCTTCACCTGGTGGACCAAGCCTGAGCTCAAGCTTTTTCTCCTCTGAAGATCCATGGCTGTTTTGCTCGCCCCTCTGTACAAGCCACTCTCTGTCTTTAGGTATCAAATCCAGCAGCTGTGGACAGTCCATGTCCGTTTTTGAGCATCCATCCATTTCTTAGTTCCAAGTAAAAAAGACTAGTAGAAGAAACCCAAGTGGAAAATTGGCTTTTCTTCAAGTTTCACCCCCGGAAATCAGCTGGAAAACAGGAAAATCTCTCTGCAAATGTTAGAATACACCAGTTAGATCATCGGTAAGAAAATATGTAAAACTACACAAATCTTCAATTTGAAGACATGAGATGAATAAAATAAAACCCAAATAACCGGTTGGCCAACCCAAGCAGTCTTGGTCTGGACTTAAGAGTTTGCTTCCTCCCGAGTCATCAGACTCAATCAATCCTTCCTGTCAACTCTTTTGGGCCAGAACATAGAATTTCCAAATGGAAGGTCTAAGGTTCGAATCTCAAGGGCTTAGGCCCGGTAATTACCGGGTACATGTGGGACGAGGGACTGCATGTATCCGAGAGATTTGGAGGCAAAATGTTTTGGACACCCTCGTAAGAAAAAAGAAAAACCCACATCCTCTCAAAGGCTCAAACTATCGAAATAAGCTGTTTTGGCCCAAAAAATCAAACACCCAGATGGAAAACAGTTACTGAAAGTCTGAAACATCAAGAACACCAACAAGAAGAAATATATGCAGACTATTTCATTCTGTTTGAGGAAGAAGAAGAAGAAGAAGAAGAAGAAGAAGAAGAAGAAACATACCGGTTTTACCAGAGCTTCAACCCATCAAGTGAGAGCGCAGAAAGGCAGTACCAAAAGACTGAAAATCCAACCACTATCATATAACATCCCAAGAGAAGCCCCCACCGAAACAAATATAAAAACCAAACGCAATAAAAGGGGAATGAAAGGGGAAGGAGAAAGGGAAAGAGAGGGAGAAGGTTATGATTGTTTGTGGGATTGCAATCTCAGCTGCTTTTCTTTTGGGTTTTGCACGCCGAGTGAGTGAGTGGGTTCTCTCTCTCTCTCTCTCTCTCTCTCTCTCTCTATAGATGAATATACTGGAGTAGTATGTTTATTTTAGTTTTATGTGGGTAGGCCTTTGGTATAGGAACCGAGGAGGTGAACAGAGAAAAGAAAGCCAAAGGGTATAGAACCAGAAAAGATTCCCTTCACTCAAAGGGGGGTCCCCGAAAAAACAGTAGAAACAGGATTGGAGCATAGTGCACGCAACCAGGGCCGCCCCTTAAACAATTTATTATAAATGATGTTCGCTCCAGCAAGCAAAGCGACCGAAGAATTATTCACTGCCCCTTGTCACCTACACAAGCCTACTGCGTAGCATTATTTTAGTAGAGTGATTATTTAAGAGATTCCGGAGTATCACGTGGTGTTGCCTATGCGGTACTCTAAATTATTTGCGTAGCGACAAGCAATGGCGGAACCAGAAATCTAATCTCCCCTGGGCTAACACAAAATTTATATACATGAAATAAGAAGAGTTTTTATAATTAGTATCCAGCAAATTTGTACATAGATACGTAAATGTTAAAAAAAAATGAAAGAAAAATACAAGAAATCGTACACTACTGAAGTGTACCCTACGATATTTCAATGAATAGAGATCATTTATTATCAAAATTTGAGTCGATATCTTTATCAAGTTCTCTTTCAATACAGATAATCATAGAATTCGCAAGAAAGTGAGGTAAGCTAAAATTGATGAGCTAAAATTTTGCATTTAAATTTTTTTGTTTTTCTTAAGTCACCTGGGCTATAGCCTAGGCCAGCCCACCCTTGGTTCCGCCCTTGGCGACAAGTTATTCATTTTTGTTGGATAATTGAAAGATAATGAGTGACCCATATTATGTAATGACGATCTTTTATTTACCGGGTGTATCACATAGTTACAACAGAATTACCCAAGAGTTGGCCATTTCGGCGTGACAACTGAATACTTTGTATTTTTTTTTTTGGCGTCCAAGGAATCACCCCACGGATGAGCCACTAATTGGACCCCAAGTAAACCCTCGCCGCAACTCGCAAGGTAAATCATGGTAAAACCTTGAAGAGGAGCCGATCCCTGCCCAAAATGTTGAGCATGTTGTTGTTTTCCTAAAGAGAGAAACTTATTTACAGAGCTATCCGTAAAGAAAGTTTACGGAGCTCAATCTCGGACGTCCAAAAGTGTATTGGATGGTCCAGATTGAAAACAATTTATTACCGTTAATAAATTATCTATTAGCGGTTATAGATTAATATTTTTAAACCTCCTCTCCCCTATAACATGAAGTGTATTGTAGTCGAGATTGTTGTTCTTCTAAAAAAGCCATTTGGCTTTCCCGCTAATTTTTTTTTGTCCTTATTCAAATTTTTTTTGCAATTTGTGGCTTATTGTCAATTTTTTGAGGATTATTGCTTCGTTATGACGAGAGGAATCTAAAAAGTAAAAAATTTTGGTCGAAATCCAAATTTTTTTGAATAAAGACGAAAAAAGTGACTTTCCCGCCAATTTTCGTCGAAATTCAAAAAAAATTGGATTTCGACCAAATTTTTTTACTTTTTAGATTCCTCTCGTCATAACGAAGCAATAATCCCCAAAAAATTGACAATAAGCCACAAAATACAAAAAAAATTTGAATAACGACAAAAAATAAGCCACTTTAACTTATTTATCCGAACAACCCCTGAATGCCTCCATAATGACTCCTCGAATAAGATCGAAGAAGACGTACGGCTTTAAAAGTAGTCCCAGATTTATTTATTTATTTTCCTTTAAACTTACCTCATTTATTTTCTTCTTATTTTCTCTTGTCTTCGATCCTTTTTTTTCCACAACTTCCATATGCATCATTAGTCCTCTTTTTTTTCTTTCATTTTTCATCAGAAAGTCATAATTGAGGAGAAATTAATCAACCAATAATCGTAAGAGCGTTTAGAATCATTTAAGTATAATCACCTGTAGTTCGATTATAAATAGAGAATCAATTAATAGGATATACTATACGGGAGGAACCTTACTCCATTATTTGTTGATAACCGGGTGTTCCGGCTTGCTTACGCACACCTCGATTAACCTTGGGAGACAATAAATTCACTGCCCACCAACGGAGACTCCACTTGATCTAATTTGATAACTTAACGTATGAGGTTAAGAGAGAGAATGCAAAAGTGGATTTTTTGCATGATCCGTATTTGCAGGGCTTGTGGCTTGTGCAACAAAAAAACATGCGGAACTCGTGATCGATCTTGTAGGCTGTAGCCTGCACCTTGAATTTGGGATAGGAGAAAAAGTCGAGAGATTTGGTATAGAGGTGTTCGGAATTATCTCACGCGCATGAGTTTCACACAGTAAATATGATACTTACAGGTATCAAATAATTTTAAACACGTCTATATTTGGATCTGTGTAGTTATTTCTGTCACGATAATATTTTCTAATAATATTGTGTGACAAGTATTTTTTGATATTTTATGATCCATAGAAATTGCGGAACCCGTAACTTTTGTACCAAACACATTCTCTTATATAGTTTGAATGATGCATAGCAATACGATAAAAAAAAAAAAAATTGATGTATAGCAGTATCTGGAGGTCATCACATAAAAGTGAGAAAAATTAGAGAAAAATGATGATCAATGTGCAAGAAAATTTCTTCTTATCAAAATTTAAAGTTCCTTTTAGGGATGAAAGTGATTTGGGTCGGAAGAATTGGATTTCCAGTCGGTCCTCCCTTCCTCGTTTTCTATCTGAACGGAGAACATAAGGGAGGTGTTGAAAAATAATCGGATTTCATTCACCTTTGTACATAACTTGCGCTTACACTTTTCTTTGAGAGGACTTTGCAAGAAAAATAAGATATTTATAAGCGATGAAAGTTAAAAAGATATATAGCAAATAAGAAAAAAGAAATAGTGATTTATTATTTGATATATATTTTACTCTTGTATTTTCAAACTAATAAAGTCTACATAGATATACAAGTACAAAAATATGAGTCACTATAATCAGATTGGGTCAGGTAAAACAGGACGGGAGAAGCAAATACAATCGCACCCCATTTTTATTGGATCACAAAATACTCGCTTGGATCGAGACGAGAAGGATGACGAAAGAAGTGATATGACAGAGGAGGTTATCGTCCTTGGTTTTCCTATCTTCTCTACTTTAAATTCCAAACGTAGCTTTAGGCCACTACGCAGGTTAATAACCTTCGACATGTGATTGGATTCTACGGTATGCAACTATATCCATAAAAATCAAATGAAAATAAATACTATACAAAGAGAAAAATATGTGATTCGACACTTTTGTAATCTAGTACTGACGGACACGTGTCGAGCCACAAAAGTTGAAGTTCATGTGGGCCGCCGAAGGCATTTTCACCCACTCTCCAGCGCAGTGGAACACCTTTTGGCCTCCGACCACCCAACAGGGCCAACATGTTCGATCATGCTCTGCTGTGCAGCTGCTGCACAGCACCGTACTACACTGTTCGGATGTCGTCTATTCGGCAATCATACTGTTCAAATTACCGAGCCACACAGCACCAACCCCCAATCCGGTCTTGCTCACCACACCCAAGTCATTAGGCTTTATTTGTTTGGAGGTTTTGAGGGAGGTCTTTGAGAATAATGATTAAAGAGAGAGAGGAAAAATTTATATATCGAAGACCGTGCCCAAAAATTGAGACCCCAAACGATCGAACAAGGCCATAGGGGGCTTGATTGATTAATGGCTCAATATTTTAGGTGGATGCAGCCATTTTGAAAGATGAAAAGGCAGTCTGGATGCGGCTATCTCGAAAGCTAAACAATTGAATCAGATGCTAAGATTATTGTCAAGAATCGCGTCTCTTTTAAATTGCCTCCTTCTCTCTCCGTCGTGTTTCTCCATGGCCACCAGGTTTCGGGCGGCCGTTTGTTAGGACGTTGAGGGTTTCTCATGCTGGCAGATGGTGGCTCCTCTGGCCTGTTCCTCTTCCATCGTCTCCAGATCTGTTGTTCCTGGTCCGGCGTCAAGCGTAATAAGGTGTGCGGTTGGTGTAAGGGGGTTTTTCCGGTTTTTCTTCTACTTTTTCCGTTTCTCCCGTCAAGTTTCGTACTAGTCTGGGTGTTCCAGATCTGGTGGGTGATGGTAGTGGGCAAATAACCCGGCGCCTATTGAGGAATGGTCCGGTGTTGGTGGTCTCTGGATGTCTGTTTTGGGGCTAGTAGGTTTCGGTGGTGCTGTTGGGATTGGTGGTGGTCCGGTGGTGTTTGTTTGGGCTGCGCAGCAGTTTCGACTGGAAGAAGACTGGTCTTCGGTCGCCGTGGTCCAGTGGTGTTTCGATTCTCATCCTGTTCAGGCTAGTGACCCTTGTGGTTTTGTCTATGAGACCTGTTAGATTTTAGATGATTTGTTGTTGTTTGCCTTCAGATTTCAGCGATGCTTATTTGTTTAGGGTTTGAGCTGTGGATCTCTTTAAATCCTCTGTTATCTAGACCGAGATTGGTTTTTATGTACCCGCGTTATCGCGGGGCTTGCTTCGACAGTAGGTGCCTGAGGTCGACGTTTAGGTTGCTTTGGTTCTTTCCTGTATCTGTTTGCCCGATATGGGCTTGTGTTAAATGAATGACTCTTTTTAAAAAAAAAATCTCCTTCCTTTTGTTTAAAAAATTGCAATTCAACGAAGTTTTAGGTGTCTATGTTTTGGACATTAAGGCTCTGTTTGTTTCGATGTAAAATATTTTACAATGTAAATATTTTTATGTAAAATATTTTTTCAGAAAACAAACTCTAAATTTTTATTTTTCGGTATTTGGTTGACACATGAAAAAAAGTAAAAAAAATTTTAAGCTGGGCTGATTTTTGTTGCCGACCAAGGGATAACGTAGACTATGTAGTGCTGGCTTGCGCGGGGGGAATTGAACCGGAAAACAACTCACGGATGTTTTCAGCAAAAGTTATTTTACCTCCATTTCAGGAAAATCTTTTACAAGTAAAACATTTTCCTCCTAGTTTGTCCAACCAAACACCGAAAAATGAGTAAAATGTTTTACAGAAAAATATTTTATGTTGAAACAAACGGAGCCTAAGATCAAAGTTTGAGGGTATTCCGAAATTTTTCATAAGGGATTTTGCATACAAAATTGCTACACACACAACAATCTAAACACAACCTTTCACATACATGTGAGACCCACACACACACTACTATGTGTGGATCTCACATATATGTGAGAGGTTATGTTTGGATTGTTGTGTGTGTAGCCTTGTTCTTTTGTATAGTACACGCCATTAAGAACAAGTAACAAACCGGAATATACCGGTCAAATTGAACCATTAATATTTAGATTGAAAAATGTCCAAAACGAAATGTCCGGGTTGATATGAAAAATGCCTAAATCGAATCGAATTGAACCGTTTACACCCCAAGTCATATGTGTAATGATGCCAACAAATTTATGAACACAACTCCTAGTAAACAATTAGAGGTTTGGCAAAGTGGACACATGTTCAAATGTCACGGAGGCTAAATATTCCAAACCTTGGGCCACACTGCCCATTGAAGGGTTTCCCCGGTTACTTCAAGGTCTCAGAACTAGTCAAGGTGAGTGCAAACTGACATGAACATCCAGTTATATATACACAACTCCAAGCATAAATTGTGATAGAGGTGTTCAATTTACGTAGATTCATGTATATTGAACGATACTGGATATTAAATACAGTTGTATCTTAAAATTTTATTCATAGCATTAATAATGACGGGTTTGTTCTCTTGGATTCTCAAAACTCGTCATCTCTCTGTGCACAGTATAAAGAAAGGTGAAATGACGTAATTTTTTTTTTTGGGTACGTCGGAATTTAATGATGTATTATTAATTGTATATAAAATATAACCCTAGTATGTCTTTATATAGGCTACATAACTTGATAACCAAGAAATCAAGACCAATAAATGAAGTACGCGTAGCAAGAAAACATAAATATTAACCTATCCTAAACAGGAAACACAATATTTATCTAGAAAACATGGTAACATCTTCTAATTAGTTTTTTTCTCCATTTATTATTATTTTAATTTTCTACCTATCTCTTTCTACTCATTACTCAAAATATCTACCGAACAATTATGATGTGTTCTCACAAAAGTAGAGAGAGAGAGAGAGAGAGAGAGAGAGAGAGTTGTGTAACAAAGGAGTTGCAAAATTTGTTGTAATGGAAGCCAGCCGAAGGGCACCAAGCCGTAAAATCGAATAGAAACTAGAAAGGTCAAAGCTGCATTTGTTTACCCAACGGCCAACCGTTAATAGGATAAATCGCAGCCGTCCATACCGATAATGATAATTATACTCCCCACTATATATTCAAGGAGAACGCGGATGTCACTATCACCGGACAATAAGAGCAATCTTTCAACTTTTTTTTTATTGCAATCATTTTCTTTTGAATCTTTTGTCTATAGATGTCTGGTTCTTTGCTTACGCGTACCTCAATTTATTCATGAGGCTTGTAATTAATAACGATCAAATCTTCAGTATCCTAAGGTTTGGAATATTTGGCGTTCGTAGGAATCGAACATGCAATCCCACCGAGAACAAACACTTACGTATTTGTTTTCTAATGCTACTTTGCCAAAGCTCTTGGGATTCGTACACACATTTTTTCAGTATTTTCTTTTGGTATTAATTAATTTTTTATGACAACTTCTATTTAACCCAAAATTTCTTCTCGTCAAAATTGAATTGTTTTTTTTATTTTGATCCCTCCCTCAATATTAAAATTTCAATCCCCTCCTTTCCCGTTGTGCAGCCACATTACTGTTAGTGACCATATATAAGATATCAACGAACAGTATTTTAGATCTCGTGATATGGCAAGACATGGTGACTTCTATCGATTGACAAAAAAAAAAAAAAAGACATTGCAAGACACACGCAACATTGCTGCTAAGTTTTTACAAACAGAAAAACTTATTCATGGAGGAGCAGCGAATAAATTTTTCGGAGCTCAATCTCGCTCGTCCAGAAGTGTTTTGGATGGTAGGGATTAAAAACAAACTATTACCGGTCAGAAATATGGTCAGAATTTAAAAATATATCTAATCGGCCCATTGATTGTTTTCCGAAACGGACGGAAGTGACCGAGCGACTCCGTAAAAGGAAAAAAGCATTAGCGATAAGAGACAGGCAGCTCAAAAGTATCCGTGGGTGTACTTGGGTCAACTGGTTAAAACCCTGTCCCTGTGCTCACCACATCAACGATCTCTCACCATCCAAAAGTCTTAAACTCATTCACGGCATAACTTTTGGCTTTTGGAACGCTTTGAAAGGTGGTTGGCATTTCGTAAGTGCTGTTTGGGAGTTGAGAATTATACGAACCTCTAAAAAACCAACACGAATGTATATATAGAAAAACCAAAATATTAAAACCGCAAACAGACCCTTTTCCATTTGCCCAGTTTTGTTCTACGCTCCGCTGATCGCCTCCGTCACTGTCCTTTGAAAGCTATGCATGTATCATGATTCATATGAATGTATAAACTCGTCTACTTATCATCTTGTATCATGTATATTTTCGCCATCTTTTTATATATGGTTTCTACATGTTAGAATTGTGACTCATATATTTAATATGAAGAGATACGAAGAAGTTCTAGAAAGAAGGCCAGATGCCGGAGAGGAGCGGAGCGGAACGAGTGGAACGAAGGGCAACGAGTGGAGTGGATACCAGGTTAGGGTTAGTATAGAGTCGCTATAAATACTCTATGTTGTAAACCCTAGTTGATAACTGTGATAATAAAAGAACAGCCCGCTCTCGCTCCCGTGGACGTACCCGGTTTTGGAGAACCACGTATATCTCTGTATTAATTCTTTACTGTTTTATACTCGTAAATCGTGTCCGTGTGTATGGCGATCCTAACACTACATTATATATAGGACGAGAATCAGCTTCGTATTTTCAAAGGTCTACACATTCTCTTATTTTCTAATATACTCGTGTCTCAAAACATTTCCACCACGTCATACGATTCAAAATGCATCAAGACCCAAAAAAAAAATATATCATAGAGAAAAATGTGATTCAGACTTGTCTACAAAGTTGCCTATATCCTCAATGATTGAGAACCAGATGGGTTTTATTATAGTTGTTGTTGGTGATGTTCACTTTTCAAATTCAAGTTATGAAAAAATGTCTTAGTCAAATACTCCCTCCGTCTCATTTTCATTGTCTTTTTTTAATATTTGTGTCAGTTTCCAATCGCTTATATCTTCCAATGTGAATCTCCAAAAGTATGCAATATGGATCTTATTTGATAGATTTCAATTTGTTCTGTAATACAAAGATGTCAAAATCATAAAAAATATTATAGATTGAAAGATATACGCAATAGACACAAAAGTGACAAAAGAAATAATGGACAATGAAAATGGGACGGAGGGAGTAATAGATAATGTGAAAGAATTAATTTAGATGCGCGTAAGCTAATCAGACACTCTGAGTTTAAAAAAAAGAAGTTAGGAAGAAAAATTAAGGCAATGAGTTTTATGGGGAGAGATGGAGATGGTGTTTGTGATAATTGGAAGCATGGTGTTGGTGGCCAAAAAGTAGGATGTTGATAGCTACCACTTCAAAGGTTCTTTATTTTTATTATTGGTTAGGGTGTGGCTTGCTATAGTTTTAGGTCAATGATGCAATGTATCTATAAGTTTCCCCGGAAAAGATATGAGGACCGACCAAAAAGAGACCGAAATCGTACCGACGGCCTCGGTCGGCCTTCTCCGGCCACCGGACGGCCGTCCGGTGGCCGGAGAAGGCCGGCCGAGGCCGTCGGTACGATTTCGGTCTCTTTTTGGTCGGTACGGGTAGTAGTACTCTCTTATTTCCCCTCCCAAATGGCAGTTTTAAAAAGTGTTTATTCTAGGTAATGGTCCCCTAATTTTGGGCTTAATTAAGAAGTCCACATACTTTGATCTTTGATGGTGACTTCCTTTTCAAGTCCCAACTATGGATTTCGATTTTCAAGTCAAAATTACATCAATGAGTACAATGACCACTCTCCCTCTCTCTCTTAAGAAAAAGTGGTCCGAGCTAGTGAACTCAAGTCTCAAGTGTGATGTCATTCACTTGCCACATCACGGTGGGAGGGTAATAATATCTTCTTCTTTTTTTTATAATCGGATGTCCGAGTCAGCATGCGCGCGTTTCGACTACTTGTGGAGCCTTAAACTTAATAACCGAGCAAACATCTAATGTAGTGGTGTCAAATGGACGGGTTTGGGCTAAATTGGGTAAGTTATTAGTGGGTTGGGCCTTCAATGGGTCATTGACCCATTTAGACCCAATTAGTTATGAGCCCAATTACCTATACCCAACTCAACCCATTTATTTTAAATCAAACCCAATCCGCCCATTTACCCAATTACATATATATTAAAATTTAAAATGACTAAAAATGAATAAATACAATTACTTATTTTAACATCGAGTAAAAAATGATTCGAATGAATTGACTATTGACTAGATAAAAATAGGGTAGTGATTTTGCCACACCTTTTTTTGATAATGTCACACCCTGCAAGTGTATTTTTTGGTGCAAAAATACCCTTGCAGGGTGTGATATTATCAAAAAATGGTGTGGCAAAATCATTTCCCTAAATATATATATATATATTTGACTATTGCCAATTCCAAAAGATTCCTTCAAAAACAAAAAAATAAACTTTTAAAAAATGAACCGAGCTGAGTAACTCGTGGCTCGGCTCGACTTTTTAGTAACCAAGCCGAGCTTAAGCACGAGTTTTTTGCTCATTTACTAAACATGCTAAGCTCGGCTTAGCTCGCAAAAGTTCGGCTCATTTGTATATATAGGCTCTACTCATTTGAGCTTTTCGAGCTCCAAAGCTCGGCTCAGCTCGCAAAAGTTCCAAGATCTGCTCTCTTACACGCCTCTCATCCACTCTCTTACTAGTAAGAGAGAGAGAGAGAGATGTGATTCTATCTCTATTTCTCTCTGTATCGAAGCTAATACTACTAAAATCGAATCCGAATGAGGGAGGGAATCAACTGGGAGAGAAAAGCATTGTGCATTTTTTTTTTCCGATGAAAAGCAATGAATTCGGAGCTTGTAAAATGGAGTAAAACATACGGAGAAGAGCGATAAGTGTGAGTGACAATTGTATTTTGTTTTTTTTTACGTATTTTCCTTTGATGGGTTATGTTCATGATTTATTGGGTCATTTAAGTTGACCCAATTAAAACTCATTTAAGATCCAATTAATAATGGGTTAGATGGGTTAGACCCATTCTGACCCAACTAATAAATGGACTGGGTTAGGTCTATTTTATAGTGGGTGGGTTTGGATTCCTTGCCACCCCTAAATTCTAATGGCTCCAAAGTTTAGAATATTTGGCCTTCATGAAATTCGCACTTGCGACCTCTTGGAAACATGCTCTTCTGCTTTCTCATATATTAGTTGGCCAAATCCTTTTGGGTAAGGATAATATCATTTTAAAATATACTTAAAGTCAAGTATTGCACCAATCGATTGACTTTCCATTATGGTCGGATTAATGTGAAAAGTTTTTGTTCTAGAGGACAAGTAATCTCACCGTGTTAAGTACATCTATAGAGTTGTTTTTCTAGTGAATAAGTACGTACTTCCTCCGTCCCAAATTAGATGTCAATTTTTGATATCCGTGTCAATTTTAATTCCTTATATTTTTCAATTTGGATCTCAAAAAATATGCAATATGGATATTGTTTGATAGTTCTTGATTAGTTCTATTATACATAGTTTTCAAACTCATAAAAAACATTATAGATTGAAAGATATAAGCGACGAAAAATGACACGAGTTTTAAAAATTATCATTCATTTTGGGACGGATGAAGTATTTTCTTTGATTAATTGTCGCAGTCAAACAATAAAATTCAGGTTTTATCATAATCCATTACCATATATGTTTAATTGAACTCAATTGAAACTGAACGATCATCTTGCACTTTCGTCAAAGAAACATTTTTTGCCGGGCAAATTGATTGGATCTATATATGCATCATTGGGTGTTGTTTTCTCAAAATTTACTCTAGTGGAATGCATGCCAATGATGATTGAAGTTGATCTTTTGATGGAGGGAGGAAACCTATAAGGTTTTTCTAGGACTTCTAATCTCCCGTTTAACTATCTACCAATTTTCGTTTTTGATTTTAATAAGCTGTTGAGATAATCTTGTGTCTCGACTAATTTCGACACCCTAAAACTATTAACTGGACAAATCTCCAATACCATCAACGATACCATGAGAGTCGAACATGTGAATTTGAAAGAGCCCCTCACTAGATACCATGCTTCTACTCGATCAACCCTTTGAGTCAAACCTGTGAATTTGAAAGAAGTCCTCCTTAACTCTTTGATTATCAGACAAGCTTACCTCATCCCACGGAAATAAAGGAGAATATTAGGACTAATGAAAAACACATAAACAAACACATTGTGGAAAACCACAACACCCATAGAAAACATGAAAACCAAGGATGGAACAGAAGGGGTATCAAGTGACAAAATGGAATATGTAAATCTAGACATGTTGAATTTCACACTTCGCAACTTCTAGGGGCCATGTCGTAAGAGAGAAATTTCTTGTGAATCCTCTAGTTCCAGTGTGAATGGTCTGTTTTTGACCGGATCGGAGAAGGGAACAGTCGGGGACCTCGGGGTGCACATGTTGACCCGAACACCTCAAACCGTCAGGGGAAAAAAAAAAGAAGGAAAAAAAAGCTTTCCGAAATCGCAACTGAAAATTTTTCCGAGCTAGTGACTCAAGTCTCAAGTGTGATGTGATTCACTTGCCACATCACGGTGGGAGGGTAGTACTATATATCTTTTCTTTTTTATAATCGGATGTCCAAGTCAGCTTGGGCGCGTTTCGACTACTTATGGAGCCTTAAACTTAACAACCGAGCAAACATCTAATGGCTCCAAAGTTTGGAATATTTGGCCTTCATGGGATTCGCACTTGTGACCTCTTGGAGACATGCTCTTCTGCTTTTTCATATCTACTTGGCCAAATCTTTTTGGATAAGGATAATATTGTTTTAAAATACACTTAAAGTCAAGTATTGCACCAATCGATTAACTTTCCATTATGGTCGGATTAATATGAAAAGTTTTTGTTCTAGAGGACAAGTAATCTCATCGTGTTAAGTACATCTATAGAGTTGTTTTTCTAGCGAATAAGTACGTACTATTTTCTTTGATTAACCGTCGCAGTCAAACAATAAAATTCAGGTTTTATCATAATCCATTACTATGTACTTTAATAGAGCTCAATTGAAACTGAGCGATCATCATCTTGGACTTTCATCAAAGCAACATTTTTTGCCTCTACAAAAATAGAAGGGGGCAAACTGATTTGATCTATGCATCATTGGGTGTTGTTTTCTCAAAATTTACACTTGTGGAATGCATGCCAATGGTGATTGAAGTTGATCTTTTGATGGAGGGAGGAAACCTACAAGGTTTTTCTATGACTTCTAGTCGCCCGCTTAACTATCTACCGCTTCTCGTTTTTCTTCTAATAATCGGATGTTGAGACAATCTTGTGTCTCGACTAATTTTGACACCCTAAAACTATTAACTGGACAAATCCCCAATAGCCTCAATGATGTTTTTGCTTACCGTGAGAGTCGAACCTGTGAATTTGAAAGAATAAGCCCCTCACTTGATACCATGATCCTACTCGATCAACCCTTTTGAGTTTATTTATCACCTGCCTACACAACATCAACCCTCCTTAACTCTTTGATTATCACACAAGCTTACCTCATTCCACAGAAATAAAGGAGAATAGTTGGACTAATGAAAAAACACATAAACAAATACATTGTGGAAGACCACAACACCCATAGAAAACATGAAAACCAAGGATAGAACAGAAGGGGAATCAAGTGGTGACAAATGTAGATAATCTGCAAATCCAGGCATGTTTGAATTCGAAACTTTGCAACCTCTTGCGATCTTAGTGTGAATGGTCTACCTTTGGCCGAATCAGCGAGGGGAACAGTCGAGAGTGCACGACCCGAGCACCTCTAACCATCCAAAAGAAAAAGAAAAGCAAGGATGGGATGGAAAGAGGTTAGAGGGGCCCAATCCTTTGAAAACGTGCTTAATTTAATCTGGCCGGGCAAATGGTGAAGTTAGGTTTGGGTCATTTTCAAGGTCCCCGTGGGAGAGCATAAAAAGGAATTCTCTATCCTGTGCTCAAACCCAAAACAAAATGCCCAATATCCCAAAAGGAACAATCAAGTTCCCTATATTCTCACCAATATAAAACATCCATGTGGTGCAAGTCTAAAAAGTTAGGTTATTGGGACCCCATGGAAAAGGGAAAGTCGTCCTTGTAGATATGACTAACCCAAACATGGCCTTCTTTGGCAAGAAAGTAATGTTAAAAGGAGAGTTGAATAATTGTGTGTGAAAATCACAGCAGTCCGAGAGTACTTTACGGTCTTCACCACTTTAATTGATGAGATATTAATGACGAAAGTGGAGAAGAAGGAAAGTGCAAAAATCATCAATGGGATAAAATAAAAAAAATAATAATTAGAGGAGATGGCGATGACCACGTGTTAACGAGTCGTAGAGCTATATGCCTATGTTTGAATGTAGGTTTCAGCGATCCAAATGTGTTGTCAATGTTGTTTAGTACAGTATTAGTTATCACAATCCTCACTGTGATTTAGATAATTCTCTAGGGTCCCATTCAGTTGCACGAAAATAATGAAAAAAGTAAACTTTTTCATAATTTTCTGTGTGTTCAGTTACCAAGAAAGTTGCGGAACTCACAACTTTAACTTTCCTACCGTGGAACACGTTCCTGCAAAATTGATCTTACCAAAAGGAAGCAATTTCAGTTTTCCTGCAAGATTCCTTGTCAAGAGAGCACACACGGAAAATCAATTTCATTTTCCTTTACTTCACCTCACTTCACTTTTCCTGGGAATTCAGTTTCCAAACAACATTTCCGGACAACTGAACGGAGCTTGTAAAAAGTTTATTTGTTGGTCCTCACGATTAGTTGCAGTGCGCCGTGCGCGTAAACTGACGCAGAGACCTAAGTTAAAACACTTGAGTTATCCCCCCCAAAAAAAACAGAGAACCTAGGCCCAACAATGTGTGCACCTGATGTCTTGGCATTTGATGCCCATCTGGTAGGATAAAATTGGGCTGTGCTAAAACCCGAACAAACAGAGAATCGAGGCCCTATGCTCATTTCATTTAATCTACAAACCCCAAAGGCCCAATATACACATTGGATTGGAACTGGCAAGTGATGCTCGTGCATAACGTTTGGGTGTGTGTGAGACTCACACTGTGAGTCCATAAGGGCATGAAGAACCTTTCTAGTGAGCAATTTCATAGATGTGATTTTCTCGTGGATCTCGTCCCTTGTTCATAAAAGAATATTCTTAACGTGTTTTGGATAGTCAGGATTTAGCGGCCAAGAAAGAGGAGAGAGAGTGGTAGGCTGAGTGTGAGAGAGAGTGCTCGGATGCGCGCTGGGTACAGCCACGTGGTACCCATTTTGCACCCGAAAACTTCGTGCAAGATCACTAACTATATATATATGGGGACGGTTCCACTCACACCCATTTTGACACCTATTTTGACACCTCACCCTTTCGGGTCTCACTGTGCAATTTTCTGAACCGTTGATCTTGTTTAAATGAGTAAAATAGAGGGCCTTGCAAAAATTTAGCTCATTTTGATATCAGTAAGGGCTTGATCCAAACAGTTTTCTAAACAGCAGTTCCTGTCACAGTTTCTGTAAAACTGTTTGGATTAAGCACTTACGGATATCAAAATGAGCTGAATTTTTGCAGGGCCCCATATTTTACTATTTTAAACAAGATCAACGGTTCAAACCATCACAATGGGGCCCAAAACAAAAGCGGGTGTCAAAAAGGGTGTCAAAATGGGTGTGAAAGATAGTGGTGGGGGACAATAGTGCATGATCGAGGAATTCACCAATTATTTAAACTGAGATCCAACGGCAAAATGGCTATGAATTGGAGGAGGGAGGATAGTTGCATCATGGGTCTCATGTCCTGTTTTCTAATTTGCTGGCTCTTTTACGTTGTGCTCTCAATAATTATGGAGTACTCTTTTTGTAGACAGCTTAGAGGTGTTCGGGTCAATTGGAGCACATCTCGACTAATTAACTCTCCGATTTGGTCAAAGACATGTCATTCGCGTTCGAACCAGGGAATTTACAAAAGAAATTCATTACCTTAAAAAATCGAACTCTTATCTATCGTGTGTGAGAAGCAAATCTACCAAGCAACCGGAGTAACCCGAAGGCTCTTCTCGAAAGCCATAAATCCTCCACATGGATATGACGCGGGCCCCATGCCCCACCACTTCCCAGTATATGCATTTTTCTGAATTCTTTCCTTGCTACTATCTGCCTCCCAATTTAATTAGTACGAGTAACTTTTTTGCCGTGTCACGTACGTTGGCTTAATTAGCTGCCTCTGCTCTGTTCTCTCTCTCTCTCTCTCTCTCTCTCTCTGCCTCTGCTCTGTTCTCTCTCTCTCTCTCTCTCTCTCTCTCTCTCTCTCTCTCTCTCCTGTATTAATGATTTCGTGGCTGGCCCAACTGGGTGACAAACTTTGCTTTCTTTCATTTTTTTTCACCTCATACTCAATGACATAGCAAATTTTTATGTTTGTTGGTTTCAAAAAATAAAAATAAAAATGTTTATTTGCGATAAGATCTAAGCCACGTAACTCGCATGCGCTTGCGAGAGCGAGAGTGTGAAAATTGAAACACATTTCAAACTATTAAAATTCACGAGAACATGGATGGAGCGTGAACGACACATGCTATTTCGAAAGATTACGTGATAAAGTGGAAGAAAAAAAATATTTAAGAAGGAAATAACCATGAGACACAATCATGGTGATGGTGCTGAGTTATTTTTTGCGTCCTCTCTGCAATTAACGTATAGCGCATGCGCCTAAACCTAGGAAATTATTTTTCTTTTGGTTAAGGAAAATGATAATATCAAAACTGTTTTTGTTGGTACAAAAACTCGAGTGCATAAAAAGTTTGTACCATACGCAGTGTACAAGAGTTTTATGCACCGGAATTTTGGTACCAACAAAACAGTTTTGACATTATCACTACCCTCGGTTAATTACACATCTAATAGTAAGATTTTTTTATTTTTTGTTATTTATTAAACTTTTTACGAGTAAATTTTTCATCCACTAAAAGGAATGTGCTGATGTTGAAGAGAAGTGCTAGGGATATAGCAGCCCAAGTACAGCAGTCAAGTACAGATCCATTTTGTTTCCGTCTCGGATCCTACAAAGATGATTGGAGCCGCTCATTTTGTTCAAAATAAGTTTCTTAAAGTTCCTGTAAAAAATCATCTCAATCCGATATAGGTAAGGGCGTTTACGAATCATACAACTTTGCTTCAAAATTTGGCCTAAAATTCTGAAGCAAAATCGTATGATTCGTAAACGCCCTTAACGATATCGGATTGAGATGATTTTTTTCAGGGATCTTAAACAACATATTTTGAACAAAATGAGCGGCTCCGATCATCTTTGTGGGACCCAAGAAGAACGCAAAACGGATCTGTACTTGACTGCTGTACCCCTAGCATTTCTCGATGTTGAAGCCCATATAATCAAGTACTCCGTACTAGACATAATTACCAAAAGGAAATCAAAAGGGAGAATTCGGTTTCAGTGGCCCTTGGGGCAATTATTTCCCAACCCATGATGTACTTTTTCAAAATTCTTAAGTTATGTGAAGGATACAATTAATTGTCAATGCATGGTTTTTCTAACATATAAGGACAAAATTACCCCTTTCTTATCTGACCGACCCTACTGCACCGGGCTCTTGAAACGGCAACGTTTGGTTTTAAAAAAAATAATCCTAACCATCAATTTGCAATCCTATGGAGTTTTTAACCAAAACGGTTGCCGTTTTACTGTGGCACTAAATTAAGCCCCCGGGTATCAATTTATTTGGATTGAAGGAGCAACTTATTTTCACACAACGAGCAACTTATTTTCATACAACGAGCAACTTAGAGCAACTTATTTTCATACAACGAGCAACTATTTTCATACAACGAGCAACTTAGGGGGTAACTTAGATTCATACACGGTACAACTTAAGTTCATACACGGAACAACTTCGGTTCATAAGCATCATAAACATCACCAAATCTTCGAGTGAATATACCAGATCTTCGAGTACAGGGAGACTTAGGTTCATATACGGGACAACTTAGGTTCATAAATGGGGCAACTTAGGTTCATACACGAGACAACTTCTGGGGCAACTTAGGTTCATAAACGGAGCAACTTATGAGATGCAATCAAAGCACCGTCGCCCTTTTTGCAGGTCGACGAAGAACAGGAAGAGAGTAGTCAATTTAACCCAGGTGACAACCATCATCAACAACAACACCCTCTTCAGCAGCAGCACCGCCTCCGTCGCCGCTGGCCACCAGGAGTGTCTTACCGGCTCAATATATCGAGATTAGAGTTGAAGCCAATATTGGCCGGCGGTGTCCCAAATCTGGGCCTACGACCTTGTCGTCGACTTGTTTAGGGCTGCTGTAAATAAAGGGGAAAAGAAGAGAACTGATTTTGGGGTTTCATAGTGGGGGTATATTAGACATTTTACCTTGCATTCTCCATGTATTCCGAATTACTTTTTTCCGTTTCATGAAAGGAGCAATTTCATAAAAACCTCTCCATCACTTGATAATAAAATGCCCCTTCTACCTCTGTCCGGTAATTCTCCCAAATCAAAAAGAGATACGTAATTATTGTATGATCCAAGTTCCAACAGTACCCTCTCTCTCTCTCTCTCTCTCATCGTTTTCTTGTTTTGGTGTGGGTGGACCATGGGTTTAGTAGTGGGCTCCTGTGAGCGTCGGTTCGCACTGTAGTTGAAAAGAAAGAGTTCCTAAAACAGAGATACCGAGGCAAGGGACAGTTGAGCAAGAAGCCAGCCCATATATGGTTTAGGGCAGAAACATACACAGGGGACGCAAAGCTAACCCTAAATATTTCATATATACCTCAGCTCAAAGATTGTTTACTCGGATCTTTTTTCTTGTCAAAGCGAGGGATTCGTTTAAGGCGAAATCAACTGAAGCGATTTCCGCTCTACCATTAATTGAAGCTATTTCCGCACCCCTGTCCGGTGATTTGAGATTGAAGCAGCTGTAGCTATAGATCGTGGCTCAGTTCCTGAACGAGCTCCAGTCGGTTTCTTTAGCTTTTTCGAATATTAACAAGTAAATATTCAATGGTATTGGTGACACTGTCACTCCATTTTTATCACACATTTATGTGAGATTTATTCATTTAGTACCCGGGACTTACATAAAATATGCAGTTGATAAAGGTGTTTAGCACTTGTGACGCCATAAGGGTCATCATCGGGCCCGCCCGCCAAGTCAATGCCCAAGCCCGCCCACGGGCCGGGCTAACCGGGCCTTTTCTTTTTTCGGGCCGGGCGGGCCGGGCTACCTACCATAAATTGAAGCCCAGGCCCGGCCCACAGGCTACCCAATTGACGGGCCGACGGGCCAATGGACGGGCTTAAATTTCCTTGGGCCGAAACTAAATCAAGGGGAAAAAAAGAGAGGATTTTGTGGGATTTTGGACTAGTGGGCGGGCTATTGGAAGGATACCACGGGCGGGCCGAGTAAAAATTCATAGGCCCGAACCAGCAAATTACAAACTACGGGCTGGGCTGGGCCGGGTTGCCCATTTCACGGGCTCTGGCCAGGTAAAAATCCGATGGGCAGGACAGGCTTCGAACGGGCCGCGGACCTTCAGGCTAAATGATGACCCTTATGTGACGGTGTCACAGAAGAATTGAACAATTTGTTGAAATTTATGTGGCCGACGAGTACTGGGCATTTTCATCGGCGATGATATTCCCGTGTTCGTAGTAATAGTATCTATATATATAATGGCGTGGCGCCAACGAAGTGGGACCCGACCAACTGTCGTTTCCTCTTGTGACATGTGCTTTGCTTTCCACTTCCCGCGGCCAGGCTTTTGTTTCCCCAAAATCAAGTTACGTGCTACTGCATCATTTCCCATAATACCCTTGCACCTCTCAAATTACGTTTACATTGCAACAACACTCTGTTTTCAGACAAAAGTGCTACGTGCACACATAACAGTTGTGCAAAACTCTTTGCATAATCGATTTCTACCGATTTTGCACAATCGATTTCTACCGATTCATTATTGTAATAGACGGTCCAAATTCGTTGAGAGAATAAATAAACTATTCGTGCGAATAGTTTGCTTTATACCTGGACCGTCCAAATATGGTCAGAATTTATTACACAACACACACAACGATTGTGTGTATCATTTTTTGGGTATTAAAGGGCTCTGCGGCACCACATAGAACTCATAGTTAATCACTGGACCCAAGTAGAAGTGTGGTGTTAAAGCTTCCTACCGCAACACGCGACGGTGCCAGAAAACCACTAAGGTCCCGTTCTGCTAAGGTTTTTATTTCTTAAGTACCTATTTTTCGTTTTATGAGACATGTCATTTTCTCACAATACCATTATTTTTAATTCAAAAAATAAATATTTATTTAAAAATTAAGTATTTATTTTAGTTAGTAGAACACGCCCTAAATAGTTTTTCGTTGTCAAGCCAGAATGTAGCAAGAGCCAAGAGGTAATTATACTATTACAGTATGTGCACGGTCCGGATCGGATCGAATTCCTATGAATCCAATTCTAATTCGCGAGTCACGGTTTTTTGAAAATGAAATCCGTGTCCGAATCAAAAGTCTCGCGGTTCGGTTTCAGTTCGAACCGTGAGTAATAGTTCGGTCCCGATTTTGTCAACGGATTACATCTTTCAAGTACTTTATCAACCAAGTACTACATGATTCTATACTCTAAAAATGTAAAAGATAATTACAGTAAGCACTTAGCGAGTATTCCAAGTTTTCAAACACATTACATCATATACTAGAGCATAACGAAAGTAAATACATGCAAATCCGTTATCCAGTAACGGAGATTCAATAGAAGTTGCGAGCTTGACAGCTTGGGAGTCAAAGAGACGACAACCAAATTTAACAAAAAAAATACATATTCGTACATACACATGCATATATAAGCTATTGTATAATATTATGTATAATATAAAAATAGGTGCAAAATTATAATTATTTACTATATGTTACATGTATATCAATTTTTTATTTCTTAAATATCACCCGGTCCGGTTCGGATAATTCACGGTTTTCAAATGAAAATCCAATTCTAATCCGTATCTCACGGTTTTTTAATTTTCTAATCCATCTCCAGACCATTAATCCATAGATAAAATTCAAAAGGTACGAATCGATTTGGTTTGGACTGATTTCACGATTGACCGGATTTTTTGGGCAGCCCTATTTAAGTATTTTCTAAACTGCCGGCAAATATCTTGTAGGAGTGTGAAGTCTCTTTCAAATCCAGTCGCTTTCTCCCTTTTTTTGACGGTCATTGCAGTTTACCAGCCCAGTCCTGTTTTTAAGCTGGAAAGGAGCAATTCCCCTGTTTCACAGTCACTCCCATTTCCTCCCCCCTCCTCTGTCCTTCCATTAAACTACGGGCCCTTAAACTATTCCATCCCCAAATATCTCCCAAATTCACACAACTCCTCAAATTCCCTGTTCTCTCATTAAAATTCCACCAAATCCACCCTCTCTCTTCTCTATGCATCTATCTCTGTTCCCAAGGAGACCCCAGTTGCAGTTAAAAAAAAAAAAGGAGACCCGAATTCATCGAATTCCCATTCTTTTTAGCTCAATGTGACTAAATTTTGCGAAAGGAATTTGTCTTTTGCTCTGAATCTTTCTGGGTTTTCTATTCTCTCTTGTTACTGTTCATGGGGAAATCCAAAACCATTTAGTTTCTGTGCTTCTCAGCTCAATCCGTCAAAATCTCGGTGAAGATTTGATATTTTTTTGGGTGAAAGTAAAGATTTGATCCTTCCAAGATGAATTTCTCAGCAAAACCTTTCTGGGTTTTCCTATTCTTTATTGTCCTCCCCCAGTTCCACTCACTCTGTTCCTCATACCCTACTCCACTAAACTGCACCGACACCACTCGCCTCTGCACCTCCTTCCTAGCCTTCAGCTCGAACCAAACCCTAACCCTAATCCAGAGCATGTTCGACGTGCTCCCGAACGACGTCACCGTCGAAGGAAACGGCCGTGACTACTTATTCATCAGAAAGAACTGCTCCTGTACTTCAAAGAAGGAATACTTGACCAACACGACTTACACCGTCAGAGTTAACGGCGGATCCGTGCATGACTTGGTGGTTGAGGCCTACAATGGGCTGGCTTTCTTGCCCGACTTCACGCGCGAGGCACGTGCCGGGTCGGTGGTGTCGCTGCAGCTGTTCTGTGGGTGTTCGAGTGGGCTGTGGAATTACTTGATGAGTTATGTGATGAGGGATGGGGATAGTGTGGCTTCATTGGCCAGTAGGTTTGGTGTCAGTATGGATAGTATTGAGAGAGTGAATGGGATTGAGAATCCTGATAATGTGTCTGTTGGGAGTCTTTTCTATATACCATTGAATTCAGGTATTGTTTTCTTTCTTTACTTTGCATTTCTTTTTCTTGTTTTTTTGGCTTTTTACTGGACATTTGGATTGTGAGGAAGGGACAGAAAAGGAAGGGTTGGATTTAGAAACAAAAATGGACCATTGAAAAAAAACCCCAATTCTATTCTTTTTCCCACCATTTCTTGCAATTCAAAGGGGCTGTTGGATTCTTTGGTTTTCAACCCCAAGGGGTTGGCCTGGTGGTCTAGACGTGAACTTAGGGGTTGCTTCCTCCTAAGCTGTCAGGTTTGAAACCTCTTTGGTGCTATCAACTCCTTTCAGGCCAATCGCTTTGCTCTGGCTTTAATTAGGCTACCCGCACGTGGGCGGTGGGATTGGACCCCATGATTAGTCTAGGTGCGCGAAAAGCTGGCTCTGACACCTTAGTTATAAAAAAAGAAAAGAAATGATTCTTTGGTTTGCAATTGCTATGTGGTTAATTGATTCAGATTCCATTTTGTATCATGCTCGATGGAATTTGACTCCTGAGTATTAGATGGTGGGATATTTCTGTTGAGTGTGATTGGAGGAAAGGCATGGAATGGATTACCATCACGGTTTCCTTGTAATGGATTTCATTTGGCGTGGTGGACCAGTTGAATTCTATTGCATTTATCTGATCCGGTTTTGAAGTGTTGTGGTTTAGTTGATAAGGATCTCATTTGTTCGCGATGCATAATGGAGTTCAATTCATGGGTCTAAATTGGTGAATCAGTTTATGGACTTTGTAGGAAGGCATGCAATTGACTACACTAAGGGCTTCCTTGATAGTTGATACATTGTAAATGCTTTACGAGGACCATTTATATACATAGTTATCGAATTCGGCCCTAAACACGTGTAAGTAGAATTATACGTTTGGAGTGTACCAGAACTGGTAGTATACTGGGCAAATATGAGCTTGGATCTAGTCAAGACTGGTTTATTGGGCAAATAGTCATCCCAAATAATAGCTACTTGTAATCTGATGAAAATGGATACATATAGTGGAAGGGTTTGGAAAGATTGAAAGATGCAGCAATACTAAGTTTGAGGTTAATTCAACCCATAAACAAACCCGCAGAAGCCAATGGTTTGGACCGAGGAAAATGCGTAATGTATTGTGTGTTGGTTTTGGTGTCATTCTATTAGAGTTCCTAGAACGGAGGTTGAGGCAGTGAGCATTGTTCTAGAACGTGGGTATAATTTCATGGACTGAAAAAAATGCTGAAGCCAATGAGTGCAGTTAGTTTAGGGAATGGGTCTTCTTTCATGTGAAGGGTCACAAAGGAAACTTCGATTTTGAATGACAGCGCATATCAGAGAAACTTATTTCAAGAGGCCTTTGTATGAAGCAGACTTTGTGTATCAGTTAATTTCTCGTAAGGATTTCAGGGTGTCAAATTATCGGCAAACAAGCTTGTGGTCTTAAAATTTTCCAAGGACCTCCCTCGTATAGTTCACACATGAATCTCTAGAACCAAAACCTTGTGAGAAGGATTTATATTGGACATTGCATGAATTGGAGATAGGTGAAACTACTTCGCTGTTGTACTCTATACAACCTCTTCCCGATTACAAATAGAGAAGCAAATGTGTGAACGTGTGATTTTTCGTCTCTTGTAAAGGCAGATTTCAATTGTTTGATTGACTGAAGAAAAAATGAGGGAGATCGGTGGGCTGGATGCCGATTTAGTGTTGTTTTATAAATTTCATTCAGATAGTATAAACTGGATATGTGTGCTTGACTTGGTATTCCATGTTGTTTTGTTTACGTTCTTATCTTGATCCCCTTTTTTTTTTTTGGTGTGTGTGTAGCCCCTGGTGAGCCATATCCTATCGAGAATTACACTCCTCCGGCTTCTGTTCCTGTTCCAGTACCGTCTGTTCAAAGCAATGCAGGTAGGGGTAGTTCAGATGGTACCACTTATTTATGTGGTAATCCATTCTGTTGAACCTACGAACTATTTGACTGTAATCTGCTTATTGGCACATGGTGGCTGATTATCTAACAAATATTTTTGACGGAGGGAAGAATGAATTTGTATCTGCTTATAAATTGTTTAGAGCCAACAGAAGGTTGCACACCTAATGTGAGAATCAGGAAAAATGAATCATTTTTCTATTTCTCATGTAGTTTCCCTTTGAAGTAAAGCTGCAGCTGTGAAGGCAAGATCAAATAAAAACTGTGGCAATAAAGAACCAAAATTATAGAAGACATGCATGTTAGACACAACACAACTAGGCATTTTCTCCCGTTGGGTTTCTGTTAATAGTGAACTCCTCAAGAAAGGTAAATAATTTGTAGCTTGAAATTCTGGGGCAATTAGCATCTTAATTCTCAATATGGGACACTGCAATTCTCCTTATCTTTTTTGAACTCAAGGATTTTTCCTTTTGCTTCCACCATTTCCGATATTCCCAAGTTGTCCTACTAATATCAATTAAGATACCAAATCATTCTCCGTCTTGCAAACTCTGTATCTGTGTCAGTGATATTGTTGTCCATTTATGATTCATGTCATTAATTTCCTGAAGTGCGAATTATGCAATGAAGTTATTTTCATAAGGTTTCTAAAGCTATTTGTTTTGCAGAAAATAAGGCTCATTTCCCATATTGGTGGATACTTGGGAGTTTGGGGTTCGGTCTGGCTCTGCTCGTTGTAGTAGTTATTTTTGTTTGTTTGAGAACATCGAGCTGCTTTGCTAAAACCCAAGAAAATAATGGACAAAATCTTGACGAGAAGACTTCTCACAAGTTCCAAATCCTCCGGAACACAAGCTTCTGTTGTGCTTCTGGGAGGTCCATCTGCTGCAAATCTGGGGATTGGAAGCAAACTGATGGGGAATCGAGTGACCGCCAGATGAATGTTCCTAAAGGTTTATAATCATGTATTACACTTGTTTACAACATGACCTGAAACTAACTGCATGCTATGGAGTGCATCTTGCATTTTAATCATCATGATTATCTTTATGAGTATGGAGTGGGGAATGAGGTTTTCTTTTTCCCATAGTATTGGTGGATCATATAATTGCAGATCATTTTGTTGGGCATAACGGTGTTTGATACAGGGGTTTGGGAGGGGGAATTGGACTAAAAGGAAAAGGAATGGACCTTGTAAAAGTTTGTCTTCTAGGGAATAATAGTCTCATTTTTGGGTGGTTATATTTTGATACCATATCCACATTGAGGGGTTTGTTCTAGAATTCTCAGCTCATAACTATGGAGACGAGAGATTTGATCTGGCCATCTGGCTTTTTTGCACAGAAAGTTTCAGACTAATACACGGTAGTTCGATGATGGTTGTTTCCCATTGGTTGTTGGTTTGTTTCGGGTAACCTCATGTGTTGAGATTTACAAACTTGTTTAGTTTAAAACTTGAATATGCAATTTGCATAGCACTGTAATCTCTCTCTCTCTCTCTCTCTCTCTCTCTCTCTCTCTCTCTCTCTCTCTCTCTCTCTCTCTCTCTCTCGCGCGCGCGCGCGCATATAGTACAGAATTGTTCATTGTTGTTTTGTGGTGGCTTTTCTATCTTGGATTTATGCTGAGCGTAAGTGAATTTGCTGCAGCTATGGGGCCTGATGTTTTTGACTTGGAGAAGCCTGTGGTTTTCACGTATGAAGAAATTCTAGCTTGTACTGATGGTTTCTCTGAATCAAATCTTATTGGGCACGGAACTTATGGCTCCGTGTATTATGGCCTCCTTCGTGAACAGGTTAGCAACTATCTAATCTGCCTCTTGTCATGGTGTTACTCTTTCATAGAGTGATTCCCAAGTCAAATTATTATTTATATAATGTTGAATCTTGTAGGAAGTTGCGATCAAGAGAATGACTGCTACAAAAACTAAAGAATTCTTGGCCGAAATGAAAGTGCTTTGCAAGGTTCATCATACTAACTTGGTAATGTTCTAGACTTACTATTTAAGTGTTCGGTCTTTTTTTTCTTTTTCTTAATCTTGTTCTTACGGTCTTGAGAATTGCAGAGATTTGACTTCATTTTGGCTTCATTTTGCAAGGTAGAATTGATTGGCTATGCGGCAAGTAGGGATGAGCTTTTCCTCATTTATGAACATGCCCAAAAGGGTTCACTTAGAAGCCATTTACATGATCCTTTGAGCAAGGGTAAGATGACTTAATTGGGAGTGTCACAAAAAAAAAATGTTTTCTAAGACTGTCCATATCTACCTGGGTCCAACTCTTTTAGTATCCAAAGCGTGATCATCAATTCGGCTGGTCTACTAGATGATATTAGTCCTGATAACGTCAGTATAAATTATGTCCCCAGATATTCTTGTTTGATGATCATACTGTGCTACTTATTTAATGATGCATCCCTTGTTGTTTTTGCTGTCCATTGCAAGGTACTTAAAATGATAAAGCTTTAACAACATAACTATTGTCTGTGTGTTCATTTATGAAGCTTGTAACCTGTTTACCGGGATGGGCTAGCTAGTTCAAATCCTGTTAGAAGCTGACCATGTTTTCATCCTACGATCTTGCTGTGGTCTTTGATATTTATCACTCATTATGTATTTATTTTGTCGAGTAAAAACTGCTGGCAATATATATTCGTTCATCAAAAGTTTCAAATTAAACCTGACCTTGATATATATTTCTTTCTTTTTAAAAGTACACCTGGCTACTTCAGTCTTCAGGGGTGAATGTATGAGGGCAGAAACTAGGACCTCAAATGTTTGGTGTATGCATTTGATAGCTTTGACTTGTTTGTTGCACTAAAACTTCCTAGTGATTTCTGTTCAGGTCAAACATCACTTTCTTGGATCATGAGGCTTCAGATTGTACTTGATGCTGCTAGAGGTCTGGAGTACATCCACGAACATACTAAACCTCATTATGTCCATCGAGATATCAAGACAAGCAACATCTTACTAGATGGTGCTTTTCGGGCGAAGGTGTCTACCTATCTTACTTCAATGGTTCTGTTTTTGTAGCCCTACTATAGCAAGGGTGTCTGATTGGTTTTGTCCTTTGTTTCTAGATTTCAGATTTTGGGTTGGCAAAACTAGTTGGAAAAACTACTGATGGAGAAGCTTCAGTAACGAAAGTTGTGGGCACTTTTGGTTATTTGGCTCCAGAGTAAGTATATATAACACTGTCAACCAGATTTGCTGACGGCAACAAACTCTTGAATTAAACTTTGATCGCCTCCTCTTATGATTATTACAGATACTTGCGGGATGGCCTGGCGACAATTAAAAGTGATGTTTATGCGTTTGGTGTTGTACTTTTTGAGATTATATCAGGAAAGGAAGCCATCACACGAACAGAAGGCATTGCACCTAAAAATTCTGAAAGGCGTTCATTGGTATCCATTGTACGTGTTACTGCAAGTCCAATAAGAAAGTTTCCTAATTTTGTGCTTCATATACCATTACAGATGAAATTTTTACTGTGAAAGTATATATTAGATTTTATTAGAATAACTCAATGTTGCATGTCAGCAATTTTTTCTTCTTTCTTCTCACTGATTCTGCTTGATGCTCATGAAATTGCAGATGCTAGCAGCTCTCAGGAATTCACCTGACTCGATGACTATGTCAAGCATGAAACAACACATCGACCCTAATTTGATGGATCTTTACCCTCACGACTGTGTTTTCAAGGTACATTTTTCCCGATTTCCTGGTCAGAGATTTGGAATTGTTAGAGTTTGTCCCAAACTGATTAACTTTCAAGTCTGAAACTAGTATATGTGCCTTAGGAGCCTCTCCACTCATTGCCAATTGTTTTTAGGTTCAATGCCTCCAAAAATTCTTGCAGGAATAGTAGGGTTTCTGTTGATAAATCGACCATATTTTCGGGTAGGAGACTAGAATGTAATGTTTTGGCCTTCAGCCTTCCCCTCTATAATCTCATCTATAAATATCTCGTCTATGTTTTCTTAAGCTTCTAGAAAAGATGTTATCCAAGTTATAAGATAATTGGTCAACTGAATACCGTTATAGAGGAATGCTGGAAAGAAACAAACATTTGTACTCTATTGTATTCAATGTTTGAGGTTGTAATGTGGTTTCCGACCTCTTTGTTCTATTTGTCGATGTAGGTGGCCACACTGGCGAAGCAATGCGTTGACGATGATCCCATTTTGCGGCCAGACATGAAGCAAGTTGTGATTTCCTTGTCGCAGATCCTTTTGTCCTCCGTGGAGTGGGAAGCAACTCTAGCTGGGAACAGCCAAGTATTCAGTGGGCTTGTTCAAGGACGATAGGTGATGGTGAACATACCATTGGCATCCTGCTGCTTTTGACGTGCTCCTTTTCTACCCTTATTTTTTGTAAGCAAACCCTCAAGATTCAACACCTTCTCCCCTTGTTTCCACTACTATCTCTTCTGACCTGTGTTGTTTGTGTTTGTATAGTTGCCTAGAGGTTCGACCGTAAAGTGTTTTGTGTTGTGGTGTTCATATGTGCAATTCATCGTTCCTTATTTCTTTCATTTCGTGATGTATCCTTTCCAGACCCGCTTTGTGTTGGTACAATTTTGATATCATATGAGGTGTAATGACGAGAGTTGATGAAACCTCTCTTTTCCAATCATCTCTTGATCTGAAACTACTGTTTTTTTTTTGTTGTTGTTGATAGGCATCTGAAACTACTGTTTCCCTCTGTTTTCTTATAGAAAAAGGACTTGAAAGAGTTTATATTTTGATCCCTTTTGAACCCTAGATTGGATTTGGAAGTTTGAATGTTGGTAATCCGTAATTGATATCATACTAAGTTAGAAGGTTGTACTTTCTTTCATCGAATAGCAACAAATGCCGTGTCTATAGTAGAAAAGCTTGCTTAATTTCTAGTAATCGTTCCATCCCTTTTAAGTACCTATCATTGGAAATTCAACTTTTTTACTCCTTCTGTCCCTTTATAAGTATCTATCATCGGAAATTCTACTTTTTAAGGGAATGCATTACTCTAAAAATATCAACTTTTGTAAAATACACTTGAGCATTTCTATGTGATTCTTTGGAATCTACGTACTTCAATGCTCAAAAGAAGGGTAAAAGGGAAATTGTATCAAGTTTTACCCGTTCACTTTTCGAAATTGACACTTATTTTTGGGATTAAGCCCAAATGGAAAAGGCAAACACTTGAAAAGAGACGGATGGAGTACTTCTTATTCCTTTCGTACTGGAGGTAAAAGATATAATGCTATGAAAAAACAGGTTCCTAGCATTCGTTACACTGCAAAAGATCCGCAGGAGACGTTCATGATCACCATGTTTGTTACCTCTACAATAAAAACCCAACAAACATATTGAAGCCCATACAAGCTCAGTTATAACTAACAATTTCCAAGTTTATGTACTAGACAAATTGTGAACCTCATTTGGAATTCGTTACTTGCACAGTGAAGCTAGTACACGGCGAGGCGGGTCGAACGGCCGCCGTGAATGCAGCACAGCCCAGTTATCCAGCAGCAGAACATCACCCTTTTGCCAAGGAACGGCAACACTCTCCTCGTCGAGGATTTTGAGGCAGTCGTAGATGATATCGGCCGGCAAAGGTTTCCCATCTCCGAAGGTTACGGCCTTAACGGGATCGTTCCGGGCGTCTTCCCAACCCGTGTAGGCAGCCACCATGCTGTTGAACCAAATCTTGCGTTGCCGGGCTTTGTCGAGTTTGATTGCTGGGATTGGACCCATTATTGTTTTCACTGATCCATCTTCTTCCCACTCCAATTTCATACCCAGTTTTGCAGCCCTGTAGATATTAGCCTGATGAGGTTACATATCTTATATACTTCATTATTACTCCCGTCAAACAAACAGCTCTATAATCGTTTAACAGAGCAAATAAGTTTCCAGACCCTTGATACAGGGGATGAAACTGGGCTAAGGCAGAAACCAACTTCTTTTCTTGGTATTGGTATTAGGCTCTGCTTGAATATTTGGAATCTCTAGATTCCATGATTCCAAAGGTTTGAGATTAACTAGCAATACCCATATCACGAAAGATCAGGAATAAAAACCAGGGAATGGATGAAACAATTCAACAAACCTTTCCTCAGCTACGCTCTTGTCTTTGGTCAGGAAAGTGGACTTCCAACCACGGCCGATTGGCGATGAAGGATCGTCATCTTCTCCCAACACTCGAGTGTATATCAATCCATGCTCCTCCAATCGTTCAACGAATTCTGGGTACTTAATTTTCATCCTCTGGTATACGATGTGGCTTAGGACAATTGGGGTTTCTCCCCCTTTTCCAGGTTCTACTTCACAGTAGAAAAACAACTTGGATGGGAATGTCGGTACCTGTTTGCAAACGCGCAGTGAGTATGGCATTCAAATTATTGGAGAAGTTTTCCGGCGTGTAGTGCTAGGGTAGACGCAAAGATCAGGACACAGTCGGATGCGTCCGCGAGGAGTTATGTGATCCCCACCGAGATCGGACGGCAACACACATCTTAACTATTTGATGCACGAGGGTTCCACGTGGACTGACCCACGTGCATCGGATAACTCCGGACACAATCGAACTATTTGATACCCGAGGATCCTACACATACACCAAGGGACTCACACGTTGGACCGATTTGGACATGCACAACTATTTCATGCACAAAGAGTCCCACGACGGCACTAAGGGAACTACTTACATATGACTCCGGACACAATCGGACCATCTTATACCCGTGGATCTTGCGGATACACTAGCAGATATCTAGAGTCGTCTAATGCTCATGGATTGTACAAATGCACTAAGAAATTAACTTTCATCGGAATGACATGAGTAAGATTGTCTGTGTCACAAGCCTTATTGTTATAGCCTTATAGGAAATATGAAATTATTCCATTTTCAATTTGAAGTATAAAAGATAGGTAATACTTAACTTAGGCTCAAGTGATTATTATTCCCCTGAAATCAAACCATTCTTAAAGATCTTAGTTTTCTTGCCAAAGAAACCGAAATAGGGAAGTTATTTTTAGACTCTCTCTCTCTCTTTTTTATTTTTTGCAAAAGATGCACCACATAACTTTTCTTTATTGACGCAGATTTCCTATTTCCCTGAGATCAAGCCATTTTTGAAGGATCTCAAAAGAGTTTTCTTGCTATACCTAAAAAAAAATATAATCACAGTGTGGAATACCAATCCCATGTAACCAGCTCATTCAAAATCCATCGTAAGCCTACACTAGACGTATCAAGAAATTCAAAGATTTTGAGTTATCTAATTCGATGATACAAGTACTAACAAATATATCAATTTCAAGATTTGGAAGATCAATCCCAAAGAAAACGAAATAGAGGAGTAATTGTGTGAGTTTCACAGGGCGACACGCAAATTTGTGTGTCTAACATCTGAGTCCGTAGCACTGCTCTAAAAGTAAGTACCTGAGCCATTTCATGATGAAATGGGATTTTCTGATCAGGCGGGGCCTCGTTGGCCGTGAAAACCCGCCCGACGACGTTAGTCCGCGGGGCAGCGCCGCCCACGTACGGCAACTCCTCGAACCCGAAAGCCTCGACGACGTCGTTGAACTCCGGAGCCGTCGTGACGGGGAATCCCCTGAACAGAACGGCCCCGCTCTTGTGCAGCAGCGATTCGAGCCACGGCTTTTGCGCTCTGATGGCCTCCACGACGTCGTCGCGGTTGAGTACCTTCACGTAGTTTTTTGGAGACAAGACTGCCGGGAACAAGAGGTTTTGATCATGGGTCTTCTGGTGAGGGATTGTGATCTCGCTGAATAAGGTTTCTGCTGGCATGATTACACAACTCTCTCTCTCTCTCTCTCTCTCTCTAGAATTATGTTTCTTTGTTTATCCGTCACTCTATCCCACCATTTGTATACTGCTCATGTGCGAAGTGAAGGATATTGTCCCTTAGGCAAAGATGGCGTCCGGATTCATTTGAGGATGAATGTCGCAATAGGACAAATGGAGAGGACAAGGAAAAAAGGGTAGTTTCCGTGTCATACTCTCCACTTGTTTTATGTTTAGTGGAGAAGAGATAGGTATCCCATTTGGATCTCCTCAAAGTGTATCTCATTTGCATGTGTACAACTCGAGTGTTCGGGTAACCTTACGTATGCCTCGTCTAATTCTGATGGTTCAATCTCGCCGCCCATTTTCAGAGAATCCAATTAAAATCGAAGCAAAGTTCCGCACGAATTGACTCCAGAGAAACATATAGAACTTGAGAACTAATAACTTAGGAGGACGCAAACCCCTTCCATTAAAATTTGTTGCACCAACCCTCCGTTCCATCTCTCGTTTGGGTCCCACTAATGCATATTAGAATTATCAATTGGTTGGAAAGTCATTCTCACTCTTTGAGAGGATAAGAGTTTGAATTCTTTCCGAACGGGTGCTCATGGTTTCCGCCACTCATTGTGGGCGACATTGTGCGTTCATTGTAATAATCTAAAATGTTCATCTTGTAGGGCTTCCAAAGTTGTACATACGCAAAAAATCAACTTGATCGGACATCAATAACTAAAGGGAATTACTTCAGTGTCCCCGGTCATTTTTGGAACACCGTAACTTTTGCCATAACAAAACCATTATGAGTATAACCAAAATCCATTACAAGTATAACAGAACCATAACAAGGCATAACTTGTTTGTTATGCCTTTGTTGGGTTTGGTTGTCTTTGTTGGTTTTTTGGATATTCCTTGGTTATGCCTTGTTTGGGTTCTGTTATACTTGCAATGGGTTTTAGTTATGCTCATAATGGTGAAGTTATGCAAAAAATTATGGTGTCCCCAAAATGACCGGGGACACCATAGCATCATCCCTAAATGGATATATTGTTTTGCAGACCCACAAGATGAACATTACTGCAGTGAACATTTGGTAGGATTCACAATCGCGGTGGCTACCTCATCTGGACAAAACTTCTGCTCGAGAAGTTATTTGAAGTTGGGGTGTTACAAAACCTGAAAAAGCCGACCGATCGGTTCGGTTTCGGTTGGGGTGATGGCAGAATTTTTCTGGACCGGACTGAACCGAACCGAACTGAAAATCGGTTCGGTCTTGGTTTTCTGTAATTTTTTGTCGGACCGAACTGATCGACTATATATTTTATATATTTTACATATATATACTTTAAATTAAATGGAAATTTTATATTTCGGCTGGACCGAAATACCCGATTGAACCGATCCCACCCCGAACTCAACTCAACTCCGATCGGGATCGGTCCTGAAAATATTTGGACCGAACCGAATCGGTCTTCAAAAATTTCACCTCGAACCGAACCGAAATCACCCCTAATTTGAAGATTGGATTGGCGCTACGAAATCATACTACTAACTCTTCCAATGAAGCACTTGAAAAAAGTGATTTCTAGCTAATTTGTGGGTCGTGGAGTTGCTCTCACATGACACCAACTACTCCCAGTCTATGTTACATGGACTCGGGTGCGAGTATCGGGTGTGGGTGCAAGTCCAAGCGTCGGACCTTCCTAAACTTAAATCTTAGGATACGTGGATATGTGTCCCCAACTTAGGTACGGGTACGGGGACACGTCCTGAACTCTTGTTTGTATTATATATTGCATAATTTTCTCAGATTATGTACTGTAAACTATGTTTACAAATGTATTTAAACAAGAAATGGTTAAGAAAATTATGTTTTTGCTATTTCTCTATTTCCTGTCTATGTGAAATACTCGAATTCTCGCTTTTCTAGCTATTATAATATTCCTTTTCTGTAAGTATCTTAACAAGTAAAGGATCCGAGTGTCCAAAAGGATACGGGTGTCGGACACATCGACACGGGTACTTGAGCCAAAATGAAGGATCCATGTAACATAGCTCCCAGTTATGTGAATCGATCCACGTGTTAATGTGATTAATACACACTTGTGATAGTAAAATGCGCCTTGCCTCTATTTGTATGTTCTAACTTTGAAAACTAAGAGGGTGGATCTAGTATTTACTTGGGTGTATGTAGAAAAAAAATTAACCCACGTATTAGTGGAGATGGATCGATTAAAAGGTTTTCAATACTCTAGTAGTAAAAAACTGATATCTAGCAATTGTATCAAATGTGAACTTCTATATGTACCAACCATTCAAGGGTGCGACGTCACAGTTTAAAGAATTTTATTTCTAGTAATCAGAAAATTTAAGGGTATGTTGGCACTTATTAGGGAACGCGGTGGAAAGGAAGATAGAATTACCGAGGGAAAAAAAAAAGGAGAGAGAATAAAAATATTTCCCTTTCTCCCTTTGTTTGATTTCTAGTGTAGAAAGAGGAATAAAAAGAATGATGAAAAGAGAAGTGAAAATCAACTTTCCATTTTACTCTTCTTTTTCTCTCACTGTTTCCATAAATTTTCTCACTCTTTCACAAAATTAAATGAAAGAGAAAAAAATATTCTCCTTGTCATTTATTTATCTCTTATTTATGGGGTGGTAATCAACTAGAAAAAGGAGGAAAATGAGTCATTTATCTTTCAGTCTTCTTTTGACTCTTTCTTCACTTAAAACTTTTTTTTTTTTTTTTGAAGAAAAGGAGCAAAAACCCATCTCAATGGCATTTTAGTTTCTCTACCCCACTATGAGAAAATCCAAGTCTTGACCCATTTCCGTTACCCTTTTTTTCAAGGTTCAATCTTATCCCTCTTATTTACTAGTAGGAGATTGGTTTTTTTCATAGGAGATACTTCTACCCTGATATCGTTTTTGCACATGTTTTTACTGAAATTTGGGTAAAATTTTGGACAAAAGACTGGAGAAGGGAAAGGAAGGAAAAATTAAAAAAAAAAATCCTCCTCCTTTGTTTGGATCCCTATAGAAAGAGGAGGGAAAACAGCAAAATGAATACGTCCTTCCTATTTTCTCTCCAACTTTTCCTCTACTTTCTCAGTTATAATGAGCATAAGTCCAACCTTAGGGAGGTGTTTGTAATTTACCCAAAATTCGAACACCGAAAAGCAAAAGGCCCGCTTAATTTTTGCCCGCGTTGTGAAAATATCCAAAAATCAAATTGGCCGGAGAGAAACCACAGAGAGAGAGAGAGAGAGAGAGAGAGAGAGAGAGGCGTGGTTACCGTTGGGGAGAGAGATTGAAGAAGATGCCCAAGAACGAATTCAAAACCTCGAAATCGACGAGGAAGCCACTGAGGGACGTCTCCAATGGCGCAAGGGCCTCGAAATCAGTGAAGAAGAAAGCCCCCGAAGACGACAATCAAGCCCAAGACGAAGCCCTCGATCGCCTCCTTCTAGTCCACTCCGATCTCTCCTCTCTCATTCACCAGGTATCTAACTTGTAGTTTTGCAGAGAGAAAGAGAGAGACTGAGAGAGAGAGAGAGGGAGGGAGGGTTCGTTTCTGTTTGAAACCCTAGTGATGTCTTGTGTTTCAGTGATTGTACCCGCTGATTGGATTACTAGGTTCAGTTATTGCGTTTTTACTCTCTTTGATTCTGCATTAATCCGCTGAATAAGCCCTAATTTCTAGCGTTTCTGTATATTCCATTGTGTTACGAGATCACTCAATTAATGGGGGGAGGTGGGGGAAGAAAAAGCACGTCTTTCCCCACCAATATTCTCTTTGATTCTGGGTTGGCTATTATATTTTTCTTATTGTAGTTTAGTGTGATTCTTGTGTGGTTCCATGTTTTTTTTTTTTCCTCGGAGAAAGTCAGCATAGTTGTAGTCAGTGAGGTTTAAAGTTTGAACCCTGTTTGACTTACCCCAAAAAAGAAGTAGTTTGAACCCTGTTTAATGCATGGGAAAAATGGTGCCTACCACTCCACTTGCTTTTTCCATGTAATGTTGCTTTTGATTAGAAATCAGCAATAGCATAATTATGATTTTGAACAAAGATAAGACATCAACATATGTACTAAGAGCATCTCCAACACTGAAAAGTTTGGGTCAAAACTCCATTTGGGTATGCCTTCTCCAATCCTAAACTCCTCTTCTTAGTTTTTACCCAAATCTAGTGTATTTTATGTTTTTTCTCCAAAGTTTGGGTCAAAATGGCACATTTGTAAAAAACAAGAAAGGGAAAAGAGGGGTTGAGAAAAATGGTTTGGATTTGGGTCTCCCCGCATTTGGGCAAGGAAAAGGGTAAAACTCAAAAAGGGTAGGCAAAAGGGTACGCCATTGGAGATGGATTTGTAGTGTTTTTACTCAAATTTTGAGTTTGGGTAGAAAAAAATGTAAGGATAGGAGATACTTTAAGTAATATACCTATATGGATACTTGTGAACCATTTGATTCCATTGAATCCAGGATTTGAAGGGCCTTGGGTATAAAAACTTCCATAGTATGCGAACTTGAGCTACCTACAATACTTTTGTTGGGGATGCTGGGGTTTGGCCTGGTCTTCGCCTTGAATTTTGCCCTTTCAAGTGTGTGCACGGACCTTTTGGACAACACGTTCATTTACTTGTCAACGAACCCGACCGCAAATTGCGCCGTGATTAGTTTCAAAAATAACTTGAGCTACTAGCCTCTGTATATCTTATATTTATGAGAACTAAATGTGAATCGGGGGATTGTTAACCTAGTAGGGGAAGCTACGAAGAAGTATCTCTAAAACGTCTTGTATACTTTACGCAAACTTGTATGGAGCTTCTACTAGGAGCTTGTAAGATCCGGGCTAAACCATAGAAAAGGTCTTCATACAGAACGCATACACACGTCTATAAGCCTCTTTTATCCATAATTTACATGATTTTTTTGTGTGATATCATCATGGCTTTGTAACTTATTTTTCATAGTACTTTTTACTGTTTTTGGGGTATTTTAGTTTTGGTGCTTGCTACCGCATAGATACTCCGGCTGGAGCCATAGTCCCCTCTCCGATGGGCGGACACTTTTTGTGAAACAATTGCTGCAATAGCTGCTCCTGTCTTATAAAAGTTTGTCTTAGAAGCTAAAAATTATTCTGCATCACTCCTCACATCTCATTCATTATGGTCTCTTGAATCACATTGTACACTTCACCTTCCCTTGTCGTTTCCTACTTTTGCATCTATTGTACCCTACTTGCCCAGTGCATGCCGGATGAATCTGATATTTCTTCATATACTTAGCTGAAGAATGTTTTTATGTATACATATGTAGACTAAAAAAGATGAGCTCATTTTGTCCTTCTCTTATTTAGCCAGGATTTACATTTCATATGTCCTCTTCTACTTGCAAACTAAGTTGTTATGCTTTACTGTATTAAGTTAAGTAATTGTTCCAGATTGATGAACATGTTGTGCAAGCTCTCAAAGTAGCGCCAAGCAAAAAGGGAAGAAAGGAAATTGAATCTTTCACACAAGTCTTGTCCGAAATCCAGTCCTCTTTGAAGGTTCTTGTTCTAGCTGATTTTTATTAGTGCTGTCCTTTTGTTGCACATTGATTGATGTTTTGTCTTGCTGAGTGCAGCCGTGGGCTCCCATACTCCAGAAAGCACTCTCCAGTCACCCTGGTGGTTCCGAGAATCTGTTGGGACAACCTTTGGATAATAGGACAGTTCCTATTTTAGATGCAGGTACGAGTGATGTAGTTCGGAGTCCAGAACAAACCAAACTTGACTCCTTGGTCTCTCCTTCACCACTAGTGTCATGGCGTGCTGACTGTACTGCCGGGGGTGGTAGACAGTTGTTTCTGCTCACGCCTTTGCCAAGACCAAAAGCGTTTTCGTCCAAACTGCAAGGCTCATCTAAATGGGTAATGAAAAAGGTAACATCTACTACTACTGCTGGGGTACCGTCTGTTAGTGCTATTTCTGGAGATACAAATGATAATAATGTTGAAGGTCTGGCAGTAAAACCAAGTAAAGTTGCCAATGCTGTTGAGAACGAAAGGGAAAGCAATTTGAAACCTCAATTTGCTTCTCCGACAAAATTGTCAAAAATGGACTGCTCTGTGCTTGTTATGACTCCATGCCTCAAAATGTCACCACCTAAGTCGTGTGTATTGCTTGAGCCCATTTCTGAACTATCTCACAAAGATACTCGTGGGGTCCGAAAATCAACGCCATTTCCCGTAACAATTAAAGAGTTTTGTAGGCTGCAACTCTCTGAATCCTCTAGCAGTGAAGGGTCAGAGGAGTTGACTTTGAAATATCCAGAACTTTATGGGATACAACCCCCTCATAAATTGGGAAACGGAAGGAAAGGGGTAGAAGCTTCGCCAGATTGGTTTATGTCACCTCCTAAAACTTGTGTTCTAATGGAGCCGCCTGAGGAGAAATCATTTATTAATGCTACTAGCAATTGTCAGTTGCCAAGAACTGCTTGTGTCCAGAATCAGCAGGCACACTTGTCTTTAGTGACAGCAAAAAATGACGTTCAAAGTTATAACTACGTGAATTGGAATTCACATAATGAAGGTACTATGTTTTGTTTCGTCCAAAGAACATGTGAAATCTGATTTAAGTTGAAATCAACTGAATTTTTTTCTCTGCAGAACGTGGTGGCGGCTCAGCTCTAATTGAGAGCACTCCCATGTGGAAGGAACCCGGAACTGCTCTTCGAACAGGGAAGCGTCCAGGAGAGAACACTTTGAAGAAGGAGTTGTGGACAAGGTTTGAAGCAGCCACTAGTCATGGGACACGTGTCGATGACTCAGCTCTCCAAGAATCTGCTCAGAAAGGATTTCTCGACAGATTGGAGGAGGTTTCTCGTGATGAGACAAGTTCTAAGTATTAGAGATGGTAAACATGATGTTTGTGGGCAAATGTTGGATTGTAGGTACTGTTGTGTCATCGGGTTGTGGGAAGCTTGGGAAATGTTATTGTTGTTGTTCGTCGAGTATTGCATAAATACTGTAGAAATATTGATAGCCAAGGAGCAAGGGGTATTGCACCCTCTTCCGTTTCGTACTAGTAATTCACCTGCCATTGCATCTTCACTCTGTGAACACTAGTGACACTGATACCCTCGCCTCCTATGTTTAGTCTCTGGATAGCAAGTTTTGAGCATGAAGCGAAATACTCCTATATCAGTTTGGAGCTGGCTAACAGTATTCTCATCCTCCTGTTAGCCCTTGTATCTAGGGGGGTTTTTATTTATTTATTACTTTTTATAACAACTGCCTGTATCCCATGCAAGGGCAGGTGACAAACTATTTACTATTTCCCTGCAAGTACGTGTGTCGGCCAGAACATATTCATCAACTTCTTTCCTCTGCGATTTTTGCAGATTTAAAAACTGTTTCTAACTTTCTATTCTCTCTGTTTTGCAGATGTTTAGACTTCAGATAAATCCTAGGTTGTTTTCACAAGAAAAATAGAAAGGGCGAGGGTCGGTAAATGATAAAACTAAACAATGTGTTTTTCATAGAAAAATGGCCTTCCAGTCACGTTTTGCCCTTATTTTGAGGGAGGCTTGGTTCGGTTCATCTCAAGGAGGCTTGGTTCGGTTCATCTCTTGAGTTGTTTTTTTTCCCGAATATCCAAATTAGTGCTTGTTTATATATAGGACAAACTTTTTCCAACGATAAATTTTTTTCCCCCACGAAAGCTGGAAAATTATGCAAAACATATTCTATTCAAAAATTGAAAGGAAACGAATTGTAAAAAAATAAAAATAAAAATATATTTAGTACTCAAGACACAAGACTTTTTCCTTTTTTTTTCCCCCGCCCAAACACACGCACCTGCCACAAAACCTAACAGAATGGGAAGGAGTCACGGAGGGATGACGGTGACGAGGCACAAAATAAAGATATCGGAATTCAAGGGACCAGAGTGAAACGTTTTTAAAACTATAGGGACCATTGGTCATAATCTGTGTTCTTCGTAATAAATAAGCGAATTTACTTACATCGTACGATTCACAACCTCAAGTAGTAGGTTCTTTCGCGGTTTTCCCCGTTCGCTGGAAAACCCCTAAACCCTCTCTCTCTCTCTCTCTCTCTCTCTCTCTCTCTCTCCAATGGCCGACTCGATTCAATGGATTAAGCACGTAGAATCCTATGTCGACTCTTCCGGCTCCCCGTCTCAGCAGGTTGACTTCTTTCCACTTCCCTATTTTCCTTAACTGCCCGAATCAATAAAATTGCGTTTGCTTTTCATGCATTGTGTAAGATCATTTGAACTTACTCTGTTTGTAAATGCATGCTAGGTTGCAAGTTTAGATGCAATTGCTGCTCTATTGAAGAATGACATGTTAAAGATAGAAGGAATGGTAAGCTTTTGTCCTAACTATTTTCGTCTGGGGCGGCTCCAGGATTTTGGTTGAGCGGTGACAAAAACTTAAAGAAGATTTTTGTGTACAAAGCATTATGTAATATGGACATACTTATTTTTGTAGAAAATTTATTGGGCCTAATTTATTCTCTTTTGGTGAGCTATCTTATGTACTTACTCATAAAATTAAGTGAATTTTGATTTACTATTGGCTACCGATGAATTACTCACTGTTGACTATATGAAAGAAAAAATAAAACATATGTAAAAAATTACAAAATTTTAGTGCATTTTCCTGAACCCCCTCATCAACCCATGGTGGAGCCGCCTCTGATTTTCGTACTTCTTTGCGTCGATTAATTGCCGTCGTTTTTATTTTCTACTCGATAGGCTCTCTGTTTCCCCGCGTCTCGTTAAACTATAGCTGTTTAAAATGTAGGTTAGAGATATGGAGATGTATCTGACTACCACAGACAGCATTATTCGTTCAAGAGGTACTTCTTGTGTTTTTTTTTTTCAGGGCTGTTAGTTTCGGACTGAAGCAATGAGTTGGTTTTGAATGTATGTGTCTTTTCACATTCGGCTTCTGTTGTTTGGTGGATGTATACAACCACATTTTTAGTGGCCTTTGCCACTATATTTGAAAATGCAGGTTCTTCCATATTGAGAGTGCATTTGTTAGCCAGTGAGTGGAAAGCGCTGCACCTTGTTGGGGCTATTGAGGCCAGCTGGAGCAGTACTACTACGATCGTAGAGGGCCTGGTAAGAGTGGAGGATGGAAAAAAATGATTCAATAGGGAACTTAGAAACCTACAGGGTTCAATGGACTGCAATGGGAGGGTAACAATGAATAGTAAATACAGTGATTTGGAAGGGGAAGAGGATGTATACAATTCCGTTAGTTGAAACATGTTGGGATCAAATCCAACAGGCAAGCCTGCAGCGGTTAAAACCCTTCTAGAGATTGGAAAGCAAATATGGTGTGTTTCAAGACTCAGATATATAACGAGGGGCATCTAGGATAGCCTTTTTTGTGGAGTGACATTCCACTGGAGCGGTAGGGAATGCTGATGGAGGTTCTAGCTTGGTGGAACTATAGGTGGTTTGGATTAGGAGACCTGTGAGATTAAGTTTTCGAATCTTATTTTCGATCTGTGTTCTTGGGCTTAGGGTCTGTCCAATTAGAAGAAAAGTGTGGTAGGAATTGGTGGATGATGCCTTTAGGTTGGATACCTCTTGGAGATTACAATTTATTCGTAGCATAGTTTGCTTTTCGGTGAAGTGATCAGATTGTGTTTGTTTGCACACATATAAAGGGTTCTCCAAGTTCATCGATGACTAATTTCGTTATCTAGGTTCCGTAGTTAAAGGATGGAGAGGATGGAGGTGATGTGATCCATGCTCAAAAGTATTGTGGCTCAAGTGCGAGTTGTTTCTGGCATATTATGTGATCTACCGAAAGCAACAGTGTTCGATGAGGAGTTTATAGGGCCAACTACAGGGCCAATATTGCTCTACCGTACCAAATGTTGAGTAAGTCAGAAAGAACCACATGCTGATATAAGTGTATGGCGATGCAAATATGGTTGTGTGGTTGAGCAAAAAGGAAAGATGCATGTGCGGTACCTCAAAATAGAAATGAATACGTTTGTGAAATGGTCGTAGCAGCACCAATTAAAGATAAATTCATGGAGAATAACCTTTTAGATGATGTCGTATACGATCAAGACCTGTTGATGCAACAGTACGGATGGTTGATGCAGTAAAAAATAGTGGTCTGTGATAGAATCAACAATAATGGAAATGCTTTAGGGAGGGGAAGACAATGGGATTTTTTTAAATGCAGTATACATTCCTTAACATATTCATGTTGGTGAGAAAAGAAGTTATGAGCCAACCAACTGCACCATATATTCCGTGTGTCCCCAATTTATGAGGGACACACGGAATGGTTTCGTTTGGTTACCAACTACACCATCTATTTACAAAACTTCTACCCCCTTAGAATTATTGCCTCCACCACGAACCATATTAATCGTTTTCCTCCCAGGTTGAATAAAATAAATGGTAGGGGAAGGGAAAGACCTATATTGCCATGGGATGAATGCTTTGTATAATTGCTTATGAAACCTTAAACATTTTTGTCTCGGAGTGAATGAATTCATTAACCGAAAGCCGAGCTGAACAATTGTCGTCTTCATTGAACCTCTCTCTCTCTCTCTCTCTCTCTCTCTCACTGCTATGCAGTTGGTGATGTTTAGTGTCAATTTCTCGATATTCATAGAGTCATGGTAGCTCCTGAACCCTTGTGTAATTTAGATGGCTAAGACTGTAAGACAAAGTATCTTTTACTTTGGGGCCATGTTGTTATTGGTAAAATTTATAGGAGCTATTTATTGCATTAACTATCTTTATAGCATGGATGTTCACAATTTTTTCTTATCCTGCTTTTCTGTCCCGACAGGTATACTACTTCTTGCAGAGTTGCTGCAACGTCTTGCATCAAAGCCTTTAAACGATGCTGTCATCCATAGCTTGATAGGATTCTTTACAGAAAGGCTGGTGAATGCTCTTTTGCAAAATATCACGTGATGGAAAATTCTCCAGCACTTTTTTGACAATATCTTTTATCACTCTGTATGTTCGTTTTTAACTGTTTTTGAAAGTGGGGTAAAGACACCCCAATATCAGCTAACAAAATGCTTGAAAGACCATGTGGCTAGATTGAGCAAGATCATACTGTTCTCTCCGATAATGGGATGGTGATCTTACTGAATTCACACTTAACCCTCGGTTTGGACAGTGTATGATCACTCATTTCACTCTTGCTCTGTCTGTTTGTCCTATATCGCTTGCACCTCCTAGTTCAAAGATGATAACTCAATAATGTTACTATTTCGTCACGAAGGTTCCAGTTGGACCTCTCTAGTTGCTTTATTTCCTATGGTCTTATGAAATCCTTGATCTGGATCTTTAGAGGTTCTAGTTATTTCTGTAAGAGGGCTTGAAAAAGTATAAAGTGCTGTTCAATATATAGCATTCATCTATCCACATCATATGTACATTTGCATATAGATTTAAAATTTGCACTCATATTGGTGTGTATTTTGTCTGTAGCCTGTAGCTTTTACTTTTAAGCATTTTAAATTTATGGCAAGGCTAATGTTTCCACATCTACGATGTGTTCGTTATAAACGTACTTGATATTGTGTTTATATCAGGCAGATTGGAAGGCTTTGCGTGGTGCACTTGTTGGTTGCTTGGCACTGATGAAGAGGAAAAGTAATGTTGGAATGGTCACTATTAACGAAGCAAGAGCAGTTGCCCAGTCCTATATAGTAAACTTGCAGGTGCAATCCTTGGGGCAACATGATAGGAAGGTAAAACTGATTGCTTGCCAATTGTTGATGATGGCTTCTTTGGTAATTTTATTGCTTATACAAATGCTACAATTTTTGAATTACTAAAAATGAAGAAGTGGCTTGGTGATGGGGTTGGAGGGGGCGTGTGTACAGGGGAAAAGAGAGCTACCGTGTTTACTAAGTACTTCTGTATGGAGAAGAGAGAGCTAACATGTTTGCTAATTACTTCTGTTTGGGAAGAGAGAGCTACCATGTTTATTTGATACTACTGTGGACTTCTTTTCCATTCCTTTTTACTACCTGAACGGTTTTGCAGCTCTGCTATGAACTTCTGGAGTGCCTATTCGATCGCTATCCTGACGTGGTTGCGGCACTGGTATTTCTTCAATCCTGCCTCCCTGCAATTTGGTGTTTGTAGAAAAATGATCTTAGCGATTAGTTGCCTTTGTTTGATTTTAAGACTTATATTTTCAATAAGGGTAATTGTATGAGAGGAAAGAGGCAGAAACAGAAGAGTTACGGGTTTAACATTTTTAAGACTTATATCATCATCTGATTATGTTCTTTGTACTTTTAACATTTTTTAGGCCTATAACTAGTTGTGTAATTAACCATCTGAAGGAAGTCTGTAGCCACCGAAGTATGCATTTGAGTGCATTTACATTTCAGCTGTCTTCTCATTCATTTCTTTGGATCCATCACAAGATACATCTGTGTGCACGATACCGTCAAATCTGTGTTTACGCCCACGCCCCCCCCCTCCTCTCTCTCTCTCTCTCTCTCTCTCTCTCGTGTATGCACCTCTATGTCAGTATGTCCAACTCGTAATTATTGCCTATCGTGTGGGACTTCTTCCACTTTTCTTTTCAAGTGATTCTGTTGTTTCACAGTGATTTCTTTTCCTTTGCTGTTGCTTCCACAGTGACTCTTCTCGTCTCCCCTCCCCCTCCCTTGGGGCGCTTGTCAAAACCCTCATCCTTTAACTTTTAAGTCTTACACTTTTTAGTTGGCTCTTATAACTCTTATTTCTTTTCTGTTTAGGATGATAATATTGTCCATGGAATATGTGAAGCGATTGATGGGGAAAAGGATCCACAGTGTCTAATGATCACATTCCGTATTGTGGAATTATTGGCTCGAATATTTCCAGATCCATCTGGTCCACTAGCAAGTTTTGCAGAGGAGCTTTTTGAAATTTTGGGAAGTTACTTCCCTATTCATTTTACACATGTAAGACAACTGAATGCCAGTTTCTATTGTGTCTTCTTTGCTTGTCTGTTTGTATTATATGCATGCATCTGAATGAATTCTAGCACTTTATGTAGTCTGATGGAGACTAAATTTTGCACAATTTTCCTTTGTTAACTGAAAACAAAGATTTCTGGTACTAATTTTCTTTACTCTTCTTTGTAATTGAAGTGTGATTGTTCTCTAACTTCCCAGTTTATGTAGGATGATTTATTTGTTTAATTTTGTGTTGGAAATTATCTTTTACTAAGTAAGCTAGTTTAGAATCAAGGTTGTGGTGTGGTATGCAAGGACCGCCAAACCTGAATGGAAAACCAAAAACATTGTAGGTAAAATGCATGGACCTTAATACACTTAGCAACCTTGTCGTATTTCTGTTGCAATAATCTCGTGTTGAAATGCTTTTACAACAAATTCACCCCGCTGTCAACTATTGGTAAGTGCAGAAACGGACTTCTTCTCGTGTGATCTTAAGAGTGTGGCGTATAAATAGTTTAACGTTTGTATATTACCATTAAGAGGGTTTTAGATAAATAATTTATTGTTTGTTGCTTTGAACACATACATTTTTATTTGTTTCTTTCATTTCGCATATGAATCTTTTTCTCTCTTTCTAGGGATTATTGAGTAGTATATGATCTTTTTATTCACATCTTACACTCAATGTTTGCCTTTCTTCTATTTCTAAAAGCCAAAAGGAGATGAAGTTGAGGTGAAAAGAGATGAGCTGTCAAGGGCACTAATGGTATGTAAATTTCTCCCAGCTCTTGTACATAATTTGTCTTTTCCTTTCTTTTTTTCCTGATATTTTGCCTACGCTTGAAGTTTATTTTATAATCTTCCCGCAGTCTATGCACAAAGGTACCAAAAATACACTTATGTTCCGAAAAGCGAGTGAAGGCTTGTTATATATTGTTCAAATTATTTGAGTGAGGAAGGAAGACTGTCATTTGGTGAAAGTTTTTGAAAGCTAAATCCTAGATTCTTCTGATCTTAGGCTGTCAGAAAGGCTACATTCCACTGCTTTTGTTGGGCTTCCTTAATGCACACCGTAAAGCTACATTCCTTTCTCGTTTTTTGCATTAACCTTTTTTTTATACTACCAGCTGGCGTTCGCTTCTACACCTCTTTTTGAGCCATTTGCCGTTCCATTGCTTCTTGAAAAACTTTCTTCTACTCTGCCATCGACCAAGGTTGGTATCAACAAAATGCATCTCTACTGCTTGGGTTTCTATTAAGATATTTAGATACCATCAGAAAACTAGTTATGCCTATTTCGTTAGTGACTTTATATGCCCACAGGTTGAGTCTTTGAGGTATCTTAGCTATTGCAGTGTGTTGTATGGAGCAGAAAGGATGGCACAACATGCTGAAACTCTTTGGGCTTCACTAAAAGATGCACTATTTAATTCATTAGAGTCAATTTCATCTCTGGAGTTGGAACCAGTGGATGATATGGGTTTTCAGGGGAATCAAATTGCAACAGAAGCTCTCCTACTTCTGCAAAAGGTTGTTCAGCAAAATGAGGGCTCCTTCTTAAGTTTGATAGTTGGTGATGAAGAAATAAACTTGACTATCAACTCCATCACTAATTTTAAGAATTATGGGGATATTCCTATGCCAAACAAGAAGAAGCTACATGCAGTTGGTCGAATATTATCTGTTTCTGCCAGGGCTTCCATTGCCTCCTGCAATAGAGTGTTTGAGATCTTCTTCCTCCGCTTAATGGACACTTTGAGGCTTTCAGGTTCTTGTGGGGATATTCAGCTGGAGGATGGTTATAAGTTTTCTGGAAGACTTGATTATGGAGCTTTATATCTCTGCATTGAGCTCCTCACTGCTTGCAGATGTTTGGTTTTGGGCTCTGAAGGACAAACTTCAACTACTGTGTCTGCACATGAGACATGGAGCTGCATGCTTCAGAGTTTTTGCCGCTCATTAACTGAAGCCTTCAGTTTTACCTTAGTAACAACTGCAGATGAAGAAAGTCAGAATGCCTATGTTCACTCTGGAGGTAAATGGTTCTGCATAACATGGAAAAGGGTTTAGTGAATCTCTGTGTTTACTGATAATTATTATCATCTGATGAGCAAGTCTAATAATTTCTTATTCTGGCAACATTTCCTGGAAGCTAATTTCCTGATTCTTTTTTTACCCCCTTTGTTCTCAAATTACAGTGAGGGGTCTGCAGATTATGGCCACATTTCCTGGCAGCTTCTTACCTGTGCCAAAATTGATATTTGAAAGTATTTTGACGAGGTTGATGTCGATCATCACTTTGAATTTTGACAACGGACTTTTGTGGAAGTTGTCATTGAAGGCATTGGTGGAAATTGCCTCATTTGTTGATACTCGTCATGATTCGGACAAGGCAACATGCTTTAAGGGTCTTGTTGTAGAAAGGATCGTATTGTTGCTGTCTTCCAATGATTCAACCATGCCTTTATCTCTCAAACTCAAAGCAATTTCTGAGATTGGTCCAACAGGCCTGAATTTTATGCTGTCTATTGTCCAAGGGCTGGAAAAGGCCGTATTTGACAGATTATCTGATGCTTTAGTATGTCTGACTGCTTTTCTCCTTCCTGTTTGACTGGAAATTATGGTTCTATTGGGACATCATTTACGGTCCTCTCCAAATGGCAAATTTTGTGTGTTTTCTTTTCTTTTTGTGTTGCTAACTTAAACGAGGACAGTGCATTGTTTGTGCTCTTAATTAGTCTTTTATCCATGCTAGTTTCTCAATCTAATGTGACATTTTGCATCTTTAGGTACACGGAAACATCGAATCAGCTGAGTCCGCTGTTCAGCTTTTGGAATGTTTATCTAATAAGTTGCTTCCATGGTATGCGAGTCTCTTCGAAACATATATTGCACTTATTCTCATTCATTGTACTTCTAGAGACTAGTTGCTGAGGCTCTGCCATCCTTCTCAGTGTTTTCTTTTGATTACTCCAGTCACATGTTGTTATGAAGCTATTGATTTGTCTATTATTTGATACATGCATATTGCTACTTTTTTTTTGTTTTTTTGTTTCTCCACATGCGAGATTTTGTGTATGTTCAACGCCAAGGGAGTAAACACAAAATTTTGGACTGTTGTCTATTGAGGCTTTGTTGGTGTGTCACGATCTACAGAAAGATCTCGTCTGGTAGAAATGGATGAATATGATGTGTATCAAGCTCTCAGGAGTTCCCTCGGATGGGACCCCTCTTGCACATAGAGAGACCAACCCACAGGACAGGCTTCAAAAACAGAACAGAGGGATTGTATGATCTAAATATTGAAGTCTTTGAGTGAGGGAATCCTGAGGTGGCTGAAGTCCTGTCATCAAAATATTAACAAGTAACAATCTCAAATCGTGGCGGAAAAACTGATACCCTGCGTGTACCCTTCATTTTAGCAAGTCCTAAAGATACATGGATATCTTGAATATTATGAATTTATGATATATTTTAAAAATCGTGCCAGAAAACTGATTAGTGTACAGTTTTTCAACCAATAACATCTTTCTCACCCAAATTTTTAGCTTGCATGCTCACCTGATGATTTCTGCTCTTTCATTAACGTAATAGAGAGGTAGGGAGTTGTCATTCCCCTTTTTCTCTAAATAATAGTCAGATGGTGAATGCGTAGCTGGGAGTTAATTATTGAGTCCCAAATTTTGGGGCTATGCTTGTACATTAACAAAGAGGGATAGGGTGGGTGTTTTCATGATTGCTGCTTATTGTTTTCTTTTTTCTGTTTCTAACCATTCTACTCTTTCTGCAAGTCAGCAGACTATTGTTTTTTATTTCACCTTATTATGATCAGCAATACTTCTTGGCATGGACTTAGGTTTGATAAAATTGGAGGTTATGAGGAATTCCCATTCCACTTCGCTGTAGATATTTGGGACCACATTGCTAAGAACACTGATTTCAACATTGGCCTGCAGGAAAATGTAAGAACACTGGCCATATTCATGTACTTAATTTTCTTACTCTTTGTTGTCTAATTTTCATATGATCTGTTTTCATGTTTGTTTTCACGTCATTAGACATCTTCAACAATTTAGTACTTTATTGTAACGTACTCCTTAGTGCTGCTGAGTGCTGACTATATACTTACATGCATTTAGGAGCTTCTTGATGCAACAATGACAGCAGTGAAGCTAGCTGTTGCAAAATGTTCAGAGGAAAGTCAAAGCATCATTATTCAAAAAGCCTTAAATGTACTTTTCTCAAGTGCTACTTTCCCATCAGAGGAGTCCATATCTGGTGTCAATCCAAGCAAACTTGAAGCTTCACAGCATAATCATGGTTTGAACAGTTTTCCGTGTAGAGACAAGTGGATAGTTTCATTGTTTGCTTCAGTTATCATAGCTCTTCGTCCTCAAACACGCATCCCAAATGTTAAAGTTATAGTGCACATATTTTTGACAACCCTCCTCAGCGGTCATGTTCCTGCAGCTCAGGCTCTGGGTTCCATGGTTAACAAACTACCTCTAAAAAGCAACGGAATGGAGACCTCTGATGTTTGTAGTTTAGAAGCAGCATTGGATATAATCTTTAGCAGTAGTGTGTGGACTCCGGACGACAGTGGTCTAAGGAGATTTTGTGGAACGAGTGATGGCAGTGAGATTGGTAGTAGTGGACTAAGACTTAGTAATTTAAGCAGTAGCTTGCTTCAAGTCCATGCCATTGTTGGACTGGCATGGATGGGAAAAGGTTTGCTTATGCGAGGTCATGAAAAAGTTAAAGATATAACGATGATGATTTTTAGTTGTTTACTGTCAAACAGTGATAGTGCGGCCTTGTCATTGAAGCAGCATCCGATTAAAGACAGTGATGAGGAGGATGTGCTTCCTCTTATGAAATCTGCAGCAGATGCATTCCGTGTTCTTATGAGCGATTCTGAAGCTTGTTTGAACAGAAGATTTCATGCAGTTATTAGACCGCTCTATAAGCAACGCTTTTTCTCTACCATGATGCCGGTTCTGATATCTTCAGTGGTGAAATCTAATTCATCAATCACAAGGTATGAGGCATAGCTTAGGACATTCCCAAGCCTTGTAGTTGATAATCATTAGCGCCCTCAACACATATTATGTTATCTTTCTACATCTTTGGCTCACTTCTATTTTCGTGTAACTCGAATGGCATTGATTGTTTCCCACCTAGACTTGAAATCCTGCCCCAGATTGTTGATTATGTTTACTATTGAATTCTGATAATTTTTAGATAATTACTTATTTTTTTCCCTTCATCTGGCATAGTAATGTTTGTTTATCCACTTAGCATATACAGCTTTAAAGTCTAACATTGATTCACTACACTGCTGCCCCATCTACATAATTTCACATTGCACATGTCCATTTACTAGAAATAAGAATAGGACTTTTTGTCATTCATTTCTGCTTGTCATTTTATATTCAGGAGGCTACCGCGTTCTATTTCTATTTATAACTTGATGAGCAGCGTCGCTGCTGAGTGTTGTCCATATAAATCATTTGGTAATTTCACAAACATTTTACTAGTACTGAGTAGTGAGTACGTGGTTATACGTGCCAAGCAGGATTCTGATATTACTAGAGCGTGCAAAATCATTCCAACAAATACCATGTCTGAACCCTGTGTATTTTGATATTTGTCATGCTTTCAATTTGTTCAAGTCATTTGCTGAACTAGAGGATAATTTAATCCGTTCTGATTGATCTGCTTGGATCTTGATCAACCAGATTCAAGCTTAGCTTTGCTGGTAAAACATGACTATTTAGTCACCGACCTTGTAGAGTTTGTAAAGTTGGTTTTTCGAAAGCCCTAGTCCTTGGTTTGATGCAGTGTTTATGACTTTTGATATACTTATGACTTTTGATATACTTAAATTGCTAAATGATCTCAGATCCATGCTGTATCGAGCCTTTGCACACATTATATCCGATACTCCACACAGTGCCATCTTGAGTGAAGCTAAGAAGGTTGGCACTGGAGAAACTCAAAACTTACTACTCAAAGTCTTTTTTTTTTCTTTTCCCCTGTTGATTCTGATGTGACAAATAGCATCTTTGTGTTTTGCAGCTCATCCCCTTATTAGTGGATAGCTTATCAATGTTAAGTGAGGATATTTCTAATTCGGAGGTAATATACAGTGTCCTGTTGGTATTATCTGCAATACTGACGGACAACACTGGTAAGGCCATATCTTTGTTTTAAGACTCTATCTCAGTTTTTTCCGTTTGTAGGTGCATATGCTCTTGTTTCGGGGTTAAAAAACTTATGAAAGACGGAAAGGAGAGTTTAGTATGCAGAGTGGAATCAATGACATTTTGTAGCCATGGGCAATGTGTCTTAGGAGTTAAGTGATTAAAGTATTATTTGGGCCACCCATGCTCATTTTAGATATTTGTTTCTAATACCTAGAGTAATTATGTTGTATCCATAGGAGGAGCATGGGGAGTTGGATTCTTTGATTATTCTAGGTTTCATAAAATTTAGCATCGACTCTGGTTTGAAAGTCTTACAAAGCCCTGAAAAATAGTAAACCAACAAGATATAAAAAATGACTCCAACTGGGAAGTGTTGCTGTGGCTGTTGGACATAATAGTCTCTAGCCATTTGGGTAACTGACATGAGAGAGGTCTCCTACACATTGAATGGCAACTCTCCTGATGAATAGGGAGCTTAAGTAAATTGTACCCATGTGACAGGGCTCCCAGGACTGTCAAAGTAGTAGCTAGGCCCACTTTCTGTGGAAAGGCTGATTCCCATGATCGGAACTCGAGTCCCTACGTTAGATTGTATGACAGGCTCTTCGAGTTCTCACGAACGAGGAACTAACACACTTTGATGGTTTGACCTCTAGGGTGTTCTAAACCCAATAAAGTTTTGACTTTTGAGATACCCGAAAAAACGTAAGTTGACCAAGTCAGATTCTTTAAAGTGCGAAAGGTTACCGTTTTGTGATGCACGGGATCGAAACTACCCATATAAATTCTATCAAACAATAAAGTAATCCTATATAATTGATATCAGCCACCTGGCCCACACATGATCTTGGATAAATGTAAAATCCTTAAATTAGCCGGAAACATATTTGGCCAACTACATAACCCTTGATTTACTTACTCAATTCTGGATAACCACGGTATGCTCCAAGTCAATTTCCAATATTAACCATTTTTAGGTGGGAGTTATCAACATTTAAGATAATTACCATGCATTCATAAGATTCTTGCTTTTTCTTGCATTTTTTTGTTAGTTTCTAAACTTTGAATGTCCAGGCAAGTCATAGGACAATTTTTTCTTTATGACTCATACACGCAGGACAAGAAGCAGTGGTGGAGAATGCATATATCATTATTACTCGCCTTCTTGGGCTTATCTCCTACCCCCATATGATGGTATAAGACTTCTGCATAGGAACTCGAGTTTTTGTTTTAGCTGGGACTTAATTTTGCTTGGTGTTACATTTGAAACATTTACTTCCTGCATTCAGCTTGTTCGAGAGACAGCGATTCAGTGTCTTGTTGCGACGTCTGCACTGCCCCATACAAGGATATATCCCATGAGATCACAGGTTTCAAGTGAATCATCAATCACCCATTCAATGTTTCATATTTTCTCAGTTTGCTCAATTTGGAATACTAGTGGGTTTTTTAAACCTTCTTTCCATAATTGAACAGAAGATATGCATACGTACTAGGGCCTTATAAAGTGCTCTCTCTCTGTCTCTGTCTCTCTCTCTCGTGCGTGAGTTTGTGCATGTTAATTTTCAGGTGGTACGAGCTATATCAAATGCTCTTGATGATCCAAAACGAGCTGTACGGCAAGAAGCTGTCAGATGTCGGCAAGCATGGTTAAGGATTCAAGATCTATATAGTTGTTTTTCTTAAACTAGTTTGACCTTCTCTCCAAGATTAAATTTGACATTTGTTTCCATTGGTCAACAGGGCAACAATTGCATCTAGGAGTCTTCAATATTGAGAAAGCATAGAAGAGTTCATCAAGGGATGGGTAAGTAAGAAATAAAGAACCTTCCTGAATATTTGGGATATTTATCGGCTACAAAGTATAGCTCAATGTGAATAGAGTTAAAAGTGAGCCATTGGTAAGTATATGCAGGACAAACGCTGACATGTAATACATAAGAACTTTGACGCCCTAAAATGAGTTCTCTCACAATCAAAATTAATCAAACCCTAAGCATTCCGCCTCAATAGCGTTATGTTTCCCTTGTAATAAATATTTTAGATCATGCATTCTGAGAAAATTTCTTTTACTTGGCCCATGATAATCTTGAAATAAGGGGTACACCTAAGTAAGAAAATTGCGAAATGGAAGGAGGAACATGCACGTATAGTTTATGTGAACGTATTCTATAGTTTACGTTAGCGTATGCCACAAGTACTTCACTCATTTAGAATAGTCCGTGTAACAGTATCTTGGAGTTGGCTGAGGTGTGTCCCAAGTCCCCCAATTTGAACTAATTGTGCCACAGGCCCACAGTTGAGTGCCAAGACCTGCTCCATAGTAGCAGTTCACATCTTATCCGGTTGAGAGCTAATAGGCCTACTTGCATAGGTGTGCAATCTCCTTGTTGTCAATCAGCTATAGTGTCGATAGTCCTCAGCATTTGTATGTTAACTTCTGTTTTAATTTTTATAGGAATTCTTTTATTGTTTATTGATTATTAACTATTTTCTGTTGGGGTCGATCAAAAATACTACTCATAAAACAAGCCAGCAAGTCTTCTGAAATCGTTTTACATAGAAAATGCCATGGGCTCCTTAAGTTGTCCATTTCTTGTCGCTACATTTGTAACATTGATTCCCATAATTTTGATTTGTTGAATGACCTATCCTTTCAATATGATATGATAATGCAGATGTATGCAAAAAATGAAGTGGGCTTACGAGTTGTCTCGTGCCTTTCCATCTCAGACATGTACACAGCAGTATCAGTGTGGATCACTGCGACTATTTTTCGTTTGGATGGGGTTTGGCGACATCGGTTGTGGATACCTTCAGATGAAACATCAAAGCATCCCCCCAGCATTAGACTTGACAAGTTGAGTTGTGTACCACTTAGCTGTACCATATCTACTTGCATGTTTTTGTGCAAAGCTCGGCCCACGATAGATTATTATCTTCTGTTTTTTAGCTGATTAATAACTTCAAAATCAGTTTTTTTTTTTTTAATTTCACCTAATTTATTAAGTTTTCCAAAAGTAGAAAACGCAGTCATATTTCTCAGTAGTCAGTCCATCGTGAGAAACAACTTTTGACATTGGTGATGAGTTTATTTCCATTTTTTGAGCATGTAAAGTACCGTCCATTGTAAAGTAGGATATGCGAAGATCATTTGCAAAGGGTGTAATCTTCAGAGAAAATTGTTTAAATTTGTAAGTTGTGAGTTCGTGGTTTTTGTATTGCTGCTCCCTTGGCCTGTCTAGTGCTCATTTGGTTTTACGGGCATGCACATGATGAAGGTCAATCGAAACTTGCAAGGGTGCTTGTAAGATGTTCATCTACTGTGATTTGGAGAAAGGAGCTAATTTTACCAATATGAATTGATGGTGTCTTGAGCGGTATTTGGACATATACGGGAAAAAAAAAATTCAAATACAGTCACACTCCAAAGCATAAGGCCGTCAATATCTACATTTTCACAGAAAGACAGACTGCTTACCCTATTCATCTCTCCGGAAAAGTTCTACATTGTAATAAATTGGTCAAGAATCACCTAACCAGAAAAACAGAAAACAAAACGTCATTGCTGGGGAAAATTGAGTACCACAAATGAAAAAATATACCTACATACAAACAATGTTTGTAACCGTCTTTAACTTCTATCCATTTCTCTTATTTCTGTCCTGTATTTAAAAAAAACCCGGCATAACAAGAAATCAATCAGACATGTATTCTCCTTCGCTTGAGTGATCCATGTCTTGGTCATCCACAACCTTCTCTTGTCTCTCAAGGCCATCCTCAATGTCTTTCGTTCCCCTTTTCGAAGCTGGGTAACTCTGCAAACATCAAAAGTAGATGGGCTATCAAAATGCATGAATGTAAGAAATCAAAGAGCAACATCCAGGGCACCAACTTTAGTAGTCTAGTGATGTTCCTGCAGAATACCTCTGATTCTTTCAATTCCACTGCAGAAACAGTTTCTCTCCGCCTTACAGTTACTCTGGAAGGTACTGGGAAATGCTCAACTTCATCACTTGATTTTCCTTCTTTTGCCCTCTTTTTGCTTAAAATAAGCTTTGTTGGAAGAGGCTGCATTGCAATGGGAAGAAAAAGTGCAGTGATTTACTGAAACAAAATTCATTAATGAAAATGAGTCATTGTCCAAGTTCATACCACGTAGTGCGCTTCTGATTCACCAAATGCCACAAGATACGTTGTCGGGTCATCAGCAACATCACCTCGTACCTGTTGATGCATGCAAAATGGATAACTCCAATAGCAATTTTGACTAAAACTAAGGAAACAACATTCCAAACCAATATGGTACATACATCCCAATGGTACTCCCGGATCCACGAGAATGAGACGTCTTCATTCTCATCATACATGTCCTTTGATAGCTGCCACCGTCATAATTCACATGAATAACAAATGATTAGTAAGAGTCAATCCAACAAACAGACATCCAGAGCCTAAAATGCGATGTCGCACCATATGCTTTTCCAATTCCAGTGACAGTTAAATGTACCTCATCTGGTGATGGTGCCATATAGGCCAAGAATTTATCTGGCTTAGCTGAGTCCGAGCCTGTTGCCACGTAACTTTTCATGATGGCCTGTTGGGGAGTATAGGAAGAATTATTAAACATAATCAATTTGTCAAACCATGCTTAATTTCCTACTAGTAATTTTGCCACAAGTAATTTTAATTTTTGGGAACCACAGCTAATCCGTCAGAAGATGATGCTTAACCTTAAATCTGCATCATGTGAAATACATCAAACTTCAGACAAAATGCTATCAATAGAAATAAGAGCTAACCTAGTCCATAAACATTCCCTTCATATTTTTGGTATCGGGAATACTGAGTTATATAGGTATATCTCACCGGCAGGCCATTATTAATAGTAATATTATGCATCAAGAACCTTCAAACATATACTTTATATACCGCGAATCAAATGAAGACCCACTTCGAGGTTTCAGAAGAACCAGAAGATTGATTGTTAAAGTCCAGTATGAGATTAAAGTGCCAGTGTGTGCAAGTCGAGGAGAGGTGGCCAAAGTAGACCGTTTAAGGGAAGATGGCCAAGAGCTGAGGTGAGAGCTCAGCACCTTTAGGGGGACACAGGGTTTTTTTTTTTCCCTTTCTAGAGGGAGGAGATCAGATGGAAAAAGCTTGGTAGGCAGGTTGACGGCTTCATTAATGGAGAGGCCTCTTATATGCAGGTTGATCCCAGCATGTTGGCAACATCCAATGAACGCATGGTGTCCCCCTTGGTTTGACCACTTGCCATTCCGGGTATGCAGTTGTCTAATGGGATGCACTGAGTATGTTGCGAAGTGTCACAACCACAATATGATACGAGCCCCAAAGTGTTAGGAGCTCTGGTCAACGTCCACTCTGTCCTAAGACTGGTCAAGCTTGAGCCATTCGCGAAAAAGGAGCCGCCAAGCAGCCTTGACGATCCCCAACTCTAGTACCTAACCACTTATCCTTCTAACGGTCCAGAGCAGAGATCCTAGGTTATGCTCCCAACCTAGGCCTTTTGGAGTGGAGAATAGATGACTTCATGCAAATGCAGTGGCATGCCAGCACGTAGAAATGGCACATGATGACATGAGTAACGGTGCAAACATCTGAGGATGGCATGTGAGAATGATGTTGTGCGGGCGCTTGGAAGTGGCGGCCAGTCATCATTCGCATGAGTGTTCTATGGGGGTAGTAGAAGTTAACCCTCAGCATCAATCCATCTCCATAGGGGACAACATGAGCAAACAACAGAATCCCTCCACCCCGCATGAAAAAACTCAATTTTTAGGGGAGTGAGGAGGAATTTAAAAAGGGGCCTGATACTTTGAAACGAGATATGGAGAAAAAACAACCATCGTTCGATTGAATTGTAAGAGGTTTCAAAGCTCTGGCATCCTGTTCTAAAAACACTAGGGTAAAGAGCATCATGGGTCAATAAAGTGCCTGTAGTCTACCCATTATTATCACATTGTTGGGCTCCATTTATGTCATGTCCGTGCGACATAGCACCCCTTACCTGAGATTCATGGGCATCACGCACAGATTTGTCCAACTTGCTGTACAGTTCTGAATCAGCAGTAGGAGCGCTATCGAAAGTAGCGACGACAAACTGGTCATCATAACTGGCAGAAATATAATATGTATAAGAAAATGATGCACAGTGAAATATGATTAAGAAGAACAATTAAAACGCTATGAGCTAAGGGCAAAAGATACAATAAATAATGTCCACACCGTTCAAAATCAGGGAGTAATGGCAAAACTTCAACTGGCTGCAGCTTGCTATTTGTTGCATGGACAGGTAGCGACTTGCATGCCACAAATGAAGCCTCAATTTCCTTGATTCTCCCTTCCCTAAAAAATTAGGAAAAGAATGGCACGTCTTTTACTGGAAGCACAGAGTTTGCATATCTACCCTGCTAATATTCACTTCACATGGAGATGGTAGAAAATAACAGACCTGTTATTGAAGTTCTCCAAAATGTTGTGGCCTCCCCGGGCTTCTCGCAGTTCTTTCGCTTGTTTCTCAGTCAGAGACTGCAAATGGTTTGGCAATAACCATGATATGGATTTCAAAACAATTTGTAGAAGGAACAAGAAGAAACAACTTCATAGGGCGCTGAAATACTAGATTACCTGTTTCGTTGCTTCCATGCTAAGAGGGGAGATGTACTGTGTTTTAACGAGCCAAGACATGCCTGTATCAGTAGGCCGCTCTTTCCTTTTAATGCCATCTTTTTTGACAGGGGTCACTGGATCATCATCTTGCAACAACAGCTCGTCTTCTGGATCAAGGGGTAACCTTTCTCCCTTGGGAGGACTAGTCATAGGAAAGAAGTTTTTATCAGGTTTTTTGCTAAAAATTATTGCTGATGTAACCAAAAGCAGGTTACGAAGAGACAATACTTGTATACGCTGAGATCAAGCAAATCAAGCGGTATTCCAAGATCCGGCTCAACATATAATTGAGGCTTGTGCATTTTCTCCAAAGATGTAATTGTGTATTTTGAGAATCTGCAAATACAGATCATAAGCTTTGCAATAGAATCAAGACAATGAAAGAAAGCATGAAATTCAAATCTAAATCAGAACATAATGCGTTTACATTCCTGCAGCGTTTGATACAGATATTACAGTTCCATGATGCAGCATATAAAATAGATCATGTGGTACCGTGTCCAGTTAAGGGCGATGTCATGTGCCAGTTTAGAAACAAACAATCAAGTCAGAAGTATTGTAGCTTGTGAGGGTTTTGGTATTGGGAGCATGCACAAATGGGGGCAAAAAAAGAAAGAGAATAGAAAAGAAGAAATTCAAACTACAAATAGGATGCTTCAGCCCCACAAAGCTCTCCTATTTCTCACCCTCCATATGAAATCAATGACACACAAAGGGGTAACTTCCCCCCAAAACAAGAAAAGACATCTACTATTTTCAGCACATCTATCTTAACACTGATGTATTCCTCCACACCCCCCCCCAAATATGTTAAGTACTGCGACACATTTTGCATGCAACACCTCTATATGCAGAAACGCAGATTAGAACCTAGAGTCCTAGTTCCAATGGTTCAACTGAATGAACCACCTGAGTCCACAAGAGGAAACCAAGAGAACACTTTCTAACTTCAGATCAGTAGGCATGAACAAAAGCTTGTAACTCCTCCTTTCAGACATAATGCATTGGATAACAAATATATGCGTCTGTGACCACGCAAATTTGTGGAAGGGTACATACACGGATACCAATAAGGTTGAAAAAGTTAAGCATCTATTCGCTACTCAGATAAATCTCAATAAGACTGTGTACCTATCTTTGTCTCTTCTCAAAGAAAGAAGCTTTGGTTGTGCAGTTGGATCTGGCAACTCATTCCGGAATCTTCAAAGAGCACAAAAATAGAAAACTAATCAATCAGCAACATATCAAGTAACAGACACATTAGGAATATCCTGAGATGCACTGAGGAACTAAGAAACCATTTAAGAATAGCAAATGATAAGTTCTGAACAAAACTAGAATGCGTCCAAAATCAATGAGAATAAAGCATTGATAACAGATGGCACAAAAAACAACATGCCTATTTGGAAAAAGAAAAAGCATTCCATACAATAGATTAAGGGGGGGCGTGCAACGGATTTAAGGTATTACCTTCCATTTACCAATGTTCTAAAAGTAGCTAGGCGCTAGGCGGGCGGTCGGCCACCTTCGAGCGATTAATCGGATTAATCGGCGATCAATCGGATTAATCGGCGATCAATCAGTGCATATTATTTAGTAATCGGCGATTAATCGTTAGTTGGACCTAATTGGATAGGCCCTACCAGCGATTAATCGACGATTAATTCCTTGTTTTAGAACACTGCCATTTACTAAAAACAATCATAGGGCATGGAATCGGCAGTTCCACGTAAGAGACTTCAGATTCCTTAGAAATTTATGTTACCTCCATGTCCAGAATGGGGTTGCTGTTTGGGATATCTGCTTGCGAAGAGATGTGCGTGAACGGGAGGAGGCGGCCTTCATGTCGTTGTTCTCTAGAGTGTATGGTGCACGGGGGGATAGGAGAGGGGGAGAATGAGATGCGGTGGAATTTATCTTCATTTGGAGCCTTTCGGGTGAAATCCTATTATCAAGCTTTCTTAGCAAGCTATTTGGAAAACCTCGGCTCCGCTAAGGTGAGTTTCTTTGTTTGGCTCGCGGCTCAAGGCAAGATTCTTACTATCGATAACTTGATTTGGAAACGGAGAATCATGGTAAATTGGTGTTGTATGTGCAAAAGGGACTTTGGTCTTCTCTTGGTTTGGGATACAGTGGGTTGTATCGGGAAGTGTCATGGAACTCTTGATTGCTTGGAAAGATGCGTGTTTGGGTCATGATCTCTCTTTGTTTGATGTGGGTGATTTGGCGTTGTGGGTGATTTAGCGTGAAAGGAATTCGAGAAGTTTTGAAGAGGTTGAAAAGCCTTTATTTGAAATCAAAAGTTTTTTTGTTAAATAGCTTGTATAGTTTGACAAGAATAATTGTTTTCCGTCTCTTGACCAATTTTTAGATTGGTTTGAGCTTTTTCAGTCGCATAGGAGTGCAAGTGTATAGGGCCTTTTTGTCTTTATGGCCTTTTATTGTATTTAGATTGGTTTGAGCTTTTTCAGTCGCATAGGAGTGCAAGTGTATAGGGCCTTTTTATCTTGTGCCCTTTTATTGTATACTGGCAGTATTCCCTTAATGCCTTTTTGGTAATATAATCTTTTACTTATCAAAAAAAATTGACTAGGATCCCTAATTTATCAATACGAGGTTACTTTCTTTGTCTCAAAGCTTATAACGGAGAAATAATGTGAAGTACTGAAATTTAGTGCCACACACCTGGAAAATCAGAATGAGCAAATAGTCACATTAGTTTCGATGCAAATGGATATACAAGTTGAATGTCTGTACCAATCTAAGAAGTTTGTTTCCAATATTTTGTCAAGGGTCCAAATATCACCTTGAGAAATTACATATCCTTGAGAGATTACAATTGATAAATATTCCTCAAAAATTCCCAATCTAGTTAATAACATGAAAGGAATTCCATGACACATGGCAATTAACATGACTCATTAATGAAATAGAACTTACAGATCAAGAAAACAAATAGGTCAGATAGAAACCCAAAAATCCAAAATCGGTGTAAATACTCACTTCAACTTGCAGATGAATGTTGTGGGCTTCTTTAACCGGTTTTCAGCTCTCTCACCGCTCAAAAGTGGAGTAGTCCTCCTCTCACCCATCCGTGACCCAATAATCGACCCATGCCCCTTCGCCCCAGAAGACAACATTTGTGTCTTCTGCAGCACCGCGTTCTGCGATTCCTTCAACTGCTGACTCTGCCTCTGCTTCTCTTCATGTTTTTGTTTCTCCAACTCTCTCTTTTTCCGCAACCTCCTCTCTTCCTCTGTCTCAATCCTGCCCCCATTAGATTTCTTCACTGCCATTGGGGGAACAGGAGGCCTATTATGCTGTTTCACAGGTGCCCCCTTTTCACCATGTCCTCTACTTTCCTTTGCCCGACCACTCATTGGAGCCGTTGAAGGAGGTGGTGGAGGAGATGGAGGTTGTGATGGAGGGGGCGGGGGAGGGGGAGGAAACATAGAGCTTGGAGGCGGGGAGGAAGGAGGTGGCGGTGGTGGAGGCGGTGGTTGCTGCAATGACTGGTGGTTGAATTGGGAGTATTGGGATGATGGGTAGTACATCGAACCCTGTGCAGGTGGTAAGTTCATCGGTGGTGGGGGCGGGTACGAAGACTCGGGTGGAGGCGGTGGCAATGGGTATTGATACTGCGGTGGCAACGACCCGTAACCACCCCCATGTTGAGAATACTGGTTAGGGTTATAATTCTGAGAATTGAAAGATCCACCCCAATTCTGAGAATACTGGTTTGCACGAGGTTGCGGTGGGGCCATTGGAGGTGGCGGGAGAGGGTTCTGATTGGGCGGCGGGCCGAAAGTCGATTGCGGCGGGGGAGGGAACGGCCTGTACGATGCCATGGCCACTTAAGGCCTAACGGTAGTATAAAATTCCCTAAAGAGACCAGTGATCTTCTAGCTTCTGACAAAACCCTCAAAACTGAACCAAACAAAATGAACCCTTGGAGAGAAAATTACTAAAAGAGACCAGTGAAGAGAAGATTGCTTCACAAAACTATTCAAATAAAAAACCCTAGAAGAGAAAATTGCATTCAGGGCGTGAGCGAGGGATACAAAAAACCCAGAAAAAATTCCGAGCCTCTGATGATTTCTGGAGGATAATTTGAAAACCTAGGAGAGGTAAAAAGTCAATTAACCACAGAAATTGCGATCCTTAGATGGTTTCTCGAGGGTAATTTAGAAAACCCTGGGAGATGCCAAAATTGAATTGAAGAAGTTAAATGGCAAATCGGCGCTTACCTTGATCGTCCAGTCGATCAAAGAAACCCTAGGAGAGAGGGAGATAGATTCAATGGCAATTGGCAGCTGTTTAATAAACCCTAGGAGATGGGGAGACGTGCAGAGAGGTATAGCTCCGACCGCCTCCGAGGACTGCGCGTTCAAGCGTGACGGAAAACCTAGCTCGATGATGATGATGATGATGATGATATAAACTGACGAAGAAAACATCTACCGGGCGTTGTGTGCATGCGTATATATAGATAGAGAGAGAAATATATAGTGAGAGAGAGAGAGAGACAGACAGAGAGAGAGAGAGAGACAGAGAGGCGATGATTCGTAAAATCGGCCTTTATTATTTCCCTTCTGCCCTCAATCTCCCCAAGTGGATTTTTCTACTCCAACAAGAAGGTTAGTTAATAAGGTGAGAATGTCCATCACTTTCTTTGCTACTTCCAGTGTTTCTTAAGCCCAAAAAGGGAAAGAGAGAGAGAGAGAGAGAGAGAGAGAGAGAGGGGTTACAATTTTTACATGGTTGTATTGGATTTTCGTTTTCTTGCCTTCTTTGCTAATGAGGGTATGAAGTATGAAGTATGAACTATGAAGTTTTTTTTAACCCTTGCCCATCTCTTGAATACTTACATTATTATCATGTAAATTGGGAAATTATTAGGGCTACATCGCCGGAGACGGACGGAAAGATGGTTGGCTTTCTGCTCTTGAAGTCACGTCGAAGTTTAGTTAAAGCAGACGTTATAGTTCTTCTGTACACTCAATCTCTCGGAAAATTATTAAGGCTACATAGCTGGAGACGGAAGGAAGGTCGGTTAACTTTCTGCTCTTGAAGTCACGCCGAAGTTCAGTTAAAGTTAACGTTATAGTTCTTCTGCACACTCAATCCCTTGAGAAATTATTAAGTCTATATCGCTGGAGACGGAAGGAAGGTCGGTTAACCTTTTGCGTTTGTTAGTTTAGAATGTGCAGAAGTGGTTTTCCGTCTTGATAAGTTTAGAATGTCCATCACTGTTGAGGCTTGTATTCTTTGAATATTATGTGCTTTTTGAGGCCTTAAGAGGAAAAATTTATATGCGTTATGTGGTGGTAATCTTTTAAACACGTGTTAAACATGATGGAGATGCAGGAGCTTATTAGGATTGAGTGTTACCTTAGGTTCTTTTTGCCATTTTTGAGCTACAATGTATTATGAAACGGTTATCTTTGCATGGTGAAAGTGTTAGATGCTAGCTCACTATCTAAATATGGTAATTCATTAAGCAAGAACGTGAAAGAGAAGAAGACTAAAATGTGAAGTGTCGTGTCATTTATTAAATGTGTCATGCCACGCCTTGTTAAACAAATTTAGGCCTGGCCTGGCCTATGGGCACACCCACAAGCCGTGCCATGTCCGTGCATATGCTGTGCTAGTATTGTGCCCTATCAATTGGGGTGCCTGTAAAGTCAAACAAAATAAAAGAGACGAAAAATAGACACCTTCTTTTACATATTGGAGCAAAAAATTCCGAAAATAAGAACTGCATCATTATAGTTACTCTTTTTAAATTTTAAGATCTATAAGCACTTAAAAAATTAGTACAAAAGCTAAAGAGGGGTCCTCATCCCTTGATCCTTTCCAACAGCTAACTCTATAAATACCCAATACATTTATTTCGTGTGGGAATGTCATTTGAATGTGCCACATGAGTTGTTACATAAACACAATGCATAAACAATACTCCATATATGATATTGAATGAGATGCGGGTCCTCAACATAGTGTCTTTGTTTATACACGTTAACCGTTAACAATTTACATTTTTTTTCATTCTTAAATTTTATGCATTTTACTTATATATTCATACGAAATGTGTACATGTCTCGAGTTGCCATTGCCCTTAAGACTGAGCATTCATACGCTTTTTCTTTTTTTCTTTTTATAAGTAAATAAATATATTAGATTGAGTATTCATACGCTTTATCACTCCCGACTAACTAATGCTGTGTTTGGTTTGTGTTTTGAAATTTTTTTTGAAAAATAGTAGGGGTAATAAGTGGAGAGAGATAGAGAGAGAAATATTGAAAATAAGGAGAATCGTTGAAATATCCACGACCGACAGATTCGCCGATTCTTGAACTTGTTTTGCAAGTACCGCTCGGAGCAACCATAGGTCCACAGCAGCATGTGGCATCATCAGTTTGCTTTTTCGAAAAAGATTCACTTTCCCGTTGTGGTCGGAGTAATGTTGTATCGTACAATAAATACTTTAGTTACTTGTAACTGGCTTTCTACTATTCGGCTTGATGATGGATCCCCCTCAGCCCAGACCTCGTGGGCCTAATTAGCAGTGCAACAAGGTTTAAGTCCCGGGTCTAGACCGGGCTGCGTTGGTAGCCCAAGATAGGTGTTTGGCCCATAGATGGTCCATATGAATATGTCGAATACCATGTATAGCCCAATATCCTCTCTCTCTCTCTCTCTCTCTCATGCAAACTCATCTATGTTTTGATAAGAGTTAAAAGGGTATTTACCTAGAATGAAACCATAGAAAATGGTCCGTAAATGTAAGTGAATAATACAAGAAGGTAATTTGCACTCTATACATTTGTTTTCTTCTTACTTTACTGTGGCTTCTTGATAGACCTTTCTTAAGAGATGAAACTCAGAATAGGGTCGATGGACTTATTATTGTTTCAGAAGAATTACAGAAAATGAATCACAGAAGAAGATTGGGGAAGGAAGCGAGAAATTACAGAAGTATGGTAGAGAAGAAAGAAAGAAAGATGTAACAACAGCACACCACTCCTACGTACCCCTTTCCCCCTTATAACCACTGAACAGAATAACCACCTCTAACAAACCAACAATTACAATATAGCACCTAAAGCCCCTGAATCTAATTACAATTACAATTGACTCCCCTATGCTTATCATTTCCTTCCCCTTAAAAACAACCTTGTCCTCAAGGTTGGAAATGAGGAAAACGCTGCTGGAACTTTTGCCAATTCTCCCAGGTTGCATCTTCTGGAATAGAGTTTGTCCACTGGACCAGAACTTTTGTAAAAGGCCTGTTGTTGCGCTTGACTAACTTCCTGTCCAGAATGGCTAATGGTTCCAACTGCATGCGTCCATCCTCCCCCACTAGTGGAAGTTCTGTTTGGAGCACAGCATGACTTCCCAGCTTCTTCTTAAGGAGAGAAACATGGAAGACATGATGTATTTTGGAGTGGGGAGGAAGCTCAAGCTCATAGGCAACTGACCCCACCCTTCGCACCACCTGATATGGACCAAAATACTTAGGAGCCAATTTAGCATTCCTACGGAAAGCTACTGTCACTTGTCTGAACGGTTGAAGTTTGAGGTACACCCAATCTCCCACATCAAATGCCCGTTCTGTTCTGTGTTGATTTGCAATCTGTTTCATTCTGTGTTGTGAGGTAACCAAGTGTTCTTTGAGCAATTTAAGAATGGTAGCTCTATCCTGTAACATAGCATCAGCTGCTGCCACTGTAGTACCCCCAGGAACATAATGCATGAGATTTGGAGGCTTTTGTCCATACAAGGCCTCATAAGGGGTAATCCCAGTAGAAACATGAAAGGTGGTGTTATACCACCATTCAGCTAAGGGAAGCCATTTAGTCCAAGCTGTAGGCCTATCACTTGTTAAACACCGCAGATAATTCTCCACACACCTATTAACCACCTCTGTTTGCCCATCAGATTGGGGGTGATAAGCTGTACTCATACACAGAGTAGTACCTTGTAAACGAAACAACTCCTGCCAAAAATTGCTAAGGAAAACTGAATCCCGATCAGAGACTATGGACTGAGGCATACCATGGAGCTTGAAAATGTTGTCCAAAAAGACCTGAGCCACGATGGCAGCAGTGTATGGATGAGTTAAGGACAAGAAATGAGCATATTTGCTAAGTCTGTCCACTATGACAAAAATCAGTCTTGTTACTAGAACTGGGCAAACCTTCGACAAAATCCATAGATATGTCACTCCACAATCTTGCTGGAATAGGGAGGGGCTGAAGCAAACCAGGAGAGGCCACAGTCTCAGTTTTGTGTCTTTGGCAAACGTCACAACTTGCCACAAATTGCAACACAGCCTGTTTCATCCCTTTCCAAAAGAAAGCCTGCTTCAACCTCTGATAGGTCCTTTCACCCCCAGAGTGGCCCCCAACTGGATTGGCATGGTGCTCATGGATCAATTTGAGTCTGAATTGGGCATCATTTCCCACCACCAATCTGGATTTAAAGTAGAGCATTTGATGCTGCCAGGAAAAGGAAGGATGACTGGTAGGATCATGTTGTAAAGCTTGGATGAGTTTCTGAAGTTCAGGGTCTTGATTCCAGCTAGCTTGAAGCTCCTTTACCCATTGACAAAGTACTACTGTCATTGTATCAAGGGTCCCCTGGGAATCTGGTACGAACTGGACCTCTTCCTTCAATCTGGAAAGAGCATCTGCTGCCACATTGGTCTTACCAGATTTGTAGACAATTTCATAATCAAAACCCATTAATTTTGATAACCATTTCTGTTGCATGGGAGTAGTAACTCGTTGTTCTAAAAGGAATTTGAGGCTTTGATGGTCAGTTTTGATAATAAATTGCCGTCCCAGCAAATAGTGTCTCCATTTGGTAACTGACATCACCACTGCCAAAAGCTCCTTCTCATAAGTAGAAAGACCCAACCGTGTAGGAGATAAAGCTTTGCTGTAGAATGCGATAGGTCGGCATTCTTGCATTAACACTGCCCCTACTCCCTGACCAGAAGCATCACATTCTAACACAAAAGGCTTTGCATAATTGGGCAATGTCAACACTGGAGCTGTGGTCATGGCAATTTTGAGCTGAATAAAAGCATGTTCAGCTTCTGCAGACCAACCAAAAGCACCTTTTCTGAGCAAGACATTGAAAGGTTGACAAATTTTGCCATAATCCCTTATAAATCTCCGGTAATAACCAGTAAGCCCCAGAAAACCTCTAAGTGCTTTAATAGATTGGGGCCTAGGCCAATGCAGCATGCTCTCAATTTTAGCAGGGTCAGCTGCTACCCCATGGCAGTTTATCACATGTCCCAAGTACTCCACCTGTTGTTGCCCAAAGGCACACTTGGACATCTTGGCAAATAATTGGTGTTCCCTCAGTTTAGTCAATGTAAGAGAGACATGTTGCAAATGTTCAGGCCAAGTCTTGCTAAAGATCAATATATCATCAAAGAAAACAAGAACAAATTTTCTGAGGAATGCCCTAAACACATCATTCATGAGGCTTTGGAAGGTGGATGGAGCATTGGTCAAGCCAAAAGGCATGACTAAAAACTCATAATGACCCTCATGAGTCCGAAAGGCAGTCTTCTCTACATCATTAGAGTGCATTCTGATTTGATGGTAGCCAGACCTTAAATCCAATTTCGAGAAAAACCTTGCGCCATGCAGCTCGTCCAACAGTTCATCGATAATAGGAATGGGGAATTTATCTTTGATTGTATCTTTATTTAAGGCTCTATAGTCAATGCACATTCTCCAAGTATTATCCTTCTTCTTGACCAACAGAACAGGTGAAAAAAAAGGTGACACACTATGTTTGATTACACCAGATGCCATCATCTCCTTTACTAACTTCTCAATCTCATTCTTTTGGATATATGGGTACCTATAAGGCCTGATATTTGGGGGTTGAGCACCAGACTGAAGTGGGATCTGGTGGTCATGTGCCCTAAAAGGGGGTAGACACTTGGGTTCCATAAAAATGTCATCAAAAGTATGCAGAATCTGAAGTAAATCAGAGGGTACCTCTCCTGAATTTACAGCTTGGATACTGTAGAGTTGGGCCAATATGCCTGGAGATTGTTTATTCAACAGGTGTTGCATCTGATTAGTATCCACAATCCTCACATCAGTGGCAGTATCCCCATTAAGAATGAGCTTCTTGCCAGAAACTGAGAACTGCATTTGCAATTGCTGAAAATCCCAAAGGACTGGCCCCAAGGTTGAAAACCATTGCACCCCCAACACCATGTCACATCCCTCTAATGGTAATAAACGTACCTCAGAACTGAAATCAATACCCTGCATGGTCCACTGAAGATACTTAACCAAGGCTTTACTAATGATCTTGGTACCATCAGCCACAACAATGGTTAAAGGGTTGGTGGAATGAATTCTAACTCCAGCCCTCTTGGCTACCCCTGGATCCAAAAAGTTGTGCGTGCTTCCGGAATCAACAAGTATGTTGATCTCAGTTTTCTTGATAACCCCTTTAATCCGCATGGTTCGATAGGACTGTATACCTGATAGAGCATGCACTGAAATATGGAACTCCTCCGAATTGTCTTCTGGAGGCAATTCTTGCGGGGCTTCCACGAATTCATCCTCATCATCCCCAATGTCAATCATAAACAGTTGTTTCTTCTTGCATACATGGCCTCGAAAATATTTTTCGTCACAGCCAAAACATAACCCTTTGGCTCGCTTTTCATCAAAATCCTTTGGAGTAATTCGTTTCACGACACCACGAGATTCTGCAGGTTGTGGAGTTGCATTTTGGGTTCGTAATGGTATTGTGGAATAGGGAGTAGCAGCCTTCATGGGTACCCTATTCTTCTTATTCACAGCCTCAACTGTGTCTTCTTGGAGACGAGCTAGACCCATAGCTTGAGAGATAGTTCTGGGTTGAAACATTTGAACTCCTCCCTTTATTTCATCTTTCAAACCACTGACAAAACAACTAATGAAAAATTCTTTTGATAATCCAGTGGTTTTGTTGGCTAACTCTTCAAACTTTTCTTGGTACAATTTGACAGAAGTCCATTGTTTGAGTTTGGTCAAATTACCCGTAGCATCATCAAAGACATTTTCCCCAAATCTTAGTAACAAAACCCTAGAAAATTCCCTCCACGTTCGTAGAGTATGGGATTTCTCAAACCAACGATACCAGTGCATAGCTTTGTCTTCCATGTGCAACGAAGCCAAACGTAATTTCTGGGGTTCGTCTATAGCATTCAACTCGAAAAATTTCTCACATTTGTAAATCCAAGCCTCAGGGTCTTCCCCAAAAAATTTCGGAAAATCCAATTTTGGTTGAAACAGACGAACAAAACCCTGGGTCTGATTAGGGCTTGGTAATAGTGGAGAAGAAGAAGTCGAGGATACCTTTTCGTGAAGCTGCTCATACTTCGAATTCAGAGTGGTGATCAGATTCTTGATCCCATCCATCGTATCTTTAAAACCATCTATGGTTGCCGCTTGACGATTCGTAACGTCGGTCAGCCGGTGAACAGAATCGTTGGTTGCATCTGCCAATTTCCGAATAGAATCTTCCAAACGTTTAATCTCTTGCGCACGAGTTTCCGTCATGATCCCGATCGCCCACAGTCAGAGGAGTAGGGCTTTGATACCACTGATAGACCTTTCTTAAGAGATGAAACCCAGAATAGGGTCGATGGACTTATTATTGTTTCAGAAGAATTACAGAAAATAAATCACAGAAGAAGATTGGGGAAGGAAGCGAGAAATTACAGAAGTATGGTAGAGAAGAAAGAAAGAAAGATGTAACAACAGCACACCACTCCTACGTACCCCTTTCCCCCTTATAACCACTGAACAGAATAACCATCTCTAACAAACTAACAATTACAATATAGCACCTAAAGCCCCTGAATCTAATTACAATTACAATTGACTCCCCTATGCTTATCACTTCTAGGTTTATAGATCTAATTGTTTTGATAATCGAAGTAATCCAACGATACCACACACTGTCATGTGCCACGCCGGATGTTTGAGCATTGGTATCCTCTCTCCCTCTCTCTCTCTCTCTCTCACATGAAGCGACACCACATCTAAAAGAATAAAACTCACCAAACTCGTCCCTTAAGTAATAATTGGGTTCTCTTGGAGTATTGCGTAATATAGCTGACATGATACTCCCGTCTAAGTTCTGCAACAAACACATGCAGCGTGAGCCACCTTTTTTCTTCTAGCAATCCACCAAAAGGGTTGTTAATGTTCCACCCACAAAATTTTATCGCTCCATAATTTGTTGGGATTACAGAGTGAAAGTACCACGTGGTACTCTGGAAGCGTTCAATGATTACTCTTTTCCCTCTCTCTGAGTGTGAATGTATGTATGTACATATGCATGGACCACAAACATGAAGGAAAGGAGCCACAACAATAATCTGGATCACTCCTACATAATAGTAGCTATCTGGTTCATTGATCAAACATCCAGAGCTTACATGCATGGGAGTAGATTAAAAACCCAAGAGCTAGGGCAGAACAACATTCCATGCATCATTATTCTCTATAGGGGTGGTGGCCGGAATGGTGGATTCCTACATGCCTATGCTAATGCGCCAATCTCGTACAGCCAAATCAGATCCCTTACTAAAATCAGTAACTTGAGCGACATGCGGTCTCCACAGGTCCAATTTGCCTTGCAAACTGCACAAATGAACGATATAGCATCTGTTAAAATTGATGCATACTAACACAGGAAAAAAGAAAAAGAAAAAGAAAAAGGAATTTCGCTTAAACTACTATCCACAGACCTGAAAATAAGTTTCAAGTTTCTTCTTCAGTGTGGAATATTCTTTCTTGAGCTGTTGGAAAGTCCTCTTGCATCTGGGGCCATGTATTCAAAATCATAAATAAAACAACTCCAATATCAAACCAAGAAGATTCCTAGTATAATGACATATATGTGCATGCATGCGTGGCTTTTCGGCACATATGGAAGCCAAGTTGACAAAAGGTGAGCAAGAGAAATGACATCTAAACCCCTGATCAGCTTCATATAGCTCTCTGAGTCTCAATTCTGTATTTAGAAAGCTAGTATTGTGTTTGGATATTGGATTGTGAAGGGATAGGAATATTAAAAATCTCTTTTGGTATGTGTCTTGTCCATTTCTTTTCTCTTTTCTTGACAAATATATGAGCCAAAGAAAGCATATGTTGTGATAAGAAACAAAAGGGAGGATTGTTTACCCTTCTCCATTTCCTGCATTGCAGTAGTCCGCAAATTGAGTGCATTCATTTTTCACCCTTATGGCTCCAATGCTGAGAGAGAGAGAGAGCATGTTACCGTTGAAATAGAATATACTTGCATATACAACTATGAGTACATTAACTTGTAATATTTCTACAAGTTATAGTATTTTTTTTACCTTGTAGTTTTTCCCTTGAGCTGGTGCATATAGGTGTCCAATTTACTGAAATCAAGAGAGCTCTTCTCCCTGCAATCAATTCCAAACCAAAAACATTGATCACTGCTACCAGCATTATTTGCATACTACGTGTAGATAATGACATAATTTACTTAATTTACTCACAAGGCTTGCTCTATATTCAAGATTAACCGAGTTGAATCCCTATAGAACAGTGTAACTATTTCCTCAACAAAGTTTGGGTTAACGTCATCCTGTAATTCCTCCAGTTGAACAAATTGTTCGTCAAGATATCCCTGCGCCATCACCCAATGATTAGTATTCAGTCTCCCTCACAGAAAACAGAGTATAATTAAAAAGGAAAAAGAAAGAAAAAAGACTTGCTAGTTTTTTGCACATCCATGCAATCTCTCTCTCTCTCTCTCTCTCTCTCTCGACAGATTTACACATATGTACTTGAATAAAGGTATATCAAAAGCAAACTTCAGCAGAACAGTTCCCATGCATGTAAAAATGCGCGAATGTACACATGTTGAGTAATGCTAGTGATAACATCTCATTCGAATAGGCCCCACAGAATACAAGTGATTCGGTCATGTGAAATAACAAATCAGATAGTACTAAATGTGATATGGTAATTATGGTCATCCTAACGTAATTGGTATGTTAAGGCATTAGAAGAGAAGGTTTCAAGAGATACTCATATCATACTCTACAGTATGTAAGAATAAGGGAAAACCTGATCAAAAAGAGCCTTCCTCATGTTGGCAAGTTGTCTATGCATTTGGTTTCTCTCCATTGGACAGGTGTGAGGGGAAAGTATAAATGAAGGCTGGAGTGAGCTGACGAGGGAGAGAGAGAACTAAAGGCTTAAGTGAACTGAGAATGCTATGCATGGATGATAGGTGTTACCAAGGAGGGTTTATATAATGGTGAAGAGAGAGAGAAAAAGGAAAAGGAGAGAGAAGAAAAAATCAGGACAATTTGTGTTCCACTAAGCCAAAGGAGAGCACAAACAAAAGGTTTTTGGATCTAAGCAATGAAGGGAGGAATGGCATTTTGATTCGGTAGGAGGAAAAATCAGATTTGTTTTGTTATTTTTAAAGGTCATGAATATATTCATGTAGATTACTTAGTTTTTTTATATATAGCCGTTATGCACTCAATATCCATGATTCTTTTATCAAGAAGCTGAAAATACTTTCATCTTTCTCCAAGAAAATCTTTGATAAGTACTAAAATTGTAGAAGTATATAGTTAAGAAGACCATCAGATACAATAAGTCAGTGTAAAGACCATCTCATTTTACTTTGCCAAAGGAATGAAAATGTTACTTTTCCTACTGTTTTTCAGCTAGTTTTACTTCAATAATACTAACTCTGCACGATAATTTCAGTAAAAAAGTCGGAAATATATCTTCACAAGAAGGAGAAACATATATTGGCATATGCTCTTTTGGCTTCTGCTTATGTTCCTTCGCATTTGTGGGTTATACAATGAGGGGAACAAATGAATATATCTTAAACAAAATATCCAAAAGGAGCCGAAAGTAGAATATATATTTTGCCCAATGCAAAACGCAAAATAAAAAATTGTAGTGGGATTCAAAATTCCAGGAAAAGCATACATAGAATCCTCAAATTAATCACATACGGGCGGCTTACAGCTCCAAAAAATACATCAAAATTAAATCCACGTACCAGTGGATTTTGCCTACTTGATATCATTCCATTACACCAAACAACTGCCTACTTGTTCCCCTAGATATGGAGGGTGTGTCTGGGAGCTAATGTGTTTTTGTAAATTATAGTTCTTGATTGTCAACTAAGACCCAGTAGCCTTTCAAAAAAGAAAAAAAACTAAGACCCAGTTTGCATCAACTTTCTAGTTCACTTTTTAAGCTTCTCCCTTTTGTGCATAATTTCTCTATTCTTATTAAGGTATTGTAACTTCTACAGGCTTTTAGTGTTGTTTTGACCCTTTTGTATCGCCAAACGAAAGATAAAAAGCAATGGATGTGGAAGAAAAGTTTACCCAAAAGAAGTACAAGCCAAGAACGAGATAGGAGATGTTTGGCTGCAGAACTGTAGAGAACTTAGTTGTAATGTTCCAACTTTTTAGTGTACTTCGTGGATATGCCTACTCCAAGTGCCTGTGGCCATGTGGTTTCACAGGCTCATTCTCCACCGTCAATTTGAAACAAAATGCAAGTGAAGGCCCCACCTGATATGACTGGCACTGAAATATAGTGAGTTGACATTCATTTGGAACCAAAGGGGTTCCATTTTAATTGTGATGGAAGCATGAATCTTTAATCCATATGAAATGTATACCACAAATGGCCAATTAGAGCAAGTCTTCCTTTAGGAACTTCACTATCTGTATTCTTAAATGCAATGTGATAGCATGTACCCATATGTGCATAATGCGTGCTTCTAACGAAGACAAGGAAATCTAATCTACATGTGAAGAAAAAAAAACCCATGGTGGAACTCAACAGGATCAGCACCCAGCGGCAGACGGGAAGGGGTTCGAGCGGGGCCACTGTACCCCAAAATATTTGAGTAATCTCATTTTTTCAATGTATATTTTTTTACTTATAATAAATTGTCTTGATTAATTTTACTATAGCCCATTCATATTTTTTTGCCAGAATCAAACTAAACTCAAATTTTTTCGCAGTTGATCCCTCTTCATAAAATTTTTGCATCAGTCACTGTCAACACCTAATAGAAAAGAAAATAACTCTTCACAAATACACAGTTCATAAATACAGTATAACATTAGAATATAGGGAGGAGCTCAACTCAGTTGGTACTTAGCAGAGCTCAACTCTTGCAATTAGGCCGTTGCAGTTATGGGTTAGCTGTCTAATTATCCTGTAGTAGCAATAGTACCTTGCAGATGAACTGGTGGCTAAGGAAAAACCAAGGCACATTTGTAAATGAGAATCGGTGGGTGAGGAATATTTGCAAGAGCACACACCAAAAGGAAAAATGTATCATGCGATAGGGAGTCACCAAATAAGGAAAAAGAAAACAGAGGAGAAGGAAATCCCTATAATGATTGACATACAAGAGCTTTAGCTTTGCAGGCAGTGGTCCCTTTCATGTCTCTCTCTATCTTTCACTCTTCCCCTACCTGCAGTTACAGCAAAATGTTGAGAAAAGGGAAAGAAGTGTTTGAGAAGAGATTCTCCCTTTATCACTCTGCCACACTCAAGTGAGAGGAGAAGAGAGGAGAGATACTAAAGCCCTCTCTCTCTCTCTCTCTCTCTCTCTCTCTCTCTCTCTCTCATGTTTCTTCTGTAGATACGTGGTCACATCTGATCCTTTGGGAAAGAGTTAACAAAAGCTAGTAGGGTGTGGGTGGAGTGGGATCAGAATATGATTTTTGTGAGTTCTTTTCCTGGCACTGGTTTTGATTCTCTCTTCCTATCACTGTCTCCTATGGGGACAAGAATCCAACCCTCATCTACCATGCTCATAGCGTTAAGTTTGCTGGTACATGATATAAAGCTACAAAAGAAATCTGAAAAGAAAATGCATCTGCATCCCTATTCTCCATTTGAGAGTATGAAACTAATGTCTTACTACATTCAAGAGTGTTTTCTATTCCTTTTCTATAACTCGGTATTCAGGTCAATGGGCCAACTAATCTTGGCGATCAATCCTGCCGTCCACTATCAGGACGCCCAATACTAGTAGTTATTCCTTGCCAACTTCAATCCAATATACTTTAAAATGCTAATAATATATTTGGTCCCCACAGGAAAAAAAGGTAACTTAATAACTCAATCAGATTTCTCCCTTGCTTCCTTCATGTTTTCCAATCAGATGTAGGAGCAGGAGTAATGGTTCTCATTTCCCTTTCCTTCCCGAGAGCATGATGAATGCTTATGTTCTTCCCTTTCCTTTCCTCCTCTCTAGCCGTGTTTTCCCTTCATAGCAAACAAAGTGCAAGAGTGATATTCCTACTCCCCAGATGAGTAAATTATGTGGAATGGACTTTGAGTAGCTTGGATCAACTCATAAACCCACTTGAGCTAAAATGGAAGACAAAATGTAAAACCACCGTATGCATCTTGATGTAATATATGAAAAGTGTTAGATCTTCAACAACTAATATCAGCTACAAGGTTCTCTAAAAGTAAGCAGTTCATATGATCTATTTAGACTCTTTACATGGCATTTTTAGTTCTCAGCCCATTTCCTGTTGCATCCCATTTACTAATTCGGGCATTCTTTCATAGCATTATATCACCCTCTGATAATATAAGCTTCTTCTCCAAATCTCTGATCTAAACTTACTCCAACTATCCATTCAATCATTTTAACATTCCTTTCTTATCTAAGCATCGTATTTTACACGTTTGGAACCGCCCCTGAATCAATTGCATTTTCTATCCTCCTTTCGAGTCTCTGCAACAACCAAGTACGAATATAGGGATTTTGTGTTTTCACCACATCAAGCATATAAAGTCACAGATACCACTACATACAACCTTCTTCAAATTCACACCATCATGATTAGAATGTCCACTTTCTTTGGGAGGCATTCACTTTGAGGCCTAAAAGTTCAAATTCACTAGAAGCAAATTCACTCCAGCATTGAGTTGTAAGAATCCGAATATCATGGTGCAGGAAGATTCAATAAGCATCACGTATGATAGGACACAAGCAAAGTTTGGATACTATACGCACTTGTGTGGAAATCAATACCTTATATTATAGAAGTTAGTATTTTAGCCCGCTGATTATAATTACCATTTTAGGATATTTTCCATCAATTGCAAGTACCCTACAGGAAACAGAATAATCTGATTCTTGGGAAGTTGGGTATGCAGCTTCCATTCTTACAACCAAGAAAGGTATGGGAGTATATGGTTGAAACTAGATCAACTGATAGTAGCGAAAAATCCAGGCTATCAAATCACTGTTAACTGGAACGTGGATCGCTCTGATATGACATACGAGGAACAAGAACGAAAATGTGGTACAATCATATGTCCGAAATGATGTTGGGTAGACTTCTCTAGATTTTTGTATGAGAAAATAGAAATGTACTTATTTTGAAAGATAAGCATCAAACTACACAGAGTAATTGTTTTTACAAATGATTTCTATAGAACAGACACCTAGGAGCATGATGCACTGCCTTACCAATGCTCCACACTCTCTACGTTTTTAGTTTGCTATATTTGGTTTTTCCATTTTGTTTGCGTACTAGAAACACAAATCACCAGGGTAATAGCGTTTCTGATAACATAGTATCAGATTCAATGAAAGGCAAAAAAAACAATGGGGTGAAAATGCAACCGTATCAACAACAGCTACTTGTGGGACTTTCATGAAAAGCATTCCTTGTCTCATCAAGAATGTGCTCAAGAGATAATCGGAACTTGTGAGTATTGATGCAATCATACAGCAATCAGCTTTAAGGTTGCTTTCTCACCGACCTTTTCGCAGATATTCTCATGCAGCATCTATTCTGCACATCTTGGCAAGATTCCTATTGCTTGGTATTATTGAAAGCTGGCATCCGCACTACAACAAACTTTTTGCTGCTTCTGCACAAAATCTCTAGAATTAAACTGAATAACACTTGATCTTCATAGAAAACCTAAGAAATAAGAGGGATAGGAATGAGAGCGACAAATATAATGATGGCTGAAACTTGTTGTAACTTGTACGAAGGGAACAGACAGAAATTATTCATGCCGAGCCAAAAAAAACAAAAATCATGAGGCATCCAGTCCAAGCTCTTTTTCATCAACTTAATAGCCTAATAGGTCCCTCCACATTTAAACTACTTAAGTATGCATAGTATAAACAGACTAGAGTCCACGTCCAACAGGGTTTCCATTTTTTCCTGGTTATTAAAACTTCAAAACCACAAATTGAGTCTTAAATCCATGATTACAAAATGTTTTGGAGCTTGGTACCTGAAGATTTTGCAGTTCTCAATACATTTGACAAGAACAAAATTCACATGATGTTGAAATAAAGGCATACTGGAATGACAAATCACTCTCAGCCGAAATCCTCTCAACCTTTTGGTCAATTAATTGCATGTGGATCACATAGAAATAACTATCAAAGTACTTCCACATTTTACACTTCTTATCTAAGCGTTGTCTCAGTGAAACATGATCTGCACAGCAAAATTAATTATGCTCTCAACGGAAAGCCTCAAAAGCTTAAAGATTTACACTGTGAATCAATATCACAATCATAAGCTCAAGATATCTTGTTTTAAAGGTCTACTAGCTATGGACGTTGAGCCTAACCAGACCTCAATTTATTCAGCAAGGGCAGGGAGTTCGGGTGGGGTTAGCAAAACTTGGGCTGGAATGGACAGACTTTAGCTGCCTCAAATATGAGGGGAGAACACCGTTTATCAAAATTAGTAGGATGGGGAAAACTAAATGAACACTAAAAATGTCAAGGGATGCTCAAGCAACCATCAAGTTAACATCCTAAATGGCCACAAAGCATCCAAATCTCTGTCCATCGGTCGATGTCCATTTGCCAAAAGGAAAGTAAGTCTTTGGTCGATGCCCATTTGGCTATCGTTTTGTAGGTATCGTCGAAACCTTTTGAATGGTACCGATTTTATGGAGGATGGATCCCCAAATTATGGAGTTCTACATATTTTCACTATATGGAGATCCATCTCTATCTAATCTTGGAGTCTCTGTATTTAGAGATTCAAATAGAAGTCTCTATTTTAGAGATGAAATAGAGGTTGAATGGAGTGGTTTCATTCTCCATTTTAGTGACATAGAGACCATTGGAGATGAAAACTCAAATGAATGGTCTGAAACACATGCAAAGTATTCATATTTTAAACCCAACTCCGGACACAACTGTCTTGAGCCGTTCGATGCATGTGGGCCAATATACATCAAACGGCTGCGGACACAGTTGTTTCCGGAACATGTATTCCAAGACTTTTCCTTCATCTTTGAGCACTAGTTTTGCATATACACACCACAACAAGAACACACGTAATTTGGATAGTTACAAAACTAACGAACTTTCACACAATGACCCCAAATTAGGCACCACATAAAACCAGCTGCAAATATCTGAATTAGCAATCAGAAAAACCTGAATTCTGAAATACAGCAAGAAACTTAATGCTTAGAACCCTTTTCAGCTTCTAGGAATCCCTAGAATCCCAAAACTGTTTGACAAGGATTTTGAGAAATGGCCAGGGCAGATCACGCCTTTCGAATCAAATTTTAGATTCTAAGTATTTTGGAAGTTGATTAGAACAACGTTTTTGCAGTAATACAAAACAGTACCAGCTTTTAAACTGCATATTCTCACGACTATAGCGACTATAGTAAACAAGTTTATCTACTTCAAGTCTTCAACTGACATCCAAAATGTAGAATTTATAATCTATAGCAAAGTCTGATACTGCAATCTAAAACCTGCATCCAAAGTTATCGCAAGCAAGCCCATAGAGAATCCTAAATCTACGCGAGTTACGTATTTAAAACAAAGGGCAATTTATTCATCTTGTTTTTTTTTTTCTTGTTATCTTGAAGGTTTAGGAAATAGGTTGAATCTACCTCGTTTTTCTTCATTGTTTCCCCAAGCTGAGAAGCCTAGTTTTAACCGACGAGTAATAGCAGGATCAAAAGCTAAGATACATAACGCGCAAGTGCGAGCTCGAGCGTGAAAGTCTTTTTGAAAATATCCCAGAATACTAAAATTCAGGAGTCGGGACTTGAGAGCGCGAGCACAGAGCGAGGATCGCGGGAGCGGAGGCTCATGCATTGCGTGACAAAGATCGAAAGGCTATCCACAGAGAGAGAGAGAGAGAGAGAGAGAGAGGGGGTGGAGGGTTTTTCCCGCGAAAAAAGATAAACGATGAACTGGCATTTGAACCGGAGCGGTTCGTTTCCCGGAGCCATATTCGGATGTTTGTGTTAATAAAGGGCGATTTGGGAAAATGATGGTCAATGACGTGTTTTAATAATTAATATCCGTTAAGAACATTTTCAGCATTAACAAATGTTCTTAGCATGTCCTTGGCGGGTATTAATTATCAAAGTACGTCCTGGACCGTCATTTTCCCGGGCGATTTTGAAGATAGGCCGGCCTAGTTAGCCTTGGGCCCGATATAAAGGCCCGAAAAAAAAGACTATGAAAAATGCCCTTGAAGACTGTTGGAATTGGAATCAATTTTGCTTTTGCTCTTATTTTATGGGAAAAAAAAACACAAGACAATTATTCTAACAGTTACCTGGGAGTGGGCGGTAGAAGTGTACGTAACATTGATCCAAGACTTGTTTCCAGAGAAATTTTTCGAAGAGAAATTATTGTCTAGGAAAAATAGCAAAAGGATACTACTTAAAATTCTCGGAAACATGTCCGGTGAAAGTGAATAAGCTACGAGCCGGTTCGTGTTTTGCTTTCAAAACTAACTTCTAGAATACTTCTCTAGAATAATTTTTTAAATGGAAAAAAACGATTTGGCCAGTCCTGCTGCTCTCTCTCAAAGGTGACTAGGTCAATTCTTTCCTGGGCTGTGCTTGTATAGTTTGTGTGCTTGCTTAATTTTCATTTAAATTCAGGAATTATTACAACATTATTGGATGAAAGAAGTTACTAGGGGTGCTCGCGGTCCGGTTCGGTTTTTTAAGAATCCAAGGACCGAACTGCTAGTCACGGTTTTTTGAAAATGAAATCCGTGTCCGGACCAAAAGTCTCATGGTTCGGTTCCAATCTAATCCGTGACTCACGGTTCGGTTACGGTTTTATCCACGGATTTTGGTACATAAGCAAAAATTAAACACTAGCATATATTATCTCGCAAACTAAAGCATTACACCAAATGAAAGCAAACACCAAATGAAAACAATACATGCAGTTCTAGTCTAGTCTTCCAGACGTTCATTAAAACCAAACAACAAAGTGGAACAAAAAAAAACAGCAAAGATCTTTCATCAAAATGCAATGCACGGCACAACAACCGGCAAGAGTCACTCTGGAATTGGATGAAGTGAAACATTTTGTAGAGTTGCAAATAAATGAATGAAGCGAAATTGGATTATAGTAAAATGAAACTCTAGCATACAAATTAACTTAAAAGTTATAGAACTCTTCCCGAGACCTTCTCTCTCTAGAAATCCCACCCAGAGAAAACCCCCCCCCCCCCTTTTTCCAGATCTGGTTTCTCTGGGGGAGGGGGCCGCCGCCTCCTCTCTCCCCTCCCCCCGAGCTCCACCTCCCCTTTTCCCTCCTCTCCCTCTTTCTCCCCCTCTCTCCTCTCTGGGTTTGTTTTCAGACTTTCTTCCGATTTTGGCTTTGGTTCGAGTGTTGCTGAGTTCGCTTCCTGACTCCGGCCGGCGGCCTGTGAGTCTGGTTTGGTCCGGGCTCCTCATTGACCTCAAGATCTGGTGGTGGGGCTGACGGTTCAGAGGGCGTAGGTGGTGGGTTGCGAATAACGGCGTGGTGGGGGGCGGCGCTGAGGTTAGGTTTTTTTTTTTCCTTCTTTGTCTTTTTTTTTTCCGGCCGTCTGGCTCGGTTTCTATCGACTGATTTGGGTTTCCCCCAAATCAGTCCGGTTTGGTATCAGTTTGGTTTCCCCAAATCTGGTGTGGAAGAGGAGGTGGGCGAATAATCCGGCGCCTAGTGAGGATCGTCCGTCGTTGGGGTTGTCTGTGGTTGTTGGTGGGTTGAGGTTCGTCCGGGCGCTGTTGTTATGGGGTCTGCTCTGACTTCAGCTCTGGTCTCGCCGTCCAGATTTCATATGCGCTTATCGGGTTTGAGTTGGGGTCCGGTCCGTTTGGATTCTCTACTATCTGAGCTTTGATTGGTTCTCATCTGGCGAGTTCTCCGGTCTTGCTCCTGCAGGGGGTTCCTGTGTAGAAGTCTAGGTAGTTTTGGCTCATTCTTGTATCTTTTAATGAAATCTGTATTGCCTCCGGGCTTTGTTATGAAATGAATTGAATGTTCAAAAAAAAAAAAAACTAAGTTATAAACAGAAATACAAAAGGCATAGTAAACTAAAACTTTACCCAATATTAAGTAAAATACGAAAATTGGTATAAAAATTTATTTATAGGTGAAAATTATTTATGTATAGACATATATATTAATATATATATATATATATATTTATTTATAATAAATTCTCACGGTCCGGTTCGGTTAATCCACGGTTTCGTAATGAAAATCCATGGACCGAACCGCGAGTCACGGTTTTTTGGTTCGGTCCGGTCTGGTTTCACGGTTCACCGGATTTTTTGAGCAGTCCTAAAAAAAACCATAGAAATGGCCAACCAAACTTGTATGACTTTTAATATGGATGGATAAAATTATTGCACATTTTGTGTGCTGTGGACCTATAGCTGACCAGCCCTAAATTTAAAACCGGATTTTCTTTCTTGGTTATTAGAATTTTTCTTTTGACTAGACGGCAGTCTCTTAGTACAGAGTATCTGTTAGATTACTACGAAGGACAACTTCATGTCCATACAAGTCGAAAACCAAGATCTCACGCTCCTTTGGGCCCAACTCCAAGGAGTATTAAATAAATAAAGGAAAAGATAACTGAGTTTCGAGGGAAAATTTCTGATTTATTTCTTGCCTCATTAGCATAAGCATTGATCACAAATGATTTCATCATCCTTTTCCCTAATAATCTTATCCACCCATGTCAAAAGCAAAAAAAGAGACAGCAAAACATTTCATTAACATTTGAACTTAATCCAATTATAACTGCTACAGTGAAAGCAGACTAGCAATTGGAGGCTACCTACCATATGTGACACCAGATTGAAAACAAAAACCAAACAAGAATTCACCTAAAAAGAGAGGAGAGAATATTGCTTCCAACTTGATCCATATTATTTCGAAATTCTACCTGTTTACAGGGGTGAAAGAATAACTATTTCGAACAAGAACATCCTACTATCCGTTTTTCCCATAGATCGATACAGCTACATGATAGCACAGATAAATTTGAAAAAAAAACCTAAATAACAAGGGAAGCGCACAATTTAAATTCACAAATGTTTACTTGTAGCTGACGGATTAACAGGAGTGCTTGCATGAAACGCAGAAGGTCTTGACGGTGTCCCTAACAGGCTTAAGGACAGCGATGGGGGCTCCCTATGGCTCGATTCAGTCTCTCCCAAACTAAGTTGAGACATTCCCACTAATTCATCCACATTTACTGGTTCTTTAGGAATGACAGGAATGGGCCTAAGGACTTGATGATGGAACGTCTCTACTCCTTTCTCTTCTTCAGGAGGGGCTGCATTTGATTGCCACAGTGGAAATGGAATGGGTAGAAAAGCGGGAAAGAACGCAGGAACCGCTGTTGGGAATTCACCTGATGGAGTCGCGGTTTCTTTGGCTTCTTCTTCGACCTTTTCTTCAGAAGTGGTTTCCATGGGTTCAAATTCTTGACTCAGAGAGAGCTTCAATGAGGGGAATGAGTTTGAAGTATCAGTATCAAAAGCTTGAGAGGGAGGGAGCATGAATTGCTCTTCTGGTAGTGGTGGCTGATCTGTGTCCTGACAAACAACATAATAATTGGAAAGTTAAACTTAAGTTACTTAATGAAAGAAGAATGGTTGGTGGTTGGTGGTGTTCTACAATTAGCAAATGACAACTTAGTCTTGTGAGTGATCCATTTACAACCTAATGAAATGATGAGAAAAGAAAAGGAATGTGTAGATATTAGAAAAGGGGTAAGCCAGTAGTATAGCGACAATCTGTAACATCACCTGCATTAATTTTAAGAGGTGAGAATCACATCTTTTGTTTGGACAAGATACGAATAACTTTTATGGGTCCATTTTGTTTCTCGCCCTTTCTCATCATCCACAGGGGTGTTACTTTCTAAACAATGCCATTGGCATCACGAAACTGGAATTGAAAACCATAATGGCATTATGAAACTGGAATTGATAACCATTTACCAATTCCAGCTCGACGCAAAAGGGCAGGTTAGTTTTTTGTAATTTACTCTCTCGGTGATATTGAGATATTATCTTTCATACGATGATGTAATGTAGAGTGAATTTGGAGCTGACAAACCATTTCTGGAACCATATCGAAAAGGCTGGATCGCCTCTTTCTCCGGATAGCATTAGTGTGCCGGATGAAATACTTCTGGGCATGGCTCGCTACTTGGGTAGGTGTCCTTGATGTGACGTAACTACGTGATATCCCACGCCAATCACCTTTCCCTAACTTTTGGAGACCAAGTAAGAACAGGCGATGTTCCTCTTCTGTCCATGGAACACCTGGAAACCAAGCAGTCAACCACAAATTGTCAAAAGGTAGAGACCAAACCCAAATTAGTTGAATGACATTAACAAGTGTTCAATGCCACTGTTCCACTTCTACCAAAAGAGGTGAATGTACAATAGGCTGTCAACAGATTGGAAAGAAACCATTTTGCTACTTATAAGCATCAAATGTTGACGTGACTGAAGGCAATATTCCAACGGATTAGAAATGCATCACCCAATATTTAGGAAACGAGCACTAATCTTTCTTGGTGCCCACACCACATGGTTCAGACAAAATGCACAATTATTTCAAGGATATGAACTGCATCATAAAAAGTAGCATACTTGCAAAACACTTCTGTATGTTGGCCCACTCTCACTGTACAAAGAAGGGCAGGACTTGCTTATTAAGTTAACAAACCTCATTCCTAGCATTTTTCAAATGCAGAATGGGGATTGCTTTCTATTTCTTTACTCCACTCCCATTTTCTGCTTCCAGGTCAGGACCATGCCCCAGACAAGTACCAGCTCCATAAAAATCGACAGTGATCTAAAAGTCGCTAGGTGCCAGTCGGGCGGGAGAGGGGCGCCTAGTGCCTAGGCCGATTTTTATCTAAGCATTGGACCCCCGCCTAGCACCTAGGCGCCAACTAGTCTGCTGCCCAGACCAATTTTTAGAACAGAGAAAATCAAGCAAAATTGTGCTATATAAAACCATTGCTCCTGGGGTCACACCACATTACAGAGGTTCCTAAAGGACTGAAATGTCAAAAGTTCCTACACTTGAATGCCCCTACCAATAAGCTCCCTCCAATCTGCAGTTCCACATCAGAGCATTATTTGCTTAATACCTAGTGAAACGGGACTATACCAAGACCTTCCTTGCAAAATGCCGAATTGTAATGAAGATCACATGACTTAAAAGGCAGATTACCGAGTCTACCAATCAATTCAAACTGCAAGAAATGCAGCTCAAGTATAATGCAATCAAAATACTTCCCTTAAACCTCTGTAAGTAGAACAAAGATAATTAACCTGAATAACGGATTATTTCGTCTTTGAATAGGTGATCTTGGAAACCATAAGACGGAAACAACATCGTCAGCTGAAACTAGTAATACTAAAAATTTGCATCTTAAAATCAGTTGTATAAACAATTTTACCCAAGGATGTCAATAGTTTCTGTATCCACATGCCGTTACAAAAAAAAAATCAACAGCAGCCAATGAAGGAATAACAAAAAAACAAGTTGTTGAGTTTGTAAACCTAGGATACAAATTCGTGCTACGCACAACTAATGTAATTTGTACTCTTTTCCTCTCTTTCCAAAAATCAACATTAGTACCACTACTTTCTCATTCGATACGCAGTCAAAACTAGTGTGAGCTGTGAGCCGTGGATGTACCTAATGACACAACTGGGAAATCACGTAGTCGCGTAATCCTTTGTGGTATTGCTTGATTTAGTCTTCGTGCAATTGTGTGTTGGGTTCAGAAAGTATACTCCGCATTAAGGAAGACCAAATCAAGACCTAAATGAATGGTGACAAAAGCATGTCACACTGTCATCTACCCATGAAGCACTGCACACCACATTAATTCATTTATTCCTATCCTATCCTATCCAATCCAAGTACAACCCAAAAACTTTAACACATAAACAGATAACACCAAACAACCTTATCCAAATAATACATCCAAAATCACTTAATAACCCAAGAAATTCCAAGAATCGAAAATCCCAAAACACTAAAAACGATACGATCCGAGATTGAATCGAAAGAAGCTAGTACCTTTCTTTCGTTCGGCACGGCGATTCGACGAACCCGGGCCGTGGGCCGGGTCGTCGGACAGGTACTCATCTGGCACGTGAACCGGGTCGCGGAGAAGGTCGGAGGAAGGGGATCCGGGGTTGGGCGAAGCGGCGGCGGACGACGAAGAATGGTAGTGCGCCGAGAGGTTGCCCATGCTGGCGCTCTTCTTGATGATCGAGCCGCCGTCGGTGAGCCTAACCCCAAACAGCTTCACACCGCCGCTCGCGGCGGAGCCGCTTCCGCCGCCTCTGGTGGGGCAGGTCCGGGAGTTGTGGCCGTTGTTGCTGCAATGGGAGCACCGCCGAGTCATGGCGGGTTGAGTTGACTCGACCCTCTATTGATGATTCACTGAATTGGACGGTGAAGCGTGAAGGTTTTGGATTGGGAATTCGGATGAGAGAGAGAGAGAGAGAGAGAGAGAGAGGTGCATGTGGTTCGAGGGTTACTGGGAAAGGAGATTTATGTGAGGAGGGGGTAATAATTAGGGGCTGGATTTGGAGAGTAATTACGGAATTAACCGAACGCGGTGGTTCGTTGGACTTGACCTAGGAATGAATAATGTTTTCTCTATCTCTATATATTGTACTTGGATAGCGTCACGCATTATTGGATTAAAAGATTTTGCTTAGGTTGACAACAAAAAATAAACAAATACTACTACTATGTATAGAAGTTTTTTTTGGCTTGTGTGCTTGTTTTTTTTTCGATTTTTTTGGTAGAATTTATATATATACCTTGAAAATTTTACGTGTCTTCTGCAGTAATTAGACTTAGACTGGATAGTTTTTAAACCCTTTCTCGTTCCTCTGCTGAAGTAGGATGATGTCGCATTTTTTCATCGATTAGTATTCTTCTCCGTTTCTCCGTTCGTACATCTTTTCTCAATTTTCGGTCTCAATTAGTTAACAAGGTTGAATAGCCGGCCAGTACTCCTCCGGACCTTCGAGTTCATTGTTTTTCCAAGAATGTTTGCTTTTAGTACTACAAAGAGACTACAGTTTTTACTTGAAAGAATTGAATAACGTTGTCCATTTTAAGAATGGATGGATAATAATAACATGGAGGCAGCTTCTTAGAGCATGTGCACCAATGAAAATGTAAAAATGCTGATCAACAGTGCATTTTTTTTATTTTACTTATTCACATCTCTCTTAACACTACACCAATATTATCTATTTTACCTAACTCCAATTAAAAAATAGTATATTTTTCACTCATTTTTTTATTATCTTTATTGTTTAAAGAGAGGAAAAAGGAGGGAGGAGAGAGAGAAAGAAATTAAAAAAAAAAAGGAGTATGAATAGTGCATAGGTAAAAATAGAGAACGACTATTCACAAATACATTTTAGCTCCTCTTTTAGCTCATTTGGTGTAGACTATTTTTTATGTTTCTCTTAGGTAAAATAGCAAAAAATGTATTTTTCTCATATAGTGTACTTGCTCTTAGGGTTGCACAAGCCAACCATTTTCAGTCCTGTTTAGAACTCATTTTGATGATTAAACTCGTTGACATAGATAGAGCTCATCGATAAAAATAATTACATGAAAAATCAAATAGATCGGATACCGATCAATACATGAACATAGCAAATTTGTCTCGGAAAAAATGAATTAGACACACTGGATTATAACCTGAAGAACCCATTTTTAAACAGATAAATGTGCTTTGTTCAGATATTGATCAGTATCCGATCAACTTTAATTTTTACGTAGTTGTTCTCATCAACGAGTTCTACAATATCAAAAAATTTGATCATCCAAGGTGAGTTTGAAAGGGAGCCAAAAATGGCCATACTAGACCCCGTGCAATCAAATGGCCAACCTGAGGAAATCCAAAAATCTTAAAAAGTAAAAACATCACTCATCTTCTTAAAATACGAACGACGAATAATATTACTCCATCTACATACTAATAAATTCAATTGCACTCATATTTTTCTCGGGATATCCAACAAAACATGGTCCTTAGGAGTGTAGTGTAAGAAAACCTTTTGATTATTGAGATGAACGATTCAAAACGCACTATTAAAGACGTCGTATACCCTTGCAGTCGTAGCGTACCCCTGCGTATTCAAAGTATGGTTAATGGTGTGAAAACAGTTCTAGGGCTCTACTAGTACTACTAGACGGCAGCCCGCAGCCAGCCAAATTTCGGCTAAAGCGAAGTTGTCTAAAAGATGATTTTTAAAGGGAGAGATTATTAGTACCTTATCTTTATCTTAATCAATGCTTTAGGATGCGTACGGACACGTTGATTACCAGAGGATAAACCTTTTTCGATACGCCACGTGTCGGAATGTGCTCCCGTTGGCACTTGGGATGAATCAAAAGTCAAACTTTGCAGGCTCTCTCTCTCTCTCTCTCTCTCTCTCTCTCTCTCTACTAGCAAAGCAAAGTGGTGCTTAACTTCCTTTTCCTTTCCTTTATCCCAAAGGAAAGAAAGAAAAAAAAAAAAAAGCGATTAAAGTAGGTTATCTTGACTGGGATTTCCAAGAATATCTCGAGGGAGACCTCATTATAAAACACTCTCATGTTATGCCAAAGTGAATTCTTTTTCTAACCGGGTATGTATCGAGTCACGTTATGAGCTCCTCGATTAATTCTGGGAGCTCGAAGTTAATGATCAAACGAGTTTATATGGTTTCTAGAGGACGGGACGAACGCTAAAAATTGACCGAACTAGGTCACATGTGTAAACCATTCACTTTTTGTGTCTTGCTGCACTCGACCAACTCTTGGGGTAGAATTACTTTTTTTTTTTATCTTTAGGTTATTCTCAGAACTGCGATTGTACTATTTGACTCACGGAATCGGAGGGTCCCTGTAGCGCACCGTTGCACCACATGTATTCCGAGTCCGCGACTTACCACTGCACGAGACTAAATTTTGTTTTCCTTCCCTTTTGCTATGTAATTTCTGTAATCATTCCATATAGTACACTAACATATAGTCAAGCTAAATTTGACCTTTGACTAGCCTGGCAAGCAACTTCCTACCACTTGGCAGTTTATGACTAACAAGTTAAGACAAAGATGGTGGTGAATTTCATCAAGAAACAACTGGGAAAATGGGTAAGTTGAGTGAATGACAAAATGACTTTTCATAGATCTAAAATTCCTTTCTATCATATCATAAATGATAAAAGAATCAAAGTGGGTTCACACTATTGACTAGACGGTATTTTTGGTATTTAGACCAAAACATTCACTATTCAAGATACCTCATTTCCCTTGTCTAAATGGACTAAATAGTATTTTTGGTACTTTTAATGAAAATAAGTGGTATTTTGACATTAATCTAAAAACCAAAAAATCATAACGTGAAGTCACTCTCAATATAATGAGCAATAACAGAAGTGTAACAAAGACTAGTCGTTATTTGGTCATTTGGAGAGTCTTATAGATGAAATCAAATTTCAGATTAATGGGGGCCAAAACGCGCCTATGTCGTGTCCATGTCTAGAATAGTAATTTTGACTAGAATAAGAGAGATCACTTTTGGCTTTGAATACATGTTGTCCATAGACGATAGGTTGATTCATGACTGTAGAGATATCAATCCATCTGAAACAAATACTAATCAATACAACACACAAGAATTAACATAAATACCTTTTCATGATAAATCCTCAAGTAGTTCTACAGAAGAGTAAGAAAAAGCAATTTCTTCCCTCGTATATTCTGATGATACAGCTCGAATTTGGTTGAAAAAAGCAACAGTTTCCTCCCTTCTATATCCATGTATTCGATGTCTATACAGTAATAAATGTCATTAAAAACTTATCAATAAATCTCTCTCTAATACCCACTCTGATACTAAATATACAGCTTGTTGAGCAACATTTCTCTTGCAAAATATGACTTCCGACGACTCCAATTCGCTGCTTGGTATGCAGCACAAATTTCGTCCATTGACTCGACAGTCTTTTCTACCTCATTTGGAAGTTCAAAGTTCGAATGCAGTAGGCATACATGAAGGCAAAGAAGGCCGCGAAAGCAACCAAAACTCCAGCAACTGGCACAATGAAATCCGGCTCATATCCATAATAATTTTGAACATACCATCGAACAGTTGGGTTGGACGTCATTCCGGGAACTTTTATGGTATCCTCCACGTCACCATACTGTGACACAATCAACCCATAAACAGTCCAGGCCAAGGGGCAAATCCAGTAATACCAACTCCACCACTTGGGAATTTTCTGAATTTTCAGCACGAAGACAAAAAAAAAAACATAGTTAGCATGTATGGAGATTGATTTGAAACATAAATTCACTAAATGGCGCTGAGAAAAATGAAAATTACCGGTCTAGGGATGAAGAAACCGGAGAAGAGATTGAAGAGAGAGTAGAAAGCGGCTGCGAGAATAGATGCTACTTGGTGGTTTGGTGTGATGGAAACAGTCATCATTCCATAGTAAGTGAAGTAGAGAAAGGAGGCATACGTGACGAACAAGAACCAAAAGAATTTCGCTGCTGCCCATTCGAAGCCCATCATGGAATAGACAATAAGACTAAAAAAGACAGTTTGAACAAGAACATACGGTAATTCAGTGATAACCTGCATATCAAATAACAGATACTATATCAATACAATTGAACAAAGCTGAGATCATAAATAAATCCCAAACTCAGTGCTGCCGCATCCCATTTCACTTTCCTCTGATATTCTTCTGGGTATGTGGCGTTACTATGCAGACTCAGAACACATGAAGAAAATTTTCTGCTTACCTGTGCCAAGGCATATGGTAATGCAGAATACATTCCGGCAGCTCTTTCTCGATAAAAAACTGTTCTTTCAACAGCTACTAAAGGTTGTACTGACCCACAGTTATTAATCCCCACAAATAGAACAGCAGAATACATTGCCCCTATGATAGTGGTAAGATCACCAGAGTTGTGCCTGAACCAAAATAGAGGCAAAGAATTCGCAATGACCTTAGAGTCTATCGCCACTGGGCTAATAAGAAGGAATTTTAGAAGTAGACACAAACCTTTTTTTGCCAATTTGCCAGAAGACCGTTCCTATCAAGAGGGCAGCAGCTAAGGTGAAGAAGAACCTCAAGAGATTATAGTCAGGAGTTCTCCAATAAGTCCACCACTGCTTCCATAAGCAGGATTTGAATTGCCCCCAAGAGGACTGAGAATATTGTGTTGGGAAATACAGGTCTTTTGCCCCTGACGGAGGAGTGCTCAACTCCTTCACTAGACCCTTATTCCATCTGGAAATAGGCTTTCATAAGCTTAATCACCATCTATATGAAAACCTATTAAGCATTGTGTTTTCAGAATGCCACTTTTCACTTACTGATACAAGGCAGACAATTTGTAGTGATCAGCGAAATCCATTCCAAGACGGACTTCTGCTGCAACTGAGCTCACTTCCAGCATCCATGTCGCTGTATTGTATTTTTCTTTGATTTTTGGCACCCCGGGAATCGCCTGAAATTAACAAATCAGTTGAATCATTTAGTGGGTGTTCTATAATAACAGAAATCAGGAAAATTTCACGAATTTTAAAGTACCTCAAAATACTTGATAATCTTGTGTGAATTCCTTCCTAGCGGTCCTGAGTAGATCACTTGTCCCCCCCTTTTCATCAGTAGAAGCTCATCAAATGCTTCAAAAATATCAATGCTAGGCTGATGAATAGTGCAAACAACTGTTCTCCCAGTATCAACTGTGTTTCTCACAGCTCTCATAACAATGGCTGCAGCTCTTGCATCAAGACCAGAAGTAGGTTCGTCCATGAATATAATAGACGGATTAGCAACTAACTCTACTGCTATTGTTAATCTCTTTCTCTGTTCAGTCGACAAACCAGTAATTCCTGGAAGCCCCACAATGGCATCCTTGAGATTTTCTAGTTCAACTAATTCCATCACTTCCTCCACAAAAATCTGCAAAAATAAATTTCCATTTCAGTACTTGTCCTTGTACAACATAATATCCTTATTATCTTAAAGAAAGGGATATGGATGAGATTATTGAACCATCTTTTCTTCCTGGTTGACTTCCTTGGGTAGGCGAAGGAAAGCCGAGTAAATCAAAGATTCACGAACAGTGACTTGCGGTGAGTGTATGTCATTTTGCTCACAGTATCCGGAAATTCTAGCAAAGGTTTCTTGAACTTTAGGGAATCCAGAAATTCTGATATCACCTTCAATGTAACCACCGGTTTTCCTCCCGGCTAAGACATCCATTAGTGTTGTTTTTCCAGCTCCGCTGACTCCCATGAGGGCAGTCAGGACACCAGGCCTAAATGCACCTGTTACTTCCCTAAGTAATTGGAGCTTGTCCTCAGTCACTCCTTGCTCTTTCATCTCCTATTAAACCAACATAATCCAATATTTTTGCACTTAGGTTTCAATAACTTACTTGCATTAGAGTGAAAGAAGGAGAAAATGGATACTCACTGGCGACATGTCTACAAAATAATTTACGGTGTCAAAGGACATGGCGAGGGGGGTGAAGGGAAGGACCATTCCTCTCTTGGGAGCGAGTCCACATGCTGCCTCAAGGCCTGATTCATTTCTACTTAGTCCGATGGCATTGGATCGATCGCTCATTCTTTGGATTGCCATTTCTCCTGCAAAAGGCATCTCAAATTTTACAACTTTGGAACTGCTATAAATGACTTATGTTAGATTGGTATTGAGAGTTATATATCCCAACATCTCAAATTCCATGTTTCTTACTGGAATAGTTTGCATCAGTAGACGATAAGGATTGAGGGAGTGACATCTTGCTGAATCCGTTTGTCCTAAGTCTAGATTCTTCCTTAGTTTCCTCTTGATCTGCTTCCATTTCCCTTGCTGCTTCTTTGGAGATTAAAGCTTGAGGCTTCCCAAGGGCTATTTCCAGTAGTACCCAGCATGAGTTGCCCAATTAAATGAAAAATCCCAAGTTTATCTTTCGAACCATAAAAATAGAACTTACGATTTAAGTACATAAGAGCAAGGGTGAAGAGCACGTTGTAGAGAGCTGTAAACCCCGAAAGAGCTGCTACACCCATCCAGAACCATTTTCTTTCTGGAAAGACACCAAAGTTCTTTAGCACTGCAACCCCCAAACTGCTAACATTATCTGAAGCCTGTCACAAAAACAGAAATTTAGTTTTTTCTGAAACTTTCTTTGTGTAATACAAACTCTCTCCTACTACTAATTACAGTAATGCTACAAGCGAGAAAATTTTCTCAGAAAATCATCTAAAATGCATTATTTTGGTGGAGCTTGGGATCCTTCCACAATTAATGTAATAGTGTCGACACAACATTTGGATACTTATTTCGTGAATGTTTTCCGTCCGGGGATATCAAAAAGAAGGGTAAAATGGGAAATTGCATACCAGTTTGTTCATCCACCTAGGAGCAAACATCTCGTTGACAGCCAAAGCATTGAAACCATAGCTCATAGGGGTGACCCAATAGGCCCATTGCCACCACATGGGAATTTGATCTGGCAAATAGGAAGCAACTCTCCATAAACCAATCTTTCTAGTGGAAACAACTCATTTCAGCATTAAACAAATCTTTATAATGTTTTCTGAACAGATGTGTTGGACTCAGACAAACCTTTAGGAAGGATGAAACCACCAAGCAGGAAAACGAGGAGAACACATAGAGCTCCACCAGTATAGGCTACAACATTTGTTCTACAGACACTGGCAATGAGCCTGAACATGCCAGCTGCCGTTTGTTGGATGAGAAATATCACCAGAAATTGCTTGAAGAACCTAAAAAAAGAAGTGAAAGAATGCATGTTAGTTGAAATTTCTCAGCCCATATAAAAAAAATCTCTCTTTGGGTAGAAGCCTGCTTGGCTCCCAATGGTGTTGGGTGCATCTCCACAAAAAGAGAAGAGTCTTTAGCTACTCTCTCTCACGATTATACATTAAATGCGAGACTTGTGTACTTAGCACGAACGGTCAGTTTCTCTAGTACCCAGGGATAAAATGGAGAATTCGTAAAAACATTCCTTATGATCACATTATGCACATAACATTACGAGCCTGTACTTCGTATTGATCTGCCCTTTTGTGCATAAGGCTTGAGAAGTAAGTGCATAGCCCATGCTGTAGCACTTGAGCCCAAAAAAAAAAAGGACCCCAAACTCACTTAAAGCTTAAGTGAGTAAGTGGTGAGCCATTCAATACAATATTAAGACCAACCCTGTATTCTCTTTATCTAATGTGAGACTCAACATTCACACATGTCCCAACACAAGGCTATGCTACAACCTAGTAGTGTACAACTATGTACACTTGTTGCTTCTTGTTAAAGCATCCAACTCCAAACCAATTGGCAAAGAGTGGAGAGGCCGCCCAAGCTCGTATACTAATTTTGGAGGAAATAATTAACCGATGTGGGACAAATCCTAACACTCCCCCGCACGTGCGACCCTCGACTCGCACGTGGAGAGGTCAACAAAGGATCCGGAACACATGGATTACAATGAAATAAAGTGCAACTATGGCACAAACAAAGGGGAAAAGCCTCCGAAACTCTAGCTCCGATACCATGTCAAAGCATCCAACTCCAAACCAATTGGCAAAGAGTGGAGAGGCCGCCCAAGCCCAAATACTAATTTTGGAGGAAATAATTAACCGATGTGGGACAAATCCCAACACCTGATAAAAAGATCCATTGCACCATTACTGCCCCGAAGCAAGGAAAACTGTCCTAGTCTATGGAGCAAGCATACTTCAACATACGAGTCCTATGCCTATCGTAGTGGTAATGGATACCGATACTCACAGATACATACCCATTTAAGGGGTTGCTAAGTTAGCAATGTAGTTGAAATCATACGCATTTGATTAGTCCAATTACGGATGCTCTTATACATATAATCACTGTGTTTTCACTCGTAAAAATATTTAAGTAGTTACCTGCTAGGTTCAGGAGCGAACCCAATGGTGTAATAAGTCACAGCCATCCAAGCAACAGACTCCACCACCGAAATCGGAACCCTCAGAAGAAACGTCGGGAGGGTAAAAACCCACGGCGGATGAAAAAGCAAATCCCGCTGCTTGTAAAACACCGGAAGCCTCTGAATCGTGAACGGAAGCTCCGACAAACCATTGAACATGTTGATAATCAAGCTGAACAAAATCGCCCCGACGTAAATCGCGCCGTCCCCCTCGTCCAGCGCGTGCATTTCGGTCCGCAAGAACACCGTCGAAGCGACGATCGCCACGATGACGATCTGGACGGTCTTGAAGACGTAGACGAAGGAGTTGCGCTTGATGAGGAGCCATTCCTTGTCGAACGAGGCCTTGAGGAGCTGGAGTTTCGGGACGGAGTATTTGGTGAAGACGAGGGCGGCTCGGTGGCTGCGGGACTTGTCGTAGGGGACGGAGAGCTCGTTCTCGAGGTGGAGGCCGGCGTGGAAGCGCTTGAAGAGGGTGGCGAACTGGGTGACGGAGGTGTAGGCGTAGGGTCTGGTTTTGTCGGACCAGTACTGCTCTTGGTCTTTTCTTGAGATAACCTGGATTAATGTGGGATGAAAAATTCTTTAGTTTCGCTAATAAGAGTGCAAACGAGAAGAATTGAGCCAAGTTTTGTAGTGTTCGAGTTCGAATGGTTTGTAAAGGAGTCGAGTTTGACTAATTTTCTTAACGAGTCCCTATATAAACGAGTCGAGGTTTTGATTGTGCATGATTTTATAGTTACCAAAACAAGCGGATCAATGATATGAGAAACTAATTCCTAATTTGGAGAAACTAATTCCTAATACGGGAAAGGATTCCGTCCAGTCGCTCAAACCAGTTTGGTCCAGATTTGTTCGGATAAATTTTTATTACTACAAAATATTTAAAAACACTCCCAAACAAATCATGGCCGTCCAAAGGTCTGGATGCAAAAAATTGGACCAAACTGGTCAAGAGCAACTTGACGGGATCCGACCCCCAACAATACCTTTGCCAAAACATGACTTCTACTTAATGAAATCTAGAAATAGGAACTTGGTAATCCAACTAGATTGCGAATTTTGAAAAAATTTAGGCTCATCTTGTATGCAGTCTACACCATACGGAATCGAGTCAGGCTTTCACACTTTTCTCCTTTGTTCAGTTTATCTACAAACTAGTGTTTGTCCGTGCCTACGGCACTATTTACTCCAATTGGAATTGGAATTACCTTTTGAATTTTGATAGTGGCTCAAATTGCTGAAAATTAACTTGATACAAAAGAACTCTGTAATCAAAACCGTATTTTTCAATTTCAATGGAGAAGACATTAACAAAGTACAAAATCACCAAATACAACTAAAGAACTCAGCTTCAATATTCTATATTCGTGACTTCCCCTTCGTACTATTATACTATTTGCTACAAAGCTAACCCGACATTAAACACGACCACACTATTTGCTCCAGCACCCTTTAAAATGACCAAAAGAAAATACTAATCTCCAGTTGAAAACATAAAATGAAGACCAAAATAAACAACAACAAAGCAAGCCTGAGAAGAAGATCGAAATAGATACCGACAATGCCGACGCTCGACCTCTTATTTGATTGGGTATTCCTCCAAGAGATAAACACGATTGGAATAGCTCGACCCAATTAGGATTTTGATTTGCAGACACGAAAAATAAGACCAAGTCTAACATTGGGTTTCTCTAATGCTTTCTCTATTTTTGCCATTTAATTGCATTTCCTGGGCTCGACCCATTTAGGATGTTGATTTCCCCATGGTCAACTTACATCACACATTAATCTTTAATGGGAAAATGGTCCATAATAGAAACAGAGTGTGTATTGCTTCTACATAAAAAATTAACAAAATTAATACAAAAACCGATTGAAAATTAACAGGGTGATACCTCATTGTTGCCGGTGATTATTAGGGTTTTGGAGAGAGAGAGAGGGGGAGGGAGGGAGAGTGTGTGAACTGTGTGAGATTGACCGAGGGAGGGAGAGAACAGTGTGAGAGTTGTATTCTCGTTAGTGAATTGAACGACGGAGAAAGAGAGAGAAGCGTAGAGGAGACGGAGTTGGGAAAGTAAGGAGACATGGCAATTGTGTAATTTAGTTGAAAAGTATGGACACTTCAATAGAATTGGAAGAATGCCTCTCAACCCTTGGATCAAACAAATCTAAGCCGTTACAACAACTTGTCTCCACACCCTTCTGTTTTATAATAGAGATGTTAAAGAGCAGGAAGGAAGAAGGAGAGAAAAAGAGTTCAAAATTTTAAGCTTTTTATTGGATTTTTAAAAAATTCAAAAAGGCCATCTCAAACAATTTTACTGGTTTAGATGAGTTTTCCTACTTAAAAAAAGCAACTTAAATGTTTACACTGCCGGTGTATATAATTTATTCTCTTTTACGAAACCTATGTCATAAAGTTATTCTTTAAATATTTCGGAACTTTTTTTCCCTGACGGAGTAGATAAAAATTACTCCCTCTGTCCCATTTTCATTGTCCATTTTCGTTTTTCGTGCTGTTCTTTCAACGCTTATATCTCCCAATCTATAATGTTTTTCATAATTTTGAATTTTTTTTATTATAGATCTAATCGAGAACTATCAAACAAGATCTATATTGCATATTTTTTGGGATTCATATTGAAAAATATAAGCGTTGAAAGAACGACACGAAAAATGAAAATGGACAATGAAAATGGGACGGAGGTAATGTTTTTCTTTTGGAAAACTATACATAATTACATGCGCAAAACCAGAGTATAAAGTGGGCTTCCTGGTCCCCATTTTCTAGCATAAATACATGGTCCTGGTCGTGGCCCATTTTACGTTATGCATATATTGCAGACTTGGGCCGTGGCTCGGTGGCTGTGATTACCGACTCATTATTAAGTATTCCGAGAGCATCGCCACGTGATACTTCGGACCACTTTACAACCACACATTCTCATAAAGTCCATGACTAAGCGTATAAATCCCACATAAATATGTGATTCTCAAATGGCTTGGAGCACCACGTGGAGGCTCCCGGACTATTGAATAATTTCGCGTGATTACCTCTTGTAAGAATTCAGCAGTTCCTTTTCTCTCTGGACACCTGAAACCACAACATTCAAAGAACTGCATTACGTGCTCTCGTGGGCCCTCATAGACGATCTGGCCTTCCGATAAGAGGATGATGTCATCAAAAAGTTCGAACGTCTCGGGAGCGGGTTGGAGGAGGGACATAAAGACGGTGGCATCAGTGACGTGCACAACTTGTTGTAAGCACTTCACGATTTGAAACGTCGTAGAGCTGTCCAAGCCCGTTGATATTTCATCCATAAACAGCGTCTTTGTGGGCCCAACAATCATCTCTCCTGCATTATTAAACTCCGCATGTGTTGAAATTTTCACAAGCTTGTCTCTACAAGCACAATTATTAGCAATGAAGATATCGTCATAAAACCTTAAAGGCGGGCTTCCTTTGTTTGGGTCTTTTCAGACTCTCTCTTTTCTTTTCTTTTTTAAATTTTGGGCTTTTGAATTTTTTTTTTTTGGTCGAGTTTGTACTCTTTTATTATGTTCTTTTATCTGTGTATGACCCTTTGGTGTTCGGGCTTTGGCCCTTTGGATATTTTGTTTCTGGGCTTGACCTGTACGGGCTTGGCCCTTTGAGGTGTTTGGGGTTTTGGCCTTTTTTAGGTGTTCGGGTTTTGGCCCACCAAGTTTCATTCAACCGTTGGTTGGATTTCCCTCCCCTCTCCCCCAACTTAATGTACCATTTGTCAATTTTTTTATAATAAAATATTACTTTTATCGATTAAAAAAAAATGCATCATTAGCAAATAGTAAATCAGATTTGGCTGAGCGAAAAAATAATACTACATCAGATTTGACTAGGTTGATAAACGAGCTGAACGAGCCGAGCAGTTAATTGTTCAAGTTTGGTTTGAAAATTTCGCGAGCTTCAAAACATGTTCAGGCTTGGGTTGTTAAATGAGACGAGCCAATCTCAAACGAGCTTTAATGAAGCCGAATACGAGTAGGTTGAATTTTTATACATCATACGCTGAACGAGTTATACGAGCCGAGCATGTAGTAGCTCGTTCGAACTTGGTTTGAAAGCTTAACGAGGTTCAAAAAACTGTTCAAGCTTGGTTTGTCTATGTAACGAAACTGATCTTGAACAAGTTTTTAACGAACAAAAACAAACACGAACTCAAACACGAGTAGCTTGATTTGTTTATCAGCCCAGTTTGACGCCTCTATTGATTATTGGCAAAGTTGCATGTACGTTTAATAGTTGAGTTTTTTTTTCTTTTATCCCCTAAACTATCTAACTTTTCTCTACTTCGTCCCTCAACTATCAATTTGGCGATTTCATCCCCTCAACTATCTCTCCGTTACCCACGTGATCCAATCGATAACGGTTCTAATTTTTTGGACGGAAAAGAGGCTCATGTGCCTACCACATGCAATCCAGCCCAGAAGCTAGGGGTAAAATTGACATTTCAGGTTTCACACTCCACTGGCGCCAACTATTTCTCTCCAAATGTGAAAAAAAAAAAACCAGAGCAAAGCAACCCCCCTCTCTCTCTCTCTCCTGCCATAAAAAAACAGAGTATAACAACCCAGATATCTCTCACACAAAAAACAGAGTATAACATACCGATTTCGAAAAAAATTCCAGACAAAACCCACACAAAACACCATACTGATTTTTTTATTTACTCGGCCAAAATCCCCCACATTGATTTCAGAACAAACCCCAGACAAAACCCAACAAAGATTTTTTTTTGCTTGGCCAATACCCCACGCTGATTTCGGAAAGCTTTCGGGCTATAATCTCGCATATCTCAATGTCAAGGAAGAGGGAAGGCCTGTCTTCTAATGGGAGAGTACATGTGCTACGTGAAACTAGAGATTAATTTCCTTCTTTTTGATTAAATAGTCCAGACTTTCGAATCGGAAATAAAAACAAGTTTTTTTGTACTTACAGTTGGGGATGGAGTCCTTATCCCCTTGCCTCAACTCATCCATCATTCCTTGCCTTCCCAGTGAATGAACCGAGCAAGGATGGACCGAGAAACGATGGAATCAAAGCGAGCAAGGATGAACGTTAAATCTATGGCATTTGATCGGAGGAAGAGAAGAGAGACAGAGAGAACTTAAAAGCGTAGTTGTGTACGTCTGTGGAAAGAAAGGGGTGAGTGAGAATTTAGGGCTTTTTCTTTTTACGGGGTGTGAAACCTGAAATGTCAATTTTGTCCCTAGCTTCTGGGCTGGATTGCATGTGATAGGCACATGAGCCTCTTTTCCGTCCAAAAAAATAGAACCGTTATCGATTGGATCACGTGGGTAACGGAGAGATAGTTGAGGGGATGAAATTGCCAAATTGATAGTTGAGGGACGAAGTAAAGAAAAGTTAGATAGTTTAGGGGATAAAAGAAAAAAAAACTCTTAATAGTTTGGTAGTTGGCATCTTTGCTTCTTAATTAGAATTAAGTAGTACTAGTAATATTGTTATTGTTGATACGAGTACTGGAAAGATCACGGGGTTGGTGGTTCAACTATCGGAACTTAATTGTCTACTGTTGAACTGTTCACGAATCTTGGTCGGTTGGTTCCAACTTGTCCAAATATGCCCTCTTCCAATTAAAATGGAGTAGAATAATTAGTATTAATTCACTTTCATTGAAGATCAAAGTTTTGGAAAAAGGTATTAACCTGTTGTGACTCGTTTCTTCTGTCCTCCGGATATTCCTCTGCGCATTTCATCGCCAACGATAGTGTCTCGACACATGTCAAGTCCCAAAATCTGTATCCACATTTACATAAAAAAGTAAACCATTAGGTGTTGATTTTTTTGTTTTGTTTTGTTTTGTGCAATGTCATAATGAACTAAAAATTAATTCATCTTTAAGACGAACACTTTGATTCCAGGCACATTAACATGCTTGGCTTGGATTAGGCACTTCTAATTTTTTTTTTCCATATCCTAATACATGCCAGTCCCGCGCGACGCACAGCTAAGCGCATACATACTATTAGAAGTTTTAAGATGTAAAAAAGAGAACATAATTTGTATTTAATGTGAAAATCAGAAACAATGACTAGTACTAAAAGACTTTTTGTTAAATATGCTAAATCATTTTACTTCTAAATATCAAATCTATTCGTGCCACATGGCACTATCAAAGTTTTTCTCACTAGAAGACCATTTTGCTATTGCTAGTAGTATATATAGATATCCTAATACATGCTGGATATGCCAGTCTGCTCCAGTTGGATTTGGCCTTGAAAGTAATTATTTACTTATTATAGAGTATTACATCAAAGGTGAATTTATTTGCTTCTCCACGCCTAATGAGATGCGCCAACCTCGGGATGCTTTATTTCTGACCCCACAAGGTTTCGAGACGGAGCTTAACTTGAGTCTTAGTTAAGAACGGCGACGAGCTACGTTTCACATGGCGCACAATTCCATGAATAATTTCATTCGACATCGTGATGGAGGACATAGCTTACAATCGATCATCGGGTTCTTTTTTATACTATCAGTTTGTCCACCAAAAACGTCTTAAGAATACAAAGAAGACTTTTTTTATTTATTGAAGAAAAGAAGACTGCGCACTGATTATTCTCCAATCTATTCAGATGAGATGACAGCTAGAGTAGATAGGAGGACTCTTAGAAAATTTGATGCAGTCTTATTTATTAATTTGCAATTACCAAGTCACCCCTAAAAAATAGTAGCCTCTTTCATTTTTGACCTCGTGACAAATGGAAGGGTAAATAGAGTGCTCAACTTACCCTAAGAGTGTAGTCAGTAAGGAGGCTGCTCTCAACTCCTTCCATTGCAGTTGCCTGACAAATTTAGAGAGGGAGAGAGAGAGAGAAAAATAAAGAACATATAACTAGCTAATTGGTGTGTATAAAACTATATTGTTCTATAGGAAAGGTGTTATTCACTCAAAATTTTCAAAGTCTTAGCAGTAACCTTCATGAAAAGATCGATCTCGGCCTCTGGAAAAAAACCCGCATCTTTCTCTCTCCTTGCAAGCTCGGTCAAGAGTTCTGTAATTCATTGTTCAACAATTAAATTAAACAAAATGTTTTTAGGATGAAAGAGATTTGGCTCACAAGGGAGTACGGTTGAGATTTGATTGATTAAGCACCGTATCGTGTCCCGACTCCTTGACACCTTGCGGAGAAATCTAGAGTTTCTTTCACAGTCATTTCGCCCATATGAACGTCGTTCTGACTAATGTATGCCGATGTCTTTTGTGGTACGAATTCTTCCAACTCGTACCCGTTGTAAGTGACTTCTCCTTTTACCTGTCGCACATTTTTACTTTCATAGAATCATAATCACTTAGGATTTTGAATTATTCATTCATCTTTGCCAGTAAAAGGGACAATAACTAACCTTTAAGCTTGGGTCCAACTTCCCAGCTAGGGCAAGCAAAAGGGTTGTTTTACCAGATGAAGGTGGGCCCAATAGAAGTGTCATCCTATAATGTAAATAGTTGGGTTTTCAAAAATCAGAAGGTACCAATTAATGAGAACAACATCAATATTTCTTGTTGGTTTGGTTTTATATTAAACCAAGAACCAAACTAATTTTTACTGATTGATGATTTTGAGAATCAACTCAATTCTTGAAATCTATTGAATCAAACTAATCTAGACCGTTGGATTCAGTTTTGGTTCATTCGAACTAAGGTTGACTTGAAAGATTTTAATATCAAGAGGGTTCACAGTTCGGTCAACTTTTTAGCACCATAGTGACAAATTAAGTTGTTGAAGCTCACCTCGAAGGCTTTATAATACCGGAGGCATCTCTGAGAATAGTGAGTTTTGTTGCTTCGGCCAACCGGATTCCGATCAGACCCAAAGCCGACTCGGCGATGTTCCGGACTGTGTTTGCAAGGCTCGGGAGAGCTCTGTTGCCAATGTAACAATCGGCTTCGATTGTCAAATGCTCGAACCTCACTTCTACTGTTGGAAGCTTGATACCAACCCTACAACCACAGAATTTCATAATGTTTGTTACCAACAATCGATCCTGAGGGTCGAAGCAAGAAAAAACCAAAAGCTCTGCCATCCCTCTCTATCTAGGGATGGAAGGGCAGAGGCCTTTGGTGTCCCCTCCGGTCAGGAAAAACGAAAAATTAATAAGAAATGTCAGGAGCAATGAAAAAAAAGAAGAAGTTTCGAATGCGAATTATTAGGAACGAACTTGTCGATTCGATTTCTAAACTTTTGCAAGAACTTCTCATTATCTTCCTCCGCAACTCTAAACAGCTTGTCGATGAGCTGTTGTCGATAGTTATCATCGAGATTTCGGACATCAACCTCCTTGTGCACCACCTTATGATTACTATTCTCATGAACTCCATTGTCCATAATGGATTTTATGATACTAGTTCTCAGCCTGGAGTAAGTTGGCAATCTCTCAAGCGCAGCCCATCTCAGGGCTTCTTCATCTTCCACAGAGTTGATAGTCTGTCTCCGCGAAGTGGCGTTGCTGCCACCAAACACTTCCTCCACCCTCCGACTCACGCTCCGGCTCATGCTCCTGCTGCTGCTCCAGGTTCGGCTCTGGGTCCTTCCTAGAGCACCCCGCGCTCTGTCTGCGTCCATCTTCTTTAGTCCTGTACACGAAAAATTGTTCAAATGTGAAAGTTTCATTTTTGAACACGAAACGAACAAGGAAACATTGATAGAGAAGAAATACAGATTATGTTAACATTGTGAAGTTGGAGGAAGCTGAAGTACTTACTTGTTTGGATTTTGTGGAAATGCAGATACTGATTTAATTTGTTATGTAGGGATTGGCTTTAAGAGTGTTCTTGAATGGCGATTAAGAATGTCACGAACATTGTCTTCTCTTTTCCCTTCCAAAAGCTCTTGACAAACAAAGTCTCTCTTGTGGAGAGAGAGAGAGAGAGAGAGAGAGAGAGAGAGAGAGAGAGAGAGAGAGAGAGAGAGAGAGAGAGAGGTGGGTTGATTCCTTTTTGAAGAAAGTTTGTGGGTATTTTTATACATGTATATATTGTATACATGTACCGATGAACGACCAAGAGTGAGTTGATAAATAATGTCAAAAGACCAAGGGAGATCGAGGTCAAGAGAAGAAACAAAACATTTGTATATAATTAATTTGAACTTAATTACATAAAATTTTGAATTATTTCAGTGTGACAAAAATGTCGTGAATTATTGAATTGATTTAACGTAAATAAATGTAGTCATAATACTGATATATATACACCTATACTCTTGTAAGTTTTAGAATATGGTTGAAATCTAGAATCACAGAAGCCTGCCAAAATATGTTAGGGCAATTTACGGGCCAGTCTAAAAAACAGATTGTTATTCCCTTCAGGTCCACCTCAAAATAGATTTGAACGCACAAGTATAAAAAACATTCAATTACCAAAATTGCCCTCAAATCGGAATAAAAAAACACAACCCATTAACCCCATCTCTATCTCCTCTCTCTCTCTCTCTCTAACCCCATCCACCGCTTCCTCCGCTCCAGACCCTACGTCGTCGCCGCCATGGAAGAGCTCGAGAAGCTCTGCGCCCCCTCGCCTCCGCCCTCGCCGACGAAATCAACCTTGCCGTCACGCACCACCACCACCAAGCATCCTTGTCGCTCGCGTCCACGGAGTCTGAAAGGGAGCAGGATATAGAAGATTTGGTGAAGCTGCTCTACTTCGGGAGTATGTTTGACGTCAAGGGACAGAACGACTTCACCTCGACGATGCTGACCCGGATGCACGAGTGGCGGTGCTGCTTGACTTATGATTATGTTACCGATGATGAGTCGAGCTTCGGGGATTTGCTGAGCGAGAAGGTCCTGGACTCGATCTGGGCGCTGAGCGGGCTGGTGGTGTCACGGCCGGTCGATTCGAGCCTCTCGCACAAGGAGGCGTTGCGGCGATGCATCTGACCATCCGATCGATTCGGATCCGAACATCGATCTTTGCGATTTCTTTGTGGATTTTTGAGTAGTTTTGGCTGTATATTGATTAGGGAACATGAGGCAACTCCCAGGCGTAATTTAGCTTGTTTTCTGCACTGCGAATTTGTCGAAGCACTGCGAATTTCACACTGCGAATTTCCAAATTTCACACTGCGAAATTTCCAAAAAATACTACGAAATTCCAAATTTCACACTGCGAAATTTCTAAAAAAATCACTGCGAAATTCCAAATTTCACACTGCGAAATTTCCAAAAAATCACTGCGAAATTGTGAAATTTCCGGAAAAAGCACTACGATAGGGCTTTATGTTATTTTTGCTTCCATCCACTATCCAATTTTGACTCTCTTAAATTAACCACGAATAGAATGAAATTTCGCAGTGTTGCTGCGGTCTGTTGCGGGTTGTTGCGGTCAGATTTGCAGAAGCCGTCGTTGGGAGATTCGAGGAAATCGGAGGCGGAGTCAACGTCGTTGTTTTTGGGTGAGTCATCGCGTGAGTCTTGGCCTGAGAGAGTGAATTCGAGGTCGAAGACGGAGTCCTCGGAGGAGGAGGACTCGCTGTCCGATTCGACGAGCTGGATGGGGGCGTCGGCGTCGGCGTCGAGGTCGACGGCGGGCGAAGGATTGTCGGTGGGGTTGAGTCGCCAGAACTTGAGTAGGCTGAAAGCTTCCATGGTTGGGAGAGCCAGTGTGGAGGCGGCAGTAGACGGGACCTTGAGGAATGGGGTGTGGGTTTGGATTTAGAACTTGCTAGAGAGAGAGAGACGGGGAACAGGTGTGAAACATGATCTGAAGATAAATGAAATAAGGGTAGAACGGTAACTTCAACTTTTGTTTATCCTTGCACGTAATTAAACAGCTTTTACATCCTTAGTGGGAATTAGATGTCAAAAAACTGGACCGGCTGGTAATTTTCTGAATATGTTAGCATCTTTAATTGGGCTGAAAACGAAGTAAGCTACTCGCGAGTAGCTCAAGGCTCGGCTCGGCTCGATTAGTTTGAGCCCATCAAGTTTTAGGCTTATGTAGTAAATGAGTAGAGCTCAATACTCTAAAACACGGGTTCGACTTGTCAAGGACTGGGTTCATTTACAAACAAGCAAGCTGAGCCTGAGCTCGAGTTCTAGACTCGTTTTGTAAACGATCACAAAGCTCTACTCGGCATACTCGTTTACCTCCTAAATTCTTTAAAAGGTCCTTAGTGCTCTCCCTAACTAAATCCCATGCAAGCCAATGAACCATTAGATCAAATAAGCCAACTTGCTTTTGTATTGAAAAAATAGTGCTTGTTAACATCTTTAAAAGGTATACAGCCCTTGATTCTCTCCCTAACCGATCTTGATAAGCTCTCCCTAACTAAATTCACATACCAAATTACCAATATAGGAACCATAAAATCAAGTGAGACAATTTTTCTTCGCGAGTAAAAATAGCCCGTTCCTGTAGTAATTGATTTTGACACTCTTTTCAATTCACTATTTGCATCCCTTTGTTTTTGCGTTCCTTCATGTGAACGTACAACAATGCGCTTTCATTTAGAAAGGAGTCTTTAACAAGTGAAAGAACAATGTTGTAGTTTTACATAAATAAAGACAAAACAAAAAGTGCATTTTTAAATATAATGTATGTATGAAAGTCTCTCTCTCTCTCTGAGTTAGGATCTTGTGTCCGCCCATGTTGATGGCCTTTAGCTAAACAACCTTATGTACATGGATTATAGTAAACCTAAAGGACCATTTTGTCTATACGAACAAGAAGGAAAAAGAAGAGACAATCGTGATCCCAAAGTAACCATCAGTTTATATATATATCCTACTGAATGAAGTTGGTTTTGGTTGATCTAACATATAGTTTTGTATATATGCACGTAGTAGGTGATGGTTCTTTCTATTTCTGCGCTTAAATGTACTCACAAGCAACATCAAATTCTTTATACATATGTTCGCGATTTGACTTCGATCATTATGGGATATGGTTCATGGAAGTTTTTTGGCAAGCTATGAAGCATGGGTACGTACTTTCTAAAATCCTGTCATACTCGTAATGTATCGGGTAACAATACTTTACACGGTACTTCTAAATAGGTACCCCGTAAACCAAACATGTATCGAAAATTTCCATGGTACTTCTAAATAGGTACCCGTAAACCAAACATGTATCGAAAATTTCCATTGTAGCTTTGTCGTGCCCGAGAAGTACCTCAATTTCTGCCATGGCGCTATCTGCCATGGCCCGTGCAGGGTCATCGTTGCTTCCCCAAAATAAATAAATAAGCAATACTAACCAAACAGACCCATAACACGTATCCAATAAGCAATACTAACCAAACAGATCCTGTAAGAATTTGAAGAGACACAAGAATAAACAAAAAACCTTTCATTGATATAGCTGAAGTTAGCTGAAACAGCAAGAACTACAATTGTTCTTCTGCACAAGAAATTATAGCTATTTCTCCCTAATATATATCCAATGGCTATACACCTATTGTTCTACAATACTTACTTCTTAGTACATGTTCAGTATTCTACTCTTACAGTGATCCACAGCTTGTTGAACACCATTTTCTCTTCCAAAATATGACACTTCTGATTTCATCCAATTCGCTGTTTAGTTTGCAGGACAAATTCATCCATGGACTCAACAGTCTCTAGCTACTACCTCATTTGGAAGTTCAAAGTTTTAATACAGTAGGCATACATGAAGGCAAAGAAGGCAGCAAAAGCGACCAGAACTCCAGCAACTGGCCCAATGAAATCCGATTCATATCCGTAATGATTTTGCACGTACCACTTAATAGTTGGGTCGTACGTCATTCCGGGAACTTTTATGGTATCCTCCACATCACCATACTGCGTCACAATCAGCCCATAAACAGTCCATGCCACGGGGCAAATCCAGTAATACCAAATCCACCACTTGGGAATTTTCTGAATTTTCAGCACCAAAGAAAACAAAAGGAAATAACTGTTAGTACATATTGAGGTGGATTTGAAACATACACTATTTCTAAATGGCTCTGAGGAAAATGAAAATTACCGGTCTAGGGATGAAGAAACCGGAGAAGAGATTGAAGAGAGAGTAGAAAGCGGCTGCAAAAATAGATGCTACTTGGTGGTTTGGTGTGATGGAAACAGTCATCATTCCATAGTAAGTAAAGTAGAGAAAGGAGGCATAGGTGATGAACAAGAACCAAAAGAATTTTGCTGCTGCCCATTCGAAGCCCATCATGGAATAGACGATAAGACTAAAAAAGACAGCCTCAACAAGCACGTACGGTAATTCAGTGATAACCTGCATATCAAAAAACAGAAACTATATAAATAAAATTCAGAGAAGGTGAGGTCATAGATCAATATCCAAAACAGTGCTGCCACTTCCCATTTCACTTTTCTTTTATACTATTCTGCGTATGTAGCGTAACTCTGCAGACTCACAAAAAGTGAAGAAAATCTTCAGCTTACCTGTGCCAAGGCATACGGTAATGCAGAGTACATTCCGGCAGCTTTTTCTCGATAAAATACTGTTCTTTCAACAGATACTAAAGGTTGTACTGTTCCACAGTTATTAATCCCCACAAATAGAACAGCAGAATACATTGCCCCAATGATTGTGGTAAGATCACCAGAGTTGTCCCTGAACCAAATAGAGACAAGCAATTAGCAATGACCTTTGAATCTATCGCCACTGCGCTGATAAGACAGAAATCTGTAAGAACTAGTCACAAACCTTTTTTTGCCAATTTGCCAGAAGACTGTTCCAATCATGAGGGCAGCGACTAAGGTGAAGAAGAACCTCACGAGGTTGTAATCAGGAGTCCTCCAATAAGTCCACCATTGCTTCCATAAGCAGGATTTGAATTGCCCCCATGAGGACAGTGAATATTGCGTAGGGAAATACAGGTCTTTCGCCCCTGGTGGAGGTCCGCTCAACTCCTTCACTAGTGCCTTATTCCGTCTGCATAGAAGCATATATTAGTTAAAAAACCATAACAATCAAGACCAATTAAGCATTTTGATCAAAGAATGCCAATTATTACTTACTGATGTAAGGCGGATGATTTGTAGTGTTCAGCGAAATCCATTCCAAGCCGAACTTCTGCTGCAACTGAGCTTACTTCAAGCATCCACGTCGCTGGATTGTATTTTTCTTTGATTTCTGGCACTCCGGAAATTGCCTGAAATGAGTAAATTGGTTGAATCATTTTCTGTGTGCTTCACGATATAAAAGAGGTAAATTTCAGGAAGTTGAAGTACCTCAAAATACTCAATAATCTTGCGTGAATTCCTTCCTAGTGGTCCTGAGTAGATCACTTGTCCTCCTCTTTTCATCAGTAGAAGCTCATCAAATGCTTCAAAGATATCTATGCTAGGCTGATGAATAGTGCAAACAACGGTTCTCCCAGTATCCACTGTGTTTCTCACAGTTCTCATAACGATGGCTGCAGCTCTCGCATCAAGACCAGAAGTAGGTTCATCCATGAATATGATTGACGGATTAGCAACCAACTCCACTGCTATTGTCAATCTCTTTCTCTGTTCTGTTGACAAACCAGTAATTCCCGGAAGCCCTACAATGGCATCCTTGAGATTGTCTAGTTCAACTAATTCCATCACTTCATCCACAAAAATCTACAAAAGAAAAATACATTTTAGTACTTGTCCTTGTCCCACATCATATCATTATTCAGTTATTATTACTTCTTCATATCAAATGGATATGGATGAGATTATCTTACCATCTTTTCTTCCTTGTTGACTTCCTTGGGGAGGCGAAGGAAAGCCGAGTAAATCAAAGATTCACGAACAGTTACTTGCGGCGAGTGTATGTCGTTTTGCTCACAGTATCCGGAAATTCGAGCAAAGGTTTCTTGAACTTTAGGGAATCCAGAAATTCTGATATCACCTTCAATGTAACCACCGGTTTTCCTCCCAGCTAGGACATCCATGAGTGTTGTTTTTCCAGCTCCACTGACTCCCATGAGGGCAGTCAGGACACCGGGCCTAAATGCTCCTGTCACTTCTCTAAGTAATTGGAGCCTGTCCTCAGTAACTCCTTGTTCCTTCATCTCCTGTTAATACCAACATAATTCAATAATTTAGCACTTGGGTTTCTATAACTTAATTGCATTTGAGCTAAATGGGAGTGAAAGAAGGAGAAAAGGAACACTCACTGGCGGCATATCAACAAAATAACTGACAGTGTCAAAGGACATGGCGAGGGGGGTGAAGGGAAGGACCATTCCTCTCTTGGGAGCGAGTCCACGTGCAACCTCAAGGCTTGAATCTTCATTTCTGCTGAGTCCATTAGCATTGGACCGACTGCTCATTCTTTGAATTGTCATTTCTCCTGAAAAAGGCCTCTGAAGTTAACAACCCGAAGTTGTATACCATTACGTCTGTTAGATTTGGATTCAGTTACATATAAGTCCACGTTTCTTACTGGAATTGTTCGCATCAGCAGCAGATAAGGATCGAGGTAATGAATCTATCTTTTTTGATCTGTTTGTTCTTAGCCTAGGTGCTTCCTTTGTTTCCTCTTGGTCGGCTTCCATTTCCTTTGCTGCTTCTTTGGAGATTATAGCTTGAGGCTTCCCAAGGGCTATTTCATTGCACAGTAGAAATGCATATGCACCGTGAGTTACCCAATAAAATGAAAAATCCCAGGCCCATTTCTTGACCGTAAAAGTAAAACTTACGATTTAAGTACATAAGGGCAAGTGTGAAGAGCATGTTGAAGAGAACTATAAACCCCAAAAGAGCTGCTGCACCAATCCAGAACCAGTTTCTTTCGGGAAAGACATCAAAGTTCTCTAGCACTGCAATCCCCAAACTGGTAACATTATCCGAAGCCTGTAAGAAAACAGAATTTCATTGCAATCTTTCTTTGTCGTTTAACACAAACTATCTAGAAATACTTTCACTGTGATGCGAAAGGAAAAAACCGTCCAAAATGCAATCATCCAGTGGATCCACAATTAATAAAGTGGTGCCAACACAATATTGTAGACACTTTTACGTGAAATTTTTTGTGTCCGTGGAAATAAAAAGCAGGATGATATGATAAAACGGCATACCAGTTTGTTCATCCACCTAGGAGCAAACATCTCATTGACAGCTAAGGCATTGAAACCATAGCTCATAGGCGTGACCCAATAGCCCCATTGCCACCACTTAGGAATTTGATCTGGCACATGGAAAGCAACTCTCCATAAATAAAATATCAACTCATTACAGTACAAAACAAATCTTTACAGTGTTATCTGAATCATTGTTTTGGGCTTGAACAAACCTCTGGGAAGGATGAAACCACCAAGCAGGAAAATGAGGAGGACAGATAGGGCTCCCCCAGTATTGGCTACGATATTGGTTCTACAGACACCAGCAATGACCCTGAATAATCCAGCTGCCATTTGTTGGATCAGAAATATCACCAGGAATTGCTTGAAGAACCTGAAAATGAAAGTAAGAGGCTGCATGATTGCTTGACATATTCTCAGCCCATAAAAGAAGAAACTCACTTCTAGTAATTAAAACAAACACTCTTGAGGCTGCATGTTTATCTACTATTTCTCTCTCACGATTCTACTTTGAACGGGAGACTTATGTACTAGTGCCAACGGTCAATTTCTCAAATACCCAGAGATAAAATGGAGCTTTACCAAAGATATTCTTCATGATTAAACTCATGAACATGTCTATAGTACAAGGCTACAGTATACACTTGTTGCTTCCCACTTGGTCATTGGTTTGTATATATGAAAAACTAGGTATGCAACATGGCCAACTACATACCAAGACCCTTGAACGACTGGGTTTCTATGTCAAGAAATTATACTTTTGAGTTTTCATGAAATTAATTGACTTGTGGCTACCTTTCTTTTTTACATAATCCTGAACCGATCCCAACAACCACGACCTTAGGTAGTGTGTCCACACCGTAAACTAGAGCTCCCTCCCAAGTCCCATCCCACATCTATGTTGCATGAGCGTGACCCAAAGAATAGTACTCCTAGTGAGAATTCAACTAGACACTAGAACTTGTAAGGCATTAATATCGCTCTCTTTACCTGAGTACACCTGAAGCAACTTATGATGCAAAAACAAGCAAAAGTTAAACGGACTGAACTCAGACAGTTAGCTAGGCTACTCCAACTACAAAGTTCTAAGTTAACTTCAACCCAAGAATTCTACTTAACTAACAAAAATTGTGATTCCAAAATCAAATAAAAATTTTCCAACAGGAGTTACCTGCTAGCTTCAGGAGCAAACCCCATTGTATAATAAGTCATAACCATCCAAACAACAGTCTCCACCAACGAAATCGGCACCCTCAGCAAAAAAGTCGGCAGGGTGAAAACCCAAGGCGGGTGAAAAAGCAAATCCCGTTGCTTGTAAAAAACCGGAAGCCTCTGAATCGTGAGCGACAGCTCGGCGAACCCATTAAACATGTTAATGATCATCGAAAACAAGAGCGCCCCAACGTAGAGGGCGCCGTCGTTCTCGTTCCTGGTGTGCATTCTGGTCCGTATGAACACCGTGGAGCCGATGATGGCGACGATGATGATCTGGACGGTCTTGAAGACGTAGACGAAGGAGTTGCGCTTGATGAGGAGCCATTCCTTGTCGAAGGAGGTCTTGAGGAGTTGGAGTTTGGGGACGGCGTATTTGGTGAAGACGAGGGCGGCTTGGTGGCTGCGGGACTTGTCGTAGGGGACGGAGAGCTCGTTCTCGAGGCGGAGGCCGGCGTGGAAGCGCTTGAAGCGTTTGGCGAATTGGGTGACGGAGACGTAGGCGTAGGGCCTGGTTTTGTCGGACCAGTATTGTTCTTGGTCTTTTCTTGAGGTCACCTGTGACACAACAGAAAATAGGTGTTAGGCCCATTTCTTTTCTTCCTTTGATATCGTCCGTTCATTCAGCAATTCAACGATCCATAGATTATCTCAGCAATGAAAGAATCGAATATTATACGGTGCCGATACGAGGTCTAGACTGTTGGCTTGACGGGGCACAACACCGTGTTGTACACCATCCGCACAGAACCATCTCCATATTCAATTTTGTTACAAAAATGAGGTGCAACCGTGCAGGAATGGTACTCTCTCCTCCACTAGAGCTTAGAAGTTTTGTCTTATCACATCACACCATTAACCGTAGTATAGGAGATTTCACTGCACCTATTTCTGAAACTGAAACTAAAATCCCACCACGTATGAGTAATGTTAGAAGTGTTGGGGCTACGAAAACTCGAACTTGGACATTGTCTAACCAAATTTGAGTTTTCATTACTGAACCAATCCCTTCTTCGTAGGGCCCCTTTTTTTGCCCTATTTCTTTTGCATTTTGTTACAAAAACAAGTAAGAATATTTGGATTAATGGTATGAGAAACAAATTAATGAAACTTTGCTTTTAAAAGAAAAAACAAAAGGAAGAACAATACCCTTATCGAAATATCGTACTTTATCTTTTTTGGATTAGAGAAGTAAAAAAACTTTTAAAGCAACTAGATTGAAGCTTTGTAAATTAGATTTCATTATGATTGCGGTGGTTATCCCACGAAAATGGAGTCCAAAGCTTCGTTTAGTTTTATCTCAAAATTCATTCACTATCGAAAATGCCCTCCATTTTGTTTGCTAAAAAAAAAACGTACTTTCGTGTTTTGTCACCTTTACTTGAGGGCACTTCAGTCATTTAGTAGAAATAGTTTTGTAAAGTAAGAGGGGTCAGTGAAATTTTCAGAAACCTCTGGGGGGCTCTTGTATTTTTTAGAAACCTCAGGGGGGCGTCAATGAAATTTACCCACAAGTTTAAAATTTCAAACTGGGCTACTTCGGCCCATTTCATTTCCCTATGCAAACGTACATGGGCCTGCAGGCCCGTTTCTTTGGGTACAGGCTCGGCCCACGGTTTCTATAACATGGTTTTTGCCTAGCTACTGAAATAACGATTACCTCTTGCAAGAAATCAGCCGTTCCTTTTCTCTCTGGGCATTTGAATCCAAAACTCTCGAAGAATTCGAGTACGTGCTCTCGTGGGCCCGCGTAGACGATTTGGCCCTCCGACAAGAGGATGACATCATCGAAGAGATCGAACGTCTCGGGAGCGGGCTGGAGCAGGGACATCAGGACAGTGGCCTCGGTGAGGTGCACAATCTGCTGCAAGCACTTCACTATTTGAAACGTCGTGGAGCTGTCTAAACCCGTTGATATCTCGTCCATGAACAAGGTTTTTGTGGGCCCGACAATCATCTCTCCTGCATTATTAAGCCCGAATTTTAAAATTTATTCGCAAAACATTGTCACTACAAAGTTAACAAAATCTTTAATTTAGAAAGACTACGCTTTTTTAAGAATACCATTCGGACCTATAGTTCTTGGTTTTCTTCACTTAGCAACTCTATGGTTTTTAATTTTTCCTTTTTAAGAATTGACTTTTTTATCCATGCCACATATGGTCTCACCCCACTTGACAAAAATCCTAATTTCGTCCCTGATTGTTGCACTAGCAATTCACTTCCGTAAAACTCAGATGCTCAGCTCAAGATTAAATGACTTTAGTTCAATTAGGTAAAATATAAAATCATCTCCCGTATTGCCATATTGGCTACTTGTCAACAATAGAAGCTAAAATCCAAAAGGAAATGGAGATAGAATCGGTTGGACAGTGCTATCTAGAATCACCACTATGTTGAAGGATAAAAGGGTATTTTCATAGACTTTAAGCTTTTTAAAAATGAACAATTATTTGGAATATAGAACAATTAAAACATGGACAATAGAATGGGAACGTAGGGAGTAATATTGTTGCTTGAATGGAAAATTCATGGGGTTGGTGGTTCAACTATCCTAGAAATATTGGTCAGCAGATGCATTGGCTACTAGTAGAGTTGTTAATTAAATCTCGGTCAAAAATGCCTTTTCCCACTAATAAAAAGAAGAAATCAATGTTTACAATCAATTCATTTTTCTTGATGACATTTTTTCAAAAAGCGCATCAACCTGTTGTGACTCGCTTCTTCTGTCCTCCTGATATTCCTCTCTGCATTTCGTCGCCGACAATAGTGTCCCGGCATACATCAAGTCCCAAAATCTGTGTCGATTTACCAAAAGTAACACATTAGCGTTTCTTTTCATTTCCTTATAACAATGCCGAGTGACAGAATTGAAATACAATAAAATTCCAATTTAAGTGGAACTTTAATTATTCAGAACCCATTATAATTGCTACTCTAGCCCAAAATCAGTTGTTTCACCAACCAAAGTTTAAACCAAAAAGAAAACCTCTTTTAAAAAAGACAAAAAGAAGGAACAAAGGAAAAATGGATGGAAGAGTAGGTAAGCCGATATGATTGACGAATTAAAAAGTAGAAAAATAAAAATTTCGAGATACTAGTATTGAGTTGGTGGAGTGAGTCACCACCCACCCATTTCGGTGATAGTCTATTATTAGTTTGAAATTACCAAGTCACCCCAAAACAAACATAAGTTTCTTGATTTCGACCTTACGAAAAAATGGAGGGGTAAATAGAGAGCTGAAATTACCCTAAGGGTGTAGTCGGTAATTAGGCTGCTCTCAACTCCTTGCATTGCAGTTGCCTTCATGTAAAGATCGATTTCGGCCTCGGGAAAAATACCGGCATCTTTCTCTCTCCTTGCGAGCTCGGTTAGGAGTTCTGTATTCCATTGATCATTGATTAAAACCAAACCTTTTTAGAACGAAAAGAAGATTTGGGTTATGTGGAAATATAGCTAGTGAGACTCGATGGATTAAGTACCATATCGTGACCCAACTCCTTGACACCTTGCGGAGAAATCAAGAGTTTCTTTTACGGTCATTTCGCCAACATGAACATCATTTTGGCTGATGTATGCTGACGTCTTTTGAGGTACAAATTCATTGAGTCTGTGTCCATTGTAAGTAACTTCACCTTTTACCTGTTGCACATATATAAAATTGATCATGATTCTTAAATTTTTAATTAACACTCACTTTAACCATTTATCTTGAATTCATAAGTGGTCTGGAAAAAAAACCTTTCAAGAAGTGTAGCAGGACTTGGTGACAAAAAGAGTTGTAAGTTTGTCACTAACCTTTAGTGACGAGTCCAACTTTCCAGCTAGGGCCAGCAAGAGGGTTGTTTTTCCGGATGAAGGTGGGCCCAATAAAAGTGCCATCCTATAATGCAAATAATCAAAATAAGATAACCATTCTTTTTTTTTTTTTAATAATCGGATGTCCGGCTAGCTTGCCAACTTATGCGTACTTCGATTATGAGCCTCAACAAAAACTGATATACTTATAGCGAAAGAGTTTACCAAGTTTGTTAATCGACAAGAAAATAGTATATGAGTTTTTTACATGGAAAGAAAAGGAAACGAGCTTGATGAACCTCACCTTGATGGCTTTATAATGCCGGAGGCATCTTTCAAAATAGTGAGTTTTGTTGTTTTGGCCAACCGGATTCCGACCAAACCCAAAGCCGACTCGGCCATGTTCCGGACCGCGTTTGCAAGGCTCGGGAGAGCTCTGTCGCCGATGTAACAATCGGCTTCGATTGTCAAATGTTCAAACCTAACTTCTACTGTTGGAAGATTGATCCCAACCCTACAATCACAAAAATAAATTATCGAATCTTAGGGTACATATGTGTTAAACTGGCATGCATGGCAAAAAAAAAAAAAAAATCTTTCTTTGGTGGTTTAGTTTGTAATAATTACAGCCCGCTAAATGCAACGCACACGTACGTTTGTGTGGCTGTTTAGGCAAATTAATTAGAGGAAAGTCAAATGTGTAATAAATAGTGAAATTAAAATGTTAATAATTATTCCCTTTTGGAAAAACAAAATCAATTATTAAGAACTTACTTATCAATTCGATTTCTAAACTTCTGCAAGAACTTCTCATTATCCTCCTCCGCAACCCTAAACAGCCTATCGATGAACTGTTGTCGATCGTTCATGTCGAGCTTTCGAACATCAACCTCCTTGTGCACCACCTTGTTAACGTTAGTATTGTTGCTAGTAATATTTTCATGACCTCCACTGTCCATGAAAGATTTCATGATGCTAGTTCTGAGCCTAGCATAAGTTGGCAATTTCTCTAGTGCAGCCCATTTTAGGGCCTCTTCGTCTTCCTCTGCATGGCTGGGCGCCCGTCTCACCTGACTGCCACTGCCACCACCACCGCCACCACCACCAAACACTTCTTCCATGTTCCAGGTCAGGCTTACGCTCCGGCTCCAGCTCTTGTTCTTGCTCCTGTTCCGGCTCGGGGGCCTTCCCAGACCCAAGGGTTTCTCTGTATCCATCTTCTTAGTTCCTGACTTATATATTCAAAAAGAAATAAAAATTCTAGCTACTGTGTCTCACGCGTTTTAAGATGAGAACATGAGAAACAAACATGGAAACGTAGATAGAGAAGAAATCAATAAATACTACACATCATATAAACATTGCGAAGTTGAAGGAAGCTAAAGTACTACTTACTTGTTTTGGGTTTTTTGTAGAAATGCAAGATACTTATGATCAAATCTAGATGTTCTTGAATGGCAAAGAAAGTAAAACCGAAATCGTGTGATGTTTCTCTTTCTCTCTCTCTCTCTCTCTCACGGAAGGATATATATATGTGTCGGTGGAGAGACTTTTGTATTCTCTTCTCTTTCCAACAGTTCTTGACAAGGTCTCTTGTCTTTGTAGAGAGAGAGAGGGGGGGGGGGGGGGGGGGAGGGAGGGAGAGATCAGATATGGTGGTCCTGAGAACTGTGGGTTGATCCCATTTTGAAGAGAAGTTTGTGGGTACTTATATACGCCCATTCTCGAGAGAGAGAGAGAGAGAGAGAGAGAGAGAGAGAGAGAGAGAGAGAGAGGTGTTGTGGTAGGTTCGGGGAAGAAAAGTAGTATTCACTAGAGTATTATTTTTGCTTTTTGTTGGGATCGAAGGCGAAAAAGAATAACCGGGCGTTACATGCATGCACCCCAATGATGCACAGAATTTAATCATGAATTGATTAAGGGTTTGGTTAATGACTAATGAGGGCTCTGATGGCAATTTTTTGATGAAGCATTATAATTATCTAATATTTTTAAGGGTGATGAAGAAATAAATTTGGAACATGAAACTGTACTTTCGAAGAAGTTAATCTTATAACTCAGGTTTTAAAGCAGGAGAAAATCTTTTTCATGACTCCGCCGTAAATAGTTGTTTACGGCAACTATTTACGGCGTTAATCGCGGCTGTTCAAAAATATTTTGGACGGTCCGGATGCTAATGAAACTTAATTTTTCGGGGAAAAGTTTCATTTATATAAATCTGGACCGTCCAAAACCGAAACGGACGGCCGAGATCGCGCGAAGCCTTGAATAACTTCTTCACGGCTCCGTCGTGAATAAGTTTCTCTCTTAAAGGAGATCGATATACAATTGATACAGGTCTTTTTAAGAATTTGATTATATTTTCGACATTATCTCTTATTCCGTACTTCTGCAACTACTTTAAATAATTTATGAGGACAAATTTATAAATACTTATACCATTTTCATTATAATTAATTTTTTTTAAAGAGAACAAATATTTTGAAACATCCTAACACAGAACAGTGGACAAACAATATATATGAGACACCGAGAATAATAATAATTGACAAAGTTCTCAATTAATGAATGGGAAAATTTCAAAATAACACCTGACCTTTCACACAAATCACACATAGGCACCTGACCTTTTAAAATTATCAAAAAAACACTTGACCTATTCAAAAACCCATCAATTTCCCACCCGCCGTTAACTTCCCATAAAAAACAAACGGGAATGTTGAAAATGTACATTTTGGCGCGAATAAAAAGAATGGTCCCACATGACATCATCTTTGTTAACCCTATCTTCCTTTATACACTCATCGACTAAAAATAAATACTCCCTTGTCCCAAAATATTTGTCCGGTCCATAAAACGAGGACAAAAAAATAATGCATTTCTTTTAAGAAAAATTCTAAACTTTTTTCATAAATTAAAAGAACTTGTCGAGATCTAGTAAATTGTTGAAAAAAATTTAAATTTTTCTTGCAAAACTTGAATTATTTTTACGTTCTCGTTTTGCGGACCGGACAAACATTTTGGGACGGAGGTAGTAAGTTATTAGTAATTGACTATTTCTACAAAAAATAACATACCCATGACTTATTTTTTGTCTTTATTCAAAAAAAATTACATTTGTTAATTTTGTGTCAAAGCGAATCAATAAGTCACCAAAATACTTAACTTTTCCATTCAAATCCACCCAAAATAAGAAATCAAGCTTAATTTAGTAATTAAATATCCATAACTATGCAGCCAAACAAGATTACTCTGTATTAAACAAAGGAAAAGGCAAAAACAAAAAACATAGAATAGTCATGGGTAGGTGTGAAAAGTGACGACAGAGAAAGAAAAGTAATTGTGCAAACTGAAGACAAAGAATGGTAGGTGTAAAAAACGTTAAAACAAATGAATGTTGTCCCATTTTCAACATTTCCGTTAGTTTTGGATGGGAAGTTAACGGCGGGTGGAAAATTGATGAGTTTTTAAATAGATCAGGTATTTTTTTGATCATTTTAAAAGATCAAATGCCTATGTGTGATTTGTGTGAAAGGATAGGTGTTATTTTGAAATTTTCCCAAAAAAGAAATGGATCCTAATGAATAGTATTAAAGTGAGTTTTGGTTGTTTTAAGGTACTCAGTACGTATCGGCGTAGTAGGTGATACTAAAATTCTTTGTTTTCTCTTTCCTCAGCCCTAAAAGTCCTTGTTTTATGGGTACGTACTCCCTTGAATTAATGCAACATTAAATTTTTGTCTGTGTTGCTTCTTGGAAACTCACAACAGAGAGCCACAAAAACGAGGGATTTGCTTTTGTTTGACCCGCGCGCCCTCGTTCGTTCGCTTAAGTACGCCTCTAATTTGGGAAGCGACCCACCTAACCCTCCGGAGGTAGTTTATCTTTTTTACTGTATTTTTTATCGACAAAAGATAAAATTTTATTAAAACACAGAGAAAGGGGAAGGGGATCCAACAAAGAGTTGGAAAATACACCACAAGGGCATAGCCCAAAACACCCAAAGGTCATCATAACAAAATGGGAAAATGACGGCCCAGGACATGTTTTAATAATTAATACCAGCCAAGGACATGCTAAGAATATTTGTTAATGCTGAAAATATTCTTAACGGGTATTAATTATCAAAACACGTCCTTAGCCGTCATTTTCCCTAACAAAATAAGATTAATTCAGCATAACCCCGCACCCAAATAAATCAAAAAAGCCCAAACGCCTAAATCCGGCCCAAACCTGGGCCGGCCCACCCTAACCAAACCACAAAACCCTAACTACACCGACAACCACCACCGCAAAAATCACCGGAGCCCAGCCTCGCCGTTAAGCCGAGCAGGCCTCTCCCAGATGTAGAGGCCGGCGGCGGGAAACGGCCTACGTCAGTGAAGGCCGGAGCAGGCAGGGTTTGAGGGCCAGACCACAACCAAAACAACAGCAAACCCAAAAAGTCCCTTGCAAAACAACTTCATCAGAAAACCCAATCTTCATCAACAACAACGCCACACCAGAGCAACGAGATACCAGCTCCTCGCCCGATTGAGAGCTCAGACGGCCGCCGACCGGACTTAGGCATACAAAACGACTAGAGCAAACAAACATGGGAGCCACATCCACCTCACCACCGCCGGACTGGACCACCACCAAACAAAGATCGCCATCTTTACCGATCGATTTTGGAAATATGGACACCTGCAAAACAAAGGTTAGGACTAAAAACTAGCTACACCTCTAAATACCCAAACTGTCGCCCTCCACCACCATCCACCCCGAACAAATCTACACCTCCAACCCACCACCACCAACTGTGGCACAAGACAGGCCACCCAACGCCGCTAGGCATCCGGAGGAGACCAGGGAGACCTCCGGTCGGAGGCGACAGTAGCCGCCCCACCCTCCCACACGGAGAAGAGCGGTGGCCCAGAAACGCAGAAATAGGGAGGGGAAAGGAGATTGATGCTGGAAGAGGAGGAGGAGGGAGAGAGAGGTAGAGAGGAGAAATAGAGGACAGGGGAGCCCGGGGGAGGAGGGATGGCAGCGCCTCCCCCCCCCTCGGCAGCGGCGGCCCAAGGGATACCCTAGTTCCAGAGAGAGCAAGAGAAAAGATAAAAGTAGGAGTATCGCACTCGATACCTCATGGTAATCTTCAGTGAACCGACGACCCTGTTTGTTTTGGGTCTCTAGATTTGACTCATCTCTCTGTGCACGGTCGTCAATTATAAGTTTTCTCTACAATTATTACTCTTTCTATCTATCTCCACTCGTTACGCTAAAAATCTCCCTCGAAATCCAAACCAAACTAAGTCGACGTACGTCATGTCGCTTATAGTCAGACTGAGCTACGTTTTCACGCTACTCGACTGAGTAAAAAAACTTCGCTTTACGCAATGAATGATTATGCTTACTTCTTGGCCATTCGCTTTCCGAACAATCTGTAATGTCCTGATCGAAGAAAGAGAGAAAAATCGCACATGGTAATTTTCAGCGCCAGAAATTATGATATCAACCAAAAGTTGTTTGACTCAGTTCTTTCCAATTTCTTGGGGCAGCTGGAAAATTTTATCCTTCGAATTAACATTATTCCAATTGTGTAGCGGACAAGTCTATACTTTTCTTGACATTGGAGCGACAACTTAGGCATTACCTATTCAAAACAATGGAAAATAGAATCGAAACAATGGAAATAGAACTACCCTACACCTAAGCAGTGCCTATGAATTAAGCAGAAGGTATATACTCAGTCCAAACCTACCAAAATTCGTATGTCAAGACTCATTCTAAGGGACAGTACGTAACAAGTGTCAATGAGAGACGGTGAACCTGGTTCGCATAATCAGTCGTTCGATCGGCTTCTTCGCTCTCGCTCTCCCAAATTTTAGTAGTAGGTGATGTTATTTCATTGACGCTTTCACGCTCTTGCTTAATTTCGCTTATAAAGCCGTATAGTATGCGACTTAACTTGACTTAATTAAGTTTGAACTGCCTATTTCTCCGGTGTTCATAAAATTTATAGATTTTTTCTAATCTACTGATTACCATCGTAATTAAAAAAACATCCCTTTCCAAAATCAACTTTTTAAGCCACTTTAAAGTTGATATTTCATTGTTCTTGCTTTTTAGGTGTTGTGTCAAATTTGAGTTCTCTGAAATCTCTGCTTGTCAATTCTCACTCTAAGTTGTGCTACTAGTCGTATGTTACAGCATATGATTTCCTACGCCATAGGATTGTATGAATTGGGGGATGGTGTTGTGCGCAGCACCGTGCTGCGCACATCCGAGCCGTCGGATCGTGCATCCGACGACTTGGATCTCATCTCGGCAATGAACGGGTCTCGATCGTTAATTGCTGAGATGAGATCCGAGTCGTCGGATGCACGATCCGATGGCTCGGAGGTACGCAGCACCAACCCGTAGTTCGGATTGTACTGCTCAACACGAGATCGAGGACTCAATTTTGCTTCCTCTTCTTTTCTTTTCCTTTCTGTTTTGTTATAACTCTACTAGTACTTATCTGTGCCTACGGCACTACGCACCCTGGTAAAAAGAACCGATGGCATTTTTGTAATATATTTGTAAGAGTGTTGGTGTTTTCCTAGGAGAGTTAGAGAGCACAGATCAGCCATTGGATCAAATGAATCTCAGCCCTTCTTTTAATTTGTGTTTGTGTGGTCCCCATATCCTTGTGTTTTATTAGGTAGAAGTTGTGTTACTAGTCGAATATTACTACATATAATTTCCAATATGCCATAGGATTGTACTACTCAACACGAGTTCGAGGACTCAATTTTTCTTCCTTTTCTTTTTATTTTTTCCTTTCTATTTTGTTATAACATGCCTGCAAGTTGCAAGTACGTACCTCAAAGAAAATGCTGCAAAAGAATTTACCAAAAAAAAAAAAATGCTGCAAAAGGACTCAATTGATCAACCAAATAGGGACCTAAACTATTAGTAGTATGAAAAATAAGTAGGACCATCTTTTTTTCGGGGGGAAAAAATAGATGGTCGTTGCCATCTACCAACTGGGAGAATCTTCGTACTGATGATAAAAAAAATATATATATATATCGTTTCATAGTTGCTTTATAGAACTCACATACTACTCGATACATGTGGCCGGCTTGTAAACGTTTGTAGGTAGTCCTATTCAGGGTTGAACTTGCCGAGATGAATCCAAAGTGGTCGTGGCTGAAGGAGAGCGGTTTCTTTTTAAAGAGAGGTGGAGAAAAAGAAAACGTACTTCAAATACTTAAAATAGATTAGTGACATGACTCGCAACCACAAAATCTATGATTAGATTGTGTTCACAAGACTTTGGTTGTGTGTACAGTGTACTTAATTGCCTAGTGTGTTTGGGCCCTTTGGGGTTAGAAAGAGTAGATTTCAAAAATACTTAACAGTCACAAGTTTTAATATGATACATACTATATGGACTTTAGATGGCACAAGTCACAAGTTTTATTATGATACTCCATGGACTTTAGATGGCACAAGCAGTAGTCAAGTACCATTCCAGATTGGCTTAATTGTAAGAACACCCCCTAAACTATCACTTTTTGGCAATTTTACCCTCTTAAGTTTAAATTCGAGCAACTTCACCCCCCTAACTACCAAATTCGAGCAACTTCACCCCCTCCCCGATTTTCCGTCCAATTCTGTTAGGGATTGGATGGAAAATTGGATGGAAAAGTAATTTAACATACCAAAATGCCCTTTATACACCCATTATAGACTCTCTCTCTCTCTCTCTCTCTCTCTCACCAAGGAGAGAGAGAGAGAGGGAAAGAGAGGGTGAGAGAGAGTCCATAATGGGTGTATAAAGGGCATTTTGGTACTTTTCTATCCAATTTTCCATCCAAATCCCTAACAAAATTGGACGGAAAATCGGGTTGGGGTGAAGTTGCTTAAATTTGGTAGTTAGGGGGTGAAGTTGCTCGAATTTAAACTTAAGGGGGTGAAGTTGCCAAAAAATGATAGTTTAGGGGGTGTTCTTGCAATTAAGCCTTCCAGATTTCTCACTTTCGGTTAAACTTTGAAATTTGAAATTGGGCGCTGCTATTCGCACCCCTCTATTTTCTCCCGTAGCCCGTTAAAAATTTCCATATGTTTCGACAGTTAGTTACCAAAATTGAGATACATTTTCAGCATCCAATTACCGAAATATATGTTTCTTGTGCATTTCCGGCATGTAGTTACCGAAATATAATCTTATTTTCAACAGCTATTTACTGAAATGTATATTCGGCAGTTGTTTACCGAAAGTTGAACATATTTTCGACATGTAGTTACTGAAATATAATTTTCAAAAAATTTTAACGGGCTACGGGAGAAACTAGAGGATTGCGAATAGTCGCCCCCTTGAAATTGAAGCATCCGGGATGTGTAGCCATTGAAAAGCGGGGAATTTGCACTTACACCCCTTGTACTATCATCGATTTGCATATACACCCCCTGTGCTCTAAATTTAGGCACTTACACCCCTTGTACTTTGGACTGAAGTGCAATTGTTAAAAATTCCGTTAAAATGGATGGAAAAGCTATTGGCGGGAGATTTCCCTCCAAAATGAGGAAAAAAATATCCAAACTAACCATGATAGCCATTTATAAGCTCTGTCAAACTCTCATTCCCAAAAACAGAGCATCCAAACCTCTATCTTTCCCTAACCCACTCTCTCTCTAGTCTATTATTATCAACGGAAAATAGCAACATCTAGCACTATATCTCATGTCTAATCAGTTCCAAAACATCTGCAAATGTAGCAACACAAACACCCAGCAGCACAGAAAAAAAATGGACTTACACTGTCCAAATCCACAACATAAATGGTCGGCAATAACCAAAAAAAAAAAAAACATACTTCAAATGCAGATATTCAATACCAGGTAGTTCAAACTGAGATCTTTTCTTAAACAAAAGTCACACAGAGTTACAAACTGACTTCAAACAGAGTTTCCAAAATAGAGTTCACAGCAGCATCAAAGGATTGTTTTGCATATTTCTCAGGTTGACTTCTGTTTGTGAACTCTGTTTTGGGAACTCTGTTTGAAGTCAATTTGTAACATAGAGACTTTTGTTTAAGAAAAGAACTCAATTTGAACTACTTGGTATTGAATATCTGCATTTGAAGTATTTTTTTTTTTTGGTCATTGCTGGCCATTTATGTTGTGGATTTGGATAGTGTAAGTCCATTTTTTTTTACTGTGTTACTAGGTATTTGTGTTGTTACATTTGCAGATGTTTTGGGGCAGATTAGACATAGATGTTTTTTTTGTTGATAATAATAGACTAGAGAGATAATGGGTTAGGGGAAGAGAGGGGTTTGGATGCTCTATTTTTGGGAATGAGAGTTTGACAGAGCTTATAAATGGCTATTAGGGTTAGTTTGGACATTTTTTCCCTCATTTTGGAGGGAAATCTTCCGCCAATAGCTTTTCCATCCATTTTAACGAAATTTTTAACAGTTGCACTTCAGTCCAAAGTACAAGGGGTGTAAGTGCCTAAATTTGGAGTACATGGGGTGTATGTGCAAATCGGTGATAGTACAAGGGGTGTAATTGCAAATTCCCCTTGAAAAGCCGGATTTTGTGCTTCAAAAAACAACACTTTTAGAGTTCTCTGTTTTTGTCAAGCTTCAATCTAGACTTATGTGTGGGGAAAAAAAAATGCATGTGACATTGCATAAAATCTTTGCATTTTCTCTTGACAACGGATGTGTGCAGTGGCAGACCCAGGAATTTGACATAGTGGGGGCATTAATTTTTTCTGTAACCGTAATATATGACTTACAGTTAAGCACATTCACACCAAAATTAATTTTAGCATTCATGATAAACAGGGCTGGCCCAAAGGATTTGGATGCCCAAGGCTATTGTGAGGTGGTGCCCTACGTATTTTTAAAATTAAACAATAATGATAGAAAATGTTTCTTTATATTACTACTTTAGACTTTATAATGTATGTTAACTGTTTTCTCACCAGCGGCCAAAGTGGTTGGCTAGAAGTTTACTTGACTTGGTTTCCCAAAAGAATCGAACTCGAACACTCCATATGGACTAAAATCAACTTACCGCTGAGCTAGCAAAGACATTTGAGTTATAAAATGAACAAATAATATATATACTAATTTACAAATAATATTGAAGTGCCCCTAAAATTTGAATTTTTTTGGATGCCCAAGGCTCAGGTCTCTTGGGCCTTGGGCCTGGGCCGGCCCTGATGATAAAGTAACAATTTTAAAGTATACATGTATTTTAATAACCAGCTACTTAGGAACACTTGCGTACTTCGACTATATGCGTAAAAACAAAATTATCACATGTTCATCGTCTATCTTCCTATTATTAACTCTATGAGTACAAGTTTCGAGGACCAAAAGTGTACAAATGCAATGTGCGAATTCATATTAAGTATTGCAAAAATGATCGGAGAAGTTGGGAGAGCAGAGGGAAACAAATAAATATATAAAGACTTAGGGGATTGTGGGAGACTCGAACACAAACCCTTCCGTTTAGAAGCTACCACTTGCATGTATTCGACATACACGGGCCTTCTAATAAGGGCGTCCGCATTTAAGTAATATGCGGACTTCGCGTGGCAGACGTTGGATCGTGATTTCAATGGTTCGGATCCGCAGACGTATTTTTACCGGTAAGAATACGTCTGCGGATCTGGACCATTGAAATCACGATCCAACAGCTGCTAGCGACGTCCGCACTTTTGCTTATTTGAGGGCGCCCTTACCTGAAGCGGACTGATTCAACATATAATATATATATACACACACACACAATTGAAAAAGATTTTTTAAAAGGGCATGGGGGCACGTGCCCCAAGGTAAGTCCGCCACTGTCGAGTACGCCAACGAGTTGCCTGGGAGCTAAACACACAAGATCTCCATACTAACTAGCAGTCTCAGCGACGAAACCTTAAAAATCGGTTCGCAATCCCATGTCGGGCGCTTGTTTGGATCAATGTCTTGTGTAAGGAAGGGCAAACAAACACAGTTTTGAGTAAGCTAGGCTAGGTTTCACAAGAATGCAAACCAATTAGCTACTATGTGAACGTATGGTGTCATGAATGACAGATGCCCCTGGGACTGAAGTATGAAAAAAACAGAAAGAGATCTGGGCATTCTGTTCACCCACCCCTGGCCCTCAAGTCCCAACAGAGTGGAAAATAGTAAGAGAAAGAAAAATACTACTGTTTTTCATGTCAGCTGTTACTTCAGAGGTAGGTAAGGAATTGGGTAAATTGACACCAAAACCAATTAAATTGATCTGCTAAGGTCTTTAGGCTTTAGACCACTTGGGCTTCCATGGTTGAAACAAAGGCATGTAGGGTTGGTAGATAGGTCCACCTTCCTTTATTTGTGCAGTATAATAAGATCCAATGAGGTGTGAACGTTGGACTTACAAACCTAAAGCAATTATAAAGTTTCCCAAAAAAAAAAACATGAAGTATGTGTTTTTCTTAGTCAGGCTTTTGTCACGGAGTGACTCAATTGCATTATTCGGTTAGATGTCGATTTCATCGCTGACATGCATGTACAAGATAGCTTACTACGAACATCCTATTTGATAAGATGTTCTTTGTTTGGCCAGGGAGAGAAAATACATTGCTAAACGAGAGAAACAATTAGATTCGAATCCAAATATCATTTTCGATTGGTAGGTGAAAATAGGAAATTTTGATTTCTTGAGGTAGGAGTTGTAAGACTCGAATCCGAATATCATAATAGAAATGCATGACTCACCAAATTAACCCCCTCAGGGTTTAGCTTAATTAAGTCAAAGGGGTGCCAGATTTTCAAACATTGGTTGAGGGTGGCTTTCAAAACATCAAAAAAAATGGAAGCTTCTTACACTAGAATTGAGTTTTGAGGGCCATCATGTATGAATGAGGTCAAGCTTTGGCATGGATTGTGTCACAAGCCACTAACTCAAGATGCTCTGCCATGAGGTTACAATCTCAAGATATTCTCCAGAACATCATCCTCACTGAATTAGTGGATTAATTATCATTTAGGGACTGGTAACATGTGTTTTGTGGTTGGTTATCTATCTATGCTTATAAGAATTTAATTTAAAAAAAAACTCTATGGTTTTAGAAACTTTGTGTTTGGCTCTTAGGAGTTGTACCTTCCTTTAAGCCCCTCTTTTAGAATCGAGTCATTCTGAGAGGTTGCCTACAATGAGAGAAACTTATTCACGTCGGAGCTGTGAATAGCACATTGAGATCTGCTTTTCAATTTTGACCGGTAACAATTAATTTTTACCGTGTCAAAATTGGTTTTCAATTCGGACCGTGCAAACAGTGGCGGCTCTAGAAATTCTTGGTAGGGTGTTCAGAAAATTACCTTAACTTTATTAGTTGATCTATAACCAACAATATATGTACAAATTTCATATATCAATATGAATAGTGTGGTAAAAAAACATAACCTCTATTCTTAGAAAATTATCTACTAGACTACAATGCAAAATGAAAACTTTTTTTTTTTTTTTCCAAAGTTCTTGTATTGCATAATGGATAGTGTTTTGAGAATGGAGGGAGTAAGATTTTAATTATGTCCAAGACAAGTTATCATATTTGTGCAAACGTTAAACCGACATCTTAATCCATTAATATCCCTTTGAAAGAATTGTGGATAATAGGTTGGGCCAACCTCTTTAAAAGTATGCTATTTTTAGGATGATATGATGTGATTTTCTATCATAGTGCTAAATTTGAAGGAATATTGTTCAAGTTAACTGGGTTTTGCAATGTGTAGTTGATTTTTAAAGCTTTGTCCTTAATTTTATAAGCTAACCAAACAGAAAAAAAAGTAGTTAATGTCATGGACAAGAAATTACACATTTAAACTATCCACAATATACAGACATGGAGAGAGAACGCAAAATATGATAATTATACCAATGTATTCTTCCTTTTCTCTTTCTTTTTTTTCAATTTTTTTTACTATGATTGTGAGCTTTATTTGAGGTAATACATTAGGTGTTCAAATACGAATTACTTGGATTATTGGGTTGTAATTGGGTTGTGGCTTAGTGTTCAATTATTTCTGTGTTGGGTGTTCAATTTTTTTGGGCCTAGGTGTTCAAGACTATTAGGATTGGGTGTTCAAAACATAACTAAACCAATGTTACTACATGTATTCTAACAACAACAAAAAAATTCCCAAGGGTGTCCAAGTGACCATGCAACCATGGCGGTAGGTGCAAAACACTTTTGGACGCACACGATTAAGCGCCGTAAACTTTATTTACGGGTTGCTTTGTAAAGAAGCTTTTCTCGCCTACAATAGTACAAATTTGAAACTAGATCACCCGCTAATTTATTTATTTTTTTGTAATGGTGTGATTCTAGACTTCTCTCTGGCGCCAAATTTCTACAATCATGTCAATAAAGTCCATATTTTCACGAATTTCTAAGCAAATTATTTTTCTCATATACATCAACTAAAATACTAGTATCATTTTGGCGGAAACAATTTACTATTGTCATTAACCTGAAGCCAAAATATGTAGCGGAAACACATTTGAGGAACACATGAACAACACGCCAAAGGAACACAAAATACTGACAACTCGGTGTCACTGAACGATATAGGCATCGGGCATTAAAACTACGTTGCCAACACAACTTGCAAGAAAGTTTTATGTTACGGTGAGTCGATGCTTCTAAATAAGTGCCTTCAGACACGGCCTCATTTACTACCAGTAATAATACAACAGAGGTTGGTGTCGAAACTTGATGTGCGACTGTGCGTGACTTGGTGTGGAAATGGAATTAGAGGTGTGCCATGTTTGAATTTCAACGCTCATAAGAAAAAGGCTTCGCGGAAGGTCTAAAAGATAAGAAAACAGAGTACGGGCTCTAAAATCAGGTTGTTGAAATTTGTCGACTTTTTTGACCTCAAGAATAAGCAGAGGAACTAGAGATGGCTATACATTACTGACTAATCTCCAATCCAAAATTTTGAAAACGACTTTTCAATTTGTGCACATGGATATACATAGCAAACCAGTTCGGCTAGCTAGTGAGCGGTTCTTTCGGACGGGAAGCATGCAGGCCGAGACCTACGGGCGGGCTGCGGGCATCTCTCACACCGAAAGCAACATTGTTCGCCACCAATGGCGGCTGTGGGATTTTTTAAGAGGGTCAAGAATTACCTTAACTCTGTTATCTCTGTTAATGAGTAGAATAAACACAAAAATTCATACTTCCAACGTCCTAAATTACAGTCTCCAACGAAAAAAAGTTCAATTTTTGAATCAAAAAATCTAATGCTTACGTTCACAATTTTTAGCACCAAATTAAAGAACTAATTAAATTTTTTTGCAACAAATTTTTAATTCGATGCAAAGAAACTTGGAAAATAATTTATGAAAGTACTTTATTTTTTAACCGAAAATTGCACGTCTTTTTGTAGGTGACTATTGTTTTGGGACAGATCAATTATAATGGTACGAATAGTGCGATTAGAAAACATAAAAACACATAAGATTTTACAATTTTCTTGATGAAATTTTCCAATTCGAGCCAAGCAGGATTTAATAGACGCATAAATCTACTAATATTTTTTTAGGGGAAATTAGGCGAATAGGTTCCGTGGATATTCTACGACATATTTTTTTTTCTTTTTTGAGATGTAGAGTAGAATGTTATTTGGAAAGAAGCCAAAGTATGATACCGATACCAATAGGTCAATGTTTTTCTCTCTATTTTTTTTTTTTGATCTTTTAGAAATATGTACCTAGTTTGGGCTCATGTGTTAGGTGTTCAACTAAAAATTACTTGAATTAATGGATGTTCATAATATAGAGCTGAGTGTTCAAAAATTGGGGTGGGGGTTCATTTAATTTTTGACTGGGTGTTCAAATAATAAAATAACCTAAAATTTTTACATGTATTATATGGGGAAAAAAAAATTGGGGTGCTCATGTGACCATCTAACCTAAGCTATAGAGTCGTCACTGTTCACCACCACTCGAAAAACAAAAGATTCAAGAGTCCAGGCTTAAAATATATGCAGGTGGTCTAATGACAAAGGCCGACGAGGGAAGCAATAATGTGATAAAAAGTATAATATTCTTTTTAAATTGTCGCAAGATGTGACAAGTTGTTGGTGGATTTATGACCAAAATGGAGGAAACAAGAAAGTGGTTTGACATAACGGAAAGAACAAATTTTGACAACTTGTGTGCCTATATATGATGCTTCAGTTAAACAAAAAAACGAGAAAGAAGACAAATCGTGCCTATGCCTACAACTCTACACACAAAGAGGTCTCAATGGCCCACATATATCTTGCTATTTTTTTTAATTGATAATTTAACTGTCCGAACAAATTTACGCACACATATTTTTGTTTTTTGTTTTTTGTACGATAATATGTATATGTGAGTAATACTCCGTACTTATTTATATAGGTCAGGGATTTAATTATGTCTTGTAAGTATAGGGATCGAACTAAACCATGGATTTGAATTCAAGTGACAAATTGCTTATGTTGTGTCACATGTTAGAAATGGAGGATGCTGCCAAGCACCGCCTGTCAAGCGGCCAATCTAACCATTCATCTCGGCAATCGACAGCTTGGATCTTGACCGAACAATGGACGGTTTAAATCTGTATGCGCTCAGATTCAATCTGAGCCATTCGTACCGAAAGGAACGGCCGGATGCCGCTCGACAATGAATCAATAAATATACTCGGTGTTAATCAAGTTAATAAATGTTTTTTTGCCGATTAAAAAAATATATACAAAGAATCAATGAGCTCAAATTCATGGAATGTTCAATCAACAAGACCTTTTGGTTCCAGACGGCTTTTTTGTATTTTGTTTTGTTATTTTGTGTTGTTTTTTGTACTTTGAACCGATAGTGTCCTTTTTATATTTATATATATGATGTGTTTCTTTCTGGTTAAAAAATAATACTAATTCAACAAGGCCTTCAATATGTAACACTGTCTTCCTCATTGAGCCCAACCCATCAAAACGAGCCCAAAAAACAAGCCGTTATGAACTGCCCAAAGGGCCAAAACCCTATTTTTGTTTCATTTTTTGGGGTCATATAGCTGCAGTCAAAACCTCAAACTTTGATGGTGCTGCTCAAACCCTCTTTTCGTTCCTTGCGTACGGGTCGGTAAGCTTACCGGCACGCGCACATGAATTTTGAAGGAGTAGTTCCATTGGTCTACACCACAATTAAATTCATACAATCTTCTCCCTTTTACCCATAGATTTGCATTTACTACATGATCCTTTTTTCTTGCTAAGGTGGGTGTCGAGAGCTTGGTCTCGAATAATTTTGCATATATGTAAATTTCTCATAAACATTTGTAAATTAAGATTAGATCCATGGCTATGTGTTAAATAGTAACTTGTAATGTAACTATTCATTTTTGGAATTAGGGGCCGCTGTGCCTTGAGGGACAGCAGCCTGCTGTCCCGGGGCAAAACAATATCGTCCCGAACCCAGAAACTTGATCCGAAACGTTTGCTTAAAAGATCTCATCACATACTATGGCCTTGCAAATAATCAAGTCGATCAAACATCGATAACCTTGTGAACAAATCACCTTTTTGACTAAATTTTTGGCTAAATATTTTAGACACTGCTGACAACACTTAAAACAGATGATTCGTTCACTCAGTTATCGATGTTCGATTGACTTGATTTTTCACAAGGCCATAGTAAGCGCTGAGATCTTTCAAGTGAACGTTTCGGATCAAGTTTCCGGACTCGGGACGATATCGTTTTTTTCCCGGGACAGCAAGCTGTTGTCCCTCAAGGCACAACACCCTCCCAACTCCTTCATTTTAGGGGACAAAGATTGGATGTTAGCTAGACAACATGGTAATTTACAAGTCAAAACATTACCTAAATCAAAAGATTGTCTCTTTTTTTTAGGAACACAATGCGAAAGATTGTCTCTAAGCTTAATAATCTTTCTACGGTCGAACAATATGGTCTAAAATACTTAAGTCTAGAGTTATTTTGTATCCATCCTTCAGACTTATTCTAACTCACTAATGTATTGGAGTGTCACGTGTATCACGACAATTCATTGATTTCACAAATCTAATTTGGTTAACAATAGTATTTTAGTAATCACATTTGTTAACACATGTATTGAGCAAATCCTTATTAATGCACTCCAAACTTGGACACTATAGCATTGCCCTTTAGTAAAACATAGTACTAAACTTAGGTAACTTCTTTATGAATTTCCCAAATTCCGTTTCTTCTTTATACCAAAAAAGTTCTTCCAATATTAACTGGGTCCAGATTCTATCCGGTTCAAGTTTTGGACTCCAAATCTGGACCATACATCGGTACAATCAATGGTTTTGATTTGCTCCAAGACTCTTACCGGTAAGAGTTTCAATGCCGATAAGGTAAGAGCCTCGAAACAAATCGAAACCATTGATCACAGCGATGGACGATCGAAATTCTAGATTGTCCCCCTCCGGTTCAAATTAAGGGCCGGGGAGGATCCATTTCGAAGGATGATCACAAACAGGGTAAAGTAAAAGCAGAAGAAATAGAAAGGCAAAGAAAGAAAAAGCGATTATTCTCTCCAATGTAGGAGATCTCCTGGACATGCCATCATTGCTGCTCCATCCTCTTCCTTTTCCTTTTTCACAAAATGAAAGTTTTAGAAAGAGAAAGTAATTTGTTATTTATACATTATAATCAAACGAAGATTGTAAATTTCCATACCCAACTCAAAAATCAATCTAAAACTCATCACTATCATCTCCCAATGGCATTGATCTCCCCCGACCCATCTACAGACCGCGCCCCCGTCGACTTCCGCGCCCCGCCGCCTTCCCCGGTCGCCTCCGGCCGCCGCTCCTCCGTCACAAACGACGACGTCCTGTCCAATTTCCTCCAGCACTCTCTCCACGTCCCAAACCTCACTTTGCCCGATAAAGTCTTCCCCCGCCAAAAACACATCCAAAACCCTCCGAAAGTCGATTTTCGCAACCTAGACGACTCGGTTCAGGAAATCCTCGACTCTATCTCTGGGAGCGGGTGTTTCCAGATTGTGAATCACGGGATCAGGGGAGAAGTCGTCCGGTCGGTTTTGACGGCCGGGGCCGGGGTTTTCGGGTTGTTGCCGGAGAAGAAGGCGGCGGTGGTGAGGTCGCCGGAGAAGGTATATGGGTTTGAGGAGTTTCGCGGGGACGATGAGAGAGAGATGGGTGAAGAGTTCGTTTGGTGCAGAGATGAAGGGTTGGAGTTGGAAATGGAGGGAGTTTGGCCAACTGGATATTCAAATTTCAGGTAAATTAACGGTCATCTTGAATTTGATAATTGTAACAAAATTTTGACCTGTTTTGTGACTTTTAAGTTCTTCGTTATTTTCAAATATGATGAGTTTGGAATGAAATTCCAAAAATTAAAGAATTACCCAAATACTAGAATTATTTCTAATTAATAAGACAATGAGAAATTGGTTATTGTCCAAAATATCTCAAATTAATTCTAAACCCTTCATCGTTGTTTTTTTCTATAGTTTGATGAACGTTGATAATAAGTTATAATTCTAGCTAACTTGGTATTGAAATGACAAGAGGAAGATTTTCCAAACGCATAGAAGCGTAAATTTCAAGATAAAAGTACAATCGAATTGTCATTCTTTTTGTAATAATTCACCACATATGTCTTGCCATATATGCCGACATACTTTAAATGCCGTACCTTTTCATCTACAAGTCGAACAAAATAGAAAATGGAATGGTGTTACAGTAACATACATTATCTATACATTGCGATGAGTAACATGCATTCTTCCTCGTGATTTAGCAAAATTCTACAGTCTGTTCATGGGCGTAACATATCACCTTTTCTGTGATCATAATAAAGAATACATTTCTACGGATTTGTTATATGTTTACTTGCACTATACATATGTTAGCTAGTGTGCATTGACCAAACATTCTAATGTCACAATTCCTCTGATCACATTGCAGTAATAAAATGGAAAGACTTCTGTTGGAGATAGAGAAGATAGCTGGAAAAATCTTCCAAGTCCTAAAGGAGCACACCATGAGAAACCCAATATGTGAAAATGGCACAACAGAAGGTCAAGAAATTGCCAACTCCATCTGCTATCTCTACAAGCATTGCCCCAACATCAATGGCGATGAGAGCTCACTGAAATATGACGTGATCAGAATGCTGGTGAGGGGATCAGATTACTCTCATGCGCTCTGTTTGCACCTCTGTGATGGATCCTCGGAGTTTCATGTTTATTCCAAGAAAGGGTGGGTGTCTTTTTGCCCGGATAAAGATGCCATAGTCATCACAATTGGAGATCAAATCCAGGTAAATTTCGTCGCACAACAATGTCTGGTACTTTGGATTTTATGTCAATAAAACAACTATTACGCCTTTAAAATCGATATGGACCGTGTGCTGTTCCGGAGATTAAACCATTGGAAAGTTCAGCCGTGGTATCGTCCGGTTTTTGAAAGCCAAGCTGTTTTTTTTTTTTTTTAATAGCAAAAGATTCATTACTAATGAACTGTGGTCCAGCATGACCATAATAATAAGCTAATGGACAAAATCATTAGTACAATTTTGAGTTGTCACTTTAACCTCTGTGAAGGGGCACTAATCATTCATTAGGAGATATTCTACTCAAGTTAATGGACAAAATCATTACAAATTTGTACTAATCACATTATATTAAACTTTACAGTTAAGCCCCCCCCCTTTTTCTCTTGCAGGCATGGAGTGGTGGGAAGTACAAGCATGTGATAGGAAGGCCAATCTTCAAAGGAGATGGTGAAGAAGACTGTTGTATCTCCATGGCTTTCCTCTGTTCTCCCCAAAACATCAGCAATAGTTTCGAAACAAATAAAGGGAAAAATGCCATATCACTTGGCCAACAAGCCTTGGTGGCAATACTTTTCACTCTTGTTTACTATTTTTGGGTTTATTTCACTTGATCCCCTCCAAGTCATTACTTAGCCAAAACAAGCTGTCAATGATTTTTTTTGAAGAGGGAGAAGATAGGGAATGTGCTTCATCATGACACCAATGGAGTATAGTGTTATTAAGGGTTTGCGGTATCCCTCATTTTCTTCGCAACAAATAGTTATAGAAAGAACAAATTACGCTGTCTCCTTTGTCGTCACTAGGGGATTAGTGCTTTCGAATATGTACAAGAGTGTGATTAAACGTGTTTGTCAAATGCTATTTTTTCCATATAAACGATGTAATTTACGATATTGATGGCTGAGATCGAGAGTTCAATTTTCCATGGTAGTTGAAGCTTTCCAGAGAGGTGGCTTGCTGAGTTTGATGCATGTCTAGCTCGTAACGTTCTGATAAAGTTCTCTTGTGTTTATCGCATCCGCGCCTTTACTAGCTAGCTAAAGCAAAGAGGCAAAAAAGGAAGCTAATATGCCTGAACTGTAGGGTCGAGACCTCGACCCTCAAATCATACCACTGTTGGGTCGAGACCCCGAGCCTCAAATCCGCACCCCAAGCACAAGCACGAAATAGACCAAGCACAAACGAGAGATATCCGAGAAAAAATTCCACTGTGTATAAATCACATATACAAGTATGAAAAAACCTCACCAGGATAGCCACAAACCGGCTTCCCCACTCCTCTCTCTCACTCCCTCACTCCGGTAGGTCTCCGACAGTCTCTCCGGGCAACTCCGAGGAGCCCCGCTGCCCCCGTTGGAGAACCAAGGGGTTTTATCCCATACAATACACACTTGGGTGTACCCCAACAAAATTGTTGGGGTCCACCCAAGTGGTGGGGTTTTTATGTTATACCCTTTGTTTGTGTTGGGTATTTTTGGTATTCTCTTGGAGCCTTTTTTTTCTAGAGATATTTCTCATGTATACACTAGTGAATAGTGGGACTGTGTGCAGTGTGTGTGACTGTGAAAAGAGAGAAATGGGAGAGAAAAGAGGCAGGAGAAAAGAGAAGGTGAGAGTGGTGTTCATTGTAATCAAGGTGCAAGGGTTTGTTTAGTTGAGTGATTGAGGCCCCTACTCGGTGTAAAACTTTGATTATAGTGAAGATTTCCCCCTCCCCGTAGAAGTAGGTCCGACTTAGGCCGAACCTCGTATTTTCTCAGTGTGTTTTCTATTTCTCTTTGCTGCGTTTATTTTTCTGTTGACTGGCTGCGTTTGTGTGCTTGTTGTGGTGGTGTTGTTATGTTGTTTGGTGGTTGCTGGGCCGTTCCACAACATGATCAATGAAACCAGTGTAGTTAGTCTCGTCTATACTTCTTTTCTGAGTTATTCACAATTCAGAAAAGATGATCTCAGCCAAGAGTTTTATATATCTGAGAAGTGTAAGAAACCAAGTGTAAAGATCTTACGAAGTGTGTGAAAGGATAGATAAAAGTATTGGCTAATTAACCGATCATAATTGATGAAATATGGTAAAGAAAACCCTTCATTTTCCTGCTATTCCATGTATCACTGCATAGTTAACCCCGGTTGGCCTCGTCATCAAGGGTTGGGACTTAAGAGTTTTCTCTCTCGAGAAGTCTCGGATTCAAAACCTCTCGATCAAGTGCTATTAGCTCCTATGGGATCAGTTCTTACAGAATTTCGCCCTGACTTTGACTTTAATTGGTACTCTTGCAAATGGGTGGTGGGATTGATATCCCTAAATTAGTCGAGACGAACACCTGAGCTACATGTCCTTGGCGGGTATTAATTATTAAAACACGTCATGGACTGTCATTTTCCCTATTAAAAAAGGATCAATGCGGTTTAAGCAATTTGAGTGCGAAAGGACATAGGAAGTTGTGGGCTAAACCGTTCTACTATAGTGATGGGCCCAACACAAAAAAATCATACGGGCAAGAAACAGTAGAATTTGGACTATACGGCCCATGGATCACAACCCCTGGAAATCCGACCCACGAAGAATTTGTGTACGTGTCGAAAAGGTGACCACCCTAAACTGTAACTCCGTACAGAAGAGGAGTCTGTAAAAAGTGAAAACACACACACAGAGTCTCTTTGTCTCTCTCTCTCTCTCTCTGTGAAAATGGATGCATGGATGCTTTGATCTTCCATTTTTACACTAGCTGAGGTAAATTTAGTCCGTACGATTATTTTTCGCCTTAATCTGCTTACGTTTACGCAATTTTGCTTGAACAATCTCAGTCTGTGTGTGTGTGTGTGATCATGCTTACGTACGTGTTTTTTTCTCCAAAAGAATTGCCTCTGTTCATATCAGGAATTTCATAAGGTAAAGTTGTTCCTGAGAAAGGTATATTAACATGAGGAAAATGCTAAATACAGCCCATTGGGCTGTCGTTAAAGTTTAAAAAGTTTATTGAAATATGTGAAAAATGTGTGAAAGTGTATTGAAAAGCGTAAAAAGTGCACTAGGGTGTGTTGTATTTTGTCTTTTTCTTTGCTTATAGACGGCCTACAAAAAGTGTATTAAAATGCGTGAAAAATGTATAAAAGTGTGTGAAAGTGTATTGGAAAGTGTAAAAAGTGCACCAAGAGTCTGTTGTATTTTGTCTTTTTCTTTGCTTATTGACTGCCTTGTAGGTTGTCTATAGAAGGACCCTTGACATAATAGTCTCGTAGTCTCATTTTCTTTACCCCCCTCCAAAAAAAAACACTATAGTGTCATTTTGTTCGTTTTGTACCAAAAAATCGTGTCATTTTTATCTTAAGAAAAAGTGTTTCAACAATAAATTTTTGAACTTTTTTGTCACGTTCAAAAGTGGTTATTGAGATCTTTTAGCATGCCAAAAGAACACGAAAAATCATTTCCCGAAGTAGTTTAATTTTGAAATTCACAATGACACGGTCTCCCCTTAGGAAACAAACAGAAAGGGAACAGGACACGGTCTCTCGTTAGAAGCAAACAAAATAGGATAGAGTGAGTACAAAAGAAAAGGAAACTATATACCATTATGTTCGTATGATTATATGACAATGGAATTCAGTGAGCAAATCCAATTATGACTGTTCAATCGCGGAGCAATGGTAATGCACAACAGACTTGTCTCGACTGATGCGTCCGGAGCTGTCCGCAATACATGGAGCCCTCTTTGTTTTGTGTGATCTACGTGCATCGTACTACTCCTGATCTTTGCCCTCTATGCAAATAAGTCTGTGCGTATAGACTTTCCGCTCGTTCTTGTGAAACCTTATGCATTCCAGGGGATGAGTTTTGAAGAAAAACTCACTGGTATTTTGAATCTTTGATAGATTAAAGAAATGGAGAGCTTAGAGGATGAAGTCACTCCCTCTGATCCCTCAGCTGTTGCGCCTGAAGATCCTCCTCTAGATTTCTCCATCCCAAACAATGCACCAGAAAGTCATCAAAAGCCTAAAGGTTCTCTTTCTTATCAATATGTACACAATTGATGACTATTCTAATAAAACATACTATGTTGGATGATAGTTTGTTTTCCCCATGGTTTACACAAACAAATAAATTACATAAATGGAAGCTCCATGTATGAAACCTTATACTAAAGTTTCCTTTTATTAGCAATCAAGCAAGCACATGTAGACATCGGAGAGGACAATACGTAGCAGTTTATTGGTATGCCACGTGTACCGTTAGACCAATATACCTACAGCTCTTCCTATACATAAATGTCAAATGAAGGCTTATTTAACTCTTTCTAAAGCACAATACTTTCAGTTCATCCATCGCCTCGTCAATCTTCTTTGTTTTCGTTAGTTTTTATCTGTGTTCCATTGTATTGAGTTTTAAATGGGAATTTGAATGTATTTGGCTTGTACTATGTTGTATATACCAGGTTGGGTTGGTGGGGTTGGTATGGCAGGAAGGGGAGCTAGCCGATTGTTGTATCTCACTCCCATTTCTCTTCTAATTTGTTCACTCCTCGCTTAGTGTATCTAGCAGTTACTTAGTCGCTCTTCCCAGCCTTCTCCACTTGTTTTCTTGTTTTGTCTTCATACCATCCACAATTATGGTTCTATGCACTTCAAATTATTAACTTCAAGAACCATGTAGCGAATGTGTCTTGAAAAGAGATTCTTTCAACTGTTCCACGATTGCAGAGTTTGTGTGCCATCCTATGTCTGACGATACTATTTCTTTCTGCAGTTGAAAGCGTCCCAGGTCTTTCAGATTTGGTATTTGAAGCTAAATCGTCGAAGGATGGTGCTTGGTAAGCTTCCGTCTAGCACTCAATAAAACAAAAGTTAATGCTTCTTTTGTCTATATCTTCTTCTTTTTTTCTTTTCTTATTAGTTGAATCACTTATATGTTCTTCATGGAAATGAAATCATCAATGTCACAGTGCTAAAGAATGGTGGTTATGCTTCTGATAAACTGGTGCACAACCTCTACTCTATAAACTAGAGGATGAATCCAATGAATTGAATCATGTTCAAAATAATTTTCAATTCTGTTTATTGACCTTTTCTTCATCGCCAAACTCATCTGAACCTGACTCTCAGTTGACATAATTTGATGCTTCTTCTGGCTGTGGAAATTGTGTTTTTGCTTCTTCTTTTTTTCTTGGGGTGTGGTTTACCATTTGAATGGCAGCTATAGTGTTCTTATATGGACTTGAAACTATCGCACCTCACAATGCTAGAGAATGGTGGTTGTGCTTACCTCTAATCCATATGTTAGGAACTTAGGATGAATCCATTTTATTGAAATATGTTCATAGTGATTTCAATTTGTTATTCTTGTTTCTCTTTTATTCAAACACTTGATAGAGTGGGGTAATGGGTAAATCAAATCAGGGATATCTACGACAGCATTGTATGTAATGATTGAGATAAAGAGTCTAAAGACAGAAGAGGGTCAATGGCAGCTTGAGCTGTTGGACCTCCTTTTCAAGTACGTAAAGATGGTAAAGGGGGAAGCAGCATCACCCGTGGGTGGGCCGTTGCAAGTAGATCAGGATTTTGCAGTTTCTGTGTAAGATGCTAACTTACGTTTAATGAAGCTGGAAATGGATCATTGGCATCACATCACCCATTGCAACTTGTTTTTGCATGCCAACATACATATGCAATAAGAAAACCTACAATCGTATTCTATCCAGACATGAGGTAGATCAGAAGCCATTCCTACTGGCAGACCAATTCGAGGAATTTCTGCCACCAGTGTTACACCACACATACCATGTCCATGTGTATGTGTCTTTTTGAAGTTATAAGAGATGCTTTTGTAGGTAACACCAATCTCTTTCTTGACATTCCAGGTATGACGTTGCTTCGTTCCTCACCCACAGATTTCTTCACACTGGCGAACTTGTAAGATCTATGCTCAGATAGTTATTTGTGTGCATGATTACTTTGCCAAGAAAGTGATGAATTCAGGGGGAAAATTATCGAATGACTTCCCCTACATCCATTTTTCCTGATTGTGGTCTGAACTGAATTTCAAATATGCTTGAATCTCTTTGATTGGTGACTAGGTTTGGGTAATACTATCTGGTAATCGGCATCCATAGGTTGAAGCATTGTGTCATGAAATTGAGATGCCTGCTTATTCATTGAACTTTTAATTCCTGAAATATTGGTGGTAACTGCCAACTGAGGTGCAGCGGTATCGTAATTATTTCACAATCTTTGCCTTTTGTAATCCTTTGAGTAATTTGGCTTGTAATAGGCTTGTAATTGGAGCTAAGGTTCAATGAACCACTTGCTGTAGAATGTGGCCTGAGAGCTCGTTTCATTTTCCATGCAATTTCATGTGTTCCAAGTGTTTTTGTAGGTGTTAAAAAAAAAGTGTTTTTGTAACTGTAAAGAGGGGTGACTGAAAACTACATGTTTGAAAGTATTCTACTTTCGATCTTTTCATAACAGGTAAATTCCCATCTGAAAAATCTAAGTACTAACTGAATTTGTTACTACAGGAAGTTCGTGTAAGATTTGCTGGATTTCGTAAAGAGGATGACGAGTGGGTGAATGTAGAAAGGGGAGTGCGTGAACGTTCTATTCCTTTAGAACCTTCAGAGTGTGATCGCGTCAATGTTGGAGACCTTGTCCTATGCTTCCGGGTATGTTTTGTCCCTGCCCTTCATGATATTAACATTGGAAGAAGTTGAGAAAACTTGCTAAAGTAAAGAACAACTCCTTCGATCTCTTTTGAGCAAATAGGCAACCTATCCAGTAGTACTGAGTGAAGCAAAAAATAAACATTTGGGTTCTATGCTCTTCAGGAAACCGACGAAGAAGCGACCTACTGTGATGCACACATTATGAGTATCCAGAGAAGATTACACGATATCCAGGGCTGCAGGTGCATCTTTGTGGTTCGTTACGACGATGATGAGGTTGAGGTAATGTTCAAATGCAAAGATTTTAGGTGCATCTTTGGGAAAATTTTCAGAAAGCTGTTTACATTGTTCTACCCTAAACGTTTTTCTTTTCCTTTGTTTATTTTGTTCTTGTACCAGGAAAATGTTCAGTTGACTACCTTGTGCTCCAGGCCAAAATGATGGATCTTCCAGCTCTCTTTGGGTCCAAGATCATATTTTGCACAGTACTGTATATAGTGTGTTACTTTTCATGAAAAAAACAAACTTTCTTTTTGCACTATGTTCTACTACCACTCGCCAGCAAAAAAAGAGTCGGGAACAAGAACCAAAACCAGACAAAAAGTCTAGGAATGCAAATCCCGGACACAACTGTGTTCGGATCTGTCTAATGTATTTGGGTTCACATGCATCAGACGGCTCTGGATGCATTTGCATGCGGAGTTGTATTTTGAAGTTGTGTTCCTATAATTGGTCAAAACCAAAACTCTTATCTTCTGCCGTTTTGTAAAGTATTAGTCCTTGTGTTGTAAGTGGAAAACACAGGAAATGAGGTCCTGGTGTGTTTGCTTTTCTGTTACTCTCAGCTAGCACTGCTTTGAGTGATTCTGGCTAACTGTTCGACTTTACTCTCTCTCCAATTTGAACTTGCAAGGTTTTGTACCAAATTGAAAAAACAGTCCACCCTAACACGTTCGCCACCCAGAGGAGGAAGGAACTTAGTTCTCAGTGACCGAACAAAACTGAACCGATCAATCAATTAGAATCGACTAAATGAACTCTTTTTCTCCAAATCAGTTCACAGTCACCATAGTGCAAAACGTAATGAAGTTTGGGATTTGGTATGCCAACAATTTTTCATTTTTATGCAAATTTTGAACTGGTCTTGTAATGTGAAAACAGAGACCAAATTTGAACAGAACTTTTGCGGCGAACAGTTCTTCCTCCGAAAACAAAATATGCTGTTTGATTTTCGAGACCTCAAACTTTCTGCGCGACCATACCAAAGACAAAACAAAACATAAAAACTTTAATGACTCGGGATTGCTGGAACCATCAATCCCTAAGAAGTACGGATGCGAATATGGCACTAACACATTAGCGCTTACGATGAAATTGAATATTACTACATGTTCACACATTTTTATTTTATGTATAGTTTTGTGGGTCAAAATTTGCATTTTGAAAATTAGAACGACTAGGTTTCTCTAACGATAATCCACTCCCGTGACGCAATCTATTTTGATGATGCATGGTACTGATCAACCTCCAAAAGTACAGAGAATTTACATGTATTATTTTTAACTTGTGTTTTTTTAAATTAGCTGTTTAGATAATTTTTAATTAAAGTTATCCTTTTAAGCAAAGTTTTAATGAATGTTCTGAGACATCTAGTTTAGTTTGTAAGCCTTTCGCGTAGCTTAAGTTGATGACGAAGAATGCAATGTGTAGATGATCACCAATGATAAGCTAATGTATTTGATCATCAAACATCGGTGCTATGCCCACCTCCAAGGACGGATCCAGGAATATATAGCTTAGTGGGGCACCTTGTTAATCATAATGGCAAAGGTTCTTTTTTTTTTTAGTGAACTACAGTTAGATCGTACAAAATTAAGACGTGCATTACTAACTACAAAAGTTTATAAAGCATACTTTAAATTAAATTAAGTAAAATCGTTCAAAAAAAAGTTAAATTAGGTAAAAATGAGCACAAAATCTCAGACAAATTTTTTAAAGTATATTTTAATTGAATATTGACAAGTTTTAGCTAGAATGATCGAACTAGTTTTTTTAACGACTTTATTGTAAAATATTTCTCCCAGACGATTAAAAATAAAGAGAATCAAGAAATATTAGCTCCAAATAGACACACACAAACAAAAAAAAAAACTCATAAAACAACAAGTACAAAAACACCATGAGAAGAAATTGAAGTATAAAACTAATTTTATATGTGTATTTTTGAGATATATGCAAGTGTGTGTGTTTATAACTTTATATATTAGCACATTTTCATAATTATGCTAATTTATACAAAAATATTTTAATTTCGAGTGGGAGCACGTGCCCCCACTTGGGTCTGTCCTTGCCCACCTCTCAGTTTTACCGCTCAATATTTCACCTTCCGTTATGGCAATCCACGGTCCGGATTTTAAAAACACGCTCTCCCAAAGAAGAATTTTTTGAAATCCGGATGATGAGATTGAGAGCGGTAAAAGGTGAGCAGTGAGCGTAGACTTTCAGATGCCCTAACTTCCTATTCTGAAGTTTTCTTGTTTTTTATTTTTTAGATATTTGAGTATCTTTTATCGAATGCATGACAGCCATTGGAATATTTATCCATAATTACGTCGAAGCAACAGGTAAGCCCGTCTAGCTCAGTTGGTAGAGCGCAAGGCTCTTAACCTTGTGGTCGTGGGTTCGAGCCCCACGGTGGGCGACATCTTGTTTAATCCTTTTTTGGACTTCATACAATGGTTCGAGCTAGCCCCACCATTGCATGAAATGTACCCTGTAACGGGAATCCTGTCTATATATGATGACATGATATCATTGTTGCGCTTCATTTGTTACTCATTAATCCTTTTTATCTTCTTTTTTTCCTATTAGTTCGATTACACCGATAGAAAATGGCCCCCGTCTAGTTCAATCGGGTTTTAAACTCGGATGGGTTATATGGTCTCCGACCGAGACCAGCTTAAGGTATTAGTTGTCCAACTCTGCTTTCAGTTCTTAAACACCAGAGTACTAAAACATTAATACTATATAGATTCAAAAGAAACTCTGCTTTCAGTTCTTAAATCAGATTGGAGATAGAGAGGATTGGATCCTAATCCACAATAGTGAATAAAAGAGGAGGAGGAGGACCCCAGATAATATTGCTCGGATGCATGAGTGCTAAAGGGTTTCTGCTTCTCTTTTTTGAGTTCCTCAACTTTGGATTAGTAAAACCCAAGTGGCCTAAAAGCATCAACTTATTAAAGTATCTTTAACACCCCAATACCTCCATGCAACAAAAGCAGTACTTAAAGGCAACCCTCCAGTTCTTTTTTTTGTACCACTTTATGGCTTTTGATTAATTATTTGTTTAGGCTATGGGTTTTGGGGACTTCGGGTTGGTGTTGTGTAGTGCAGTGCGCGCACCTCCGAGCCGTCGGATCGTGCATCCGACAGCTCGGATCTCATCTCGGCATCCAACGATCGAGAGCCGTTCATTGCCGATATGAGATCCGAGCCGTAAGATGCACGATCCAACGGCTCAGAGGTGGGCACAGCACCATCCCTCAATTTGGGTTTCGGACTAATGAAAGGAAAAACAAGGAGGGCTGATGGAACGTTGCAACCAAACTTCCCATTAATCTAAAACTAGATCCGAAGATCTTGTAGTTCAAGGTGAACCGCAGGGGATGTAGTGTTCGGTCTGAACCGTCCGTCTCTATAATTAATAATCCGAGCCGTTCATCGCGATCATTAAAATTACTTCTGCATGGCTCGGATGGTGCACTACAGGGGTCTCGGTTCCCATTAAACTGCAACATGAATATCTATTAGTAGTACAAGTTATCAACGTTGAATATAAACTTGCTTTTAGCCTAATTCTCCTTTTCTTTTGACCTTTGTATGGGCTCTAGTAAATCAAAACCCCATTTCCCTCTTTGGCTAGCCTTTTGCCTTTTCCATTCCCAAAGGAAATAAAAAAAAAACAGAGGATTTACTAAAAGAGTAACGCGTGTCCAATCTATAGATGATCTCTGTAAGAAAATATCTAACATACTTGCGTATGCACCGACTTATGATTATGATATGACTTATGCCGTAAAATGTAAATCAGATGAGTTGGATAGGTAACTTTTTATGTGGTAACAGAGTCATGCCCATGCCAATGCTAGAAGGATGGTAGAGGATTGTAATTGGATAGTTTCAAATGATTATTATGTCAACTCATAACAAATTTGGCTAACTTGTAATTTAATTTCTTGATTTTCTTGTGTTCCTATTTTTCCGGTTATGCGAAATGATAGAATAAGTGTTGGACATCTTGGAATAAATGTTGGACATTTTCACCTAGTAACTTGAAATATTTTCTGCCACGCTATAGAAGTTCGAATTCGGCTTACCTATACTTTTTTTTGATTTTTTTGTGTTCCAATTTTCCTGCTTATACGAAATGTTTACCTATAATTTTTTTTTTCCCCGCTATATATGGTAGTTTGAATTTTGCTTGCGTATACTTTTGTTATTTTTCGTGTGTTCCTATTTTTCCGCTTATGCGAATCGTTTACCTGTAATATATTTTTTGTCCCACTAAAGAAGTTTGAATTTGGTTTACCGATACTTTTTCTTGATTTTCTTGTGTTCCTATTTTTGCGCTTATACGATATGCTTACAAATCCTTAATTAATCATTGCTTCTCGTTGTTATGGTTTTGCCAGTTGTCATGAATTTTTCCGTTTACACGAAACGTTTACCCGTAATATATTTTCTGCCCCGCTATAGAAGTTTGAATTTGGCTTACCAATACTTTTCTTGATTTTCTTGTGTCCCTATTTTTGCGCTTATATGATATTTTAAATAATCTTTAATTAATCATTGTTTCTCGTTGTCATGGTTTTGCCAGTTGTCTTTAATTTTTCCGCTTATACGAAACGTTTACCCATAATAAATTTTCTGCCCCGCTATAGAAGTTTGAATTTGGCTTACCAATACTTTTTTTGATTTTCTTGTGTCCCTATTTTTGCGCTTATACGATATTTTAACTATTCTTTAATTAATCATTGTTTCTCCTTGTCATGGTTTTGCCAGTTGTCATGAATTTAATGGTTGAATCGTTCACCCTGTATGTTTAGCGAATAGTTTCACGTATGAGAATATTCACAGATTTGGAAGTCAACGAATCCTTGGAATTATGTTCTTGCACCATATATGTGTGTGTTCGCACTCACATGATGGGTAACACGTACGTACACATTACACAAAATGCGTGTGCGATCTACCCATCACGAGAGTGTGATTCCATCGTCACAACTCTTGAGATTATCTCCACGACACCTATAAGCGTGTAAACATCGACCGTAAAAATTCAGCTCTGTGTGCACACAAATTGGTTCGGCCACGAAACATACAACTATGGGTGTAGGGTCAATAGAGAGAGATTTGATTAGAGGATGGTGTAGAGTCCAATAATTGAGTTCCACCCACTCTCTCTGCAGTCGTTTTCCAGATTCACTTTTCCCTCACTCTGTCTCTAGTTCAAAACTCCGGTCCACAATTTCGGACAACGATATTTCTGAAACCAAATTTGAAGGCCATTTTGCACACACGTGTTTTTACATGCCCATAATTTGTGACTCTATAATTAGAGGCCTAGCCGAAAACGTGTCTCTGTGTAGAAGGATTTTTCGGCCGGTGGATTTAAAACATAAAAAATACATACACACACATACACAATTCAACAGCCGAAGGCCGAAAAACTCGTAGGAACAGAGACACAAGAATTTTCGGGGACAGAGAAGATCGGACCCCCAATAATTAATCCACGTTAGGCTCCAAAGCAATATACGTACAATCCAAAAGCTGTCACAATCACAATTTCTCGTGTCACATCAAAACCAATATGTTTTTAACTTACCTTAATTTTCTAAAAGCAGCATTATTTGAAAGAGGGCACCCTATTGTGAGTCAATGATTATGGGGATTATTTCACAAAAATAAAAAATAATAAAAAAGATTATGTGGATAATTACGTGCCACGGTACTAGCTGTGATTGGCTGCTTGGCATGCCCATGTGTCTTGTATGGAAGACATGCTTGCAGTCCCAAAAATGCATGATTTGAGAAAGAGAAATACAACTAATTAGCTAGATTAGCATACTTTATAATTATTGAAGCACCAATGGTTTTGTTGGAGTAAATTAGGTGAATTTGGACCACGCTTGGTTTTGAAATAATTGGTGTAAAGTTCCTTGCCATATCACTCTATTAGAACTTGTTCATATAATGCATTTGTGTGAAGACATTTTGGACACTCGATCACGAACCTAGAAGAGATATTTCGACAAGCGATATCAAAGAAATAATACTTGCGTGAATCGAGAGTGTGCAAGTGTTTGTGCTTTTAGCGCCGGTTGAAACCGTCGTAGAGAAGATCCCACAAACCATTGGTTACTGAAGACCTGGATAAGCTATATCAATTAATGGTTGCCTAAACGTCGCGCGGGTTAAGCGTCACAAGGTATCCGATGTAGGGTTATGGCAACTCTTTTGCCAAGTGCTGGTATAATTGTGCATGTTCGAAGTTTTACAACTCTGACCCTAAGGGGTTGCTTCCGTTGAAAAAAAAAAAATCCTAAGGCGTTAGCTTGACGGTCTTGACCTGCGCCTTAGGAGTTTATTCGTTCTTAAAGTTTCATATTCGATTCTCCTTGTTAGTAGCTCTTCGGACCACCTCACCCCCACGCGTAAGCGAGTGATACCGCTGTGGGAGGCGTCGTAGGAATTAACCTGAGGTGCACGCAAGTTAATTAGATCGGGACATCCTATATCAACAACAACAACAACAACAAAAATCCCTACTCTCCCTACAATCCTTCTAACAATAGATCTGCAACTGTACGTATGTAGATATTCCCTCCGTCCAGGTTTGTTTGTCCTCTTTTTGACTATTTGAGAGCGTTTTACCTCTTAAAGAATTGTCTATAATTTTCAATTCGTAGTATTTTTAACATGCAATATGGATCTTGTTTAATAGATTTCAATTAGTTTTATTATACAAAATCTTCAAAATCATAAAAAACATTATAAAATGTAAGATATAAGTATATTTTTGAACAAACAATATACAAAATGTAAGACACGAATTTCGACAATTGAACAAACAAATTGGAACGGAGGGAGTATCTTATTACTCCATGTAATAACCATGAAAGTACAATTGATTGAGCACATCTAGTACTAGGGCCACACTTGACTTGTTCAGTGTCGACGTCCAATCAAAATTGAATCTTGAGGCATTCAATTTCCATGCAATTATTAACACGACAAAGTGTCTCAAAAAGCCCTCCTAATTATGGAAAAAAGAATACCTTGTTGTTTGAAATTGAAAAAGACATCAAATTATTTTTTTGAAAAGGGACATCAAATTATTGATCCGCGAACTTCGCCGATGTTTCCCATATCAAATATAATACTAAATTAAACTACATACTATAGAGTTTATTTGTGTTCTCTAAAGCCTAAAACTAGCCGAAGCGTGTAAAGGTGGCGTGACCATAGATTTAAAAATCGCAACTGATGATACGTAATGGTTTTTGGAATTTCCGATATCGTTATCCTTCGATATACCAGTGGGATGGAAAATCATATGTGTATCAGCTGGTTTCCGTTGCGTATCATTCTATTTCCGATTCACGGACTGATTTACGGCTACAACCAATACTCTACCTTTAAGGGTGATTTCGGCACTTAATAAAATAATTTCTCGACAATAATTTTTATAAGTTCACGATCACGATAATCGATTTCCGTTACGTATCGTTCGAGACTCACGATACCATTACTTGTCCCGATACAATTATTTAAAACTTGGGCATGACTGGAAATAATAGAACAAAATAATTGGACAGTTCATATTTATGGGGCCCCACTAAATCATATGTCTATGTGTGTAATTGTTGATTAGATCTAATAAATTGGTTTTATCTTCCAAATGCGATTCCCCATGAGAAAAGGTGGATTTGAATTATCGCCCTTTTCCATATGATAATAAGGTAGTTCCAATTTCATTGTTGTCAACCCGGTAATAACGGCTTCAAGTTTTCTAAGGTCTTTGACATGATGGAGACGGAGCAAAATAAGGGCACAAACGAGCCGAGCTGAGCTTTATATATAGTGTTCGAGTCAAGCCCATTAATTTGTTTTTTAGTTATTCGTTAAACCTGATCTACTCTATCCTAGGGGATTTGGGGAGGGGTGCTTACGGGAATCGAATTTTGCCCATGTGCATGGGAGTATAAGGGAGGCATCAACTGCACTTCACTCCATTTGCAAGCCCATTTAATTTTCTAAACGAGTTTTTATAAGCGAGTTGAGATAAGCTTTAGAGTATTCAGTTGGACTTGTTTTACTGCACGAGCTTAAAATTTGAGTTTGAGCTCGACTCAATTACGAAGCAAGTTGAGCCGAACTCCACCCCCAAATCACATTTAATTAAGTACTACTGTCTCATAACCCTTGGCCTAGTGGTGAACCCTTGAGATTTTGAAGTTTGCTCACAATTGATCAGGTCTTCGGTTCGAAATCTCTCAAGTGTTATCAACTCTTCAAGGGTCTTCAGGGCTAGCTAGTTCATACAAAGTTTTGCTCTAACTTTAATTGAACCCCTAGTAGTGTAAGGTGGGATTAGTCCCCGAGAATTACTCGAAGTACGTGTAAGTTGATTAGAACACCCAAGTTGTAAAAGAAAAAACATGAATATTTTTGTATCCTGGTCGATATTAGCATCCACAAAGATTCCTAAAATAACTCAAGTACCATAACAATATTAATGAAATGACATATGGCTCTTATTTTAGCATTCTACACTTTTCATGGGAATACTTCCCTTTCTTATGCTCAAATTAAGTTTTGTTTATAAGCGAAAGACAAAATAATGTGAGGACAATTTAACGTGCGGCGCAAAAATTACTCCCCCGAATAACATGTAAAATATCTATTGGAATAATTAAGTAGAAAAAATTAGAAACCTGTCATTAGCTAAAAGCAATCTCTTGATTAATGGGACATATTTTATTTATTTTATTACGAAACTTTTGGCATGCAAAAATAGAAACTTTTGGCAGGAAGAATATTTTTGATATTTATTTTGGGTGAGCCTTAATTTGGCATGGACTAAGTCACTATGGTAGCGACTGAGCCATTCGTGAACCTCCCGGGCTTCTTCTTTTCTTTCCATACTCAATTCACGTGTGATGAGCAAATCCGAAGTCCGCCTCAAGTTTGGAATCTCTACGGCCATGGTAAAGAGAGGTAGCTATATACGCTAGTAGCAATGATGGGATCAGGGGGGTCTAGTGGCGGCGACCGCCACGACAAGAATTTTAGAAAATGCAATTATTGTATTTTAAAAAAAAAATTATGTCCAACTTATATAGACTCGCCACCACTAGATCTTTTTAGTATACATTTCGCCACTGCTAGGGTAAAATCTTGGTTCCGTCCTTGGCTAGTAGCCTCCTCCTCCATCCTTTTTCTCTTGCCAAAAAAATCCAGCTTAAATGCCATGCCAAGTTAGGAGTGCTATTGTTAGACAAAGTTACTTATCTGAATCAAGTTTAATGATGAAAATGAAGATAAACTGAGCTTGAGCAACTAATATTTGTATTTGTCATATGGTAAACAGAAGGTTGTAATTGTATGGGGCTATTATTTTGCTTCAATTGAGCCATAAAAACTAGGGCTGCTCAAAAAATCCGGTGAACCGTGAAACCGGACCGGACCGAACCGATCCGTACCTTTTGGATTTTGTCCGTGGATTAATGGTCCGGACACGGATTGAAAAATTAAAAAATCGTGACTCGCGGTTCGGTCCATGGATTTTCATTACGAAACCGTGGATTAACCGAACCGGACCGTGAGAATTTATTATAAATAAATAAATATATATATATTAATATATATGTCTATACATAAACAATTTTCACCTATAAATAAATTTTTATACCAATTTTAGTATTTTACTTAATATTGGGATATATTTTAAGTCTGCAAAAACTTTAGAGAGGTAAATCGTAGTTTGTCAATAAGACATTAACCCTATTTCACTGGGCACTGAGTATAAATAGAAGCTTTGGGCGTCATTCCATATGTAGCTACGTATATTCTAGAGAGAGCAACAGAAAGAGTAAAGACGCCGCATTTCGGTATTTCCTAGATCAATAGATCTGATTCTTCAAAGTTCAAAAGAGTAAAGACGCTGCACACCTCTCTCTCTCTCTCTCGCTCGCACACCGCTTGGAGGTCTTGCTCGCACACCGCTTACTTATGTACCAAAATCCGTGGACAAAACCGTAACCGAACCGTGAGTCACGGATTGGATTGGAACCGAACCGTGAGACTTTTGGTCCGGACACGGATTTCATTTTCAAAAAACCGTGACTAGCGATTCGGTCCTCGGATTCTTAAAAAACCGAACCGAACCGGACCGCGATCACCCCTAATAAAAACGGAATGAGAAGGCCATGTTGCAAAAATGTGGTGTTAGAGGGGTTAAAATGCAAAATCAGAAAGAAAATCTTGTGATTAATAATCAAATAGTCATGGGTTAACTTTCATAAAAGTCACCACGATTTGGAACTTTACGTCAAATTAATGCGACAAGAATCACATCGATCAAATTAGCAAGGGAAAACCTCGGGTCTCATGTTCAAAAATTTGCAGGTGCTATCAACTCTTTTGAAATCCGTTCACACAGTCCTTTGCATTGGCTTTAATTAAATGGGACTCCGCAAGTGGGCGGTGGGATTCGGATTCATTCTCTAATTAGTCGAAATGCGCGTAATTAGATTGGCTCGGACAACTGAATTATAAAAAAAAAATTAGCGAGGGAAAGTAAGTTCAAAAGGTGACACGTGTCACCCCACTTTTTTCACTCTCACCTAACGTACACCTAAACTTTTGGCTTTTCCTCAGCACAGTGCATGTCTTATTCTTTTTTTTATGACCAGATATCTGAGCCAACTTGCGCGTATCTCGACTTATTCCGGGGCTCTAAAGGTAACGACCGAACATAACCCCCAATGGCCCTAATCGGCCTCCATGGAAATGGAACCTGTAACCTCACGGAAGAGCAATTATTGCTTTCTGACAACCACTTGGCCAAACTCCTTGGAGTTCACAGTGCATGTCGCTCTTGCAACCATAAACAAAAAACAAAATGAGTTAACAAATACTAAAAATGAAACGCAAAAGTATGTATGTGTCTGAATTATAAGGGAAAAAGTTGAAAGATCTTACTCATGGATCTTGACCACAGCTTAATTAGTATTATTCGTTTTTTTGATAAGTACACAATGCTTAATTAATCACAAAGAAACAAGGTATATATATACTAGAGAAACTTTGCCCGAAACAAATGACAATACAGCTCACTTCCACCATTCTAATTATATTAATTACTAATTAGCATGGGCGAAATCACAATTAAGACTAATCATGCCCGGCCAACCGGGTTTAATAACTACTCTCTCAATTAGTAGTACTTATTAGATGTCAGCTAAGAGCAATGCTATTCGTATATATAGCAATTGCCACTCTTTTTTTAGCAATATTGTAGTCTATATAAACTAAAATCGAAATGTAAAGAAATAAAATAATCGACGGGAGGCTCATATTCATTTTGAAAGTGGTCTTCATAATAAGGGGCGGCTTCAAGATTTTCTTCTAACGGCACAAAATTATATGATGTGTCAATAACAAAAAGCTCAACGAAATAATGAAGAAGCTAATTTGGAGAGAGATAATATAAGCAAAAGGAAAATGCTCATCTAGATTTTCCTTTTATTTGTTTACCAATGTACTTTTTAGGTTACAAAATGTTGGCTTATTTTGGTTTGTTGGCTATATCATCTAGTTACTCAAATTTAAGTAAACTTTCAAATATTTTTCAACTTTGCTATATATACCTACACATACATACGCAAACACTTGCAGTATATACTCACTCTCAATGTAAGTGTGTGTTTAAATGGTTGTGTATGTGTCTGTGATTTTAGAATTTGTTTTTGTTTTTTTTTTGGGAAAAATTCAAAAAAACCCCTGAACTTTGAACTCAATGTCAAATAGGCACCTGAACTTAAATAAATTTCAATTGAACACCTGAACTTTCACTCCGTTATCAATTTACCCCCTGCCGTCTGACTTGCCGTTAACGCCACAGTTAAATAAAAAATACCTACCACCAGTTTGCAATCCTATGAAGCAGAAACGTGATTATGAGAGCCTTAGAGAAAAAATTTGATTATGTCTCTTTAGAATAATATGATCAGAATAATAAGATCTTCACACCCGTTCAAACGGATTAAAAATTGGAGCACTTAATTTTTTAACCATATTTTTTAATATATAAACGGTCTAAAAAAATTAAGTGCTCAAATTTTCAAAAAGAATTTTAAAAAAAATTCCCCCTACTTCCAACATTTTTCTCTCTATCTCTCTCCATTTATTACCCGGACCCGGGGGCTTTGCTGCCCCAAAGGCACACCAAAATGGCAACGTTTTGGTTAAATAAAAAATTCATACCACCAGATTGCAATCCTATGGAGCAGAAACGTGATTATGAGAGCCTTAGAGACAAAATTTGATTATGTCTCTTTAGAAAAATATGATCAGAATAATAAGATCTTCACACCCGTTCAAACGGATTAAAAATTGAAGCACTTAATATTTTAATCATATTTTTAATATATAAACGGTCATAAAAAAATTAAGTGCTCAAATTTTCACTCCGTTTTGAATCAGTACAAAGATATTTAAGTGCTCATAAAAAATTAAGTGCTCATAATCACATTTCTGCTCCATAGGGTCCTAAATAAAGAACACATACTTAATATGAGAGCCTTAGAGATAAAAATGAATTACGACCCTTTAGAATAATATGATAAGAATAAAAAGATCTTTGCACCGATTCGAACGGAGTGAAAATTTGAGCACTTAATTTTTTGATGACCGTTTATATATTAAAAAATATGGTTAAAAAATTAAGTGCTCCAATTTTTAATCCGTTTGAACGGGTGTGAAGATTTTATTATTCTGATCATATTATTCTAAAGAGACATAATCAAATTTTGTCTCTAAGGCTCTCATAATCACGTTTCTGCTTCATAGGATTGCAAACTGGTGGTAAGTTTTTTTTTTTTAACTGTGCCGTTAACGACAAGTCACGGATTGAGATGTCCATTGAAGTTTATTTAAGTTCAGGTGCCTATTTGACATTGAGTTCAAAGTTCAGGGGTTTTTTTGAATTTTTCCCTTTTTTTTTCACTCCGCATGAATGACCAAATGCCGACAATCTTAAATAAAATTAAAACATATGTAAAACAAATACTGTATTTTTTTAGTGCGTTTTTAACTTTTCAAAAAACAACTACTTGGTTCGCTTGAACCCCTGAAATCATGGTGCGACCGCCTGTGGTCTTCACTATACCAGTTCAATGGTGGTCCACCCATTAACTTTTATGCACAATTCGATCTGTGCACAGTGTATGTAAACTTTTCCCCCTGAGTAGGTAGCTTCTTTTTACTCCTATCTAGGATTGTGATTCATCAAAAGATATTCCGCTCCCCACTCCTTACAATTATCGCTCGGTCCATCACTTACTCTCGCCACTTGAAATAAAACTAAAAAAGTTTGTTAAACTTCAAAAACTGACTGTAAGATTGTTCCTCCGTTAGCACAAAAAAAAAACTGATGATTTTACCTCGATGAATCGATACTCTTTAGAATATGCTTGGGTTATTATGTTCCAAATAATTCTAAAATGTAGTTTTATTAGCTAGTATGTGGACGTACTACTGATTCACCTTAGGATTCTAGCTACAGGATATACTAATCGGTGCACCACTTGATATATCTCTGGATCTTTCTAGTATTGATCCTTAAGGGCTCGTTTGATAACAGGGATAGATGGTTGGGATTCGTAAGGAGATGGGATTAGGATTGGGATTGGTAATGAGAAGGGATTGATAAGGAGATAGGATTGGTGATGAGTATGTTTGTTTGAGATGGGATTAGGTAATGGAATTGATAGTATACATTTCCATTTTTGCTTGAGACCTCTACTAATACCCCCTAATACCATGTGCTAGAGGCCTCTACAAATACCCCCTAATGCCAAGCTCTCAAAGGCTACTTAACCTAGAAAGAAGGGAAGTTTGCTTTTGCTTTAACAAAATCAAAACAAACACAAGAAAACAAAGTAAAAGAAAAAAAGCTTCTGGTTTTTGGAGTACTAATAGTATTATGTGTTGGAGAAAATTAATATGGTTTTAAGTTCTGGTGGCCTGGGTGGGACTAGTTCGTGGGGGCGTACTTTATAACGCAGTGGAATCATGTCAGGTCTTGTAAATAATTAAGTGGAGAGGATCCTTAAGGTGTCGTGAAGGTTATCTTGGTCATTTTGGCATGGTTTGCAAAAGTGGGGCTACCTAACATTCGTCATGATGATGATTATTGAGCTCCTAATTACACCCCTTAATTTTTTTTTAATAACCCGGCCGATGTTCGGGCCAGCTTAGGCGTTTGGATTATCTGGCATCCGTGAAATATGAACGTGTCATGACCTTATTGAAGAAAAACAATATACTTCTTGTTTCCTCTCGTGCCCACTTAGCCAAATTTCTTGATTTATTACGTACACTTCTTAATTTGGTTAAACAATAAAAAATATTTAGGCCTTCAATCCAATATAGGACTCGATTAATGGCCATTGCCCATCAAGTAATTGAGATGAGATTAGATTAAGATTGCAGATACCACTTAGAAAATGCAAGACAAGACTTCGAGTTTAAATTGTTTTGTGGTGGAAAAGGTGGGTTTCCACTAATGCCATTTTGTGGGTCCCATCGTATATTTATTGTAGTAATCTAAACCGTTCATCTTGTAGAACTCGCAATGAATCATATTCACGAAAAAAATGAGCAATTAGACATCGATTAATATGTCTAAAATTGAATTTCGGTTTATAAGATGGACGGCTATGGACAATTTAACTGAAAATGTGTTACGACCCGCTCCAACTAACCCGCTAACTCTTAGCCTAACCACGTGGCTCAAAAGGTTATCATCGATCAAGTTATATACAGTAGCTAGTCGAAATCACTTATATACCATTCATCCTTTACCAATTTCCCGATATGGGACTAACTTAATTTCTATATGGGGTCTCACAAAATGATTCACTGTCCATCTTATAAACCAAAATTTATATTTTCTCTTTTACGTTTCTTATACTATTACTAAAAGTGCAAGTAATTGATCTTCCTATATCAAAAGAAACTCAAGGTGATATTTTGCCGAAATGTTACAGAATATCTAGCCTCTTTTTCCATCCTCTTTTTTCTGTTTCTTTTTTTTTTCTTTCTAAAATGGATTCAATCACCAAAGTTCAATTTCGTGGTGGAATAAAACGCTAGCGAAAATTGATATCACACGATATTTTTTACCAAAAAAATTACAAACTAGAGAAATTGAATACCGGATTCGAATCTTATGAGTACCGATCCATAAAGATAGGCTTAAAAGAAAAACGTCACCATCTTGTCGTTCTCAAACTCAAATTTATACTCTCCGCCCATTGGTATACCTACTTCATTTCATATGAGAAAGCGTATGTTTTTCCTTGTTTTTTCCCTCAATGTACCCATATCGTGTTTTTAATAAAACAAATCTGTCGACCAAAAAAAAAAAAACAATGATCTATTGCTATAAACGAAAACTTAAATCTGTATCTCAATTAATAAAAGTTTCCCATAGATATACACACAAATACCTTGTGCTAATTATTACAAGACAAAAATCAGGAGAATCGGTTGAAAAACTTAGTAGTATTATCTATTCGAAAGATGTATATACTGTAAGTATAATTGTTAGGGCTTTTATTGTCGTTAAGTTTCAGCTGTTATGGACTTGTCCATTTGGGATTCCTCAGTTGGCATCTTGCGGATCGAGGGTTTAGGTCTCGGAACGGGCACATAATTATTCTCAACTTAGTTTTAGAAATATGATGATGTTCTCCTTGTTCCTATTGTCGTTATAACAACTTCAATGATTAACGAAATTTTTTGCCTTTCAAAAAAAAAAGTATAATTGTTCGACAGAATTATTATTGCAACATTTGTCCTGGAGGCTAAGATCATACAATTTGGGTGGACCCATTGACAGCTGAATAACAATTAACTCTTTTAATTTAATTACTAGTAATTATGATAATTAATCCCATTGACAGCTGAGCTCTCCATCTTTACAACTTTCTTCTAAACAGATCGACAGAGAAGAAAGCCCCCCATGCAGCACATGCAGCACCTCTTTTTCTTATTTCCAAAAAACAATAAAGCAAAAAAAATAAAAAATAAAAACAGAAAAATAATTATTAATTGCTACTACTGCAATTTTCACTTCAGCGTTGTAGAGTACCCATCTTGTTTTGCTTCTTCAGCTCCTTATAAAACCTACTTATGAACTCCTCGGCGGCCTCGTCCACTTGGGAGTCCCCGCCGCTGTCCCCGTCCCGCAACGGGAACGGCGAGTCTGTTATCCTCAGCTGCCTGGCCATGGGAGTCCGCCCGAACCCCGGCAGGGCCGGCGACGACAGCTCGCTGTATATCAAGTCACGCGCCGCGGGGCTCTGCCAGAAGCTGGACATGGGGGTGGCCATCGCCGTCATGGGCGACGCGTTGTCGGCCGCCTCGGTCCTCTCCATCATCTCCAGCACCCGCCTCACCGCGTCGACCGTGAGGACCCGGTCGTCCTCGGTGGGAGGCGCGTGGGCGCAGGGGAAGAAGTGCGAGCTGCCGTTGCCGTGGCCCTTGTTGCGCTTCATGAGGTGGAAAGGGAAGGCCGCGGTGGGGCTGTTGCTGCAGCTGAACTCGTACTCGCGTGGGCCATCGTGGTGGTGGTGGTGGTGGAACATGAGGTTGTGTATGGCCTTGCCGGCGATCTTGCCACGCTTCATCATCATCTTAAGATCCACCAGTAATTTTCTGTTCGATATGCCTTTCCTGATCATGTAGAACAACACCCGTACTATGTTCCATATCCTCTTTGACACCACCGGTAGTATTGTATTTGGTTGTTCCATTTTTTTTATGAGTGAGAGAGGGTTCAGATTCTAGAGAGAGAGAGAGAGAGGGGTTGTAATCTAGAGAGAGAGAGAGAGAGGGGTTGGAATTTCCAATTAGAGAGAGGAGGGATTTTATTTTTTCATGAGTTAAGAAGATTGAGAAGAGAGGGGTATTTATAGGAGGCCATGGAGGAAGAGCTAGCTTGGGACTTATGGTTTAAGTTTGTGTGCCTGTGAAGTAAACTAGCTAGCAACAACACTTGGTGCATCGGTCTTTCGTGCAACTTTACTGTATATATTTTATTGGCTCAATTATTAAGTGTGGGGCATTGATCGGATGAGTTCAAACTCATGTGGGCTTAAGTGCACATCTTTAAAGTGGACGAAGATATTTTTTTTTTTTTTAAATAATTCAGGTGTCTGGACCAGCTTACCGCGGCACTCGACTAATATGGGGGCTCAATCGCATGGCTTATTTTCCAGGGGTTTCAATTAAACCCAGAGCAAAACTCTTTGATATCGAACCTAAGACTTTAGGAGGAAGCAATTCCCTAAAACCCAAATCTTGATCACCAGGCCAACTCCAGTGGACGAAGATCGATTCACGTCTTGTATTAATTTCTATAGTTTGTAACCAATCCGGTTTGGACACCTATTTCTATGGTTGTTCATATGCTTTTCTCCTTTTATGTATAATAATAATAATAATATTGTGGTACGTACTGCTTTGGCACCTGAACCTCTTTGCGTAACTAACACTGATACTAGCAATTAAAACAGGGAGGCCCCGGACATTTTGAGCTACTATTAAAAATAGAAACAATCAAAGCTTATTAATTATATTTCCTGTCTCAAATTAAATTTTTTCTCCTTACATGATACTTTCAACTTGTCAGTGAGTAATAGGTTAGAATTCAAAAGAAAATCCCAATGAGTTTGGCCAAGTGGACGTAAGAAATCAAATAAGTGGTTGTTATCCATGAGATCGCATGTTCGAATTACACGCGGGAAAGTCAGACATTTCAAACCTTCGGCAGAGGCGGCCCTGACTTTTCAGGAGCTTAAAGCGAAAAGTAAAACAGATTGTGCCCTTTTATTGGACTATTATAAGGGGTAAAAAAGTGGGAGGGGACCCTGAAAGCTTCAAGCGGCCGGCTGTGACCTTAGGGCCATTGGAGGTTGCCTGGTCTATGATTTCAGGATATATCCAGATCGAACTAGTAGAGATTCGCACAAATTAACTGGCTCGGACATCTTGTTGTAAAAACAAAAAACAACCCCAATCAGGCGGACTGTTAAGCCAGCAGAGGGTTACCTGAACAATAATTTCAAAAGGCAAATACGATCCTCAATAATGCAATGTGGGAAGGTAATACTCAAAATATCAAACCTGCATGATTTATGGCTTAATTAACTAGCTATCTAGTGTACTTTACCAGCATAGAAAAGATTTAATCCTATAGTCTACTACAACTTGCCCACACCTTAAGTACTTTTAAACCCAAGGCCGGCCACACATAAAGTACTTTCATGGCTTAATTAATTGCTCCATTTTCATAGGTGCTACATTTCAAAGTCAATATTTCCATGCATTTCAAAAAAAAAAACACATTAAAAAGTGGCATGCAGTGGGTAGCTAGCTGGGAGCCTGGGTCTTTCTTTCGAAATATCTATTGCAAGAGAAAATCTTGTTTACAGAGAAGCTGTAAACAAGTGTTTACGGAGCTCAATCTCGACCGTCCAAAAGTGTTTTGGATGATCCAAATTGAAAATAATCTCTTAACAGCAATAGATTATCTATCTATTACCATTAAGAGATTATTTTCAATCCGGATCATCCAATGCCGAAACGGACGGTTGAGATCACTCAGCTCCGTAAAGAGCCACTTTGCAGCGGCTCCGTAATTAAGTATATTTCTGTCACAATCTTAACTTACAACTGAAGTAAAAAGGGGTCCTCTTTCTGTTTATAATTACGTTGATATTCTCTTTTCTGCATACTGGTGCCAAGAAACTTCCCAAAAGGGATGAAGGGTTATTTTGGAATTTAGAGTTTACTTTTCCCTTGCCAAACCTTTTTTTTGTTTTTTTGTTTTTCAAGAAAAAGATCGATCATTAGGCCGGTTGCTGCTACACGTGTCCTTTTGCTGCCCATGTAGCACGAAACCTCCATACTACCATTACTGAACTGTTGCTTTTTCTTCCACCCTAAGGAAGTCCATCATGTGTGGGGGGGTGTGCCAAGAAAGGCAAAGTAAACGTTTCAATTTCAGTATTTTCTGGTCTTGTTTGAAGTTCAAAGATTCCACTTGATTAGCTTGAATCATATTTTCGTCTCCTTTAACTTTTACTTCTCATGAACGTTCACCTTTTGTTAACAATAAATGAAATTACGGCAGGTATGGTACTCAGTCCCCTCCGTCAAGAAGCATTTCTTATCAACGTTCACATTACAACGATGTACGATAATTCTTCACCTAGCTATGTTAAAAATGATGATTATAACCTTCAAACATGTGTCATAAGAACACTAATGGTTCTGAACTATGAATCCTTTTTTCCCTCTCCACCCGCAAGTGTGTAATTGCACGTGCGTTTGAGTGTTAAGTGCTCGTCTCGGATCGGTTAATTTTAATATCCAAAATCAGTGTATGAATTAAACTTGGGTTTTCTGTCTCTATACTTATTGTCTATTGATTAATTTTGAGTTGAATGCTAGCTATAGAAATATGATAATAATCTTAAGCTAGGTAGAGATACATGGGAAGCATGATTAATATGCCTTGTAGCCCACAACTAATGTTTGTTTGCAAGGTTATTATTACCTAGCCGTATATTTAAAGAAACATATCAAATAAGTAACCCTACAAAACATGCCACTATTCACCAGAATACAATTTGGGTACCACAACCATCCTAAAGCCATAAGCTTTTTTTTTTTTTTTATAAAATTTATGAACTTCTAAAACATTTTTAAAAAAGGTTACTCAGTGCATGAGGTTCTCGCTACTGGGAGGTCTAAAGAAGAGTTAGATGCATAGTCTTACCCTTTCAAGGAGATCAGGTTGTTTCCGTGACTGGTACCCGGCCATAACCACTAGGTCACAATAGATAACCTAACCGTTACGCCCACGATGCCCTTAAAACCTCTGAAAACAAGCGGTAAATATGTATAATTAACCTAATGTTTCAGGCATATATATTAATCTGCTTGATTTGGGAACTCCCTGCCCCCAAAAGAACCATACAAAAACTACTTAATTCATGCACTTGCCAAATTTTAAGATGGTCAAAAGTCCAACACCATGGCTACACTTTTTTTTCCGAGCAAAACCTACACGAAACTAGCAAAGCAGTTTTGGTTTCTACTTTCGAAAATATTTAAAGATTTCTTTCATAACAACTTCAATTGAACAGCTGTTGGCAACTCACACAAACTTTTGAGGGCTGTCAGCTGAAAGTACATAGCCACGCTTCCAACGTGCTAGTTAGATATTTTCGAAATGTTCGGTTTGGATTCTGAGCGAGATTTTTTTAGAGTAATGATCAGTGGAAAGAGATAGATAAAGACAATTTATTGAAGATTGCGCCCAGAGATTTTGAGACTCCATAACAAACAATTAGTCTGTGGAACTTTTAGTCGTAGTGACCACATGAGGGGTGTTACAGCTTACGTGTACTTCGTTTCTTTGAAACTTAGTCCTATTGAACACTAGCAAAGAATCTGATTAAAGTCAGGGTAAAGTCTCGTATATATATACTATAGCCCAATAAGAGGTGATAAACCAAATTGAGACACCATACGATTGAGCAATCCCTGAACTCCCAAACCATTGTCTCACATTTTAAATCTTTGCACACTTAAGTTAGGCTAATTATCATTAATCTCCTAAATTTATTCAGTTTTATAATACCAAGTTAGAAGGTTAAACCACGTACGGATGCATCAATGCGGCCTAGTGTTTTCCAATCCAAAAACGAAGCCCAAAAGAATCTACCAAAGCACTTCATTGTTAATTCTAGAGATGTTTAATTTAATTTAAACCTCTACTGGTTTTTCATTAATTAACACAGCTGTTGATCACAACTCATAAAGCGTGTTCACATTGCAAGGTTGTCAAAAGTGTTTGTTTAATTTAATTAATTATTGATCATGCTCATAATTAATTATAAAGACAGTATGAATTGTGTTCCCATTTCGTTTTATCTATCCCAAATTCCTAATTACTTTTGTGTTCTTTCCGAAGCTTTGGATCTACTACTACTATTTACAATTGAGAATTATCCGTTGCAGTGTTCTTACTTCTCCTGCATGTAAAAGTGCACACAGACATGCATACATGAAAAAGATGAAGAGGAACTTCAGGAAAGAAAATTGTGATATAATCTGCAAGTGGAGTGGAGGATAGTTTTTTGTCTCATTTATGCTCTCATGCACATTGGCAATGTTCGATTTCCGTAAACACTCATTCCCCTTTCCAAGTCCCCAATGATAGAGTAGATTGGGATTAATGAATGGCAATATATATATACACACACACACACACACTTCATCCGAGCAGTTTTTGTTTGTTTTTTATCGAACGGTTCAAACAAAAACTGCTCGGATGAAGCCCTTCTCGGTCATTTTTTTTTCCGATTTCTCGCGGGTACCCTTAAAATCACATTTTGAATTGAGCGGCTCGAATCATCGAAATTCGAACGAGAAATAGAAGAAAGTTAAAATTAGTACCTCCTCATTTGAAAATGACTATATATATATATATATATATATATATATACGGGGCGGTTCCGGGGACCCTTAAAAAAACCTCTAAAAAAAAAACCCCCCAAGTTTCCGATCGAATTTTGATGATCCGAGTTGCTCAATGTCATCAAAACGTGATTTTAAGGGTACCCATGAGAAATCAGCAAAAAAAATGACTGGGAAGGGCTTCATCCGAATAGTTTTTTATTGAACTTTATTGAACGGTTCAATAAAAAAACTGCTCAAATCAAAGCCCTTCCCGGTCATTTTTTTTGCCAATTTCTTGCAAGTACCCTTAAAATCACGTTTTGAACACATTGAGCGGCTCGGATAATCAAAATTCGATCGGGAACTATGAGATTAAGATTTGGAGGGTTTTTTTAGAGGTTTTTTTAAAGGTCCCCGGAACCGCCCCGATATATATATATTCAACGGGAAAAATACAAATGCACAATCATTTCCTTTTTTACGTGTGGTCTCTAATTCTAAAACAATTGGCGGTGCTATGGACATAGATCCGGAGCAGTGTGATGCACGCGAATCCCACAAGAGATGGCATAAACCTTATACATCGGAGAATTACGGACACATCTATATTCTTGGATCCGATCGGCCATGACAACAGATTTTTGAGCTCTCCAACGGCAATGATGGCGACGTCTGCAACGGATTCAGTGGTCATGATCCTTCAACCTGCAACGGGAACCAGCTTCAGCTAGGTGAAGATCTGGTCCACCCTCTTTCACAAGTGTGTCTGAGAGGTTCGACTCGGTGCTGATTTGTTGCGGCTTTTCTTTATTTTTGGTTTTGTTTTGTTGTATTTTCGTAGTTGTAATCTTTTCGTGTTAACATAAATGAGATTATCTTCGCTTTCAAAATTTAAAAAAAAAAAAAAACTAAAAAGGAGGGGTTTCTACCCGGGCCCATACAGCCGTATATTCGTTAGGGTTAATGATGGTGTGTTGTCGGTGATTTAACTAGTAAGCCGGAGTCAACTCCAGCTGTTCAACCCAAAAAAACAGGAGTCAACTCCAGCCCATTTAGCATTTGAAGCCCTACCCGTACGAGAATAGTAGGCCGGCCCAAATAGGCCCGGGCCCTTCTCATTTCTCACTACTAAAGGAAAAAATGTTGAGTGATCTCGGGGTACCGCTACATAGGCCCTAACACCCTTTTCCTGCCACACATTGTTGTGGGGTTCAGTACTAATGAGGAATTGGTTCGGTTGAAAACTTCTTGAATTGGTTGGAGAAGGCCCAAGTTGAAGTCCGTATAGCCCATCATTGGGGCTAAACGTACTCCTAACTCAACCCGCACTTAGTGGGACCTTAGTTTCTGTTCCCACCTAGCTACGGTGGGAGTTATCTATAGATAGTAGTGTGATGTGACGAGACAATACTCTCTTACGAAGGCGATGATGTACCATACCCTACACTTCTATGTTGGGCTCAGTACTTTGGTTCGTTGGAAACTTTTTGACTTGGTTGGAGGAGACCCAAGTTGAAGTCCGTATAGCCTCTCATTGGTGCTAAACGTACTCCTAGCACCACCCGCACCTAGTGAGACCTTAGCTTCTATCCCGACCAAGCTGTGGTGGCCATGGGTCATCTATAACAATAAAGCTACAAAGTACAAATGAGAATGTACATATAGGTTTTGTGGAACCCACCTTGGATCCCACAAAAATGATTTGAATCGTCCATTATTTTTAAAACCCGTAAAAAATCAGCTCAATCCGATATCGGTAAGGATTTTTTCTGAATTTGTAAAGGCAAAACTTTCAGTTTTGTCCCTACGAATTCCAAAAAGAAAGTTTTGCCCTTACAAATTCAGAAAAAATCCTTACCAATATCAGATTGAGCTAATTTTTTACAGGTCTCCATAAAGAAATATTCTAAAAATAATGTGCGATTCGGATCATTTTTGTATGACTTGAGGTGGACTCTACAAAATCCATATGTACATGATATGTACAATGCATATGGACCTATAGCAGTACTCTATGACGAAGTAATACTCTCTTACGGAGGTGACGATGTATCATACCTGCACTTCTTCTATATGTAATTCGGGATAAATAAATAAATAAATAAGTGGTTGAGATACTTTGTAACAGTACATTATCTTTAGTCACGTGAGAAATTCGTAATACCACTAGAAATTAACCACAAGGCATGAACTGATGAGGATGCAAAAAAGGCAGTACTGTACTTGTTTTGTATACACATATTTAAAGCGAATCCTTTTTTTCTTTATTTCAAGATGCCCGTGAATTCTTCAATATGTTTCTCCTTGTAATTTTTACTACTACTATATTTCCTGATGTACGTGTCTTTTGATAACTACAAACATCTACTCTCTCTCTCTCTCTCTCTCTCTCTCTCTCTCTCTCTCTCTCTCTCTCTCTCTCTCTCTCTCTCTCTCTCTCTCTCTCTCTCTCCTGCGTTCGTATGGTTGATTCTGTATTTCACGTGAATTGAGGATTATGGTGGTGCAGAAAATTAATCAATTAATAGTGAACAATATTATATGTGAATCGTGGTTGTTCACCCAAAAAAAGAAAGTGTGATATGTGGCTGCTCCTGCTCCATGCGATGTCTTCACTTAAGAAAGTCTTAGCCAATTAAAGGTTAATTTGTATGGTTAGAAGTTAGAACTAGCTAGGGCTGCTACCCGTGAAAACCAAGCAACTTTTGAAATAAGGCTAGCTAGCTTGTTCTCTCTCTCTAGCTAATTCCATAGCAATTGTTTTGTTTTTTTCCCCCCAAAAAAAAAATAAAAATAAAAGTGAAGATGATTTTTAAAGTAATGAAAAGTATTATTATTCCTGCCACAGATACCTGTTCAATTAATATATCCACTCTGATTGAACAAATTATTGACTTTCAAGAAAATGACCAAATTATCAATGACTACAAACGCGTCACTAAAAATCTAATGTCCGATATTCATTAGGTTAGATTGTCTACCTCACCTGCGCACTATTTTCTGCCAAAAATTAATATATATTGCAAACGCATGGTTTGGGCATAATATTAGATACAACGTCCCTATGATTAGTGAAATAAAAGGCTGATTAATCAAAAATCAGTTCTCTATTTGATATTCAATTTTACGAAAATTAAGCGCATTCGAGTTCAAGTAAATGATGCTCATTTCCAAGTGCTATTTGAGCTCAACGATATGCTTATATGCACTATATGTATAGAAGACCAAGACAAGTTCAAGTAAATGATGCTCCTTGCAAACCCAGGAGTGGAACAAGAGGAAAAAATGGTGTCGCACGTCATCCTCTCGGACGACCTTATCCCACTACTTGAGACGGACATGAGAGGAAGTTCCTTCGAGAGAGAGAGCGTAGTTCTTTTGCTTTTAATTCCAGTGTATACCTAAAAAGAATAGCACTCCTTAAGTTTCCAATTAAGTGCTATTTGAGCTCAACGATAAGCTATTAAGCTTTAGGATGTGTTCCACTAACTAAAATAAATACTTATTTTTTAAATTAAAGGTATGTATTGTGAGAGAATGAGAACTTCAGTGGAATGGGGAAATTCGCTTAAAATCAGCTCCAAATGAAACACAAATCAAATTTGAACGTACTTCAGAGCTTATTATTATGTTTATGAAGTAAAAGTTACCGACCTGTTACTCGATCGGTTCAAACTCTGCTTATTTACAGCCTTACGATTTGCGTGGCCCTACAATTTCCATGGATCAACATCATGCCATTCACCGCTCTCTTTAAATCCAAACATATATATAACTACTTAAATTTAACCAAACAAACACCAGTTTTCAAGTCAGGGATTCCTGATTTTGCTATGACGCACTTTTCTTTTCCCGATCGAATTGCAACGATCGAAGCCGCTCAATGTGATCAGAACGTGATTTTAAAAGTACCCGTGAGAAATTGGCAAAAAAAAAATGACCGGGAAGGGCTTGATTTGAGCAGTTTTTTATTGAACCGTTCAATAAAAAACTGTTCAGATGAAACCTTTCCCGGTCTTTTTTTTTTTGCCGATTTCTGAAGGGTACCCTTAAAATCACGTTCTGAACATATTGAACGGCTTGGATCATTGCAATTCGATCGGGAAAGGGGAGGTGCGGATGGTAAGAGGGTGTGGATAGGAAGATGACTGACCAAAAGAAAAAGAAAAAGAAAAAGATGAGGCTAAAATGTTGATGAAAAATGAAGGTAGACTCACGACTATTCATGTGTACAAACCTAACAGTGACATGTAGGTTTCCTTGGTCCACAAACTACACTTTTCGGCTTATAACAAAACAGAAACAACCACCACTATAAATTAGGGCTCAAGTCCTCCATACTTCAAACAACTCTTGCAACAAAACTTCTTTCCTACTTATCACTGCAAACCTGCCACTTCAACCAACTCCTCTCTCTCTCTCTCTCTCTCTATTCTCTCTCTCAATGGCACCACCCGGTGAGGCCATGGCAACCTCTTTCCCTCGAACCAAGCCGCCAAGACTCTCCACCGACGGCCTCAAACGAACGATATCCGACATCTCCTACGAACTGATTAAAGAAGCAACGGACATAAAACTAACGTCGACTCTCCCGGAGATATCCGAAGTCGAAGACGCGAAATGCGAGTGTTGCGGGATGATAGAGGAGTGCACGCCGGAGTACATAGACAGGGTGAGGGGCAAGTTTTTCGGGAAGTGGATATGCGGGTTGTGCGCCGAAGCCGTGAAGGAAGAGGTGGAAAAGAATGGAGGGAAGAGAGAGGAAGCTCTGGTCACTCACATGAGTGCCTGTGTCAGGTTCAACAAGCTTGGCAGGGCTTATCCTGTCCTGTGCCAGGCTGAGGCAATGAGAGAGATTTTGAAGAAGAGCAATGGGGATAGAGCCAAGTCCATTAGTCCTCGAGATAACAAAGGTGGGATGAAGAAAGGTGGGATTGCTAGGAGTTCTAGTTGCATTCCGGCCATCACTAGGGACATGAATGACTTCAGGCTTTGAGTTTTTGATGAGTGGGGTAACCCTTGCTGATGAGTTGTGTTTGTTCTAATTACTGATTTCTCTCCCCCTCTTGCAAATCTTTACCTTAATTCCACTAGGGTTTTGAGGGTTTTTTTTTTTTTTTTTTGTTATTATTCAGCTGTCTAGATCAACTTACATGCGTATCGACTAATTCGGATCTTGAGTTGGTCAAAAAAACTTTTCCATGTAATCTACATGCGTATCGACTAATTCGGATCTTGAGTTAGTCAAAAAAGCTTTTCCATGTAATCTGCGGCCTGATTAACATATTTATAGCCCTGTAATCAAACTTGTCAATAAATCAAAAATCGAGTGTGGAATTTATCTCTGACAACCATGGAGTCCTCTTCTTCTTAAGATTCATTGGTGTACTTTTTTCATGTGGATGGGAACTCTTTTCATTTATGATAAATTACAAGGCCAGTCCAAAAATTGCCCCTTAATAAGTACTGACTACATTCGTTGCAAGTGCTATATGTCGGTAATAGCCGCAAATAACGCTGCTACATTTTTTTTTTGTCTATTTCTTAACTCGATCGTTTTCCTTGACCTGAGATTAGTGTCCTCTAATGACTTGTTTGGAAATGAATCATAAAAGCTAACAGATTTAGCTGATCCCGCCCCGCGCCATGATCATCACAAAATCGAAAGGATTTCAATAGCTCTCATAAGGTAGCTCTTGATGTTGCCAAGAGGTCTATGGGCCGACAGCATTAGGCATGCACTTACGTGCTATAAAAAATAAGGTCACTAGCTCAACTCCTCTCCCAATATATTAATCTAACGGGAATGACTTCAGTGTCCCCGGTCATTTTGAGAACACCGTAACTTTTGGCATAACAAAACTATTATGAGTATAACCAAAATCCATTACAAGCATAACAGAACCATAACAAGACATAACTTGTTTGTTATGCCTTGGTTGAGTTTGATTATGCCTTGGTTGATTTTTTAGATATTCCTTGATTATGCCTTATTTGGGTTTTGTTATGCTTGTAATGAGTTTTAATTATGCTCATAATGGTAAAGTTATGCCAAAAATTATAGTGTCCCCAGAATGACCGGGGACACCATAGCATCATCCTAATCTAACTATTCCAATAATACTAACTTTCACCAATAAAAAAGAAAAGAAAAGAAGAGAAGAAGCTCTCATTATATTATGCAAATAAACCATGTTCACCCCTTTTGTGAGGTTGCAAAACTCACTATAATAGACTAAACCAGACTTGCAAAAGTCATTTTGGATCACCCAAGGAAAAATATGTATACGCTATCTTACCCTATTTCTGAGAACCAAAGAAAACCACGGACTGTAATAGGTTAGATTGAGATAACCATACTAAGCCCGCCCTTGGGCTTCAAATAAATGTAAATCGGCTATGGTGATTGGTGACCACGTTTGGGGTATCATCTGATGTGTCACCATTGCAATGGTAAATGTGCTCACAAGAAGACATAGGCGACATTCCACCAATACATTGGAATCACATGATATCCAAAATATGGTACCTAAATGCCGTCACCTAGTTAATGTAAATATGCACTCATATCTCTCCATGGTTTGGTGCTGCGCATGCACTTGTGTCCGCACACACATTCAACGGATAGGCACAACATTGCAGCAAAAGCATAGCATTCGATTCCACATAACGAAGATCACAAAAAGCAAGACAAACATACTGTTAGCCCGTACCCATGTTTCTCCAGGTTTCAAAGCAGAGTGAGAGAGAGAGAGAGAGTTTGAAGTTTTCTACACCATAGTAGCGAAGTTTTCTACACGATAGTAGTTTTCTAAACCTTAAACAAACGACCAATTCATGAACATGAAGCAGATGCAGTGAGCATTTTCTTCTTCATTCAGCACTTTCCAAGCCACGGCTCTCTCATAAGAAACTGGTCTCCCCATGCTTGACAAACATATCCCACCTTGAAGGCAAGCAAAACCCTGAACAGAAAAACAAAGCCAATAACTACATTAAAATCCGAGAATTGAGCCTACGCTCAGCCTGTAGAACATTCTATTACAAAAAAATGCAGTAAAGAGGTTTCACATCTCCCATAACAAGCCTACCATGGATCTCCAAAAGTTTCTACAAGAGAAAAGGCAAAAAAGAAGAAGAGGTTTTTGACTTCCCTTCAGGAGCCAGATGAATCCAATTACCCTCAAACAGTGGATTCAGAAAACTCTTTTTCATCTAGTTACCTTCAGGAATCAACAGGCAAAAATAAGGAAAACTCTATGGCCCTGTTTGAGGTGTTACTTCAGATTTATGGAGGAGAAGCACAAGATACTAAACTTAATTCGTTGTGTTCCCTATCGTCTTCCTCTGCCTTAGTAAATCCTTCCAAACAGTCTTAGTGTATATGCCATTCTAACTGGCTTATACCTACCCTCCTGGGAAAGCCAAGCTAATATGCACTGTTATTTTACATGTGGGAACAACTCACCCTTTTTTTTCTCGAAGAGGGGAACAACTCCCCTTACTAATTAGTTTTAGCACCTGATATTATGTCTTTTCAGTATCAATAAAAGTAAGTTGCAACGAACAAATCTCTCCTGGAAGCCAAAACATACAAAAAATTTGCTTCTTTTGTACTCCTATACTTCTGAAGAAACACCATCTTTATTCAAAGCAGATCCTAGTTCACAAAGACCTGGTCCATTCTCAGGTTATTCTTTCTGTTGTTAATTGCTTTGTAAGAAAATTGCTAACCTGTTGCATTATCTGTGGAAACTCGGAGCAGAGAGTTTTTCTTCCATGATCATCGAATATCTTTTCCAATGTTATGTCTTGAAGGGCTACCAAGGTTGTCTCGAGCATGTCAAGACCGGCCTGGTTGGCAAAGGTGAAAACTGGCAATGCCTGCATGAAAATTTTAACTAAATGAAATAACTCCTGAGCTTGCAGAAGAAGAATAAAGATAACTTGAATAACTTTGTATCAATTTTTTTCCCTCAACTGAAAAAAAACTATTGTATCAAAAATCAAATAATGCTGCCACATTCACAATCACTTTGCAAAATTTCATTTGTCATGTTCTATGAGTGGGCCTAAACTGATCCACTTAAAAGTATCAAAAAGGCAAAATGCATCTCTACCTTTCAGTAGGAATTGCAGTTTAACTTCTCCAACTCAACTAAATTGAAACAATAGCTAGTAATAAACATGACAATGACAGAAACCACACGCATAGGCTAGATAAAAGTACCTTCAGATAGAAACACACAAAAGAGCTTCAGAAGAATATTTGAAGACAGACGTGAACAGCAGGCAAATGAAATTTCCAAGTAAATAAATGTGGTATTGTGATTGCAGTTTCCATTAACCCCGAGTCGTTTCGGTTAAAAGCTAGTTAAAGGAGGCTGCTACCAAACCTCCTCCGGAAAAATAAATTAATCTTGGGAGGGAGGGACGTATAAAAATGTAAAGAGCCACCCATGACACACCTTTAAAGAGCAGCACATAATAGCATCTGAGTGTTGCCAAAGCGTTTTAAGGGTGGAATCACTTCCTTCACCACCAGACTTGAGTAGCTCTACTCCCAAGTAGCACCTGTTGAGAAAGAGATGAGAAATATGTCACCAGGGACCAGTGAGAGCAAAAAATTTACTATCTTTTAAGCCAAACAAGACCAAATGCTAGACTTCTTAGGATGGGAGTTAAAAAACTACTCGTATTTTTCCTTCCACCACCCAACAAAAAATTCTTAAGCATTCAGTTGATCTGACATGTGATAGAGGGTACCACAAATTTTGACTTCACTGGCATTCAACCCAAGTACGCAAAAAATGTAAATACACACAAAAAACAAAATCAATAGCTGCTCTCCAATTTCGAGAAAGATGGAGCTGAATTTGGATCCTGGATATCTTGAGAGTGTTACAGAGGGAAATCTAGAGATGAAGGGTTAAGGGATGGATTCATTCATTTATTTCTCCCTCATTGTCCATTCCTTTATAAGTTCCTCAACAAATTCTTGATCCAATTACATATCCTTAATAACTACAAGGAGGCCCACATGGGATATCAAAGTCCAGCTCTGCTGCACCGTGAAACAATTTACTACTTGAACCACTGGAAACCATAAAGACAGAGACATTAACCTCACAAGAGCCATGCATAAAGAAGATGATTGTTATGCAATAAAATCAACATCTCTTGCCAAAGGGATATCACCCAACGTATGAAGACTATCTAAGCAGTTTGTAGCAAGAAAATGCTCTTTTCAAGAAGTCACGAATTTTGCTACACAAGCTGAATTTCAAAATTGGCAAACAATTACACCCATCCACATCTTGTGGAAGTGAGGAAAGGATGTCAAGAGCAATAAGGATTACAAACCTGTAACTGTGGCAGATCCAGCGGGCAAGAGTATTTGCTTCAGGAGTCCCCAAAGGAGGCCGAAGACCACCATTGGAACTTAGATGGGATGGAGAGAGTGCTAATGCCACCCTCTGAACAGAAGATATTATACTACGGACATACTGTCGCGCCATTGATGCTACATTCTCTTGCATGTGGCTTTCGAATGCAAATTCAAAAGCTATTGTCATCACAGATCTTGTACTGCCACCATTAGCACTATAATCATTTGACACTTTGTTTCCGGAAGGTCCTATTTCAAGAGCAGAAGCAAGGTCAAGGGTTCGATTTGGACTGGATGCTTCCTGTACAATATCACAGGTAGACAAATAAATTAAGTCCAAAGAACAGTCCCAAGTTATAACAAATGAGAGAGAATGCCAAAAGACTACAAAGGTAACGTAGATGCTAACCTTCCCAGAATCAAGAGGAATGATGCGAAAACCAGAAGGCAAAAGAGGTGCATCGTCAGCAAAAGATGCATCTATAGGAGCAAAGATAAGTTCAGCACAGGTCCCTATGGCATTCTCATCCATACCGCTGCATAACTGTCAGAAGGTATAAAAAGGAAATTAAGCAAAAAGTGGGGACATAAACCTGATGTGTATAATGAAAAGGACTAGATGGAATAAACAACTCATGAACAAATTAGAATCGAAATCTATATCTGCACTTGTGGATTGGCTCGGGGAAGATTAACTACTTCCCTTGCCTGTAACAACCTTTAAAGCAGCAGGTCCACGAAATTTAAATTTATATCCCAACTACTTCTGTAACATATGTTTCGGTGGGAACAAGCCCATGCCCAGTCATTAGAGCACGAGAACAACAGAGGTGTTAAACAGTATTAGCCCATGTCGCACAGCAGTCCAAAGAACGTAGGATCATCTGATCATTTGGAACCAAGGGGGAGTTGTAGGGCCAAACGTTAGAAGGCTAATTACCTCTTCCTCCGTAATACAACTCACTTACCAAAAACCAGAAATTGTTTTATCTATGAAGCTTTTCAAACGGCTCTTTACTGTTTACTAGGTCCAATCCGATTTAGTAATATAACATCTCACCGAGTGTATGAAACATCAATCAGTGAAATGTACAGTCACAGAAAATTCGAATAGAGAAGACAAGGGCAATATAAATACCCATCTCAAAAAAGAAGAAGCAATAACCATAACTTACAGAAAGCCAGCCTCAAGTTGCAAAAAGGAAACCCTATCAGCATAAAAGCTAATCAACCAATAGATTTTATTCAATCAGAGGCCTCAAGATGCCCAGGCAAGGTTTACAAAAAGGGTGCCACTGCCAGAATTAATGCAACAGTTGTCCAAGGACAAAAGTGTGAGGAACCAGAACTTACTTGAAGGAGAAACATGTCTCTAGGCATTATTGCTTCTTCAGGACAATGGGCGACACCTTCCAACTTAATGACCTCCAACAGCTAAAATGCAGAGAGAGAGAGACATAATCTACGTCAAAGCTTAAGGGTCAACAAACTTAGTAATATTAGGAGTAAATCAAGACAGACTACTTGCCTCTTCATGCTCAATAGTATGAGCAAGAGGAAGTATAACTTGACCCCCAAAACTTCCAACTCGTGCCCCTGGTAAGCTACATGGGCCAACTTTAACAGCTGCAGCTGAGTAAGCATCAATATTGTTGTCTGCCCATTCTGACCTGTGCTCCCGCAAGAATCTAAGCAGTATAGCAGGGGGCACATTCTGAAAGATAGAAAAGTGTCATACACGGCAGAGGAGAGCAGGAGTGGATAAAGAAACGCTTAACATGAAGACAGATACAAAGTAAGAAGTAGGAGAATTGCAACAAGTGTAAAGAAATAATCAGACAAGTGAAAAAACTCCAGAATGCTAACCTGTAAAAGCATCGACGCTTTCGCACACAAGACTGCATTACTGACAGCTGGAAATCCATTGCTAAAGGTAAGATTTAAACCCATTAGTTTGTCAGGGGAAGAGTTCACAAGTATGGTAACATCATCCATGCCATCATTTCCCATCATGGACCACCCCTCATCAGCGAACCCATTAACAGCCTCATTGAAACCCCTGCCAAAAAGTTCTGTAAGGTTCTAGACAGAGGCAGAAAAGTATCATACTGATTATGCTAAAAAGAGCAGAATATACTAACCTGCTCAACCTCTGGCTAAGTGCTCGTAGAGCTGCAGGTCTTCTGCTCCAGTTGGTGACATTAGCTTGAGAAGCTTCCTGAGCTATCTGCCTCAGTTGGCGCAGAGCCTGTATCGCAAGAAGGGATGCCATCAAATCCCCACACTTAACAAAATTGAGTACGCATGGTGAAGTAGAATGAAAGTCTTACAGCCATTGTTGTCTTCTGGGCAAGCACAGTTGAGGATTCGTATAGAGGACGCAGCACTTCAGGAACACTCCATGCCTAGTCAAATATTAACATGCCAACATTAACAATATTCAAAGGTACAACACCTAGTGGATACATAACGCATGGTGACTTCTTACCTCCATATTCATATGATCGACAATGTGGATGATTGAGCCACCACCTTCACAAGGTCTAATCAGGTACCCACTAGGCAACATTTCTGCCCTTACAAAATTCTGCACTGGCGGCATGCTTGGACCATTCTGAGTATTACTAAGTGATCTTTCACATACCTAATCAGTTCAACAACAAAGAAGTGATCGATTGGAACTCCAAGTAACAAGAAGTACCATATCTGACCAAACATTGAAGTAATAGATATAGTGAACCACTTACCACAAGACTACCATCCTCCATGACAGAAGTATAGCGTAACAGCCAGAAATCGCGAGCAGGCGCCAAAGTTGTAGGCGCATAGAGCTAAAAAACCAGCAAAATTACCAAGAATCAAACAAGCAAATTAGACATAAATGTTCATCATATTAAACGCAAACGAAACCATCAATAGTTAATGTTACCTGCATGTAAAGCAACTCAATGGTTCCACCATTAGCGGTAGGCAGCACATTGAGAACATCCACAGCTCGGCAATCGCGAAACCACGAAGGCCGCTCCTTGAGGATTTCCGCAACCTGGAAGCAGCATAACCAATTTATACTTTTAATAAACTAACTTAACCAATTAAAAAGGAAAGATATGTAGCGGGCATGAACAGGCTATCTTACCCTTGTAGGCTCTAAACCCACCAGGCCGCAAGCACGTGCTGCCACACCAGTGCAACCATGAGAAATAGCAACGATTCCAATGGAATCCGGACCAGGCTAAGCACACGAGGAAAAAAGTTCAGGTAGGGATAGATCATGACTTGTGTTTTAACAGGTAGTTTAATTAACTCTTTCAATCATCTAAACAAATGCAGCAACCACAATGAGGGTATCATTCTAATGTAATCATAAAACCAGAAAATAATTGGAAACTGGATAAAGAGATGACACCAGAGACTGGACTAACACTGTGTTTTATGGTATACTTAACACAACGATACTTCTGCTATTAGCTGAGCCAAAAAAAAAAAAAAAGGAATTTTTTTTTTGTATATGTATATGTACATGTATACACACTTTTTCTATTATACTCTACCATCCCTTTATCCATTATAGAATAGAATAATTGGGGATGTAACCAAGGAAAAGAAACAGTGCAAGCATGTGATATACAACCAGGTACATAATATTTTAAAGTTGCACACTTACCTTCATTCCAGGCATTTGGACCCACTCAACAGCGGTTCCAGTAGCCTTTGAAAGAAACTCTGCTAAAGTCTCTTCTGCAATGGACAAAAGCCTGGAAAAAATACAAAAGCATACATATAAAAAACAAACCACAAGCAACAAGGTAGTCACTAGCACGAATGACAAGAAAATGACCCAACAACCATATCCCCACTAACCCTGCAGGACTAGCATCTCTCGGCGGATGCTGCGGCGTCAAGTGGTGTTGACCACTCGTCACCACAGATTCACAACTTGTGTCTTTAGTCGCAAGGGTCGTCTGCAACACAAAAAATCCTCCATTATCTCAGAGATAATCAGTCACAATATTCATATGAACAAATCCAGAATTCGAATTAATTATATGCTTCAACTGATAAAAGATAGTGTGATTAACAGGAATATAATCACCCACATTCTGAGTATGTTGTTGGCGGAAGTAGCCATTTTCATACACCAGATGTGACACCTGTTTCTGCAACCTATCGTTCTCTTCCATGAGAAGCTTATTCATGGCCGTCAGCTTCCTGTTCACCGCTTGAAGACGTGATGCCTCTTTCCTCTGCTTCTCCCTGCATCTGTTGCAAACCAATTAACATTATAAGCATATTTCAACTACTTATCCCAATAAAGTCATTACTGCTCCGATTAATAGCAAAACAAATGCAGAAAACCCAAATAACAATTAAGTTATCACTGCTCCATTAGCTTGGGAAATCTAGTTTCTTAACCTAATTCTTGATAGAACCCAAATCTGTAAAACGGGTATGAGTTAAAAACAATAGAGTTATTACTGCCCCATTTGGCTGCAAAAGAAATGCAGAAAACCCAAATAACAATAACGTTATCACTGCTTCATTAGGTTGGAAAGCCTAGTTCCTTCCCCAAACATATACTAGTAATAAGCACAAAACTGGAAAATGGGAAATCTCAAGAGATGTCCAAATAAAATTGTTACTGCCCCATTGGCTGCAAAAGCAATGCAGAAAACCCAGATAATTTATCTACTTCAAGTTCGTAGTTACTGCTCCATTAGGTTGGAAAATCCAGTTTTGTTTCCCTAATTCTTGTAATGAACACAAAGCAGGAACATGGGTAGTACTATTTTATACCTTCTGTTCTGAAACCAGACTTTGATCTGCTTGGGCTCGATGTTAGAGAGGATAGGGCATTCACGGATAAGCTGTTGCCGGCGAATGGAACTGGGTTTGGGGCACTCATGATAGAGCCTCTCAAGGGCTTCAACCTGCTCAGGTGTGTAACGGACGTATTTCCCATTGTCCATCACTCCCTTACCATCCTTGCAGGACATTGCCATCATAATATCACTTCAAACTCCGAAAACCCTAGTTATCACACACCCCAAAATAAATACCAAAAGCAGCTTCTCAGCACTCTCCGTACCAGAACCAGACAAGTGAGCTCTAAACAAGTATTTGGAGAGAATGTCTAGTAGTATTAAATTACCAACAAAACCGACAAGGGACAAACTGATTACCGAACTAGAACGTTGTTATTCTTCGCTTCTTCGGTAACCAGAAACAGGCCCCAAACACAAGAAGAATATTAAACAAAGATCACCAAAGATCCAACTTCATCCCAATACTTGAAACTTTCCCCAATACAACAAAATAGAAGCACGGAAAAAATCGCTCTTTTCGCATTCCAATAACTATCTCTCTAACGCGGATCGCGAACGCTTCGAATCTGGGTTGCAGAGGGCTCCAAATAGCTTTCGAATACTAAAGCAGTAGAAACGAAGATTTAACTTAAAAGATCGGAACTTTTACTACGCTCGTAACCGAAATCGATCTTCATCTCAGTAGCCTCGAATCGTTCCAAGTCGCTGAAACATGGTTCGTGGCTTCACATGAACGAACAAGAAATGGACATGGTGGTTGTATAAGTATGTAGAGAGAGAGAGGGGGGGGTGGGGATGGTGTGGGAGATCTCAGGGATGATGAGAGAGACGAGGGGGATCTTGGTTTGAATCGAGATGAGAATGCATCGGATACGGAGTGAACAGAGGAACCCTAGGAATTGGAGACAAGAGGAGGAGGGGGAAAGTGAAAGTGAGTGCCTTTTCTGTGCATTGGTTTTTGGGTTTCGCTGTTTCACTTGTTGTATTTCATTGGTTCGTCACTTTCGGCTTTGGGTCTTCACCCCTGTATCAATGTATGTACTGTGGAGGAGAGAGAAAGAGAGAGAGAGAGAGAGAGGAGATGATATCAAAATGGGTTTTGAAATATATTTTTCTGAATGACGCAGTGGGAAGACGAAAATGCCCTGGAAAGAGTGGAAATTCCAGAGAGGTGCCATTGGCAGAACCGGATCATTTTGCGTACACCTTGAAAGTCTTGACCGGACGAACTAGGCGGGTTGAGGGTTCAGTCAGTACCCAACTGCCGAGGCATTCATCCTATTCAGGCGAAGGACAGCCTCCAGGTTCTCCTTGTATTGCTTGAGTTCGCTAAGCTCTTTTGTTCATACTGCATCTTCCAGTAGCCCTAATGTTTAAAATATTTGACCTCTATGTGTCGGTAATTGCTTACTCGTATTCACGTCAATCTAATTATCAACTACATTGTACTTCCTAGTTTAAGAAAAAAGCCTCTGTTATGTTTTAATAAGGTTATCAATTTACCATTGACTTTCAAGTTTCAATAGTTGAGGGCTTATTTACCTTTTTGGTCCCCAAAGTATTAGCGAGTGGCCAATTTCATCTCCAATATAAACATTTGACCAATTTAGTACCCAACGTTTAAAATTTGTGTCGATTTGGTCCCTATCCATAACGCCGTTTCTTGATTCCGTCAAAAGAAGGGGCATTCTTGGTATTTCACCTTTCTGGCCGCGCGTGCGGCTTACTCCGGCGTCGCCCGGTGATTTTCCGACCACTCCCGAGCTCGTCTCGACGAGACGAACACAACCCCGTGCTCAAATCTCCCATCCGACGACTCCTGGTACGAACCACCATTAAACCGCCCCTCCGCCGCTCACCTCTGCCGTTCGAACAGCCATTGCCGCCACCTCCGAGCTCCTCCGGCGACGTACTACCCCAATCCGTGATCGTCTCCTCGAGGTGAACACAACCCAGTGCTCAAAACTTGTCTTCGATCTTCCGCGACTTCGGGCTTTTCAAAACAGCCTCTACGCCCATCGCCGCCTCCGCCCGGTGCGATCGAATGGCTCCCGAGCCTTCATCCGGTGACGAAACTCGACCACCCACATACCGTGGCGATCGTCTTTGTGAGGCGCACAAAACCCACTGATCAAAACTTGTCTTCGATCTTCCGCGACTTCGGGCTTTTCAAAACAGCCTCTACGCCCGTCGCCGCCTCCGCCCGGTGCGATCGAATGGCTCCCGAGCCTTCATCCGGTGACGAAACTCGACCACCCACATACCGCGGCGATCGTCTTTGTGAGGCGCACAAAACCCACTGATCAAAACTTGTCTTCGATCTTCCGCGACTTCGGGCTTTTCAAAACAGCCTCTACGCCCGTCGCCGCCTCCGCCCGGTGCGATCGAATGGCTCCCGAGCCTTCATCCGGTGACGAAACTCGACCACCCACATACCGTGGCGATCGTCTCCGTGAGGTGCACAAAACCCACTGATCAAAACTTGTCTTCGATCTTCCGCGACTTCGGGCTTTTCAAAACGGCCTCTACGCCCGTCGCCACCACCGCCCGGTGCGATCGAATGGCTCCCGAGCCTTCATCCGGTGACGAAACTCGACCACCCACATACCGTGGCGATCGTCTCGGTGAGGCGCACAAAACCCACTGATCAAAACTTGTCTTCGATCTTCCGCGACTTCGGGCTTTTCAAAACAGCCTCTACGCCCGTCGCCGCCTCCGCCCGGTGCGATCGAACGGCTCCCGAGCCTTCATCCGGTGACGAAACTCGACCACCCACATACCGTGGCGATCGTCTCTGTGAGGCGCACAAAACCCACTGATCAAAACATGTCTTCGATCTTCCGCGACCTCGGGCGTGGAGTGTGAAGAAGATGAGAAAGGTGAAATACCAAGAATGCCCCTTCTTTTGACGGAATCAAGAAACGGCGTTATGGATAGGGACCAAATCGACACAAATTTTAAACGTTGGGTACTAAATTGGTCAAATGTTTATATTGGGGACGAAATTGGCCACTCGCTAATACTTTGGGGACCAAAAAGGTAAATAAGCCATAGTTGAGTATGACTTGGGTTTTGAAATCTTAAATTTTCCTAGACGGAATAAGTTTAGTGTTGAGTTACTCCATTAGTGATTTTAGTTAGATAACATTTGAGGAGAAAACTTAGTTAATTTATGATGACACTTATTCATCATCTCGATAGATAAATATTGGCCATTGCATACCGGTGATATAGATGATTATTTCAAACAAATTTTGTCTGACAACTTATCTATTTTTAATTATTATCACTCATTAAATAGGTTGTATTTACAAAAATGTTGTCGCTTTTATAATATTGGTCCACCGTGGCGTTAATTTATGTCGTTTTTTGAACTCCATGGCTTGAATTAATTTATGTATTCCAAAAACCTTGAATTTCCTTCCCAATGCTCTTTCCCACTGGAAGATGAGTTCCATTGTTTGATTGTTGAGAAAAACATGCTCGGCTTTGTCATGAAAAAAATGAATTGATGGGTGTCTCCACTAAACTATATGGACTAAATGGACAAAAATTCATATTTTTTTACAGATCTCTAGGCAGGTCATTCTCCTTATATTCATCAATTAAAATACCAGCTAACGGAAACAGCTTGACTATTGAAGGGAAAAAAAATATTGCTGAAACACACACAAAAATGAATTCTGCAAAAAGTAAGTTGTGAAAAACAAACTAAAATATTTAGGATCTGGAAATCAAATATTTGCAAATTAAGGAATTTTTTGCATTCTGATTATATTTGTAATAATACTTTTTTATAAAGGAATTATGTTGCAGTTATTATCCAAGTAACTTATTAGAAATTTTGATTGTAGTCTAAAACTTTTTACCCTACTAGTTTGATATCCAAACAAAACCCCCGCATAGAAGTGTAGGTGAATATTTGTCCTTGTCTTTTTCTTTGCTGTTATTATTTGGGCATGAAACCAGATTATTACTGGAGTATTAGTACTCCTAATAATGAAGTTGATTATGATAAGCAATCATCGCTATAAAAACAAAAACCATATATACTATAGAGAGAGAGAGAGAGAGAGAGGGGGGTATAGATAATTCCGATAAAAGATAGATGGTAGAAGGTGTAAATAAGAGGAAGAATGAGGGCATTGTGGGAAGAAAATGCGGGAATCGGAAGCTTCAGAAAAAGAAAAAGAAAAGGAGGAGGAGCATGGGACGGACCCGTTTGCGTGGGTCATAGCCCCCAGCCCAGAGGACAGAATGATGAGAGTCTTTGCATGCGTCTCGATTCTACCTTCTTTTTTTTACTACTAAAATCCTACTCCTACTATATTTATTTATTTACTTTTCCAAAGTTTTATTTTTTATTTTTGAAAAAAAATAGAGTAGTAGTATCCTTCTGTTCGGATTTAATAATCTTTTTTGGGAGTTCGTGTCATTTTTTAATCAATTATATCTTTTAATTTACGGTCTTGCTATTGTCAGCCCACTGAGCTGACGATAAACACATTAGAAAACAAGGGAAACACGTATTCCTGTGTACTTTATACATCCTTTAATACACATTCACATACTTACTATTGTCAGTTCATTTGGCTAATTTTAGAATTATCCTTTAATCGAAAATATTTTGTGTAATCTTGAAAAAACATTGACTTATAGAACTAATTGAGATCTATCAAATAAGATCTATATTGGATATAAAATTCATTACCAATTTAAAGACATTAACTCATTTTTTATCCGATTAGAATTGAACGAGAGACTATTAAATCTAGACGGAGTACGAGTAATATTTTGAGAGGGATTAATAGGTAAAATGTGCATTGATATATGAGAAATATATATAGCCGAGAAATATGCATAGAAATTTGTGAAAGTATATATTAATATTCGTAAAATAAGCATTAATATGCGAACTTGTTTAGAATTATTAGCATATTATCATCCGCCTAGTGGGCTGCAAGTCTGTTTTGAGAGTCGTAGTAGTATAAGGCTACGGTCATGATGGCCTGAGCGCACACACATGGCATCCGTATGTATGCCCGTCCCGCGGCATAACATCCTCACATACATGACATGAGTGACATGACATGACGTGAATATGATCTCCTTATTGATGGATGGACGTACAGGATGTGGTTGCGCTATGATCATGATGTGCGTGGGGACACTTGGCAGGCCTGTCACAGGGAATTTGTGTCCGCCGGTCGATGAGAAAAGGTTTTTAGACCCCGTTCCGCTTTCTTCCAAATTTTATTTTGTTTTCAAAAAGAGGATAATTTTAAATTCAAACATAACGAAAATGAAAAATAATTTTTCAATTTTTTTTTGCACTGTTTAAAAGATCTTAACGAGATTTATTAAATAAGATTCATATTGGTAGGAAAATTATTTTGCGTCAAAACATGATTTTTAATCTTGAAATTACATCTTTTTCCCAAAACCTTCTTTTTCTATAAGTGGAACGCCACCTTACTCCATCCCGTGGTATGCCAACACCCGTCGTAACAACCATACGTTTTTATGAGGGCCAACACTATGAATAATTAGAGTGTGTTTCGCTTTTTCTTCTTAAAAAATAGGAGCAAGTATTTATTTGTAATTTTCAAGCTTAAAAATAACAGACTTACTAAAATAAAAAAATATGAAATATAGATTTTATTTAATAGATTTCAATGAGATCTATCAAACCCTGCAAAAAAAATGAAAAATTATTTTTTTAAGACTATTATTTTTTAAATACTTATTTGAGAACTTGGAACGGAGGTGTATTGATATCACAAACAAAATATTTAGGGTACAGGTGTTGAAGCGCTATGTGGGATGTGACGATGCTTAAAGACCACCAAATAATTTTTCGAGTTGGCAGTCTTAGTTGGTTCCTGTAGTTCATGTCCTTATCTAAACCCTATGTAAAAATAGTTATTGTTACCTTTTCCCAGAGCAACACCGTATATTTATCAAGAAAAATTTGTCACCGTATATTGGTGTGGATTACACTACAAAGTGTGTAGTTCAATATCCATGCGTGGTGGATAAGTTGTCTTGTTGATATTTCAGGAGCATTGAATAATCATCCTTATCAAACTACTAGTAGTAATTTGTTTCCTCCTTTGTCCCAACTCTACTACACTTATTCATTTTTTTGAATCATATCGACGATGACCAAACATATTTTTAAGGCTTCGTTCCGCCAAGATTTTTCTATAGTCGGTGTCCGTACCAACTCTTGGGGAAAAGCGGGATTGTTATATATGCAAGAGTCATGTTTACATACACAACATTCAACCATTACAACCCAACCGCAAAAATCTCTTCGCATACACGTGGAACCCACGTATATGCGAGGGAATTGTGGTCGTATGTTGTGTACGGGAGGAGGTTGTGATCGGAATGTTGTGTGCCTAGACATTGTATATGTGCAACTCCAATCCGTGGGCATGTATATCAAAATCTACGTCGCCACGTACCGAAGGTCGCCACCATACGGTCCCATCCATCACATACGATACGACATGTGTATACGGACGGCACGCTGATTTTGGGACAGTCGGAAGATCTCAATGGCATGTCCCGACAGCGAGATCAGTGGGGCCCTCAACAACCCCAAAAAAAAAAAAAAAAAACTTGCCTCCTCCACTTTGGTGGAAGATGACGTGGCGTGATATCATGGGTTGAAATTCAACGGGCGGGTTTGATTAAAGCGTACCTAAGTCGGCGGCAAAATCGGCTCTTAACCTGCGCACGCCTAGCGTGTTTTAGGAGGAGACGCGAATATCTTCGTTTTGACGCTCGAAACCCAACCGCTTTCTCTGCACGGTTTCTTAATAAAACTTTATTTTCTAATCATTATTACTATTTTTTAATATCTCTCTATCTATTTTTGTCCACTTATTATTCCAAAAACTCTCTCAAAACACACACGACTGGACGTGAGAAATTAGAAAAATTATTGGCACGACTCGAAGCAAGAAATTTGACCTTTCTGTTTTTCGAATTTTTTGTGTGAATTATTGGTACGATTCGACGAGAGAAATTAAAAATTTTAAAATATGATACAAATTCATTTTCTTAGCTTAATTTTTTCTTAATGCACTCGTCGAGATGAAATAAAAACTGACATAAAATTGCCCAAAAACTAAACAAGGCAGGAAAAAATTTGAACAAAGACAACAAATTTTTTAAGTCAAATAGCTTGTTAAGTCACATCAAACCTACAAGTATTAAGGCCCCGTTCCAGAAACCTTCTTAAAAAATAAGCAGCTTATTTCATATTTTCAAACTCAAATATAATGTAAATAAAAAATATTTTTTTTAATTTTTTTGCACCGTATTAAAGATCTCAATGAGATCTATCAAACAAGATCCATAATGCTAGAAAAATTATTTGCGTAAGCACATGATTTTTGAGCTTGAAATTGCCTTCTTAAAAAATAAGTACTTATTCTCCGTTGCGGAACGGAGCCTAAGTCACATCAAGCCTACAAGTATCAGAATTTTATGAAACTGAAAAACAAGTCCGGCTAAATAATTCTACAAATACAAGAAGGATAAAAACTCCCACGGAATTTAAAATTCTCGAATTTGCTAACTTAATAAAATGCAAGAGTCTCGACCAATTGAACTGCCGAAAAGTTGATAGAGGATAGGCACAGCACGTAAAAGCAGATTGTTGGTGGTGCGTGAAGGGTGCACCATAAATACGGAAATTCTAATCGCAAGGACGGATTCGCAGGGATCCACGTAAGGAAAATTGCGTTTGGGCCCATTTCGGGTCCCAAAAAAATCTAGAAAAATATCCATGAATATTATTTTATGGGGCCCATATACTTATCGATATCCGCAGGAGCTGATTTTTTACAGGGCCCCATAAAATAATATTCAAAAATTTATGGATATTTTTCTAGATTTTTTTGGGACCCGAAATGGGCCAAAACGCAATTTTCCTTGCCTGGATCCCTGTAAACTTTCCCTGCGAATAGCAATGCTGCCATAAATAGCAGCGCGCCGGTCCAGGTGGGATTTAATTAGGCAGGGCATTAAAAAAGGCCAAAGAAGCCCAGTCAAATCTGAAAGCCTAGAGAGATTTTACAGGCCAGACCGGATCCTAGCGGGTACTCATGTGTTTTTCTCATATAGCCTGAATTGTAGGCTTCTTCATCCCTCCCCCTCCTCCTTGCTCTGGCCCAATTCGTGTTTTTGGTTTGGGCGAATTTCCCCAAATAGCAGAAGTGTACCGTAGAGTGTGCCGTGTAGTAAAAGATTGATTGCCGTTCGATTATCATTACTACTATTGTTTCAAAAAATGATCCACAGCTTAGGAGTGCACGGTTCTTATTAGAGCTGCTCAAAAAATCCGGTGAACCGTGAAATCGGTCCGGACCGAACCGAATCGAACCGTACCTTTTGGATTTTATTCGTGGATTAATGGTCTGCATACGGATTGAAAAATTAGAAAACTGTGACTCGCGGTTCGGTCCACGGATTTTCCTTACGAAACCGTGGAATAACCGAACCGGACCGTGAGATATTTATTTTATATAAATATATATGTGTATTTATATAATTAATTGTTAGTAATGTTAAAACTTTCTTCTACCAATTTTATTATTTTATCTTAATAATGAGATATAATGTAGATGTACATAAAATATACTCCGTATGGGGTAAAACGTAGTTTTTTTTTATATAAGTTACGGGTAATCCTAGTTTAATTTCACTAGTTCGTTTCTTTTCCAATTTTCCTAATTTTCATTTCTTGTTTAAGTCGCCGCCGCACCGTTCTTACCTCTTTGCCTCTTCCTCCTCCTCCTCCTCCTCCTCCTCCTCCTCTCTCTCCGTTTTTGCCTCTTCCTCCTCCTCCTCCTCCTCCCTCCCTCTCCGTTTCTTCAAGGTAACAAGTACTTTTCTGGTGGCCGGTATTAACCTTAATTCTGAATGTAATATTCTTCCCTTTTAGTGTGGGATATAAGCTTGAACTTTATTTTTGCTAAAATCCGTGGACAAAACCGTAACTGATCCGCGAGTCACGGATTGGATTGGAACCGAACCGTAGGACTTTTGGTCCGGACACGGATTTCATTTTGTGAAAACCGTGACTAGCGGTTCGGTCCTCGGATTCCTAGAAATCCGAACCGAACCGGATCACGAGCACCCCTAGTTCTGATTGATCCGGTTTAGGTGATTTTTCTAAATCAAACCGGACATTTTGGTTTGGACATTTTACCAACCCATCCAGATGTTGTTGGTTACGTTTGCTTTTGTTTGGTTGGTTTATTCTGATTTTTTGATCCACTTTACTGCAAGGAAAAAAGAAAATCAGTAGACTTTCACCATTTAATGAAAAATTCTAAAATCAGCCCAATGGGCTGACAATAATAAGTGTATAAATGTGTATTAAATGGTGTATAAAATATACAGAAATACATATTTTCCTTGTCTTCTAGTGTGTTTATCGTCAGCACAGTGGACTGACAATAGCAAGATCGAATTTCCATATTAGACTACTCTAAGTTAGCACTGAACTTGACCAAGGATATATCCGGGATCGGAGGGTGGGGAACCAAACCGAACCAATTTTTTTCGGGTTGGCTAAAACTCAAACTGAAATAAACCGTTTAGCTCTAAAAACCAAACTACACCAGTTTGGTCTGATTTCGATTTTCGATTCGATTTTTCGTTTTTTATTTATTTTCACTCTTAAATTATCTCTCTTGTACTGTTGTACATAGAGTTTGGGAAAAATTCAAAAAAACCCCTGAACTTTGAACTCAATGTCAATTTGCAATTCTATAGAGCATAAACGTGATTATGAGAGCCTCAGAGACAAAATTTGATTATGTCTCTTTAGAATAATATGATCGGCTTGGAGCACTTAATTTTTAACCATTTTTTAATATATAAACTCAAAAATTTAAATTTTTATGCTATGAATTTCATAAACGGTCTCGTGTAATTGCCATTTTGGCCGTCTCTTTCTTTGAGCACTGGGACCGTGCCTATTTGACATTGAATTCAAAGTTCAGGGGTTTTTTTGAATTTTTCCCATAGAGTTTTATCAAAGTTGATGTGAGTGGGCTTTGATTGTCCACTTCGAATGGGCCTGGAACTTAACCATTTACTCATTTAGCCACCTCGTGTAATTGGGCCGTCTCTTTCTTCTGGCATACAGTGTCGTCCTCTCTCTCTTTTTCGGGAAACTTCCTGGCCAAAAATACCCCTCGCAAAAAAAAGGTGATTGGAGAGAGACAAAAATACCACCACCACCACCACCGTCACCACCACCAAGCCACCACCGCCGCCGTCATCGCCACCACCACCACGTCACCACCACCGTCACTGTTGTCGCCACCACGTCGCCACAACCACCACAGCCACCACTCCACCATCGCCACCACAACACCGCCACCACGCCACAACCGCCATCACAATGACCACCACCACGCCGCCGCCACCACCACCACCACCATAATTAATAGTGTTAATTTTTATCTAAATTAACAGTATTAATTTTATCTAAATTCATACCACAATTAACAGTGTTAATTTCTATTGAAATTAACACTGTTACTGTTAATTGTGATGGCGGCGGCAATGGTGGTGGTGGTGGTGGTGTAAGAGGTTGTATGGGTTCATTTATTTTTAAACGAGGGTAAAAATATAAAATAGACTCCACAGGATCTATTAGGAATTGCACTCTATAGAAAAAGGATCTAGTGAGCTATGAAATTCAAAAATAGGACCGGCCCAAAATTATCTCCTCTTTTTTTTCCCCCTTCTGGCAAATGCAAAAATGAATAAGTTATTTACGGAGGCACACAATCACGCGTGTCTAAAAGTATATTTACGGAGGCGCGCAATCTCCCTGTTTATCATATGATGTTTTAACCCACAACACATGTCATTTTCGAAATGTTGTGAAACAGACAGAAGACATTGCATGAATAATTCCTTCATACGATAGGAAATCCTGTGGAGTTCAGAATGCAGTGAAACGAAAATTACATGGATATTCGAGCATTTTCTATTGAGGAAACTTTTGTTGATTCCTCTCGAGAGTTCTGTGTAGGGCTCCAAAACTAGCCGAGCCGAGTTTTAAAATGTTCGGGTTCATTTGTCAAGCTAATTTTAAATAAACTCGAGTTAAATGAAAATTTTACAAGTTGAACTTGAGCCAAGCTTGCGTTTAAGTCGAACTCAAATATGTTCACCAGTCTTAGCAAGTCAAAAATATCAACGGCCAGTCTGGGAGCCTAATTATTTTTATTTTTAACTACTCCTATTTATTTACTTTTCCAGAGTTTTATTTCTATTTTTAAGAGTCGTAGTATAAGGCTACGGTCATCATAACCCATCTGTATGCCCGCCCCTCGGCATAGCATCCTCACATACATTACATGACCTTATGACAGTCATGTACAGGATGTACCCTGCGTGGGTGGGGAGAAATTTTTTAGTGCCTCACGTGGTGCTCGCTCGGTACTCTTGAGCTGTTCGATGCACTTTTGGACGACTCAGAATAAAACTTTCTCTCTCCTCTCACCCCTCCTCTTTCTCTCTTCTTTTTCTCTCTTCAAATCTGAGCCGTCCAAAATCGTATCGGACAGCTCGAATGTACCGAGCGAACACTATGTGGTACCCACCGGGCTGAAAAATTTCTCGGGGGTGCGCTATGATGTGCGTGGGGACACTGGGACAGTATACCGGTTGGCAGGTCTTGTCAAAAAGAATTTATGTCCGCCGGTCGATAAGAAAAGTTGGGAGAAATTATTTCAGTTGTCTTACGGCACTGTCATGCCAACACTAGGAATGGCTACGGGTAGGGGTGTTATTCGGTCGGGGTCGGTCGGTTCGGTCCAATAATGTTGGAGACCGAATCGGTTCGGGGATGAAAATGTCAGGACCGATCCCGACCGTTATTAAGTTCGGTCCAATTCGGTTCGGGGTGGATTCGGTCCGGTCGGGGAATTCGGTCTGACCGAATTGGGCCTAGTTGGGCCAAACATAAAACTTTGAAAGTGGGCCAATTAAAAAAAACTTGATAGTGGGCCAGGAGAGTTTTCGGTCCAATACACCTGTTTTTTTTTTATATAATCTAACACCAATTCAAAATTTTGATAGTGGGCCACCTCACACCTGTTGAGGATTTTGTTTTTTTTGTTTTTGGTGAAAACCTGTTCCGAGGATTTGATTCTCTCCATTTCTCTAACATATGCAGAGCTCAATTCAAAAAAAATAGGTATACATCACTACCAAATTTTCACTATCAATTCTCTACCAAATTTTCACCGGTCCAATACATATATACACATGTTGAGGAATTTTTCACTATCAATTCTCTCCATTTCAATTGAAAACCTGCATTCCAGCTAAGTGATAGCATTCAAAAAAAGCAAGTGATAGCATCAAAAAAAAGTAGTTCAAGACTAGCAGTTCAAGCCTCCAACAGCTTCACTAGCATCCATCCAACACAGCACCCGTACAAGACCTGAAATTGATAGGCAAAACAACTTAAAATTTCAGAAAACGGAAACAGATTATGTAATCATAAGAAAAATTACAGCAAACAAAAACAGATTGTTGTACCCATTGTATAACTCCTCGGTCCAAGCATTAGGGCTTCAATTCGTCTTTTATTCTATAAAAAATGTCCGAGTAAAATCAGAAACCATAAATTTATTACTAGCATCGATGTGCGTGGAATACATATTCATATGCATATACAAGAGACATACACGTCTAATTATTACTCCCTCCGTCCCTTTATTACAGTCCAGTATTCCATTTTGGGCTGTCCCTTAATAAGTGTCCATTTTGTAAAGTTAGTGGGTAAAAGTTGGTGAATTGTCTATTTTGTCCCCAAAAGTAGATTCCATTTTGAAAAGTTAGTGAGTAAAAGTGTAATGATGATGGGTAAGTAGGGAAAGTAGAGGAAAAAGTTGATGTGAAAGGTATAATGATGATATCTTTTTAATAAGTTGGAGTTACGAAGCAGGACATTTAAAAAGGGACGGAGGAAGTATATACCACCACACATATAGAGCAAACAATGGGTGTTGATTTTGGAGGGGAAAACAGTGGATCGATCTGTAAAAGCATTGCGTCTGGGTAATGAACAACACAGATAAGACATATATAAACACTAACAAAGGGAGCAAAAGAAAAATAATAGAGAGGACGAACCTGCAAGGGAGGAGAGAGATAGGTGTGGATCTGAGAGAGAGAGAGAGAGAGAGAGAGAGAGAGAGAGTTCTTACTCCTTACGCGATCTCTGAGAGAGAAGGGTTTCAGAGAAGGGGAGGGAGGCGTGGTGACTGGTGAGTCTGGTGGGTGGTGACTGGTGAGAGGCTGAGAAGCTGATAGCCAGAGAGGGTGAGAGGCTAAGATCGCCGATCTGTGAGAGAGACTGAGAGAGGGAGAGAGAATGGGAGGCAGTGAGAGTGAGAGTGAGACCAAGAGAGGGCTCAGAGGGGAGTTAGAGATGAGGTAGGGTTTTGTTTGTGTGGACGGTGGAGATTAAAAGACTAAAAAAATTTACGGTTAAGATTTATGCAAATTATATAATTATATATACTCGGTTCGGTTCGGTCCATTTCGGTTCGGTTCTGTCCATTTCGGTTCGGTTCGGTCGGTCGGTCTTGTTCGGTTCGGTTCGGTCCAATCGGTCTACAATTTCAGAAAACCGAGACCGAACCGAAATTAGTTCGGTTCGGTTCGGTCCACCCCGAACCGAAAAATCCCACTAGCACCCCGACCGAAAACCGAACCGAACGGTCGGTTTTTTCGGTTTTTTTCGGTCCGGTCGGTTTTGTATCAGCCCTAGCTACGAGGCAGAGCGAAGCGGGTTTTGACGTAGTTAGGGCCGGGTCTGAGATTTTGGAGGCCTAAGACAATCTTCGAAAATAAGGTCCTTGATAATTGTAAACGAAAATCAAATAAAAAGTCGATCACACTGAATAATTTTGATTCAGATATAGTATTTGTTTGTAACGGAAAGTACTGGAGTAATAGCGTTTAAGGGGAAAAAAAGATACATCCATGCGCTCACCACACTGAATAATTTTGAAAGGCTGCCGATCCATGACCTTTTATTCCTCCTTTTCGTTTTTTTTCTTTTGTTTTTTCTTACGTTCCGTGTTCCATTTTTCTGGACCATTGGGCCTTAGGGCTCATTTGGATGAGGTATTAGATTTGGAGGTATTATGTAAGAATGGGAGATTGGATAGTAGGGGGTATTATGTAAGAAGGGTGGGTCCACATTGATGTGACGGGGGGATTAAATAATACTTGGTTTGGATGAGGTATAAAATGGGGGATAAGGTTGTTTTGTAGTGGAATGAAAGAGAGGGCGTATTATAAGGGGGGATTCCACATTGCCGGCTCCCACCTTAGCCATGTGTAAGCCCCCCTCAGGGGGTATTAGGGGGGGGGGGGGGGGGGTTATGGAGGATGGGGTATTAAGATATCTCCGGTAATTGGCTTGCCAAACCACGTCATAGAAGGGGGCCCACGTATTAAAAAAGTGTATATTACAATACCCCTTTCTATTGTGGCATCCAAGTAGGCCCTTAAGTGTTAAATGTCTTTTTTGGGTTTAAAATTGGAGCCTAAAACAACACATATACACTAGGTCCTAAAAATAAATGGGGGCCCTATTTTTAAAACATTTTTTGGGGCTTAAGGCTCACGCCTCTTGGGCCTTAGCCCAGAGCCGGCAGTGGACGTACTCTAACCAAAAAATTATCAACCGCCCCGCCCTGACCTTGTTTGGGTATTTTTTAGGTATCCCATTTCCGTTCTGATTGGGGAACGGGTTTACTTGTCCCCCACCACTCTGTAAGAAATTAATAAAATTGTTAATCTAAAAGTAAAATAGTTATAAATAAAGTGGTAGCTTAATATAATGTTAAAATATAAAGGTAAGATTATAAGTTTTTTTAGTATAATGATAATAATATTAGAGTAAAAATATTTAAAATTTTAAGTATAATGATAATTAGATTAGAATAAAAGTATAATTATATATAGATATATTTCGGGGCGGGATACTTTTACCCCGAATCGTACCCGAACTTGGTTGGATTTTAGGATTTTAACCCCGACCCTATACCCGAAAAATGAGGTGGAAAACCCGCCCCGTTCGGGGCGGGGCTGATCCGATTGCCATGCCTAGCCAACACCGGTATTTACAACACATTGTTTACGAGGGCCAATACTATGAATGATTATTTCAGTGTATCGATATCACAAACAAAATATATTGGGTAAGAGTGTTGAAGCGCTATGTGGTGATGTTCCAAGACCACTAAATAATTTTCCGACTGATACACTCTTGACTGTTTCAGGTTGGAAATCAGACGGAGAACGATAAGCAGAGAAGATGCCTTTCTTAACGCAGAATGGTAATCCATTAGGATGACCAAATGCTCAGGTTGGAAATCAGATGGAGAACGATAAGCAGAGAAGAAGATGCCTTTCTTAACGCAGAATGGTAATCCATTAGGATGACCAAATGCATACAAGTCCTCACTGCGAACCATCTTGCGGTTGAGAAATGAGGCAGGCTAAATCTGGGCCGTTGCGTAAGGTCGCAGAAGTGCAACATCCCGAGCTATGTCAACAGCAATTACTTTCACATCTACCAACGAGGTTTTCTCAAACCGAGCTAGAGTCTTCCCAACAATCCACCTCTTCTCAAAATGATACTTCTCCGCTGGATTGGCGCCAGGCCAAACGAACACCTGCTCTTTCACAACATTGTGGGCATCCCAGGGGACCAGCTTGGAGGTAATGAAGAGAGGAAAGGGTAAAGCATCAAACTTTCGTGGGTTATTGGTTCATCTCGTCGATATGATTCGAAAAAGGGAAAAATTATATTTTTTCCCAAATATTCTAGAAAGTATCCAAGATTAAGCCTAAAAGCTAGGAGTTTTTGGAATTTTTGGGCTTTATCTTTGATAATTCCCAAAATATTTGGGTAAAAGTCATAATTTTTTTATTTTCTGATTCTTTTTGTCGAGACGAAGTAATAATTTACAAAAATTTGACGCAAAAAACTAACAAATGCAAAAAAATTCAAATAAAGACAAAAACCAAAAATTCCACAAAAAGCTCTGGGAAACAGGGGCTTTTGACCGGTTAATTTTTATTTTTATTTTTATAGGGAAGTGCAATTTATTTATTCATGGGAAGTGAAACGAAATGGGGAAGTGGGATGGGATGGAAGAGAACAACATTTTTTTGATATTTCGAAGTTCTGGGGTAAGATTGAAAATTGTTTGGATTATAATTGCCCTAATTGCTTTAGAAGCCTCCTTCATGCGGTGAATGTATAAAAGATAAAAGTGTTACTCACAAGGTTCATATTTTTTTTTTGGGTCAAACGGAATTTCATGCATTAAATAAAAATGAACATAAACATCATCAGCCTGATATTCAGCATAAAAAGATCATAAGACAACAAAAAGGCTACAAAACACCTATGTCCTGAGATGGCCAACACTCATGGCATCCGCCAGGGCGAATTCCCTAGCTGCAAAAGGAATGAGACTAGTTACAATCAAATCATCTTCTTGTTGCGCGCCAAGTCTAGCAAGACAATCTGCAGTTTGATTTGTTTGTCGGTAGATGTGGGTTATAGTTGAATTTGTTCCATCCGCAAGTCTTCACACTTCTTCAATAATGTGGTGTTGCGGGTGATCAGGCGGAGGCCCCTCATTGCAGAAGTTTACTGCCACACTTGAATCGGACTCTAGGATGACACTTGATATTCCTTTCTAAAAAATAAGAGTGAGACCTCTATAAATAGCCCATATTTTAACTTCCAAGCTTTTGGTGCCAGTTGCTTTCCCATAGTAGCCTAGAACCCACTTCCCAGAGCTGTCTCTAAGAACTCCTCCATATCCAGCCGTGTTGGTGGATTCATAGAAGCAACCATCAGTGTTCAACTTTAGCTTTCCTAGAGAAGGTAAAACCCAAAAAAATCAGAACTCCATGCCGCGTATCATTGGTTTGTGGGGCCTTGAAAGCTATAAAAATTTCCTTTGCGTAGATATTGACATTCCTTAGACACACGGTTGAGGTTGTTTCAACATTGTCAAAGCTCATCCTGTTGCGAGCTTTCCACAATTGCCAAAGTGAAACAATAAAAACCAAGTTCATATATGTAGAGTGAAATAAAGTAAGCCAAAAGATGGACAAATGGAGAGTTAAAAGTACACAGAGATATGTAGAGAGAGAACGACCTTTCACTAGAACTTGAGATTTCAAAGTTTTCAAGTTGTTTGGGTAAATGATGCCCTTGGAGCATCTCCAATAGACTCAGCAACCCTCCCAAATCATCAAACCCACGAGCGAAACCCATGAAATTGCTTGCCCAGCAGCCTCGCCCTGCCGCTCGTCTCTTACTCATTTTTGCTACGCTCTCTGACGAGTCAAACTCCATCGACAATGAGCCATCCAATACAGCACTCCAACATCGAGCCACCTTGCTTCATCGGGAGTCACCTTTGGATTTTATACCGCTCCACGAGTGTCTTCTGTGCAAACCCATTCAATGGTGCGCTGAGAGTCTCCCCAAATTGCTTGCCCAGCAGCCTCGCCCTGCCGCTCGTCTCTTACTCATTTTTGCTACAGTACCTCGCTGATGGAGCGAGGTACTGTAGCACTCGCGCCCTCTCTCTCTCTCTTTGTGGATTGTCGGGGTTTGTCTGGGGTGTTGAAATTTTGGTGACGGTCTCTGAAATCGTGGGTTTCCGGCAGAACTCTGAAATCGTGGATTTCTTGTGAGTTTTGTACGTGGATTCGCGGTTTGAAATGCAAATTGGTTTGTGGATTGCACGGATTGTTGCTTTGTGAATTTGATTGGTGGGCTGGTGGTTTGATTTGTAGGGTTTCAAGTGAGGCTTTGTGGGTTCAGTTTTAGAGAGACTGAGAGAGGGGTTTCTGAACCAATTTCAGTTTTAGAGTGAAAATGGGTTCTGAATAGCACAATTTCTGGGTTTTGAGAGAGAGAGAGAGAGAGAGAGGTGACTGGCCGTAGAAGGGGAAAGAAAGAGTGGAAATGGGTTTTTTTTTTTTGGAACATAAGTGAAATTAGGTTTTGAATAGCCCAATTGGTTAGGCTGTAGGGTTCTGAGTTCTTGTAAAGGGCTAGCTAAACACTATTTGGGCCTTTTGGTAGTCTTTTTGACTAGAATTGGATTGAGCCTATTGGAGATGCTCTTACCTATTTATACACCAAGGGAGAAGTTTAAACACTATCTAAAAGCTTAACTATTTCAATCTAGAATTCTCTATAAATATCTATACAAGTCAAGAATTACGTACAATGGCTACAACCGATTCTTGGTTCTTGCTATGTAGTATTCGTTGGATACTCACTCTCGATACTGTTATACTGCGATCAATGCAATAACGTTTCCTGATTTGGCTATCTAAAACCTTGGGGTATCCTTTCGGTGTGGAACGAGCGCGCCTACGAAACAATATATGCATAGTTTTGCCATTGTCATAGTCTGCTCTTTCTGCAAAATTTTTGGCGTCCCAGTAATCAATATTCAATATAGCTGGGCATTAATCCTACAGTCACAGGTATACAACCAGCTGCTGACTTTGAGTTCCATGCACTGCACTGAGTATAGGATTTGAATGAACAAATTGATCCAAGTGTCCTAATTGGTGCAATCTAGTTCGAATGATTTTGACTCATATCCTCCAAGTCCCTTGGTGCATTGAGCCTAGTTCCATTTGTAACGAACGGTTTTTGGTTCTCGGTTCTGTTTCAGATACTGGTTGGTTTCATTCACGCCGTCATCCACGGCATCACCTTCGTTGTTACCCTTAAGCTTGATTGAGTAGCAATGTTCGATCACGGTTCACCCCTCCTTGACCTACAAGACCCATGGCTTTTTCCAAGTACCGTTCCCATGTAAATTGGCCCTGCTTGATTCTTTGAAACTTGGTCAACCAAATTGATATTGTGCTGCATTCATCAATTCTCGGCCAATGCCAGGTTCTTCACTTTGTCCCTCCATGCACCGCTGCTTCATGAATTCCCGTGTCTCAAATCAATGAATGTGTGACTCATACTCTTCCGGAAAAGAGTTTTCTTTAACTTCCATAGGCTTAACATCAAGCCTAAACATAGTGTTTAGTCACATTTGGTATACTCCAAACCAAGACTGCATAAATTATAACCACTCTGCAGTTTAGCTCAGGTGAAATGGTACATAACAAATACACATGAAGGAGGGAAAAAAAAAATGCATAGACCTAAATGATTGTATTCTAATTGATTATCTATTTCTCGCTCAAGTTCGAGCATCTATAATTTAGGAAACTTTTGTTGATTCATCTCCTGGTAGGTCATCTTCGTCGTGGTATATGTTCTCTGCCATCTGCCATATCTGAAGTATGTTATCTTCAGCTACACTAGCAACAACCCAATCTTCACTAGGGTTCCATGAGAAATCGGAAATTTTACTTGTATGACCACCATGAATGAAAAGCAACTCGGGTGGGCCATCTTCGGCATCCTCTGGTGTCTGTTCTTCGTCAATCCTGGATAAGAATTAAGGGTCAGAGAAGTATGACATAATCCAGGCTATTGCATACTTAACAGTCACTACCCATGCTTTTTCAAGTGTTATTGAGCTTTATGCAGAAAGATTAGCAGAATAAACATTAGCATCTAAATCAGAGTTATAGATTTAATCATATCGAATCATAGAGAATTAATCAAGGATACCAGCAAAAGGCCTAGCTAATACTTCCTATTTAGCTAACATATTAACAATTTTCTCCCCTCGAAGACTAGCTTTCCTTACTGCTCATTTGGTAATTATGGCCGTGATTTCATTTCAGACAACCAAATACTCAATTCAAGTGCTATAAAGTAAGTTAAACTGTTTAATGGGATATCCAAACAGCCCAAAAAGAAGGTTTTAAACGTGACACAAACAACTTCATCATCTTAGGGCTAGAAATTATGGCCAAAGCAAACCGCCATTCAAGCTTTTCCCTTCTAAATCCAGAAATCAAACTTTGCTCAATGAGTGCAGAAAAGGTTTAGGCTCGAAGGTACAGTAGCCTGCATGGTTCAAAATTCAAAGTTAAAGATGTAGAAAGTTAGGGAAGAAGTTAAATTCTCTTCGATAAATTGTTGCTCCCCATACTAATCAACAACTATGCAACTCCCTTTCCTCCAAAGTACCAGTATCACAATGTTACGTGGACCGGGTTTCTAATCTACTTGTTATCTGTGGAGGGCGTGGTTCGGCGGAGGGACCAAGATAGTAGACACGTTGCACCAATTAGCCGGACCAGTGAATCTACTACCCATGGGTCGGCGGGCTGGGTCGGTAGCTGATCCGAGTCCAGCCGGGCCTGGTTAACCGTGGTGTTGACCCATGGGAGGGAACGGTTTGGTTCGGCGTACTTATTAGTCAGTATGATCCGGTTCGGCGGTTTCCCGCGGAGCGGGTTGGAGGTTGCCCCTGTTGAAGCAATCAGTGCCGTACCAGCAGTCCGGCAGATTGAAGAAGAAGTTAGGAAGAGGTGGGCAGGAGGAGGCAACCTCGCGTCTTATCCGATCCCATATATTTAGGAGCGGAATATGGGGGATTGGATAGGTTCAAAATTGGGATGTCTATCTGGGTCCGAGGTAGGCAGGCTCATCATACAACGTGTGGAAGTCTTATGGGAGTTGGACTCTGCACTCCCTTTGGCTATAAAAGGAGGCATTCCCCTCTAGAATAAGGTAACACTTACTCAAGCCCTAAACTATACTTCGATATCTCCCCTCCTGTTTACTGACTAGAGCGTCGGAGTGCCTGCCCCGGACCACCACGCTCCGGGTTTGGGCACTAACGCGGTTGCTTCGTGTGCAGGTCTAACCCACCCTCGACCAAGCCTCAACCGTCCAAGCCACAAGGTCCAACCGAAGAAAGCTTGTCACCACATTATCCAAGAACATGAGATTTCCTCTGTCTTAACACCAAAACCTAATAGAAACGATTTGAGACAGCACACTGATTTGCTTGGCACTGACATCTGTATTGGTCTTTATCAGATCGCATAGAAGAAATTTTCTACTAAGATGTATTAAAATAAACTAGAGTCTGCTTATACAGTGGTTTAGCTACTTTTTACCACCAAATGGTGAACCTAACCCATGGCTACCCATTTGTTACCAAGCAGCAAGCAATTCAGTGAAACCAGAGTAAGCAATCACTCATAAAGAAGTGCAAGGTAGGTTAAAAACAATTCTCATCAATATATAAGGAATCAATAACCAAGCAAAACATCAGCTGTATGCTTTTCCAACTCATATATATATAGGGAGGGAGAGAGAGAGAGAGAGAGAGAGGGGGACAAACCTACTAAGATCCCACACCATAAGCCTCCTCCCAAGACAACAAGAAGCTAGAATGGTCTCATTCTTTGGATTCCACCCAACTTGGAAAACCTCCTCCCTGTTATTCATGCATCACAAGCAAGAGTAAGGTCGAGAGGTAGATTTCAACACGTGCCTAGACACGCGGACACATCCTTAAAAAAATTTGATATACTCTCAGTGAGAGAGACAGAAATTAGTAACTTCTTCTAGAGTTCCAAAATACATATCTCATGATGTAAAACGCCAATGTAAGAACTCTTACTTGTGACAATCAAATGTATGGAGAGCTGTGGAGATCTTGCGAAGATCAAATAACTTCACAGTCTTATCTGTAGAACCCGTTGCCACAACCCATTCATTGAAGGGGTTAAAAGCCAAGCAGTTAACCTACCACAAAAGCAAAGGGGAAAATTGTAAGTAATCCCACTCCAAGTCTCCAACAGAGGTAACCTCATTTGTTTTCCAATGAGGTTAAATAGGTGCGTAATTTAACATGACCATCAGCACCAGAAGAAACAGAAGCATGCAGTTTAAGCCAGAAAAAGAGAATAAATTATCATGACCATTTCATAATACATGAAACTGCAACAACACACAATTATAACTCTCAATTCAGAAAAGCTATTTAAAATTGTCAGTGTAAGCAGCATTTTATTTTGAGATCCACTCCTAAGTTAAGAAATATGGTGAACTTTATCAGAGGACATAGAAGTCAAACTATTTTCAAGCAAAAATCAATAGACAACATAAATATACGTATACCAGATTGTATCTTGGGGACTTCTGAAACTTTGGGCACTTACTTCACTTTGATGAGCAACTACAGATTGGATTGGCTTGGTGACTGATGGAGTCCGGAGATCCCAAATATACAGATATTGGTCATCCCCAACTGAACCAAATAAGTATTCGTGCCTAAGATGCCATGCAACGTCTTCTACAACACCTTCATGAACCTAAATCAGCAAATATCAAATCGTAATCAATAATCTATAATCACATAGAATGGAAGCCACAGAAGAGCAATGGAACTGGACAACACCTGATGCACAAGAATCCTGGTTTATGTATATTAATATGACGACTACGATAGTCAACCCTTTTTCCACGTTGACCAAGCTTAGCCAGAGACCATGCCAAGTGTATTTTTTTCCTCATCAAGGTAAATGAAATCCATTTGTTGAGGGCTTCATAGAGGCAAAACGAAAAGATGAAAAAGTTAATTCTATTAAATTTATTCTTGGGTTTCGGTGCGATTTTTCTTTCCTGTGATAAGTCTCTCCATAATTCCATGATCAAAAGTCAAAACACAATCTAGAGGATGCTTTGTAAACCGCAAAAAATGATAGTACACTTGAGACAACCAAACAGGAAGAAGTACCCTATGTGAGCCGTAAGCATAGAAAAGTACCTTAAATATTTGCACAGCATCAAGAGCCTTGTTCTTGGGAGCTGCATTGATGTCCCACAAGCAAATTTGGGCATCATCGGAACCGCTCAATAAATGCCCTTGCTTGAACTGGCTCCATGATAAACCATATCCTTCAGTGTTGTGGCCCCTTAACCTCAAATCAGGATTGCATGCACCGTCTAGAGGAGGCTTCGATGGGTGTTTGCTGTAGTCGAAAACATATACTTCTGCATTAACTGTTTTAGTGGCTATAATAAATGGGTTTTGGGGCATATAACGAGCCCGGTTAACTTCTCCATCATGATTTATTTGCTGGATTATTTGAACCTGCAAAAGTTGACATGGCCTATCAGTAAGATCGAGAAGCAGATACTGAGAGTACATGCACTTGCTCGAAAGTTCTGCCAAAGAAATACCTATTTAGAGGTTCAAAATACCAAAGTCCATGGTTGGATATAGGATAAAATTATCCGGCAATCATAGAAATGGAAATCTGTTCAACTGTGTTTGGCTGCCCACATTGAGCTGTTCCATTTTGAAATAACTAGAATTATTTCTTTTACAGAATGAATTCATTCATAATCCAGGTAGCCATTGAATGGAACAAATTCTGAACCTCCTCCAATCTAAATCGCGCAGTTTATTGATTTTGTACAGAGTTTTAGTGCCAAACAAATTTAATTGTCTGCTATATACAAATGAGCTGATTCTAAAATAGAGCGAGCTACCATTCTCATAAGATAGCCACTAGGATAGACAAGTGGCCAGGGAGACTTCCATTCAAGAGGTCTGTAGTTCAAATTACAAGAGTTGACCATAGTTCATTCATGATTCAACTGCTCACTCTCCTTGAGATTGCTAGGCTGGACAACTCATGTCCTCGTATATGTGGGACGGAGACTACTATATGTACTGGGACTAGTTGGAGCGAAGCCTTGACACCCTCTTGAGAACCACAAATAAATCACATTTTTACGAAAACCAGATGGCCCTTGACGTTTTTCCTCCTATCTTTCATCCCCCCCCCCCCCCCCCCCAAAAGAAGGGGGAGGGCGGGGGGGAATGAGGTTGCAGTGCACTGTCAAACAATCTCCTTTAACCCTAACTGTTGGGGCTGTTTTATCCTGGGGAATGGCGTGGCTATTCACTGCATGCAGAGAGGGTGGAGCCGCGAAGCGTCTTAAAAAGAGTGACCTAGTTTGCGAGTCATCCCTAAACAACAGCCATGTTCACTTTGGTATTTTTCATTCAGTTTGCAGAATAGAGGTAATCCATTCCATAAACTCTCTGCAGTAATTGTTCCAACATTAACACCTTACAATTCCAATATAATCTAACAAATACTAATAAGTAAAACATGAGGTTGTTCCATATTATCCCTACACCCCACGGATCCATCACTGCCTGGCACATTGCAAAATTTTCACCTTTCCAATACAAACACAAGAAGTAAAGCCCTATTCTCGCAAATTTTACATAAACCACTGAATTGAATCCTCAAACCAGGAATTCTTCAACAAAAAGTCAAGGACCGTCCGATGTATGTCAGACCACGTGCATCTAACGGCTTTGGATGCAATTGTGTTTTAAAGTTGCGTTCCTAGCATTCCTCATTCTTCAAACGAGTTCAACAATTCTAACAAATGGGGAATCAAAAATCAAAATTGAAGTCCATATTATACCTTGCCGTTGGCGCAACCGAAGCCGCCGAAATCGGACCGGTCGTCGTCGTAATGGCGGGCATCGTTCTCGGCGTCCTCGAGGGGGAGCTGGACCTGGGCGAGCATGAGGTAGTTGGGCTCGTTCTCGGACGTGTGGGTCCCGAGTATCATCTTCTGCACGGAGTAGTCCTTCCCCGGCGGCTCTTCCCGGCCGGGGAGCCACTCGACGGTGAGCGACGGCCACTCAAGCGCGTGCGTGATGACCAGGTCGTAGAGGAACGGCGTGTTCTTCTTCCAGATCTTGTACTCCTCGTTTATCAGCCTCTCCTCTATCTCTCCCCTCATCTCCTCGTCGTCCTTCCCCATTCTCCCTAGGGTTTCTTCTCAATCGAATCACCAAGACTCCGCTCTCTCTCTCAAATCGAATTGAACTAAATTGATTTGAATTATACTCGCTCTTACTACTACTATTGGTTGTGTGATTGGTTTGGAGGAGTGAAGAAGAAGAAGATATGGAGGGAAGAAATTTGGTGGGAAAGGGGGAAGAGAGAGTGGAGAGAGAGACAAGTGTGAAGGGTTTTATGCGGAGAGAGAGAGAGACTAGAGAGTGGGGTTGGGATCCGAGGTTGATGTGGGCCGGGCTGCGTTTATAATAGGCCGTCTTAAATTTCCCTGTGGGCTAGAGGCTACCGTCTTACTGCGAATTTCCCTTGTGGGCTAGAGGCTAAACTAAGGAAAAATGACGGCTCAAGACGTGTTACTAAGGTGTCAGAATAGTCTGAGTCGGCACGGCACGAACACTAAGATAGATTGGGCTGGGCTATTGTTTTGGAGCCCACGAAACAGGCACGGGTAAGGGCACAACACAAATGTGATATTTTAAATTTTTTCAAGAATACAAATACTGTAAGAAACATCCCAAAAGAATTTATGCCAATTTTATTTACTATATGCTTCTCAGCTTCTCACAAGGTTTAACAAAAACTATACTGCAAAGTTTAGTTATCAATATATATATATTTTTTGTATTTTTTAATTAAAAGTGCCAATTTTAATTGTAATTATTTGACATTTTTATTGAGTTTAAAAAAGGGATGACAAATTACTTTAGAAGTATTTTTTGGCTTCATGAGGTCCAATTGTGTATGAGAATAGGCACGAAACGGTACAGATTGTGGTGGGCTGAGGGCTAGACCGGGGCGACGATAATTTGAAATAGCACGGCATAGCACGACAAGATTATTAAATGGGCCAGCACGGCATGACACAAAGCACGTTAGGCATGACATAAAGCCGGTTTGCTTGCCGGTGCCGGCGGTGCCTTGAGCGGTAGCTTTTGCAATGTCCTTTACCACGTCCGTGTGGGACAGTAATATCCAAATATTGTCAACGTATCGTCTCGTGGAAGTCTTTGCTTCGTAGGCAAGCCCGCTTCCGCCGTTGTTGTGCGTAATCTGATCACCGTGGTCCATGATCATATTTTGGAGAGTTCCGTGTTTGTTTTCGGAGTTTGTTCCCCTGTTTTTGGCGTCGTGGTCTCAGTAATTTGATCCTTTTGGATTTCACTATTTTACGACAATGGCAATGTCTTTGAATACAGTAAAGATTTATTTCACCAAAACAAGCACGAAGCTTACGACGAATCGACAGGGGCATCCCCCTGGTAACCAATACGACCAATACATCAAAGGTCCAAACAAAGACCAACACCCCAAAGCCAAAACTGAAAATGACCTATCGACAATTGTTAATAGCAAAAATGCTAGAATCTAAAAGCCACTCATCGCACAACTTCCTGTTTTGAGCCGAAAGCTTAACAGAGGACCAAGAGCTAACCTTAGCTCGAACAGAATTGAAAATATCCAGAGCAACCGCACCTGCATTTCTAATATCCTCCTCCTTCTATTATGTAAGGTACTCCCTGATTTATGGAGGGTTGTAGGTAGGTGATATGTTGTTTGATATGCTATTGACCTCTACTGATTCACAGTATTCGGAGATACATACGTGAGCGCGCGCGAGGGACATTTTCACCCCAAAATATAAAAAGAAATCAGGGAAACAAAAGCTCGATACCATCACGGGTTCATTCAACGTACATGAAGTAAAACAACTGTGGCTTAGAATGCCAATTGAGAACTTTTTTTTATTAATTACCATGTTCAAGTGTCATCAATTTAAGATTCTTCTTGTTCTCTATGTGTTTATGAAGCTTATTATGAGTCAGATTCATTTTCATATTCATATACAGTTTGATAACTTGATATATGTAGCTTTTGATCCCTCTTGTCCTCCTATTTTTCTCATCTCTGTCACCATGTTAAAGATATTGCAATTGTTCTGATCGGCAAATTTTCTTATTTTGAGCCAAATAAGATTAAATCGGCGCATAAATACAATTGTACTTTCTTTTCTTTTTTTGATAATCAAAACCTTTCCCCGAGGGGTTACAGAAAAGGAGAAGCCTCTCTAACAACAATTGACATAACAAAAGAAGAGGGGGATGACACCCAATTTACAGGTAAACAACCCTTAATTGCTTCTGCTGCCACTGCATGAGTCAGCCCATTTGCCTCTCTCTTTATCCAAGCAAAACTGATCCCTTCCTCCAGCTTTAGCTGCCTGATGTCCCAGACCACGGCCATAACTTTCCATGGGGGAACTAATTCAGAGCGCTTAATTTGATGGCCGATTGGTTGTCCGATTCAATAAGAGCACCACGCAGACCCATTGCTTTAATCATCCCACCAGCAAGTTGAATAGCCAGTACAATTGTACTTCTGTGTAGGAAATTGAGGGGTGAATAGGTTCGCAAGGATCTTTTTGAACATATGCTCATGTTTTTAGAGATATAGAGTCCATTATCGTTCAGAGAGAAGCTAGAGTATGATACGACTACAAACCCATGTTGGACATCAATTTTTTCTTACAAGTTTAGCATTTGTTTGCATGTTTCTTTATGGATGTTGGTGGGCGTGAATCAAAATAGATTTCACAAACATGTCGATTTATATATTTTGTATGAATCAGTTACAGGGCCACCCCCGTATCGGAATCCTGGTTCCGCCCCCGGGCAAAATCCCACAAATTATATATAAAAAAATAACTAGAGACTCATTCATACAGAAGAAGAAAAATATACAGTTCAAATTACATAAACTTGTCTGTTTTGTTCAAAAAAATACAGTATTACATAAACTTGCAGATTATGTTTCGTTCCGCTAAATTTTTTATTTTTTAAGTGCTTATTTTCTACTTTACGAGGCAGATTATTATCTCACAATACATCATTTTTAATTCAAAAAAACAAGTACGTCTTTTCCTTAGTGAAACGGAGCCCATTGGATGAAGAATTCTGTGGGCTCTAAGAAAGCAATCAATCATGGAAGGGGCTTTGGAGAAGATAGAAGTTGCATGGGGGAGATGGGTTTTGGGCCTCCTCCCCTCACTCTAAGCCACTCATCAAGGCAACATGCACGTGCAGTGTTCTCCCACCCACGTAATGAAATCTCCTCCTACACGTGCGACCACGTTGGGCGTAGTAGACATGAAATGGTTGACGCACGTGTGGGAAGCATCAAGGAAAGGCGAGAGGGTGGTAGCGTAAGGAGACAGAGAGAGTGAGACTCAGGCGATTCCATTCTCCAGCTAATATCAGTTGAATGGGGAGAGAGCCTTTGAGTCTTTGACCACAGCTGTGGTTGGCATAAACAATGCCCCGAGACTTAGTCTGGTTGGTTGATGGATTTGTTTCCTACAGTATCGGGATTCGATTCTTGTCCTCAGGCGACAAGAAAATAATCTCTTGTGAATTTTCTAATCCCGACGTGGATTGTCTTGTCTGTCTTTGACCGAACCGCAGAGGAGATTAATCAAGGGAGGCGTAAACAGACGCGGACGCTCTTGACCGTCATAAAAAAAAAAAAGCTGTATAAATATCTATGCCCTGTGTATGATAAAGCGTAGGAGTATAAAAAATAATGACTTGAAAATATGAATACCATAATTTAGGCTCACATGATGGCTGACAATACCCCCACACCTTTGTCACGTGCTGAGTTGGACCCATATGAACTCTGTACATGAAGCATCCGCCCACACAAAAAAAAAAAAAAAAAGTTGGAGTACTAATTGAAGAAATCCAACTTTCTCTTTTTCCCTATCTACCTTTTTCTCTTTTTTTGGTTGAACGCTGCAACAGGTACAGCAACTGCTGTACAGCAGTCACGTACAGATCATTTTTGCGTCCGTCTCGGGTCCCTTGTAGATGATCGGAGCCGCTCATTTTGTTCAAAATACTTCGTTTATGGTCCCTGTAAAAAATCACCTCGGCTAAATTTTGAAGTAAAATTAGATGATTCGTAAACACCCTTCACCCTTCCCGATATTGGATTGAGGTGATTTTTTACAGGGACCATAAACGAAGTATTTTGAACAAAATGAGCTGCTTCGATCATTTTTGCAGAACCCGAGACGGACGCAAAAGTGGTTTGTACGTGACTGCTGTACTTGTATCTTTACTGTTTTTGGTTATGTACAGTTTCATCAAATAGAGAAAATAGTAACTAATTAAAGGGAAAGTCTACAATACACACTTCTTAAAAGGGTGTATCAAATGCACCTATTTTATGATTCATTCATAACATTCTAATGTGTTTCGTAACTTTTGTTCTAGAATTCATAACCTTTCAGCAGTACGATTCGTAACATTTTCATTATGATTCATAACATTTTGGAGTATTTCGTAACCTTTATACGATTCGTAACTTTTTAGCAATACGATTCATAATATTTTATCTATAATTCATAACATTTTGGACACACCTAAATAAGATGTGTGTATTGTAGTCTTTCCCCTAATTAAAACCAAAACTAAAGTGGAATCACTCATTATGTTGTTAAGTTAACCCTTTTAAGCTTTGGTCATAATATCGGATTTGTTTTTCGTCAAGATGAATAAAAAAGTGAAAAAAAGGTAGAAAAACATAATAGTACCTAAAAATTGTGTATTTTGAATGAATTTTTCTTAGTCTTCAGTATTGTTCTCGATGAATGCGTAACCAAAAAATCATCACAAAATTAAGAAAATTTCTTGGAAGAAAAAAATTAAGAGAAAATAAAAGATTGGAAGATAGAGGGTTAAGTTATTATAAGTAAGAATATTGATGTTGCTTCATCAATTTAAAAATCGGGGCAGTTCCGGTGACACCTATAAAAACATTTAAAAAAACATCTCATAGTTCCCAATCAAATTTTAATGATCCGAGCCGCTCAATGTGATCAGAACGTGATTTTAAGGGTACTCGTGAGAAATCAGCAAAAAAAAGAGACCGAAAAGGGCTTGATCTGAGCAGTTTTTAGCTTAGATTTGATGAACGATTCAATTAAAAACTGCTCAAAACAATCACTTCCCGATCATATTTTTTTCTTATTTGTTGCGAGCAATCTTAAAATTACATTCTGCACACATTGACCGGTTCGGATCATAAAAATTTGATTGGAAACTATGAGATTGAGATTTTGGGTATTTTTTTAGATATTTGTATAGATGTCCCCCTGAACCGCCCCATTTAAAAATAGTGCAAACAATCTTTTCACGTCTAACTACTTTACCCATTCTTGAAGATACGTAATTGGTATGGAAAATTGTCCAAGTGATCACTCGGGCTACGTGAAAGCAAACTTAAGAACAAATGTTACCTAATTTCTTTTGCTTATAATATGAACTCCATATACTTACTTTTGTTAAGGTTGATATGTAAAATAATACTGTAAACTACTACGGTTTCGTTCCGTTAAATTTTTAATTTTTTCAATACTTATTTTTCGCTTTACGAGACAGATCATTCTTTTTCAATACATCACATTTTGAAATAGTAGAAAATAGAAAAAAGACCGAACAAAACTTTAACTTCATACGGTAAATTTCAGCTTGATAAGATATCATTACGATGAAACTCGCGCAGCAAGACCGAAAAAAGAAAAAAGAAAAAGCAATTCCAAAAGTATACTAGTATTATTCTAAGGGGTTGAAAGTGAAAATTTCTAAAGAGGACACGTGGGCAAGATCGGGACTGTTAGATTCATAAGGTTTAGCTGTAACCATCGTGCTTAAACGTGGGTTAAGGAATATAATCAACAGTACGATAAGGTGGGTGGAAAAGAACTAATCATTGCATTAAACTACGGGAAAACTGTCAGTAAGAAAAAATTCATATTCCAATAAATAAATAAAAAAAATTTAAGCCCAAGTCCCGAGGGATAAAAAATAATCCGGGAGTGGGATAGAGATAGGATCGGAATCGGGATGTAATTAAACTTGGATAAACTAATTTACTAATTACCTGCTACTTTAATTACCTGAAAATTTAACCTGCTACTTCTATTCTTTATCACTTTATGGGTGGAATTTCATTATCTAATTGTAACATTTGGCATTGGGCCTGTTTGGTTCCCACTGATTGACATCATTTCAGTTTTCACGAATAAATAAGTAAAGAGATTAAGTAAATTAGTTGTTACAAATTATTTATTTGTTTATTACTTGCTTATTTTTTTACTAAAAGATTAAGAAACGATTAAGCATTCGCTAAGTAAATATATATAGTCAACTTGTTGGTTTATTGGTTGTTACTATTACATCTTCCAAAACCTGCAAATTCTATCCTAGCGTAATTTGTTTGAGAAGTGTGAGTAAGTTAGCTTAATAAGAAATTAGTATTATAGATTTGTAGCGAGCTATTCAAGCTCAGTTAAAATAACTTGACTAGCTTAAAGTGTGATTGTTATCGGCTTGATTCTCTTTTAGCTCAATTTCATTCAAGACTTCATTGAGACGATATCAAACATATACGAGCATAGCAAGTAAAAGGGTCAATCTATTAACACCCCAGTGGACTGTCAATGAGCTGTTAAAAAAGATAGAACAAACACGTACATCAATGCGCTTTTTACACTTTTTAGTATACTTCCACACATTTTAATGTACTTTGCATGCAAATGGGGCGCAAGAGCAGTTGGCACGACTCCTTGCCCCCATGCACAAGGTGTAGGGTTCGAGTCCCACCTTCTTCCCTCCCTTCTCTATTTATACAATGTTGAAAAAAAAAAACACTTCTAATAACTTTTATTACAATTTTTTGAATCTTAAAAACAATTCATTGGGCTGTTTATAACATTTTTTCCCCTATTTTCTAACAATTTTACGAAATCATTCAAAATCCATTTTAATAAGTAGAACAGAAGATTTAGGTTAACTATTTACCACAACATATAAAAATTACTCCCAAAACCGAACCAGGTAAAAAATAATCATGTGCTCCCCGTAATTTAACAACTTTATAAAACAGTCACATACCCCCTGCAACTATTACTAATTAATTAATTAATTTATTTATCTTTCAACAGGTAAATAAAAAAATAAAAAAAAGATGCTCCATATTTTCACATATTTCCATTTCTACCCCTCCTCTCACTCATCAAAAACCCAACCCCACAACCCCCACACCCTTTCATCTCTGCCCGCCTGTCGCCTTCAAACACAATCCAACCCCCCACCCTTTTTCCTCTCTCTCTCTCTCTCTCTCTCTCTCCTCCTTTTTCTCTCTCTAAATTCCAAACCAAACCGTTACTCCTCCCGTGCCCCCAAACCAAACCAAACCAAACCAGAACCAACACGAGAGTATGGAAGTGCCCGAGTACTTCACCGACGCCTATTTCTCGGCGGGAAACTGCTACTACGACAAGAAACCGGCCGAGAATGTTGCCATCAACCACCACTTCACCGTCGACGACCTGCTCGATTTCTCGAAAGCCGACGAGGTCATGGCGACCGAGGGCGTGTTCGACAATGTGAAGGTGAATTCGGCCGAGTCTTCGGGTGTTACCGTCGTTGATAGCTGTAATTCGTCTGTTTCCGGTGGGGATGCTCAGTTTTCCGGTGGTTTTGCCGACGGCCATTTCTCCGGCGAGCTCTGCGTTCCGGTAATTTTCTGTGCATTAATTGTTAATTTGCTTGAAATGTCGGTGGTAGTAAAGTTAGGTATATAAGCTCATGACTACTATATTTGGCTTGATTATCGGGAATGAAGAACTTAATTACGAGTAATTTTCTACTTGATTATCTAATTTGGTTTCTTTATGTAAATAATTTGAGAGGAAAATTTACAATGAGTTGTGAATTTTGTTGTCCTTTCCGTTTATTTTGTTACTTTAATTTTGAACGGAATTTCGCAATGACCAAACGTTTCAAACTTTAGAGTCACTTAATGGAGTAGCTATTGCTTGTTTAATTTGTTTCTTCAATTTGCCTAAAATTTACTCTCGAGAGGTCCTGAGGTTAAGTATCAAACAAAATATTTCAAACTTGGGGGCACTTGAGTTTGGAAATGCTCGTGAATTGACCTGAACACCTAATTATTTAAATATTTTTGCATGAACGATGTGATTTTGGCGACGAAACCATTTCATGTTGATAAATGGTTTGTTTAATTCCAATTGCATCAATTTCTAGTCCAATTTGAAGTATTTTATCCTATTTCTGAACCTACATCGGAATTAAGAATTTTGAAAAATGCACTGAGTTAATTGACTTTTTTTGTTTAAATTTTTGAACAGTACGACGACTTGGCCGAGCTCGAATGGCTCTCGAACTTCGTGGAGGACTCTTTCTCAAGCGACGAATTCCAAAACCACCTCCACCTTATCTCCCCCGCAAACAACCCTCCCCACATCGCCAACTCATCCTCCCACATCCCCCCACGCGCCCACGCGCCGCCCATATTCCCTTCCGATGTCTCCGTCCCCGGCAAAGCCCGCAGCAAGCGCTCGCGCGCCGCCCCCTGCGACTGGTCCTCCCGACTCCTCCTCCTCTCCTCCCCTGCCTCCCCGGAACTGATTAAAACGACGGCGCCGTCGAAGAAGAGGGACGTGAACGAGCCCGTGGGCCGGAAGTGCCTGCACTGCGGGTCCGAAAAGACGCCGCAGTGGAGGACCGGGCCCATGGGGCCGAAGACGCTGTGCAACGCGTGCGGCGTCAGGTTCAAGTCGGGCCGGTTGGTGCCCGAGTACCGGCCCGCCGCGAGCCCGTCGTTCGTGTCGGCGAAGCACTCGAACTCGCACAGGAAGGTGCTGGAGCTGAGGAGGCAGAAGGAGTTCCAGATGCAGCAGCAGCAGCAGCAGTTCGTGAGTCAAAGCTCGATTTTCGGCGCATCCAACGGTGGCGATCGTTACTTGATTCATCACCGCGGCGGCCCCGATTACGGGCACATGATTTAGTGCGTGCTGGAGTAGCGCAATAGGGTGGGGAACTCTTTTGACATCGATGATTCGAGATAGCGTGTTAATTTCCAGTTGTCATTTTTGGATAGCTTGATCGCTTTTTCCAGGGGAAAAGAAATCGAGAATTTAGGAGGGGAGAAAAGAAAAGAAAAGTAAAAGGGAGGGAGAAGATGGTCAATTCGTTGTAGACTCTAAAAAATGTTACACTATCTAGTTTTTTCCTTTTTTTTTTTTTTTTTTTTTCCTTCCTTGTTTTGGAATTGGATTGTGATTTAGGCACATCAAAAATTGATGGAGAGACTCCAAAACTGCACTGTGTTGATACACAAAACGACGTCGTTTTGGAGCCCTTCCATCAATTTTTGGAGTGCTAAAATCAATTTCTTTTGGAATTTTGCCGAATAAGGCAAATTGAGAAGCAATTTCTGTTTCATGATCACATTTACATTTATTTCATGTTAGTACAAATTGAAGACTCATGTTGCTGGAACTCTCTTCCATTTAGAAGGTCCTAAAATAGAAAATTCAAAAAAATATTTAGAATTTTCAAATTAACTTCATTGATAATGGTACCAAAATTAACTCCATACATATGTCCGGTAAAAATTTGAGTTCAAGATGGCATCGTGCTCGACGCCCGAGACATAAGAATTTTGCTTCCTACTACGGTCTCAAGATCGAAATTTTTCAGGTCCTGTTAACTCTTTTGGAATTAGTCAATATGACATTTTTGCTCCGAATTTGATTGGATCCCACTAGTGAACGTGGAATTGATCGTCCAGAATCAGTTGAGGTGTACCACGTAAATTGGACCGGACACCTGACCCGAGTAACCAAAGAAACACTACTATGGGAAATATTTGGAATTCTTATTGTGGTGGCAAGCTTTCTATGGTCGGACCTTGTGGCTTGGATGGTTGAGGTTTGGACGGAGATGGGTCAGACCTGCACACGAAGCAACCACGTTAGTGCCCAGACCCGGAGCGTGGTGTCCGGGGCAGGCACTCCGACGCTCTAGTCAGTAAAACAGAATAGGAGATATCGAGGTGTAGTTAGGGTTTGAAAAAGTGTTTTTTTTAACGTACCTTATTCTAGAGGTGAATACCTCCTTTTATAGCCAAAGGGAATGCAGAGTCCAACTCCCATAAGAATACTTATTCGTTGTATGATGAGCCCGCCTACCTCGGACCCAGATAGACATCCCAATCCTGAACCTATCCAATCTCCTATATTCTGCTCCTGAATATAAGGGACGGGATAAGACGCGGGGTTGCCTCCTCCTGCCCAACTCTTCCTAACTTCCTTTTCAAGTTAGGGGACAGTAGGCTCGGCGAGTACAGGTTCTGCCGGACTGTTGGTACGGCACTGAATGCTTCAACAGGGGCAACCCCCAACCCGTTCGGCGGGGAACAGCCGAACTAGATCATACTGATTAGTACATACGCCGAACCAAACCGTTCCCTCCCATGAATCGACACCACGGTTAACTTAACCAGGCCCGGCTGGACTCGGATCGGCTACCGGCCCAGCCCGCCGACCCATGGGTACTAGACTCACTGGTCCGGCTAATTGGTGCAACATGGCCACCATCTCGGTCCCTCCGCCGAACCACGCCCTCCACACTTATTACCAGTATGGGAAAAAGAAGTGCTACGTACACTACACATTTACAATGCATGTGAATGGAGTTGCTTGATTTGCTTGGGAAGAGAGTAAAGGTGAGTAAATAACTGGTGGAAAAGTAGGTTGCAATTATGCAAAGAGTGGGGTGCACCACCACTTTGAGAAATTTTTCAGTGTCGGGTGGGTACCACGTCGCTCGGTTGATGTAGTGCCCGAGCGGACACATCCGAGCCGTTCAAAAGTGTATTAGACGGTCCAGATTGAAACACACTCTCTCCTCTCACCCCCACACTCTCTCCTCTTTCTCTCTCCAAATTAATCCGAGCCGTCCAAAATCGAAATGGATGGCCCGGATGCACCGAGCGGACACCATGTGATACCCGCTACCCGCTGACTGAAAAATTTCTCCACCACTTTTTATCAAAACCAGTGGACCATATGGGAATGGAATTGAGTCTCCCTTGTTCCCTTGTTGTCATTCAAACAAAAAAAGGTTGACATTTTGCACATGGAGAGCTCATGGGGCTCAGCACAGGTATCCATCCATGGTGTTTCTCTTCTGATTTTCTGGAGATATTTTTATCCTTTTTTTCTTTTTTTTTCGACCTGCATTAAATTATAGAATCAAATTGCCAACTCCCATGTCATTTACCCCTAATTCAGTCAACTCTTATATATAGAACCAAATTTTTTTTTTTTTTTGGGATAATAAGTATTTTTTTTTTCGCACCGATTAAGAAGATATATATAGGTCTCATTTGGTGCAATCTTATGCGATGATTATGGTGCAAAGAGTACTTAATTAATTGGTGATTTTGATTATACAAATGAGAGCAAAACAATGTAAATTTGACTGACAAGAGTGATTGTTAAGAAGTTGGTTCAACAACCTTTTGTGTTTTTTTCCTTGGGGGCAAGCTTTCTTTTTAGCTTGCTAGAAGCTGCGCAAATTCGCGCATAAATCTTATATAGCGTAGATTTCTTTCCGACCTTCTACCAAAATGATCAATATTATGCTATTTTAAAGAACTCGGAATATGTCGGTGATAAGATTTCAATTCAAAATTAGTAGAAAAAATTTAAAAAACAAAGAATAAGAATTGTGGCGTGCAGATTTAACTTCGTATAATTTGGATAATACACCGTGGCCAATAGGTGTATTATCCAACTATTTGTTGGATCCCCTTTCCCTTTCCCCATTTTAAATAAAATTCATTTTTGCCGATTAAAAAAAAAGATGATCACATGCAAGAATTTTTTTTGTTTTTATTTTACTTTTGTACTACTGTACTACTTCTTTTGTTAAATATAGATTGCTTAAGGAAACCAATTAATAGTGACATACAAACACACTGCTTCTTTTCTTTTTTTTTTTTAAAACCTTTACTTAAGTAAGCAATTTGGGTGGACTTTTAATTTGCAAATGCACTTTTCTTGGTATTGAAAAAGGACTTTAATTTGTAGTGGTTCATACATATACGACCAATTAATTACTACTACTCCCGCAAATAAAATTTTTTTATCACACAATATGAGTTAATTCTTCTCTATCAATCACTCAACAAAAGTGAATGATAATATTCTTGTTACGTGATTTGTCGCTACATAAATAAATGGTTAGGAGTGGGCAACTTCATGTGATAATTTTTGAACGCTGAATAATTACTCTATACGCCAATTATTTGCTACGTCCATTTAATCGTTTCTTCTTCTTGAAAAATTATTCAATGCCTCCCTTCCCCTCGATGTACCCATTATCGAGTTTCTTCAATAATATTCTTGCCGTTTCCAAAAAAATTAATTAATGCCCTTGGGGCACCGTCACGTTCTGCCCCAAGCCTCTTTCTTAACCATACATTTCTGTGGGATCCGAGACTAAGTATGAGAACCCCACAATAATGTATGATATGGAGGGCACCACGTGGAAGAGATTTAGGGCACCGCCACGTAGTGCTCAAGGGCAGTGAATAATGTCTCCTTCTTCCTCCCAATAGGAAGGAGCAAGAAATGGAGGGATGGGGGTGGAAGAAATAAAGGGGATTGATGAAACCGTGGAGTGTACGTAGAATCTGCATGAAAGTGCGGTTAAAATTATTACTCCAACGTGGGAAGAAATCGAGAAACCTAGAAAGAAAAAAAAAAAGAAAAGAAAAAAAACCAGTAGAAAATTTTTAAGGATTTCTATCGTATGCATAGGTTGCTGAATTGTATTGGAATAAATAGTACTGGTAAATTAATGTAATTAGTTAGGCAAAATTAATACAGTACTGGGGCGACATGACTGTCCACCTGATCCTAGACATTTGCTCTTCCACTGGGCCCCTCCTCCACTCTTCAAGAGGGCTCCATAACAATGTATTCACCCATAGATACCTGTCGATCTGTAGATGGTTAATTTCTTTAGGGCTTGTTTGTTTGGAGGCTCAAAATTTCTGTGCACGGACCTTATAAAAGTTTTTTATATATATTTTTTCACTTATTACTTTTAGAAATCTACTTCAAAACCCAAATCGAACATGGCCTTAATTACTTAACTGCCTTACATTAAGTACGTTCATTATATATTGACAAAATAAACTCAAATTTTTTTTCCCACTAACTAAAAAGCACGCACCCAAAACATCGAGATAAAACTTTGATCAGTACAAATTAAGGTTATTCATAACGCTTCTCTCATATGAGGTGGGACCTACACATGTACACGTGTCGCATATCATATGAGACGACGTTATAAATAACCGTTGCATGCATCCAAAAAAATTCCCAAAATGTTATTCTAGTACGAGGATTAATGCGAAACGGCCATAATGTGTTTTTTTAACAGCAAAAAAAAAGAAGATTTTATTAATCTTTGAAGATACAAAGATTAAAAGGACTGATAGCACAAAGGCATCACAAGAACATAAATATTTTCAACTAAGTCTACAATTTTAGTGATTCATGACTTACTGTGCACCGTTACACCTTCAAAAAAGTTGTTAATTTTTCGAGTATATTTTCAGTTCCACTTTTATCCTCTGAGCTTAAGCATTGGAGAGAATTCGAATAATGCTGAAAATTCTATTTATGCCCGTAATAAAAGAAACAAATATGTTGCTTAAATATATTCTTTCCAGTGCATGCAGCACTATATTGAGTTGAGAGTGTCATTGGTGCTAGCTAGCGATCATAAATTATTCTGTACTCGTTTTACTCCAAAGGCATCCATACAAGGTGTGTTAATGCTTTTGTCACATCAATTCTTATCTTGATTGAACCAAAAAAAAATAAAAATGGTGCAATGGATTATCTTGATTGAACCAAAAAAAAAATGGTGCAATGGATAAATCATTGCGATATCCATAGGGGCACACACTCAAGGGTTGCCCCAGTGGTTCGGGCAGATGACCAGTCTTTGGAAGTACTCTTCAAAGTTTGAGATTCGATTCCCCATATGATGAGTACCACATGATGAGTACCCTGAAGTAAGGGGAGGGCCGTGACTGTGTGGCCGTGCTAGCTCATCCGGAAGTTTGGGTTGCGCAGTCGGGTCCATTTAGTGGCCTGGCTATAGTGTTGTTCCTTCGTTACCTACAAAAAAAATCCATAGGGTGTTTGGGTAGGATAAAGAATCAATACAATTAGTTAATTATCCATCAAATTGATCAGTAATAGTAGTATTTTTATCAAAAATTAAAATATCATAGTTTGTCTATATCACTATTTAAAGAATTGTGAACTCAGAAAAACATCAGTCTGCGACTCTGTATTTAACGAGTCCGACTACAGGTACAGATTTTCGGGTACAGCAGCCGAGTACAGCAGCGTTTTGCTCCCGTCTCGGGTCCTGCAAAGATGATCGGAGCCGCTCATTTTGTTCAAAATACGTCGTTTAGGGTCCCTGTAAAATTTTGAAGCTTTGCGGGACCCGAGACGGGAGCAAAATGCTGCTGTACCCGCTGCTGTACCCGGAAATCTGTACCTGTAGCATTTTTGGTATTTAACCTTTCCCAATTATTAATAGAAGAGAAAAAAAATTGAAATCATAAATAAGTTGGAGAATTTTATACTATCTAAATATATATTCGGTATACTTAGAGCATCTACATCAGCCTCTTTAAATATTTAGACCAAATTAAATCTTAAAAGCAATTTTCTACTTTATCTAGTTATTTTTTTAAAATATTCACTGCATCAGACTCTCTATTTGAAGAACGGAATGACTGATTTTAGGATTTTACTCTGTAATTTGACATAGGATGAGGCCGATCAAAAAAATTACTATATAGGATGAGATTTGGAGAACGGGATGTGCATGTGAAAGCTACACAATATATGGACATAGTAATTGCCCGTGCCTTTAGGCACGGTGCAATGCTTTCAAAACATAGTCTAAATGAAGTATTAAACCCCACTTTTCCGAAGGTTTTTTTTTTATACAACGGTTCAAGCTTTTTAACGCCATTTCATATGAGGCGAGTTCTGGATATGTGTTGAATTTAGGAGAGCGAAATATTGAGAGAATATTGGTTTATTTCTGAATGAATTCTTTACAAAGATACGTAGCTCTTTATATACAGAGAATCTAAACTAGGAAAGAAGTTGAACTAGGAAAGATTATATATACAATATTCATATGCTACAATCAAGGATCTTCAGTCAATCAATTAGGCAATCAATCAACCGGATTTTCCTCTAACACTCCCCCTCAAGTTGGAGAGTGAATATCATGAAGTCCCAACTTGCCACTTAAAATATTGAAATTGTTCCTTTCCCAAAGGTTTGGTGAAGATGTCTGCAAGTTGAGATTTTGATTGAACATAGGATGGGGCAATTACTCCAGCTTGTAATTTTTTCCGAACAATGTGGCAATCAATCTCTATATGTTTTGTGCGTTCGTGAAAAACGGGATTTTTGGCAATGTGGAGAGCTGCCTGATTGTCACGAAATAAGAATGCTGGCTTGCTTTGTGGAATTTTGAGATCTTCCAAAATGTGTCGTATCTATGTAATTTCTAAACATGTTGCAGCCATGGCACGATATTCGGCTTTAGCGGAAGAACGATCCACATTGGTTTGCTTCTTTGATTTCCAAGAAATCAAAGAATTTCCTAGAAAGACATAGAATCTTGTAAGTGAATGCCGAGTTGTCTCACAACCCGCCCAATCTGAATCACAATAAGCCTTTAACGTAGGATCATTGAACGAAGGAAAGAATAATCCTTGAGCAAGATTCCCTTTAATGAAACATAAAACTCTTAGAGCAGCTTCCCAATGTGGTTTTTGAGGATCTTGCATAAATTGACTTAGGATTTGCACAGAGTATACTAAGTCTGGCCTTGTTACTGTTAGGTAAATCAATCTCCCAACCAATCTTTTGTATTTGGTTAGATCATGTAATGGGTCGCCATCGTAGGGATTCAATTTCAAATATACCTCCATTGGGAAAGAATTAGGGTGAGATCCTAATAATCCCACATCATTTAGAATATCCAATGCATATTTCTGTTGGGAAATGAAAATTCTCTTTTTGGACCGGGAGACTTCAATGCCAAGGAAATATTTGAGATTGCCAAGATCTTTTATGTGAAATTGTTGCAAGAGGAAATCTTTGAGAGACTTGATTGCCTGTTCATTATTGCTAGTGACAATAATGTTGTCCACATAAATAAGTACTGCAGTAGATTTGTTACTTTCGGACTTGGTAAATAGAGAATAGTCGACCTTTGATTGAGTGAAACCTGCCTTTTGAATAGCACAAGAAAATTTGACAAACCAATTACAGGAAGCTTGCTTCAAACCATATAATGACTTATTGAGCCGACATACCATATTCTCCCCTGTTGGCGAAGACCAGAGGGAAGGTCCATATAGACAAGCTCATCAAGATCGCATTGCAGAAAGGCATTATGAACATCCATTTGGTGTAGGATCCAATTGCGAGAAGTAGCCACCGCTAAGAGACAGCGCACAATGGTCAGCTTGGCAGTGGGAGAGAAAGTCTCTAAATAATCAACTCCTTCAATTTGAGTGTAACCTTTAGCAACGAGGTGGGCCTTGTAACGTTCAATAGACCCGTCTGAATTGTACTTGATCTTGTAGACCCATTTGCAGCCAATGGGCTTATGACCAGCAGGTAGAGGAACAAGAGACCAAGTATTATTGCGAGCAAGGGCATCAAGTTCAGCTTGCATAGCATCCCTCCATTTCGGGTCAAGAATTGCCTGATCATAGTTAGTGGGCTCACGGAGACCAGAAATAGAAGCAAGAAAAGAATAATGGGAAGGAGAAATACGTGAATAAGAGAGAGAGTTAGAAAGAGGGTGCCTTGTACCTCGGGTTGGACATGGCGACGGAATGGATGATTGTGGGGAAGCAGTATGGGCAAAGGGCATTTGATAGTCGGCATGCCACGCAGGTCGGGCGCGAGGTCGGGTTGAGTGACGAGGCGCATCAGGTAATGTGGAAGTAGTAACGGAAGGTAGTGGGTCTGGTAGAATCGGTTGAGTGAGTGGTGATGAAATGTGGGTAGACTGATCGGTTGAGGAATCGGTTGGCGGATCGGTGGGGTTGAGAGGAGTAACTGGGGTAAGTGAATCGGTTGAGTAATCGGTTGGTATATCGTGGGTAAGTGGGGTAGTAGAATTGGGTAAATGTGTGGTGTAGTTGAGGTCGGGTGCAGGTGCAGGAATCGAGTGAAAATTAGGAGAAGATGTCCCTTTATAGGGAAAGATATGCTCATGAAAACGAACATCTCTACTTACCAAAAATTTGTGGGAATCTAAATCTAACAATTTGTAACCTTTTTGGCCTGTACGATAACCCAAAAAAATGCAATGCCTAGCACGAGGAGCAAATTTAGAAACAGGTTTGACAATAGTAGCATAACATAAACTTCCAAAAACACGAAGGTGGTCATAAGGGGGTGGACGACCATACAAGCGCTCAAAAGGTGTGAGGGAAGAAAGGAGTCGAGTAGGCAATCGAATGATTAAATAAACTGCGGTGGTAACACACTCACCCCAAAAACGAATGGGCACATTAGATTGGAAAAGGAGAGCACGAGCAACTCGCAATATATGACCATGCTTACGTTCTACAAACCCATTTTGTTGTGGAGTGGAGACGCAAGAGGTCTGGAATTCAACACCTTTGGTTATAAAAAATGATTAAAGAGAAAGAAATTCACTACCATTGTCACTCCGAAAGATTTTATTGTGTGCGTTAAATTGGTTGTGAACAAAGGTAAAAAAAGATATAAGTAAAGAAGAAGCATCAGATTTATGAGACATAAGAAATAACCATGTACAACGAGTAAAATCATCCACAATGGTTAAAAAATAACGAGCACCGGAATGTGTTTGATGTCTATGGGGACCCCAAATATCACAATGGATTAATTGAAAAGGCAAGGTAGAAGAAATAGAACTTGTCGGAAATGGTAATCTAGTCTGTTTGGCCAAAGGACAAATATTGCAAAAATTGTCTAAAGAAACAGAAATAGAAGAATTGGACTTAGAGATGATACGTAGACAGGTAGGTGATGGGTGGCCAAGGCGATGGTGCCAGGTAGAATCAGGATGGGTAGTATGGCAAGCAGTTGGCGATGTGCGATCTGGTGACATGTAATAGAGGCCGCCACTTTGCTTACCCCATCCAATCATCTTCCCCGTAGCCAAGTCCTGCAAAATACAGAAATCTGGGAATAAGATCACACAGCAGTTTAAGGATTGGGTAACTTTACTGGCAGATAAAAGATTTAATCGAAAGGAAGGCACATGAAGAACATCTTTTAAAATAACATCTTTGTTGAAGAGGAGTGTGCCAGTAGAGTTAATAGGTACGGCGGAGCCATTGGGTAAATTAACACAAGGTGCGTGGGGCGGATGAGAGTGAGAAAATAAAGAAGAATCAGAAGCAATATGGTCCGTAGCACCACTATCTAAAATTCAACAACTTGAGGAGGTAGAATTAACCGAGGGATGATTATACAAACCTGCGACATTTGCATAAACATCATTATTACCCTTGGATAAGTGTGGCGCGTTTGCCACGGTAGTGGTCAATTGTTGATACTGCTCGGGAGAAAGCCCTGGGAGAGGCGGTATGGCACCATTGGGAGATGCGGCATGTGCAGCAGTAGGATTGGATCGAGCACCATATTGTTGATTTTGCTGTCTCGGACATTTGCTTGGTGGTTTATTGGGATCATATTTTGGTTTAAAGTTGGGATCATGCCGTGGGTGCCCGACTGGAAATCCATGTAACTTATAACAACTTTCAATAGTATGTGTATCCTTTTTGCAATATCTGCAAAATAATCCTTCAGAATTGGAAGTAGAAGATGAAAAGGACGAGTTACCAGTGAACTTGTTGTTTGGGTTGAAGCCTTTATGAAATCGCACAGCCGATGTAACTGAAAAAAATTTGGCGAGTGAATTGTTCCCTATCTCTCGTTGTTTCTCGTCCTGGGTCATCATGTTATAGGCTTCCCGAATATCGGGTACCGGCTTCAGAAGCAGTATTTGGCCTCGAATGGGATTATAAGGCTTCAGAAAAATAAAAAACTGTATCCAGTTTTGAATCGAACTGATTGTTCAATCGATTGTTGATAAAATAATTGGATGATACGAAAGTGGTGATTTGATAGTTGTTGCAGAAAGCTAAAAATGGATTGATGGAGAAAAAATAACCACGGTGGGTAAAGAAAAAATAACTAGGTATAGAACCCTAGCTCTGATACCATGTTGAATTTAGGAGAGCAAAATATTGAGAGAATATTGATTTATTTCTGAATGAATTCTTTACAAAGATACGTAGCTCTTTATATACAGAGAATCTAAACTAGGAAAGAAGTTGAACTAGGAAAGATTATATATACAATATTCATATGCTACAATCAAGGATCTTCAGTCAATCAATTAGGCAATCAATCAACCGGATTTTCCTCTAACAATATGCATATGATCCCACCTCACGTGAGAGGAGCATTACAAATAACCGTGAATTAGAAAAATTTTCCTTCTCCCAACAAAATCTACTTCTCGGAAATTTTCATTATAAGAATAAGTTTCAAACATGATCCATCTAACCAAGTTCATAAAATAGTATTGACACAACAAATGTTACCAAATCTGTTTAATTCCCTTAGTTGTATTCAGAGATAGCATCAGAGATATTAAAAATGTATAATCATACGAGATTCCAACTCGAATTTAATTTTTTGAACGTTCACTCACTCAAAAGTGACACCTCTATCGCATTTGTTTCCTTAACTGACCTAGAAAAATAGAAAAGCAAAATAGTTCCAAGATTACATATAACCAAGTAAGGAGTAGAGCTTGAAACTCTGTCTACCCAAAAGACTCCAACAAAAAACCTACATCCTTCAATCCCAAACAGATCATGAAACTCCAAATCATCTAAACCATTAGCTCAAGTTGTATTGAATAACAATTTTGTTCTCTTACCTATTAGTTAAAAAAAAAAAAAAAGAATCTGACGTGAAGAATTACTCATGGCCGTGAAGAATTATTATTGGCCGCATCGAATTACTCCTGGCCGCAAAGAATTACTCATGTCACGAAGAATTACTCTTGACCACGAAGAATTACTCTGGGCGCTACAAATTACTCTTGGCCGCATTAAATTTCACTTGGCCGCTACGAATTTGTGGCCAAGTGCAATTCGATGCGGCCACGTGCAATTCGTAGCGGCCAAGTGCAATTCGATACGACCAAAAGTATCTCGATGCGGTCAAGTGCAATTCGACGCGGTCAAGTGCAATTCGATGTGGCCAATAGTAATTCTTTGCGGCCACGAGAAATTCAATGCAGCCAAGAGTAATTCTTTGCGGCCAAAAGTAATTCATCGCGACCAGGAGTAATTCTTTGCGGCTAGGAGTAATTCTGTGCAGCAAATAGTAATTCTTTGTGAACTTCTAATCTCAGCCATTGGCTTCAATGGTTGAGCTGGAGTGTCTTTTTTTGTGTCCCTGAAACGCTCCCCTATATATATATTCTTCAAATTAGCACAGAATAGGAGAGAAAGACCCATAACAACAACGAAGATAAAAAATAAAAAATAAAAAAAAAACATCCAACAAAAAGTTGAATGAAGCCTAGAAACTCCTCCACCAAAGCAAGAAGCAGCAAGCACCCAAAACCATGAGACCTAATTATAACAAAAGCTTTCAAAAGCATACACCAACACAACCTTAAACACAAGAGAGCTACTGCGAGTAAATTGGCCCGGACTTCCTTGACCGTCGACCAACATATATATATGAACATATGTACTCCTATACATACTCTAGTTACACAAACAATTAAGCATGTATATCAGTACTTGGAAGTACAATGTATGTGTGCACATTAGACATGTATGTGTACATGTGAGGAGGTAAGGGGATTGGGGCCCCAAGGCCCAAGGGTTTAAGCGTTAGAGACATGCATGTGGAGGAAAGGTAGTAGCACATGCAGCACTACGTGGCATTGCCTGACTGTTAATTAAGTATGCATGCACGCACGTAGCAGCATGTGGTTTGATCAGGATAATATATCAAAAAACGCTCTGAGAATGGCTGGTTGTCCATTGTCTAAGGATCTCTCTCTCTCTCCATGTTAGTATTTGGCAATTAATAACAAGATTCAAATATTATTCTTGTCTCTCCTCCCCCTCTCATCAACATATCCAAACACCCCTCTTCCCGTACACCATGTTGGACACAAATTAAGCTACACGATTTAGGTGACATTCATTTTTTAAGACCCGGAATCGATCGATTCCACCAATCACAACCTTCGATTGGTCGTATAAGCTAGAACATCTCAAATTGGAACCCTCGCGGGTACAGTTATCTCGCACAAGTTTTTGCTTGCAAGGAGGGTGGACCAAATTATTTTGCGATCAGCGGAAGTCGGACTAGAACTTTGTCATTTTGTGGCGTACCAATGACACCCTTTTTTGTTTACGAGAAATTGTAGGATCGAATTTTGATAGTTTTAGCTTTTAAAAAGTTATTGTGAGTGTTTGTAGAAAACTTTTATCAATTTGAGCATGATTTTGTTTCCTTGTTGTTCCTATTAGTCTTGTAACAATTAATTTCAAGATTAATGAAATTTTTTTGCCTTTCAAAAAAAAAAGAAAACTTTTATCAACATATTTTGAGATTTTGGGAATTCTTAAAACCTGAAAAGGGGTCCAAATATGATCCTAACGAAGCTGAGTTTGAGGTGCTTTTCAAATTAGATTTCAAGTTCTTTGTATTCTAAAACTTGATTTTTAAGTTTCGCGGTAAACAAAACAAGTTTTTAATGCAGCTTAATTTTAATTTTTGTAAAGAAGTTTATCAGCTTCTAGTATTCTACGAAATAAAATATTTATAATCTAAAGTATAATTTGAAGGTATAATCTAAAATCTTTTCCAAGAGCTATTACACGGAATCAGGAACCTTGTAGTGCAGAACTTTTCTATGGTATACCAAAATTTATTGGTATATCATATATGGTGTTCTTAAAGTGAGTTGTGGTAAGTATATATTCTAGATATAGTAGTAAGTATTTCAGATATTAAATACTTACCACCTGCACTGGAATTTTTATGGGATATTTACCATTGTATTTGAAATACTTACCACTGTATATCACTTTTGGGATACCGTACACCAAAACATTTTGGTGTACCATAGACGGACTAGACTCTGTAGTGCACCCCTCACTTCTGCCATTCTTATCACTTGACCTAATCTTTAGAATTATTGTACATTGTATTTGCATTAATGGAGGGGAAAATAGTCTTTGTCATCTCAGACATTTTCGAGGTAGGCCATTAATTCCATTGTTGGGTCTGCAGGTGGGTGGGTCTTAATCGGTTGGTGATCATCATGGTGGATAAAGCTAGCACTTGCTTGGCTAAATGGGAATTAAGTTGGGTACGTCGTGGTGGTACTTTCCTTTCTTGATGATAATCATATGGTTCCAACCATAAATACAAAATACAAAATACTAAGAAAATGCAACAGTGCCCTACGTTCTGAATGAAAATCCCAGGGGTTGCCTGGCGCTCAAGATTTGGGATTTTGGAATTCGTTTCCTCTGATCTTAAAGTGTTGGGTTCGAAATCTCTTAGGTACATCAACTTTTATCGGGACAATCCATCCATGGTTTTGACCTGACTTTAATGGACTCCCGACCTGTTATATATCCAGTTAGAGTAAATCTTGTTTCTAGCTAGGTTGCATTCTATGCTATTCTGTGGTTAATCTTTTCATAATCGAGAAAAATAAGAAGAGAAACCGAGGATAGGTTCAGTTGGGTTAGTGGACGGGTAAGATTGAATCTTTAGAGATTAGTCAAGGTGCACGTATATTGACATGAAATTAACCCTGAGTTATAAGGCAATGTTACTTACTAGTTTTCCCTTTTGTTGTTGGAAATGTTTTCAACTCTCCATGAGTGTGTCCCATGATATGTGCCTTCACAATGAAACTAAACCTAACGATGTTATACTTTCTTTTTTTTTGAACGTATCGATATTATACCAAAAAATTAAAATTTATTCACTAGCTACTCAAGTATGAGATCAACACACATTATTCACTAGCTACTCGAGTAGAGAATTATCGCGTTTTGTTTCAGGGCTCTCTTCTACTACCGCTTGATGTGGGCTCCATTACAAATTGTGTGATCCAATGTATAGTAAAAAAGAATTTTGATACACCACATGTGACGGTGCTCCGGAAGAACTGAATAGTCACTCGTGTGTGGGTGGTGTATGGTACGTGCCCCATCCTCTTAATTTGATTCTCCACGATCCCTTAATGATTTTTTCACATTAATTAGGGTACTAGTATAAGTTACCACTTGCTAGTGGTTTATTTGTGGTGGCAAAAGGGATTAATTTATGAGATGTCAAAGAGTTCTTATCAAATCAAAAATGTTAAAGAGTTGCCCACTTGTTGATTATTAATTTTTTTAAAGTTTAGGATAACTCAATTGCGTGCATTACCTTTTACCAGCTTTCCCATAATTAATCAAAACCAACTAAACACATTGACTAATTACACATCAGTCACAGCTAGCTAGTACTAAGCAAAACAAATATTGTTTGAAACATTTTCCGAGAGTGAGAGAGAGAGAGAGAGACCAATATAAAATAAGTGCAAACAAACCCCCACCCCCAAGAGATTTGATCAAGCAGGCATGCACGAGAAAGTAATAAGTATTTGTCTTCCATGGAATCGCATGTTCTCGAATTTTAAAGAGGCCTGACATCGATCCCGAACCTTGGGACCATTGGAGGGTTTGTTTGTTTGTTAACCTTAGAGTTCCAGGATTAGTCGAGGTGCGCGCAAGCTGACCCAGATATATCTGATTATAAAGAAAGCATAAAATAAGAGTGTAGTGCATATACAAGAGGTTATAACTGTTTTACACATTAGTTTGGGCACATGCCTAGCTACCAGTAGGCTAGCTAGCCTGTTGGGGTTAATACGTTCGTAAGCTCCACTTCATCTCTTTGTTTAATCTTCTACAACAAGTCTGGCTGTCTGGGCTTTCGATGTATTTAGATCAATGGGACAATAGCGTAGTGGCGCAAGCTGAGCACTTACGTGTTATTCTACCAATGTAACGTACTCGGATTCGAGCCCGGTGAACCCCCTTCCCCACCGCTAATATATATCTCTAAAAGAAGTTGACCTATGAAAAATGTTACTGATCGATGGTGTATGTTATGGAGTAAAACGTACATATTTTTTTTCCCCCTCTTTTGGTTTTGTAGTTTTTTTTTTCTGGTTCTAAAATGGAAAGGATTTTGTAGTAACATATATGGGGCCACAAAAGTGGATTGAGGGAGCGTGCTGTGCAGCCGTGCTGCACAGCGTGCTGCACGGCACGGATGCCGTCCGTTCGGCGATCCAACGGTTCAAATCTCATCTCCACCCACGTTGCATCCGAGCCGTTCATTGGCAAGATGAGATTTGAACCGTTGGATCGCCGAACGGACGGCATCCGTGCCGTGCAGCACGCTGTGCAGCACAGGCTGCACAGCATGCTCCCTCAATCCCACAAAAGTAGAGTGGTAGGTTGGGTAAACATCTTGTACTCTCATGCATTTAACTGGGGTTCAACCCTCACTAAATACAATCAGGATCGGTCCTGAGCTAAGGCTTGAGGTGCGGCTGCTTTAGATCCCGAATATCTATGAATTTTAAGGTACCTCCTAAAATGGTATCCTATACGTATAATATATCCCAACAAAATAAGATCCCATCTTTAATTTTCACTTGAGCTCTTTGAAAAATCAGGGCCGGCCTTGACACTACAACACTACTCACTTTCGTCGAGAAAAAAATATGTGGCCGCCACAAAAGTAAAGGTCCATCTCACCAAACCTGATGACCAGTGGGCCTAAAACAAACAAAAATACGTGTATAAGGTTTGGGCCTTTCTACTGAATTCAATCACATTCATATGGGTTGAAAGCGGCCCATAACTAACTTCTCTCTTTTCTTTATTTTTTCGAAAATGTCAATTTCATTTCATAACAAGTCCAAAGGCAATACAGATTCCATTAAAGATACAAGAATGAACCAAAACTACCAAGACTTCGACACAGGCACCCCCTGCAAAAGCAAGACCGACAAGTACAGATTCCATTAAAGATACAAAAATGAACCAAAACTACCAAGACTTCGACGCAGGCACCCCCTGCAGAAGCAAGACCGACGAAACACCTAGATTAGGAACCAATCTAGGTCCAGGTAGTAGAGAATCCCAAGGGACCCCAGCTCAAACTCGAGAAAGCGCAAATGAAATCTAGACACCGAAAAACTCCCAGCTACAGAACCCCAATAGCGCCCGAAGCTGCCGGCACAACCCAGACGCAAAAAGAGGCCCTAATTGTAGTTGAAAACTCCGGCCAAACACCCAAACCCTAACTAAGAGAGATTATTCACCCACCACCAACACCCACCGGATCTAGAAACTAGACCGGTACAGACTGCACAGGGGAGACCCGCCGGTAGAAAAAAACCAAGCCAAAACAGCCAGCAAAGAGGAAAATAAAAGAAAAAACCCTAAAACCCATCCTCACCTTTATTAACTATCCAATGTCCGCCGCTTGCCGGACCACCATACGCTGTCTCCTAAGCTCCGATCTGCACCGAAATCGCAGAACAACACAGACGGAACTCCGTCATGAGAGCCGGACCATCGGATAGGAAAACGGAAACACCAGAAGAACGGACGAGAGGGGAAGCGGAGAAGAAACGGTGGACAGTAGATCTAGGAGGAGGGAGAAAAGGGGGAGGAGAGGGAGGAGGGAGAGGAAGGCGGCGGACCCCTCCCCCAAAACAGGCTCGAACTTCTCTTGAATCTTCAGGTTTATGTTCTGAGTTCAAAGGTCTATGCACATCCCGTGCATCACTATATAACTAGGATTTGGATTTGGATCCGTTTTTTTTTTTTTTGAAATCATATGGTCTTTCGATATCCGGTGAACGTAAAACGTAATTGACGTTCTTGTTGACAATTTTAAAAGTGAAACGGTTTCAAACATTAAGATTTATGTTAAAAAAAAAACCACAAATACACCAAACAAAACTGTCTAATCTTGTCTTCGAACTGAAAAGGATCGTTCCACCTTGGTAGCCCTCTAATCTCTACTAGTATGCTTTTAAATTGACATCATTATGGTCATACTAATACTATAATTGAGCTGAAAGATAAAAATTTGTGATGTGGCGCAAAATGATTTATTTGGCTGTGTCAGTAGATCAAAGTTCAAACAAATGAGAGATTAATCGAAGGAGTTGGCATTATAATCAAAGCTTAAAATTTAAGGATTCATATCCTCTTTGATTTCATGGTCAAAACCTCGTATGTGCCATCAGCTCTCGTAGGGTCAATTCTTATGAGACTTTGTTTCGGCTATAATCAGAGCCCCCAACTTGTGGATTGTGTGAAAATCGTCTTTCAAAAAACAAGTCAAAGTGTAAGTAAATTGGTCCGATCGCCTGAGTTATAAAAAAAAAAACCACGAGATATAATCAAAATATACTAAAGATTGAATTGGATGCCCTTTCGGATAATTAATCTCTTGTAGGATGGCAGAAATGCTAATCACCCCTCTTATCTTAACGCTCTGATTGATGAATGCAGGTACCTCATCAGCACACTTGAGCAAACAACGATTCGACATATTTTCTAGGAAGCAAAAACATGGACTTGAATGGGGCGAAGTACCACAGGATGTAAAAACTCTTACTCCCTCTGTCCGAAATTGCTGGGTTCCTATGAAAAGACGTGTAAATTTATTTGCACCATATTAAAGAGCACATGAAATACTTTAATTTGGTGCAAAGAAACTTAAAAAATGATCTTCAAAAGTATTTTATTTTTTTATCCGAAAATTGCATGAATTTTTGGAGTAGTGGACAATTTGGGACGGAGGAAGTAATTTTCATTTGACTTCAATTACCAAAATAAAAAGAAGAGAAGTTTCACGGACCTCCGACGAAGGAGGTCAAATGAGTCATTTCCATTAGCTTTAGAATTCAGTACAGTACAGTACAGTACAATAATGGTGCTCGATGTTACTAGTTCTAGACTTCTAGGGTTTTCCATTCGGTGCGATCTGCTGCTCAACTTTGGGGGGAAGTGAAAGTCATTCAAATCCTCCCAAATTCAAAATCCTCTTCAAACCCACCTCTCCAAATCACGATACAGGTCTCTCTCTCTCTCTCTCTCTCTCTCCAGAGTTGAAATATCAGCTGCTTGAGCTGCGTATTCTTCACGCATGATCGTATATCTCTCTCTTCAATATCTTGAGTTGTTTACTTGCAGCACATACGAATATGAGCACCACCGTACACAGAACCTCTAAATCCGGTAATAGGCAATCCCTGTTCTTCCACGATTTAGCTTCACCCGTTTCCAACCGCAGGGGAGTGTCAGGAAGTGGCAAATTCACAACCCCCGGCCAGGCGGCCGCCGTCTCCGCCCTGTGGCGCGAGACTTTCGCCACCTCAGACCTCCCCCCTCCTCCCGTATTCACCCTCGAGGACCGCTCAGACCTCTCCCCTGAATCCGGGATCCCTGACTACCCTATCATCTCTCCCGAACCCAGGTCCGACCCGAGGACCCCGTTCCAGAGTTCCTCGGGCCGGGGGTTTTTGACTCCGAGTAAAAGCAAGGGTGAGGCCAGCACTAGTTATAATAATAATCAGCAGAGTCCTGTGGGGGGTTTGAGTTGGTGGTTGTCGCCGGCGAAGAGTGGCGGTGGAGGTGGTGGGGAGCAGCAGGGGGATGACAAGGGGAAGGGTTCGCCGGTAGAAGGTGTGGTGCAGCCGGGTGCTTTGATTACAGTTCCGCCACCGAGGGAGGTTGCGAGGCCGGAGATGCAGAGGAATGCGGTGGCATTTGGAAACCTTGACGAGGAAGAATGGATCACTGTTTATGGGTATTGTTTAAACTTCCTCCTTTGTTGCATTTTTGCATGTATTTGTGAACTGCTTTTGGTATATTGGACTTTAGTGTGCGTAGTTTGTGAAGTGATGCTTAGTTTTGGTGATGATCATGAGAAGTTGTTGCACAATTATAGTGCATGATGCTAGATTATGACATTTATGCCAGGTGGCTTATGCAAAATATGACTATTGGAAACGGATTTAGGACATTGTTGTAGTTATAATCTGCAGAGGTTTTTTTGTTGTGGATAGCAAGCACTTGTGTATTTTTTTTTGTGCAATTTCGTTTAGGATTTGAAAAATCGCATTTTGCACCTTTTTTCATATTAGCAAAGTAACTACAGGACTAGAAATGAAATGGTAATAATATGGAGGCGTTCATTCCCCTTAGGATACTTGAAAGTGTCATCTTTGTTTTTGCAACTCTGAATGTTAAAATTTTGGTGCATTTGCATTTGCAAATGGTGCCCATGAAGTTTCTTTTGTGTTGGAAGCTAGCTGTCTTATATCTCTTGGTGCTTTTGGGAGGAACATGAAGTTGGTTGGATATGGGAAGGTTTCTGTTGTCAAACTTGGTGTTTGTTGCAAGTAGAGCGGTAGCTAAGTGGGCGGCACCATGTATGCATTTGACAAGGTTTCAAACCTCAATAAGTACAACTAACAATGCTAACTTTCACCAAGCAAAAAAAAGCAAAAAACAAAAAATCAAAAAACAAAAAAAAATCAGTGTTTGTTCTCCCAGGTTGTTGGTTTTATGGGTTCGAGTTGAGGAATTTTTGGCAGCTTTTATCCCTATATTGAACAAAGAGGAACACAATTTTGTACTGCTTCTTGATTGATGGGAACACTTTTTTCGTGGACAATAAGGATAAGATAGTATCAGTAACTTTTATTCTGACACTTGTATTGTTAGTGTATGTGTTGCATCTGTCCTTTCCTTTTGTTACTAGAGGAGAGAACCAAAAGAAAATATTTCTTCTAAAATTTGACACAGAAGCGAGTGATAGAGTTTATGAAGGAAAATATGCAAAGTACTTAATGAGGTGTTCATATCAATTACTGAAGAGACTAGGCAATAACAGATGGTATGATGACGATGTGCTGTTCTTTACTTTGTTTTCTTGGGCGAGTCAGGTGTCTTATGGATTTTTCGCACTTTAGGAAGGGAACATAGAGTTTCTAGGATATTTGCTGTGCATTCCACTTCAGGCATACATCCTTATTCTAGGTATCGTTAAGATTTGGATATGCATTTACTAGTATTATGCAGTTTTTTCATTCTATACCTTTGATATTCTTTATTCTGTTTGCCCAGATTTTCCCCAGGGGACACGAATTTAGTTTTGCGGGAGTTTGAGAAATGCGGTGTGGTCTTGAAACATGTTCCTGGGCCTCGAGAAGCTAATTGGATGCACATTCTGTATCAGGTTTAGCCCAGTTCCCTTGATTTCAAATCTGAGCTGTTTACAGTTTTTTTATGCTTCAGCATTGATTTTTCAAAAATTTGTTATATAGTTGCGTTCTTTCTGGGCTTATGTCATTCTCATTTTCGAAAGAAAAAACCTTGCTACTCATGCAGCATATGTTATGACAGAACAAAGTCAAGAATCAATAAACAGACCAACACACTAGTTGGCAGTCGCTGACTATGTCCTATAACTATTATAATTCTATAACCCCTAAATAACCTTTTATATAAATAAATGAACCCAACAGTATTGAACCAGGTGAATTAAATCCAATGTCAAAAAAAATGGGCCAGACATATTCCCTCAGGTCAATGATGGGCTGTACTGTCCAAACACGAGTTCTGCGTTTTGCTGAGTTGTATAGAGTACAGTTTGTACACAATAGCTGGTATATTAAGACGTCAAGGAAAACCAAAACTGGGCTTAATTAAGCATTGTTGGTAATTGTTATCTCGACCATGTCATGTGGATGGATGGCCTAAGTTTCCCATGCGTGCCCACTGACCAGGCATATGCTTTCCCCTCAAGTAGTCATTATCAAGAACTTCATTTGAACTGGCTGCAGTTGGCAAAATTTTTGCCCCTTCCCTGCCAATAGAGGTTGTGGATTGCAGGTTTAGATGATCATTGATAACACATTCAGAGTGGATCTTTTGGGTTGATGGTGGGCACTAAGAGGAAGATCACCTGCCGATCAAAAAAAAAAAAAAAGAAGAAGAAAGATCACCTATGGTGGCAGAACCAGACTTCAGAAGGCAAGGGGGCAGTAAATAGGGGATGCGAATACAATTGTACTGTAGTGCAATGTGAGATGAGATTGAAACATAAGAAATACTGAATATCCGTATAGTAGTCAAAATGTTATTGAAATTGAGGGAAAATATGCAGCTTTTCCAACAAATTATGGACAAAAAATGCTAGACACACACATAAGGTTACCTAATTACATGGGACCACTAACTACAGGGAAATACGAACCAAGTGTAGGAAACACTGGGCATTTGGACCAGGCATATTAGCATATGTCCGGAGAGGAGGAGACCCAAAGATATCAAGCTCAGCTGCCCATCGGACTACAACGGCTAAGAGCGGGAACCATGATTAGCTTAATGCCTTTCTTAGACTTCTACTGGGTACTGGGAAAACTAGATTGATCAGCAGCTGTAGTTGCAGTGTAAAAGGCATTAGTTGGGATTGGTGTACTTAGTTTTTTTGATAAGTGGCGTGCCCTTGCATGAATTCAATTTGTTGTACATCACTGTTTAAGCAGTAAGTGCCTAAGTTTTTTTGCATGTTTACTTGTTGCAGAATCGGTCTGATGCGCAGAAAGCTCTAAGCAAGAATGGAATGCAGATAAATGGCGTTCTCATCGTTGGGGTGAAGCCAGTTGATCCATCACAACGCCAATTTCTGAATGAAAGGCTGAAAAATCAAGTCTTCATGCCTATGCCTCCTCCACTGGGTAAAACCTCAGAGCCAAACACCTTGAGAGCGTCTCCTCATCCTTACTATCATCAAAATGGAAGTAATACTCCCCGGCAGTCAGCTGGTACCATTGCCACCCCTGCAAAATCTGTGGTGTCCAAAATTATGGACTTGATGTTCGGTGTCTAGTTCATCTTTTTCTCTAGTCAATTTCGTCCTCGGAGCTTTCCTTTTCATGTTGATCTTACTTCTGCAGCACTATACTTTTGTTCAATGCTGTCCAATTTGTAACTCCTACCGGCAAAGCGACAACAAATGTTCAATACACTCGAGGTTTTCAGTGAATTGTTTCTTTTACGGATTCCCCTTGGAAAAAATTACTCACCTCTGACTGAGAAGTTTGATGTTGGGGTTGTGTCCTAAATTTTGTTAGAGTTATTTAAATTTTGTGAGAGTTACACTATTTCTTTATAGAAACATTCGAGCTGGTTTATTGCCTGTGGAAAAGCTTCAGTGTTTTTTTGTTGTCTTTTTGGTCAATAGTGTACTTTTTCTTATTTTGATTCTTCTCATTTATCCTGTGTTATTTATCTTCTTTTGGAGGCTAATGTACTTTCTTTTGCATCTCCAACCCATGGCTTCAAATTGGAGTTGCCTCCCTCTCTAACCCTTATATCAAATTATATTATTCTTGTATAACATCCGGTCACTTTTTTGAACAATTTCAAATTTAGCATGAGGTGAGCTTGCCTTCAAATTTGGCGTTAGGGAGCCTCCCTTCAAATCCCAACCCGGGGGTGTGCTGTGTAGTGTGTGCTGCGCAGTGTGTTGTGCAATCTTAGCCGTCCAAAAGTATTTTGGATGGTCTAGATGCAAATAAAACTTTTCTAGAGAAAAGTTAAACTCTTTCTCAGAAAAATTTTATTTAAATCTAGATCATTGATTGTCGAGATGGATGGTCTGGATGTTGCACAGCATGCCCCCGGGTCCTTCAAATCCGCTTGGCTTTGAGATAGAGAAAGGCAGGAGGGTTGGATAGCTTTGTGTTGTCTATAAAGGAGCTGTTATTAGCTCCACGTCACTTTTGACATCTTCGGTTAGGTTAGAAATGGCGAAGTAAAAAAGTCTTTACAAGGAAATTGCTTTGGTTCTGAGGCTTTATATTTTCTAGCTCTTTCAATGATTGTTGTGAAAATAAGAAAATTGTTTGGTTCACTACGCAAAATTCAGATGAAGGAAGAAATTTCATGCTCATTTTTCCCTTCTTCGAGATTATCGTTTTTTTTTTTAGGAGCACAAACATATTGCATTTATAAGAAAAACAAAGTACAAAGGACACAATCGGTCCGAAAATACAAAGAAAACAACATAAAAACGAAACAAAATACAAAAGCCGCAAAAAACAGTTACAGTAGTAGGAAAAATGAAAAATGGTGTGTTCATCAAATAGGAGGTGTGATTGCCGAGATGGACGGCTCGGAGTGGGCCCCTGCACCACGGGTACCCGGTTCCGTGACCTGTTTTCCCCTATAAAATTTCGAAAAAATAACCATCACTTTCCTTTGGCTTTGATCACAGGCGGAGCGTAACTGCCTCGCACGTGAGAGTAACTGCCACATTCACCACGTTCATAAACGATAACCGTTTATTTCCCTCCAAAACCACAAATCCCCTGTTTTTAAACCTCTTTCCCATCACCATTCATTCGAAGTCACACATTATTTCCAGCAGTTTCCACAGCCGATTCCTCCAACTACTAACCTTTGTATTTCGAGAGGAAGACAATGATGGCTTCTACCCCGTCCCTCTTCTACTGCATGTTTTTGATCGTATCCATAGCCGCCACGAACTCCCCTGTTGAAGCTTCCAAGGAATTCAAAGTCGGTTGGCGAACCCCCGATGCGAATGAATCCGCAATTTACGATCAGTGGGCCGCCAGGAAACGATTTCGAGTCGGTGATTCTCTCCGTGAGTCTCTTAATGCTCTCAAATCTTGTGTCCTTTTTCTCTTTCTTTTAACTGCCTCCAAGCCTCGTGTGTTGTCGATCTATTCTCGGGGATCTATGGGTGAATTTTCATGATTTTTTCAAGTGAAAAACTACTTGATGAAGTAAACTTCATAAGTGAACTCATGTTCTGGACCGTAGTTCTAGTAATTTTTTGTGAAAGCCATAAGGGTTTTTTAGCAAAAATATTCGTTGGGGATTACATGTTGTTTGTGCAGCGACATTCGAAACTGCTTCTTCGTACCCCGAAGTTTTTCTCCACTTATTGTTCAGGCGTGCGTAACCAAGGATTCATAAACATTGGGGTCAAATATCCAATCGGCCTACTAATCTTGGACCTAATCCCACCGTCCACTAGCGGAGACAAAGTCACGTATGAACTCGCATAACACAGGAAGTGATAGTATGCGGATGGATGAGATCTAGTAGTATTTATTAGCCATTCCCCTAAATCCTAACATTCCTATATGTTTTGCTTTCTTCTTTTTTTTGGGTAAATTCTTGCTTTCTTCTTCCACACAGGTTTTGAATACAAGAACGATTCAGTTCTTGTGGTTGACAAATTCGGCTACTACCACTGCAACACAAGCAATCCAATCTCAACCTTCAACCATGGAAACACTACCGTTGTCAATCTCGACAAGCCGGGCCCCATCTACTTCATAAGCGGGGACCCAAACCACTGCAAGGACGGCCAGCGGCTCGTCATCGAAGTGATGAGTTTGCACCAAGTAGCCCACTCTCCTCCCTCCATTGCCAATCCACCGGATTCGGCCATGTCGCCTTCGTCTCTTTCGGGTTCCGGTGTCTCTGATTCGGTGACTCTGGTTTCAGTCTCGGTGGCTGTCATTGCCACTTCTGTTACTTTGTTTTCTGCACCATTTCCATTTGTTAGCTATGTGTGATGAGTTATTGGTATGGTTTTCTGTGTTTTTTGAGTTTTTGCATTTGAGTACTTAATTATTGATGACTATTTGTTGAAGATTCATTGTTATATTTTGTTGGGAGTTTATATAGTAGAACCATTATTCTGTTTTTTTTTCTTTTTCCCCTCTTCTTTTTCGTGTGTGTTGCCAATTTAAAATGGATCGTTAGAATCTTTAGCGTCGTTGAAGCGCTTTTAAAGTGAAGATTGTTTCATTAGGTCGGACCAATCACTTAGTATTCGCGTTGGCAGTTGGTGTGACTGGTTCTGCGCTTTTCTCTAACTTAAATATGTGAGTGGTTCATACAGTGAGGTCCATCACTTTATGTGATTGAAATGAAACGCTTTCTCTAATTTAAATGTGATTGGGCTATATAGTAAGACCCGTTCTTTTGTGATGACGCTTATATGTAATTGCTCTGTGAACAAGCAAAATATTTTTCTTTCCAAAATTTAGAGGGATCACATAAATTTAATCTTGTATGGAGAATACAAGTTCAGACCTTGTCAAAGACTTGTTTCACCGCACGGCCTTGAAGCGTTCTCTCTTTCTTAGCTAGTCGCCGTGCGTGGGCTGTGAGGGCTCTCAGAAGCTGGTTATCGTGAATAATATCATACATGGTTTACCAAGTCTAGTTATAATTTTTTTTTTTTTTTTTTGTGGTTTAAAAATCAGAGTAAAAAACATTATCTCCAGAGTTATCTCTTTTCCAGTTTCCTTGAGTAACCCAACTAAAAAGTTAATCTCTTTTGCTTGAGTTACCCAACTGAAAAAAAATCTTGGCCTAAGTTTTCACAAAAGTCGTTTGCTGTTTGACAAGAAAGCCCTCTCTATCTCTCACCCAAGCAACCGTTTGAGACGTTCTGCTTAAGCCACCATAGACAACTAACGACAGATTAAAGCAAATATTAATCACAAGGAATTAAGCAAAGAAAAGACCGAGGCCTTGTCCTTTTTTTTTCAGTTAATGATTTTTACGTCTTACCAAACGATTTATCTCTGGTGACTCCGTCTGGTGTATTTAGGTGTGCTAAATATGTTGGAACTTTGACGCGTAGGACGCCTTGATGTGCTCAATTGAATTTTTTTCACCGTGATCCATATCAATTAGTTTGTAGAGTATGTTGATTAGATCATATAGTAAGGAAAAAATTAAGTTGATCGGATATCATTAGTTCCTCGGTCGGACAACATCACTTCTACAAAAACGGATTGTCATTATAATATAAAAAATGTACTGTGCAACAAATCTATCTCACTTACGAAGATACCAATGTCCGATTAACTTAATTGTAGTATACATGTCTTTTTGGGCACCTTTACAAAATGAACGCTTCGGCTTCGGTTCACGATGATAAAATTTCGATTGAACACACCGAGGCGCCCTACACCCCTGTAGTGCATTGCTGCACTACAGTATCACTTGCTCCAGTCTTCCTCGGCAATAGGAATTTTTAGTAGCCTCAATAAAATTGGTATTTCACTATGTGAAAATAAACTCAATACTTTGAAGCCTCAACGGCATTGTTTTGTTTTGTTTTTTTCTTGGTATTGCATCATTAACGGCTATATCAAAGGGCGTACGTCCTAATTGCAGTTTTCATGCCAAATTTGGTCAATTTCAGTCACACAATCAATGCATTAATCAAGCTTTCAAACCACGTGAAGGGTGTATCTCACATAATTGGACATGGTCAACAAAGGAGGCGAAGATTTTCGAGGAACATGAAGTAGCGAGCTTGATTTCTAAGGCTAGACACGTAACGTGCGTGCTCGTGCATGAGTGAGAGCAGGAGTACTGCGAAAGCTTCTTTCAAAATAAAGCATCTCAAACTACTAAAATTCGCGAGAGAAGATTGATGGTGCCAGTGCAAAGCGAGAAATGAGAGCGAGAACAAGAACGAAGGCTTTTTTTTGAAAGATTATGTGACTAAGTTGTCTCCGAAAATCTTTTAGACAGACAGTGGAAGAAATAAGGACTGAAAAATTTATTATCCTGATATACTGCATAACGACGGATACCTAGTATCACATTCCACAATATATCATCATATAAGCTTCTTTTTTTTTCTGGGTACCATCGTATAAGCATATTGAATTCCCATAAGTAGATAACGGGATTGAACCCCCAAGATTAATCGAGCGACGTGAAAGCTGGTCCGAACACATGAGTTGTAGAATAGAAGTTAATTAATGAATGTTTTTGGATGGACTTCATTTGGCTTTATTTTATGAATGGTGATCATAGACTACCACCGTCGCATCAATAGTAATTTAATTGGTAGGTAAGAAGTTATTCAAGCGATCATTATCGACTACATAGATATAAATTACGGATTGAACAGAACCGTTGTCTAATCAATATCCAAGAGCTGTCATTATAGTATTATTTGTAAATTTAGAGAGAGAGAGAGAGAGAGAGAGAGAGAGAATTGATATAAAATTGAGGCATGCCTTGCATATCATCTTTGTATAACTAACTACACAAAAGTATAATTGTGGAAACAAAACTTACGTATATGGATTTGGTTGGAGAAGCAATCAAGAGCAAGTCCAGTGGGTCTGAAAATGACTTCGAGCAATTGCCAAAAAAAAAAAAAAAAAAAGCAACCAAATTTGCGAAAATCAGTGCCCCAATGGCCTGCCATTTTTTGCTTTGGCCATTTATCTTGCCATTTTCTACCGAGAATGGCTTTGCTATTTGTGCCGCGTCGTCAAATTCTATAACCAATTCCAAATGGCATTGCACTAGCACGCCATCGACGAAAATTTGTTGAAAAGTGACACAAAGGAAATTTCACAACAAAAATGGCATTGCGCGAGCAAAATATCATTTCTAGGCAAAAGGTCGCTATTTATTTTCGAAAAAATGACACTAGTGCAAGTCATTTTGGGAAAACCATTGGACTTGATCTAAAGATCCCATGTTAAACTCTCAAAGCTCACCGGAATTGTATTTTCCGCCGCCGCAGTCTGATTATTATAATACCCCCAAAACTCGAAATCATGCACCCTCCCCGGAGGATACAGCCGCCAATCGACAGAGTCAGCCAGTGCTAACTCAGCCCTTGACTCGGCCGAGTCGAAACTCCCTTCCAAACTCGGCAACTCAATTATCTCACCCAGTTCATCAGACGCCGTCGCGACTTCTAACGACGTGGAATCGAGCGTGCTCAAATGCTCCATTGCAGCCGCCTTAGCTGCCGCAGCCTGTATGTCCGGTGGGGAGAGCGAAGCCGGACGGGGCAGCGACTTGCTGAGTTCAGGAAAATTGAGAACGGCTGAGTTACCCTTGATGCTCAGCTCGGCCACGTCGTGCGCTCGAGCGGCCATTTCCGGAGTGGGATAAGTACCGAGCCATATGCGCGATTTCTTTCGAGGCTGTCGAATTTCGGACACCCATTTGCCCCAACTGCGCTTACGCACTCCTCTGTAAACAGGGTGTTTGTAAGTACTAGTAGTACTACTTCCTCTGGAGACCGAGTTTGATATGGAGTGAGTCGACCCAGTTGATGATGAAGATGCTAAACTTGGTGATTCAGCCATTATAAGTAAACAAAAAGGACTCTTTTTTGTGTAATTGGAAGTTGAAACCCAACTAGTGATTTAGCTTTATTGTATATTGGAGCAATGGTGCAAAACAGAGAGGGGTTGTGTTTGGCCAAAGAGAGGGGTTGTGTTTGGCCAAAGAGAGGGGCGTGATTATGAAGCTTAAATGGGGAAAGGCGTGATTATGAAGCTTAAATGGGGAAAGAAAAGCCATGAAAGTGACAAAAAGAAGTACCCGTTGGAGAGAGAGAGAGAGACTAAATAAGGTAGAGAGAGAAGAAATAGCGACCACTAACCTACCAAAAAGCTTTCATTAACCATATCACTAAATTTTGAGGTGAGAAAAGCACATTGCAACAATTACAGGAGAATGATAAATAGTAAATACTTGTCTCTAATTAAAGTAATTCGTTAACCTTTTGCTAGAGTGTAATCATGGGTTCGGATTCTCTCCGGTTTCAAGTTTTTGGAAAGGACTAGACAATCCAAATTTGGACCATAATAATTGGTATAAATTATAATTAATGGTTCAGATCTATCTATTTGTACCGGTAAGAATCCTAAGCAAATCCAAACTAAGAAGACTGTCTCGTCTTGTCCAAATTAGAGACGAGAGAGGATCTTCTTGTGATCATTGCGTGATGAGTGGGGTCTCTTTGATCGAGTTATGCTATTGTTTTGTTTTTTTTTTTTGAAGGGAAGTAGGCTATTGTTGGTTGGGTCTTTTTTGAGAAGATTTGTCTAAGAGAAGCCTGGAACAGGGGATGGTGTTGTACACTATCTGAGCCGTCCGTTCGGCAATCTAACTGTCCAAATCTCATCTCTACCATATAGCATCCGAGTCATTGATTGTCATGATGAAATCTGGACTGTTGGATTACTGAACGGACGACTCGGACTTAAAAGAATGGTCCAGTATTTGTTTCTTCTTTGGTGGAAGGTTCATTGTCATCGACAAATGGCACCCCTATCGCAATTACAAGTGTATTTTCCAATGTGCCAAGGCGTGTTTAAGTTTCATGATGTGCCTCTTAAACGTTGAACAAAGAATAAGTACTACTACTTCCAATGAGATGGTATGTCTCTATCTAGACTTGTAAATTTTTTCACTTCAAAACAAGAAACTGAAATCAAAATGTGGAGCATGCTTGCTTTCTTGTCTGATATATACACCAACAATTGCGGACGTGAAGATGTGGTGAAATTGCAGGGGTGAAAGAACGAAGGGTTGGTACGGGTGATTATTCGGTGCTCTTGGAGCATTGTCACATGGCGCATCAAAGGCTCTTTCCAACACACATTTGTGTGGGAGTCACTTGGTGGTGGGAGTCCACATAAATGTGTGTTGGAGAAGGCCCCTGGAGCACCGGGTGACGGTGTGCTCAAGGAGCTAAGAATAATTATCCGGTTGGTACTTCTGTTTTATAAGAGATGAGAGCTACAGTAGTTTATTTGCCCTTCAAAATGTCAAAACTCCCGGAATCCAATACTAATGCTCCCTTTGAAACATAGAGAAAATGGGGGAAAGAAAAGGAAAATTGTAAAATTTTTGCATCTAGGTTGTTTGGTTCCTAGTTTAGGGGGGAAAGGAAAAAAAAAATACGGTGGAATTGGGAAAGTAAGAGTCTAGAAAGGAGAAAAGTCAGGGAAGAAAATGGTTTGAGAAGCAATATTGGCTTCGATAGATCTTCTTCTTTCTTCTTATTTTCTTTTGATTTTCGTCATACATTTATTGTTGGTTCTATAAGTTGGTTTTGGAACCAAAATAAATAAATGACCGACTGCCCTTTTCTGCCTTTTTTTTCCCTCTCATTTTCTTTCTATAACCAAACAAGGGAAAGAAACACACTTTCTTCATAGTTTTCCTCGTAGACATTTTCTGTTCTTTTCCTTTTCGTTCCACAAGTTTCTTTTCCAGAATTTTGTGAAGAGTCTCGTGTTGGAGTGAAATTCTGAATCCATTTCCTCTCTAGAAAGATGATTCAATTCTTATGACATGGAACTGATGAGAATCATCTCTCTCTCACACATGCAAAAGATTACCCGTGCGATCCTGAGAGGCTGCGATAGCGCATAGCAGCAAATGCATCTATGCGCTAGTAAAAGCTAGAAAATGCTGAACGCAACACACATTGAGCCGTCAATATATGGTTGAAAGTGTGTTGGCGTCAGCAAAAATGCATAGGTTTATGTGAAAATGCGTGGAGATGTACGAAATCTGGATCGGCTTTTGGAAAAGCCGAAGACAACTAGGAAACATAAGCAAGACAGTAAAAAGTTTATCAAACTCTCACGACAGCATCCAAATGTAATGTGAAAACTGAAGTAATGGCAACCCAAAACTGTCAAAGAGTTGAGCAAACGAGAATGCCTAAACAGATGGCTATTCTAAGGCAGTGTGTCAAGAAATCGAATTGACAGAAAATTCTCAAAGATTCAAATGATTGGGGATTTCCCAGTGGAGTATTGTAAAATACGCAAACGAATCATATGATACAAAGATCGATCTTTGGCCCCGCAAACATAAAATTACTAGAAATAACACTCTTCTTGGAGCCAAAAAATAAAAAACAAAATGAAATACTCTTATACTCTTTATTGCAAAAAAAAGAACGAAAAGAGAGAAAACACCTGTCTGAAAAAAAAAAAATCGATCCCCACAACCATATCTTATGCACACAGCTGAAGAGATATATAGATTGCGTGTGCTGGGACAAACCCAAATGCAAAGTAGTATGCAATTGGTTGTTAATTGGTTCTTTTCCTCGTTCCTGGACACTGCAAATTCATACAAAGAGGACCGAAACTTCGGGGCTGTTTGATGAAATTGAAAGCTAAAAAATTAAGTACTGAAAACTTAACGCTGAATTTTTTAAGCTAAAAAATTGTTTGATAAACATATTAAGTACTGATTTAAAAAAAATGATGAATTAGTTTTAGTTTCAATTCTCTCTTAATTTCACTAATGGTCACAATTTATTTGTGGTAATGGTGGAGTGGTGATTGTGGTGGTGGTGGAGTACTGGTGAGGGTGGGGATGGAGTGGGAATTGTGGTGGCGGCGGCGTGGTGGTGGTGGTGTAATGGTGGCGGTGGAGTGATGGTGGTGTAATGGTGGCAGTGAGTGGTGGCGGTGGAGTAATAGTGGTGCAATGGTGGCGTTGTGCTGGTGGTGGTGTGGTAGTGGTGGTGGCGGCGTGGCGGCGGGGTGGAGTGGTGGTGGTGATGGGGTGGAGAAGTGGTGGTGGTGGATTGATCACTTAGTGGTGGTGGTGGGGTGGGGTAGCTTACATTTTAAGAGGCACCGAATTTGTTAAGCAATGTAAAATGTGATTATCAAACCTAATTAATCACTTATTACTTAATTGATTCAGTTTTAAGTGTAGAATTTAGGTTATCAAACAACTCTTTCCTTGGTGCATGATTAATCTAAAAATTGATGCAACAATATAACCATCTCTCTCTCCAACCTTTCTGACTAGGGTTTGGATATTGCCGACGGGGGAGGCACCGCTTCCTTTCCCTCCTCCCTCGAGCTTCTTCTCCTTTCCCTCCCCTACTGCTCCCCTTCCCGTTGTCTCCCTAGCCGCCTTTCCTCTTCGCCTGGTTTCTCCCTTCTAGTTCGTCGTGTCATCCGCCAACTATTTCGCTGTTGGGCGTAGCCGGTTTGGTTTAACGGTGAGGCGTGCTCGTGGCGTCAAGAGGTGGATCGGCCAGCATGGTGCCCGACGTCAACCTGGTTTTCGGTTTTGCCTAATGGCATGGTGGGCCATGTAGCAAGAGTTTCGGTCTGTTGGGGCTTGTCAGCGGTGCCGATTTTCTGTAGATCAGGTGGTGGTCAGTGGCGGCTTTGGTGGTCTCTGTAGAAGTTCAATGGTCTTCATTGTCTTTCGTTATGGTGCGACAGCAGACGGCGACGGTTTGTCTCCACGTCTTCAGTTCTTGGGCCATTTGTGAGGGCCAATTTTGGGGCTTTTCGGCGGAGTTTCTCTGGGTTCCGGTCACGTTTTGGAGCTTGACGGCGGCGTTTTGGTGGTCGGTCATAGTGGCTATCTTTTTGTCGTCCGGCGGAGATGGGTGGTGGTGTGGTGGGCGGCGGCCCGTGTTTTCAGGCTATGCCCCTTAGGTGTTTAGGCCTCTGCCCATTTTTCAACTTTTGGTTAGATTCCCATGTACCTTATCAAGTTTTTTAATAAATTTTTGCAGTTTCAAAAAATAAAAACTACTACTTTCCAATGCCTTTTAGTAAGGAAGGATGTATGTCTGTAAAAAAAATTACACTATCATTTACCACACGTGAACAATCATGGAAGGATATTGTCCCAGACTTAGAGCATCTGCACCACCCTCGGTACTCCTCTTATTACGTTACAGTGGCGAGCAATTCTTGGAAAAGTCAGCAGCATCAGCCTCGTGGCTTTGATCGTTACTTTGCAAAGATCTAACTTTGCTACAGTCCCTCACTACAGGAGGCGAGGAACTATTCATAAGTTGTTTTAATATTTTATTGGTTTAATTGTTAACTTGTCCCCATTTGTTTCCCTGTTCACACTTATTTTAATGTTCATTGCACTTTGCACACTAGTTTTAATATTAAAAAATATGGTAGAGAGTGAGTAGAGAGTGAGAGTAAAGAGTCTGATGCTGTGTAAGTGTGAAAAACTGAATAGCTAAAGTAGAAAAGTGATTTTTGAGGATTAATTTGGTCCAAAATCAGCTGAGGCTGATGCGGATGCCCTTAGAGGTCTTTCTAGATCTCTCTAAGTTCTCTAATACTAGAATTCTCTAGAATAGTGTGGAATATTGTAGAAAATTTTTAGAACCATCTCTTAGAATAATCTAGATTGTTGTGCATGATTCTAGTCTTGTACTCCCTCCGTCCCTTTTTAAATGTCCTGCTTCGTAACTCCAACTTATTAAAAAGACATCATCATTATACCTTTCACATTAACTTTTTCCTCTACTTTCCATACTTACCCATCATCATTACACTTTTACTCACTAACTTTTCAAAATGGAATCTACTTTTAGGGACAAAATAGACAATACACCAACTTTTACCCACTAACTTTACAAAATAGACACTTATTAAGGGACAGCCCAAAATAGAATACTGGACTCAAAAAAAGGGACGGAGGGAGTATAAGTATTTGTAGAGAATTCTAGATTAGAATATTTGACAACCTTCTAGGGAGTGTCTAGACTTCTCTCTTGGTGTATAAAAAGGTGAGGGTCTCATTTGCCCAAATAATTTGAAAGCTTTGTATTATCAAGTTCTAGGGAGTGTTGGAGCACATGGGCGGAGGCAGTAAGGGATAAGTGGAGTCTAGTGACCCCACTCACTTTGATTTTTTACAAGAACATTTGATAGTTTGAAATCAAATTTTGCTATTTTGACCCTCATAAAAAATCTCTAAATTGTCCTAACTTGTTTTAAATGCATAGAAATTTCAAGCGTTCTCTTCTTTTCAAGAGTTGATAGTGCTAGAAATGAGACTATCATGCATTATTTTTTAAATATAACAAGTCTTTTGGGGCCAATTATGAGGCAAAATAACTTCTTAATTTAGTTATTTTTGGACTTTGTGTCAAAAAAATATATTACATATGAATCTAATTTTGATCCCACTAAACAAAATTCCTGGCTCCGCCCCTGTTGGAGTAGGTCATCGTTGGGATGCTACCTCCGGACTTCCCGGATGATTTCAAATACCTGGAGATAGATATCAATGCACCTGCCGATTTTTCGAGAGGCCCAATATGTACGGGTGATGGATATCTTGCGGGTATATTAGTTGCGGGCCTGGATGGCTCGAGCTTCATTTAAGTTTTGATGTTCTATTTCCTAAGCAGTGTCAAAAATTTGGGCTATCTATGATAAATGAAGAATGGGATGAGGGCCCTCCCCAGAGGTTTTGAGTTCAACCCCTCTGAAGATGAAATTATCGGTTACCTCAACAAAACGAATGACCCCCTTTGGTTTATGAAGGAGTTAACTGATTTTTTCTCTCACTCACCATCAAGTTTTGCGCTGAAATTTCCTCTCCGATTTTGACGTGGTTTGAGCCGTTGAAAAGCTTTTCAAGACTAATTTCTAACCTAATTATTTTGGCCCAAAGAAAATTTGAACATCAAAAGATATGACGATTTTACCCAGCAACCAGTACAATTGTTATAAACTTTTGCATCCAAGTGATCATTCATCTTTGCAAATTCTATCAGCCCCTGTAGTAAAACTTTATAAAACTTAAACGATTTAACAATTTTGTAGTTCTATAGCTCAATAATGGTCTGCATCCCAATAGTCACCATTCAAAACTTGCAGTAGGTGATGTTTTGTTAGATTCAAGTATTACCTGATTTGGGAGAACGTTTAAAATGCTTATAAGGTCTCTATCTTTTGATATCCCATTTACTTCTCCTTAAGCGCTTCTTCATTCCTCTATCATGAATGTCTCACGTGACGGAAAATAAGACCCACCACGAATTTTGCCATTGCGAATTGCAGCTCACAGAATGGTATTAGCAATGATGGAGAATGGATTGGCATTGGAAGCAGAAGTTTCCTAGAAAAATCAGGTAGCAGTGGCTACACTTCATGGTTTCTCTCTAAGGATCCTTTCCAAGTGGGTGATACAGTCCGTTCGAGGAAGATAGTAAACAGTTGCAAGGCAAAATCAATGGATGTGCCTGAAGGAACTATAGTTAGGGTATCATGAATCACAATAACAGAATTAGGTGGGCAGTAACTACATAGGTATAGAGACAAAGACCGTTTAAAAAAAAAAAAAAAAATTACTTGCACTAGGTAATTAGGGGGATAAAAGCTTAACCCCTTTACCTGCTCCATCAGATTGCGCACTGCTAAGGCAGGATCGAAATGCCCGTGCAGCCAGCACTCAAGTAGGTTATTTTTTTTTTGTAGCGATAGTCAATTAATAACTTACTACCTATGTCCCAAAATGTTTGTCCGGTCCGAAAAAGAGGACGTAAAAATAATTCAAGTTTTGCAAGAAAAATTTAAATTTTTTTCAACAATTTACTAAATCTCGACGAGTTCTTTTAATTTATAAAAAAAAGTTTAGAATTTTTCTTAAAAGAAATGCATTATTTTTTTGTCCTCGTTTTACGGACCGGACAAATATTTCGGGACGGGGGAGTATTTATTTTAAGTCGATGAGGGTATAAAGGCAGATAGGGTTACCAAAGATGATGTCATGTGAAACCATTCTTCTTATTCGCCCCAAAATGCACATTTTCAACATTTCCGTTTGTTTTGGATGGGAAGTTTAACGGCGGGTGAAAAATTGATGGGTTTTTAAATAGGTCAGGTGTTTTTTTGATAATTTTAAAAGGTCAGGTGCCTATGTGATTTGTGTGAAAGGTCAGGTACTATTTTGAAATTTTCCCTGAAAATAAACTCAATACTTTGAAGCCTCTCAAAGGCATTGTTTTCCACTTGCTTTTGTTTTGTTTTGTTTTTTTCTTTCTTCGCTATTGCATCATTAACGGCTATATCAAAGGACGTACGCCCTTATTATGTACAGTTTTCATGCCAAATTTGGTCAATTTCAGTCACACAATCAATGCATTAATCAAGCTTTCAAACCACGTGAAGGGTGTATCTCACATAATTGGACATGTTCAACAAAGGAGAGGATGATTTTCGAGGACCATGAAGTAGCGAGCTTGATTTCTAAGGCTAGACACATAACATGCGTACTCGTGCGTGAGCGAGAGCGGGAGTACAAAAGCTTCTTTCAAAAGCATCTGAAACTATTCAAATTCGCGAGAGAAGATTGATGGCGCAAGCGCAAAACGAGAAATGAGAGCAAGAACGAAGGCTTTTTTGAAAGATTGTGATACTAATAAGTTGTCTCCGGAAATCTTTTAGACAATAGTGGAAGAAATAAGGACTGAAAATTTCATTATCCTGATACTACATGCATAATGACAGATACCTAATATCACATTCCACAATGTACCATCATATAAGCTTCTTTTTTTTTAATGGGCACCATCGTATAAGCATATTGAATTCCCATAAGTAGATAGCGGAATTGAACCCCCAAGATTAATCGAGCACCGCGATAGTTAGTCCGAACACTTGAGTTGTAAAATATAAATAATACAAGCATATCGAATAATGAATAGGCTAGTGATTTTGCCACACTCTTATTTGTTAATGCCACACCTTGTAAGTGTTTTTTGGTGCAAAAATACACTTGCAGGGTGTGGCAAAATCATTTCCCAATGAATATTTTCATAGAATAGATTTATTTTATGAATGGTGATCATAGATTACCACCGTTGCATCATTAGTAACAATTACGGATTGAAGAGAACCCGTGTCTAATCAATATCCTCATAAATCCAAGAGCTGTCATTATAGTATTATTTGTAAATTTAGAGAGAGAGAGAGGATAACTAGTGTTGATAAAAAACAGGAGACAACACTTACTGTATTAATTGTGGAAACAAAACTAATGTATATAGATTTGGTTGGAGAAGCAATCAAGAGTAAGTCCGTCCGAAAATGACTTCGAGCAATTGCCAAAAAAAAACCAACGAAATTTGCAAATATCACTGCCCCAATGGCATGCCATTTTTTTCTTTAGCCATTTATCTTGCCATATTCGCCCGAGAATGGCTTTTCTATTTGTGCTGCGTCATTAAATCCTATAACCAATTCCAAATGACATTGCACTATCGCACCATCGATGAAAATTTTGTTGAAAAGGGATACAAAGGAGATTTTACAAGAAAATGGCATTGCACAAGCATATCATTTTTAAGCAAAAAGTCACTTTTTATTTTTGAGAAAATGACAACGGTGCAAGTCATTTTGGGTAAACCATTGGATCCTTGCTCTAAAGATCCCATGTTAAACTCTCAAAGCTCACCGGAATTGTACTTTCCGCCGCCGCAGTCTGATTCGTATAATACCCCCAAAATTCAAAATCATGCACCCTCCACGGAGGATACAGCCGCCAATCACCAGAGTCAGTCAGTGCTAACTCAGCCCTTGACTCGGCCGAGTCAAAACTCCCTTCCAAACTCGTCAACTCAATTATCTCACCCAGTTCATCAGACGCCGTCGCGACTTCTAACAGCGAGGAAACGAGCGTGCTCAAATGCTCCATTGCAGCAGCCTTAGCTGCGCAGCCTGTATGTCCGGCGGCGAGAGCGAAGCCGGACGGGGCACCGACTCGCCGAGTTCAGGAAAATTGAGAAGGGCCGATTTATCCTTGATGCTCAGCTCAGCCACGCCGTGCGCTCAAGCGGCCATTTCCGGAGGGGGATAAGTACCGAGCCATATGAGCGAATTCTTTCGAGGCTGTCGAATTTCGGACACCTATTTGCCCCAGCTACGCTTACGCACTCCTCTGTAAACAGGGTGTTTGTAAGTACTACTTCCTCTCGAGACCAAGTTTGATATGGACTGAGTCGACCCAGTTGAAGATGCTAAACTTGGTGATTCAGCCATTATCAGTAATGACAAAGAAATGACTAGTGATTTAGCTTATTGTATATAGGAGCAATGGTGCAAAACAGAGAGGGGTTGTGTTTGGCCAAAGAGTGACTATGAAGCTTAAATACCAAACCAAACCAAACCAATCCGAGCCTTATGTCCCAATCACTTGGGGTCGGCTACAAACGGGGAAAGAAAAGGCAAGAAAGTGACCAAGATTTAATACCCGTTAGAGAGAGAGAGAGACTAATGAGGTAGAGAGGGAGAAGAATAAGAAATAGAGACCACTAACCTACCAAAAAGGTTTCATTAACCACATCACGAAGTCTGAGGTGGGAGCAGCACATTGCAACAATAACAGGAGAATGCTAGATTCTTGTCTCTAATTATAGTAATTCATTAACCTTCTGTTGGAGTGTAATCACGGCTCAATGCTGCTGAACAACATGAGTATTGAAACTGACTTACAAATTCATAAGTTTAATTTACCAACTACACAACTAGATATCTCAGGATAGGAGAGTAGCATAGGAAAATCAGATTATACTTTAGTAAAAGCTCGGCATAATGGCACTATCGGTCTCGGACTTCTACTCCAAAAAGAGCAACAAGCGCTGGAGATGTGTTGCAGGTACAGCTAGGCAAGAAATAGCTCCTTCACAGTTGCTCGAGGCATCCAGGCCCACAACCAATATACCAGCAAGATATCCATCACCCGTACATACTAGACCTCCCGAAAAATCGGAAGGTGCTTCGATATCTATCTCCAGGTATTTGAAATCATCTGGGAAGTTTGGAGGTGACGCTAGAGGGAGGCCCACCTGCATTGCTTCAGAAAACTCTTTGGGCGAACGATAACTAGAAAAAATCCTGAAACGTGTGCAATATGGGAGGCCGTGGGGATGCCCCATGAGGTATAATGGCTCCCCAATCATGAGCTCTCGTTCTAAAATCTTTCCAACATGGTTTTGAGAGCCATCAGAGCCAAGCACTGATTGAGGAATCTTCAAAAGGGCAAGATCGCGCCGAAGGTCGACAGCAAGCACTTCTACTTCCACAAACTTTTGTCCTTTGAAGCAGGCTTCAGCAGAGTAAACCGGCCAATAAAGCTCAGGCAGTAAAAGCGTCGGCCACGAATTGAAGAATGGCCACAGGTAAGTATAAGCCCATCATCACGCATAAGATATCCTGCACTGACTGTTTTTGCTAAAAGCAAACCTCCATGGTCTGCAAATGGAACCAAATACAGAATTACAACATCATATCATATACTAAAGAGGATTGAATATTGCATGAGCAACATCATTTCAAACGCAAAACTTAAACAGCAGAAAAAAACAAAGAAACAAGAACATAACAAACAGAGGCCGCAGCACAGAGCAATTCTTAATTGAAGGGTTGTTCAAATGTACATTATATAGTTATCATCATTTATCAAGATGAGAGTAATATGTCAATACATGAAAAAAAAACGGAGGGCATGCTGTGATCATTACCAGCCTTGTCTCTCCCTCCGTTTTTTTTCATGTATTGACATATTACTCTCATCTTGATAAATGATGATAATTCTAGTATGTAAATTTGAACAACCCTTCAACTAAGAAGTGCTCTGTGCTGCTGCCTTTGTTTGTTATATTCTTGTTTCTTTGTTTTTTTCTGCTGTTTAAGTTCTGCGTTTGAAATGATGTTGCTCATGCAATATTCAATCCTCTTTAGTATATGATATGATGTTGTAATTCTGTATTTGGTTCTATTTGCAGACCATGGAGGTTTGCTTTTAGCAAAAACAATCAGAACATGATATCTTATGTGTGATGATGGGCTTATACTTACCTGTGGCCATTCTTCAACTCGTGGCCGACGCTTTTACATAGCTGCTGAACCTCTACCTAAGCTTTATTGGCTGGTTTACTCTGCTGAAGCCTGCTTCAAAGGACAAAAGTTTGTGGGAGCAGAAGTGCTTGCTATCGACCTTCGGCGCGATCTTGCCCTTTTGAAGATTCCTCAATCAGTGCTTGGCTCTGATGGCTCTCAAAACCATGTTGGAAAGATTTTAGAACGAGAGCTCATGATTGGGGAGCCATTATACCTCATGGGGCATCCCCACGGCCTCCCATATTGCACACATTTCGGGATTTTTTCTGGTTATCGTTCGCCCAAAGAGTTTTCTGAAGCAATGCAGATGGGGCTCTCTCTAGCGTCACCTCCAAGATTTCAAATACCTGGAGATAGATATCGAAGCACCTTCCCGTTTTAGAAAGTGTAAAGAACCATTTGTTTCCTATTAAAGTCCTAGTTCTATTTAAAGCTTACGTGTGAATTAGCTTTCTTGTGAACTAGGTGATGCAATTCTAGCCCTTTGTGTGATGCTTTGGAAATCAGGGTGTGATGCCTTTGGAAACCCGGTTGTGATGCCCACTTCTAGGAGTCTCCAATTTAGTTAAGCCCTCACCCTAACCCTTCCATTCACTACAAATTAATACTCCGTATATAGAGTCAAGTCCTTCCATTCACTCCAGGTATAGGGGGCCACTGTTTTAGTGGTATTCTGAGAGTAGTCACTTTGTACATATTGCCAAAGGTTGTATCTGTCTCCAATCCTCCCCTGCCCATACCCCCAATGATTGGAGACTACATGGGTTCTGTTGCTGCTGTTGTTGTTGTATGGTCAAGTTCTGAAACTTCTCGTGTATTATTAGTCAGTAACAGGGCCTTGCACAACAGAGAGAGAGAGAGAGAGAGAGAGAGAGAGAGAGAGAGAGATTTACTCTTCTAGATTTGCAATCTGCTTTTATCAACTGCCCAGATGTCCTTGCATTGTGAGACTCAGTGCTATCAATCTTGTTGTCAACATGATCAAGATGACTAAGGAAAAGGGGGGAAAAATGGAACAAGTAAGCAAATTTTTAAGTAATTGAAAACCGCAGAAACTCAGTTTCATAAGGGTGGGAAAGATAAAAACAGGAAACCAATACAATGTAACAACAGCCACATGTAAATGCTAGGAAAAAACCCATAGAGCAACTCCATCAGTGATAATTGCACGATATCTATAATTCCACTCTTGCAATAGGGAGGCCCATTGTTAATAGCAAGCATTGTCATTAAATTGCGAATCGAATCATGAACAAAATGTGATATTGTTTGGATAGAAGGGACGGGAAGGAAAGTGAGGTTTTATTGTTTGGATAGCAAGAGGGAAAGTGATATTCACTCCCGCGCACCTTAACCAATATACTACTCTTCAATTTACTCGAGATCTGTTTTGTTTTTCAAAGGAACCAAACAACCATTGAGAAGAAGAAGAAAAATCATTTTCCCTAGGTTACAAACAGGGGGTTACTGTATTCCTCCTCTTACCAAAACTCCCTGTTCCTTTCCCCTGAGTTCCAATTACCCATTCACATCAGCTCACACACATACATATTCCTAGAGAGAGAGAGAGAGAGAGTTACCATTGTTGCGCAGATGGAGAAAACCCTAACGGGCTGTTTGGCTGCCGGATATAAGGGTGGATTTGGCAAGAGCCCTGATTTGAAATCCAAGCCCCATGCCATCTCCGGTCTTCGGCTGTCTTTCTGTGTGGGTGGATATGCATTCCGATGGATTGCTTCTCCGGCTTGGGGGTGGATTTCTAACGATGGGGGTACCCCTGTCGTTAGCTAATCCAGGTGGGTTTGGGACGATTTTGCCCTCACAAATCCGGGTGAGGTGTCTTCCTCTATTCCTCTCTGTAACAACAAAGAAGAAGAAGAAGGAGAGAGAGAGAGAGAGAAGTACTGTTCGTTTTTGGAGAAGTGGATGGAGAGAGGTAGAAGTTGTAGTGATGATCGGAGCAAGAGACGGACTGCCGGAGTGGTGATGATCGACGGTGGCGGCGGCGGCGGCGGACGGAGAAGACGAGGTGCTGCAGATGATGGGGCTTTTGAGAGAAGAGGATGGGGTTGAAAGTACTGTTCTTTTTTTGTTGTTGGGAAGAAGGAAGAACAGCAAAAAAGGGGCGTGGGTGGGTTTGGACTATTCTAGATCTATATTGACATATACATATACATATACATATATACACGTTGTTTAATATTTTTTCTACAAGTCGGATCCTCTGTCCCCGACTCCCTGTCCCTCTCTTTGTCCCATGCTTCTCTTGTTGCCACGTAGTCCCATTCCACATTCATGTTAACTCTGTTACTTAACGGGGTTATTAGAGTTATTTGTTCCTAAATGCAGAAAAGGAAAAAAAAAATGTTCAAAAACCAGTTCAAAGCAAATCTGATTTCTTCCACACTCTCTATCCATGGCCAAAAACACAGCTCAAAGCAAATCCACCCGCTCCCTCTGAGACGAACCACTCTTCATCGGCCGAGCTATGGCTGCCGTACTCCTTTTCACTCTCTGGTACTTCTCCGACCCCTGGCCTGACTTTTCAAAAAACTGAACAAATCCCATAGTAGCTTCCGACGGCGTCAACCCCACATACTGCTCATCCGACGCGGCCTACGCCATGACTCACCGAAATCGACGTTATACAACTACCCGAGTCTCAGTTACTCGATTGAGGAGCCGATGAAAAACTGGGACGAGAAGCGGCGGGAATGGATCGAGAACCACCCCGGTTACGCCACCGCCGACCGGGTTATCCTCCTCACCGGATCACAGACCTCACGTTGCTTGAGAGCTTGTTTGGGGGGCGGATCGTTGCTTCATCATCTACTTCTTCCCTCCAAAATCTTCCCAAATTTCGTGCCCTAGATTTACGGAAGAGACAGTTAGAATTTTAGGAATGTTTATCACTAATTTTCTGATTTATTCTGGGATGATAACGGCACCCTAAGTAACAGAGTTAACATGACTGTGGGATAGGGAGAGGGACAGGGAGTTGAGGACAGAGGATCCAACTTGTTTTTTCTATATTTTTTCTAATAAATTATGGCTCACTTTTAATTTGTTTCGGAAAAAATAATTTTCTAAAATGAAATTAAGTTTAAACATTTATGGGGGCAATTCAGTCATTTAACATATAATCCCATCATATCCACCCTCTAAATCCCCTTCCAAAAAAATCATCCAAACACTGGATTACAAATCCACCCTTCTTAAGAGGTGGGTCCACCCTTCTTACATATCCGCCCTCATTACATATCCACCCTCAAATCCACCATTCTTTTATATCCACTCAAAATCATATCCTCCATCCAAACGGGCCGAATCTCCTGAGGAACGAGATGAATTGAAGGGCGGCTATGGGAATGAGGTTTCGTCCTCGCCTCTTTCGCCTCACTTTATAGTCACTTTAAAACTACTTTTATGCCCCTAACTTGAATTTATACTCCTCCATAAGAACTCAGCCGAGTAGCTTGGTTTAAAATCTTAGTAAGTTTCAACAAAATATTCAAGCTTGATTTGTTTTTCTAACAAATCAATCTTGAAAAAATATTAAACGAACGAATGTGAGTTCAAACTCGAATAGATTGGTTCTTTTTGAGAAAAAAAAGCTAAAATGATTTTATGGAAATTTAATACTTGGGTAATCTTTCGGCCTCGTCGTCTCTTGATCTGTCCTTTGCTTTACTATAGTACCCCTCCATCACAAAATAGATGATCATTTAGACGCCTTTTATTATCCTAATTTTTTCACCATTTTAAAAATTGAAAGGGGAAAGTCATACTGATTTTTTAACGTTGCCCTTCTCTCTAAAAAATTGAGTTACGAAGGAAGGGATATTGAGGGATATTTTATCCCTCAAACTTTTACATGCCCGCTAGAATTTGTTTGTTAGACCTAAGTTAAAATTTTGATTCCGGTCTCTATGTGGAACCGATTCTATCGTCTACTAGCAAGGACCCAATTAAGATTTGTAAATCTCACATACTCAAATTAAAAAATAAATCGATAAAATAAATCTCGAATAGATTGAACAACACAGAAACTTGGTGTCAATCCGGTCGTTCATCTCGGCATAGACGACTTAGATTGTATTTGATCGCATACAAATCTGAAACCGTCGATTGCTCGATAGGAATGAGTTCATCATTTTTTGTTTTGTTTGTAGGAAATGAACCAATAATTGTACTCATGTAGCCTTGATAAAATGGAAATTTCGACTGGGATTTGCATTTCAACTGAAAAAATCGATAGAAAACCTCAACTGTATATTTTTATTTTTTCCCTTATTTTACGTCGCAATATCCATCGAACAATAATTGAGCGGTTGTTCAATGTATAAGTGAGGGTTGTTCAACCTTTTGCTGGTACAGTTGTCTTCTGTAAAGTTGTTGACTTTAATTAACCAAACTACAGTACCTTTATCTTTTTCAGAACTGATGCCTTTCATCAACCAAATGCCAGTAAGTAGGTAAGACATCATCCTACTCATGAAGTAGTGAAAGTGTTACTGTTCAATATATGGATAAACTTTGGCCTATAGCCGAAGGGATTTTTTCAGAGCCGAATGAGTATCATGTAGTGTCGTTTATACATAATTGTACATTGTGTTTTTTGAGGTCCGTTTTTTTTTTTTTATAAAAAAAGAAACAAACGTACTAAAATTGCACGGAAAGCAAAATGTTAAAAATATTAGTTCACGTTTTTCCTTGCCTTTTATCTTACACATGTGTCCGTTTTCCTTCGTTTTTTGTTTGTTTTTTTTTTCTATCGAAAACCGCGCCTGAGCAAAATAAGTATGAGAAAAAACAATATTTGTAGTAAATATCTTACAAAATAAAACATCTTACGTTTTTCATTCGAAGTCTTCTGTCGACATCCAATATGGAAGATATATTTTTTATATTTTTTATTTGAAATTCTCTGGAGTGGAACATGCTGGTTTGACATCTTTTTTCCGGAAAAAAAAACTTTCATATAATAAAAAATACGAACAAAGAAATTAGCTCAATCAATAACCACACCCAAGTAAAATAATACGGATTATGCAAAAAAACAGCCGGGAATAAGAGTACATCGACATTTACCAATATGACCATATTTATTGAGATCTAATAACTATAATTCTAAATAACGACCGTAGTTATTGATAGTTTGTCTTACGTCTTATTGTTGGCGCGCAGTTGTTTAAACAATGGTTATTTTATGTTGCATTGTGCGGTGACAATATTTCTTCCTGGACGTCAACGACTTCTACTGCGCTTTCGACTGCCATAGACTATATACTGGTCAATTTGTTCGCGTAGATACGCCAACAATGGAAGTTGTGGTTGTTCCATCATGACACGATCCAGTGCTTGTAGATTTTCTATTGATGCTGAAAATCTTCGCATGAGTGTACACACCTCTTGCTTAAGTTGATGTAGGATTGCACAATTTGGATGATCATTTGCATAATCAATACCAGGTGCCTCAACGAAGGGTAATTCTTCTGGTAATACTGGAATTCGTGTAATGACATATGGCACTCGGTTGTTTCCAGCAGGTATTTGCTCCGTCATTGTACCTGGAAAATAAAATATAGTAACTATTAAGTTAAATTTTGTAATAACTAATTTCAAATAGATTAAAAAAATTGTCATAGTTTGTGGATGTATTTTACCGCGGTATCGATGGGTCTGTGTAGACACCCCAATCTGGGCTTTCAGATTAGTTTACTTACGGTTTTTGATTCCCCGATGATGAAACGGATCAAGAACACCCCGGAAATGTCGAGTGTTTGAATTTTGAGTGTTTGCAAAACCCTTGAACCTAACCTAGTTTTAAGCCACTTCCAAAAGCCAAAAACCCTACTGATGTGTGCCAGGGCGCAATCATTGTGCGCTAGGGCGCAATCATCGTGCGCCAGGACGCAACCATCGTGCGCCGGGGCGCACCGTCGCGCGACGGTTTGACTCCATCGCGCGATGGTCAACCGGAGCGTTGACCAGTGCGCCAGGGCGCACCATCGCGCGCCAGGGCGCACTCTCGCGCGATGGTCCCACTCCATCGCGCGACGGTTCAAGCTGTCCCCATCACCTTTATCAGCTGGGAAAACTTAGCCACGAAGTAATCCCCAGCCAGCCTCGTGGCTGGCTGACCTCCATTTTTTGGACCAGAGCTACTTCTCTATTAATGGAATGTGCTAATTCTATAAATACCCCCCCTTTGTTCATCTTTTAAAAGGTTAACAAATTTTGACAATCAAATGGTCATCTCTTTGTACTCTTTTAAACTAATAAAAGAGATACAAAAAGACACCCTAAGAATATAGCTTGTTCTTCTTCAAATCAAACACCTCATTCTACCTCAAACTCAATTCAAAGCTCAAGCACTCTTTCAAACTCAATCTAGGTATAACATACCTACTGTTTTCTGTTCTGATCCCTGAGGGGGGCTGGCAGGGTCAAGGCTGGTAATCAATACCCTAAAGCTAGCAAGGTTTCAAAAGCCGTGGCCAAGCAAACCCTCGCGCGATGGACCTGAACACTCGCGCGACAGTTCTATCAACAAGAGATTGGTCCACGTGGGGAAGGGAGGCTGGTCATTTCTTGTTTTAGCTACGTGCATGACTGTTGTAATTTTTACTTAGCATATAGCTCACTGTTAAGCATGCAAAAAATCAGTTTACTGCTTTTCTTAGAGCTTAAATTGCTAGCTTGCATTTCAATATTCATTTCTGTTCTGTTGGAGTACCCCCGGGATCATTCTGGATCTGTCCCAGAACCCAGGATGAGCAAAATCAAGCACTGGAAGTTTGACCCATACCCGCGCGCGCTTCTCCTAAACCCGCGTGCGATGGTCAAATGGAGCGTTGACCAGTGCGCCAGGGCGCAACCATCGCGCGCCAGGGCGCGACCATCGCGCGCCAGGGCGCACCGACCAGTGGCTGGCCTTGCATGTTTAACTTGGTTTTAGGCTGTTATTTTGTCTCCACACTGTTTATGGGGTGTTTTTGTTTATTTATTAGGCTTTTCAGCCTTTAAACTGTATATTATAAATGCATAAACTGCTTTGGTTTGTCGTGGATGTGCACTGGTCCTTCCAGAGCCCAGAGGGTTTGAGAAAAAGAGCTGTGGGCTTAGGCTTACTGGTGCGCGCAGGTCTTGTAGTAGCGTGCGCAGGTATAATCAGCATGCATTGACTTGATCAGTGCATACTGGTTTCCTCCTGCGTGCGACACTCCAAAACAGGGGCTTTCCATTCTGTTTAAACTCCCACAGCAGTCTGTTCTCATCCTATACTAACTGCTCATCCATGCCATCTATCACATCCTGCAAATTGTTACAGTTTTAATCCCCGATTAACTGTTCCCCCGCCCTAATTGGCTAAAATTGATTAGTAAAAGAAGAATCGCAATGTTTTCAAAATGCCTAAGTAGAGACCGATCTCCGGATTGGGCGAGAGGGGTGCCTAAAACCCTTTCCTTCTCGTAACCTGGCTCTCGAACCCAGATATGGTTATGACGGACTGGTTTCCTTCACTTTTTCAAATCAAATAGCGCGGCAGGTGCTTCGAAGTACGGTTCCTTGGGTGTCGGACCTTCAAAACCCGAGTGGCGACTCTGTATTTTACGAGCGCTTGTCTCTCCGCTCGCGCTCCCTCGATTTTCAAAAAAGGACCGCAATGGCGAAAGAAACGGAATCCTTCTCTCCAAGGACATGCTGCCCACAGTCTGCAAAAGAGGGTGTTATATGATCGTAGAAGTTTCCTGATATCGTGCTAAATGCCCAAATATATATAGAGGATGAATTAAGATTTGCCTAAGTAGATATTCCATTAGCGAACGTAAATAGTGTTGTGAATAGTATGTAAGGAAAAGTATTGGAAGGAAATATTAAGATATTGCTATCTTATTATATTGTCTGCTCTGTCTTATAGGCCCCGTTCCAGAAATGGAAAAAGCTCTTCTTTTTCGTCTAATAAGAAGGCTTGGAAGAATTTATATAGGTTCCATGGGGGCCGACGGAGGGAAATCTGTCCGGCGGCCGCGCCGGGCCGTCTCCGGCCATCGGACGGCCGATCCGAGCCGTCCAAAAATTCTATAAAAAAAAACCAAGGGGGCCAACGCGGGAATCAACGGCATCCGAGGTGTGTAGGGTGCTTGATCCGAGCACCCCTTTTCCGTGTACATATGAAGTTTCATATGTACACGGAAAAGGGGTGCTCGGATCAAGCTTTCATATGTACACGGAAAAGGGGTGCTCAGATCAAGCACCCTACACACCTCGAATGCCGTTGATTCCCACGTGGGCCCCTTTGGTTTTTTTTTTTAGAATTTTTGAACGGCTCGGATCGGCCGTCCGATGGCCGGAGACGGCCCGGCGCGGCCGCCGGACCGATTTTTGTAAAGGCAACTTCAAGCTCAAAAATCATGTGTTCAATATGGAATACTCCATTGACATCCAATATGAAAGTTGTCTTTTTAATATGTTTTTATTTGAAATCCTCCGGAGTGGAGCAAGTGGAACAAGCTGGTTTGTCATTTTCTACTCGGAAAAAACTTACATACAATAAAATACAAATAAAAAACAGCCCAATCGATAATCATATTAATTTGCAATCCTATAAAGCAGAAACGTGATTATGAGAGGCTTAAAGACAAAATTTAATTATGTCTCTTTAAAATAATATGATCAGAATAATAAAAACTTCACACCATTCCAAACAAATTAAACAATGAAGCACTTAATTGTTTAACTATATATTTTAATATATAAACAGTCTTAAAAATTAAGTGATTTAATTTCACTCTGTTTAAATCGATGCAAAGATCATAAAATTTGAGCAGAAGGTCAAATTGGATGTCGACAACAATACTTTATCATATAGTATTACTTTCTAACAATATTTGATTACACAACTTTATTAGATTTAATCAATGAAAGTTCAATAGTCATAATGTAATTATGTTCATTTAGAATAGAATGATCACAACACTAAAATATGTTTTTTTTGTTCAAACGAATAAAAATTTAGAAAACTTATTGTTTTTTTTTCTCAGCTTATATTACATCTCTTCGGAGAAAATGTGGAGTGGGAAAATAAGAATGAGTTCATCATTTTTTGTTTTGTTTGTAGGAAATGAACCAATAATTGTACTCATGTAGCCTTGATAAAATGGAAATTTCAACTGGGATTTGCATTTCAACTGAAAAAATCGATAGAAAACCTCAACTGTATATTTTTCTTTTTCCCTTATTTTACGTCGCAATATCCATCGAACAATAATTGAGTGGTTGTTTAATGTATAAGTGAGGGTTGTTCAGCCTTTTGCTGGTACAGTTGTCTTCTGTAAAGTTGTTGACTTTATTTAACCAAACTACAGTACCTTTTATCTTTTTCAGAATTGGTGTCTTACATCAACCAAATGATAGTAAGTAGGTAAGACATCATCCTACTCATGAAGTAGTGAAAGTATTACTGTTCAAAATATGGATAAACTTTGGCCTACAGCCGAAGGGATTTTTTCGGAGCCGAATGGGTATTACATAGTGTCGTTTATACATAATTGTACATTGTGTTACTCGAGGTCTATTTTTTTTTTATAAAAAAGAAACAAACGTACTAAAATTGCACAGAAAGTAAAATGTCAAAAATATTAGTTCACGTTTTTCCTTGCCTTTTATCTTACACATGTGTCCGTTTTCCTCCGTTTTTTGTTTGTTTTTTTTTTCTATCAAAAACCACGCCTGAGTAAAATAAGTATGAGAAAAACAATATTTGTAGTAAATATCTTACAAAATAAAACATCTTACGTTTTTCATTCGAAGTCCTCCGTTGACATGCATCCAGTCCAATATAATATAAATTTATGTTGAGGTGTTCTGGCATTTATACAAAACGTAAACATCACAATATTTTTATTCATTTGGGCTTTTCCAACAGTCTACTTGGGTCTTTTTCCCATGACCAACTAAAGTGTAGGGCAAGATAGAATGTTCTCCAAACCTCCCAAAATGTTAAAAACAATATCCTTAAAAGTTTAAGATTCTTACATAGTATGTTTACATAGCTCGGAAATATTTGTCACTGGATTTTTTTTTACGTAAAATAAATTTAATTAAAATTAGGAAGCTATAAAACAGACCGAAAAGAAAAAAATATTAATTTCAGATACTAAAATAATAATAAGTAAGGGTAAAAAAATTCGGGAAGAAACAATTGTAATGACTTTTTAATAATGGGGAAATTCATCTTTTGTATTTTTCTTGGTTGTGGGGCTTTTTGTATATAAATAATATAGTGAGGTTTAATTCAATAGATTCATTTCCGGTTTATATAACATACCTTATTATTGCACTATATAGAACTAACCTTCGTCTCAAAAGTATATATTTTTTACTCCTAGATTATTTTCACAATCTGCAAAACAATAACGTAAGAATAATGTATCCTTAACGTAAAAAAAAAAAAAAAACAGATATTTATCATATATTTTTACCATATATTTAAGTGGTCCTTTATTTGAAGCCTCACATTACTAATCACATAACTAAAAAAATCAACAACCAAAATAATGGTCCATGCGTGGATGTGTGTGTGTGTATATATATATAAACAAAAGAATGGTATCTCAACCCACTATTTATTTTGTCAGTCGAGTAAGTTAACTGATTTCCACACGAACATTCACCATCGCCAAGACTTAAGGTAAGTCATGTCTATTTCATACACTTTAAAGAAAACGGGCGCTCATATGTTTAACGTAATCTAATACCCGTGTTAGCTATTTCCATCTGATAGTAATAACGATTGTTTTTGTTTTGTTAGATCATTGGGTCTTCGAACGCCTTTCGTGCGAGTTGTGTTCAAAAGGAGAGGTTTTCATAATGGGCCTACGGTTGGGGGATTTCAATTACAGACTGCATCGAAGCATTCAGAAACTGCTCTTTTGTCATTTTACCGCGAAGAAGATGGACTAACAATTTACAAACCATGCTCAGAATTTCTGAGAAAGTTCAATCACATACTTCCAGTTGGAGAACAAATTGAATGGACAAAGAAGGATGAAATGGATCGCTGGATTGAACAAATTGTTTTACACTCCTTCCTGCAATTTAGTTTCCCTAGTAAGTAAACAAAATTCATAGTTTGTTTCATTCAAAATATAATAATATGTATTTCCCTATTTATTTGATAATACGACGGGATCATGTTTAGATGCAGATCATTGTTGGTTCTTTAAAATTATTGGTACAGAGGATGTGAACGCGTTAACGGTTAGTCTATCAGAACGAATAATTCATTTGAGGTAACATTGCATTTTAAATATTAACTGCTTTATTATTATATATCACGCATGTAGGTTATTCCTCTTGGATATCAAATCATAATGGAAGAGTACAATAGGAATAGATGGATACTTTTAAAGAACGGATCAAGAGTTTGGTCGGTGCACATAGTGAATAATCACTTTTCAGATGGGTGGACTGAATTTTGGAATGATCATCATTTACACTCAAATTATCAACTTATATTTGGATGTGATCGGAAATGGATAAATGATGTTGTTGTTCTAGACGAAAACAACAAAGGGATTCGCTATGAATGGTCTACACCTATTCAAGACACGAAAAACCAATATCTCACCTCAGGTCAAAGTTAACTTATTAAGTTTTTTGAAAAAAATATTAATCAGGTATGTACAAACATTGAAACCCATTGTTGTTGAATAATTTTACCAAAAAAAATAAAAATAAAAATTGTCTCATATGCATTCACTTTTAATTGAATACATTTTTTATTTCCTCTGTACAAGGCATTTCAGACACACCTGGAACAGGTATGTACAAATAACGTTTGTTTCTTTTTTTATAAAAAAAAAAAAACAGACCTCAAAAAACACAATGTACAATTATGTATAAACGACACAACGTGATACTCATTCGGCTCCGAAAAAATCCCTTCGGCTGTAGGCCAAAGTTTATCCATATATTGAACAGTAACACTTTCACTACTTCATGAGTAGGATGATGTCTTACCTACTTACTGTCATTTGGTTGATGAAAGCCATCAATTCTGAAAAAGATAAAGGTACTCACTTTGTTCACTTCCCATTTATCTTTAGTTTTAGTTTAGTTTTTCAATCATTACCCTATATCTTTCTCCAATCATTACCCTATATATCCAATTATTAATTTCATTTCTCTCTCTATCTCTCTCCAATCATTACCCATCTTTCCAATCATTACCCTATTTCTCTCTCTACCCACTACCAAAACTAAACTAAACTAAACTATCAACCAAACAAACCCACTGTAGTTTGGTTAATTAAAGTCAACAACTTTACAGAAGACAACTGTACCAGCAAAAGGTTGAACAACCCTCACTTGTACATTGAACAATCGCTCAATTATTGTTCGATGGATATTGCGACGTAAAATAAGGGAAAAAATAAAAATATACAGTTGAGGTTTTCTATCGATTTTTTCAGTTGAAATGCAAATCCCAGTCGAAATTTCCATTTTATCAAGGCTACATGAGTACAATTATTGGTTCATTTCCTACAAAAAAAAAACAAAAAATGATGAACTCATTCTTATTTTCCCACTCCGGCCGTTCATCTCGGCCCTCAATAGCTTTGCATCCATTGTTGTGGGTTAACGTCGGGGGGGGTGTGTGGTGGGTGGGTGTTGTGTTGTAATGGAAGAAAGGAATTGCAAAGGGCAAGAGTTGAAAAGTGGGAGGCAGAGGATCTCTCCTCCATTTTCTCATCACCAGAATACCAAAGGGTGGGTGTTTGCCAATTTGTTAGGTTAACTGGTAAATGAGCTGTAATAGTTCCAGGGGTAACATGGTAAAAATTCAATCCATAATTCATTTTTATTACATATCTTCCAAATACTACTCCTACTGCAAAATGCATTCTACACCTATCATCCAAACACTCTACTAAATTCAAAATATATTCTGACCATAATCCAAAAAGCTAAAAACCCAAAAAGCTGAAAATGAAAAGCCAAAAAGTAGGCTCCCAAACACCCCGATGCATGGAGATGTATGAAATCTGGATCGGCTTTTCTAGTTCTATTTTAGCTTTCTATGGGCTTTTATGAATCAACAATCACATTCGAAAGCCGAAAACTAGGAAACATAACCAAGACAGCAAAAAGTTTTGTGGATGCGCTCTCCTCACAATTGATCAGGATTCGATTCTTGGGATAGGATCGCAAAAAAGTAATTTCCATGAATTCTCTGGTTTCCGCGTGGATGGCATGTCTCTGTCCGGATCAGAAAAAAGATTAATTGACATGCACGTAAACTGACAGTGAAAAAAAAAATGTTATCAAACTCTCACTACAGCACCCAAATGCTAAAACTAAAGTAATCCAAAACAAAACTAAGAGCAACACCAAGCTGTCAAGAGTTGAACAAACGAGAATGGCTCAACGGTTGGCTATTCCAAGGGGTGTTGGAAGAAATCAAATTGGCAGAGAATTCTCACTTCTTTTATTTTTGTTTTGAGGAACACAAACATATATTCATATTCATAACCAAACACTACAAAATACGAAGGACCCCAAGCATCCGAACAAAATAAGTAAAACCTTACGCCACGAACATCCAATGTACTAGAAATAACACTCTTCTGGGAGCCAAAGAATAAAAACAAAATGAAACACTCCTATACTCTTTACTGGCAAAAACAGGAAAAGAGAGAAAACAATGCTCGTCTGAGAAAGAAAACTTTTCCCACAGCTACATCTTATGCACACAGCTGAAGAGATACATACACTGCATGTGCCACAACATATTCAAATGCAGAGGAGTATGTAACTTCAAACCCCAAGAACAAGAAAACAAAATGGGAAACCCTACAAATTCGGTTCCTTGTTCTTTTCCATTTTTCTGGACAGTGCAAATTCATTCATCGGGGAGAGAAACTTCGTCAGTCCATGATTCCAAAATCTAAAAATTGACGCTACTATAACCCAAATACTTGCCAATGCCTACTGTAAGTAAGGTATGATGTCTGTAAAAATCTTTGACACTATCATTTACTGCACGAGAACAATCCTGGAAGGATGTCCCATAGAATTTCCCCCTCATTTCTAATGTGGGGATAGTCCTCCAAGCTTATCAAGTCCAACACAAATTTGAAGGGAACTCCTTTCTTTGAGATCGGTGCTGGACATTATTGCAAAAGAATATGCAGGAAAGACCTGTATTGTATTCAAACATAAAAGAACTGCTACAAAGATAGTTAAGCCGGTACTGTACTCAAAAGGAGACCCTCTGCAGTTGACCATGAACACCTAGATTCAGATCACCCTTTTTGGATCACTAGCTGCTGCCAAATGATCCTGTAACACAAACAGAAGTATGATCAATCACAGCATGTCAACATGATAAGGATCATCATTGGAGATCTATCAATGGCCCCATTACTCACAAAGGACAAAACTCTGAGAGAACAATTAATTTATCTCACGATTTAAGTATGATACAAACCCCGTCGAAGAATCATTCTGCAAAGGATATCATTTAAGAAAAACCTTGACTCAGCTTTTTTGGGATTTTTATCATTAGACGTGGCCACAGTTCCACACAACTAATCACTATATAGCTGCAGTTACACAATGCTTATGGTTCCATACATTCATTAGCTATCACCTTTTTTGCTGATGTTTCCCTAGATTCACAACAAGATGTAAAGAATTCTAGCTACGAATTACGGTACAGATTGTGTAGGGTAGATCTCTTAAAAGATTCAGCCCAAACCCAAAGCCGACTTGGCCGTGCTTTGGATCAGTGACGTAGCCAAGAATTAAGAGTAGTGGGGTACCTTCTAAACACAATTCAATAAAAAAAAAATCGTAATAAATAATAAAAGAACGTTTGTTCTTAAAAATAAAAAAGATAACATATTTACTAAGAAAATGTAGTACTTAAATATATTATCCAAACAAACTGATTGCTTATCTCAACAGATCAAGTCTAAACGCAATTGAATACACAATAACTAAAATGTCAATATTGAGCAATCACTATCCAATTAAAAAGAATATACTTGTTTTATCCCAAAACCTTCAAAATCGAATTGTATAATAAGTTCTATTAACACTAACAAGAAACAAGATGAAAGTCAAAATTATAAATAATTGATAAAGTATATTGCACATAGCCCATGGAGTAATTTGAACTAAAAAGTTGAGAATGAAATGATATACGTAGTACAAAATGTATTAAAGTGATCAAATAAAAAATGATTTATGGAACCAATTTATAAATATAATACTCCCTCCGTTCTAAATTGGATGTCAATTTTTGATATCCGTGCCAATTTCAATTCCTTATGTCTTTCAATATAAATCTCAAAAAATATGCAATATGATATAAACGATGAAAAATGACACGAGTTTCAAAAATTGTCATCCTTTTCGGGATGGAGGGAGTACAAAATCTGGAGGAAAAAAAATTGAGTTTGGGCTGGGGCCCCATTGGGTCCAAGGTGCCTCACCACTGCACAGCACACCCACACGATCCTAAGATAGCGCGTAGCCTCCAATTTAGTAAACACCCATTGAGCAGTCAATATGGTTGAAAAGTTGGTATCAGAGAAAATATAGAAATATGTGAGGGCGTGGAGACGTATGAAATCTGGATAGGCTTTTCTAGTTTTATGTTTCGTGTGGGTTTCGGCTTGATGGGCCTGGAGAAGGGAAGTTGAAGAGGCCTCCAATTTGATCAGGTTGAGATGTTGCTAAGCCCCTTGGACCGTTGGATTTCCTGACGGTGAGACGAGGTGTAGCGCAGTCTGGTCAGCGCATCTGTTTTGGGTACAGAGGGTCCCAGGCATACCGAATTCTCTCAGGCCACAAGATGCAAATTCAACTGAAACTGATTCCACTTGAGAGCGGCATCCATCCCCGTGGTTATTTCGACAAGAAGGTATTTCAATTCATCTTTTTGGACTACCACAAAACTCCGTTTCCTTCTTTACCAAAAAATTCTCCATCCGTCGTACCCTTTTTCGGGGATAAAGGCCAAACGTAGTTCTCCTTCATTGTCCGAGTGATGATTAAGCTGCGCCAAGAGAGGCTACATCGCCGCACATTGTCCAGTCGATCAACAAAAAGCCTGGTCAGAGGAAGAAGTCAATGATGGCATTGTTGATCTTATCCCAGCGAATATCACAGCTCCAATCATAGCAGCCAATGCTACTGTTCAAGTGTTTGGCTTAAGCTGCAACGGATCAATCTACAACGCTTTCTCCTAGTTTGGACTTTTTCTCACTGGTGGAGTTACAGCTCGATCCATTAGGGTGAATATTCCTGTACTACCCCGTGTTGGTCCTGAGGGACGGAGGAGGCTAGGTTAGCTGTAAGATGGTTATCAAGGGGAATGATAGGTGGCGGCACGCCAGGAGGATCGCTCAGTTGTCGCTGGTGATGAACTCCATTGGCATGAGAAGCCGATGTTCTTTCGTGAGAATGACTGTTGCTGCAAAGATGAACGATTGATCAGAAGAACGAGCTAGCAACTCTAGAGACAGGCCTAAGAAAAGAATATGGGCCTGCCTATTTAGCATCAGATTCGACAATTATCACGATGGGAATTCACGTAGAGCCAAGTTTGCAGCCTGTCATCATTGTTGTGGTTCAATTACAAGGTACCTTGAACACATTAGAGTGTTCTCATAAAACACCAAAAAGAAATTACGAGGGGGGAAGAGAATGTATTCAATGCAGTGAAGAAAGAAAATATAACCGACTCCCATCTCTAACCCAATCTTTAAACTCATCCCAAATGTCAAAACAAATCAAGTTGACGTCTATTCAAAATCCACCATGATTTAGTCATAGGAGGAGGAGGGGTTGTAGCACCATCACATGAGAAAGCACAGTAGGAGCCGCAGACATAATGCAATGAAGAAACCAACTGATAACGTTGCCTCCTTTGGTATTTACAAAAAGCAACTTACCCACGACCATGAAAAGATGGATGCACAACAGACCCAAATCTTGTCAAATCGTCATATTCAACCCCGGTAGGTCTCACAGTGGCAGGAGCTACTGAAGCACAAGCAGTCCTGTCAATGTGACCACTGTTTGAGGAAGGATGGGAATGATGACCCCAACTTTGATATTGGACATCAATGAATGGAAAACCATGGGCAGTAAAGATCCCATTTTGCCCAGATACGCCATTCCAGCAATGGTTGAAGTAGGAATATTCGACACTCTCATTGGCATTTGAGGAAACCGGGGGAATGGGTCCCAAGTATGCAACATATGAACGAGCCACAGATGATATAGATGTATGTTCAGCAAATATGGCCTGGTGTCTCTGTAAATTATGATCTGCATAGAGAACATCTTTCTATTACATTTGGTTCAAGGGATCACTGCAAAGTTGATCCAGAATAAAAACAAATTCACTTACATGTTGTCGATGCCGATTCCACTTCCCTGAAAACAATGCAAATGGTAACCTGTAAAAGACAGCAATGGAAGATGGCACTATGGGAGAGACTATCTTATGTGATTGAGCAAATCCAGTCTGAAATGTGAAGATACGGAACTTAAAGCAACACTGCTCGTTTGGATGAGTTACTGAGATTAGTCTATGTACTCTGTAATGTAGAGTCACTTGCTAGTTGCTAGTAAATTAATCAATGTGAAATTCAACCATACCAAGAACTTTCGAGAACATAAGCACTTCACCTGATGCATTACTGACCACCCAAGGAAAAAGGGAACTCAAAAATGAACAAGGAAAGTTTTCTTACTCAAAAGATGAGTGAACCTGAGCTAATCCACTGAATGGACACCAATGAACTCCGAGCGGCCGCAACAGTATATAACAAAAATGAAGTTTTTTTTCCTCTTAAAGGGCGGTTGAAAACATAACCAGGACGCTTCTCATGAACACATTTGCAATGGAGTATTCAATAGCTGCAACTTGCTACTATGACACAACATGCTGCAGTTTTGACATACAAGGTCAGAAATGGAAATATTGCATAGTGGTAAAATCGAGACAAAAACGAGGAAAAAGGACAGAACTGCCTTCCTTCTCAAGGTCAACTACTGAACCCCAATAACTTTTCTGATGTTTGACATGAAACTAGAAAATCAAATCTCCATTGTTTATGGCTGAGCAAGGACAGAAGTATGTATGTTACTACTAATGTACATCACTCAGCGTGTACTAATCATTTGAAATTTAAGTAGGGTTGCTCTAGCGACATCCAACCTTAAAAGAGCACACTTCCAAGGTTTTGAACATCAAGACACTTCTGAATCAATATAACTGAATAACAACAAAAATACTGCTCCTTGCAAACATTCATATATGGGTAGGGACCGTCTATTGAAAATGATCAGAACCCAAATCAATTGGCTAAATTGCATGACTCAATTTGGAATTAATTGGTTTTCTCTTGCCACAGTCCTCCTTAATAGCTCTTTTAGAGGTTTCAATAAACCAGGTCACATTTCTTGCCAAAATAGGAAACTAAGTACTCCTCCCAAGTCCCATCCCATATATAGCCAAGAGTATTACTGCAAGCCCTCCACCAAAAATGTCTCACCTTGTGCGGTATGTCCAAATTCCAGATTACTGGCCATAATTTCCTATGTGGGTTGAAAGATGAAGAAGGACTTACTTTCTCCTTGCTGTGACCTTGAACTGCTATATGGTATCCCGATCGGACAGAGAAAACTCCATTTTTTGTATGATGCCAAATCAGTGACCAAATCAGGAAATGCTGCAAAAATTTCAATTCAAACCCATTAATTGCATGTCCTCTTATGTTTAAATCCCTGTAAAGGACCACGAACCAGGAATATTGGACGGACTACGGAGTGAGGGATTTTCACCGGCACCTTAATTGCCAACTCGACTACCACCTCAGTGGTGGCTACTGTTAGAATAATATTGGGATAATATTATGTTACCATGTTTTCTATGCTATTATTCATGTTTCTCAGTTTGTTATTATTCATGTTTCCTAGTTCGTTTGGTTTAGGTTTAAAAGCTTAACAAACTTCAAAAATATGTCCTAATGTAGAGTCGATCTAAAATGAGCTTTAATTGAGCCGAACACAAGGCGATCTTGAGTACTTAAAATTTTCATATATTACAAGCCAGACGAGCCGAGTAGTAGCTCATTTGAGCTTGGTTTGAGCCTCTAATGAGCTTCAAAAAGGGAAGGCTTTTACTCTCCCTCTTTTCTTCTGTTACTTTTTGTTCAAATTAATTATGTATGTAGAAGGAAAAATGGAAGTTCACCCAAAAAAGGGTAACTTGAAGGGATCAAGTCCAAACTGAAAGCAATCATTTCGATTCTAAGAACCTATAAATCTCTAGCAAAAACCAGTGCTCGCAGAAGCTCGTACAGTAATGCACAAAGTACTTGACAATTGCCTCAATTTAAACATGCAATGGACCAAGAAATTACTTCTTGTCGCAGATTAATAGCTGTAAAGAGATCATCAAAAATCGAAAAAATGAAAGCTGTACGAAAATCGAAATTAGCGGACCTGTTACAATGGAGTGAGAATCCAGAAGGCCTTCTGTGCTGAACGATATGGGTGAGAATGAAAACATTGATCTTCCCTTTTGGATTGCTATTGCTGCAAGTACATTCTCACCCATATCGTTTTGAAGGAAAAAATGCTCTCCATTTCCGAATAGTTTAAATTCTGGTTCACCAATTATCCAACGCAAGAATGGTATTGCACTTACCATTTATCTGTCCAAATATAAAAACAAAATCATGCTTTAGCAAATCCACCAATTATAAGATAGCAATTTGTTAATTTTAGAAGCAAGATAGCATAAACGTCGTTTGAGGTAATTTCTTTTTTTTTTTCATGGAATTAATAACACAAACACGGCAATAAGAAATACCTTTGTAGCATATACTATTTAAACATGCAATGTTTTATTCGATTATTACACTATGATTACTATGGATTCTTTTTTTACACATGTTTACCATAAAAAAACTAAGCAAATTACATAATAATGCAAGGTATACAAACAAAAATAATTTTACCGTATATATGGTTCAATCAAATCCATAGAAATTTAACCAACAAATAAGTTGTTGCTTTTAAAAAATAAAAACATCACAACATTGAAATCTTTTAAAAAAAATAAAATACACTTGGAACATTTGGATAACATTTTTCCTCATTGTAAGCATATATAATTTAAACAAAAAATAGCTAATTATCTGAAGAATGGTGCATGGGAAACAAGGTATATAATATTGGAAATAAATAAACACTTTGATTATACCTAATGGATTATCGGATATTACAATGTGGCTATAGGTCGATGCTTCTCCAGAGTTTCGAAACAGAAGGAGTTAAAAAGACGTAGAGGTTGTAAATAACTCCATCCTTTTTCACCTTTATATAACACATAAAAGCTGTGCCTAGCTCCTACCATCATCTTTTCAGTCTGTCTTTTAGTATAGATGTCAGGATAGTGGGTTGCATGCATGCAACTGAACTGGAAAGGGTAAGCCTTACACTTGTCATGAAAAAACTAAAAGTAAAATCATGATATAATTATAAATATTAGGTTTTTTAATCGAAATAGAAGTTCACACCAAAAGAGTTAGTTAAAAAAAAGGAATATATGTTTGACCTTATTCAGTTTGAATTAGGTTGGGTTGTCCCTTAATAAGTGCATTGTCCCTTAAATATTAGGTTGGGTTGTCCCTTAAATATTAGGTTTATAATCGGAAGTTCACACCAAAAGAGTTAGTTAAAAGATATTGGAAAAACGTACCCCATCCGTCCCTTTTTTTTAGTACAGTATTTCATTTTGGGTTGTCCCTTAATAAGTGTTCATTTTGTAAAGTTAGTGGGTTAAAAGTTGGTGCATTGTCTATTTTGTCCTTAAATGTAAATTTCATTTTGAAAAGTTAGTGAGTAAATGTGTAATGACGATGGGTAAGCAGAGAAAGTGGAGGAAAAAAATGATGTGAGAGGTATAACGATGATGTCCTTTTAATAAGTAGGAGTTACGAACCAGGACACTTAAAAAGGGACGGAGGGAGTAATAAAAAAATTTGGTTAAAATCATTTTTCAGAAATGTTGTAATTGTGATTCTTTGGAAAACTGGTTGGAACAAGTACTTTCCAGTTATATTTTGTTACTATTTTTTCACAATAATTTTGAAACAGCAATTAATTCGAAAAGGAGGGAATCCCCAACTTCACATAACAATAGGTCTCTTATTGGAAGGGGTCTCTTCAGATACAGAACTGCAGGTCTATCAGTAGGGCGAATTGTAATATTCATGTCGTACAAATGGATTAGTTGAAAAAAGTATCACGTGTCGGAATTTCAAAGGTTGAAGTTCCATGAAAATAGGAATGTTTCAGAAAAGTTGTTGAGTTTAATTAAAGATTAAATAGTTTTTTAAAATAAAAAGTAAAAGCATGTTGGAAAGCTGGTACATATGTTTGACTTTCCAAATATAGATACTTTTCCTCCGGTGGATTTTTTTTGGGTCTGATCTTATTGAGGTGAGAACAAAAAAGTTATGAAACATATGGGTTTCCTATTGCGATTGTATCGACGGCCGTAATGAGCTGTCCTTGGCCAACAGAATGCTGATCCGAGACGTTCAATATATTTATTATAACATGTGATAGGAGTCACTTAATAACTTTACTCAAAAAAAGGGACGGATGGGGTACGTTTTTCCAATATCTTTTAACTAACTCTTTTGGTGTGAACTTCCGATTATAAACCTAATATTTAAGGGACAACCCAACCTAATATTTAAGGGACAATGCACTTATTAAGGGACAACCCAACCTAATTCAAACTGAATAAGGTCAAACATATATTCCTTTTTTTTAACTAACTCTTTTGGTGTGAACTTCTGTTTCGATTAAAAAACCTAATATTTATAATTATATCATGATTTTACTTTTAGTTTTTTCATGACAAGTGTAAGGCTTACCCTTTCCAGTTCAGTGCAAGCATGCAACCCACTATCCTGACATCTATACTAAAAGACAGACTGAAAAGATAATGGTAGGAGCTAGGCACAGCTTTTATGTGTTATATAAAGGTGAAAAAGGATGGAGTTATTTACAACCTCTACGTCTTTTTAACTCCTTCTGTTTCGAAACTCTGGAGAAGCATCGACCTATAGCCACATTGTAATATCCAATAATCCATTAGGTATAATCAAAGTGTTTATTTATTTCCAATATTATATACCTTGTTTCCCATGCACCATTCTTCAAATAAGTAGCTATTTTTTGTTTGAATTATATATGCTTACAATGAGGAAAAATGTTATCCAAATGTTCCAAGTGTATTTTATTTTTTTTAAAAATTTCAATGTTGTGATGTTTTTATTTTTTAAAAAAAAAACTTATTTGTTGGTTAAATTTCTATGGATTTGATTGAACCATATATACGGTAAAATTATTTTTGTTTGTATACCTTGCATTATTATGTAATTTGCTTAGTTTTTTATGGTAAACATGTGTAAAAAAAGAATCCATAGTAATCATAGTATAATAATCGAATAAAACATTGCATGTTTAAATAGTATATGCTACAAAGGTATTTCTTATTGCCGTGTTTGTGTTATTAATTCCATGAAAAAAAAAAAGAAATTACCTCAAACGACGTTTATGCTATCTTGCTTCTAAAATTAACAAATTGCTATCTTATAATTGGTGGATTTGCTAAAGCATGATTTTGTTTTTATATTTGGACAGATAAATGGTAAGTGCAATACCATTCTTGCGTTGGATAATTGGTGAACCAGAATTTAAACTATTCGGAAATGGAGAGCATAGCATGGCCTGTAAAAGTTGTGAATCACAAATTGCGAGATGGTTGGCGCGAATTTATAAACGAACATATGCTACGATCTCATTGGAAGATGATCTGGGGATGCGAAAGAAAATGGGTCTTTGAGGTTTTCATACTCGATAATCGTGATTGCCATGTGCTATATGATTGGTCATACGTAAATCCCAACTGGATGAATTTTCATCCATTTGCATGTAAGTAATGAATTACTGTTATTGTTTAGGTTAAATTATGTTGTCACGTTAAATTAAATTGTATTAAGGTGTTACCAAAAGTAGGAATATCACGTTAAATTAATTATATTGTCACTTACCGTTTTTTTTTATACCCTTTTGTTGTCAGTTCACTTGAGAACTGCATACTTACCTTCAGTCATGGCAAGCCAAATCCGTGAGCCTAAATTCGGTTGCTATTATGGAGGAAGAGTTAACATACTGAAGGTATAAGCCAATAGTTTATTTACATGTTATGGAAAATGCACTATGTTTAGCTCAAGTAGTATCTAATTACACTTGTGCAGTTTTTGCAAGACAATACCAGCCCAATAATTCATCCACAAATGTCTCCGAATGTAACAATGTTGATGAACCAACGTCGATGGGTTATTCCGATATACTATGGGAAACTTTGCATCTTCACGTTGAAGATGTTTATAGACGATCTACATTTGCAGCAGATGGAATATGTTCTTGTTCTAGCTTCTGGAGTTAATCAGTTTCACGTTATAGTGTTCGATGTTGATCAGGTTGAAAAACTCGAGTGAATAGCTTGCCTATTTTGAGACTTCGCATTTTGTGTTCGTATGTAATAATTAGTAGAACTTTATATTGGTTTGGCTTTTTCGTATCGTGATTGTTGCCGTAAAAATTGTTAAGTATATATTAATTCTTTAAGGGCATTTTTTTTTTATTAGGCCTTGAGCACTAAAAACTCTTGGGCCGACCCTGATGGAGGCCAAGGATAAGAGATAAAGAAACACATGGCCAACAAACCCTGTTCTGCTCTCTTGTTTCTCCTGCTAAATTTAGTGCCACAGTTAGTGTTGAGCGCCGACACATTTAGCAGAAGTGAATTCCCACTCCCACCTGCCTTTGTCTTCGGTTCAGGAACCTCTGCTTATCAGGTTATTTTCTTTTCTTCCTTTTTTCTTGATCCTGCTTATCAGGTTACCAGTAACAAATAGTCTAGGAACACAACTGTGTCCACAACCCCTTCGATGTATGTGGACCCATGTGCATCGGAAGCCTCCGAATGCAGTTGTGTTTTGAAGTTGTATTCCTAGCAGTGCTCTACAAGTAATATTCACTTGTGTACATTGTGTCGTTCTTTTCCTTTTCTTAGTTGCTAAACGGAACAACCCATTAGTAGAATCTGATGAGTGTTGGTGTCTCATATTATATCCATGTGCGCGTATGTATAAAATAGTCTGAGGGCAAGAAATTCAAGGAAGGAAGGACTCCAAGCATTTGGGACACTTTTGCTCACTCTGGTCAGTTTCTTGTCCGTCGGTCCTTTTTTTTTAACAAACTACGGACAAGTTTGTTCGATTTCTTTAGAATGTGATTTTTTTTCCCCCCGATTTCCTTTCGGTCTCTTTCTTTCTTCCTCACCTTATTGGGCTTTAAAGTTCATAAGCGATTGAGTGCCTAAAACTGAGACAACGATAATTTTCTGGTTCAAAAACTGGTTCAGGATATACCCAAAAAAAACTGTGGTTCAGTTATCAGTTGTTTCAACTTTCAAGTCCTTATCTTGGCACCAATACCTTAATGCGTGCATTGGGGGTTATTATATTTTCAACATAACTCACTTGCATCCATAATGTGATGATTTCTGTCACTCCATCACCGTTAAGTATTCTTCAAGTGATGATAAATAGTTGGTGAGATAAAAACCATACCGAAAAGCTACCTCATGTTGCCCGAAATTGATTGTTATGTGGATCCAATTCAATCAGGGAATGTGCATGGAGCCAACGGGGACGTAGGGTACCATAAATACAAGGTATCCTCCGTTTGTTTTCTGTTATTCTCCATTCTTTCTTTCCACTGGCATAGAAACAGTGTGGTCGATGATTTCCTCCTTAGAGCATCACTATAGAGCAGCTGTATGAGGTAGATGGTTTAGCATGAATAGCATCATACAACCGTTTCTGGAGTATGGTCCATGTGTGATTGCAGCATTAAATCTCATGCAGGAAGATGTCCAACTCGGTGGAAACCGGCTTACAGATTCTCCATATCCTGGCCGGTCAAGACTTATCCCTGGTGCTCTCATGTTAACTTCACAGCATAAATCAAATTCTGTTTCTTTTTCTCATTGCTTTTGCTCCCTCTTTTTTGCAGATGGACGAGGACATGTCAACCCAAAGGGCGTAGAATATTACAACCACTTCATCAATGAGCTTATCAAACATGGTTAAATTTCCATCATAAACAACACAAGAGTTTTGGTTAGCATTTTGGAATGTTTGATCATTTGAGAAAGTACCCAAAAAATTGTTTCTTCATGCGAAAGCAAGAAAACGGACAATGACCATGTCAACCTAATGATATCTCCCCTTCTCTCTGCTATTGATACGGCTTTCTTAAGCAGGAATCCAAGCACATGTTACATTGATGCACATTGACTTCCCTCAGATTCTTGAAGATGAATATGGAGGATGGCTCAGTAGACAATTTGTGTATGATTCTCAACTTCCACCACCTTTAACTAGTTCACTCACTTCTAGAGCTTAGGGTACCCTGATTGAAGTAGAAAATGTACGATGTATAAGTAACGAAGTTCACCAATTATGTAGCAATGCAAGAAAGACTTCACAGCATATGCCGATGTGTGCTTTAGAGAATTTGGTGGTACGGTGTTGCATTGGACTACCTTGAATGAGGCCAATGTATTTAGTATTTACCGTAAGTGGTTATGATATAGGAGAAACACCACCTCAGCAATGCTAGCTCTTCCTCATTTGGGGTAGGCAATTGTTCTAAGGGTGACTCTACAACTGAGCCATACGTTACTGGTCCTCATCATATCTTGCTTGCGCACGCATCGGCTGCAAAACTGCATAGGAAAACGTACCAGGTGTTTGCTGTGGGCTGCGGCTTTTTTGCCGCAGCTTATAACTTAAGCTAAAAGCTTTTTTTACGAAAGAAAAGAAAAACTTTAGAAGGCTTTAAAAGCTGTTTTTTTTTTTTTGAGAAGCTACATTTCGATTTTTTTTTTAACTTCTGCTTTTAATAGAGCTTTTAGCTTAAGTTCAGTTGCAAGAAGATTTCAGCTATCTCCAGTATCTTTGAGATTTCCATAAGATTTCTGCTCCAATTCTTACTTTGCCACATGCCCACATCCATATGTTTCAAAGAAATTTGAAAATTTCATGTCTACCTGTTTCATTCTTTCAATTAACTATGAAGATAATCAACGAATTCTCAGAGGAAATCTTGATTTGTTAACAGGAGAAGCAACATGGATTCGTCGGAATAAATGTCTTTTCTTATTGACTTTTCCCTTTGTACAAATGCAACAGAAGATGTTATTGCAACCCATAGAGCCACTGATTTTCTTCTTGCAGTTGGTGAGTCTCACACGTTCATAAGGATGATGGGAGTATAAACTAATCATTTTATTGGTTCAGACTGGAAGCATTTCGCGCATGTGTTCATGTGACAACCATCCTTGTGTTGCTATTTTGTCAGCAATCAGGGTTTGATTCTTGGATCAGGCCGCAAGAAAATAATTTTCTGTGAATTCCCTGGTTTCGGCGTGGGTGGCATGCCTTTGACTGGCTCAAGAAGGAGATTAATATAGATGCACGTAAACTAGCCTAGACTGCCAACCAAAAAAAATTTTTGGATCAAACTCTCAAGACAGCATCCAAATGCGAAAACTAACTAATAGAAACCCAAAGCTGTCAAAAGTTGAACAAACGAGAATGGCTCAACGGATGGCTATTCTAAGGCAGTGTTGGAAGAACTCAAATTGGCTTTCATTTTTCTTTTTTGAGGAACACAAACATTTATTCATAACCAAACACTACAAAGTGCAAAGGACCCCAAGGATCCGAACAAAATAACACTCTTCGGGGAGCCAAAAAATTGAAACAAAATGAAATACTCATATACTTGCTCTTTATTGGCAAAAACATAAAAGATAGAAAAACATCGCTCGTTCGAGAAAGAAAACTATTCCCACAGCTACATCTTATTCACACAGCTGAAGAGATACATACACTGCATGTGCCACAACAAATTCAAATGCAAAGGAGCATGCATGTAACTTCAAACCCCAAGAAAAAGAAAACAAAATGCGAAACCCTACAAATTCGGTTCCTTGTTCTTTTCCATTTTTCTGGACACTGCAAATTCATTCAACGGGCAGCGAAACTTCGCAAGTCCATGATTCCAAAATCGAAAAATTGACGCAACTATATAACCCAAATACATTCCAATGCCTTCAGTAAGGTGTGACGTCTGTAAAAAAATTTGACACTATCATTTACCGCACAAGAACAATCCTGGAAGGATGTCCCATAGAGCTTTTCCACTCATGTCCAATGCGGGAATAGTCCTCCAAGCTCATCAAGTCCAACACAAATTTGAAGGGAACTCCTTCCTTTGAGATCGGTGCTGGACATTATTGCAAAAGAATATGCAGGAAAGACCTGTATTGTATTCAAACATAAAAGACCTGCTACAAAGATAGTTAAGCCGGTACTGTACTCAAAAGGAGACCCTCTGCAGTCGAACATGAACACCTAGATTCAGATCACCCTTTTTGGATCACGAGCTGCTGCCAAATGATCCTGTAACACAAACAGAAGTATGATCAATCACAACATGATAAGGATCTATAAGGATCATCATTGGAGATTAATGAATCAACCCATTACTCAAAAAGGACAAAACTGAGAGAGAACAATTTATTTATCTCACAATTTAAGTATGATACAAACCCTGTCGAAGAATCATTCTGCAAAGGATATCATTTAAGAAAAACCTTGACTCAGCTTTTTCTGGGATTTTTATCATTAGACGTGGCTAGTCCACACAACTAATCACTATATAGGTGCAGTTACACAATGCTTATGGTTCGATACTTTCATAAGCTATCGCCTTTTTTGCTGATGTGTCCCTAGATTCACAACAAGATGTAAAGAACTCTAGCTACGAATTACGATACAGATTGTGAAGGGTAGATCTCTTAAAAGATTGAGAAGATAGCAAACAAGTAATTATATTGACTGCCAGCTTGCATGTGCAACAATCCAAAATCCATGCCATACATAGCGACTATTTGAAGAACAAGAACAATTACTCAAAAGTAAAATGCTCAAGTAGGACTCCAGCGAACTCCGAAAACAATTACATAAGACTGGTAAGAGATGATATGAAACTCTGTAGTGAAAGTCTAGTCCTCAAACTTACCGAGATAAAATCAAATGCTTTGGTATCCTCTTTCTTGGAACCATTCATCATTGAACTAGGAGTTGGAGTCGGAATACTTGGATTGAAAATGTCAGGAAGAGCTGAATCATACGCCCCTCCATTAGTTCCAACAAGATGGCTGACACCAGCATTTTGCGATTGCAGGTTCCCAAACTGTTGGAAATTGGACATCGCAGCTAAGAACTGCTGCTGGGTAAACAAACTGCCCATGGCATCATAATTCACAGGCTGAGAAGGAAAAGCAGGATTGAACATTAACCCAGGTGGCATATTATATGCCATAGGACCCAAAGGAAACATAGGATTCGCATTAACTCCTGCTACTTGAGGGCCAAGTATTCCGTTCAAAACATTGTTAGAAGCCTGTTGGCTGGGATTCATAGTGGAATTTGACAAGATTGTTTCAGGGAGTGCTCCAAGGGAGGTTCCTTTCTGCTCCGATGTTGAGGTATGTTCATTGATTGACAAACCAGCCATTAAATCGTGAGCATCTTTCTTATGATTTTCCTCCTGCTTTGGAATTTCAGAAATGGGCCCAAAGATATCAAATGGTTGTTCAAATGTATTACTATTTGCTGCAATATGGACCTCATTTGCTCCTGGTTTATCAACATTCATTCCAGAAAAAATATCAGCCACATTTTCTCTATTCTCATTGGCGTGAAACGAGACATCAGCAAATGGATCATCATCGGTTTTATGTTCACTGGCACTTGCACCAGAGCCTGTACTATCTCCAAACAAATCATCAAATATAGCGGGAACTGAAGTCTTTGGGTTCGGAATGTGTTGATCGTTCTGCATTTCTAGAAAATCTTCTGTACTAAGAGCGTCACCAGGACCACTGGTGTCAATTAAGTCAGGCATCTGAAAGGTAGTATCAGCCTTTATTGGCTTTTCTGGATGACTTATTGCGCTGCCTCTCTGTTCTCCATTCAGAAGGCTTAACACCTGCAAATCAAAGACAACATTTTCATTAAAACTATGCACTTACTCCACAAATAAGAGGCTATTACTCCAACAAACAAAGTTACTCCCAAGGACTCATACACGACATTTGAAATACTACAGATCGCATTGGACATCTCTACAGTAAGATTCCAAGTTCAAGCTTCGTTTGACAAGAAATTAAGAAGTATTATACGGTTGACTACCATATATACTCCAATAATCTATCCAGCAAAAGGAAAATAAAAACCACCAATCAACAAAACTAAGTCTATCATCTATGTCCCGACTCCCAATCAACGTCGGCTACATGAATCCTTTCTCGACAATCCTCTCTGCCAGGGGCAATGTAGTCAATAAACTCTTAAAAATCATATTCTTTTTTATAAAAGCCTCCTATGTGAACACACTTGCCAATGAAGTGTGAACTAAATCTATGAAACCTATGAATAGAATCCATAATCCTCCTAAAAGCAAAAGGCATTCTATGTCAAAACCAAAGGAAGGAGCTTCCAATCTATCACAACCTTGAGGACCAATGAATGAAATATCTTAAGAATTATTGATACAACTAAATTAATTTTCCTGAACTGCATTCAAAACTTATCCACCTTTAGCATAAGATCCTTTCAGAAAAGGCATTGCCGAACCCAAAATAGCAGACCTCCATAATGGCTTGTTAAAATTGACTGCAGAGGTTGATTGCTCCCCACCGGAGGTTAATCATCTACAAGCTGATTAATATCAGTGCAGTTATTATTCTTGTGCCATGAATAAAGGAGACTAAACAACAAGTATACATCGGTTATTCTCAATGTGACTCTGCAAGCAAATCATCGAATTCCTGGATTTTAATGTCTCTGACTCTCTCATAAAGAAGAAACATCTAAATTGGGTGGTCCAACGAAGGTATTGTTCACCTCCTTCAGGGCCTTCCTTATGAGTATTTATTGACGGATCTTGTTAAGAACTACCCGGTGGGGGTGATTAACATACAGAGTCTAAATATTTAGCATCCACATTTCACAAAGATTTTGAAATAAATGTATACACTGCCACACAGTTTCATACACTTAAACCTATATCGAAGCTAACCACAACCCATTGGCTGTAGTGCATGAGCTATGGTTAGCATTTCCCATCATTCCCAACCCATTGGCTATAGTTAGAATGCCCATATATTCCCCTTCATTTCTTCTTTCCAAATAGGAACGGAACACAGAGAGAGAGAGAGAGAGAGAGAGAGAGAGAGAGAGAGTCACAAAGCCATTAATAGGAAAGAATCTCACCTTGTTTGACTTCTCCCTTAAAGAAGCCTGTGGAGACTCTGAACAACTAATAAGAATATCTGTATTGTCACTAAAATAAGACACCACAATTGGAAAATTTTCGTCATCTTTCTTCCTCAATATTGCCTCAAGAACACAGACGGCTTTCATACGGACCTGAAAATCATAATATCCATAAATAAAAAAAAGGTTAAGAATTTCATTAAGGCACTTGATAACAAATAAATTCAGTTGATGTCATCTGCGTCTATAAGGCCGTATTAGCATGTGTCTGCCACTGCATATGTGGCGCGAGATAGTGTGTATGCTGTCATACAATTATGAGTCAGGAAGAGGTAAGGTACTCTAATACAAAACGTGACTAGTATTTTGCTAAATAAGTGCATCAACATAAAGAGCATGCCTGCCACATTGGAGAGAGGAGTTTTGATTCGAGGGCATGACTTAATGCCAATGCATCCAACTTTGACGCCTCCACAAGGAAAACCTGCAGTGCATCTCTAGTGGGTTGCAGACGAACACCACCAGATGTTACAATCGTCTCCAACAACCTCATCTCGCGAGTCTTATTCTCGGCATGACTTGAATTTGCATCCCCATTAGTTGTTTCTGCCTGGTTAGACCTCAAATCCTGACCCCAAGGTCCACTACTCTTTGACAGCTGCGCCGCACTCTGTGCTTCACTGTGATGTTCAGCACGATCAAATCTATCAGGGTATTCAATTTCTGTAGTCAATGACCTCCGAAGATTAGGGCTCTTGTAACTTCCAGTATCATTCTTCCTCGATGATTGGGCTTGCGTTAATGTACTCAATCCCTGCTTTAGAGTAGCGCTTCCGATACCAACCACCTCACTTAGGAAAGATTTCTTATCTTCTGATGGTATTTCAAAATTTGTGTTCCCAAAACCTTGTATTCGTTTGTTAAGATCCTCCGTAGGTGCTGACTGGGCCTTATTGTCATCTGCAGAAAATATAGCAGATATAGCTTCATGGGCCATGTCCCGCACAGCCTTGTTAAGCGCATCTCCCTTCAGAGGATCCACCTGGCCCTTGTAGTGGAATAACTGGCGCACAGCTGCTGAGTTTCTTTGCATTTCCCTTCTGAACTCCACGCCAGACTTCCCTACTGCATACTTAATCAGCTTCAAAGCCTACAAAAAATTTCCATATGAAAGTCGCGAAAACACATGTTTATATTGCTAAGCTGTATAAATAAACCAATGTTTTTCCTTTTCTTTTCTACATGTCCAGGCTCCAGCACAACAAAAATACAAAGGTAATAAATTGAACTAATTGAATTACATGCCAAACCGAATGAGTAAATCAACTAAAATGGGTACGACGTGAACTGGAACCATTGTTAAAGGTCTCTCATACAATACCCTTCCACATGGTTTTAAGAATTTATTTTGTTGAGTGAGTTCTCCGCCCTCCGAAGTAACTTACATAGAAGACGTCCAGTATAGTAACCAAAGGTACTGCATCGCAATTGATGATCATATCACTTACCGGGGTTATTCTATTCCACCCTTAGAAAGAACGGAACTTTACTCCAAATACCTAATGGCATGGTGATACATTTAAGTAGCTTCATCATAGATCAAACATAGCCAGAAAGATTACACGATGTAAAATGTCGAAGCCTATTCCACCATGCAATAACAACCACCCAGTTTTTACCTCATATAGCTCATCAGGTCTAATCAATTAATCGGACCAAACGACATAAGAAAACCACAAGAAACAAATATGAGCATCTCCAGCCTAACCCTTTTTTTCTCATAACCTCAAAATTTTGAGTAAAAATACCTTAAAACAAGCTCCACTCCTTGGCTCAAACTTATATCACAAAGAGTTTTAGGGTGTGTTTCCACTAAAATTTTACGTCTTCAGGCTAATGACAATGGGAAAGTTGTAAATGGTATTTTAGTTGATGTATGTGAGGAGAATGATCCGCCTAGAAATCCGTAAAAATATGGGCTTTTAATCCAATTAGTTCAGCTGAAACGCACCCTTACTCAATTCAAGGGAGACCATAATCCTTACTCAAATTCTAGAAGGCTATTTTGTGCCTCTCAAATTTACAACTACGCCATTTAATGAAACATTTACTCAAATCTATGCTTAGATTTGAAGTTGTCTATTGCAGTTTCATATCGAATTTCAGCTTTTACTCAAATTCGAGTAAAAGTACCAAGTAATTGCCACTAAAATCCATCATGCAATTAAGAAGGCAACAATTTCCGCAGATCGATCTGCTCAATTAGAAGTAGCAAAAAACAAATTGCAATCAGCTAACTAGATCCGAAAGAACCAAAAAAAGATACCTACCTTCTGTTTGACGATAGGGCTCTTATGGTCGAGCCGTTTGAACACAAATTCCGAGACTTCTTTAACGATACTGACATGCGAGGTCCGAAGGAGGTCGCAAATCTCCTCCAATTTGTACACGGGCGTGACTTTGTCCTCGTCCCACGTGGCGCCGTCGATCATCCTCGACCGCCAGTACGATTCGACGGCTCTCCTGCTCGAATCCATGATGCCCCCCCCCCCTCCTTTAGCGCACGACGGAAACGAACCCGCCTGTGTACAGATTAGGTTTGAGGAACTCGACGAGATCAAAGCCCTAGAAAGGAATTGGATTGCTCCGTCGAGGAATTTCAACGCGCGATGGAACTGTTGAAGAATCAACTGGGGGTACCGAAATACGATGATTTCAGAAGCTTCGGTTGGGGTTCTTGAATGGTACTACGGATGATTTAAGATGGAGGTGAGGGGAAGACCCAAAGAGAGAGGAGAGAGAGAGAGAGAGAGAGAGAGAGGTGGGGGAGGGGGGGGGGGTCTTTGCTTTCGAGTGCAGACAGTTTGGGGTACATCAAAAAAAAAAAAAAAACATAAAAACAAAAAACAACTCTTGACATGTGGTTCACGTCCACGGGAAAAAAAACTCCGACTTGTGGTTCAGGTCAAGAGTGGCGAAGGCGAAGACCCACCGCGCACGATGGTCCTAGACTCCTAGGACACCTGCCAGAGACAAGTAACGCCTTTGGGCATGCATGAACGGGAACACGAACGTGAAAACGTTTTTACCATAATACACGGGTAACGATAGCGTGCATATCGTCGCGTGGGGGTGGAACCGTGGGTTCCACAGAAGTGATAGGAGCCGTTAATTAATTTTTATATGATTTTTCGAGTGGCGAGTGACCCTTGATAAAAGCAGCTCAATTAAATAACTATAGGTGCTTAATCTAATTTTTCAATCACTTATGTGGCACCCTAAAGTGGGGCCCATATAACAATCTACACACTTTTTGCAGCATCATGTCAAATTCAAGAGTACTGAAATTCTTGCGAGCAAAAAACAAAAATTGAGAGCGGGAGTGAAGGGTCAATGATCCTAGTGAAGCCACCCTAAAATTGGGGAACCCTGCTAACCACACATATCTGTACACAGATTGTGCACAGATTTTGTTGTGAGGCCCACCAAGGGTCCCACACAAATGATCCGAACCGTTCATTAGATGTAAAATATTTTTTCAAGGGTCCCTGTAAAAAATAAGCTCAATCTAATACTTATAGGTGCTCGATCCAATCATCTAAATTTTCATTCAGATTTTCGGGTAATGAAAAATTAGATGTTTAGATCACGCACCTATAGGTATTGGATTGAGCTGATTTTTTACGGGAACTCTTGAAAAAATGTTTTGCATTAATGAACGGCTCGGATCGTTTGTTCGGATCGTTTGTGTGGACAGATTTACCGAAAATTGGGCCTGTTCTACTTTCTGCAGCATCATGACAGTAACGCATATTCTTCCTTTTTTTTCCCCCACCAAAAGACCATCAAAATGGATCTTCAAGTAACAAACTATAAGAATTTACATTAGTTATTTAGGCCAAAATAGAAGTAGAAGCTTCTGCAAATGGAGCAAAGGGCCTCACAACAAATCAAAGCATTCCAACGAGATTGACACCTGCCATTCAATAAACAAAACGACGTTGGCACCCGACTAGACGACAATCATACACCCGGTTAGAATGCTGATCACACAAACACACAGTTAGAAGCATCCCAACCGGGTATCAAGATGCTAACAATTAGGCCAGTCCAGACATTTTGTCCTTTACATATTAGCCTTTGAGAATATTTCTAAAGGATACAAAACATGAAATAGTTATGTGTCATGCAATTCTCTATTGACTAGCTTTCCACCACCGATGTTGCGTTGTGAGTGTGTCCACATTTGACCTAGCAGCAGTCTTCCACTTCAACATGGTACACTATAGTGGCAATTATGAACTCAATGGGGTAATATAACTGAACCATAAATAAGAAGAAAAAAAAATTTTAAATAGCTGCACTCGCAGAAGCATCTACAACATCATCAGATTCATCGACAATCATCTCATTTCTAAAAAGAATTCGCAGGTAGGGTAGAATTCTTGGAAGCACGGGCAAATCTGCCAAGTTGACGCTCATCAAATCGAAAGCGATGCAAGTTTTATGCATGTGGGTTTCATCGAAAACTGGGATTTTGGGGTATCTTTGGCTGAAGTGGGTAAGAATGATGCGGTAAACCCCAGCAGAATCCCCAACTTCAATGGCTTCTTTCGTCGTGCTGTGGTTTCTTGCTATAGCCTCATCCACCATTCCATCCTCAAACGTTGCCTGCAAATGGGAAAACAAAATTGTAACTGTAGTCCTTTCTTCTGTTTACAGTACTACTACTAACACAAGCAGAAATCCAGATGGCAAGAATGGCTTATAATCAGAATGAGAATATCACTGAGAATCTGACAAATAAAGATCAGTTGCTTCAAAACAGAGGCATAGGAGGGTTCCTTATGAAGACAATACTACGTGCACAGTTCTATGGCTCCTTTTGAAGAGCAATGCTACGTCCACAGACTTATATCCACAGATCCGGACATAGATGTGTATGCAGCCGTCCGGTACACATGAACCCCACAAAACGATGAGGGCCCTATGTCCGGATTTTTGCACATACGTCCTTACACACAAGTTCTCCATTTTATGATTTTGCTAGGACATGACCGTCTGTCTTATAGGCAGTTTCTCGACAAATATAAGTGTGTGCCTCATCCAATTTGAAAGAAGATTAGAGCAAAAAGGTCTGTGGATGCGTGGAGAAAAACTCAATCACCTTCTTTCTTATTTTTGGCAAAGAAAGAGAACTCCATTGTCTATAAAAGAAGTGCTAAGAACACGAGTAACATGTACAAACTGACATTTCTAGAGAAAGAGTAAAAGACAGAAGAATCAAAGATGTAGGGCGACAAAAGATATAAGGCGACAACAAAGAAACCAGCAGGGCCAGCACAGTACACAATAAGACAACGAGAATACCATCTAGACCAGGCCATCAACCATCAACACAAGTCAGAGCTCTGATTTCCATTTCATTCCCTTTTTTCTAAGGGCTACGGATCCAATACGAGTCACACTAGAGTATCCGGACCAGATATGTGGGTAGTTGACTTACATTAGAACTTTTACCATGGAATAGTACCACTCGACAAGAACGAGCTTCCTCTTAACAGCCCTAGAGTCATTTTACTTCTTTCTTTTCAATTTTCGGGAATGAGGGATTCAGGCCTACTGGATAACACACCACTAATTTAATGTTATTCTATTGGCATCTTGATTCAATTGAACAATTGGTCATATGTGCTCCAGTCAAGGTGAACTAAAATATGCACAATACACAGGAGAAAGCAGAAAAAATGCACATTGCAATGTGGGAAAACTTACCTCGTGTATGAGAACTGTTGCTCCATAAGATGCCTTAACTAGTTCCGGACAGGGCCTACTATCACCAGAGTACACAATCTTCCAACCTGGAACCACTTTCCCAGCAGTATTGAGCCGATCTGCTGCTTTCAAGGCAACACCAAATGCTTGTGGACAGTGCACCACAGGAAAACTAATCAAAGCCTCTAAACCTGCTTCTTTGAGCACTTCCTTCAAGTTTCTCAGGATTGAAATCACCACGCTGTTGTTAACAGGACTGTCTGGTCTATTCCAATGACTCTGCATAGGTACTCCTTTAGCAAACAAGGTGGAATTAACGTCTTGATTCTTGAGTCCAACTCCATTTGCATTATTCTCAATACTCATCTCACTTGTATCTGATTCAAAAGCCTCCAATGAAGATTCAGTGGTGTGCCGACAATCAAGGAACTGAAAATCTAGATCTTCAAGTAGTTGGTATGCATCTAGATATCTCTTAAGTCGCCTAGGGGCAATAACAAGCAATGGTGGATGTGGTACTCCTTTCAACAAATCGCGTCGCAAAGCAAGTATTCTTGCTAGACCTGTATGGTGATCTGCATGAATATGAGATATCCAAATACACCTTAAACCTCTCACAGCATCATCAGCACCATCAATCCCAAATCTGTTATCAGAAAACATGCAAATTCCAAGCGCTAAGAGATGTGGAAATGCGATAAAAATATAATGTACAACTTTTGAACCCAACATAAACACTTAAGCTATTAGGTAGTGAGGTCCCGCACATATATTGATGTAGTATGTAGTAAGGGGTATTTATGTCTTTTTGTATTGGGTCTATATATAGGTGTTGGAGTCCTTTCTTTTGGTAGCTTTTATCATTTTGAACAATATATTATCAAGAGCTAGTCTCTTTGTATCCCTTTTGGGAGTTTCTCTCTCTAAATCAATCTATGGGTATCTTTGGTTGCATCATTTGGTATCAGAGCTTCTAGGCTCGATCCCCACTGTTCATCTCGCCAGAGAACTCGCCGGAAACCTAAACCTCACAGGAAAAAACTCGCCGGAACCCTAAAATGGCGCCGGAAAATCTCGCCGGATACACCATGTCACTCCAAATCTCCAGATCTACGCAACCCAAGGCCCTAAAACCTGATTTCGACCCTCTAAATCCACGTATTGACCATTTTCGGAGCTGTTTAGCACCTTTTCTGCACTTTCGAGCCAGACCCACTCGTTTTCGAGCCTTAATACAACAATACGAGTGTAGATCTACCTGTTTGGACCTCAACAGGTGATTTCGCACATGACCCAGCCTATTTCGAACTAAAATCTGCCCTTCCTGAACTCGAAAACCCATTTTGGCAGCTAAATCGAAGTTTCAAAGTTGGATTTGCCATTTTTGGCACTCGAAACTGTGAATTTGTGCTCGGTTTCCCTGTTTCAGCACTCGAAACTGTTGACTGAGGCTCGTACAGCCTTCGTTGGAGTCGAAGCAGTCGATTGGCCCTCTTTTGGAGCTCGAAATAGTGGTAAGGACCTTTGTTCTTCTCTTTCGGCAGTCGAATCTGTGTTTTTAAGTTTGATTTCAGCTGGGTTGTCTCGTTTTTGCTATTTTTCTGCAATTTCTTGTGATTTGTGGTGGTTTGGTGGCTGAGTTGACTGGGTGTGAGTGGATTTTGTTGATTTGTGGGTTGATTTGCTTGTTTGGAGTTGAATTTGGGTATTGTAATGGCTTATCGGGCTAGAGGTAGAAGAGGAGGTAGAGGTAGAGGCTTCGTAGTGAACAATGTGAAGAGAATGAGTTAGGCAACCAAAACCATGAGATTCAAGAGTTGAGACAACAAGTTGCTACCCTAACGACGATGGTGCAAGGCTTGAAAGTGTCACGTGCGGGTAGTGGAGGGTCCGAGGACTCTCAAAGTCACTTTGACAATCCTTTTGGTGATTCGAATTGGCGTAGGCCACCTTCCATTCACTCTCCTTATAGATGGGGGAAGAACATCAAGATTGAACTTCCCGAGTTCAATGGAAGTCTTAACCCGGATAAGTTTGTTGATTGGATAAATACCGTTGAAAGAGTGTTTGATTATGGAGATGTCTCTGAGAAGAAGAAGGTGAAGTTAGTGGCTATCCGTCTCAAAGGAAGAGCTTCTACTTGGTGGGAGCAATTGCAAGGAACTAGGCTACGAAGAGGAAAGGGAAAGATTAGAGAATGAGAGAAAATGAAGAAGAAACTCAATGAGCAATTCTTGCCTTTCAATTATATGCAAAATCTCTACAAGAATTTGCATAATCTCAAGCAAGTTGGAAGTGTTGATGAGTACATGGAGGCTTTCCATCAACTTGTTGCTAGAGTTGATTTGAATGAAAGTGAAGATCAAATGGTTGCAAGGTACATAAGTGGGTTGACAACCACAATCCGAGATACCCTTGCTATGCAAACTTTGTGGACGGTTTTGAAAGCTTACAATCGGGCCTTGGTGGTCGAAAAGCAAAAAAAGAGGAAGTTTTTGAGATCCGGGCAACAATATCAAGGCGCTTCCAAGTCCAGGCAGCCCTTTTACTCTTATGCTAGGGGTGGTTCTTCCTCTAGTGGTGGCCAAGGTGCTTCTTCCGGAGTTGGTACTCAAAACCGAGCGGATAAGGCTTCAACATCTGCTCAAAATCAGCCTCAATCCGGTGCTTTGGGGGCTCGAAATCAATTCCAAAGTGGGGGTTTTAAGTGCTTCAAGTGTGGGGAACCAGGTCACAAGTCTTCAGATTGTCGTAAGGCTTCCGAAGGTCGTAACAAGGCACTTTTTATTGAGGAGGTTACGGAACAAGGTTGTGAGGATGATATTCCCGTTTATGACGAAGAAATATGTGAAGAAATTGGGGGTGATAATGAGGAGGAAGAAGGCTATGCGTTGATGATCAAAAAGACTCTCCTTACTCCTAAGGATGCTAGTAATGAAGATTGGTTGCATACCAATATCTTTTACATCACTTGCAATGTTGGCGGTAGAGTTTGCAACATGATTATTGATAGCGGAAGTTGTGAGAATGTAGTCTCTCAAGAGGTAGTGGACAAGTTACAACTCAAAGTGGAGGAGCATCCCCATCCTTATACCCTTTCTTGGTTCAAGAAGGGCAATGAAATCAAGGTGACTAAAAGGTGCTTGGTATCTTTCTCCATTCGGCAAAAGTACTTTGATGAAGCTTGGTGCGATGTGGTTCCTATGGATGCTTGTCATATACTACTTGGTCGCCCGTGGCAATATGATAGGCATTCCATCCATGATGGAAAGAAGAATACCTACACCGTCCTTAAGGAAAAGCGACAATTCACTTTGTTACCTATAAAGGAGAAGGTGACTACAAAGCCTCCTCCCACTACATTGCTTGCTTCTAAAGTATTTCTCAAGGAAAGTCATGAAACCGGGTATGTTCTAGTGTTGGTTCCTATGGCGGATATGGATGTGTCGGATGTTCCCAATGCGATTTCTAAACTTTTGAAGGGGTATGTTGATGTTTCCTCAAGAGTTGCCACCCGAATTGCCTTCGTTACGAGATATTCAACATTGTATCAACTTGGTACTCGGGGCGCCCCTTCCCAACAAGCCCGCATATAGAATGTCTCCAAGGGAGAGGGAAGAGATTCAAAGGCAAGTTAAGGATCTTCTAGAGAAAGACTACATAAGGGCAGGCCTTAGCCCTTGTACGGTGCCTACTCTTTTGACTCCGAAGAAGTATGGTTTGTGGAGGATGTGTGTGGATAGTAAAGCTATCAACAAGATCACTATCAAGTACCGCTTTCCCATTCCAAGGCTAGATGATATGTTGGATTGCCTTGCCTGTTCAAAGGTCTTCTCAAAGATTGATCTAAGAAGTGGTTATCATCAAATTCAAGTTCGCCTGGGAGATGAATGGAAAACGGCTTTCAAGACCCCTCATGGCCTCTTTGAATAGCTTGTGATGTCTTTTGGTCTTACCAATGCTCCAAGCACTTTTATGCGGGTAATGACTCAAATGCTTCAACCACTCTTGGGTATATGTGTAGTTGTGTACTTTGATGATATCTTGGTGTATAGTCGGTGTTTTGAAGATCACTCATCTCACCTCCAACAAGTCTTTGAAATCTTGATAAGAGAGAAATTTTATGGGAACTTGAAGAAGTGTAGTTTTGCCATTAATAAGGTGGTATTTTTTGGGTATGTTGTGTCTTCAAAAGGGGTTCACATGGATGAAGACAAAATTAAGGCCATTGTGGAATGGCCAACGCCTACAAGTGTTCATGAAGTGAGGAGTTTTCATGGATTAGCTACTTTCTACCGGAGGTTCATTGTCAACTTTAGTAGTATCGCGGCTCCTCTTACCGATTGCCTCAAGCAAAGGGTGTTCATATGGTCCCAAAAAGCCGTTGAGAGTTTCAAATTGTTGAAGTCTAAGCTTACCGAAGCTCCTATCTTGGCCTTACCCGACTTTGACAAAACTTTTGAACTTGATTGTGATGCTTCGAGAGTGGGAATTGGTGGAGTTCTAAGCCAAGGTGGTCAACCTATTGCTTTCTTTAGCGAAAAGTTGAACGGTGCTAAACTCAAGTACTCTACTAATGACTTGGAATTCTATGCCATTGTCCAAGCCATCAAGCATTGGAGTTACTACCTTGCCTACAAGGAATTTGTTCTCAACACCGATCATGAAGCTCTTAAGTACATCAATAGCCAACAACACCTCAATAAACGGTATACCAAGTGGGTGGCTTATCTACAACAATTCATGTTCTCTTTGAGGCACAAATCGGGGATTCTCAACAAAGTGGACGATGGTTTGAGTAGAAGAGTGGCTCTCTTGAGAGTGGCTCTCTTGGTGGAAATGAAGAACAAAGTTGTTGGGTTTGAATAATTTCGCACTTTCTATGCCAAAGACCCTTACTTTAGTAAGATAATCGATGCTTTGCAAAAGGGTGATAATGTTATCGATCCATGTTTCATGTTGAAGGATGGATTTCTCTTCAAAAGAACTCAAGTTGTGTGTCCCAACATGCTCTTTAAGGGAGCAATTGTTGGCCGAAAGTCACAAGTTGGGTCATTTTGGCAAGGATTAGACTCTAGCGTTGCTTCAAGATGCATACTATTGGCCGGGAATGAGTAAAGATGTGGGGGGCTATGTGCAAAGGTGCCAAACTTGCCAACGGAGTAAGCGAACAGCCACTAATGCGGGGTTGTATTTGCCTTTACCGGTGTCGGAAAGTCCTTGGAAATGTGTGAGTATAGATTTTGTTTTGGGGCTTCCTCCTACGCAAATGCGGAGTGATTCTATCATGGTGGTAGTGGATCGGTTCTCAAAAATGGCTCTCATACCTTGTAAGAAGACTATGGATGCAACTAACATTGTCAATCTCTATTTCAAGGAGGTCTACATGTTGCATGGCGTCCCTACTTCTATTGTCTCCAATAGAGATGCTAAGTTCCTTGCCCACTTTTGGAGGACCTTGTGGAGGAAGATTGGCACCAACTTATGCTTTAGTACTATTTTTCACCCTCAAACCGATGGTCAAACGGAAGTGGTAAACCGGAGTCTTGGAAATTTGTTGTGATGCTTAGTTGATGAACATCCAAAAGGTTGGGATGGAATTCTTCCCTTGGAAGAGTTTGCTTACAATTCTTCTCTAAACCGCACCATCCACACTTCCCCATTTGATGCGGTTTACGGGTTGAAACCTTCTAGTGTGGTTGACCTTGTTCCTTTGCCAACCCCTAAGAAGGGACACTCCCAAGGCAAAAGATATGGCTACGTTTATGAAGAATATCCACTCTCAAGTTAAGCTCAACATTGAGAAGTCTAATGTGAAGTATAAGGCGGCCATTGATGCACACAAAATGGAGGTTTTGTTCAAAGAAGGGGATCTTGTTTGGGTTATCTTGAGCAAGGATAGGCATCCTCACGGTGCATACATGAAGTTGAACAATCGGAAAGTGGGTCCTTGTGAAGTCTTGCGCAAGATCAATGACCACGCTTATCAAGTCCGCTTACCCTCTCATTTGAGCATCTCCAACACATTCAATGTGCAACACTTGGTGCCCTATTTGCCGGAGGACACTACCGTAACTTGAGGACAAGTTTCTTTTTAGTAGGGGAGTATGATGTAGTATGTAGTAAGGGGTATTTATGTCTTTTTGTATTGGGTCTATATATAGGTGTTGGAGTCCTTTCTTTCGGTAGCTTTTATCATTTTGAACAATATATTATCAAGAGCTAGTCTCTTTGTATCCCTTGTGGGAGTTTCCCTCTCTAAATCAATCTATGGGTATCTTTGGTTGCATCATATATTATGTGATCACCCCATTCAACATGCAAGCAATGTGGAATTAAGTTTTCTGACGTAAAACAATGTTGAAAAGCATCAGAAAATTTACCTTCTTTTTAGCTGACCTAGGGTTCCTTCACCACAGTCGAAAAGTAAGCTTCCTTTTGAGAAAAGGTTGATAAGGATAGAACTAACATTCCGGTACTTCGAAGGTTGGGACGAACCCGTCCCAAGAAGAACAATTTCCATGTCTTCTCTTGAAATATCTTCCAAACAACTAGGAAGGGTATTTTCACTCAAGCATGGCTCTTCGATAACATTGTTATTTAGCATGGGAGTCGTATGACAGAACTGGTTAACTTGTTGGGCAGCGTCTACAATCTCTGGAATCTCTGAAAGTAACTCCTCAATGATTTCTGAGGAAGAATTAGTAGTCGGAACACCAGATCTGTCTAACCCAAGCTGAGCATAAGGACGCAAATGGAACTGTTTGAACCATAACAGGCATTTAATTACTTGCACAATTGATTTATTTAATAAACAGAGTTAATTTAGATAAGAAACTTTATAACTCTAAGACAATTTTTGTAAGTAAAGTACTATCACAGGAGTGCGGAAAGGGACTGCACCCTACGCAATCAGTGAACAGAAACTCTGAAACCTAAGCCTCAAAGACAATTATAGCTCATCATATATCTCAAACTGGTTAAGTATGATCTAAGAGTACAGATGTCAGAGAAGAACTCTACCAGCACATGTATGTCAGTTGAAGGGCATCTAGATGATACATGTGATGGATTGCAGGAATACAGAAGCATGTGCATGGTTGGACATAGAAGTTGAGCATGACAATAATAACAAAAAATTGACTTATTTCCAATAGGAGGATTAGGAGTGCAATCTGAATTCAATGACTCAGTTGAATCATGATCTGATCATAGAGCACGTTAAAAAGTTCCACAAAAGAAAAAAAAAAGTAAAAGAAAATAGCCCTCAAACATGAAAGAATAGTAACTATTTACAAAGCCTTTTGAGCAATGCCAAACTTAAGCAAGACAATAACCTTTTAGTACCTTTAGGAGATTTTCAGCTGGGATGCTTTCACAAAGCTTTGAAACCGGAACCTGGGAGCAAGAAACCAAGACAACTGCTCAATAACCAGAAAACATGCCAAAATTTAAGTGTCACTTAAAGCCATGCAAAGATAGACCAATTAAACCTCACTCAATGCCCTGTATCCTGGCGCTGAACCATTCAGGTGCTGAAGAGACCAAAAGCCAGGAGCTGGAAAGAACATAGGACACAGGTAATTAAGCCGTGCTGCAATCCTTGAACTACCTTTCAAAATAGGAATCTCTACATTCTTGCTGCACAAATGACGAAATAACTGCATGATTACTTGAGAAGGAATGACAATCAATGCAGGAGAGTGACGCATTTTTTTTTGAATATAGAGTGACGCATTTGGAAAAGAAGAAACTAACATTTCATGTCCAGCCATGATATGTTGGGCCCCAGTAAATTTTGTCATCCACTTCTGATAATCCTTTGTGTTAGTGACAGCTGCAGGACTAAGGTGAATGATACAATTCACAGCTTTGGAAGTCTCTGGTGGGTTGCCAGACATATCTCCATAATAACTGCTAAGAGAATGTAAAGACAACAACTCTGGCAAATGAGATGACGTTGGGCAGTCAACAATGAGCACTATAGGGCCTGGAACAGATGGACCCAATACGTCGCTTGGATGAACCTACAAAATTAACTCATTAAGACACAGTATTCTAGAACCATATATTAAAGCAATAACTTTTGAACCCACCATGATATTTTGACGATCTGACTTAACAGAATTCCCTAACTGCAGTTCACGATATTTTGGCCCAGGTCTCAATCCAAGAGCAACAGCCTTTTTGGGATCGAATTTTCCCATTATTTCAGGCAATTCACAAACATATACCACTGATATATCACCAGGCTTTACAACAAGTTCTGAAAATTGATTTCTTCCCTCTTCTGCATCAAATTCTGATAAGCTTGGTCGCAGAAGAATAGCTGATATTTTGACAACTTCATCATCAATGAGAACAATAGGGTCACTAAACTTCCTTGAACCGGAAATATCACCCTCGTCAGAACCAGCTGATGGTCCAAAGCTACGCGTGTGAACCATGCAAGCCTTTGGGATAAAGGATCTCATTGCATCAACAAAATACTTGAGATCTGAGGGTCCCCAGGCGTTGACCTTAAAAAATTAGCAATCATGTATGACAATCACGTTCGAAAGCATATATCAGTATGATCCTATTTCACAAAATGAGCAAGCTATTGATAGATCAAGCCAGTTCATACTCACAGCCATTCCTTCATCTCCTATTGCAGCCAATGTCAAGAAAAGACCTGGAATATGGATTAGAAATTTAGAAACTGTATTTATATACTGATGCCTCCAATATTATTTTGCAAGATGTTATCCAGAAGCATCCATTAAAACTTCAAATCTGGATTTGAGACACAAACCTGGAAGACCCCCTGCTGTTTCTGAACACACACGAGAGAGAAATATGTGATCAATCTGCAGAATGACGCATTATCAGCATGTTCACCCCAAAGTCCAAAGGAACAATATCATAGTCAAACATTAATGATCTTGAAATATTTATCTACAACAGGAGAAAAAGAAAATAGAATATAAGCGGATATATCACACCTTTGATAACTTAATCTTGTGTTCTATGCAGAAGCGCTGCAACCCCTGGAACATGAATTACACTTTGAGAGATATGATTGTTGTGAAACTCCACAACGTTCTCTTGGAAAAATGAAATCCAAAAAAATGTAGTAGTATTATTGAAACCTTCATAACGGCACTCAACAGTCCTCTAAGATATCCTAAAGTAAAATACAGTGATGCTTCGTATCCATTAAACGTGCACATAATGGATCAGCGATATGGCCAAGCTTACACGGTTCAAGGGAACAAGGCAAAGTTCTCATAGAAAGAAAAAACAGGTTCCTCTTTCGACAACCTGTGGTCAAGCTTACACAGTTCAAGGGAACAAGGCAAAGTTCTCATGCCAAAATTCAACCAAACCTGAAGCAGGTCTGTGGATCAATTCAAAACCCAACGATTGAGAACAAACAGAGGAAACAGCATAACCATAACCCATGGTAAGCATTGCATGAATAACAACAAATATTGCTTTTCTAAAAGGCAATACTCACTTCTCCGGCATTAAATATAAATCTTTGCTTGTCAAAGAAAAGCAAGACCGATGGAGATGTATCCTGAGTATCCATTCCAGTCCCCATAATCTGCAACAGATGGGTTAATTAAAAAAAACTGTAAAAAATAAGCAAAACCACTAAACCAATATTGGCATTAAATCGTACTATAAGTTATTACACAGAATCTGCAATGCAAGTAAAAGCACTGTACCATAAAATCCGAAGTAAAAATGCCATCAAGGGTGACATGAATATTCAAACTAAATTCACCCGCCACATTCTCAAAGTGGTTACAACAACAACAACAGAACCCATGTAGTCCCCAATCATTGGGGGTATGGGCCGGGAAAGATTGGAGACAGACCTAACTTTTGGCAATATGCACAAAGTGGCTACTCTCAGAATACCACTGAAACAGTGGCCCCCCTATACATGTTTTGCTGTGAAACCATGCCCCCAAATCAAAGCCAAATGGCATCAGAGAGGGCAGGCCTAGAGATCCACACACACACGCATATTACGCATATTCTCTTGACAAAGCCAGTTTCAACATGTTCATTCATATAGTAAACACTTAAAACCCAGATGTACCAGAAAATTTGAATCTTAACTAGAGCTTACAAGTAGAAAAACAAAATCATCTCCACTTCTACACTAAACCATATAGAAATTGGGTTTTTCAATCATTTTTTCACTGGAAATTTTTAAAGTTTTATGGCCTTCAAAAATGGTAATTGATGAAGTTTTTCTCAAATTAAGCTCAAATATGAGTTTGCCCATGATTCCACCAGTGTGCTTCATATACGATGAATTATTAAGCCCCTCTTCTTTTTATTGCTTGTGTTGCTCAAATTAAGTGGAATTTTAAGTATAGTTCTGAATAGATGGTCTAAGACGAAAATTATGTGACAAAACCCATTTGAACAGAATCCCTGATAAACAACCAAAACAAGTTAACCAATGACACAGGAACCTCATGCAATTGCCAAAACATTCGATAATCCAAGTAAAGAGGAGAACTTGAAATCAAAGTCAACAAAGCAAGAACCAATAACAATCACAAAATCACTAGTACAAATCAATACATACATGACGACATATACGTATTCACTTGCAGATATAAAGATATAAAATACCTGAACGTAGCATATTGTATTGGCAGGATTGAGTTTACGGTCCTTCAAAGAGAGGATCTTTTTGGGCCTATCGCTCTTATCGTTTCCCTCAGCCCGTCTCTTGTTGAACCCAACAGACCCAATCTCTTCCATTGGCGGCGCCGCTTTCTCTCTCCTCCCAGTCTCTCTCAAGGAACTGTGGTTCCTCTGGGTCAGAGGGCGGGAGAGATGGGTTCTGTTTTTCTTGGAGAGGGAGGAGAAGGGGGTGAAGAGAGAGATGGGTCTGAGAGTTTTGGTGGGTGTGAAGAGGAGAGAGAAAGAGGCGGAGGTGGGTTTTCTGAGGAGGAGGAGAGAGGCGGGGTTGTGGGCGGAGGAGAGTAGCAGGCGAAGCTTTGTTATTTGGGGCATTGTGTTGTTTGGTTTTATTGACGGTTTTTTCAACTAGGGGAGAGGCCGGTGCGTTGAGGGTTTAAGATTTCAGAGTCGGGTCTTCTTGCTGTTTCTCGGGTAACCCGGGTTAGGGACTTTGGGGTGAGTCGGACCACTCACCACTGGGCCCATTGGCTACGGTAATTGCCCCTCTCCCTAATTGGTCATTCTCTCTTTGTCCAGAATATTATCCCTAATTGGTAATTTTCTGTTTCAATAATGCTACAGACACGGACCACTCCTCCCTCACATATGTGTGGGGCCGACACATACGTGAGAGGAGTAATCGGAAAGCGGTCGGTAGAAATGTACGCAGCATTGTTAATTTTTTTGCGACTTTTTGATCCCTGTCTTTGTTACTATTATTTTTATTATAATTTTCAATGAGAGTTCAATTTTTACTGTTTAAGCTAAATCATTTTGTCTTGATGACAAGAATTAGAAAAATAGAAAATATAGACGAAAACAATCATATAACACGATGAACGAGACTCTCTTTTTTTTCTTTTTTTTGTCGTCTTATATGAATTTGTTTTAAATAGTGATAAGCGACCCAAAGAAAATCTGAACCTAAAATGAGATAAACCCAGAAATCTCAACCTACACAAGGCCGAGTTCGTTCATCTTGGTTCTCTTTCGTCTATCGGTCGGCCGGCTTTAAGCAACCTTTGCATTTCCTGCTGAGATCCCAAGTCTCCAAGTGGGCCCTCTTGGCCACCCACGACCTTGGCTTTTTAGAGAATCAGCTCGACAGGAGCCATCATAAACTCTCTACCCTCCGAAGATCCAACCAGAGAAAGCAATAAGAGCGTCTGTCAGGATAGGCGGATCTATGTTTTATACTTTTTCAATTTCTCTTATCGAGCCAAATGATATAGTGTAGAAATTTAACCAGGAGTCTAGTAAGAATTGAGAGAAAATACCCAAAAATACCGCGCCAAAAAATTGTAAAAATAATAGCGCTAAGATTTTGTGTTCTTAATAACCAAACCACTAAACCATTGAACCAAACCAAATAGACCGTTCGAATCGGTTTGGACGGTTTACCAATTTTTTCGATTTCCTTGAACACCCCTAACTATAATTATGTAGGGATTGAATTTTGTGAGGGCGGTTTCGAAGCTAAATAGCCTAAATAGAGAAGTTGCCAGCGTTCAGAGCAAAATGGAGAAGTTGCCTAGTGTAGCACGTGGGTTGTTGGATCTTGGGAGGTGAATCACAACCATTTACTGAACAGTACCGGATAATAGGAAACTGGATGTGACCCAAGCCCGGTTATTGAACACAATCAAGAAAAAAAAAAGTCACTCTTTTCACCACAAAAAGAAAAAGAATCACTCTATTGCTATCATACAGTTTCAAGATTGCAAATTGATTGCTTCTAAAAATTCCAAGTTAAACAACTCAAGTACCTGTTAATAGGGGTGAGCAAAAAATCCGTCAAACCACGAATCCAGTCCAAACCAATCCAAACCGAAAGGTTTGGTTTGGTTTTTTAGTAATATGGTTTGATCATGGTTTAAAAAAATTAGAAACCGTTTTATATGGTTTGGTTTGTGGTTTCACATTCACGGTCATGGTTCCAAACAGATCCGAACCGTATAATACAATTATATATAATTTAATTATTACCACTGCCCTTTTGCTGCCTTTTTCAATTCAATAGTTTTTAAGAATTATCTTTGGCGTTTTATTTGGTTAAATTATTTTAAGATGTTTAATAGTTGGTATTCTAAGTTTGTTCATTTAGTGACTTACCAATATTTCATTTTCTTAGTTTAAGACTTGAGGCAATTATTTGTATTATACTCTTAATTAGTTGGTTGAAGTTAGTGTGTTTTGATAATTTGAATGGAATTGGTTTTAATATAAGTTTTCTTTTAATTTATCTTTGTAATTTTAAGTACTTTAAATATTTTTTGAAGATTATAGTTTAGTTCAAAGTAAACCGTGGTTTATACCGAAACCGAACCGTATTTATATGGTTTGGATTGGTTTGGTTCTATGCCTTTTGTGGGTTGGTTTGGCTTTCCAAATTCATAATCCGTAGGTATTGGTTTGGTTATTGGTTTACTACAAAACCGAACCAATCCGAACCATGCTCACCCCTACCTGTTAAGTTCCAATTAAGTTGCTTAATTTATTTGTTTTCTTGAAATGCACGTTTACAAGCGAGCTGGAGTAGCTCAGTTGGTTAGAGCGTGTGGCTGTTAACCACAAGGTCGAAGGTTCAAGCCCTTCCTCTAGCGATTTTCTTCAACCGTTTCTTTTGCCATCTCTGTGTTGTGTTATTTTAGAGGGAAACGTATTCACGCTTTCGCCGTGAACAAGTTCTTTACAACAATTTTCTTTCGAAAAAGTTTCATTAAAATTTGGATCGTTCAGAACACTTTTATACGGTCGCGATTAACTCCGTAAACAACTATTCACAGCTCTACCGTTAAAACTTAAAAAGATTTTCTCGTTATTTTATAGTTCTGTTTTGACATACAGAACAGAGCCAGCCACTTCAATATCCCAACAGATAAGGTAAATGAGAACCACTCACATCCATTACAGAAAAACCATACTACTAATATCCAAATTCAACTATTAAAAGACAGACTCCCATTTATTCAAAAACCAAAAAAATAATAGTAACAAAGTAATGGGTACACTTCAGTTACTCAATCCTCATTGTTTGGCCTCTCACAGAGTACTCCTCTCTCACAACTTCAGCACAAGTACTGGAAAATTGATCAGACCCGCCAAAAGCATCGGCTTCTCTAGAAGAAGAAGAAGAATCAGAGCTGTCACTACGATTCCGGAGGGCGAATCGGAAACCGCGGAAGAGCCCGAAGAACCCCCTGCAGTCAATTTTGCATTTGTTCACGTAAGTTCAGATGTTGATGTTAGTCAATTAGTTCCTAATGCTATACTTGTGTGAATCTTTTTGCTAATGGGTTTTGCGTATTTTGGTTTCAGTCTGTGTTGCTTCCTGATGGAACACCAGATGTGCATTTTCGTACAGCATGCGGTGGGCAGAATCTCAGAAACATTATGTTGGATACTAATATGGAATTGTATGGACCATATGTAAGGCCTCTCTCTCTCTCTCTCTCTGTTCACATTCTGCAGAGCCAGCCCTGACTTTCTGAGGGCCTAAAGCGAAAATTAAAGACAAGACCCTTTTCGAGAAACTATTATAAGGGGTACCAAAGTAGAGGGAGTCTGAAAAAGTTCATAAAAATTTCGGGGGCTACAGCGGCCGACTCTGACATTCTGCAAGTTTGAAACTTTGAATGGCAGCAGTTGGAGGTTGAACTCTTTTGACACAGAGAAAGGGCTAGGCTTGACTGATTCATAAATACTTAGAATTAGTTTGAAAAATCATTGACATGCAGCTAAATATTGCAATATTAGATGAGTTAATCGATTCGTTCTATTTAATTGCTGAGTTAATGTATTTTGAATTTTCAGGCTAGAGCTCTGTGCAACTGTTCGGGAGGAGGAACTTGTGGCACATGCATTGTTGAAGTGAGTCATTCTTTTTTTCTTTTTTTTTTCAGAATACTTATTTGTAGTACTTTTTACTTTTACTGGGCAATAAAGGGATTCATTCTAATTTATCGCCCGGTATTGACATTATAACACGTCACTTAGTTTTCGCTCAAAATTCAGTGAAACGATCATTTTATTTTTCTTTGTATTGTATTGTTAGGTTGTTGAAGGGAAGGAGTTGCTAACCCCACGAACGGATAAAGAAAAGGAGAAACTCAAGCGGGTACTCATATTTATACTTTGGCAATGCTAAATTTCGACTAAAGAGAAAATAATCTCCACTAAAATATCTCCACAAATGCGAAGAAATACTAAACGAAAAACCCCGGATTCCTATCTTATTAGTAAAGCGCGCTAACTGTAAAGACTAATGTTTGAGCGAAAACGAAATTGCAGAATCCGAAGAACTGGAGGCTTGCTTGTCAGGTTACAGTTGGGAAACCAGATTCTAGAGGCCTGGTTTGTGGCAATGTGACATTTTTCTAAGATTTTATTAGCCTAGTCTAGTACGAGCCGAACTTTCTTACTCCATTGTATGCTTGATTTGCCGCAGGTTGTCATCCAACAACTGCCTGAATGGAAAGGGCATCAATGGGAATACAACAAAGAACCTCCTCCGGAAGAACCCTGATTACGACTTTCTTATTTAGGCCCAATTGCGGTGAATCCTTCACCAATGTGGTGGGGAAGTCCCTCGAGTATTCCTCTAATCGTACTGAAAATATAGTTCTTACTATTAAAGACGTGCGCATGCTCACACACAACGGATCTTGGCGGATAAATTCCCTAATTTCAGTCCCATCCGAACCGTATCACTGCCATTTACGATTACACCAGGATCCGGGGCATGCCAAACCACAAGGCAAAGCCTAGCCATCAAGATGTTGAATGAGATGTTCCAATTTAGGTACATTTGCCTATCAAGAGCAGTACCTTTAAAACATTCTTCAAGAGTTTATTCTAGCTCTTAATATCATTCTATTGCTACCCCCCAAATATTTGTCAACGTGGCATGCTCTTATTTCAGAATCATTAAGCCACCTTTTCAAGCTTATTTAGGCACCGTTCCACTAAGGTTCTTATTTTTTAAGTACTTATTTCCTGCTTTACGAGAAAGGGCTTGGTGCCCCGCCACGTGGTGCCCCAACACACTTCTCCGCCACACATTGATGTGGAGATCATACACATAGTATTGTGCCCCGCATGAGTGTGTGGTGGATAAGTGCATTGGGGCACCGCCAAGACTCATTCGAGTTGTTCAAGAAAATATCAGCAATAGCTCGACAGCATTCGTTCTTCCAAACAAAATTGATTGCAAAGATGTATATGGACAACTACTTGAAAACATCAGCAATACTTCCCGATTTCTCCAATGTCTTATAAATGCAAGATATTAGTGAAGTCGGGAAGTACTAGCAACATTCTACCACTACAGGACATTGCAAAAAGTCTTTGTAAAGTACTACACCGATTCATATGTACTGTTGTAAGCACAAATGTGTCCGAAATCATCTGATAAATACGACCTGGACCCATATGTAACCAACTTGTGCAAATAAATGTGTGTACATGGGATGCTCAAAACTTTATAAAAGATAAGTTAAAGTTCATAGAAAATAATAGACATACCCGTGACCCAATAACAAGAAGAATCCCATAAAAGAAAAAGAATGACAAAAAGGGGTTGAATTCCACCAACTTCGTGCATCTCTTTTACTAGAAAAAAAACAGCATTCAACCACAAGATCCACAACATGAAATACACCATGAAACCCAAACCTTTTTTTTTTTTGAACTGACCATGAAACCCAAACTGAAAGAAAGAGAAAAAGAAAAAAAAAAAGGAAAATAAATAAGAATCTCTTCTTTTATTACAAATGGATTTAACAGCACAAGAATTTCCTCCCCCAATTTAGAAGTCAGTGGACAGGGGAACGTGTTGATGTTGCATGAACACATTTGCATAGACCAATCCGGCCACGCCCCCGCCGACGAGAGGCCCAACCCAATAGATCCAGTTGTCGTGGAAGTCGCCGCTCACCACTGCAGGCCCGAAAGAGCGCGCCGGGTTCATTGACCCGCCGGAGAATGGGCCTGCAGCCAAGATGTTGGCTCCAACAATGAAACCAATGGCAATGGGGGCAATTGTGCCCAATGGGCCCTTTTTGGGGTCAGCTGCTGTTGCATAGACTGTGTATACCAAAGCAAATGTGATAATGATCTCCATAACCACTCCTTCAACTGCTCCAACGCCGGCGGCCACGGTGTGGATTGGGATTGCCTGGAAAAAAAAAGGTCAGAAAAAATGGAAATAGGGCGACTTTTTTTTGTTTTTTTTTTATAACCCAGGTGTCTGGGCCTAAGATTTATGACTTACCAAGCCTCCGGTGACAAATTTGAGCAGGTAACACGCGACAATTGAGCCAACAAGTTGTGCAATCCAGTAAAAAATGCCAGTGAGGACGGTGATCTGGCCCCCCAGAGCCAACCCGAAGGTGACAGCAGGGTTTACGTGGCCGCCGGAAATGTTAGCCGCGATGGAGACTGCCACAAAGAGAGCAAATGCATGGCATATAGCAATGGCTACTAGCCCCGCCGGATCTAGGGCAGCATCTGATGTCATCTTGTCTACAAAGGGTCAAAAAAATTGAACGAAAAAGTAGCAATTAGGAAGATAAAAGACACGTGATGAACAATTTTTTTTTAATATTTTTTGGTCAATGTGATGAACAAAATATGCCTATTACTCGGTGATGATTTTGAAAATGTCACTGCTACGTCACCCTGACCGATGGTGTTATTTGTTCGATGAAATGAATTTAAACGCCTAGAGAACATACATCTAGTAACGTACTACCACATTTAAACACCTATGGATACGAACGATTATTAACGTAGTACTCCAATTTTGACAGATAACAAGCCAAGAACATACACATACACCTACACAAACATAAGAGAGATAACTAGAAAGAACCATAACTGGTAATCGAAGCATGGGTGACATGCCCACCCGAAAGTGAACGTACGCCGAGAAACTAATCAGAAAATCATCATGCTAAATGATGATCTACACCAAACAATCGTCACGGATCCTCTGTGTCGAAAAAATTCCTGCCTCCGGGAAAAATCCCGAAAGCTCAAAGTTTCAGTTAACGATCGTGCCAGCGAGAGTGCATTAATAAGACTAGTCATAGAGGATCTCATGCTTATGTGGTGAGAGACACAACTTGAATTTTACATTTTGATAAGCTTAGCGATTAGCATACGAGTAACGAGTGAGTGATGCATGGGAAGTAATTAAAGTGGTCATTCAACGTGTTAATGGAGACATATTAAAAGAGATTTGGAACAGTATTAAACCATAAGCTATAGCCGATCCAACTCCGGCAAACACAAAGAGCAGTGTCGAAATGAACTCAGCAAGGTAAGCCTTGATAGATCCCCAGCCAAAGGAATCATCAAACCTCCCAAAGGCAATGCCCGGCATCTTAATTAGTAATTTGGAACAGAGAGAGAGAGAGAGAGAGAGAGAGAGATGGGGCAAAGACCCTTTCAAGGATAGATGTATATATATACAGGGGAATATGCGGATATAATATTGGGTTCAATAAATTATAAATGAGTTGCTAATCAGACTTTATTATACGGTTCTGTTTTTTTAACTACTCTGTTTTCCCCTGCATTTGTTTTTTTTTTTTTTGTTGTTAGGAGAGATAAAAAGGAATAATGTATATTCCATGCATGTCCAATTAGGTTGGTCCGCGACCAGCCTAGCTGTCACAAAACCTCCTTTATTGGAAGTGTCGTGAAGCTCATCAATGATTCATCCATGTGCACCGACCCAATAGGAGAAGAGAGAGAGAGGGAATGGTAGCCCCACCCCACAAAAGGGAGTCTGGTTGGTTGGTGAGTTTGCTCTTTGCACAATTGAGCCGGACTTGATTCTTACGGTCATGCTGTAAGAAAGTAATTTTTTGTGAGTTTTCTAGTCCTGACAAGGCGCCATTGACCGGATCGGGAAGGGGATTAGTCAAGGTGCGCGTATATTGGCCCGAACACCCCTGACCGTCGGGAAAAAGAGAAGGGTAAAGAAAGAGAGGTGATAGGGACATGGACGTGTTTGGGCCACAAACTGCACCGACCATGTCGAAATACGACGACCTAGTTTGGCGGATTTGTTAGGAATGTGAGGAGAAGATAAGATTAATGGAACAGCTTATATATAATGTTGGTTAAGTATTTTGTGGGAAATGATTTTGCCACTCTCTTTTTTGTTAACGCTACTCCCATGCAAGTGTATTTTTGCACCAAAAAAACACTTACAGGGGAGTGGCGTTAACAAAAAAAGGGAGTGGCAAAATCATTTTGTTTTTTCAAATATATAGTTTGAATTATTGTTAGTATCTAAGGAGGAGTAATAGCCGGGTGGATAGGGATGGATACTGGATAGACTTTAGAAAGAGGAATCTGGAGAGTTATCTTTTGTTTTTCACTTTTTTGGATGTATGTTTTTGGAGATTTACGCTAAAAAAAAAAAAAAAAGAGGAGATGCATGGGGTTCTGTTTTTGTGCCCTTTTCATAGAATTTTCTTTCGTCAAAGATTAGGTGCGCACAGGCTGACCCGATCATCCGGATATAAAAAAAAATATGCACGGGACTCGTGTTTAATTATGAGGGTTGGAAAAGAATAATCGACGGATACGACGTTTCATTTCCCACATTTTGTTACAGAAATTTGCTCCGTGCTCGAACTCGTGTATCAATACTGAAGCAAATACCGATTGTCTTGTTTCCGGTCAGGCCTTCAACATCATATATACTTGAGTACTAATCATGAAAAATAATGAGCATAGTTATGCCTATGGCACATGGTTAGTTAGAGCTATTATTTCTGCATTTGAAATGTCACCACTAACCAAAGGGCTGGTAACCTAGCGGTTATCTCTTGGTTCTCTCACAAGGGAGGCCAAGGTTCGAGCCCATCAAAGGCTTTAGGGTTCAGGATTATGGACAGCTTCTGAATCCTCTGTGAACTAACTAACTAATTTCTCCACTAACCCTCCCCCACTAATGTATCTAATTTCTCCACTAACCCTCCCCCACTAATGTATATAATGTTTTTTTTTTTGAAACAGCCGCTGATGTATAAAATATTAGCAAAAGAAAAAAAAAAATGTCACCATTGGCCCCCTTAAAGCACTCACATTTTTGCAATATCACACGCTGAGATCATCTGTGTTCTAAGGCTAATGCAAGACCTAAGTTACATAATCCGTGTCCGTAAGCACGAGTGTGAAAGCATCATTAACACATTACAACCTATTCAAATGCACAAGAGGGAGGATTGAGAACGCGAGTGCGAGACATTTTGAAAGATTATGACTAAGAGCAGGATCCATAGGGGGAACCCGAGGTGTTGAAGAGTTCACATATAGTATGGTTGATGAGTGTGACTGAGCATCAGAATTCAAGAAGCAATTTTACTTCATAGAATAAAGTAAGCATAAAGTTAGGTAAAATCTTTCTGAATTTATCTCCATAGCCTGAAAAGGGTTTTGATTTTGTGTTTCTTTCACAAGGTTATTACAACAGGTTTAATAACCCAAAAAGAATCCAGGCACCTTGCTTAATTAGGATATGGTTTGCTCATCGAATTTGAGGCTCCAAGTCATTTGCGTTGATTAATTAAAGGCATCCTTTCGATGATCATCATTTATCGGTAGTGGTGGTGACACAAAAAATCTAAAATCGAAAGATTGGATCCTGGTCGGATGGATGCGCCGGAGCACACTCTACTTGCGCCCGCCTGAAGCGCATTGCATCAATGAAAAATGCATGGAGGCCCCAGGGAAGCAATAGGATTGCGCCTGAGGCGCATATGCTGCGCCCGTGGTGCAGTCGAATGGCACATTGCATTAGTGAAAAAAATATAGATGCGCCAGGGGCGTACTAGAATTGCACCTGGGACGCACTCGAATTGCGCCTGAGGCGCATTGCGTTAGTGAAGAAGACATTGATGCGCCCGGGGAGCAATAGGATTGCGCCTGAGTCGCATATGATGTGCCCAGGGACGCACTCGAATTGCGCCTGAGGCGCATTGCGGTAGTGAAGAATACATTGATGCACCCGAGGAGCAACAGAATTGCCCTGCGTTGCATATGATGTGCCCGAGGTGCACTCCAATTGCGCATTACCTTAGTGAAAAATACATTGACGCACCCCGGAAGCAATAGAATTGCGCCTGAGTCGCATATGATGCGCCCGGGGCGCACTCGAATTGTGCCTGAGGCGCATTGTGTTAGTGAAGAACACATTGATACGCTCGGAGAGCGATAGAATTGCGCCTGAGTCGTATATCATGTGCTTGAGGCGCACTCGAATGGTGTATGCGGCACATTTGGTCAGTAAAGATCTGGGAAAATGACGGCCAATGACGTGTTTTAATAATTAATACCCGCCAAAAACATTTTCAGCATTAACAAATGTTCTTAACTTGTCCTTGGCGGGTATTAATTATTAAAACACGTCTTCGGCCGTCATTTTCCCTAAAGATTTCGATGCCCCCGGGGCATCTCTCCGTTTTCAAAGCACCGTTAGATTAATGTCAAAACAGGGTCCGGTCCATTTTCCCTCTCTTGCAACTAGAAATGATTTTGTTTCTTTCAAAAGTGCTATTTAAAGTAAAGCTTTATCAAAACTTTAAATGGGTTAGTCAAGAAAGTGGCCCTAGTAGCACATGGGCAGATGATGTAATGGCCACTCTTATGAGTCTTATTCCAAACCCACAATGCAGTGGCCTGCTTGTTTGAACAGCCATGACTCTTAACTCTGATGGCTCAATTAGCCCTTTTAATATAGGAATCCCTGGTATGGTTTAATGGCCAATTGAACTCACAAAATTTGACATGGACAATTTGACTATTTTTTACGACCTAGACAGTCGACCGAATGAATGAACATATGCAGAGAGTTTCTGGTTGGAGTTGATTGAACAACCTTGACATCGGTAATAATTTAACTCACTACGTTCATTATAGCGGAGATGATTCAAAATCCGGAGAAAATAAGGTGAAAAATTTGGCGGATGACTTAATTTTCTGTTCAAACATTAGTGCTAATCAAATTCCATACTGGACAAAAAAAGGGACAAAATAGTGAGTTTGGCTCCTCTCAAATCCCAAAAGAATTGGAGGATCCTCAAGTCCTATTAATAAGATGACACATGACAACTATAAAATCTAACAACCAAGATCATTAATGGCCACATAATCCTTGTTATCCAACAAAACACCGAATAATTTTACTTGCCCTTCATTATTCGAGAAACCATCGATCACCGCCCATTCCCTCTGCATCCCTCTGCGCCTCCACCGTTTTGTTGCCTGCTTAAGCCGCCAACAAATTAAGGATACCGGCGCCGCTATACTTGTCCAACCTCCAACCCTCCAACATCAGAATCACAGTTTGTGGGTTCTGCGGAGCGAAAATCTCATCGCCGATCAGTATACCAACTCTGTACTTCGGACTTTTCTATCGCCTTTTTGGATCTGGTTTTTGAATTCCACGGAATGTGTTTTTCGATCTGTTTTTTTTTTCAGTTCAGTTTCAATCTAATTTTGAAATTCCAAGGAGTACAAACCCACCATTCTAATTTATCTCCAGAAAATCGGGGTGTACATGTCCTACTGCTATAGATAGTTTTTTAGTTCATTAAAAGATCTGGTTCATTAAAATTGTCAATGGCCGTACGTGAATGAAAGAGAGAGGGGTAAATAATTATGTGTGCTCATCCTCATGTCCTTTAGCGAGGTTGTGTTCAATGTTATATTCTTAGCCATTAGATTAGAATTGGAGGATCCTCCAATTCCCTTAGGATTGGAGAGGAGCCAAACTCCAAAAGAGTAGTGCCAACAGTTGAAGGCAAGAATACCTCTAAACCCAAACAAGGAAAGAAACCTGTTCTACCATCTGAACAAGGAAAGAATCCAGGCAGCAAAATCCATGATTCTCTTCTCCTGTTCTTCTACCCTTCCTCGTCAACACACAACCTTCCATCATGCTCTCAAGCCATGGTGTGTCTAGGAATTCTGTTCGGCTGCAGAAACTGTTGGGAAAAATGTTTCAATCGGAAATCCAAAATACGAATTCTATTACATTACACAAGAACAGAATTACAACATAATGAAATTACAGAAATTGATATGCAAACCGAAATACAGAATGGATTCGTGAACCGAAACCCGTGTTTCACACGGTGTCCTTAAAACAGATTCGCCGCCTACCGGAGGGTGTTGAGGTTACTCGGCGTCTGTCTCCCAGGATTGATCCGGCTCGGACCACGAACGTCGGAACACCACCGAAGAACGTCTTGGCGAACTATCTCAGCGTCTGTCTCTCTCTCACACTATATCAGTATGCTTGTGAACTCTTGAGTGAATTGGTGTAGAACTATGCAGAGTGCTGCTCCTTTTATAGGTAGAAATGACCATAGTCAGGCTGCCTAGCCTTCAATACGAGGTGTAAATGGCAGAGTAAATGGGGGAAAAACCCCCAATCAATAGGTGAGTAACCCCCACAATGAAGAGGGGAAAACTCCCACCATGAAGAGGAAAGTAATTGGCTTGGTAACCCCCCAGGCCATTCACATTTCCAACAGAAACTCTTCTGCCCTGTCTTACATCCTATCGGCTTTGGCAATCGTTGGCATTGTTCTCGGCTTGCGCATAATCTGTTACACCCTGTACCGGTTGTTGAACAGGCGCGACCATCACAGCGAACCGAGGTCTGAGTTTGGGGTTGGGATGCAGCCTCTGGAGCAGAGGCGCAACCATCACGGCGAACCAAGTTATGAGTATGGGGTTGAGATGCAGCCTCGGGAGCGGGAGCAGGTGCAACACTGTCGCATCTCGTTGGCGGAAGGCAAGGTTGTGATACTAGCAGGAGAGAACCATGCTTCTTGCCATTTCAGGCACCGCTGAGTGCCGATTCATGACAGGATTTATAGTCCAGCTTGTTACGATTTGTTTCAATATCACACGATGTAGATTTGGGAAAAATAACTTTACCCTGTATATGTTAATTTCAAGACCAATATTCGTCTGTTGTGACAATATATATCTATTCAAACTATTGGGAAACGATTCCCAGAAACTAATAATGACGCGTACAGATTAGACAATAAGAAAACCGCAAAACCCTACAAGGCGGAATTAGGGTTTTACCTCAACTCCCTGCGAACACGAACGCTGGTTGAACTTGTTATAACACGTCTTGCTATAAGCCACGTATACTGCTCGACTGCACCTTACGATCTTCTATCGTATTCCCTACACGCCTAGAACACGAACCGAGTGTGGACTCTTTCGTGGTCTGTTTGCCCTCTCTAGATCTGCCTCTATTTTGTGAATAATAGAAACGTCAAAAAAACGTCCATCTGACCTAGAGAGCATAACGTGTATATATAGGGCTACGATAGGGACCTAAGGAGTAATAAGTCTGGGCTCCCAGTGTAAATAAGAAAACCTAATCCCACCAGGATTCTATTTCTTATTTCACTAATTATAATTCACCCCACTACAGAATTATAATTGCACTCCCGTCCTTATCTCAATTATATTACGAGCTCCATGATATTAAATACTTATTAATCTCCCCACGTTAAGATTACAGATACCCGTTGATTAAAATAAATTACTAACAATCTCCCACTTAATCAACATCTTAACTTGAGACTATCCGCTTAACTTATTCGATATGTCGGATACAAATATCCACTGCAGGGTTTGACATAATCGAAACTTATAAGCTTTCTCAAGGGGTATCATCAATCCCTATCGGGACGTGGATTCCATTAATAATTAATAGTTGTCATATACATAATGTTGCGACCCAACTCACTGAGACTATTGACCGTATAAAGATCTCACCCTTTAATGAATCAAAATCAACAACATTAAATATATACATCTAATAATTATCTTTGGATTAAGAGCATAAGCATTCATAATAACCATGAGGTTCCAATTGTCTTATAAAGTTAGTATAAAGACAATTACCTCAATGCGGTCCCGTTCAATACACACAAAGTGTACTAGCACAATGAGTTAGAACTAGACCGTTCCCTGTAGTCAAGACAGGCCTACTAAACATTGTACTACAGTCCTACTGATGGTGTGTCCAGTTCCATCTAAGACTGTGAACCATATCTTATATTTTACAAGAACCGATGATCCGATCTTCTGTGTGTAAGCCGAACTCTACACACCGGATCATCTACTTTGTAAAATAAAAGACACATGCACAACATACAATAATATTATGCAAATATTACCCATAAAAGATTCTCATCAAAAAAGGGATAAAACTGATTAATACATAACAATATTAATCCATCATATAAAAACATAGCTTTTACATAACCTCCTAACATACTCCCACTAAGACTCAAAGTCATGCTGCCACGCATCTCACTCATATTCCCTTTACGTGACTATCAAAAGTCTTAGCCTATAAGCTGTAAGTAAAAGAATCTGCTGGGGTGTTTACCGATGCGATCTTGGTCACAGCTACATCACCTCTCTGAACGATCTCTCGAATCAGGTGATACTTACGCTCGATGTGTTTTCCTTCTTATGAGTCAATGGTTCCTTAGAGTTAGCAATTCCACCACTATTGTCACAATAGACGTAATAGCTAATTCCACTAAAGGAATCACTTCTAGATCCATCAAGAAGTTTTAAGCCAAACGGCCTCTTTGGTTGCTTAAGAAGCTACCACATACCCGGCCTCCATGGTGGAATTAATCAATTCACGATTGCTTGATACTCCCCAAAATTATGGCTCCACCTCCTAAGGTAGACACATATCCGGAGGTAGACTTTCTGGAATCCTTATCTGATATAAAGTTTGAGTCTGTGTACCCATGAGGTACCAGACTATCTGACTGGAACACCAACATATGATCTCTAGTTCTTTTCAGATACTTAAGTATATATTTCACTGCAGTCCAATGTTCTTATCCTGAATTAAACTGAAATCTGCTAACCATGCCAACGGCAAAGCAAATATTAGGTCTAGTACACAACATAGCATACATAAGGCTTCCTACTGCCGAGACATGAGGAACTACCTTCATCTCCTCAGGTGTCTTAGGACACTGATCCTTGGATAGGTTGATTCCATGTCTAAAAGGGAGGAACCCTTTCTTGGAATCCTGTATGCTAAAACAGGCAAGAATCTCATCGATATAATTAACTTGTGATAAATCCAACATCTTGTTCTTGCGATCTCGCAGAAGCTTAATCCCAAAGATGTGACTGGTTTTTCCCAAGTCCATTTCGAATTGGCCGGATAACCACACTTTCACTGAAGACAATACTCCCACATTGTTTCTGATGAGCAGAATATCATCGACATATAGTACTAAAAACACTACCACTTTTCCGTTGCGCTTCTTATACACACATGAATCATTCGGACATTGATCAAAATCAAAAGACTTGATTGCTTGATCAAAACGGATGTTCCACGATCTAGATGTCTGCTTAAGCCCATAAATAGACTTCTTAAGCTTGCACACAACATGTGCTCTTGACCTTTCGCTATGAATCCATCTGGTTGCACCATATAGATGCACTCATCCAGATTTCCATTAAGGAATGCCGACCTGATTAGAGTACATAGACTCCATCTCTGATTTCATAGTCTTTTGCCAAAGTTCCACATCTTTATCTTGAAGTGCCTCATTGTAGTTACAGGGTTCGGCATGTTGATCATCAGGGATCATTTCAAAAGACTCTCCCAACAACGTATACCGACTGGGTGGAATAATAACCCTCCCACTACGACGAGGTACCGGTGTGTCAATAGGTGCCTCTACAGATGTCACTTGTGGTGTTTCCTCCTGCACTACTGGTGGTAAAGAAGTTTGTGCCGATCTCTCTCCTCTCAATTCCACTAGAACAATTTTACTTCTGGGCTTGTAGTCTATCACATAGTTCTCCACTAAGTATCGGGCATTGGATCTAACAATGACCTTCTGATCCTTAGAACTATAAAATAATCTACATTTCGTTCCTCTAGGGTACCCCACAAACAGACAAACTTATGACCTTGATTCCAATTTATCTGCGTTCCCATTCAGCACATGTGCTAGACTACCCCAAACCCGAACATGCCACAGACTAGGTTTGCGCCTAGTCCACAGTTCTGTGGGCGTAGATGGTACTGACTTAGATGGTACCAAGTTAAGAATATACGCTGTCGTTTCTAGTGCATGTCCCCAAAACGAAATTGGTAAATCTGAATAACTCATCATTGATCTTACCATATCCATAAGAGTCCTATTCCTTCTCTCTGCTACACCATTTTGTTGTGGCATACCTGGAGCTGACAACTGGGATGTAATCCCTTCAGCTAACAAGTAGTCCCTAAACTCTCCCAAGAGGTATTCTCCACCACGATCAGATCGCAGTGTCTTGAGACATTTACCCAGACGCTTTTCCGTTTCCGCCCTATACTCCCTGAATTTCTCAAAGCATTCGGACTTACGGCGCATCAAATAAATGTTTCCATACCTTGAGTAATCGTCAATAAAAGTGACAAAGTACTCAAAACCACCTCTAGCTTGGACATTCATAGGCCCACACAAATCAGAATGAAACCAATTCCAACGGCTCTTTGGCTCTATATCCTTTTGCTGAAAAAAGCTTCTAGGTCATTTTACCTTCTAAATAGGATTCACAGTCTGGAAGTTCCTCAACTTTCAATGAACCTAAAGGTCCATCCCAGACCAGTCTAGAAATCCTATTCAGATTAATATGACCAAGGCGTAAGTGCCAAAGATACGTTTAGTTCAATTTAGAAAGCTACTTTCTCTTACATGGCAAATTATTAGTGTTATTCAATTCATGCAGTTGCACTGTAGGAAATATAGGATTAATAATTTAGAGATTATCCACTAAATATCCATCCTTGATCAACTTAGAAACTGAAACCAAGTTTCTTCTAATAGAGGGAACATAAAGGCAATCTCTCAAAATTAAACTCCTATTACTACTAAAATTTGAAAAGACATTTCCTACTGCAACTGCTGCCACTCTCGTAGCATTTTCCACATGTAGATAAATCTCCCCATCACTGAGTCTTCTGGTTTCCTGGAACCCGTGCAACAAAATGCAAACATGATTAGTGGCTCCCGTATCTACACACCAGGTACTGGTAGATAACACCACTAAACGTGATTCAACAACTAGTGAAAAAGATTTATCCTAATTGTTCACTTTATTGAGATAGAATGGACATTCCTACTTCCAGTGTTCTTTCTGCTTGCAGTGAAAACACTTGTCCGCAAGCTTTTTCACTCCACCTTGAGGCGCATGAAATGCCTCTACAACCTTTTTCTGAGACTAGTTCTGCTTCTTCTTGCCTTTCAGCTTAGAAGTAGAAGCCTTCTCTGCCACTAACACTGATGGTGATTTCTTTACAACCAAAAGACCATCAGCTGCTTGGAGTTCCTTAAGAAGTTTCGCCAAAAATATATGGAATTTGTTCATATAATAGTTCAGGCGAAATTACTTAAAACTCTCAGACTGCAGTGAGTTAAGAACGAAATCGATCTGGGTTTCCCCATCAATTTCAGCTCCAAGGATCTCTAGTTCATTCAAAAGAGCTATCATCTTCAGAACATGATCCCTAATCAGGGTCCCTTCAACATGGGTGATATTCACCAATATTTATAAAATTTTGCTTCATGTTACGTGGCATTCTCATCAGGTCTAGGAGGGCACATCTCATACAACCCAAATTTGTGCCCCTCAGCAGTTAACACAATATCCAAATTCCTTTTCCAGTCAATATAATTCGATCCAGTAAGTTTATTAGTTTTGAGAATAATTGCAAGTGGATTGAAAAAACCCATTTTTTGAATCTGAGAATCACATAACAACAATTATGAAGGGCAATAAAAACTTGAATTTCATTTTAATATTGGTTCCCTCAACCACGTGTTAAAAGAAAAACATTGGCAACCCTACACACCGTGAAGAGCATGCCTCGATGGGAAGGTCGTCTACTCTTCATCATTCGTGTAGATAGGCACAACCTTTTAATTTTACTATCTAGACACTATATCGTGCCAAGCAAAATTAAATAGCCAATATAGCTTCGGTCCTATAAATAATAATAGTGACTCAGATGGTGAGGATATTATTATTTACAGCTAAGTGTATACCATTACCTAGCCCCATGACCCATTGTTCCGTTATGAACCACCTCAGATGGAGAAGTGACCCACACAACAATTATCTTAGAACTATTCCTTTAGGAAGTTTGTACCGATGATGCCACAATTAATTTTGTCCGATATGGAGGAAGGTTCTGAAACCAACACACAAAATTAATTATATCACCTACGAACTAGCAATGGAGACCGTGGGATTTATCCAAAATAAATTCCCTCTCCCACTTAGTTATTTAAAAATTTGTGAGGGTTATCAAACGTGATCTAGGTCAAAAGCCAAATATTACCATGTTGTCCCAATATGGTAAACTATCACATATGCAAACAATATGAAAACACAAATAATAAGGAAGCACAAGATAAAGAATCCAGCTATTATGGTCAAAGACGCAATCCTTGAGCAATAAGGAATCCTTCCAAACTTGAAATCCTTAAGCAATAAGGAGTCCTTCCAAACTTGAAATCCTTAAGCAATCCTTCCAACCTTGAAATCCTTCAGCTATACTTGTGTGGAAGACTTAGATATTTTGAATCAATCAAGGAAACCAAAATCCAACCGTGCTTAGGCAAGAAAATCGGATTTGATATATTCCCGCGTAAACTGCACAGCCTTCAGTATTTTGGCCATATCTTCCTCATCCGACCTCCAATTGAAGTGATTCAAATTGGGTTGGATTCGAAATTCAATTATCTACAACTTCTGTGCAGAACAGATTTTCTAATTCCAACGTTTACTGGGTCGAAATAGCCCTGCAATCAGACCCTACGAATCTGGAAAAAAACTGTTACGAGCCAAACAACTTGTATCTTCTGTATCTCCCTTCTTCGATCTCCGAATAACCATCGAATGCTATTACAATCGAAGAAATATACATATATCGATCTTATGCCTCCATTGGAGTTCACATGATACGTTAATTATTACAACCACGAAAAATAATCATGGCACCCAATAAATAACACATGCTACGTTAATTATTACAACCACGAAAAATAATCGTGGTACCCAATAAATAACAATAACCACACAAAAATTATGTGGGATCCAATCACACAAAATCAACAAAAAAAAAACATGTGACCATAATAGCTGGGTAAGAACGCTGCAAAACAAGGGTTAGCACAGTTCTACGTTCTACCCTCTATAACCTACGGACAACATGGCATGTTTAATCCATACGCGTGATTACAGCCTGCTCTGATACCACTGTTGGGAAACGATTCCCAGAAACTAATAATGACGCGTACAGATTAGACAATAAGAAAACCGCAAAACCCTACAAGGCGGAATTAGGGTTTTACCTCAACTCCCTGCGAACACGAACGCTGGTTGAACTTGTTATAACACGTCTTGCTATAAGCCACGTATACTGCTCGACTGCACCTTACGATCTTCTATCGTATTCCCTACACGCCTAGAACACGAACCGAGTGTGGACTCTTTCGTGGTCTGTTTGCCCTCTCTAGATCTGCCTCTATTTTGTGAATAATAGAAACGTCAAAAAAACGTCCATCTGACCTAGAGAGCATAACGTGTATATATAGGGCTACGATAGGGACCTAAGGAGTAATAAGTCTGGGCTCCCAGTGTAAATAAGAAAACCTAATCCCACCAGGATTCTATTTCTTATTTCACTAATTATAATTCACCCCACTACAGAATTATAATTGCACTCCCGTCCTTATCTCAATTATATTACGAGCTCCATGATATTAAATACTTATTAATCTCCCCACGTTAAGATTACAGATACCCGTTGATTAAAATAAATTACTAACAATCTCCCACTTAATCAACATCTTAACTTGAGACTATCCGCTTAACTTATTCGATATGTCGGATACAAATATCCACCTGCAGGGTTTGACATAATCGAAACTTATAAGCTTACTCAAGGGGTATCATCAATCCCTATCGGGACGTGGATTCCATTAATAATTAATAGTTGTCATATACATAATGTTGCGACCCAACTCACCGAGACTATTGACCGTATAAAGATCTCACCCTTTAATGAATCAAAATCAACAACATTAAATATATACATCTAATAATTATCTTTGGATTAAGAGCATAAGCATTCATAATAACCATGAGGTTCCAATTGTCTTATAAAGTTAGTACAAAGACAATTACCTCAATGCGATCCCGTTCAATACACACAAAGTGTACTAGCACAATGAGTTAGAACTAGACCGTTCCCTGTAGTCAAGACAGACCTACTAAACATTGTACTACAGTCCTACTAATGGTGTGTCCAGTTCCATCTAAGACTGTGAACCATATCTTATATTTTACAAGAACCGATGATCCGATCTTCTGTGTGTAAGCCGAACTCTACACACCGGATCATCTACTTTGTAAAATAAAAGACACATGCACAACATACAATAATATTATGCAAATATTACCCATAAAAGATTCTCATCAAAAAAAGGGATAAAACTGATTAATACATAACAATATTAATCCATCATATAAAAACATAGCTTTTACATAACCTCCTAACACAAACAACTTCAACTAACAAGCTTCAAAATATTTATTTCTGTCCACCAGATGATGTACTAGAACATCGATTTCTATACCCGAATAAATAGTCACTTGACAGTCACGGCAAATTAACCAACTACTAGAGTTATATTAGACATCTATTCCAGCCTAAGTCAAATAACTCGCATCGTCATGCGTGAACGGGAGCGCGAGCATTAAAGCGTCTTCTAAAACACATCCCAAATTACTCAAATTCGCGAAAGCGAAGATTGAGACTAGAAGCGGAGGGTACTTCTAACAGCCCATGACACTAGTATGTACACTTGCATCTCAAAACCATAACCAACCCTTAATCTAGATCAAAATACTCGCAAGTCTTCTGAACCAAACATCGCCCCACATTATTCACCACCCGCCACACCTTCAGCACCCCATCAAGACTCCCAGTGCAAACCGTGCACCCATCCTCCGCCTCCTCCCCCGCCGCCGAAACCCGCCCAGGAAACGCCGCGACGCACCTGATCGGCCCCCTGTGACCCTGAAGCACCGCCACGCAACAATGCTGCCCGTCTTGCTCCCTCGCCCAAACCCGACCCGTCGAATCTGCCGACCCGCTCACCACAAAACTCCCCACAGTGGCCAAACACATCACCGCGTGGGTGTGCCCCGGGAACGACCCGCCGTACTGCGGTTGACCCGAGAACCAGCCCTTGAGCCAGTAATGGATGTACCTGTTGGAACATTTTAATGAGATTTAAATAAAATACTTATTGTACTATTACACTCTTATTATTACATGCAGTTCAAAAATTAGTGTATATTTAACATTGGCCGTAACAAAAATAAAAGAGAAGGTAGAATTATCCCTATCATCACGAACTAATAATGAATAAAACTTCAATCCATTTAGGCATTTAGACCTCTATATATTGAGCTTTTGTGGAAGGGTGAAACCGCGAAAGGAGTGGAGAAAAGGTGAAGAGTGTGAGAGAGACGGGTAGAGATTATACACAAATCGTGGTTCTGCTTCTCTCTAATCCCGGCTTGGAAATTTTTTTTTCCAATCACACTTCAATGATTGGGGAGAACACGTACTCTCTCCGTTCCTAAATGATAATTCACCACAAAAAGATGTGCAAATTTTAAATTAGAAAATGAAGCATTTTCGTTTATGATTGTTTAAATTTCTTAATACTAAATTAATTATCTGTCAAGAAATTTACAAATTCATACACAAAAGTATTTTTTATTTTAAAAATTAAATGTCTTTTCATAGTAGACCATCATTTAAGAAATGAAAGAGTACTGCTTTCTATGGTGTTAACTAACTCAGCTTGAGACCCTGTTTGTTTAACAGTGACGGATGCAGAATTTGTGACTATTAGGGACCCGAATAACGTGTATTTTCATAACGATAATAAAAAATATATTTTGTAAGTATATATTGCTACTCGTAAAGTCCAAAAGAGAGATAATATTATGTGTATGTGCACATCCACCGTTTAATTTTATACATACAACCTAAACAATGATTGATGATTAAAGTTTTTGGAGGTTTTTACCTCACAAATGGAGTAGAAATTTTAAGAAATTTGTTTCGCTCAAAAAACTTGCAGGGACTAATCCAATAAAAAAAATTTAATTAATCTGAAAATTAGTATAATACGTGAGACGGAAAATTTTTCAGTGCTGAGCGGGTACCACGTGGTGCCCGCTCGCACATCCGAACCGTCAATTTCATTTTTGAATGGCTCAGATTTGGAGAGAGAAAGTATTGGGGTGGGAGGAGAGAGAGTACTATTTTAATCCGAGCCGTCCAAAAGTGTATTGGACGGCTCAGATGCTCCGAGCGGGTGCCACGTGGGCAATACCCGCTTGGCGCTGAAAAATTCCTCGCGCGAGACGGTCCTGCATGTGTTTTGACATTCTTTAGAAATGATTCAGAATGTCGAAAAGAAAGAAAGAATAAAAAGCTCTAACGGTACCCGTCGGTGCAGCCGCCGTAGAGGACCCCACCGTCGGCGGTTAGGGCTAGGGTTCTGACGGGCGATGATTTGGCGGGGAGGGTGATGGTGAGGGAGTGGGGCCGGTTGGAGGAGCAGAAGTTGCGGCGCCACACGCGGACGGTGGCGTCGTCGGAGGCGGTGTAGAGGACTCCGTCGTCGGACAATGCGATGGCGTTGATTGGTTTGGAGTGGGCTTCGATGGTCTCGATGCATTTGTAGTCGGAGATTCGCCATACTTTGACTGTTTTGTCGAGGGACGCGGAGTAGAGGATGTCGTCCGATGCGTTTAGCGCTAGTGAGGATATGGGCCCCATATGCTTCATCTGAAAAATTAATCAAACATATGCAATTCAGCAAAACTACCAACACATAAAAAAGAGAACTCCGATCACAACTGCTATCAAAGTCGTTTGATGCACATGGGTTCATATGTATTAGACGATTCCGGACATAGCTGTATCTCAACTGCTATCAAAGTCGTTCGATACACATGGGTCCATATGTATTGGACGATTCCGGACACAGCTGTATCCTGAGATGTATTTTAAAGTTGCGTAAGTAAACTTTCTGTATCTAATTAGTGTTGTCTCATTAAAGATGGGCATAATTAATTTTATGATTTACTCCCTGCATCCCAATTTTTTAGTTTTTTTTTTAAAGATTGTGTCACTTTTCAAATGATTATAATCTTATAGTTTACAATGTTTTAGGTGATTTTGAATGTTTTGTTTAATAGAATTAATTAATAACTATCAAATAAAATCCATATTATATATAAAAAGTATTGCCAATTACAGAATATATAATTAATTCTCTATCCGATTAGAATAGAATGAAGAACTAAAACATGGGGACGGAGGATGTATAATTTGATCCATTATGCCGTAAAACCCACGTGTCTTCCGTCCCTTCTAAATTTAGGGCAGTAAACAAGTCGAGTTGTTCGCGCAGCTTGAGGCTTGACTCAACTCGTTTAGTATTCGAGTCAAGCTCAACATTCTAAAATTTGGTTCGATTCGTTGGTATAGGCTCGACTCGTTTATAAAGGATTGTTTTCTACATGAATCGGGCTCGGCTCATTACGGCCTCGGAACATTTACAAACGAGCTGAACCCGAAGTACAATTTTAAGCTCGTTTAGTAAACAAATTGAACTCGAACACTACAAAGTTTGACTCGGCCAGGGAGGCTCGTTTACACCATCCTTATGATATACAATATCACCAATCCATTAATTACTAGATAGGATATTGGCCCAATATGCTAGCTACATCTGATAGATTTAAAAACCATGTGCACGTGTGTTTGCCTAAAGTTGGCCCCGTATCATATAATACATGTAGTATTTATTATTTAAGACAAAAACTAGTAATGCAGCCCTGAAAGGGACGGTTGGTGTGTGCCACTTTAATAACACTTCCTAATTCAAGCACGTAGCATTAAGTTTGATTCTGAATTCCACATATATAGCTCCGTGAATAAGTTATTCTCTCTATATATGTGGAATTCAGCCGTGAATAAGTTATTACGGAGTTCAATTTCGACCGTTCAAAAGTGTTTTGAACAGTCGAGGTTGAACATTTATGTGAATAACTTATTCACGATATATATTCCATTATGCAGAATGCATGGTACACACCCGTTTGATCTATTCAATATATACTGCTTCATAAAGTTCAACAAACATCAGAAAATAAAATATTTACCTTCCTCAATAGCCAATACACCAACCATACATGACACTACTAGATAAAGTCATAACACTAATATCTAAGCCATGTGGGAACAATTAATTACCATCTTATCCTTGCCGGCGATATAATTCCGAACATAACTTCCGGCCCTCGGAATAGTCCCCACCCGCACATGCCTCGTAACACCTTCCCAGCTCCGCCGCCAAACCCGTATCTTGCAATCCGCGTACGCAACGTAAACCTTGTCGTTGGACACCTCGATCGCAACCACCACGCCGGCCTTGGTCTTGAGCTGGCCGCACTCGGTGAACTCGGGCAGTTTCCACACCCGAACCACGTTGGACTCGGACCCTGTGTACACGAGCCCGTTGGAGGCCGCGACGGACAGTATCTGTCCGTCTTTTTTGAGGACTGAGGAGACGCACCGGGACGATGCGGCGGCGGCGTCGGGGTTGGTGGTGTCGAGGGGTTTGGAGGAGGGTGCATGGAAGGGGAGGCGGGCGGGGCTGGAGGGTTGAGAGGAGAGGCGAGGCGGTGGGGAGGGGAAGTGGGAGAAAGAGGTCTCTTTGGTGGACATGCTGCGGAGGAATGGGTTGGTTTTTTGTTGGGGTACTCTGAGTGTGAAGGATGGACATGTTGGAGAATTGGAAGAGTCTAATGTTGCCATACTAGAGCTCGCTCTCTCTCTCTCTCTCTCTCTCTCTCTCTCTCTTTCTTCTCTTTGTTGGGGTAATGCTTAATTAATACAGAGCCTGCAGTTATATTGGTAGATCAAAACCGGAGCCATATATAAGCTTCTTATCCATTCAGTTTGAGGTTTTAACTGACTAGTACGTTGGGCGTTGGAAGTAAATAAACTTTCAGGCACAATTACCAAACAGAAGTGCCCAGACAAAAGTATCACCAAACTTAATTTCCATACTTCAATGATAGGTAGGATCATGATCGTGTATTGTTGTGCAGAATATACGTTCATTTACTTTTATTTATGAGATGAGATGAGATGGTGGGTGAGGCTGTATGGCTCGTATTTATACCGATAATGCTAGGGACACAGTACCGATCACACCCCAGTTTAGGTAGCACTACATGATTGATCATGCAGTGCCACGTAGGTGGCCGGGCGTGATCGTTGTTGTAATAGAATGTTGTACGTGTCGCTGATATTATTTGGCAAGCAAGCTAGCTAGGGTACGTGTATGTGAAATTGAAGAGGGGCACGCGCGCTCTCTCTCTCTCTGTAATACAGATGATACTCCAGTTGGAGTTAAGTCAGTTGTCCATTTGGTAAGAGCTCTTAATTGTAGCACTCTAGCTCGCCCATATCAGACATTACGATGAGTAGGTGTGACATTCTGCAAAAATAATTGTAGTATCAGCAGACCATTCATGGTCGGTCATTTCGGAAATTCGATAGTTTTTTTGGATTAAAAATTTTACGCAGTGGTGGTAGTAGTATGGAAGTATGGAACCATGAAATTGTTAATTATGGCATTCTCTTCTATATGAGAATAAGTTCTGTCCGTGTTGGGATTTGTCCCACATCGGTTAATTATCTCCTCCAAAACTAGTATATGAGCCTGGGCGGCCTCTCCACTCTTTGCCAATTGGTTTGGAGTTGAATGTTTTAACAGTCCGGATCAACCGGAGAAGGGGTTGTCCGAACAGCCCCCGTATTGGCCCTTTCGCGCGTTTTTTGAAAATTCAAACCGTGCATCTTGTAAGGTCCACAAAATAATGTATCTACGCAAAAAATTAGATTGTCCGGACATCGATAGGTATGTCAAAAGTTGAGTTTTTATACGGAAAAATAGACGACCGTGAACAGTTTAATGCTAAAAACAGTTGACTGATCATGGTCGTCCATTTTTTCGTTTATAAACTCAACTTTTGACATACCTATCGATGTCCGGACAAACTGATTTTTTGCGTAGATATATTATTTTACGGGCCCTACAAGATGCACGGTTTGAATTTTCCAAAAAGACGTGTGAAGGGGGCCCACACGGGGCTGTCTGGACAGCCCCCTGTCCGGTTGATCCGGAAAGAAGTTTTTCTCATTCTATATATGTTTAAGGATACTTCATGTAAAATTTAGTGGAAAAAATGTTAGCTAATATATAGCCGCTACGAGTCCTACAAGGAAAATAATCATTCTACAATCACAAACACTTATACAAACTCACTCACATTCACATTGGAACCCACACACACTATATCTCCATTGTATGTGGGAACAACTAAAAAACGTGAATGTGTGAGTGTTTGTGGTTATATAATAATTGCAAGGAAAATGGGATTTTTCTCAAGGCCAGCGCCCAATGGTAAGGCAAAGAAACTAAATTAACCTTTGCTGAATAACAACCACACAAGTACCACTATTTTCGTGGTATCCAAGTTTTCCTAACTAAAATTGTTACATACACGACACCAAACACATGTATATGAGGAGTTGTGTACCTAGACGTTTTGTTTTCCTAACTACCCTGCGAGTTTACGTCCATTCCTGATCAGATACAGTTTCCTTCCAATTTATGCCTTGTAACCGTTACCTGAATACGCAGGTCGCCTTTCATTGCACCTATGTTTGAACCGAAGCCGGAGTAGTCTCACCACATGTAGATGGTGTTAGGATTACGTGTCTCCAACAAGGAACTACTGGGCCTTGTCCAATGCATATGTGTGCGTATGAACGTGGCCTGTCAGATAAATGAGGCCCAATTTCAACCCAGATGGGCCCAGCTCATAAAAAACATTTCAACCCAGATAGGCCCAGCCCAAAAAACAACATAAAGAAGGGAATAAACCACCACACTGATCAGAGAGGGAAATGGCCGGAAAAATGCTGGAGAGAGTGCACTCTCTTCGCAGGCCGGCGCAGTTCAGCGGCGGTGGCGAAGACGACGCCGAAGACGCCGGCGATGAATCGAAGACGAGGAAGCACATGTCGGTGGTAATGAGGGCCACCAATTACTTGACCCGAACGCTACCCGGTGGTGGTTGCCTCTGCCCGTTATTCCTCGTCCTCTCATTTCTGCTCCTCCTCTTTGTATCTTCTCTCGTCATTAGGTCTCGTTGTTCGGTTTGCATCGGCTCGTCAGCATACGATCCCGTCTCTCGTATGCGCTTCTTCGGTTATGAGGACCCCGATTCTGATTTTGGATCCCTCGGCGTGCCCTGGTGTAAGCTCTCTCTCTCTCTCTCTCTCTCCGCGATTTGTTGATTCTGTTGTAATAGGGTTTAGTTAGATCTGGACAATCTACTGTCGAATTTTCGTGGGAGTAGTAAAAAGCGTGTTTCGATAGAGTATTGGCTTCAGTTAAGTAGTTAACTTTCTCTATGGTTGATGAGTAAGCTGAGCGAATTTTGTATAATGGAGTATGAAAATATGTTGTTTGTAATTGAAGAAAATCTTCAAGTGCCAACCAAACAGGGGATAATAAGAGTACAATTCTCTTTTTGGCTAAAATCATTTAACAACATGAAGAATGTTTTTCAGTAAATGGGGTCGAAACAAACAGAGCGATAATGGGTCCAGTGTAGATGATTGCTATTTGGGCGTGTAAATATTTTCTTTTAATCTACCTTTAGAGTTGAAGTGGCGATGAAACTACTACTTTTGTCTTTTTTCAGCTAACTTGAGTATTAGTTCGTAATTGTTAGGCGACACACTAAACATAAACACGCACACGTGCTAGCACAAATAAGGATCCGCCACAATACAAGAAAGCATGACATGCGGTTATACTTGCCCATGGCCACGTTCACACTAGTTACCTTATACTATGGAATGAAGAAGAAAAGTACCAAACTGGGTACAAGGTTAGGCAGAGCAATGTATATGCTAGGATTTGCGAACGTGTGGTGAGTGGTGAGGTGTCTAGTACTAGTCACTAGTCAGGCTCTACAAACCCACGATAGTGGTGCGTGGTTGCTGTTCTACTGAATTAAAGTGCCCTACTATTCATTCGGTCTCCATAGTTGGGAGTGGGAAAGGAATGGGAAATGTTAAGCAATATTATTAATGGTTGAGGAATGTGAAAGGTCTTAATCCATGGGCCTGAAAGTTAATCTTGTTAGATCATCCAATTCAAACCAATTGTCACTGAATAGCTTATGCTTGAATACTAGATTAGGAGGTGATAGTTAGCAGATGTGGGACAAGCTCTTGACACTCCCCTATACTTGCATCCCAGCTCGCATATGTAGAGGTCAACCAGATCCACTCCACAAAGATCACAATTAAATGAGGTTCACTTTTTGCACAAACAAGGTAGATTCAATTGGTAATGGAATAGAGAGTCTTGCCTAAACCTTCTAAAGTTTGGCTTTGATACTATGTTAAAGCATCCACTTCAAAATAAGTTGTATGCATTTGAATAATTATGCCTTTCTCATGGGTAGATTATTATTGGGATAGTTTGGTCTGAACTCAACTCTGTAACTCTGTTGTTACTTCTATTCTTAAGTGTTAATCTTTTGATGTGGATCCTTATTTCTCAGCTATGGGATGTCCCTTGAGTCTTGTTGTGTTTACTCACAACAAATGTGCAGCCTCTGCCCCTTTCCTTCATTCTCAAATTAGAAAAAAAAAAAAAAAAGAAAGAAAGAAAGAAAAAGAAAGAAGAAAAGTCATTGGTTCGGAAGCACTTTTAAAAGAGTATTTAAGCAACTCTGACATATTGTGTTGCAGACGAACCAATGTCGGCCCCGTTCCAGAACACCTTCTTAAAAAATAAGTACTTGTTTCACATTTTGAAACTCAAAAATAATGTAAATGAAAAATAATTTTTCAATTTTTTTTGCACCGTATTAAAGATCTCAATGAGATCTATCAAACAAGATTCATATTGATAGGAAAATTATTTGCGTAAGCACATGATTTTTGAGCTTGAAATTGCCTTCTTAAAAAATAAGTACTTATTTTCCTTTCCGGAACGGGGCGATTCTCTTGAATGCCTGCTGGAATCTCATAGGCAAACCTTGTTATACTCCCAAGCTATGGCTCCTGATATATCTTTCAGTTTATAAGTGTGGTTTTGTATGTACTTATCATATTTGATTTTATTAGGTTTTATCATTTGTCTTCTTCTTCTTCAATTACTTTGCTGGTTGTTTAATTGTTGGACATTGGATTCCGTAGTTCTAAGAGATTGTGAATTAAGCATTAAATTTCATACTTTAATCTGGTAGCTGATTCATCACTCCCAACTTTTATTTTTAGCATTACGTAATGAATGTCTTACGGTTTGTGCCCATTTAATTGTTATCCCTGGCAAAAAGGCAGATCGAAACATGGGAAAACTGTTGAGTGGACGTCCAAAGATTTGCTAAAGGGCCTGGAAGAGTTTGTACCGATATATGAAACAAGGCCAATAAAAAATAACATGTATGGGATGGGTTTTGACCATAGCTTTGGGCTCTGGTTCGTTGCCCGGTGGCTCAAGCCTGATTTGATGATTGAGAGTGGTGCTTTCAAGGGGCATTCAACTTGGGTTTTGCGGCAAGCAATGCCAGACAAGCCCATTGTGTCACTGTCACCCCGCCATCCTGAGAAGTATCTTAAAAAGGGACCGGCTTATGTAGATGGAAACTGCACATACTTGGCCGGAAAGGAGTTCGTGGATTTTGGGAGTCTTAACTGGGGAAGTGTGATGAAGAAACATGGAATTACTGATCTCAGTCGGGTTCTTGTCTTCTTTGATGATCATCAGAATGAATTGAAACGGTAAGCGTATGTTGGATTAATCAGAATCTTCTCTCCATTTGCTACTTCCATCTCCGCTAGTAAACTTACAATTCTAGTAGGCTTTCAACTTTTTTTTACCTGTTGCATGGCAACTTGCTACTATCGCTGATGAGTGACGTCACATATCCTGTAGGCTCAAGCAGGCACTGAAAGCTGGCTTCAGGCATCTTGTTTTTGAGGACAACTATGATACTGGAACTGGAGACCACTATTCATTTAGACAGATATGTGATCAATTCTACATAAGAGGTACAGATTGACTATTTCCCTTTTGTCAATGAATACATGGAGTGTAGATGGATTTATAGAGTATGTGCATCACTTGACGGAAATGAATATATCTCTTACCAAGATAAGAGTTTTTAACATTGAACTTCTGGCCTTCTGGGGAAGTCCATGAGTTTATTTTGTTAGCTCTATGAAGATATTGATCCCAACCCACAAAACAAGCTTATTCCAGTACTTCATTGAGTTTTACATGGCAACGGAATATCTGTGACATGGTCAAGCAGTAGGTGACAGTTGACACACTAGTTTGGGAACTTTCTTAGAATAGGTTTGATGTAGAATGGTCATAGTACTGAAATAATTCCTTCATGGAGTTTGATGTTAGTGTTCCCTGGTGATCTTTGAATTCAGGTCTGAGTGATTATGAATCTTGCATGATGAGCTGTGTCCGTATTCATGTCTGTACACATGACACATTATCTTTTGATTGATTCATCTTCTATGAATGCATGTTACAAAGTTATTCCACACTAGATAAGTTGCTAATTTTGATGGCAACACCATAAGGCAATTTGACTGCGGATATTGATTGGTTATGGGACTTTCTGGGCTTGTGTTACTATTCTATGGCTGCAGGTGGTGGCCATAGTTGCTTTAAAGATGGCGATGAAGCTAGGATAAGATCAAGACGGAAGAATTTCTGGGAAAAAGCTGTTGATACAAAAGAGTTATGTGGGCCTGGTGAAGCATGGTGGGGTGTTAGGGGGCATATGCGAGATGACTTTAACCACAGTAACAAGGCAATCACCTATGCGGAACACTTTCAGAACAGCAGGTTTGTGGAGTCAGTCCTAGATGTTTATTGGGAGCTCCCACCGGTGGCTGGCCCTTCACTTACTCATCAAAACAGATACGATCCTGCCCGTGCGCCCACTCCCATTGTTGAAGACGGCAGGTTTGGCTTGTTCCAGAGGCTTGGCTTGACCAGACTTGAGAATTCTGTGTTCAATGGATACACTCAAATGGTGTATCTTCAAATATCTGCCCAAAAATCTTGAAGCCATCATCTAAAGTAGGGGTGAAATCTAGGGATCTGTTAATATGATGCATGCCTTACATACGCCCCTTCTTTCTTTCTTTTTTCTCTTTTTTCTTTTTTTTCCAAATGCCATGTTTACTAGTTTTTCCCTTTAGAGAGCTCACGTTCGAGAGTTATTTCAGACATCTATGAAGATCAGTTGGCCGGTAGCGCAGTTCATTCTTTGTTGCTGCAAATTCTTACTTGTTTAGAATCGTTTGTTTCTTTGTACTTGTAATCATTCTCTGGAAAACAAAGACAAAATTGCTGATGGTCGTCGTGTATCTCGACTTCGGACACTATTTGTTTGATGAGCATATGCACGGTTCTGTCTTGAAATGGTTTCCATGCACATAGTGAGTTATCATTGACCCATATACTAAGAGCAAGTCCAATGGTTCCCAAATGGTGGGAGCCATTCCCAAAATTATTCCAAAAAATGGCCAAAAAAAACAACAAAAAAACTAGCCCAGTTGTGTGTAATTCTTTTTTTTTGGTCCCAGTTGTGTTATTCTTTTTTTTTTTTTTTGTTCAAACGGAAATAAAGTTGTGTGTTATTCATCCAGTCATAATTTATAGCAACAAATTTCCGTTTGACCGAAAAAAAAAAAAAATAATAATTTATAGCAACCCCCTCATTCCCGTGAAAATGTGTCAGAGAGAGAGAGAGAGAGCAAAAACCTCTGACTCTGTGTGTATGTGTGTGTGTCAGAGAGAGAGAGAGAGAGAGAGAGAGAGAGAGAGAAGGCCTCTTTATTTATAGAGATGACTGGACTGGAGAATGGTAGATTTGAACCAACACTACCATCGAGTTAGTTCCTCTGCCGGTTTATGTATAACCAGGTAGCAGTAAATTAGTGAAGTGAATATGAGAATTGCATGGAAATTAGTGAAGGTTTCGACCAGCTTCTATGATTGCTTTGCTTATGTCTTACTGCTTTCGATTCTAGCCGTGCTGTTTATTCATAAAGAGCCCATACCCACAAGCTGTGGGTGAGCACACTGCGAATACCGGTGAATTAGAAAGGTATACCATGAATTACGAGTGGTAGATTGTACTGGATGGAGCACTAGACCCAAACTGCAACAAAGAAAGAGAAAAGAGTGCTTCATACCACATCACCTGGAAGAGACAGAACAATATCCGGTAATAGCAAGCACTCCATTTACACAGCATTGTTTTTTTAAGTACAGAAATGTAGCTTGAGAGAGATACAGAAGGGTAACCAAACATCTCTGGACTTTCGCCAGTTATATTTCTTCCTGTTACGACAGATTCTCAGTCCAAGACATACTACAAGCCCTAAAACAGAAAAGCATATGGAAAAACCGGAACTCAGTGCCAACCTATAAAACCCTACTGGTGTTCCAGCCCCAGTCCTAATCGTATTCAGTTACGGTTCTTGCACTTCTCCATGGCCCTTGGAGCTGCAAGCAATGTATTCAATGCGTTATTTCAAGCCCATAGGAAAATTGAAATACAAGGGACCATATCAACGTCAACCGCAAAAGCTCGACAATTTCAGAAATTGAACAGGAGTGAATGGAGAAATTTCAGCACGTGTTGGCATGGTGGGAAGTTTAGAGTAAAAGAGACATCATACCTAGCCCAATTGCCTCGGAGCCTTTCATGATCCTCAACCGCTTACACGAATTGGTAAACATTCTGTGGAAACAAACAAGAACAAACTTAGCTGGAAGGGTATTTACCCATTGCAACAACTGCTAGCAACTAGCAAGTGACCGTATCATGTTCCAGTTCAACATGGCCAGAACCCAGATATTCAAATTTCAGGTTAGGTCATTCTATGAAGCTTGCAATAAGTATTGACCATAGCAACTATTACAGCTTCCGTAGTATCCAGTATAAACTCCAATGTCTTTATTCATGTAGCATGTATCCAATGCTTAAAACATGACATTGCAATAAGATTTGAAGTTGAAGTATCCAATATATTTGTATTCCAATTTACAAATAGAGAATTTTACGGGAAAAAAAGAAGAATGGCTTGTCTGCGGTGCACAAGCAAAATTGGACTGCAAAGGGCAGTCCAAGTGATAGCAACCGTCCAAAAGTGTTTTTAATGATCCAAATTTGTCGAAATCTGGACAATTGATGGTCCAGATTTCGACAACCATTATTACCATTGACAAATCTGGACCATTTGTTGTCCAAATGAATGGCCGAGATTCAACGGAACTGCAGAGAAGTCAGGTCCAACAGAAAATCACGAGTATGGGTAACGGAAATAAGTACTTACTCCCATGGAACATCACCAACAAGCATCCAATCGCCATCTTTGTCTTCATATGTAAGCACATACTCAGAGCCATGGAGAAGATCCATAATGTGACTTTCACTAAGCCCATCTCGCGATGGAAGTCCCTGGGAACTGCACTGCCCTGAATCATAGTCAAGCATAAACAAAATCAGCACCCAGCAAAATATATCCCAAATTTAATCACATCTTCACAGCAGCAGTTCCACATGCAGTTCTGCCTTAGTGCATGGAATAGAGCAAAATACATAACTTGGTAGAGTGATACATAGATAATGATTGTATTTCTTCATCCATACGTGTCTTGAATATGAGGAGAATAAAATGGATGCCCAAATGAAAGAGAAACTTTGAAGTATCTCTTTATTTGTGTACTTGGGGAAAAACATCATGAGACCCTTTTGCACTTATATCTCTTAACACTTTATCCTGTTTCCAAGATAGAGCTCCCAAAATAAGAAGAAAAACAACTCGTGAAAGAAAACATAATAGAACGTTCTTTGTGCCAATAGCACAAAAGTTGATTTCAAACATATGGTAGTAGGAAAACATAGAAGTGTTGTTTTATCAAAAGAGCATACCATATCAAGTTAATATTTCCTCAACAAGTCTTTTTGACAAGTGTATTTCTCAAACATCAAGAGAAGGAGCTTTGTTAGAGTAGCTAAGGCGTTCCAGTTTCTTATTAAACCTTCTTTTTTTAAAAAGAATGTAATTTCAAGCTCAAAAATCATGTGTTTACGCAAATAATTTTCCTATCAATATGGATCTTGTTTTATAGATCTCATTGAGATCTTTTAAACGGTGCCAAAAAAGAAATCAAAAAATTATTTTTTATTTTCATTATATTTGAGTTTGAAATTACATTCTTTTTTGAAAAAGAAGGTTTAGAAAGAAACTGGAACACCACCAAGTCAACTACTTAACATGAAACCTCGTGAAACAATAGTATAACTGTATGCTTGCTAAAATGTGTCTTGGAAGAAGAATATTACATATCCATAACAACTGGTATCCTTTTTTTTCAAGCCGTAGGGTATCATCTGTGATTTACATGATTGAAATTGATTGTCACAATTTTCATCAGATAGAATCAACAATAGTTGCCTATCATTCAAATAAACAACCACTTTCATAGAGAGAGGGAGAGGGAGAGGGAGAAAGAGAGGGTTACCAATTGTAAAGCAGCTGAACATCTTTTCAAGAGCTGATGAAAGTTCGGCATAGTTTGAGTAGGTCTGCAGATCCACCTTCCTCAGGTATGGAGCACCATCCATGCTAACTTTAACGTAGAGGCAACCTGATCCTGACTTCCCATCATCAAGATTCTTTGTGGAATTAGTGGCCATCGTATTCTTCCGGAACGATCGAATTGGTGGCCATCCTACTACCTGTGCCCTGAGAAAAACAAAACTTGGGGTTAGAGCAATAGATCTACAATATGGCACAGAAACTACCCCTTCCGTTGGGAGAAAATCAAGTCTGGAAACTCATTGTGAAGCGAATCGTGTACGCAAGACATAAATTACAAGCAAATAATCTTCTATTGCTTCTGCTTCTATCAGTTCACGAATAATTTCATTTGAAAGGATACACGTAGCCAACCTCAACCGATTGCGACACCAGGCTTGTTTGGTTTGGTTTCGGGAAGCAAATTACAAGTAGATTTACGGTATGTGCAGGTTCGTGAGTATGCATATAGGCAGACGTTACTGCAAACTCAAGGAACCTTACCCTGGGAGGATACCTCTAAGAAAACTAAAGGCAACACCTAAAAATAGGGACATGCTATGGGTCTTATGGCAGGACGGGACACATAGTTATTAGTATCGGGGTAAACCATACACAAATCTGCAGATCTTGGTTCAGCTAATGAAGGGGTACGGTTCTTCTAGGGTGTGTCTAATAAGCCTGTAACGTTCAAATTTTACCAAGGAAAACTGAAGGAGGATATAAAATTTAAAAGAACAGTAGCTGACAGGAAACCACATTTTAATTGGACTTTGGTAGCTAAAAAAGGAGGAAAATCCAAAGGTAAGTTGAGTGAAAGGATAGATATTTTAAGGGTGTAAGGTACATATTTTGCCAAGAAAAATTAAAGAACGTACAAACCGAAATAAGTGAAAGGAAAACATTTACGAATTTTGCTTCGGATGCTAAGAGAAAGGCAGCAAAATCAAAGCAAATGAAGCTTAGAGTTTGTGACTTTGTGTTATTCTTGTTTTGGCTTAAACATAATGAGAAATTCAGAGCAACTTATTAGTCAAAACTCAAAGTAGCAGAATAAGGCAAAGTTGAATGAGGGAAATGATTCATAGGATTTGAAAATTTCAAATTTCCAGGACTCAAAACCCAGTCTTGTCCAATAATCAGCAACCAAAACCCAACATGACATACTGACAAACCCAGAAAAGGCCACAAATTCATAGTTCACATGAAAAAGAGAAAAGGAAATAACAGCAGAGTATTAAGAGTAAAGAAAACTCACTTGGCAGCAGGAGCATTAGCATGCTGATTTGAAGGAGAAACTTGAGTCTTCTTCTCTAGAGCGGGTTTCACAGGGGAAGGAGGAACAACTTCTTTCATACTAGACCCGTTCTCTGTATTCTTATTCTCCAAACCCTTTTTAACCAAATCAGCCTCAGATCCACCGCTCAAGGAGAAAACCCATTTCCCAGAACCATCAATGGTATCAGAAAAACCCCTCTTAGCCCCAGAGACAAAGTTCTTCACAGGGCTGAGGGAATACCCATTAGTCTTGTTTTCCTCCATAAAAAGAGAAACCCCAACTCCCCCTTTCCTCTCAGGAGACTGAGACCCAGGCAAACCAAGCCTCAGCTCAGTCTCCTTAAAGTTTATAGCACCATTCTTCTCATCCCCAGAGGAGGAAGATGAAGAGGAGATCTTGTCAGAGCTTCTTTCCACTGAAGAAGCCTCTGACAAACCTATGTAGTCATGTATTAATGGTGTAGACATCAAACTTCAAACCCCAGCTAGGCAGCTACACAAAATGAAAATCTTGAGAAGTTCTTGAAATGAAAAGGAACTAAGGAAGGAGAAGATAATAAGCTTTAATTGATTGAGTGCTCAAAGGATGGAAGAGAGGAGGGTAGGCTAACTATGGGTGGTTGGGTACACCCTTTAAAAAATGCTGGTTTTTGTTGATGCAGAAAGAAAGAAGCTTCTTTGGCCTTTCTGTGGCCTTAGCTTATAATAATGCAACTAGTGTGTAAATAATTAGACAACCGGAAATATAAAATGAAGGAATATTACTCTAGTTACTTTCATTAATAATAAAACACAAGCATTGTCTGCTCAAAAAAGAAAAAGCAGTAACAGGAATACAGCAATGATTTTTTTTCCCTTTTCTTTTAGGAGGAAAAGACATGACTATGGTTAATGGAACTTCATACTTGACCATACCACAAGTTGGGTCTCAATAACAATCAGTAATAAACAAGTTCAAAGTAAAGTATGCTCAAATTCACAATTGAAACCAGGGCCGCAAACTAACTGAGTTGTTCGCGAGCAGTTCATGGCTCGGCTCTCAAAAGTTCGGCTCATTTGTATAGACTTGACTTGTTTAAAGAGGTTTATTAAGTAAATTAGCCAGGCTCAGCTCGTTAAGGGCTCGACAAGTTTAAAAAACAAACTCATTTAAACTTGCCAAGCTGGAGCTCAAGCTTTAGGCTCGTTGCCGAGCTGGAAGCTTGGAACACAACGAAACTCGGCTCGGTGCATTTGCACCCCTACAAAAATTTTCCACAACCTCAAATGGGTTTAATCTTTGGGATCATTCATTTAAAAGGGATAACCACATATTACGCTGAGTAACCTTGTTTGAATTCTTGAAAACATAACAAAGTATTCTCCATATTACAGATAAAAAAAAGTATCTCCATATTATGCTGAGTAAGACTCTGCTCTCCATGTTTAAAATGTATAGTATTTGCGATAGATTGATTAGATGATGAGATCCGAATTATGTTGTACATAAGCAGACTCCGTCTTCGGTGGGTAAAACAACTGATCAGTCATTGTCAAATGCAAAATTATGTTAACTAAAAATTGACGAAACCCAAATTTAAATATTGTTAATCAAATTAGATTCCACCTAATCAAAATATATGAAGGCATATTACTCACCTTTATTATCAAACCCCAGACCCACCGACAGGTCACTCCCGGCAAGATAATGTAACCAATTATTCTACTTTAATCAACCACACTGACGTGCGCTGTACCTCCGCTAAAGTGCGCCGGTGCACACAGCGCAGGAGAGAGAGAGAGAGAGAGAGAGAGAGAGAGAGAGAGAGAGAGAGAGAGGTGAAACCAATCATCGCACGGAATGAAGATGAAAGGAGGGAGAAAAGCGCGAGAGGGAGAGAGAAACGAAATTCGAAGAAGAAAGTGATTGGACGAAGCAGAACACAACACTAGGACAAAAATTCATTGCATACCTGCCATTGTCGATAGCTATATTTGCTTCTGAGAAAATTTTCGAAATCATATCAAAGAACGTGATGATTCACACAGAGATATCGAAATCAGAAGATCCGCGGCTGTACTCAAGCGGACAGCATATGAACAAAAAAAAAAACACTCGAAATTCGTGCAATCGATGGAAAGCTGACACGGGAAAAAGCTCAAACGTAGAACGATAGCAACAGAGGACCATTAGAAAAACGGCAGTTTTGCATCAAATCGTTTTCTTTCTGGCAGGACTCTGCTATCGATCCATTGAGTTGTCCTCGAAACTCGGCTCGTTACGGTCTCATCAGCCTCGGCTACTTTGAAAACGAGTCGAGTTCAAGCTCGAGTGTTGAGCTCGTTTTGTAGACGAGTCGAACTCGGGTTAGTCTTAACACAGCTCGATTATAAATATTCGTAGATACCCAGCTCGTTTGTAAAGACTCGCGTAGTATATGAACCTGCCTCGATTACTTTGATAATAAATGAGCCGAGCTCGAATTCAAACTCGAACTAGACGAATTTTGAACGAGCCGAGTTCGAACTTGATTATTTGAACTCGACTGAAGCTCGAGCTAGACAAGTTTTGAACGGCTCGTTTGCGGCCCTAGTTTCTGGGCGTGGGTTCTGTTTGGTTACCGAGAAAGTGGAGGGAAAACAGAAGAAATGGAAAAAAACCCGTGGCGGTAAAAGATACCGTTATTTCTTTTTTACTGTAGCTTTTTTTACCACGCGGGTATCTACCGTAATTATGTTGCGGATCCGGAAAGTTGGACGAGCGTGCGGAGGAATCGGACGATCGCACGTGAAGTACGGGTCCTGGGCGGGTGAGATTCTTCCACGTCATTATATGCGGTGGTTGGGGAACACTACGGCGTCTTGTGATTACGATTATTTTGAGAACTTGTCGACCCAACGACCAGATTGACTGGCGTTTACCGGTGTACCTGTCAACCGTAACCGGCTACAATTTGGAATAGGAATTGGGAGCAAAGTTGTCAACCCCGTACCGGCCAGCGTACCATTTTTATTACTGGAATGATACGTACCGATATCGATTTGTATCTTGGTACTATTCCGGATTTACCGCAATTAATATTTTAAATATAATCGATACATGTCTACCTAGTTCCGCAACGGAGAATAAGAACTTATTTTTTAAGAAGGCAATTTCAAGCTCAAAAATCATGTGCTTACGCAAATAATTTTCCTATCACTATGGATCTTGTTTGATAGATCTCATTAAGATCTTTAATACGGTGCAAAAATATTTTAAAAAATATTTTTTATTTACATTATATTTGAGTTTGAAAATGTGAAATAAGCTGCTTATTTTTTAAGAAGGTTTCTGGAACGGGGCCTAATCGTTTGGGGTAGGGCAAAATAAGAAAAAAAATCACATATAAGCCCACTACTTATGGCACGGAAATAATAGAAAGAAAGTGTCATTTTGTACACCGGAATTTGTTCGAAATAGCCCGATATTATCCGATGCAGCCAGTATTGTCCGGAACAACCGCGTATTCCAAGCGGTACGAATCACCTGGCTTTGTGCTCCGTTTAAGCTCTGCTGCTCTGGTACAGTTGGGATTAACAACTTTGATTGGAAGAGATTATCCAATACCCGTGGCAGTGTCGTAGACCCTTTTTCACCACAAGTTGTGGTGAAGTACTCTACACATTAATTTTAGATTCTACAATTAAATGTGTGGTGTAAAAATTGTCAGGGTCACAACGTAGGCGGTGCTTAAATATTTCTTCGTAACGAAGTCCCGAAAAAATAATTAATACTGGTCCGGATCACCTGTCCAACTCTAAATACTTGAAGATGGAGCCGGTCTCAATAGCAAGCTGCTAATGGTACAACAAAAGCTGTACAGCAGTGGCGTACAGATGGTTTTTGCGCCCATATCAGGTCTCGCAAAGATGATCGGAGCCGCTCATTTTGTTCAAAACATATTGTTTAGGGCCTCCGTAAAAAATCATCTCAATCCGATATCGGCAAGGACATTTACGAATCATCCAACTTTGCTTCAGAATTTAGCCTAAATTCTGAAGCAAAGTTGGATGATTCGTAAACGCTTTTACCGATATCGGATTGAGATGATTTTTTACAGGGACCGTAAACAATATGTTTTGAACAAAATGAGCGATTCCGATCATCTTTACGGGATCCGAGACGAGCGTAAAAATCATCTATACATGGCTGCTGTACAGCCTTTGCTGTACCTCTATCTTTACTAATAGCAATACATACAAGTTGGCACATGCTTTTTATTCGAGAATTTCTCTTTTATTATTGCGTATTTTGCCCCACCTCCAGCTAGCTTTTCATTCATTTGGCAGATTGGGCACGCTCGTGTTTTGTAGCTTCCACTTGAACATGATTGCGGGTAAGTTTTTATTCAAAATCTGTAATAATTTTGTGGTTGAACTTTAGAGTTCTGGGTTCTAGGAATAAAATCATTGAGTTTTGGCTAGTAGCACTCACTAGAACGATCCTTGTTTTCTTCTTCGCGTGAGGAACTATACGTTTATTGCTAAAGTTGCAACCAACCATTTCCAGAACAGTACTTACTTTTTCACACGTAATTGCAACCAACCACTATAATAAGGTTATCAGGTTAGCACCTAACCTTCGTCTCGGAACCGGGAATTCTGTAGTGGAGAGGTGCAGTAGTACTACTACAGGGGTGTAATACGCAGTTCGAATCGTTCAAAAGTGGTGTTATAGTTGTTACTATAGGTCCCCGTGTCCACCTCAAAATTAGTCTTAGCAGTGTTAAATGAACCGGTTGCGCGTGTTAAGAAAATGCTTTGATATTTGATAGTGAATTAATACTAGTATAGTTTACAAAGTAAATTAGAACAAACCCAATGAATATTTGAACCTAATAGATCCCCAGTCCGTACCATCTTTATTCGATATAGGTTTTTGTGTTAAACTCAAAGGTCGAAGATAAATAGTTTAGCTTATAATGCCAAACTAGGCCTTCTGTTGTTATTGAGAAGATCGAATTTGTTTAATGGTATCAATACTGAAGCTAAATAATTCGACGTCGACAATCATAGAGAAGTTTTGTTTATGGATATGTTGTTTTATGAAATAGTTAAACTTTTCATTGGAAGAGTTTTTTTAAAATCTAGACTGTCCAAACACATCTGAACGGTCAGAATTTGTTACACAACCGTTGTGTGTGTAGCATTAAGTGAATCAAAGTTCTCCACTGGAAGTGTGAGTTCTTCAATTCAATTAAGTGCACGCCACCAGTACATTCAAACTCGGCCTTGGACAGTCGGACTTGACTTTGACTCGGCGTTGAGTTGACCCTGACTTTCATTTTGAGTCCTTTTCTTGTTAGTACTGCGCTTGAAAACCAAACACGGATTATGTTCTATACTATATATACCGGTGAATATAGTATTTAGTTAAAGGAAAAAATTCCCCCGAAACTCTTCAATTGGATTACTGTTTTAATATATATATTATGTCGAATAATATGATCGAATAATAAGATCTTCATTAATCACTTAATTTTTAACCATATTTTTAATATATAAACGGATAATCGATTGCAAATTGATGGTATGAAATTTTTATTTAACCAAAACGTTGCCGTGTTGGTGTGTGGTATAATAAGTTGAGAGAGATAGAGAGAAATGTTGGAAGTAGGGAATTTTTTTAAAATTCTTTTTGAAAATTTGAGCACTTATTTTTTTTAGACCGTTTATATATTAAAAAATATGGTTAAAAAATTAAATGCTCCAATTTTTAATCCGTTTGAACGGGTGTGAAGATCTTATTATTCTGATCATATTGTTCTAAAGAGACATAATCAAATTTTGTCTCTAAGGCTCTCATAATCACGTTTCTGCTTCAAAGGATAACGGATTGAGACGGCAGGGGGTAAATTGATAACGGAGTGAAAATTCAGGTGTTCAATTGAAATTTATTTAAGTTCAGGTGCCTATTTGACATTGAGTTCAAAGTTCAGGGGTTTTTTTGAATTTTTCCCTTAGTTAAACCAAACACGGATTATGTTCTATATATACGCCCGGATCGTTCAATAATACTATATATCAAAATCTGATGAAGCGGGTTAGATTGGTTTACTCATGGGATGGCCCTACACGTTACAAAATTTCGCTTTAGACAATGATCCAATCAGTGGAGTTTTAGTGTTAACATAATAACCATATTTTCTAGGTTTCAATATTATATATTTCCTTTCAAAAAATTTTTTATATATATTTCCTGTTTAAGGCTAGGTTAGTATTTATGTTTCCTTGTTATTCATGTTTTTTTGTTGGTTGGTTTCTTAGTCACCAAGTCCTGTAACTTATATAAAGGCATGTTAGAGTTATGGTTTATACACAATCAATAATACACATTTTCGCTATTCTTCGCATGATATCAGAGCTAAGTCTTGGGTGGCCCTCTCGTAGTCAAGTCTCTGTCGTCCAAAGCAAATATCCTGGTCAGCTCAATTTGCAGTTTGTTTGAATATGGGAGATGCTATGGTATCTCCCTCTTGTCTGGAGTAATACCGTATCCTCCTATAACATAACTACTCAAAGGCATAAAATTAACTATTGGAATGCATAACAAATAACCACAAAAAGGCACGACAATTTAAACAATGGCGTAACATTTCAACCATAGATCGGCAAAATAATATATGCGATAGGAATTAAAATATAATACCTCAATCAAAAGGAGCTAATAATGCCAAAACCCTTTTTGTTCCTGCCAAAACTCAATATTTAGCTTTCATTGCATGACTAAATTGTCCTCCACTACATCTCTTACTTTACGAAAATGCCCCTTAAAATCCCTTAGAGTATTTTAAGGTTATCTTAGGATTCCATAATCAGAGCTTCAAACTTTTTTTTCCCGAGAATACCAGAAATAGATTACCAAACTCCAAAATGAAGAACCCATCAAAAAGCTTCCTTGATTGGAAATTCTCACCAGAAAGGAACTAATCCCCTTTTCATGACAATCATTCCCATCTTTTTCTCCTTAATTCCTCTTCTGTTTGTGAACTCGGAATCAATTAGCCAAGCTGATTTTCCATCTGGGTTTGTGTTTGGAACCGCTTTTTCTGTTTGTGAACTCGGACAATCCATTTGATGTCTTCCACTGCTCTGTTTCTTACAAATAATCCAGTATATATGTATATACTATAGTTTGAAAGTGCTGTAGATGAAGGAAACAAGGGGTCAAATCATATGGGATACCTTTACAGGGCAACCTGGTAAGCAATTATTAAGATTGAGAGAATACAGAGCAAAAGCAAATTGCGTGTACAAATGGGTTGATTTGGTTTTAGTGTTTTTAAATTGTTTTCTGTGTTTTTAAACATGGAGGATTTTGGACATCAGCAATGCGGACAATGTTGTTGATCAATACCATCGATTCGAGGTGAATTCTAAAGATGTGTTTAGTCCTCTAAATTTGAATTATTAAAATGTTTACAAGAACGTTAAAATACTCCCAACGGATTTCAAGGGGCATTTTTGTAAAATAATTGGTGTAATGGAGGACAATTAAGTCATGCAATGAGAGATAAACATTGAGTTTTGGCAGGAACAAAAAGGGTTTTGGCATTATCAATTCCCCAATCAAAACTGGGATAATTAAAATATAAGCATAAAATTTTAAATTAAATACTACCAGTCGAATGCATAATATTTTTCAAAAAATGGCATAACATTTTTAATATTTTCAAATTCAATTTTTTACGGTGTTCCACTCAATGGTACTTTAAACATTTACTACCACTTAATAGTATAACATATTACGATTTGCAGACACCATAAGAGGTGTACATATTAATTAGTTTTTTCCGTTGAATATATACTTCAATCGGATACTCAGAAGCAATCAAATTAATGGGTAATGGTCCAATGGATATAAATACATGTTCGGCTTGATTTGAGCAATACTACTTACAGAACTAAGGTGAATCAATTCACGTATGATAACTTATTAAAAGCTTGAACGAGGCAAAGTCAAAATTGCATAATTCATTGACTCTGAAACCAACTGTGAATGGCACTGTACTTATCGTCTTGGTTGTATGCAATATAGAATAAACCAAACGTACCGAACGAGCCAAACTCGATCAAACAAAACCATGTCTAAGTTCTAACACCACATCTCACAGCTCGACTCGATTAATTTGCACCCTTATGCATGTACAACCACCTCGTGACATATGGATCCAAACCAAAACACGTCTCATGTGTAACTCTCATTCATTTATTGGCACAGAGGCTTGCATACTTTCCAGTTTAGCATGTCGTATTTGACGGGTAAGCTCCTTTGATTGAACTTTTTGTCCCTTTGGTTAGAGCATGTCCCCTCGGCTGCACTAAATGTCGCACGGGCAAATACTTCAATTTTGTAGCTAGGACACTAACAAGCTGGTCCCCGGTGGGCACCAGGAGGTACTGCTTGATCTCAACTGAACCTTACGGATATTTTCGATCTTGCTCTCGATTGACTCTCGATTTTTATTGAAGGAGAGAAAAGTACGCAAACAGTTCCGATTGTCGATATATATAAGCCCGATAAAGACCCGAAAAGGACTTGAATTGGATCCTATGGATCGGAGAGATTTCAATTCCCTAAAAAAGCTTGAGTTTTGCATGAGCAAAATATACTCCATATAACAAGAGTGGATTGGATGATGTCTCTATGTTTGACATTGTATAAGTTTGTTGATGGTTATGAATTAATTTTGTACTTTCCCTTTCGTAATTGCACTACTTTTCTTTTCTTTTTTGAACCAATTTACGATATTACCCTTTCGTACGTACAAAAATTCATACTTGAAAGGGCAAACAAATACGAGTATGTGAAATCACATTCGAGACAACCAAAAAAGTACCGTACATTATAAAAAAAAAGTGAGTGCGAAAGTCACTAATTTTATAAACTTAGAAGAATACTTTACATATATGCACCATTTTATCCGAAAAGCTCCACTAAAATAACCTGGCTCTGGAAATCTTTAATGGTATAAAAGCCTTGCTTTTCGATTAAAGGACAACAGAATACCAATCGTATGAAAGTTTTTTGTGTTTGGTATCAGCAATATATACGTAATATATGTAATTCATGCTGTTGATTTTGCCACTCTCTTTTTTGTTAACGCCATTCACTTGCAGGAAAATGGCATTAACAAAAAATGAAGTGACAAAACTATTTCCCATAATCCAATGTGATCGAGGATTTGATGTAACATAAATGTGCGGTATTATGTAGGGTCCCAATTAATGCTGCCCACCATTTTACTACAGTGAAACACAAGTTGATAAACAGATAAGCTTGCCACTGGGCCCTAGTAAAAAGTTGATTTGACTTGTTCCTCAGAACAAATTTAATTCATTCCATTCGAAAATCCTGTTTGCTGTTATTCCTTGGCACATATTGCATTATCACCCTTTCGGTTTGTTGATAATTTAGGTGTTCGGGTCAGTTTACACGTACTTCGATTAATTATGAGGATCGGATTAACCCCACCGTTCACTTACGGAGGTCTCAATCAAAGTTAGAGCAAAGTTCTGTATGAACTGACGTTCTCGAAGAAGTTGATAGCACTTAAGAGATTTTGAACTTAAGATTGATCTTAGGAGAAAACAAACTCTTAAGTCGCAGGCCGTGATAACTAGGCTAATATCTTTGGGTTATGGCGTATCCAGTTGGTGCTGCTCAACCGTAAGATGACACCATTCCAATAAATTGATCTCCATCTATGCTATACTATAAACAAATGTAGTTGAGGCTAAAAAGCCCCTAAGCTCTCAATCCTAAATTTCTAGAATTTTGACTGTTTTGATAAATAAAAAAAATTGAGAGATAAATGTGGGGGTGAGGGAGAGAATAGGTGAAAATTTTGAGTGAGGGATTTTTGGGAGGTAGGGATTGAGTTTTATTATATATATATATATATATATATATAATATAAATAAAGAAGTAAAATAAAATTACACTTTTTAGTTTTTGTTGTGCCCGTGCATTAATAGGAAAGAATATTTGAATTTTTTTTTTATTGTTCTCGTGCGTCGAACGGATACAAAACTTCTGAATTACATAAATGAGTCACATGACCCCATAACACAGGTATGTACGGGTTTATCGCGCGGTATGTTCCATTGGTAATTACTTGAATTTTCTTGCTGAATTCTTGAATTCAAGTCTGATCATTAGTTACTCTGTGAGAACTAAACCAATTTTTTAGCACTCTATGGGCTCGTTTGGATGCGGGATTAGGTTTGGAGGTGTTATGTAATAAGGGGGGATTGGATAGTAGGGGGTATTGGTTAATAAGGGATGACCCATATTGATGTGATGTTTATGGATGGGGTATTAAATAGCATTTGGTTTGGATGAAGAATAAATAAGAGGGGATTTTTTTTGCTTTTGCTCAAGAAATGGGTACCTGGGGTTGGGAAGGGGGATTAGGAGAGGTATAGTTGTCCGAAATGGAGGGGGATTAGGGGGTATTCCACAATAATAGGTCAAACCCTACCCATGGCTAACACCCCCTCAGGGGGTATTAGGAGGTGTAGTGGAAGAGGGCCAAAGAGAATACCCCCTCCAAATTAACTTGCCAAATGGGGTCTTGGGGTAGGGCCTAGGTATTAGGAGAGGGTATATCACAATACCCTTTCACAACACACCATCCAAGCAGGCCCTATAGCACATAACGAGAGCTGAGTTTCAGCTCCAATGTATTATTAGTGCAGTGAAGTTTCTTTCAAATCGATATAAGCTTGAGTGCCAAAATCAATGCTCCTTGACGGAGCTTATCTGGATATTAATTTTTAGCATAAAATACGGTGTATAGGTTCTCATACCATTCCCTTTTTGGTTGCTCTATTTTGGATGAGGTTCTTGTACAACTTTTTCCAAAAGTGACTCCACCCAAAAAAAAAAAAAAAGAAAAGAAAAAAACATCATTAACAATTACAGTATATATCATTATAAACTACAAATTAAATTTCATTTAGATTAATCTTCCCACTGATAATGATTCCAAGACACTGTTTTCACCATCACTCTGTTGTTGTTTTCTTGGAAGAGAGAACAAAACGTCTTGTTCACTTATCTCTGGTTTCCAAATCACAATTCTCTCTCTCTCTCTCGCTCTCTCTCTCAAACTCCACTACATACATACATACAATCGAATTGCTAGCACTCCATGCATGAAATCCAAGATCCTTAGGTAGAAATGAAAAATAAAAGCAACTGAAAAATGTAAAAAATAAAAACCGATCCCTCCAGTTTCTCAATGAATTCTGGATCCAAGCACACCCATTTTTTTAAATCGGCGATCCAAACAGACCGTTAGTGGGGCATCCATCATTAAGTATAAGGAGAGAGAATAAGTAAGTGATGGATGGCCAAACTGTTTGTGGCACCCAATAACAATATAAACAAAGACAGCAAGTCCCAAGAGCTAGCTGTCCCTGATATCTGCCTTCAACAAGGACACACTAGTAGGCCCCTGGAGGTAGACTATCACATGGATATGCTTTAGATTCAATTACTGCAATGATCATTACATGCAATGTATGTAACGAACAAGTATTCGATGATCTTGGAGCAACACGCGCGGGTACCGTGGTGTCTCGACACCCTTTTCTGCCACGTATTCTCGTGAGGTTTAGGAAACCATATATCGACCTAATGGCTATTTGTGTCGTATTGGAAAATGCCACGGGTCGATCTTATCTAAGAGTAGTGTCTGTTTTGACCCAACTTAATTACTAGTCAGTCAGTCTCACGGTTTTGACCCATCTTATGCTAACATTCCACCTCGACATAGAGGCAACATTAATTCTCTAATGTGTAAGACGGGCAACCCAACTCTACTTGAAATTATTCTTCGCTTTGGTAATTATTCTTCCAGTCCACGTACTAGCTCTATGCCAACGCATGTACGAAAGACGCCTCCGTAATGACAGCATCATAAACCCTTTTACAAGTCCATCCTGGATAACGTCTGCTAATTAAGATGTGGCATGCAGTATAATTTTTTTTCCCCGAAAAAATCCTAATATATATTCTAAGAAAAATGAGAGTTGGGATGGGCCGGGTTTAGTTGACCCTTACCAAATGAAGTGTCATTCGCCTGCCCTACGAACTGGACACGAGGCAACTTCAGCATGTATCAATTGAAGCAATATGCCTCCCGACCTCTACGATCAACTAAAATATGTCACAAAGTGCTCTCTCAGCTGGATATGTTGCATTCGAGATCTTTTACATGGTTGAAAAGACCACGGAGTTCATGAACGTTGTTTCACCTTTCGTAAAACGATTATTAGTTGGAACACAATCATACAACGGTCTTGCTATTGTCAGCCCAGAAATGCGTGTTTTCTTTGTCTTCTAGTGTGCTTATTGTCAACACGCATTTTTGTATATTTTTTTACACTCATTAATACACATTCACACAATTATTATTGTCAGCTCATTGGGCTGATTTTAGAATTTCCCATCATACAATGTTAGAAATTAAGTAAACTTGATCAGTTTGAAGATGCTGGTTTTCAGCAATGAGTCCTTGCAGAAATTGATAGGGGATTAGGGACTTTGTTTTTCATTCGCGCTTTACGTATGGGACTCAAATCTCAGGCCATGAATGAGCTGGATTCTGGTTACAAATAGAATATTTTGAGAAATACTTTGTAACCGTCGATATGTCCGAGTGGTTAAGGAGGTAGACTCGAAATCTACTGGGCTCTGCCCGCGCAGGTTCAAATCCTGCTGTCGACGATACTTCTTTCTCTTTTTTCTCATCTATTTTCTCCAATGATCCTTTTGCTTCTTTCTAGTGTGACTAAATTTTTTGTCAAAATTTAAGTTATTTCCATTAAACTAAAGCATTCAACATATTACCCCAACACATTTTCTACAATTTTTAATTTTGTGAAAACAACTTGACTACAAATAGCTACTAGAAGTTGTCCACAACTTCTACCTTACCGGCCGGAAACGCCACCTCGGTAATGCTCCATAGGTGCGCACCTGTGGATTTCAGGTCTTCTTCGGGAGTCCCCCTCGCGAGTCTGACATCTCTATTGTCACACCCAGTGGCAGGTTTGGAATCTCTATGATCGCATCCAATGAAGAGTTGATACGCCTGATTGCCCCTTCATCCACCTTTTTGTTTATTGAGAAAAAGAAGAAGAAGTAATACTCCATAATCCATATCAAAGGTTGATTCCCGATTCTAAAGAAAAAGGTTGATTCGGTAAGATTTTAAATGTAGTGATTTTATATCCCCATATTATCTTATATTCTTTGAAAAAAAAATATTTGTAGGGTTAACCAATAATCCTTGGCTCTTTGCTTGAAATCCTAGATGGACTGGACTGGACAAGCCCAAGTCCTATAGCAAACTGTGGCCAACTTCCTCAGCAAGAGCCCAAAACGACCTTTTTTTTTTTTTTGGTACAACAAAACTTTGATTACGCAGAAATAAGGGAGTATTGATCTTAGCATCACATAATTTTCGAAAAGGGATCCGACCGCACTTACATCGGAGCCGAAACTAGAGTTTTTCACGGAGTACTAATATAGGGACTTGAACCTAAGAATTGAGCGATGAATTCTAATTACTTACCCATTGAACTAACCACTTGACAATATGAGAACATATCAAACTTTGTTAGTTGACTTCACGGGATTTGTACATGACTTTTATTTGGGACATAGCTGTAGTTTTTCAAATGTTTGGGGCTCTCCTTTTATTTGAACACACTTTTCCATTTTTTTCTCATTCAAAATTATACCTATTTCATGTGTATAAAAATGTTGTTAATTTTTTTAATAATTTCACATGAATAAAAATAAATAGAGCATATTTAAATAAAAAATGGTGCCAAAATCAATTCCAAAACTTTCTCAAAACCTTGCTACTCCAGTAGTTTTTTTCTTTTCGACGGTTAGTGGTGTCGAGACCAACTTATACGGAACTCGACTACTCTCCCTCCCCAGTCTAGTCGGTCATCCATGCCGGGACTATGTGATTACAAAAAATTTCTCTATTTGTTACTTGATCGATTGCTGAATTTTAAACATAAAATGTTCGAGTTTACATCCCATTCCGTTGTTGAGAGCCCTTTAGGGTTTGCTGGTCCAGTAGAACTTGCTATTAACTTGCTACTCCGCCATCCACGCCGGGACTATGACTATGTGATCACAAAAAATTTCTCTCTTTGTTACTTGATCGATTGCCGAATTTCAAACATAAAAATGTTTGAGTTTACAGCCCATTCCGTTGTTGAGAGCCCCCTCGGGGTTTGCTGGTCCAATAGAACTTGCTACTCGGCAATCCACACCGGGACTATGTGATCACTAAAAAATTCCCTCTTTGTTACTTGATCGATTGCCGAATTTCGAACATAAAAATGTTCAAGTTTACAGCCCATCCCGTTGTTGAGAGCCCATTCGGGTTTTGCTGGTCCAGTAGAACTTGCTACTACTATTTAATAACTTGCTACCCCAAGCCGACCACATAAATGAGAGTTACTGTACAACGCTTCGTTGCCATTTTTAGAAGGCACACAGAGAGAGGGAAGCAGAGAGAGAGAGAGAGAGAGAGAGAGAGAGAGAGAGCAAAGCAACGAAGAGAATCATCATCATCTCTGCAACGGACTAAGAAAGAAAGATGCAGAGAGAAACCCTAGCTTCATCTTCAACTTCATCGAGCAGTTACAACAATCCACCGCCCCAAGATGCTTGGGTGGATACCTACCTCAGACTACTGCCCCACTGGCAATCGCTCACTCCCTCCAATCAGGTGCCTTCTCTCTCCTCCTCTTTCTCCCTTCGCTACCTCCTATGCTTTCGAATTTTTCTCTAGTCAAACTTTTCGTGAGTTAATCTAGATTTTTCGTGGAAACTTTTGCCTTTGTATTTGTGAGTTAGGGTTTACTTCTATATGTGACTTAGGGTTTACCTTCCATAGCTTCACTGTAAAATCATGTTGTCAGTTTTCAAAATGATGCAAGAAAATCTTGTAACGACCCGCGTCAACCGGCAAATTATAACCACGTGGCTCAAAAGGTTCACCTTGAGTTATACACTCGCACGCATTAATATAATACAACAAATTCTCCTTGCCTATCGATGTGGGACTTGGGGATTCACAAATCTCGGGATTTTTTGGCGCACTAGCTAGTTCTCTGAAGCTTGGGGCTTTGATTTGAACGGATGACTTCGCTCTAACGGGGCTAATTCCCTGAGATTTTAGGTTTGGACCATGTTTGGTAGCATGATAAGTTTGGTGCCATTTGGGAGGGAAAGGAATGGATTTGAATAGAATTACATTCGGTTATTTGTTTGTCATATCCCCATTGTGGTGCCGTAGGTGGTTTTGAATTTAATCCAACCCTCATATCTTGCTGGGAAATATTGGATGAGGAGAACTGTTTGGGAAATAGTCCAATCCAGAGATATGGTCCGACTATCATACATGGCCAATCTATATATCTGGACTTTGTAGCTCAGAGAGGCTGAGGTAGTGCAATGTTCTAAAAATCGCTAGGCGTTAGTCAAGCGGAAAAGGGGTGCCTAGCGGTATTCAGCGCCTTGCACCTAGGCAGGGACTAGGCGCCAACTAGTTGGCTGCCTAATCTAGGCGTTGGACCACCGCCTAGCACCCAGGCAGCCGACTTTTAGGGCACTGACTACAGCTGGTACAAATCATATGCTGTGGTAACATCACTGCCATTGGAGATTAGGAAGCTAGCATAAGAGACCTTTGAGTGGTGGCATACTTCCCAGAATTTTGGCTTAGCTGTCTAACGAAGGCTTACCTATTTCTGTTTCCTATTCTCCCATTCATAAGGTGAATAACAAAATGAAAGTGAAGAAAAGAAGAAGATACACTAAATAAGGAATATAATGTCTGATGCAAATATTGTAGCGTTTCTTCATTTTTGTAATTTAACATTTCTTGTTGCTCTTGTACGCAGCCCATCATCCCCATTTCTATATCTAGAGTTAATCAGGTTGATGCACACAGACTCGACATTGAAATGTCTGCCATGCTGAAAGAGCAGTTGGTTAATGTCTTTAGTCTGATGAAGGTATGTATCACGTGGCTTATTTGGTTTTTCATTTGAAGAGGTTACTGGTATAGCTATAAGGAATTCAACTTGTTTCTCTTCTTTTCCTTGGGATTAGCCAGGATTTTTATTCCAATATGAACCAGAACTTGATGCTTTCCTTGAGTTTCTCATATGGAGGTTCTCCATTTGGGTTGATAAGCCTACTCCAGGGAATGCTCTTATGAATTTGAGGTACAGAGATGAACGAGCAATTGGCCTGGGGGGAAAAGGTAGGAAGCTATTGCCTTGTCTTGCTTTTAGTTTTTGTTTACTGATAATTCTGTCTTTGTTTACTATTACACCCATTGTTAAATGTAAAATGAGTCACCCCTCTACCTTTTAAAATAAGATATTTCATTTTATTGGCATGGCATCACAAGAGTTTGCTCACTTTGTTTTTTACTTTTTATCATTCCTCTTTGTTATAAATGACTCATCAGTAAATTTCATCTTAAACCTACTGGATAGTATGGTAGGTCAACGGAATTGGTCCATGTAACTTAAGTTTGTCAGAGAAAAAACCAATTACCTCCGCACGTTTAGTAACTTTTTTCTCCTGAAGTTCATTTGATCACCTGTTTAATGTCTAATATTTTCTGTTATTTACTGGCTAGTTAGATCATTAAGAAGAGTTTAGTGGTATCCACTTGGATGTAAGAGTGTAGGTTGTTTGTGTATGAAAATATAGGCCTGTCAGATCCCGATTAACTTACATAAGATAAGAGATAGTTTATCAGTCCACTCCTGATTGATCTTGAACTGTGGGGGAAAATAGATAAAATGTGCGACATTAGGTTATTCCACGGATTAGTTTACACACAAAACTAATTTGTAATGCTGCTTTCGTTGAAAGTCTCGGAAAATTTCACGATGCATAATAGAAAAGCATTCCCAAAGTGTGTCTGATGTATAACTACATCCTTTGAATTGTTGCGTCAAATGTCAATGTTCGTTTTGCTTATCAGCCTCCAACTATGGATTTCTTCCATTGAGTATGTTTTTTTCTCTGATGTACTTCAGTCAGAACGGGTTTGGAGGGACCTGGACTCACTGTTGGTCAGAAACTGTGGTACTGTGTTGCCACTGTTGGTGGTCAATACATCTGGGCTCGTTTACAATCATTTTCTGCCTTCCGTAGATGGGGCGATTCTGAGCAGGTACTTCTTTCCAACTCTGGTATCATAGTTTGATCTCCCCATCTCTCTCTGCCCCTTCCACAATCTCAACGATTATATCTTCCCGTATTTTCAGAGATCAGTGGCACGCCGAGCATGGACTTTAATAGAGCGTATAGAAGGAATATATAAAGCTGCCTCATTTGGCAACCTGCTTATATTTCTGTACACGGGAAGGTATGTCGTAGTGCTCAGTCATTCCTTAGGTGATATCTTCAAATAATGGGGTTACACTGAAAAGGGCTCCATAATGGGGATGTGGATACTGGATACACTTTAAAGGAGAACTTGCGAATAGTGTAGTTCGTGAATGTTGTGTGGGAAAGTGGACGGGCTGTGAGATTGAATAAATGCAGGGGAAAAAAAAAAACCTCTTATGATGATGTGGAATTATTATAACCTGTGTTACTAAATGATAATTTTGATTCTGAAGTGTCTTTGACAATGTTGTGGTAGTGCCGCCTGTCTTGATACTGGGCCGTAGTAGTGCTGCATCTCTGCGTTCTATTTAGAGTATGAATATTAGTTTTACTATTCTACACTTAACTTGAACTTCATAACCTCGAATATGTGATGGCTTCTACAGGAGAATTCTGTCAGAATAGTTTTATTAAAACTTCGATTACATTGTACCTTACCATTCTTCAGTTGTGCATGTGATGCTATTGTAGGTACCGGAACCTTGTTGAGAGAGCACTAAAGGCAAGGCTCGTCTATGGAAGCCCTCATATGAATCGAAGTGTTAGCTTTGAGTACATGAACCGCCAGTTAGTGTGGAATGAATTCTCGGTAATTTGTTTGTTACTATTAACTTCAGCAAATGATTTATGATGGTTTAATGGTTTTGGGTTGCAAACGGTTCTCTTATAGTCTTTGGTGACTGGTGAGAAATTGTTAGCCAAACTGAAAGCTTCAGGTCTGCTATTCAGACATGATGCCCTGCTGAGTGGAGTGTTCTTTCAAGCACAATTTTGGTCTATCTTACTTTGATTCCATGAATTTTCTTGAAGTTCAATGTACTCAATATTGTGTTATGCGAAGAAACAGGGTAACAGTAACCAAAACGTTTTACACTTCTGATGATATCTTTTACCATTGTTTTCCTAAAAAACATTCATCGTCCATTGCTATGCAAAAAGTGTACATTGCTTTGTGTCTATGATGATAGTATTCTTGAAACTTGATTATTTGTGCAGGAAATGTTGTTGTTGCTTCTTCCTCTGCTCAACTCATCGTCCATTAAGAATTTTCTTCATCCATTCTCAAAGGATAAATCTTCAAGTTCAGGTGGGGATGAGACCCTGTGCCCCATCTGCTTAGTCACTCCAACCGTTCCATTTTTAGCTCTCCCCTGTCAGCACAGGTAGACACCATAATCTTACTTCTCTCCAGTGTTCGTTGTTAGTTCTGCTTTATACGGGCTAATTGCTTGTAGATCTAAAGTACAATTGGAAGGTATTGAAATGTTTGTATTCCCACTCTATATGGGTTAACCCAGTCATGCATTGTTTCCGGGGGCAGTCAGTTGTATTACCATCCTCCATAGTTAGGGATTCCTTTGGAACAAAAACATGGCATAACCACTCAAATTTTATAAAAGAATACACTTAGTAATAACTTTGGTAAGATTTCCCTAAATGTTTAAAGTAATGGCTTGGAGGGGATCCAGGTTAATAGGAAATAGGGTTTTTTGTTCTGCAACCTGGACCTGTACCGAGCAAATATGCCAGTATTTGTTTGAAGACAAGCAATGAATTAACAATTTAAGAATATCTTGCAGCCTATACACGTTTATCATCTTTCTCTTGAATTTCACTCACTATATTATGGCCTACTATTGATGCTGACATGTTGCCCTCCTGCTTGTATGTTTTGGGTTGACGGAATTATTCATGGAAATGTTTTAGAACACCTTCATTTACATTTGTTTGTTCAGAATTTACAAGTCAACTTGGGTTGATTACAATTTATGCTGTTGCTTTTCTGGCAGCTATTGTTATTACTGCCTTCGAACACGATGTTCTGCAGCTCAGTCTTTCAGGTGCACCCGATGCAACGAGCCAGTTATTGCCATGCAACGGTATGGTGCTTCGATCAACAATAGTACTCAGAAACAATAGATACCACAGGATTGGAAATGAAAAGAAATAGGTCTTACCCTGTTGTATAAAATGATGCCAAAGTTGGCATGACTATTTAGTTAAGAAACTAGAGATTCTTTTAAAAAACCCATCCATTCTTTTCTGTAGAGTAGCTCTCATTCTTTGGCTACTTTTATGTATTTCGTTCAAGGTGGCAACTTTCTGAGTGTGTTTCTTTTAACTCTTGTTGCTTTCCTTCTTTCATGTCAAAGATGATCTTGGCTCCTCTGAAAGTTAACTTTGACCTCTCTTTTTTGACCCCAATGACTGGTGTGGTCCCTCTTTGCTGGGTGAGTAAAGTAAAATGGGTACCTAGTCCTCTTTCTTTGGAAGTTACTGCTGCTGTTGCTTTGATATAGAAACTGTTTACTAGATATGGATTTACCTTTGGTTTGACTTGTAATGAGCAGGATTTTTATACTCTGTGTTAGCCATTAAGATGGTCGGGTGCACGTGTAAACACGATTTGAGTAGGTTTTGGCTTTAATCAGATGTTTTATTGTTCCATCTTTACAGCAAAGATATGTCTGTAGCCTGGTAATAGTGCAAGGATTTTATTAGTGTTAAGTACCCCATTCTCCAATGATTGTTTGATTAATCCTGTGCATTGTGGCCGTGGTACTGTATCTACTGTATGATTTTTGAATGATTGAGGCATTGACACTTGCTAATCTTTGTAGTGATTATTTGTAAAATTATCTTAAACTAAACTTGCTTTTACGCCTGAGCCGCGGCTGTAAAGGATATACAATAGTATGATTTTATGGCTACCAGATGGAGTTCTTCATATTTATGTAGGGCTCTCTGCTTCTCTATAGTCCATCTAGGTGCAGATGAACCCATCAACGATCTCACGTTGATGATCCGGGGAAGTTCATCCCGGATGTAGGATCCTGCAGGTGGAACAGTGGGAAAATTGAAAAGAATTTATGAATTCTGGTTTCGATACGATTGAAATCAAGCACAATCCATTGATACTGTTTTCGCGTAAATATGCAATGCAAGTATGATTCTGAAAATAGGCCATCTATTTTATTTTATCAATTGATTAAAAGCCAGCAAAATCAGCTGAAAATCTATATACCTTTTTTTGGAAAACATTTTTGCTTTTGCTCCAAGTGAAGGTCATACAACCACCAAGTTTTGAGAATCCAATGGGGCTCAATTTAGGGCCCAACATAAAAAAAAATTAAAAAACATGGTCGGGACGACTAATGATGGAAAATTTGCTAGATTGTACTATCACTAATTAATTACTCCTATTCTTTTGTCATTCCAAGCATACAAGTAGGACTGACTTATCTAAAAATATAAAGGACACCCACCATACAAGTAGGACTGGAGTACCTTATTTAAAAATGAGATTAAATTTCTTTGCTGACGGCGGAAACAGTGGATTCTCTACCACAGTCGTTGTGGGTTCTACAAGATGAACAGTTTGGATCACCAATAAATGCACGGTAGGATTCAGAACGGCGGTGGTAGAAAACCCAAGAAGTCACAAAGATAAGTGGAAAATTCTAGTAACACATAGCAATCTTTTTTCCTTTGTAAAATTAATCGACTAATGGTATCTCTTCTTTTTCGTCTTTCGTCTTTTCTCCTGTCTTATTTTTTCACCATACCTTAAAGTCTTATATTACCGACACACAAAAGACTAAAAAAATTCAAGTTGAAAGAAAGCCGAGTTTCTTTTTTGATAGATTGGTAATTATTATATTTTGTTACATGTTGATAGATGATTAACTGGAATATGTGAATCATTTAGGATATATGTTAGGAGTATGGATGATTGACATAAAAACACGAGTATGTTAAATATAATTTATTTTAATATAAAGGGAGAGAAGCTTTTTGTGTGACATGTTTTTGAAACCGTGTCACAAAAGTGATTTCCGCTTCTGTCCTAATAAAAATCCAAGTTTTACATCTTATTTTACTGTAACATGATTAATCTCTTTGGGCGAGATAGTAAAATCACTAAAACTCAACCACTCACCCCACCCCCGAAAAAAAAAATCCACTCCCACTCCCACTCCCCAAATATTTTCTCTTGCATTTCCACGTGCACACATGAAAGGTGTACCCCAAGCGCTAGTGTTTCAGTACAAGGGCTTGATCTATCCAATTTTCGTCACCCCGAAACTTGAAATCCTGCCTCCATTCCTGTTCATGACAATCCTCTTTAGACGCGACGTGACTAGAAGTGTCCCTAATAGCGGACAACAGGAACCTAACCGGGCCTGAAAAAATAGACAGACCGCACACGAGAGATTTCAAGACTGGCTTGAGTCCATCTCCACCTACTTGTATAAAGTGGCAGATGTCGGTGAGTTAGGATTAATAGGTAACAGTCTCTCTTAACATCACCAAGATTGTCACACCAAAAATTAAAAAAACGTCACCTAAGAGACTTACTCATGCTTTCCTGGTCACTAAATCACTAAGAAGCGGGGTTTTAGATAACGGAAGTGGGTATCGAATGTGTAGCGGAAATCGAGTATAGCGATTGTGAAAATTTTAAAGTTACTTTTGACGTCAGAGCACCTGAAGCAGCCGTAACGGTCACATAGCGGTTGTAGTGGGCGGCCATAAAGTGGGCAAAATATTACCCCATACATTCCTAATTGTTGGTCCATTATTCCATTATAGGATGTGTCTAAAATATTGGTCCCTCGTGAAAGTCAAAAAACCCAAAATCGGTTTAGTTTCTAAAATTACCCTCATAAGGGCATCCACACCAGATTTTCTATATTTTGGACCAATTTACATTTTACACCTTAAAAAGTCACTTTATTACTTTAGCTACCCACTTTTAAAATATCTATTGCATATTTTAAATAATCAGTAGATATTTAAATACTCTCCCTTGCCTCGGAGAGAAACAAAAGCAGGAAAAGTAAAAAAATCAGAGAGAGAGAGAGATAGAGTATATATAGAGAGATTGGAAAACAATATAAAAATGAGAAGCAAGTGAACAGTTGCTCGGCTGTCCAAACGAGCAACTGTAGCAATGTTAGAGTTTTTTCAAAGTAGAGAGGAAAGAAGAGAGACTGATGTAGGGGTTTTTGGTGTTTTTTTTCTTTTTGGCTCTTTAATTTAGTTTGAAGAGGAGAGTAAAGAGAGAGATGTGGATGCTCTAAAGGGAAATGATTTTGTCACTCCATTTTTTGTTAATGCCACTCCCCTGCAAGTGTATTTTTGGTACCAAAAATACACTTGCAGGAGAATGACGTTAACAAAAAATGGAGTAGCAAAATCAGCAGCTCTCATAAACATCTATTGAAACAACGGGTAATTTTGGCAAAATTACACATTGAGATATGATGTTTTGCAATCATTATATGTACTTTTAAAAGATTGGAATCCCCAAGAGGGACCAACAATCATGAATGAAGGGTGTAGATTTTAAGTGATACGTACGTAGCGGGAATCGAGCCGATACGGGTTTGAATTTTTTGTAGCATCGATACAGCAGGATGTAGAGAGGTATTGGAGGACCGAAAGACCGTCGATGCAATATTTAAACGCATGCTTTAGCTAGGTGGTGGTACACTATCTAATAAGAACACAACCATAATCCCCACAACGTTACATAATTTATAACTTGATATGCCATGAAACAAAAGCTAACCCTTGCTCTAAAACCAAACCAAGCGCATGGTTATCCCTCCAATTTAATCAAGTATACAAAATAGACTTAATACATAGTAATACACTATACATATAAAAGTTCCCCAAAACATTTGTTTTTGCCGTGAAAACACTCCCCACCAGCTTTCCTGCCTCACTTTTCCATAAAGCTAAAGAAAGAATAAAATCAATAATAAACAAATGAGAGAGAGAGAGAGAGAGAGAGAGGTTCCTAACCCCACCAAAAAAAAAAAACTACTACTACTTTGTTGACACAGACATGGGGTTTCTTCAACCTCATCTGAGAAAGCAAACACGTCTCTGAAAGCGTCAAACATAGGCCCCGTTTGGGTGCATAAACTAGGAAAGAAGACAAAGTCCAGAGCACAAAAAGCAAATGATCAGAGAGAAAAAAAGATAAATTTTGAAAGAGTTATGTTTAGTTTGGTGATGATCATCATAAGTCTTAAACGGGTATATATATTAATCAACCTGCCACCTAAATCGGCACTGATTAATTATCGTACGAATTTGTGGAACCCTGATACGCGATTCAAGCGATTCGAACGCAGAAAATAAGAATGTACTAATTAACTGAACATGTCGGGTAAGAATTATAGAATGATTTAAAGTTAGACTATCGTTGTGTTATATAGCTAAGGTTTACCTAGTCGTCTTTACAAAAGATTAAAGTTGGACTAGTGAGACGCTTTAACTTAATGTACAGTACTATTAAGCTCCGCACTCCACGATAAGTACATCAATATTTAACATATGCTTCACGATTTATATATAGTTGTTCCACATACGAAGTTACACACATACATTAGATGACATTTAAATGTGATTTCTCTGAGTATTATTTTTCCGGGATATGTTTTTTTGTTTTTGCTCTTCTAGGTAGCTGTAGGCAATAGTAGTCGGAGTAGTTTGGGAGGAGAGGTGATCATCATCATCATCAGTTTTCACAAATGATGGCAGGAAACCCTAGCTGGTGGAGCTTGAGTGAGAAAGCTCAGCAAACTTCTGCTTTTTTACCACCATGCCCCTCTCTCTTCCCCCAATTTGCACCTGGATCTTCTTCACTCCCTCTGAACTCTTCCGCTGATCATCAAGACTTTCCACAGTCATGGAGCCAACTACTCATGTCTCTCTCTCTATACTTGCTTTTTTCACATGACTTCACCATGATTTTGATCTAAAAACTTACCCTTTATGCTTGGAGTATTTCTGTAACCTAATTTTCCCCCAAACATAAGTTTTTTCTTGCTTACCTGTAAATGGGTTTTGGAGGTTTGTGATGAAGTCTTAGTGGATTTTAATGATATTTTTTTTTCTAGGGGCGGATTGGCTAGTGAAGAAGAAGCTCATGATAATAAGTTTGGTGGTGGGAGTCACTTTCAGCTCAAGAGGTTGGAAAACTGGCAAGACCAACAACAGCAGCTGCAGCAGCAAATCTTGATTAATCCGTCTTTATTACGGGTTCCTGTTTTCGATATAAAGCAAGAGGATGCGCACAGTAGCCAAGTGTACGGAACTCACAGAAATGTGGCCGACGAGTTTCAAACGTCAAGTAGACCTAATTCTTGGTCTCAAGTAGTCATGGGAGTTTCTTCTTCTCCTAGGTCTACTGTTACAACTACTACTTCAAGCAGCTCCAACATCTTGGACTTTTCTAGTAATAACAAGGAAGATGGAAGGATTCAATTCCCTGATCATTCACCTGAGGTAAGAGAGAGAGTATAGAAAAAAACTTGTTTTGTTGAAATTTTCAAATTCAGTTTTGCAGAATATTTTTCAGAAACTTACTTGGTTGATAAATTTATGAGAATTGTCTAGCTTTCAGAAAATTCTAGAAAACACCCATGTTCCTTTTATAAAACAACATAAGGATATTTTGAAAATCTTGAAATATTTTTTTCAATTCTCAAATTAAATTATGTCAGAAACCGAAGAGTGTGCTTATTTTCAAAAGGAAATAATGGAAAATTATTTTCTAACTCCATTGTTGAAAGATTAATTTCATGATTCTGAGTACTGTTTATTAACCAATTTAACGTAGACCATTTTTTACTTGTTAAGACTATTTTTTTTTTGGCTAAGGCTGGAAAATTTCAACAAAACTGCAGCTTAATTATCTCATTAGTGATAATGAGAAATTGCTATATTAATTTTTTGGTGGAAATTATATGCATGTTGAATTTATCTTTCTTCATCCAAACTCTTACTTCTTTTTTTCTTTTGTTTGTTTGCTATTTTTTTTTTCCTAGTGTAATAGCACAGCAGCCGGTGGGGCGTCCAAGAAAGCTAGGGTTCACTCAACTCCAACACTACCACCATTGAAGGTAACATAAGTAACGGCATAGCCGCATAAGTAATAGCTAGAGCTCACATCGATTATCAAACAGTATCAGTGGATGCATTTGTAAAGAACACCACTGGAAGTCCAAAATACTGTTACGTTCTGTTACCGCTTATATTTAGAACATTGCATAAATCTCTCTCTCTCTCTCTCTCTCTCACTCATGTGGTGGCTTTCTTGATTGTCTATTCTTTTTTTCCCATGGAGCTGATTCTTCAGCTATCCCCAGAGTCAGAGAAATGATATGGATATATATAAAGTAGTAAAATTAGATGCAGAATTAATAAACAAGTGATCAGATTACATATAATTATGGACTCTGAACCAGGTGAGAAAAGAGAAGCTAGGGGATAGAATAACAGCCCTTCACCAACTGGTTTCCCCATTTGGAAAGGTAAATTCCAGACTCTCCCCTCCACTCCTTTCACTGATGATCACCACAACAGGATATTTTTACATTAATTTTTTTTTTTATCAAAAAACCCACAAAAAAAATCTTTTAAGAGTTAAATTAGGAAATTAACTTTGAAAAAAGAAGAAGTTAACTTTTGGGTGGCATGTTTGTGGTGGTTTTGCTCTTTTTGCAGACTGACACAGCTTCAGTGTTGTTAGAAGCTATTGGGTATATAGGATTCCTTCAGGGTCAAATTGAGGTGATGCTTCTTCCACATCTCTCTATGTCTTTGAGCTCTGTCAATATTAGGGCATGCTTTTAAAGTTCCATTTGTTCATTCTTTTGAAACATATATACTTTAGATATTTATCGGGATATAGAGCCATTAAATAAAGGAGCTTAATTTATTTAAAATTTATAAATTCTGAAATATTTTTCTTTGCTCGGCAGAAGAGAAAGATTTATTAACCTCGACAAGGGTTCATCGAGAAAAGGGAGAACATGAACATGCCACTAAGAATTTGCTCCCGGAGACGGAGCAAAATTCTCAGCGACTATGAGAAAAACATAATTAAATTCTGGTTGACTGTAAATTCTGAATTTTACAAGTTTTAAAACATTTACGGAGAATTATTGGGGTTGAAACTGTGAATGCAACGATTATATTCCACATCTAAATTGTTATTATTTTCGAACAATCCCCTCACAAGTCTGAAGACTTATAAATTTCAACAGAGAAATTATACATTATATCCAAATCTTTTTCTTAATTTGCATGATTAGCTTTTTTTACATATATATATTTTTCCTTGAATGCAGGCACTTAGCTCCCCATACTTGGGCAATGCTTCAGCAAACATGAGGCACCAACAGTCTGTAAGCAGACCCATATACCCATTTTCCAATGCCACACATATATCCTCTCTCTCTCTCTCTCTAAAGCATATATTCTGCATGTGTGACTAATGGAGTATGAGATTAGTTGTTTAATTAATGAGGAGATTATATATGGACTTCTTTTTAGGTTGAAGGAGAAAGAAATTGTACATTTCAAGAGGACTATGGTCAGGTATGGTAGCTAGCTTTATTGGATCCATCACTTACTCAAAAGCGAGAAAGCTATTAAAGCATCTTTGCTATTATTCTATGCATAAAGTCGGACATATTGAATTTTGAGGTCCAGCTTTAGTATACTTTCAATAATATTTTTTTTTGCTAGCAGATTATATACAGTACTTCGGAATTTTTGAAAAAAAAAAAAATAAATCCATTTAAAGGGGAGAAAAAAAAAAAAAGAATGCTTAGACTTCAACTGGTACTCGTCCTTTTCATAGCTTATTATTCAATCTGAGTGGAAATAGATTTCGAACAAAGAAAAAAAAAAAACTTCTTTCGATGCTCACCTACAAATTGAAAACCATATTTCGTGCTCCATACATTCTTGTGTTATTCTGAAAGTTAAATACAAAAAATAAGAACTAATCCGGCCAACAGCATGCAGGGTCTTAGTTTTTTCTTTTTCAAAAATTCATTTGTCTATTTGGTGGACGATAATCGCCCCCCAAAAGGAGAGGAGCTTCTGAATAATAAAAAACCACATACGAAATGCCTCCACACTTACTCAAGTATTCCAGCCAAGGATGGGACCAGGGGGTCTAGTGGCAGCAACCTCCACGACAAGAATTTTAGAAAATGCAATTATTATATGTAAAAAAAAAAATTATGCCCAACTTATATAGTTTCGCCACCACTAAATTTTTTTAGTATACATTTTGTCACTGCTAGGATAAAATCCTGGTTCCGTCATTGATTCCGGCTGTGTATAGGTATCACACGCATGCACGTACTACCACCAGTGGTTGGGTTTGAGCCCCACACTCGTGTGTGCGTGTTTGGAGTTAGTGTGTGTGCATTCTGTGTGTGATTGTAGCATTGTTGTGAAACTCGTCCCTTGACATATTATTATTGGGGTAATGATATATAGTGCTATATTGCTTGTTAATTAATTTTACTTATTAAATTGGTTCATGTGTTAATGATTTTAGGGCAAGGAATTTGATGAGCCAAGAGACTTGAGGAGTAGAGGGTTGTGTTTGGTTCCTATATCCTGCACTCAACATGTTGGAAGTGAAAATGGAGCCGATTACTGGGCTCCATCTCTTGGGGGAGGATTTTGAAACCATTAGGCATTGTTTGGCTGCAGCATATTATAATGCTTAATTGCTTCAAGTTTTAACTACTACTAGAATGATATAACATCATAAGCAGTCACTCTGCTAAATCTAAGGCTGACTGCTCCTGATGGTATGCATTCATAATTCTACCTACAATCCTCCTTTAATACTGTGCTCTCTAAGATGATAGTAGGCTATTGCGAAATTCGTTTTCGGTATTGTTAGGTAGTGTTTGGTTTGTAGAATGATCATTTCTTTGTTATCTATGCTCTGTCAATTTTTAAGAGATCGACCAGACGTTAGAATAATTAAGAACTGATTTGAGAGAATGAGCATTCCATTTCAGTTCCGTTTAATTCGAGTATATCAAACGCTGCCTTATGCCTTGTTCGGTTTGGTTTTTGAAAAAAAATTTCCAACTCAAAAAATACTCATTACCCCTACTTCCTATCATTACTCTCATTTCTCTCTTCACTCATAACCCCAAAAAATTTCTCAAAAATTCATCCAAACACAGCGTTAGTCTTTGGAAATAGTTATTGGGGATCAATCAATTATTAACTATCATTATGCTGTTGAAGGAGAGGCTTAGACATTATTAATTAACTTAGGACCTTTAAGCATGAGAATGATTTTTAAGGAAGAATAGCTTGAGTAAACATGGTCCTACTACCCTCTTAGACAAACATTCATAAAGATTATCTTGAAAAAATTAACCATAGTAGTTAAGTTAATCACTGCGATTTCAAATTTATTATTTATCTGTGTTGTAAATGTAATTAATATTAGTGTTAATTAATCACGTCGACGCCATAACACTGCTTTGATTGACCCACTAATACAATTATCCGTTGAAATTTTTTTTCTTCCATATGACAGAAATTGAATTCCCCTGGATTCTTGTGCTGGCCATATATGTAGCTATGTGTTGGTTACATGCTAGAAATGCAGTGTGTGTCCTTCATACTCCATGTAAGTGCATGTATGTAGGGGTGCAAACAACCGAGCCGAGCTTTGTAGTGCTTGAGCTCGGCTCGTTCACTAAACGAACTTAAAACTTGAGCTCGAACGAGCTGAGCTCAGTTCATCTACTTATAAACAAGCTCATATAAATGAGCCGAGTTTATACAAATGAGCGGAACTTTAGAGTATTGAGCTCGACTCGTTTACTACACAAGTTTAAAACTTGAAGTCGTGTCCAGTTCGGTTCGTATATAGCCCTACGTGTGTGTAAATATATAGTTGGGTATGTGCTTGTGGTTTCATAATTTTTTTTCATGTGTGATGCCTTTGCGAGAAAATGATTTTTCTACCCCATTAATGGACCCCATGTTTTCTGAGCTGGGGACTGGGACAATGGATAATTATGTAAACAGCTTTATGGATTGTACTCGAAAGTAATATGGACCCTATATAGTTTAGCTACTCTCACATTTTTCCCAAGGTTTTGCTATCGCAAACGTGACGCTGTCATTGCATCATATATATTCATATTGTTTTGCTTTGACTATTTATTCTTTTCATGCATAGTGTTGAAACGATGGACCCAAAAAATTAAAAAAAAAAAAGGAAGAAAATTCAAAAGTGTTAATTTAGGATGTCCATGAAAGTGTTTGGGAAAAAAAAAATGGATAGTCTAGATTCTTTTCCGGACACTTTCATGAACCGAGTGTTATGGACCGTACCAGGCCTCAAGAAAATTTGAGACTGCAATCCATGGCTATCCAGTTTTGGAAAAGCATACTCCAGTTTGATGTGTGACATTTGACTCAAGCTTTCTATCACTGCATACATTATGTCGTGCATGAACAAGAACAAGCTAGAGTGCCCAAAAGTTTATCTCGACTTGGGTTCTGGATATGTGTCGTCCTGCGTCCCATAAAAATACACACAGTGTTAATTTGTTTGGTGTGGGTTAATTAAAAGACTCTCACATACAAACAATTTCACTATCAATTGATTTATATATGGCCTTTGAGGGATTCGAGAATCCTGTCGTGAGCAAAATCAGTACATGATTGTAGTGAGAAATTTCAACCGTCCAAAAGTATTTTAACTCGAACCATTGATTGCTGAGATAAATAGATGACTGAAATGCTCACTACAACTCTATAGTGACTTTGCTCACTACAAGATTCTCGGATCCTCCCTTGAGGCATGTCTCGATGAAAACAAAATAATGAAGGGCATAAAATGCCACATATGGGTTGCATTAAATAAAAACAAGGACAAATATGGGCTGGAAAGCTTGTAGACAAGCAGATCCTTGATCTTGGCGGAGGCCCAAGAACGATTTACCGAGGCCGCATCTTTTGCCACCAACCCGTTGTGCCGGAGGCCCAAGAAAGGAAAACCCATATGGTTTTGGGGTGCGGATTTGTATTGATCCATTACTCTTTTGTTTTCATCAAAAAGTCTAGGAAAATAACTTCCGAAAACGTCAGCCGTCGGATGCATGTGCATTCACATACATCGAACGATTTTGAACGCAGTTGTATGTGGAGTTGTGTTTTGGAATTGCATTTCTAGCATTGCTTTTTGTTTATACTTCTGTGGTCACTTAACTTACTTTAAAAAAGAAGAAACATCTCATACTTGTAAGCGTTACTCTCTTCGTCTCTATTTGTTGGTCTTTTTTCGAGATTTTAACTTAATAAGGGGACACAATTATTGCATTTCTTGTCACTTTATTTTTCAATATTACCCTCCAACTATTATATTTTCTTACTTTCTAATTTAAAAAAAGAAAGGATAAAAGAGAAAATTCATTTAATACCCATTTAGTTTTGAAGTGGACAATCTTTTTGAGACTGCAAAAAGTGTTAACTGGGACTAATAAATGGGGACAGATGGAGTATTTTTTTAATCTTTTTATTTTATTTATTGACAGTCCATTAATTATATAATATACACAGAGATAACTCTCTCTCTCTCTCTCTCAGAGGTTGTACTAAGGTGTTTATGAAATGCGTTAGAGAGATTTTTCTACAAGATTAATGGAAGATTTGCTTTTTGTTTCCGATGAAGTGAGTTTCTATTCCGCTCTTGAAAAGAGTTTTCCGGCCGTTGAGTCCCGTCTAACAACTCTTCAACTGGTTGGAAGGCCCAATTAATGCAGTGAGGGTAACGGATTTCTTAAAGAGTACCGCTACGTGCATTTTGGTTTTCGTACATAGATAGCTACAGGACATAACTGCATCCGGAACCTTTCGGTACCCATGGCATGGATGATGAACCCCTCATTATTTTGTGGAACTCGCATCGAACGATTCTAAAAACAGCTCTCTGATCATTCGGATCCATGTACTAAAATGTGTATACAGATCGACTTTCTCTTTCATCAATGGACTTACACACTCATGTACTTTCTAGATTGGCCAGTCTAATTAACTAGAGAGAATCCGACCTCTTTTCGCATAACTACGCATTTCTGTGGTACTGTTCCTCATCGAAACAACATGTAGAATCATTTGTATTTGGAATAGATTTCCTGGCACTGGCAAAACCACTACAGATTCCCACTGTTACAGGGCATGGTACTCCTATGGTTAAACAGCAATGATCCCAGAAGCAAGACCTCCCCCATGCAACCAACTGAAGCAAAAATGCAAACCCCCAAAGCCGGCGGAATTCGACCCTGTTCCTTGGCATTCGGAGCAGACCAACTCGACCAAAGAAACGATCCGAATAACGAAAACAACAGCAACAGGGTCTTGGAAAAATTCTTCAGCTCGTATTTCGCTGCAACGGCTGTTTCGGTCGTGATTGCCTTCACCGGAATCGTTTACGTTCAAGATCACGCCAGGTGGAAAGTGGGGTTGGTAGTTCCGGCACTACTCATGTTCTTGTCTGCTCTGCTCTGCTCTGCTCTTTTTTCTTGCTTCTCCGTTTCTATATCAAACAGAAGGCTACTGTGAGCTTGTTTACTAGCTTTGCACAAGTGGTTGTAGTTGCTTATAAGAACAGGAAAGTAGAACTTCCATCTCAGGACTCGAAAGAAGGACTCGAACCTCTCGAAGCCAACTGATAAACTTAGGTAATATCTTGCTTCTGCCAGAAACAACTTAAATAAGCTAGTCGTCGTGGTCGATAATTTGACAACAAAGATTCAATTCCCGTTCTTAGACATGAGAATTATACACATCCGATACTTAGACACGTACCCGCCCCGCACCCACATCTATGCCCATGTAATCTAGAACTCAAATTCACTTAAAACTTCTCCACAACTCTAGTACTGATGATCATCTTTCTTATTTTTTGGGTTTAGGTTATTGAACAAGGCTTGCATCATTAAGAATCCAGAAGACATAACTGCAGATGGAGTAGCTTCAAACGAATCAAACCCATGGAGCCTTTGCTCTGTGGATCAAGTTGAAGGCCTAAAGGCACTCGTCAGAGTGTTCCCCCTATGGTCAGCAGGAATCATGATGTCAATACATATAAGCCAGGGCTCCTTCCAATTACTCCAAGCTAAATCCACGGACAGACACATAACCTCATCCTTCCAATACCCGGCAGGCTCCTTCGGTATGTTCACAATCATCGGTGCAGTCATCTGGATCGTTCTTTATGACCGCATCCTCCTCCCTATCGCATCAAAATCCTAAGAAAGCCCGTGAAAATCGGGCTAAAAACAAGAATGGGACTTGGGTTATTCTGCTCTTTTCTTGCAATGGTAGTTTCAGCAATTGTGGAGCATGTTAGGAGAAACGAAGCGACATCGAGTGGCTTTTTGGACAACCCAGGGGGTGTGGTGGCTATGTCAGCTATGTGGCTCGTTCCACAGCATTTCTTGAACGGAATGGCGGAAGTGCTCAATTCGGTTGGACAAACAGAGTTTTTCTACTGTGAATTGCCTAAGAGCATGTCGAGCGTTGCGGCGTCGGCTATGGCGGGGCTTGGGCTGGCTGCGGGGAACTTGTTGGCAAGTTTTATACTCAGCACTGTGGATAATGTCACATAGAGTGGTGGGAGAGAGAGTTGGCTTTCTGAAGATATCAACAAGGGGCATTATGAGAGCTACTATTGGCTTCTTGGTATTATGAGCTCTTTCAACTTGTTTTACTTGCGGATCAAAAAAAACTTGTTTTACTTTCTTGTGTGTAGTTGGGCTTATGGACCTTGTAAAGAAGAAGGGTTTTTGAAAGATAGAGAGGATGGAGAGGATTTGAAGGAGGAAGAGTAGTGTTAAATTGGAAAGGGGGGGGGTTCTAAAGAAGAGTAGACAATCAATGAGGAGTCATCGCAACGAGCACGAGTAATATGGATCACTCTTTGTCTCCACCAATAACCCACTATATATCATTATTATGTTTCACTCGTAGAAGTTATTACGACGAGATTTGATTGAGAATACCACGTAGAACTACCATAGTCAGCACTTCTATATGGGAGACGCATATTTCAATAGGTTGAGTCATAAAGTCCTTATTTTTGTACGGGAAACCTACGTTTCTGAACTCAGGACTCTGTGTTTCCCTTTCACTGTACATGTATCTCAGACCAAGAAATGTATGTGCATCTTCACTTGATCATGGTTTTGATAGGTTTGTCTGGGGATAACAGAAATGAAACTAACCAAAAGCACAAAAACACAGCATGGGCAGAAACTAGATCACAAGCAAAAGCAGCTAAACTGTGTATGGTAAGAAACGAAGGATGAAAGTCATGAAACTATAACCCTTGCTTGGCTCCCCCCTCCAAGAAAAGTGGAAAATAGCGAAGGGAATAAGATTTCCCAAGTCAACTAGCAATTTCGGGATTCAAAACCAGTTAAACATTTCACGCCATATCAACAAACCTCAAGCTAACAGATGAAAAGAGAACAAAGGGGTTGAAGAAGCAAATAAGTTATCCTATTACGAAACACGAGCCTAAAAAGAAAATAAAGAGTAGTTAAAACAAAACCTCCGCGGCCTAATCACTTGAAGATCCACCATCATCATCTTCATGGTCTCTCACAACCTTCTCTATAAGCCTCTGCCGAATGTCATCCAGAACTGCTTTTCTTGACTGCTTGCTTCCACTTTGCCCGTCAATGAGAACAGGATTGGATTGGCAGAGGACCAAGGCGACACCTACCAATTTGTAAATCATAAAGATGGGAACGTAACTGAGTACTTAAATAACAATGAACACCAAGCAACAGAGGGCATTTTGACGGAGTTTGCAGGGGAAACAGAGAGTTAAAGAGTAGGTAATGTTGCAAAACTTGGTTTCATGCTCCATGTTGTGAAGATCAACTGAAAAGTTTGTGATCACATAACCAGTTAAAAAGCAGTGAAACAATGCTAAGGAACTTTTTTTTGCCTGCACTATGCTAATGAATATCTATACTAATCTCAGGCCCCTTCCCCCAGGAACTATCAACGGGAAGCCATATCCAGCAAAAATTTCACCTGCTTTTGTATCTCTTTTTTTCACCTTCATCAATTAATATATGGCTAACCTCTTGTTTCTCGCGTGCATAACCTCTTGTTTCTCAGAGAAGCAATAACTTATTGGCACATTCCAAGGGGCCCAAAGTGAAAAAAATAAAATCTGTGAAGTAAATTTGACATGTACCCTCTGGAGTGCACCTGCGACCAAAGCTATGCAGTCCAACGTGGTTTCCCTTGACAGCACCATTATTGTACACCAACAGAGTGGGAAGATTACAATCTGGGTAGTTAGGAATGCAATCAGTAGATATTATCTTCACAAATTTTGTTCCAGGATATTTCGTTGCCAGCGCTTCTAAACATTGTAGAAGAAGCCCACATTCTGGATATCTATGAGAAACCATTTCCGAGATTAAGACACAGGAATAATCAAATGGAAATGCATACACATCCAAAGACATCTATATTGGACAAAATTAAGCTAAGAACCTAAAAGGTAATACTCCAATCCAGTTCCACAACAGTTACAGTAACAGGGTATCCCATAGGTTTGTAGGTAGTTCTTCCAATCCAGAAGAATCCCACCTTCCAATTATTCATCAGAAATCAAAACAGAGATCAAGATGCCCAATGAACAAAAAGCGCACAGTAAATAGCTTTCTCATTCCAAGTACGAATCAAATTCCCACAAGTAGCAGAACAGTTGAAGTATCAAAATTTCAAAAATCAGTTATTACCCATCTTTGTACAAGATCACCACGACCCAAACATCTTCCGAAGCTTGAGAGACCTCGCGTACGAAATCTGATCCAGAAATAGGAACCACTGATCCATACCTCCGAACCTTAGCCACTTCTATCTTCTCTGCCAACCTCTTTTTCCTAAAACAATCAAATTAAGAAAGAATGACGACTCAAATGATGCAGAGTGGAACATAGCCACCAGTTTCACCACCTCATTTTTCTTCATGGACTTAAGTTCGAGATAAACATACAACAACTAAAATTTAACTATTTCCTGGAACTTTTCTTGTCAAATAAATAAACGTGAAAACAATTGATTAATGGAGCTAACAACTACCGGTACTCTCGCAGGAACGAGACACCAGCTTCACAACATATTCTCATGTTTTCATTTTTCTTCATGGGTCATTTAAACATCTATCTACACCTAAATATTACCTACTTCCTGGAAATAATTTATCTGGAAATTTTATTCTTCTATAATAAACAAACACAATTGTTTTTTACCAATTATCCTTGGTTACTTCTCCCATCTCTGCAAACCTCTTCTTTCTAACCCAATTAAATTAAGAAAAAATCACAGATTCTCATGGAGGCTCGTTTTCCTTCGTGGGTTTTCATCTAGGAACGTCAGCTAGGGACAGCACCGTGCAGTTGGCCGATTTTTGGCCCATGCTGCGTTCACTTTTATGTACCGAACCGAGAACATCAACTATGCCAAATATCATGTTACCCGAATACTGATTGGAACCTAATAGTGCATTTATGTTTCTGAAAATGGATTTGGCCACACTGGATCAAAACCATCAAACCCATTTCGATTAAGAATATATCACTCCGATCAGATATTGATCAGTACTCCACTAACATGATTTTTGATATGGCTAAAGTTCTCAACGAGCTCTATGACATGCAGATCATGAAAGTGAACCGGGAATGGGCAGACAATCGGCCAACTGCACGGTGCAGTCCCTTATGAAGCATCTACAGCTAAATTTTACCTATTTCCTGGAAATTTCATTGTAAAAAAAATAATCTTTGGATTAATTGAGCAAACAATTACCTATAATCTTGGAGGAAGCGATCGTCGTCGAGATGAGGGTCGTCTTCGAGATCTTCGAGCTGATCCTCGGTCCTGTGATCGATCCAGGATATTATGTCGTTTGTTTTGGAGTCTTGGTTTGGTGGGGTTCGGATGGGGTAAAAGGAGGAGGCTTGAAGGGCACACTTTGTGAGAGCAAGTCCAATAGTTAAGGCCAAAATGACTTGAGCCATGTTATTTTTGGAAAATGAATATTAACAATTTCAAAAAATGGCATTATTGGTGCAATGGTGTGCAATATCGTCTTTTTTTTGAAATTTCCTTTATATAAGATCACTAGAAGCATAGGAAACCCAGGGTTGTTTCCATAGGGGTGTTCTGGATTGTGAAAAAATTATTTTTTGAAAAAGAAGATAATTTCAAGTTCAAAAATTATGTGTTTACCCAAATAATTTTTCTATCAATATGGATCTTGTTTGATAGATCTCATAGAGATCTTTTTTATGCGGTGCAAAAAAAAATTAAAAAAATATTTTTTTATTTTTATTATTATTATATTTGAGTTTAAAAATTAAAAAAAAAAACTTTTACAAAAGGAAGGTAAACTGGAACGGGACCTTATTTCATCGGAGTCAGAAACCCCAAATGGATCAATGGTGATAGGCGACGATGATGGAGAAGCAGAAGTCGACGAGGGGATTAAGGAGACTGTAAGGGTTTTTGTGTTTATACATCAAAATAAGTCGTTTTCACTTGTTTAGTCTTAACTAATCTGAAATGGGAAGTTATTTTTACGCCAAATAGAGACCTTCTCACGACCCCTAAAATATGAAGTTTAGAGGCACATCCCCCTCTCGTGCCTAGAGCACAACAGACTCCCCGTTTCTTGTCAACACGCTTTTGCGAGACTAAATACAATCGTCGTTTCGCTAAGCAATTACGATTGAATAGTTTTTTTGTGATTTTTTTTTAAGACAGCATAAGCAATGTTTTCAACACACGGTTTTGCATAAGCATGATATTGGGAATAAAATTTAAAATACGTAATTTAATTAGTACTAACAGCAACATTGTAAACCGGTCAAGTCTCAAAACAAATGTTTAAAAAGTCAAATCTCTTCCAAAACTCGTCACATAAAAGAAAGTGTAATTTTTTTTTGGGAAATGATAATGCCCAAATTGTCTTTTTGCTTGTGGCAAAACTCCAGTGCATAAAAGCCTTGTACATTACAAATGGTACAAGTCTTTTGTGCACTAAAGTTTTGACAGACCTGGGGGCTTTGCTGCGCGCATGAGGCAGCAGCCCCTACCTAGTACAAAAAACGGCAACGTTTTGGGAAAAAAAAAAATCCTATCTTCCATTTGCAATCCTATGGAGTAGAAACGTGATTATGAGAGCCCTAGAGATAAAATTTGATTATGTCTCTTTATAATGATATGATTAGAATAATAAGATCTTCACATCCATTCAAACGGATTAAAAATTGGAGCACTTAATTTTTTAACCATATTTTTTAATATATAAACGGTCTCAAAAAATTAAGTGCTCAAATTTTCACTCCGTTTAAGTCGATGCAAAGATCTTGTTATTCTGGTCATACTATTCTAAAAGGTCATAATTTATTTTTATCTCTAGGGTTCTCATATTAAGTATATGCTTTTTATTTAGGATCCTGTAGAGCAGAAATGTGATTATTAGAGCCCTATAAACAAAAATTAATTATGACCTTTTAGAATAATATGATAAGAATAACAAGATCTTTGCACTGATTCAAATGGAGTGAAAATTTGAGCACTTAATTTTTTGAGACCGTTTATATATTAAAAAATATGGTTAAAAAATTAAGTGGTCCAATTTTTAATCCGTTTGAATGGATGTGAAGATCTTATTATTCTAATCATATCATTCTAAAGAGACATAATCAAATTTTATTTCTAGGGCTCTCATAATCACGTTTCTGCTCCATAGGATTACAAATGGAAGATAAAGATTTTTTTTTCCCCTCAAAACGTTGCCCTTTTTTGTTGGCTGCTGCCTCATGGGCGCAGCAGAGCCCTCGGTCCAGTTTTGACACCAACAAAAACGGTCTTAGCATTATCATTTCCCTTTAATGAAAGTAACTTTACCCACTTTGGTAAGATATGTTGTGGGTTTCATTTCGATAATCAATAATCGCTAATTTTGTATGGATGAATTTACTATTAGGATATAAGGGACGGTTCAAGAGACACCCAAATAAATACCCAAAATTTCAGTTTAATTGGTATCGATAGTACTCGATCAACAATTCTAATTTTGCTCTGTCCAGTTCTGTACCCCCAATTACATTTTTCGATGATCAGGACCTAAGCATATTCTTTTTTTTGTTCTATACGATACCTATGTGTATTCAATACTTACATATATTCGATTGAATTGATTTTTTCTACAATCTCCTAACCAATCAATTTATATTTTATACCAAGTAAACGCTTTTCATAATCAAATCAAGACCCTCAACATTCCCAACCAATTATGGATGAAGGTAACCCTCACCCAAGGCGAGGACCCATTACATTCCTTGTTGGTTGCATAAAATAAAAGAGAAAAATTTATTCATGAATGAGCCGTGAATAAGTTTTACGGAGCTCAATTTTGCGCGTTCAAAACTGTTTTGGGATTGTTGAAAAGGACGGCTACGCCTCACGGCTCCTCCGTGAATAAATTATTCTCAAAATAAAATAAGGCTTTGTTTGGAACTCAAGAGAAAATAAAGAAAAATTTTAAAAAAAGAATCTTCTACCGTTTGGTTAGAAAAAAAGGAGAAATATATATTTTTTTCAACTTTAGTGAATAATAATTTTTTCCCATTTTCCTCTCCTTTATTTCTTTCCTAATTCGAAACCGGGCCTTGGTCGCCAGATTTTCTCTCTCATCACAGCGGACTCCACGCTCACTATTAAATTCAGCAAAGGAAAGACATCTCTATATAAACCACACACTGTACGCACCAAATATCAAAGAGTGGTAGTTGAAGCGCGTTATTAGTTTAACCTAAAAAATCAACGACCGTCGGGAAAATGGCTCCGATAGCAGTAGGCGACGTGATTCCCGACGGAAACCTGGCCTTCTTCGACGAGGACGACAAGCTCCAGACCGTCTCGATTTACTCACTCGCCGCCGGCAAGAAGGTCGTTCTCTTCGCCGTCCCCGGCGCCTTCACCCCTACGTGCAGGTATACATACTCTCGCCTCTTTCCGTTTCGCCTTTTGGTTTGCCCTAGAGAACGTCGGAAAGGAAAAGTCTGACGGTTTTTTTGTTTCGTAACATAGCTAGAGCCTATATTGTGGTTGAGATGAAGTCTGGCGTGGTTTACCTTAATCATGCTCCATTTGGTGGATTTATATTGTTATGGTGCGTTGGATTATTGCGAATATAACGTGGAACGGTTCTTTGTGAGAGTATTCTTTAACCTAGCAATTGTCTCACTTTTCAGTCAAATAATGTGCGGGAGCGCGAGTGTGTAAAAATAATCCCAAAGTACTAAAACTCGCAAGAGTGAGGATTGAAAGCGCAACCGAGTAAGGATTGAGACTGCGAGCGCAGCGAGAATTGAGAGCGCGAGTGTAGAGTGAGGATTGAGAGCAAAAGGGTAGAGCAAGGATTGATAGTGTGAGCGGAGAGCCCTATGGAAGGATTATGTGACTAAGGACTCTGACTAGAGGAATTCTAATGTAGTTGACCTTACTTGTACTATCTTCGTTGGATTTTGGTTGTTATGATGCATTTGTAAATAGTGGGTATCACAAAAGGAAATGGAAGTGTATATAGGTGATATTGGACTTTTGAATAGCTGTGTGATGAGTTCCTGTAAGGAGATGGTGGATTATGGTTCGTGGTTGGGGAAAGTGACAGTTAGTTACTACTCCCTTTGTCCCACAACTATAGTTCACATTGGAAAGATGTGTAAAGATTCTTCTGTGTATGGTTTTTTGGATTTCCTTGCACCGATTTAAAGATCCCAATTACTAGTTTTTTCACCAAAATTCGGTTTGTTTTTTTCATCTGGAAATTGCATGTATTAGCATGAAAGCCGAGACTAATGGAGGAGCTGTTGAATTTGGTCTACTAGTTTAGCTTACATTGGTAATCAAATCAGAAAATTGATTGAATACATAGATAGGTTGATAGGGAAATGGAGGTGGTTAAGTAGGGGGTGCTTAGGTTCGATCGGTGAGGAAGAAATTATGGGGAGATGAGGAAGGTGGGTTTGTTAGTATAGAGACTTGACTCCGAATATTTTGAATTCTGTAAAATGGTAGTAACATATGATGAAGTATTAGGGTAGCTTTGCATTCCCCCACTAAATTGCATGGAATTGATATGTCTTGGGCAACTTTGTTTTTGGTATCATAAGGGACCACTCCATTGCGAAATGTCTCTTCACACTCATGTAATTACTACTTGGTGGTATTGGATACGTGAGATGATTTTGTTAAACTTGACCCTGTGAATCTAATGCTTTAATCAGGTGGTATAATATTCAGTATTTACTGAGCCAACTTGATTGAATGATTTACTGAGCCTGTTTTCTAATTCTGAATCTTGGTGTCTTTGGATTGCAGCATGAAGCATGTACCTGGTTTCATTGAGAAAGCAGAAGAACTAAAGTCAAAGGGTGTCGATGAAATCTTGTGTCTTAGCGGTAGTTCTAAACTTCACTTTTATTGTGGCGTTTTGTTTAACATGTTCTAAGCACTTCACACATGAAGGAACAATTTGTTCTCTGGAAGAATATATACTCCACAGTCCACACACAAAACAATTCAGCTACTTTCAAATAAAATCATATGCAACAATGTTTAAGCTGACATCTAAACATATTTAGATCTCCAACACAATCATGTGCAACAGTATACTTGGTTTACGCCATCCATCCACCCTGATTTTTAACTACTGGATCAAATATGGTTTTGCATATTCAATTGCAGTGAATGACCCATTTGTGATGAAGGCATGGGCGAAGACATATCCAGAGAACAAACATGTTAAGTTCCTTGCCGATGGTTCAGCAACCTATACCCAGGCTCTCGGCCTTGAACTTGACCTTTCGGAAAAAGGACTAGGAACTCGCTCTCGTAGGTTTGCTCTATTGGTTGACGATCTGAAGGTGAAGGTTGCAAACATAGAATCAGGCGGAGAGTTCACTGTTTCCGGTGCTGATGAGATTCTGTCAGCTCTCTAGTTGCCACGTCAACTGTTCTCTTTTGGCTATATACGACGATATGCTGGTGTTCTGGCAAGGAAATAATAGCATGGGGTACTTGTTTTGTTGTTGCTACTGATGTGGTTTTATGTTGGGGATTATGGAGTTCATTTGATGAGTTTACTACTCTTGCTTTTTTGTTACTATAATTGGAGCCAAAGTCGTATGAATGGAGTATAATTTATCAGTGTTTATTTTCTTGGTGTATTGGAGTATCTTTTTGTTATAGAGTATTCCCTGCTCAAATATTGAGGATTAACTATCCGTGGGGATTGGGAAATCCTGTAGTGCAACACCATGCTCAAATATGGGCCATCAATCTCGGCAATGAATGGTTGAGATATGATTTTTAACTTTGACAGGTAAGAAATAATTTTTGTCAGTCAATTGAATTTTAATCTGGATAGTTGATTGATAAGATTGACGGCTGTGTTTTGCATTGTAACCCTTGTAGGGCGGAGCGTCCTACAGAATCCCCGGGTCCCTATCGGTGGATAGTCAAACTTATATTATAGCTCAGTTATCAGACCTATCAGTTCATCCTCAGAGGATTTTGTCAGAAATTCTGAACATCACCCTAAGATTATGATGAATATTGTTAGAATATTCTAGAATGAGGATATTCTAGAATTATTCTATAGGATCAAATCATATATTGATGTTCTTGTGATCACATTTTCCTTGTATCATGGCTTGTACCATATGATGAGCCTTCCCCTTTGAACAGGATACACTATTCAACACAATAATTTCGTTTCTATCAGATTCCAACCAATATCTCAGGATTTTGCCATAATCTTTGAAAAACAGTCGTCGACCGGTAGAATTTTAGCACATCTTACAAGTAACCAGAAAATTACGTTACTGAAGCAATTTTTATTTGGTTGATCCAATTTGTAGTTCACGTTAGGGAGGCCAACAGCATCCTCGTTTCGCCCAGGAGAATTGTTCCTGCAATTGCCCGTGTAAATCTCCAATTTGAAGGCTGTATATACCACTATACCCCATAGCCTATTCTACATAGGGCTCATCTTGGGACAAGTATAGGGAAGGCAACGGGTCGAATCAGCTTGGGGTTTGAGATTATCATTCTCAAATTCAAAGTTTCTAATTGTCCCCAAATCCGAACTCAAGACTCAACGTAGTTTGATTTTAGAATGCCTTAAGGCATTTATTAGATGATTGATAGTGAACTATTCGTATCGGTTTCAGGGCAGTTTGGGTTTTAGTTTTTGTACGAGAACTAGGAGGTGGACTGTTTTTTTTTTTTTTTTAACTGACTTTACTAGTTACTCAAACACGTAAATTCGTTGAGCAGAGTGAAGATACTGCAATTGAGGCTAATCATAGGCTAATCTTTGAAGCAATTTTCTTAACATAATTTTTGACGTGACCGATGCCTTGAACGATTTAAAAAAGTGGAGTCGAAAGCTATCTACAAGCACAGAGAGTTCGGTCCCTTTGTTGAAAGAAATATCGCATCGCTTGAATTGCGATGTTAGAGCTTTGCTAGACCCACGAGTTGAAGACATCCATTGCTTAGCAAAAGCAACCATCTCTCCGCTGTCTTTCTTTCTAATTCTCACCATAACCAACGTGAGCACATTCTTATGGCCAACAACCTCCCCCTCTATCTCCACTTCTTCCTGCCATTGCACAAACCAACACCCAACTTGTGAGTATATTTTCCTGCATGAAATTTTTTTTTATCCAAATCTCACAAACATGCCCTATAATTTGAAGCAGATCTGAACTAATTTTTTCATTTCACAGGGTTAGACCATATACAACCCCAATCTACTTTAACCTCAAATTTGAGAACATTTTTTGGCAAATTAACGACATCGGAATTGAGCACTTCAAAATCTTTATCAAATCATTTGTAAAGTACCCATCTTGTCCCAAAAGAATACCCTTTGAGAACTTCGTTTCATCTTTCCCTCTCTATTTCCTGAGGCATCCATGCTATAACCCCCAGCAAAACACTTAAAACTCTGGTGGTAAAATTCTCTCTATGTGTGTGAAGAGATCTTTACATACTTCAAAGCAAGACAAATGAATCCTCTATTCACATCCCAAGCCTATGATTCTCTCTTAATGCAGTGACAACTCCTTCGGATTGCAAGGAGAACAAGTGCAATGAAGAAATGGATGCTTTCCACGCAAAATCTCACCTAATCAATCAATCCAAATGAGCTAATCGGTGAGAAACTCTAATCCTTTATTTTCTTACCAAATCATCAATCCAAAGGGGCTGTCGCTGCGAGTGGTTTGTTGGATACGGCAAGACATAAAAAGTACTTGATACCATTTATGTTGTCACTCGCACATTTTTTTTTTGGTTGTGTCCATGCCGGATTTAATGAAAAAAAATTGCTCCCAAGTACAATTTCCGGTTGACGCTCAATGATTATTTGTCTTCTTTCTATTAGATTTCAATATATAATATAGTAGTTGAACAGTTGGAGATGCTTTAACATACACAGAGAGAGAGTAGGGGTTATATACCTGAATCTTGGCTGTTGAAAAGTACGAGATGTTGAAACTGACGGACACTTTGATGAGTCCCAAAACGGAGCATATGGTGGCAGCAGCCACGTCGTCTATTAAGACTGCTATTGCTCCAGCGTGCCAGTTTCCGTCTTTGTCCTGCATATGTTTTGGAAATTACTCGTATTAGGTAGCAAACTAGATAAGAGAGTGTCACATGAATCACAAACAAAAATTGACAATGAAACAGCTGGAATTAGGGGGAGAGAGAACATTGTTACCGAGAGGTGTTTTGGGATGAGAAATCTACAGCGGATGAGACCTTTCTGCGCATCCTTGATCTGAATGCCGCCTAGAGTTAGGGCCTCCAGCTCATGGCTTAAACCATTTGACATGTCTTCCAGCCATTTTCGGGATTTCTGCAGATTATCATCCTCGCCTTGCATTCTCTCTCGCCCTCGTCATAGAACCACCATGGTTGGTGGTGGGCCTGGCGGTTAGTCAAGTGAATTCAGTGGAGCGGAGGTATACATGGGTGTTGTGCAGGTACATTCTTATTATCATCTCAGTGATGTTAATCACTAAAGACTTGATTATAGAATCAAAACAGAGAGAATATGAAATCGGATATCCTTTTTGTGCCATTTGAGCTTAGACTTAACTTTTCCCCCCTTTTTCTTCCCAGTCCAATATTTGTTCTCGAAGGTCTTCGTTTCCGTGTAAAAGCAAACTCTCCAAATTTATGAACAACCTTTCCTTCAGTAATCCCCGCAAGCCAGCCCCTACACGGATCAAGCTCCTCCATCCGTAATAGGATTCGGCTTTTGCTCTTAAAAATGGATTCTGACTCGCATAGAATTTTCCTATCTCTCTCTCTTACTACTGTTTGAAAAAGGTGGTCATTTTTCAATAAATCCCGTCTTTGATGTCATCTATAGAGGTCTAATTCCGCGATAAAAGCATCTATCTCAGTCAAAGCATTTTCTCCCTCTCTATAGTCTCTCCCTCCTTAACACTCCGTATCGCTGGAGAGTGGAGACATTCTATTAGGCGCCTTACTCGCCTCAATCAATAAGGTTTGGGAGAAGAAAATCGTTAGAAATGCACCATCTTATCTTAATTAGAAAAGCATATGACTCGAACTTCGATTTTGAACAGAAATTAAAGGATACGGTGCACTTGTACCATCTTACTACTCCTATGTATCATGCTCCGTCCGTTTCTATGTGTTTGCCCATGGTCCTATTTCAATCGGATGAAAATTTAAGAAAATTGATTTTTACACTCCCATATTATTCACATGCGCTCTTATTTTTATTTGTATTCATGTGAAAATTTTACTAAATTAGACTCTACCCATGTGAAGAAAAAAATGTAGGAAGTACAAGTTTGCTACTGCGAATGAATAAAGATAAAAATGAAGTGCACTCAGAACGAAGGGACTGCTAAAATGTAGGAGTATTTTTTAACTTGGAGTTATTAAGAATATTACTTGATGGATCATGATAAGTGTGCATTTCCGCTAAATGATATTTTACCATTTAAGTTGATGTATGTGAACAGCAGGGCCAGCCTCGAGCTAAAGTGAACGAGGCCGACTTAAACCTCTAAATTTTGGCTCAAAATTAGGGCCCCATATAGGATATAGCACTTCTATAACAAATAAGTGTGGGCACCTGCCCCAAAAATCCCACGCTTTTAGTGCATGAAAAATTCCGGGTGCGCCCTTATCTTGCGGAAAGCGCGGCGAAGTGCTTCGCAGATCAGAGAGTCGCCACTCGGGTTTTGTGGTTTGTACCCAAGAAACCGTTCTTTTGAAAATGTTTTGAATTGAATTTGATTTGAATTTGAAAAAGGCTTTTGTAGACTGGGCCGTCGTCACCTTCGATCTTGAGGTTCGGGAGCCAGATTACGAGAGGGGAAGGGTTTTATGGCACCCCCCTCGCCCAGTCCGGAGACCGGTCTCTACTCAGGCATTTTGTAAAACATTCGCATTTCTCTCTTTATTTGATCATTCTTTTAACCAGTTAGGGCGGGGGAACAGTTAATGGGGATTAAAACTGTAAACAAGTTGCATTTATATACAAGATCGGTGGCAAAATGTTTATGGATGTATGATGTTTGATCTAAGCAAATAAAATAGATTGAGAACAAGCTTTTGTGGATATTTTAAGCAGACTAGAACACACTGGCAATGAAATGTTGCACACAGGATCAAACCTGCATACACTGGCCGGGCCACTGCATGCAGTCATGACGTGCGTGCGCCACCCCACGACTGGCGTGCGCCGGTAGACTTAAGCTCACAGCTTCTGCTCTCAACCCTCTGGGCTCTGGAAAGGACCAGTGCACACCCAGGACAAACCACGCAATTTATGTAAATTACTAAGCTATTACAAACAGATTAAAGGGCTGAAAAGCCACTAAATAGACAGAAAACCCCTTAAACAGTGAGGGGAGGATGATCAGGGGCCTGGATGGAAGATCCATGCAAGGGCCAAGCCACTGGGACAAAGATAACTAGCGCACGCCATTAAGGAAGGGCCGCACGCCAGTTCTTTCTTGGTTCCAATGCTTTGGCTTTGCACATTCTGGGCTCTGGAATAGGACCAGAGGGACCCAGATGGCCAATATAAGCAATAAATATAGATAGGAAAGAAAGCAGTTCTAAATACAGAAAGCTGTAAACTGGTTTTAGCATGCAACAGGGTGATCAAAGCTTAAATAATGCAAGAAAATAATGATCCATGATCCCCACACCAGTGTTGCACATACTACCATGACTGGCGTACGGTACATCACTACTGGCGTGCGCCACTGATCATTGTATACGGTTCTTGAAACCTTGCCAGCATTAGGGCCAGGACTGGTATAGATTACCAGCCTTGACCCTGCCAGCCCCCCTCAGGGGTCAGAACAGAAAGCAGGGGCAAGAGGTATTATACCTTTGCTTGTGAGTTTTGAAAGAGAGCTTGAGCTTTGAGCTTGAAGATGATGATGGATGTGGATGTAGTGAAGGTTATGGACTATGGAGAGTATGTTCTTCACTTACTCTTTCTATGAGGAAGAAAGGAAGCAAAGAACAATGAAGGAGAAGAAGACAAAGGATGGCTTGGCTTTATGAAGCTACCCCTTTCTTAATGGTGCTAACCCTTTGCAAAAGAATGCAAATGGGGTATTTATGGAGGAGAGAATGGCTGATCAGCCTGCCCTTAGGGGCTGTTTGGATGGCCAAACATTGGAGGAAGCTCCCATGCATTTAATGCATGGGACTTGGCTTGATGGAAGGTGTAGGAGAGAGAGGAACAGTTTCTGGCCGAAGTAATGATCAGGAGGCTGTCAGCTGACGTCAGGCGGCTACACAAACTCCCGCCCAGCTGGCTGAAAAAAGTTGATTTGACTGGTGCTGACTGGCGTGCGCCACTTGTTGAGTGGCGTGCGCCAGATAGTGGTATTGACTGACACGTGGCAGTGGTTCCTGCGCACGCTAGTCCACCACCAGCGTACTCCAGCAGGGTTTTGTTGAGGCCATTTGGTTCTGGCTTGAGGGTTCGACAAGGGTTTGAAATGGGTTTGGACGAGGTTTGGGACGCTCAAAGCTCAAACTCATCAAACAACTCGGTATGTTCTCGACCTTAATCATCATTGGGGAATCAAAGACCGCAAGTAAACTATTCTGGAAAGTCCAAAATAGGGTGTCTACAATAAGTTGGCTCGCCCAGTGGAAAAGTTTAGTTGTTATTCAATAGGTACATTGTTCAAGTTCTAGGGGCCTCTTTTTTCTTTCCCCATGAGAATATGTTTTTTTCATCACAATTTTGTCTTAGGCCCGAGAATCTCAGGACCGGCCTTGGTGAATAGAATAACCTATCTAGAAATCCGTAAACACGGGTTGTAGTCCATCTACTGAAACACCCCTAAGTTCTATTAATTCAAATTTTAAAATAACAAGAAACCTCAAAGATAAATACATATTGGGGGCGACTATTCGCAGCCCTATATTTTCTCCCGTAGCCCACTACATTTCGGTAAATAGTTGTTGAAAACAATACTATATTTCAGTAACTACATGTCAAAAATATGTTCAACTTTCGGTAAATAAGTGCCGAACATACATTTTCGGTAAATAGCTGTTGAAAAAAAATTATATTTCGGTAATTGGATGCTAAAAATGTATTTCAATTTCGGTTACTAAATGTCGAGTATAGTTAAAAAATTTAACAGGCTAAGGGAGAAAATACGGGACTGCGAATAGTCGCCCCTGCATATTGAAAAACGATACGAATACAGAAAAGGAACAATCAATTCTTATACAAAAATTCACACCTTGTTCTATATAACAATCAATCAGGGCTTTTTTTCGTAAGAAATCTGACCTTCAATGTCAGGCGCAATCGCCAAACACACCTCTCCCTAATCTGAACCGAACTCGCCGGCGACGACTGAACCGGGCATGCCGCCTGCTGTTCTGCGTATAACCTCCAATTCGATTAGGACCAGTGGAATTTTTCCGATCAGATTAGGGCTTTTACGAGTTTTCCGATCACAACTTGAGGGCTTCTATCTTCCTTTCCCGATCTGTATCAGCCTTTTCTCTTGTCGCTGTTGGTGGTTTTGACTCCATTGTGCTGCTTTCTTGTGCTTTTTAAGATGCACTAGTAGTAGTAGACTAGTAGTCGTCGTCGTCGTCATTTTTAGCAAAATCTTTTTTCTTCTGTTATGTACGAATTGTGTTTCACCGAGCAATAGATGGTTCAAATTTGTATGCGATTTATATGTGCTCAGATTCGATCCGAACTGTCCATGTCAAGATAAATAGCCGAATCAACCGTTTTGCACCCACTTGGCATTATATGTGCTCAGATTCGATTCGAACTGTTCGTGTCAAGATAAATAGCCGAATTAACCGTTTTGAACCCACTTGGCAGCATCCGGATACCGGGTACCAGCTCCATCTCTCAAAATCTCTTGAACAAAGAAAATAGGACTAACATATACATTTCTTCTTCTTCTTCTTTTAAAATATCAATTCATTGTATGCGCTCAGATTCGATCCGAACTGTCCGTGTCAAGATAAATAGCCGAATCAGCCATTCTGCACTCACTTGGCCGCATCCCAATACCGGGTATCGGCTCCATCTCTCAAAATCTCTTGAACAAAGAAAATAGGACTACCATACATATTTGGGAAATGATATTGGCACTCCAAAAATTAATGCAGGCACTCCAAAAAACAAAGGAAAGTGGCTTTGGAATTACACTGATTTTGGAGTGCCTGCATCAATTTTTGGAGTGCCAATATCATTTCCCACATATTTCTTCTTCTTCTTCTTCTTTTAAAATATCAATTCATGTGTACATATTTTCTGTGTGACGATATATTTTTTGATTATTATAGTATTAATTTTGTTTGACGTGTACGTGATAAAGGTTAATCTAAATATTTACTTGGTAATAAACTATTCTACACTTATTTAACAAACAATCTAAACTTTTACTTAGCTGATTATAAGCATATCTCCAACTTATTTTAAATTTTAATTGATTAATTAAGATAATCATAATCTAATAATATACTTAACTTATAAGTGATACTAATATAGGGGGCCATAGTCCAATAAGATGTTTGCCTTTTATCAAACAAACAGTCCCTATGAGTAAATATTGCATAATCTTCCTAAATATCACTCTTGGAAAACACAAAAAAATTTACTGTCCAGGATTGATAACCAAGCCCGACATGGTCGAGCAGTAAACTTTTTCAAACTTAATCTAAAATTTTAACGAACTGCAAAAATATACTCAAGATTGATTTATTCATTACTAGTACTTGACCTCAGGCTTGCACCTGGATAAACTTATGTGCTCATCTACAGAAATAAATGCTCCATTTTGTATACATCGGAAAGAAAAGGAGAGCATGCAGCTACTCCCTCCTAAACATCTTCAAAATTATTGAACTGTTGTTTCTTAAATACGGAGTACTAAATTTTCACGAGCGCGAGCACACACACACTCGTACATTTATACGTCTATTCTTCTACTGCTTCTCAGCACCCCTGCGTATAACAGGCCGAAAATGAAGGAAAACTAGCAAACCAAGAAAACCACTGTTGCATTCTCCGGTATCAAATTGCAACCAAGTAATTTGATTATCCTTCAGCAGCTAGGTTTTTCTTCAATTCTTTCTTATTCACCTGGAAACATAAATAAAAAACAGTGATAGATCATTGGCACATAACATCGCCTTTCAATCGTACAGAAAATTAAAGTGCCTATGACAAATTGGTAGGAAGTAATTCACCTTTCCCATAGCATTGCGAGGAAGCGTCTCCCACAAGAACAATCGAGTTGGTAGCTGCAAAAAATTATCGGGGTAATAAGGTTAGTAATTGACAAGTATCAAAGCTCCATTTCCTATGAAGCAATTGAAAATAAAAACTTAGTTCAATAAAGAGCCCAGACAAGAACTAAAGAAAGTTGGTATTAACGTTAAACATGATGCTGAAATAGCTGAACTACTAATAGAAGCACCAAAATAAGGAAAAAGACATCCTCAAGCTTCAGAAGTAAATCTCAACAGTCAACACTACCTAGAATGGATGTCATTTTCTTTTCTTTTCCTTCCTTTTGACAACGTTCAGAAACATTAGCAAATGTTTCAACATGATGCAAACTAAACACAAGAGGGTGTTAAGACATTCTATTGTTAGAGTTTCCAAATGTCATCAAGAGAGTTTCAATCTAAGGAATGCACCCAGTACACTTCAAGAGTTTGAAAGCCCGATTTTTGTATTCATGTCTGATTATATGTCTCTCGACTGAGCAGAATGGCGAGGAACAAATCTCGTAGTTGGGACACAAAGGTTATATTGGTGTGAAGCCCCAAAACTAGAGTCCCACATCGGTAGGCTCTGAAAAGTAGAAATAGTATATAAGTGATTCCGACAAGCTACTGTTCTGAGGTTAACCTTTTGAGCCACGTGATTAGACTAAGGGTTAGCATGTTAACTGGCGTGGGTAGTTACAATTGGTTTGGTTATTTTTCAGCCAACACCAATTGAATAGGAAACAATGCTTAGTTTTTGGGTGTGAGTGTGGGTACCATGGCTCGAAACAATGCTTAGTTTGGGATGTCACATAGTGCACTTTGTCAACCAATGAGAAAAAGACAGCAACAAGTGCTAATCACAGTTCAGCTAAAGAGGAAGGGAGAAGCGAAAAGATTGGTACAGCGGTTTAACCTTATATGGAGCAAGTCTTTCTTTAGCCCAGGTGCAAAGTTCTTCCAAGCCGATAGCAGGCTTCAACTCTTCTGCTCGGTTTTTCTTCAGCTCCGCCTCGGGTACAATTATCGCACTAACAGCCTCCCCATAGGTTTTGTCTGGTAACCCCAAAACACAACACTCTGATACAGCTGGATGCTGCAGGAAAGGAGATCAGTTGAATACCATGTCCAATTTAACATCCAAATAATTTTTTCCTATTTTTTCTAAAAATGCAATGTGTAAGAGTATTGCGTGCATCAAAAGAGGTGTCATTTACATCATAGCGTTACTGTAGAACAGGAATTGTTTTTGGCAGTATTGAATTAGAACAGTTGCAAGAAGGAAGCCAAGAATTACCTCTAAAAGAACTGATTCAATTTCCAAGGCTGATAATTTATATCCACCAACCTTCATTATATCAGCACTAGTACCTGGGGAATAACATTAGGCAATTGAAGAGCTTCAATAAATAAAATAAAAAACAGCTGGAGAGAGAGAGAGAGAGAGTAAAAAATTGGTACCATGCTATGCTAATCAAGTACAACACATCAAACTAGAAAGAAGGCCACATCAACAGTGCTCTGGGGAAAACGAGTACACAAGTGCAGATGCACCAAATGAATGATGACGCTCTTTGTTTCATGTTATCATAAGAGGATCAGAAGCACACCAAAACAGGTATCACAGATATAAACTGTATATTCAACACCTTTTTTGGTATGTTCTGTTCATGAGAGAATTTGGGAAAGACCCAAATAAGTACATTTCATTTCATAGATCAAGAGGCAATTAGATGAGGAAGTGCAATTGATCCCTGTAATGAAACAGTTATAAAATTCCAGAGCAAAGTAGGTACCGATGTGATACTCAGTGCTAGTATAAATGGATGCGGGCATGAAAATTTTAAAAATCAAACCACCCCTCATTCCATCCACACCAACAGTTAATGGGCAGTCTCGTCAAAGATGAACATTTTGCAAAAGAAATAAAAGGGCTACATGCATGTACATGGAAATCTAAGCATGCTTACGTCCCAAAATGACGTAGTATCCATCGTCATCCACTTTAACAGCGTCTCCAGTTTTGAAAAATCCACCATCAATGAACGACTCCTTTGTTACCTAACAAGTGATTGCATATTCCAGAATGAGATACTGAGATATAAAATTATATCCTTCAACAATGTCACAGCATCATCAAAGATACTAAGAGCCAAAGAAGACAAAGATGACAAGCAAAAGGAACAACAAATTCAGGCCATTGCACTTCAGTTTATAAAGTAACCACACTATATGAATGACTCTCCAAGAAAAAGCTTCAAGGTCATACGAAATGGAGACATTATGCGAGACTGAAAGGTTACAGTTTCTCAAGGATAAAACAAAGACACTACAATCTTATGGAACACAACGTATATGTTACTCTCTAGTCAAAGCACGTATTCAACACTATTTTAGAATGAATAGGTAATGGCTTCCCTAGGGAACTAGCAATAGCAGTCCTTGAGGAAGCATGGCATCTGTTCCTCAATTACGGTGACGACACATGATTTGGAATCTTGGATATTCATCTAGAAACTATATGAAAGGGGAAAAAAAAAAGTCAACAGGATTGTGCTCTTGTGCAATTTTTTTCAGTTTGATAAATGGTTTTGCTGCAATATGTATAACATTATAGCAAAGCACCCTGGAGAGAGAGAGAGGATGAGGAAGATGCAATGCAGATATAGGGTACGAATACAATGACTTAAGTACCTCTGGAAGTTTCCAATATTCCTTGAACAATGAAGGGCTTTTAATGCATAGCTCACCCACACCTGTTGTATCATCACCACTCGCATCTTCTGGCAGTATTTTTGCCTGTACAAACCAAGAAATGTTACTCATAGGTTCCCTCTATCATTTCAGTTAAAAGTCTTCTTCCGGGAAAAAAACCTGACGAACCATCACCAAACATTAAATCATCAGGCATCATCAGCATAAGGCTGATCTACAGTGAAGCACTTCAAATATTGAAGTCTAAAATTATGAACCCCACTAACCTGCACACCCGGCAATGGTTTTCCGACAGTGCCTCCTTTCCTTATGCCATTCAAGGGATTAGAAATAGCCATCACAAACTACAAATATCAAATAAATTTTACAACATTCAGAATGTATCAGCAGGAAGTAAATGGCCTTCCCTAAAGACAAACCTCCAAAAGGAGCTTCATGTAGACAGCTAGTAGCCTAGTACACACCTCAGTCATACCATATCGTTCTAAAAGGCGATGCCCAGTAATTGTTTCCCACTGTTGCATGACAGGATAAGGAAGTGCAGAGGAGCCACACATCTGCAATTAGGAAAAGCAATTAGACCACTGTTTAAGCATTAAGCATTCCTCACTCTATTCAGGTAAAGGAAAACAAGAAATCAGTTGTAAGGGACAGTATAACGCAATTCAGGAGTTACCCTTCTTTGCTAATACATAATACAGGAGGTACACATTATATCACATTTCAAAAGTACCAAAAAATTCCAGCTAATAATACAATAAATCAAAACATTGATGCCAACTTCATTTTCAGTCATATCTTGATAAGGAGTTGAAAGCTAATTACCATAAGACGCAACTTGCTTGCAGCTGAAGCAGAAGCCTGTTGCAATTCTGGATCCATTGCTTCATAACCTTGTATCAATCGAGTATACATCGTTGGAACCTAAATATTCCAAAAGCATTGAAGAAATAACATTATAACAGCCATTGAATGTGAAGTCAGACCAATTTGGGGCACAAGTGCTTCCTAGAGCATTCCACAATCAGAAGCTCCCGACAGTCCCGACCCAACCAGAGTCCCAAGGAATAGAGGTTGGATAATATAACTTGCGCCCAACAACAACTAAGTAGGTTACATCATTGTACTAAAAAAGCCCACTTCTATAAGTGTTCTAGAATCAGAGGACAAGGAGGAAAAAAGAAATATGAACCTGGAATCATGTTCAACACAGACCATAAATATCTAAGATATGCCATAAAACACTTGAGACTTACTCCTGTAAACACAGTGATGGCATCTTCTGCCTTTTCCCCATCTTTTGGATATGATTCGCGCCATCTCTGCCAAATTCCTCTCACACTAAATTTTGGAATGAAATCAACCTTCAAGAATAAACCATATATCTGAGAATCAGGGGCATTGGAAAAAAATAAAACCTAAACTAAAACTAAAAGGCAGAAACAATACAAGGCACAAGGAAAGGAGTAAGTAAGACTTATGAAGGGGAAGCAATGGATTACCGCTGAACCTGCATAAAGAGGGGCAAGCAAACCATTGAAAAGCCCATGAACATGTATGGTGAACAAGTTAAGGATCAAGAAAATCTGGATTTGTAACATAAAAGTTTTCCCAAAGTAAAGACCAGAAACTGAATAAACGTCACAAAATTACAAGCCTGAGAAATACCAGTACAATACTAAAAAGCAGGTATTTCATAGTAGGAATAAAGGACATTTGTGGATATGATGTAACGGGAGACAGTGCAGAAATTGATCATCAGATGTATACTCCCAAGCATCCGCCAAGATTTGGGCCTGACATAGAGCCGAAAGACACCAAAAATTAGTGCCAATATTAACCGTTTTGGTCTGTAACTTAAGTAAAATTGATAAGGGAAAGAGGTAACAAAATTCAAGAGTGATTCGCTCCAATTTGAACATTTGACCACAATTTAAAATGAACATCATAAACAAGGAAAATAGACATGTTCTTTATTCTAAATATCATTGGAGCACCTAGAAAAACCTATAGCTTGAAAGTAAAATGTCCATGGTGTCAAGGCAAGTACCTGAGCCAAGATGCCCTGGTGGGTGTGAACAACTCCTTTAGGTTTACCCGTAGTACCACTAGTGTATATAATTAGTGCAGGGTCCTCTCCTGCATAAAACCAAAAAGTACAATGCAAAATATGTCACCAAGTTCCATGAATCACAGCCAGAAGGTAGAATCACATACAGGCTTAAGGTGAGCCACCTTGTTTGTTGTATGAACTGTCAACCCCCTCCAAACTATTACCCGCATCACTTTCTGCAGATTCTGAATTATCATGCTCAGTTATACAAGGTACAGGAGGAATAAGAGAAAATTGAGCAGCACTTTTAGCAGCAACATTTTTCATAAGCTCGGAGTGATCTTCAGTGCTTAGAATCATGGAGACATCCTACAAACGAATTGACATAAGAGTTCTGCATAGATCTTGAACAAGAAAACAACAATCGATAACAGCATTAAAATGTTTGTCTGCTGCAATGGAGCAGCACCACTTCAACATGTAATTTTTTTAACTGCTCTGTAAATTAATTCAGAAAAATGGCCACCATCATTTCTAATAATGTTTCATAATGAAATGGTATGGACCAAAGTTTGAAGAACAAGTGCCGGCATACAAGAAGTTAACTTCTCGTCATAGAGATTAAAAAATCCACAGAAAAACAAGAAACAACTAAAGGGAGTTTGGAGAACAAGTGCCGGCATACAAGAAGTTAACTTCTCGTCATAGAGATTAAAAAATCCACAGAAAAACAAGAAACAACTAAAGGGAGTTTGAAGAACAAGTGCCGGCATACAAGAAGTTAACTTCTCGTCATAGAGATTAAAAAAATCCACAGAAAAACAAGAAACAACTAAAGGGAGTTTGAAGAACAAGTGCCGGCATACAAGAAGTTAACTTCTCATCATAGAGATTAAAAAATCCACAGAAAAACAAGAAACAACTAAAGGGAGATGAAAAATAGAAGGCGAACCGAGTCATTCATCACATGCAAGAGCTCAGCTTCTGGGTAGCTGAGAGCGAGAGGAACTGCCACACCTCCACTAAACCAAGTTCCTAGCATTCCAGCAACAAACTCAACTGAAGGTTTTGCCACAATTCCTATTCGAGCTCCACCAAGACGGTCTTTATCTTTGGTGCCATCAACCTATAAAAATCATTGTGCTACCATCATTTGTCCGAGTCAGAAAAGGGTAGTTCAAATAAATCTCAGCAAAATGGGGAGAGAGAGAGAGAGAGAGAGAATTATCAAGTTCAAAAAGTACGTAATTATTCATTGAACAACACAAACTAGTTACACTTCCATTTAGCATCATCTCTCTCGTCAGTGAGTAGCATAGAAACTCAATATAACTTCGAACATTTCTTAATTAACTTGTAAGCACGTCGCAAGCATGTAAACAGGACATGCAGTTTCGTCCACCCATAGATAAGTCATATTTAACTCACAGTTTTTACATTGGCGCTACATAAAAGCCTCGATATCTTCAAAGCGGATGAGATCAGTTGGGCATACGTATAGCTCTTCTGATCAGCCCTTATAGCAACCCTTTCACAGGATGCAGAGCCCTGTCTAGCGACTGCGTTGACCACTTCCATGAATGTTCTATGATCCAAAGCTGTTGAAAGGACAAAGGAAAAGAAAGAAAAGATGAAAACAGAAGGATATTCAATTAGATATCTCCATGGTCATAAAAAAATTGTACTTACAATCAGTCAATCACAAACCAGCTCCTTAGACCTGTTAATTTACAATCAAATAAAACAAGCACGGAATTAAGCCTATAATATTTTTTGTTTGAAAGGGGCACATACAACAAACTTTGGATCGATATCTGACAAAAAGCACAACCTAAAACTAAGTAGCTCCATTTTGCTCAAAGGAAATTTTTAGCCTTTCCCGGTAAAAAAAATCATATTTTTGGTTCAGAATGAACTGGTTTCAAGATCAGAACACTGGTTTGGTCTCTAGATTCCACACATTTGAGTTGTTGGTAAACCTAATTTGAAAAATGACTTTTTCTGTAATGACCCAAATATTCAAGACATATTGAAAGCAACTTGTGGTTACATTCTACACAAGTAGACCTAGAAAAAGTCCAATCTTGTGCCAAATTTCATGCCAAAGCTAAAATTTGGCATCAAGAATGGCAAAATCCTCTCCACCCTTGTGCCAACTTCAATGACAAATTTTGGCAATGCCATTCTTGGCATCCAATCCAAGCCATTTGATTTGCGCCGAAAGTATGAGATGGGTTTGATCCAATGGTCTGATTTGAGATTTTGTTACAATGGCACCAAACCGGTGCTGCAACATTGCTGCTTTTTGGCTTTTTGACACTCAAGCAAGCTAAAAGATGGCTTTGGCAAATGCCCCTTTGACACCAACGAGTAGACTTGATCTTAGAATTAAAATTTTAACTCCCAGACGGAAAGGATAATGTGATTTACAATCCTAGACTCTCTATTCCAGAAAAAGAAGCCTTAATCCAAATCATTTTTTAAGGAGACCAAATGCGGCCTCATTATTCAGTTTAAACCGTCCGTAAACATTGAAATTACTCAAATCCAAATCACATCGAATTGAACACAGAATACCACAGGCAGCCTTATTACTCACTCCCGTTATCAAAACTCAGTAGTTCACCTAATAGTAGCAAATCATACGGATCAATCGAAGAAAGCCTGAAGCAATCAGGGAAATTTATTTTTAAAAACCAGTAAATACACAAGAAAAATCAGGGGAAAAAACCTCTGACACAAAACAACGCCAACTCAGACGCAAATGTAGATAATACGTACATGTATGCGTACTTATACATACACATAGCAAAAATCCTCATTTATTATATACAAAAGCCATGCAACAAACACAACATTATGCACAACATGCCAATGTGGCCTTGCTGCATAAGGTATTGAAACACATCAATCTATCCAATTACGAATAAAAACTCTGCCACATTGACATGCTGCACACAATGCTGCACATATTGTTGTGTTTTTAGACTTTTCCATACTTACGCATAGCAATGATCCCATAATACATATCCACACTAAACAGTGCAAGATTGACATGAGCACAACTGTGTACAAATTGTTGCGTTTTTAGACTATTTTACACGAACACAAAGCAATAATCCTACAGAACACATCCACACATATACGTACAAGTGTATGCGCACAAAATGAGAATGGATGATGGAACGATGATCAAAATTGGTGCGGAGAGAACTTACAGGAAAAGCGACGAGAGAAGAAGAAGCTAGGGCAGAAGAGAGAGAGAGAAGAGGATACGGATGCGAAGGTGGAGGGGTGTATAGGAGAGAGGAGGCGACAGCTAGAGAGAGGACGGAGGTTGTTGATGGCTTTAATTGACCTCATTTATCGGTGTTTGTTTTCGCACCCTATTTATGGCGACCACTGGTTTTGGTTACGGGTAGGTGGATGTCACAGTTCAGTGAATTCATTTCGGAGAAGGTTAGGTCGATTTGTTTGCCAATCGAATCGCAGGAGAGAGAGAGAGAGAGAGAGAGAGAGAGAGAGAGAGAGAGAACGAAGGGAACACGGAAGCTGGGAGAGAGAGAGGAGTGGCTTTCGCTGCTTACACGGACAAGGGACGTCGGCCGTCCTGTGGTAGTATTGGTTGCACTAGAGGATTTTCAAATTCAAGTAATTTACAGCTCTCCGTTCCATAATGTTCCATAATGACAGTTCCACTGCTTCCGTTTCATAATGACCGTTCCACTTTCTCTTTTACCTCTTTTTAAATCAAAAAATTAATTACTTTCGTGTATAATTTTTTAATTTTTTTCACACCATATTAAAGATTTCGATTAGTCTTTTAATTTGATGGGAAAAATTTTAAAAATTATACACGGTAGTTGGTTTTTTGATTTGAAAAATGGCACGACTTTTTATGGTGGACTCTCAATATAGAACGAAGGAAGTATTACAAATCTTTGTTCAGGCTCCGTTCCAGAAACCTTCTTAAAAAATAAGCAGCTTATTTCACATTTTCAAACTCAAAAATAATATAAATGAAAAATAATTTTTCAATTTTTTTTGCACCGTATTAAAGATCTCAATGAGATCTATTAAACAAGATCCATAGTGATAGGAAAATTATTTACGTAAGCACATGATTTTTGAGCTTGAAATTGCCTTCTTAAAAAATAAGGACTTATTTTCAGTTGCGGAACGGAGCCTGTCACTAGTCCATTGTAAGGATTATTCTAATTATATTTGAGTAGATTAGTTAAGTTGTCAGTAACGTACTGTGTCACTACACTGTCATTTTATTTTGGAACTATTGTACTCCACTAAGGTGGTGTTCCACTTTAAGAAAAAAAATGTTTTTTTTTTCAAACGAATGTAATTTCAAACTCAAATATAATGAAAATGAAAAAATTTTCAATTTTTTTTTCACCGTTTAAAAGATCCTAATGAGATCTATCAAACAACATCTATATTTGTAGGAAAATTATTTGCGTAAACACATGATTTTTGGGCTTGAAATTACCTCCGTTTGAAAAAAAACTTTTTCTTAAAGTGGAACACCACCTAATTATTCTCCTTTGGCCACTAGTGTTTTAGAGCTCTCTACTTGTACTCCACTTGTGTTGTAGCGCTCTTTTCAAGATTTGGTTCACATGATTTCTCAACGGCCTGTTTGATAAAATTGAAAATTGAATCTGAATGCTGAAAAATTAAGTACTGAATGCTAAATTTTTTAGGTTGAAAAACTGTTTGGTAAACATATTAAGTACTGAATTAAAAAAAATGATAAAATAATTTTAGTTTCGGTTGATCTCTCTTAATTTACTAATGGTCAAAATGTACTTATAGTAAAGGTGAAATGGTGATTGTGGTGGTGTTGGAGTGGTGGCGATAGTGGTGGTGGTGGAGTGATGGTGGTGTAATGGTGGCATTGAGTGGTAGAGGTGTAATGGTGGTGGAGGCGGTGGAGTGGTATAATGGTGGCAATAAGTGGTGTCGGTGGAGTGATAGTTGTGCAATTGTGACATTGTGGTGGCAGCGGCGGCAGTGTGGTAATGGTGGTGGTGGTGGTGGTGATGGAGTGATAGGAGAGTGGTGGTGGTAGTGATGGAGTGATAGGAGAGTGGTGGTGGTGGTGGTGGTGGTGGTGGTGGTGGGAGTTGTGGAGTGGTGGTGGTGACAAGTTGTCATTTGCAAGTGCCTTATTGGTTTGCATTTGGGTGATGAGTAACCTGCAAACCAGCATGGTTTTCACTTACTAAGAGCATGTAGATAAGATTCTGTATTTCTTACTTTTTAGGTGAAATAGTGAATCAAATCTTGAAAAGAGCCCTACAATACAACCACATACAAATATTTATACGCATACACTTACAAATAGGGTGGGCCCCACACACCAGATGAAAAATAATATTTTTATCAAATAGAGAAAAAAATGCCTACCCTTGCTGTAGAGGTGAGGGAAAAAGTGGTCGGGTAAAGTACAAAAGACAACCTTTTGAATAGCCATTTTACATTTTATTGGTGTATATGCTCTAAGGGATGGGATATCAAGAAAAGAAAATCAAGGCAAATCAATTTTTAAAAAAATGACGCAAAATCAATAAATACGTTTTTTTGTGTGTGGATAAATGCAAAATGATAATCTACATAGCTTATTAAGCCAAAATAGTCCTTAATAGTGATTGTGAAACAGAATTGCTATGGACACCAATACTGCGGGGCCCACTCCAGGTTCCGCACGGATAATCCGAACCGTTCAATAATTTTAAAAAGAAACTGAGTGGTCTTGTTAAAAATGAAAAATTGGAAAATTGGATTGACCACCTACACATATTCAATTGAGCTGATTTTTAAATGAAAAAATGAAAAATTAGATCGAGCATCTACACATATTCAATTGAGCTGATTTTTCACGAGCCCACTTGTTTTTGTTTTTAAATTATTGAACTGCTCGAATTATCCGTGTGGGATCCGAAATGAGCCCCGCATGCCGATATGTGCATCGTCGGTGTCTTTAGGATTTTCAATTGTGAAATTAATTTCAGTTTGATATAATTTTAATACTTGTATTCTTCTGCCGCTTGTAGCAATAAAAATAACTTTTGTATTGAAAAAATTCTCTTCCCCGCGTAGTGAAATATGTGCAATAAAAAACATTTATCCGATCATATAAATAACAGAGAGAGAGAGAGAGAGAGAGAGAGAGAGAGGTGTAAAATCTTCAAGTAGAGAGATTGAGGACAATAATTCATTCCTGTTACTGAGTTTCATCAATAAAAAGTTCAGACACCAATCATGGAACAATAACACTAAAACCATTCAATCACAAAATAGAATTTTTAAAAGAGAAATGGCCATCTTTCACTTGTACATCATTTGCTTCGAGGGAGGACTGGGGAATTCTTGATCTTGATATTTTCCTCCCTGTTGTTGAGCAAGGACTCCATTCCATCCTACAAGTAATTTAGAATAACCGTCAACACTAAAAAAAAAAAAAAAAAAAACATGTCTCCGATTGAGTCTTGGATTTAATGAAGGATTTGTGGACGGAAAAGGAAAAAGTTCCGTTCACACCTAAGACACAACCAAACATAAATCCCACATACAAAAACTGCACAAAACTTGGAATCAAAAGAGGAATACTTGTCCAAAACAATCGAACGTACCCACATGCGTGTTTGTGTTTTCATGAGTTGTTTCAATACTATGACCTGATTATATATGGACCTGGTTTCTCTGCAATAAGGTTAAGATTTTTGCCTTCCATCTCAACATTCAATGGTCCAAGTTTGTGAAAGATTTCTACCGGTAAGATTCTGTTCTTATAGGTAAAAATCTGTCAGACAACCATTAGAATACTTTTAGTATATGTCACACGGACTGTGCTCTGTAATCACAAAAAGGACGGCAGAGAAGCCGGATCCTTTATAGAGTACATGTTCCTAAGAGTGATACTGGAAGAATGAAATGAAGAAGAATAAGGTTGTTTTTTACCCAAAGCAGGGTCAAGTCCTCTATTCTTGAGCTCTCTGAACTCCTGGCAAAGGGAACAACATGGACACAAGATGTGAGAGACCACATCTTCATAAGGTGCTTCTACCAAACCATATTTCTTCCTCAGCTTTGCTCTATACTTAGAGCCCATAATCCACTGAGAGCACAAGGGAGGCATCATCAACATATAAATGAAAGTCCCCAGTGGGCAAGCTGCAACCAACATATATATGCCATACATTAGAAACTAAAGGGAGAAAAGAGAATAGAAGGGAAAACTACACGTTCCTCAACAGCAGCTTTTTAGTCCTTTCTTCTCCCTTTCTTTCCGTTCCAAACAAGGAGATGAAGAAATTATTGTCCCTTCCTTTCCTTTCCTGTCCGCAAGAGAGAAGTTACATGAAGTAGAGGAAGTAAAGGAACTTACTCATTTCTCCAGCATCTACTATTTCTGCTATCTGACCGAATGTGATACAAGGTAGACATGCTGTAACTATAGCTGCCAAAACAATAGGAAAAGCAATTATATCCACTTGGTTAGATAAAATTCTCTATGCTGTTTCAAGTTAAAGGCTTTATATCTTGGAAATTTCTTATGTTAGAGATTGAACTGCATCCGGTTCAGTTTTGTATCCCTATTGACCTATTAGTATTTTTTCTTGCAATCCCTTAAAAAATCACATGGCACAACATGTATTATTTGATCAGTAAAAACGATTAGTGGATTATATAAACTTCTGCAACCAGACAAGTTTTTGCCTCCGAAAAGCTAGTGTTTGTTTTATCTCCAAGTTGAGAAAAGGATTTTATTTGTGAATCCCTCAAAGTGTCAAAAGGATTTTATTACCCCAGTTAATAAAGCATGTGCAATTAGGGGAGAACAGAGAAAACATAGAACGAAAAGAAAAAGAAACGAAGTACCATTTGTCTGGTTTTCATGGCAGTCGAACAATCCAGTGCTCCATGGTTCTCCAACTGAGAGATTCTTGTCTTCGTAAAGCGTCAAGGCCATTGAGCCGACTGGTTTGCCTGGATTTGGAGTGTCTACTTCTTCAGTGACTTGATTCCCACCCATTTGATCAGCAATGGATATGACAATATTTGCTTCTGAAAAACTTAGCCGAGTGCGTTTGCTTTGTAAAGAAACCTGTAACAACAAACTAGCTTTAAAAGAATAATAATCAAACTCAAAAGACTTCACCCTGGGAGTAAAAACAGAGAATGTTCATTGGAGACTTTTCAATCTTCTGAAGTCAATAGCGTGAAGCCTCATCTAAATTCTAGAAGAAATATGGACAAAAAGTAGACATGTATTTGAATTCAACACAAAATCATTTATTAATTGCTGCAAAGTCTGATAATCCAGCCGCCGATTAGGAAAATTGCTCATATGAATATTAGACATTGAAATCTCGTAACACACTTCCCAATTAGTGCTGGTTGACCAAGGGAAATAACTGGCTTCCGTACCTTAGGAAATACTGTATTGGCAACTTGGCATCATGTTCTCCGAAAATGCTACTGAAAACGATAGAGGTACACGGATCCCACCACAGAGGTATCAGCAACAGTCCAATGTGTGGGCCCCATGTGCATCATGTGTGGCCAATGTGCATCATGTGGAACTCAAGTGCGTCGGACAGTTTCACACACCTATCTCCGTGGGGCCCAAGAGAAAATGGTGCCCGGTCCATGAAGGTGGGTTAGGTAGAGAATGAAACTAAGAAAGCTGGTTCCACAGAGAAACTCAGTTCAGACAGGATGAAACAGGAATTTGAAGCTCATAAACAGGAAATAATATTTTAAACACAATACCAGTCACATACAGTGAACAATGTTGTTCTGAAATTGCTGTAAATATTCTTAACCACAGTGAACTTGAATACTGTTAAAGATACAAATTTGTATCACAATCTAATTTCTCATTATCATAAAAAATCAGGTCCAGATTGCGAAGGTGAAAGCCATGGAACTCATCAACAAGCTGATTCTCCCTTCGATTTTCTCATTGGTAATCATGTAAGAGCTCTAGAAGAAACTGAAATGTTATTGACCAAGCCACTTCCGCCACCAAGAGGACAAAGGATTTCTTTCTCGACGAGGAGGAGTAAGGAGGTCGAGCATGGTTTGTTTCTCTTTCGGAGTAAGTGGAACACCTCTAACTAGGTTCAACGCCATGATGTGCACATTAGTATTTTGCCTATGCTTGTTGTAAGCCCATATTCCTCCAGCAGCACCTGCAACTAGAAGCTGATCCAAAAACCAAATGATGGAAAATAAGAACTTTTTCTTGTGAGGGGGTAGTAAAAAAGCTTAAGGTGGTCCTTTAAAAAAAACTGACCGGTGATAGCCACAAAGCTGCAGTCTGCAAATCAAACTTTGGTGCATAAAGAACTGTCTCCCCAAAATCATCCTCGAGCTTTTTGTAGATATCTTTATCAGATTTCCCAGCTTGAATTTCATCACGAATTAACTGGAGTACAACAAAACATCGTCAGAATATGCAGGTAGAGTTTTTTTTTATCGGCAAAAAAAAGTTTTATGCAGGTAGACTTGATGAGTAGTATACAATTAGATGCAAGTAAGAGAAAAAGTCTATGATTTGACAAGAACCAGGAACCTAATCTTATTATGCTGGCAACTTAGGCTTTCTGAGGGAAACAAATGCCCGACCCTCAGTGGACATGGTTGAGGAAAACAAAGGATGAATATTTTTGTTATTTCTAAATACATACAAGAAACTTGCTTCCAGCTATAATTCATGGTTCTTTGATAATTCACTTGTTAAGCAAACAGGATGACTCCAGCAAATGAGGAATGCTAATTCTTTATATCATCATAGCTTGGTTTTCCAACAGATCAAAGGGAAAACAATCATAATCATCCTTCCAATAGATCAAACACTAAGCCACTAGTCCAGACTCTAACCACCATTTTGAAGGGAAAAGATTTCATGCTTTACAGTGCATTAAGAATTAAGATATAAATGCATTAGGGTAAAAGAGAAAAAGAAAGCATCTAAATGTGACAAAAATATACAGTCTGTGAATAGCTTGACGAAAGAATAACGACATATCATTGGAAGTTAAACAAACAAAAGGCGACATGAAAGGCGAGAACCTAACAATGTACTTAATCCAGCGTTCATAAAGCTTTTTTACACATCACAGCCCAATTAAGTCAGGACCAAGCAATTAAACACCTGCAACCTACGAATTGCCAACAAACTATTCAAGATTTTTCCGCAGCTAACAACTACTTTTGGTCATATTTCTCTTATCCATCGATCACCACTAGATACTACCACACCGATGATTATAACCCAGTGTCATATGCAACAACAAGAATAATATATTCCCCTATCCTATCATGCACTTGTGCGTATATATTCCTGGCTATATGCAACAACAAGAATATTAGCTAGCAAAATGAATTACCTTCCTGAGGAGAATGGCAACATCTGCTTGTGAATCTTCAATGGACTGACTGCCACACTCAGTGCAACGGACATTGTGACTGATGTTTCTGGCCCTGGCGTCTACCACCTGCGCATTCCTTACTGCATCCTCTGCACCCTCCATCCCACAATAATTCTCTAACTTAAGCTGCTACAGAAGTTAAACGAAACACCCGATAGCCGTGTCAATCGAAACAACATAAGAGTAACTCCCAGTTCAAGAATTCTCGACTCTGGTTTTCAGCTGGGCATTTCATCAAACAGTCGGCGTTCCTAATTATCATCCCTGCAACGTCACGCTCACGCCACCCAGCCGATTACCCATGAACCCAAGTTCGGTCAATTCTCAATAGCTTCAATATTTCTCTAAAGTTTAGTATTTACCACTACTTAATGACAATTGACAACTCTAATTCCGAAATTTAAACATGGGACTAAACGTAAAGAAATAAGGAACCCATGCGTATAAGCTCGCGAAAGTAATGGACATATAGAATTACCTGAGAGAGGAACAGAAATGCTTCAATCGCCAATCCAGTAATCAAAGGCGGGTTTTTTTTCCTTGAAAAACCGGGTCTGGCTTAGTTGTACTAGCAATGGCAGCGAGACCTTTTCTTCAAAAACAACGGCGGCGAGTTTGTATGCCCGAAATAAACTGGCCTTAGAAGATGATAGGCGCTGAGTGCCGTGGATTTCCCCTTCCTCCGGCGAGGTGCAGTGTGTGGTGATGATCTCCTGTTGAAAAGCCTTTTGATTTCAAGCTCGACGACGGAGAGGGTTTTATATGCCAAAGTAGACTCGCCTTCGAAAAGCGCGAGTTTAGTTAATTAAGACTTCTCAGATTCCACCTGCGAAGTCTGTTTACCACAGTCCTGCTGCATTTGAAATCAAATTTGAACTTTCTTTCAGATTTATTTCAAAGATCTAAATCGTTCATGTTGTAGAAATCATCAAGAACACTAACCCTAGTAAAATTCATTGCAATCGGATACAAATAAATATCTTATCGAGACGTTAAATGAAGTTTTTGCGATTGTAATAATGGGCTTAGTTGCACTGAATCAATGTAATAATAGGTTTGGCTACTAGTAATCAAATATGAAATTATTTGAGATTTATTTCAAAGATCTAAATGGTTCATGTTGTATAATTCATCAAGAACACTAACCCTAGTAAGATTCACCATAATCGGATACAGATAAACATATTATCGAGAAGTTAAATGAAGTTTTTGCGTTTATAATAATGGGTTTGGATGCATTGAATCAAATACAATAAAACTGGCTTTTGGAAATCGTTTTAAACAGGGAACCTCGCGGGTTCAAGGCAGGAGGCCCAATTAGGGCTAAACTGCACTATTACCCTTAGATTTCGATCAAACCACATTGCATGCCCCTTAATTCTCCAAAATCTTGTGAAATTGTATAACACTTAGCTTGGACCCACTTTTTTAACAAAACAATATTCGAAATACCAAATTTACCCTCATTTTCTCTTCTTCTTTTTTTAATCACCGAACACATTTTTCTCTACCCATAGATATTTCCAAACATAACAAGAACAAACCTGAAAGCCAAAATCCATCTCTATCTATCCAGACAAACATAGATGATATCGGCATATTAACAACTTTTATACCCATAAAAATTAAATACAGTAAAGAATTAGACACCAAAACAAATCCATCAACCAAAATGACCGTAAAAACAAGCCAAACAACAATTGAATTAGATAGGTCAATTATAAAAAACTCAACTACATAGGTGGATCAACCCGAATTTGTGTATAATCAAACCATGACCAATATCCCAAATTGGGTTAAAATTATTCTGATCACGGCATATCCATATGAATCCATTTGTTTTAGATATGATGATTGATCTATTTTTCTTTTTATATGTTTTCTTTGAACTTCTTTTTAAACTTCAGTTAGGGCTTTTTTTTTATTCCTCTCATCAATATAAATACTTACTCTTAAATACTCTTTTTGAAAGGCACTCCTAAATACTCTAAATAGAGCTAAAAATAAGTTGTTAAACACAAGAAATAACCACTATTTTAAAGAATTATATTAATTTAGTCCAAATCGATTCCAACAGGGGCTATATTTTAATTTACTTCAATGATCACCAACACAACCTTTGACTGAATTATAAGGTCCAAAAGCATGAATTACAAGGTTTTCTTTCTTTGGGAGTCAGAAGTCGGTCCCTTTAGGCTGGCTAGGTTTTCTTCGGTTAATGAGCCGAGTTATTCTTTACTTCCCTTTTTTAAGTGGAATTTTTGGCTAAAATACTCTAGAACAACATTTGGAAGACAACCCCTTATTTATGAGTAATTATTCAATGGTCTTGGGGCACGGCCTCGTGGTGCCCCAACGTCCTTTTCTATTTTTTGATCTACCCCCAACGTCCTTGTCCGCCACAAATTTTCATGGGATCCATAGATTTAGTAATGGGCTCCGCAGAATTGTGTGGTGAATAAGAGTATTGAGGCATCACGTGACGGTGTCCCAAGACCACAAAATATTTTTTTCTTATTTACATGGCTTTCCACATAATCTTCGATCAGGATCTTTTCTAGTTAGTGCCCCTGAAATATTTGTTAGCAATGCTATACTTCTCAACCACACTACCAAGGGACACTAGATAACATTTTTGTCTTTTCATAATACATGCAAATAACAGAGGAGTACTCCTAGAAGAAATGAAAGGAAGAACATAAGAAAGATGAAGTTTTGATCTATGTGAATATGGGATTCAATATCAAACAGAGTATATAGCTGTTTTAAAATCAGAAATGTAATTTTATTTTTATTTTTAAAAAGGGCAGGCAAGGGGATGGCCTTGAACCCCAAAGAATACACCACACCAGCTCCATAACTCCATCCAAAGAATAACATCAGCTACTACATGTACAGACACCAGAAAAAAATACATTCAAAAACCTAGCCATTAGACTAACTATCTCTCCTTAATACTCTGCCATTCACAAGTTTGCTTGACATCTGACCAAGCACTTAACACAAGCCCTGATATCTCTTCTGATACAATATAGCACAATAGCTCTTTCTTGCCTCCTAACTTGAAAAATTAATCAAGGAATTCAGCACAGAAACATGGCAAACCCTCTGGATCATCCATTCCAACTCCTGTTCAAACCCAATAGAAGAGGCTATACCTTGTACCCTCTGGATTGCTTGTACCTTTTTCTTTTTTTTTTTAATCCTGATTGCTTGTACCTTGTATATGTCCTTGTTACACACATGGGGGACAAGAAGAGCCTATACCAACTGCATTCTGCACAGCAGTGGGATAATCAGAGTGTTTCCTTCTTTTCATTCCCTTAGATTTAAGCCTATCATTCACCATTTTCTGAGAAACCTGACCCAAAATATGGTTTCTTCCGACACAATTCTTATCCCTCTTACTTGGGAAAGCAAAAGCATCGGAAATGGGAACTAAAGTAAAGTACTCACTTGACCTCCCTCCCCTATGATCTGCAGAGGAATCTCGGATTTGGCCCGAACTGTTTGGCAGATTCCCACGCGTTACGCCATTTAGTGAGAAAATGCCGCTATGATGACTAATATGAGGAAATGAAGGCTGATTGGCGAACTCCATGTTTTTATCCACTTTTCTTGATACCTTTGTGCTCATCCCAGCATCCATGAGTTTCAGCAATTGCCTGGCAGGCAAGGTTTCATTGGAACATAACTCCAGTTGACAAATTGGATTTGGCAAATTTCCAATTCTTTTGTTTGTGCATGCACATGGCTGTTCTTCATTTATCTTCTGGAACGTCTCTAAATTAATGTTCCAATTTGGTGTTCGTGACAAAGTTGCAGATCTCTGAGAGTCTTCAATTCGGAAAGGACAATCTGCTACGTATGGCATAGAAACATGGTGTGCTCCTCTAACTTGCGTAGGACTAGAAACAATTCGACGATTATGACATGATGTTGAACACTGAAAGGAAGAATTAGGACATCCATTCACCAGCTTATCCTCATCACATCTGCAACTTTTAACACCCAATTTATTGCTAGTGCCAACTTGAGAAAATAGGTTTCCACTTGAATCACTGGAGAGTCCGAAAATCCAAAATCTCCCTTAGTGTCATGAGATCCTTCCAATTGTTTCATTTTGGAACCACTGCTTTGACAGGTCTTTTTAAGATTTCAAGTACCACGCTTCTACCCGCAGCAGACATGCTACCTACCCCATTGGACTGAGGTTTAAGCATTTTGTTCCCCAATGGATATCTCAACATCTCCTTTTCACGAAAACCACTGAACTCAAATATTTCAGAATCTGTCACATTCTTGGTTTTCTTTGACATACATAACGTGTTCTCCTTGGCATTCTCAGCTTCTAAACGACGCCTCTCATGTCGGTTCTTGACTAAGAGCTCCACAATTTCAACTGGAATGCCATTTAAAGATTCCAATTCATGCGTCTTATCAGCCCTTCCATTACTTTGGTCTTTAATGGCTTCTGAATGCCCTAGCACATCCGTGTTTTTCTCATAACCGTATACGAAGGAGAGATCCTGAAATCAAAAGATAAAGTTGAACAAAATCTCGAAAATTGCCGTAGTAGGTAACCTGTCCATAGAGGCAAATGTGCAAGAGGTGAAGTTTAAAGCATGCAAGTTGAAAGAGAGAGACTGTAGATTGCACATATACGTTCAGATTATATAAATACAACAAAAGAAAATTACAGGCTAAAGAGATTTCCCTTAGAAATCTAACCACTATTGTTTTCCTATTGTGAGCAAAAAATTTAAGCAATCCAGCAGTTCATATTTAGATCTACCAAAAGATGTGATAACAAGAGCAAATCAAAGCACAACTACCTGTTTTTGATACCAAGAATCTAGAGGTTGCAATGACACGAAAAGGCCCGTACCTTTGTCCAGATAGGAGATGCCCCATCTTGAAGTTTAGACACGTTATTTTGCTTGATACTTGAACTAGACTTTCTGGGAGTAGCCTTAACAATTTTCAAACCTGAAGGTGAACCTGGTCCAGAGGCCACTTTAGTGGCATGTCCTATTTCTTTGCTCATAACCTTATCTTCTTTGGGCATGACACTATTGTGTGTAATTACAGAGTTTGTTCCATTTCCGACTTGATGCGCCTCATGTTTTTGGTTCTTCAAAGCAGATTCTTCGGCAGTTTCCTCTGAAGCCATGCAGATTCTTTGTTGGGGAAATGTTTGGAAATGGATCTGCAATGGTGAGTGCAGTTGAGCTTGACGAAGCTCATTGCCATGGATTTCCCCTTCCTCAGCTCATCTCTTACGTAAAATCACACATATTCAGAGACCATCCCCAGTACAGAAGAAGGAAAAAGAATGTTACCTTCAGTAAAAAATGTCAAGAATTTTCCGTGTTCTTTGTACTCCTCGTACCAACATTTCTTCCCTACGGACCGTTCTTTTCATCTCCTCCTGTTGGAATGAATTTATGAGAATAAACTTTGGCAGCATTGCAAGAACTACATCAACGTGGTGAAATGAAGTAAAGAAAGAAATCACAAATATTGTGTGCTCATTCGTCGAACACAGGGTTCTTGCCGCTCACCGCTCTACCATCTATAACATGTTCTTGCACCAAAACCGTGACAGCAACGGCTGGGTCAGCAAATGTTACAAATCAAAATCCTCGAGATCTTCTAGTAAGCTTATCCGCCATAATCAAAGAATATCTATGATCTTTCCATACTTGAGGAATAATAGGTAAATCTCTCTCGAAATCGAAAATTACAAAAATTATGGGATGCATACATTACCTACGGTTGATACTAAGGAGAACAAAAGCAAGATCATATAAACGAGAACAAAGTAAAAGGCAGCAAAATACAACAAAACAATTCACATGTCCCATCTATATAGCTTCCTCTTGTAACATGTAAATTCAACTAACCCCGCCACTTGAGATGAGATCCATGTGCTGATGTGCCTAATAGCTAGTAAAACATACTTCCACTTGATAAACACTCATCAAGGAGGAAACAGGTGACATGTATGGGAAGTTCAGGATTCCAACAAAACATAAGGGCAGTCCAGGGTTCACAGCTCATGCAAAGTTGAACACTGTGTTTGGTTTGCAGTTTTGAGATAAAAAAGTTCTATAGGTTTGCGTATTTTTTCGTCTTTAGTAAATTTTTTTAACAAACTCTTTTACTTTTTACGCTATGTATATCCAAAAAAAAGTAAGAAATAAGTAAAAAAAAATTGACAAAAAATCACTAAAGACGAAAAAACACAGATGACGAAACAGTCAAAAATTTTGAAGAGATTATTTCTGAAAGTAGAACCAAACAAAGTGATTTGTATTTTAATAAAAGGTTAGCTGATATTTAGAAGGTTTCATATTTTTACATTTGGGCAATGATTCGACCTACGGTTTTGAAGCAAAGGACAACCACCATAAAATGGACTTTTGCCCACATCTTCGGCAACCCAAATAATAGTCACAAAATCTGGGACCGAACCTATCAGGAGATTCAGGACGTTGCATTGATCAACATAGAAAACAAAAAATTACTTCAAAGTACACAAGATTCTAACTTTAGGTTACACCCAATAAACTCATTCATCCAATACAATGAAAACAGTACTCTACTAAAGGAATATACAAATTTACCTTAAGCATGTTGTATTTGAAGAAGAGATGGGTCGGGCTCTGGACTAAATGGGTATGGTTAAGGTTGGACGATTTGTGGGTTGCATCGTTGGAAAGCTGTTGGAACTTAAGTGTATTTTCTCTAGTCCCACATTGGGAAGTTACAAAACTTCTTTCTACTTTAAATGATGTTGCACACTAATGAGTTTGTAAAAGAGGACTCAAGGAGAAGTCTCGCGCGCTCAGGAAAATGGGCGGCAATTTGGAAAACTGATTCGGAAACCAGTTAACCGGGTGTGCGTCACGAGTTATTCGCGCAGGGGGGGGTGCAAATCCGGGATTTGAGCCTCGCGCACACACACGGTTAAACCCACGTTTTGCCAAATTTCTGAAACGTTTTTTTTCAGTCAATCAAATCTTTTCGAAATGGAAATTCTTGCTGGTTGCTGATTAAGGGATGATTTCGGATTGATTATAAAACATGTGCTAAATCAATGCTTTGATTTGATTTACGTTCCCGAAATCCAGTCCGCACCTATAAATTGAGCACTTCGGAATCAGTTTTAACACACCAAAAACCAACTCTCTCTTCCTCCCCTAAAAACGTTTTCTGAGTTCGAGCAGTAGGTCGATTGTGTTCTTGTTTTCGGTTTTTCTTCCGTGCAAAGAAAACCGAGCAGAGGTACAGAATTCTGGGCTGATTTATCCTGGAGACGGCGAGGCATTCACGAACTGCTTGCACAATCTGGGCAGAGCCGCGAAGCGTCTTAAAGAGAGCGACCTAGTCCGCGACTCAACCCGGCCAGCCGTTGTTCTTCAATTTGGTATTCCGTATTTCAATAGCATCATCTCGAGGTAATCCGTTCTTGTTTTACAACAGTTAATTACAACAATTTTAAGACGTTACAATCTGCCATGGATTCTCAAAACAAGATTTCGGTTACCACCACTGATATCAACAAACCTTTTCGCTTTGAGGGGCTGCACTTTAAACGTTGGAAGGCTAAGATGTTTTTCTTTCTTACGACCCAAAAACTTGCTGCATATTGTGATTCAACTAAACCTGTTGCTGCGAATCCCCCTACTGCTGAAAACACTAAAGAGATTTCAAAATGGACCAACGAGGATTTTTTGTGCAAGAACTACATTATGAATGCTTTGACTGATGAGCTTTACGATTACTATTCCACTTTTGATACTGCTAAAGAACTTTGGGATGCCCTCCAGAAAAAGTATGATACCGAAGAGGCTGGGACTAAGAAATATGCTGTTAGTCGTTACTTGAAGTTTTCTATGATTGATGAAAAATCCGTGGTTTCCCAGGCTCACGATTACAGAAAATTGCACATGAAATAGTTTCTGAGGGCATGTCTATTTGTGAACAATTTCAGGTTGCTGTTCTTATTGATAAATTGCCTCCTACTTGGAAAGATTTTAAAAAGGATCTCCGTCACAAGTCAAAAGATTTTTCTATGGAAAGTTTGATTGTTAGGCTCCGTGTTGAGGAGGAGGCTCGGAAACAGGATCAGAAGGATGAGGTTCTCTTTGTTGCAAACAAAAGGAACCATAGCTCGGCGGTGCTCAAGCCGAGAGGAGGGATTGCGAAGCCAAATCAGAACCAGAACAGAAGACTGAATCAGAACAAGAAGTTACCCCCTTCTGGAGGCCAGGCTCGAAACACGGACTCTGTCCAATTTGTGTGTTACAATTGTAACAAGCCTGGCCATATGGCAAGAAATTGCAAGAACCCCAGGCGTCGCGCTCCACAGGCGAACCTGGTGGATGGAGAACCACTAGTGGCTATGATATCAGAAATCAATCTGATAAGTGGTTCAGAAGGGTGGTGGATAGACACTGACGCCTCTCGCCATGTCTATTATGATCGCTCCTTGTTCAAGAAGTATTCTGAGGCTGATGATAAGAAAGTGTTGTTGGGAGACTCCCACACCACTAAGGTTCTTGGTACTGGTGAGGTGGATCTCAAATTCACTTCTGGAAGGACTGTCACTCTGAAGGAAGTCCTGCACACTCCAGAAATGAGGAAGAATCTTGTATCCGGCTACCTCCTCAACAAGGCCGGATTTACCCAGACTATAGGAGCAGATCAATATACTCTTACTAAAAATGGCATGTTTGTTGGAAAGGGTTATGCATCTGATGGCATGTTTAAACTTACTATTGATATGAATAAAACTGCATCTTCTTCTTACATTGTTTGTTCTGTTAATATGTGGCATGCTAGACTTTGTCATGTTAACAAGAAACTGATTAAGAATATGAGCAACTTAGGTTTTATCCCTAATATTTCCTTAAATGATTTTGATAAATGTGAATCATGTAGCAAGGCTAAGATTACAAAGAAACCTCATAAATCAATTCTTAAGGAAACCGAATTGCTAGAGTTGATTCATACCGATATGTGTGAGTTAGATGGAGTTCTCACTAGAAATGCACATCGATATTTTATCACATTTATTGATGATCATTCAAATTATACCTCAGTTTATTTGATGAAACATAAGAGTGAAGCATTTGACATGTTTAAAATCTTTCTTAATGAGGTTGAGAACCAGTTTAATAGAAAGATTAAGAGACTCCGTAGTGATAGAGGCACTGAGTATGATTCGAATGAGTTCATTGCATTTTATAACTCTACTGGTATAATACATGAGAAAACTGCTCCATACTCACCCGAAATGAATGGAAAAGCAGAACGCAAGAATCGAACCTTATGTGAACTTGTAGTTGCGATTATGCTAAGTTCGGGTGCAGCTTCACATTGGTGGGGTGAAATTCTGTTGACTGTATGTTATGTGCTGAATAGAATTCCTAATTCTAAATCTTTAATTTCACCTTATGAATTGTGGAAAAACAAGAAGCCCAATGTGTCATATTTTAAAGTTTGGGGCTGTTTAGCATATGTTCGTATTCCTGACCCGAAAAGGTCAAAACTTGCAAGTAGAGCTTATGAATGCGCCTTTATTGGTTATGCTGTGAACAGTAAAGCATATAAATTCTTCGATATTAACAATAGGGTGATCGAGAATCTATAGATGCTGATTTTTACGAAGAAAAATTCCCCTTTAAATCTAGAAATAGTGGGGGCGCTGAATCTAGTAGTAGCGTGCCTAGATTAGAAGAACCTAGAAACGAGAACTCTAGCGACACTGAGATTGAACCAAGGAGGAGCAAGAGAGCTCGAATCGCTAAGGACTTTGGTCCTGACTTTGCATTCTCTATAGAAGAGGACCCCACTACTGTTAATGAGGCTTTGACTTCCCCAGATGCTGATTTTTGGCAAGAAGCCATAAATGACGAAATGGACTCATTGGATACTAATAGAACTTGGGAATTAGTAGACCTACCACAAGGCTGCAAAGCTATAGGTTGCAAATGGGTGCTTAAAAAGAAATTGAAACCTGATGGTTCTGTGGATAAATATAAAGCTAGACTCGTAGCTAAGGGATATAGACAAAGGGAGAACATAGATTTTTTCGATACCTACTCTCCTGTGACAAGGATTACTTCTATCCGATTCTTGATTGCCATAGCTGCTGTTCATAACTTAGTTGTACATCAAATGGACGTTAAAACTGCTTTTTTAAATGGAGACTTAGAAGAAGAGATCTATATGGATCAACCCGAGGGATTTGTTGTCCATGGTCAAGAACACAAAGTGTGTAGATTAATTAAATCTCTTTATGGCCTTAAACAAGCTCCAAAGCAGTGGCATGAAAAATTTGACAGTCTAGTTGTTTCAAATGGTTTCAAAGTCAATGAGAGTGATAAATGCATATACTACAAGTCTGATAATCATGCATGCACTATTATCTGTTTGTATGTGGATGACCTTCTGATATTTGGCTCAAGCTTATTTGTTGTGAATGAAACCAAATTATTGCTTAACCAAAATTTTGACATGAAGGATTTGGGTGAGGCTAGTGTAATCCTCGGAGTTAAAGTTACTAAATCTGCAAATGAAATTTCTCTTGATCAATCACATTATATTGAAAAGATCTTGAAGAAATATAATTACTTTGACTGTAAACCTGCTTGCACTCCTTTTGATCCTAGTATTAAATTGTTTAAGAACACTGGAGACAGTGTTAGACAATCTGAGTATGCTAGTATAATTGGTAGTCTTCGTTATGCTTGTGATTGCACGAGACCAGATATTGCTTATGCAGTGGGGGTATTATGCAGGTTTACTAGCAGGCCAGGAATGGAGCATTGGTTTGCTATTGAGAGGCTCATGCGGTATCTGAAAAGAACCATGAACCTTGGATTACACTATCAGAAGTTTCCCGCTGTTTTAGAGGGATACGGTGATGCCGATTGGAACACCCTTTCGGATGACTCCAAAGCAACCAGTGGGTATGTGTTCAACATAGCAGGAGGTGCAATCTCTTGGAAGTCCAAGAAACAAACAATTTTGGCACAATCCACTATGGAGTCTGAGATGATAGCGCTAGCTGTGGCTAGTGAGGAGGCAGCTTGGTTGAGAAACCTCCTGTCAGAGATTCCCTTATGGGAAAAACCGATACCGGCCATACTAATCCATTGCGATAGTACCGCGGCTATTGCAAAAGTTCAAAATCGTTTTTACAACGATAAGAAACGACAAATACGTCGTAAGCACAACACAGTTAGAGATTTGCTAACAAAAGGGGCTGTTAGAGTGGATTATGTACGGTCAGCTGAGAACCTGGCTGATCCTTTGACGAAAGGATTAGCTCGGGAGAAGGTGTGGGACACCTCGAAAGGGATGGGGCTAAAGCCCATTGAGAAATGAGTCACTTGTGATGGATACCCAACCTATAGACTGGAGATCCCAAGAAATAGGTTCAAAGGGAAAAACGAGTTACATGGTGATATGGTAAGAATCATGCTATAAGGAGTTACACTCCAAGTCCATCCCTAAGAAGCATGACATCCTGTAGCGAAAGAGGTTGTGTTTAACACTTAATGAGTTCTATAGCTCTATGTGGAGTGGAGTACCTAGACTACAGGAGTACTCTTGATAGACTCACCTATATGAATGTTGAAGTGTGGCCGCTTCTTGGGAGAATTTGGGCAAATTCTCTAGGTCATTCATGAAACTGGGATATAAGCACATGGCCATAAAGTGCTGGCTTTAAACATTACACATTAGTAGAGTTGTGTGTGTAGTGCTCTCAGACTTAGAGTTCAAGATCACAAGTCACTCTAGTTACTATCTGAAGCATTATTACTATGTAATGGTTCAAGTCGAAAGACACCTTTACTTATGCACAGCTTTATACCTTTGCTCGAATATTTTGTTTTTAAAAATACAAGTGGGGATTGTTGGAACTTAAGTGTATTTTCTCTAGTCCCACATTGGGAAGTTACAAAACTTCTTTCTACTTTAAATGATGTTGCACACTAATGAGTTTGTAAAAGAGGACTCAAGGAGAAGTCTCGCGCGCTCAGGAAAATGGGCGGCAATTTGGAAAACTGATTCGGAAACCAGTTAACCGGGTGTGCGTCACGAGTTATTCGCGCAGGGGGGGTGCAAATCCGGGATTTGAGCCTCGCGCACACACACGGTTAAACCCACGTTTTGCCAAATTTCTGAAACGTTTTTTTTCAGTCAATCAAATCTTTTCGAAATGGAAATTCTTGCTGGTCAAGAACGTGATTAAAACGTGTGCTAAATCAAAGGAACGAGATTTGATTTGATTTCAGCTAATTAAGGGAAAAACGTTTTTAAAACATGTGCATAATCAGCGGGATTTGATTAGCTGCTGATTAAGGGATGATTTCGGATTGATTATAAAACATGTGCTAAATCAATGCTTTGATTTGATTTACGTTTCCGAAATCAGCCCAGTCCGCACCTATAAATTGAGCACTTCGGAATCAGTTTTAACACACCAAAAACCAACTCTCTCTTCCTCCCCTAAAAACGTTTTCTGAGTTCGAGCAGTAGGTCGATTGTGTTCTTGTTTTCGGTTTTTCTTCCGTGCAAAGAAAACCGAGCAGAGGTACAGAATTCTGGGCTGATTTATCCTGGAGACGGCGAGGCATTCACGAACTGCTTGCACAATCTGGGCAGAGCCGCGAAACGTCTTAAAGAGAGCGACCTAGTCCGCGACTCAACCCAGCAGTAGTTCTAACAATCTGGTATTCCGTATTTCAATAGCATCATCTCGAGGTAATCCGTTCTTGTTTTACAGCAGTTAATTACAACAAAAGCTCTATATGTCTAGTTTCCAACAAAACAAGCAGAATGTGTTTTCGAGTCTCGAGCTAGGAGACAGCACTGCGAGTTTCACAAAGTAGCTCGGTGTATGATTTTTAACTTCTTCCCCTCTTTGAATTAGATTCTAAAAATTTTACACAACAAACTAGACATGTGTATCCATCTCCAGTAAAAATATCAGAAAATTACAAAGTCGGAAAGTCTGTGAGAAAAATTCATTGAAATAGGCTCGGCAAGGAGGCATCCGAAGGGAACCCCAATGCGTCGTTGAGGTAGATTACCGAAGGGACAGTATTGTAGCCGATGGATGGCTGGCGCTCGTGGCTCGCCGCCCATCTCATTGAAATAGGGGACGAGCTTATCTCTCAGCAAGGAGGCATCCCAAAGGGAACGCCAATGCGTCGTTGAGGAAGATTACCGAAGGGACAGTGCCGTTGATTTGAAGCTCGACGAAGGAGAGGGATGCCCGTCGCTTCTTTGTAACACTGGCCGCGCGCTTTTGCTCTTGGCCGCGGAAATTTGCTCATGGCCACAAACTTTTGAAAGCGCAAAAACCAAACACGATTTTTATTGAAACTCTGACCGCCAACTAAGGGTAAATATCACTAGCAGCCCTGTATTTCACTCTAATCATATTGCATACCCCTTTATTCTTGCAAAATTGTGTATCACTTGAACGCACAATTTCCATGATGCCAAATTTGACTGCATCTTCACTCTCCTTTTTTTTTTAAATCAGCATAGATATTTTCAAACATAACCAAAAAAAATATCCAAAAGTCAAAACTCATCTCTCTCTATCCATAGATATTTAGAGACATACATACTTGATGATATAGATATATCACCGAAAAAAATTAGTCTAATCACATCATAACCAAATAAATTCAATTGTGTTCAAATAGGTGGTGGTCTTGTGTGATTCGGAGAAGATGGATCCACCATTGATCCTTTTTGTCTTTTTATTTGTATTCTTTTGCCTTTTTTTCAATCTCAGTTCATACTTCCATACTTTTTGTATTGCTTGACACTATAAATACTCTAAAGAAAAGCTTTAAAAAATTCGCTAAACACCAAGAAATAACCACTGTTTTAAAAAATTAGTATGTCAATTAGTCCAAACCACTTTCTAAGGGGATGTGCAGTGTGCAATCGCATTTTGTCTTTAAGAATTTATGTTAACAAATCGCATCTTGAATATGTAGGTCATTACCCTCTTTTCAAACAAACAAGAAGTCCAAACAACATAGTATTTTTTTTCCCTTCTAAGAAACAAACAATGCATAGGAGTATAATGAAACTGATACAGTAGCATGAGAGATTAGAGATCTCTTATATAGTTATATCCTACCGCTGTTGCATGAGCTTGTTGCACTACAATCAGGGATAGACGGACACAGGGACATGTGCCCCCACTATATTTTTTTAATGTATATATCATACTATATTTATACCAAAAATGTACTGTAAATAATAAAATGATATGCTATTATGCTACATATATATATATATATTATATATACTCAATTCCTCCAGCTCATTACACATACAGCCCCTTTCTCTCCTCTCTCTCTCTCTCTTGATTAGGGATTTTTTTTATTGGGAAAATGACAGCAATGACATGTTTTGATAATTAATACCTGTCAAGGACATGCTGAGAACATTAATTAATGTTGAAAATGTCTTTTGACGAATATTAATTATCAAAACACGTTCTGGACCGTCATTTTCCCTTTTTTATTTGAATGTTTTTAATACATTGATTAGGGCATTTGCTTCCATAGAATACATTAATTCCCAACGAAGTAACCAAAAACAGGAAAGTAAATACTACAGTAGTATATAAAAATATAGTACTAAAAGAGAAGTCTGAAATGAAATTGAAAACTCGGCGTGGCGTGAGATCCCAAATCCAGAGTTGCATCTCAGGCGCAGCAAGTTGCCGACCTCTGAACTGTGATCTGCGAGGAGGGGAGCAATTCGATTCAATACGGAGGATCGAATTCTAGGTTTTCCTTTGTAATCGTCGCCTCATACGTCCAAACTTCTGCGCCATTACAACCAGCCCATAATCGATCAGGTACCCGTCTCTCTCTCTCCCCTTAATTTAGATGCTTAAGCATGACATGTTTTGGGGCCTAGTAAGAAAGTAATCGCTAGTTGAAAAGAGTATTAGGATGTCCGATCCACACACCAGGTATGATATCAATTGGACGCAGATGCACTAGTGCCACTCTTTTAGTGGCTTTTCTAGGCTTCTACCAGGGGCCGGCCCTGAATATAGCTTCGTTTACATTGTGAATCTGTTGCACGTAGCTTTGACGTGTCATATATGAGTTTAGGTCCATAATTCCCGGGCTTGTATGGAATATGGATCTTTACCTGGAACACACTAGCTTAAGCTATCGACTTGTAAAGCCAAGCCCACGTTTGTCACACTCAAAATTTCATTGAAACGTAAACTTGTTTTTTGTTTTTTTCCCCCCCTTTCCGTATTGCAATTTTATGACGTCCAAAGAAAAAAAATTTCAGGAAGCTCACCCAAAAGAGCTAGCCATGGACAGTAGGATTGTTACTCCTACAGTCCTACTTGCGTAACCTAGATACCGAGCCAACATTCAAAGCAGGGTAGGTGACGTAGGTCATATCGTCGATAAGGGATTGAGCGCTAGAGTCATTATGACTCAGCTTTTTTCCTTAGCGGCTATGACTTTACACACTAGATTATTCCCTAGGCTTAGCATGCAGTGTCCTTGGATCCACACAGACTCTCACGCAAGCTAGCTCTGGTACCGCAAGTAAAACAACCACGACAAATCACCTGAAAGTACTCTCGAAGAAGATTACCAGCGGAGTCATTGTACACATCTAGTGAATGACTTTCAGCCCTTCCTTTGTCGCGGTAGTGAGCTCTGATTTTGAATGCACACTTGAGATGGGGACAACATCGTTTGAGGATCTTAGGTAGAAATCGTTTAAAAACCCGGTAATTAAGGTGCGGGGTGCCCTCAGGTTTGTATACTCTACATCTACATCATTTTCACACCTAGATAATGCGGGACTTTGCTTCGCATCCTCCATTACACAGTGACACAGCATGTTAACAACACCTTCCTCGTTCATGTTGAGGACGTGCACCATCCTATGATACTAATATACTTGGGTACTTTTCTGATGGTACAATGGTACGTTGTCTGGGGTAGAATTAGACCTGAAAAGCTAGTCGTTGAGGTGAGCTTGCCTGATCGCTTGTGCATTTCACATTAGCTTCTTTACCAAAGATAAGATACGTGACATTGCTTCTCGCAAAAGGGATAGCCAAGGACACCAAGATCACCATGCAAAATTCTAACATTGGATAGGGTCATTTCTTACTTCCCAAGTTGAAGTTCCAGAGTCACTTGCAGGCACAGGATATAGTAGCCAGAGTTACTTTACAGAGAATAATACCTTTCTAGGCTTCGCGCAATGATTCCTCAAACCCATGCATTCATGCTCTATGATTGGCCCTAAATCATAAACTCACCCAAAGGGTTATCCAACGCAATGTCGTTTGGATTCATTGTATACCTAATATCGCCCATGAAAACTTACAGTGTGGGATGGGTTACAAATTGTATATTTGTAAACCATGCACTTCTGCTTTTCTTTGAGAGAGCAGCTTTTTAAATCCAGATTCAAGATTCAATGTTAAATTTTCTAGGAAGATGGTTCATTGGTTCTTTTTTTTTTTTTTTTGATAAGTAAGTATTTATATTAGAAACAAGGCATTAAGGGAATGCCGCCCGTATACCAAAAAGGCCACCAATACAAAAAGGCCCTAAACACCACCCCTATGGTTCATTGGTTCTTACTCAGTTACAAAAGTCGGTGCCTAGATTCTCTTAGGCTAGAAAGTGTTTTGCATGTTACCTATGATCTCACATGCCTCAAGGGGAATATGATCTTAGTGCCTCCGGTACCGTGAATCAGTGTTGTTTCATGGTGAACTTTTTTTGAATGTATACCCATTCATCACTATTCTAGCTAATGTAGTAGTATATTTTTGTTTACCTGTTTTGGCCTGCCAGTTTAGATTAGTTAACGTATATAAAATGAATCTATTTGTGTTTCTGAGTTAGAAATAACCCGTAGGAATGGCTGGGGAGTCCAATAAGGCCCAAGAGATGGGAAAGAATTTGGATGTGCTTGCTACTGAAAAGAATGACAGTGCGACCATTGTGAAGAAGAAGCGGAAAGGAGTGCTATCTCGTATTTGGAATGGACTCTTTAGACAACATGGTGATGATTTTGAGAAGAGACTGCAACACATTTCAAAGGAAGAAGCTACTGTTCTTGCTAGAATGAAAAAGAGATCTCAAAGTTGGAGAAGGATGATTAGGCATCTGATAATATTCTCTGTTATTTTCGAGGTAAGATGTGTTTCCTTTTATTTCTTTATATTGGGACTGAGAATTCGTTTGAGTTTAGGTATGCATTTGCAAAACTTCATTTGTTATTATCATTTGAGTTTTCTTCATGTAGAGCAGTGTATAGGCTCTTTTTTATTGGTCTCTTTTGGTGTTGTTGGCCTTTTGGTTCTTCATTTTCTTTTTGTACATGGGTGGCATCCCCTTGATGCCTTTTTCTTGAGGAACGTTGTTGAGAGTAGTCGAATTGGGGCATTGCATCCTGGTACTGGCTCAAACAAGTTTGCTTTTAAGGGCAAGTTTTGGAATGTGAGAATTTGAGTTATATTACTCTTGGACAGTTTTCTAGATTGTTATGGTAAAAGTAAACTTCAATCTGATTTTTTTTTTCTTTGCTTCTGATTGATATTTTCTTTTAGCTGATGATGTTTGCCTGTCCATGAATGTTGAAGAAATATAAGTGGCTTATTGTGTTTCAGTTCCTTCTTGATTGGTAATTGCATTTTTGCTTTATTCAGTGCAAAAGCACTACTTTATTCAGTCTATATTCTCTAAGTCCTTTGAGTATTAAGACAATTTCCGTTGCCAGGTTATTGCAGTGATTTATGCTATCATGACAACAAGGTCCTTAGATTTGAACTGGAAAATGAGGGCATTTCGGGTTCTGCCAATGTTTCTTTTGCCAGGGTTATCGTCTATTACTTACTCAGCACTTGTAACCTTCACAAGGATGTGTAAGTATCTGAAAACTCTTCCAGAATGCTGTATATATATCCCATATTACATTTTTTGTTTTATGATTCACTATTTTACTTTTTTTATTTTCCTCTTTTCTGATAAATAAATTTCTCTCTTTTCTGTTAATACTTGGGCAGATGATTTCGTTTGATTTGGACTCCCTGTGAACTTTATGTTTGGTTTTTGTATTTTTTGCTAAGTCTATGGTGTTGGAATCTGGAATCTGTTCCTTTGGTTTAGATTATCGTCGGATGCTTTGCTTCAATTATTTGGCTCAACTGTCTCTTGGAGCAATTTAGGATTGCAAATTTCGTACTCAGTTGTGTGGATCCTGGACTAATAAAAAACATGCTTTTTGGAATTTAGCATCATGCCTTAGGTCGCTACTTACGTTGATTGCTAAATGAGTGCCTTAGGTCACTACTGAGTTCTCTACTGATAGATGTCCTTTTTTATATCAGGCAACAATGGGAATACAAATAAAAAATTGCTATACAGAAATCAGCAAGGCACCAATAAAAATCAGGTAGGGAAGTTATTTTTTGATAATTATATGTACAAAAGGAATATTGAGGTAATCTAGCCATGGTGTACAGTTTATTATATGAGAACTAGGATTCAATATGATATTGTTCAATTCTCAAGCTCTGTATGACAGAAAACATACAAGCCATGTTGAAATCCTTCAGGTGCGGTTATTCTCAGTGCTGCTCCATAAGCTCTCTTGCCTCAGAATTGTTAAATTTTTTGGTTATATGGAAAGCCGATTTTCGTTGAGGAGTGTAGTGGAGGGCTGGGCTGGGCTGGGCTATGGTTGGTTTCAGTGGAGGGTTGTCCGTGGGTATAATGGTGTGATTGGTGGGGACTTGGGGGTTGGCTGTGTGTGGTGTATGAGTATGTACTAGAAAATTGCCCGTGGCTAAAGCCGCAGCAGCTCAAGATGATCGGAACCCAACCTAAAACCTCTCAAACAAATAAATTAAACTAAAGAAAACTGTTACCCTCAGATTATGCAGAGCCTTTCTTGCAAGAACCTATCGACGTATTTGTTCGTAGTTGTAAATCATAGCTATAATGGATTCAAAGTGTGATGCGTGGATTTCAGGATGCTGAAACCAAAAGGGGTAAAAAGTTTCTGTAGATTTCAGAATGACATATATAAATATTACATGCTCATAGTTGTAAATCAAATGGAGATCGAGATGATAAATTAGACAAGACCCGTTTGAGCTGCAGGATTCATGAAGTTCGATGAAGTCCTAAACATTGGACACTCTTTTTGATTGGTTCAGTATGCCCGGGAGGCCCAATTGGCTCCTAAACATTGAAGTGGCAGCGGAGGTTGGTGGAGATAAGGTACCCGTTGCGGGGTGTCCTACTTCGTTACAGGAGACTAAGAGAGAAATTAGAGAGGGATTAGGGAGAGAATGAGAGAGAGAGGGCTGGATCTCACAGTTTTTGGAAATCATGCACGTTAATTCAATTTCAACCGTAACATGGAGCAGTTTCTTTTTTGGACACTGGTACAATTCTTTTTTTCCCATCGGTTGATACGATGGGTAACGAGTGATGTTTTGGACACTGGTACAATTCTTTTTTCCCTTGTAGCATGTTGATACATACAAATTTCATACTGGATGCTGAACCACGGCTCAATATATAAGAATGGTTGTTTTATTCTAAAGGATAGAGCTCAGTGGAGAAAACGGTTTCACATAGCCGACCCCAATTGATTTGGACATAAGGCTCGGTTTGGTTTGCTTTAGATCCACTCAATTGATGCTGAATAGTAACGTTTGAGACTTTGAACCTGGCTATAATTCCTCCTTACAAGCATACAACGAAATTTCTTTGTGAAGTATTCGATGAATTTTCGGGGCTTGCACACTCAAAACTTACCTTGCGGGAAAAAAATGACCAACTCTTAAATAAAAGAGGGTTTGGGCACTTGCCCTTTACTTGGATTGAAGTAATTTTTACCGGATTTATTTCCATGCTGATAACATTCCTAATTCAAGTCATTTTGGTTTCTACTCTTGGTTATTTGCAAAAGGAAGTTGACCTGTACATCTGCATGATTAAGTCTTTTGTTCCCTGTTTGGTACGATGTCACGCTTATAACTATTTCGTGGATTTGGAAAACCATACAGGGGCATCCTGACTAGAAATAGGCTTTCTCATTTTTCCATGCTTTCGTGTGTGATCTAATAGGTGACCGTAAGGATCAGAAAACTTTGGAAAAGCTTCGGGCTGAAAGGCAAGAAAAGATTGATGAGCTTAAAGAGAAGACAAATTACTATATTACACAACAGCTAATTCAGGTGATATGACTACAGAGAATGTACCGTTCTATTATTGTTTTGTGGCGTCTTGCTACTATTTGATCTCTCTGTGCAGTATTAGTGAACTATTTATTTTTCAGAATGTGAAATGCATGGGTTGATTTTCAACTGGATGTGGATTAGCCAATTATAGCAGATATTACCATCATCATTCATCTAATCCAAAGCCCCAACCACTTTTTCATACCAACCAAAGCCCAAAAACCTCTCTCTCTCTCTCCATGAAACCCAACTTGCTTCATGCTCAAATTTAAGCCCGCCATCGAACACAATAATCCCAGTTGATCTAACAAGCTTGACTTCAATTTGGTTGTTGGGGGTTGGTTTGTTGCAATCATAGTTTTATAAATTTGGAATGGTAGTGGTTTGATTTGATTGTGCAAGGTTTCAGTTTGAATTGTGTTGAATTGATCAAAGAGAATTTGGGGTGGTTTAAGGTTTGGATGTGTAATTGCTAACATTAGAGGTAAATGAGGATGTGAGCCCTAGCGCAAAATCTGCCTCTCACAGCCCAATCCCCAAACCATCGTAGTTGACCACCATCCCCAAACCCCTCGCCAAGGCTATAGTCAAATCTCAAATTTAACGCCCGCCATTCAACACCCAACTGAGAGAGTGGGTTGGCTTGACAACTGTCGGCATTAATCTGGAAGTGATCATTGGCTTTGGTGTTTGGTTGTAAATCTAGGTTAAGGCATGAGGGAGGTTACTTCATTTTTTAAACCTTAGGGGAGGTTCTTGTAATTGTCTAGGTCAGTCGGTGTAATTTAGCCTTTGAAATTTTAGGTGAAAGAGTTGTTGAAAAGATGGGGAGCAAAATGAGATAGTGTTGTCAATTGCAAAATAGGCAGGCATAAAATGCTGCCAATGTTCTGAATGAACTAGTTCTGAGAGAGGAATTGTTGAGATTCACCAGCTTCCGGTGGCTTGTTGGCTTCCTGTCCACTTTGGAAGCTCTCGTCCCTGGGTTCAAGACTGGTACTGACAAGTGACAAAGCCCTGAATTGTTGGGATTCATGAATCATGACTCATGAGCGAAGCCGTCTGACAGTTTAAGATTTTTGTGGAGCCTTTCTTTCCCCCTTCTTTGGAGCGTATTTCGCTCGGTATTCATGTTATATTTCTCGTTTTCTACATTAATGCCTCTTCTCAGGCATAAGACCGTATTTGCAAAATTGAGCCAATTTCCATATTGCCTAGCGAATGAAATACTTTCCATACCTGAAATGCTTCGTATATTAATGGCAAAATTTCAACTGCAGAGGTATGACCCTGACCCAGCAGCCAAGGCAGCTGCTGCAAGTGTCCTTGCATCCAAATTGGGTTCAGATTCTGGCTTGAAAGTGTATCTAGGAGATGACTCTAAGCTCAATGCCCCAACAGGAAAAAGCAACGATGTTGAGATTGTCCAATCTGCTGGTCTTCGACATAGAAATCAGCCCCGCAGGAGATCCAGTGGCACAGGGAGCCCTCTGTTGCAACACACTGACGAACAAATGCTCGATAATACAGGGAATGAGGGTTCTGAGACTTCTGAGCATAATCAGGTGGTTGTGGAACATCAGAATCCAGGATCAACCACGCAAGATGGAGGGTGGATTGCTCGGATTGCAGCATTGCTGGTGGGTGAGGATCCAACACAGTCTTATGCTCTAATATGTGGCAACTGCCATATGCACAATGGTGAGTAAACTTCAGTGCCCATCTTTTTTTTGGGTAAATTCGGTGCCCATCTTTTAGACAAACATTAGAAGAGATTGACAATGCTTAGCATAATCAGTTTGGCTTCGTGCAGAATGTGGTGATAAAAGGTAATTTGTTGTCCTATCATTTTGTGCAGGGCTTGCAAGGAAGGAGGATTTCCCGCACATAGTATACTATTGCCCACACTGCAATGCCCTGAATCGGTCAAAACATCTTGGTGCTTCTGGTTCCAACTCCCCTAGTATGAGCCCCGAAGTGGCAAAGAGCAGTACGCAACTATACAGCGGTGGTGAAATGATTCCTGCAAGTAGTAGCCCAGTGACAACTGCTGTCGAAAATACAGAAGGAAGCGGAAGACTTGTGTCTGGGGATTTGAGTGAAATGATTCATGCAAGTAGTAGCCCAGTGACAGCTGCTGTCGAAAATACAGAAGGAAGCGGAAGACTTGTGTCTGGGGATTTGGATCCAATTACTCCTAGTTGAAGGCAGACTTCAGGTGGAATTATAATGGCGAAAGGGTTTTGGTTTTGCGTGCTTTTGAGAATCATACTTCTTCATAGGTCAGAGCGCTTTGAGTGCAGAGACTGCTTGAGTTTGCTTCTTGTTTCTTTGTGTAATTATAGTTCTTTTAAAGGTTTAACTAAATCATACGGCGTGTTCCATCCCCAACCTGTTTGGGTTTTTGCCGGTGAAGTTACTGCGATTCGGCAAAGTTCCTGACTTTGCTCAATACATGTGTGTTGTGGTGCTGACAGTGTATACAAGGAAGTAGTTCAAAACATTTTACGGGATTTACTTTTAGGAGAAACGTCAACTTCAGGAGATTTTATCTAGTGCATTGGCAGGCCTATATGGATGTCCTTTTCTCATAGCCAGTATTTTCTGGAGAAAAGTTCATTGATTTCTTCCACTGAGAAATCCTTCAATGGGCTAACGTTAAGGAAAAATAGTGATGAGGTACATATAACCGTTGTCAACAACTTCATGCCTTCGGCAAACCTGTTTCTTCCAAACTTTTCAATCCAAAAGATTTTTGTTTACTCCAATTTTTCATTCTTTTTTTTTTTGGTTGTTGTCAAAATGGTATAAGTTTCATTTCCAATCATACGAAATAAACGAATACATTAGAAAAAGACCGTTATCTCTCCCCAAATGAGTCAATAACTAAATAGGATACTTAACTTCCCAAGTTCTAACACCAAAACTTCACAATCTCGATCTTGCGAACGGGCACTTGATGGACGCTGTGAACCAACACAAGCACCAAACTCACGAACTAACACCAAAAATATTATTCGCCAAAAGCCACCACCGGATCTGGGCAAACCAGAGTACGGGGTAGAGGTAACTGGACTGGGAAAACCCTGCCAAGAGAAAAAGAAATAGTAAAACGGGAGAAGAAACTCCATAGTGGAAAAACGGAAAAATAGCAAAAGATGCCATATCAGCACTTTTTTTTTTGACAAAATGGACATAATATAAAGGTAGGTGTTGCCGTTCAAAAATAAATAAATAAGTAAGTACAAGTGCTTTATTGAAATAAACTAAGATTTATGGGACACTTGGGTGAAAGTTCAAGTGTCATTTTAAAATTTTATCTATTTCTTTTTAATTTTGAGATTCCTCGTCGAGACCAATGATGTGCCCGTGTGGCCAAATGCACGGAATAATTTTTCAAATTGAGGGAAAAAAATTGTGTATAAATTTGAGCAACAGTTAATCGGCAATATAAAGTGAGCGGGAGGGTTTGATGAGTTTAGGGCTTTATGAACTATTATTGACAACGTGAGAGGGGTAATTTACCTATTTAATTCGGGATGATCCACCTATGTAGTTGAATTTTCCTAATTGACCTATTTAATTCAATTGTTGTTTTACTTGTTTTTACAGTCAGTTTTATTGATGAATTTGATTTAGCATCTAATTCTTTGTTTGACTTTTATGGGTGTAAAAGTTATCAATATGCCGATATCATCTATCTTTGTCTTGATGGACAGAGATAGATTTTGGCTTTCAGGTTTGTTCTTGTTATGTTTGGAAATATCTATGGGTAGCGAAAATATGTTATGTGATTAAAAAAGAAGAAGAAGAGAAAATGAGGGCAACTTTGGTACTTCGAATATTGTTTTGTTAAAAATGTGGGTCCAAGTGTTATACAATCTCACAAGATTTTAGAGAATTAAGGGGCATACAATGTGATTTGAGTGAAATCTAGGGGTTACAGTGCAGTTTAGCCTTAACTGGGCTTAGTTGCCGCGAGGTTTCCTGCTTAAAATGATTTCCGGAAGCCAGTTTTATTGGACTTGATTCAATGCAGCCAAACCCATTATTATAAACGCAAAAAATTCATTTAATTTCTCGATAATATGTTTATCTGTATCCGATTACGGTGAATCTTATTAGGGTTAGTGTTCTTGATGAATTATACAACATGAACCATTTTTTTTTTTTTGATAAGTCTACAACATGAACCATTTAGATCTTTGAAATAAATCTCAAATAATTTCATATTTGATTACTAGTAGTAAAATCTATTATTACATTGATTCAGTGCAACTCAGCCCATTATTACAATCGCAAAAACTTCATTTAACGTCTCGATAAGATATTTATTTGCATCCGATTGCAATGAATTTTACTAGGGTTAGTGTTCTTGATGATTTCTAAAACATGAACGATTTAGATCTTTGAAATAAATCTGAAAGAAAGTTCAAATTTGATTTCTAATACAGCAGGACTGTGGTAAACAGACTTCGCAGGTGGAATCTGAGAAGACTTAATTAACTAAACTCGCGCTTTTCAAAGGCGAGTCTACTTTGGCATATAAAACCCTCTCCGTCGTCGAGCTTGAAATCAAAAGGCTTATCATCAGTATCATCACCACACACTGCACCTCGCCGGAGGAAGGGGAAATCCAGGGCACTCAGCGCCTATCATCTTCTAAGGCGAGTTTTTTTCTGGCATACAAACTCGCCGCCGTTGTTTTTGAAGAAAAGGTCTCGCCGCCATTGCTAGTACAACTAACCCAGACCCGGTTTTTCAAGGAAAAAAAGCCCACCTTTGATTACTGGGTTGGCGATTGAAGCATTTCTGTTCCTCTCTCAGGTAATTCTATATGTCCATTACTTTCGCGAGCTTATACGCATGGGCTCCTAATTTCGGAATTAGAGTTGTCAATTGTCATTAAGTAGTGGTAAATACTAAACTTTAGAGAAATATTGAAGCTATTGAGAGTTGACCCAACTTGGGTTCATGGGTAATCGGCTGGGTGGCGTGAGCGTGACGTTGCAGGGATGATAATTAGGAACGCCGACTGTTTGATGAAATGCCCAGCTGAAAACCAGAGTCGAGAATTCTTGAACTGGGAGTTGCTCTTATGTTGTTTCGATTGACACGGCTATTGGGTGTTTCGTTTAACTTCTGTAGCAGCTTAAGTTAGAGAATTATTGTGGGATGGAGGGTGCAGAGGATGCAGTAAAGTAAGGAATGCGCAGGTGGTAGACGCCAGGGCCAGAAACATCAGTCACAATGTCCGTTGCACTGAGTGTGGCAGTCAGTCCATTGAAGATTCACAAGCAGATGTTGCCATTCTCCTCAGGAAGGTAATTCATTTTGCTAGCTAATATTCTTGTTGTTGCATATAGCCAGGAATATATACGCACAAGTGCATGATAGGATAGGGGAATATATTATTCTTGTTGTTTCATATGACACTGGGTTATAATCATCGGTGTGGTAGTATCTGGTGGTGATCTATGGATAAGAGAAATATGACCAAAAGTAGTTGTTAGCTGTGGAAAAATCTTGAATCGTTTGTTGGCAATTTGTAAATCGTAGGTTGCAGGTGTTTAATTGCTTGGTTCCTGACTTAATTGGGCTGTGATGTGTAAAAAAGCTTTATGAACGCTGGATTAAGTACATTGTCAGGTTCTCGCCTTTCATGTCGCCTTTTGTTTGTTTAACTTCCAATGATACGTCGTTATTCTTTCGTCAAGCTATTCACAAACGGTATGTTTTTGTCACATTTAGATGCTGTCTTTTTCTCTTTTACCCCTAAGGCATTTATATCTTAATGCACTGAAAAACATGAAATCTTTTCCCTTCAAAATGGTGGCTAGAGTCTTGACTAGTGGCTTAGTGTTTGATCTATTGGAAGGATGATTATGATTGTTTTCCCTTTGATCTGTTGGAAAACCAAGCTATGATGATACAAAGAATTAGCATTCCTCATTTGCTTAACAAGTGAATTATCAAAGAACAATGAATTATAGCTGGAAGCAAATTTCTTGTACATACTTTGCTGTTGATGTGCTACCATTGCATGCTGATGTATTTAGAAATAACAAAAATACTCATCCTTTGTTGGCCTCAACCATGTCCACTGAGGGTCGTGCATTTGTTTCCCTCAGAAAGCCTAAGTTGCCAGCATAGTAAGATTAGGTTCCCGGTTCTTGTCGAATCATAGACATTTTTCTCTTGCCTCGAATTGTATACTACTCATCAACTCTACCTGCATATTCTGATGATGTTTTGTTGTACTCCAGTTAATTCGTGATGAAATTCGAGCTGGGAAATCTGATAAAGATATCTACAAGAAGCTCGAGGACGATTTTGGGGAGACAGTTCTTCATGCTCTAAAGTTTGATTTGCAGACTGCAGCTTTGTGGCTATCACCACCTCTCCGGTCGGTTTTTTTAAGAGGACCACCTTAAGCTTTTTTACTACCCCCTCACAAGAAAAGTTCTGATTTTCCATCATTTGATTTTTGGATCAGCTTCTAGTTGCAGGTGCTGCTGGAGGAATATGGGCTTACAACAAGCATAGGCAAAATACTAATGCGCACATCATGGTGTTGAACCTTGTTAGAGGTGTTCCACTAACTCCGAAAGAGAAACAAACCATGTTCGACCTCCTTACTCCTCCTTGTCGAGAAAGAAATCCTTTATCCTCTTGGTGGCAGAAGTGGCTTGGTCAATAACATTTCAGTTTCTTATAGAGCTCTTACATGATTACCAATGAGAAAATCAAAGGGAGAATCAGCTTGTTGATGAGTTCCATGGCTTTCACCTCCGCAATCTGGACCTGGTTTTTATGATAATGAAAAATTAGATTGTGATACAAATTTGTATCTTTAACAGTATTCAAGTTTACTGTGGCTAAGAATATTTTCAGCAATTTCAGAACTTCATTGTTCACTGTATGTGACTGGTATTGTGTTTAAAATGTTATTTCCTGTTTATGAGCTTCAAATTCTTGTTTCATCCTGTCTGAACTGAGTTTCGCTGTAGAACCAGCTTTCTTAGTTTCACCATCGGGTGGTTGCTCATGCCTCTGTGGTGGGATCCGTGTACCTCTGTCGTTTTCAGTAGCATTTTTGTAGAGCATAATGCCAAATTGCCAATACAGTATTTCCCAAGGTACGAAGTAATGGAAGCCAGTTATTTCCCTTGGTCAACCTGCACTAATTATGAAGTGTGTTATAAGATTTCAATGTCTAATATTCATATGAGCATTTTCCTAATAGGCAGCTGGATTAGCAGGCTTTGCAACAATTAATAATGATTTTGTGTTGAATTCAAGTACTTGTCTATTTTTTGTCCATATTTCTTCTAGAATTTAGGTGAAGCTTCACGCGATTGACTTCAGAAGATTGAAAAGTCTCCAATAAACATTGTCTGTTTTTACTCCCAGGGTGAAGTCTATCGAGTGATTATTATTCTTTTACAGCTAGTTTGTTGCTACAGGTTTCTTTACAAAGCAAACGCACTCGGCTAAGTTTTTCAGAAGCAAATATTGTCATATCCATTGCTGATCAAATGGGTGGGAATCAAGTCACTGAAGAAGTAGACCCTCCAAAACCAAGCAAACCAGTCGGCTCAATGGCCCTGACGTGCTTTGAAGACAAGAATCTCTCAGTTGGCAATCCATGGAGCACTGGATTGTTCGATTGCCATGAAAACCAGACAAATGGTACTTCGTTTTTTATCTTTTTCTTTCGTTCTATGTTTTCTCTGTTCTCCCCTAATTGCACATGCTTTATTAACTGGGGTAATGCTGCAAGCTTTTGACTCTTTTTGAGGGATTCACTAATAAGATCCTTTTCTCAACTTGAAGATAAAACAAACACTAGCTTTTCGGAGGCAAAAACTTGTCTTGTTGCAGAAGTTTATAATCCACTAATCGTTTTTACTGATCGAATAATACATGTTGTGCCATGTGATTTTTTAAGGGATTGCAAGAACAAATACTAATAGGTCAATAGGGATACAAAACTGAACAGGATGCAGTTCAATCCCTAACATAAGAATTTTCCAAGATTGATTTTAAGAATAAAACCTTTAACTTGAAACAGCATAAAGCATAGAGAATTTTATCTAGCCAAGTGGATATAATTGCTTTTCCTATTGTTTTGGCAGCTATAGTTACAGCATGTCTAACTTGTATCACATTCGGTCAGATAGCAGAAATAGTAGATGGTGGAGAAATGAGTAAGTTCCTTTACTCCCTTTACTTCATGTACCTTCTCTCTTGCGGACAGGAACGGAAAGGAAGGGACAAATGTTGGGAACGGGAAGAAAGGGAGAAGAAAGGACTAAAAAGCTGCTGTTGAGGAATGTGTCCCTTCTATTCTCTTTCTTCCCATGGCTTCCAAAAGGAGTGCCAAGAAACACCCCCCCCACCCCCCGTTCTTTTCTCCCTTTAGTTTCTAATGTATGACATATGTTGGTTGCAGCTTGCCCACTTGGGACTTTCTTTTATATGTTGATGATGCTTCCCTTGTGCTCTCAGTGGATTATGGGCTCTAAGTATAGAGCAAAGCTGAGGAAGAAATATGGTTTGGTAGGAGCACCTTATGAAGATGTGGTCTCTCACATCTTCTGTCCATGTTGTTCCCTTTGCCAGGAGTTCCGAGAGCTCAAGAATAGAGGACTTGACCCTGCTTTGGGTAAAAAACAACCTTATTCTTCCTCCATTTCATTCTTCTAGTATCACTCTTAGAATCCGGCTTCTCTGTTGTCCTTTTTGTGATTACAGAGCACAGTCTGTGTGACATGCTAAAAGTATTTTTAATGGTTGTCTGACAGATTTTTACCTATAAGAACAGAATTTTACCGGTAGAAATCTTTCACAAACTTGGACCATTGACCTTCGAGATGGAAGGTCGACGAGATGGAAGGTCGACATACGACTCTTTCCTTCAATCTGAACCTTATTGCAGAGAAACCAGGTCCATATATAAACAGGGCATAGTATTGAAACAACTCATAGAAAAACACAAACACACGTGTGGGTATTTTCGGTTGTTTGGACAAATATTCCTATTTTGATTCCAAGTTTTGTGCAGTTTTTGTATGTGGGATTTATGTTTGGTTGTCTTAGATGTGAACAGAATTTTTTCCTTTTCCGTCCACGAATCCTTCATTAAATCCTCCCTCGAAGTGTTGACAGTTATTCTAAATTACTTGTAGGATGGAATGGAGTCCTTGCTCAACAACAGGGAGGAAAATATCAAGATCAAGAATTCCCCAGTCCTCCCTTGAAGCAAATAAAGGAGTACAAGTGAAAGATGGCCATTTCTCTTTTAAAAATTTTATTTTGTGATTGTATGGCTTAGTGTTAATGTTCCATGATTGGTGTCTGAACTTTTTATTTTTGAAAATCAATAACAGGAATGAATTATTGTCCTCAATCTCTCTACTTGAAGATTTTACCTCTCTCTCTCATATCAAGAGTGGAGTTGTCCCACTGATAAACCTGTCAATCATCCAAGTACGAAGTATCACATGTGCACATTTAAAATACCCATCGAGGGGAAAAAATTTGTGTATAAATTTGAGCAATAGTTAATCGGCAATACAAAGTGAGCAAGAGGGTTTGATGAGTTTAGGGCTTTATGAACCGCCATTGACAATGTGAGAGGGGTAATTGACAACGTGAGAGGAGTAATTGACAGCCGTATTCATAAACTTGTAGCCATGGCTTCACCAAAACCCAAGCCTTAAATGTCATCAGAAAGTTCCCCCAAGTCATTGGGTCCAATCCAGAGAAAACCCTTTTGCCCAAACATGAGTTTTTCAAATCTAAAGGTTTTTCAAGCACAGATGTTGTCAAAATACTGTCAACGACGCCGGAACTTCTTAAAAGCTTAGAAAACCAAATCATTCCAGTTTTTTATTTTGTTAAGGATTTGATTGGATCTGAGGTGAGAACCTTATCTGCTATTAAACGCTTCGCTGGTCTGTTTTTGGTTGATCTCAAGATTCGTATGGCACCCAATGTTCCCAATGTTGAAATTACTGCTCATCCTTGTTGTCACTTGCTGGTCTCACGGAACTCTTTCCTATTTCGAAAAGCATAGTGAATGAAAAGTCTGTGTCTTCTTTAAGATCAATGGCAATACATATACACTTCTGAACCATGAGGATCCTTCAAATTCTGCTACCTTTGAAAGGAGAAGAAAAATACCCACTCCTATCTATCTACATACGTACATTTCGGATGATCATCTCTGTTGACCGTAGCCTAAAAGATTCAACGCACTAGAAGATGTTGGGAAGGTGATCATGAAGATACCTATACTGGCTTCAGAGCATATCAAATGCATTCCACCTCGCTCTTTTGTCGTGCAAACTCTTTGATTGCTTGAAGCTTCATCATCCTCAGTCTGGGTCTACCCTGTTTTGAATCCATTTTCCTTGGTTTAAAATCTCCTCCTCGTATAGTGAATTTGTTTCTCGCTTCTGGAATGCTAAAATCAGCTGGATTTTGGTTAAGAGCGCATAAGATCCACTGTTCAACTGTCCCACAACTGCCTTCCATCAGTGCAACTGCTCCTACCTTAATTTCTACCTCGACATTGCCAATTGAGCTTTCAACCAAATCAGACTTGGAAGGCACCTTCATTGAGCTCGAATGAAGATGAAACTCCGCCTTCAAGCACCTAGTACCTATATTTAAGTTCTCCACATTAATTTCACAATGCACAAGTGATGTCGCATCTTGCATTTCTGTCATATGTGATTTGTTAATGGAAAAACAAGAAAAGGGTGATTGAAGCAAAGATTAACTACATCACAAGGTGGTTATTGGAAAGAAACGTCTGTTATGCTAAAGGGTGTCCAACACTGCCCTCACAAGAAGTAGTTAAACATTCAGGTTCATTGACTTTATTCTCGACGTAAAGAGACTTACAATGCACAAGTAAGTCAACTCATTCACCATATCATTGAAGAGAAACAATCTACCCACATAAGAACCCCTGGAGGTGATTCAGAAACTCAATTTGAGAGAAAAACCCACACTTTTATGGAATCAAACTCACAATTACAAGAATTGAAAAACTCTCAAATTCACTCACTCACTCTCTCACTCTTTGTTTCCCATAATTTTACAAACACACACATATTTCAGGACCTAAAAAGCCAACACGATCGAGCTGGCAATGACAAACTACATTTTGGATGGAAGGGGTAAAAAATACTCCGTAGTTGAATAGAGAATGAATACCCAATAAAAAATGTGGAGTTAAATTGCTTGGAAATTGAAATGCTCTATTGATATTCCAACAATATGACTACACCCAACTGGGAAATTCACCAAAACTAAAACTTGAAACACGAAATTGAGTACAAAATCAGAGAGAGAGAGATAGAGATTTTTACGTTTGGCTGCATGAAGTGATTGGGTATACAGTGGAGAAGCTTTCGTTGGGGAAATGCTTGGAAATGGAGAATTAAGAATCCAAGTAGAAGATGATAGGCGGTGAGTGCCATGTATTTCTCTTTCTCCTTCGCGTTGATGAACAAGCCTTATGATTTGAAGCTTGACGAAGGAGAGGGTGTTATATGCCAAAGTAGAGTCGCTTTTGCCAACCGCGAGTTTAAGTTATTAATACCTCGCAGGTTGAACCTGCGAAGTCTATTTACCACAGTCATGCTATATTAGTAACCAAATATGAACTTATTTCAGATTAATTTCAAAGATCTAAATCATTCATGTTGTAGAAATCATCAAGAATGCTAACCCTAGAAAAAATCATTGTAATCGGATGTAAATCAGTATCTTATCGAGAAGTTAAATGAAGTTTTTGCATTTGTAATAATAGGCTTGGCTGCATTGAATCAATTTAATAATAGGTTTGGTTACTAGTAGTCAAATATGAACTTATGTCAGATATATTTCAAAGATCTAAATCGTTCATGTTGTAGAAATCATCAATAACACTGACCGTAGAAAGATTCATCGTAATTGGATGCAAAAAAACATATTATCGAGAAGTTAAATGAAGTTTTTTTGTTTATAATGATGGGTTTGGATGCATTGAATCAAATCCAATAAAACTGGCTTTTGCAAATCGTTTTAAGCAGCGAACCCCGCGGGTCAAGGCAGGAGGTCCAGTTAAGGCTAAACTGCACTGTCACCCCCTGGATTTCACTCACATCACATTGCATGCCCCTTAATTCTCTAAATTCACAATGCAACTCCTTGTTTTTGTGAAATTGTGTAAAATTTGGACCCACATTTTCAACAAAATAATTTTCAAAATACAAACTTTGCCCTCTTTAACTCCATCGTTTCTTTGTGTTGCCCGTCTTGCTTTCTTGCTTTTCTAGTTTGCATTGATATTTAATGTAAAGTAGACCCTAGATATTTTCTTAGTTTGCGTTCTTGCTTTTCTAGTAAATTTGGTTTTTGGAATTCTTTATGAAAAAATGTTCGAGGACTAAAGAGTTAGGATATAAAAAAATATATCACGTAAAAAACTAGTTCGTCAATGAGGAATTCCTCTGCGATGATGAGGACGATGCAGACATGCATCACAGAGATATACTTAAGGATGGGGACAAGTGGTGGTGACCACCACAATGATTTTAAAAAAATGCTATTACTATGCCTTTAATTTCCTTTTTAGCCTCAAGCTAAAGTACTTTCATACATGATAGAGAGGGAAAAAAAGAAAGAGTAATAATTAGAAAGAAAAATAATTGGAAATTGTACGGAAAAAAGAGTTTTAGTCTAGAGATCTAAAGCGAACACAATCGATTTGCGGTAGTGAAACTCGAACTCTGACATTACTACTGATGCTCTGACTTTGAGTGAATGCCAACCCCTCGGCCTTATTGCGCCTACCTTCACCTTGAAATTAGGGTTTGGGGATGTAGCTTGAAAGAAAATTTCCATGAATACAATATGAATGAAGGAAGAGAGAGAATAAAAAAACAGAAAGTAAACGCTCAAATTGAGGTTCAATTGCAGCCTGTGGTTTAGTAATATTTTGAAGAGATGGCCCTTGGAAGCCACAGGTTGATGTTTCCAAAAGTTAGCATGCTAACATTGCATTTATATTCCAGTAACTTTTTTTGAATGGTCAGGGGAGTCTGCCTCTCTCCAGTCCGGTCAAAGGCAGGTTATATGTGCCATCACAAGAGATTTCTCTCTTGCGGTATAATCCCAAGAGGTTGCCAAGTTTCAAACTCAGAATGTTTGCATTTACAACTCATCCCCGTTATGACTTGTTGGTATCTCGGAACTCTTTCCTATTTCGAAAAGCATAGGGAACGAAAAGTCTCTGTCTTTCTTTAAGATCAATGTCAATACATATACATTTCTGAACCATGAGGATCCTTCAAATTCTGCTACCTTTGAATAGAGAAGAAAAATACCCACTCCTATCTATCTACATACGTAAATTTCGGATGATCATCTCTGTTGACAGTAGCCTAAAAGATTCAACGTAATAGAAGATGTTGGGAAGGTGATCATGAAGATACCTACACTGGCTTGAGAGCATATCAGATGCATTCCACCTCCTCTCTTTTTCACTTGAAATGAAGTATAAAGACCTCACCTCGGCAACGTTAAGTTTTCAAACTCTCGGCCATTAGAGCCAGAATTCAGTGTCTCTCGAACAAAACCGTGGAATATCTTCCGGCTACTATCAAGATTCAATGTTGTGCTGACCCTTTGATTGCTTGAAGCTTCATCATTCTCAGTCTAGGTCTACCCCATTTTGAATCCATTTTTTTTAGTCTAAAATCTCCTTGTTCAGTGAATTCGTTTCTCGCTTGTGGTATGCTAAAATCAGCTGGATTTCAGTTAAGAGAGCATATGATTAACTGTTCAACTCTCCCACAACTGGCTTCCATCGCAATTGTTCCTACCTTATTTTCCACCTCGACATTGCCAATTGAGCTTTCAACCAAACCAGACTTGGAAGGCACCATCATTGAGCTCGAATGAAGATGAAACTCTGCCTTCAAGCCGTCGATGTGAAAGGACTCTTTCTTTTTCCCCAAACCTCCACTTCCATCTCCAAACCTATGTAACTTACAATCTGCATCCTGCACAGTAGTAGGATAATCAGAGTGTTTCCTTCTTTTCATTCCCTTAGATTTAAGCCTATCATTCACCATTTTCTGAGAAACCTGACCCAAAATCTGGCTTCTTCCGACACAATTCTTATCCCTCTGACCTGGGAAAGCAAAAGCATCGGAAATGGGAACTGAAGTAAAATACTCACTTGACCGCCCTCCTGTTACCAAGTTTTCTAGATCGATTCAATCGATGGGGATCAATGGCAGAATCGACGGGTATCTGTGTTTCGAGTTGCTGGAATGTGGTTATGAAAAGGTGGAGTTTGGTTCCTTGCCGTGTCTCAGGACTTCTTTGGAAACAAACAATGAAATGGATGGATTATGGAAGAAGAATAATAAAATGGACTCTATTAAACTTCAAAGTAGAAGAACAAACGATAAAGATTATCGTATGAACGATTACAAGTTAAAACTACTCCTAGAAAAGAAAAGATAAAGGCCTGATTGGCGTTGTTTGTGTCCCTTTAGAACTGCTACGAGTCTCTCCATAAATAGGCCTCTTCATTTGAATTTGAATGTTCCCTCCAAAGATGGCAGTTACTCCCTCATAGTGTGCCTTTGAATTTGTTCCCACGATCAGTGAACCAAATAACTCCCACGTTGTGAGAAATTACTCCAAGAATTGCTGAGCAGCTCTTCCCACGATCACGAGAGTGTCTCTGTGAATCTCTTATTGACACCTGTATATGAACTGCCCATATAAATAAGTTCACTAATACTTAGTTTATTAAACGGGAACAAGCCCCAGATTGACCGATCGACGGGTTACTCGACGGGAGTATATTGCTAAAACCTTTTGCTATGGTTTTATGTTTACCTAATTTAACTTATGATATTAAGGTGTACCGGAGTTACCTCTAACAAGATCGCAATTCCCTGTGCCACGTGTCACCCAAACGACGGGTGAAATAAAAATCACAATTATGGAGTAAACAATGCCCCCCTTATTTATTTAGGTTAAAACCTTTTAACTTAAGTAAATAAATTCCCCCAAAGTCGTGTCTGCTGTGTGGGGTTTCCCAAACGTATACATAGCCTTCACCGTGAAAGCTAGGGCACAGTTAATATATTTTTAATCCTCCTTTGAAAAACTTCCCCTGCAATGGCGCCCAAAAAACCATCAACTGGTAAAGTATCGGCAACCAAAGCTTCGTCAACTTCTAAATCAACCAAATCGAAGGCTTCTCAGTCGACACAACCAAAGAAACAAAGTCCCCCTCAATCTGAGGTTCCTGCTGACGATATTCCATTAAGATTTCCTCAATGCCTTAGAGAGGCGGAGCAGGTAAATCAGTACTTCGTTACTAGGGCAGACACTCAAACTAACTTCGTGCTTGGGCCAGTATACTCTCCTACCCCTATCGAATTACCAACATATTACCCAGTCAACATTGACGAGCCCCTACTACTTTCACTTCCTGGCCTTCAATGGACCAATTGGGAAACGAGAGGATCAATTAGATCATGGCCGACGGTTCAACCAACTTGGAAGAAGTGGGTTAACCGAATGAGGGGACACCTTCATCTTGAATGGACAGCATTGGGTATTTCCGAATTGATTGATCTTTCGACTCTTTCCATAGAAATAAACCCCTATCTGTTAGCTGCTGCTGCTTGCTTCTGGTCCACATCATGTAATGCCTTTGTTTTCCCAAATGGACCTATGTCACCTACTGTTTTAGACATTATTCATCTTACTGGCCTGTCATGTGTAGGCCTAGAAGTGAATGCCACACTTGATCATGACCCCTATGAGCCTCTATTTCAGTTCAAAGGCTCAGTTAGTTATGCCAGTTTCTTGATTCAACATTTTGGGCCTGAACACGTCAAGCCTCTATTTAATGAGAAAGTTGCCTTTTATTTGTATTGGCTTTGTAAATATGTGATGTGCATTTCTGGTCTTAAGATTACTCAAGAGTATATTAGACTAGCCATTTGTTTGGCTCAGAATAAGAAATTATCTCTGGCTCCCTTTGTTTTGGGTACTCTTTATAAAGGCCTTTGGACTTTTGTCAAGAACAAGATTACCAACTGCTGTGGTGGCCCTCTTTGGATACTCCAAGCCTGGCTGTATGCTTACTTCCCGTCGATCAGGCCTTTCAGTCGTTATTCACAAAGGGAAGATGGTAGAGACTGTCAAAGTTATGGTGAATACTTCCTATCATTTGAGCCTCGAGGAGAGAACTGTACATTTAAAAGATATTTCATGACTTTCTTTCAATCCAAAACCGGTGATCTTCCAGATTGGCTCCCTTTCAAGGAATGCCAATACCCTGCTTCTCAGAAGATACAGCCCATCCTCAATCTACTGGTTCCTGTCCAAGTGGTTAATGATTTCTGGGCTAGCATATTGATTTCTAGATTCCTTTCTATAGGATTCTCCCCATCTGCTTCTCATTTTTCCAACTGCAGCTTTGAAATATATCTGCCTAATCAGTGTGCCAGGCAATTTGGTCTAACACAAGGGGTACCTGTCCCTTATACTCATCCCAGGATTAAGGATTTGGTAGATACCAGGCCTAGTGTAACCCAGCTTTCCCTCATTCGAGAATTAGTTGGGCAATTTCAGGGTGCAAGAACTGGATATATTTTCAAGGCTTTTGTTGCTGCTCCCTCATCTACTTCTGCTTTCAAAACTTTTTGGAAGTTTGTTACACCAATCGTCTTCAACAAAGACTTGGACAATTGTCTCTCAAGACTTAATACCTCATATTCAGGTATCATGTTTTGTTTCTTTTATTTAATTTGTATCAATCTCATGTTTTTCATATACTAATGCTGCTATTCTTATCAGTTCCTATTCCCAAAGAAGTTCCTATTTTAAAGGAGGCTTCACCACCAAAGATAGATAAAGGGAAAAGAATTGTCAATGCTGATAACTTATTCAAACAAAAGAAAAGAACTCGAAGTTCTCAAGTGGATGATGTGCCAGTTTCCCCACTTCTTGCTGATGCCATAAAAAACTACAATCCCCGAGCCCGAGAGGAGGAGATTGCTGATGACACGGAAACTTTAAGGCTCTTCCAAAGGGTAAAATATCTAATTCCTATATATGACCATTTGTTTGTATTTGGTCTTTTATTATTTTGGCTGATTACAATCCTCTTTTCATATTCAGAGAACTAGGAGGAAGTTTCAATTGCCAGCGTCCTCCGAAGAAAACAATAGTCAAGACAAAGCAATCACTAACCTTTCACCTGTTGTGGAGCTTTCATTGCAAGAAGATACAACTGGTGGCCATACACCATCACCTCTGAAGCCTCCAAACCAGACTGATCAAGAAGATGCTACCCCTGAGAAAGCTGATGAACCATTGCCAACAGATATCAAACAAGCTGCTGCTATTTCTCCAGAAAATGTCCAAATACACCTAGAAGGTGTAACTACTGAGAAGGTTGCAGAGTTGACAACTACACAGCTTGCTTCTATACCTTCAGCAAGTGATGAAGCCTTGATTGATTTGAATCTCGATTTAGATCCTGACAGTCGGGTGCCACCTACTTACTCCAAAGGTGACATTGATATTGGTCTGGAAACAGTTGGGCTTAATTCTCCCAAGTCTCAAGAGACTGCTGAAGAGCCTATTCCTGCCATAATCAGTCTTACTCCCTCTCAGTCGACAGGAATTCCTGAGGTCCAAGAGCAAATACAGACAACAGGACCAATACCATTGGATCATGAGATCACTTCTGACACTCCCAAAGCATCCTCCTCTTCTGTCAATACGGATGGGGATCAACATTCTGTTTCAGACTTGGATCAAATGATAAGTAAAGTTAAGACTTTTTCTGAGTCTTATTCTAAATCCATGTCTGAATTTTCTAAATCTTTAACTCCTCCCACCTCTTATCACCTGAGTGAAGAAACTAAAGATGAGGTGAAGTCATTCTTTCGCATGCTTGAGCTCCCTTTAGCAGAGGTTGCTGCTGATCATATTCCAGCTTTCACTAGCTGTGTCACTCATCTGATTGATAGGAAAATCCTTCCTGACTTAGAACATATTGAGTTGGAGGAACTTTGGTCTGGTTTAAGCAAGAATCTGTCAGTTGCAGCCTACTGCCAAAAGGAAATGAAGGAGAAGCTGAAGACCATAGATCAGTTTGCCAATACTTCTGGCAAACTTGATACAATGAGCACCTCCATCTCTCAGCTAAAAAATGACTTGCATCAATTAGATGTAGAAGAGGCTGGGCTAATTGCCCGTTTGAACCAGATCAAGCAAGAGAGGATTTCTCTGATATCACAGAAAGAACATATCAGTCACGATCTGGCTGGTATTACTCCTGATGAACAAGGGATAAAAGCCATGATTGAGGTGACGAGAGATGATTACTTGAAGAATCAGTCAAGATATAAGACTATTGATCACCAATGGAAATACTTCGTTAAGTTCTTTATGGATTTCAAGTCTAAAATTCAGTAAACTTTGTACATGACCTATTAACATGGCCTATTTTTATAAGGCCTTGTCAATGTTTAATTCTTCTCTTTAATGAATTTTAACCTTCTTTGAGGCTCTTGGAATCTTATACCTATTGTTTGATATTATTTTTCTTCTTTATTGTTGATACATGCCTGAACAAGTGTGGCTAGATTTAACAACATTTCAAATCCCTTAATCCACCTTTTGGACATTTTAAATAACAATTGTCCCCAAATCGACGGGGACCCATTAATCAGAAGTTCACTCAGTCATTATTGAGTAATGTTATAACTGGCAAATCTAAAAAGTTATTTCTTGTCATGAATAAGCTGACACGACTCATCCCCTTCTCCATTTTAGTGGAGATCGTGGACGGTTATCTCTCGGGGATTGAGTTAATAACTCACGCCAATTTTGAAAATTGAATTAGCAGTTTTGAGGCTGCATCGGAAAACTGAACAGCCACTACATTGGCAGTTATCACTTATGCCTTTAAATTAGACATCAAACCTCATTGTTTTTACCTTCAACAAATCAAACAAAGTTCGTTCCAACAATGATGTCCACTGCAAACACAAACTCTGCACACATGGAGATCGACGGGAAGAACAAATTTCCAGCTTTCGAAGGGAGTTCCTCCTCCATGGATGATCCATATTCTCCCATTCGACCCACTGGATGGGATGATCCCTTGCCATCAAATCCCCCTGCACAATGGGGACTCGTGCCACCCACTGAAAGGGTGGTTGTCAGGATGGAAGAATCACTCTTCTACCCAAACTCTAACATCCGACGCTCTCACATCAAAGTGAGCTACATGTTTCCTTGGGTTAGAGAAGAACCAAGGGCAATGCTGCTGGACTCACTACTCTCATCATCCTTACGACCCTTGTCATTTCAACTTGCAGAAACAGGTGGTAAGCCTTATCTGGAGAATCATCACTCTCTCTTTGAAAAGGCTAAGACCCAACATCTTTATTGGAAAGAAGTTGTTCGAAAACCCTGCTATCCCGTCGATTTCTCTGATGATGAACCTAAACTCAAACCTCTCCCTGATAACCCTGATTGGTTTGGGGAACTAACCAAACTAAGGTTTGATCCCCCAATGTCTCTTACTGCCCATCGAGGGTATTCTTTCTTTAGAGATTCCGATGAAACTACAGCCAAAGAATTACTGGCTGCTTTTGCCTTTTTAGATATTCATATTCTAGAAGAGCAAATCCCTTACTTGAATTTCTTATGGTCCTATGAAACTCTTCAGTTTTACGAGAGTAGCCTCATTACTACACATCTTCATGGGTTTAAAACATCTTTGCCTCTCATAAGGCTTTGGTTAAGAACCAGCACTACTGCACATTATGACCCCTTTTGGGTCAATTATGAATTGAGTCAGGATAAGGTCATCAATCTTCACAACAAGATGATAGCATTTGAAGAATCTGAATGGATACTCCCACCCAACTCTTCAAGAAAAATGCTTAAGAAACACCAAAAGTGGCAAATAAAGAGAGCCCAAAAAGGGGCTGTTCTTCAGACTAAGGCCCAACAGAGAGTTCTTGCCATGAGGCCTATGGTTGAGAAGAAAATACAAATGGATGCAGAGGAAATTGCTAGGGACAGGGAGCATGACTTCCTGACATATGCTTGGGAAAAATTCCATCTGTTTGTAACATGGAGTTTTCCTCACTACTTTGAGATCATCAGTATCGACGCAGATGGCAACCCCATTGCACCAGCTGGAAATTAGGCTTATGATATTTAGCCTTTTCTTTTAATTGTATCTTTTCTATTGCCTCTTTTCAAAAGGCTTTTGTTTTGACTCTGCCTTATTAACAGGCATCATATTATGTTTTATTATTGAATGAAAGTATGAGCCTTGGTTAATAGGCTTATTATGTTAATTTCTGTTTAGTCTGCACATCGTTTATGTCTTCTTATCATCAATAATTAAGAATTCAGTCCTGTGCAGTGCTTCATCGAAACAGATAAACTTTATGATCAAATGACCCATCACACGGTAATTTTATGAATCAATTGACTCCCATGGTGATGGAAAATATCCTTTTAAATACTTCCCATTAATTGTTCTTTCATGTGATATCCCAAGAATTGATTCCAAATGGTATGCTCCTCCTCTTAGGACTTTTAACACACGAAATGGTCCCTCCCAATTTGGAGACCACTTGCCAAATGCTCTTTTCTTTTTCTTATCTAAAGGTAATATTGCTTTCCAAACCAAATCACCTTCTGCAAATGATTTCTCATGCACTCTTTTATTATATATTCTTTCCATTTTCTTTTTCTGAGCTTGGATATTGTTCAATGCATCGATTCTGGACTCTTCTAGTCCATCTAGTTCTCCAAATATTGATTCTTCAAAATCAACATTGTTTAGATCATAATGACTAGCTACCCTATGAGAAGTGATATTAATCTCGACGGGTAAAACTGCAGCTTGGCCATACACCAATTCATATGGTGTTGTTTTTGTACTGTCTCTTTTTGATGTTCTATAAGCCCACAAAACTTTTGGCAATAACTCATGCCATTCTCTGGGATTATCAACAATCATCTTAGACAGGGTATTCTTAATAATTTTGTTGGTTGATTCTACTTGCCCGTTTGCTTGAGCATAGTAAGAAGAAGAGTTTAAAATTTTCACTCCAAATGACTTAGCATAAGCCATAACTTCTTGACCATTAAACACAGACGCTTGGTCAACAGTTATAGTCTCAGGAATACCAAATCGGCAGAAAATATATTCCTCAAGAAAGTCAATTACTTGTTTCTGAGCTACACTTTTCAAAGGAATTGCCTCTGTCCATTTTGTAAAATAATCTGTAGCCACCATTATGTAATCATGCTGCGAGGAAGAATGAGGTACAATCTTTCCAATCATATCAATTGCCCATCCTCTGAAAGGCCATGGTTTAACAATTGATTGCAAAGGAAAAGTAGGTGACCTCTGAATTGGGCCATGCTGTTGGCACTTTTGACACCCTTTTGCATATGCAATACAGTCTTTTCTTAAAGTTGGCCAATAATAGCCATACCTTCTGATTAACCATTTCATTTTCTCTCCAGATTGATGGGAACCACAAATTCCTTCATGGATTTCTCCCATAACCGTCATGATTTGAGGTTTAGCAATACACAGCAGTAACATCCCGTCTGATGACTTTCTAAATAAATCACTACCCAAAATAATGTAATTGATAGCTCTTTGTTTGATACTCCTATCTGTTTTCTCATTTGGGTTTTCTAGAAACCCTTTTATTGGAACTCTCCAGTCATCAATTAGATTTATCTCCATAATTTCCAAGTCATCTCCATCTCTTTCAATAGAGAAGAGCAAAAATCTCTTTTGTATTCTTATTAATTTTTCATTTTGTCCATCAGGAATCTTAACTCCAGATGCAATTTGTGCCATTTCATTGGCTTCCCCATTTTCTAGTCTATAAACATGTTCTAATTGTATGTCATCAAAATATGACATGAGAACTCTGACTTTATGTAGTTGTTGTTCTAAAAGTGGATGGTTACACTTGTATTCGCCCATTACTTGTCGTATTACCAATTGTGAATCCCCTATAACATTCAAATGTCTTATATTCAATTCTTTTGCAATTTCTAATCCAATAATTAAAGCTTCATACTCAGCTTGATTATTAGACATGATTCTGCTTTCATCTAATTGGAAAGAGAACTGTAGTAGTTCTCCTTTTGGGGAAACTAGCACCATGCCAGCCCCAACTCCTCTGTCAGTTTTGGAACCATCAAATGATAATTTCCATGGTTTTATTTCAACCATATGAATCTCAAATTCATCCTTCTCCATTAATACATTAGGATGATCCGCCAGAAAATCAGCTAACGCTTGACCCTTTACTGCCTTTTGAGGCACATATTCTAAGCAGTATTCTACCAAGGCTAATAACCATTTTCCTTGTTTACCTCTCAAAATAGGTCTTGTTAAGACGTATTTTATAATGTCAGTTTGTGCAATTACATGTACCGTCGACGGTAACATATAATACCTTAATTTGATTGCAGAAAAATACAATGCTAGGCATAATTTCTCAATTGATTTATACTTTATCTCACACTCATTTAATCTTCTACTTAAGTAATATATTGCTTGTTCATGGCCATTTTCGTTGTCTTGGGCCAAAAGACTGCCAATCGACTGATGGCTAGCTGAGATATAGAGTTTCAAAGGTTTGCCAAATATTGGTGGCATAAGCACAGGAGGCTTAACTAATGATTGTTTCAAGAATTCAAAAGCCTTATTATGCTCTTCATTCCATTTAAAATCTTTCTGAGATTTCAATTTCAAAAGTGATGAGAAAGCCAAGGTTTTTCCAGACAAATTGAAAATAAACCTTCTTAAGAAGTTGACTTGTCCTAAGAACTGTTGGAGCTCTTGTTTGTTTGTTGGAGGTTGTGCTTCCATTACTGCTTTTGTCTTATCTTTATCAACTTCAATTCCTTTCTTATGAACTAGGAATCCAAGGAAATTTCCAGCACTAACTCCAAAAGCACATTTTGTTGCATTCATTTTCAGCTGGTATTGTCTCATTCTTTGTAGAACTTGTTTCAAATGATCAATATGATCATCAAATGTATGTGATTTTACAACTACATCATCTATGTAGACTTTCATAAATCTTCCAATCAGATCATGGAAAATTACATTCATAGTCCTTTGATAAGTTGCCCCAGCATTCTTTAAACCAAATGCCATCACAATCCATTCAAATAGTCCAATATATCCTGTACATCTGAATGCTGTTTTATGTGTATCTTCTTCTGCAATGAATATCTGATTGTAACCAGAATAACCATCCATAAAGGAAAGAAATCGATGGCCAGAAGTAGCATCCACCAAATGGTCTACCACAGGCATGTGATATTCATCCTTTGGTGAAGCTGTATTCAGATTTCTAAAATCGATGCATATTCTTACTTTCCCATTTTTCTTAATCACAGGAACAACATTAGAAATCCATTCTACATACCTGACTGGTCTTATGTATTTGGCTTTGAATAATCTTTCCATTTCTTTCTTGACTTCTTTTAATACTTCAGGAGTCATTTGTCTTGGAGTTTGTTGGTATGGAACAAAATTCTCTTTAATAGGAATTTTATGTTCAACCAATGATCTATCTAAACCAGTCATATCAGGATAATTCCAAGCAAAGCAATCTTTAAATTCAGACAATAAATACTTCAAACGATCCTTCATTTCATCAGGTAAAGAAGCACATATATGAAAAATTCTAGGATCTTCCTCTGTTCCTACATTAAAATCCTCTAAAGGATCTTTAACTTCTGCTTTAAGATCATCAAGCTTTGCAGGAGCAGCTTTGAGATCTTCCATAGCTAGTTCCTTTACAGATAAAGGACTGTCATCTATCACACAGTCTGCCCAATTACAAGAAATAGGCTCATCAGCCTCTAATTTCCTAGACACAATAAAAGAAAACAATCTCTTGAAAGTGGCTTTCAAAGTAGCCAACTGATCATCCACTTGATTTGATATTTTACTGGACATGAGAAACTTTAGATTCAGCATTACTAGACCTCAAAATTATATTTGGTTTGACAAAATCTTTACTCAACTCTTGAAAACCATCTTTGATATATTTAAGAAACTGACTTTCAGTAACACCAGTTCCAACTGATTTTACCTCTGAATCTTCTATCTTAATCGGCCAAAGGTCTTCATCATATAGCCCTGCTTCCACATTGTTAGTTTCTGCTTTAAAGGGGTGCTTGTCTGCCCAGAAAATCTCCATTTCTGTGGCCTTCTCACTCTGCCCTTGCTTCAGAAATATCAATGCCTGATGTAAAGAAGAAGGCACACACCCATTTATGTGAATCCAATCTCTGTCTAATAAGGCATTGTAATTGAATGAAGAATCAATAACAAAGAAAGTTGTGTTCATCTTTCTACTTCCAATTTATAATTGCAAAGAGATCACACCTTTAGCAGGTGAGCATCCTCCTGCAAAATTACCAACTGTCACCTCTGTTGGAATCAAGTCAGATTCCTTCTTATTTAGAGCTTTCATCATTTTTGAAGGTAAGATGTTGACAATAGCCCCATTATCAATTAAAACCTTATTGATAGGCTGTCCATTGATATGTAACATTACGTATAAAGGTTTTAGATGCCTAACCAATGCATCTTCAGGGGATCTAAGCACCACAATATCTCTTCCTTTTATGTCTTTTTCAATTCTTATAGATTCTTTTTGGAAATCTTTCTCTTGTTCATCATTTATTTTTACTATTGCATCTGTCTTATCTTCCACATCTCCTTCTAAACTAGTTGGTTGGTTAGGTTTCGCCTGAAAAGTTTTTGGCAAAACCAGAATCATATGGCATGGAAGTTTAGTAGGAGAAACTGACCCAAACTGGATCGTGTCCAAAGCCTGACCAAATGTAGCAGACTTTTGAGAGTTAGCCTCATTCTTGTCATCTTTTGGATCCTCTTTCATTATTTATGAGCTGTCGACGGACAGCAAGTCATCATCTTCATCATCTTCCAACAAGACTTGCTGGAATTCTTCCATCTTTTTCTTCAAACTCCTTTTGAACTCTGCCTTTTGTTCCTTTATAGATAGGATAGAGCCAGCAGATGAATTTGAATTTTGCCCCCCAAGTCTTTGGGCAATAACTGGTCTAACAGTTTGCCCCCCAGGCTTTTCTGTTTCCTTCACCTTTGGTTTAGGCACTGCTACTTCTCTATTCCAAACCATTGGAGTTGGTTGCTTTGGGACTACTTTGACATTCATTTCTGGCCATTCTGTTGGCTCTGTCACTATATAAGAATATCTCCTTTCTCTTTCTGAAATCTTTCTCTGTAGCCTCCTTTTCTGAGTATTGGTTATAGGAACAAATTCCTCAACCCCTGGGAACTTCGGATGTCTCACTGTATCCCACATGTGATGCTCAATGTTAGGTGGAACAACCATTCTTCCTTGGTATCCACCTCTGACAAAGGGTAGTCTGCCTCTTGATCTCATACCTCTAGGATATGCACCTCTTCCTCTGAAAACAGGTGGATATATCAAATTTGGGTCTGGTTTCTCTGGCATGGCAGGAATCACTGGAAACCCTTTGAATAAGAAAGGTCCATCATCTTCTCCATACCATTTGATAGATTCAGAAAAGATGAAAATTCCAGGGTCTTCACCCTCAAATATCAGTTTTGGGCCAACATAAATTTGTAAATCTTTGTTCCCCATAGTGTTAAACCTTATAGAACCTTTTGCATAGGTCCCATTGTACTCTTTCCCAGCAATAATTTCTTCTCATGACTTTATCTCTTCATCACACCTTAAACAGAAATAATTTTCAAATTTCTGTTTAACATACGACTCTTCTTCAGTTTCCATGATATCTTCTTCCTCTTGAATTCTCTGCTCAACTTGGGATGCCATTTTTCCTTTTCTCAACCTGGCAGTCACCACGTTCACATCCACCAGAGGAAATGGATCAATATCTATCCCCATAACTTCTTTATTTCCCTTGGCATATTGCAATAAACCTTTCTGAATCAGGTCCTGCACACAATTTCGAAATGTAACACAATTGTTAGTATTGTGTCTAAAAGAATTGTGCCATTTGCAATAATCTTTTCCTTTTCTATCTTTCTCTAATGGTATAACATGTCCTACTGGCAAGGTTAAGGACTTTTGATTTATTAGTTCATCAAATAACTGATCTGCTTTAGACAAATCAAATGAATATTGTCTAAAAATTGCTTGGTTTCTCCTATTCGGATGTGATGATGGCATATTCACAGGCTTCTCAGCCTTTGTCAAAGTGTCACATACAATTGGTGCCTTACCAATTACTTGAGCAACATCAATTTCTACATCTCCCTCTATATCTTGGTAATAAGTACCAAGTGATTTATTCTTTCTGAGTTCACCTTCCAAAAGTATAGCCTCATACCCTATGGCTTTTGAAGTAAAATCAAATAAATCTCTGAATTCAGTCCCAATGAAATGTTTCTTAAAGTCATAATCGAGCCCTTCTTGGGCAATTTTGACTATTTCAGACTCTGGAATGTAAAATTGACATTGATTCCTGACCTTCTTAAATCTATTCATATATTGTTCAACAGATTCAGATGGTCTTTGTCTAATCTTAGCCAAGTCTGCTACTGAAACTTCTGGTGCATGTCTAAAGAATTGAGTATGAAACTGTTCTTCCATCTCTCTCCAAGAATGAACAGAATTTGGAGGTAGACTTATGAACCATGAAAAAGCAGTTCTAGTTAAAGAATGAGGGAATAATTTTAATTTCAATGCTTCATCTAAGTCTGCTTCACCTATTTGAAGGCAAAACCGTCCAACATGTTCCACAGTTGACTGGTTTTCTTCCCCATTAAAAAGGACCAAGTCTGGAATCCTATAGTGCCTAGGGAAAGGCACATTATCAACCCAATTTGGATAGGGTTTTCTAAACATAGGTTTTTCAATGCTTCTTAATCCAGGACCATACATATCTTGCATAATATTTACCAGTTGAGCCCTTAAATTGGGCTCTTGTGCTCTTCCGGTTTGATTAAGAATGTCAGGCCTTATTTCATACCCATATGGGTGATCTGGCCTTCTCCCATTTGAATTAAACGTTGGTGGATCATATCCATACAGATTAGGGTCAACATTAGCCATATTTGGCATACTTCTATTATCATTCCTATTTAAATTTGCATTAGGACTTAGACCTCCAATTCCAATATTATATAGATTCGGATTATTATTCCCATTATTACCAAATCCTGCATTAATTGGAACTGCTGTTGGTATAGTTTGATAAAAACTTTGATTTTGTCCATAATTTTGATTTCCCATCGGGATCCTATTGACTCCAGTAAAAATGGCATCAAAAGCAGGATTATCAAATACCTGTGGAGGAGGTATGTCATTCATTGGATTTGTCTGTCCACTGCTCTGTCCAGAATGGACATTCACATTGACATGCACTTCAACTATTGGTGGAGTCGTTTGATTTTGTGCCATTGCATTCTTAAACATGGTCATAATTGTTTTGGTTATCTCGCTCTCTGGACTGCTCAACAACCTAGCAAATTGCTGAACCATATTCAGTGACTCATTCTCTGGACCATTCAACTGGCCCATTTCCTGACCCCTCTGATTTGGATCTGTTGCATTTCCTTCATTTACCTCATTTCCACCATTATTGTTGGTAGAACTATTGTTATCGTTATTACCATCTGTTGGTAATTGATTTCTCATTTTCGGTGCCATGTCTTACTTCCAAATTAGTAAGAGCCCTCATTCTAGCGCCAAAATTGTTACCAAGTTTTCTAGATCGATTCAATCGATGGGGATCAATGGCAGAATCGACGGGTATCTGTGTTTCGAGTTGCTGGAATGTGGTTATGAAAGGTGGAGTTTGGTTCCTTGCCGTGTCTCAGGACTTCTTTGGAAACAAACAATGAAGTGGATGGATTATGGAAGAAGAATAATAAAATGGACTCTATTAAACTTCAAAGTAGAAGAACAAACGATAAAGATTATCGTATGAACGATTACAAGTTAAAACTACTCCTAGAAAAGAAAAGATAAAGGCCTGATTGGCGTTGTTTGTGTCCCTTTAGAACTGCTACGAGTCTCTCCATAAATAGGCCTCTTCATTCGAATTTGAATGTTCCCTCCAAAGATGGCAGTTACTCCCTCATAGTGTGCCTTTGAATTTGTTCCCACGATCAGTGAACCAAATAACTCCCACGTTGTGAGAAATTACTCCAAGAATTGCTGAGCAGCTCTTCCCACGATCACGAGAGTGTCTCTGTGAATCTCCTATTGACACCTGTATATGAACTGCCCATATAAATAAGTTCACTAATACTTAGTTTATTAAACGGGAACAAGCCCCAGATTGACCGATCGACGGGTTACTTGACGGGAGTATATTGCTAAAACCTTTTGCTATGGTTTTATGTTTACCTAATTTAACTTATGATATTAAGGTGTACCGGAGTTACCTCTAACAATATCGTAATTCCCTGTGCCACGTGTCACCCAAACGACGGGTGAAATAAAAATCACAATTATGGAGTAAACACCTCCCCTATGATCTGCAGAGGAATCTTGGCGTAGTCCTCCATTTAGTGGGAAAATGCCTCTACGATGACTAAGATGAGGAAATGAAGGCTGATTGGTGAACTCCATGTTTTTATCCACTTTTCTTGATACCTTTGTGCTCATCCCAGACTCCACGAGATCCAGCAATTGCGTGGCAGGCAAGGTTTCATTGGAACATAACTCTAGTTGACAAATAGGATTTGGCGGATTTCCAATTCTTTTGTTTGGGCATGCACATGGCTGTTCTTCATTTATCTTCCGGAACGTCTCTAAATTAATTTTCCAATTTGGTGTTCGTGACAAAATTGCAGATTTCTGAGAGCTTTCAATTCGGAAAGGACAATCTGCTACAACCGGCATAGAAACATGGTGTGCTCCTCTAACTTGCATAGGACTAGAAACAATTCGACGTTTAGGACATGATGTTGAACACTGAAAGGAAGAATTAGGACATCCATTCACCAGCTTATCCTCATCCCATCTGCAACTTTTAACACCCAATTTCTTGCTAGTGCCAACTTTAGAAAATAGGTTTCCAAATTCCAATTGAAAGGTTCACTGGAGAGTCCGAAAATGCAAAAGCTCCCTCAGTGTCGTGAGATCCTTCCGATTGTTTTATTTTGGAACCACTGCTTTTACAGGTTTTCTTAAGATGAGAAAAGTAGGCTATTGATTCTTCTACAGGTTGAAGTACCACACTTCTACCCGCAGCAGACATGCTACCTACTGCATTGGACTGAGGTTTAATCATTTTGTGCCCCGATGAGAAGCGTTTGATTTGAAGCTCGACGAAGGAGAGGGATGCCCGTAAGACCATAGGAAGCACATACTTGTAAGGAATTGCACCCTTCACTTTCATCTCACAACAAAACCCCAATGCACTCATCCGACATTCCACGCCAATGCGAATAAACCGAAAGGATTGCAGTCCAAGCAAACACATTTGGTTGATGGGTATTTCGAAATAGTAGGTGTGAAGGAATTATGCTACAAAAGGTATATAGAAGTTGAATGAGGAATTATGGTGTTCCGCTGGGTGATCAGAGGAGATGATCGAGAATCGAGTTCGGGTTCTCCATAAGTTCCGTTGGAGCCCCGTGTTTCTGTGTGACAACAAGATGCGTGAAATTTAACTCGTGGCCGTATTGGTAAGAGGCGTGAACTGCAAACACGCTTATTGGCAACACTGGCCGCGAGTTTTTGTTCATGGCCGCACATATTTGCTCCTGGCCGCGCAAAGTTGAAACCGCAAAAACGCAAACACGCTTTTGAATGAAACTCTGACTGCCTTCTTCTGCCTATGGCCACCCGAAACTCGTGAGAAACAAAAAACGCCTGTGTAGAAACCATGTTGGAAATCGCGCTTACAAATAAGCGTGTCTCACCTCCGATTTTCTTCTCGCGCTTTCATCCTTACTTTATTAAAAAAACGTGTTTCCTAAAATGCCGGATTAATATTTTTCCCTCATTCAAAATTTTCTTGCATTTATTAGCTTTGTGTCTATTTTTCGTCGATTATTGGTTCGTCTCAGCAAGAGAATTTTTAAAAGTAAAATGTAATGAATTAGAACTTTTTTTTGAATTAAGACAAAAATAATTCAAAAGACCTATCTGTTTTGATTATTTTTGTGTTAATTTAAAAAATCTTATTTTGAATTGATTTTGTCTATAGTGAATTTTTTTTAAAGTATTTTGTTCACAATTTTTTACTTATAAATTCCTTTCATCGAAACGAACCAATAATCCACAAAACATTGATACAAAATTAACAAATGTGAAAAAAATTGAATAGAGAAGTAAAAATCTATTTTTTTCCCCAAATCGGCCCCAAGTTTAAGTTAACAGAAACAAGTAAAAATCTATTTATTTTTCTTTCTTTATTCATTTTTTTTTTTTACATTTGGTTGTTTTGTAGTATCAAATTTGTGTAGATTATTAGTTCGTCTCGACAAGAGCAATAGAAAAAGTAAAAAATTATGATCGAAAACTCAAATTTTTTAGAATGAAGACGAAAATAAGCTAAAACCATAGATCCCTCTACTCGGGACAAATCGATAATTAAAAAAAAGTTGACTCGAAGCTAAAAAATCCGAACAATATCCAAAACCGGGAGTTAATGAGCGACGAATCTCAATTTCACCGCGGTCCCATCTTTGCCAATTTTTCCAATCAAGCCCCTGGGTGAGAGAACCTGCAGTGCAATGGACAGGGGCATTACCGTCTTTTCGCGTGTTTTGTGGTGGGGGCACGGTACTATTTGGCTATTTACCAAATTACTAATATGGGTTTTCTGACTTTTGCACATTTCCGGTTGTGTCCCAAAAAAAGGTACTCTATTTTGTCTTTTTGTGTTTGATATTCCAGGTTTTGTTTTGGGGCAGTTTTGTCTTTTTACCCCTGACACGTTCACGCGTATTACTGCTTTTGTAAAGCTGCAACTCTCTCACTCTTTCTTTGTTCTTTCCAGCGACCGACGGAACCAAGAAAGAGGAGAACCAAGCAATTCTCTCTCTCTCGTTTACAGCCACCGACGCAACCGAGAAGAAGGGTGTTGGAGTTTGGGAGCACGACCGCATCGAGATAAGGGTGTTGGTTACCCGTTTTGAACCATTGCATAGAGGTTTGATTCTTCCCTTTATCTCTTGATCTTTACAAAATCATATATAAGGGTTGTTTTAGGACCCATTGATTGATGCACGCATATTATTTTGTTTGGGTTGGGTTCGTATAAAAAGTTCCATTTCTGCGATTTTAATTTCTTAGTTGGTGTATTCATGTTATTTTTATATCGATTGTGATTCTGTATCTCTTCTTTCATTTGCGAAACATAGAGAGAAAAATACCTATTTCAAAACCCTAACTGAGAGGTGAGAGATCAGTGATAAAATAGTCGATTTGGTTTCGATGTTTGGGTTGGGTTCTTATAAAAAGTTCGCAAAAACAAACTTCCAATCGTGTATTATCATCTGCTGTGTTCATGGGCTTCAAATTGTATACACTCGAGCGATGTAAATTGACACTTAGTTGAACTCTTAAGAGTTAATCTTGTTCTTTCTAATTGTGATTTTGGGTAGCTTAAACAGTTTATCAATACATTGAAATAGTATCGTTATGATTCCGTCTCTGTCAACAACGATTGCGGTGGAGACAACAAAATCGACGACGGCGGTGGAACGAACAACTCGATTCGACAGCGGCACCAAAATCCTTTGGGTTTTCCGGTTTCGGTATCTTCTGTTCTTCTTGTTTGCTTTGATTTCACGTGAAAGGCAAAACTTTTGGAAAGCCCTAAGAAATAGTAATCTGTATTATCAGACAAGACTTGTTGAGCTTTTGAGTTCTAATAGTGGGTATCGCGTGGAAGCCTTTGTTTTCCCTTATAGAAAAACTCTGATTAGCTGGAATTTTTTTTGGGTTTCTTAGGGACAGATCTCAACGACGGCGGTGGAACGAACAACTCGACTCGACAGCGGCACCAAAATCCTTTGGGTTTTCCGGTTTCGGTATCTTCTGTTCTTCTTGTTTGCTTTGATTTCACGTGAAAGGCAAAACTTTTGGAAAGCCCTAAGAAATAGTAATCTGTATTATCAGACAAGACTTGTTGAGCTTTTGAGTTCTAATAGTGGGTATCGCGTGGAAGCCTTTGTTTTCCCTTATAGAAAAACTCTGATTAGCTGGAATTTTTTTGGGTTTCTTAGGGACAGATCTGTGAGGCTAGGAGTGGGCAAAACAAAATAATCTGATTTCTTGGGAAACAGTAGAGTTGAAAGAAGAAAGAAGCAAGAACAAGATTATGGTGTAGTTTCTGGCCTTGCCTACTGGGGTTTTGCTGTGGATTGTGATTGTGGGATCTCCAAATCCATAGATTTTCATATCATTGACCATACAATTCACTTTAGTTTCTTAATAGATTGGAGTTGTTCCGTAGTCTTAAAATCATGCTTTCCGGGGATTTGAATCTGAAGTTCAATGGCTTGGAGGAAGGATAAATAAGTTTACAAAGTGACAATATTTAGTCTGAGGATTTGAAGAGAGGGGGAATATGGCTGCAAAACTTTTATATTCATTGACCGATGAAAACCCAGATTTGCAAACAGAAATAGGATGCATGAATGGGATCTTTCAAAGGTTTCATGGTCAATATATCGTCCCTGGAAGGCGCAGCGTCAGCTAACAAATCCCCCAGAAGCACACTTCTGGTAATCCTCTATTTGAGCAATGCCTTAATCTGTTTTGTTGTTTGTTGCATCTTTATGGTTCGTATTCCTTAATTGTTTGGTTTACAATCTGATTACCTCAATGCATCTTAAATGGTCTGTATAGTATGAGACTAGACATATTGAGAAATTTAGGAGAGGTTTCTGATACCGTTCTTTCTTTCTTTTTTGTCTTGATAACCGGTGACTGGGCAAAACTGGCCAAGTCGGACAACTAACTCGGGGGGCTAATCCTGGTGGGCAAAGCCCATATGGATTGGCCCAACACAAGAATTGATGGCACGCTGGTGGTTTTTAACTTAACTCTTGATGATCTCATCAATTACCATAACCTTTTTGAATGGCAGTCTTGGGTTGCTTTTTCCAAGTTGTAGCTTGTTTATCATCATCTAACATTTTTGCTTCTTTCATGTATGTGGTTCCCACTGGTATAATGAACCTTCTCAACCAGAAACCAGAATCTAATCACATATACCAGTACCCAACTGCAAAGGTAAGAACCCTCGCTGCTGGTTTTTAAGTAACTCCTGAAATATGTTAATAGCATATGCATGTGCTTATACTCATATACATAGATACATCTATATGTCCATGTACTAATAATATAGCTATTTAGTTCGAACTGATCCTGTTGAGGATTGATCTGACTAAAACATTAACCGATGTGATGTTAGTGAATAATGCAATGTTGCCTTTAAGATTAATATACATAATTCCGAGATCAAATCCTAATGGCGATGCATGCGTTGTTATGCCTCAAAAACATATGATTCTGAGTATAGAAACTATTCAATGAAACCATCACTTAAATTTGTTATGGTAAGTCTTGCCATTACTTGAAATTTGACGGAAAGTTTAATTACATGTGAACCAGAAAATTTTATGCTCTCAATTTGTCCATGAGATTTCATCGGGCTTTATTTGGTGCTACTACTGCTAATTGAAATGATATGTAAACGTATTTTCTTCCTGCTAAGCTGGAGTTCGAGGCATCCTATGCATATCAAAAGGAAGAAGAGTATGGAAGAGCTGGATCCATCCACATCTGTCGTTGCTTTGGGTTGCGTCTTCATATGGTTTGCTTTTCCTCCTCCTGTCTTCCTTCATCCGACCTTCAATTTCTAATCTTCTTCCTCCTTTGCTATGCAAATCTGCTGAGTTAAAAAGACTTTCAGCTGACAATAGCCCCTTGGCTCTTTGATTTCGGTTTACTTTCACAATCTTTCTTATATGTAGCACGTTTACGAGTTGGACTAATATCTTGGAATCCCACCTAGATTTGGCTTGCCTACATGTGTAATAATTATAATGAGGGACTACAAGCACAAAGAGATTGTTGTCCTTAATGTGTTGACTCTTAATATGTAGTTTCATACATAGATATCATCCTATGTGTTACATTCTATTTCTGCAATCAGCAAAAGTTTTAATATTAATTTGCTCCTGCATTGTGCCTTGGAAAATTTGAAGTTGGTTTTTATTTGACCTTCATGCATCAATTTAAAAAGTAAGCCTAAAGGATATTGCTGGCGGATTCTTGATTGAGTACGTGTTCAACCTGTTTGCTCTGTACTTCTGGAAAGAAAAAAAAACAATTCGCTATTTATACTTTAGTTCTCCTACATAGGGACGAAAACGTCCTGCCTGTAATTCAGACTTCAGATAAGAAATTAGTTACCATGCTATGAGCCTATGAGATCTATTTGATTATTCAACTTAATTATTTGATATACATAATCCTAGGAAATGTATTTGTAATTTTGTAGCAGTAACATAGCAGATCTAACGAAGTGTTTGCATTTGAATTGGCTATATCCTAATTCATTTAATTTTATCAAAAATCAAAGCTGAATGGTTTGGTAACATAGCAGATCTAATGAAGTGTTTGCATTTGAATGGGCTATATTAGAAAATGTATTTGTAGTGGTAACAAAGCTGAATGGTTTAGTTCTATTGTTTGGTTTTTGATCATCTTTTTGCTCTTTAATAATCTCTCTGTTCAGCTGCGATTCATATACAGAGTTCAGTTTTGGTGTTATCCTCCTAGAGCTAATTGCCGGCACAAAACCTGTGGACAAGTTTGGAGACGGAGTGGACATAGTGAAGTGGGTCAAGAACACAATATTGGAGCTTGCTCAATGGGTACGCACTAACAACCATCATAAACCTGTTCAAGATTGCCTTCATGTGCGTCGTCAAGAGACCCATGATGAGGGAAGTCGTGCACATGCTCACCAATCTTCCTCTGTTCGTTGCGGCATTGCCTTGTCACGAATTAGCATTTTGGGGTTACAATGGTGTTTGTAAAACAATGTAATCAGTAACTTGCAAGTTATGATATGAGTATATGTACATTTGATGTTGGATGTGAATTAAACTTTGGAGTTCTTATATTTTGTTGATTACAATTTAATGTTTTTTATTTCGCTTCAAATAGGTATATATGCAGTTGAGTTCCTGCATTACAAATTCACTTGGGCTATGGGTTTCATAATATGTTGATTGTGTATTCAATCTCTTTAGTGTACGCTACATTAACTTGCAAGAGAATCACTATTATTATTAGACCACCGAGCATGGCCGAGCGTGCTTTGCACGCTGTCAAGACCCTAGTAGACAAAAAAGAGAGGCCAAGTAGCTTATTTAAGACAAATTGGGCATTTGTTTGTTTGATTAAACTAGGTGGGCTGCATCGTGCTCAGCACAAGTACCATGCCTTTTAAAAGGAGTACGTCTTATAATTTAAATCAATTACAATTTTGAAAACTGAGAACACAATTTACATTCATCCCATGCCTAAAAGGCCTGCCGCAAAATAATCTTCAAGTAGCCATAACCAATGACCTTGTATTACCCCAACAGTATCTATTCACAAAAGTAAGCACTTTAAAATAAGTTTCACATATCATCCATCCAATTCATTGATACAACTAAAAAAAAAAAAAACTCTTTTTTCTTCCGGTGTTTCGGAATAAGAAAATGACAACATCGCAACATTTTCAAAGACCAATTCGGTTCTCTCTTGTTAATTACATGACTGAAATTCTTGTGTTTCGTGACTACAAACACAATTTGATCTAACTAATGCGTAGACCGAATCAGTCGGTGGAGAGAGGGAAACCGTAACTATTCACAATTGAGAAAGAGAACCTCCTGCAAAATTAGTTAAAGAGAATTGATAACATAAGATTTGTGATTAATAATTACTCCTATTCGCATTAGCACCATGTAAATCACTAAGCAAAGAAAAAAAGAGAGAGAGTATTCTCTCCCATGTTTGGATGGCCAAAGAGGTTATAGAGGGAGAGAATAAGTGAGTATAGAACCCTAAAGAGCCATTTTTGTTGCCAACCACTTTTGGTGAGAAGAGAAGAGAAAAGGTGAAGTATAGCCGAGTTTTCCTAAACGTGCTAAATGGGTTATGGGCTTATTTCCCTATGTATTTTGTGAAGGAAAATAAACCACTTTAACCCATAGGAAAACTCGGCCTTAAATCTTTTATTTTGCTAAATGAGATGATGAGAAAACATGCTCCTTTTTTCTCTTTTCTGATCATCAACACTCCGTTCTTTTCATTTCCCACCCAAGTAGACGAAGGGGCTGTAAGTACTCACCTCTCTACCACTTGTTCCAATAGCAACCCGACTAAGCTCAAAGAGAATTCTAGTCCTGCTGAAGCCATGGTACAAGTTAATTGTTCCAAAAATTAAAAACAAATTTTCTTTCCTCTATGCAGGTTAAGAGTTTAACTCCTCTTCCAAGGTGCTAATCCAACTATTCTAAAAATACTGAATTTTGCCGACAGGAAAAAAAAAAACTCTCCCTTTTTGTCTACTTTCTATTTTCTGAGCTTGAGTTGGAACCCAATTGTTTTGTTTAGAATAAATGTCTGCATGGTGTCTTTTATTCTCATTCTTACCCCCCCCTCCCCTCTGGAGGTTTTTTTTTGTGACGGTGCAAATGTGCAATATTATGTTGTGTTCAACTGAGAATCCATAAAAGTAACTCCCAAAGCACTAGAAACCAACATATGGAACCATTCCTCTTTCACCAACTGAGTATCGACCGTAACCTTATGACTAAATTCATTTAGGGGTATTACACTATATGTCATGTACCTATGGTTCTGATATCTTAAAGCACGTTCAGTATTTGACGTACGTCAATAATTGAAAATATGAACATGACGAAGGGGAAGGGCAAAACCTGAAAGAAGATTCCTAGGGAAAACTTCGAAATAATGACATATCTTCCCGCCAAGTCCACTAGCTTAAACCACCATCGGAACTGGACAAGTCTGTCCCAAAAGTTCAATGAGAATTTAGTAACCATAATTATGTTACCCAAGAAGCAGTATCTAAGCGTATGAGAGTCATAACCAGTAAAAGAAAGGGAAATGTCCCATATCAAAAATAATACCTCAGTCCACAAACCAATGACCAAGTTTATTGCTAACTTTTAACACCTCATTCGACATTCTGAGAAGTAGATCAATCTGTCTAGCCATTGCCCAACCCTTGTATTTCCATTTTCCTGTGAAGAATTGACTGCAAAAATACCAATCAAATTTTACTTGTTTGAAGAATTGATTTCAAAGCCAGTATACCTTCAAGAGTTTACGTATCACATGCGCTAATCAAAACCTAAATCAACAGTCTTGGAATGTTAAACACTTGTTCTAGAACATGAAAAATGTTGGAAATCAAATAGAAGAACATGAAAATCAAATAAATCTGTGTGGCATAGCATTCTATAACTGTGAGAACCATCAAGCTACTCCTAGAATGATCACACAATCACACTAATCAATCCTGAGTTGAAGCCATTAGTTGTGTGGCTCTCTGTTGAACACCTTGTCGTCAAAGCCGAAGCATCACTGCTAAACCCTGATAATAGCAATTTTTGCCAAGCAAAGGAAAGGACTCCCTATAAAGGAGGCATTAAATGGTATTTTACATTGCCAGGTTTTATCCAAAACTTTCTCGAGACAACTATTTGGCAATCGGACTTCTAAACTTTCATAGTCAACTTGATGATCTTGTATGATTCTAGGTACAACAAATGTTGTATGATCTTACAACAAATAGAAAAAAGACTCAGATTTGATTCTTTTTGTCCTCGTCAATCATCATCCAAAGTCAATCATCAGATAATATATAGTTTCGCATTGGTTGGGTATGGAATTTGTTAAATATACTGTTGGAGCAGCTCTACCTAGTTTAAGTTTTTGAGCTAAATCCAAAGTTTATAATCACAACAGGAACGCAAGTGTCATAGACCTGCTAATTCTCATGTCATAACTGTTAATAATTTAATATCAATATCATGACAAACGAATCGAAAAATCCACCAATAGTTATGCACGATCCCTTACCACTGAGGACAAGACCAAGTCTGGTTTATGCTGGAAGTCCTCAAAACACAGCAGAACATCTAGCTACCTGAAAATTAGTAAAATGCAGGTCAGTCACAACAAATTCTTCTTACAATCTGTCAAAAAGCAACACAATCTATTCCGTAAGAATATAAGATAAAATTTACAGTGTGTTTGTGCCAGTAATAAAGGGATGACAGTCTAAAAAAAATCTTCTTACAATCTGTCAAAAGCAAGAAATGTATTTTGCAAGCTACAATTTACCCTAATGTGTCTGTGCCAACAGAGAAAATGTGAAGAGTGCACAAGGGTACTGGCGATTGGTGCCATCAGGGTTTTCAAACTTTCAAGGCAACCTTGTGAACCGTGGTTTCCTTGTGGATTTGGTGGGTCAAGCAACTTCTCCAAGTTCACAGCCAAGGAGTCGAAACAGTAGTTGATGTCCTCTATCGATGGAAACAAATCATCCTCATTGGCTGGTCAATCTATGTTCGAGTCGCGTAATCTGGTGTGCTTCAACTTGTGACACTTAACATTCTATTAGAACTTGTTGAGAAGCTGGGGTATGCAGTTAATGGTAATTGTTGTTCCTGCAGAATTGGTGAAGAGTCACACCAGCATCCGTTTTTGTAATGTACTTCTCATTAGCTCCGTGGCATGACTTGATGGTCAGGAATATGGTGGGCAGAATGCCTAGAACGGAGGGGGATGCTCTAGAGTGTTGGGTGGGTCCCTCCTAGTTGGTGGGTCCACAAGGGGGCTTATTAATTAAGTCCAAAATGTTATGGGGTTATCTTGTTATTCTTTGAATGACAAAGGGGGAATCTTGTAATTTCTTCAATGAAACTACAAAAGGAATCTGGAGACTTCGTCTCCCATCACCTGCAGAAAAAGAGAGAACAGAGAGAGCACGACTGAGAAAAGAAAAAGGGGCAAGGGTTTTGCTCAAGTTCAAGCCAAGATCGGGTGTTCGTTTCTTCTCCGATTTTGATGGGTTTTTAGTATGTTATTCAGTTCGACAAGCTCTACGTGTTGATCAGAGCCGATTGCGGAGTTTCTCTCGGGTTCTAGGAGTTTGGGAAATCCACTTGGTGAGACCTAAACTTGTATCTTTGTTGATTTTGTTGAAATCCACCTTAGGGTGATGTTTGTATGCCTCTAGTAGCTTGCTAGGGACGAACTCTTGTAACCCCATTATCGTTATAGTGGAAGATTTGGTAGCGATTACGCTCCCGTGGACGTACCTCTAATTTAGGGGGAACCACGTATAAATTCCGGTGTCTCGTGGTTTGCTTGTTTGTTGCTATTTACTTTTCGGCTCCTAGATTTGCTTGTGGTTATTGTTGTTGCGATAATTTAGCCTATTCTCTATCTGCACAAGGAGGGAAAGATATTCGTTGTGTTTCGGGTAGTTTTTCCCAACAAGTGGTATCAGAGCTACTGGTTTGGTGGGTGTGCTCATTTGATCTTGTGTGAATTTAGAATGGAGGAAAATTCGGGGGCTATGATTAAATTGACTTCCGCTAATTACTCGATATGGAAACCACGAATGGAGGATGTCCTTTACACTAAGGACTTGTATTTGCTGATCTATGGTGATACAAAGAAACCGCAGGGTACAAGCGATGAGGATTGGAAGATAACGAATAGAAAAGCCGTTGCCTTAATTCGTACTTGGGTTGATCAAAGCGTGTTCCATCATGTGGCTCAAGAAACTAATGCGTATGAGTTGTGGACAAAACTTGAGGCTATGTATGAGAGGAAAACGGCACAAAATAAAGCTTCTTTGATTCGAAGGCTTGTTAATTTGAAGTACAAAGATGGCCGTAGTGTTGCGGAGCACATGAGTGACTTCCAAGGGTTGATAAACCAGTTGACTACGATGAAACTAGTGCTAGATGAGGAGTTGCAAGCACTGTTGTTGTTGAGCTCTTTGCCTGACAGTTGGGAGACGCTGGTTGTTACAATCAGCAATTCGGCTCCAAGTGGAATGGTAACCATGGACATGGTGAAAGATGGCATGTTCAATGAAGAAGCAAGAAGGAAAGAGCAAGGTACTTCGGTTGACACTGAGGCTCTTGTTGTTCAGAACAGGGGCAGGAGCAAAACTAGAAATTCTAGTGGTGACCGTAACAAGTCCAAAGATAGATCAAGAAGCAAGTCAAGAGGAACATCTAGGCCAAGGAGTGAAATCGAATGCTTCCATTGTCATAAAATGGGGCATATGAGAAAGGAGTGTCGAATACTTCAAAAGGAGCTAAAGAAAGGGAAAGGTGTCGAAAGTAGTGGTACAAAAGATACAGCCGCAGTTGCCTCCGATGGAGAAGTTATCATTGTTTGCGATGATGGTTTTGTTGGGCTCACGGGGCAAGACTTGAGTTGGGTGATTGACTCCGGTGCTTCCTTCCATGTTACTTCACAAAGGGACTTTTTCGCATCCTATACACATGGAGACTTTGGCCATGTCCGGATGGGTAATGAAGGTGTGTCCAAGATTGTGGGGATGGGAGATGTTTGCTTAGAGACCAACACGGGTTGTAAACTTGTGCTCAAGGATGTTCGACATGTTCCCGATATTCGGCTCAATTTGATCTCCGCCGGCAAGCTTGATGATGAGGGGTACAAGAACCAATTTGGTGATGGAAAATGGAAGCTTTCCAAGGGTTCTTTGGTTGTTGCTAGAGGAAAGAAGAGTTCTACTCTTTATTTGATGCAATCTAAGCTAAGCAAAGGGGAGGTGAATGCAATTGGGGATGAAGCCTCCACCGAGCTATGGCACAAGCGGCTCGGTCACATGAGCGAGAAAGGAATGCAAATTCTAGCCCGGAAAGCACTTCTTCCGGAGGTGAAAGGTACGTGTTTAAAGCATTGTGTTCATTGCTTAGCCGGTAAACAACATAGAGTTGCATTTAATAGAACTCCTGCATCTAGAAAGCCTAATGTTCTAGATTTGGTACATTCCGATGTTTGTGGTCCAATGAAAGTTAGAACACATAGTGGTGCACGTTACTTTGTTACTTTCATTGATGATCATTCTAGAAAAGTTTGGGTTTATGCTTTGAAAACTAAAGATGCTGTGTTGGAAGCATTTAAACTTTTTCAGGTGAATGCTGAAAGGGAAACCGGAAGAACTTTGAAATGCATCCGAACTGATAATGGGGGTGAATACAGAGGCCCGTTTTACCGATATTGCATGGAAAATGGCATCAAGCATGAAAGAACCGTTCCCAAGACACCTCGACAAAATGGCGTGGCAGAAAGAATGAATAGAACAATTGTGGAAAGAGTGAGATGTATGCTCTCACATGCGAAGCTGCCTAAATCCTTTTGGGGTGAGGCAATGAGGACAGCAGTTGCTCTAATCAATCTTTCTCCTTCAGCTCCACTAAATGGTGATGTGCCAGAAAAGTTTTGGTCAGGAAAGGAAGTTTCCTATGGGCATTTGAGGGTGTTTGGGTGTAGGGCATTTGTGCATGTTCCGAAAGATGAAAGGTCAAAGCTTGATGGCAAGACAAAGCAATGTATTTTTCTGGGGTATGGTGATGAAGAGTTCGGTTACAGATTGTGGGATCCAGTTGACAGGAAACTTGTGAGAAGCAATGATGTCGTCTTCTTTGAGGATCAAACCATTGAAGATTTGGACAAAAATGAGAAGCCAACACCATCACATGAGTACCCAGTGAATCTTGATCCGATTCCTTCACCCATGGTGCATGATGATTATGGGGGAGATGTGCAGAATGATGATGATGTTGAGGAAACTCCTGCAGCTGAGGAAACAGAACAAGAAGTGCAACAAGAACAAGTTCTTTCCGAACCACCTGAAGAAGAACAGTTGAGAAGGTCAACTAGAGAAAGGCAACCTTCAAGAAGGTATCCCGTTGATGAGTATGTGATGCTTACAGATTGTGGAGAACCTGAGTGTTACGAAGAAGCTCTAACTCACAAGCATAAGGGGGAGTGGATGAAAGCCATGCAAGAAGAGATGAAATCCTTACATGAGAACCACACTTACGACTTGGTGAAATTGCCTAACGGTAAGAGAGCTCTTAGAAACAAGTGGGTGTATCGCTTGAAGACTGAAGAGAAAAGCTCACAGCCACGGTACAAGGCAAGGTTGGTTGTGAAGGGTTTTGGCCAGAAAAAGGGCATTGACTTTGAAGAAATTTTCTCACCGGTGGTGAAGATGCCGTCTATACGGGTTGTTCTTGGGTTGGCCGCTAGCTTGAATTTGGAGATTGAGCAGCTTGATGTAAAAACCGCTTTCCTTCATGGTGATTTGGAGGAAGAAATTTACATGGAACAACCGGAGGGGTTCAAAGTCAAAGGCAAGGAGAACTTAGTTTGTAAACTAAAGAAGAGCTTGTATGGGCTAAAGCAAGCGCCGCGACAATGGTACAAGAAGTTTGATTTGTTCATGGTTGAACATGGGTATAATAGGACTTCTTCGGATCATTGTGTGTTTATGAAGAAATTCTCCGATGGTGACTTCATTATTTTATTGCTCTATGTGGACGATATGTTGATCATTGGCCACGATGCGGGAAAAATTGAGAGGTTGAAAAAGGAGCTTGGCAAATCCTTTGCTATGAAGGATTTGGGTCCCGCGAAGCAAATTCTTGGCATGAAGATCACCCGTGATAGGAAGAATGGCAAGCTTTGGCTATCGCAAGAGAGGTATATTGAGAAGGTGCTAGAGAGGTTTAACATGAGTAAGGCTAAACCGGTTGGCACTCCACTTGCTAATCATTTCAAACTTAGCTCCAAGCAAAGTCCGGCAAGTGAGAACGAAAAAATTGAAATGAAGAATGTTCCATATGCATCGGCGGTTGGCTCATTGATGTATGCAATGGTATGTACTAGGCCCGACATTGCCTATGCGGTTGGTGTGGTAAGTCGATTTTTATCTAATCCGGGAAAGGATCATTGGGCTGCAGTTAAATGGATTTTGCGTTATCTCCGTGGTACTTCCAAAATGTGTTTATGTTTTGGAAATGGTAAGCCTTTGCTTGAAGGCTATACGGATGCAGATATGGCGGGAGATGTTGATTCTAGAAAATCCACTTCGGGCTACTTGCTGACTTATTCAGGGGGAGCCGTATCTTGGCAGTCCAAGTTGCAGAAATGTGTTGCGTTATCTACCACCGAGGCCGAGTACATTGCAGTAGCAGAGGGTTCCAAGGATTTGCTATGGGTGAAAAAGCTTCTTCAAGAATTGGGCTTTGAACAAGAGAGGTATGTTCTCTATTGTGACAATCAAAGTGCTATTCATTTGAGCAAGAACCCAACTTTTCATTCACGGTCGAAACACATTGATGTGCGCTATCATTGGATTCGTGAGGCGTTGGATGAAAAATTGTTACAACTAGAGAAAATCCATACGGATGAAAATGGTTCCGATATGATGACTAAATCTTTGCCCAAGGAGAAGCATGTGTTTTGTTGTTCCCAAGCGGGGTTGGTTGAACCCCCCACCTAAGTCGGGAGGGGGAGATTTGTTGGGTGGGTCCCTCCTAGTTGGTGGGTCCACAAGGGGGCTTATTAATTAAGTCCAAAATGTTATGGGGTTATCTTGTTATTCTTTGAATGACAAAGGGGGAATCTTGTAATTTCTTCAATGAAACTACAAAAGGAATCTGGAGACTTCGTCTCCCATCACCTGCAGAAAAAGAGAGAACAGAGAGAGCACGACTGAGAAAAGAAAAAGGGGCAAGGGTTTTGCTCAAGTTCAAGCCAAGATCGGGTGTTCGTTTCTTCTCCGATTTTGATGGGTTTTAAGTATGTTATTCAGTTCGACAAGCTCTACGTGTTGATCAGAGCCGATTGCGGAGTTTCTCTCGGGTTCTAGGAGTTTGGGAAATCCACTTGGTGAGACCTAAACTTGTATCTTTGTTGATTTTGTTGAAATCCACCTTAGGGTGATGTTTTATGCCTCTAGTAGCTTGCTAGGGACGAACTCTTGTAACCCCATTATCGTTATAGTGGAAGATTTGGTAGCGATTACGCTCCCGTGGACGTACCTCTAATTTAGGGGGAACCACGTATAAATTCCGGTGTCTCGTGGTTTGCTTGTTTGTTGCTATTTACTTTTCGGCTCCTAGATTTGCTTGTGGTTATTGTTGTTGCGATAATTTAGCCTATTCTCTATCTGCACAAGGAGGGAAAGATATTCGTTGTGTTTCGGGTAGTTTTTCCCAACATAGAGTGGTTTAGTATTCATGTGAAAGGCAAAGTCCTTAGGAGCATCAGTCTCAAGTGTACCTTGGCAGCTGAAGTGTATGGCTTGTGAAGGGAGAGGAATGGCAAGTTTTTCCAAGGGAAACCTGATGAGCATGATCAGGAGTTCACAGAATCGCCACTGAAATCAGAGACTTTCTCAGCTCTAGGAGAAATTTGAAACACTCCTTGAAGAATGAGGCCCTCTGTGATAGTTGGGGCTTGTCCGGAAGGATTCTCCTTTCGAGCGTAGACTAACCAAAATTAAAGGGACACAAATAAGATGTAATTAGTGCCCAAATTTATCAAGATACTCAAACTGTACTGAATGTGAGAGGGTTAGCAATAAGCCTACAAGCCAATATGTTCCTTATATAAACTGCTGTGCCGCCTATTTCAAATCACGCCTAGCAAAATCGTAATTCCAAATCCATGATAATAAAAGCTAACGATCTCAGTCTCGAAATCCAAGTTATCATATCCAAATTTGAGCTACTCATTGAATTATAATTTGTTTGTAAATCTCTTGATCTGGAATCTACATCCATCCAGAAGGATCCTTATTTCCTATCTTCCATTGATTGAACAAACCAACACACCTTTCAAGACCATCGGTGAACCCACAATTCCAAGACCTAAAAAGCCAACACGAGCTGGCAATGACAGACTACATTTTGGATGTTAGGGGTGAAAAATTATTAGAAAATGAATACCCAATCAAAAAATGTAGAGTTGTATTGCTCTATTGATATTCCAACAACATGACTATACCCAACTGGGAAATTCGCCAAAACTAAAACCTGAAACACCCAATTAAGAACAAAATTCAGAGAGAGAGAGAGAGAGAGATTTACGTTTGGCAGCGTGAAGTGATTGGGTATACAGTGGAGAAGCTTGATGAACGATTTGCAATGGATTTCGTTGGGGAAATGGAGAATTAAGAATCCAAGTAGAAGAAGATAGGCGGTGAGAGGCAGCCATGGAATTTCCCCTTTGCCGGCCGAGGTGCGCTGTGTGGTGATGGAAAAAGCCTTTGACTTGAAAGTTCGACGAATATGCCCAAGTAAAGTCGCCTTCGGAAAGCGCGAGTTTAGTTAATTAAGACTTCTCACGTACAACCTGCGAAGTCTATTAACACAGTCATGCTATATTAGCAATCAAATATGAACTTATCTCAGGATTATTTCAAAGATTTAAATCATTCATATTGTAGAAACCATCAAGAACAATAACCCCAGTAAGATTCATTGTAATCGGATGTAATTCAATATCTTATCGAGAAGTTAAATGAAGTTTTTGCGTTTGTAATAATAGGCTTGGATGCATTAAATCAGTATAATAATAGATTTGGCTACTAGTAGTCAAATATAAACTTATGTCAGGTATATTTGAAAGATCTAAATCGTTCATATTGTAGAAATCATCAAAAGCACTGACCCTAGTAAGATTCATTGTAATCGGATACAAAAAAACATATTTTCGAGAAGTTAAATGAAGTTTTTTCGTTTATAATAATGGGGTTGGATGCATTGAATCAAATCCAATAAAACTGGCTTGCGGAAATCGTTTTAAGCGGGGAACGTCGCGGGTTCAAGGCAGGAGGTCCAGTTAAGGCTAAACTGCACTGTCAGCCCCTAGATTTCACTCAAATCACAATGCATTCCTCTTAATTCTCTAAATTCACAATGCAATTCCTTATTTTTGTGAAATTGTGTAAAATTTGGACCCACATTTTCAACAAAACAACTTTCAAAATACAAACTTTGCTCTCTTTAACTCCATGGTATCTTCGCAGGGCCGGCTTATAAGGAAGGCAAGAGAAGCGATCGTTTCCGGCCCCCGAATTTTGGTCCAAAATGGAGGCCCCACTGAAATGTAATTTACATATTAATATTAGAATGTTTTCAAATAAAAACACAATTGTCTCTTATTTTCTTCAAAAACTTTTGCAATCATATCTTTTTACATTTCTATTGTCATAATTTTATCCTTTTAGTTTGAATTTTTTTGTTATTTTCGTACTTTTATCATATTTTTTTTAAAAAAATTCATGAATATATAAGAGGCTCAATATAGGAAATTCGCTTCGAGCCTCCAAAATATATGCGCCGGCCCTGTATCTTCGTGTTGCCTGTCATGCTTTCTTGTTTTTCTAGTTTGCATTGATGTAAAGTAGACCCTTAGATATTCACTTTAGGCTAGTAAATTTGGTTCTTAAATTCTTTATGAAAAATTGTCCGAGGATTAAAGAGTTGGGATATAACAAATATATCACGAAAAAAACTAGTCTGTCGATGATAAAGTCCCCTTCGACAACGAGGAATTCCTCTCCGACGATGAGGACGAAGCAAACATTACAGAGGTACGCTCAAGGATGGAGCCAAGGGGACAAGTGGAGGGGGGACAAGTGGAGGCGACCACCACAATGATTTTAAAAACTATGCCTCTCATTCTATAGTACTTTCGTATATGATAGAGAGAAAAATAAGAGTAACAATTAGAGAGAAAACTTATTAGGAATTGTAGGCAGAAAATGAATTTGAGTCTAGCGATTCAAAACGGACACAATAGAATTTTTTGAACCTCGATCTGTACTTTTGTTTTTCTCTTATAATCAAATCGAGATAACTACTGATCATGCTCTGACTTTGAGTGCCTGCCAACCCCTCGGCCTTATTGTGGGAATGGGAGACCCTGCCAAGCAGGGGTGCTTGGCAGGGGTGCCGAGCACATCTCGGCCGTCCAAAAGTATTTTGGACAGCCCAGATGCAAAGGTACTGAACGGATTTAAAAAAAAAGAAAAGGAAAAAGATGTTTCGATCCGGACCGTTGATTCCGAGATGAACGGCCGGATTGGCCGCTTGGCACCTCACTCGGCGGGGTGGGGGTGTGGATTGTTGGAGAAATTGAAAAAAAAAAATCATGAAAACAATCTGAATGAAGGAAGACCAAAAAAAAAAAAAATCCGATTTGTGGTTTCCCCCAAATCTGGTGTGGTTGGGTTGGTGGGCTAATAATCTAGTTTAATTTTGGTGTTAGTTGGTGATTCGTAGTTATAGCTGCGTGTTTGGTTGGTTTTTGTGCTTCTCGGACTGTTATCCTGCCCATCGTGGCTGCGAGGATTCGGCGGTGGGGCTATAGCTTACCGGTGTTTTGCTTCTCGTGGCCAGAGCCCGCTGTATCAGCGGGGGTTTGCCTTGGAGTAGCGTCCTGTGTTTTGTGGTTGCAAGCCTGTGTATTAGGTCAACGGGTCTTGAACACGCTGTGTGGCTCCTTGGGATGGCGGATTCGTGCTCCAGATTTCATATGTGCTTTCTAGGGTTTGAGCTGGGTGTCCTTGCAGGATTCTCTATTGCCTTTTTCGTGACTGGTTCTTAAGTAATGGCGTTTTGCCGGGCCTGCACTTGCAGTAGGTGCTTGTGTCATGATTTGGTAGTTTTAGTTCATTCCTTTTTATCTTTTGATGATTTCTGTACTGCCTTATGGCTTTGATTTATGGTATTGACCATTTAAAAAAGAAGAAAAAGGAAGAGAATAAAAAAACAGCAAGTAAACGCTCGAATTTAGTTTCAATTGCAACCTATGGTTTACTAGTAATATTTTGAAGAGATGGCCCTTGGAAGCCACAGGTTGATGTTTCCAAGAGTTAGCATGCTAACATTGCATTTCTATTCCAGTAACTTTTTTTTTTCATCGTTAGGGGAGTCTGAGCCAGCTTATCCGTGCTGGTCTCTTGGAACTCTTTCCTATTTCGAAAAGCATAGCGAATGAAAAGTCTCTGTCTTATTTAAGATCAATGTCAATACATACACACTTCTGAACCATGAGGATCCTTCAAATTCTGCTACCTTTGAAAGGAGAAGAAAAATACCCACTCCTATCTATCTACAAGTACATTTCGGATGATCGTCTCTGTTGACAAAACCGTGGAATATCTTCTGGCAAATATCAAGATTCAATGTTGTGTAGACTCTTTGATGGCTTGAAGCTTCATCATCCTCAGTCTAGGTCTACCCCGTTTTGAATCCATTTTCCTTGGTTTAAAATCTCCTCCTCGTATAGTGAATTCGTTTCTCGCTTCTGGAATGCTAAAATCAGCCGGATTTCGGTTAAGAGAGCATATGATCAACTGTTTAACTGTCCCACAACTGCCTTCCATCAGTGCAACTGTTCCTACCTTATTTTCTACCTCGACATTGCCAATTGAGCTTTCAACCAAACCAGACTTGGAAGGCACCATCACTGAGCCCGAATGAAGATGAAACTCCGCCTTCAAGCCGTCGATGTGGAAAGACACTTTCTTTTGCCCCAAACCTCCACTTCCATCTCCAAACCTATGCAACTTAGAATCTGCATCCTGCACAGCAGTAGGGTAATCGGAGTGTTTCCTTCTTTTCGTTCCCTTAGATTTAAGCCTATCATTCACCATTTTCTGAGAAACCTGACCCAAAATATGGCTTCTTCCGACACAATTCTTATCCCTCTGACCTGGCAAAGCAAAAGGATCGGAAATGGGAACTGAAGTAAAATACTCACTTGACCTCCCTCCCCTATGATCTGCAGAGGAATCTCGGCGTAGTCCTCCATTTAGTGGGAAAATGCCACTATGATGACTAATATGAGGAAATGAAGGCTGATTGGTGAACTCCATGTTTTTATCCACTTTTCTTGATACCTTTGTGCTCATCCCAGCATCCATGAGTTTCAGCAATTGTGTGGCAGGCAAGGTTTCATTGGAACATAACTCCAGTTGACCAATAGGATTTGGCGAATTTCCAATTCTTTTGTTTGTACATGCACATGGCTGTTCTTCATTTATCTTCTGGAACGTCTCTAAATTAATGTTCCAATTTGGTGCTTGTGACAAAGTTGCAGATTTCTGAGAGCTTTCAATTCGGAAAGGACAATCTGCTACATCCGGCATGGAAACATGGTGTGCTCCTCTACGTTGCGTAGGACTAGGAACAATTCGACATTGATGACATGATTTTGAACACTGAAAGGAAGAATTAGGATATCCATCCACCAGCTTATCCTCATCCCATCTGCAACTTTTAACTCCCGATTTCTTGCTAGTGCCAGCTTCAGAAAATAGGTTTCCACTTGAAAGGTTCACTGGAGAGTCTGAAAATGCAAAAGCTCCCTTAGTGTCATGAGGTCCTTCCGATTGTTTTATTTTGGAACCACTGCTTTTAAAGGTTTTCTTAAGATGAGAAAAGTAGGCTATTGATTCTTCTACAGGTTCAAGTACCACACTTCTACCCGCAGCAGACATGCTACCTACTGCATTGGACTGAGGTTTAAGCATTTTGTGCCCCAATGGGTATCTCAACATCTCCTTTTCATGAAAACCACTGAACTCAGATATTTCAGAATCTGTCACATTCTTGGTTTTTGTTGACAAGCATAACTTGTTCTCCTTGGCATTCTCAGCTTCTAAACGACGCCTCTCATGTCGGTTCTTGGCTAAGAGCTCCACAATTTCAACTGGAATGCCATTTAAAGATTCTGATTCATTCGTCTTATCAGCCCTTCCATTACTTTGGTCTTTAGCTTCTGAATGCCCTTGGACATCCGTTTTGTTCTCAGAACTGTATATGAAGGGGAGATCCTGAAATGAAAAGATAAAATTGAACAAAAGTCATGAAAATTGCGGCAGTAGATAACCTGTCCATAGAGGCAAATGTGCAAGAGGTGAAGTGTACAGCATGCAAGTTGAAAGAGAGAGACTATAGATTGCACGATTACGGTCAGATTATATAAATACAACAAAAGAAAATTACAGGCTAAAGAGATTTCCCTTCGAAATCTGACCACTATTGTTTTCCTATTGTGAGCAAAAAATTTAAGCAACCCAGCAGTTCATATTTAGATCTAACAAAAGATATGAAAAAAAGAGCAAATCAAACCACAACTACTCATTTTGATACCAAGAATCTAGAGGTTACAATGACACTAAAAGGCCCGTACCTTTGACCAGATAGGAGATGCCCCGTCTTGAAGTTTAGACATGCTATTTTGCTTGATAGTCGAACTAGACTTTCTGGGAGTAGCCTTTTCAATTTTCAAACCTGAAGGTGAACCTGGTCCAGAGGCCACTTTAGTGGCATGTCCTATTTTTTTGCTAATAACCTTATCTTCTATGGGCATGACACTATTGTGAGTAACAGAGTTTGTTCCATTTCCAACTTGATGCCCCTCATGTTTTTGGTTCTTCAAAGCAGATTCTTCGGCGGTTTCCTCTGAAGCCATGCAATACTTAACAAAACTATGAAGTCCTCTTCTCGATGCTTTTTCTTGTAATCTTTTAGCAGGAACGTTGTTCGTTTTAGAGCTCATACAATTTACATCTTGACAAGTTGTTGGCCTTTCACCTTCAGTAAGAACCGTGTTGGCTTTCAGGTCACTCACAACATCCTTTCTATATGTAGCTTTGTCATTGACAACACCATGATTTAAGTCTACTCCTTGTGCAACCAAATTAAGTGTAAGGGATGGATGAAGTCCCCTTTCAGCAGATCCATCATCTGACAGTTGAGTTGTCTTATTTTTCCTCTTGCCTTGAATAACCTTTCTCTCAGGCTTGTTTGGACTGGATTGACTTTTGAAATCACCATGTAATCCATTCCAAATAAATGCATCTTTCGATGATTTAGAATTAGCAACTGCGGAGTCAATAGAAGTGTTCTCTTTATTACTCTTATAAATCCGAACATTTGTAGCCATGCTCTTAGACCTTTTCATTTGTTCCTGATCTTCAATATGAAGTGCCTTCCTCTTTTTGTTACTACCCGCAGTATCCATTTCAACATTTTCGTCCCCAGAAATCTGACCTCTTGAAGGAATATCTAAACCTAGGCCATCAGGTTCATCTGAATCATCTGCAGATTTAGTTTGAGTCACTTTTGTGTTGACGTCATGGAAACATGTTTTCCTATTAGAACTGGAAAATTTGGGGTAAGCACCAGAAATCTCCCTACTAAGGATTTCACTCAGCAAGCGGAACTTTTGTGGCTTTCTAGAACCAAAAATTTGGCTTGAGAAACCATGTGCATCCTTATCGTCCTCATTCTCAATGGATTCCAAAGGATTATCTTTGCTTGTATGAAAACCAATGAGAGTACGTACAACCTCATTTTCCAGAGTCCTGAGCTCAGGTTTTCGGTGACACTTCATGTCCTTCACTTGTTCACATGGTTTAGTTATTATGGAAACCATTCCCTTCTCCTTTCGGAATACTTCAGTGAAACTGTTATTCACACATTTTAAGATACCCTTACACACTTGACTGCTTCCACCGTTTTTATAACCAAATTCAACAAGTTCACTGTTTTCCAAGGTGAGATTTACCCCTTCTGAAACAGCAACAATCTCAGGGTCAAGTCTATTGAAACTTAAAACAATGTCTGATTTTTGAAAAACTACCACCAAGACTCTTACCTGCCCCTTTATTGAATTCTACATTGATAACTTGAGCAACCTTCATTTCAGAAGAAATTGATTCTTTCATTGTCCTATCAACATCATTTACCACAATATTGCTGTAGTTTTCAGATGATAACATATCTGCATGGAGCAAAAAAAAAAGAACATTTAGTGTTTAGGTTGGCACTTGGATTGCTATGATCATCTTAGGATAGTAAAAAAGTTTACCTCTTCTAATGATGGACTTGACATTGGTCACCTTTTCTTTCATGTGATCATGTGTCAATGGGCAAATTTCAGAACCAATTACGTCCACTGAAGTGTTGACATCAGAATTTCTTGATCCACAAATTGTACTAGCAGATGCTGCTAAGATGAGGAAGCAAAAATTTGATGTCAATATTAAGTGATGCGATGGCTTCACCATTGAGAAATTTATGCAGTCAAAATCAGTCTTTTACGGTAGCAATTGGAAACCAGTCTAATATCTGCTGCATCATCTGAAGCATCAGTTCTTTGGAGACAGTTTTGGCAACCCCACCATCTGAACTCAGGGACATGTAGTGGAGGAAGCATATCTGATTCTTTGTTGGATTCCTCATTGTCACCAAGCAAAGGAAATGGCCAACAAATTTTTCGATCTTTTTTGCGGACCTCACCAACAAAAGCACTACATTGACAGTAAATGGGACTTCTTAGGAAAACCCATCATTGAAAGCTTTAGCATTCTTTAATATACTAATAAAAGGAAGAAAAAAACATGTTCACGGCCGAACCTAGAAACTATATTTAAGTTCTCCACATTAATTTCACAATGCATGCACTAGTAATGTCACAGCTTACATTTCTGTCGTACGTAGTTTGTTAATCAAAAAACAACAAAACAGTGATTAAAGCCAAAGATTAACTATATCACAAGGTGGTTATTGGAAAGAAACGTCTATTATGCTAAAGGGTATCTAGCACTGCCCTCACAAGAGTCGAACTTCCCACAGAAGTAAGCATTCAGGTTCATTGACTTCATTCTCGATGTAAAGAGACTTACAATGCACAAGTAAGTTGAGCTATTCACCATATTATCACTTTGATCATGATAATTGGGAGACATAAGTACAACAGGTTTTGGAAAATTGGTGTTTGACAAAAAAAACCAAACAACTTATTCCTGTAAAGGAAACAAGAACCTCGTGCTTATAACCTATCAATGCCTCACACATACCGGATGGAGAAATGCCTGCATTTGTCGGCCTCTTTCTTCTCAATGGCGTCCGATAAATTATCAGATTTTGGTCCAATGCTTGACTTGGAACCAGACTCGATCACGTTTGCTCCACAAACTCCCTCTTCCATGAGAGTTCTCTCCGTCTTCAGAAAGTTAACTGGGATAATTTACGAGTCAGTTAAAATGGAAAGTTCTGGATACAAATTACAAATATAGACAAACAAATGAACAATCTGCCCTAGTACTTTTTCCCGAAAATTGAGAAACTCAAAGCTGACATATAATTTCAAGCAAGGAAATACTAGCTATTATAACAGATTATGTCAAAAAAATATAAATTCATACTGCCTTTTCGTTTTTAATGGTTATCATGCGGGAGCCAGAAAAATTCATTCCCACAAAAAACTTATGCTACGGAAATACATGGTGCAAAGAAGTTGGTAAAAAAATGCATAGTCAAGGTTTCTTGACTTCTACTTTATCGTTAAGGGAGAAAATGCTTCTAGTTGTGGAGTAATTACTTCAACAAGATCCTTATATGCCTTGGTTAGTAACTAATAAATGAGTTAAAAATATAAGATCTAGACTCTATAGTACATTATCATAACAACAACATGCGTCACAATCAGTAAAGTAAGACATTTAAGGCGCGCAATAACAGAAAAATCTACGATCGAAGCCCAGAAGTTCGAATGCAAACACTCATATTCTACTTAGACCGAGTATCATGTTCAACAAACAAAGTGCTTTAATACAAGCTTTTTCTTTTCAATAAATTCTTCAATACAAGTTTAAAATAATTATGGGTTTTATATTTTACAACGAACTAAATAGAGCAATATGCAAACTGATGCATTGATCCTATAGTTTCGGGAAGAAGCCCAGATCACTTCACAATGGGTACACTTACAAGAAGTGAAATATTCCTAGTAGTTAGTAATAAGCCTTGGCTTTATTTAGCAAACAAGGGAATGGAACACTTGACTATAACACTTCCACCAATGGCAAGATAATTACTGCTTCATATATAGCTGTTCAAAAAAAAAAAAAAACAATTACTTCTTCATAAAATATGACCCGAGAATAGTAACCCACCCTTAAAGGTAAAGAAACACTTTTCTAAAGCATTTTTTACCGATTTGTATGCATCAAGAAAATTCACGAGGTCAAACCCATATTCCGAAGAGAAAATCTATACATCAAGCAATCAATATATCAGAAATATACAAAATCAATATATCACACAAAATTTTCTCTCTTTTTTTTCTCGGGCGTTTCCGCAACAATTTCACAAACATATCAGCCCATAGATTATAGTTTATAAATCGGACAATCAAAAGACTTGAATTTTACATCAATAAAGTTGTTACCACATCACGAAACCATTCATTCAACATTGGACTAAACTGAAAAGAAAGCTTAAAATTCTTGAATAAAGTTAAACCCTACTGCGAAAGATTCAATCTTTACTCAAATTTCACATGAAATAAAAGGATTTCAACATCAAGTAAACATGAAGATATGTAGGCAATTAAGATGAAGCTCACTACAGCTAGAGTTTGATCAACTGTTAATCAAAGACAAAGATTTATATCATAAAAGCAAACATTTTATGGCAACAATAAGAGAAAAAAATAAAAAGAAGAGAAAATTAAGTAAACCCACCTGAGAGCCAATGGAAATGCAAAAGAAAGGTCTCCTGAGAGAGATCAGCTGATTTGATGTTCAGGAGATTTAAGGTCTTTGGATAAGATTTGGAAGTGGGTGAGAGGAAATCGAGTGCGCAAGTGAGAGAAACCCTATTCCCTCCTTTCTGGGTTTAGAGAGAGAGAGTCTTTTTAGGTAGAGTGAAAGAAGGGGAAACTGGTTTAAAAGCCCACAAATTAAGGAAATTGATTTTACCACTTCAAAAATTGATGGAGGGGTTCCAAAACGAGTCGTCTTCTGTTTTAATATAGTTAAGTTTTGGAGCCCTTTTATCAATTTTTGGAGTGCCAAAATCACAATCCCAAATTAATGCAATGACAAAAATGTACGAGTAACAAAAGGAACCATTTTATATATATTAAGGAAATAGATGTGATTTTGGCACTCCACGTTTTGTTTTATCGAGACACAAAGTGGAGTGTCAAAATCAATTTCCTAACAAAAATGCAAAAAAATAAATAAAATAGATTAGTTGACCATCATTAAGGTTTAAAAAATTTATTGAAATGTGTGAAAAGAGTGTATGAAAGTGTATTAAAAAATGTAAAATGTGCATATGCATTTTTCTTGTCTTTTTCTTGGCTAATTGATCCTCAGTAAACTGCCAATAGAAAGACCCTAATAAATAATTAAACAACGATAATCATCTTCGACTGGTAAAACACTATCGACAAATTTCAACTATTAGAGCATCCACAGTGGAATAATCAAAAGTGGATAATCAAAAGGTGCCACATCATCTTTTGGTTATCCATTTAAGGGGTTGCTAAGGTTAGCAATGTAGAGGTCCACAGTGGTACAATTAAAATTGAATAACCAAAACTTGCCACATCACCTTTTTAATTTATAAAAATCTAGAAATTGTGACATAGAAAACAATTTTTTTTAAATAGTTTTCAAACTAATAAAAATTGGTTATTAGAAAAAGAGAAAAAAGTTTTTTGAAAACTTTGATTTAAAAAAAACAGTTTGAAGGAAAAAGTAAAAAAAAAAAAAAAGTTTTTGAATAGAAAAAGTTTTTTCTTCCAAAAGAACAGTTTTTGAAAAAAAGTTTTAATAAAAAACCTGTTTTGAAATAAAACTGTTTAAAAAAAAGGGGGAAAACAGTTTTAATAAAAAAAAAGTGTAAAAAAACTGTTTTTTCAAAAAAAATAAAAACTGTTTTTAAAAGTATTTTTGTTGTAAACATGTTGAAAATAGAAGAAAGAAAGTTTTTGTGTAATGATGGTATACTTGATTGAGGAAATGTGAAAATAATTAAATTTGATTATTGGCAAAAGGTTTATAGTTTTGATTATCCAAGGGCCAAAATTTGATGAGTTGCTAAGATGTTTCTAAATTTGGTTATTCCAATGTGAGCTCTTTTTGAGCAAATGTTGCTAACTTTATAAACCTTTTTGTTTTGATTATACCACTGTGGATGCTCTTAATTAATTATTGAGATGGATTAGCAAGATTTAAACTATTCAGTCTAGTCTAAAATGATGATTAATACTCGAGAGGATCCATATATTCCTATTTTAATATTCACTTAATTAAAGGGTTCAGGGAAAAAAGCATGATAGTGGTTTTCATGTTGTCCTTATCAATACCCACTAACTATTAGGTTATGCAACCAGTTGTATTTTTAACCTAACCCTAATGATAATCCCCTTAATTAGCCTTAAACCCAGCTATCAATCAAAAGAGATACTAGTTCTATTCTGTCTTAACTAGTTGTTTTTTAGTTCCCCATTATCGTTATTGTTACTGTGTCGATCTAGCTATTTTGGAACAAAACTTGATGGTTAAAATTGTTAATTGACAATATTCCTAGTGGAGGTTACAAGAATCAAATGCTTCCTAATGGATTAACATCTATTTTTATTTTACAAATCTTTGAAAAAGAAATATATATTACAAAGATTCAAAGAATCTCCGGTGCACAGATCTGGATCCTCTATGACGATTCTTCCCTGTGAGGATTTTCATAGGACCCGGACCGTCCATCTCGGCAATCAATGGTCCCGATGTGTTTGTATTTTTGACTGGTAAAAATTAACTATTTTCGGTCAAAAATACAATTACACATCCGGATGATTAATTGCCGAGGTGGACGGTGTGGATGAAAACCCGCCCTCGGGCACACCAGTATAAGCCACCCGATAACCAAACTCAAAGGAAGGCAAGAAGCCGACCAAAACAGCACAACAAAAAACATGCAAGAACCTCACACGCGCAACACCAAAAGCCTAATCCGAAAAAAAGAAATAACTTACCTAACTAATTAGCCCACCAAAGTTTTATACTGTATTTAACAAAACAAAGACACGCAGAATTATAATTTTTTCTCGTAAGAACATCCCTGCACTAGGGATATATATGCTAAATCTTTACATGTGAAATTAAGTGTCCGAATAGCCAAATTTATGGTTCACTTCACTTAGTTAAGATTTAAGTTGAGCAATAAGCTAGGAGTAATTAATAATTAAGAAGTTTTATGGATAAGTTAAAACTAATTGAAAGTTCAAGTACAATATTTTTTGAGAAATGATATTGGCACTCTAAAAATTGATACAGGCACTCCAAAAAACAAAGGAAAGTAGCTTTGGAGTTGCATTGATTTTGGAGTGCCTGCATCAATTTTTAGAGTGCCAATATCATTTTCCTATTTTTTTTGATCCGCCAAGTACGATATTCAAAACTTAAAAGAATGTATGAATTAATTTGTTGGGAGGGTCCGCTTTTGGATGGCTAGAAGATTAGCCAAAATTTTATCACTTTCTAAATATAACTCACATACCAACATATCCATTAATGCATGCTCAAAGAGCTGAAATACGTACTAGTACTTACAAATTTAACATTTTGCACTAACTTAATTATTACTCCGATCCTAACTTAATTAGTATTATTTAACACATGCATAGTGGATGCTCGATCTAAATGATTGTATGATTTGTATCCTTTGAAGCAATTTTAGAAATAAAAGGAGTTACAGATCATATCTTAGCAACTACGTACCAAATAAAAGAAGTATTAGGGGGATTTAGGCTCTATTTGTTTCGATGTAAAATGTTTTACAATGTAAAATATTTTTTACAGAAAATAAACTTCAAATTTTTATTTTCCAGTGTTTGGTTGGCATATGAAAAATATTTTCAGAAATTGATAAAATATGTAGTGTAGAGAGAGATGGCTTAAACGGTGGAATTCAGAGAGAGAGAGAGAAATATTTTTTACAGAAAATAAACTTCAAATTTTTATTTTCCAGTGTTTGGTTGGCATATGAAAAATATTTTCAGAAATTGATAAAATATGTAGTGTAGAGAGAGATGGCTTAAACGGTGGAATTCAGAGAGAGAGAGAGAGATCTAAGCATAAGGGAATTGAATATGGGTACAGGCTGATGATCGAGGAAACTAAGCAGTTAGAATTATAGTAGAAGGCAACGGGTTCATTTCGGAAAATAACTTACAGAAGATTTAAGGGTAAGTCATTTTCATCCAATTTTTTTTTTTGATAGGCCATTTTCATCCAATTAATGAAAAATCTTTTACATGTAAAATATTTTCCTCCTTTTTATACAATCAAACACCGGAAAATAGGTAAAACATTTTACCGAAAAATATTTTACCTCGAAACAAACGGAGCCTTAGAGACTTTAAGCACATGGTAACTGATGAATACGAGCTGCGCGCAAGTTAGAATAAGTGTAAGATTTTATTGGCAATAATTAAAAACCGAATCTTGGTACTGAAAAGCCTCAGGGTTGTTGAAACCACCACTTTGGTAGCATTTGGAAAGAACAAAAACAAGTACTAGTGTTGAAGAGATGTTGACGGTCACCTACCTAACTCTGCAACTAAATGCTCCAGTAGTGGACCACTATGAAGCATTTTGATTCTTATTACCCGCTCCTGCATGCCATCGCGGGTCTGGGGAAAGTTGATGTACGCAGTCTTACCTCTGCAAGGGGAGGCCAGGCCCGCCCTCCTCCTTCTTTCTTCTTCCATATGCGATTTACTTTCATGCAGTAGTAGCCTTTCTACTACATGCTTGACATGAAACGATAGAGTCATATATAGACGCTTAATAATTAGCTTGGAAAAATGTTGGTAATATCTCACTTCTTCATTAATCACAGGCGGCTAACTGCTTGAAAGGTAAACTTGATTGGAGGGTATCGATCGATCCAATGAATGAAGCATGACAACTTGTAAGAGTTTCTTAGTCCAACGAGTTCGTAGGTGTGAACCCGGCCGTCAACGATCATTAATTTTATGATTCGGAATTAGTCGGGGTGCGCTGACTCGAGCATCCGGTTATTTGAAGAGGACAATGTTAATAATGGATTAATGGTTAGTGGTGAAGATATATGCATTCCATATAGGTATCCTCCATGGGGCTCAGCTCTTCCCCTTCGGCCTCCGTATTCCAGCTCTAAGATATATAGCCGGCTGTCGTACCCGCTATTTGGGTCCTCGTTTGAGCTAAAAAAAAAAGTGATCTGAATTGTTCATATATTGAGGATCTCAACATGTAGAATAGATCGTAAAAAACTCAAAGTCTATCTAACATCATTAGTTATTGGCCGATCAAAAAAAAAACATCATTAGTTATTGAACAAATTAAGCAAATTATTCTGCTGCGTTTTATATATTGAAATCGAATTTGTTGTTCGTTAATTGAAAAACAAAGCGATTCGTTTGTTGGATTTCTTATGTCTAATCGACTTGATTGTTTGCAGAGTTGTTACACGCATTAAGGTGTACAAGTTAAATTTAAACATAATGATGTAGCAAAAAACAACCACTCCCTCCGTTCCAAATTGAGAGTCTCTTTTGGGATTTCAAGTTCAACTATTTAAGGAGACATGTAATGATTACACATACAATGTCTATTATTTCCACCATTACCCCTATATTCTACCTACTTTATAACACTTATATTCACCTTTGAGGGACACTTTTGGAAAATCATCAAATTTTTCCTTTCATTTTTGGAAAAGGGCCATCATTTTGAAACAACCCAAAATAGAATAATGGATTCTCAATTTGGAACAGAGGGAATATTAACCAATGTTTATTCTCTATATTTTCTCTCCTAACTATTTTATTTTACTTCTGCCTTGTTTGGATTCAAATTTGGAAAAAAAAATTACAACTCAAAAAAACACTTAATTATTACACTTACTTCCAATCATTACTCTCATTTCTCTCTCCAATTAATATTATTTTCATTTCTCTCTCCACTCATTATCCATATCTCCAATCATTACCCTATTTTCTCTCTCCATTCATTACCTAAAAACCAAATCCAAAAATTTTCAAAAATTCATGCAAACAAGCCTTCATCTTTTATGCGGGTTCCAAATAGAGTACTGTGGGACTATCGAACGTGGTTGACTTAATGTTGCAATAATCATATTTGAATGCCCTTGATTATATCTAGGGAATTGCTGCAATACGCATTTTATTTGAATGTGTATAATATGCACCCGTAAATCACCTTATTCCTAATATTTAGGATTAAAATTCATAGTATTAACCTTGAATAAGTACACAACTTTTGAACAAAAAATCCGTAACGTCCGCATTGAATTCATAGCATTTACGGTATGAGTTTTTATCTTCTTGTTATCAATTTTTATGAAAATGTTATGAATTGTTACACAAATGTTACCTTTTTGCATACGAAAAATTAGGGGTGAGCATGGTCCGGATTGGTTCGGTTTTATATTAAACCAAGAACCAAACCAATGTCTACGGATTATGAATTTGGAGAACCAAACCAATCCACAAAATGCATATATATAACCAAACCAATCCAAACCATTAAAATACGGTTCGGTTTCGGTTTTAAACCACGGTTTGCTTTGAACGAAACTATTATCTTCAAAAAAAAAATTAAAGTACTTAAAATTATAAAGATAAATTAAAAGAAAACTTATATTAAAACCAATTTCAATCAAATTACCAAAACACACTAACATGGACCAACTAATTAAGAGTAGAATACCAACAATTGCCTCAAGTCTTAAACTAAAAAAATGAAATACTGAAAATTAGGAATGAGTTTGATATATAGTAGAAGTTTAGTCTAAATTATCCGGCAGCGAAGGAATACTAAATATTCTGGTGGATTTAATAGGATCAATAAATTAGGAAAGTACTTGACTAAGGCTCTAATATTTATTTGGTGAATCATAATAAAATAATATGGAGTATATATTTATATATATATATATGTATTATACGGTTCGGATCGGTTTGGAACCATAACCATGAACGTAAATCCACAAACCAAACCATAAAAAGCGGTTTTTAATTTTTTTTAAACCATAACCAAACCATACTACTAAAAAACCGAACCAAATCTTTCAGTTTGGATTGGTTTGGACTGGATTCGCGGTTTGACGGATTTTTTGCTCACTCCTACGAAAAATAATATAAATTCAGAACAATTCAAGAGAGTGCATATCATACGTACACACCCAAGTAGAGGTATGTGCAGCATAGAATTTCCCTTACTCCCTTCATCCCAAAATTTTTATCCCTTTTTTTTATTGACAGTTCAGTGGGCTGTCAACAGACTAAGAAAATGACGAAAACACACAAAATCCAATACACTTTTGTTTTGGTTGAACGGAGCATGTATTAAAATTACGAGTACACAATACAAGTGTATGAAACACCCCCGAATGTCATCTAGCAGTTGCTGATTATAATACAACTTGGAGGAATGGCTTTCTGATTGAAAAAACACTAATAAAATCTGCTGTAGTTCGAGCTTCCCGTGCCAATAGATCGGCACACTTGTTTCCTTCCCTGTGGATGTGCTTCAACAGAGCGAACCCGAGCTGAAGTAGGAGTGACATGCATTCTCACGTATAACTGATATCAATGAATGACTCTCAATTGCGTGATTATGAGTGAGGCAACCACTTCAATTTCACTATCCTTTTAAGTTGTTAGTTAACACTTAATTAACAGCAGTTGAAGACCTTCCCGGAGGAGCACGAAGAGCTCCGCGGAAAGAGTGGACATGAGGCCCAATTTCCGGCAGAAACCCGTGACCCATTTACCGTCTGAGTCGCGCACAATCCCGGCCGCCAGCAGTTGCTTCAAAGCTAGGTATCTGAGAGCTTCCACATCCATCAAAATTAAGATTGAGGATACCCGGGTGGAGGGGGTGTCCAAATGATAGTTTAGTAAGTGCAATTTTGTTCACTCTCCTTAAAAGAGGGTAAACATTACCCTCTCCCTCATTGGTTGAAATTATGTGGATCCCACCACAAAGTGATGTCATGCTTACCATGCAATACACTTTTTAGTAAGCATGATATCACTTTGTGATAGGGTCCATATCATTTCAACCAATAGAAAGGAGGGTAATGTTCACTCTCTTAAGTGGAGGGTGAACAAAACTCAACTCATGCCGGGTGAGTACCAGGTGGTGCCCGCTTGGTGCATCCGGGCCTTCCATTTCGGTTTTGGACAGCTCGGATTTGGAAAGAGAAAAAAGGAGAGAGAAAGGGGAGAGAGAGTGGTGGAGGGAGAGGAGACAGAGAGTTTCAATCTGAGACGTCCAACACACTTTTGGACGGTCCGAATGAGCTGAGCAAGCACCACTTGGCACGGCGCCTGGTACCCACCCAGTACGCAAAAATTTCTCGGCAACCACGGGCAGGGACAACAGATGAGGACTAGAATCCATTGAAAAAAAATCACTAATATATTGTCTCTCCAGAAATCTATGATCTAAACATCAAGCTTCTGTTAAAGTTTTGACCCAAAAAAAAAAACATCAAGCTTGCCACTCAAATTCAAGTTTGTGTTAACTCGTTAAAAGCTCATTCAGTCGTTCATGATCAGATTACTAAATAAACAAATCAAACTTCAACAATTTTAAAAACTCGTTGAACTTGATGTTCAACTTATCATGTTTAAAAAATTTAAACTACTCGAAATCATATCGTGATCTTGATCTACTCGATTAGAACTCATTTGAGATTGGCACACATGATAAATGAGCCAGCTCAAACACATACTCCCTCCGTCCCAACTTTTTTGCACAATATTTCATTGTAGGTCCCAAAATATTTGCTCACTTTCTAAAATCAGCCATAGAACCTCCGCAAACTACCAATTTTACCCTTACCACTCCTTTTCACTTTTGAATTGAACTACTCATTTTCACTTTTGAAAGGATGAGCTTGGAAATCCACACACTTTCAAAGGCTTTGACTTATTAAATTGGTGGATTTCAGATAGTGAGCAAACAAATTGATACGAAGAGAGTATGTTTTTTAATCTCGATATGTTATCAAACTGAACTTGAACAATACAGTGCTTAGCTTGTTCGGATTGTCTAAGCCCTGAACATATCCTGGATGCCTGACGAAATCCACCATTAAAGCCGACAGCAAAATGTTGCTGCCAAAATTGGCCAAGATGAAAAGAAACCCATGTGGTAGTGTCCTTGAACTGCTAACACGAATAAAAAGTGGAGTACTTGATTCTCAGTTGGTGAGAAGCAATTCTGTTGAAAACAGCCAAAAATTCAATGAAACAACCCTCACCGACAAAATTCACTTGTACAACTGGGCCACCACGAATTGAGCAATTGATAGTCTCCACATAATACAGGGCTGATAATGAATAAATGTACCACAAGAAGACATGAATGGTATCTGAGCTTTCAATAATTACATGCTTTTATTGTCACTAGATGAGCTTGCTCTGGAGTAGTTTGCCGATTATAGGGATTACATGAAGATATATAGCTCATCAACACACAAAAAATCGCGTATGGAAACTGAAAAGGGCTCATCGAATATACAGCATTTGGATGCGAGCAACTGATGTATATGTCTCTCCGTTACTTCAGAAATAGCATTTCACTACTTCAAAAAATTGATGCCCAGATTCAGACTGGAGGTGGAGCAGATGCAAAGCACTATGTAATCACACTTTAGTTGCCCAAATGTTTACCACCTCCTGCAAATAACATGAAGTAGGTCAGAAGGCAGCAAAAACACTGATAAGAATCCAGTATCTGGCTCTAATAAGCACTTGTTGCAGCAATTTTTATATAATCCTACACGGCAACAAATGCTTGCTTACAAGAAAGAAAAGACGAAAATGAAAAGAAAGAGCGCAAAATAAAAAGTACACAACAAAGATGAAACTTTAACCATTTCCGCCTAGTAGTATAGAGTGTGCACCATGTTAGGTTAACGACTGGGTCTGAAATATATCCAGTTTGCTGCAATTCAAATTTACTGATGGTGCTTGCCTGCAATATTTTTCCCTTTCCAGAATGCATATTGGCAAAGATCGAATACAAATAAGAATCATTTTTACGGGGAAAAGATGCTCAACACAATTGCCGACCACCCGACCCATAAGAAAACATGGAACCATTCCAAGTTTAAACCAGCCTTGTGAGAGTTCATGCTATAAAACATCTGACCATGAATGACAATACTCGCAGAACTTGGCAGTCCAACTACTTAAAGAACAGCAGTAAAAGGGAAAAAAGCTTCTTGATAACGAGTATAAACTTACCATTCATTTGATTATCAGATCGATGAAGTCATCATGAGTACTTCATGTGGCACCCACAGACGAATTCAGTCCCTGGATCTGTGGAAAAGATAAGACATATAGCTGTAAAAAATGACAATCCCTATCGAGAAGCGATACATACAATTTTGTTGCAGAAAACAAGTACCTTATTCACGAGCAAGTTGACTTGTTCTCTATACATCTCCTTCAAGTCCACAATATCAGCACGAAGCTCTTCCAGCTACAAAATAATCCACTTTCACATATCAATACAGCCATATCTTTTCGTTACTATGCTGCTGCTGCTATTTCTAGCATTTTTAGAATATTACACTCGCCTTAGGACAGGACCAATCTTCCACTCCTCACAACTTGCATTATGGCCCAACGTGCTGGAAAATGGCCTTCCTTTTTCTTGTTCTTTTTGTTTCTGTTTTAAGTCACTAATTACCAGGATTTGGCAGTTTGACCAAACCTAATTAATCTAATACAAACTACGTTTAATATAATGGTTATTGCAATCGAAATTGGCAATTAGACGAGATTCCATTTTCCACTATCACGATCCATAATTCTGTCAACCTACTGTACCTCCTCATCACGTTCACCCATCAGCTCAAGTGCGGCAGAGTGCCTCCTCCTCAATGCTTCTAACTCAGCCCGGATGCCAGGAAGCACAGAAGCCTCGGCCCTTAATTTCTCACACTGCAACCAAAAAAGCAAACCTTCATAAAAAAGGAAGTGGGAGATAGTCAGGCTGGGAATGGACAAAAAAAATCACCTGTTCAGTCATTTTAACCAACTCCTCAGCAAGAGAGTCACGAATGGATTCCAGAGAGGCCTGGAGTGAATAGCAACTCAACAAGTAAGTAATGAGAGTGAAAGGAAAAACAAAACAAGGTGAACAGAGTTTATCTTGATAGCCAAATAATTCTTGTTTCTTCATTCGTTCACTTTTCCTTTTTTCCTCCTTTTCTTTTTCCGTTTTCCCCTTTCTTCCAGTTGAATGGGCGTACTAACTTACTCCTCCCCCTTTCAAACCAAGGAAATATACAACCAAAAAAAAAATTCAACATAATGATCATCCGTACCAATCGAGACATATAAGATGCAAGTTCACCCTCCTTTTGACGAAGGGCAGCTTCAAAAGAACTTGGCGTCATGCTCTTCATGAAGTATGGGCTCATGGACGGTTCTCCAGGATTTCTCCGTTCAGAAAAACTGTCAGATGAGTCTAAAGATGCTTGTAGAAAGAAACTTTCTTCCATGCTGCCTAAACTGCTAGCACTTGAAAGTTTTCGTGGCAAACTTCCTGCACAAACAGTAACAACTTTGGAGTAATCCGAGAGTAACATCACTCGAGCTAGCTAAAATTATCCTGGCAATGTTACCATTTTCAATTCCCGATCTTTGCTTTGTTATTGGACTTCGCTCAGGAACAGCGGAAGACTGAAGGCGAGCAGCCCTTTCTAGTTCCAACCGAGCAGCTTTCTCCCTATCAACCTCCTGGTAAATCATCGGGAGTGAATCAGAAAATTTGTACAAGACATACATAATTTACACAATAAAGCACATGTATGACCTAACCATTTTACAGGCTCGTGTGAAATAAAGGCTAATGTTGTGCAAAGATAAAAACTAACTCATATTATTGCGTCACTTATCAATGGTTGCAGCATTTATGTTGTGATTAAACTCCACTGATTCTCCTTCAATTATTTTTTGAACACAGTCATGGTGAAGCAACACCAACACTTTGAACCTTAAGGCTTCTTTCAAACTATTGAAAGGCAAACTGGGGTGTCCATTAGGCTACTACAAATCAGTAGACTACATCAGGTCTTTTATGTTATTTGACTCATTTCCCATTCTTTCGGCACGTTAGTAAACTGTGGTGTTGACTGGAGCATCTCTTGCCAGAAAACTTTTGCCAGGAATTTCTGGTTGAAAGAAAGTAATTCAGATGAAAAATATAATCGTAACTGACCCAACATACAACGTGAGGAGGTAATAAAGTAGGAAAATTCTGTTGAGAAAGTAAGTGCAGATTTAGCGAATGTCATGCTTTAAGTGGTCACACCAGCATCTCCACAAAATGTATTGGTTGGTGGACAAGTTGAAGTTGAAAAAATTCACCACAATTTTAAGATCTGCAACAGATGCCTCCGCTAATGATCATTCACCAGAGCATAGATTAAATGTTGAACCGGAATTTTGTTGTGGCCCGTCAAGTACCAAGGATTTGTTAATATTTAGTGTATACTGTCATTGGTTTTTTCTGATCGGCAGCATAATGCCATTGTTGCATGGCTTAAGTACATCTTGTGTGAAAAATGATGAAAAATCATTCCCACTGAGGAATATTTTAAGAAAAGCTACCTGCTGTAAAAGTTCCTGGTGTGTTAGAGCTTCATGTAACTCCTGCTTATGTTTCTTCCTGAGCTCCCTAATTTCTTCTTCAAGCTGGGAGACACGGCCTTCATGAGTATCAGCTTCCTCCTTTGCTGCAAGATACTCCTGCCTGTTTTCTGCTGCTCTGTGTCTTTCCTTTTCAAGGGACCGACTAAGCTGAGTCTGCTCAGCTCTAAGACATGAAATCTGCAATGTCTCACAAGCGTAAGCCAAGTTTATGATAGAACTCCATCAATACGATAGCTACAATTACAGCCATGGGAAAGAGAATAACCTGAGCTTCAAGAACATTTATTCGAGACAAAGTTTGAGATAACCGTTCATTTACAGACCGCTCTCTTTCTTCCGCAGCTGCAGCTTTGCCCTCCGCTTCCTGCAGTTTCAAATCTTGGAAATAAAAAACAAGTCTAAATTTCAAGATCAGAGCAATAGGCAATTTCTGAAAAACCTGTAGCCGCGAAGTTAGGGATCTCTCAACAGCAGCCCAAGCTTCCGCTCTTCTTGCTGTTGTCTCCTGTTGCCAGTACAGAAAGGGATTGAGCCAAAATACAACAAAAATAAAAAAATAAAATGTGTATGTGGGATTTTCAGATGTACCTGCATGGCTTCAATCTGCCTTAAAAGAGGCCTAGTAGATTCAGGAACTTGTGTTATCAACTCCTCACACCGACGCTCACTAGCCTGGATTCAAATAACAGTCATATGGAATCTTTCAAACCATTGAATACTCAAAAAACAATTAAAACTGTAAATATTGAACAACTTACTTGATACCGTTTCTGAAGATCCTCAATGTCTCTGCGTAGCATATCTTCTCTAAATACAGCCTGCGACATCAAAAGGTGATTCAAAACAATTTTTTTTTTTTTGGCAGGTCCGAAAACAAAACCTCCAATCATACCCCAAATACCAACCTGCTGCTCCTTTCTACTTAAAGTTGTCCTTAATTCTTCCAGTGTCTGGACTAGCATAGCCTCGCGCTCTTCAGCCTGTCTTAGACGATTATCCAGTTCAGTTCTAGCTTCATTATTGGCCCGTGCCTCTGCCAACGCTTCAGCTTCCTTGGCTGCATTCAATGCATTTGTATAGAATTCTTTTTGAGCTGCAAGTTCTGCCTGGTGTTTTTCTATTGTTTCTTGGAGCAATTTCTCAGTTGCTGCCTTATCCCTCTTTATACTGTCTACTTTATTCTCCTCTACCTGGAAGTGGAACAAGGACATGGCACCGATTATGTTTTCAGAAAGAAAAAAGAGTGACGTAATACCAAGGTTGGATGTTTCAACCGAGATGAGCATTACATACAAACAAATTTCATCAAAGCGTAACGACCAACTTTGGAATGGAGTAAATAACGAGATAAAATACCAATTAGGAATCAACAATTCAAGTTAGCATGTGTCTCTCCACTTACCGAAGGGGGTTATCAAACTCGAAGACACAGGCACAACATTCAAAGTTCTCGATGGAAATGTTCAGCTAACTTTTGAATGGCAAGTTTTTACATGGGTAATGACAAGCACTCGGAGCCTTACATGGCAACTTTTTGGCCAAGCAAAGTAAATATAGAGACGACCAATTCTACTACATTTTTTTTTTTTTTTTTTGACAAGGGAAGCTGAGTGCATAAATGACCAATGCAGTAAGAGTACACACTACACATCATTCACAGTACAAAAAGATAGAACCAACATTTTCTGTTCAATAATTCCATGGCACATATTAATAGCTTGAAAGAAGGCATATTGATATAACAAATTTACCTGTAGCTTTGTAGTAAGTCCTTTCTTCTCCTCTTCAAGCTCTCTAATCTAGCTTCCACAAAACACGATTTGCAATAAATTAGCAAAAGTGGTTACAGAAACAGATAACCAATGAGAAAGTCAGTAGACCAGGTTGCATACCTGCGCCCTCAATTTCCTCATCGTAGATTCTTGAGCAGCTTGCTTCTTTGAGAGCTCTTCACCTGAAATGAATATTGAATGTTACCTAACATGGTTAGCATGCAAGGAAGTCCCTATTAGTGTTACAGTAGAGTAGAGAACATTCTACATCTTTGTAAGCAGTTCAACTTTTGATAATCTCTCACAAGGTAAGTAGAAACAAATATGAAATCAGAGCACATTAACAATATCTCAAAATCTGGATATAGAAACAAATATCCCAGTCCAATTCAATTCTGTGCTTTATGTTAGCTGAATGTTAGAATGACAACCATCTTTCTCAAGCTCACTGAATCTTCTTCTCCTAAACAAACTAGGCATTCCAAAGTTCACCCTAATTCCTGACACTGTAGCCTGATTCTGAAATTTATAAACAAGTGATTTATGGTGCCCAGCACATACCCATAGGGATGCTGCTTTTTTGTGGCACGGTTTGGGTGTTTGTGAAGTTTGGGGTGTGGGTGTTGGGGCGGGGAGGGGGGGGGATGAATTTTCGCAAAAGCGACACCTAACAAGATTTTTCGCAAATGCGACACGCCAAAACCTAACTTGGTTTCCAGTATAAAGTTTTTTTTTAGATGAGAGTTCACTTCAATCTATGGAATGAAGTGGCTGCAGATTTAACAATCCAATCTTTCATCCATCCATTTTTAATCCTAGGTCACACTTATTTAGACTTGTCAACTGAGTTAATGACATTCAAATTCCAATCCCTGTCTCAGATTCTTAAAAAATGATTATGAACCTTATGTAAAGTGTGACTCCATCCAATAATCTATCCCACCTTAGAGGCTTCTTATTAATATTGCCTTATGACTCCAGCCTAAATTATGGCACTCTAGCTTAAATGAAGAAAGTTTTCTATGCACCACTGCAATCAGCATATCCAGTAAAGCACTTTGTGAAATATATGTCACACCTTCAGCCATAACTTGGTTGATTATCTCATCTTTCTCCTTCAAAAGAGCAGCAGCATCACTCTTTTTACTCTGCTCTCTGCGTAGTGTATCCCTTTCCCTAGTAAGAGCATAAACCTGAAATCAAACAGCAGATGAAAAATCGACGGCAATTACGATAAAAAAATGAATAATAGCTTACCAAATACTCAAACACAAACCATGCAGCAACCACGATACAGTCAATAATGATGATAAAGCAAACAGGGATTGAGCAAGCGTAATAATGACGAGTAAACACATATGCTCCCAAACCGCAATAATGATGATACAGCAAACAGGGATAGAGCAAGCTGCTGAGGAAACACATATATTACCAGCCTAAATTGATGTTATCAAATACTTGATCACTTGTTTAGTTGTGTGTCAATTACTGCAGCAGGTAGTTGTAAAGTATCAAAAGCACATGACATGAGAATCTGAGCATGGTTCCACTGTCATTAACTGCATATCCATCCATAATTGTGAAGAAGTGATCTAGTCAACTGACAAATGTTCACTAGAACAAAGCTTTTGAGGACTTCCTGAAGTACATTTTTATTCACAACATCCAGAAAAGAAAATTTCTTAAGAATGCAATCATTATGTCATAATTAGCCAATGATAAACCAAGACAATAACTAGTACCTTCATCAAAGTAATTCAATTACAGTTTCACGACGACACAAACTGACAAGAGGTTGACAACTCGATGTTACCCCTCCACTCAACGCTAATTATTAACCAAGATTACAACAGGCTTCACATCGAAACAGAAAGTGCTATTTAATGCAAATTAAATCATGCCTCAGTATCATCCACAAATATGTAATCAACCATGTTAAGAGCTTGTCCCATATCGGTTAATAATCACCTCCAAAACTAGTATATGAGCCTAGGCAGCCTCTCCACTCATTGCCAATCGGTTCTAAGTTGGATGCTTTAACATGGTATCAGAGCTAGGTTTTTGAAGAACATATTCCCCCTTGTTTATGCCATAAGCACACCGTTACTTGTTGTCATCCATGTGTTATGGATCGTTTGTTTTACCTCTCCAAATGCGAGTTGGGGTCGCACGTGCGGGGGAGTTTTAAGAGCTTGTCCCACATCAGTTAATAATCACCTCCAAAACTAGTGTATGAGCCTGGGCGGCCTCTCCACCCATTGCCAATTGGTTTTGAGATGGATGCTTTAACATACCATATTACCAGGTTGAGCCAATAATTACAACAAACGAAAGCCAAAAATGACAAGTATAATGCACCTTCCTCTCAAGAGTTGCAACCCTCTGATGGTACTCCTCCCGCATCAACTCAATTTCTGCTTCATTGGATTTTCTCTGTAGAAAGATTCCAACAAGTGGTTAGTGATTACAATTTACAGCATATATGGGTATACATGTTGATTGATTGATTGAGAGAGAGAGAGAGAGAGGGGGGGGGGGGAGAGAGAGAGAGAGAGAGAGAGCGCTATGTAATATGCAAGTTGAGATAATAATAAGAAATGAAAAAGTAAGTAAGACTTTTCAATAGTAGTTCAACAAAAAAAAAAATATTGCTTATGCTACATGGACACATTATGACTATTGAGTGCTACATATATGTGTCCAAGGGCTTGACCTCCTTAAACTCAAATCTTAGAGTCGGGGTATAGGTTGAAAGGTTAGGCATGGAATGGGGCCAAGGCTTGAACACTTATTTTGTATTATACCATATGCTACTCTAAGGAATATGAAGTCATGCAAAACTGTACCCGAAATCAAATGGATTGAGGAAAAATAGGAATATATTTCACATCCATGTGAAAGGTAATAATTGGTTCTTTCTTAACTGAAGTGATCCTTTTTGTTTCCAAAAATCATAAGTAGTACAAGATCCCTAGGTTTTTAAAGTGGACACAGGTTTTGAACAGATCTCACACCCCTATCCATGCGTCAACAGTCAGACACACACATACTTAAATGCATATAGAAGAGTCCATGTAACATAAGGGTTGGCATGCCAAGGGGGTAAAGAAGAAGGGGGGCAGGGAAGTTGAACAAGTACGGACCACTATGAAAGCAAAGATTTCCCCACAACCAAAAAGTTGCAAATAAATCTTGATCAAATGATGTTTCATAAGACAACAATAGTCACGCGTCAAAATATCTGAAGAGAAAACCATGAACATACCAGACTAGTAGATGGATATGCGATTCATTGTTTATCTTAGCATTGATTTTACCATACAAAGGGGTATAAAGATAAGAGAACGACAAGGTTAGATCTGATTGCTCATTGAGTGCAAATAAGCAAGGATGGTTTAAAAGAAACTTTGTTGAAGAAATAGACAAAGGGATGAGTTTTAAAACCCAAATAAACATGATAAATAACACATAAGTCTTACATAAATGTGCTTGCTGCAGCCACGAGCACACATTAAACACCATACGTCCCAAAACTCCCAATACAGACAAAAGTTGGAAGCATATTTACCTTTAAATCCTCAATTACAGCCTTTAGGTGCTCATTCTCATTCATGAACTTTGCAATTTCATCTGCTTTTGCCTGGAAAAATAGAGATACAAAAAGATTAAGCTTCCAAGAAGTCTATAAACTGCCTATAAGCATGAATGATGTACTGTAGAATATCTCTTTAGAAGTCAGTAAGGAGACATATACTGAAGGACAAGAATAGCCATCAAAACAATCATCAAAAATGTTCTTAGTCTGAATGAAATAGATTACAATGCCGCAGAAGACAGTAAGCTAATATTAGCTGGTCAAAAGATTTCCATTCTAAAAGACTATAAGGACTTCCAATCCAACAATATATAGTTCATAACTTATGTTCAGTTGTGATGTATGACCATTATAGACTCGGAACGAAATGTTGCACGTCAGAGTCCTCAAGCAGCAAAATATTTTAGCATAAAATCAAGTGGTAAACCAATTTTAAGACAAAGCAAAATAGCAAGGAAGAAAAGAAGGACATAAAGAGAAAAGGCACACATATTGTGAGACCACACGTTCACTGGTTTTGTAGAAACAAAATCGGTGTAAATGTAACAGACAATGCTCGTTAATCCATTAAATAATCAGCAAGCTAAAAACTCCTTGGAGTAAGACAAAAAATGTCTTTGTGAGTAATTGAAATGACACATAATATCAGAGATCATATAATGGTGGACTCAGCAAGCCCTTACAATAGTTATTGCCATTCCAATAGCTGTTCAAACTTTGAAAACCAGGTGTTGGATCTAAATGCTACAAGTTACTTGCAGATCTACTCAGAAACAAATGCAATAGTAAAAGTACTAATGTCTGAAATTTTCAATGTGTGGTTTCGCAAGAAAGAAATCCCTACCCAGCTTTCTCCGAGTAGTGGCTTAAAATCAACCACTTGTCACCTTTTATGAGATTGTAGCATGATATCAAGTATAACCTTGAGCTTCTGGTTCCTCCATTTGCATATTTGGGTGTACACAGAGCATTATGGTGGTAAACTACATCCAACTTGTATATAAAAAATAGGAAGTAGACTTTCCAACCCAAATTAACCTAAGTTATCAACAATATTCGAATAATGCACATCATGCAGAAGCCCTGAATGCATGTCACACTTGTGGCTCACCATGCAATGCGAGTAAAATATAAGTACCTGAGATTGTCTAGCTGCTCCCTGTAGTGCCGTTTCCATCATTTTCATTTCCCTCCTCAACTTCTCCAGCTCAACTACAGAACTTGAAATGTCAGATGTGCTGCTTCCTGAACTCACATGTTGCTCTTCATTACCAACAGCATGCTGATTCAGGTCAACTGCTCTAACATTTGTATCCTTTTCATGAGAAACAGATTCAGAAACTATCTCTGCAGCTTCATCTGGAGGTTGCGTAGCAGGCAAGTTATCTGTAAAATGTTCCTTGGGACTTTCAGTCTCTTTAGTAGCAGAAATGAAACCAGAGTGCTCCAGCCCAATTCCCTCCTGACTACTCCTCGAGGCATCTTCAGCTCGAACAGGAGAGAGGTTCTCTACATTCTCTTCTTCTTGTGCCTTCCGTTCACTAATGGTCTCATGCATATTCATAAGGTCATGTGATTCAGGTGAGACAAAGGCAATAACCCCAACTTGATCTGCTTCATCGGTTCCTGGCTTTGCTTCCATCGTCTCCGAATGTTTAGAGGGTCCCATTCCTGAGGTACCCTTCTGGTTGAGATCGTTTAAGGAATCTGGGTCTTCAACATGTTCCATATCGGACTCAGATACCTCAACAGGTATAGGTGGTGATGAATCAGATTCAGATTTTCCATGGTCTGCAGATTCAGATGTTTCAGGGTCTGCAGATTCAGATTTAGTAGGGTCTGCCGTAATAGCATTTGTTTCCTCTGGAATTGTAACACTTGTTTCTTCCGCGGCATCCATAAGCACAAGAGAACTTTCTTCATTCCCTTCATCATCAGGCCTGGGTTGTTCAGTGGCAGTATTTGTCTCAGCCACCTTTTTGTCCTCAACAGACGATGGTGGCTTCATTGATTCGGATTTCTCAGTTGATTCTAGTGCACTTTCACCACCTTTCTGCCCCATAAAGGCCATGACAGGTTCAAATAGTGTTTTCGTGTCTGTGGTTGATGGCCATAATCCTGAGGCTGATATTAATGAAAGAGAGGTCGTCAAAACAACCATCCAAAATAGCATTGTGAATTTCCCAATTTATCACTATTGTCTTGAATCTTTACATCTCCAGTATGAAAGGAACAATATGATAATTGAGTGCATAGCTTAATATGTTAACTTACCTACTTATTAACTTATTGGCAAAGAGGTCAAATAGTTGGGGTGACAGCATATTAATTAACAGATGGTCAAGATCTTCCGAAAGGTTTATACAGTTATACCCTATACTCTCCATATGCAGGAAACTGCATGTTCTCGGCCTGAGTGATTGGCCAGATCAGACATGAGATCAGGACTATAAACCCAAGGGGTCTGCATTTCCAATGATTGGATGCAACAATGATAGTGAGCCTCGTGACCACATAGCCGGCGGACAACAAACAAGATATATGCAATAAATGGGGAGGTGTTCTTATTTCTTAGTAAACCCATCATTCTTCATAAGGTGGGAGATTACTCAACCTATGGGATTACTCGTCATTATTAGTGTGACCACTCCAACATGATTTTATACCAAACTATCTGCACCAGCAGAAACGAACATCACAGCGATCAACAATTGTCCGCTTTTACTTCCTTTCTCCAAATAATTGGCCTGACAGCTACCCACTTTCAACATTTTAGAGTGTCATCCACATCCCACCAAATTTAAGATCATGCCAATCATAAATATAAGATAATTCCTGTTCCCCTTCCAGTAAATAGCAAAGAAAACTTCCTTTACAACCTTAGCATCGTTGTTTAAGTTGAGAAATCAGGCAAACCAACAACCACCCCACGCACGAAGAACAAACAAGAAAAGAAAACAAGAACGCAAGACAGAGATTTTTACATTGTTCCCCAACTGTGTAGTTGAGTACGTCATAGTTCCCACCAATTTCCACTATTTATCTAATGAAGATAGTACAACTACATATGCTGCTGCGTATAGCAACTGTTTATAACCTAGGTTGCCCCCGTTGTGGTCGCTACTCCTGGACCCCCGCGACCTCACCCGGCAGGTCAAATCCCGAACTGTCAGCAAAGCGCTAACCCAAATCGGATCAGGCTTCACAAGCCCAACAGTTTACACACTCAGAGCTTTATGTACATATATATGTAGGAAACGAGACAATGCTAATTGCAACCACAATACCTTCACTGGTGCTGGATTCGGACTTCTCCTCATAACCGAGAGCTGTATCAAAATTCTTCTCAATGTTCTTGACGCTCTCACTGAGTTTATTCACAGCACCAGCCAGATCAGGAAAGTTCCCTAAGGAGACTTTCCCGCTAAACCAGGCCATCTCTCAAAAAAAACCCCAATTCAGAACAACTCAATTCACGGCTCCTACTTCCCAGATCAAAAGCATCACGAAACCTACAAAATAAACATAATCGAAAAGACGTTAGCATAACTGATTAATGACTACGATGTTAACACAATCTGCGCACAAGCTGGCCGGGACAACTCGTTATAACAAACAAATTAACGAAAATAACTAGTGAATCTGCTCACAAAGAAATTAGCAAAATTAGCTCATGCGACCGCAACCACAAAAAAAATAAAAATAAATAAAACATATCAAGACGAACAAGGATTTATAACACAAGCATGGAAAAAGAGGATCTGAATCGCGATTCATCGAACCACAGGGAGATGTTAGAATACGTATATGCACAGCACGTGTAGATACCTTGTGAGGATCGGACTGAAGTACGGCAGAGTGCCTCGGTATTTGCAAATCAAATCGCAGAGAGAGAGAGAGAGAGAGAGCAAGGTGGAATGTAGAGAGGCGTTTGGAAGAGATCTGGCCTTTTTGGTCTGGAATTGAATGGGGTACTCGATCTGATTTGGTACTATGCACTAATGTAGAAGATGACTGCACCGATTGAAATCGAATTGCGGGAGGACAGAGATCGGAGACGGTGCTGTTTGTTGAAGAGATCTGGGTCGTTTTCACAAGGGCCCTTTCACAATTCGGTGAAGTTTTACATTCCTCGAGGAAAAATATAAAAAGAGATACAACTTGTTCACGGACAATCTCAGCCGTCCATTCGCGCAATTAATGGCTTTGATTCGTTTTCAATTATAACCGGTCACAATTAATTATTATCGATCATAATTGATTTTCAATCCAAATCGTCCAAAAACACTTTGGACGGTCGCAATTGGGCTCCGTAACTTCTCTTTACGGAAATATCCGTTCGGCTAAATAAGTCTAGTGGCTTATTTTTTTGTCTTTATTCAAAAAAATTCTGTATTTGTTAGTTTTTCGTAATTTCTTGGAGATTATTGCATCTCCATGACGAGAGGAATCTAAAGAGTAAAAAATTACGATCGAAACATAATTTTTTTAATAAAGACAAAAATAAGCCAATTTTTTCATCTTTATTAAAAAAAATTAGATTTCGATCATAATTTTTTCTCATCATAAAGATACAATAATCCCCGGTAGGTAGGAGTAGTAGTAAGAAAGTAGACTCCCCTGACCTATGATCCCTTTTCCTTTTTGCACTTCTAAGTTTAAAACTCCACACTTTGGCACCATAACGATTTTTTTAAGTCTCGTTGCATTTGTTTTCTTGATAAGCAGATGTCCGGTACAGCTTGTGTGCAAAATATAGGGTTGTAAATGAACCGAGTAGTTCACGAGCTCAAGTTTTTGACTCATTTAGTGAACGGTTCTACTCCTTCGACCAAAGTTCGACTTGTTAAGGGAGGCTCGGCTCGATTAAAGAGGCTTGTTTAATAAATTACCAAGTTCAGCTCGAGCTCAAGTTTTTTGCTCTAGCTCGACAAGGCTCGGCTCATTTACAGCCATATGTGCAACTTGACTAATTTTCGAAGCGTTGAAGTAAACGGCTGGATAAACCTCCAGCAACCCTAAGATTTGAAATGTTTAGCCTTCGCGGGGTTCGAATATGGGATCCAAAAACCTTTGGGGACAACAAGCCTTTAGTTGTTTTAAAGAGGCTTGTTTAGTACATGACCCTATGCATCTCATCTCTCCGTCTACAGGCATTTAACAAACCTTCATCTATCATTTTTTTAATGACCGAATATCCGAACCAGCTTACATGTATCTCAACTAATTTCAAAGGCCTGTAATTAAAGATCGAGCAAACCGAATGTTTAGCTTGGTTTTTCCACAAGAATTATCTCCATTTTGAAGGCCATCCTTTGTCTATCTTGTCAATTCAAATTTGGGCAACGTACATTAATTCTAAGGATGGCTTATACTCCTTTAAAACCCTTCTATGAGCTGTATGACTATAATGTTTAGAATAGATACACGATAAGCCATCAAGAAAATAAACAGGCATTGAAACTAACGTGGCATGGCAATGAATGGAACATTATTACTGAGCTTTAACAAATTCTTAATAAATATTGAAATTTGATGAATATTTTTTGCTTTGTTTATCCCGAAAGTGTATACAATATGTTACTAACATAGTAACATGTATGTGCACTGCAAATTAAAACAAATAAACGAAACAACATATCCGGATCATGTATGTTTGCATGTATTAGGTTAATAACATATATCGATAATTTCTCGTTTCTGCATGGGCATATAGAAACATTTCAATTTTCAACCACAACTTTAAATGTATGAGAATAATTTGAAGTTTGATATGATGTTTTTCAGAGTGGTAAATTGGGCAAAACTTTCATAGTGGGAGGGGTGAATGGTGATATAGAAGGTATGGTGAGAACTTCACAGCTCGTCTCGAGCCCACTTTTCACAGTTCGTCTCGAGCTCGAGCCAATCCCATTTATGCCAAGCTGAGCTTGAACATGCCAAAACTTGACTTAACTCGGCTCGTTTGCGGTCCTAGCAAGCGAGATGACGGAATTCTGTAAAATAGCCACATGTGTAAATTGCACAAAGTAAACATTAGAGGACGAAAAGTGAAAAGGGGCATTGAAGTTTACCCCAATTACAAATCTCCACCGTTCGATGAAAACAGCACTCACATCTCACCGTCCATTATTTTCAAAAAAAATAACTGAAAAACAAAAGTGGGAAATGCGAGCGAAAATTCTCTCCCCTATATATATCTTACATTTTCCAAAATTCCATTCCATTGATTCCAAGATTAGTCGTTCGAACCAGAAGCTCAATTCAGAGTCGGACTCTGGCCTCCACGTCGGAGTTTTCCGGCGTCTGCAAACGGCGCATCTACGCCGTACTCCTCCGGTAAAACGACCTCTCGCGTTCCTTTTTGTCGACATTAGTATTTTGCATCGATTGTTCGAGTTTGAATTCGATTGTGTTTGAATACGTTCTCGAACCTGTAATGACGATTTCTAGCCGTTATGCCTTTGAGTAGATATCGATGTTAATTTGACGTCTATCTTTGTGAACTAACCGAGAGAAAATCAGATTCGCGCCAAAAAAAAGCTTAGTTTGTAGTAGTTGCGATCGATCATGCCGCCGTACTCCTCCGTTAAAACGAGCTCTCTCGTTTCTTTTCTGAAAATTAATCGGTCGTGATCATTCTAGAATTTTTTTTGATTTGACGATTTCTGGATTTTAATGCTGTGAGTTGATATCGATCATAATTTGACGTCGATTTGTGTGAACTGATTGAGAATCCGGATTTCGAGCCAAAAGAGCTTCAGAGTTAGTTGCGATGGATCACGCCGCAGAAAAATCAGGTTTCCCGCCAAAACGGCTTGATAGGCAGCTGGACCTCGATGTTTTGCATTTAAATGTTGCCTTGCCGTTGCCGGAGCGAATAAAGTTGCAGTTCAAGTCAAAACCTAATCGGAATCTTCAGCTGTCTCTTCCTCCTCGTCCGCCGCTTTCTCGAGTGTAGGTTTTCTGCGACTTAGTGGTTTGTTCGTTGGCTTAGTAGACGCTTAGTAAACTCGCGCTAAATACGGTTGATGTGGTTGCCTAATAGAAAAAGGAGGAGGAAAAACCTGCCGGAAGGGCTGCAAACGAGCGAGCTTTGGCGTGTTCAAGCTCAGCTCATTCAAAACTAGTCAAGCTCCACCTCGAGAGCTCGGCTTGTTCATTATCGAGGTGTTCGAGTTTGGTTGGTTTACTCCACGAGCCTCTACAAACAAGTCGAGCCTCTACAAACAAGCCGAGCTTTCGTAATCAAGCTGAGATACAATTAATTCGAGCTTAAAAACTCCAGCTCGACTCTTTACTAACGAGCTGAGCTCCGAGCTGCTCGCGAACAGCTCAGTTCATTTGCAGCCCTAGGGGCCCAAATTTGTGCTAGGCTCATTTAGTTAAACATTTTGATTTCCTGGAAACCTAGTTGATGATTCCATGGGAACAAAATTGTTTGAAAAATTGTTTCTACTTTGGTGTTATCTTGTTTTCAAGCGACCAAGCAGAGAACTTTTGAACTCTGCATTTTCTTGTTACATTTTCTTGTATCCAATTAGTCTTCTGATTCTCTGAAGGAATGTTCAAATTAGAAATTCTAGTAGTCTTTTATTATCTGCATTGTTTGTACTCTTCATCTGATGGAAACATGAATGTAATGAGTCCTTGGCTTGCTTTTATCTAGTGGTCAATGGCCATAAGCAGCAAGGATAATGCATTTTCTAAATTGAAGTGTTTATATGTAGATGATCTTAGATCCCAAGTTCAGAAGTTTTCTGTGTCTAAGATGTTTCTTTGATTACGAACAGTAAGTTGGATTTCCAAAGTGAACGATCACGTATTACCACTGAAGTCAAAGATGGTGCGACCAAGGAACAGAAACGTTGCAAATGCAAACAATCAAGATGTATTAAGTTGTAAGTGCAGGTGCTTTACTGCTTGCTATGCATCTGAATTGACACTTGAAGTTGAGTTTGTAATTTTATTTTGTTAACCTCATGTTGATCTCAAGCTCTTGCGAATCTGATATTGTCAAGCCTCTTCTGTTGTTTTGCAATATTCACTGCACAGGCAATCGGACTAGAACGGCAATCATTCTCTTTTTTATTCTTCTGTTTTTTTTTCTTTTCTAAAGATGATGGATTACAAGGAGACTAGGGGTCAGGTTCTTAATAGGATCCTATATTGCTGTCCATGCAAGAAATTACCTTGCCCACACTGTGGAGAATGGAGATGACTATGTTGTCTTGCTTTTTGTAACTATTGTAGATCTCCTATCTCTTGTTACTGTTTTTTCTTTCCCTTCTGAGTCCAAGAACTGAAGTTCATTCTATTTCTTCCATTTTTATATCTTACGTACACACTCATTTTGTATAGGAGTGGTTGCTTAAAGCAGTTGAGTAACAGTGCAAAACAGAAATCATCCTTTTCATCGTAACTATAATCTAGCACGTCGGGAACTTTGTTGATATGAATGTTCTGTACAAGTTCACCATGAAGCTAGTGTCCTGCATATGAACTTAGACTGTTGTGATTATATGTAATGCTGCACACTGCATGCAGTCCTTAACACATGTATCGGCCTAAAGCACTGCTATGCTCTGTGCGTTTCTTGAATATTTTACATTTTAGAATACTAATTCAGAAAATGATCAGGTACTGTGAATGCTTTTCTTCTGGAACATACTGTGACGGGTGCAGCTGCTTTAGTTGTCAAAATAATGTTGAGAATGAGGCTGATAGGGAGGCAGCTATTGGATATACCTTAGAGCGCAATCCTAATGCTTTCAGGCTGAAGATTGCTTACAGTCCTCAAACAACTCATGATTATGAGGTATACCATGGGAACATGATTTTGACAGAATAATCTCTGGCTGAACAAATTTGATCCTTTTATTCTTGTCATGGCCGACTGTGTAACTTGAACAAACTGTGATGCCAATAACTAAGCTAGATTTTTGCTAGCAAGCATTAATGGGAGTCTCCCACTTCCATAAACTTCCTCTTCCACAGATCACGTGTCTGAAATTGGACTTCTTTTTTTTGGATAACTTAGTATCCAGTCCAATGAACCGACTGATCCGTGCGACTGATCCGTGCGACTAATCCCATCAAAGATGGACACTTAACTGAATTGTCTTAGCAACAAGAAAACGTGCTGATATATCAGTTGCAAACACAATGTCTTTATAGACCATATCACACATTTGTTAGGCCGGAAAATCACTTGGATGATGCTGTTGGAAGATGTAGCCCTGTTTGAAGTTTTATGGGCAAGTCGGCAGTTTTATTTTTATCCCTTTTCCTTTCCCCTGGTTTGTGTGTGTGTGTCAACACTGTGCATATGTGAGATGGTCCACACCGAACTAAGATGTTTTGTCATGTCTAAATGTTTGTGTCAGTTCAGGAAAGGTAGTGCACACATTGAAGTATTATTACATGTTTATCTTGGCTCGATACTCGGTGTTATTAGGGTTGTATTCAGATGGAAAGGTAAACCATGCAACAGTAATCAAGCTAGATAATGGTCATACTACAGTTTCTGTTGACCAGTTTTGTACATACTACATACCTTTGCTAGAAAGTTTCATAGGGACCAGTGGTAGACTGCAACAATGAGCAGTTCCTTTCCTCAGATTAATTTATTTTCTCAAGGAAATATGTGTTTTTGACGTTCCTTTTTCTTCAAATATTTGTCTACATAAGAGCTAAGGTTTTGATTTATCCTCATAGATTCAATATACTTCATGACATCGGCAAATTTATTGGTATCAGACACCTTATAGCTTTCTTATTCCTATTTTGGCTATCTGACTGCATTTGGACTTCTGTCAAAAAAACCCAGGAAGAGGCAAAAACTATTGTTCCAGCTTTTAAACACAAGGGATGTCAGTGCAAGAAATCAGAATGCCTCAAGATGTATTGTGAGTGCTTACAGTCTAAAATCCTTTGCTCTGAGAGTTGTAAATGTGTGAACTGCAAGAATTCACGGGAAGGAGAAGAGAGATCAGCCTTTTCAAAGGGGAGAAATACAGAATGCATGGCCTTCATCAAGCAAACAAATGCTGCCATAGCTGGTGCAATTGGGATCTCCGGCTATAGGTCTCGAAAATCCAGGAAGAGGAAAGATCGGGATAACTTTCCTGATTCAAATAGGGAGGACCAACAAATTCCAAGGCTTCTAAAAGATCTGCAGGTGTTACATTCTTATCATCTTGACTAAAATATCTTAACTGCTCTGTTATTATGCATATATGACATCTACACCTTATCATGCAAGAAGGTTTTCGCTGTACCATACTCATTATCATTTGATTCAGCAGCGTAAGTAGCTGCATGTTCATTCCCATAACCACTTGAATGAGCTCAAACTTCTGTGTGTGTTTTCTTATGGCTGCAAAGATTCTTATTCTTGTCAGACGGATTTGCTCATGCATCTACCAATGAAGTAAAAGAGAAACAGGATTTGAAACTCCTGACTTTGTTATAATAGTTATTTTGTTTACGTGTTAATCCAATCATTTCTACTCCATCTGACTTCACCACGCCCTGTTTGCCAGAATGATGGTTCTGCAGCATTGGCTTCTTCAAAGATAACTTGCAGGTTTGCGTGTTTTCTGGCGTTGCTTTTGTTTATATACTTAAAACAAAACAATCATTTACCACTTAACTGTAACTGATGGTAATGGCTGAAGGTCCTTGTTAGCCGGTAACATCCAACAGCTAGATACGTGGGAGCTTTGTTCTATTTTGGTGGAGGTATCACAAGCTGCTACAATCCTAGCAGGTGTAAGATGCAGTACTTTTTGTTTTTCAGTTCTTGCACAAGGTTATACAGTTCTATTTTCTTGGTTTTCACTTTCAAGGAATCAAAGCTTTCCCATAGGTCAGAACTAATATGTTTAGGTGTTTCCCAATGCGTTCTAGAGGGAGGTTCTGAAAATACTTTGTCACGTCCATTCTTTTTGATGCCTATGTGTGTACAATTATTAGTTTGGCTTACTTTCTTAGACCTGGCTGTTAACACTAGCTAGCAAAATAAGCTAGTAGTGCACTTTTGGCCTTAAACAAAGATTCTTCCTTCCGGTGACTTTCTGATTTATTCATGTCTGTGTATGCTCGACAAGTTGAATTTGTCGCTCCTTTTTACTTCTTAAACTTGGTTTTCCTCTTTTGTTCTTGGTCATCCCAAATTTTACTTAGCAATATATTCTTTACAAGCTAAGAGATTTTTTTCCCCGAAATTCTATCAACATGTATGCATGTAAATGCCATTGATATACTAATTTCTTCTTCTTGTTTAATCTGCACTTCTCATTATCCAGAGCAAAATAGTTCTGTCAATACACAAACTGTGAGAGAAAACCAGACAGCAAGCTCTACTGCTAATTTAGATGGCGAGAATTGCCACAAAGGACCCACGGTTCACAAAGCTACGCCAAATGGCTATTTGGGCATCATGCAGGAAAACAAAAATGCCACAGATGAAACCCACCCTGGTGATGCCAATGCCCATGAAGGAATGCCAATGTCTCCTGGAACACTAGCATTGCTGTGAGATGAGGAGTACATGTTCGCGGAAGACGCATCATCAGACCAGATAAACAATTATCACTCCAACAAAGATATCTGTGTAGAGCACGAAAGGCTCGTGCTGATGAAATTTCGAGATTATCTGCACAGGCTTATCACACGTGGAAACATAAAAGGTGGGATACTATTCTCAACCTTCTATGTAGGTCAACGACTACGAGAATTACATGCATAAAAAGGATACCTGTAGTGGACCTAGTGTGATAAACCTACTACTTTGCAAGGTTCAAACTTGTCTGCTCCAGTGGAGCTTGTCTTTGAGTTTGGTAGCAAATGGTTCCAATGAGATTTTGGCACTCAGATAATTTTTATTTTCTGAAATTAAAATCTTTTTGTCAGCTGAAGCGGATACAAACGAGTTCAAACGGAATCTGTCGACAACATATTGCAAAACATGCAACTGAATGATGAGCGGAAGAGAAGGGCATTGGTCCGCAACACTTTCTTTTTGCAAAGGTAATAACCAATTAATAAGGCTCGTTTAATGGATGTAATAAATTTTGTTGGCATGGTTGTGGGAAGCAACTTTGAAGAATAAAGTCATAATCCATATCCATTGGTTCTTCTATCCTCTTACAATTGCTTGCTATCTATTTACTGTATTATGAGAACACTAACTTGTTCGATTAGACAACTGCACAGGGTAGCAGAATCCCTTGGCATATTGCGTTAAGTCTCCCTTTCCAAGTAATAGCGTTGATACTAAAAAAAATTCCAAGATGGATTCACCCACAGAAGATCGAGTAAGACACTGTTTATCTGCTCACGTTGTACTACCTCACAAGAGAAACTTGACTGACCTACTGGCTACTAGTTGCACAAGCTCTTTTCCATTCCTACAGAGACCATTCCGTTCCTTTATCAATGAAACGTAGCAAGCGATCAGGCTACAGTAACAATAGCAAAAAAGTGCTTTAAAGGAAGCAACAGCATAAGCTTTGAAACTTGATGTAAAGTATACAGCCACCAAAAAAATGTCTGAGAAACCAAAAAAAAATAAAAATTACAGAAAGATATACCTCCAGCAGCATATAGTCTTCATGTTCCAAGACAAAGGTAAAAATGTAACATAGAAAACAAGCCACAGTGAGGGGCCGGAACAAATGTCTCTCTCCGTCAATGGATGGACCTGAACCATTAATTGTTCCATGAATTTCCCAAACAGCTTATGAGCCAAAGGAACATGTGTCAACCTCAAGCACGTTATCCATCCTGGAAAAGAAATAGGATGAAATTTTCTGAAACTTCTTATTAAACGATGAACCGCATTAAACTCGGTTGATGCTGTGTATGGATGTGTAATGAAGGAAGCTGAAATGGGAACTGGTAGTATACATCAAATGTTCCTTTTGTGGTACAAACTTGTCCAACAGCTCTGTCCACTCCATCCACGTGGTCGTCACAATTGACTGATTCACGGGGTGCTCCATGGAGTTCAAAAATGCACTCAAAATTCTTATTCAGCATCAATTCATTTCCTCATTGAAGTAATCCTTCGCTATATTTTCGGGTAATCTCCTGGATTCTGAAATATTTGTGGAGCTAGTGTTTTCATTACCACAGTAGTTACGCCCACTTCTCATACCACTTACCAGTGATCACCACATGAACACACCCCATCTTTAAAATGATGATACCGGTTGACATCTCTGATTGTAAGTTCCCTTTGCGTAATCTTTGAGATAAACTTGATTGCCACATGGCAATCTTCACACACCCGAAGGTTCTTGGTTACCAAAAGCTTGGTTCCAGGGGGTGTGCTAATTAGTCCAAAAGCAATTGCTAGCCTCTCACTGTGACTGCACACCATTCTAGTCTTCTCATCGTTGTCTACATCGTGGAAAACAGGTGACGTATTCGGGACATAACCCACCTCTGCCATTAGCACTCCCACCCTTTCTAGCTCCGCATATATATCATCGGCCATAGGATGTGAGGTATCGCCAGAAAGAAATGCATGGACTTTGTTTTTCACTTCAATCCAGCTACAAGCAACGCTTTTCTTTAGTCCCTTATCTGTCATTAGTTTCCTCATCTTTGCAACTCCTTCCCACTTCCCAGCTTGAGCGTAAATGTTTGATAAAATGACATAATTGCCCGCATCGTCAGGTTCTAGCTCCATCAGCCTCTCCAATGCCAGTTCCCCTAACTCCACATTTCCATGGATTTTGCATGAATTGAGCAAGGAACCCCAAACGCCGGAATCTGGTACCACTCTCATCTGTGTTATTAGATTATAAGCCTCATCCAACCGACCACAATGGCCTAGAAGATCAACCATGCATGTGTAATGCTGAACGGTTGGTTCTATTTTGTAATCTCTACTCATTGATTCAAAGAATTTCTGCCCTTCATCTATCAAACGGCCATGTCTACATGCTGAGAGAACACCCACAAAAGTTATGTGATCGGGCCTAGCTTCTCCAATCATCTGATTGAACAACTCAAGTGCTTCGCCAGTATGACCGTGCATTGCGTATCCAGTTATCATTGCGTTCCAAGAAACAATTCTTTTGTCCGCAAGCCTCTCAAACAAGTTTCTAGCAACCTTCACAGAACCACTTTTCGCGTACATATCAACTAGGGCAGTTTTCACCTTGTCTTGGATTTCAAAACCATGTCTCCAGCTAAACGCATGAAGCTCCCTCCCTTGGGGAAGGGCTGCCACGTCAGCAGAAGAGGAGATAGCAGTGACAAGAGTCGCGACAGTGGGCCTTACTCCGGCCAATGCCATTTCACCACAAAGGGACAGGCATTCCTCTGGGCACCCGTTTTGCGAATAAGCAGCTAGCATAGAATTCCACATGACAACATCTCTGACTTGAATTTTATTAAACACTAGACGAGAATCACGAACACAACCACACTTTGCATACATATCAATAAGAGCTGCACCAACAAAGACATCCATTTCCCACCTAGTACGTATCGCATGCTCGTGCACATCTCTCCCCACATCGATTGCAGATAGTGCAGAGCATGCCTTGAGGACAAATGGGTAAGTGAAGTTATCGGGAGCTATATGGTAATCGAGCATTCGGTAGTAGAGAGAGATTGCCACCTCGTAAGGCCCATTCCAAGCGTACCCACGAATCAAAACATTCCAAAGAAATATATTGTTCTTGGGAATTCTGTCGAACAGGTGGTGGGCATTCGATATGGAGTCACAAACACAGTACAGATGCACAAGCTTGGTGGCTAAACTAGTGTTGTATCCCATGCCAGTGAGGTAGAGGTGGGCGTGAAGCTGTTTTCCGGGTTCGATCGCTCTTCGAGCTATACAAGATTGGAGGAGAGATGCATAGTCAATCGGGGTCGGATTGGCGCGGAGTTTAGGAGAAGGAGAGAGAAGAGTGGAATCGACTGATGGTGCTACTGAGTGATATGGGAATCGGTCTAGGTTGGGTCCTGTAGACAAAGGGTTGATGAGAGAGGAGAGCAGTTTATATTCAGAGAGAGATGATCTCTTCACTTTTCTTGTGGTTTGAAGCAGCATTGAGAATTGAAGAAGAAGAAGAAGATGGAGATTTGGAAGAATAGATGTGACAAAGAATATAAAGGTTTTGAAAAGCTGTTGGTGGACAGTAACGGCTACTGGAAGTAAAGGACAGAATAAGTGAATCACCAACTGGTGGTTTTTTTTGTTCTTTTAAACAGGAGGTTCGGACTAGTTTGCGTGTACCTCGAGTTATTACGGGCCCCAGAAGTTAACGGGCAAACTTCTAACAGTCCAGGGTTTGGAACGTTTGGCCTTTGAACATGCGATCTCATAAATGACAAACACTTATTTACTTTCTCATGTTCACTTGGTCGAATCCATTGGGGGTAGTGGTTGGTTCAAAGGGAAATTCGACTTTTTTCGCTCAGTGTTTGGGTTCTCTGTATCCGTGATTATTTGGTGGAGTTAAACCTACTTTTGAACGCTCTATGAATAAGGTAAAGATTTTTTGTGAAGCACGACCGATTCTTTCATGACCCGTTGCTTGTGTCCCGAGCAGGGACCCGATGCGGCCAACCACTCAGCACCGTCAACCCTGCCCGAACATGAGTAAATCGGTGACACCACGTCAACGCGCTACGTGGCGTACACCATTTCATAAAAATACTTCCACCCAGTTGTGTGCTGTTAATTCACGCAATCAACATGAGTTCGTAAAGTACACACGTCGAAGTTTTACAAATGAAAAGCGATAAGTAGTATATATAGTCAGAAAAGAAGACCGAGCTAGTATGCTACCTCCCAAGATCTTAGGTTCAACTCTCCTTGTCAACTCCTTCGGGTCAGAACATAGAATTTCCGAATGGAAGGTCTAAGGTTCGAATCTCAAGGGGTGGACCTATGGTGAAATTCCATAACTCACTCCCCCTTGAGGTTACTCCCAGGGCTTAGCCCAAGTAATTACTCGGTACATACGGGATGGGGGAATGCATGTACCCGAGAGATTGGTCGATGCAAAATGTTTCGGACACCCTCGATAAGCAAAAATAAAATTTGGTATAAATTGGTGCCGCATCAGATAAACGAGAACAAGTGGGAAATCCAAAAAGAACACCGCGGTGTTGGTTCAATGGGAAACTATTTGACTTTTTTCGCTGAATTGTTTCTTCAAACATCACAAGCAACAAAGCGTTTGTTTCACTCGGGAGGACCGAAAATGAAGAAGAAATATGATTCACACGATGCTTAACTTCCATAAATACGGTAACGAAGACGCATATAGTGTTAACTGTTTGATGTTACGGAGGGGAAGAACAAGAAGAAGAAAAGAAAGAGAGATACGAGAAGGTCAGAGGGTCGCAACGGCTGAACATTCGTAAGCTGATCATGTTCCACAGCGTAACTTTTCATCACTACAACAATAAAATACGAACGCAGATTACAACTCTTGTATTCAGAACAATCATACTAGGGATTCAGAAACACACTCTAAAATTACTTTTGCATCTTATCCGCGCCTGCAAATTACTGGCCCAAGATGTCTGATATTGACTTGTTAACTGTCCGGAACAGCTCTTCCCTGCGAGAGAAAAGAGAAACCGATCAAGCAAAGTCAGTTTGGTTTCACATCGATGTACTCAGAAACGCAAAATTCCAATGCAACCACCAATACATAGAACAGTAGGCGACTGACATAGAACTAGCGTGCCTGGATTTGGCCCTCTCTCATTTGTTTATAAGAAAACTAGTCGAACATTAAAGTTTTATTACCACAAAGAAAATAAGATCCAAACTTCTTTATCGATGATGCTTCGTTCCTTATATGTCGATTAAGCACAAGTTTCCTTAGTTGAAAGATGGAAAACAACATTCTTCGCTCAGAAACTCTTACCTGTCAGGTTTGAACAGGAGATACCGATATACGAACCACTGAAACAGAGAGAACCCCATATGAATATTCAATAGGATTGTCTTTTTGACTGCGTCTTGACAGAGAGAAAAAGGAAAATTGAGATACAATTTGGGCTAGAAAGTTCTTGTAGAATCTCAAAATTTCTTCTCTCTCGTCTTGTGTTGAACCAATTAGAACATATGTACATCGGTGTTCTTACCGAAGAAAACAATATTCCAATGAATTCAAGTACACCGGGGAGAAGAGGAAGCTTGTCAATGGCCTGTTCACATAATCAAGAAAAATGCTCAAGAAAGGTAGTAAAGGGAAAATCATCAAACAAAAGCAACATATTCGAAATTTCCCAAGGACAACAGTAAGTTGATGCAGACTATTGTCACCTTAGATAAGCAGACTCCTACTTTTGGTTCAAACATGGATGTCTAATTTGTGCATCATATTCGAAGCAACCAAGATTGAGTCCTTTGAAACTTTCCATTTTTTAAACAAGTGGTAAGTCCTTTTCTCGTTTTCTATTTGTCCGGGTATACTCCTTGTTCAAATAACAAATTTCGTATAACTTCGAGGACCCTTTTCCTTTTACAAAGAAACCCTCCTTTTGAGTTTGAAAACAAAGATCAGAAGACATATACTTATGGTTGTGCGATAAACAAGGTCCAAGTCATTGATTAAGTAGTCTATGTCTTGTCTGCCCTTCTTTTGTTGTGACTACCTTATTTCGCTCTAATAATTCACCACAATCGCTCCACATAACCTTGTTGGTAGTTCAGTACTTCTATTCAGATTCAGATAAGTAACATAGTGTTGAAGCAATTACTGTAATTAGATTTACAGATGCCCAAATAGCTACAATTCCAGCAAATCCCAGCCCAACAAGAGCTAACCGATCTTCAGGTTTATCCCACTGCTCAAAGAAATAAAAAGGGAATTAGAAAAACAGGAATGCAGAATACTATATGAATGAAGTACACAAACTGCTTTTCTGAAAATAGGCAAACCTTTGACATTAGGAGATGGAAAGAGGACTCACAACATTTTGGACAGATTTGACAATGCTCAGGGAAGAAGATTCAGAGCTGTCTCCCGTGGCCTTCGCAACAAGGGAAACACGTCCCTGTCTCTCTGCAATGGATATTAATTAGAATTAACATGAAACATAAGCACTGAATGATATGAAAGAAAAGATAGAACAATATGCAGCCCCTCACTGTAACATTTCAATTTTCATTCATGACTGATAGTCTAATAAATCTTATTGCTGGAAGATTTGAGACAGCCCCAAATGATTTACAAAGAACCTGAAATCACTGACGCTAACTTTTCATGCTGTAAGTGGCTTTTCCCGGTTGGTCTTTGCATAAAATTTGCGAACAAGATTACTACTACATTCTTTCAGTGATTAACCTTCGGGGACAAACCAAAGTCGAAGTTTTGTACTGAAATTTCTTCAGACACCAAAGTCCACCAGAATTAATGTCTCCATACCGAAAAAGCTTCATTCAGGAGCATCCCTATCTCAGATTGGACAAGCGCAGTACCTTTTTCTTCCATATTTTCAAATAAATCCAGCACATGCTTCATTTCCCCAGCAGTTGGGGAAAAAGGTTTCCCTACCCAATTTTAGCCGAGAGCCTGAGTGGAAAGAGAGGCGGACGTGCCAAAATTCTCCCCAAGTTTTCGCTTTCCAGTTGTATTACCCTAATTCTGGTCCCTTTCTTGAATCTGAAATGGCTAACTAGTGAAATGAAGTAGCTAGTGTTTCTAAAGAAATCAAATACCATAACAAGCATCAACCCTATAATCCAATGGTGCCAACTTGACTCTACACTCGAACAAAACATCAAAATAGCATTATCAAGAGAGCATCAAACAAACACTGCAGTACATAAACAATCTCCCATATGAACCTTCAAAGGAACAGATACTTAAAAGATGCACTTACAAATCACAAAAAGCAAGTACATAGATCTCATGGGATTTAAATTTCAATATCAATATAATACTAAAATCTTTGGATCAAATTAGAGGAAGGCTAATTACCTCCGGTGGCAAAGAGTGTGAATTTCTGAAGAGTTCTGAAAAGGGGCTGATGTCTTCCATTTGCTACCAGTGGGGGAGATAGGTTTGCCACGATTGATGCAGCCATGTGAAAAGCTTGAAAACGAAATGGGTTTCGTAGATTGGAGCACCGAAGACCAGAAGAAGCGTCAGAAATTCAAATCAATTTTTCTTTCTTTTTTTTCGTTTTTTTACTCCATTGTTTTTCAGTCATGCAGAGAGATAGAGAGAGCTACGAGGACCTCAGAAAGTGTTGGGCCCGCCATTCATCCTCCAAATTATCGGGCTGGGCTGGAGGTTTTTTCTAGTATTTTTTATTTTTTCATTTTCCTCCCTTTAACGCAGGGTCTCACAAGTCAAAATTCAACATAATTACCAAAGAAGTTCTTGCAATACTTCTACAAATACACACAATTACAATACACATTCACCTGGGGCTCCACCGCTCTAGTGGTGCAGTGTGTAGGCTCCCCGTAGCAATGCGAGTGTGTTGTGTAATTGTATGCGAAAGCTGAGTGTGGTTGTATAATTTTTGAAGTTCGTGCATACGAAGCCGGTTATGAGTTACTCCAATTTGGGAAAAATAATAGTACTAAATGCCTTTGTACCAACAACCAAAGTTGTGAAATCCATTCCGTACCGGCCGGCTGGTGCTTAAACGGAATACAAATATTCAAGATCTGTTCCGGTTGAAATACTGGTTTGTTCCGGCCAATACCGGATGTACCTGACGATACCGGTCTGTTTCGGACATTTTCCGGTGTTCCGGACGGTACAAAATTACCTTCTCTCTCTTTTTTTTTATGACATAAGTTGTGGGCTCTAAACTAATTAAAAGAAACTTATGGGCTTATATATGATTTTCTTCGATTAAGATCACGATGGAATCCTGATCTGTTTCATAACTTTGTTTTGAGTCTTTTTTGATAATTTTTTGCTACCATTTGTTTCACTAAAATGGTTTTGCAATCTGGTAGATATATATTAAATGTACTTAGACTCCATGAGAAAGGATGACATTTTGCTTAACAATACTCTCGACTTTTGAGAGGTTAAAAAAACAAAAACAACAATAAACACATCATATAGGACGGCATTTTCACTCTTTGCATTAAATGTCTTATGGAACCGACATATCTAATTTTTTGAATTAATCCCCTTTGTGTGCATTTTTTTTTTTATAAAACTCTTGGATGACTGATAGTGAAGTGGTACCATGAGGGAAGGTTGAAAAGAACCGCCATCAGAAAGTGAAATAGAACATGAAACCGTAAACTCCCTGTTGGAATTTTGGTGAAGTTTGGCAACCGAAGGATGGTCATACATATGGGAAGAAGATGTTGGCAAATTCAAAATTCTGTATAGGCAAGTAGAGGTGTCAAACGGGCCGTGTCATGCTGACCCAATTCGTTTAATTCCGTGCTTTGTGCCGTGCCGTTTTTAATCGTATCATGTCGTGCCAAATCCACCTAATTAAAACAACTAGGTGGGTGGCCTCGTGCATAGCACGAGTACCCTGCCCGTTAGTTATCAATTGGAGAGAAGCATATATGTGCAGAGAAATAGGTCTTATAATTTACGTTCATGTGCAATGAAAGATGATGCCTTCATCAATTTGCTCCATGCTACCATGCCCTTTAGATTTCAAGTGAAAAGAATTTGTGGGGTTTTCAGTTAGCATGCGTAACAAACTGCATCAGTTTTGTTGAACAAAACCCATTGGCAAATGATTCTAAAGAAATGTCAAGCTGAAGATTCATGCATCTCTGTCATGAATCTTGCTAAATACAAAGGCATAATCTCCGATGCAGAATAAACGAATACATACAATAGTTTTACCAATACAAGGATCCAGAACTTAAAAGTTCCAACTTCAACAATCTATCATAACTTTTCGCCAGGAAAAGGTGGAGATGGTTGAGGTCGAGAACCATTTTTACTTGGACCAAGAGAGCAATGAAGCAAAGTATCCACAATGTAGCTGATGCCACGCGTGGAAGAAAGTGCTGGAGGCAAACTGCCTAATGCAGCTGGGGGCTTTTTAACCACATTAACCACGACTCCCCAACTCCAGCCTGTTCCTCCTTCCCGTACCTTGACTTGGAAAATAAGTTACTTTTAGCAATAGCAGAAGGAAAAAATATATGGGGACAAATGAGAACACACAAGGACGACGTGTAACAATTACGCATGGAAGAAGGGGAAACAATCTAGCATATTTGCATTGACTAAAAAAAAAATCATGCATATTTGCATTGTCAGCTCAATAACATGCCAAAATCTCGACAGATATTCTCCCTTCCTGTAAATTATATCACTAAACAACACACTTTGAGGTCGGAGTTGGATCAACGTCAACTAACTTAACATTCAAGCAAACAGATATGAGGTCGGAGTTCCACAAACTATAGCAGGCCAGCACACAATTCGTAACAAACGACTAACAAGAGTATTCTAGGAAACAAAGCACATGGAACACAAATATTTTCTCAATTTTGTTTACAAACATGATTTTAGGGAACCAAACTTACATAAAGGTGTACACATATTTGACATGACCAAAAAAGGTATCAATTGCTAGCGAAGTTTTCAATCTGTAACTTGACTATTATATCTCGAAACTTTTGCCTAATTAGATCCCCCTTCCTAGAACTGGTCCATTATCCCCCATAAAACAACTCCTAAGTTTTCTACTTCACTCCACGTTTCCAGCGACTCATGAGGTATGGGAAATATATTGCCTTATTATTTTATCCATTGTTAATTTTTTTGTCCCCTTTTAGTTAATTGTAATTTGGAAAAGTCTGCATTTCTTCCATAGCACTTACAGTAATAGAGTCTACAGACATGTACATAAATTCAAAACATACAATTAGCTTAAAATTGTAAAAAAAGAACACACAAAAAAGTAGTCAAATGAATTAATACATATGTAAGGGAGCATATTGATAAGAACTACATTGCAACGGTGATAGTTTCACAAAAATAAACCTTCTTTTTCCAAGACATCTGTATACACTAGATAATGTTGGCAAGAACATCACACCATTATCGTGTAACTCTTTGCTTACCACAATTAGCTCTACGTAAAAGAGGTATAAGAAACAACCTCTATGAAAGATTTATAAGAACAAACCTCAACAGGAACGGAGGGAAAAATCTCCAACATTACAACAACACAACTATAAACTCCACTAGCCAAGCATCAACAGCTTAACCAGCAGAAGGAAAACACAATGAACTTCACAGGAACAAAACAGCCAAAGCAACAACTAAAGCCTATCCAGAAGAAGTAACTTCATTATAAACCCTTTATTATGGCTAATGCACAACACATTTCCGAAACCAAACTGACACTTAGTCATCCTAACAAGATCATACTCAAACCATTAAAAATCTAATCAACAACCAGATAGATATAAGAAACTGATCGAAATGGGTCAAAATGTAACACCAAGAGAATGAGAAAGAACGAGAAGGCACGACGACTAGGCCTTCCGTTATTTGTTAACTTTTTTTTTTTTCGTTTGCTCCCATCATCTATCCAACCAAATGAAGCATAAAGTAGGAAATAAATTCACCTTCATTAGGTTCTAAGTTGTATTGGCTATTCATCATTTAGAGAGAGTATGAGGGTACGTCAAGCACCAATGCACATACATGAACCATTTTTTTTTTTTTGGACAGCAAAGCAAAAATTTTATTGATAAGAAAAAAGGATTACAAAGCAAACTCAAGTTGGCAAGAAACCAACAAAGAAAGCACCCAATGGGCCTAGCCCAGAACACCAAAGGGGTCTGAAAAAGTATAAAAATATCAATAAAGCCCAAAGAAACCCATTACCCAAAGCAAGAGATAAGAGAAAAGGAGGTGGATTTTTGCTCACGATAGAATTCCTAATCCTCATCAACAACTCTCTCACAGCCAAACTAACAATATAGTCTTCGGAATCTCTACTGAGTAAGAGAAACTTTCAGACAAGTTTTGACAGATGCCACCATGCTTGAAATACCCACAAGCTAATCAAATCATAACCTAAGAACATGGGAGAACTCCACAAGTGGTAACAAAAATAATTCATCATTCCCATAACAGAGGAAGCGATTCAATCCAATCAAAACAAACCAAATCCAGCCCCAAGTCCCAGTCAATTGGGTAATCCGTTTTTTTCATTGAGCTCTGTCAAAGGCATCTTTTTTCACGATATTCACATAAACCTAGACTTTTACGACCTACCGGCTCTAATATCAACTCTTTTCTACCCCTTCTCTTAGTGTTACCATCAACCGTAACTCTATGACTTATCTCTTCACTACCGCATCATTCAATAGATATTTTTCCTTCGTCTTATCTTTTCAAAGCTACAATTTTGCATGCGTGTAAAGTACTTTTAGCCCATTTAGCTTATGAAAAACACGTATTTCGAGACATATGATTCTCCTCGTATACATCAACGTTTGGGACTGAAAGGGCTTTGTTTTCTTCGTAAACAAAGTGGCAAATAGCACTTAGGTTTAGCCCGACTTATTTTCGAAAACTCACGGCCCAAAGACTCGGTGCTATTTTCAATGACAGGCCTAACACTCAATCCAAGCCATACCCATCAACAAACAACGCAATAAACACAAAACACAAACACCCATAACCCATTCAAGAAACCTGGAATTCAGTCAAACCCAGATAATCAAACTCTACAAACATCCAAAAACACATAAACAAACACACACACATACTTTCCCTCACTCTTTTAACTCTGCTGAGACTCCAACGGAATCCCAATCTCCTCCTCCTCCTCCGCCGGCGCAACCTCCTTCGGCTTCCGCACGTTTCTCGGCGGAACCGGAAGGGCCAGGAAGTGCTTGGTCTTGCTGATGGGCCTGCTCCTCTGCAACACGATCTTGTCCCCAACCTTGAACCGGTTGTCCGGGTCGTGGACCTGGTACTTCTTCTTGATCCTGATCAGTCGGTGGTACTTGGGGTGCTTGGCGAGCCGGACCACCACGACGTTCACGGTCTTGTCGTTGGTGTCGCAAATCACGCGGCCCTGCATCGTTTTCATGTTGGTGATTCTGAGGCCGACAGGTGGGGGAGGAGAGAGAGAGGGCTTGCGGAGGAGAGAGAGAGAAGGAGGAGGTGGGTAGACATGGAAGGAGGGTTTGGAGAGAGAGAGGGATTTGAATTGGGTGAGGAGCATTTTTCCGTTGGGGGGTGTGGGTGTTGTGTGATGAATGAGGGTTGGATAAGGAGGAATTGGAAAGAAGAAGAAGAAGATTTTGGGGGTTCGGGATTGTTATCCCCTGTTGCAGTGTCTAGAGTGGAGATGCATCGTGATTTTGACACGTCAGCATTGTTTAGGCTTTTCTTTTTAGCGGTCGGGGTGTCTTAACCAGCTTAACTTAAGCACACCTCAACTAATCCCCTTCTCTGCACACCTCAACTAATCCCTTCTCTGATCCGATCAAGTGATAGCATTGTTTAAGCTCTTTTTTTTTTTTCTTTCTTTAGCGGTCTAAGATGTCTGGACCAATTTAAACACACTTCAACTAATTCCTTCTTCGGCCCGATCAAAGGAAGGTGATTCATGCTCTAGGAAATGCGCAATAAATTGTCGAACCGTGGTTAAATGTATGAAGAACAAACCTACCAATAAACTAGACCAACTCACAGGGTTATCGTTTAGGCTTAGGTGACTTTGGTTTGCTACATGAGAGTGTCCGGGTCAGCATATGCATGCTTCAGCTAATTTTTGGGGACTAATTTCACCATCAACTGGAGGAGGCTCAAGCCGGAGCAAACTCTCGTAGGGATTGACTTCACACGAGTTGGTAGTACTTTAACATAGAGTTTTGAACATGAAACTTAACATAGATCAAATTCCGGGCCCCGTTCCAGAACACCTTCTTACAAAATAAGTACTTATTTCACATTTTCAAACTCAAAAATAATGCAAATAAAAAAAAATTTGCATCGTATAAAAGATCTCGATAAGATCTATCAAACAAGATCCATATTGTTAGGAAAATTATTTGCGTAAACACATTTTATTTTTTAGTTTGAAATTGCCTTCTTAAAAAATAAGTACTTATTTTTAGTTTCGGAACAAGGCCTTACGTACTGTTCAGGCTTAACGTTCTGTTTGGAACTTGTGGAAGAAAAGATAAGATGAGAGAAAATAATTAAGAAGGAAAATTGAAGAAAATGAGGTGGAGAATTTTACTATTTCTAGAACTCTATTTTGCCATTTTCTCTCCCCTTTCCTCTCCAACCAAACAGGGGGAAGAGAAAATCTTTAAACTTTTTCTTTTTTGGTAAATGAAAATCTTTAAACTTTCTTGCCATTTCCCTTCCTTTCCGCCTCTTCCAAACAAATTCTAAGTGATGTTGCAACATCAAGGGTGGAGAAAATGAATTTTTGCCTACTCATTTCACTAATCTATCTCAACATCCTTTTACTTCAATTACATTTAGAAAATGAATTTTTGTTCGTTGGTTGAAGGGTTCAAAGGAACGATAAGTGCAACAATGAGATTCATATTTCATACATGACATAAAGGAACATCTTAATTACCTGATATAATCATTTAAACTAGTGTATGCTCGGATTAAAGGAATGACAAAATTATACTAATTTGCAGGATTAAGATTGAAGTTCACACATGACAATTGGTAGATTAGCACCTCAATTACGGATAATCTTTTCGAACTCATCTATACTGATATTTCTATCTTATTTTGCTCGGAGATAATTAAACTTGTGTCAAATTCATTGGCTAAGCTACTTGTTTTTATAACAATTTTCACACCTAGTTGTTTTTTATCGAGTACAATTTAATAGTATCGACTTTTATGAGTAACAACCTCAACGAAATTAAGTGTCCAATAAAAATTTAAAAAAAAAAAACCTCAACGAAAGTGATGAATCACATTAAACGGAAACTCCCCTCAAAAAATTGAATTTGAGAAGTTGTATGAACCGTGTCATTGTTGACATTAAACATTGATCCATCTAAACACATAGGACATGAAAAGTGCAATTATTGATGAATTAGCAAAGCTCCCAAAAAGGGATTGGGAGATGCCGTCAAGCGGGAGATCCCGTCAAGCGGGAGATCCAACCGTCCATTTTGAAAATCGACGATTTAAATCTTAACCGAATAATGGACGGTTCAAATTTATATTTACTCAGATTCAATCCAAGCCGTTCTTACCAAAATAAAGGCCGAATGCCGTTTAACACCCCGCTTGACAAGGGGTGCTTGGCAGCATTCCAGAGGGCTCAAATCATATAGCTCATCTAGGGGCTCAAAACTTTCCATCCATCTCAAAGGGGATAGGGTTATCCAACTCCTATCCACATTGTCACCTCCCAAAGTTCGATTGAATATCCTACCAAGCATACCCAGCTTGCCACGTGGCACTAGAAGATCCATTGGAGTTTGGGAAGGTGATCTAAATAACTAACTTTTCTCTTTCTCACGCACACAGTATTCATTAGAGAAACAAGAGGGTAGTTTGTTAATTTGGAGGGAAAGACCCATCATGGCATCTCTAGCAACCTTCGCCGCCGTGCAACCCGCCGCCGTCATGGGCCTCGCCGGAAGCTCCATAGCCGGCACTAAGCTCCACCTCAAGCGCCCGTCTCGCCAGAGCTGCAGACGCACCAGCCATAAGTAAGGAAAATTCACTTTTTGCAGTGGACAGGGGATAATGTTTTTCCAACAATTAAATGATACCCAATACACAATGATTCAATAATTCAACCACAAAACACTCATATAAATCAATAATGAGTTCTTGCCATCTTCTTTGTATGACGCTCTTTGGTGTGTTACTACACGGTTTCTCTTTTTTATCATTGTATCGTTTTGATTAATGATATGGAGACCTCTTCTTTGCTGATAAAAAAAAGAAAGAAAGAAGAGTTCTTGTTATTGACCTCTCAGCAGAGAGTGTACAAGGATGGCCAACTCTAGTTGGTCCATAACTGTGTACTTTTACTTCAAGGGAATTTAAGTTTGTGAATCTTTGGCCGAACTTATCCGTCTTGTTTGATGCAGAACTCACGCGATTGTGGCCAAATACGGTGACAAGAGTGTGTACTTTGATTTGGAGGATTTGGGCAACACCACTGGCCAGTGGGATTTATATGGGTCAGATGCACCCTCACCATACAACTCCCTCCAGGTAATCTAACCCCTTGTATTTTTTTTTTTTTTTGGGCCTTTTAGATTTACAGATTCTATTTGAATATGAACCCCAAAATGCTATGTTAGTTCTATGAGGCTTTTATGCTCTCCAATGTAAGCATGAAGCATTGGTCTGGTCTTCATAAGGACAGCCGAAATCGGATTGTAAAGGCCTAAATTCCAATTGACAAGTATTAGTAAAATGGATTGTGAAAAGCAACAAAGGCTAAGGGCAAAGCATAGTACAAGATGAGATAATTCTAGCCTCTGAAGCATGGACACGGCTACAGGACACGGATACGACACAGTATGAATATGTGGATACGGGAAAAACCTAAAAGAGTGGGATACAGATACGGCCAAGATACCTTTGTAAAGAAGTTGTTTTGTAATATTTAGAATCACGTTACACTTAAGTTCCCGAAAGAATCTGTGTGACTAGCGCTTAAGATCCATCAATTTGTAGGTGCTCTGATTGAACTTGAAGGGTGCAGAAGTAAGGCTTTACTGCTCTTTTCACTTTCTCAATTCAGTTTGGAGGAATGCCATTTCTCATGCATTTGAGATGTTTTCACTTTAGGAGACTTTATTTCCAAATTTTTTTGTGTGAATGTGATTGAATTTATTAATCTCAAAACATCTTGTGCAAATGCAGAGCAAATTCTTTGAGACATTTGTCGGTCCTTTCACCAAGAGAGGACTATTGCTCAAATTCCTGATATTGGGAGGTGGATCCACCCTTGCTTACGTTAGTGCCACTTCCCCGCCAGAGCTCTTACCGATCAAGAAGGGTCCCCAACTTCCACCCAAGCTTGGACCGCGTGGCAAGATCTAAATCTCCAGGAACCCTTATGTTCTTCAACCTTTTATTGTGCTTAAATTATCTTCTCTGCACTTGTAAGTATGTCCAGAGCTAGTTGAGACCCCTTTCAATCGTATGAAAAATACTTTCTTTTCTCGTTGTGATCTGGAATTGTGCTTTCTGATTTATTGGATCACTTATTAATTGTGATATTCTGGTTATCTTCAAGTATGTTTGTTCTACCAGTTTTTAAAGACCAAATCATTTTGATGCTTTAAATCACATTTTTTTTTCAGTGGTTTCTAAATCTTCTTTCGTAGGACAACCGGTGCATACTTCTCTTGGTGTTGTGTCAGCAGTGTCAATATGAGATAAACCGATTAGACAACCCTGATTATTGCACTTCACTTCTTCACATCAAGAAATAGCCTTACTACAAAAATAGCTGTTTATCCCCTCTGCGTAATAGTTTTCTTTAGCGTAATCATATCAACGCAGAACAGCCGGTTTGAAGTACGTACAAATGGATTACGTAGGCATTCCATCTATTAGCAAAGTCAGAACTAAAAAAACTGCACTACAAGTCAAAAAAGTGATCCCTTGCTCAGATAAAGGCGTATCCGCTGTGTTTGAGACCTCAATTCTCCCTATTTACATAATGAAACAATGCCTCCCAAATCACCTAAAACCTGAACGAGCCCGAATAATTCCACAGGAAATCAAGCTTTCTCCCTCCTAGTGCTTCTCCGTGTTCACCTTCCATCTTTTGTGCACAATTCCTTTGGTGTGTGTCTGCATATTAATGGCGCGCAGTTGGACTTCTTAAACCGCCTAAGTTCTCAAGCTTCTCTATGTAGGTAAGTTTCTTGTTGGTCACAATAATAGGGGGTTTACTTAGGGGCTTTGTATCGTTTTCTTTGACCGAATCGTCGGCTGAGTCCTTCTTCGTTTCACTATCTCCTTGATCCAAAGTCCAACCCATGAAATCTGATAGCGTCATTGAAGTGGGCACATCCGATGATTTCAGCTTCTCTAGCTCTTCTTTTGCATTTGGAAACGTATCCGCTGTCATAACTATTGAGGTATCTCTTAGAGGATGCCGTTTTTGTTCCCCGAGTGATGGATTTTGCGCAAGAGAATCGGCATGGAGAACGTCTTCTATTCTAGACATGACCGTGTAGGCCAAACTTTCTAGTATTCTTGAATAGCTCTCCAATACTGCTTGTCCGACATCCTGTTAAGCCAAGAAGAGGATGTAAATAATTAGGGTATGGGCTGAAGGCCATGAATAAATCTTCATTCAGTAGGAACTTGCATTCTCAAGACTTAAAAGGAATGCGGTAATGGGAGTAGTAGGATTGTGAGTTTAAGTGAGAAACTAGTACGCCAAATTACCGGTGGAGAGAAAAATTGCAGAGGCAAACGAGTTGGGTTGCATCACATAAAGCATGACATTCACAACCCATATGAGGAAACTTAGTGTCCATTTGGTATGCAGGTCCAAAAAGAAAGAAATGATGGGTGTTTCTCCCCAAATCTCACCACTTTTGGTGAGAAATGGAATGACCTTTTTACGTGTGTCATTTCTCCACCATTTCTAACCAAACCGAACCGAGCCTTGTGTCCCAATCAATTGGGGTCGGCTATTCTCCACCATTTCTGACAATTCGAATAAGTCAGTTCTTTTTTCCCTCCATCTGCTATCATTTCTCACCAAATCCCTCAGTTTTATTGTTGTTCACCTATGAATCTAGCCCATTTACAACGGCGAAGATGATCATTGAGCTACCGCTACATCCCCAAAAGCAATAGAATGAACGTACCTTGAAAATAAATTTTCAACATGAAAACATGTACAAAGAAGATGAAATTCGTATCATCTATGGGAGCATGGATAATCATCATGGAATAGAATTGGAAATAAAAGCAGCTATGCCTACCCGGGTGTATTGGATCTTGCTGATGTCTAACGCCGATTGAGGAATTCCAGGAAACCGCTGTTTAATAATGAGCAAAATGGTCTCTGCTCTATCTTCAAACATTTCTCTCTTGTCCAAACTCACAGCTGAACCCCAAGCCGACTTTCCATCTTTGGCATTCATTTTCCTCTTCCAAATCACAACAGAGGCCTCAATCCTATTCTTGAGGTCAAGGATCTTATGCTCTGATGACAAATCCATCGTTGATAGAAAATGATCAGGATCAAAGTAGTCCCCACTCGTTATACTTCTATATATAGAGTCTCCAAGGCTAGCCCTCCCGTTCTGCCATAAGAAAACAAAACAAAACAGTCAATGTAACAAAAAGACAGTCTAATGTACTCTTTGTGGAAATCTGGTGTCTTGAAAGCTGATTCCGAGAAGTTTTGCAAACACGCGCCATTAAATGGAAATCTGTTTTGCTTCTTTACCTTGGGGAGAGAATCAATGTAGTTTTCCGGGATTTCCATTTCTGATACAACTTGTGCGTTTATGGCCATAGCCGCTTTGAGTACTTGGTGCACTGAATCCTTCTGGAACTGCAGCCATTTCCTTGTGACTTCAGATAAACCATTTGGGGGAACCTTAGGCGTAGGTATCCACCATTTGTCGTCTTTCCTCTTGTTCTTCCCTCTCTCTGATTCGTCGTCTTTGGACACATAAGAGAATTCATTCTGGTCTTTAAAATTATCCAGTAAGTCCTGTTTAGCATTGGCAAAATCAACCATTGTGTCAACGCTAAGCGTTTATCTTGTACCCGTAAATATGTAGAGGTTATAAGGAACTTTGTTCTTACAATAAGCATTGCATCAAGTTTCCGTAGGGCTGGGATATTCATGTGGAGATCAGTCCGCTGTCTTGTGGTCATTATCTAGCAAAGTAATGAATGAATAGAAGTCCTTAGTAAACTTGTAATAATACATTCGCATACGTTTTGCATATATCAGGTATGGAATAGTGGGGAGAGATACCTCCATACTAGTTCCGTCTTTCGATTTTTGCTTTGAAGGAACCATTTCAACAATGTGATCAGTCACCGATAAGAGCCAGTCAATTTCTCTTCTCCACTTTGCTTTCCTATCTGGTGCCATAGGCTCTAATCGCTTTTGTTCGCCAAAGATAGAAGCTGGTTGTGTTTACAGGCGAATAGATTGTCAATTCGAATTTGACAAAAGTATGCAACTACTTGTAATCTGTATGATTCCATCTTTCCAATTACAGAATCCCCTTAAATTACAGAAATATGATAAACGATCATCTGAATTTAGAATTCTGGAAAATTAATACGCGTCTGCATAAGAGAGAGAAGATTTCAAATACCTGAAAGGTTTGTAATGGCGTTGGACAATGCCAAGGCCGATGAAACACCCTTTCCTCCACCCGACATATCCTCACCCAGAAGCAACTTCGAAAACCTTTCCTTCATCAGTTCCATGTCTGCACGTAAAAAAAGCCCGTAAATTTGAGAAACCAATGGAGAAAATCCCAAGAGAAAGACATGTTTAACTCAAAATGTTATGGCAAACACACATCCATATTCATGCAACCATGTTCTTAGCAATTTCAAGCAGTTTTGTTGGTAGGTTAATTGGTCACAATTTAGTTATGAAATTGCTTGGAATGGCATTAGCATGGATATGAAAAGATCATTCTGTGAGATGGAATGTACGATCAGGTCGAATTGATTGAAAACATATTTTTGGGAATTTCACATCCTATGTCTGTCATTGGAAAAACTATGTTCGTTCCAAATCCATGCACTTGTCGTGGCTAACGACCCGAATGGAACAACTTGTTGCAAGTTTTGTATATATCCAATGACCGATTAAGATGGAGGTTAGGAAATTTTCGCCATGCCTGTTTTGGACCGGGGGCTCTCCGCGCCATGATCGTTGGGCAAACGGGATTTTGGACCCTTTTCGTTACGGTCAAGGGAAAAACCAATCTGCATTGGTTCATCGCTCAAAGGTGCTGAAGCCTGGCTTCTTGATGCTATCCTACCTTCTACGGGTGAAAGCGGCCCACTGCTCTCCATGATCATACTATGTGCTTGTCGTCCTGCGTCCTCGTTCATTCCTTTGAAATGGAAGAGTCTGGACCTATATTGTGCTTGTTCTTCTTCCATTGCTCGAACCATTTCGAAAAACTTCGAGCGAGTTCCCTACGTACGGAGCCGGAAAAGAACTGCGATGTGAGAGCTTGTTGTTTTGGAAGATTGAATGGAGATTAGGGGAGAAGCCCAAACTCCATTTTTTTTTTCTTTTAGGAGTTTGTTCTTGGGAGATTTTGTTGACAATCATCAAGGTAATGGGTATGAGTCAGTTTTTTCTGTTTATGTTTATTGTTGGTAGAAACGTGGGGTGTGTGTCTTTAAGAGAGAGTGGCTAAACTAATGAAAAGGAAACACACAAACTCTTTCTTTTTCTATTTCTTCCCTCTTAATTTTTACATGGTGTGAGAAATGAATGGCTGGCTGGCTTTTGTTTGTAAAGGTCAAGACCTGTGATGGGTAACCTCTCTCTCTCTCTCTCTCTCTCTCTCTCTCTCTCTCTCTCTCTCTCTCTCTCTCCTGTACCTAAAATTGGACAGTTAAGGATCGATGGTATTTTTCTATCTGATTTTTTTAAAATTGAATCTTACCACTAGCTATAATATTCTCTTCCAAGTGATTGAAAAACTATATTTATTTTGATTTATTTTTGCCTACGAATATCCACCTAACGTTTTCTATTTTGGGAAGGAAAACAAAATAAGTATAACGAGCAACATCTGACAACATAGATCGTGAGGCCATCAGCGACAGCCAATGTTGTTCCATAAACCATGACACTACAAAAAACTAGCTAGAAGGTGATTTTCATGCTTTTCTCTTTTTTCTGTTGGCACTCTGTTATTGTTTTAACTGATGTGGATATTCAAATGTTGTCTTTTTCGAAAAGTTGAATTTAGAAGTGCTAAAATGAAAGTAAAATTTTAATTTCTCATAATAAAAAAGAAGAAGAGAGTGCACATGTATGCGCAAAAGGAGAGTGCCAAAATCTTCCAAAGACTAACTTTTTATCCGCTATGCAAATATTCAAATGTCGTCAAGGCATGAAATAAAATTTTGCAACCCAAAATCGCCAATCTTGAATAAATTAGTACTGAACCAATTGAACTAGCTACTAGGACCCCTTTCGTTTTGGAATTTTGGACTTTCTCTTTGCGCACGGTTCCCAATAAAATTTCTCTCAATTATTACTCTTATTTCTCTCTCTATATTTCTCCACTCATTACCCAAAATCCAAATCCTAAAACGAACATGGCCTAGATGACCTAGGTTGTTGGCTCAACTAACTTTTGTATTTGTAGCCCCGTTAGGCCTTGAATTCTAGCTAATTGAGCAATATCAATATTCTTTATATAATTTTGATTTTAAAAACACAACTAGCTATTCACCTAAACTAGAAGATTTCTATATCTTGCAATGAGGAGAAGCAAAGATTACAAAGATCAAAATCATCCAAACAACTCCAAAGAAATTTAATTTTATAGAACGACTATTGATTTTCTTTTCCCATCTTCTTCTACGATTGTGAGACCCTTTGGCTAAGCCCAATGTTCTATCCCGCCAAGTTTGGTTTTCAAGTATGAGATCGCGAGTTCGAACCGATAGAGGATCATTTGGTCCTTTGCAGTCACCTAAGGGCACGTTTTGATTCCATAATTATAGAGGTGGAACTAGGAGGTGAGATTAAAGGGTAGGTCCACATGTTTCATCTTTTTTTCATAATGCGTTAGCAACAAAATTAAGGGCTTGGATTGAATAAGGGGGGACTATTGGAGATTAACAAATTCTAAGGAGAGGGGTGGCATATTACTTAGTTCTCCTTTCCCAGATTATCCCCCTCCTTATTTAACGGTAATTTTTTTTTTTTATCTTCATCATTTTTATCACACTCGAACCAAACATATTACAATTATTCTCAATATGCATATTATCTCGTTTATCATCCCATGGGGTCTACTTGTCCCTCAATTTCCATCCTTAATCCCATCTCATCTAATAATTCTTAAAAATAATCTGAGAATCAAAGATGTTTTTTTTTTTTTTTAACCGAGGATCAACCCTGTAGCCGAGCCACTATTGGACCCGATTGCGCAATCTAAACCTCGGGGGAGACTAGCACAACAACCCACCGCCATGGCACCCCACTTAAATCATGGTTTGTCTCTGGGGAGAATCGAACCCTGCTATATTGCAAGCGCATGTTCGGCCTTACCATGTTGACAATCCATGAGTGGGTAAGATGTTCGTTTTTGGTGTCATTGTGTCAAAATCAAGTTAACGAACACTTAACTTGTGTTTCCGCTAAACTAAATGATCTAAAAATCCATGTTGGCCCTGAATTTTTAGTTCCAGGTCATTCTCCTCACACACAGATACATCGTCTAAAATACCATTTGGCGAAAACAACCTCATTATTACCATTAGCTCGTAGTCCAATTTTAGATTAACGGAAACGCGGCATTAACCACAAACTACAAACACAAGCGGCAAAATCTAGTCAGTTCCCACCGTATATTGGCAGTATCGTATCACTTTAGCACTCAGCGCCAACGAATCATCGACCACCCAGTAAAAACGCAGGAACAAATAGTACTACTAGTTTAAACTGAAGAACAAGAGAACAAGTGAAACGCAACCACTTAAAAAGACGACGCTCCAAACCCACACCCCTTCTCGCCGCCGCCGCCGGAACCGGAAAAAGATGGATTCGGTCGGAGTGCTGATGGCGTGCCCGATGTCTTCGTACCTCGAGCAAGAGCTCGACCGCCGGTTCAACCTCTTCAAATTCTGGAACTTCCCCAACAAGAAGGATTTCCTCAGGGAGAACTCGGCCTCGATACGCGCCGTGGTCGGGAACGCGGCGGCGGCGGCCGACGCCGAGTTGATCGAGGCGCTGCCTGGCCTGGAGATCGTGGCGTGTTACAGCGTGGGGCTGGATAAGGTTGATTTGGGAAAGTGCAAGGAGAAGGGGATTAGGGTTAGTAACACGCCGGACGTGTTGACGGACGACGTGGCGGACTTGGCGATCGGGCTGATCTTGACGACGTTGAGGAGGATTTGCGAGTGTGATCGGTACGTGAGGAGTGGGTTGTGGAAGAAGGGGGATTTCAAGTTGACCACGAAGGTTTGGTTTTTTTTTGTTGTTGTTTGTTGGTTTCGCGTTTGGTACTTTTTTTGTGTGTGTAATTAGGATAGGCGATTGAAGAACGTAACGAGACATACGTACACAATCATACTAAGTCGAACTGATAATCCATCAAGAGAGTGATAATTAAACAAATAACATTCACGAGAAGAAATAATCAACGTTTACTTTAAGCGAGGATCGACCTCTTAGTAGGGTGTCTAACTGAGCTAACCCAGTTGGTTAAATTACCTCTAACAAAGTTGGCTAACTGAGCTAACCCAGTTGGTTAAAGGATCGACCTCTAACAAGGGTGACTAACTGAGCTAATTCGGTTGGACATGTTACTTGTTTGATTGACACTGTTTTGCTTTGTTGGTGTTCCCTTTTCATGTTAGTTTCCCAAACATGTGAATGGTATGACCCGATGATAGGAGTCAAGATATAATATGTCCTCTTACTTCCCCAGTGTTTCATCAAAGTAGGCATAAGCTCACAATCAGGCGAAGCCCAACTAATAGCCCAATTGTGGGGGCAAATAAGTAAACTAAGAACCCTGTTAAGGGAAAGAAATAATCAATTTTCGTCAAAATCAAGGATTGACTATTGACCTTTTATGTGGAAGGGTACTTGGGAGGCCAATTGAGCTAACCCCAGTTTGTACAAAGGTTTTGGGTTTTTTTAATTGTTTGGTTTTCGTTTGGCACTTGTTTGACTGACACTATTTTGCTTTGTTTGGTGTTCAATTTTAATTTTTGTTTCCCAAAAGTGTGAATGGTAGGACCGTATGATTGGAGTCAAGATTTAATTTCATCTTACTCCCCCGAAATTTTCATCAACCAACCTAAATTCATAATGATGTCACTTTTGTGCAACTTATCAAATTGTCGTGATTTAGTAAGGAATGTGACTTGAACGTGAAGTGTAATTGTGACCGTCCACTTAAGTTTTCAGAGTTGGCTACAGAGAAGTTTTCACATTGGCATCGTTTTGTTTTAGCTTACATAATCCAGTGATGTCTCGGCTTATCCGATCACTTGGTTTTGATGAATTATTGGACTCTGTGGATTACGAGTTGAGTGAGTGTTTCCACAAATTATATGGTTGTAGAATTAATTCTTTCTTTTGGTCTTTCCTGTGCATGGACTCCTGGTTCTGTGCAGATTGAGTTCAACATACTCTGATTTGTTGCGGATAACGTTTAACGATTGAGCCAAGTTAGAGCCGAGGTTAACAAATTAGGGAGTTTCAAAATATTTGAAGCATGGTTATTTATGAAGGAGCCTATCTTGAATGAGCTTTTAACAAGCTGGAACGAGCCTAGCTCAAGTAGGTTGGTTCTTTTTACAGCCCTATTTGACTTCCCCTTCAGGGTTGTAGGCACCACTGTCCGTGTGTGTTTTATTTCGTTGTCAACAAAAAGTGGTGCTTCGCTGGATTGTCTTTATGTGTATGGCCTTTTTTTCCCTTTCTGATTAGTTGTTCCTAAAATATATCAGACATCCTTTGATCACTCTATTGCTGAACTCTTTATCTTTAACCTTTTCTGCTTGGAATATCGACTGTTTAGTACTTATTGGGATGTAGTCTTCTACAATTTTGGTGCCTTTCAGCCAACAAAGAACTAGGACACGACAACTTGCACAGGCTGTGGAGGAAAAAATGTCAAATTTCTTGGTTTCTTTGCAAATTGGGAACCTGGCTTTCATATAACTTTAGTAGGAGGCCTGTGTTTGTTCTGAGATTTTGTTGATCTAGGGCACAACATGCTATTATGGGGTCTTCCTCGCCATTGACTAATCAATCTTTGGGCTGGTGGTAGTGACTAATAACGGGCAGGTTTTTAGAATGAACAAGGAAGCATTGATGGTTGACAGATGCAGTCTTAACTCTTATCACTCTCAAGTTTCCGTTAGTTCCAATTTATCCCAAATAAAAGAAAAACACTGTGTCTTTCTTGCATTGTGAGGAAGGCAAGTCTGAGCATGCTATTTGTCATGTATTATGAAGTTTTATGCTTCTTTTATTTTCCAGATGGCAATAGCCACTGTGGGACGCAAGTTATGTGCGGTTGGGCATTGTGTTTGATGCACGTGAACTCGACTAAGGAAGGTCTCCTGTGAAGAAGAACAGTAACTGTATGTTGGGAAGGTATCAAGTGGCTCTTACAAAAGTCTAGACCTTCTGAAGTGACTGAAAAGTGGTGCTCCATTGTTTCTGCTTATCAAATCTTTGAGAGTAGTTAAGTTCTAGAACTACATAGAAAGAACGGCCAATGGCATTGGAGTTGTTAGTGTGATGTCACGTACTTGTCCTAGTATAGAAGAACGTTTCTTGCTCCATATATTAAGCATTTATTGGTTTATTTCTTCACACCTATTTCTCATCTTAAGCTTTATCGTTACATTGTGTGTTTTCCAGTTCAGTGGCAAAACAGTAGGCATTATTGGACTAGGCAGAATCGGCATGGCTATTGCCAAGAGAGCAGAAGCATTCAGCTGCCCAGTTTGTTACTACTCCAGATCACAAAAACAAGACACCAAATACAAGTACTTCCAAAGTGTCGTTGAGTTAGCCTCCAACTGCCACATTCTGGTTGTCGCCTGTCCTCTAACTGCTGAAACTCGCCACATCATCAATCGCGAGGTCATCGATGCATTAGGACCTAAGGGCGTCCTCATCAACATAGGGAGGGGTCCTCATGTTGACGAACCCGAGTTGATAGCTGCTCTGGTTGAAGGCCGGTTGGGTGGAGCCGGACTAGATGTGTTTGAAAATGAGCCTGAAGTACCAGAACAGCTCTTTGGGCTTGATACTGTGGTCCTTACCCCTCATGTAGGAAGCGGAACCTTGGAAACCCGAAAGGCTATGGCTGATCTTGTCATTGGGAATTTGGAGGCTCACTTCTTGAACAAACCACTGTTAACTCCAGTGGTTTAAGGGTGATTAGATCAATGATTGGAGACCTCATATTGAAGCTGGTGGCTGTGTTGTCCTTTACAGTTTGAGGTCTAGTAGTTCTTGGATATTTGTGAGCATATTATTGGCATTTTGGTCTTTATATGCTTGCAATCATGGTTATTATGGTCTTCAAAATAAAAGAAGTCGATTTGGCCATTATTGACTAATTGGGGAAGTAGATGTTTCTTTTATTAGTGGTTGAAATGGCATCTATTTCTCTCTCTGTCTTGCATTATGCACCAACTGCTTCTTTGAAGCGATATTCTTGTAGTAATGGGGAATGGATCTGTATACGCCTCGAGTAATAAACCATTTTAGTGAACCCCATGTTTGGTCAAGTGAACACGAGAAAGCGAACTAGTGCTTGTCCTTTATAAGGTTACACATTCGAGTTCCACGGAGGCCAAATCTCACCTAGCTGTTGCTGATGCTTGGATGGGTGTGGTATTTCTCAAATGATGGTGCTGTTTCTCATGATTTTGCCTGCCTACTTGCTCTGTATTCTCTGCCTCAATCGATAATAACAAGCTTCCACCTTTTGCTTAGACTGCTGATTTTGCCACTCCCTTATTTGTTAACACTACTCTCCTGCAAGTGTATTTTTTGTGCAAAAATACACTTGCAGGGGAGTGGCGTTAACAAATAAGGGAGTGGCAAAATCATTTCCCTTTGCTTAAACAAACTACTAACGTTTGAGAAACATTCAGAAAGATGGATTTCATCAACTTGAAACAAGACATCTGCCTTGATAAGTTGGTCAATAGTTTATGAAAAACGATATTGGGAGATCAAAATTTAGCCATGCTTACAAGGTAAGATCAAAGGCATGTCATCAAATTACTTACCCGAAAAAGAGAGGGTATAACTAAAAGCATTATGTCCACCTAATAATAAATGTAATGCATCAACACTAAGTATATTCAAATTTCACACCAAGTAGGGTGCTTTGGGCACGTTTAATTGCCAAAATATTTTTAGGAAGAATTGGATAAGATGTAGTTAACAATGGGAATAAATGGGACAAATGGGTTCCACGGAGAAATAAATGAGATTGTATAAATACTGGCAGTAGTTATACTGTGTTTAGTTAGAGTGAGATAAAGGTGATGGAGATTATCTAAAAATTTTAATGTCTTGGTGTTGAGCAAGAATAATTTTGGTCATTTTTACAGGCATGAATAATTCTTCATCATTTGTGTAGGATGTGTTTTTTTTAATTAAAAAAAATGGGTATTTTGGTCTCATTTTCTCATATTAGTGGTTTTCCTTGTCAACCAAATTGATGACGACCGAAACTGAAATTTGTTAAATTTGTTGGAGCATAAACTAGATTTAGTAATTTAGCTCAATAAAATAAATCCCAAGTCAAGCCCAATTGACAAAGCCCGACGTTGAAAGATATTGCCGGAGAGATATAAATATACTGATAAAAAAAAGATATAAATATCCAACTTTTTAGAAGCCCTAAAATATTTAGCTTTTAGAAGCTCTTGAACATTCTTATGAAATATCTAGATATTTTGATGAGAAAAAAGTTAAATGTGTAAAATCTAGAACCGACCTAAAGTATTACTTCATCCGTCTCAATTTAATAGTCTTTCGTTCTATTCTAACCGAATAAAAAATTAGTTATATTTTTAAATTGGTAATGAATTTTATATCCGATATGGATTTTGTTTGATAAATCTCGATTAATTCTATAAGACAATGTTTTTAAAATCACATAAAATATTACTCTATAAATTACAAGATTAATTAATTGAAAAGTGACACAAACTCCCAAAAGAGACTATTAAATTGGGACGGAGTGTATGAAAATATCTTACTAGAACCTTCCATGAGTAGTATAAATATGGATGAGTTCCAGCCATTTTGTATCAAGCCAAAAAAGTTTAGTTCAAGTTGAATACAGTGCTTCATTCCCCCTCGTGTCTCAAGTATTCTTTTCTCTCCCAAAAATCTTTTCCTGACATAACAATTTAAGTACTTATTCTCCCAACAAAATTAACCATCATTGAAAACTTTCTCCGTCAATATATGTCTCTTCCAATTGTTTGTGTACAAAACCCGGTAATTAGAGGTCAAAGGGCCCATACTAAGATATTAAAATGATTTTTGACATAATTTAGGCTTTTTTTGGAAACTAAGATCTCGTAGCATGCAAGATATTCCTTTGTGAAATGAGTGTCCAAATCGACTGTCGCCCTTTGCTAAGGAGTTTTTGCTCATAAGAAACAGAGTCCAACGGGCCTCTTGTCAGAAATTGAAGGTGGAGCTGCAAAAGAAGCAGGAGTCATGGCAATCTTTTCCTTATAACTATCTCAACCGTCGCGCCTCCAATGTCAATAGAATTGCCTTCTGCCAAGATTTTCTCAACTACCTGGGTATCGTTGAAAACGATGAAGCCAAAACCTCGAGAATGCCCCGTATGAAGGTTGAGTTTGATTATATGCTCCTGTACCATCTCATACTGCAAGAAAAATTCTTTGCATTGATGTTAGAGGAGGGAGAACTATACTTTAAAGAAGTTTGTTGAAATGCAAGAGAAAGAATTTAAGGAAAGGATCATGTTCTTGATGATTTGGAGGAAGAGTTTGTCTCGGGGGAAGAAGTGGATTTTGAGGATGGTGCTTCACTTTCTTTGGAATTTTAAGTAGGTTTAGGTTGTGGTTTTTGGTTTCAGCTTTATCCTTTTGGTTTGTTCTCTTTGAGTTTTGTTTTTTTGTCTTATTTTGTTCAGGGTGTTTGGGGTGTTCAGAGGTTGTTTCGGTGTGATTTCTCGCTTTTGTTTTTTGGTTGGGTCCTTGCCTTCCATTGGTTGTGGTTGGTTGTGGTTCTCGGGTGGCGTTTTCGCCGATTTGCCCGTGATCCTTTTAATCTTTGTAATCTTTTTCAAAGATTTATACAAAAAAATTTTTTTTTGTCTTCAGTCATAGTAATTTAGGGATGTCACTACGAAAAATTTCAGTCACAGTATTTGGTCCTTAGTCATAGGTATCAAAAATGAACGTATGAATCAAGTACGATACTCAATTGAACTAATTTTTTATAAGACCCTTACAAAATATTGTAAACAAATTGAACAGTCCGAACATCTGTGTGGGACCCCGAAATGAGCCTGACACAAGCCGATTGCATTTGCATGAGTCATAAGTAAATCGTCCAAGCCTAGGGAGAAATACAACTTGATTTTGCCAGTTTTGTTCAATGAAAAACATCATCCGTCAAGTGAAAGCTCATTCTCGGCCCAGTGGCCGCTGCAAGACGCCACCACCTTTGCTGCTAAAAAGTTCGAGAATCCATTGCCAAGCTAATCGGATGAGGAACCTAAACCAATTTTATATGTTTCCATCATTGCGAAGCAAGACAAAAAGAGAAAAGAGACATTAAAAGTAAATTAATAAGGCAACATTGAGTTGGTGGGACACTAACAATGCTGGAAAAGATGCAAAAACTGTACCACCCACTCACATATATATGTGGTTAAAAAACATGAAAAAGTAGAGGATACGTTTGCTACTTTAGGCACATAAATAAAGGCTAGTGATTTTGCTGCATCTTTTTTGTTATTGCCACACCCTGTAGGGTGTGGCAATAACAAAAAAATGTGTGGCAATATCATTTCCCTAAATAAAATGCAATTAAGTTTCCTTTATTGAGCTTATCTATGGAACTGATCAGTAAATATTTCTCTCATCCTCCTCCGCCGCCGTCGGTGTAGATATGCCGTCGCGTGATGCCTTTGTTCATTGGGTTCTCGTGTTCGTGTACTTGTGTTATTTCTTTTTTTGTTCGTAATTGATCGATTATCTTGCTTAATTCTTGTAACAGTAATTTTTTTTAAAGGTACAATGTTATGTGATTTCGAGTTTCACTGTCGTGAATTATTTTTCGTTGTGTTAATAGAATTTGCATGGAAAAATAAGAAGACTGTCTTGGGAAATGAAATCCTCCTATATAAAGTTTGAGAGAAATTTATTCACGGCCGAATTCACATTTCACGGCACGCAATCTCAGTCTTCCAAAATATTTTTGAACGACCGAGATTGATCGCCGTAAATCTTATTCACGGCTCCTCCGTAAATAAGATTTTCTCATAAAGTTTACTGAACAAACTAGGGACACCAGTTCTTGTTAAAGTAGTTAGCAGGAAAAACCATTTCTCTTGTCTTAAACATAATTAAATTTGGACTGCCGACACCCACAGGTACTAGCAGTAGTTGGTTTTTGTTTGCTTCTCCCTCTGACCCTCTCTTTGTCACACTCACTCTCACTCTCAACCACGTCCATAAACCCTCTCTTTATCTTTCTCGCTCAGCACACTGATTCTAGAGAGAGAGAGAGAGGAGAGAGGAGAGAGGAGAGAGATGAACTGGATCCCAATTCAGGACAATTGTTCTCACCTTGCTTCTCACTCAACACTTGGCTTGTCTCCCATCTTATTATGCATATATAATTACATACTACTATTTTGAGCTTTCCTTGAGTTCATCACATTCTTCATTGATTGCATACAGTTCTTGCTCCAAATTTCTGAACAAGAAAAACTAACTTTTAGCCCCTGAATCCATCTTCTACCTTTTCTTCTCTCTCCTGCTTCCTCCATTTTCACCAAGAACCAATCTTTTCATTCTCTCCATCATTTAAACCATCTGGGTATTGTAAATCTTTGCCAAAACTTGTGAATTTTACCAACTTTTTTCTTCTACCAAATTTCTCTTCTGAATGATTCACACAAAGTCAGAATCCGATATTACCAGTTTAGCCCCATCATCACCCTCAAGATCCCCAAAACGTCAAGCTTACTATGTCCAGAGCCCATCAAGGGACTCTCACGATGGGGATAAGTCCTCCTCATTGCAGCCAACACCCAATTGCAACAGCCCAATGGAGTCCCCTTCCCACCCTTCTTTTGGCAGGCACTCCAGGAACTCTTCGTCCAGCCGGTTTTCGGGTATTTTCCGGTCAGCTTCGGGGAGGAAAGGGGGCCGGAAAAGGAACGACAAGGGGTGGCCGGAGTGCAATGTGATCGTGGAGGAAGGGAAGTATGATGAGTTTGATGATGAGAAGGCGTTCACTCGAAGGTGTCAGGGGTTTCTGGCGTTTTCGAGCTTTGTTGTTCTGTTCACTGTGTTTTGTTTGATCATTTGGGGTGCTGCTAGGCCTTATAAAGCTGAGGTTAGCGTGAAGGTATGCCAAATTACTTTGTTTAGGTCCGGCCCGTTTGGTTTGCCATCTTATTAAATGGGAAATGGTTTGCCATGTTATTAAATTGGAAATGGATCCTCTCCAGTTACAACTAACAAGGATACTTTTACCGGTAAAGTATGCTGTATTGTGAGAAAAATGTGAACTGTTCGAGATAGTAACCGCAGAGGATCCCATCCCGTCTGCTTAAAATGTGATTTGACTCTGGATGTTGTTTTAATTTGCTTGTGCTTGTTCTAGAACATCAGTCCCGATCAAGTCCACCCCTCTTTCTCAATCGAATTTCGATGATCCGAGCCGCTCAAATTTTAAGGATACTGCGAAAAATCGGCAAAAAAAAAACACCGGGAAAAGGCTTGATTTAAGCAGTTTTTTATTGAACCGTTCAATAAAAAACTGTTCGGATGAAGCCCTTCCCGATATTTTTTTTGCCGATTTCTCGCGAGTACCCTTAAAATCACATTCTGATCACATTGAGCTACTCGAATCATCGAAATTCGATCAGGAAAGGGGATGTGCGGACCGGAATCAGGTTAGGGAGCCTTGACCTGATCCGGACTGTCTAGAACATAACTCATATGAATAAGCAAATAAGCTAGCGAACCAAACGAGACCTTAGTTATGGTCAGCTTGATTTTGTTTATGGGAATTTTCCTATAGGTAAGGGAAATGTTGGAGTTGAAATGAATTGAGCTGTGGATTTTAAGAAGAAGCAAGTAAGCTACTAGTAGCAAGCAAGTTTAGCTTATTCCGCATTGTGCTTGTTCTTAAAGTAAGCTAATAAGCTAGTGAACCAAACAAGCCCTTAGTGATGGTCAGTTTGGTTTTGGTTATGGGAATTTTCTGTTGGTGATGGAAATGTTGGAGTTCAAATGAATTGAGCTGTCGAATTTGAAATTCTTCTCCGGAAAAACAATGATTAGTGAAGAAACAATACGAGGACTAGGCATCAGATTGAGGCTTCATATTTTGCTTGTAGTGAGGTTGAATGAAAATCAGTCTTTGGAAGAGTTGAAGACATTAAAAATCAGAAAGTCAAATAGAAGCTTTTTTTCTCTTCACTTACCGAATAAAAACAAGTTTTTGCTCCATGAATCCATCATTTATTGAGACCCTCGAAAACTTTCTGCTTTGGTCTTCATTCTGTACCCCCGCATCTGTTTGATAAGCCTGTGAACCAGAGTCGCAATTTCGATCTCAATTTGCTCCTATGATTCCAATTTGTTATGGCAATATTCACTCCATTAGATTGGTTACAATAAGCAATGGTAATTTTAGTTTACTTCAGAGCCCCCAAATAGTAGTTTACCTCTCCTCAAGTTTGTTCGCTAGCTCATATAGTTCACCCTTATAGCAGTGGATTTATTAAGTTTGGATTACAGTCATAAGCCTCATAGGTGACTAGGTGTTATGGGGACTAGACTTGTCTTCCCGCCCCTCCGCCTTCCCTAGAAAAGAATAGAAAGGTTGCCTCTTATTCGGGCATGCATGACAGGATGGCTGTGGTTTATCTATATAGAAATTGCCTTGTGTAAAACTTTCTTAGAGTCTGAAATGCTTAATCATGTCATTTCTCAAAGTCGAAACATAGAAGCGAACACAATGAATTCTTTTATCATTCTAGACTTCCTTGACTGCGATAAACGCACTTTGAACTTATAATCATTTGTGACTACATGATATTTCAACTCCTGATTAAGCAAAACGATTCTTTGATCTCAAATTGCTTATTCTCTGTGCTAATTATTCACTTCCTGATGAAACAATTAACGCTATAATTTCAGAGCTTGACAGTAAACAATATCTATGGTGGTGAGGGTGCTGACTCCACCGGGGTCCCAACAAAGATGTTGACCCTGAACAGCTCATTGAGGATTGGTGTCTACAACCCAGCTACATTTTTTGGAATTCATGTTAGCTCAACGCCTATCAATCTCATCTATTCAGAGATCCCCATTGCAATTGGTCAGGTGATATTTCTACACATGTTCAATGTCGTTGTAAGTTTAACGTCCATGAAAGAAACGGAACAACAATGGATAATTTTGGACACTTGAGGTTGTCGTTCATACTAGCTAGCATCGATATCATATCCGATTTTTCGATGCAAGACCTAGAATACATGATTCGATGTTGCTTTTTACTTTCTGAACATTTGGTTTTTATCCAAAATACGAGACGTCTTTGTTTTCTCAGTCATGAGTCATGACATACGTTTACTTACGTCTCAGCTTTGGTTCACTAGAAACATGCTACCTAAAGGGTGTTAGTTCTTCTAGTTTTCTTTATTGAACTTACGATCTTTCTTACATTTGAACCTTGTGGCTGCAGTTGAAGAAATATTATCAGCCCAGAAAGAGTCACAGGATCGTGTCGGTGAACTTAGAAGGAACTAAGGTTCCCTTGTACGGGGCTGGATCAGGTTTGGTAGCCTCCGCCAACAATGCTTATCAAATTCCGCTGACATTACAGTTTGATATCCAGTCGCGAGGTTACGTCGTGGGAAAGTTGGTGAGGACGAAGCACCGTGTCCGGATTTCCTGCCCCTTGGTTATCGACTCGACTAGCACCAAACCCATGAAGTTCAACAAGGATTCTTGCTTTTATCTTTGATGGTTTTACCTATGATGCACTCTTGTAAGGCTCTAGCAAATAAGATGTGTGCTATTTGTATGTTTGCGTGTGGAGTAATTTTGATTTTGGTATGTCTGTAAACATACCGTGGCACGGCACTCTAGTTGCCATATAAAAATGTCAATAGATAGATTGAATATTCAAAATCTACAGAAAACGATTGTTCTATTAAATTTGAATAATAGTAGTAATCGTAGACGCGCCTGACTTGTAATTGGGATAACGATTGGTTTTTTTTATTTTTTTATTTTATGTGAAGTTATACAAGTTTGATGTTCAATGATTTCTACATCATCAAAGTTCATTTAGAACGAGGTACAGAAATCATGCTGTGACCTCTAATTCTTCAATTTTTGATGTTTTGACTTTTGAATATGAGATCAATGGATCTCGTATCCCAGAGAGACCCTGTTTTGCTAGTGTGTAATTGGAGAGGTTTGAGTCGAGTCCAATCGAACCGAATGCTTATGCTTATTAAATGAGCAATTCAACGAGAGTTCGAATCGAATGGTATTGATCTACGACGAGAACTACCAATAGGAAAAAAAAAAAAATACTACGAGAGCTGCCTTTGGAAAGCATTCACATGGTTAGTTTAAACAAATGATGTCTGGTTCCGACACCTGAGTTATAAAAAAATATTTTAGCAAATCATGTTTAAGTCTCCTGCAAATCAAAAGCAAAATAAAATAAGTTTTGGAAAATGAAACTGCTAGTTGACACAGAAGTCACTCCGTGAAACTCGTGAACGCAAGCCCCACTTTGTTTCTTTTTCTTAGAACAGAAGTTGACTTGTTTTAATTCAATTTATTTTGGCATGCTCAGGGTCACGTATTACACATCTGGTCTAATCTGCATATCGAAGGAAAAATATACCATTTGTAAGAGACGATCATAAAAATTCAATCTTTTCTCCTTTCAAAAAGCAAGACAAGAAAACGTCATAAGGGTTCGCTTTGGTGTTATTTTTCTCCAAATATGCTTGGGAAGAGACATGAGTCACATAATACACGGGCGGGTGTTGTCACCATGTTGGAATGCGAGAGTAAAAGTGTTTTTCAAAAATCACCCTCTAATTATTAAATTTCGTGAGTATAAGGATTAAAAACATAAAGGCAGAACGAGAATAGAGAGGGAGAGGGGAGTCCATTTTGAAGAATATGAGCAAAAATAGAGAGTGGGAGCGGAGTCCATCTCGAAGAATATGTGACTAATGAGCAAAAATCTCTCTCTCTCTCTCTCTTCAGTCAACATAATAGCCCATGTTAAGGAAAGTAAATTAAAGTAGAAAAACAGAACGTGCAGTGCAATGGACAATTTGGAAAGAAATTTAGGAAACTAATGAATAGAGAATCTCTGCGTTCACGTCCACATATGTTCCACACACGATCTCCCCAAACGGTATAATTCAGCAAGATTTTCCCATTGAGACCTTGAAATACAGATCCAGTTCCAAAGCAAAAACACAGATCACCACAACCCACAATCCAAAAAACTCCTCATCACCATGTACCCACCAAAACCCACTTCAAGATTCATCTTTCTCACTCTAACCCTAGTCCTACTTCTCACTCTTTCCTTCACCGTAACCTCATTTGGAGACACCAATGTCGACAACGACGATGAAGACGCAGAGGGTATTGAAGAACTATTAGCATTAGATGAAGAAGCAGAAAATCAAGAAAACCCACATGTGAAATCACCAGAGACGGAGGTCTTGAGCAAGGCTCAGAAAATAGTCATTGAGCTCAATCAAGATAGCACCAAGAGGGTGATTGACGCAAATGAGTTTGTTCTTGTTCTGGGTTATGCTCCTTGGTGTCCTAGGAGTGCTGAACTAATGCCGCAATTCGCGGAAGCTGCGACGGAGTTGAAGGAGATGGGGAGGGATGTTGTGATGGCCAAGATTGATGCTGAGAGGTATCCGAAGGCGGCGTCCAATCTTGGGATCAAGGGGTATCCCACTATGCTTCTGTTTGTCAATGGCAGTTCTCAAGCCTACACTGGTGGATTTACCTCGTAAGCATTGCTTTCGCTACCGAATTTTGCACAATTTATCGAGTAAATACTGCTTCAATTGTGTATTTATTTTGTGAGTATGTGAATTTAAGTTCTCACATACCCGTTTGGGTAAAAGCTTCATTTGATAGAACCATGTCAAAGGAAAATTCCAGTTTTAAGCATAAGTGTAAGTGAAGGCTTGAAGAGTAGTAGACTTGTAAGTGACAAATTTAGCCTTGGAAATTTCAAAAAAAAAAGGCCCCTTTGACTTGAGAACAATGAGTACTACTCAAATTTGATTTGAGTTTGACCAAAGGAAGTGAAGAGAGATTTGGTTGGTTTTTAACTCAAATTCAAGTTAAATTCAAGTTTGAGTGATTCAAATTGAGTTTGAGCAAAAGAAGTGGAGAGAGATTTGGTTGGTTTAGCTGATCAAATAAAAAAGATTTGGTTGGTTTCTAACTCAAATTCAAGTTTGAGTAATTCAAATACATAACCTATGTTACATATCTGTGTTTGAATATTTATATATCTCTGCGAATGGGTAATGTTTGTCTTTGTCTATTAGGTGGGATATAAGGAAATCAACTTTGGTTTTGTATTGGTTTGTTTTAGGCAAGAAATCGTGATCTGGGCAAGCAAGAAAACAGGTGAATCTGTCATTCGAGTTAATTCAGATATTCAGGCGAAAGAGTTTCTTAAGAAACATTCGATGTTTGCTGTTGGGCTGTTTGAGAAATTTGAGGTATGTGAAGTTATCCTTCAGATTTTTGCTCAAAGTGGCTGTACAATGAATGCTGTAAGATTGTAACCGAGATGGAGTCTCAAATTTTTCTTTCTTGTTGAAAAAAGGGGTCTCATATTTGCTCCTCAATGAATGTTTGCTGTTCTTAAAACAACTTTTTCCATGTTGGAAGCATTACTAAGTACTGATGTGTATATGAATGAGTTAAGGTTCATGGTTTACAAGCATTTCGAAGAAAACAAGGAATTTCTGTATAGTGCCATGACATCTTTGGAACTCCTAATAAAAACAATTAGCCACCTCAATGTCCTCTCTCTGTTTGGTACTGCAGTTTGATTGGAAAGGTTGTACAATTGAAGTGGTGCAAACTTACTGCTGGACATATATTTGTTGATTAATTATTGGTTTGAGTTGATAACTTGTAAAGATTATGTTTTGTAGAATTGTCAAGCACTAACTATTTTATGTTTGAACCTTCTTTTCTGCCATATGTGCTGAATCTGCTGATTCATGTCATTGCTTTTAAAATTAAAACAGAGAGATTTCCTTTGCGGATTTTATCATGTGAAGTGTGCTTGTGGTGCATTATAAGAGCACTATGACATCCTAGAGATGCGTGAATTAAAGATCGCATTGAATCTTCTTCCTTTTTGCCATAAGCTTATGTGATATTTTATTTTTGAATTGTTGTTTGTTACTCGTGTAGGGATCAGAGTATGAAGAATTTATAAAAGCAGCGACTTCTCACAATGAAATACAATTTGTTGAAACTAGCGAGATGGGTGTTGCCAATATTCTCTTCCCAAATATGAAACTTAGTTATCCTTTTGTTGGTCTTGTTAAAAGTGAGCTTGATAGATACACGACATTTGGTAAGTACATGTGTTTTTTGTTACACGACCATCTTGCAGCTGCATTTTCTCTTCTTTCTCACTTATTTTCCATGTTCCAAGTGATAGTATATGTTGTATGAAGTGTGGTCAATTCATTATATCCTGTTTAGTTTTCTTTGTTAAAAGCTATCCAATTCACAGGACTGTAATGTTTCTCCAGGAGACCCGGACACAAATTATGTTTTTGCAGTATTTGAGTTCCTCTTTAACTCCTCGAAGTGTGTCAGAGTTCATCAACTGAATGGTTCTGCTTGCTTTTGCAGAAGGAACCTTGAAAATGGAGGACATATTGCAGTTTCTGGACGTATACAAGTTTCCATTAGTCACTACAGTGACTGAACTGAATTCAGTCAGAGTTTTTTCCACTCGTATCAAATTCCAGGTTAAAGTTATTCTTCTTTTTTGGGCCCTAATCTTGCTTCATTCTTTAATTTGTAAGAGACCCCTCTTTATGTATAATTAATAATTCGAGGCAAGTTTTGAAGTTTATAAGACTTCCTTGAAAATCAGTTTCCATTGTTAATTGATGTTTTTGAAAATAACAGCTTAAAGGTTGGATTTAAATGAGATTCAGCTCAGCTTCATTTTCCACATGTGCTGTAGATTTGATTCATTTGAATCATCTTAGATACCTTTAGTTTTCTAAGAATTCCATGTTTATTACATATCTTTTGATGCATGGATGGGGCTATGTAGTGGTTGATATGTGCCGACTGTTGCATTAGGCTGGCGAGGTGTTGCATTGTCTAAGACAATGGCATGTTGGTTTACCTTTCTGTCTTAATCCTTAAAGGAACAAATGCTGAATCACATTGCTAGCAGAAAGATAGAGAAAATAAAATGAAAACAAAATCAAATAAACTACATCAGAAATTAAAAAGGAAAAGAAAAATTTATGAGTGCTAAGTGTGAACATGACCTTGAATAACTGGAGGAGTTCTGCTTGACGTGTACTCCCAACTGTTTGGTGCTGACTAATAAATCCTTTCTCTAGTCAATGTTTTTTGTTTTCAGTTTTTGGCAAATACACAGCTTTTTGAACTTCGATCTAAAAAAGTGAGTAATGTGATATTGAAGCCGGGGGATGAGTACTCTACTTTGAAAAAGATAATTCCACTAAAAAATCCTCTGACTAGTTCCACAGAAAAGAATGCCAAGTACTATTCTTATCGCTAGTTATTTACATTGAGGCATCTGTGAGGGATATATCCTTGTTAACCTATGTTCAATCTCTACCAGGTTTACATCTTTGCAGAGGCTGATGACTTCAAGAACGTTGTTGAACCACTTCAAAATGTGGCAAGAAAGTTTAAACCAAAGGTTGAGTGACCATATGTTGAAGCTGGTGTAGTAAAATGGTACTTTCATTGGTGGAATAATTTGTAAAGTTGTTATCTCGTTGCAGGTACTGTTTCTTTACATAGATATCAAAGACGACAACCTTGCAAAGCCTTTCTTGACTTTATTGGGACGTGAAGAAGCAGAGGAAACTGTCGTAAGTTCACAGATGCAAATCTATTTTCACATCAGATGGATATTGTTGTACAGGAGTATTTATTTCTGATGTCACACAATGATGTTTCTCCTATTTTTCGGACAGGTAGCTGCTTTTGATAACAAAATCAGCTCAAAGTATCTGTTAGAGTCAGACCCAACACCAAGCAAAATAGAAGTAATAATCTTTTTAGTTGCTGTTCTTCTCAGTAGGTATCTATTGACCTGTAACTCAAACTCTTTTTATTTACTGGGCTTTGAAGGAGTTCTGCTCGGGGGTTCTGCATGGTACTCTAGCACCATTCTACAAGTCACAGCCAATACCAGATAATGTGAGTATCGCAAATAATCCTAGAATGGTCTTGGATCTGAAGCACTAAAGTTTGTTAAGTAAACCAGTTTCATATGTGATCCAAAGTCAAATAGCTGGCTTTTTTCTAATACTTCCTTATGAATTGCTTCGTTATCCGTTTCAAATGTGTTTTTCTAACTGCTTTGTTTGCATGGGTGGAAGATTTAAATCTCATCAGCTTCTTTATTTGTACTTTTTTTGTTGGCCAACTGTGTTTGTTGGGTCAATATCTTTCCTCGTGTAATTCTTCTATACTAGCTTCCAAATGTTCTGGGGTAAGAATCTTGAGAAACTAGATTGTTTGGGACTTATCCTTGACTCCTTTTATCCTAACTGTGCAAAATCTTTTCGCTTAGAATTCACTCGTCTATTGTTATACAATGACCTTTCTTCACTAATTCACTTGATTTTCCAAGACTCAATAATTTTAAAAAGCTTTTACCGAGTTCCTTTTTACTGACAAAACTGATGATATTCTGCATATTTTCTGCTTGATTTTTTCTTTGGGATTGTGAAAATTGCAGACAGAGGGTAGCATTCAGACCATTGTGGGCAAGACATTTGATGAGTTAATTCTGAGCAGTCCGCAGAACACTTTTCTCGAGGTTTTTATTCCTATCTATCTTCAAAATTTTGCCCGCCCTTCTATGTTGAAAATTTTCACACAAAAACTAGATGATGTGAAGTCATTTATTAGTGTTGTTCAATAAGTCGTGCTTCAATCTAAGAATTTACCCGATTGAAGAATTTGCCTTTTTATGACATAGATGATGCAGGATTATCTGGGTAAATGTGAATGTCCTTTGCTTCAGATTACGTAGAACACACTGTGTTGGCTCGGTTGAAGTCTGTGCCACTTGGAAAAAACTTTTCATATTGCTAACTTGATTAACCCACAATTTTACAGAACCTTTTTGTGTCATACAATTCCAATCCTATTTTCTTGCAATGCGTAATTTGATTGTTCCACTTTTGATCATGTTCCAGGTACACACACCGCGGTGTATCACCTGTGAAGCCACAAGCAAGAAGGTAGAGAAGTTAGCAAAGCATTTTAAAGGATTGGATGATCTGACATTTGCAAGGATAGATGCTTATGCAAACGAACACCCAAAACTGCAGGTACGACATATATCGTACCTTCTTCTTTCTTCCTTCTGATAAAGAATTGAGTTAATGGTATACCGCATATACCAAGTAAAAATTCGTAGCTTGGGGCATGAAAAAGTACTTAGTTGATTTGAGCTTAAGAGAAGGTATGGCTTTTCCCCACTGAAGAATGATCCATGTAACTGATCCCAAATGATTGGTAGTCAACCCACAAAGAAAGAAAGTTGGATCTAATGTTTTCAACTCCCTAAGCTTTTCTGTCATTCTGTCATCGTCCTCAAAATCGTGTGATCCGCATATTTGAAGACTAGTTTTTTCTTTTAAATCTGAAATCAGGACTAATATTAGGTCACCTAACATAAGATCTGATGAAATGAAAACATAAGATGAAAGAAAGAAACGTGGAGGGGGTCAATAAAAAGCAGAGCCTTTGCCCCCAAGCTATGCAGATTTTCCAACTTTAACCAAATGAGCAGCATTTCAGACACTATATTGGCTTTTGTAATTGCTGCATTATCATGCTGAGAAAGTGTATATGATTATCTTGATTGCAGGTAAATGACTACCCGACACTTCTGTTCTATCCAGCCCATGACAAATCCAATCCGGTTAGTTTCCAATTGTCACATCCATTTTTTGTTCGATTACATCAGCAGGCTTAAGCCTTCTCTTGCCTGATATGCGTATTACTGTGCAGATAAAACTTCCTTCGAAATCAAGCTTGAAGGACTTGGCAACACTTATCAACAAAAATCTGAAAACGGATCATAAAACGAAAGATGAACTATAGAAAATGGAGCGATAGATTCTCTTCGGAAAGAAGAAATGAAGATGAAAGTAAGTTGAGGTCTATAATTATATTAATAGAAATCATCAAAATATTACAAGCGCTTACGGTATTTGAAACATGATTGATTAAATTTAGATCACAGTTTTTTAAGCAGTGACAGAAACAGTCACTAGAAAGGTCCTTGACACTGGGAAATTTCTTTAGTTCGTTTGGTGCTGCACCCTGGAATTTACGGTACTTCCCATATTTAGGAGTTTGGAATTTTGTATGGGTATTGTGTAAAATATTGGTATACTACTTTTGAACTATCTAAATTGTGTGGTCTTTATAATGAAAATATGGAAAAAATATAGTAGCATGGTTCACCCAAAAACGGAAGGAAAAAACACTTGGTCGCTTGTGTGTTCTGTGCGCTGTGGTGCTCATTTTTTCCAGGTTTTATGCGGGACGATTAGAATTTGACATGAATGTCCTGTTGTTTTCCTGTGTTGACTAAATTAAAATCTTTAAAAATATTCAAAATCCTACCTCACCTTTATTATTGAAATAACTTAATCAACTACGCAGTGAACCAAATCCATAGCCAGCACAACCAGCAGCTATTGGAAATATACAAATTGCCATACCCGATAGTGCTATAGACATCTGTCCCTTACAGTTCTTGACCCTCTCCACATACTGACCGCATGGATAGTAGTACTAGTACTTAGTATCCAGGCGGTGAAGGTGGCTGATTTTGACTAACCGGCGACAATGGCGGCTTTTGAGTATACGGTGGCAATGGAGGGCGACGGTAGGGAATGGTGGCGTAGTCAGTGGTGGTGGTGGGAGTATGGATGGTGGCATAGTCGGTGGTGATAGCAATGGTAGGGATGGTGGCATAGTTGGAGATGATGGCGATAGTAGGGACGGTGGCATAGTTGGCATAGCTGGTGGGCGGTTTTTTGGGTTAGAGCCATAGTCGGTGGCAATGGCGACAGTAGGGATGGTGGCATTTGAGTAGCCTGTGGCGATCCAGCTGTAGGGATGGTGACATAGCCGGTGGCAATAACAATGGTGGGGGATGGTGGCGGCTTCTGGGTGGCCGGTGGGGATGGTAACGGATTTTGACTAGCTGTTGGTGATGGCAATGATGGTTGTTACTTAGTTGGCGGGATCGAAACAAGTGGTGGTGGTTGGTATCATGGCTGTAAATGGATCCAAATGGGTGGTAGTCGATATCGAAGTGACTCGATATCCACTGTCTTTTTCTGAAAGACAATGTCCTTAGCGTCGTTTTTGTATGAACTTTTTTACCATCTTGGTCTACTTTTTTTACTTTTCCCGTTGAGATGAATGATGTGATGTAAATATTTAACCCGTATCTACTAAGGAAAAAAATGAGCAAAAAAAGGTTAAAAGTTACTCCGTAGCCTATAAGCAAAGTGTCTAAGGGGGCACGTGACTGTGCTTTATCCAGTACCTTCGAAGTCCGAATTCGGGTTATTTTTTTATGAAGGCGAAACTTAACATTACGGAACAACAATAACAAAACATGAGGTGCAACAGAAAGTAAATTAAAACCCATCAACAGAGTCTTCCTTTGCCAAAGTGTTCGCGCACTTGTTCGCCTCTCGGAGATGATGCCTCACTTTCCGCATGAATTTGGGTTCTTTACCAAGGGAAAATGACGGCCAAGGACGTGTTTTGATAATTAATATACGCCAAGGACATTTTCAGTATTAACAAATGTTTTCAGCATGTGCTTGACGGGTATTAATTATCAAAACACGTCTTGAGCCGTCATTTTCCCCTTTACCAAGCAACCAAAGAGAGACAACACCGGGCCACACGGCACTCCATGGTGTTGGGTTTCTACCCCATAGGCCATACGCGTCTCCCCATCGACTGGGCTAATCATGTCCTCACTTATAGTGTGTGGGTGTGCAGTTGAGATTCCACATGTTGAGACTACTCCATCTAGTTTTCTGGTCAAATTAGTAATGCGCATTTTGGGAAAACCCTCACCGTTATCCGATTGAGCTGATTTTTTTTTACAGGAATGTATAAAAAATATTTTTTTTAAAAATGAGCGATTCGAATTATTTTTGCGGGACCTGTAGTGGGCCCACACAAATCTGTGGATAATCTGTGTCATGTTTGTCTGTGCAAACATTCTTTCCGAATTTTAAAACTGAGATACTCCAAATGGAAGTGATTGCCAAAAAATGAGAAAAAGGGACGTAACATGTACATCAGAATCGGCAAAATGGGCATTTTAGCAATTTTACCTAACCAAAAATGAGAGGCGCAGCAGATTTGGTAAACACAAAGCAAAAATAGCTCAGCTCTCAAACTTCGGTATTAAGAGCATGTACACCAAGGAAAAGGCATTTTACCTACCAACAGTTCACCTTTTTACTTTACCTACTCAAATCTCTCTCAACTCCACACCAATCTTCTCTATTATCCTCTCTATTTTTATAAAATTATTTTTTCGGAGGGCCTCTTTTTCACCCAATTCGATGGGACTCTTTCTTTCCTTCTCCATGTCTTCCCAACCCCATTCAGATCCATCTTCTCTCTCTCTCTCTCTCTCTCTCTCTCTCTCTCTCTCTCTCTCTCTCTCTCTCTCTCTCTCTCTCTCATAGAAACTAGAGAAGTTGTGCTTGAAGTAGTTGGGGAGGAGATCGCAGGCGAACTCGGGGGGACACCAGACAACGAAGCTGGAGTCGTCTTCGCCCCACGAGGTTTGGGATCTGTAGTGAGGACGATGAAGATTCACCAGAAATGTTATGGTCTTCCTCTTCGTTTTAAGAAGTGACTGGTTTGAGATGGGGCTGAAACAATTGGAGAGGGGAGCTGGAGTCGTCTTCGCCCCACGAGGTTTGGGATCTGTAGTGAGGACGATGAAGATTCACCAGAAATGTTATGGTCTTCCTCTTCGTTTTAAGAAGTGACTGATTTGAGATGGGGCTGAAACAATTAGAGAGGGGGGGTTGGTTTGTGAGAGAGAGAGAGAGAATTAAATAATCATTTTAATGGTTTTCCGAGTGAACAATACCTCAGTATTAATACCGAAGTTTGAGAGCTGAGCTATTTTTGCTTTGTGTTTACCGAATCTGCTGCACCTCTCATTTTTTGTTTTGGTTAGGTAAAATTGCTAAAATGCCCATTTTGCCGATTCTGATGTACATGCTCTAATACCGAGGTACTGTTCACTCGGAAAACTATTAAAATGATTATTTAATTCTCTCTCTCTAACAAACTAGCCCCCCTCTCCAATTGTTTCAGCCCCATTTCAAACCAGTCACTTCTCAAAACGAAGAGGAAGACCATAACATTTCTGGTGAATCTTCATCGTCCTCACTACAAATCCCAAACCTCGTGGGGCAAAGACGACTCCAGCTTCGTCGTCGTCTGGTGTCCCCCCGAGTTCGCCTGCGATCTCCTCCCCAACTATTCAAGCACAACAACTTCTCTAGTTTCTGAGAGAGAGAGAGAGAGAGCAGATCTGAATGGGGTTGGGAAGACATGGAGAAGGAAAGAAAGAGGCCCATCGAATTGGGTGAAAAAGAGGCCCTCCGAAAAAATAATTTTATAAAAATAGAGAGGATAATAGAGAAGATTGGTGTGGGGTTGAGAGAGATTTGAGTAGATAAATAAAAAAAAAGTGAATTGTTGGGTAGGTAAAATACCTTTTCCTTGGTGTACATGCTCTAAGGTGTGTATCTCTTGTCAGAGCAATTATATTCAGTGGTCTTGGAACACCGCCACGTAATGGGCCATCACTCTTTTTTTCTGCCACACGTTCTCTTAGGATTCACACACTTACTACTGAACCCCACTATAATGTGTGGTGGAATAAAGGGTACGGGCATCGTGCCAAATAAATTTTCGGGAAAAAACCCGAAATGGTCCTTGTAGTTTAGTGTTTGTGTCAACTTGGTCCCTGCAGTTTGAATTGGCTCGATTTACACTCTGTAATTTTCATTTTGTTCCAACTTGGTCCAATTACTAATTGCCGTTAGACTCCGTTAACCCCAGACAGGAATGGGCCCTTTTTCTAGGGTTAAAACCGTAATCTGTCATTCTCCTCTTGTCCTAATATACCTCTGAACCTAAACACATAGCCTCATTGTTCCATTCTCCATTTTTTCATGGCTTCCATTCTCCATTTGTTGCGCCCGAGATTTTACCTTCGACCGAAACGTGTTTCGTTCACCTTCGGGGGGAAGGAGCGAGAGGGATTAGGGCCTAGATAAGTGATCCAATTCCTATGAATTGTGACGTGGTTCTTGAAAAGAAAGGAAAAATGAGGAGTTTTGTGTTCTATAAAAGAGGTTCGGATATTTTTTAAAAATGTTTGAATTTTAGAAAATGAAGTAGGTTTTATTTTAAAAAGGGACCGAGCTTTTATCAAGTTGCCTACATATCTCCGGGCAAAGGAGAATTAGGTCCGGCTGTGGTTCGGGCCACAAAAGAGGTTTAGAAAAAAACTTAAGAGTCTCCACCGGGCATAGAGTTTAGGTGTGCCTGGTCATCTTGAATATCGGAAGAATAGTTCAAGTATTTTAGAAAAAAGAACATGGGCCAGAGAACCCAGTTTTTAGAAAAGATTGACTCTGTTTTGCTTTTTAGGAAAAGGTTTTAGGTCTGCGAGGTTAGAGAAGAAAGAGTTCGGTAATTCACTAAAAAATGGACCCATTTGTGTCTGGGGTTATTGGAGACTAACGACAGTTAGTAATTGGACCAAATTGGAACAAAATGAAAACTACAGAGTGTAAATTAAGTCAATTCAAACTGCAGGGATCAAGTTGACACAAACACTAAACTACATGGACTATTTCAGTATTTTTCCCTAAATTTTCCTCATGTCATGCGACAAAATAGGTCCACCCCCATTCATTTTCATGTCCCCGCCAAATTGACAAACCACCCAACCGGCAAATTATACAAATCCATGCCTTTGTGTTGTTGGAGTATTATGAAAATTAATTTGTGGTACATTTGACGTTTGGCATCTACAACTTCCGCATTCATAGGGTAAATGACGGTTCTACCCTTTACGCTATTCTGTCATCGTGACAATGACCGTTAAATCATTACAACTTGTTATCTTGGGAGACCCGCAAAAATGGGATATAAATACTACATTAAAATAGTGGAGGCCCGTGGTATTTAATTACTAGCATTTGTTGAAAGCGGCAACGTGAAAGCCACACTCTGCAGCAATATTAGTTTTTATATGACGCCGATGGTCCCATAGAATATTATTTAGTAATCATTATGAATACGAAATCGATTTTACAGCTTAAAAGTTGATAGAGTGCCATCGATGAAAAATGATGTAGGTTAAAAAATTAACTTGTTAAACATATTATTATTAGATAAACTAAGTATGACAAATGTCATGGAAGCCATCGATTCTTATGAAATGGTTGAGATTTCTAATCGACTAGAAGTTCTACAGCTAAAATAAGTGGTAAATTGTTAAAACGAAAATACATATCAGAATATATGTGATGGAGGTGACCAACAATAATAAGTAGTTGAGAAGATTGAGATACACATCAATTGTAATGTCGGTATAAACAAACGTATTTACTGCCAAATAACGTCTACAGTGCTTACAACACACCCAGGGGTGCCCAGTGGTTTTAGGCGGATGCTCTGGTTTTAAGAGTACTCTTCAAGGTATTGAGTTTGATTCTTCATTGGCTGAGTACCGAGTTGTACAGTCGGATCCATTTAAAAAAAAAGTCGGACGATAGCTACCAAGAAGAAATCAGCATAAGTTTTTCCATTCACACAAATCTGTGGTCAGCATACTCCACACATATGGAGGAGTATATGTTTTTCGAGATTCCCAAAAAAAAAAAATTATTATTGTTTCTTGAGGAGATGCTCAACACAATGAATACGCGTCAAATGATTCTTCAAAAGATTTTCAAAAAATGATTCTTCAAAATATCAGGCGTTCCCGTTCTCAATTATCGACTGCACTTGCGCTCTTCATCCTTGGTCTCGTGTATTTTAGTAGATTAAAATATGTTTCAAAGATGCTCGTGCTCGCGATTTCGCTCCCGCACCGAATTAAGTAACTTAGCGCAAAAGTATTGTAGAGACGTGACAAAATGTATATTTTTCGGAGCCAAGTTAACAGTTTCTCTCTCTCTCACCTAAAAGAAAAATGAAGGCCCGAACACACCTACCAGTAGTCTACGCAGTTGAAATTTCCATTGCCATTGGTAATGAGCGAGAAAGTTAAGAGAGAGAAAGCGACGACGATATAGACCCAGGCGCACACACATATCGCCCACGCAAGCTGACAAACCTAACGGTCTTTGGCTTCTTTCTCTATTCAATTGGAATTATTCGTCTTCGCTTTTCTGTAAAGCCAATTATGTTTCCGATTCTGATTGTTTTGCCCTAGTTTGATACGATCGTTCGAAGATGAGGCTATACGGGGCTCAATTTACCGTCGGAGAATCTGATTCTTCCAAATGGCGGAGAATTGAGGGGTGCAGAGAGGAATCGTACGGATTGAGACATTGATTTTAATTGTGTTTATATATATGTATTTTGATGAGTTTTGTGGTGTGAAGATTGTTCTGGGGTTTGCAATGAGTGCCGAAAGGAGGGCGGTGACGGTTCGTGACCTAGGAGAGGAAGCCAAGAAGCGGATTGTTTTCTTGGTCATATGCGTGGTTGGACTCTCGTATCTCATGTCGTGTAAGTATTGCGTATGAATTTTATGAAGGATTTTCAGTTGTGTTCGTTCATTGGTGTCTTTAGTCTGAATCCTATCATTCAATTGCTGAGTGAATGTGGCTGATAGTTATTGTTGGAATTTGTCCTGCATCGGCTAATTATCACATCGAAAACTAGTGTAGGAGCCTGGGCGCCTCTCCCCTCATGGCCAATTGGCTTTGAGTTGGATGCTTTAACATGGTATCGGAGCTAGGTTTTCTGAGGCTTTCTCCCTTTGTTTGTGTCATAATTGCACTTTGTTTTGTTGTCTTTATGTTTCGGATCCTTTGTTGACCTCTCCACACGTGTGAGCTGAGGGTTGCACATGTGGGAGAGTGTTGGAATTTGTACCACTTCGGTTAATTACTTAATTATCACTTCTCAAACTAGTATATGAGCCTAGGCGGGCTCTCTCCCCTCATAACCAATTAGTTTTGAGTTTGATGCTTTAACAATTATTTTACTCGAGTAGTTTTTCAAAGCCTTTTCTTTTGTAGGCATAGTTTGTTGAGAATGTGGTCAAACCGACAAACGCATAGCGCGCCAAGAACAATCAAGAACAGAATGAACGTAAGACATAGAGATTTTTACGTGTTCCCCAACCGTGTAGTTGAGTACATCCACGGCTCACATCGGTTTCCACTATGTAATCGAATGAAGAGAGTACAAGTTGCATTGGCTGCTGCGTATATCTAGTATGTATAAAATAGGGTTTACATTGCCAATTACCCTAATATCCAGGTTAAGGTTTCGGGGGTGCTGCCGTGGGCACTGCCTCTGGACCCCAGCGACCTGACCAATCAAGTCGAACCCCGAATGGCCAATGAAGCGCGACCCAAACCGAATCAGCCTTCACAAGCCCAACATAGTCATGTTGAATGAAGGGTGCAATGCTATATTCAAAATCTCCCCATTTTTCTCGCCTCGTGTACTTTTAGCTTTTTGAAGTTTCTAGCACACTTGGCCTTTTTATTGATTTTTACTGAGAATACTTTGAAGAAAATTCTGGTGTTCTTGTAAATTTCAAATTCTGATTTTGGTTGCACCGAAGTTTCCTGGATTATATCGGCTGCATCAAACATCCCATTTGTTTTTTCAATTAGTTAAAGAAATAAATCTTAAGACCAAATATTGTGGTTCATCGCATGATGAGAGTTGGATGAGAAGAGAAAATGGAGACAAGAACATGCAGTGTGATCTTCCAACTTTAGTAGAGACAAGAAAGGCAAGTGAAGAGAAGATAAGCAAGGACTAGGACTAGTGAATGTCCGAAAGAAGATGCAAGTAGGCTTGGGAGTCTATCCCTTTTTTTGGGTGCTAATAAAGAAAGAGAACTCGGAGATTCTTGTTGGTATATGGGAGCTTTATATTGCGTTTGAAGCGCATGTTTCTCATATCCATTTGTTTCTGCCAAAGGGAATCCTGCTGCTCTAGGTTGTTACATTGGGTTTTTGAGAAGTATTTTGAGATATGTGGCGGTATGGCTTGTTCATGTATATATTGTGAATACAGGGTCTGTGCCCCCGTTGTTCACACATTTTCTTTATGTTAGCTAGTGAAGAATATTGAGAAAAGATGGAAGATTAGAAGAGAAATAGGTGAAAAGAGTGAGTGAAAAAGAATGGGACAGGAGATTTCGTCGGTACATCTAGGAGCACAACAGTAGCATCCTTAGTGGGGGTCATTTCCGTTTCTCAGTTGAAAGACTTGCTATCAATCCTTTTTTTCTAGCTTCTGAGTAGGAAACTTTATTCATTTTTGGTATCTATTGCTTTGTGGGGGAAAATTTGCTTATGGGTTGATGTATGGTTCATCTTTTTGGCCTCGTTTGCGCGTGTTGTTGCCTACTGGCCCCCTTGTGGCTATATCTGGATTTTATATTCCAGGAATAAGAGATTAGCCCTTTTGCCCTATTTCAAGATATACCAATAGATTAAAATTGTTTGTCTGGAGGCTGATCATGTTTTTCTCATTTTTGTCCTTTTGTCACTACTTGCACTCTCTCTCTCTACCCTTATTCTTTCAGTGACAAGCTCCTCAGTCTGGGTGAACTTGCCCGCCGCTGCCTTCTTGATTATCATCCTTCGCTATTTTTCTCTGGATTTGGAGATGCGGAAGAAAGCTGCAGTATACAACAGCAAACCAACCTCAGCAAGTGTTTTTTCACAAAACAAACCTCTTGAAGCTCCTAAAGCTGTATTTGAGAAGTCTGACTGGAGAAGGAAAGTGAATTCTCCTGTTGTTGAGGAAGCAATTGATCATTTCACTAGACATCTAGTTTCTGAGTGGGTGTCAGATCTGTGGTACAATCGCATAACGCCTGATAGACAAGGTCCAGAGGAGTTGGTGCAGATCATAAACGGTGTTCTGGCAGAAATTTCATCTCGTATGAGGAATGTAAATCTAATCGATCTGCTGACGAGGTTCTCATTTGGGAGGTTTTCCATAGATGTTTTCCCAATTCTGTTTGTAAAAAGTGCATTTACCATAAATCATTTGCTGGGGATGATGCAGGGACGTAGTCAAACTTTTCTGCACACACTTGGAGCTTTTTCGCACAAGTCTGGCAAAGATTGAGAAGCGACAGCCTGGATCACTGACTTTTGAACATCGAGATATGGAACTAAAATTTGTGTTGGCTGCAGAAAACAAATTGCACCCTGCTCTGTTTTCCACTGAAGCTGAGCACAAGGTTGTTTACATCATTTCTTGCTCTCCTTATCTTGTTGAGTCTATTGTTAGGCTGACTATTCTACTGGGCTTCTAAATCTAAAGACTCTATTGCCTTCATCATGCTCACTATGCCTTTGTTGTTCCTAACACGGACAGGTACTTCAGCATTTGATGGATGGTCTCATATCTTTCACATTTAGGCCTGAGGATTTACGTTGCTCTTTGTTTCGCTTTATTGTTAGAGAGCTTCTTGCTTGTGCAGTAATGCGGCCAGTATTGAACTTGGCTAATCCAAGGTAATTACCGCTCTTTGCAACAGTGGGTTATCATGTCCTTTTGCTCTTTTTTGCTGTGGGTTGATTTTTACAATTGTTGCATCAGGTTTATAAATGAAAGGATTGAATCTTTAGCTATTTCTTTAAGCAAGTCTAGTAAAGGAGCTACTACTGCACGAGTGACATCCCAGTCCAAATCAAATGGGTCCACAAGGATTTCATCAGATCATTTTTCTCGATTTGTAGATCCTTCTGGAAAGGGTGTTGAGCTTGTCCAATTTAAAAAGGATCAACCTGAAACTGTTGAAGAGAAATCTGCAGCAGACTATGGGAATGGAACTCTTGTTTCGAAGGATCCATTACTTTCCGTGGATACCAGATCAACCCGTTCTTGGAGTTCTATACCATCAGGCCCTCAAAATGATGACGAGGAAGATACTCAAAGACACCACTCTGGAGGAGAATGGGGTGATGTTTTAGATAAGATGTCTCGCAGAAAGACTGAAGCCCTTGCTCCTGAGCATTTCGAAAATATGTGGACGAAGGGGAGAAACTACAGAAGAAAGGAAGATTCTAACCAAGTTAGTGAGCCAGTAACAAAGAGTTCTTTGCCAACAATAAGGACACCTAATAATTCTAAGGCATTGTCCAGGCAAAAAGGGAAGGATGGTTCAACCAAGATTAGTAGTAGCTCTGAGAGAAGTGTTGTTCTTCCTGGACCAACTGATAAGCCCCCAGAAGACAATTTGTGCCCCCGTAATAATATGAACATATCGAGTCAGACTTTTGTTAGGTCATATGTGGATGATAATGAGGATAATCTCATGCATTTGAAGGATATCGAGTCAGAGAGCAGTAGTTCTTGTACTTGTGAAGATGAAGAAACTAGCAGTGTGACTGGTCTTGATTCACCTGGAACTATAGTATGGGATGGTAAACATAATAGAAAACTTCCTGTCTCAAACATCCATCACCCACTTGAAAGTGTTGAAGGCCGCAAGACTAGAAAGACAGGCAAAGGACATGCTCACTCTAGATTACACAGGACACAGCCAGGAAGGAGAAGGTCTAGATTAAGCAGTCAGAAGTTACATGTATGGCAAGAAGTTGAGAGAACAAGCTTCTTATCGGGAGATGGCAAGGACATTCTAAATACTTCTAAAGGACATATCAAATCTGAGGACTCTAGTGATGACTCCGAGGCAGAAATGTTGGGCCGAATTCAGAGTGGAGCAACTGCTTCTTCATCTGCATCTTCGACTACAATACCTAGAATACATAGGTTGTCTGTCAATGCTCAGGACAAATTGTTGGCAGATTCTTTTTTCAAGCTAAGATGTGAGGTACTTAACACATCACTCAAAATTTACATTTGTTACAGCTTGCATTAACTTTCCTGATTATGCTGTAGCATGTAAAGGATGTAACGTCATCTCTTGTGCAGGTGTTGGGTGCCAATGTCGTGAAGAGTGGCTCTGAAACATTTGCTGTTTATGCCATGTCTGTTACGGATGTAAATAATAATAATTGGTCTATTAAAAGAAGGTGATTATGTGCATTGTGATGTTGCAACAGATCATACTGTTTATACTGCTGTGTTCAAGAAATTATAAGTACATTGACTTTTAACTTAACTGCTTGATGCTTTTTACAGGTTTCGGCATTTTGAGGAACTCCATCGTCGTCTTAAGGAGTTTCCAGAGTATACTCTTCATTTGCCGCCCAAGCATTTCCTGTCCACTGGTCTAGATGTGCCTGTCATTCAAGAACGGTGTAAATTGCTTGACCAGTATTTGAAGGTCATACAGTTACTCGTACTTCTTTTCTATTTTAATTTTGAATTTCTTCTTGTTCTTGTTCTTTCTTGGAGAGCAAGCTTTACATCTAAAACATGAGTTGAAGTTATATCCTACAAAGATGCAGTTTGATTGGCTTCAACTTGCCTACTTGTACTTGGAAAAGTGAAGTTGGCTCCACTGGACTACAAGGCCAAGATTATTTTTCGTTTACTAAATATTCTTTACCAGAAAAGATCCTTGTCATGATACACAATATTTAGTATTAGTTAGGCATAACAATGTGGAGAACTATTGGAACTTGGACGAATGAACTGATTTTGTATAACTAGATATAAATTCTTGGACCCATTTCGGCATTTCCTAACAGCTTAATCTTTTGGAACGATTTGTGATCCCTCATAGTATCAGAGTTTTGGTTTGTGAGAGGTTGTGGATTCAGGTCTCTGCATTTTCACTTGTTCCCTGTTTGCATCTTACTTGCCTTTCTCTTCTTCTCTATGTTTGGATGCTTGCCTCTCCACGTGCAAGGTGGGCTTGTATTTTTGCATGTGTTTGATAGCTTGATACGTTAGTTGACTCATTTCCTATGAACTTTAAGCTTTTGGGAAAGTTGGTGATCTAACCGAGAACAGGCTATTTCAAATTGTACACTCATTTTGGAAATGGAGGGAACAACGTATAGGTCTAAACTTCTTGATATTCTTTGTAATACAGAGCTTGCAAACTGAAATCTAACTTGAATTATCGCCTTTACTCTACTTTAAATGTAATGTAATATGTTTTCATTTTGTCGTGCTACATTGTCTTCTTTCTTCTCTTGTCACTCTTTGCTCAATTCATTCATATGTTTCATTTTGTCAGAAGCTTCTTCAGCTTCCAACTGTTTCAGGATCAATTGAAGTTTGGGACTTCCTTAGTGTTGATTCCCAGGTTTCTATTTCCTTCTTTCTATTAGTTCCTTTTTGTTTGTTTATTAGTTTGGAAAAAAGTCACTTTAACTGTGTTTCCTGTAGTATTTTCTGATTAGTTTGTTTTGCATAATGCAGACATATGTATTCTTAAATTCTATCTCTATCATCGAGACATTGTCAGGTGATTAATCTTTCTTAATGACATTTGTACTTAAATTGATTTCTTGTTCATTGCTTGAACTTGGACAGTATTGTCTCATATTGCTATGATTTTTCCAGTTGACCCAGATGATACAGCAAATGAAAGAACTAAGGATGGTCGGACTGCTATTGGGCCTGCAGATTCCTTATCCTCGAGGAGACAGCAACGAATTGCTGAAAGCAAGGAATCTACTGTACCAATGAAGCATAATGTTGTTGGAGATGGGTCAAAACTGAATGCAAAAGGTGCAGTTCAATCTCCACAAATGAAGCCTGCAAAAGAATTTGGAAACCCATCTGAGAATTCAAGTAGTGTCAACAATGAGGAGCATACCAAAGTATCCCAGACCAGAAAATCCATAAAGGGAGGTGGAAGTGATGATTCATCATCTCATTCTGTTAATAATGCTGCTACCGACCCAACCCTCCCTACTGAGGTAATCACTCCTGTAATGAGTTAGCTACCATGCTCAAGTTCCTTTACTGATGTTCAGATTCTTTGTTTATTCAATGCAGTGGGTACCACCAAATCTAACTGTCCCTATATTAGATTTGGTTGACGTCATTTTCCAGCTCCATGATGGAGGATGGATCAGGTACTTTATATGGAATCACTTTATTATGCCTACGTCATGTCACTTCTTTAATTCGTAAAAACTATCCAAATGTCTCCAGTTTTCCGGATTTTCCTTGGTGCTTACTCATGCATTACAGGCGGAAGGCTTTTTGGGTGGCCAAACAGGTATTACAACTCGGAATGGGTGATGCCTTTGATGATTGGTTGATTGAGAAAATCCAGCTTTTGCGTAGGGGAACAGTGGTTGCTTCCGCGATCAAGCGGATTGAACAGGTTATCTTTGATGACCTTCTTTAATTAAGCTGAGTGTAGCTGTTTAAATTTTTCTTGATCATTTGGATGAACTCTGACGTGCTTGAAGTTCTTGGTACCGGGTAGCAAAAAACAGGATTGTGGTTTTCAGCTGTCTTAGCTCTTCACAAATCATAATTATTTCCTTAATTTGGCCATATTTTATAGTTTTTCTGTTGCCTTGTTAGAGAAGCAACCTTGATACCCTCTTTAGTTTTTATACTAGTAAATGGACAGTCGTCATTAGTTTCCCCATTGTCTTTTATCTCCAAAGTTGTTTGACATGAGCACTGAGTTTTTTTTTTTTTCTTTTGAACATGATGAGCACTAAGAGTTTGATGCTCAACAATTTCCACTTGGAAGATACTCTTAAAGAGAGGTTAACCATGAGTAGTACTTGATAACTTGGTTAGATTTTAGTAGACGTTCAGTTAAAAAGTCATTTGATACATTCACTTACGCAGGGGCAGACCCATTAAGGGTCCCATAGGGGCACGTGCACCAGACCAACTGCTTGGGGTTTAACTTTTCCAAATAACTTTGGTACCCTTCTAACATATATTCTGAAAATATGTTAGTGTCCAATAAAATTAAACTGAATTTTTGTTCGTAACTATTTATTAAGCTTCTTTATAGATTGGTAAACTTTATGCCTTTCTTTTCTCCTCACACAACATTCTAGTTATCGTAATGTGAATTACCTATGTCTTCACTTATAGATACTATTATAAGGCTAATACTTAAATGAATTTTTCTGTAAGCTCACTTTAAAGAAACAATAATATACTAATTAAAGTGATGGATGAAATTCACTATCTTTTTCTTGACGAAATTCTTCTTTACTACCATAAGAAATATGTGCCCCCACTAGTGTAAATTTCTGGGTCCGCCACTGCACTTACCATTGATGTTTTTGCTTCAAAAGTCTCCAATCCGACTGAATGAGTTTTCATTTCATTGTAGAGATACGGTAACTGATAGGCATGTAGTCACTTGTCTTTCTTTTACAGGGATCTAAGGGGAAGATTGTGCTTGTTTATGAAAATCTTTTACAAAAGTGTTGCTAGCTTCCCTAATTTTCCAGTCTGATCCTTGTGTGATCCCTCTAGATACTTTGGCCTGATGGAATATTCCTAACAAAGCATCCGAAGCGACGAAGGCCAAGCCTCTCTGGGACCACACCACAAAGTTCACCTCATGGCCAACCTCCCACACCACAAAGTTCACCTCCTGGCCAACCTCCCACACCTAAGCAAGAGGGTTTCCACCAATTGGATGAGCAGCAGCAAATGGAAGCTGAGCAGCGTGCAAAACTTGTGCATGACCTAATGATTGGTAATGATTCACTGTTTGATGGATTTCCTGTTCTCTAATAGCTTTAATGCAACACTGGATTCGTCGAAACTCCAATTGCTATGCTTTGGTTTGTCAACTCCATTTATCATATATGCAGATAATGCACCGGCTGCTATTGTGGGTCTTTTTGGCCGGAAGGAGTATGAACAATGTGCTATGGATCTATACTACTTTCTTCAGGTGATTTGAGAAACAATTTACTCAGGTTACACTCAAGTATTAGTTACATCCTGTCATCGCTGGTCATTGATTCTCCAAACACCTTTGAAAGCTTGGTCTTTATTTCCAGTACCTCCAATTAAACAAAAAGTATTTTTTTTTCCCCCTGCTCTGACTTTCCATTCAATAGTTGCACCCAAATGCAGCAACGATTAAGGGACGTTGAATACATAGCAATCTTTCCTTTCGCTATTCCTTATTTTGGGTTACTTTCTGTTCTTTTGTTTTTTGAGAGTGTTTGTTTGACCATGAAGTTTTTTGACAAATATTTATCAGGTAATAGAGAACGTATGTTCATCTTTTAAAGATGTTAGCCTCATTTGTTTGGCTCAACTGATATGTCCAAATAGGCAACATGATAGCACTGTTGTCGGGGATGGAGCACTGTTGTCGGGGATGGAGCCAAGATTCTGCTTCTTTTTTGCTTCAGGATAATGACATTAGTCAAAGTTATTCCCGCTAAATGGTATTTTAGTTGGTGCATGTGAGGGGAATGACCTTCCTAGCAATCCAACTTGTTAGAGCTTGTCTCACATTAGTTATTCTAACCTCCAAAACTAGTATATGACCCTAGAGAGCTTTTCCACTCATTGCCAAATGGTTTTGAGTTGGATGCTTTAACAACACCAATAAAAACTGTACATATTTTGAGCAAATTTTTCGACTCAAGTGGGTCAAAATCCCTCTGCCATTAACTGTTGAGTTGTTTTTTTTATTGATCAGGAGAATTGACTGTTGAGTTGGTTGTGCAGCTGTTTTTCAGTCTTGGTCTGAATTTTGTCTCATACATTTATTCTATCTCTTTTACTTGTGCAGTCGTCTGTGTGTTTAAAGCTCTTGGCTTTTGATCTCCTTGAGCTGCTGCTTGTATCATCATTCCCGGAGATGGATTATATCTTCAGGCCATTGCATGAACAGAAGTATAAGTTTGGGGAGTTAAGTCCCAGTTGACGGTGATGTATTTCATCGATCACAGATTGAGAGCGATTATTTTTTATCATTTTTGTTTCCTGGTTGAGGTACATAGTTTTATTCAAGGTACAATTGAATTCAAATCTTGATGGAGCCAAAGCTCAGTGGTTCGGACTTGGGTCCAATTTGTGTCGAGCTTTGATTTTGCGAGTGCGAGGAAACTACATACATGTAAATTTCTGGGGAAATGCTGATATACAAAGACATCCTTTTACAGATTTAGAGCAATTATTTTTTCCCATTTTTTGTTTCGTACTGCGGTACATAGTTTTATTCGAGGAAAAAATGGTTTCAAATCTAGATTTGAATTGAAAGCGCCAAGCTCAGTAGTTAAGTCTCGGGTCCAATTTGTGTCGAGCTTTGATTTGCTAGTGTGAGGAAACTACATACATGTAAATTTCCGGAGAAATACAAGATCTACGAAGCTCTTCTTTTACTGTTGCAGTGTTGCCTCATGCAATCAAACTACGAAGCTCTTCTTTTACTGTTGTAGTGTTACCTCATGCGATAAAACATGCCATCTGAGATGTTTGATTTCGTTTTCCACTTAATAATTGTTAGAAACATTTCTAAAGCTGATAGATAGATCGACAAAGGCTTATGAAAATTGTTTTCGATATTTTTTTTCTTTGGAAAATAACCTACTCCTTTTTATAAAAAAAAGGGTGGAACATTTTGTTGCAGAAAACAAAAGAAAAACAATACCCAACCTGCATTTATCTACGTGCACAAGTGAGACTCGATACAAACGGGAAATGAGTTTTAATTTCTACCACATTTCTCTGGGGCGCCGATGATAAAAAAAGTACTTTAGATAACTTATCAATGACACGATTTTTTTTTTGAATGAAAGCAAGAGAGTAATTCCACATACCAACTCACCTAGACACCCCCTGTACTTTGGTCGTTTTTCAACTACACCCCCTCTACTTCATTTTTAATCACTCGCACCCCTTATACTTAAGACTGGTTTGGAACTGTTAGTATTTCCGTCCAAAGTAACGAAAAAGCAGGTAATGGCTTGTTGGCGGGAATTTTCCCTCCTAAAACATTTTTTCTAAGACCAAATTACCCCCAAAACCCATTTACATCCCATATACACCATTTTCCCACAGGTTAGAATGAAAAACAGAGTATCACCCATCCGTAGCCTCTTCTTCTTTCATCGTAGTTAATATCCATTTGTTGAGTTGCAAAGACCAAATCTTCATCTGTTGCATCATTTAAAACTGTTGGGCGCGACTCGCTTGAGGCATCATTGATAAAAGGATGGAAGGCCTCCTCTAATGTCACATGTTCAAAAACATCCAAAGAACTACTACCCTTACCAATGTTCAACTTCTTCAACTCATTTGGAAGTTCTGATGCCACGTTCGTAACACATGATTTCGCAGCATTGTCACTACTTCCAAAGCTGAAATGGGTCTTTTTTTCTGCACTTACATTAAAACTTACATCTTTCAGATTCTTAGACCTTTCCAAATTTGCTGAACCCTCAATGTTCAACTTACCAATCTCCTCCGGGAGTTTAGACACGGCATTTTTGTCAATGCCGATCCCTTTAAAGACACCTCCAGATACAGGAATCACTTTATCAGAGCCCTCAACATGACTAAAATTCTCTCTTTATCATTTGCAGTTACATTTGACACGGGATTCACAGTACTAGCAAACTCTTGATCGCTTCCAAATCTCAATTTCCCTATGCCATCAAGAATTCTATTTCCCACAAACCCTCTAGAGTTCTCAACATTGGTGTTCAAACTGCTTCCAATTTTCTATTTCCCCATGTCATCAAGAACTTTATTTCCCACAAATCCATTAGAGTTGTCCATATTAGGATCCGAATTGCCTACAAACACAAAATTCTCACTACCAACGTTTCCAAAGTTCAATTTTTTCCCCAAAAAAGAAGAACCCACTCCCGGAACAGAATCATCTAAAACAGGTCGAAATGGATTAAACCCAAAATCAATTTCACCAGTCTCGGCCTCGAACGGCCCGATGCCGCAGAGCCAAATGCCGACTTTCCAAATCCTAACAGCTCACCCAAGCCAATATCTGGGTTAACTTCTTTTAAATTGGGAAACCTAGAAGAAGGCTCTGTATTTGAATTCGATGAATACATAATCAATAGCCTTGATTGAAGAAAACCTAGAAAGACTGAATCAAGAAAGAGTGAAAATCTGACCGTTAGGATTGGATTTGTGATCTAGCAAAACCGGCAAAATACCAAGATTGGCGTCATCAAGTCGGAGTGCTGGTGTTGCTGGGTCTTAATCAGTTTTTCAATCAATGATAACGCGATAGGAGGAAGATGGGTTGTCGGTTGATTTGGAGATGAGGGCTGTGGTGATCTTTTGTTTTGATATTTGTCTCGGCTGTCTGCCTTAGGTTCGAAGGAAGAGAGAGAGAGAGAGCGCTCGCACTGGCTGGCTCTTTCCTAGTATGAACGGCACAGAGAGAGAGAGAGAGAGAGAGAGAGAGTGTGTGCGCGCGCTAGCTGGCTCTTTCCTACATTATAAACGGCGCAGATGTTTTCCTATGTTTTTCTCTCCACCATTGCAGAACCAGAGCTTAGAGCTTTGTAGAGAGGGAGGGGATAATACGCAAATGAAAAAAGGGGAATAAGAAAGGTGAATATGAATGGGTATTTCAGTCTTTTCGTTATTTTGGACGGAAATACTAACAGTTCCAAACCAGTCCTAAGTACAAGGGGTGCGAGTGATTAAAAATGAAGTAGAGGGGGTGTAGTTGAAAAACGACCAAAGTACAGGGGGTGTATCTGGAATTTACCCATTCTTTAAACACACACACAATACCCAAACTCCCAATGTGGGAGCCAGCCCAATCAATGACACAATGATGGAAACATTTTACACGGTACCTTTTAGCTCTGTGTGAGGTAATATCTCTCGCCAGTTTTTGAAGATGCATTACTGCAAAATGTCTACTGCTCAAATCTCACGGGAATAGACCAAAAGAACAAAGTTTGCCTCTGATTCTCCCACTCTTGAGCTTGGGAGTCAGCCCATCTTCTACTACCGCTCACCCTAGACTAGGATAGAGCGTGCTTTTGAATTACATCATCCTTGTCATCTAGACCTGTATGTCTCAAATGGGTAAAGGAAGCAATATGCTTGAGTTGCCACACCTACATCATTCTTATCATCTAAAAAACCATAAAGGCATTTTATAGTCTCGCCTTTGGCTTAACCGAACAAGGGGGAAAACTAACTTCCATGTAGCTGAAGCAACAAAAAATATTAACTACGGACACAAAGCTAGCTCATGGAGCAATAGGATCTGCAATGCTCTCTCCAACAATTGAGAAGGGGGTAATAGGAAACAAGCGGCAGTCTGGTTCTGTGAACAATTGATGTTCCGCCTTCTTTGGCTCAAACGGAGGTTCTCAGGATGCTTCAGCTAAGTTATGTTCAATCATATTCTAGCCTTTATCGATGGTTAGTGGCATATATATACTGATGTAAGACAAGAAAAAACATTGCCAAGGCCAACTTCACCTCACACAATTCCAACCAAATCTAGCATTGGGTGTATTGAGTCATAATCCCTAGATCACATGGCAGACTAGAGGTGCCAGGGGATGGAATTTTAAGTAAATAACCAATCTTGCATCAGAATGCCAACATGGGAACCATAATACTTATCAAAGTCTCAGGATACTGGGAATTCAAAGCAATAGTTCGATCCATTTGTATCAAAAAACACGAATAAACTACAGATTAAAAGATCAAAATCTTAAAGCAGATATCAAATTGGAGCAACAGCCTCCAAATGAGGTTCCCAAAATCAACTCAGTTCCAACACTTCAAAACTACTGAATGAAACCACATTTTAGTACCCTAAATCACGCCCAGTACAAGGCCTTCATTGCCTCAAGCAGTAGCTGCCGCCGCCTTCTTCCTTGGAGCTGCTTCAGTCCCTAAACAAACAAGAAAACCGAATAAATAAGCTAACAAAAAATATCTACAGATTCACATAAACAAACATATGAATTCTAAATGCATTTAGATACACAAAATGAATAAGAGGGTATCACGTACCTTCTCTGAAACCGCTCTTGAATCTGCGAGGCACGTTGCGGAGGTACCTCATACGACCTGTCCCAGTTGTCTTCCTGCGGATCGCCTTCACACTCCAGTTATCTGTATTATTATGCATTGATTACATCTTCTTGCAACATAGGCGCACATATATCTTACATATCCATACCATTGAGTCCTTGGGTTCTCGAAATAGTCTAAACAGAAACTTCATAACACACCAAATACAATTACCCAAGTTCACCCAACGTAGAGGCATGTAACCAAGAGAGCAGCACAAGTGAGTATGTAACCTATTATGCATCGATTTAATAGAGGTGCACATACATTTTACATATTCATACGATTGAGTCCTTGGGTTTTTGAAATAGTTTAAACAGAAACTTCATTACATGCTAAAAAAATACAATTACCCAAATTCATCGAATGTAGAGGCAATCAAGAAAGCTGCATAAGTGAGTATGTAACCAATTATGCATCGATTACATCTATCTATTTGCCGTATATACATTTTAAATATCCATACAATTGAGTCCATGGGTTTTCGACACGGCGCAAAAGAACGGCTTCATGAACACACTCAAAAAGTAAACCTAACCAAATTTACCAGATGTAGAGGCAGTCAAGAAAGCCGCATAATAAGTGAATATATGTAACATGCAGAAAAGTGGGCTAATCCAAGGTCCAATCTTGCTTGCACAATGGAAAGTGGGTTTTCCACAGAGGACTGATCCTTTTATTTGACCGATGGAGTTAATAAACAACTAATTCTAAAATATATACGTACGAGAGAGAGAGAGAGAGAGAGAGAGAGAGAGAGATTACATGTCCTCTTGCGGGCAGCGGGGAAAGCACAAGCCGAGCAACGGCTCTTCTGGAGATGAAAGCTGCGGCGGCCACACCTCACACAGAGGGTGTGGGTCTTGTTCCTCCTCTTACCAAAACTCCCTGTTCCTTTCCCCTGATGATATTCCAATCACCCATTCATTCAATCACATGATCCCATATACATACATAGTCATACACATACACATACTGAGAGAGAGAGAGAGAGAGAGTTACCATTGGTGCGCAGCTGGAGAAACCCTAATCGTCTGAGGAAGCAGATGAAGGGCGGCTCTTATATGAAGTGAAAAATGACTGGTGAAAGAATGGGAGAGAGAGGGTTTAGGTTTAGAGCTGGCTAGTTGGGTCTTGTCTTGTGAGACTGGGCTTCTTCACGGGCTCTCTCTCTCTAGCCCACTAAAATTACTGAATCAGCCCATCTAATAAAAAACTATCTACTCCCACTAATTTTGAATCAAATGACTTATTATTATCCATTGATCGAATTGTTTTGGTGAGAATGGATGAAATATATGAATATTTATTTATTTACTTGTTACCATTCGAGAGAATCATTTTTTTTGTCGAAAATGGAAAATTTATTATTTTTGGTTTAAAAAATTTGAGAATTCAAAGCATTTTACTTTTTATTATATTACTACTAAGAAAGATTAAATTTATAATATAAAACAATTTAGACTAATTCTATCACGTGTTTGATCGAGCAATTGCTGAATTTTTTTTTTGATCCTCCAATTGCTGGAATTATAGGCAATTTAATGTCATTTCTAATACGTGAGGGGAATGAATATATGTCGTTAAAACAAACCTCAGATTGTGTATGTCAGTGAAATTTTGTCCAAAAGTAAAAGGAGATGGTTGTAGTTTGTCCTTTTTAGGGCTTGTATCAAGTTTGTTGAAATTGTCTAAATCGTACACTTTGTAGAGCTCGTTGAGATCTTTATGCCTTGTTTGGATGCGATTTTGGAAAAAAAAAATTCAAGTAAAAAAACACTCATTATCCATACTTTTAATCATTACACTAATTTCTCTCCCCTCTATCCAATCATTGTTACTCAAAAAATAATTTTCATCGGTTGGAGCACATTTTTCTTGGAAAAACCGAATACAACTGGATTTGATTCAGTGTCTCTGAGTCCATTTTACCCAAGGGAAATGTGGTCCAAAAAGATATGTATCGATATTCGATGAACATGATTTTCAAAAACGACTAAAGCTCGCGACGAATTTTACAAAATGAACGATTTAGATCATCAAAACAGACCCAACACAAGCCTTAAAAATGACAGAACTGCACGCAGCAGTTGGGTTTCCCCAACTGCCAAGAAGCCCTCACCTAAATAAAACACGTCGTGCCAGTGTACTACTTTGCGTCCGTGATGTCTTACTTTGCGGCCATGGCTTATAAAGTTGCGGCCATGGCTAAAGGAGACATATTGGAAAAGCGCGGGAAAATGCTAGGCGGCTGGGACTGAAAATGAGAGAGGCTATATCTATATCTATGTCTATATATATTATATACATACGAAATCGAGATTGAGAAATCGAAGATTGAAATAAAAAACATAACCGAAGAAGAAGCCGTAAATGGAAGAGCAAAGCGAGAGAAAATTCCCAGCCTTCCCATTCAAACCCTACTCGATTCAGGTCGATTTCATGAGCTCCCTCTATCAATCTCTCGACCGAGGCGGCATTTCCATGCTCGAAAGCCCCACCGGTACTCTCTCTCTCACTCTCTCTAGATTGAATTGGTTTTTTCTGCTTGCCAAATGTTAGTCCATATAATGCACGTTATATGATAACGTTTAAAAAAAAAAAAATTCATGGATGAGTCATAGACTCATAGGAGGTGGTTTGATTTGTTGGCGCGATAATGCGGCGATATCTATTTTTTGGTAAATGAACACTAACCCTAAGTGGTTACGATTATCGATACAGGGACAGGGAAGACACTGAGTATCATATGCAGCGCATTACAATGGCTCGTTGATAGGAAGGAGAAACAGATTTCTGAAAACACAGCTGATTCCAGTAAGAATCCATCGGGTTCAGACGATGAACCTGATTGGATGAAAAACTTTGTAGCAAGTAAAGAAACTCCAATAGAGGAAAAGAAGGACATAAAGAATAAACTAGGGCATAGGTCAATGAGACTTACTAAGAATAGGAATAAGAAACCTTTTGGAGAGTTGTTCAATCACATAGGGGAGGGTGAGGAGAAGGTTAAGAAGAATGGGAAGGGGAAAAGCGATGGGGAGGAGTTGAATGACGAGGAGTTTTTGGTGGAAGAATACGAGAGTGAAGAGGAAGGCGGCGTTGGCTGTGGACAATCGAAGAGGAAGGGTGGTGGAGTTTACCTAAGTTCCTCTGATGAAGAGAAAGATGACCGTTTTGATGATGAAGATGAGGAAGAGGCGGCGTTGAAGATTTATTTCTGCAGTAGGACGCATTCGCAGCTTTCTCAGTTTGTAAAGGAGTTGAGAAAGACTGTGTTTGCTAGTCAGTTGAAGGTTGTATGCTTGGGCTCTAGAAAGAGTTTATGCATCAATGAAGGTATATGTGTCCTTTTATTGAGTTGTGCGGAAAAGTGTTTTGGTTTACGTGTGAATAACTTTCTGAATTTTGTGTTTCAGAGGTTTTGAAGCTTGGGAATGCAGGTCGCATTAATGAGCGGTGCTTGGAGCTTCAAAAGAATAAGAAAGATGATGTTTCGAAAATGAAGGTAGTGATCATGGCCGCTTTCGTGTGACCAGAGGTTGATACATTTTACGAGATTGGAATCAATGATTTCCTGAACCTTGTAGTGATCTTTAGTACTACTTTTGGTGATGCATGTTTTGGGACCAATTTGCATTGCTTTTGCTTTCCTCACCATTTCTACCTTAATGATTTTAAAGTTCTTTGGTGGTGTAAATCTTGTCTTGAAAACTTGATAGACAATATTGACCTAATGAGCACAAGTGATGACCCTATTGCTTATGGACTTAACCAATTTCATAAACACTATTCATTTTTTCATAGTTCATGTTCACCACTTGCTAAATGCAAAGCAAGACCTCAATTCATTGCTTTTGTTTCTTTCTTTATTATTATTTTTCTATGCTAGGTTAACACAAGCTTGATATGTGCAGCCAAGTTTTTCTGTTTGCATCGTTGAATCTTTGAGATGGTTTTTATGTTGTGATCACGATTGACTAATTTGGATAGAACTAACTGCACATTAAGCACTATAATATGAACTGTCGTAATGATTTCATGTTAGATTCCTAAAAACCAATGTATTTGCTCAATTTAAGTTTCCCTCCCAGGTTGAAACGGGAATGTGTCTTCTTTCTATTTTAGGCTAACCATGGAACAACCTTCACTGCATTGTTTTTTTCTCTTTCCAGTTCAGTACGAATGCTTCCTGTTGCCAGGGCACTGAAGTAATAGTGTTGATGTACAGAATTTAGGTGCTGGAGGAAGAATCCACCGGACTAAGGCTTCTTGTAGATGTCCAATGCTTCAGAAACATAAACTACAAAAACAGTTTAGGGGAGAGATCTATCAGGAGGATTCGTTGGATATTGAAGACCTTGTTCAGCTAGGAAGGAGGATAGGAACTTGTCCTTATTATGGCTCCCGAAGCATGGTCCCTCCAGCTGATCTTGTGGTTCTTCCCTATCAATCTCTTCTTTCCAAATCATCACGTGAATCGCTTGGTTTAAAGCTCAAGAATAATATCGTCATAATAGATGAAGCTCACAATCTAGCCGACTCTCTCATTAGCATGTATGACTCCAAAATTACTTTGTCACAGGTATTACAGTAGAAGCTTGTTTTCACTATGGTTCGTCCATTAATAGTAGTTTTATGGGTCACTGATTTCGATGCTCTTCTTAAGGAGTTATCTAGTTATGCTACGATTCCATGATGAATTGAAAAGTTATTGAGTATTTGGAAGGTTTGAATTTCTGCAATGAAGTGAGTCCTTCAATTTATTATTGAAGAGGTTGTAACAGTTGGATCTATCTCCTCTGCAGTTGGAGCGTGTGCATTCCCAAATAGGAAAGTACTTTGAACGATTCCGCAACTTGTTAGGGCCCTGCAATCGTAGATATATTCAAACTCTAATGGTCCTCACTCGGGCTTTTCTCCAATTTCTACATCTTGAGAATAGTGAGGGTGATGCAAATACTTGCTGTGAAGGTGTTTCTGGAGCAAAAAGTGCCAATGATGGTTCTATGGCCATTAATGAATTCCTATTCTCTCTCAATATAGACAACATAAACTTGGTTAAATTGTTGCGATATATCAAAGAAAGCAATATCGTTCACAAGGTTAGGCTTTTTTGTGCTGTTTGTGTTATTTATGTTATTCAACGTTCTCTTTATATTGCATTCTCTGGGTTAAGGGTCACAGTATATTTGCCTCTCAGGTCAGTGGCTATGGTGATAAAACGGCTAGCTTGTATAATGGCTCAACACTCAAAGATGGAGATGAAAGCTATGACGAAGGAAGCAGCTTGTCCGCTTTTCAAGCATTAGCTGATATGTTGCTATCTTTGACAAATAATGATGGTGACGGTAGAATAATCATTTCGAGAAGATCGACAGGCTCTGGGCAGGAGGGAGGATACCTTAAATACGTGATGCTCACAGGGGAAAAAATCTTTTCTGAGGTTTGCTACTGATTTAACATCATAAAATCTGTAGGTGATGTATTTTCCACTCCAACTTTGTAACATGACTCTTTTTTTGTAGATTCTTGATAAAGCACATGCTGTTGTTTTGGCTGGGGGAACTCTACAGCCTATTGAGGAGACAAGGGAGCGACTCTTTCCACAGTTAACACCAGATCAGTTGCATTTCTTTTCATGCAGCCATATAGTCCCTCCAGAGAGTATTTTGCCAGTTGCTGTTTCCCGTGGCCCCTCTGGCCGGTGCTTTGATTTTAGCTACAGTTCCAGAAGTTCTCCAGAAGTGGTGACTACATTGTCTCCTTTCATCACTCTTTTGTAGCTACCCCATTTTTTCTCAAAGTGATCACATTTTCTTGAGTATGCTTATTGGTTCTTCCTTCTTTATCATCAACTTTCTTGTACTGGGATTAATGTAATTCAATCTTAGTGGCAAAATAATTTTTAACTGCTGAAACTAATTGTCTTCGTGAATCCTGTAATTCAGAATGAATTTTGCCCCTAAATTGGCTGACAAAGTATGTCCATGTGCTGAAATTACAGGTAGAGGAGCTAGGTCTTCTACTTAGCAATTTGGTGACTACAGTTCCCGAAGGAATTATCGTTTTCTTCTCTTCGTTTGACTATGAAGGACAAGTGTATGATGCATGGAAGGCTTCAGGCATCCTTTCAAGGATTTCAAAGAAAAAGCATGTATTCAGGGAGCCTAGACGGAACACAGATGTTGAAGTTGTGCTGAAGGAATACAAGACTACAATTGATGCAGTATCTAATGGGGATCTAAAAGCAGATCCAACACTTCACATCAATGGTGCAATTCTACTAGCTGTGGTGGGTGGGAAGATTTCAGAAGGTATAAACTTCAGCGATGGGATGGGTCGATGCATAGTTATGGTTGGACTTCCATACCCTAGCCCTTCTGACATTGAGTTGATTGAAAGGGTGAAACATATTGAGGGTCTCGGGGAGACAAATTCTAGTAAAGCCTCCCAATTTGATGAACATTACAACGGTGATGTGAAAGCTGGATTTGGCATCTTAAGAAGTTGCAAGCGCAGAGGAAAAGATTATTACGAAAATCTTTGCATGAAAGCTGTAAATCAATCAATCGGTACGTTATATGCCCCATAGACCATCTGCATCATTACATAGGGTGGTTACAGTACTCAATAAAGACTACTCAATGCTGAATAAGAAGGCAAGTTTAATACATCTTTTAGCCTTTACCATTGCCTCCAATTCATCAAAATGGCCGGCTCACAATGGAGAACAATTGGAGCCAAAGCAAGCCTCATAGGTTCTTTGACAATATCATGTTCTATACCAAAAAAAAGATGTCGAGCAAAGTAAGATGTGGTTTTGATACTGGTTTGGACTCTGGAGAAAATTTGGCTGCAAGTTGCTTAAATGTTTTGCCCCTTTTTTTTCTTCAGAGTTCCATATTCAATTTTTCTTGAATGTCTGTCCCTTTTTTTCTTGTCTGGTCTACCGCAGGTAGAGCAATCAGACACGTAGATGATTACGCTGCAATCTTGTTGGTTGATGCACGGTATGCAGCTGATTCAAAAAAAAGAAGTTTCTCCCACCCCTCAAACAAGCTTCCCCAGTGGATTAAAGCACGTCTTGTTTCTAAGACTGACAACTATGGAGAAGTCCATAGGCTTCTGCATCAGTTCTTCAAATTTAACAAAAAGAGAGGGATCCAGCAGCCACTAGCAAGTTTTCAGTCTTAGAAACAAGATGTGAACAGATAGCAAGTTTTTGTCAAACAGATAACAAGACATGACAACTACGGACAAGTCCATAGACTTCTGCATCATTTCTTCAAATTCAACAAAAAGAGGGATCCAGTAGCCACTAGGAAGTTTTACTGGAGAAGTTGCTTCGACCGTTGGACAGATAATCCACTACTGTTGTTGGCTATCTGTTCGAAATTCTTTGATGTAGGATTAGAGTAGTTCTAAGATGGAATTGGCGAGAGAGAATTGTATAGTTGTGAGGCAAGGCAACTGTGTAATTTTGTAAAGTTTAACAGTTTATTTATGAGGAACAAACTGATACTCCTGAATCCAATGTGGATACATACTTTACACAACAGGCGCATATTTGATCAACTTACTAACATTATACAACAGCTCTCTCTCTCTCTCTCTCTCTCTCTCTCTCTCTCAAATACACACTGTTTGCCAGAATGTACTTCTCCCAATGGTTCAACTTACGTCCTATGGAGTTCGTCTTTTTTCTTGAGCTCATGCTATTCTTCAGAGGTAGCCAGATACAACATAGTTTTGCATTAGATAGAAATCAGACAACAAAGTTCCTCTCTTACTTCACTGTCACACAGTTTCACTAAAATATTTTCCCTTTCTACATGTCTCCATTCATTTCTCAAAAGTCTATTTCATGTACGTTTATTTAAGACATAAATCAGCAGGAAAACACTCTGAAAAATCCCGCGTGCAACCACCAAACGTTATGAACTACAGTAGATGTTTTACTAATTGTTGGATGAGTCGATTAACAATTCAGAGAAACTTCTATGAATGCGAGTGTTTGTACATAAGCTGCCAGCTGAAACCACAGAATTTAACAAATTCCACTCTTTAATTCCCAAGACATTCCGAACTCCTCCAAAGACAAACAGTGTAGGTAATATACAAATTTAGCCCATAGAGTGAACAACAGCTCCAGACCTATCCCTTCGCATGCTTCTAAGGCTAAAACTATATTGGGTAAGGCTGAAAAAAGTGGCTATATTTTCTTAGGCCACTTTTGAACAACTAATCCTAACCTGACCCATTGGTGCTGTCAGAACTCCAAGATTGGAAAGCTTCCTCATTGCCAGAGCAAAGTCCCTTCGGAACAAGGAAGTATCTGAGGCGTATGCTCTAACCCATGTCTCAGTTTCTTCCCCTGCTGTTAACTGCTGATCAACATAAAGGATTCCTCTAGCCTGAAGAAGATTACGGTAGTATAGAGTCCCAAAATCTGATCCCCTTTCCTCACTGTCCATCTCCACTTCTGCCTCCCGGATTGAGGAAGTTGAAGATGTCGAGTCATCAACAGAAGATGGAGATGGTGAGTCATCTACAGAATATGGTGATAATGAAGGTGATGACCCTAGTGTTATGAGACTGTTGTTGCATCTTGATCTCAGGTGATTGAGGAAATTGGTGTCTAGGGTTGGGTCAGGTTCATTAGTGCCATCAAAGTTGTAGAGCCGGTTGGCGATGAATTTGCAGTGGACTTTTCCAATGCTATGAGCACCTACACAGAAAGGGAAACCAAAGAACACCCATTTTAGGAGAATTTTTTTAGTACAAACGGTTATTTGTAACACTCCTCTCATATGGGGTGGAACCTACCCAGACATGGGACCCGGATAGACTAATAAAAGAGTTGACACGAGAAAAATCACCAAACCGATAACAATGAACTGAAGTTTCAAATGACGCAGGACTGGGATTACAAAGATAAGACACTGTGGTGAGCAAAAACAGGCTGAAAAACAATAAACCAAACAAACAAGTAAGATTATCTTTTTATAATGTTTTGGTTGACCTGAAAGGTACTCAGCCTACAAGAATTAACTGTGCTATGTTCAGTTAGGTGAAAGTATCTTATTTTTTCCATTTTTCATCAACAGTTGAAAGTATTCTTCTTCAGATGTACCGAAAAAGAAAGTATTCTTCTTCACATTCATCTTACAATCCTTTTTCAGTGTTCTTTTCAATGATAATGTTTCATGTTTAGGTAATCAATTTCTCTGTTATCCTAGATTTCATAGAAACCACAATGAGATATTTAAATTGCAATTTCGTGGAGAACGTGCAGATAGTTTATCTCATCTTCATCCAACATAAATACCCTAGACTTTGAATAGCAACGTCACGGTCTCATGCAGAAAAAAGCTTAAAGGGCTCCATCAATTGACAAATACTAACGATAGTCCTGGAAATGGTTAAAAAATGCATCCAAAACCCGTAAACCAGTGATTCTTTTCACTGAGAAGAGAGAAAACAAGGGAAACTTTAATGTGAGAGAGGAAAATGTTGGTACCTAAGAGACTGACTGTCTCTCTTTCATCAAATCCCCTAGATGCAAATGATGCAATGGTATTTGGGAGATTGTCTTGGGGACTCGGAAGCTCGTACGTTGCAAGTTCTGAGAAAGAAAGTTCTCCATCTCTCCTACCAGTTTCCAGAGGGTAGAATGGACCACCAGCCTGAAATTCAAACACTCAGACAAAATACCAGATAAACAATACAAGAGAGAGAGAGAGAGAGAGAGAGAGAGAGGGGATGGGGGATTTACAAGAACAACACTTTCTCTAGCAGCCAAAACAAGAATATCAGCACAAGAAACTACTCCCGGGCAAGCTTCTTCGAGATCCGACTTGATGATTTCGATTATATCAAAGCCCTTCAAGGTTTCATTGGGAGGAGACTCTTTTTCACTATCCATGCCATCAATCGAATCCAGTAAAACCGAGGCATCACACCCCTGCAACATATCGATCAGGAACAAACCCAGTAATAATCAGACAGAAAAGACATTTACCCCATTCGAACTTACAACATTATATCAGGAACTTTCAAAGAAAGTAAAAAAAAAAAAAATCCAACTACAAAGAACCGAACATCCTGCAAGAAAGCAAAATCCCAAACTGAAGGTGAACATTACAACCAACCCAGATAAGTATCAAGAAGTTTGAACTAATACTAGTAAGTATCTCATGAGTTCACAAATAAAGAAAGAAAACCCAGATCAATTTTTTTACCGAAACAAATACGCATATAAAATTTGATAACAAATTACTGTAAGAAAGCGAAACATGAAGTGAGCATTACAGCAAACACAGATCTGTATCAAGAAGGAAGAATTAGGAATGGAAGCGATAGCGGAACACGTCGGCCAAGAAAAAACCCAAATCACAATCATCAAGTTGCAAAGAAATAAATAAAACCCAAATCAAATTCAACAACGAAGAACAAAAGGTAGTGCAAGAAAAAAAAATAGAGAAAACAAAACCCAAATCAAATTCAACAAAAAATAATCAAACACACAGCAAGAATCCTAAACCCAGAACAGATATTGACCATCACAACAAACCCAGATCAGAATCAAGAAGGAGGAACAAGAAATTTCACCTCAATGAAGCAGTCATGGAAAACCAGCCTGAGAAGTGATGGAGGGACATCGGAGCGGATCTCGTACAGACGACGAACCCTCGACCGGATGATTTTCTCGGCTTGTGGGCAAGTATCGTGGTAGAAGTCATATTCCAGTGGTTTGTGACTGCTAACCAAATCAACGGGAGTTGAATTCGAATCGAATGAATACAATGTGAAGGTGGGAAGACCCTTTCTGGTCTCAGCGTTTTCTTCCTTGAGAGAGATCATAACACAGAATATGAACACCACAAAACTCAGTTTCCCCATTAAATCCATCTCCAACGCCTCCCTCTCTCTCTCTCTCTCTCTCTGATAAGTTCTCTCTCTCTCTTTCTTTAGGTTTTCTCTGAGTTGCAGAGGAAGTGAAGGGGGGAGGAGTTGGTTGTAAAATAAACCGAACGATTGAGCGGGAAATAACTAACATAGTGATGTGGCAAGAACCGCCCTTCCATAGAAAAAGTTAAAAACAAGAACAGAACGGCTAAAATTTGCACAGAAGCTCTTTTAACATTTTTTTTTTTTCCAGTAAAGATACAAGTACAGCAATGGCTGTACAGCAGCCATGCACAGACCACTTTTACGTCCGTCTCGGATCCCGTAAAGATGATCGGAGCCGTTCATTTTGTTTAAAATACTTCTTTTAGGGTCCCTGTAAAAAATCACCTCAATCCAATATCGGGAAGGCTGTTTACGAATCATCCAACTTTGTTTCAAAATTTAGGCTAAACTTTGAAGCAAAGTTGGATGATTCGTAAACACCCTTCCTGATATCGGATTGAGGTGATTTTTTATGTGGACCATAAACGAAGTATTTTGAACAAAATGAGCGGCTCCGATCATCTTTGCGAGACCCGAGACGGGCGTAAAAATAGTCTGTGCATGGCTGCTATACAGCCATTGTTGTACTTGTAGCATCGTTTTTTTTTCCTTTTTTTGGTACCAACTTGGTTTTTTGTTTTTTGGTAATTTATTTGCCAAGCTTTTTTTTTTTTGACAACATTTGCCAAGCTTGTTTGCCCCTCTTTTTTTTTTTTTTTCTTTTTCTGTAGGGAGTAGTTTAACCGTTGACCTTGATGAAAGAAATTATACAGGAGTATTACAATTCCCCAACTACGTTTATCATGATCTCAACAAACGTATCAAGAAATCTTAAAGGAACGATCAATGATACATGGGAAAATGAGGAAACATCACCGAGGGACACGAGCACTTGTGTCGAGGGCGTTAAACGAACCAAACAGCTCATGAGCTCGGCTCAGCTCATTACTAAATGAGCAAGCTTGAGCGAGTTTTTAACTTGTTTAGTGAACAAGTTTGGCTCATTAAAGGTGACTCGGTTCGATTAAAGAGACTTGTTTAATAAATAACTAAGCTCGGCTCGTTTTTGCTCAAGTTTTTGACTTGTTTAGTAAACTCGCCGAGCTCGACGAAACTCAGCTCGGCTCGTTTACAACCCTAAGTTGTGTCCAATACTTTTTCATAAAATCTCATTCAACTCATAAATGTAATCTACAAATCCTATATTTCACAAAGTATTTATAATCATTCTCACATCCTTTAGTCACCATGATGTCGAATTCCTCTAAATAATAGGAGAATCCATTTACATTCCGAATACTGTTCAAAACATTCATTGATGCACCATACACACAACAAACAAGGTTGGTTTGGGTAGAGAAAATAGTAGTAGCAGATGATGATGTTTGAGTTGGCAAACAGAGGACGGGTTTAGCCATTAAAGTTTGGACATCACAAACACAAAACAAATGCCCCCAACACTCCAACAAGAATATTCACTTCATCGTTCAGAAGCTGCAAAGCTAACAACATCAGTGTTCTGTAAAGGGGTAAAAAAATTCAAGAACGGCCGTAAATCACCAATGGAGCCCCCCCGAACGACATAGAAACTGTAAGTTTGGCCCTATACAGCAACAATTAGCAGGTGAAGAAGAAAAAGGATCCCACAAATAGCTTAATAGCATGGACTCGAAATCTCGGCTCAGCTGCGGAATAAGCTACCAGCAAAACCACAGCTGTATGGTGAGAGCCAATCCTCGGGTCTATTTCACAACACAATCTTGCAAAGTAACACCCCCACGTCTGAGTTCATGATGCACTTCCACATAAAATCTAGCAACCAGAAGAAGATACTAGGACGTTATGCTCCTTCAGCCGTCTCTGAAATTGAGCTAAACGATTCTGTAGTTGCAGAATGCCAGCAGCTTTCTGCGATAGGATTGTATTCAATCTAGTGATGTAATCATCCAACTGATTTCCCGGCTGATCTGCCTCGACTAACAGGTTCATCTCCTGCAAACGAAAAGAGTAGGTGAACATTGTAAATCTACAGGTATAAATCTAATCTCGTGCACTGTGATGTGACATGCAAAAACAAAGAAAACATCACAAAGGTTGATGCAAATTTGGCCAACTTTTTGAAAGATCATTAGGAAGTGAATATAAGAGATCTTCCAAAATCTTTAGGGCGATACTCCATTTGTCCAAAATTGGTGGTCCATCTTTCCGTTCTGGGATGTTCCGAATTTTTAGTCCTTTTTGAGAAGTCAAAGTACAAAAATTTCAGTTTTCGAACACATAGCCCTTACTAATAGCTATCGTGGTTTTCTCAAGTTTAAAAATAAGGGCATTAATGCCTCTCAGCTCGAGATCAATGCAGTTATTACTTGTCTCCTTAAAACGTTGGAATTACAAAAAACATCAAGAAGATGGGGCGGAGGGAGTATTATATTGCTGCTACTGCCACTGAAAGTGCACCACCAACCTCTTTAACGATATCCATTGTCTCCTCCACTTGCCTCCTGTGAGCATTAACAAGATCTTCCTCTTCCTGAAACGTAGGATGCAAGGACATGGACCACATGAGTCAACAGGCAATAGTACGTAAATAAAAAGTTAAAAACAAGCCAAAAGTCAACAGATTGAAACCTGGTTCAGGTATAATCAGTTATTAGTACCCATACCTTTAATAAAGCATTCAAATCATCATCACCCTGTGACGGTTTAGTCTCAAATTTTGGTGGGTCCTTGGATTTTGTTAGTCCATTGGCTCTCTTCATTTTATCATCAGAATTAGACATACTGTAAAAATCAACTTTCCCATTCTTCTTCCATAATGGCTTCTCTGGTTCTTGGAACTCTTCTGGAATATCATAGTCCTCCCTATCAGCATGTTCAGGCCATGAATCGCCTATATCATCTTCAAATGTAGTCCCATGCTGTAAAATTGATGATAAGGGCAATGTTGTTGATCCCTTAAGGTTTAAGGTGGACGATGATAAAGTATCCTTCTTGGAATTGTTACCCTTCGAAAGGCTCTTCACTCTAAAATGCAGTGTCGACGAGAGAGATGGTTAAGCTCACACAAAAATTAGGGGAGGAAAAATGCAGTAAAATGACTGCAAGAAAATTTTATTATCAATTACCTGTCCGCATATCTTAAGGTGTTAAGAGTATGTTCACACGATCCTGAGTTGGGAGATACGCAAGATATCATCACAGTTCGAGAGTCTCCGACAAATGAATCTCTCAGGACTTCAGTTAATTTACTGCCTCTGAAAGGAATATGACCCTGATCATTGTCAAGCGCTCTTATGCATTCCTTCAACGCGAGCAAGCTTTTATTGATCTCAGCACCTTCAATTCTGCATTGGATTTTGGAAATGCATTAGAAAATTAAGAAAAGCCAAAATCATACCTTCATCACAAGACCGGCTGTCATCCAAAAAACACTTATCCGATTAAGAGTATTTATACAATGAGATACTCATGCCCTAAGAACTTCATGGCCCTTCTGAGCACCTAAAATTAATTTAGGTAATATGAAGATTTTCATAACTTTCAAATTTTGGAGAAAAAAAGTTTTGAAGAGAAATGAATGAATATTTGACAACCAAGAAGAGAAATGAAATTATGGTTGGAGTGTATGTGAACAGTTATTTGACAGGATTCTGTTTTCCTATGGAGATGATGGGAAGGATAAACATTAAGCCAAATGAAAGAAGTTGTCAATTCAAAGTCACTTTTAAAAACTATAATATCATGATTGGATATATTTTATGTGAAGGACAGAGAGGGCAGTATAAAGCGATATAAACCTTGTTTGCTTATCATTGTCAGTAGTATCCGCACCACGTTCACTTCCAGCGAGATCTATGAAGGAGAGCTTGCCCACAAGTTTCGGAGGCTTAGATTCACTTGCATCAGCTGACCTCTTAATAGCAAGCTGAAGTATGGCATGCGATCGTGATGATTCTTCATTTGCACCGGTTGTGCCCGTACTTCTTGTGGCATTTCCTTTCTCAATGAACTCCTGTATTGTCTCCACATCAGAGACTTTATACTCTTGCAAACCAACAATGCAAACCTGTTGTTTACCATCCTCTCTCATGCAAAGCTTCCTGCATGTGTAGGGAACAAGAAATCAAGAGACTGCTTATTATAACAAAGAATTTCAAAGCATGAAAGGATAACACTATTTACTTCCGATCATTGAGGAGGTCAAAAAGTTTTCCTCCATAAATCTCAAAGAAGCTGAAAAACAAATGGAAGCCTTGATTCCGATAAGTATGGTGCATCAGCCTCAAGATATCCCGAGATGCCTTAAGTGGCAATGGTTTCATAGTGTATGTTTTTCCACTTCCTGATCACGTAAACAAACAGTCAATGTAAGCTCACATATTCATAATACAAGAAGGAAACAAAGCATGTGAACACAAGCAAACACAGGGATATGAGACCTATCAAACTTTCTTTCACATGAAGAAAAATAAATATGTGGACATATTCGAAAAAATTCTAAGTAGTGATCTAAGGCCAGATAAATAATTTGAAAATCCGAGCCTTTTAACTAGAGAATATATGCGGCCAAGTAGATAAAAAGATATCAACATTCCATAAATTGATAAAAATATGAACGACATAGCGTCAAACAGTCAGAGGAAGTGAATGGATAAAAAGATGCACCTTGATGAAAACAAGAAGTGCAATCGCAGAAACCGAACAATTTGAGCACAGTTTACCACTGCTCTGACTTTCTAATCTGTTTCAACTTTCAATACAAATGAAACCTAGCATAGGGAGGCTACTAATATACCAATAAAACAAGACAACGTGTTATAGACAAACCATGTCTTTATATCGTTAGGGTCCCAATCGAATATATTTTGCATGATTTAACGGAAGAAAAATACTCCATCTTCGTGTTACCAAGTAAAGGAAACGGCACACATTCTGAATGGTAAGGTAGAAAGATATAAAAGAGTCCATGAGAGAGATGAATAAAGCATTTTACCAGTTTGTCCATACGCAAAGCATGTTGCTTTGGTGCGCTGAAAAATAATTGGAACTATGGGCTCCACAGTTTCCCGATATACCTATCAGAACAAAATGAAGAACCATTAACTAACATGAATACTTTTCCTTTGAAATTTAAATTTTCATTTGGTCTTTCACTTGTTTCATGTACCCACCTCATCATTTGAGACCTCTTCATTCAGCACAGCATCAAAAACAAATTCATGCTTTTCCATATACTCTGTTAGGTCAACCTGCATAATTTTGAGATTAAATACTTTTAACAACCTATAGAAAGTTCAAACAATCTTCACTATAAACACCTTCACAGGTAGGATAGCTTCAAGAAGAGAAAGTTAGCATGTGAAAAGAGTGTTAAAACAGAACCATGTACGTTCACCTTACATCCAAAACAACGCAAACCTTCATCATGAATCCAACTTTTCTTGGGACTGTATGTATTATCCAAGGGAAACACGTAATTTTAAGTGGAAATTCAGAACTACCCCCTGCAGTTAAAAAACACACATTGCTACAATGCTGCATTTTTTTTACTGCTGAACCTAATTTTTCTCACTAGTGTCACTGTTTTAGCACTCAACAAGCACTGAAGTTGATTTTCAGGGACACTACGGCATACAAGCTTTCAGAAAGCCCACTTAGGGAAACCTATTACACTAGTGATTCAGTGAAAAAACTAAGCTATAGGGTGGGAGCTGAGAGCTTTTACGAGAAATTCAACTTGTTCAAACTGAGAGAAAGCACTGCATAAACCAGTCACGACTAACCTTAAGTTTAGTCTCATGAACTGTAAGAGAACTAGAGCGTGGCTCTATAGTTATGATGTCTTCCTCATTCTTTGCAAGCTCCTTTTTATTTAGTGGTCTTTTGCGCACCTGCAACCAAGCCATCACCAGAATATTTCACAAAAAAGGTGTGGTAACTAAGACAAGTGTTTTAAATAGATGAGATACTGGAGATAAAATACACTCAAGCAAACATGCAATTGGTTATGGTATATTCAAGGTCTTTAAGCTGACAAACAGGCAGTCGCATTACTCAGCAACTAGGCATCACATTACTAAAGGTAATGATATCTAGTTTGCAAACTGAACTAAGAGCGGAAAAGAATCCAGAAGAAGCATACCACAACTTTAATCTTTGCAACATTACTGGCTTTCTCTTTATCTGCAACAAAACTTTTCAAAAGGTTGTTATCAGGCACACCACGAGCTCTACCAATTTGCTTGTTGTTTGCAAGGTATGTGTCAGAGTCATCAAGGCTTCTGCCGGGAACAGACCGATACAGAGAAGGGGCGTCATAGAGGGCAGGAACTGACATCTGCCCGCAGATTACAAGGAAACACCAGCCAATAAAAAACAATGTGGTCAAATAAAGCCAAAGTGAGGCCCAATTGTCAAAATTATCTAAAATATCAACTTCAGAGAACAAGAATCAGCAATTCAATGGGACGTGTAAAATTTTGAAGAGCGACATCGTGTCCCTGGGTTTTTTGCCCTAATAGTTAAGGACCAAGGTGGCAAATTTGTTGCAGTAGATGCAAAAGATTACATTACAAGAAATCAATATCAATACTCCTTTGTCAGCACAAGCCATTGCCTAAGAAATTGCAAATACGGAGCACAATGGTCTTCTACATAGGTATCTCCATCCCCCACCACATGCACGATATGCATCATATTCATCATAAGCCAGCGAAGGTGTAGGCACTGACATGTATAGCACAATTCAACCCCACAATGCCAGCATTAATGTAATCTAACAATACATGGCAACATAATGCAACTATACTTCAATAGTGCTACAATTCACTACAAACCAACACAAGTGAAGGGCTTGACATGTGTAGTACCCTTCACCCTATATTGCCACCCTCCCACAAGCGAAAGCCTGTGTGAAGTAGCTATGATAGGGGGCTCTAGTTTAAAGTGCGGCTATGCGACCTAAGTTTGCTGGTGGGATGGATTCTGCATTACCAAATAAATAAGTAAAATGCTAACAAGTGCCCACTAGGCAGTGGATAATAGGTAAAAAATACATTGATATTTACAAGCAGTGTACTAATAACCGTGAACATACATTGATAACCGTGAAATGTATATCAAAATTCTAACTTGTTCGGCATTATGTGTACATTATCCACCGCCTAGTGAGCAGTGGTTAGCAAAACCGAACATATAAACAGGCAATCCCAAATGCAACATTGCAAACAAATCTTTAACAAAAAGACTTAAAACTTCCTAATTCAAATCTACTTCAATAGGCAAACAGAAACCCACCTCAGAAAGAAGCTCGGTGTCGAAAGAGTGCAGATCTAAAAGCCCAGGACTGAACCGACTCGGCGACTCGGCTTCCTCACCATTTCTAGTCTGTAAATTTTTAGGCGTCGAGGGGTCTGTGAAATACTCACTCCCACTTCCACTTCCTCCATTGAATCCCCTCGGGGCAGCATTCCAGTACATTCTCGAACCCTAACCACAACATAGTAAACCCTAGCATCAGATCTCCACACACACGTTTTCTAAGAACAACATTGTAATTTACGGGAAATAATCAAGTAGATCAGAACCTGGAGAGGAGGTAGATTATTAGCGTTTGAGGACTGGAGGTGTTGAAGGCCGGCAGATTGAAGCCACCGACCGTTGGATGAGGTGTCGAATAACTGGTCGGAGTACTGACGCTGGTGATGCGCCGTCGGTGCACCGGATCTCTGCCCCTGTCTTCCCATGGCGTTCATATCACTCTCTCTCTCTCTTCCTCTCTAGAAGACCCAAGCTTTACTCCAAAACACTATTAAATCCCACAGATTGTAGATTTTCGATAGATTCTCTCTCTATTAAATCCTACAGATTATAGATACAGGTTGAGACTGTGGATATAGAAAGAGAGAGAGGGGAGGTGAGAACGGAGGAGAGAGAGAGAGATAGAGAGATTGTGGAAGGGAGTAGGAAGGGGACGCTCGGCGCCTTTGAATTTTGAAGATTTCTTTTGTGTGTTTTTGAAAGTGACGACTTTTTTGAAGATACTGGGAAATGTTCAAACCGAAATGCACCGACAAAGGTGAATCCGCCACCGTCACGCAGAGTCCACTCTGGAAATCGCACAGATAATTCGAGTTATTTAATAAATTTTATACTTATTTTTTTGAGTGATCTTCTGAAAAATCAACTCAATAGGATGAACGTAAATACTCGATTCAATCTTCTAATTTTTCATTCGAATTACGAGAAATTGGCTTGGTCCAATTTTTTTATTCAGATTACAGGATCTTATGATCTGAATGACAAATTGAAAAATTGGATCGAGTACCTACACTCATTCTATTGAGATGAATTTTTACAAAGTCACTCGAATTATTTTAAAAAATTATTAATGCTTTGTTTGGTTTGTGTTTTGAATTTTTTTTAAAAAAATACTAGTAGGAATAATAAGTGGAGAGAGATAAAATGAGAAATTTTAGAAGTAGGAACAATCTAAGGTGAATTTTTTGAAAAATTCTTTTTGAAAAAGGGAGAGAAAGACATTAAATATTCGTGTTGAATCCGAAACGTGCCCACGGTCAGAATAGATTAATAGAAGGGTTCAGATGGTGGGGGCACGTGCGAAGGAGGACGGCGAGTGGTGGGAGTACAAACGGCGGTCAACAGGTCCCACTGGTTTTTTGAATCTGAACTGGAGGAAAAATCATTCGTTGTCCATAGAGCATGAGTCCTCCTACACACAGATTTCTGTGCACAGATTTTGTTGTGGGGCTCATCACGGGTCCCATCCAAATCATTCGAGCCGTTCATTAAATGTAAAATATTTTTTTGAGGATCCCCATAAAAAAATGTTTTACATTTAATGAACGGCTCGGATGATTTGTGTGGGATCCGTGGTGGGCCCCACAACGAAATCTGTGCACAATCTATGCACAGATTGTATGTGTGGGTAGACTTTCTGATAGAGCATCGCCTTGTGATATCCTAAACTATTTTTCTACCACATATTTATCAGAAAGTCTACTTTTCATCTGTACCAGTGGGTACAAACCTCTTTCTCGGCCCATTTTCGGTCTCAAAAAAATAATCGGAGTCGCTCATTTTGTTTGAAATACTTTGCTTATGGTCCTTGCAAAAAATAAGCTCAATCCGGTATCGGTAAGAGCATTTATGAAACATCCAAACTTTGCAGGGATCATAAACAAAATATTTCAAACAAAATGAGCGACTCCGATCATTTTTTTGAGATAAAAAATGAGCCGAGAAAGAAGTTTGTACCCATTGCAGATAATCTGTACCAATAGCATCGTTCCATATTTATGTGGTATCTATCACAAAATATATACAACCATACAAAATGTGTGTTGGAGAAGTATTTGAGACACCGGTACGTTGTACCTCAGGGGCACATAATAATTACTCGAACGTAAGGGACAAAGACATCACTCCCGTTTCACATGATGGGACCTTGTCGTATAGTTGTTCTTTTCAGGGCGTTTTGGCCTAAGGCTTTGTTTGGAAATGAAAGACAATGAAGGGAAGATTAAAATAAGGGAAATGCTAACATCTGTCCTAACATCTGTCCTAAAGGAGGAGGATAATAGGTAAAAGATGCATTGATATTCGATAAAAATGCATCAATATCTGTGAAAGTTTATCAATATCCGTGAGATATGTATTGATACCCGAAATAGTTTAGAATTAAGATTGTGATTTTGGCACTTCAAAAATTGATGAAGGGGCTCCAAAATTGAACTGTATTGATACACAAAATGACATCGTTTTGGAGCCCCTCCATCAATTTTTGGAGTGTTAAAATCAATTTCCTAGAATTATTGGCATATTGTCCTTCGCTTAGTGGGCGGAGGTTACTAGAACCGTTAAAAAAAATTCCATCCCCCATGTGTGGTTTATTAAGAAAGTGAGGGAAAGAAAATCAAGTTTTGAGTAAGCATGAAACTTCAAGTAAATTGTCTGTTTAGTCCTTCATATATTTTTTTTAAATTCCTCAATGTTTTTCGTGAGTTATTGAAACATAATTTCAGCAAAATTACTTGACAACTAGAAAAAAATAAATTGGAGCAATATGATTACTTCACTAATTCATTTTGATGAGAGAAAACACAAAAGTAAAAAGACTGAAGACTACATGTGAAAAAGGTTTGAAAAAAGACAAAATTAAACCAAACAATGAGCCAATTTTTTTTCCTGGCTTGGGACTTTTTAATAGAATTTAGTAATAAAAACATAAACAACTCATTCAAAAATATAGTGTAATAGTTATTATAATATGTCCACCTATAATACTGTCCGTTTTGGCTAAATACAAATTTTGATTACTTTTTCATCGTTATTCAAATTTTTTCTAGATCTATTAGTTTGGCATAAATTTTTTTGGATTATTGGTTCGTCTCGACGAAATGAATCTAAGAAGTAAAAAATTATGAACCAAATTAATTTTTTTGGAATACAGATAAAAATATTCCAAAAAAATCTGTCTATTTTCGATTATTTTCGTCCATAGTGAACTCTTTAAAAATTTCGATCAATATTATTTTCTTTACACTTTTCTCAACGAGCCGAACTAGTAATCCAAAAAAAGTTAACACAAAACTAACAAATAAGGAAAAAAGTTTGAACAAAGATAAATAAATAATTCAACATTTTTATTTAGCCAAAACCGGCAACACAAGTGTTTTTCCCATCTTCACCCTCCTCCTTTTTTTCCTTTTCTTCTTGCTTGTAGATTAACGGAGTAAACAAATAGCGGCTCTGTATAACGTATATTGAAAGGGCTAGAAGGCAGTTGAAAAGATAGCATAGGGGAAAAGCAAAAGGGTAATTTGTCTCACTTGGAATAGGCTTTTCTTTTGGTCCAAGTGGATGTAGTTAGGCTCATTTAATGAGTAATAACATATGCCCTCAGGACACATATTAACAAAACCCAAGAGTAAAAAACAAAAGTCCAGATCGAGGTTCAAAAAAATTGATTGTGTTCGTTTCGGATCTCTAGACTCAAATCCATTTTCTGCGCATAATTCCCAAAAAGTTTTCTCTCTAATTTATTACTCTCATTTTTCTCTCTCTATCATGTACGAAAGTACTATAGCTGGAGGCTAAAAAGGAAATTATAGTTTGAGGATAAAAAAGAAATTATAGGTATAGTAATAACATTTTTTTAAAATCATTGTGGTGGTTGCCACCACTTGTCCCCTCCATTCTTGAACATACCTCTATGATGTCTGCATCGTCCTCGTTGTAGGAGAGGAATTCCTCATTGTCGAAGGGGACTTCCTCATCGACGGACTAGTTTTTTTTGTGATATATTTTGTTATATCCAAACTCTATAGTCCTCAGACATTAATTCATAAAGAATTCCAAAAACCAGATTTACTAAGTGAAAATATCAATGGTCTACTCTACATCAATCAATGCAAACTAGAAAAGCAAGAAAGCATGACGGGCAACACAAATAGATATATACGATGGAGTTAAAAGAGGGCAAAGTTTGTATTTTGAAAATTATTTTTGTTGAAAATGTGGGTCCAAATTTTACACAATTTCACAAAATAAGGAGTTGCATTGTGAATTTATAGAATTAAGTGGCATGCAATGTGATTTGAGTGAAATCTAGGGGTGACAGTGCAGTTTAGCCTTAACTGGACCTCCTGCCTTGAACCCGCGAGGCTCCCTGCTTAAAACGATTTCCGCAAGCCAGTTTTATTGGATTTGATTCAATGCAGCCAAACCCATTATTATAAACGAAAAAACTTCATTTAACTTCTCGATAATATGTTTTTTTGTATCCGATTAGAATGAATCTTACTAGGGTCAGTGTTCTTGATGATTTTTACAATATGAACGATTTAGATATTTCAAATATACCTGACATAAGTTCATATTTGATTGCTAATATAGCTTGACTGTGTTAAGTAGAAGTCTTAATTAACTAAACTCGCGCTTTCCGAAGGCGACTTTACTTCGGCATATTCGTCGAGCTTTCAAATCAAAGGCTTTTTCCATCACCACACGGTGCACCTCGCCGGCGAAGGGGAAATTCCATGGCACTCACCGCCTATCTTCTTCTACTTGGATTCTTAATTCTCCATTTCCCCAACGAAATCCATTGCAAATCGTTCATCAAGCTTCTCCACTGTATACCCAATCACTTCACGCGGCCAAACGTAAATCTCTCTCTCTCTCTCTCTCTCTGAATTTTGTTCTTAATTGCGTGTTTCAGGTTTTAGTTTTGGTGAATTTCCCAGTTGGGTATAGTCATGTTGTTGGAAATTGGAATATCAATAGAGCATTTCAATTTCAAAGCAATTCAACTCTACATTTTTTGATTGGGTATTCATTTTCTATTCAACTATTTTTTACCCCTTTACATCCAAAATGTAGTTTGTCATTACCAGCTCGTGTTGCCAAGTGGTCTTGGATTGGGACTTAGGTGTTTGCTCCATCCTAAGATCTCAGGTTCGATTTTCCTTGCCAACACTCTTGGGGCCACCTCACCCCACGCTTAAGTGTGTGAAACGGCTGTGAGAGGGGCCGTAGGGATTAGTCTGAGGTCCGCGTAAGCTGGCAGAGACACCCTGCATTACCCCCAAAAAAAAAGGATTATAGGAAAATAAGGACCCTTCTGGATGGATGTAGATTCCAGACCAAGAGATTTAACATATAAATTATAATTCAATGAGAGTTGCTCAAATTTGGATTTGATAACTTGGATTTCGAGACTGAGTTCGTTAGCTTTTATTATCATGGATTTGGAATTACGATTTTGCTAGTCGTGATTTGAAATAGGCGGCAGTTTAGGATTTTGGTTATATAAGGAACATATTGGCTTGTAGGCTTATAGCTAACCCTCTCACATTCAGTACAGTTTGTTTAGGATTTGAGTATCTTGATAAATTTTGGGCACTGATTACATCTTATTTGCGTTCCTTTAATTTTGGTTAGTCTACGCTCGAAAGGAGAATCCTTTTGGACAAGCCCCAACTATCACAGAGGGCCTCATTCTTCAAGGAGTGATAGAGCTGAGAAAGTCTCTGATTTCAGTGGCGATTCTGATGAACTCCTGATCATGCTCATCAGGTTTCCCTTGGAAAAATTGACCATTCCTCTCCCTTCACAAGCCATACACTTCAGCTGCCAAGGTATACATGAGACTGATGCATCTAAGGACTTCGCCTTTCACATGAATACTAAACCACTCTAGAGCATCCCCCTCCATTCTAGGCATTCCACCCACCATATTCCTGACCATCTAGTCATGCCACGGAGCTAATGAGAAGTACATTCAAAAAACAGATGCTGGTGTGACTCTTCACCAATTCTGCAGGAACAACAATTACCATTAACTGCATTCCCCAGCTTCTCAACAAGTTCTAATAGGATGTTAAGTGTCACAAGTTGAAGCACACCAGATTACGCAACTCGAACATAGATTGACCAGCCAATGAGGATGATTTGTTTCCGTCGATAGAGGACATCAACTACTGTTTCGACTCCTGGGCTGTGAACTTGGAGAAGTTGCTTGACCCACCAAATCCACAAGGAAACCACGGTTCACAAGGTTGCCTTGAAAGTTTGAAAACCCTGATGGCACCAATCGCCAGTACCCTTGTGCACTCTTCACATTTTTTCTGTTGGCACAGACACATTAGGGTAAATTGTAGCAAGCAAAATACATTTCTTGCTTTTGACAGATTGTAAGAAGATTTTTTCTTAGACTGTCATCCCTTTACTACTGGCACAAACACACTGTAGTAAATTTTATCTTGCGAAATAGATTGTGTTGCTTTTGACAGATGGTAAGAAGAATTTGTTGTGAATGACCTGCATTTTACTAGTTTTCAGGTAGCTAGATGTTCTGCTGCGTTTTGAGGACTTCCAGCATAAACCAGACTTGGTCTTGTCCTCTGTGGTGAGGGATCATGCATAACTATTGGTGGATTTTTTGATTCGTTTGTCATGATATTGATATTAAATTATTAACAGTTATGACATGAGAATTAGCAGGTCTATGACACTTGCGTTCCTGTTGTGATTATAAACTTTGGATTTAACTCAAAAACTTAAACTAGGTAGAGCTGCTCCAACAGTATTTTACACATTCCATACCCAACCAATGCGAAACTATATATTATCTGAATATCTGTATTTAGATCCCTAGCATTTGACGAGGACAAAAGAGAATCAAATCTGAGTCTTTTTTCTATTTGTTGTAAGATCATACAACCTGTGTCGTACATAGAATCATACAAGATCATCAAGTTGACTATGAAAGTTTTGAAGTCTGATTGCCAAATAGTTGTCTCGAGAAAGTTTTGGATAAAACCTGGCAATGCAAAATACCATTTAACGCCTCCTTTATACAGAGTCCTTTCCTTTGCTTGGCGAAAATTGCTATTATCAGGGTTTAGCAGTGATACTTCGGCTTTGACGACAAGGTGTTCGATAGAAAGCCGCACAACTAATGGCCTTAACTCAGGATTGATTAGTGTGATTGTGTGATCATTCTAGGAGTAGCTTGATGGTTCTCACAGTTATAGAACGCTATGCCACACGGATTTTATTTGATTTTCATGTTCTTCTAATTGATTTCCAACATTTTTCTAGAACAAGTGCTTAACATTCCAAGACTGTTGATTTAGGTTTTGATTAGCGCATGTGATATGTAAACTCTTGAAGGTGTACTGGTTTTGAAATCAATTCGTCAAACAAATAAAATGTGATTGGTATTTTTGCAGTCAATTCTTCACAGGAAAATGGAAATACAAGGGTTGGGCAATGGCTAGACAGATTGATCTACTTCTCAGAATGTGGAATGAAGTGTTAAGAGTTAGCAAGAAACTTGGCCATTGGTTTGTGGACTGAGGTATTATTTGTGATATTGGACATTCCCCTTTCTTTTACTGGTTATGACTCTCATCCGCTTAGATACTGCTTCTTGGGTAACACTAATTATGGTTACTAAATTCTCATTTAACTTTTGGGACAGACTCGTCCAGTTCCGATGGTGGTTTAAGCTAGTGGACTTGGCAGGAAGATATGTCATTATTTCAAAGTTTTCCCTAGGAATCTTCTTTCAGGTTTTGCCCTTCCCCTTCGTCATGTTCATATTTCAATGATCGATGTACGTCAAATACTGAATGTGCTTTAAGATATCAGAACCATAGGTACATGACATACAGTCTAACACCTAAATGAATTTAGTCATAAGGTTACGCGACATACTCAGTTGGCGAAAGAGGAATGGTTCCATATGTTGGTTTCTCGAGTATCTGTATCTTATGGCTAGCTTCTCTCGTATTGATTTTATGTTTGTGTTGAGAGTAGCTAACTTTGTTGCCAATGCTTTAACTAATTTTGCTGGAGGTTCTCTTTCTCAATTGTGAATAGTTACGGTTTCCCTCTCTCCACCGACTGATTCGGTCTACACATTAGTTAGATCATATTGTGTTTGCAGTCACGAAACACGGGAATTTTAGTCCCCATGTAATTAACAAGAGAGAACCGAATTGGTCTTTGAAAATGTTGCGATGTTGTCATTTTCTTATTCTGAAACACCGGAAGAAAAAAGAGTATTTTTTTTTTAGTTGTATCAATGAATTTGATGGATCATATGCGGAACTTATTTTAAAATGCTTACTTTTGTCATTGGTTGTGGCCTACTTCAAGATTATTTTGCGGCAGGCCTTTAGGCATGGGATGAATGTAAATTGTGTTCTCAGTTTTCAAAATTCTAATGTACATTGATGTAAATTATAAGACGTACTCCTTTTAAAAGGTTTGTTTCAGTCTCAAACGATGGGCATGGTACTCTTGCTGAACAAGATGCAGCCCACCTAGTTTAATCAAACAAACAAATGTCCGGTTTGTCTTAAATAAGCTACTTGGCCTTTTTCTTTCGTTTATATTGTTCGCATTTTTTTGCTTCACGTCAACTTTATTTTAATTATCATTTCGTCCCGAGTAGAAGGATCTGTGGTTTTAGCTTACTTTTTGTCTTCATTCTACAAAATTTGAGTTTCGATCATAATTTTTCTTATTCAATTTTTTTGCTTTTTCTATTACTCTTGTCGAGACGAACCAATAATTTACACAAATTTGATGCAAAACAACCAAACGTGAAAAAAATGAATAAAGAAAGAAAAGTAAGTCAAGTGGATTATTATGCCCTACTACTTGTTTATGTTAACATAAACTTAGGGCCGATTTGGGAAAAAAATAGATTTTTATTTCTCTATTCAATTTTTTTTCACATTTAGTAATTTTGTGTCAATGTTGAAAGGAATTTATAAAGTAAAAAATTGTGAAAAAATATTTAAATTTTTTTTTACCTTTTGTTTTCTTTTAACATATCCTTCCTATCATTTTAGTCAAAAAATTCCCTTGGAGATGTCGGGAATGGAGCTGCAATGAAACTTGTTGTGAACATGATCATGGGAAGGTTTGCATATATATATATATATCTCTCTCTCTCTCTCTCTCTCTCTCTCTCTCTCTCTCTTGTATTGGTATTATTTCAAGTTTTCTTCTTTGGATATTTTGGGTTGGCCTTTTACTTTGCAAGTTCCTCTTAATGGTACAAGCAATCCAGAGGGTACAAGGTATAGGCTCTTCTATTGGGTTTGAACATGAGTTGGAGAGGATGATCCAGAGGGTTTGCCAGGTGTTCTGTGCTAAATTCCTTGATTAAGTTGGCCTTTTCTGCAATTGTTTACTACATTTTGAGGGGAAAAGAAACGCTAGAATTTTTCAAGTTAGGAGGCAAGAAAGAGCTATTGTGCTAAATTGTATCACAAGAGATATCAGTTCTTGTTTGAGTGCTTGTTCAAATGTCAAGCAAACTTGTGAATGGCAGAGTATTAATGTCAAGCAAACTTGTGAATGGCAGAGTATTAAGGAGAGATGGTTAGTCTAATGGCTAGGTTTTTGAATGTGTTTTTTCTGGTGTCTGTACATGTAGTAGCAGTTGTTATTCTTTGGATGGAGGCATGGAGCTTATTGTAAAACAGCTATATACTCTGTTTGATATTGAATCCCATTTTCACATAGATTATAACTTCATCTTTCTTATCTTCTTCCTTCCATTTCTTCTAGGAGTACTTCTCTGCTATGAAATTTAGTATATCTTCATCTTCAACCTAGTCCCGTACCTGCACCCATCTGCGGCCGGGCCACCCATATCGTCACGGTGAATTATCTTCAAAAACAAAAAAGCTAGTGCTAAAGGAAAACAAAAAAGCAAGTGCTAATAGATTAAAGGAATACGCAAATCGGCGAAAATCATTTTCCTTTAGAGACATTATATACAACTCATAAAGTATGTGACATTAGAACTATAGGAATCCAATTAGAAACCAAAAAATAAGCCCAAAACCACCTAAAGATTGATGATACTCCCTCCATCTCATAAAGTTGGTCCCGTACGAAACAATGCGCAATTTTCAAACTTAAAAATAATATATTTACTCAACAAATTTTCCATTTTTTTTTGAATCGTTCAAAAGATCTCATTGAGAATAGATTCTCACAAAAAATTATTTCGGTAAGCACGTTATTTTTAAGCTTGAAAATCGCACGTAATTTCGCAGGAGACTAACTTTCTTAGGATGTTAGTAGGATAGTATAGTTATACAATTTCACAGGATTTTAGAGAATTAAGAGGAATGCATTGTGATTTGAGTGAAATCTAGGGGTGATAGTGCAATTTAGCCTTAACTGGACCTCCTGCCTTGAACCCGCGACGTTCCCTGCTTAAAACGATTTCCGCAAGCCAGTTTTATTGGATTTGATTCAATGCATCCAACCCCATTATTATAAACGAAAAAACTTCATTTAACTTCTCGATAATACGGAGTATGTTTTTTTGTATCCAATTACGATTAATCTTTCTAGGGTCAGTGTTCTTGATGGTTTCTAAAACATGAACGATTTAGATCCTTCAAATATACCTGACACAAGTTCATATTTGATTACTAGTAGCTAAACCTATTATTACACTGATTCAATGCATCAAAGCCTATTATTACAAATGCAAAAACTTCATTTAACTTCTCGATAAGATATTGAATTACATCCGATTACAATGAATCCTATTGGGGTTATTGTTCTTGATGGTTTCTACAATATGAACGATTTAAATCTTTGAAATAATCCTGAGATAAGTTCATATTTGATTGCTAATATGGCATGACTATGTTAAGTAGACTTCGCAGGTTGTGCGTGAGAAGTCTTAATTAACTAAACTCGCGCTTTCCGAAGGCGACTTTACTTCGGCATATTCGTCGAGCTTTCAAATCAAAGGCTTTTTTCATCACCACACAGTGCACCTCGCCGGCGAAGGGGAAATTCCATGGCACTCACCGCCTATCTTCTTCTACTTGGATTCTTAATTCTCCATTCCCCCAACGAAATCCATTGCAAATCGTTCATCAAGCTTCTCCACTGTACACCCAATCACTTCACGCGGCCAAACGTAAATCTCTCTCTCTCTCTCTCTCTCTGAATTTTGTTCTTAATTGCGTGTTTCAGGTTTTAGTTTTGGTGAATTTCCCAGTTGGGTATAGTCATGTTGTTGGAAATTGGAATATCAATAGAGCATTTCAATTTCCAAGCAATTCAACTCTACATTTTTTGATTGGGTTTTCATTTTCTATTCAACTATTTTTTACCCCTTTACATCCAAAATGTAGTTTGTCATTGCCAGCTCGTGTTGCCAAGTGGCCTTGGACTGGGACTTAGGTGTTTGCTCCATCATAAGGTCTTAGGTTCGATTTTCCTTGTCAACACTCTTGGGGCCACCTCACCCCACGCATAAGCGTGTGAAACGGCTGTGAGAGGGGCTGTAGGGATTAGTCTGAGGTCCGCGTAAGCTGGCTCGGGACACCCTGCATTACCCAAAAAATAAGGATTATAGGAAAATAAGGACCCTTCTGGATTGGATGTAGATTCCAGACCAAGAGATTTAACATATAAATTATAATTCAATGAGAGTTGCTCAAATTTGGATTTGATAACTTGGATTTCGAGACTGAGTTCGTTAGCTTTTATTATCATGGATTTGGAATTACGATTTTGCTAGGCGTGATTTGAAAGAGGCGGCAGTTTAGGATTTTGGTTATATAAGGAACATATTGGCTTGTAGGCTTATAGCTAACCCTCTCACATTCAGTACAGTTTGTTTAGGATTTGAGTATCTTGATAAATTTGGGCACTGATTACATCTTATTTGTGTTCCTTTAATTTTGGTTAGTCTACGCTCGAAAGGAGAATCCTTTTGGACAAGCCCCAACTATCACAGAGGTCCTCATTCTTCAAGGAGTGTTTCAAATTTCTCCTAGAGCTGAGAAAGTCTCTGATTTCAGTGGCGATTCTGATGAACTCCTGATTATGCTCATCAGGTTTCCCTTGGAAAAATTGACCATTCCTCCCCCCTTCACAATCCATACACTTCAGCTGCCAAGGTATACTTGAGACTGATGCTGCTACGGACTTCGCCTTCCACATGAATACTAAACCACTCTAGAGCATCCCCCTCCGTTCTAGGCATTCCATGCACCATATTCCTGACCATCAAGTCATGCCATGGAGCTAATGAGAAGTACATTCAAAAAACAGATGCTGGTGTGACTCTTCACCAATTCTGCAGGAACAACAATTACCATTAACTGCATACCCCAGCTTCTCAACAAGTTCTAATAGGATGTTAAGTGCCACAAGTTGAAGCACACCAGATTACGCAACTCGAACATAGATTGACCAGCCAATGAGGATGATTTGTTTCCGTCAATAGACGACTTCAACTACTGTTTCGACTCCTGGGCTGTGAACTTGGAGAAGTTGCTTGACCCACCAAATACACAAGGAAAATTACTAGCACATAGTTGAGAATTACAGGCTTCAAAAGAAAATTGTTAGGGCAAAATTCTGAATATTTTGGATAATGTAAATGTAAAATACTAAAATGTATTTGACTAATTGATTTTATGGATACATATACATCAACACTATGTGCAGAATAAGATAAATAAGGAAAGAAGAATTACAGCAAGTCTCTAATCATGGAGTGATTATAGTGTATCCCTGGATCATCGGTTTAACCTAATCATTGTGATTTTAGCATATCCTAAGAGGCATGATACATGCCTAATAGTTCTTCAGAAGCTTTGTTGCCTGACACAGGAGCCGTCCATGATCTGAAACTGTTACTACATTTTTTTTTTCAGGTGATAGATCTCTGTTTTATAGGGGGATCCACTCTTAAATATCATGGGAAAGGTGCATTATTTTCCTGTATGTTTTCTTCTGCCACCTCTTTCCCCTCTGTTCATCCCATGGATCGCACTTCTTAACCTGGGTTAGCTGCTCCATGTATCCATATGCCAGAATGCACCATCTCGCGGGCTTAGTGATGAGACTTATAAACTCTGGAGGAACATGAGATACCACACATAGCTAGATAGCTGGTGAGACTTATAAACTCTGGAGGAACATGAGATACCACACATAGCTAGATAGTTGGTGAGACTTATAAACTCTGGAGGAACATGAGATACCACTCATAGCTAGATAGCTTGTGCTTTTGTTTGTCCTCTTCTTTCACTGTGTTATTTAATTATCTCGTGTTATTTCATCTCCTATTCTCCTTGCTAACACTCAGTCAAGATTTTACCTTGGAGACATGGGGAATGGAGCTGCAATGGAAATTGTTGTCAACATGATCATGGGAAGGTTCTGCAGACTCTCTCTCTCTCTCTCTCTGTGTGTGTTATTTAGTTGTTTTTCTATTTTCTTCCTTTCAATTGCCCTGGATTTTTTTGTTTGCTCCTCTCCTCAGTAAAATGGTTAGGTAAACTAAGTAAAGGATTTTTTTTTCTATTATACACTTTATTTATGGATGCATCCGTTCAAATAGTTTCCCTTTCTGTGGTTACTACGGATTAACTTCTTTCAGAGGGCGGTAGCAAAGGAAGAATAGCTAATCCACTTCCATGGCTTGATAGGAAACCTTTTATTGTGATGTGGGGTTTATCTATCTAATTGTTGCTTTGGATGGGTATTTGAAAGGTATGTAGATGTTTCCACAGTTGGTGCCACTTTTAAATTGATAGGTACACGGATCAACAGGGGTGCTTTCTCTTTCTAGCTACCCCCATTAACCTTCTATAGCGCTAAAGTTGCTTTATATTTGGCGTTCCTATAGGCACCGGTTTCATGCTCCAAAAAGCCAGCAGGAGATGGCAGCTGATATTTCTCACAGTTGTAGATGATTTTTAAATTATCCTGATTTTCAATTTTAAAGAGTTCACTCTCTATCAATGATTTGGAAACCAAACAGAGATGTTTTTGTTTTACATTTTTTGTATGCAAGTCTTATGTACTGGTTATCTTATTTACACTCTTGTAAAGCGTAATGATTCAAGTAGAAAGAGCCCTACAAAAACTAAAACTGTAGCTTTTTTGTTTTTCTTAAGGTGATAGATCTCTGTTTGAGATGGTGGCTCCACTCTTAGATATCATGGTGATGGTATTATTTTCCTATTTGTTTTCTGCTGCCATCTATTTCTCCTCCTTTCATCCTATATATAAATTGGGCTTCATAATATGGGTTAATTATCTGCTCCTTGCATCCATAAGCTCCTCTCTATCTCTCTTCCGAGACACCTTTTCTGTGCAAGAACAAGATATACCCCACAAACATGATAGATCATGCTGCTTTTATTTTTTTGGGTTTTTAACTTAGTAATTTACTTTTCGTTTTCTTTTAACATATCCTTCCTATCACTTTAGTCAAAAAATTCCCTTGGAGATGTCGGGAATGGAGCTGCAATGAAACTTGTTGTGAACATGATCATGGGAAGGTTTGCATCTCTCTCTCTCTCTCGTATTGGTATTATTTCAAGTTTTCTTCTTTGGATATTTTGGGTTGGCCTTTTACTTTGCAAGTTCCTCTTAAAGGTACAAGGACATATACAAGGTACAAGCAATCAGGATTAAAAAAAAAAGGGTACAAGCAATCCAGAGGGTACAAGATACAAGGTATAGGCTCTTCTGTTGGGTTTGAACATGAGTTGGAATGGATGATCCAGAGGGTTTGCCATGTTTCTGTGCTGAATTCCTTGATTAAGTTGGCCTTTTTCTGCAACTGTTTACTATATTTTGGGGGGAAAAGAAACGCCAGAATTTTTCAAGTTAGGAGGCAAGAAAGAGCTATTGTGCTAAATTGTATCACAAGAGATATCAGGGCTTGTTTGAGTGCTTGTTCAAATGTCAAGCAAACTTGTGAATGGCAGAGTATTAAGGAGAGATGGTCAGTCTAATGGCTAGGTTTTGGAATGTTTTTTCTGGTGTCTGTACATGTAGTAGCTGATGTTATTCTTTGGATGGAGTTATGGAGCTAATGTGGTGTATTCTTTGGGGTTCAAGGCCATCCCCTTGCCTTCCTTCTTTTTAAAAAAAAAAAAAAAATTACATTTCTAATTGTAAAACAGCTATATACTCCGTTTGATATTGAATCCCATTTTCGCATAGATTATAACTTCATCTTTCTTATCTTCTTCCTTTCATTTCTTCTAGGAGTACTTCTTTACTATTACATGTACTATGAAATTTAGTATATCTTCATCTTCAACCTAGCCCCGTACCTATTTTCTTCTCGCTGCACCCATCTGCGGCCGGGCCACCCATATCGTCACGGTGAATTATCTTCAAAAACAAAAAAGCAAGTGCTAATAGATTAAAGGAATACGCAAATCGGCGAAAATCATTTTCCATTAGGGACATTATATGCAACTCATAAAGCATGTGACATTAGAACTATAGAATCCAATTAGAAACCGAAAAATAAGCCCGAACCACCTAAAGATTAATGATACCCCATCCATCTCATAAAGTTGGTCCCGTACGAAACAACGTGCAATTTTCAAACTTAGAAATAATATATTTACTAAACAGATTTTCATTTTCTTTTTGCATCGTTCAAAAGATCTCATTGAAAATAGATCCTCACAACAAATTATTTCGGTAAGTACATTATTTTTAAGCTTGAAAATTGTACGTAATTTCATAGGAGGCTAACTTTCATAGGATGTTAGTAGGATAGTATAGTTGTACAATTTCACAAGATTTTAGAGAATTAAGGGGCAGGCAATGTGATTTGAGTGAAATCTAGGAGTAATAGTGCAGTTTAGCCTTATTCGGACCTCCTTTCTTGAACCCGCGAGGGTTCCTGCTTTAAACGATTTCCGAAATGCCAGTTTTATTGGATTTGGTTCAATGCATCCAAACCCATTATTATAAACGCAAAAATCTGATTTAAAGTCTCGATAATATGTTTTTTTCTATCCGATTATGATGAATCTTACTAGGGTTAGTGTTCTTGATGATTTTTACAAGATGAACGATTTAGATCTTTGAAATATATCTGAGATAAGTTGATATTTGACTATTAGTAGCCAAACTTATTATTACCTTGATTCAATGCATTCAAGCCTATTATTACAAACGCAAAAACTTCATTTAACTTCTCGATAAGATATCGATTCACATCCGATTACAATGAATATTTACTAAGGTTAGTGTTCTTGATGATTTCTACAATATGAACGATTTAAATCTTTGAAATAATACTGAAATAACTTCATATTTGATTGCTAATATAGCATGACTGTGGTAGGTAGACTTCGCAGGTTGGACGTGAGAAGTCTTAATTAACTAACTCGCGGTTTTCAAAGGCGACTTTACTTCGGCATATTCGTCGAGCTTCAAATCATAGGCTTATCATCACCACACAGGCACACACTGCACCTCGCCGGCGAATAAGCTCGCACACGCTTCTAATCAAAGGCTTTAGTTTTGTCTGGCATATAAACTCGCCGCCATTGAAGCATTTCTGTTCCTCTATCAGGTAATTCCGTATGTCCATTACATTCGTGAAATTATACGCATGGGCTTCTAATTTCTTTACGTATAGTCCCATGTTTAAATTTCGGAATTAGAGTTGTCAATTTTCTTTAAGTAGTGTTCAATACTGAACTTTAGAGAAATATTGAAGCTATTGAGTCGTGGGTAATCGGCTGGGTGGAGTGAGCGAGACGTAGATGGGATGGTAATCAGGAACGCCAACTGTTTGATGAAATGCACAGCTGAAAACCAGAGTCGAAAATTCTTGAACTGGGAGTTACTCTTACTCTTGTTTCGATTGCCACAGCTATTGGGTGTTTCGTTTAACTTCTGTAGCAGCTAAAGTTAGAGAATTGTTATGGGATGGAGGGTGCAGAGGATGCGGTAAGGAATGCGCAGGTGGTAGGCGCCAGGGCCAGAAACATCAGTCACAATGTCCGGTGCACTGAGTGTGGCAGTCAGTCCATTGAAGATTCACAAGCAGATATTGCCATTCTCCTCAGGAAGGTAATTCTTTTTGCTAGCTAATATTCTTGTTGTTGCATTTGCATTTAACCTGGAATATATACACACAAGTGCATGATAGGATAGGGGAATCTATTATTCTTGTTGTTGCATATGATACTGGGTTATAACCATCACTGTTGTATCTGGTGGTGATCGATGGATAAGAGAAATATGACCAAAAGTAGTTGTTAGCTGCGGAAAAATCTTGCATTGTTTGTTGGCAATTCGTAGGTTGCAGGTGTTTAATTGCTTGGTTCCTGACTTAATTGGGCTGTGCTATGTAAAAAAGCTTTATGAACAGATTAAGTACATTGTCAGGTTCTCGCCTTTCATGTTGCCTTTTGTTTGATTAACTTCCAATGATATGTTGTTATTCCTTCACCTTTCAAATCAAAGGCTTTTCATCACCACACACTGCAATCCATGGCACTCACCGCCTATCATCTTCTACTTGGATTCTTAATTCTCCATTTCCAAGCATTTCCCCAACGAAATCCATTGCAAATCGTTCAAGCTTCTCCACTGTGTATCCAATCACTTCACGCGGCCAAACGTAAAGCTCTCTCTCTCTCTCTCTCTCTACTAGTATTTTTTTACCCCTTACGTCCAAAATGTAGTTTGTCATTGCCAGCTCATGTTGGCTTTTTAGGTCATGGAATTGTGGGTTCACCGATGGTCTTGAAAGGTGTGTTGGTTTGTTCAATCAATCTTCCATAGGAAAATAAGGATCCTTCTGGATGGATGTAGATTCTAGACCAAGAGATTTAACATATAATTTATAATTCAATGAGAGTATCTCAAATTTGGATTTGATAACTTGGATTTCGAGACTGAGTTCGTTAGCTTTTATTATCATGGATTTGGAATAACGATTTTGCTAGGTGTGATTTGAAATAGGCGGCAGTTTAGGATTTTGGTTATATAAGGAACATATTGGCTTGTAGGCTTATTGCTAACCCTCTCACATTCAGTACAGTTTGTTTAGGATTTAAGTATCTTGATAAATTTGGGCACTGATTACATCTTATTTGTGTTCCTTTTATTTTGGTTAGTCTACGCTCAAAAGGAGAAACTCTTTTACTACTCCAGCCAACTAATCTTAATGTGCTTGCATAGAAGGCAAAATTTTGTCCAGCGCTGACTTAATTTTGCAAGAGTTCCACCATTGACTTCCTTGTTTTGGTTAATAGCACGGGAGAAAAAGATATAGGCTCCTAGGATGTGGGTCCTGTATTCTTGTTCTCAATGCTCTATTCTTGAAACTGTTGGTCAGATTTACACAACTAATGCCTTGTTTGGATGGTGTTTTGAAAATTTTTGAGTTTGGTTTTTGAATAATGAGTGGAGGGAGAAATTAGGGTAATGATTGGAGATAGGGGTAATGAGTGGAGAGAGATAGAGAGAGAAATGAGAATAATAATTAGAGAGAGGAGAGAGAAATGAGAGTAATAATTGAAAGTAGAGGTAATGAGTGTTTTTGAGTTGGAAAATATTTTTGAAGAAGCCATCCAAACAAGGCATAAGGCTTGTCTCCTTTTTCTTTGGCTCAAAATGATCCATTTGAAGCCTCTTTCTTTGGCCTGAATTTCAGTACTGTTTTCTTAGTTCGCTCCAGTCTTTTGCACAAGTAGTTATGTCCTTTACACGGTTGTTAGGCGATTTCTGTTTGATACTGTGGCTCCACTTTTAAATATTTCGGGGAAGGTACATTGTTTTCGTGTATGTAGTGTTTTGCCATCTCCTTCCCCTCCGTTCATCTCACAGATCATACATCTTAACCTGGGTTAGTTGCTCCATGTATCCATATGGCCCCACCTATCTATAATCTGAGACTCTCGAACTTTGGAGGAACAGGAGATACCACAGGCAGCTAGATCTAGATGGTGCTTTTGTTTGTCTTCTTTCTCTATGTTATTTAATGATCTCCTCTTATAACATCCCCTTTGTATCACTCCAGTTGAGGTTTTTCTTTGGAGACGTGGGGAATGGAGCTGTAATGGTACTTGTTGTGAACATGATCATGGGAAGGTTCTTCTCTCTCTCTCTCTCTCTCTGTGTTGCGGTGCTTGCATTATGTGACTAAATATTTTAAAACGTCTTTCAACAATTTGCAATATGGTGGCATCTTTATCTGAAGGATTGCTTCTGAGTGAGAAAATAGGATTTGACCCGAGCATTCTAGTAGAGGTATTCTTAAGATCGAGACATAAATTTCCTTTCTGTAATTGAGCATATTGGATTTAGCCATTTTGTCTTTGTAAACTGGGATGTAAGATATTTACCATTTTTGCGTTGATTCCTAGGTAGTCTCACAGGGCCCATTAGTGCACCTATGTTTCGGTAAAATGCCCTTCAATGGTCAATTCCTTTTTTCTGCTGCATTTCCCCTGAAGCATCAACAAAAAGGTTTGTAACTAAACAAGATTGTTGGTATCGTAGATTGTATAATTCCATGGTGTCATTGTAGTACGAATTTGTTTGTGGCAGGGCTTGTGGCTTGCTCTGGGATTAGCCGAATCCGTTTCCCTACCTACACCAAATGCAGCTGCAGCGAACAAACTATACAAAGGTGGCTAAATCTCACGGCCTTAGTGACGAGGACTTCTTCCAGCATACAAATTATGGGGTTTAAACATTGCAGCAAAATATTTGTTTTTCGTTTTGAAATTGATTCACAGGATTCTTCCTGTCATGACCACTCTTCATCAAAGACGGATTCAAGTGGATGTGATTTGTCCACGATGTAAACAAGAGGAGGAAACCATGGAACACATGTGCTTTGGGTGCGAATTTTCAAACAGGATTTGGCAGCAAACCCAAGTGGATTCCTCCTCCTTCTCTTCTCGGCATTGTTTACTATTGGATTGGTTTCTAGATGGATGATGGCAGCTCCGGATGATGATATCATAATTACAGTCAGTGAAGTGGGTAATTTGGATGCAATGGAATCGAGCTTTATTCAAGGGGTCTTTGACCTCGGTGGACGGGGGACTCTTGCTCTGTTTCATGAGATGGCTGATTCCTTGAGCACAGGTAGGCGGTAAGCAACTCATGGAATCCGAAAATTTCACAATGGGCAACATGCCGTGTCTACGCATACGAATATAGAGAGGACCAGTTTTTCTTTACCAAACCAAATGGATTTCGGTCAGATAACCATGGTCCATGGAAGGTGTCACAGATGTGGTGTGAGCTTGGAATATAAAGGATACCATGACATGTTGAATCGTCTACACAATACAATGATTTAGATTGATCTTAACCGGATGATTATGTCATGATTTTAACGTCAAAGTAGTTGCCAGGCGATTCCAAATTACGATCATTCTGGTATTGGATGGGTCCTAATGGAGGAGGAGGAGGGGGAATTAGTGGAGCAACAAGACAGAAGTACCCTCGCTTCTTCTGCCGTTCACGCCGAATTTCTGGCTTGCTTGGGTGTGATGATATGGTGCTTTGATCGCCATTTTCGTCATATCACAGTTGCTACGGATTGCAGTTCGATGGTGGATGAAACACCGGAAGAAAAAGAGTTTTTTTTTTTCTAGTTGGATCAATGAATTGGATGGATCATATGTGAAACTTATTTAAAAATGCTTACTTTTGTTAATAGATATTGTTGGGGTAATACAAGGTCGTTGGTTGTGGTTACTTGAAGATTATGTTGCGGCGGGCCTTTAGGCACGGCCACATATGAATGTAACTTGTGTTCACAGTTTTCAAAATTTTAATGCACATTGATGATGTACTCCTTTTAAAAGGCTTGTTTCAATCTCAAACGACGGGCATGGTACTCATGCTCACCACCAATCAAACAAATGGTTTGTCTTAAATAAGCTACTTGGCCCCTCTCTCTCTCTTCTATGTTGTTCGTATTTTTTAGCTTTGCGTCAATTTTTTTTAACTATCAATTCATCCCGACTAGAGAGATTTGTGTTTTTAGCTTATTTTCGTCTTCATTCTAAAAAAATTGAGAATTTTTTTCTTTTTCTATTCCTCTTGTCAATAATATAAAACGACCAAATGGGAAAAAAAAAATGAATGAAGAAAGAAAATTAAGTCAAGTGGATTATTAAGCCCTACTTATTTATGGTAACATAAACTCAGGGCCGGTTTGGCAAAAAAAAATAAATGCAGATTTTTATTTCTCTGTTTAATTTTTTTTTTCACATTTCGTAATTTTGTGATTATTGGTTTGTTTGAGAGGAATCTATAAAATAAAAAATTATGATCAAAAGATTTAAAAAATTCACTCCAAACAAAATCAATTCAAAACAAACAGATTTTTTGTATTATTTTTGTCTTTATTAAAAAATTATCCAAAATAGGAAGGTCTTTTGGATTATTTTTTCTTAATTTTAAAAAAATCATCTGATTCATTATGTTTTACTTTTTAAATTTCTCTCGTAGAAACGCACCGATAATCGACGAAAAATGGACACAAAGCTAATAAAAGCAAGAAAATTTTGAACGAGGGAAAAATAATAATCCGGCTTTTTAGGAAACACAAATTTTTTTTTTTAATAAAGTAAGGATGAAAGCGCGAGAAGGAAATCGGGGCCGAGGCACGCTTATTGGAAAGCGTGATTGGCGTTTTTGTTTCTCACGAGTTTCTGGACAAAGAACGTGTTTAGGAGCAAAAGACGGCGGTCAGAGTTTCAATCAAAAGCGTGTTTGCATTTCGCGCTTACAATTGTTCGCGGTCATAAGCAAATATGTACGTCCAGGAGTAAAAGTGCGCGGCGAGTGTAACAAAGAAGCGGGTTTGCAGTTCACGCTTTCATTTCCATACCGGCCACGAGTTAAATGTCTCGCATCTGGTTCTCACACAGAAACACATGGCTCCAGCGAAACTTATGGAGAACCCGAACTCGATTCTCGATCATCTCATCTCATCTCATCTGATCACCCAGCAGAACACCATAATTCCTCCTCATTCAAACCATTTCCCTCATTCAGCTTCTTCAAACTATTTCCCTCATTCAAGTTCTGCATACCTTTAGTAGCATAATTCCTTCACACCTATTTCGAAATACCCATCCCCACTACAACTCGACCAGCTACTTCAACTTTGCAGCAAATCAAAAGCACTAGCCCAAGGACGAAAAACCCATCAACGGCTCATTCTCCACGGGCCAGGCTAGAGCAACACCCTTTCATAACCACAAAATTAGTTCAAACATATGAGGATTGTGGGTATTCGGAATCAGCCCACGTTCTGTTAGACAAAATGCCGCAAGCCCGCAACCAAATGTGTTTGCTTGGACTGCAATCCTTTCGGTTTATTCGCGGCAAGGAATGTCGGATGAGTGCATTGGGGTTTTGTTGTGAGATGAAAGTGAAGGGTGCAATTCCTTACAAGTATGTGCTTCCTAAGGTCTTACGGGCATGTGCTCATTATCGGAATTTCAAATCAATTTCACGAAGATGTGGTCACTTATGGAGCTGAATTGAATTTACAAGTTCGATGTTCTTTAATCGATGTTCGAAATGCAGCGACATTGAGAGTTCTTGACGGGTTTTCAGCCAAATGGCGGAAATAGATTTCTTGTCGTGGAATTCAATGATTTCATGGTACATATTATATGTTTGTAACGGGTTTCTTGAATCAGCTTTGGATTTGTTGGGTCAATGATGTTGGAAGGGTTTGAGCCTGATTTAGTCACCTGGAACATGGCAATGGACGTTTATTACAGAATGGAGCAGTGTGATGAGGCTTGGAAGATTTTTGAACAGATTGAAGAGCCTAATAATATTTCTTGGACCACATTGATATAAGATCATTCAAGGATCCGGAAGCATGAAGTAACCTTAGCGATCTTTATGGATATGGAGGGGTGATGGTTTCCTGATTTGAATTGTATTTCCAGCATCATTGTCTCTTGCCGACATCTAGGTGCTTTTAATATGTGGCCGAGAAATTCATGGTTATGAGATTAAAAAGGAAACATAGTTTGCTTACAATTCTGTTGGGCCTGCATTGTTGACAATGTACACTAGATGTAGGGACTAGGGAGATACACAATGCAGCAAATGTATTCGCCTTGATGGACAAAATAGAATGTTGTCACTTGGAATCCCATGATTTTATTTTGCTGATCTTGGAATGAACAAATTGGCACTTGAGTGTTTTAGAAAAATGCAAAGCATGGCTATACAAAATGACCAGACCACAATTTTCCACTGTTTTGCCAGTGTGTGATCTTGAATCTGGAAAACAAATACATCCCTACATTAGTAAAATGTGTTTCAGTAACATTATTCCCCTCCTGAGTTCTCACCATTCAACGGTTCAACAGGGGTCTGATGACAAATTCCGAATCCTCAAGTGGCTCCATGTAATATGCATTCTTCAAATCAGCTCTGAAGCGGTAGGTGTTTTAGGGTTTCAAACAGGTGAGTCAGCGAGGGATCTGAATTACGACTATGTAATTATATTCACTGTGTTCGGTTCCCCATTTTGAGTTTTTGTTTCACAAAGTTATTTTTGAATGCCAAAAAGTGTTTTCGAAGGCCGGCAAAGACTACAACCATGGCCGGGCCCACCACTCCCACCCTCCTCTGTCCTTTCTCCAGCTTTTCACCTGTTATTCTATATTTATTTTTTTTGATCCACTGCTTTTCACCTATTATTCGAAAACTTCGATAGTCTAATAAAAATTGCCATTTGAAAATTCAATTTCAGAAAATGGATTCCATTGAAAAAAATGCAATTCTCAATTTCAAGCTTGCCTTCCACCCTCCTAATCCGGTAGAACATACATCTGTATAAAGGAAAAAAAAAGTCTGTTCAAAACAGACGTCTCTCAATCCCCCAGTTCGATTCTCGAGAGAGGAAGAGAAGTCCCACTATTGGTATCGACAGGTGTAAGGTGCTCGATTCAAATACCCTATTTTCGTAGGCCCGACAAGGCCGTCGGTAAGATATCGGGATGGGACCCGTCGGTACCAATTCACTGTGATCGCTTCCTATTATGTTCGAGGTGCCAAATACAATTGAAAATAGAAATTGATACTTTCTAAAAAAAAATCTGACCCCAATAGTAGAACCTGTCTCAATAGACATGGGACTAATTCACCTCATTTGTGCAAGATGAAAAATGGGTTATACTCAAACAAGGCAGTATAGGCATTTCAGAATTTGGGAAAAAAAATAAAGATAAAATACCAAATCCACGAAAGGAAAACTTCATCTTGATCAACGTCATGTCTATCTTCCTTCTCTCTCCTTAATCTAATGTTCAACTGCTAGAGCCTTTTCAAGGAAAAAATAAGGGTGGAAAAAACTGCTAGAAATCAACTGTGTCAATAAATGAGCATGGACTATGCAGCAAGTGTGTCAAGCAAAATGCAGCAACGACCATTTGCCACATCTCAAGGAGGAATTCGTCGGGTCTTCTGTGGTGGCTGGATTTGGTGTTGGTTTGGGCTCCCCTGGAATGCAGTTCACCTCCTCATTTATACAACTAAACCCTTCAAATTAGGTCTTCCAGCTGGTTCGAGAAGATGGGTCTTTAATTTTACAGCTACAGATTCGCGAAGCAGCTTCGAGATCTGGGGAAGAGGCGTAGGCGTGAGATTCATTTTCTGCGCGAGATTCGTTCTCTGTAGACTTTAGAAAATAGAGTTAGCTGTGGAGGTTGGGATGAATAACTTTCGAGACAGATATGAGTTGGGAAGACGTAATTGAAGAGAGAGATGGTTGGGACAGAGGAAACGCAGATATTTGTTCTCTATACAAGATTTATCTGTAGAAGATTTACATGGAGGAGGAGGTTGGGAGATGAGTGGTTGGGAGTAATTGAAGAGAGAGAGGAACGGGATAGACTTTTGTCCAATTTGTCAACTTTTTATCCGTCCTTTTTCTTTTTTTATTTTCTGATAAGTCACAGTCAGGGTCCCACTTATTTTTGAAATAACTCATCCAATCACATATTTTTACATTTTAACTCAAAATTTTCAATTCAAAATTGTGAACCAAACACAACAAATTGTATTAGGGTAGAACTACATTTCTTTGGGTGAAGTACACTAACTTCCCCTGAGATTTCCTTCAATTACATTTATAACCCCAAGAAATTGGAAATTCAATATCCTTCCCCTCGAGGTTTTAAGTTGGACAACAATAGAGCATCTCCGATCCTTACCCATTTTTTCAATCAAATTTGGGTAGAAATTTGGGTTAGAAGCTCCAAGTAAGCAATCTCCAATGTTAAACCCATATTTTACCCAAATCTTTTTTTTTTTTTTTTGAATAGCACACTTGTAATTAATGAGTGATACTTTTGTAATTGATGAAAGTGAAAAGAGGGTTTTAAAAAAATGGATATGGGTTTGAGTCTTTCCAAATTTGGATGAGAAAATGAGTAGAACTCAAAATGGGTAGGCAATGGGTATAGCATTGGATATGAATTTTTAAGCTTTTTACTCAAATTTTGGGTATGGGTAGAAAAATGGGTAAGGATTGGAGATGCTCTTAACCTTCTTTGTTAAGAGACCGCAAAGAGACCTCTCATTGACACCTCACTCTTACACTCACTCACATTTAAGTTACTCTCAAACGACACTTAGACCCCGTTCGTTTTAGGATTTTGGATTTAGATTTGTAGGTAATAAGTGTAGAGAGAAATAGAGTAATGATTAAAAATAGGGGTAATGATTGAAGAAAAATAGAATAATGATTAGAATCCAAAATTCAAAACCTTCAAACAAACAGGGTCGAACAGGTTCTAGTGCTTTCACCATACTTGAGACTTCATTCACACTTGAGTCTCTCATGACACACTTACAAATGACCTTACCTATCTTATTTATAAGGACTACAAAAAAAATTCTCGGAGAAACCCGAAAGATTCTATCATAATCTACAAGCTTCTGGAAGATTATTAAAAAGTCTAAAATATTTTAGAGGATTCTTGTGAGACCCGTACTTCAATTTTCTTCCGGTTAACAGATTATAATGGGGATTAATATAATTTGAAGATTTGTGGGGATTTGAGCAAATATAGGAATCGCATGGAAGATATACGTGTTTATTTTGTGATGGGCATGCATGTGATATTGGAGTGTGTGTGCATCAATTAATGGTAGTGTGTGGTATGGTTAACAAACAAAAGACAGGAAACTAGTGGGTAGAGAAAGTTAAAATAGTTTTGGAATATATTTGAGATAAGAGATGATATACTTGTGCATGGGAGGGGCAAGTGGAAGGCTTGAAAGACCATATAGTTGTGCTGTACACTTTTGGTGGAAAGGGGATATATACCTCTCTCTTCTAGGAGAGAGGGGGGAGGGGGATACGTGGTAGAGAGAGAGAGAGAGAGAGAGAGAGAGAGAGAGAGAGAGAGAGAGAGAGAGAGAGAGAGAGAGAGAGAGAGAGAGAGAGAGAGAGAATTGGGTGAGTTGAGAGGGCCATTTCTTTTTCTTGTTCTTCTATTGGAGGGGAAGGGATGATTGGGGTAATCTTATTTGATTGGGATGATAGGGAATGTGGAGAGTGTACAAAAAAAATTGTGTAAAACTTTAAGGAAGTGTCTGGAATGGCTTTTCAATAGTTGTTAATTGTTTATATTGAGTTTATGGCATAAAACATTCCGATTTTGGTATGTCTTGGTCGTGGTGCTTGAGGAGTCATAGTATTGTGGTTAAATCAGTTTGGTTGGTGCTTCCTGGTTGGTGTGGGTGATAGGAATGGGTAAGTGATTTTGTATTAAACTCATGAGATAATTGTTCTTGGTGTTATTTATATTGTCTTCATGTGGTGGTTATTTTGGAACAAGAAAAAAAAAAAGAAAAGTAAAGGAATCAGTGTGATCATGATCCACGAGCAGTGGATATTTGGTAAGTTTTATAACCATGGATATTGTTGAGTTCTATAATCAAGTGTATTGAAGTACGAGGAAGTACAGGAGTAATGGGTATTTGTAAAATGGAATTGTATTAGTTTGTTCTTCTCTTGAATCGTTTTATATTAAGGGAAATGATATTGCCACACTCTTTTTTGAGGCACCAAGAAGATCACACTGAGGTGCATGTTCCATCTTCATAAACATTAAATACCAATCACACTATAATACTATATGTATTGTGAGAGAATGACATGTCTTGTAAAGCTAAATAACATTACTTAAAAATAACAACCTTAACGAAACAGGACCTAATGATCAAACAGAAGCACTAAAATATGCATGACAACTTGACAAACCAATTGATTCCAGTTGCTTTCTCTCAACAGACATGTACTAAGGCAAACCATAGTCCATACGGGGAACATTTATCTACACCAATTGACAACTCCATGAACCAATTTATTCCAGTTATTTCTCCGGTATCTCAGACAAAACATTGATCAAAGGAAAGACAAATACAGCTACATCAAACACATTGCTACAACACCACCATCTATCTATATTCTTCCACCAAATGCGGAATCCACCTTCCTATAATCCTAGATAGATAACTAATACTAACAACTTCAACAAGTTTCAATAGGTACCTAAGGTGCCTTCGACACTATCGAGATTGAGTCCGGCCATATCCTCTTCCAACCCACAGCTCATCTCTGCCAGAACATGGGGATCATTATAGTTCCTCACTGCCTCCACAATTGCCCGAACCCGCTTATACGGATCCGAGCATCGAAAAACCTCTTGTCCAATGAAAACCCCATCACAACCCAATTGCATCATCAACGCCGCGTCCGCTGGCGTCACAATCCCTCCGGCGGCGAAATGCGCCACGGGAAGCCTGCCCATTTGCTTGGTCTGGGCCACAATGTCGTAAGGCGCTGATATCTTCTTTGAAAAGGCGAAAACTTCGTCTTCGTCTAGGTTTGTTAGGACCCGAATATCACCCATCACTTTCCTCACGCTACGGATGGTTTCTACAATGTTTCCAGACGCAGTTAGATCCCCTTGAGATCTTATCATTGCAGCACCTTCTCGAATTCTCCTCATGGCCTCTCCTAGATCTTTACACCCACACACAAACGGAACCCTGAAATCAAATCCGACGAAGAATTTCAGCGTTAAAGTGGGCGAGCATTAACTTGTTTTGGTCACATAATAAATTAATTTTTTTTTTGAAGATTTGGTTTAATTTTTCTAGAAAAACTTGGATGGGCGAGTTGGGCTAGTGTTTGATTTTTTCAAGAAACTTCAGGCGGTCAGGGTTTGGCAAACCTATATAATTTTCTATTTTTACGCCATTGAGAAAAATATTACTATAATTCTTTGTAAAAAAATAAAACTTGAGTAGGACGATCACCGGAGCTTATCTGTCCTCGGTCCGCCCGTACCTGAAATTGTGCTTGTTGATGAAATTCTCCTCGTCGGCTACCGAAAGAACCTCGCTCTCATCGATATAATCGACGCCAACGGATTCAAGTATCTGGGATTCCACGAAATGCCCGACTCTGGATTTGGCCATGATGGGTATCGAGACTGTGTTCTTGATCTCCTTGACAAGAGACGGGTCGGGCATGCGGGAAATTCTACCGGGTTGGAATAGATCCGAGACGACGATGCAGGAAGCCCCGGCGGATTCGGCGATCTTGGCTTGGTCTGGATTGGTGACTTCGATGATGGCTCCGTTTCTGAGCATTTGGGCTAGGCCGACTTTGATCGAGAATGGGTTTTGAGTCATGGCGTCGGTGGTGGTGATGCTGCCGTTGTAGACTGTGACGGCACCGTCGTCCGCCATTGCAAGCGAGGTGTTTGTGGAAATGCTTGAAAGGAGAGGGGAGTCAGTGGGGCGGATCAATTCTGTGATGGTATGGGTTTGTTTTATGAAAATTCTTGGATTTGTTTTTGGATTTACTGAGGATTATATAATATAATGGGGAAGGAGGAGATGGGGAGAAGATGGGGGGATGAGGGCGGTGGTGGTGGGTGAGATCCAGAAGCTTCGTTGTGGGAGAAGAAGGTTCTCTAGAATATTCCATTCGGACAAACTTTCTTCCCCTGTTTTTTTAAACAGAAAAAATGTAAGGGTCTCGAAGACCATATTCATTCGTTTTAAGATTTAAGATTTTGGGTCCATAATCTAAATTCTTAAAACGAACGTAACTGAAAGATTTCTCCGAAAAAGAAAATATGGTTCCAATTCACTAAAATGTTTGGATTTTACACATTAAAATGAACCTCAATAATTTATTTCACTTTCAGAGACATTTTTGGGGACTATAGAGTTTTTTAATCTTTGATTTCCCTTTTCTTAGCAATGTTACGGCCACATATGTCAATACACAAATTCGGATACTGCATTCGAAGGCCGTGGCGGAATCAGAATTTGAACTTAGAAGTGAATGTTAATGGAATGTTGGGACTCGAGGGTGGCTCGTGTCACCGGGACCTCCTTGAAGGTTCCGCACCTGTTTGCTGGAATTGTCCAATGCATATTGTTCCTAGAGACTACCCGCATCAAACGGACTCATGCATGAACTTCGGGTTGGGGCTGTGCAGTGAGGTGTAAGATACTGTGCTGCGCACTTTCGAGCCGTCAGATCGTCAACCAACGATTGAGAGCCATTCATTGCCGAAATGAGATCCGAGCCGTCGGATGGACGATCCGACAGCTCGGAGGTGTGCAGCATAGTGTTGCACAACACCATCCCCCAATTCTTCAGGCATATGTGTGTCATGTCCGTAGCAATGTTGTCCTTTCATTGGGGGATGGAGGTCCTATTTTTTTTTTTTATCCGCATGGAGGTCCTAGTTGGATCTTCTAATCTTATTGAAGACTTCAATAATCTTCAACCGGAGTTCAAACTTGGATCTGCTTATTATGGGAGTACTAGCTATACTGACAACTGAAGTTCTTTTTTCAGAAAAAGGAAAGAATTTATTTGATGGAGTAAAATAGTTGACAGGAATTAAAATCAATACAAATAACCATCATAAAAATAGTTAAATTGCGGTAATCTAAGATGATAATCTGTGTGCGCTATGGGCGCAACTCCATCTGAGAGGTTCTGTAGTTGTTAAGCAAGGACCTTGTATAAACTGAATAATCTTTTCTTCTTCTACTACTTGCTAAGCTGCTTCGTTTGTTTAGCTGAGAAGATTTCCTCAATGCAAATCCTTGATCCAAATACAACCTAAAGAAACTAAGAAATGAAAAGCAGATACAGAATTCCTTTATGGGTAGCAAGAAAAAGGATTCGGCATTGTGAATTTGGGAAGAAGGTACTTGTCAACTGGAAAAACATTTTCTCGAAGGTTAGGTAAGATAAGGGCTTAAAAAGCTCGTTCATCCACAATTCCCCCATTTCCGTAACAGAAGGTGCATGCGACTGGGCAAGAAACGATGTTACTCTTTTCTGGAAGCATTCTTAAGATAAAAACTTCAGAAGAGAACTGGATACTACTACAGGTCAAGTTAGCGATTGATAAATGGTAAAAGCCACAAACAAGAACAACAAAAATTGACGTTACAGGAACACTATGTAGCAAATGAGTGTGTGAACAACATCCTGCATATATGGCGATAATCATGGTCCATCAAAATCCGATCATGACAAAAACAGGTAAACAAACAGTCTCATGTTGGCTGCACCTTTATACTTTTTGAAACAATCTTTTGTACTCATTGCAATAGTTTCAGCCGTTCATTCTAACACCTGACAATGAGAATTTACCGCATTGGGCAACATCCAAATAATAAATTCGATAGATCAGCATACACCACCAAACAAATCATCAAATGGAAAAAGATCTAACACAGTTGGGCTAGTATTTCCAAGCAATCCAATCACGGACACAGTAGAGATTCGTACATATTACACAGAACAAACAACCGATCTTCAACATAATCTTAGGGAAAAAGCATGGGAACAGTCAAACTACTTAGAAGAGCACATAGTAGAGCAATCAAATCTACCCAAAGACATGAGAAGGGCATTTTGTAGTCATAGCACAATAATTTAGGGGTTTGCATTAGAGTGTGAATCCCTCATTTCTTCCCACTTTTCTTGAGCCCGGATCCTCCAAATGACCCCTTCTGTTGAGCCTTGGCCTTAAGCTCCTTGAGAGCCTGCCAATATTAACAACAATCAATTAAATATATATGACTTGTCAAAAACATTCTAAAGGAGCACAATATCATGTAGATACACTAAATCTCACCTTTTCCTCATCCTTCTTCTTTTGAAGGTTAGCCAAATCATGCTGCACAGAACAGGAGTACAGTACAAACATTTCAAATCTTATGACACTAAAACACAGTAAAAGATTAGGCTGTGATAATGCATTTATATTTTCATAAAGCTTTCCCCACAATCAAAGAACATGTGGATTTCCCACTCCATGAACCAACAAATTAACAATCTTGAAATAAAAGTCAGACTCGGAAAACACATAGGAACCAGCAAGTCTCACATACTTGCATATTTGGGAAAAACACTGTCTTGGAAGAACCAATCAGTACGTCCAACATATTCCAAGAATATAAATAGACCAAAAGATCAAATAAATATTGGATTGAAAACACAAATACTAAATTCAAGATTAGCGGCAGCGGAAACTGAATACTAAGAATCTAATAAGTCATCTGTCTACGTTTAACACTTGTGCCTAAAATACAATTTGCGAAGGAGTAGGAACCAATGATATTTGAGTTTCAACCTAAAATACAACAAAGTTATGCAAGGTGGCAATATAAGAACATAAACATATGCTTGTCAAAAAGTTCAAATTGAGAACAAAATTCCACAGCAATTACACTGATACTGACATATCCGATTGCTTCTAGATACCTAGACCAACAAGAGACAAACATGGAGAGCACCCGTTCGTTACAAAGAGAAAATAATAGGAAACACAAAAAGCTACGACTCCACCAAACTTCGGATCAATCGTGATCCAAGAAGAACACGTTTATGGTAAAGTATCGACCAACGAATTGGTGATCACGGATTCAACCATTCACCAACAGCACGCACATCGGCAGATGTACAGTGAATAACTGTCTTTTCCCATCAATCCATAAAACCTAACCAATTTCCAAAACCTACCACATGAAAATTCCCCCTTTTTTCCCGATAATCGGCATCTATTCGTATAGATTAATCAAGAATAACCAAGCCATGAATCAGTACGAAAAGTAAATAAACGCGTAGATAAGCATAATCAAAGTGAAAATCATACCTCGTCGTATTCCTTCTTATCAGCCTTGGGGGCCTTCAAAGGCTTTGCTTTTCCACCTATAAAGGCAAAAAAACACAGAACCCAATCAACAAAGTACGAAAAAATTGGACCCCAAAAATCACTAAGCTAAGCAAATCTTGGGTTTTAATCTGAAGAAAAATAGCGATCCAGAGAAGTTCAATTACCTTGCTTGGACGACATCGTTGGTGTTCTCGGGTTAGGGTTTCGAATTCGTACGCGAAGAACGAAAAGCAGGGAGCCCTAACCCGACAGCGAATTGTGATGGCTTTGGAATACTGTGGGCAAGGAGAGACTTTTTAACTATTTATAGAACCGATGGCTGCCCATAGATTTCGTGGGTACTGCTACTCCTTTCGTCCCAAAATAAATATTCTTTCGGCAAAACAAAAATTTTAAAATAATGAGTTTTTTTAATTTATGAAAAAAAATTAATTTTTTCTTGTAAAACATGTACTCCTCTGTTTCAAAATGGATGAAATTTTTTAAAATTCATGTCATTTTTCATCGCTTATATCTTTCAATTTATAATATTTTTCATGAATTTAAAATTTTTGTATAATAGAACTAATCAAGAACTATCAAACAAGATCTATATTGTATATTTTTTTAGATTCATATTGAAAGATATAGCTCATATAAGGAATTGAAATTGGCATAGAAACCAAAAATTGACATTCAATTTGGGACTGAGAGAGTATTACTATTTTTAAGTTCTTATTTTGTGGACCGAATATTTATTTTGGGACTGATGTAGTAGTATTAATTTAAAGAATGTACTTTTAGACCCTTCTTTCGAGTAACGAATTCCGGCATCGATAAGAGTAATTTCGGAATTTTAATACGCCGCACGAAACGGGTTTGATTCAATGCGGCTAAACTAATTGTTATAAAGTTACATTCATTCGAATTCATTTTTTTGAGGTTAGATTTGGTTTCTGATTAACATAATTTATTTATACAATTAATCATTTTGACGAAATTAACGAGATGAATGATTTAGATCATTTAAATAAACCATATTCAAGCACGAATTGTTTGTACAATCCCATGGGTTCTTAGAGTTCGGAAAACGAGGGGTTTTTTTTTGAAGCAATTCGCTTCTTGAATCGCATGAAGATTGTTTATTTTTATGTTAGAGATTAAAACAACATGGTTTTAAACGAATAAAAGAAAGGAAAATTAAAAAAAAAACTCTCCTATTGTTTGGTTGGAAGAGAAAGAGAGAGAAAAATAACAATTTCAAGTTATGTAGCTTTGTTCGTTTTCGCATAAATTTTCTCTCCCATTTTCTTTTCTTTTCCTTTCTTACATTTTTCGTAAGTTCCAAAAAGAGCCTTAAAAATGGAAAAAAATTTCAGTGTCGAGCCGGTACCACGTGGTGTCCGCTCGTGCATCCGAGCAGTTTATTTTGTGTTTGAACGGCTCAAATTTAGAAGGAGAAAAAGAAGAAAGAAAGTGTTGGGATGAGAGGAGGGAGAGGGTTTCAATCTGAGCCGTCCAAAAGTGAATCGGATGGCTCAGATTCGCGGAGCGGGTGCCACGTCGGCAATACCGCTCGGCACTGAAAAACTCCTCGGTATTTTCTGCTCCCATTTCCCACCAAAAACAGAGAAGAATTCCGAGCAATCTCAGAGAACGAAGAGCACCAAGGTAATCAAAATCAATCGACTCCATTCTCTCTCCTCAACAGGTCTGCTTCTCTCTCCGTCGATTTTCCTTTTGGGATGTTCCCTGTATGCCATCGCGTAAATGCAGTGTTTGCGCTTAGTTAGGTTTTTCCATAAATTCTGCAACTGTTTCGATTGCTTGTTCTGTTCTGCTATTACTCTTGAATTTTTGCTCCGTAATGTACTTACTACTTAGCATTGTTTGGAACTTAAGGAAAGGAAAGGAAAAGAAAGGAAAACTAAAAAATTTTCCCTCCTATTGTTTGGTCGGAAGAGAAAGAGAGAAGAAAGTAACAATTTTAAGTTTTGTAAATAGTAAATTTTCCTTCCTATTTTCCTCTCATTTTCCTCCCACTTTATTTTATTTTCTTTTTCTTTCTTTTCTTTTCTTTAGGTTCCAAACAGATAGATTCACGTTAACATGACCACCACAACCTAGAAATGTTGATTCTGACGTACTTTAGGTTAATCCGCTTCCTCGTCTACTTTCGCATGACTGTTTAATTTTTCAATAGGTTTGAGGTCGCCGCTTATTTCTTTCATGTTATGGGTAATTGTTTGAATTGCTCTATATGGTTTCTCACGAAGTAAAAGGATGATTAAAGACATCAAAACGGTACATCTCTATACTTTTGCTCTATACTTGAATAATAAGGATTGTAGTGTAAGTGGTGAAGTTACTTTCACCTAACTGAACATACCACAATAATTGTTTAGGCTACGTTATGATTCAAGTAAAACAGTATGCGATGAAACATATGATGCTGAATCGCTGATAATTTTTCTTGATTTCCACTCTAAAGTAGGTCATTTGTATCTAGTAAATGGAGTAGAAATAAGATTTGGAACTCCGAAGTGTGATTGTTAACCACATCGATATCCCGATCTCTTTCATGTCTTTTTCAACAGAGTGATATCTCGATCTCTTTCATGTCTTTTATCTGAGCTTGGATTAGCTATCATGCTTGCTAAACGATTATTGCTATCATAACCAAGGAAATATTGATTATTGCTACTCCTTCCTCTACCTAGGTTCCACAACTGAAATTGATACATCACATATGGAAATATGCTTTAGAATGCTTTCCCTATTTTTTGCCTCCGCCGAGATTCTGCCAAAAAAAAAGGCTGGCTGTTTGGGTCGACTTAGTGATGTAGTTTCTTTCCTAACCATGGATACCACCTCTGACATGGTAGGTCTGTCATTTGGATTTTCTTGCACGCATAATAGGCCCACATGAATGCAACTCAGAACTTCATCGCTTTGATATTTATTGCCTAGTGCTGGATCCATTAGCTCTAAACCTCTGCCTTCTGTCAACAATTCCCATGCCTGAAAAAAAAAAAAACAATTTTGCATATAAACCAGCATAATAAAACTCTGAATTTAAACTTAGTTGGGAAAACTTACTTGTCCTATGAGGTTGAGTGAGTTTTCATTATGATAGGAACTACTGTTCCTCTTGCCACTCACAATTTCAAGCAACAGTACTCCAAAGCTAAATACATCAGATTTAATGGAGAAAATTCCTTCCATTGCATACTCTGGAGACATGTAACCGCTGCATAAGTTCAACATAGTTTGTTAGTCGTTGAAGCCTTGAGAGCATATAGAAGTATGGGTGTGCTTGTTACTCACTATGTTCCAACGACTCTTTCTGTGTTTGCTTCAGATTCGTTTCTCCCAAATATTCTAGCCAAGCCGAAGTCAGATATTTTTGGATTCATGTCATCATCAAGCAAAATATTACTTGCTTTCAAATCTCTATGAATAATTCTTAATCGTGAATATTTGTGAAGGTAAAGAAGTCCTTGAGCAATTCCTTCAATTATGTTGAACCGGTTAGTCCAATCTATTGTGTTTTCATTGGAAGGATCTGTAAATGCAATTGGTAGAGTTAAAACCATCAGCTTCTGATAATGTATACCAAAAGACACTGCGTAGATTTAGGGAAAAGAACACAAAAATGGATGTGTTGAATATTTCCTTACTGAATAGGAAGAAATCTAGGCTTTTGTTGGGCATGTACTCATAGATAAGTAGCTTTTCTACTGCTTCAATGCAACATCCTAAAAGTCTAACAAGATTGTTGTGTTGGAGTTTGGCAATGAGCATAATCTCAGTCTTGAACTCCACAAATCCTTGCCCTGAGCTCCTCGAAAGTCTCTTGATTGCAATTACTCGTCCATCAGGTAGGTTACCCTTCAATGAAGAAGAACCTAGTGTAATTTATTCGGAAACTCATTTTGATAAAAGAATCTAGCTTCCAATTCTAATACTAATAACAAACTCAACACAATTACACAAACAATCAGGAAACCTAATGGATTCGTTCTTGAGAGTTGTCCATAATGCATAGATCAATTGTCTTTTAAAGATGTGTAGAACTATCCGACAGCACTAAAGCAGTGATTTGAGAAATTTTGAAAATTCGCATAACGAGACTTTTCAGGAATTGAAAACTATATACGTTAAAAGAAGAGTTAATGAACTGCATAACTTGTAGATTTAGAGCAAACTATATGGTCCTTTTCTGTTTAACAAAGGTTTGTAGAAAGATTTTCCGTTTAGTTCCTGATCGTTTCCCAGCTTTCCGTTTTGGTTGCTTTCCCGGCTTATGTCTTCCCCACACTTTCCCTCTTTCACTTCCACTTCTAGAAACTATAAAAGTAGAATTTGTTGTTTTGTTAGAGTCATTTCATATTGGGATGTCGAAATGTTTACCTTATAAACGGGTCCGAAGCCACCCTCTCCGAGCTTACCTTCTGCTGAAAAATTCTTTGTAGCTGTGATTATGCTCTCAAAGCTGAAAACTTGAAAATCAGAGCCTTTGTTCTTGTCACTATAGTTGGTAGGCACAGGACCAACTCCGAGCTCAGATAATATCTCACGTTTTGCTTTCCTCTCTGTTGAACAGAAACATCATCACACAATGATTTGATTAGCAGATGGTTTCCAAATCTTAGTTTGGACTTTGGATTCCATTTACTTGAGGCAAATTACCTTTTAGTACCTTCCTCCATCTTAAGTAACATAGACAACATGCTAGTAGTACAGGTATAGTTCCTCCAATTGCAGTGATGAGCCATATCCACCATTTCGCTGCAATATCAGCAAAAATTTAGGGTTAAATGGATGTTTCATTCTACGACTCTTAAATAATGATCTTAGGTAATCCTTTATCACAAGTTGAACGCCCGGATGACATAAATCAACATGTATATGCAAACGTAAAACTTGGTAGCATGTATCCAATGTGACAGTTACCCTTATATAGGTGTAACCATACAAGTACTGGTGTTATGTATTGCTTTAGTCACATGAGATACAAGATTGACTATTTTAGTCAAAGAATTTTACATAATTATCATGAAAACGTATGAGTTTTGGATCCATCTTCCATTGCTATCAGCATAGATTGTTATATTTCAAAGCACAAATGAATCAAACCTTTCCTTTGTTGACGAACACCATAAATTTCTCTTAAAGGAGAACTATTGGTTTGCGTGATTGTTGGTACTTGACCCCAAGTTTCACATCCGGTCCCGTTTGCATTCAAAGAAGCAAAAGCAAAACAAGAACAACTCCTCATGCACTTGTCCCGACAATCAACATAACTCATGGTGTAGCTTTCGTTAGATTTATTTCCATCTGACTGTACATAACCTCTTCCCAGCACAACAACTCTGTCAAAATTGCTCTTGCATGCAGGCAATTCTTCTTCCACACAACCACGTTCACCACCACGGGAACAATCAGCAAAAATCAATCTATCTCCCTCAATGATTCGACCATCTTGAAACAGTTTATAAGACGCCAAAGCTTTGTTCTCTCCCCCACTGAATGCGAAGAAGATCCCTTCTTCGTTTGAGACAAAACTAAATTTATAGTGTTCAGCTGCGGGAAAAAATTCAAAACCCCCGTTGAGCCACGGTCCACTCTTCCAATAAACCGTCCCTCGGTTCCAAACTATCAACTGGTTCCTGCCAATGGGGTCTACTCCCAGGGTAAATGACCCAACGGCTGGAAAATCAGAGCTAACCCGTGAAGTCAAAACCCGTTGATGTCCAGTTTTGAAGCCGATTCCGATTTTCATTCCGGGCAGCATACAGTCCGCAGGATAGTCGAAGCTTTGCCAAAAAACCTTCTTTACAGACCCGTCAGAGTTTAATTCCCTTAGAACAAAATTGCCAGAATCCAATAGCGTAGCGCTTAAATTACCTCTTGTTGCAACAGAGCTTAGTTCAATGGCATCTCCACTATATGAAAGTTTCAAGTTACCATCACCGTCAATTAGGAGCTTTCCAGAGGCGTCAGGAATAGGGTTGTTTCTGTTGGCAAGCCACGCTACTCGATGCTCGGACAAGATGTCTGAGGGGTATGAGTTCACGTAGCCTATTCCTAGGTAGCGGTCCCTTGAAGTCCTGGGCTTGAAGAACTGTAAGCTAAACACCCCATTTGCTGAAGTCAGGCTCTCCCCATCACTGATTTCTTGGCCTTGGAGAATTGTGTCTGTCTTTGAATAACAAGGGGAAATGAACAAGTAACACAAGACAACGAAAATGTTAACTAGGTTTCTCCCTCTGGTAGCCATTGTTGGGCAAATGGAAAGCTATGAAGCAGGTTGACAATTGTTGTATCTTTTGTGAATGTTTGAGTTGCTAATTAGCCATCTAATTGGACCGTGGACTCTTATCAACACGAACCTCATAGACTGAGTCATCCCTTGTGAAAATCATGATCTTGAGAGTGGCTTCCCAGGCATTGATAAGTTTCCAGCATGATTAGTCTATTGACCCTTGTGAAAATCATGGTATTGAGAGTGGCTTCCCAGGCATTGATAAGTTTCCAGCATGATTATCTATTGACTCTATTTCTTTCGAATGTCTTCGAGTCAATCACGTGTTAACAAGTTTTAAATTTGCAAATTAGCAGCGGAAAATGAAATTATGGTATCGTACTAGTCGTTTCATTTATTGGTTGATTGAATCTGGTAGACATTTTCAAAAACTGCAAGTAATTTGTGTTGGTAATTGTATTTGTTCTGTTGGATTGCTTGATATCCGTCCTTTGACTCCTTTTATTCTAGTTTGGTTGTGGAAATGAAATATTTATTGGTCTTTGCAAAGGTATAATTGTGGGCCATATCAAAATGACCCTTCAGACAATTGGAGCTCACTTGCTTAGAAAAGTCTCATATAGAAGCAGTTGGGAGTTGAATAAAAATCAAACCCAAGACTAGTTGTTTAGTCAGCTATGGCATTAGGAATACTGCAATTTAGTTAGGTACGGTTTTAAATTTTCTTTGATTAATTTGAACCTATAATCTGATTTATTTGCGTAGATTGTCCATCATGGCGCGTTGCACTGGGTGGCATATCTTAGAATGTCCATCATTCATCAGTTGGTTTCTTATTGTGAATCGTCAATCGATGAAGGTGATCCCCATGTGTTGATCAGCCTCAATATCTCATTTTGCCTAAGCGGCTCAGTATTTGACTATTTGTGTTATAAATTTGTTAATTAAAATCCCAGTTCATCTAAATTAGTCACCATTGATAAAGTTCCAATATTCTGTCTCCCCACGCAGTTGAAGATCTTGGAAGATTCGTGCTTTATAGCAAGTGGTTTCGGCCCGGGAAGTGATCCTTCTTGATCTAGAAGAATGATAGCCATGACAAGCCTGCAGAAATCTTTTTGTGCACCAGAGAAAAATTTATGCAGAAGAAAATGTGATGTATCCTTTTTAATGCCTCCGAGTTTCAGTGAAATGGAATTTACTTGGCATTTCGTTCGCACGGTTTTTGAAACCTGCTAGCCTTAGGGCCAGGACTGACATTGATTACCAGCCTTGACCCTGCCAACCCCCCTCATAGATCAAAATAGAGTAATACTGTACAAAGGTGTTATACCTTTGATTCTAGGGTTTGAGCTTTGAGTTGAGGTTTGAAAGATGGTTGTGTGTTGGATGGTTGTATGCTTGTAACCCCTTTTTTTTTTTTCTACCCTTTGGAAGAAAGAGTGAGGGGTGGTATTTATAGGGCAAAATCCCTCCATTAATGAAAACCCTTCATTAATGGAAAACATTCCATTAAGGGAAACTATTTCATTAATGGAAACGTTCTAGAAACCTTCCATAAATGAAAACCTTGCAAAAATGGAAAGCTTCCATAAATGGAAAGTAAAAGGGTCGGTTGCAAATTTAACCAGCGCGCACGGAAAGGAAAACCAACGCGCGCGGAAGGAAACCGGCGTGCGCCAGTAGGATTCAAGAAGGTTTTAAGGGTTCCAAACGTTCAAAGCTTAACCATTTATCATTCCCGGGGTGTTCTTGATCAATTTCATCATCGGAGAATCAAAAATCAAAACGAAATAAAAAGCAATCTAGAAGTCCAGATTGGGGTGTCTACACAAGCGTAGTACAAGGATTAAGAATGGGGGCGCGAGACATTTTGAAGAATTATGTGACTAAAGTGAAGACCTTGATTCATGTTTTTTTTTTTTTTTGCCAAACGGTAGGATATTAGTATAGTGTTGGTAGAGTTAAATTATTACGACAGGCCAATATCGTTCCATCGGCTTAAACGTGAGACCTTTTACTCGGGATACCTTGGTGCCCACTCACCGACTCACAACCCTTAATTCATGGCATTGAAACCACAATCTCATGAAAATCTCAAACTAGTCAAACGGATTACTACTCATTATGGTATGCATTGTCTTGGTTATGTCTTGAGCATCAAGACAATCAATTTCCATTATCACTTAATAATAGACTCCCGTTATATAGAACCGACTAGTGCTAGCCCGTGCCTACGGCACTACGCATCCTGGTTGGAAGGGGATGACAATTGTGTGATTTAGGTGAAAACCATGGGCATTTAACCGGGAAGTGGGAGGATGCACTACAGCCTTTGAATCAAATGAATCTAAACCGTTCTAACAACTTGTCCTCACACCCTTCTGTTTTATAATAGAGATGACTGCCCATAGATTTCGTGGGTACTACTACTCCCTTCGTCCCAAAATAAACGTTCGGTCTGCAAAACGAAAATTTGAAAATAATGAGTTCTTTTAATTTATGGAAAAAAAAATTAATTTTTTCTTGTAAAACATGTATGATTTTTAAGTTCTCGTTTTGTAGACCGAATATTTATTTTGGGACAGATGTAGTGGTATTAATTTAAGGAATGTACTATTAGACCTTTATTTCGAGTCACGAATTCCCGCATCGACAAGGGTACTTTCGGAATTTTAATACGCTGCACGAAACGGGTTTGATTCAAAGCGGCTAAACTTGTTATAAAGTTACATTCATTCGAATTCATTTTTTTTAGGTTAGATTTGGTTTCCGATTAGCATAATTTTTTTTTATAGAATTAATCATTTTGACAAAATTAACGATTAACATAATTTTTTTATAGAATTAAGGGCAAAGTACGGATTACCTCTTTGTGGTTTGGCCGTTTTGCAGATGACCTCCCTGTGATTTATTAATGACCAATTCGCCTCCTCATGATTTGGGACTAAAGTGCTTCCGTTACTTTTTCCGTCCAAATTGACAGTTTTTGTATTGCACGGGCTTCTATCTCGTCTATGCCAGAGAAAACAAACTTTTTCTTCAAAATTTGTGTGGTAAAAGACAACAATGCCCTCATTGCTCATCTTCTTCCCAAAACCCCCCCAAATCCCTAGAAAATATCAACCCTGAAACAACCATCCACCAAAGGAAATCCATTTTTGTCGATCGATCCCCTCGTGCTGCACCTCACCATCAATTCCGACAGCCCCTCCTTTCCTTTTTCCAACATCCAGCGGCCACATCCTCTCTCTCTCAAACCTCCTAGAGATCTCATCTCAGAACCGACGGGGAAGACGAAGACCCTACGACGGCAAAGGTATCCGACGGAAAAGGTCTGACGACAGAGGCATCCGACGCCGGTGATGATGGCAGCGGCGTAGCTCAGTCAGAGGGATTGATGAAACTTTTTTGGCACACCCATTGTTTAACATCGAAATCCCAGTCTTTGATTATGTCTATAATGCAAGTGATACATATTTATATACACATATGTATATTTGTATATGTAAGTGACCATATATATGCAGCAACTAAATCTTAATCTTTTCGTTTTAATAGAAGTCAATCTCAAATTGGGATTCTCAGGGTTCGTGGGATTATTGGATTTAAGTTTTGGGCTGTATTAGGTTTTAATTGTGTTAGGTTGATAGTTTTTAGAGATGAGCAAAAATTTGAGTTTTGCTTTGAAATACTTTTTTCCAGAAAAGTTTGAAGAAATATTGAAATACAAATATGGAAAACATTAAGCAAAAAATTTGTATATGTGTGTCTGAAAAATTGTACTAGATTCTTTTCAACAGTACTCGTATTAAATAAGGAGCTAGAAATTTTTTTGTCAAAATTAAACTAACATCTTAATTCACTTGGATCTAATAAAAATTGGACTAAAACTTAGTAAAGAATTATTAACTACGATATATACATACCCTTGTATGTTTATACACGTGGTCTGTGGAGAGAGATATAAGAGAAGGTAGATTGAACTTTGAAGCAAATAGAGGGATCACTGACCCAAGGGAAAAAAGCATACAAGGGCATTAAAGTAATTTGGTATTTTCTGTTAACAGAGTTAGAGTTGCAAAAAAATTCCAAAACCATGAGGGGGCAAATTGGCCATTAGTAAATCTCAGGAAGGTCATCTGCCAATTGACCAAACCACAGGGAGGTAATCCGTACTTTGCCCTAGAATTAATCATTTTGACAAAATTAACGAGATGAATAGTTTAGATCATTTAAATAAACCATATTCAAGCACGAACCGTCTGTACAATCCCAATGGGTTCTTAGAGTTCGGAAAACGAGGGGTTTTTTTTGAAGCACTTCGCTTCTTGAACACACAAAGAATGTTTAACTTTATGTTGAGATTAAAACGACATGGTTTTAAACGAATAAAAGAAAGGAAAATTTAAATAAAAAATCCCTCCTATTGATTGGTTGGAATAGAAAGTGAGAGAAAAATAACAATTTCAAGTTATGTAAATACTGTAGTAAATTTTCCCTCTCATTTCTCTCCCTTTTTCTTTTCTTTTCCTTTCTTCCATTTCCTCTCATTTCTCTCCCATTTTCTTTTCCTTTCTTCCATTTTCCGTAAGTTACAAACAAAGCCTTAAAAGTAAGTACCTATTTCTGCTCCCATTTCCCACCAAAAACAGAGAAGAATTCCGAGCGATCTCAGAAAACGAAGAGCACCAAGGTAATCAAAATCAATCGACTCCATTCTCTCTCCTCAACAGGTCTGCTTCTCTCTCCGTCGATTTTTCCTTTTGGGATGTTCCCTGTATGCCATCGCGTAAATGCAGTGTTTGTGCTTAGTTAGGTTTTTCCATAAATTCTGCATCTGTTTCGATTGTTTGTTCTGTTCTGCTATTACTCTTGAATTTTTGCTCTGTAATTGTACAAACCTTTCCATTAGTTTTGGTGGCCACAATTCTGTTCTGCATAGACTTATAGTAATGTACTTACTTCTTAGCATCTAAGATTCACGTTAACATGACCACCATACCTAGAAATGTTGATTCTGACATACTTTAGGTTTATCCCCTTCCTCGTCTACTTTTGCATGATTGTTTAATTTTTCAATAGGTTTGAGGTCGCCGCTTATTTCTTTCATGTTTTGGGTAATTGATTGAATTGCTCTGCCATCGCGTAAATGCAGTGTTTGTGCTTAGTTAGGTTTTTCCATAAATTCTGCATCTGTTTCGATTGTTTGTTCTGTTCTGCTATTACTCTTGAATTTTGATTGTTTAATTTTTCAATAGGTTTGAGGTCGCCGCTTATTTCTTTCATGTTTTGGGTAATTGTTTGAATTGCTCTATATGGGATTGTAGTGTAAGTGGTGAAGTTACTTTCACCTAACCTAACATACCACAATAATTGTTTAGGCTACGTTATGATTCAAGTAAAACAATACGCGATGAAACAAACGATGCTGATGATTTTTCTTGATTTTCCACTCTAAAGTAGGTTATTTGTATCTAGTAAATGGAGTAGAAATAAGATTTGGAACTACGAAGTGTGATTGTTAACCACATCAATATCTCGATCTCTTTCATGTCATTTTCAACAGAGTGATATCTCGATCTCTTTCATGTCTTTTATTTGAGCTTGGATTAGCTATCATGCTTGCTAAACGATTATTGCTATCATAACCAAGGAAATATTGATTATTGTTACTCCTTCCTCTACCTAGGTTCCACAACTGAAATTGATACATCACATATGGAAATATGCTTTAGAATGCTTTCCCTATTTTTTGCCTCCGCCGAGATTCTGCCAACAAAAAAGGTTGGCTGTTTGGGTTGACTTAGTGATGTAGTTTCTTTCCTAACCATGGATACCACCTCTGACATGGTAGGTCTGTCATTTGGATTTTCTTGCACGCATAGTAGGCCCACATGAATGCAACTCAGCACTTCATCGCTATGATATGTATTGCCTAGTGCTGGATCCATTAGCTCTAAACCTCTGCCTTCTGTCAACAATTCCCATGCCTGAAAAAAAAAAAAAAAAAACCTTTTTTGCATATAAACCAGCATAATCAAACCCTGAACTTAAATTTAGTTGGGAAAACTTACTTGTCCTATGAGGTTGAGTGAGTTTTCATTATGATAGGAACTACTGTTCCTCTTGCCACTCACAATTTCAAGCAACAATACTCCAAAGCTAAATACATCAGATTTAATGGAGAAAATTCCTTCCATTGCGTACTCTGGAGACATGTAACCGCTGCATAAGTTCAACAAAGTTTGTTAGTCGTTGAAGCCTTGAGGGCATATAGAAGTATGGGTGTGCTTGTTACTCACTATGTTCCAACCACTCTGTCTGTGTTTGCTTCAGATTCGTTTCTCCCAAATATTCTAGCCAAGCCGAAGTCAGATATTTTTGGATTCATTTCATCGTCAAGCAAAATATTACTTGGTTTCAAATCTCTATGAATAATTCTTAATCGTGAATATTTGTGAAGGTAAAGAAGTCCTTGAGCAATTCCTTCAATTATGTTGAACCGGTTAGTCCAATCTATTGTGTTTTCATTGGAAGGATCTGTAAATGCAATTGTTAGAATGAAAACCATTAGCTTTTGATAGTGCATACTGTATACCTAAAGACACTGCGTAAATTTAGTGAAAAGAACAAAATAAAAAATGGAGGTGTTGAATATTTCCTTACTGAAGATGAAGAAATCTAGGCTTTTGTTGGGCATGTACTCATAGATAAGTAGCTTTTCTTCTGCTTCAATGCAACATCCCAAAAGTCTAACAAGATTGTTGTGTTGGAGTTTGGCAATGAGCGTAATCTCAGTCTTGAACTGCACAAATCCTTGCCCTGAGCTCCTCGAAAGTCTCTTGATTGCAATTACTCGTCCATCAGGTAGGTTACCCTGAAATGAAGAAGAATCTAGTGTAATTTATTTGGAAACTCATTTTGATAGAAGAAACTAGCTTCCAATTCTAATACTAGTAACAAACTCAACACCAACAATCTGGAAACCTAATGGATTCGTTCTTGAGAGTTGTCCATAATGCGTAGATCAATTATCTCTTAAAGATGTGTAGAACTATCCTACTGCACTAAAGCAGTGATTTGAGAAATTTTGAAAATCGCTTAACGAGACTTTTCAGGAATTGAAAACTATATACGTTAAAAGAAGAGTTAATGAGAGCAAACTATATGGTCCTTTTCTGTTTAACGAAGGTTTCTAGAAAGATTTTGTGTTTAGTTCCTGATCATTCCCCAGCTTTCCGTTTTGGTTGCTTTTCCCACTTATGTCTTCCCCATACTTTCCCTCTTTCGTTTCCACTTCTAGGTACTATAAAAGTAGAATTTGTTGTTTTGTTAGTCATTTCATAACGGGATGTCGAAATGTTTACCTTATAAACAGGCCCGAAGCCGCCCTCTCCGAGCTTACCTTCTGCTGAAAAGTTCTTTGTAGCTGTGATTATGCTCTCAAAGCTGAAAACTTGAAAATCAGGGCCGCTGTTCTCGTCTCTATAGTTGGTAGGCACAGGACCAACTCCGAGCTCAGGTAATATCTTACGTTTTGCTTTCCTCTCTGTTGAACAGAAACATCATCAGACAACGATTTGATTAGCAGATGGTTTAGAAATGTTAGTTTGGAGTTTGGATTCCATTTACTTGAGGCAAATTACCTTTTAGTACCTTCCTCCATCTTAAATAGCATAGACAACATGCTAGTAGTACAGGTATAGTTCCTCCAATTGCAGTGATGAGCCATATCCACCATTTCGCTGCAATATCAGCAAAAATTTAGGGTTAAATGTATGTTTCATTCCACAATTCTTAAATAATGATCTTAGGTAATCTTTCATCACAAGTTGAACGCCCCGATGACATAAATCAACGTGTATATGCAAACGTAAAACTTGGTAGCATGTATCCAATGTGACAGTTACCCTTATATAGGTGTAACCATACAAGTACTGGTGTTATGTATTGCTTTAGTCACATGAGATACAAGATTGACTATTTTAGTCAAAGAATTTTACATAATTATTGTGAAAACGTATGAGTTTTGGATCCATCTTCCTTTGCTATCAGCATAGATTGTTATATTTCAAAGCACAAATAAATCAAACCTTTCCTTTGTTGACGAACACCATAAATTTCTCTTAAAGGAGAACTATTGGTTTGCGTGATTGTTGGTACTTGACCCCAAGTTTCACATCCGGTCCCGTTTGCATTCAAAGAAGCAAAAGCAAAACAAGAACAACTCCTCATGCACTTGTCCTGACAATCAACATAACTCATGGTGTAGCTTTCGTTAGATTTATTTCCATCTGACTGTACATAACCTCTTCCTAGCACAACAACACTGTCAAAATTGCTCTTGCATGCAGGCAATTCTTCTTCCACACAACCACGTTCACCACCACGGGAACAATCAGCAAAATTCAATCTATCTCCCTCAATAATTCGACCATCTTGAAACAGTTTATAAGACGCCAAAGCTTTGTTCTCTCCCCCACTGAATGCGAAGAAGATCCCTTCTTCGTTCGTGACAAAACTAAAGTTATAGTGTTCAGCTGCTGGAAAAAATTCAAAACCCCCATTGTGCCACGGTCCACTCTTCCAATAAACCGCCCCTCGGTTCCAAACAATCAACTGGTTCATGCCAATGGGGTCTACTCCCAGGGTAAATGACCCAACGGCTGGAAAATCAGAGCTAACCCATGAGGTCAATACCTGCTGATGTCCAGTTTGGAAGCTGATTCCGATTTTCATTCCGGGCAGCAAACAGTCCGCAGGATAGTCGAAGCTTTTCCAAAAAACCTTCTTTACAGACCCATCAGAGTTTAATTCCCTTAGAACAAAATTGCCAGAATCCAATAGAGTAGCGCTTAAATTACCTCTTGTTGCAACGGAGCTCAGTTCAATGGCACCTCCACTGTATGAAAGTTTCAATTTACCATCACCGTCAATTAGGAGTTTTCCAGAAGAATCAGGAATAGGGTTGTTTCTATTGGCAAGCCACGGTACTCGATGCTCGGACAAGATGTCTGAGGTGAATGATGTCACATAGCCTACTCCTAGGTAACGGTCCCCTGAAGTTCGGGGCTTGAAAAACTTTAAGTTGAATGCCCCGTTAGCTGAAGTCAGGCTCTCCAAATCGCTGATTTCTTGTCCTTGGAAAATTGTGTCTGTCTGTGAATAACAAGGGGTAATGAACAAGTAACACAAGACACTGAAAATATTAACTAGGTTTCTCCCTCTGGTGGCCATTGTTGGGCAAACTGGAAAGCTATGAGATGGGGTATAACTGTTAGATCTTTTACTAATGCATAAGTTTCTAATTAGCCATCTAACAGGACCATTGACTCTAAGAGGATGGAGGTTTTGTTCCATTGTAATTTTCCTCCCTGCTTCTCAATGACATTGGACCCCTTAGACTAAGTCATACGCAAGACTTGTGAAACCATGTACTTGAGCGTGGCTTCCAGAGCATTGATAATTTTCCAGCATGACTAGTCTTTTGCTTTCGACTGTCTTCGAGTCAATCGCATGTTAAAAGTTCTAAATTTACAACTGAGCAGTGGAAACTGATATTATGGGATCGCATTAGTACTAGGATCGTTTATTGGTTGGTTGGAATGTAGTAGAGATTTTCAAAACTACCATGCAATTTATGGGATCACATAAATTGAATTGGGTTTCTAGGCCTGCCCTCTCTGATGCGATTCGGCTTTGATTTGGGGGCATGGTTCCGCAGCAAAACAGGTATAGGGGGGCCACTGTTTCAGTGTTATTTTGAGAGCAGCCGCTTTGTGCATATTGTCAAAGGTTAGGTCTATCTCCAATCCTCCCCCGCCCATACCCCTAATGATTGGAGACTACATGGGTTCTGTGGTTGTGAATTATGTTTATTTTGTTGGACTGCTTGATATCAGTCATTTAATTTCTACTATGCGGTTAAATTTTGTGTACTTATCCCTAAAAAGGCCGTAAAGTTCAAAAGAATGGTTCTATTTTGTTTAAGGAATTGAAAGATTTCTTGGTCTTTGCTAATGTATGATTGAGGACCATATCAAAATACTCCTTTCAATAGGTAATGTGGCCTTTAATGTTCCTCTTGTGAGACCCTTCAGACAATTGAAGCTCACTTTCTTAGAAATGTCTCATCTTGGACAAGTAGCAGTTGGGAGTAGAATAAAAAACAAACCCAAGACTAGTTGTCTACTCAGCTATGGCCTATGGCCAATATGAATAATAGAATTGTTTATCAAAAAAATAATAAAATAGAATTTAGTTAAATCTGATTTTAACTTCTTTTTTTCTTTTTTTAATGGTTATTTTAACCATATGAGCTGATTCATTCATCAGTTGGTTTCCATCATTTGTTAACCCCCAGATGGCAAAAAGAGACGCCGCATGTTGTCTGAATCTCTTTTTTTGAATTCTACATCAATGGAGGTGGTCCCAAGTGTCGATCAGCCTCCAGATCTCATTTGCTTAAGCAGGTCAGTTTTTGTGTTCTAAATTTGTTAAAGAAAAACCCAGTTCATCTTCATTAGTCACTATTGATGAAGATTCGGTGTTTTGTCTCCCCATCAGTTGGAGATCTTGGGAGATTCACAAACTTTAGCAAGTGGTTTCGGCCCAGGAAGTGATCCTTCTTATGAACATTCCTATAATCCAAGACTGATAGCCATTACAAGCCTGCAGATATCTTTTGTGCACCGGATAAAATTTATGCAGAAGAACATGTAATGTATGATGTCTCCCTTTTATGCCTCTTCTTTTTAGGTGCAACTGGATGGGAGCTGTTTGGCTTGGTAACAATGACCTGGAAATAGTTTGAAGAACAATCTGATCCTTGAACCTAATGGCGCATCACGCTCGGTGGCATATCTTAGAGCAGCCTATCTCCTGCAGAATCGGGTGTCCAATACCCCTTCGGACCTCCAGATAATTGGGGCTCGTGATTTTGCTGTTTTTACTTTGTTTCCTTGTATTGCATATCTTTTGTTTCTCGTTGTCTATCCAGATTTTTTTGACCGATTCTCGCGCCACGATACTGGGCCTGTAGCACTTGCATTCCAGACCTTTCCCCTGTAATCTAAACTGTTTTAACCCAGTAAGTATAATTGTTTTCCTTTTCTGTTTGCAAGTATATAAGGGTGCATTTAAGAACAACATAAACTAGCCTAAGGAAGGGATGGGTTGTTGGGTTAAACCCCAAAATGGTGAACAAAACAAGATCCATTGGGCTATCTGCTCTGTCAGTACAACGAGATTAATTTGATGGAAAATTCCAGGATATATATATATATGCACACGAAATGGCGATATTAGTCTTCGTGGCCATTATTTTCCAGCAAATAGGATAATTTGGATTACCGATATTGGTAAGGCCACACAAATCATCAACTTTAAAATTTTGTTTGGTTTTTTTAAATCAATTAAATTGATCTCGATGATGTTTTTAGCTTTATCCATTTGAAGTAACAAAAATTGCACGCGCAATGTCGACATTTTGTTACATGGATGTAATTGTGAGGACCCAAGTCACATAATTCACATGCGTGAGCGCAAGCGTGAAAGCCTCTTCGAAACACAATTGAACCTAATAAAATTTGCAAGAGCAAGCATTGAGAGCGTGAGCGAGGTACATAGATTAAGAATGGGAGCGCGAGATATTTTGAAGGATTATGTGACTAAGGTGAAAACCTTGATTCATGTTTTTTTTTTTTGGCCAAACGGTACGATGTTAGTAGTATGTTACTAGTAGGGTTAAATTATTACGATAGGCCAATATCATTCCATTGACTTGAACATGAGACCTCACACTCGAAATACCTTGGTGCACATTCACGGACTCACAACCCTTATTCATGGCATTGAAACCACAATCTCATGAAAATCTCAAACTAGTCAAACGGATTACTACTCATTATGGTATGCATTGTCTTGGTTATGTCTTGAGCATCAAGACAATCAATTTCTATTATCACTTAATAATAGACTCCCGTTATATATACTCTTTTTACAAGAAGAAAAATTATCAAAATCTCTCTCTCTCTCACATGTGTTGTGAAGGCCCAATTGTTTGCTTTGGTCCCCCTACCTTCCATTTATCTCCCCTCAGTCCTCTGCGTAATTTTCTTGGCCTCGCTCCTTTTTTGGGCAGCTTGAAATGGACACGGTAGGGTAGAACAGTAGGTCTGATAATCAGCTGATCGAAGATTGACAGTTACAGAATTCCCACACCAACCCAGCTAAGTACAACTACCCCCCTCCCCCTCTCTCTCTCTCTCTCCTCTTTCTCTCTCTCTCTCCAAAATGCCAAGACTCATAGCATGTCCATATTCATTCTCCCCATCCCATCTTCCCCAGTCAATCTCAAAGTCATGGTAAGTCTTCTCTCTCTCTCTCTCTCTCTCTCTCTCATCCTTTATTTTCCGTCGTTAGCACGAGCACTGCTAAGACACGGATATCTCCAAAGGCTCTCAGTGCACGTGAAACCCACACACATCGAACTGCTCCAAAACATATGTGTGTCCGGAGTAGCGCGAAACTTGTTCACTTAATTTACTAATACGTATATGTATTTGGAATTGCAGTCTCTGAAAACGCCATGGATGTTTCGGTCGCTGGCGAAGCTAATAACAGGAATGGTGACTGAACCAGCGGCCACCGTTACGACCTTACTGTACTACAGCGATCTCCTCCCAAGAAACCTGAACTTGGAGCGACTGGTTCAGAGGGAATTACTCCACCCGGAAAATTACCTGTTCCATTTTCTCATTAACATCTTGAAATGCTTCTGGTAGAAAAATAAATTCTGATTGAAGATGTTCATGTAGCGGGCCCCTGAATCTTTCTGGGTTTTTTCTTTTTGGGGTTTTTAACCAAGGGAATTCTTTTAGCAAATTATTAATTTTCAGATTCTGGGAATCAGCACCAGTTCATGAGGGATATTTTTTTTTTTTTTTTTGATTTCTTAGTGTCCCCTGTTTCTACTTTTTTTTTTTTTCACCTTTTGGATTCAGAGTACTAGATAATCTAGGCCTCCAATATTCAATGAAATTGTAATCATTGACGCATGCAATTGAATTGTAAGAGTTAGGCCTCCAATTTATTGAAATGGATTAGCTATTTTTATTTTTGCTTGGTGAATTGTAAGCAAAATATGAAACCCTGAGACCGACTTCGGGGACAGCAGCATTCAGCAACGCTCAAAAAGTTCTTTTCAAACCGTCCAATTCAGTGAGATTGAGCGCTATGAACGTGATTGTCTTAGTGACAACAGCCCCCAAGTCGCCCCCAAACATATTGGAGACTTAGAGCATCTCCAACCCTTGACTTCATATTGGAGATGCCAAACTTTTTTTAAAGGCTTACGTGGCATTTTGGTATCTCCAATTTGACATCAAAGTCTTTCTTTCCAACCCTTATGCCAAATTCTATTTATTTGATATCAAACTATCCCTCTCCAACCCTTAATGTCAATCCTTGTGGCAAATGTTCAAAATCCAAACGGTCATTTTTTGAAATTTGGCATGGAGGAGGGTGGCTGTCAAAGTTGGCAGATTTGTCATTCCCTTCAAAGCCACGTAGATTTTGGTATCAAAGAAGGCTGTTAGATTGGATTGAATTTTAATATCAATTTTTACCGCTAAAACGTTCACGTAGGAATTGACATCTTCCATTGGAGATGCTCTCATATATTCTATTTGGTTCTTTGACTTCTTTCAGATCTCAAGGGGGCCAAATCCTGAAGAGCCCAATAAAATAAGGGATCATTTTGGTTGGTCTAAGGTCGTCCTAGTCTAAAACCACTATCTGTTCATTCTGTTACTGTTCCATGTGCAAAATTCCAACGACGTTGGATAAACTAATCGGCCATTCGGGTTTGAATTTGTGTTCGTTCATTAAAAAATCATTAAAGAAATTTTTGTTGTAGTACAAATACAAGTTAGAGTTTTTCTAAAGCCAGTCAAACTTTCAAATCAAGTTTGAACAAATTAATTCCTCGAGTCGTTCTACTTATTATGTTAGAAAAATTCAAGTTGTTTGAGATGGCTCGATTAAAACTCATCTGAAATCGGCTAGCCCTGTTGGGTCGAGACCGACCCCAATCCACACCTCTACGCATACAAACACACGCACCAACTCCCGCTTCCGCTTCGTGCAACAAAGGTTTCATCTACTGCTCGTGATGATGATTATTTAGTTTATTTGGGATGGTTTCTTGATCAATTAATGCATTAAAATAATTAAGAGTATGATAGTGGCGTGTTGCAACAGATCACGTGAGCCATGATTGAAGAATTAAGAATTAATATAGAGATCCTTTGTGAATGTGATGGCACAACAACAATTGAGTACCAGTCAATGTGAATCATTTGGCTTAGATATATTGCTTCCTACCACCTCCACCACTCCACCATCACCACTACTCTACCACCACCACCACCAGCACTACCATCACTACAACACCACCACTCCACCATTACCATAAATATATTGTGACTATTCGTAAATTAAGAGAGAATTGGAACAAAATTAATTCAAATTTTTTTTTAATTTAGTGTTTAATATATTTATCAAACAGCTTTTCAGTTTAAAAAATTCAGCATTCAGTACTTAATTTTTCAGCTTTCAGTTTCAGTTTTCAGTTTTATCAAACAGCCCCGAACAAAATAAACTAATAGAAGCCACAAACTAACCCACATGTTTAGAATTAGACAAACAAACCCATGTATCAAAATAAACTATTAGATGCCACAAACTAACTCATGTTTCACACTCTTAACTCGAGCATCTAACGCATAGAGTTGTGTGCATCAAAATACGAGCAACAAGAATAATCACAAATTCAATAGAATTAGACAACTCTTTTTCTCTCAAACTCTGATGAATAATAATAGTCGAAACAAACCATAGTTGGCTTAGAAATTTATTCATAAGCTAAGGAGTACGAAAAAGGAAGCAAAACATGGAAGCTATTCTAATACTTCTTGATCAACCAACTCTAAGAAACTAACGCGGTAGAAACATAAATACTTTTAATCAATATAGACTAAAGACGAACATTCAAAATACAATACCGACTCTAGTGTACACCTTCCAGAAAGAGTGTCACATGTGGAGGAGGAATGGGGACTGGTACGGGCAAACTCTTTAGTCTTCTTGTATTCAATTGGTAATGCCGGGCAAAATTTCTCTTCTCTAAGAAGTAAATACCCGTGTCTTGAGGTCCACAAAAAGGTAATGGAGCGCATATGTCGCCGTAATCGTCGGTATAGTAAATCCAATTTGCCAGGCACCCAAGAAAATGTGAAGCCGACACGCAGAGAGAGTAATTGTCACCCAAGAACATATTGTGTCATTACCCAAACTTGTGATCTCAACCTTCTCCGTACGTGATTTGCTGATGGTTGTCGCCTCTGCAATCTAAGCCCAATAGCTTAAAGATTTTAAAAGAATGGGTAATCGTGCAGTGTAACGAACGTTTGGATTTCCGAAACCTCTGAACCAACAGAACGTCTGCCCCAGATGACGATTCCACAATATATATGTCTTGTCTAAGCGAGTAGGCGAAGGGAGAGCGACCTCTATAATTTGAGTGTTGCTTTCGCTAACATCAAGGGAAATTACACGAGATTTCATATCCACAGCATAAAACTTCCCCTTATGATACATGGCATCATGAAAATCACCGCAACCCCATATCTGAGTCCAACGCTTCTGCCCTGTTTTGATGTAGGCCAATACCTGGGGATCCCCGCGCCGCCTCCTCCCCCAGGGCGCCTCTCTCTCACTCTCTTCTTTTTTCTTCTTCCCTTCCCTTGTTGGCGCTCATCTCCTTCGTGGGCTGTCGCTTCCCCCCTTCCTCTTCACTTCACCCTCCTCGTTTCCCCCATTCCTCTTCCCTTCACCCTCCTCGTTTCCCCCCTCCCCCCTCTTTGCTAGGTTGTTGTTGGCGATGTTGGAGAGGATATGGAGTGATGGAACTAGGCATGGTGGCAGTAGGGGTTGTCACTATTGTCTATGGCTGTTGGGGTGTTGTGGCGGCGGTGCTGCGGTGGCTATTTGAGTGTTTCGGCAAGTTAGGGTTTTGGTTTTGTTTTTTCCGGACCCTTGTCCGGTTTATGTCCGGATGTTTAGGCTGGTTTTATGTCCGGATGTTTAGGCCGGTTTATGTCCGGATGTTGTTTCGGTTCTTGTCCCAGTGGATCTTCCCGCAGGGTTTTGTTCCGGTCTGATTTTTTCAGATCGGGTGACTGATTTCCACAGATTTAATGTTATATTTGATATGAAGCTCCGCCGTCCCGAGACGTTAGTGTCTGGGTACTAGCTCCATGTTAGCTGATTCATGTTGACGGTGTGAAGAAGTGAGCGATGGCTCGTGCATAGGCGCTAGACACTTATTTCGTCTCTTAGTCTTTACATGTATTGTGTCTCTATATCTCTATTTTTGGGTGAAAATCTGTATTTGCTGTATGGCCTGATCTGTATTCGGGATTATTCTGTAGATGCCGTATGATTTGATTAATGAGTATGCTTCTTCCGTTGTCAACAACAACAAAAAAAGATGTAGGCCAATACCCTCATAATACTATAAATTGTCATTAACCAGTAAACTGGTTTTACACGCTCACAGGGATGATCTACAAAGAAAACAACATAAAAGAGCAAGATTCCTGTCCCCACGCAGATTTGCGCGCACAGCCACAGAGGAGTGGCGAGCGCGAGCTAAGGACCGACACGCACAGGTCCCTCGTTCGCACGGTTTTTGAAACCTCCTAGCCTTAGGGCCATGACTGGTATTGATTACCAGCCTTGACCCTGCCAACCCCCCTCAGGAATTAGAACAGAGTAATACAATACCTTTGATTCTAGGGTTTAAGCTTTGAGTTGAAGTTTGAAAGATGATTGTATGTTGGATGATTGTATGCTTGTAACCCTTTTTTTTCCTACCCTTTGGAAGAAAGAGTGAGGGGGGTATTTAGAGGGCAAAATCTCTCCATTAATGGAAACCTTCCATAAACCTTTTAGAAATGGAAAGCTTCCATAAATGAAAACCTTCCAGAAATGGAAAGTAAAAGGGTCGGTTGCAAATTTATCCAGCGCGCGTGGAAAGAAAAACCAACGCGCGGGGAAAGGAAACCGGCACGCGCCAGTAGGATTCAAGAAGGTTTTAAGGGTTCCAAACGCTCAAAGCTTAACCACTTATCATTCTCGGGGTGTTCTTGATCAATTTCATCATCGGGGAATCAAAAACCAAAACGAAAGAAAAAGCAATTCGGAAGTCCAGATTGGGGTGTCTACACAAGCGTAGTACAAGGATTAAGAATGGGGGCGCGAGACATTTTGAAGGATTATGTGACTAAGGTGAAGACCTTGATTCATATATGTTTTGGTTTTTTTTGCCAAACGGTAGGATATTAGTATAGTGTTGGTAGAGTTAAATTATTACGACAGCCAGTATCGTTCCATCGGCTTAAGCGTGAGACCTCACGCTCGGAATACCTTGGTGCCCACTCACCGACTCACAACCCTTAATTCACGGCATTGAAACCACAATCTCATGAAAATCTCTAACTAGTCAAATTACGACTCATTATGGTATGCATTATCTCAGTTATGTATTGAGCATCAAGACAAGCAATTTCCATAATCACTTAATAATAGACTGCCGTTATATATACTCTTTTTACAAGAAGAAAAATTATCAATCTCTCTCTCTCTCTCTCTCTCTCTCTCTCTCTCATGTGTTGTGAAGGCCCAATTGTTTGCTTTGGTCCCCCCAACTTCCATTTATCTCCCCTGAATCCTCTGCGTATTTTTCTTGGCCTCGCTCTTTTTTTGGGCAGCTTGAAATGGACACGGTAGGGTAGAACAGTAGGTCTGATAATCAGCTGATCGAAGATTGACAGTTACAGAATTCCCACACCAACCCAGCTAAGAACAACTACCCCCCTCCCTCCCTCTCTCTCTCTCTCTCTCTCTCCAAAATGCCAAGACTCATAGCATGTCCATCTTCATTCTCCCCATCCCATCTTCCCCAATCAATCTCAAAGTCATGGTAAGTCTTCTCTCTCTCTCTCTCTCATCCTTTATTTTCGGTCGTTAGCACGAGCACTGCTGCGGATATCTCCAAAGGCTCTCGGTGCACGTGAAACCCACACGCATCGAACTGCTCCAAAACATATATGTGTCCGGAGTAGCGCGAAACTTGTTCACTCAATTTACTAATACTGTTAGACGGTTTCTTGTTTTTTTTTTTTTTGGAATTGCAGTCTCTGAAAACGCCATGGATGTTTCGGTCGCTGGTGAAGCTAATAACAGGAATGGTGACTGAACCAGCAGCCACCATTACGACCTTACTGTACTACAGCGATCTCCTCCCAAGAAACCTGAACTTGGAGCGACTGGTTCAGAGGGAATTACTCCACCCGGAAAATTACCTGTTTCATTTTCTCATTAACATCTTGAAATGCTTCTGGTAGAAAAATAAATTCTGATTGAAAATCAGAATTGATGTTCATGTAGTGGGCCCCTGAATCTTTCTGGGTTTTTCTTTTTGGGGTTTTTAACCAAGGGAATTTTTTTAGCAAATTATTACTTTAGATGGCTCGATTAAAATTCATTTGAAATTGGCTGGCCCAAAAAAAACAAGTCAAACGTGAATTTTTTAAGGCTCAATTAGCTATCAAACCAAGTTTGAACAAGCCATTGCTCGACCCATTCGACTGCAAAGGGGCCCCACCACATGCAACGACCAACATGCATGGCACCCACCACATGCAAAGGGGTCAGTTAACCAGTCCATGAAAGTGGTTCAGAGACCAACTCCTTAACCAGTCCTTTCTATTGACTTTGGGGTTAGGTATAATGGTCTTGTAAATGAAAATTTCCTTTTGGGCCTTTCATAGCACTTCACTGGCAAATGGTCAAAAAGTACTCAATACCCAACTCTGATTTTGGTGCAATTTGTGAAAGCAAAATGAACTTTATAGCTTTCGGTTTTTAACCGAAGTGATGCACAGTTTTACATTCCTGCTTGTGCAAAAAGACCATTCTTTAGTTCCTTTCTCCCCTCTTTTTTGACGGTCAAGGTGTCTGAGCTAATTTACGCGCAACTGACTATTCTCCTCTCCGGTTCGGTCAAAGCCAGACTATTCACACCGGGACTAAGAGATTCAAAAGAGATTTCTCTTTCACTTTAATTCATTTGGAACCATGTGGTTTCAAAATCAAAACAGCGAAAAGGAAAGAAAAGGGTGTTCATTCCATTCATGAAGGAATACATGGTGATCATCATGGCAGAATCTAAAAAAAGCCAACATAGTCATTTTCACATGCAAAATCTATTCCCATTTCATTATCAATCCCCCGAAAACGAAACCTGATATCAAACATGCCCTTTATGCACCTGAAAAAAGAGGGGGATTTCATTAGTGAAAACTAATAACAAACAACTCAACCCCAAGGGCTTTGGCCGAGTATGAGAAAACAACTAAAAGGCTTGCCCCCTAAGAGGCCGCAAGTTCGAATCTTATGAAGATTAAACATTCTAAACCTTCGGGCCATTGCACGTTTGCCTGGCCATTAACTTCAGGGCCCCAAAATTAATCGAAGTGCACCCAAATTGATCAGGACATCCAGTTACAAGAAGAAGAAAAAAACCCTCAATCTCAAAGCAGATTCCAACAACTCACCCAGGAAGCATGAAAAGCAACTCAACTCCACAGGGAAAACATATCTAACCCTCTGATTTGACTCATATACACATATAAAGCTGGTCGAAAATATGTTTCCACGGGTTTCCCCAGAATCTAACGTTAAATTACACTTTGAATGCCAAAGTGATAATGAGGCTACTGCAAGATTCATATGAACTTACCCTGCACAAAGGCTGTTATATGTCTGAATGCGGTCAAGCTCCCTTCAAATCACCCTTACCGTCCACTCCTGGCCATTTTCCAGCGAACGTCAGTTTAGTTCAATGATCGGATCCGTTCATATTGTAGATCTCATCAAGACGCACAACCATGTCAAAAATTATGTCCATCGAATATAGTTTAGTACATGATCGGAACGCATTTATTTTGGACAAATTAATGAGAGGGGTTCCAATCCAGCGTGGGTATGTATTCTTTTCCAAAATAAACTGATTACGATCGTGTACTAAACGACATCCGATGGACATGATTTTTTACGTGATTGTGTGTCTCAACAAGATCTACAATATGAAACGATCCAATCATTGAACGAAACCAAAGTTCGCCGGAAAATGGCCAACTGGCCGGGACTGGACGGTAAGGGTGACTTGGATGAGAGCTTGACCCGTCTGAATGACTAATATCGCTTTACAAGAAAAAAATAGTTTCAGTTCTATGATTTACAACATACGCACACGCAGTCTCCTCTAAGGGCATACAATTCGATGCACTCAGATTTGGTTCGTTGCCTTTTCATGCTGCACTCTTTCGGGTACAATTATATACTTTTTCTACGTACAAAAACAAAAACAAAAACAAAAACAAAAAAAGCTCGTTAGTCGGGGGCAATATAAGGCTCTCGATAGCTTACCTTTGCCAAAAAAATACATGGTCTACGGCCGCTTTTGGTGTTCAAAATAATTTATACCTGTGAAAAAATAATGAGCAAGAAGAGTCAGGCACCCAAAAAAAAACATTTTCTTTCTCCTCTTTAGGATGTTTCGAATGTTGGATTTGCAATAAAGAAAAGCAGAGAGAGAATACCAAAAAAGATTGATATATTTTCCTTCTCCCATTCACTGATCCATACACAAATCCAAGATCCCAACATAGCCTTTTTTTCCCAGATAGGTGACCAAACAAGGTCATAAAAATCTTCAATGACTAACCCTTACTGAAGTATCTTTAGGCTGAGGTAGTTGAAATGAGTGCTTCTTGGAGGGAACCAAGTTAGAAGTTGATGACTCAAAACTCCTTTTCTCAGAAGAACTACTTCCCCCTTCCGACTCGTCTATCGCTTGCTTCAAGATCTCCACCACTTGACTCATTGTCGGTCGATCCTTCGCATTCTTGTTGAGACACGCATCTGCCAACGTGGCAATCTTCCTAGCTGCACTGAGAGAGTACTGATTCAGCCTTGGATCAATGATCATTCTAAACCCATTACTGTCAGCTGGGTACAATTTCACCCATTCTATAAGCTTTTGCTCTACTGGAGGCAGGAGTCTTTCCAATGTCCGTCTCCCCGTTAGCATCTCATATAGCACTACGCCGAAACTGTATATATCACTCTTGATTGTGAGGCGCCCAGTGTCGACGTATTCTGGGGCCGCGTATCCATAAGTCCCAATCACCTGATACAAATAGTAGGGGAAACTTAATACTACAACAAGAAGTATACAGCCACAAAACTAACACCAGAACCATTGTTGGAAACACTACACTCATCGTTCATAGCGCATACACTCAATCGATTTAGTTCATTAACCGCAGAATCAGTATTAGCAATACTACATAACTTTGTGGCCCCACACTCCATAAATTTTGTTCATTGTGTGGCTCATTAACATCAGAATCAGTGTAACAGTGTTGCAATACTGCGTTCATTCTTGTTGGGATCCACACTCACGGAATGTAATCCATCCTGTGATGGGTTCAGTGTTCATAGACGGTGACTAAAACAAAATACAAAGCACATGAGATCACGCAAGTGGCAACTTCTTCTCAATCACGAACGTTGAGATTATTAGGGGTGAAAACAGCTAGACAAAACCAACTTTTAATACCTAGTGAATATAGAATGCAACTATAAAAAGACAGTGGGAATTCATCTTGTCGTGCAAGGAAATATCTTGAAACGTAAAAACAAGAGAGCGACAGAGAGAGTAGGAAAAGAGAAAATTCAAAAAACCCTTGTTTGTTTCTGTTAGAGTATTCGGTCTTGTCCCACATTAGCTAAATAAGTCTTGTATTGCATTCTCTCTTAATATAAATAATAACTCATTGTGTTACGGTTGATTAACACCCTATACACTTTCTCCAATCTCTGACAACATGGTATCAGAGCATAACCTCTATTCCAATCCATACGAAACCCATACCCCCTACCTTCGATCTAACCCTAATAAACCCTAACTGTGCACTACAAACCCTAAATCGTAACCCTAACAGTCATCATAACCCAAATCGCGCATCCCTAACCTCGAAAACCCTAAATCAGAATCCTATAGCCGTCGATCAGCAGCCCTAACCCACGAAACCAGATCGCCCAACCTTGAACCACGTAAACCCTAGCCTTAATCTCGTCGCCACACTGTGAAATCACTTCTCCGACCATCGCGACTCTTAGGCAACCTGCGCCGGTGATCGTATCCTCCAACGACCATCGCCGACTACCGTAGAGCCTCCGGCGACTTGTTGCTTGTACATCTACCATCTTTTCTGATACATCGACTGGTACATCTACTATCTTTTCTGGTCGTTAGTCTATTGGTAAACCTTCTCGTGTTACCTTGGAAGATGGTTCCACTAGCGAGATTACTGGTTGGGTTATGTTCTTGTCACATCATCTTACTTTGGACTCTGTGTTACATGCTCCTAGTTTTATTTTTAATCTTATCTTATGTCTGTTAGTAAACTTGCAAAGTCGTTAAATTGCTCCATCACATTTCTTCCTCATGGTTATGTTTCTCAGGATCTCCAGACGAGTAGAAAGATCAGTGGCAGCGCTGATCGTGGTGGCCTGTATTACCTTACCCATGATACTCAGCCATAGTCTATTGCTCTTCAGTCATCAGAGTCACCTAATTAACAACATTGTCGGCTGGTCATCCATCTCTTTAGAATCTGAAGCGTCTAGTTCCTTCATGTAGTCGGCATAATGATTTGACTTGTGATATCTGTGAGTTTAGTAAAATCATCGAGTGACCTTTTATCCTGAGTTGAGCGTCGTGTGTCGAGTCCTTTTCAGTTAGTTCATTCAGATATTTGGGGGCCCATGCATGTTCCCAATGTTTTTGGTTTTCAGTATTATATTATTTTTGTTGATGATTTCTCTTGTGTTACATACATTTATCTTATGAAAAAGAGATCTAAGTTGAAGTTTGCTTTTAAGTCATTTTACATGAAAATAAAGAATCAATTTAATACTTGCATTCGTATATTTCGTTCCGATAATGCACGTGAATATTTTCATACTACTCTGTCTCAGTTTTTTGATGATCATGATAATATTCACCAGTCGTCTTGCGCTTGAACCCCACAGCAAAATGGGGTTGTTGAACGCAAGATTCGACATTTATTAGAAGTTATGCGTGCCATGTTATTTTAAATGCAGGTCCCTAAGTCTTACTGGAGTGATGTTGTCCTTACCGTTTATTATTTGATTAATTGTATGCCATCTATTGTTCTTGGATACCTCATAATGTCTTGTTTCCTGATCGGCCTCTCCACTCATTACCCCCTCAGGTGTTTCGGTGCACATGTTACGTTCATGCCCTTGACCCTAACCAGGGTAAACTGGAACCTCGTTCCATTCGCTATGTCTTTCTTGGTTATTCACGCTCTCAGAAAGAGTATAAATGTTACTCACCATCTTTACGACGTCATTTTGTGTGTGCTGATGTCACGTTTAATGAGCCACTGCCGTTCTTTTCGGGTCCTGTCACTACAGATAATCTACCTATGGCTGAGACTGTTTTCCCTATAGTCAGACCTTCGGGTTCTGGGTCTGTCCTGCCAGTACAACCTTTGCAGGTGTATGCTCGTCGTTTGAAAGTTCTGCTAGTGCCATCTTAGCCCACCGCTCCATCTTCCCCTCCGTTGTGGGATCAAGACGAATTTCCTATAGCTCTTAGCAAAGGTATTTGGTCTTGCACCTGTTTCTGTCCCTTCTTGCTTTTACTACTTCTGTTTCGTCCGTTTTCGTTTCTAACACTGTTTAGGAGGTCTTATCTGTTTCTGAGTGGCGGAAACATATTGAGGATGAGATATCTTCTCTTTATCACAATGGCACATGGGAGTTGGTTCCTTTTCTTGCCAGTAAACCCACTGTTGGCTGTCGTTGGGTATTCATTGTCAAGTATCTTCCTGTTGAGCGCTATAAAGCTCACTTGGTTGCCAAAGGCTACACCCAGACTTATGGTGTTGATTATTCGGAGAAGTTTTCTCCTGTTGCCAAACTTGATTCTATTCGGATACTTATTTCTTTTGCAGCGAATCTTGGTTGACCATTGTTTTAGCTAGATGTCAAAAATGCTTTTCTTCATGGGGATCTCCAGGAAGAAGTCTACATGGAGCAACCATTAGGGTTTGTTGCTCAGGGAGAGCATAATCAGGTATGTCGTCTTCGTAAAGCCCTATATGGGCTTAAGAAGTCTCCTAGAGCATGGTTTGACAAGTTTAGTGATGCAGTTTTGAGATATGGTATGCATCGCAATCAGCCTGATCATTCTATTTTCTCTCTCACATCGGATCGAGGAAAAGTATTATTGATTGTCTATGTGGATGATATTATTATTACCGGTGATGTTCAGCAGGGCATTGATGAGCTAAAAGCCTTCTTACCTCAGCAGTTTCATACCAAGGATTTGGAAAAACTACAATACTTTTTAGGTATTGAGATGGCACGATCCAAAGAAGGTATTAGTTTATCCCAGAGGAAGTATGTCCTGAATATTCTTGAGGATGCTGGTTTGTTGTGAACTAGGCCAGTCGAGACTCCAATGGATCTCAAAGTCAAATTGTGTGTTGACCAGGGGGAGCTGCTCTCCAATCCTGATCAATATTGCTGTCTGGTTGGTAAGTTAAATTACCTTATGATTACACGTCCGGATCTCTTTTGCAGTTAGTATGGTGAGTCAGTTTATGTCTACTCATCGTTGTCCACATTGGGAGGTAGTTATCAAAATTGTGAAGTACTTAAGTCACATCGAGGACATGGTTTGTTTTATTGAGCAAGTGGACATTTACGTGTTAAGGCGTTCACTAATTCTGATTGGGACCATCTAATAGGATATCCAGTACTGGATATTATGTCTTCCTTGGTGGAAATCTTGTCAATTGGAAGAGTAAGAAGCAGACATTGGTTGCCCGATTTAGTGCAGAAGCGGAATATAGAACAATGGCACACACAACATGTGAGGTTGTATGGTTGCAGTTGTTTCTCGAGGAGATAGATTCAGTGTACAAGCCTATGCCTTTGTTCTATGATAACCAAACAGCTATTCATGTTGCATCTAATCCAGTATTTCATGAGGGGACTAAGCATATTGAGGTTGATTGTCATCTAGTGCGTGAGAAGTTAACTGGTGGTGTGATAGCTACCCCATTCATGACTACGGGTGCTCATTTGGCTGACATGTTCACTAAGTCGTTCAAGACCCAGTTGGAGTTGTTACGTAACAAGTTGGGACTTTGTAATATCTATTCTCCAGTTTGAGGGGGAGTGTAAGACTATTGGGTCTTGTCCCACATTGGTTAAATTAGACTTGTATTGAGTTCTCTCTTATATAAATAATAACTCATTGTGTTAGGGTTGATTAACACCTTATACTCTTTCTCCTATCTTTGACAACAGTTTCCCTAAAATATTAGCTAGTTCATAAGCATATCGGTCAGCGACAGCTGCAGGGTTTTAGTTAAGCGGTGACAAAAACATAAAGAAATTTTTTGTATACAAAGTTCTATATAAAATGAAATTTTTTATTATGATTGAAAATGAATTGTGCTTAATTTATTTTATTTTGTTAAGTTATATTATCAACATACTCACAAATTTAAGTGAAATTTTTTTTACTTTGAGTCTTTGACTACTCATGACCAATTTAGTGTTGACAATATGAAAAAGAATGAAAGAAAAATCAAATTATATGTAAAAAATACGAAATTTTACTACATTTTTTGAGTCTAGGGGGTTCGCTTGAATCCTCTCAAAAGCTCAAATATAGGTGCAGCTGCCCTTGATATCGGCTATCGTGCGTCACAAATAGGATGCCTATATTTTAAGTTAACGGAGTCAAAGAGTTCACCAGTTACGTACAACAACAATAACAGAACCCATCTAGTCCCCAACCATGGAGGGTATGGGCGTGGGAGGATTGGAGATAGGCCTAACCTTTTATTCGCACAAAGTGGCTACTCTCACAATACCACTGAAACAGTGGCCCCCCAATACCTTCAAAACCAGAGGAGCTAAAGGGACATTTTACGTAATCTACAATATTTATTCTAAAGTCTCCCTTGTACACTATCAACTTACCGCTGTGGATACATGAGTACGGTCACCAATTGGGCCTTCCCTGGCAAGTCCAAAGTCAGAAAGCTTTGGCTTGAAGTTTTCATCCAAAAGCACATTGGAAGATTTGAAGTCTCGATATATCACCTTTTCAGAAAAACAAAAAAAAATTAATAGTTCAACTATTTAAAAGTTACAATATTGCTATCAAAAAAACAAATTATAAAACTTGAAGGTAATATGGGGCCTGGGCAACACAATTCTTTAAACTGGATTAGAGGGTATGAACATGCTTTCAATTCCCTAATATACTAGCTAGTTAACATGATTAAAAGACCTTAGATCATTTGATTTAAAAACACTCGCAGAAGCTGTAATATGTGATCAATATGTCTGTTGATTAACATAAATTGAACCTGGATTTCCAATCCCTCGTGCAGATAGGCCAATCCTTGAGCTGCACCTAGGATAATTTCTAATCTTGTTTTCCAAGGCAGAGTTGCCGAAGCCTTGTTGAAAAGATGCTCTTCTAAGCTCTTATTGGGCATGTATTCATAAACTAATAAACGTTGTATCCCTCGTTCCCCATCTACAGAACAGTATCCCAATAGTTTCACGAGGTTAGGGTGATCGACAACACCAAGGAATTGAACTTCAGCAAGCCATTGTTTATGACCCTATAGCAGAAAAAGAAGTATAAGAAACAGTTATCCAAAGGTAAAAATAACTCTCTATCGAACAATGCTTGTGCTATTCATTAAAAAAAAAAAAAATGCTTGTAGTGCAGAGGGACGTGAAATGGGCGCAAAATTTGTTTTAAGTGCAATCAGTTGGTACTCAAATTCTTCCCTTGATGTGTTAGCAAGAACCCATACTTGTTAGAGGGGAATTAGCATTGTGTGGCTTCTTCCCTTGACATCATTTTGCGGTTGTGACGTGAAGTGAGGTATCTATGAGATTTCAAACCTTGCAAAAAGTCTTGAAACTAAAGTGCAGTGCAATTGAGAGTTTATGTAGCCAATGAGTCTGCATCGAACAAGGAAACTAATTAGTTTCTATTGCTATGTAAACCCTATAATTGGTACACAGGTTTTCTTTAAACAGGGAATCTGGATCACTTGATAACAGAGCAGTAGAACCAAATACTCCCTCCATCCCAAAATTTTGATCCATTATTTCCTTTAGAGATGTACTATAATCCTTGTCCATTTTGATTTGTAAGCAGAAAAATTTGATCCATTTTCTTTATTGCCCTTCATCCCTAATCCCTATATTCAAATTCAATCACGAAACAGAAAACATATGAGCATATCTTTCAGAATCATCATAGAGCAAGACGAAAACAACCAAGATTAATGACTAAGCAACACATTAGCCAGACATCTACCCAAAAAAAAATATATAAACGAGATTATGTATGATATGACTGACTTTGAAAATGGCAGTAATGCCACATGCAAAACAAGACAGCCACCTACTGTCATACATATGGGTGGATACCGGAAAGGAGTAGGGGGAGGGCGTTCTTGGTTTTTTCCAGAATTAAACATCTTTACGCCATAGTAAGGCGCATCTTTGTAACTACTGTACTGAAAATTAAAATCTCATTATGCATTATTTTAGTAGTTCCTGATGCATTCCAAAATGGTTTGGAATGCAGAGCGTATCTGAACCCTGGTTTAAGATGTTATATATAAATTGCAAGCCAAAATGAGCTGTCAACAACCAACCCCCATCACTTAATATGCTGGCCAAGCTTAAAATAAATCATGCAAAGAATGCCAGCTCCAAAAGATATTTCCTACAGTACCACATTAAGTAATACTAAAACATATTGAAATGACATGACAGAATCAAAAACCGCTTCTAATCTTCTAGCCCCCAGGTTAGTCATTTATATAGTCATCACAGAACACGAAGAAAACGATTAGGTTATTACTTGAACAACACGCAAACCAGGTTATGTATGAGATGACGATAATGAAAACGAAAGTAATGACACCTGGAAGACAAGCAAAGCCCTCCTACCATTATACACATGCGCAGACACCAGAAACAAGTGTGGGGGAGGCGTGTTCTATATTCTGCCTCTGATAAATAATAATTATTATTATACACATTATGAAGGCACATCTGTGAAGCTAAAATAGTTTAAGTTCCTGATTCATCCCCAATAATTTTCAAATGATAGGTGCTTAACTTTGCTCTAAGATATTATTTCTTCATTGCAACTCAAGGACCACATTCCATTACTTAATATGCATCTAAACACTACTCCTAATCTTTTACTAATAAAAATCATGTAGCCAATCAGAATGTCAGATCCCAAAACTATATAGTATATACCACATAGAGCAATCAAAGGCATGGGGATGACATCAATTATACACCCTTAAACATGCTTCAAGAGATCAACTTCTTTTGCCAGCTCCAAGGTTAAGGCTTGAATGTATATCATGGATTGGTGGAGGGGGGTGTACAGAGGGAAAAGAAATGATAGGAGAATCAAATGACATATTTAGCTTTCCCACTTCATTATCAACTATCTTTGTCTGTAGCTTTGCCTTTTCCTCCGAAATTGCTTCATCCTTTCAAATGCTTCCTCCCTCCGTCAAAAAACAATTTACCCCACAAAACGAGAACTTCAAAAAGAATTCATTTTCGTCGAATAAATTCAGAAAACAATTTATAAATAAAAAGAACTTCTAATACCTAATAATTTGTGGGAAAAAGTATGAAAAGTTAAAACTTAAAATGCATTATTTATAATTTTTTGATCTATGCAATAATAGCACGCACACATAGGAGAAAGGGGAAGTAGGATAAAATAACTACTCAACTATGTGACACATATTCTCCCTTGCTTTCCCTGTGCGCATATAAAGCTTCAGGAGCTGAACTAACAGCAAAAGTATACTTACTTCATTCCAGATCTTGCCTTGAGCCAAACGTGGGTAAACTGGTGCCTTTGGATTTGCAAAGGCAATCGTATTCGATAGTTTGACAAGGGGACAATCTTTTTAGTAATGGAGTAGTATTAAAAAAGTTCCCAAATAACTCAAGATTAAACAAGATGAGTGCAGGAAGTAAAATATTATAATTTTTCCAATTATACACTAAATTAGGCAAAAGGAAATGCATAATAAATGAATTTCGTACTAGGAATTTGAAGAAAATAAGAAAAGCAATACCTGCAAGCTATTTTTGTTGAGCTTTTTAATGGCAACAACAGTAGGATCAGCCTCCCCGTTTGGAGGCCTAATTGAACCCTTGTACACACTCCCAAACCCACCTTCTCCAATCCTCAGCAACTTATTGAAGTTATTAGTTGCAATTCTGAGCTCTGCAAAAGTAAACACCCTCAAGTTGTGCTCCTTTTCTTTGTACAATTGCGGTATGCTTCGCGGCGATGACACTGAACCTGAAGCTGAAGCTGAACCTGATGATTTTATCACACGATTCGCGGCTGAATTTTCTGAATTTCTGTTCTGGGTTTGTAACTCGGGCGAGGATCTCCCTTTCCGGCACTTGTCCCTAAAAGGAAAGAAACACTTCATTCTTTAATCTATGTGGTTCTTCTTCCTTCAAATATACTAATTCTTTTCAAAAGGCTCGACCACATCCACGGTGTCAGCAATTTGAATACATATATGTAGAGAGAGAGAGAGAGAGGTGAAATTGGAAGAGAGAACCCAGGTGGAAAACAAGGGAATCAAGGAGAGAAAGTATGGAAGGAAACAGAGAGCCAAACAAGGGGGTACAAGAGATACCCAAATGGAAAACTAAGTGGTGGTGTGAAAATCAGAAGTTTTAGTGTGAACAAAATCAAAAGCAAAATGGAAGAAACAAAACCCAACACGTGAATTGAACACGAAAACTAGAAACAGAACGAAACCCGAACGTTCATCCAAAGAGTGAATAAAAATGGAGGAGAAGCCGTGTAGAAAAGGGGAGACAAGAGATGAGACTTGACTTGCTGACTGTGCAATTTACGGAAGAAGACCAATAGACTTTCACACCTCGGAAATTGAATAGGTTAGATTGGTTGGTTGGAACACTGCTAGGGGCACATCCCCTCTAGAGGCGCATCAACCACATTTCTCCGCCCAATTTGGAATTTGTTTGAGGGTTTGGCCATGGAAAGTTTCGGGCTTTGTTTGGCAAATCGGATCTTTGACAGTTTGTGCAGAGTTTGATTGACCAGTGCGGTCGCTTTCAAAGGTTGACGAGGGTGGGCATAATAACTCGGGAAAAGTATATGGAAGAGAGAGAGGGTGACAGTTGGGCAGTGGTAGAAGGCGGTGAAGGGTGGTGCATCTTTGTTTGGTCTTTCTTTAATCAATTTCAATGGTTAGAATTATTTAAACCTCGTTCTCGTTTTAAATTGTCTTTGAAATTGGTTGATTGGATACAGATGACTCCTTCCGTCCAATAAAAGTTGATCTTCCACAAAATTACGTGTAATTTTTAAATTACAAAATAAGGTATTTACTAGTTTATATAAATCTCGACTAATCTTCAAGTATCAAATTTATTACTCACACTAATTAAGGTGTGTTCTACTAACTAAAATAAATATTTATTTTTTGAATTAAGGTGATGTATTGTGAGAGAATGACTTGTTTCGTAAACAAAAAATAAATACTAAAAAAATAAAAATTTTAACAGAACAGAACCGAAGTACATTTATCTCAAAGGAGCTCTTTGTCTACTGGATTACTCCCTCCGTCCCATTTTCATTGTCCTTTTTTGATGTTCGTGTCAATTTGCAATCGCTTATATTTTTCAATGTAAATCTCCAAAATTATGCAATATGGATCTTATTTGATAGATTTCAATTTATTTTATAATACAAAAATGTCAAAATCATGAAAAATATTATAGATTGAAAGATATACGCAATAGACACAAAAGTGACAAAAGAAATAATGGACAATGAAAATGAAACGGAGGGAATATATTTTATTTATATCAAGTTAAATGCATAGCCATTATTTGTCCATTCATATTCTCTCTCTTTTTCTTTTCTTTTTTATCTGAATCACATTTCATTAAAGCTATAAAGGCAAATTACAACAAATTTTTCCAAATACAATGATAAGGAAACCAAATCAGCCCATCTCATAGAATATATTAGGAGCAACTTCCTGGCCGGTCTTGTCTGGGTGAAGAATAGCCCACTAGATCATGCCCAAAGAGCCCATAGTCAGTAGGTCCTCTTCATTATTTTGTTGACAAAAATACGCCTCGCAAAAAAAAGGTGATTTGAGAAAGACAATCGAGACGATCCAACCACCACCACCACCACGTCGCCGCCACCACCACTACGTCACCACCACCACCATGTCACCGCCGCCGCCGCCACCACCACCACCACAATGCCGCCGCCGCCACCACCACCACCACAACGCCGCCGCCACCACTCCGCCACCACCACCACGTCGCCGCCACCACAACCACCACCATGCCCCCACCCCCTCTGCCACCATCACCACCACACCGCCGCCACCGCCACCGCCACCACCACCACCACGTCGCCGCCGCCACCACCACCACCACCACAATTAACAGTGTTAATTTTCGTCTAAATTAACAGTGTTAATTTTCGTCTAAATTCACTGTTAATCCACCACGATTAACAGTGTTAATTTTTGTCTAAATTCACACCTCAACTAACAATGTTAATACTCGAATTAACAGTGTTAATCCGCCACAATTAATAGTGTTAAATTCTGTCTGGAGCACGATCGAAGAGCACGACTGGAGCACGATCGGATGCGATTTTCGTGCATCCTAGAGAGTCATCGTCGCCACCACCACCACCGCCGCCGCCGCGCCACCACCATCGCCACGATTAATAGTGTTAAATTCTGTCTAAATTTACGATTAACAGTGTTAAATTATGTCCATATTTACAACAATTAACCGTGTTAATTAACAATTGGCCCATATAACCTCCACCACCGCCGCCGCGATTAACAATGTTAAATTCTGTCTAAATTTATACTCCCTCCGTCCCTTTTTAAGTGTCTTGCTTGGTAACTCCAACTTATTAAAAATGCATCATCATTATACCTTTCACATCAATTTTTTCCTCCACTTTTCCTACTTACCCATCATCATTACACTTTTACTCACTAACTTTTCAAAATGGAATCTACTTTTAGAGACAAAATAGACAATGCACCAACTTTTACCCACTAACTTTACAAAATGGACACTTATTAAGGGATAACCAAAAATAAAATACTGGACTCTAAATAAAGGACGGAGGGAGTAATTAACAGTGTAAAAAACGGAATCTACATGCATAAAGAGAAAACTAGGCCAATATGGTTAGAAGCATACTAAACTTTCTCAATCCAACATTCTCAAAAAGAACCCCACATCCATGCTGAATAAGAACCGTACTTAAAGATCTCAGGTCCCAAAATCAACCGATCTCATACCAAAATAAAAGCCCTAAATCAAATTAAAGTTCAAATTAAATGGAAAGAGAATACCATTATCTCATACCCCTGTAACTTCAAATTAAAGTTCGTACACAAAATATAAGGAATCAACGTCATAACCTCATACTGAGTTTCCTAGTGAGAGATATGTCCGTTTAAGCGATGAGAAACACGGGATGAACTCGATCAGTTTCGGAGATGAGAGGAGATGCTTTAAATACATGTGTCGAGAACTCGATCTGCTTTGAAGAATGAAGATGCAGATGAGGATCGTGGATTTTACCGAGGAAAGTGACGGTGAGGATAAATCCGGATCTGGCGTAGTCGGCGGCGAGAGCGAGAGAAGCGGCGGGCGGTCTATGGATCCCATCTCAACTGTTTTCTGAAATTGGATCGAAGATATCTCAGTGGGCCTCCGTTACCCCGTCTCCTACGCCGTCTTCAAGTGCCTCGTGCCCCGGCAAGCACCGTGGCCTTGGCATCCACATCAGCTTCGTCCGCTCCGCCCACATCATCTTTCTCTGTGTATAGGTTCAGCGACGGCGGCGGTGGTAGAGGGAGGGCGGCGGTGGAGGGATGGGCGGCGACGGCTGTGGTGGTGTTGGAGGGTTAGGTGGCGGAGGAGAGACATGGGAGGGTGTGGTGACTCCGACTGGAGAGAGAGAGGGGAGAGATTTCAGATTTGAAACCCTAAAAATGACGACATGGGGCATTCATTTGATTTTAAACGGGGTAAAAATGTAAAATACACTCCACAGGACCTATAAAGAATTGCACTCTATAAAAAAAGGATCTAATGGGCTATAAAATTAAAAAATAGGACCGGCCCAGAATTAACTCATTATGAATTTGAGTTAATTCTGGGCCGGTCCTATTTTTCAATTTCATAGCCCACTAGATCATTTTTCTATAGAGTGCAATTCCTATTAGATCCTGTGGAGTGTATTTTACATTTTTACCCACGTTTAAAAACAAATGAACCCATATAACCTCCTACACCACCACAACCACCACCACAACCAGCACTACCACCACCGCCGCCATCACGCTGCCGCCGCCACCACCACCACCACCACAATTAACAGTGTTAATCCTGGTATTAACACTGTTAATTGGGATGTGAATTTAGACAAAAATTAACATCGTTAATTGTGGTGGATTAACACTGTTAATTGGGTGTGAATTTAGACGAAAATTAACACTGTTAATTATTTAGATAAAAATTAACACTGTTAATTGTGGTGGTGGCGGCGGCGGCGTTGTGGTGGTGATGGTGGCGGCGGGGGTGGCGGCGGCGACGTGGTGGCGGCGGCGGTAGTGGTGGTGGAGTGGTGGTGGCGGTGTTGTGGTGGTGGCGGCATGGTGGTGGTGGTGGTGACGTAGTGGTGGCGGCGGCGTTGTGGTGGTGGCGGGGTGGTGGTGGTGGTAGTGGTGGTGGTGGTAGTGGTGGTGGTGGTGGAGTGGTGGCGGCGGCGACGGCAGCGGTGGCATGGTGGTGGTGGTGGTGACGGCAGCGTTGTGGTGGTGGTGGTGGCGGCGGCGGGGTCGTGGTGGTGGCTGGATCGTCTCTCTCAAATCGCCTCTTTTTTGTGAGGGGTATTTTTGTCAACAAAATAATGAAGAGGACCTACTGGACTATGGGCTCTTTGGGCAGGACCTAGTGGGCTATTCTTCATCCAGACAGGACTGGCCAGGAAGTAGCTCTATGAATTTTTGGTTGATATTTTGTGGGTTGAATTGTGGATTTTTGATGTGTTGAGCCCAAAATATGTCCCGTGAATGAAAACCGGATAAACCGGACCGGAACCGGTTGACTCAATCGAAACCGGACCGGATTATCTCAACCGGTTCCGGTTTCTAAAAATCTCAAACCGGATAACCGGTTTCGACCGAAAAATATGCCGAAACCGGTCGAAACCGGACCGGTATCACCCCTACCAGCTGATAATGTCCCTAAATTTTCTCTTCCAATAATGCCCTTGACGGATTATGGTGATTCAAAGTTCTAATACAAACTTTTGCTTGCTGACCATTTTCTTCTCAGGTTTAATTTGTCCCATTAATTTATGTTGTGCTTGGATGATGAATTAATTTGTCGCAAGATAGATCAGAGAAAAAGAAACTAGAGACCTGCTTTCCCACCCCCGACACACCCCCGACCCCACGGCCCTTTCCAAAATTACCCTCCCCTGACCCACTCCCCGGTCCCCCACCCCGGTTCACCCCACCCTCCGGTCCACCCCAAACCCCTTTTCCTTCTTCCTTTTTCAGTTTTTTTTTTTTCCTGTTTTTTTCTCCGGTCCACCCCAACCCCTTTTCCTTCTTCCTTTTCCAGTTTTTTTTTTATGTTTTTTTATATTTATTTCATTTTCCTTCCTTTTCAATTTGAATTTTTTTTATTTCTCTTCTTTAAACTTTATTTCCTTTTCTTTCTTTTCAATTTGAATTTTTTTTCTTTCTTTTCTCTATATTTCCTTTTCTTTATTTCCAATGTGAAATTTTTTTCTTTCCTTTTTTTAATTTTCAATTATTTTATTTATTTGTCTCTTTTCCCATTTACATCCCTTCTTTTTTTTTTTGGTTAACTCAAATGCTAATTTCAATTAAAATTGACTTTATACTTAATAAATTTATATTATTTTAATTAGTTAATTAATTTGTCTTAACAATGAATAATAAAAATAACTTCTTCTAATGAACAATAATAAATTTAAACAAAATTTCATTTGATTATAATTGAGTACATATTATCAAAACATGGAAATACATAAAAACACATATTCTAATCAATATCTCCTCCAAATGCTGCTCCCGGCCTGTTTATACCCATCACTTCGTACCACAATAGCAAACGTGTTCCATAACTGTCAGCCCAAGCAAGAGCTTCGTCGAATGCATTCTCCTGCCACCATATTGGAATGGGTGGTACAGGGTAATGAGGTTGTAAGAAAACTTGCACGAAATGATCGTTATTAACACGAGCAATAGCAATTTCCCGGCTGTATTCTACTGGAACTGGAGGGGATCTCAATGGCAAATGAGTAAAACAAGCGTACATATCCTCATCAAATGTATGCAGTACAAGATTGTACCTTGTTGCGATGACAATTCCTACAGTCATAGCCTCCATCCAATATTCCTGTGTTGCCGTAGGCTCGAACCAATTCAGTAAGATTAGTAGTTGCTCTGCCCAATCATGTACTAGATAAACCGCATTGTAGAAATCATAATTTTGTTGAATCTCTTCAATAAGGTCCCTTCGTACTTGACTCCAACCATTTTGACCATACCCGATATGTGCAGCTATCGCTCTGAATCCACAATGACCATCAGCAAGCACATCAACAGTGTGGGAAATATAACATCGATAAGCCTGAGGTAATCGCTGAATGTAGCAATCAGGAATGGGTGGAGTTGTAAATTGAGTGTTGCGAACCCCCGAACCCCTCCCACGTCTCCCTCTCCCTCTCACTTGCGATGTTGCAGTCCTTGATCCTGAAGTGGATGCTTCTAAGAAAGAAGGTATGCGACGTGTACTTTGCTCATCTCTACCTGCAGGTCGACCTCTATGTTCTGTGTTGTACGATGGAGGTCGAACTGTGCTACGAGGTGGATCTGCCATATCGATAATCCTGTCTATGATATGCTCCCGCATACATGGATCCATCCCATCTAATATCTCAACGACCTGAGATGTCCTGTCAAGTCGCGTTCCGTCCTCATTCAACTCGGTTGCGTGCATAGACAACCTAGTCCAATGAGCGTGGATACTGCGTAGCGGAATTGGAGTTGAAATGGAACGATAATATGCAAGATCGTGCATGCATGGCAATCCGTGTGTGATTTTGATCGTACAGTTGCAAAAGCCGACCATGTGGGGGGATGCTTCTAAAGCGCTTTCTAGCTGATTATGTATAAACTCCATTGCCTCTAATGAAATGCGACATCTTACCTGATCAAAAATGTCGTCACGTATTTGTTTGTGGCGTGGAATGTTCAATGATTTCTCGAACGACTTCTTAATTTCTCCGAACTGATTTTTCAACATCTTTTCTATTTTATCAAAAGACTTTTGTAGCGATGACATGGTATCCCCCAAATATAGCTTTAGCCTCGCATGTGCAGACTCTGCCCTGTAATAGAATAATACATTGTGTTTAAATAAGATATTATTAAAAAGTATTCGTTAGTGTAGTAGAGAAATGCAAAAAAATTTACTAGTAAAGTAAAAAAATGATTATACCTTTGACTTGAATTGCTTCCGAGGTGCATACAAGTATCTGTCCATGCTGAAATAAACCGCTCTTTGTACGACCTTAACCATGTTTGCCACAGGTAAGTTATGACATTCGGAAATTGGCGAAAATCGTCACGCATGGCTTGCCACTTCTGTTCGAAAGACGAAGGTGTAGATGAATTGATTAGCGAGTGCCATGACATGAGAAAGCGCTTCCATTCCGGACCAAGCACACGGCTGCAGTTCTTCATGACGCACTGATTTATGTGCCAAATACATAAGATGTGACGTGCCATGGGGAAACATGCTTCAATGGCATTCAGAAGTGCTAAATCCCGATCTGAAACAAACACCAATGGCAACGATGCCCCCTTTTGAAGCATCCAGTTTTTTAAGGTATCCAATGCCCATGTCAGTGTCTCTTCTCTCTCATTACTAAGATATGCGAACATAAGCGAGTAAGTTCGCAATGTGGATGTGATACCTACAACCTCCAATAGTGGTATTCGATACTCATTGGTCTTGTATGTGGCGTCAATGATCAATACGGACGGAAAGTTGACAGATAGCTCTATGCTCATAGGATGAACCCAAATAATATCTGTGATTTCATTCGTATCTGGATTTGTACGAAATTCATGGAGGTACTCTTTCTGAAGTAATTGATTTATAACATACTGAGTAGGAGTTAGACCATCCAGTTTGGCTGTTTTGTTTGAAAAAATGGCATTGTAAACGCTCTTGATTCCCGTAGTGTTTGACGGGTCTTTTTGCTTCAAAATATTAAGAATCTCACGAGGCGCGGTGCTGTTGGCCATGTCGACCACAAATTGTTTCTCTAGTGTTTTTAGCCTTGACGGGTACTCGTGGCCCTCAATATATTTTGCTATTTCATGGTTATGGACACCATTAATAACCTCTAAACCCCAACTGATACCGTATGGTTGTATTGGTTTACCTCGCAGTTGAAATGGACAATCGCATTTTTTTGTCCCAGTGTTTCTTTGTAAGGATTGCCCTTCAACCAGATACCGTGGCGGGCCGTACTTTCCTCCTCTTTCACAACCAAGAATGCACTTCGGCAATTTGCCGCCTTTTAACTTAGCAGAATTTAAAATGACGACCACAATACCATATTTTAGACCAACGCTTCGCACCCAAGCTAACATATCTTCTCTACTTTCAAAAATCTATATAAAAAAAAATGAATATGTATAAGTACAACATTAACCAGTCTTAACATAAATAACGAATATGCAAAACAATAACAGTAAAAACTAACCTGGTCGGTGGTAAATTCGAGTCTATAGTCGCGACTATTGTTGGAGATGCTCTCCTCACTACGAATATCATTCTCAAATGACCAACTATCTGAAATTGAAATGTTGTTGTAGTCATCCATTATTCCGCTCCAAATTTTTCGCTGCGGCGTTCCTACAAATTTTTGTGTACACAGTCTGTGAGGAAAGCCTAAGTAACCATGCTACTAATCAAATTTTGTGGATTATGTTTGACATAGAAATAACCAGGAAAGTCCCAGGTCGGATGGTCGGACGAGTCCAATTAGAATCACCATTCCTTCCTTAGTCGGCACGAAGCCAGACTTGTTGACAAACTTTCGAGGGTTTTAGCCTCGGTTTACTCCACAGTCGTAAAAACAATCGTAAAGCATAGTGCCACATGGACGGACACCTTTGGAGTGGAAACCACTTATGCTTAAGACCAGTAATTTTAGTAGAATAAGTTTGCTACCTATTTTTAGTACTTTAACTTAACATGCATTTTTAAACACAAAAAGAAAATATAACTACAATTTTTACTAGAAAAGGTGACTAGAAATATTTTACCGTTCTTCTTAGCAGATAGTATCGCTACGGAAAAGAAAATACGTCGGCTTACGGAGGGTGAATGTGGCTATTGAACGAAGTGACTTCTTACGGTAAGCTTACGGTAGGTTCGAAAGAGAAAAGAAATGACTTTCTTTTTCTCTCGAAACTAAATATTTGACTAAACTACAATATTTGACTAAACTACAAATTTTTTTTGGATCGAGAGGCTGGTCGGGTGGTGGATTGATGGTGGCCGAGGGTTGAGTTTCTTGAAGAACTTAAGAAGAAACTCAAGAATATCAAGAACAAACACAAGGTTTGTAGAGAGAAAAATTGGATAGATTCAAGGTGTGAGTTCAATGTGAAGATCAATGGTTCTATTTATAGGCAAATGAGGAGCTCCTCCCCCCCCCTCCAATTTTAAGCATCCAACTTTTTTTTTTTTCCCTATGGCCGGCCCCCCCCTCCAATTTTAAGCATCCAACTTTTTTTTTTTCATTTTTTTGTCATTTATAGATTAAAAAATATAGTTACAAAAATCCAACTTTTTTTTTTCATTTTTTTGTCATTTATAGATTTAAAATTATAGTTACAAAAATCCAACTTTTTTTTTCATTTTTTTTGTCATTTATAGATTAAAAAATATAGTTACAAAAATAAGTGTTTCAATTTTCAATCCGTTTAAACCGGTGCAAAGATGTTATTTTTTTGATCATTTCATCCTAAATGGTCGTAATCAATTTTTTACTCCAAGGCCTTTCAATGGACATCTTCAGAGAGTCTTGAAACTAAATAATGAATTTTAGGATATTTGTTGAAAGGCGTCAGAGCAAAAAATTCATTATGGCCATTTCAAATAAAATGATAAAAAAAATTGATTTTCGCACCGGTTCAACTTCATTGAAAATTGAAGTACTTAATTCTTGAATTATATTTTTTAATATAGAAAGGGTGTATTTATAGAAATTAAATAAATAAAATGTAAATAATTAAATAAAGAAAAAAATTAAAGGGGAGGGGGGGGCCGGGAGTGTAACCGGAGTTTAAGGGGGAGAGGGGGGGCCGGGTTTTGAGAGAGGGGGGGAGGGGGGGAACCGGGTTTTAAGGGGGAGGGGGGTTTGAGGGAGGGAGAGAGAAAGAGAGAGAGAGAGGAACCGGGTTTTAAGGGGAGGGGGGGCGGGAATTAGAGAGAGAGAGAGAGGGGTGTGTCAGGGGGGCGGGGGTAAAGGGGGGAAACGGGCGTGGGGCCGGGGGGGGGGGGGTGTGTCAGGGGGGGGGGGAGAAAGCAATTTTCAAGAAACTAATAGGTAAAACAATAATTAATTCGCTTGTTCACCTCGTTATTGTCTTACTTTTTTTTTCCCTCTCTCCGTTAACTCCTCCACGTATCCGTTATCAAACACGAACTTAAAGTCTGAACAATGTTGGTGCAAGCAGTACGTCTTTCCAGTTTCCACCAAATGCCACCTTCAAAACACATGGGAAATGGTAGGGCTGCTCATGGTCCGGATCGGATCGGATTCCTATGAATCCAATCCTAATCTGCGAGTCACGGTTTTTTTTAAAATAAAATTCATGTCCGGACCAAAAGTCTCACGGTTCGGTCCCAATTTTGTTCATATTTTTTTTTTATTGGAGAGTGTCAAATGCATACCCTCACTTACATATAGAGCCACCAGCGGTCTTGATCCTTCATGTTTAAAATCATATACAATAATTGCATTTAAAACAATTACTATTATTGCCTTTAAACTCAAAAATGAGATTATCTACATTGTCCCAACAATTTAACTTTCGGATACAATTATCTAGAGCGCATGGTCTTGAAATTTAGTAAAATTTAAGCTTAGACTTTCTAAAATGAACATATATATTTTCTAAAATACTAACACTTGAGTAATCACATTTTGAATACAATAGTAGTTTGGTATCATTTTGAAAATTTCACTTTACCCCCCTTTAGGTTTTACAGTTTATATTGATATACCGACTGTATTGGCAATAATTACAAATAATTTATAAAATTATGTGTAAAATTATAATTATTTACTATACGTTACATATATTTTTTATTTTTTTTAAATATCTCACAGTTCGGTTCGGATAATTCACTGTTTTCAAATGAAATCCAATCCTAATCCATATCTCACGGTTTTTTAATTTTTGAATCCGTGTCCGGACCATTAATCCACGGACAAAATCCAAAAGGTACGAATCGATTTGGTCCGAACCGATTTCACGGTTCACCGGATTTTTTTGTGCAGCCCTAGGAAATGGTATGTTCATTCTGATTTCTTTGTTATGTGGTCAACGGTGGTTGTGGGTCACAGACTCACATGCTGTAAAAAAGGTTAAAGAATTGGCCTGATAGGATTTAACCACCGGCTTTTACCTACCATGTCCCTTCGTAAAAGGCTCTTACTAAAGTATACACTTAAGGGCCTGTTTGGATAGGGTGAAAAGAAGAGGGGAAAAATAAGAGGGAGTGAAAAGAGAGGGCCCCACCATTTTAACCCCGTTTGGCAGGTGTATTTCGTTCCCCTCTTATCTGTTACCCCCTCATCGTTTTGGTTGGTTCTAGGGTTTCTCCGGTCTAAGATTTGGGCTGGTCTTGACCTCCCCAAAATTAATCCGGTTGTAGAGGGGTGATTTTGGGACGAATACACCCTCGTTATCCCCTTTTCCCATCCCCAGGCCTTGTCGTTTCCCATTTCTGTTGCCGCCCTTTCTGGTCTGTGGAAGATTAGGGTTTTGGTGGCGATTTGGTCGATTTGTGCGTCTGCGAACTCAGGTATTGCTTCAAGACACCTCAAAACAGTTAGTACTAAACAAAATCCGAATCCAACTTGTGGATGAATTTAATCTAGTTTTGAATTCCACAAAACGAATGTCCTTGAAACAACAAAATAAAGTCTTTGGGTCGACCTTAATCATTGTTCTTACCTTCATACAACAGTCCCGACACCCTGTTTGGCTTAACGGTTAAATTTTTAACTACCCAAAACCCTATTCTTGAACTAGATGAATGGGGACACTAACAATTTCCTTGAATCTAGAAATTCCAAATGGAGTTGAATGCTCCTGTTTTGGCAGCCCTTTGACCTTCTGTTGAATTATGCTGGCTGGTTTGTGCCTTCGTTTTATTTTGTGTCCAAGCAAATATAATACTTGAGGTCATGTCTATAGAAATGTGAGTGCAAAAGTTGATTATTAGGAAGCAAACAACATTTTCTGGTAAAGAAGTCAAGCTACAAGCCATTTTTAAACCTCATCAATTGACTAGAGGAAATTCAGTACATTGAATTCGTTTTGCTAGTCAGGATTCTCATAATAGTGATTTAGGACACTTGGAGGGGGATTAGGAGTAAGGTAGTTTGATTAATAAAGTTGTACAATGCCGACATAAAGGATCCATGTGCCTACAACTGAGCCCATGTTCTCTCTCTCTCTCTCTCTCTCTCTCTCTCTCTCTCTCTCTCTCTCTCCCCGTTAGTGTGTTCCACTAACAATGAAACATCCACGTTAGTTGCAGCCACGAGAATTAGAAAGAGAGGCAAGTAAGCACCCTAAGAGTGGATGCTACTGAGTGAATATCCAATGTCAGATGCATATATATCTCATCGGTAATCCCATTGTTAGAGCTATCTCACTTGACAGGGAGCTAATTCCCTTCCGTTAAATTAAAGACTCATACTGAAACGGTTTTCTTTTTCCAATGTGTTTACTTTTTCCTCTTCTCACAAAATTCCGAGCTTGATCTCTGGCGTGCATGCTGATTTACCACTTCATTAATATATCTGCTGCTCAATTTTCCTTCTCTTGGCAATCGATTGTGCTACTATTTTCTGGGAAAATTTTGTAAGGAAAAAACACACACATATATAGGGGCTTTATGCAAACGAACCGAGCAGCTCGTGGCTTAGCTAAACTCGATTCGTTTTGTAATCAGGCTCAAGCACTATAAAGCTTGGTCAGCTCGTTTGCATTTCCTGTGAGCTAACGTGTGCTAAGCTTTGAAATACTTATTTGAGCTCGAGCTCGGTTCATTTCTGTAACGCTCCGATTTTCGGAAACGTTAATTAAATTCTTTTCAATTGATTTAATAATTCATAAAATTGATTTAAGAAAAAAAATAGTAGTGCCAAAATTAGGGTGGTTACAGTTTCAGACAGAGAAAAGAAGAGGAAAAAAAACCCCCAACTCTTAACATTCTAACATTCAAGTCTTCATCTCCAATTCATCACCTGTTACGCAAGAAAGGAAGGAGAGAGAGAGAGAGATATATATATATATATATGAGGATACGTAGGATTGACTAGTCGGATCGCATCGGGAACACCATTGTTTCCAACCTTTTCAAACTTATGGAGTAAATTATGGTCGTTCTCCTAATTTTGGGTTATGTTCGTGACTTATTGGGTCATTTAAGTTGACTTAATTGATGCCCAATTGAAACCTAATTAATAGATGGGTTGAGACTCATTCTAACCTAACTAATAAATGGGTTGGGTTAGATCTATTTTTCAATGGGTGGGTTTGGATTTGTTAATGGATTGTGATTTAATTTGCCACCCCTACAAAAAATGACGTCCCATCTCACAAAACTTCATCTGCTACTAAGACAAGAGATACATTAGCTAAAGAACTAGCAAAGCCTACGAAAAATATAACCAAGCCCAAGAAGGAAACTTGAAGCCCTGCTACAGCAGTTTTACATATGCAGCCTTTTGAAAGACAATGATATTACCGACGTGCGTGGCTCAACATCTTATATTAACTTGTGTACGGTTAATGATCAAAACTTACAATGCATCTTAGGTTTCTCTATTTTTCATCATCACACCAAATTTTGTGAAAACATACCAAATCTCTTTGTTATCAATACTATCACTTTTAATGTATGTTTTCGGGTTTAGTGTCCTCCTTACTAAAATTACGACTTTTGATGTATATATTTATGCTCTTAGATTCTTGCTTACGTTAATTATAAAATCAACGGGCATGATAATAATGTGCATAGCACGTGGGAAAAACACTAGTACTCCTATAATAACGAGTTGCATCAAAGTCGTTAGTTTCCTTGCTATTCTACAATTCTCTAAGGCTGTGTTCCAGAACGGGAAAAGGAGCTTATTTTTTGTTGAATAAGAAGGGGTGTTCCTAAAAATAAGAAGCTATCCACTTATTTTGGTAGAATGTGTATAGGTAAATACCGGCCAGGGAGGAAAATTCAGTCCGGCAGCCGCGCCGGGCCGTCTCCGGCCACCGGACGGCCGATCCGAGCCGTCCAAAAATTCTAAAAAAAAAAACCAAGGGGGCTATCGCGGGAATCAACGGCATCTGAGGTGTGTAGGGTGCTTGATCCGAGCACCCCTTTTCCGTGTACATATCAGGATCGGCCGTTCGGTGGCCGGAGACGGCCCGGCACAGCCGCCGGTACAATTTCCCTCCGCCGGCGCCCAACACAATAGCAACAGTCTTATTTTTTGTATACGACAACTTCAAGCTCAAAAATCATGTGTTTACGCAAATAATTTTCTTATCACTATGGATCTTATTTGATAGATCTCATTGAGATCTTTACTACGGTGCGAAATTTTTATTTTATTTTTTTTCATTTACATTATTTTTGAGTTTGAAAATGTGAAGTAAATTTTGTATTTGAATTTTGTGGAAGACCCTTATTATTTTCAAAAAAGAAGTATGAGAAATAAGTACTTATTTTTTAAGAAGGTTTCCGGAACGGGGCCTAACTTTGCTACAGTTCCTCTCATGGATGCGGGGAGCTGCTATTCCTTTATGGGGCAGCGGCCCGCTATCCCGGCTGAGCGGAGCTCGCTCCGGTTTCGCTTCGATGATCGAAAATATTAACTTCGTAGAGCTCGTCGAGTAGAACAAGTGTACCAAAAATTAGCTCGATCAAATATCAATAAATGCCTTATCATAACATTTTTATCTTGAAAAAAATGGATCCGAAACACTAGATCAAATCCACTGGAACCCATTATTAGCAAGTTATATGTGTTTCAATTAGACACTTAATGATATCCGATTGAGCTAATTTTTGATATATTTGCTCTAAGAAGTGAACGTTACCGATCATTGGAGCGAGACCGAAGCGAGCCCCAATCAACCGGGACAACAGGTTGTTGCCCCTTAACGGACAACAGCTCCCCCCGCCTCCTCCTCTCATCTCCTAGCGAGACACTATTCATCAACTCTACAATGTTTATTTATTGCTTTAACTGTGAGCTTTAACCCACTAGTTGATCTTTTATTATTATTCTATTAAGTGCATTTTTTTATTGGTAACTATGCAAGTGTGAATGCATTATTAATTATTAATTTTTTTACAAGTCGACGACAGTGTCAGTTTACGCGCACCTTAATTAATTTTGGGACCCTAAATCTCCAGTGATCCCATGGTTTCTCGGAAACAAAAAGATTTAAAAATTGGAGCACTTAATTTTTTTTAGACTGTTTATATATTAAAAATGTGATAAAAAATTAAGTGCTCCAATTTTTAATACGTTTAAACCAGTGCGAAGATCTTTATTTTTCTAATTATTTTATTTTAAAGAGTCATAATTAATTTTTATCTCTAGGAATCTCATAATCAAGTTTCTACTCTATAGGGTCCCAAATAAAGAGCAAATACTTAATTTTGAGAAGTGGTTCAGCTCTTTAACCAGTCCTTTCTATTGACTTTGGGGTTAGGTATAATGAAAATTTCGTTTTGGGCCTTCATAGCTCTCAACTGGCAAATGGTCAAAGTACTCAATACCCAACTCTCATTTTGGTGCAATTTGCGAGAGCAAAATGAACTTTATAGCTTTCGGTTTTTAACCGAAGTGATGCACATTTTTACATTTTTCTGCTTGTGCATCAAGGCCATTCTTTATTATTTAGCATGCCTTGTAACGTCCACTTTAATTCCTTTCTCTCTCTTTTTTCGACGGTCAGGGTGTCTGGGTTAGCTTACGCATAGCTGACTATTCCCCTCCCCGGTTTAGTCAAAGCCAGACTATCCACGCCGGGACTAAGGGATTCAGAAGAGATTTCTCTCTTGCGGCCTGGCCCTAAGAGATTGCCAAGTTTCGAACTCAGGCTGTCTGAGTTTACAGCTCATCCCTGTTGCCATTTGAGCTACACCTTGGGGTTCACTTTAATTCATTTAGAACCATGTGGTTTCAAATACTGGTGATCATCATGGCAGAACCTAAAAAAAAAAAAAACATAGTTATTTGGACATGCAAAATCTAATCTCACCTCATTACCGATCCCCCAAAAACGAAACCTGATATCAAACATGATTTACCTGAAAAAAAAAAAAAGGGACCTCATTAGTGAAGTTTTCCCATTTGCAAAAAACAGAAAATTGATACTGACACTACAAGAAATTTGGGATCTCGCAACGGTTTTTTTAGCAACGGTTCAAAAAACCGTCGGTATAGATGGTGTTTAGCAACGGTTTACAAAACGTTACTAGAAACAGGACTATAGCAACGGTTTTCATGCAACCGTTACTAGATTACAAGACTATTAACCGTTACTAAAAACCGGACTATAGCAACGGTTTTCTATAACCGTTACTAAAAAGGACTATAGCAACGGTTTTCCAATAACCGCTGCTAAACTGGACTATAGCAACGGTTTTCCAATAACCGTTGCTAAAAATTATTTTTGGAAATTTGTTAAAAGCCATTTAAAAAAATTGTGTTAAAAACAGTTTTTTTAAAAAAATTTGTTAAAAGCCGTTTAATAAGCCCAATAGCTTAAAGATTTTAAAAGAATGGGTAATCGTGCAGTGTAACGAACGTTTGGATTTCCGAAACCTCTGAACCAACAGAACGTCTGCCCCAGATGACGATTCCACAATATATATGTCTTGTCTAAGCGAGTAGGCGAAGGGAGAGCGACCTCTATAATTTGAGTGTTGCTTTCGCTAACATCAAGGGAAATTACACGAGATTTCATATCCACAGCATAAAACTTCCCCTTATGATACATGGCATCATGAAAATCACCGCAACCCCATATCTGAGTCCAACGCTTCTGCCCTGTTTTGATGTAGGCCAATACCTGGGGATCCCCGCGCCGCCTCCTCCCCCAGGGCGCCTCTCTCTCACTCTCTTCTTTTTTCTTCTTCCCTTCCCTTGTTGGCGCTCATCTCCTTCGTGGGCTGTCGCTTCCCCCCTTCCTCTTCACTTCACCCTCCTCGTTTCCCCCATTCCTCTTCCCTTCACCCTCCTCGTTTCCCCCCTCCCCCCTCTTTGCTAGGTTGTTGTTGGCGATGTTGGAGAGGATATGGAGTGATGGAACTAGGCATGGTGGCAGTAGGGGTTGTCACTATTGTCTATGGCTGTTGGGGTGTTGTGGCGGCGGTGCTGCGGTGGCTATTTGAGTGTTTCGGCAAGTTAGGGTTTTGGTTTTGTTTTTTCCGGACCCTTGTCCGGTTTATGTCCGGATGTTTAGGCTGGTTTTATGTCCGGATGTTTAGGCCGGTTTATGTCCGGATGTTGTTTCGGTTCTTGTCCCAGTGGATCTTCCCGCAGGGTTTTGTTCCGGTCTGATTTTTTCAGATCGGGTGACTGATTTCCACAGATTTAATGTTATATTTGATATGAAGCTCCGCCGTCCCGAGACGTTAGTGTCTGGGTACTAGCTCCATGTTAGCTGATTCATGTTGACGGTGTGAAGAAGTGAGCGATGGCTCGTGCATAGGCGCTAGACACTTATTTCGTCTCTTAGTCTTTACATGTATTGTGTCTCTATATCTCTATTTTTGGGTGAAAATCTGTATTTGCTGTATGGCCTGATCTGTATTCGGGATTATTCTGTAGATGCCGTATGATTTGATTAATGAGTATGCTTCTTCCGTTGTCAACAACAACAAAAAAAGATGTAGGCCAATACCCTCATAATACTATAAATTGTCATTAACCAGTAAACTGGTTTTACACGCTCACAGGGATGATCTACAAAGAAAACAACATAAAAGAGCAAGATTCCTGTCCCCACGCAGATTTGCGCGCACAGCCACAGAGGAGTGGCGAGCGCGAGCTAAGGACCGACACGCACAGGTCCCTCGTTCGCACGGTTTTTGAAACCTCCTAGCCTTAGGGCCATGACTGGTATTGATTACCAGCCTTGACCCTGCCAACCCCCCTCAGGAATTAGAACAGAGTAATACAATACCTTTGATTCTAGGGTTTAAGCTTTGAGTTGAAGTTTGAAAGATGATTGTATGTTGGATGATTGTATGCTTGTAACCCTTTTTTTTCCTACCCTTTGGAAGAAAGAGTGAGGGGGGTATTTAGAGGGCAAAATCTCTCCATTAATGGAAACCTTCCATAAACCTTTTAGAAATGGAAAGCTTCCATAAATGAAAACCTTCCAGAAATGGAAAGTAAAAGGGTCGGTTGCAAATTTATCCAGCGCGCGTGGAAAGAAAAACCAACGCGCGGGGAAAGGAAACCGGCACGCGCCAGTAGGATTCAAGAAGGTTTTAAGGGTTCCAAACGCTCAAAGCTTAACCACTTATCATTCTCGGGGTGTTCTTGATCAATTTCATCATCGGGGAATCAAAAACCAAAACGAAAGAAAAAGCAATTCGGAAGTCCAGATTGGGGTGTCTACACAAGCGTAGTACAAGGATTAAGAATGGGGGCGCGAGACATTTTGAAGGATTATGTGACTAAGGTGAAGACCTTGATTCATATATGTTTTGGTTTTTTTTGCCAAACGGTAGGATATTAGTATAGTGTTGGTAGAGTTAAATTATTACGACAGCCAGTATCGTTCCATCGGCTTAAGCGTGAGACCTCACGCTCGGAATACCTTGGTGCCCACTCACCGACTCACAACCCTTAATTCACGGCATTGAAACCACAATCTCATGAAAATCTCTAACTAGTCAAATTACGACTCATTATGGTATGCATTATCTCAGTTATGTATTGAGCATCAAGACAAGCAATTTCCATAATCACTTAATAATAGACTGCCGTTATATATACTCTTTTTACAAGAAGAAAAATTATCAATCTCTCTCTCTCTCTCTCTCTCTCTCTCTCTCTCATGTGTTGTGAAGGCCCAATTGTTTGCTTTGGTCCCCCCAACTTCCATTTATCTCCCCTGAATCCTCTGCGTATTTTTCTTGGCCTCGCTCTTTTTTTGGGCAGCTTGAAATGGACACGGTAGGGTAGAACAGTAGGTCTGATAATCAGCTGATCGAAGATTGACAGTTACAGAATTCCCACACCAACCCAGCTAAGAACAACTACCCCCCTCCCTCCCTCTCTCTCTCTCTCTCTCTCTCCAAAATGCCAAGACTCATAGCATGTCCATCTTCATTCTCCCCATCCCATCTTCCCCAATCAATCTCAAAGTCATGGTAAGTCTTCTCTCTCTCTCTCTCTCATCCTTTATTTTCGGTCGTTAGCACGAGCACTGCTGCGGATATCTCCAAAGGCTCTCGGTGCACGTGAAACCCACACGCATCGAACTGCTCCAAAACATATATGTGTCCGGAGTAGCGCGAAACTTGTTCACTCAATTTACTAATACTGTTAGACGGTTTCTTGTTTTTTTTTTTTTTGGAATTGCAGTCTCTGAAAACGCCATGGATGTTTCGGTCGCTGGTGAAGCTAATAACAGGAATGGTGACTGAACCAGCAGCCACCATTACGACCTTACTGTACTACAGCGATCTCCTCCCAAGAAACCTGAACTTGGAGCGACTGGTTCAGAGGGAATTACTCCACCCGGAAAATTACCTGTTTCATTTTCTCATTAACATCTTGAAATGCTTCTGGTAGAAAAATAAATTCTGATTGAAAATCAGAATTGATGTTCATGTAGTGGGCCCCTGAATCTTTCTGGGTTTTTCTTTTTGGGGTTTTTAACCAAGGGAATTTTTTTAGCAAATTATTACTTTAGATGGCTCGATTAAAATTCATTTGAAATTGGCTGGCCCAAAAAAAACAAGTCAAACGTGAATTTTTTAAGGCTCAATTAGCTATCAAACCAAGTTTGAACAAGCCATTGCTCGACCCATTCGACTGCAAAGGGGCCCCACCACATGCAACGACCAACATGCATGGCACCCACCACATGCAAAGGGGTCAGTTAACCAGTCCATGAAAGTGGTTCAGAGACCAACTCCTTAACCAGTCCTTTCTATTGACTTTGGGGTTAGGTATAATGGTCTTGTAAATGAAAATTTCCTTTTGGGCCTTTCATAGCACTTCACTGGCAAATGGTCAAAAAGTACTCAATACCCAACTCTGATTTTGGTGCAATTTGTGAAAGCAAAATGAACTTTATAGCTTTCGGTTTTTAACCGAAGTGATGCACAGTTTTACATTCCTGCTTGTGCAAAAAGACCATTCTTTAGTTCCTTTCTCCCCTCTTTTTTGACGGTCAAGGTGTCTGAGCTAATTTACGCGCAACTGACTATTCTCCTCTCCGGTTCGGTCAAAGCCAGACTATTCACACCGGGACTAAGAGATTCAAAAGAGATTTCTCTCTTGCAGCCTGGCCCTAAGAGATTGCCAAGTTTCGAACTCAGACTGTCTGGGTTTACAGCTTATCCTTGTTGCCATTTGAGCTACCCTTTTTTGTGGTTCACTTTAATTCATTTGGAACCATGTGGTTTCAAAATCAAAACAGCGAAAAGGAAAGAAAAGGGTGTTCATTCCATTCATGAAGGAATACATGGTGATCATCATGGCAGAATCTAAAAAAAGCCAACATAGTCATTTTCACATGCAAAATCTATTCCCATTTCATTATCAATCCCCCGAAAACGAAACCTGATATCAAACATGCCCTTTATGCACCTGAAAAAAGAGGGGGATTTCATTAGTGAAAACTAATAACAAACAACTCAACCCCAAGGGCTTTGGCCGAGTATGAGAAAACAACTAAAAGGCTTGCCCCCTAAGAGGCCGCAAGTTCGAATCTTATGAAGATTAAACATTCTAAACCTTCGGGCCATTGCACGTTTGCCTGGCCATTAACTTCAGGGCCCCAAAATTAATCGAAGTGCACCCAAATTGATCAGGACATCCAGTTACAAGAAGAAGAAAAAAACCCTCAATCTCAAAGCAGATTCCAACAACTCACCCAGGAAGCATGAAAAGCAACTCAACTCCACAGGGAAAACATATCTAACCCTCTGATTTGACTCATATACACATATAAAGCTGGTCGAAAATATGTTTCCACGGGTTTCCCCAGAATCTAACGTTAAATTACACTTTGAATGCCAAAGTGATAATGAGGCTACTGCAAGATTCATATGAACTTACCCTGCACAAAGGCTGTTATATGTCTGAATGCGGTCAAGCTCCCTTCAAATCACCCTTACCGTCCACTCCTGGCCATTTTCCAGCGAACGTCAGTTTAGTTCAATGATCGGATCCGTTCATATTGTAGATCTCATCAAGACGCACAACCATGTCAAAAATTATGTCCATCGAATATAGTTTAGTACATGATCGGAACGCATTTATTTTGGACAAATTAATGAGAGGGGTTCCAATCCAGCGTGGGTATGTATTCTTTTCCAAAATAAACTGATTACGATCGTGTACTAAACGACATCCGATGGACATGATTTTTTACGTGATTGTGTGTCTCAACAAGATCTACAATATGAAACGATCCAATCATTGAACGAAACCAAAGTTCGCCGGAAAATGGCCAACTGGCCGGGACTGGACGGTAAGGGTGACTTGGATGAGAGCTTGACCCGTCTGAATGACTAATATCGCTTTACAAGAAAAAAATAGTTTCAGTTCTATGATTTACAACATACGCACACGCAGTCTCCTCTAAGGGCATACAATTCGATGCACTCAGATTTGGTTCGTTGCCTTTTCATGCTGCACTCTTTCGGGTACAATTATATACTTTTTCTACGTACAAAAACAAAAACAAAAACAAAAACAAAAAAAGCTCGTTAGTCGGGGGCAATATAAGGCTCTCGATAGCTTACCTTTGCCAAAAAAATACATGGTCTACGGCCGCTTTTGGTGTTCAAAATAATTTATACCTGTGAAAAAATAATGAGCAAGAAGAGTCAGGCACCCAAAAAAAAACATTTTCTTTCTCCTCTTTAGGATGTTTCGAATGTTGGATTTGCAATAAAGAAAAGCAGAGAGAGAATACCAAAAAAGATTGATATATTTTCCTTCTCCCATTCACTGATCCATACACAAATCCAAGATCCCAACATAGCCTTTTTTTCCCAGATAGGTGACCAAACAAGGTCATAAAAATCTTCAATGACTAACCCTTACTGAAGTATCTTTAGGCTGAGGTAGTTGAAATGAGTGCTTCTTGGAGGGAACCAAGTTAGAAGTTGATGACTCAAAACTCCTTTTCTCAGAAGAACTACTTCCCCCTTCCGACTCGTCTATCGCTTGCTTCAAGATCTCCACCACTTGACTCATTGTCGGTCGATCCTTCGCATTCTTGTTGAGACACGCATCTGCCAACGTGGCAATCTTCCTAGCTGCACTGAGAGAGTACTGATTCAGCCTTGGATCAATGATCATTCTAAACCCATTACTGTCAGCTGGGTACAATTTCACCCATTCTATAAGCTTTTGCTCTACTGGAGGCAGGAGTCTTTCCAATGTCCGTCTCCCCGTTAGCATCTCATATAGCACTACGCCGAAACTGTATATATCACTCTTGATTGTGAGGCGCCCAGTGTCGACGTATTCTGGGGCCGCGTATCCATAAGTCCCAATCACCTGATACAAATAGTAGGGGAAACTTAATACTACAACAAGAAGTATACAGCCACAAAACTAACACCAGAACCATTGTTGGAAACACTACACTCATCGTTCATAGCGCATACACTCAATCGATTTAGTTCATTAACCGCAGAATCAGTATTAGCAATACTACATAACTTTGTGGCCCCACACTCCATAAATTTTGTTCATTGTGTGGCTCATTAACATCAGAATCAGTGTAACAGTGTTGCAATACTGCGTTCATTCTTGTTGGGATCCACACTCACGGAATGTAATCCATCCTGTGATGGGTTCAGTGTTCATAGACGGTGACTAAAACAAAATACAAAGCACATGAGATCACGCAAGTGGCAACTTCTTCTCAATCACGAACGTTGAGATTATTAGGGGTGAAAACAGCTAGACAAAACCAACTTTTAATACCTAGTGAATATAGAATGCAACTATAAAAAGACAGTGGGAATTCATCTTGTCGTGCAAGGAAATATCTTGAAACGTAAAAACAAGAGAGCGACAGAGAGAGTAGGAAAAGAGAAAATTCAAAAAACCCTTGTTTGTTTCTGTTAGAGTATTCGGTCTTGTCCCACATTAGCTAAATAAGTCTTGTATTGCATTCTCTCTTAATATAAATAATAACTCATTGTGTTACGGTTGATTAACACCCTATACACTTTCTCCAATCTCTGACAACATGGTATCAGAGCATAACCTCTATTCCAATCCATACGAAACCCATACCCCCTACCTTCGATCTAACCCTAATAAACCCTAACTGTGCACTACAAACCCTAAATCGTAACCCTAACAGTCATCATAACCCAAATCGCGCATCCCTAACCTCGAAAACCCTAAATCAGAATCCTATAGCCGTCGATCAGCAGCCCTAACCCACGAAACCAGATCGCCCAACCTTGAACCACGTAAACCCTAGCCTTAATCTCGTCGCCACACTGTGAAATCACTTCTCCGACCATCGCGACTCTTAGGCAACCTGCGCCGGTGATCGTATCCTCCAACGACCATCGCCGACTACCGTAGAGCCTCCGGCGACTTGTTGCTTGTACATCTACCATCTTTTCTGATACATCGACTGGTACATCTACTATCTTTTCTGGTCGTTAGTCTATTGGTAAACCTTCTCGTGTTACCTTGGAAGATGGTTCCACTAGCGAGATTACTGGTTGGGTTATGTTCTTGTCACATCATCTTACTTTGGACTCTGTGTTACATGCTCCTAGTTTTATTTTTAATCTTATCTTATGTCTGTTAGTAAACTTGCAAAGTCGTTAAATTGCTCCATCACATTTCTTCCTCATGGTTATGTTTCTCAGGATCTCCAGACGAGTAGAAAGATCAGTGGCAGCGCTGATCGTGGTGGCCTGTATTACCTTACCCATGATACTCAGCCATAGTCTATTGCTCTTCAGTCATCAGAGTCACCTAATTAACAACATTGTCGGCTGGTCATCCATCTCTTTAGAATCTGAAGCGTCTAGTTCCTTCATGTAGTCGGCATAATGATTTGACTTGTGATATCTGTGAGTTTAGTAAAATCATCGAGTGACCTTTTATCCTGAGTTGAGCGTCGTGTGTCGAGTCCTTTTCAGTTAGTTCATTCAGATATTTGGGGGCCCATGCATGTTCCCAATGTTTTTGGTTTTCAGTATTATATTATTTTTGTTGATGATTTCTCTTGTGTTACATACATTTATCTTATGAAAAAGAGATCTAAGTTGAAGTTTGCTTTTAAGTCATTTTACATGAAAATAAAGAATCAATTTAATACTTGCATTCGTATATTTCGTTCCGATAATGCACGTGAATATTTTCATACTACTCTGTCTCAGTTTTTTGATGATCATGATAATATTCACCAGTCGTCTTGCGCTTGAACCCCACAGCAAAATGGGGTTGTTGAACGCAAGATTCGACATTTATTAGAAGTTATGCGTGCCATGTTATTTTAAATGCAGGTCCCTAAGTCTTACTGGAGTGATGTTGTCCTTACCGTTTATTATTTGATTAATTGTATGCCATCTATTGTTCTTGGATACCTCATAATGTCTTGTTTCCTGATCGGCCTCTCCACTCATTACCCCCTCAGGTGTTTCGGTGCACATGTTACGTTCATGCCCTTGACCCTAACCAGGGTAAACTGGAACCTCGTTCCATTCGCTATGTCTTTCTTGGTTATTCACGCTCTCAGAAAGAGTATAAATGTTACTCACCATCTTTACGACGTCATTTTGTGTGTGCTGATGTCACGTTTAATGAGCCACTGCCGTTCTTTTCGGGTCCTGTCACTACAGATAATCTACCTATGGCTGAGACTGTTTTCCCTATAGTCAGACCTTCGGGTTCTGGGTCTGTCCTGCCAGTACAACCTTTGCAGGTGTATGCTCGTCGTTTGAAAGTTCTGCTAGTGCCATCTTAGCCCACCGCTCCATCTTCCCCTCCGTTGTGGGATCAAGACGAATTTCCTATAGCTCTTAGCAAAGGTATTTGGTCTTGCACCTGTTTCTGTCCCTTCTTGCTTTTACTACTTCTGTTTCGTCCGTTTTCGTTTCTAACACTGTTTAGGAGGTCTTATCTGTTTCTGAGTGGCGGAAACATATTGAGGATGAGATATCTTCTCTTTATCACAATGGCACATGGGAGTTGGTTCCTTTTCTTGCCAGTAAACCCACTGTTGGCTGTCGTTGGGTATTCATTGTCAAGTATCTTCCTGTTGAGCGCTATAAAGCTCACTTGGTTGCCAAAGGCTACACCCAGACTTATGGTGTTGATTATTCGGAGAAGTTTTCTCCTGTTGCCAAACTTGATTCTATTCGGATACTTATTTCTTTTGCAGCGAATCTTGGTTGACCATTGTTTTAGCTAGATGTCAAAAATGCTTTTCTTCATGGGGATCTCCAGGAAGAAGTCTACATGGAGCAACCATTAGGGTTTGTTGCTCAGGGAGAGCATAATCAGGTATGTCGTCTTCGTAAAGCCCTATATGGGCTTAAGAAGTCTCCTAGAGCATGGTTTGACAAGTTTAGTGATGCAGTTTTGAGATATGGTATGCATCGCAATCAGCCTGATCATTCTATTTTCTCTCTCACATCGGATCGAGGAAAAGTATTATTGATTGTCTATGTGGATGATATTATTATTACCGGTGATGTTCAGCAGGGCATTGATGAGCTAAAAGCCTTCTTACCTCAGCAGTTTCATACCAAGGATTTGGAAAAACTACAATACTTTTTAGGTATTGAGATGGCACGATCCAAAGAAGGTATTAGTTTATCCCAGAGGAAGTATGTCCTGAATATTCTTGAGGATGCTGGTTTGTTGTGAACTAGGCCAGTCGAGACTCCAATGGATCTCAAAGTCAAATTGTGTGTTGACCAGGGGGAGCTGCTCTCCAATCCTGATCAATATTGCTGTCTGGTTGGTAAGTTAAATTACCTTATGATTACACGTCCGGATCTCTTTTGCAGTTAGTATGGTGAGTCAGTTTATGTCTACTCATCGTTGTCCACATTGGGAGGTAGTTATCAAAATTGTGAAGTACTTAAGTCACATCGAGGACATGGTTTGTTTTATTGAGCAAGTGGACATTTACGTGTTAAGGCGTTCACTAATTCTGATTGGGACCATCTAATAGGATATCCAGTACTGGATATTATGTCTTCCTTGGTGGAAATCTTGTCAATTGGAAGAGTAAGAAGCAGACATTGGTTGCCCGATTTAGTGCAGAAGCGGAATATAGAACAATGGCACACACAACATGTGAGGTTGTATGGTTGCAGTTGTTTCTCGAGGAGATAGATTCAGTGTACAAGCCTATGCCTTTGTTCTATGATAACCAAACAGCTATTCATGTTGCATCTAATCCAGTATTTCATGAGGGGACTAAGCATATTGAGGTTGATTGTCATCTAGTGCGTGAGAAGTTAACTGGTGGTGTGATAGCTACCCCATTCATGACTACGGGTGCTCATTTGGCTGACATGTTCACTAAGTCGTTCAAGACCCAGTTGGAGTTGTTACGTAACAAGTTGGGACTTTGTAATATCTATTCTCCAGTTTGAGGGGGAGTGTAAGACTATTGGGTCTTGTCCCACATTGGTTAAATTAGACTTGTATTGAGTTCTCTCTTATATAAATAATAACTCATTGTGTTAGGGTTGATTAACACCTTATACTCTTTCTCCTATCTTTGACAACAGTTTCCCTAAAATATTAGCTAGTTCATAAGCATATCGGTCAGCGACAGCTGCAGGGTTTTAGTTAAGCGGTGACAAAAACATAAAGAAATTTTTTGTATACAAAGTTCTATATAAAATGAAATTTTTTATTATGATTGAAAATGAATTGTGCTTAATTTATTTTATTTTGTTAAGTTATATTATCAACATACTCACAAATTTAAGTGAAATTTTTTTTACTTTGAGTCTTTGACTACTCATGACCAATTTAGTGTTGACAATATGAAAAAGAATGAAAGAAAAATCAAATTATATGTAAAAAATACGAAATTTTACTACATTTTTTGAGTCTAGGGGGTTCGCTTGAATCCTCTCAAAAGCTCAAATATAGGTGCAGCTGCCCTTGATATCGGCTATCGTGCGTCACAAATAGGATGCCTATATTTTAAGTTAACGGAGTCAAAGAGTTCACCAGTTACGTACAACAACAATAACAGAACCCATCTAGTCCCCAACCATGGAGGGTATGGGCGTGGGAGGATTGGAGATAGGCCTAACCTTTTATTCGCACAAAGTGGCTACTCTCACAATACCACTGAAACAGTGGCCCCCCAATACCTTCAAAACCAGAGGAGCTAAAGGGACATTTTACGTAATCTACAATATTTATTCTAAAGTCTCCCTTGTACACTATCAACTTACCGCTGTGGATACATGAGTACGGTCACCAATTGGGCCTTCCCTGGCAAGTCCAAAGTCAGAAAGCTTTGGCTTGAAGTTTTCATCCAAAAGCACATTGGAAGATTTGAAGTCTCGATATATCACCTTTTCAGAAAAACAAAAAAAAATTAATAGTTCAACTATTTAAAAGTTACAATATTGCTATCAAAAAAACAAATTATAAAACTTGAAGGTAATATGGGGCCTGGGCAACACAATTCTTTAAACTGGATTAGAGGGTATGAACATGCTTTCAATTCCCTAATATACTAGCTAGTTAACATGATTAAAAGACCTTAGATCATTTGATTTAAAAACACTCGCAGAAGCTGTAATATGTGATCAATATGTCTGTTGATTAACATAAATTGAACCTGGATTTCCAATCCCTCGTGCAGATAGGCCAATCCTTGAGCTGCACCTAGGATAATTTCTAATCTTGTTTTCCAAGGCAGAGTTGCCGAAGCCTTGTTGAAAAGATGCTCTTCTAAGCTCTTATTGGGCATGTATTCATAAACTAATAAACGTTGTATCCCTCGTTCCCCATCTACAGAACAGTATCCCAATAGTTTCACGAGGTTAGGGTGATCGACAACACCAAGGAATTGAACTTCAGCAAGCCATTGTTTATGACCCTATAGCAGAAAAAGAAGTATAAGAAACAGTTATCCAAAGGTAAAAATAACTCTCTATCGAACAATGCTTGTGCTATTCATTAAAAAAAAAAAAAATGCTTGTAGTGCAGAGGGACGTGAAATGGGCGCAAAATTTGTTTTAAGTGCAATCAGTTGGTACTCAAATTCTTCCCTTGATGTGTTAGCAAGAACCCATACTTGTTAGAGGGGAATTAGCATTGTGTGGCTTCTTCCCTTGACATCATTTTGCGGTTGTGACGTGAAGTGAGGTATCTATGAGATTTCAAACCTTGCAAAAAGTCTTGAAACTAAAGTGCAGTGCAATTGAGAGTTTATGTAGCCAATGAGTCTGCATCGAACAAGGAAACTAATTAGTTTCTATTGCTATGTAAACCCTATAATTGGTACACAGGTTTTCTTTAAACAGGGAATCTGGATCACTTGATAACAGAGCAGTAGAACCAAATACTCCCTCCATCCCAAAATTTTGATCCATTATTTCCTTTAGAGATGTACTATAATCCTTGTCCATTTTGATTTGTAAGCAGAAAAATTTGATCCATTTTCTTTATTGCCCTTCATCCCTAATCCCTATATTCAAATTCAATCACGAAACAGAAAACATATGAGCATATCTTTCAGAATCATCATAGAGCAAGACGAAAACAACCAAGATTAATGACTAAGCAACACATTAGCCAGACATCTACCCAAAAAAAAATATATAAACGAGATTATGTATGATATGACTGACTTTGAAAATGGCAGTAATGCCACATGCAAAACAAGACAGCCACCTACTGTCATACATATGGGTGGATACCGGAAAGGAGTAGGGGGAGGGCGTTCTTGGTTTTTTCCAGAATTAAACATCTTTACGCCATAGTAAGGCGCATCTTTGTAACTACTGTACTGAAAATTAAAATCTCATTATGCATTATTTTAGTAGTTCCTGATGCATTCCAAAATGGTTTGGAATGCAGAGCGTATCTGAACCCTGGTTTAAGATGTTATATATAAATTGCAAGCCAAAATGAGCTGTCAACAACCAACCCCCATCACTTAATATGCTGGCCAAGCTTAAAATAAATCATGCAAAGAATGCCAGCTCCAAAAGATATTTCCTACAGTACCACATTAAGTAATACTAAAACATATTGAAATGACATGACAGAATCAAAAACCGCTTCTAATCTTCTAGCCCCCAGGTTAGTCATTTATATAGTCATCACAGAACACGAAGAAAACGATTAGGTTATTACTTGAACAACACGCAAACCAGGTTATGTATGAGATGACGATAATGAAAACGAAAGTAATGACACCTGGAAGACAAGCAAAGCCCTCCTACCATTATACACATGCGCAGACACCAGAAACAAGTGTGGGGGAGGCGTGTTCTATATTCTGCCTCTGATAAATAATAATTATTATTATACACATTATGAAGGCACATCTGTGAAGCTAAAATAGTTTAAGTTCCTGATTCATCCCCAATAATTTTCAAATGATAGGTGCTTAACTTTGCTCTAAGATATTATTTCTTCATTGCAACTCAAGGACCACATTCCATTACTTAATATGCATCTAAACACTACTCCTAATCTTTTACTAATAAAAATCATGTAGCCAATCAGAATGTCAGATCCCAAAACTATATAGTATATACCACATAGAGCAATCAAAGGCATGGGGATGACATCAATTATACACCCTTAAACATGCTTCAAGAGATCAACTTCTTTTGCCAGCTCCAAGGTTAAGGCTTGAATGTATATCATGGATTGGTGGAGGGGGGTGTACAGAGGGAAAAGAAATGATAGGAGAATCAAATGACATATTTAGCTTTCCCACTTCATTATCAACTATCTTTGTCTGTAGCTTTGCCTTTTCCTCCGAAATTGCTTCATCCTTTCAAATGCTTCCTCCCTCCGTCAAAAAACAATTTACCCCACAAAACGAGAACTTCAAAAAGAATTCATTTTCGTCGAATAAATTCAGAAAACAATTTATAAATAAAAAGAACTTCTAATACCTAATAATTTGTGGGAAAAAGTATGAAAAGTTAAAACTTAAAATGCATTATTTATAATTTTTTGATCTATGCAATAATAGCACGCACACATAGGAGAAAGGGGAAGTAGGATAAAATAACTACTCAACTATGTGACACATATTCTCCCTTGCTTTCCCTGTGCGCATATAAAGCTTCAGGAGCTGAACTAACAGCAAAAGTATACTTACTTCATTCCAGATCTTGCCTTGAGCCAAACGTGGGTAAACTGGTGCCTTTGGATTTGCAAAGGCAATCGTATTCGATAGTTTGACAAGGGGACAATCTTTTTAGTAATGGAGTAGTATTAAAAAAGTTCCCAAATAACTCAAGATTAAACAAGATGAGTGCAGGAAGTAAAATATTATAATTTTTCCAATTATACACTAAATTAGGCAAAAGGAAATGCATAATAAATGAATTTCGTACTAGGAATTTGAAGAAAATAAGAAAAGCAATACCTGCAAGCTATTTTTGTTGAGCTTTTTAATGGCAACAACAGTAGGATCAGCCTCCCCGTTTGGAGGCCTAATTGAACCCTTGTACACACTCCCAAACCCACCTTCTCCAATCCTCAGCAACTTATTGAAGTTATTAGTTGCAATTCTGAGCTCTGCAAAAGTAAACACCCTCAAGTTGTGCTCCTTTTCTTTGTACAATTGCGGTATGCTTCGCGGCGATGACACTGAACCTGAAGCTGAAGCTGAACCTGATGATTTTATCACACGATTCGCGGCTGAATTTTCTGAATTTCTGTTCTGGGTTTGTAACTCGGGCGAGGATCTCCCTTTCCGGCACTTGTCCCTAAAAGGAAAGAAACACTTCATTCTTTAATCTATGTGGTTCTTCTTCCTTCAAATATACTAATTCTTTTCAAAAGGCTCGACCACATCCACGGTGTCAGCAATTTGAATACATATATGTAGAGAGAGAGAGAGAGAGGTGAAATTGGAAGAGAGAACCCAGGTGGAAAACAAGGGAATCAAGGAGAGAAAGTATGGAAGGAAACAGAGAGCCAAACAAGGGGGTACAAGAGATACCCAAATGGAAAACTAAGTGGTGGTGTGAAAATCAGAAGTTTTAGTGTGAACAAAATCAAAAGCAAAATGGAAGAAACAAAACCCAACACGTGAATTGAACACGAAAACTAGAAACAGAACGAAACCCGAACGTTCATCCAAAGAGTGAATAAAAATGGAGGAGAAGCCGTGTAGAAAAGGGGAGACAAGAGATGAGACTTGACTTGCTGACTGTGCAATTTACGGAAGAAGACCAATAGACTTTCACACCTCGGAAATTGAATAGGTTAGATTGGTTGGTTGGAACACTGCTAGGGGCACATCCCCTCTAGAGGCGCATCAACCACATTTCTCCGCCCAATTTGGAATTTGTTTGAGGGTTTGGCCATGGAAAGTTTCGGGCTTTGTTTGGCAAATCGGATCTTTGACAGTTTGTGCAGAGTTTGATTGACCAGTGCGGTCGCTTTCAAAGGTTGACGAGGGTGGGCATAATAACTCGGGAAAAGTATATGGAAGAGAGAGAGGGTGACAGTTGGGCAGTGGTAGAAGGCGGTGAAGGGTGGTGCATCTTTGTTTGGTCTTTCTTTAATCAATTTCAATGGTTAGAATTATTTAAACCTCGTTCTCGTTTTAAATTGTCTTTGAAATTGGTTGATTGGATACAGATGACTCCTTCCGTCCAATAAAAGTTGATCTTCCACAAAATTACGTGTAATTTTTAAATTACAAAATAAGGTATTTACTAGTTTATATAAATCTCGACTAATCTTCAAGTATCAAATTTATTACTCACACTAATTAAGGTGTGTTCTACTAACTAAAATAAATATTTATTTTTTGAATTAAGGTGATGTATTGTGAGAGAATGACTTGTTTCGTAAACAAAAAATAAATACTAAAAAAATAAAAATTTTAACAGAACAGAACCGAAGTACATTTATCTCAAAGGAGCTCTTTGTCTACTGGATTACTCCCTCCGTCCCATTTTCATTGTCCTTTTTTGATGTTCGTGTCAATTTGCAATCGCTTATATTTTTCAATGTAAATCTCCAAAATTATGCAATATGGATCTTATTTGATAGATTTCAATTTATTTTATAATACAAAAATGTCAAAATCATGAAAAATATTATAGATTGAAAGATATACGCAATAGACACAAAAGTGACAAAAGAAATAATGGACAATGAAAATGAAACGGAGGGAATATATTTTATTTATATCAAGTTAAATGCATAGCCATTATTTGTCCATTCATATTCTCTCTCTTTTTCTTTTCTTTTTTATCTGAATCACATTTCATTAAAGCTATAAAGGCAAATTACAACAAATTTTTCCAAATACAATGATAAGGAAACCAAATCAGCCCATCTCATAGAATATATTAGGAGCAACTTCCTGGCCGGTCTTGTCTGGGTGAAGAATAGCCCACTAGATCATGCCCAAAGAGCCCATAGTCAGTAGGTCCTCTTCATTATTTTGTTGACAAAAATACGCCTCGCAAAAAAAAGGTGATTTGAGAAAGACAATCGAGACGATCCAACCACCACCACCACCACGTCGCCGCCACCACCACTACGTCACCACCACCACCATGTCACCGCCGCCGCCGCCACCACCACCACCACAATGCCGCCGCCGCCACCACCACCACCACAACGCCGCCGCCACCACTCCGCCACCACCACCACGTCGCCGCCACCACAACCACCACCATGCCCCCACCCCCTCTGCCACCATCACCACCACACCGCCGCCACCGCCACCGCCACCACCACCACCACGTCGCCGCCGCCACCACCACCACCACCACAATTAACAGTGTTAATTTTCGTCTAAATTAACAGTGTTAATTTTCGTCTAAATTCACTGTTAATCCACCACGATTAACAGTGTTAATTTTTGTCTAAATTCACACCTCAACTAACAATGTTAATACTCGAATTAACAGTGTTAATCCGCCACAATTAATAGTGTTAAATTCTGTCTGGAGCACGATCGAAGAGCACGACTGGAGCACGATCGGATGCGATTTTCGTGCATCCTAGAGAGTCATCGTCGCCACCACCACCACCGCCGCCGCCGCGCCACCACCATCGCCACGATTAATAGTGTTAAATTCTGTCTAAATTTACGATTAACAGTGTTAAATTATGTCCATATTTACAACAATTAACCGTGTTAATTAACAATTGGCCCATATAACCTCCACCACCGCCGCCGCGATTAACAATGTTAAATTCTGTCTAAATTTATACTCCCTCCGTCCCTTTTTAAGTGTCCTGCTTCGTAACTCCAACTTATTAAAAAGACATCATCATTATACCTTTCACATCAACTTTTTCCTCCACTTTCCCTACTTACCCATCATCATTACACTTTTACTCACTAACTTTTCAAAATGGAATCTACTTTTAGGGACAAAATAGACAATGCACCAACTTTTACCCACTAACTTTACAAAATGGACACTTATTAAGGGACAGCACAAAATGGAATACTAGACTCAAAAAAAGGGACGGAGGGAGTAATTAACAGTGTAAAAAACGGAATCTACATGCATAAAGAGAAAACTAGGCCAATATGGTTAGAAGCATACTAAACTTTCTCAATCCAACATTCTCAAAAAGAACCCCACATCCATGCTGAATAAGAACCGTACTTAAAGATCTCAGGTCCCAAAATCAACCGATCTCATACCAAAATAAAAGCCCTAAATCAAATTAAAGTTCAAATTAAATGGAAAGAGAATACCATTATCTCATACCCCTGTAACTTCAAATTAAAGTTCGTACACAAAATATAAGGAATCAACGTCATAACCTCATACTGAGTTTCCTAGTGAGAGATATGTCCGTTTAAGCGATGAGAAACACGGGATGAACTCGATCAGTTTCGGAGATGAGAGGAGATGCTTTAAATACATGTGTCGAGAACTCGATCTGCTTTGAAGAATGAAGATGCAGATGAGGATCGTGGATTTTACCGAGGAAAGTGACGGTGAGGATAAATCCGGATCTGGCGTAGTCGGCGGCGAGAGCGAGAGAAGCGGCGGGCGGTCTATGGATCCCATCTCAACTGTTTTCTGAAATTGGATCGAAGATATCTCAGTGGGCCTCCGTTACCCCGTCTCCTACGCCGTCTTCAAGTGCCTCGTGCCCCGGCAAGCACCGTGGCCTTGGCATCCACATCAGCTTCGTCCGCTCCGCCCACATCATCTTTCTCTGTGTATAGGTTCAGCGACGGCGGCGGTGGTAGAGGGAGGGCGGCGGTGGAGGGATGGGCGGCGACGGCTGTGGTGGTGTTGGAGGGTTAGGTGGCGGAGGAGAGACATGGGAGGGTGTGGTGACTCCGACTGGAGAGAGAGAGGGGAGAGATTTCAGATTTGAAACCCTAAAAATGACGACATGGGGCATTCATTTGATTTTAAACGGGGTAAAAATGTAAAATACACTCCACAGGACCTATAAAGAATTGCACTCTATAAAAAAAGGATCTAATGGGCTATAAAATTAAAAAATAGGACCGGCCCAGAATTAACTCATTATGAATTTGAGTTAATTTTGGGCCGGTCCTATTTTTCAATTTCATAGCCCACTAGATCCTTTTTCTATAGAGTGCAATTCCTAATAAATCCTGTGGAGTGTATTTTACATTTTTACCTACGTTTAAAAACAAATGAACTCATATAACCTTCTACACCACCACCACCACAATGCCGCCGCCGCCACAATTAACAGTGTTAATCCTGGTATTAACACTGTTAATTGGGATGTAAATTTAGACAAAAATTAACACTGTTAATCGTGACGGATTAACACTGTTAATTGGGTGTGAATTTAGACGAAAATTAACACTGTTAATTATTTAGATAAAAATTAACACTGTTAATTGTGGTGGTGGCGGCGGCGGCGTTGTGGTGGTGATGGTGGCGGCGGGGGTGGCGGCGGCGTCGTGGTGGCGGCGGCGGTAGTGGTGGTGGAGTGGTGGTGGTGGTGTTGTGGTGGTGGCGGCATGGTGGTGGTTGTGGTGACGTAGTGGTGGCGGCGGCGTTGTGGTGGTGGCGGGGTGGTGGTGGTGGTAGTGGTGGTGGTGGTAGTGGTGGTGGTGGTGGAGTGGTGGCGGCGGCGACGGCAGCGGTGGCATGGTGGTGGTGGTGGTGACGGCAGCGTTGTGGTGGTGGTGGTGGCGGCGGCGGGGTCGGGGTGGTGGCTGGATCGTCTCTCTCTATGGGCTCTTTGGGCAGGACCTAGTGGGCTATTCTTCATCCAGACAGGACTGGCCAGGAAGTAGCTCTATGAATTTTTGGTTGATATTTTGTGGGTTGAATTGTGAATTTTTGATGTGTTGGGCCCAAAATATGTCCTGTGAATGAAAACCGGATAAATCGGACCGGAACTGGTTGACTCAATCGAAACCGGACCGGATTATCTCAACCGGTTCCGGTTTCTAAAAATCTCAAACCGGATAACCGGTTTCGACCGAAAAATATGCCGAAACCGGTCGAAACCGGACCGGTATCACCCCTACCAGCTGATAATGTCCCTAAATTTTCTCTTCCAATAATGCCCTTGACGGATTATGGTGATTCAAAGTTCTAATACAAACTTTTGCTTGCTGACCATTTTCTTCTCAGGTTTAATTTGTCCCATTAATTTATGTTGTGCTTGGATGATGAATTAATTTGTCGCAAGATAGATCAGAGAAAAAGAAACTAGAGACCTGCTTTCCCACCCCCGACACACCCCCGACCCCACAGCCCCTTTCCCCCCTGACCCACTCCCCCGGTCCCCCCACCCCCCCGGTTCACCCCACCCCCTCCGGTCCACCCCAAACCCCTTTTCCTTCTTCCTTTTTCAGTTTTTTTTTTTCCTGTTTTTTTCTCCGGTCCACCCCAACCCCTTTTCCTTCTTCCTTTTCCAGTTTTTTTTTTTTCTGTTTTTTTCTCTTTATTTCATTTTCCTTCCTTTTCAATTTGAATTTTTTTTCTTTCTCTTCTTTAAACTTTATTTCCTTTTCTTTCTTTTCAATTTGAATTTTTTTTCTTTCTTTTCTCTTTATTTCCTTTTCTTTCTTTCCAATGTGAAATTTTTTTCTTTCCTTTTTTTAATTTTCAATTATTTTATTTATTTGTCTCTTTTCCCATTTACATCCCTTCTTTTTTTTTTTGGTTAACTCAAATGCTAATTTCAATTAAAATTGACTTTATACTTAATAAATTTATATTATTTTAATTAGTTAATTAATTTGTCTTAACAATGAATAATAAAAATAACTTCTTCTAATGAACAATAATAAATTTAAACAAAATTTCATTTGATTATAATTGAGTACATATTATCAAAACATGGAAATACATAAAAACACATATTCTAATCAATATCTCCTCCAAATGCTGCTCCCGGCCTGTTTATACCCATCACTTCGTACCACAATAGCAAACGTGTTCCATAACTGTCAGCCCAAGCAAGAGCTTCGTCGAATGCATTCTCCTGCCACCATATTGGAATGGGTGGTACAGGGTAATGAGGTTGTAAGAAAACTTGCACGAAATGATCGTTATTAACACGAGCAATAGCAATTTCCCGGTGGTATTCTACTGGAACTGGAGGGGATCTCAATGGCAAATGAGTAAAACAAGCGTACATATCCTCATCAAATGTATGCAGTACAAGATTGTACCTTGTTGCGATGACAATTCCTACAGTCATAGCCTCCATCCAATATTCCTGTGTTGCCGTAGGCTCGAACCAATTCAGTAAGATTAGTAGTTGCTCTGCCCAATCATGTACTAGATAAACCGCATTGTAGAAATCATAATTTTGTTGAATCTCTTCAATAAGGTCCCTTCGTACTTGACTCCAACCATTTTGACCATACCCGATATGTGCAGCTATCGCTCTGAATCCACAATGACCATCAGCAAGCACATCAACAGTGTGGGAAATATAACATCGATAAGCCTGAGGTAATCGCTGAATGTAGCAATCAGGAATGGGTGGAGTTGTAAATTGAGTGTTGCGAACCCCCGAACCCCTCCCACGTCTCCCTCTCCCTCTCACTTGCGATGTTGCAGTCCTTGATCCTGAAGTGGATGCTTCTAAGAAAGAAGGTATGCGACGTGTACTTTGCTCATCTCTACCTGCAGGTCGACCTCTATGTTCTGTGTTGTACGATGGAGGTCGAACTGTGCTACGAGGTGGATCTGCCATATCGATAATCCTGTCTATGATATGCTCCCGCATACATGGATCCATCCCATCTAATATCTCAACGACCTGAGATGTCCTGTCAAGTCGCGTTCCGTCCTCATTCAACTCGGTTGCGTGCATAGACAACCTAGTCCAATGAGCGTGGATACTGCGTAGCGGAATTGGAGTTGAAATGGAACGATAATATGCAAGATCGTGCATGCATGGCAATCCGTGTGTGATTTTGATCGTACAGTTGCAAAAGCCGACCATGTGGGGGGATGCTTCTAAAGCGCTTTCTAGCTGATTATGTATAAACTCCATTGCCTCTAATGAAATGCGACATCTTACCTGATCAAAAATGTCGTCACGTATTTGTTTGTGGCGTGGAATGTTCAATGATTTCTCGAACGACTTCTTAATTTCTCCGAACTGATTTTTCAACATCTTTTCTATTTTATCAAAAGACTTTTGTAGCGATGACATGGTATCCCCCAAATATAGCTTTAGCCTCGCATGTGCAGACTCTGCCCTGTAATAGAATAATACATTGTGTTTAAATAAGATATTATTAAAAAGTATTCGTTAGTGTAGTAGAGAAATGCAAAAAAATTTACTAGTAAAGTAAAAAAATGATTATACCTTTGACTTGAATTGCTTCCGAGGTGCATACAAGTATCTGTCCATGCTGAAATAAACCGCTCTTTGTACGACCTTAACCATGTTTGCCACAGGTAAGTTATGACATTCGGAAATAGGCGAAAATCGTCACGCATGGCTTGCCACTTCTGTTCGAAAGACGAAGGTGTAGATGAATTGATTAGCGAGTGCCATGACATGAGAAAGCGCTTCCATTCCGGACCAAGCACACGGCTGCAGTTCTTCATGACGCACTGATTTATGTGCCAAATACATAAGATGTGACGTGCCATGGGGAAACATGCTTCAATGGCATTCAGAAGTGCTAAATCCCGATCTGAAACAAACACCAATGGCAACGATGCCCCCTTTTGAAGCATCCAGTTTTTTAAGGTATCCAATGCCCATGTCAGTGTCTCTTCTCTCTCATTACTAAGATATGCGAACATAAGCGAGTAAGTTCGCAATGTGGATGTGATACCTACAACCTCCAATAGTGGTATTCGATACTCATTGGTCTTGTATGTGGCGTCAATGATCAATACGGACGGAAAGTTGACAGATAGCTCTATGCTCATAGGATGAACCCAAATAATATCTGTGATTTCATTCGTATCTGGATTTGTACGAAATTCATGGAGGTACTCTTTCTTAAGTAATTGATTTATAACATACTGAGTAGGAGTTAGACCATCCAGTTTGGTTGTTTTGTTTGAAAAAATGGCATTGTAAACGCTCTTGATTCCCGTAGTGTTTGACGGGTCTTTTTGCTTCAAAATATTAAGAATCTCACGAGGCGCGGTGCTGTTGGCCATGTCGACCACAAATTGTTTCTCTAGTGTTTTTAGCCTTGACGGGTACTCGTGGCCCTCAATATATTTTGCTATTTCATGGTTATGGACACCATTAATAACCTCTAAACCCCAACTGATACCGTATGGTTGTATTGGTTTACCTCGCAGTTGAAATGGACAATCGCATTTTTTTGTCCCAGTGTTTCTTTGTAAGGATTGCCCTTCAACCAGATACCGTGGCGGGCCGTACTTTCCTCCTCTTTCACAACCAAGAATGCACTTCGGCAATTTGCCGCCTTTTAACTTAGCAGAATTTAAAATGACGACCACAATACCATATTTTAGACCAACGCTTCGCACCCAAGCTAACATATCTTCTCTACTTTCAAAAATCTATATAAAAAAAATGAATATGTATAAGTACAACATTAACCAGTCTTAACATAAATAACGAATATGCAAAACAATAACAGTAAAAACTAACTTGGTCGGTGGTAAATTCGAGTGTATAGTCGCGACTATTGTTGGAGATGCTCTCCTCACTACGAATTTCATTCTCAAATGACCAACTATCTGAAATTGAAATGTTGTTGTAGTCATCCATTATTCCGCCCCGAATTTTTCACTGCGGCGTTCCTACAAATTTTTGTGTACACAGTCTGTGAGGAAAGCCTAAGTAACCATGCTACTAATCAAATTTTGTGGATTATGTTTGACATAGAAATAACCAGGAAAGTCCCAGGTCGGATGGTCGGACGAGTCCAATTAGAATCACCATTCCTTCCTTAGTCGGCACGAAGCCAGACTTGTTGACAAACTTTCGAGGGTTTTAGCCTCGGTTTACTCCACAGTCGTAAAAACAATCGTAAAGCATAGTGCCACATGGACGGACACCTTTGGAGTGGAAACCACTTATGCTTAAGACCAGTAATTTTAGTAGAATAAGTTTGCTACCTATTTTTAGTACTTTAACTTAACATGCATTTTTAAACACAAAAAGAAAATATAACTACAATTTTTACTAGAAAAGGTGACTAGAAATATTTTACCGTTCTTCTTAGCAGATAGTATCGCTACGGAAAAGAAAATACGTCGGCTTACGGAGGGTGAATGTGGCTATTGAACGAAGTGACTTCTTACGGTAAGCTTACGGTAGGTTCGAAAGAGAAAAGAAATGACTTTCTTTTTCTCTCGAAACTAAATATTTGACTAAACTACAATATTTGACTAAACTACAAAGTTTTTTGGATCGAGAGGCTGGTCGGGTGGTGGATTGATGGTGGCCGAGGGTTGAGTTTCTTGAAGAACTTAAGAAGAAACTCAAGAATATCAAGAACAAACACAAGGTTTGTAGAGAGAAAAATTGGATAGATTCAAGGTGTGAGTTCAATGTGAAGATCAATGGTTCTATTTATAGGCAAATGAGGAGCTCCCCCCCCCCCCCCCTCCAATTTTAAGCATCCAGCTCCTCCCCCCCCCCCTCCCCCCCCCAATTTTAAGCATCCTACTTTTTTTTTTTTCATTTTTTTGTCATTTATAGATTAAAAAATATAGTTACAAAAATCCAACTTTTTTTTTTCATTTTTTTGTCATTTATAGATTTAAAATTATAGTTACAAAAATCCAACTTTTTTTTTCATTTTTTTTGTCATTTATAGATTAAAAAATATAGTTACAAAAATAAGTGTTTCAATTTTCAATCCGTTTAAACCGGTGCAAAGATGTTATTTTTTTGATCATTTCATCCTAAATGGTCGTAATCAATTTTTTACTCCAAGGCCTTTCAATGGACATCTTCAGAGAGTCTTGAAACTAAATAATGAATTTTAGGATATTTGTTGAAAGGCGTCAGAGCAAAAAATTCATTATGGCCATTTCAAATAAAATGATAAAAAAATTGATTTTCGCACCGGTTCAACTTCATTGAAAATTGAAGTACTTAATTCTTGAATTATATTTTTTAATATAGAAAGGGTGTATTTATAGAAATTAAATAAATAAAATGTAAATAATTAAATAAAGAAAAAAATTAAAGGGGAGGGGGGGGCCGGGAGTGTAACCGGATTTTAAGGGGGAGAGGGGGGCCGGGTTTTTGAGAGAGGGGGGGAGGGGGGGAACCGGGTTTTAAGGGGGAGGGGGGTTTGAGAGGGAGGGAGAGAGAAAGAGAGATGAGAGAGGAACCGGGTTTTAAGGGGAGGGGGGGCGGGAATTAGAGAGAGAGAGAGAGGGGTGTGTCAGGGGGGCGGGGGTAAAGGGGGGAAACGGGCGTGGGGCCGGGGGGGGGGGGGGGTGTGTCAGGGGGGGGGGAGAAAGCAATTTTCAAGAAACTAATAGGTAAAACAATAATTAATTCGCTTGTTCACCTCGTTATTGTCTTACTTTTTTTTTCCCTCTCTCCGTTAACTCCTCCACGTATCCGTTATCAAACACGAACTTAAAGTCTGAACAATGTTGGTGCAAGCAGTACGTCTTTCCAGTTTCCACCAAATGCCACCTTCAAAACACATGGGAAATGGTAGGGCTGCTCATGTTCCGGATCGGATCGGATTCCTATGAATCCAATCCTAATCTGCGAGTCACGGTTTTTTTTAAAATAAAATTCATGTCCGGACCAAAAGTCTCACGGTTCGGTCCCAATTTTGTTCATATTTTTTTTTTATTGGAGAGTGTCAAATGCATACCCTCACTTACATATAGAGCCACCAGCGGTCTTGATCCTTCATGTTTAAAATCATATACAATAATTGCATTTAAAACAATTACTATTATTGCCTTTAAACTCAAAAATGAGATTATCTACATTGTCCCAACAATTTAACTTTCGGATACAATTATCTAGAGCGCATGGTCTTGAAATTTAGTAAAATTTAAGCTTAGACTTTCTAAAATGAACATATATATTTTCTAAAATACTAACACTTGAGTAATCACATTTTGAATACAATAGTAGTTTGGTATCATTTTGAAAATTTCACTTTACCCCCCTTTAGGTTTTACAGTTTATATTGATATACCGACTGTATTGGCAATAATTACAAATAATTTATAAAATTATGTGTAAAATTATAATTATTTACTATACGTTACATATATTTTTTATTTTTTTTAAATATCTCACAGTTCGGTTCGGATAATTCACTGTTTTCAAATGAAATCCAATCCTAATCCATATCTCACGGTTTTTTAATTTTTGAATCCGTGTCCGGACCATTAATCCACGGACAAAATCCAAAAGGTACGAATCGATTTGGTCCGAACCGATTTCACGGTTCACCGGATTTTTTTGTGCAGCCCTAGGAAATGGTATGTTCATTCTGATTTCTTTGTTATGTGGTCAACGGTGGTTGTGGGTCACAGACTCACATGCTGTAAAAAAGGTTAAAGAATTGGCCTGATAGGATTTAACCACCGGCTTTTACCTACCATGTCCCTTCGTAAAAGGCTCTTACTAAAGTATACACTTAAGGGCCTGTTTGGATAGGGTGAAAAGAAGAGGGGAAAAATAAGAGGGAGTGAAAAGAGAGGGCCCCACCATTTTAACCCCGTTTGGCAGGTGTATTTCGTTCCCCTCTTATCTGTTACCCCCTCATCGTTTTGGTTGGTTCTAGGGTTTCTCCGGTCTAAGATTTGGGCTTGTCTTGACCTCCCCAAAATTAATCCGGCTGTAGAGGGGTGATTTTGGGACGAATACACCCTCGTTATCCCCTTTTCCCATCCCCAGGCCTTGTCGTTTCCCATTTCTGTTGCCGCCCTTTCTGGTCTGTGGAAGATTAGGGTTTTGGTGGCGATTTGGTCGATTTGTGCGTCTGCGAACTCAGGTATTGCTTCAAGACACCTCAAAACAGTTAGTACTAAACAAAATCCGAATCCAACTTGTGGATGAATTTAATCTAGTTTTGAATTCCACAAAACGAATGTCCTTGAAACAACAAAATAAAGTCTTTGGGTCGACCTTAATCATTGTTCTTACCTTCATACAACAGTCCCGACACCCTGTTTGGCTTAACGGTTAAATTTTTAACTACCCAAAACCCTATTCTTGAACTAGATGAATGGGAACACTAACAATTTCCTTGAATCTAGAAATTCCAAATGGAGTTGAATGCTCCTGTTTTGGCAGCCCTTTGACCTTCTGTTGAATTATGCTGGCTGGTTTGTGCCTTCGTTTTATTTTGTGTCCAAGCAAATATAATACTTGAGGTCATGTCTATAGAAATGTGAGTGCAAAAGTTGATTATTAGGAAGCAAACAACATTTTCTGGTAAAGAAGTCAAGCTACAAGCCATTTTTAAACCTCATCAATTGACTAGAGGAAATTCAGTACATTGAATTCGTTTTGTTAGTCAGGATTCTCATAATAGTGATTTAGGACACTTGGAGGGGGATTAGGAGTAAGGTAGTTTGATTAATAAAGTTGTACAATGCCGACATAAAGGATCCATGTGCCTACAACTGAGCCCATGTTCTCTCTCTCTCTCTCTCTCTCTCTCTCTCTCTCCCCGTTAGTGTGTTCCACTAACAATGAAACATCCACGTTAGTTGCAGCCACGAGAATTAGAAAGAGAGGCAAGTAAGCACCCTAAGAGTGGATGCTACTGAGTGAATATCCAATGTCAGATGCATATATATCTCATCGGTTATCCCATTGTTAGAGCTATCTCACTTGACAGGGAGCTAATTCCCTTCCGTTAAATTAAAGACTCATACTGAAACGGTTTTCTTTTTCCAATGTGTTTTCTTTTTCCTCTTCTCACAAAATTCCGAGCTTGATCTCTGGCGTGCATGGTGATTTACCACTTCATTAATATATCTGCTGCTCAATTTTCCTTCTCTTGGCAATCGATTGTGCTACTATTTTCTGGGAAAATTTTTAAAGGAAAAAACACACACATATATAGGGGCTTTATGCAAACGAACCGAGCAGCTCGTGGCTTAGCTAAACTCGATTCGTTTTGTAATCAGGCTCAAGCACTATAAAGCTTGGTCAGCTCGTTTGCATTTCCTGTGAGCTAACGTGTGCTAAGCTTTGAAATACTTATTTGAGCTCGAGCTCGGTTCATTTCTGTAACGCTCCGATTTTCGGAAACGTTAATTAAATTCTTTTCAATTGATTTAATAATTCATAAAATTGATTTAAGAAAAAAAATAGTAGTGCCAAAATTAGGGTGGTTACAGTTTCAGACAGAGAAAAGAAGAGGAAAAAAAACCCCCAACTCTTAACATTCTAACATTCAAGTCTTCATCTCCAATTCATCACCTGTTACGCAAGAAAGGAAGGAGAGAGAGAGAGAGAGATATATATATATATATATATATATATATGAGGATACGTAGGATTGACTAGTCGGATCGCATCGGGAACACCATTGTTTCCAACCTTTTCAAACTTATGGGGTAAATTATGGTCGTTCTCCTAATTTTGGGTTATGTTCGTGACTTATTGGGTCATTTAAGTTGACTTAATTGATGCCCAATTGAAACCTAATTAATAGATGGGTTGAGACTCATTCTAACCTAACTAATAAATGGGTTGGGTTAGATCTATTTTTCAATGGGTGGGTTTGGATTTGTTAATGGATTGTGATTTAATTTGCCACCCCTACAAAAAATGACGTCCCATCTCACAAAACTTCATCTGCTACTAAGACAAGAGATACATTAGCTAAAGAACTAGCAAAGCCTACGAAAAATATAACCAAGCCCAAGAAGGAAACTTGAAGCCCTACTACAGCAGTTTTACATATGCAACCTTTTGAAAGACAATGATATTACCGACGTGCGTGGCTCAACATCTTATATTAACTTGTGTACGGTTAATGATCAAAACTTACAATGCATCTTAGGTTTCTCTATTTTTCATCATCACACCAAATTTTGTGAAAACATACCAAATCTCTTTGTTATCAATACTATCACTTTTAATGTATGTTTTCGGGTTTAGTGTCCTCCTTACTAAAATTACGACTTTTGATGTATATATTTATGCTCTTAGATTCTTGCTTACGTTAATTATAAAATCAACGGGCATGATAATAATGTGCATAGCACGTGGGAAAAACACTAGTACTCCTATAATAACGAGTTGCATCAAAGTCGTTAGTTTCCTTGCTATTCTACAATTCTCTAAGGCTGTGTTCCAGAACGGGAAAAGGAGCTTATTTTTTGTTGAATAAGAAGGGGTGTTCCTGAAAATAAGAAGCTATCCACTTATTTTGGTAGAATGTGTATAGGTAAATACCGGCCAGGGAGGAAAATTCAGTCCGACAGCCGCGCCGGGCCGTCTCCGGCCACCGGACGGCCGATCCGAGCCGTCCAAAAATTCTAAAAAAAAAAACCAAGGGGGCTACCGCGGGAATCAACGGCATCTGAGGTGTGTAGGGTGCTTGATCCGAGCACCCCTTTTCCGTGTACATATCAGGATCGGCCGTTCGGTGGCCGGAGACGGCCCGGCGCAGCCGCCGGTACAATTTCCCTCCGCCGGCGCCCAACACAATAGCAACAGTCTTATTTTTTGTATACGACAACTTCAAGCTCAAAAATCATGTGTTTACGCAAATAATTTTCTTATCACTATGGATCTTATTTGATAGATCTCATTGAGATCTTTACTACGGTGCGAAATTTTTATTTTATTTTTTTTCATTTACATTATTTTTGAGTTTGAAAATGTGAAGTAAATTTTGTATTTGAATTTTGTGGAAGACCCTTATTATTTTCAAAAAAGAAGTATGAGAAATAAGTACTTATTTTTTAAGAAGGTTTCCGGAACGGGGCCTAACTTTGCTACAGTTCCTCTCATGGATGCGGGGAGCTGCTATTCCTTTATGGGGCAGCGGCCCGCTATCCCGGCTGAGCGGAGCTCGCTCCGGTTTCGCTTCGATGATCGAAAATATTAACTTCGTAGAGCTCGTCGAGTAGAACAAGTGTACCAAAAATTAGCTCGATCAAATATCAATAAATGCCTTATCATAACATTTTTATCTTGAAAAAAATGGATCCGAAACACTAGATCAAATCCACTGGAACCCATTATTAGCAAGTTATATGTGTTTCAATCAGACACTTAATGATATCCGATTGAGCTAATTTTTGATATATTTGCTCTAAGAAGTGAACGTTACCGATCATTGGAGCGAGACCGAAGCGAGCCCCAATCAACCGGGACAACAGGTTGTTGCCCCTTAACGGACAACAGCTCCCCCCGCCTCCTCCTCTCATCTCCTAGCGAGACACTATTCATCAACTCTACAATGTTTATTTATTGCTTTAACGGTGAGCTTTAACCCACTAGTTGATCTTTTATTATTATTCTATTAAGTGCATTTTTTTATTGGTAACTATGCAAGTGTGAATGCATTATTAATTATTAATTTTTTTACAAGTCGACGACAGTGTCAGTTTACGCGCACCTTAATTAATTTTGGGACCCTAAATCTCCAGTGATCCCATGGTTTCTCGGAAACAAAAAGATTTAAAAATTGGAGCACTTAATTTTTTTTAGACTGTTTATATATTAAAAATGTGATAAAAAATTAAGTGCTCCAATTTTTAATACGTTTAAACCAGTGCGAAGATCTTTATTTTTCTAATTATTTTATTTTAAAGAGTCATAATTAATTTTTATCTCTAGGAATCTCATAATCAAGTTTCTACTCTATAGGGTCCCAAATAAAGAGCAAATACTTAATTTTGAGAAGTGGTTCAGACCTGCTTTTCCCCCCCTGACACACACCCCCCCTGACACACCCCCCATTTCCCCTATTACCCCCGCCCCCCTCCCCTATTACCCCTCCCCCTCCCCTTCTTTCCCCCTTTTTTTTTTTCCCCCAGTTTGAGTTTTTTTTTTTCCTCTTTATTTCCTCTTTTTTTTTTCCCAGTTTGAGTTTTTTTTTTCCTCTTTATTTCCTTTTTTTTTTTTTCCCAGTTTGAATTTTTTTCTCTTTATTTTCTAATTTTCAATTATTTTCTTGTAAGACAATTAAGAGAGATAGAGGTGGCAATCTCAACTCATATTTTTTTCTCCTGTTGTACGCATCCTGTACAAAACAAGAAAGGAACTATTTTTGCTGCCTGGAAGGCATTTTTAGTCTGATAAAAAAAAGACTATTTTTGCTAGAAAAAAATCCAGTGAGATAAGTACGTACATCCTCTCTCTTTCTCTCTCCATTCCAAAGATAATCTCCAAAATCGATCACTCTGACAAGCCCCGTTCCGTTAAGAACTTTATCTTTTTAACATTTTTTGTTCTTATTAAAATTTTTTCGCCTTTATTAGTTTTACGCCAAATTTTTGTGAATTCTTGATTCGTCTAGTTGAGATGAATCGGAACAGTAAATAAAAATTACAGTTAAGGCTGCACGAGGCTGCACGCTTTTAATAAGTTTTACGCCAATTTCTTCCAAGTTTCAAACTCCAAAACACGACCCATGAATTGTGCACGCTTTCTCATATGTTAAAATATTAGGGTGAAAGTAAAAAAAAATATTACTTTTCTGATTCCTCTCGTCAAGACGATCAATACGGCTAAAAAGTTTGTTGCAAAATGATCCAATGCGAAAAAAAATTGAATTAGGACAAAACGGGAAAAAAAAAACAAAGGAGTTTTTTTGGTTATTATAGTATATATTTTAAATTTTGAAATCCACTTTTGTAATTATCTCCCGTAATTATTGTATTGAATTCCACTAAGAGAACCCTGAAAGGCCGTTCGGCTAAATATGCCAAGTGGCTTATTTTTTGTCCTTATTAATTTTTTTTTCATATTTGTTAGTATTGCGTCAATTTTTTGGGAATTATTGCATCTCCATGACGAGAGGAATCTAAAAAGTAAAAAAATTCAATCGAAACCATTTTTGAATAAAGACAAAAATAAGCCAATAAGCCAATTTTTCGTTTTTATTCAAAAAAATTGGATTTCGATCATAATTTTTACTTTTAGATTCCTCTCGTCATGGAGATGCAATAATTCCCAAAAATTGACGCAAAACTAACAAATACGAAAAAAATTTGAATAAGGACAAAAATAAGCCACTTGACTTATTTAGCCGAAGGAATGAGTCTTAGGGTGCTCGTTGAAAGGCTTAAGAGCAAAAAAATCATTATGGCCGTTTAGAATAAAATGATCAAAAAAATACGATCTTTGCCCCGGTTAAACTGAAGCGCTTAATTCTTGAAATAAATTGAAAGTGTGGAACCACAAAAAATCTAGTTTTTCCATTAACCATTATTACACCATAAATCTTAGACTCGTTTGATAGTTTTAAATGAGTAGATTTCAAAAATATAAAATTTATTTTAAAACAATACGTCAAAAAAAAGTTATTACAATTTAAAATTTTATAACAAAAAAATAAAATGAGAGAGAGAGAGAGAGAGAGAGAGAGAGAGAGAGAGAGGGGGGGGGGGGGGGGGGAATAGGGGAAAACCGGGGGGGGGTCTTAATTTTGAGAAGTGGTTCAGCTCTTTAACCAGTCCTTTCTATTGACTTTGGGGTTAGGTATAATGAAAATTTCGTTTTGGGCCTTCATAGCTCTCAACTGGCAAATGGTCAAAGTACTCAATACCCAACTCTCATTTTGGTGCAATTTGCGAGAGCAAAATGAACTTTATAGCTTTCGGTTTATAACCGAAGTGATGCACATTTTTACATTTTTCTGCTTGTGCATCAAGGCCATTCTTTATTATTTAGCATGCCTTGTAACGTCCACTTTAATTCCTTTCTCTCTCTTTTTTCGACGGTCAGGGTGTCTGGGTTAGCTTACGCATTAAGAGATTGCCAAGTTTCGAACTCAGGCTGTCTGAGTTTACAGCTCATCCCTGTTGCCATTTGAGCTACACCTTGGGGTTCACTTTAATTCATTTAGAACCATGTGGTTTCAAATACTGGTGATCATCATGGCAGAACCTAAAAAAAAAAAAAAAACATAGTTATTTGGACATGCAAAATCTAATCTCACCTCATTACCGATCCCCCAAAAACGAAACCTGATATCAAACATGATTTACCTGAAAAAAAAAAAGGGACCTCATTAGTGAAGTTTTCCCATTTGCAAAAAACAGAAAATTGATACTGACACTACAAGAAATTTGGGATCTCGCAACGGTTTTTTTAGCAACGGTTCAAAAAACCGTCGGTATAGATGGTGTTTAGCAACGGTTTACAAAACGTTACTAGAAACAGGACTATAGCAACGGTTTTCATGCAACCGTTACTAGATTACAAGACTATTAACCGTTACTAAAAACCGGACTATAGCAACGGTTTTCTATAACCGTTACTAAAAACCGGACTATAGCAACGGTTTTCCAATAACCGTTGCTAAAAACCTGACTATAGCAACGGTTTTCCAATAACCGTTGCTAAAAATTATTTTTTGGAAATTTGTTAAAAGCCATTTAAAAAAAAAATTGTGTTAAAAACAGTTTTTTTTTAAAAAAATTTTGTTAAAAGCCGTTTAAAAAAAAAAATTTTGTGTTAAAACACTTTAAAAAAAAGTTTTTTGTAAATACTGTATTTTTTAAAGTTTCTGGAAAAAAAAATAATTTAAAAATAATTTTCTGGAAACATTGTTGAGAAAGAGAAAAAGTTTTTATGTAATGATGAGTGTATTTGATTAAAAAAATGTGGAGACCATTAGATTTGATTATTGGCAAAAAAGTTGTTAGTTTTGATTATTCAAAAGCCAAAATTTGATTTGATTAAGAGATTGCTAAGTTTGATTATTACAATGTGAGCACTTTTTTGATCAAATATTGCTAACTTTAACAACTTTTTGGTTTTGATTATCACATTATGGATGCTCTAATGACAGTTCGCATAATATAAATATTAGTTGTTCCAGCTGGTAAGCACTCACGCGTGCATGCGCGAGGTCCTGGGTTCGATTCCCAGGAGACACAAAATTGTGTTGCCTTCCATGACACGTGGGTGACACGCAGGCGCCACGCGAGCGACACGTAGGCGCCACCCAAGCGACACGTAGGCGCCACGCAAGCGACACGTGGCCGCCACTCAAGCGTCATGGCGACACGTGGAATCCACGTGGCTGCTGACGTCATATTTTACCCCAGATTTTAAAAAAAAAAAAATTGCCTTTAGCAACGCTTGTAACTGTTGCTAAAGGAACCGTTACTAAAAAAAAATCTGTACCAACGCTCGTCAAAACCGTTGCTATACCCTACAGCAACGGATATATTGCAACGGTTTGACCAACGGTTTGACCAACCTTTGGTATAGCCTAAATGGGTCTCTACCAACGGTTTTTCGGCTTTTTGGCAACGCTTTCGACCGTTGCTATAGAACGATTTTCTTGTAGTGTGAAAATTGAAACCTGTTTTCCAAATCATCTGGTAATCTTGTCAACAAACTTGAAAATGAAAACAACGACAAACAACTCAACTAGTCAACCCAAGGGCTTTGGCCGAGTGCGATAAAGCAACTAAAGGGTTTGCCCTAAAAAGGTTGCAAGTTCGAATCTCATGAAGATTAAACATTCAAAACCTTAGGGCCGTTGCACGTTTGCCTCACCATTAACTTTACGGTCCCGGAATTAGTCGAGGTGTGCCCAAGCAGGCACAGACATCCGGTTACGGGAAAAGAAAAAACTCAATCTCAAATCAGATTCCAACAACTCACCCAGGAAGCATGAAAAGCAACTCAACCCCACAGGGAAAACATAACTAGCCCTCTGATTTGACTCATATACACATATAAAGCTGATCGAAAATATGTTTCCACTGGTTTCCCCAGAATCAAACGTTAAGTTACACTTTGAATGCCAAAGTGATAATTTTGCATTTTTTTCCTGGTAAATTGGACCACCCACTGCATTTGTGGCATAAACGGCAATGTCATCTTTGGAGCCAAATTTGGCACCAAAGATGACGATTGCCATTTCTCCGGCATCATCCAAGCTTTATGATTTACATTGAAAAATGGGATGAGTTAGTAATTATTTCTGATTAAGATTGTGCCAAAATAACACCAAATCAGTGCAGTAAAATTTCTATTTTTTTGGCTTTTTACTACTGCCAAGAAACGAACTTGACAAAATTATTTTGATGCTAACGAATGGACTTGCTCTAACAAAAGAGCTAATTTAGCAACTACCGATCGAGCCTCGGTCAGTGCATGAAAGCGAGTATCTGCACTTGTTTTACTGATTTATTATTTTCCTCTATAATGTTTCATCAAAGCTCATGTTAAATTGATAATAAAGCTCCCGAAATGCCTGAAAGTCCTCAAAAATAAAATAAAAATTTATGACCTTTTTCCACAAAACCCGCAAAATTAAAACTAGAGTAGGTGTGTTGACATCTAAATGTTCAATAGTGCACTATTTTTATATTCTATGCCCCATATAAAACTCTTCCAAATATTTTACTAATGTGTGTATACTTTTATCTGAAACGAACTATATAAATTAATCATCAACGGGCCGAGCAAGCTAGTTTGGATGAATACTCCCAAGACCGCTTTTATCTAATAAACGAGCCTAAAATTCTCAATTCACTTCAATCATACGGATTTGAATATTAGTCTTGAGCCCTTAAAAGCTAGGCTGAGCGAACTATCATGTAGATTCGCGTCCCTGAATATGAGTGATACCGTGATATTTAAGTTTGGACACATCCTATCTCTTCCCTCACCGTCGAGGAGAATATTATTCGTGTCATGTTTATAACTTGAAATTTTATGGTATTCCTGTATTTCCTTCACCTTGGAGCAAAGTTCAACCACTCTCCCAAGCATCAAAAGCAGCCTAACTACAATAGACCAAATCACCAAACTCATTATTCTCAGAAGTTCTGTTTTGGCTATGTTATCTTCCCTTTATAGGAAAATGCATGTCAACGGCAGGGGATCCGCAGTGTGTTGGAGGCTCTATGGTTACGCCCATGAAATTTTTTCTTTTGATTCCCATGAAACCATGCACCCTCTCAAATAATTACAAAAAAGGGGATGCTTTTTACTTCATCCCCCCGAATCAAGCACCCCTTGCCAAGCGGATGCTGAGCGGTCGATCCGGCCGTTCATCTCGGCAATCGACAGCTCGGACCTTGACCGATCAATGGACGGTTCAGATCTGTCTCCGCTCAAATTCAATCTCAACTATCTGTGCCGAGATGAACGGTCGGATACCGTTTGACACCCGCTTGACAAGAGGTGCTTGACAACATCTCCGGATCTTGAACCTTGGCCTTTGATGTCGAGGGGGAAAAAAAAACTTACCCTTTTACCACTTTTCCCCCCCGCAAGATCCGCATGTCTCGGACTTCACTTTTTGCTTTCAATTCATGGAAAGTCAACTTTTTACTAGTAACATTAAACTTTAGTTTTACATATGTACGTACGTTTTATGCATGCTAATAAAATGGTAAAGAATTGAAAGCGATGATATATATAATACAACATTATTGGATAACTAACTAATTATGTATATGTGTGTAGGCCACAACAATATACTTTTGCTAATAGTGACTTGTGATAGTGCGACAATAATTTCATTTTAAGACATATAAGGTATGAACGCGCGGCACTCTAGTTTGTTAGAAAGCTTAGCCCGTCAGTCAACAAGTAACTTGTGAAAACAGTAACTCGGATCTTGGTGGCAGCAAGTTCAGAGGTGCTCGGCTGCGACATTGGGTTGTGAGGCCGGCCTGGTTGGGTTGCGAGATATTTGTGGCTAAAGTCTCTCGGGGCGTTATTGGGATCGGTGACATACGGCGGGTTCACAGCGATCCTCACGGCGGCATTTCGGATTCAATCAGGTGTAGGGTTCTGGTTGGCAGTGGGGTTGGTTTTAGGTTTTGTTGGTCTTCGACTGATTGGGTCTCGGGTAGTAATTTTAATTTTCATTCGTCCTTGCCCTTTTAATCTTTGTAATTTTTGAATTCGAAGATTAATAAAATCTTTTTGTTGATAAAAAAAAAAATCAGTTTGGCTCCACTCATCCCATGATTACTATCGTCATTCTTATTGGCTGGAGAGGGCCATGAAGCACCTACCGAAAATAATTTGACCTTGTGTGATTGCCCATAATTACACATTTGTTTGATTGAAATAAGACTTACGGAGTACTTGGAGACTTGACTGTGTATTTTCAAGGAAAATGCTAGGGATAAAGAAAAATTATCCCGAAAGGAGCAACTAATGGTTGAGATTCACTTTGATGTGTGCGACCCAATTATCAAAGTGATTCTTAACCATGCATTGCTTTTTTCGGGATAAGTTTTCTTTGTACCTAGCATTCCCTTTTTTTTTCATAACTCAAGTAATTCTGGTCGTTTTATGCACACTTAGACGGAGGGACCCGAGGATGCTGTAGTGTCAAGCGGCCAATCCGATCATATATCTCAGTAATCGACGGCTCCGACTAGACGGAGACTTGGTATTTTTGGTCGAAAAAAGTCACAAGTGTTATTCCCTTGGTTGAATTATTATTTTTTTGATCCGTTATTCCCTTGGTTGATGGAACTCGTGATCTTCCACCATTCAGGGGATTGGAATTGGAGGAGTAGAAGCTTTAATAAGGTGGGCCACGTGACCCATGGGGTCCTATCCCAACCAAACCATCAAACTTCACATGACCCAATAGTCACGACTTCAACGGTTCAATTAAAGAAAACAACCACCGGATAATTCCCACGTGGAGTCTGTTTTGGAAGTCCACAAAAATAATTTATTCTATTCATTAAAAATTAGCTCAATCGAATAATAAAATCAGCTAAATCAAATATTAATTTATAAGTGTTCGATCAACTCGTCTAACTTTTCTTCAGAAATTCAGGATCCTAGAAATTTAGAAATTCAGGGAATAAGAAATTTTGAAGGAATGTTAGACGAGTTGATCAAACACTTACATTTACCCGATTGAGTTGATTTTTCAAGAGATTACTCAAACAAATGATACTCCCTCCCTCTATCCCATTTTCATTGTCTATTATTCTGTTTGTCTTTTTTTTTATTTTTATGTCTTTTACCTATATATTGTAGTGTGAATCTTGAAAAATATGCAATATGGATCTTGTTTAATAGATTTCGATTAGTTTTATAATACAAAGTTTTCAAAATTATGAAAAATATTATAGATTGAATGATGTAAGCAATTAAAAAATGACACGTAATTCAAAAATGGACAATGAAAATGAGACGGAGGGAGTAATAAAATTAATGAACGGATTGAATTATTTACGTGGGACCTCGAAATGGATCGATCCCACGATACCATCGGTGCACAACTTATGCATATGGGTCTGTACTCATAGCATTTCTAAACAAAAAGTTTAGGGTTGACCACACTTTAACCACTTTTGCTTCAATTTCTCCTGACTTTATTGATCCTTCTTCTGGAAAAAGATTGATCGAATGAAAAAGTTGCATATAAATAATGATGATAATGATACCAAATTGACCATCAATGGCTAGCTATGGCTAGCTTGTTGTGCATATATATAAAGTTTAGGCATTCGATGAGTGCCCGGGGAACACATAGAATCGATTGCCTTTTGCCTTTGTAGCCCACCACCCATCATGCACCATAATGTGCCCCTATATATGCCACGTACTTTTAACCATTATTCTTTTACTTTTATTATGCGAATTGATGTAGTGTAGCGATCTATAATGTTTTCATACGAAACACTACATCAATAGTGTAAAAGTCTAAAATACTAAACTAAGTCCAACATACAACTCCATCCGTCCCCATTTGTTAGTTGCTTTTGAGTATTTCAAATATTTAATAAGGAACGCAATTATTGCATTTTTTATCATTTTTTCCCCTCATTTTATATACCCTCAGATAATTAATTATCTTTTTTAACTTCGTTAATACTACTTTAAAAAGGGAAGGGTGAAATTGAAATTTTAACTAAATATTGCCCATTTTAGTTTTGAAGTGGACGAAATTTTTGAAACAACAAAAAGTGTTAACTGGCCGGGACCAGGGCGGAGGGAGTAATAGTTGCATACTGAGAAAGAGATAAACTAACAGAGAAATACTCATATAAAGGAGACATATTTATCCATTCTTGTCATCGACAATATTTGACAAATTAACTTGTCTCTCAATTAATAATACTAGCTAACAAGGCTAGTCCTAAATCCTAATTATTGATTTGCCTTGTCCAGTTCATGCATATGATGCAAATTAATTTCCAGTTAATTACTAGTAGAATAATTCAACGCCAATTTTAGTACAGGTCCATGTTTGCATGCATGCATCTATTAAGAATTGAACCTACGTCAACCTTAAATTTGGTTTAAATATTTAGCCAACTAGGATTAGGGAATCAAGTTGCAAATTAATTGAAGATTAATTGCTTTGAAAAGATACTACTCATCATTAATTACTACTAGTTAAGAAGTCATTACTTCCGTACAAGTAGGTGCACATTTCTTCTATACTGTACAAATTTGGACACAACCAGCTTCTAACAAGAAAATGACCAGAAATTGAAATACCACCCATTTGAAGAAAAATGTTGTGCGTACGCAAAAATTTTACAGCCAAATATTGAGCAATCCTATGCTTATGGGCGAATACTGATTCGATCAATCACATGCATCTCATAAAGAGCAAGTCAGGAACGAAGTTTGGATTTTGGCTCGTGAAACTAAGAAAACGGTAGCGTGCAAAAGTTGTTGTCCTATGTACTCATTTTGGCTTGATTTTATTTTTCTTGTGTGTATTCTAGTAATCACGGCTCTCTTGTTTCAGTTTTTTCTTTTGTTAGGGATAAATAAACATATAGTATTAATGATAAAACAGATTACGTACAATTAAACCAAACCAAAATACAACAAAAAACCAAAAAGTACAAAAAAAAAAAAAAAAACCTCGGTGTTGATTCTATCAATATGCTCAATGAGATAGGTGAGAGAGTCCATAGATATCTAGAGTGGTAATCTTGTTCCCGCCAACGCCTTCACCGCCGCCACTGGTAAAAGAGGGTCCTAGAGTCTAGAGTGAGAAGCTCTCTAGAACTCTCTCCACCGAATCTTAACTTCTTTCAGTGGAACCTTAATAACAAAAATGATTGATCGACATCAAAAACCTTAAAATGATTCAAAAAATTGTGAGGAAAGGGATCAATAACACAATTTTTTTGGGTAGGGGTACTCCTGGTCCTGTCAATTTTTATATTACTCTGCATCTGGAGTAGATTCCACTAAATAAAAGTTACGTAAGACTTGTCTATCTTTTGAAAGATATATTGTTTAGATTAATACTCAGCGAAAAGAATAAGTCTACAAACACAAAAATTCCTAAAACAATTTGGAACGACGCGTTGACTTAACATATTTGTTCAGACTATTAGTCCGCGAAAAGAACAAGTCTACAAACACAATAATTTCTAGCTAGTATAAAATTTAAAACAACATGCTAACGTAACAACATCTATGTTAAGATGAAGTGAGAGTTTTACTTTATATTTGACAATCACCCATCAAACAATTTTCCTATTCGCATAATGCACAAATACACCTATTATTAAGTGAGATTTGTGCACTTAAACCACTTTTAATTAATGACTCTAGTGTTAGACTTGTCCCACATCGCTCATCTAAGTCACCCAAGCATGGTTAATAAATTCTAGAGGCTACTCCACCTATTGCCAATTGGTTTTAGGTTGGAACTCTCCAAGAAATCTAACATGGTATCAGAGCTAGGTCTCTATCGTCCGAGTCAGTCAGTCAGCTCCTGGTATGTTACATCCACGTGCATTCGGGCTGCACGTGAGGGGGAGTGTTAGACTTGTCCCACATCGCTCATCTAAGCCACTCAAACTTGGTTATAATAAATTTTAGAGGCTACTCCACCTATTGCCAATTAATTTTAGGTTGAAACTCTCCAAGAAATCTAACATTATGTTACTCCCTCCGTCCCTAAATAAGTGTCCAGCGCGCAAACTTAGGCCTTGCAAAAGATGCATATTTTTCGTTAAAAAATCTATTTTTTTTCCACAATCTAATAGAATCCATTGCCATCTATTGATTTGTGGAAAAAAAATTGATTTTTTTAACAAAACAAATGCATTTTTTTAAAGGCCTAAGTTTGCGCGCCGGACACTTATTTAGAAACGGAGGGAGTAACATCTAGGAACACAAATAATCTTCCCAAGCAATCAAAAAAAAAAAACTAGAAACGGTGGCCCACTTGGTGGAGATGAACTGTCCCTGATTCTGATTGGGCCCACAGGAACACTTTTTTTTTTTTTTTTTTGGGCATGCACAACTGGCAAAACTTTGCTTTGTGGATTAGCTTAACCAAAAGTACCCGACTGGTTGACAGGGCATTGCCATATGTCCTTAGCCCACAGCTGTTAACTACTAGGCACACACTCTTTTCTTGATTCTTCTACTACAATTCTTGATGAATTCCAACCAGTTAATTGACTCGCTTTTAATAGCTTTGGTAGCAAGCAAAAACCCTCTTCGGTGTAGCGTGTGGACAATACGTTATACATGCGGGGTGCTCGTTTTCCTTCCCGCCACCGATTGTGTTCCCGGGGTTCAACGTGGCGTTGTCTACGTGATGTTCTTAACCATTTAGACAGCGACGAATTATGCGCTGTGGGCTTTTTATGATTCACTTTTATCGGTTCGTTGCAAGACAATTAATAATTCACATTTTGTAGTAACGATCTTTTATTTGCTGGGAGAACCACGTAATTGAGCAAGGGCGGAGCTATGTTGGGGCCCGGGGGGCCCAAGCCCTGAGCGTCCGAAATTTTAAAATTTTTACGTTATATATACCTGATTTTAAATATTATTCATATTTATTAGCATATAGCTACTTATAATCTTAATAATTTTGGTTTGATTTGATTAAAAACTGGTTATTCTACATTCTCATTTCTCAATTTCTTTCACAAATAAAAAATAAGCACGTGACGGTTGAAATAGCCTAAAGGAAAAAATAAAATGATTGGCACACTTTAACATCATTAGGTTAGAATCATTTTAATGTAGAAATATAATGTATTGGAAAGCAAAAACCTTACCATATAATAAGTATACGTTCCGATAAAAAATATATGTCCATTAAGCCGGCCCTCCGGAGTCCTAATCCTAGCTCCGCCACTGCGCGTAAGAATGCCACATGGTACTCTGAGAGTATCCGATAACTGGCCGACATGCTCTGTACTTTATGCTTATGCTTTGTTTAGTTGCGTTAAACTAACAAACCAATTATAAGTCCCCTAAACCCCCCACCCCCACCAGTGACGAAAATGACCCTTCATTATCATGCTTCCCATTCCTGTATTTTATGAAAACGATTTGTCTATACGATGAAAACGATGTTTGGAGATCTAATTAAGAATTCAGCGATTGAACTTCGAAGTATCAGATTCCAAACCTAGGGGGTACCATTTTGATGGTCCATATTTAAAGGTGTTCCACTTTTATTAACTGTCTTTTAAAATGGTTAAAGCTAGCTCGTTGATGAGAAAGGGTCCACGATTGGAGTCGGCCTAACAGAAAATTTATTTATTTATTTTTTTTCCCGCGATGAGACTTGAGCTCCGGTCTCAATTAACTAGATTCTGTGGAGTCATCTACAGCTGTCTGTGTAGTCCTGAGCGAAGTCGTGCGTGTGCACGAGAGCAAGAGCCGAAAGCATCTTTCAAATTACTGAAAATTCATGAATACGGTACCAATAAACAAACGGTCTTGCTATTGTCAGCCTACTGGGCTGACGATAAGTATATTAGAAGATAAGGAAAACACATATTTCTGTGTAATTTTTACACCCTTTAATACACATTCACACACTTATTATTGTCAACCCATTGAGCTGATTTTAGAATTTTCCTTTTTCTAAATGATATATTTGTGATTTTGGTTAAAAATTTGCAAGGCAGTTCAATTGACAAGTGCACATTTTGTACTTTTATCACCACAGAAACCCGCAATGTATTGTGTATGCTTATCTTCCAAAGAAGTTTCCTCCCCCCCAAACTCTATTCTTTCCTTCTTGTGGGGTAATATTATGTGTTTTTTGCCAAGTTATTTTCTTCTGTTAGTTTTTTTTGGTTAAAATCTTTCTTATACCGTACCTATTAATTACTCCAGCTAACATTCCCTATTCAAACATTTTTATTAAGCTCGAACCCGAATTCCAAATAATAAAAGCTAAAAAGAAACTAAATACTCCCGAATACTTATTTCTAAAATTGCAAGAGTTTCTCACAAAGTAGGCGAAATCAAAATAATAAAAGCTAAATATACCATTTGCCTGAACTTAATACTCCAGGCCACGTTTCGCTAAGGAAAATAAGTACTTATTCTTTGAATTATAAGTGACATAGTGTAAGAAAATGATCTGTCTCGTAAAGAGAAAAATAAGTACTCCCTCCGTTCCAAATTGAGAGTCCCTTATTCCATTTTGAGATGTTCCAAAATGATTGTCCCTTTCCAAAAATAGAAGTGGAAATTTGATAAAATTCCAAAAGTGTCCCTCCTATTTGAATACAAATTGTGCTAAATAGATAGAATATAGGGGTAATAATAGAAAATAGGTGTAATAATTATATGTCCCCTAAAAAAGTTGGATTTCCAAAGAGGGACTCTCATTTAGGAACGGAGGGAGTACTTAAAACTTAAAAACCTTAGCGGAACGGGGCCTAATATTTTTAAAATCTCTATCTGCATCGCATTTTAAAACATTCATGAATTGGGGCAAATTATTATAAGGTTAATTTTTGAGAAATGATATTGGCACTCCAAAAATTGATGCAGGCACTCCAAAATCAGTGTAACTCCAAAGCCACTCTCCTTTGTATTTTGGAGTGCCTGCATCAATTTTTGGAGTGCCAATATCATTTTCCTAATTTTTAATTAGCCAGAATATGAATTAACACATGCTTGTTTTCCTTCATTTATTAGAGTATACAATATTAAAAAAATCAGTATATCTATATTATTCTATCTATACATACACTATGATTTATGTGTATCTGTGTGTTCAACCTTAAAACATGGGATTCCTAAATTCACCGGATCACCATCGTCAACAGTTTGTCTCCCTCCCCGCGTTTTCCACTCTCCGTCTCTCCTCATTCTTTCCCGATAAGCTCACCCACCTCTTCACATTCCCCAAATTACCCTCAACTTCCCCGCCTACTCCCTCCCAGCATCCGATGCTAATTCCGTCAATTCGCATCCAGTACTATTTAATACATATCCCTTTGTTTTAGGGAGAGAGAGAGAGAGAGAGAGAGAGAGAGAGAGAGTCCTGCGTGGCAATGACTTGATTTCACCTGTTTTTCTGCATCTGCTCATTCGGTCATCCCTATCCCTCTCTCTCTCTCTAAACGAAGAGCGAGATAGAGACATATCTTCATTTACATACATGCAAGCTAGTTGTATATATATCACTCAGTTTTCCAGTTCCTTCACAACTCTGCAAGTGTATAGAGAGATTCTGTTTTATTAGATAGATTCTCTCCTTCTCTCTCTCTGTGGCCAAGTTTCTTGCTTTCTCTCTCTTTCTATCTAAAACGACTTCTTTTCTTTTTGTTTGGGCTTATTGAATGCGAAACTTGATCTGCATTTAAGGAACATTTTTCTGGTTCTTTAAATTGGCCTCTCTCTTATTCAATCGCCTAATCCTCAAACTTTTCCGATAAAAGACCCACGCAAAGAGATCAAACATGTTCGACGGGCTATTGAAAAGCAAGTTCTACTCAAAATGGTTGGTATTCGAAACCCAAATCGTCTCTGTCTTTCTTATTGATCGACTTGATGGGTTTGATATGATTCCTGATTTTCTTTTGTGGGTTCTTGGTTTTTAGCAAGACAGCAATCAAGCTAACGAAGACACGAATCGAGATGATAAGGAGGAAGAGAAACGCAATGCAGAAGTACCTGAGGAATGATATCGCCGTTCTTCTTAGAGACGGGCTCGACATCAATGCCTATGGCAGGGTAAGTTGGTTTTTTTTTCCCTCTCCTTCTCTTTCCTTCTCATATTGAATGGTCTATTCAATTTTCCGTTCTGATTTTTAATTCCTTTATCTGGAAATCGAATTAATGCTTTTAATTCACCTCTGTGTGTGTGTTTTCTTTCCTTTCTTGGTATTATGTTCTGTTTTCGAATTGGGTTTTCTGGAATTCGAAGCCTATTTCCGTTTTTTTTTTCTCTTTATCTTGGTATTATGTCTTTTTTCTTGTTTTATGTTCTGTTTTCGAATTGGGTTTTCTTCGAATTGGGTTTTCTTCAAATCGAAGCCAACTTTCATTATTTCTCGTTACGTGCGTTGTGTTTAATTTACGTTTCCCAATTGGGTTTTCTGGAATTGGAAGCCTGTTTTCAGAGCTAGCTCGGTCGCTCTCTCTCTCTCTCTCTCTCTCATGGTGTCTGATTCGTAAATATATGGGGATATACACACAAATTTCTTTCCTTTTCCGCAGTCATTATTTGTATACTAACTTGGAATTTATCGGCAATGAAACAGGCTGAAGGGCTTCTGGTTGAGCTGAACATGTCGGCCTGCTATGATTTCATCGAGCAATTTTGTGGGCTTATCTCAAATAATGTTTCCCTAATGAATAAACAAAGGTATCTATCTATCCATGATTTATGGCTAATTTGCGAACAATATTCTGATTGATTTGTTGCAAAATGCTTAGCAAATGCTAAAACAAAGCCATCACAGCTCGTGTATTCAAACTGAAATTGAAAGACGTGATTGGGTAAAAAAATTGCAATGTCGATGGTTAAGTTGCGGTGGCTATCTTCCGTAGTGTTTCATACGAAATGCTAAGGTCAACATGATAGATTACATAAGATTAATATTTCAGGTATTGTAATAAACAATCTTCGCTCTTGTTTTTTTTTTTTTTTATAGGGAATGCCCGGAGGAATGCAAGGAAGCAGTATCGTCTCTGATGTTTGCAGCAGCACGATTCGCTGATATGCCAGAATTGCGTGAGCTCAGAAGTGTATTTGCCGACAGATACGGGAATTCCATCGAAGCTAACGTCAACAAAGAGGTGCTTATCCATGATTTCACTCACGAGTATAAAATGCGCAGTTTCTTGGAACGATTTAACTGATTCAGAAGTTTTTTTACAAGAAAAAAAAATGAACTGACAAGCTGATGGTTATGCTCAGTTTGTTGAGAAGCTGAAGGCAACGCCTCCTAGAAAGGACGTGAAGCTTCAACTACTCCTGGAGATAGCGCTCGAGTCTGATTTACAATGGGATTCCAAGGCTTTGGAACAGAAGCTGTATAACCCGCCACCGTCTGAACAAGTAAGCTTCCAAACACACCCTTATCCACCATTTGATTAGTTCACTCATACGAAGGGAGAGCAAAGTGAAAGGACTATGAAGTCTCGTTTTTCGAAAGAATTACACATTCGATGCCTGTTTTTCTGTCGAGGATAGGACATGGTAATACCAAAGAATGCCAGACATGACTGGTTGTGTTTTGCGTAATGTTCGTAAATATTGTGCTTCTGGAAACATATCTGTTTTTCCCCCCCCCCCCCCCCCCGGTGTTTTGCAGACCCGGTCTAAGGATAAAAGTGTTGAGAAATACAACGAGGAACCTGTCAGAAAGACAGACAAACAGGTTTCCAAGAATAAGCAGCAAAACGTGAGGGATTCTGCTCCAAAAGGGAACAAGGAGGATTTTCCATCTTATGGAAGAAAGGAAGTTGGTGATGGTATTGGAGGGGGAAGTATAGACCGAAACGACCGACAGACAAGTTCGAATTCAGAGAGCAATGTTGCCGAGGGAACTACCGATGATGACAACAAGGCCTTCTTCAACAGATTTACCCCCCCTCCTTACACCAAACCAATAACCGGTGAAACTGAAAAAGCCAGTTCTGAGGCTACTTCAGGTGATCGCCTGGAGGTTAATCATCATCGCGATGATTCAGTTGGTGAGGAAGCTGATAAGCCAAAACCAAGATCAGTTCGAAGGAGACCTTTGAAACCTCCACCAGATCATGGGACGAGGCGAGACGCTGCCAAACAAGGCCTTGGAAACAAAAACATGGGCTGTCAAGATCAGAAGGACGAGGAGGAGAGGGCAATAGACAGGCTCTTGATGCGTTACAGTAGGAAAAACGCGCCTTATGAGGTGGACAAAGCAAAAGCAGATATAAAGCCGCCTCATTCGCAACAATCCAGAGCGGACATCAACAACAATCCCACAAGGAGCAGAACCGAAGATGGTCTTCCGGTTCGAGCAGCGTCTCTCCCTCCCGAGCCGATGAGCCCGGTTGAGAATGGTAAAGGACACGTTCGAGCATCTTCGTATGAACCGGATGCTGCCGGGCCTGTGCATCCCAAGCTTCCAGATTATGATGACTTTGTTGCAAGGCTTGCTGCTTTTAGAGGGAAGTAAAGATCATACTACTTATGAGAAACCATTAGAAGCTGTAGATTCCCCTCTTCTTTTCGTTTCATAGTAGTGGTATTTTTTCATTCTTGACGCAGTTTGTGTCCACCACTATGTTCTTCTCCACATTTGTATTATTTGCTGGATTCTTTGTACATACTATGTTAGTATGTTTCAGGAATATTTGTAGAAAACTGTTTATGTGCTACATTCTTCTTCTTCTTTTTTGATAAGCGGGTGTCCGGCGAATTTGCGCGTAACTCGACTAATTCCGGGCCCTGAAGATAATTATCGGGTATAACTCCCAGTGGCCCCAATATTTGGAATATTTGAGAGCACGTATTGCTTTCTCACAACCACTTGGCCAAAATCCATCGGGGTTTACTTTCTTTTAGTTGAAGGCTTTGTTTGGGCTGTGTAAAAAGTTTTGACGATTTTTTTTGGAAATAATAAAAATCGACCATAATTTCAGAAACAAACTACTGAAAAAGAAAGCAGATAAGAAAAATCCTCTGAAAAACAAAATTACTCCAAAAAAAAATTAGGCTGCTGATTTTGCGACTCTCTTTTTTGTTAATGTCACTCCCCTGCAAGTGTATTTTTGGTAATGAAACATTTTTGTACCTCCAATTTTCGTTCTTTTCTCTCTATGTTTTTGACACCGATACAGGAAATGAAAAACAAAAACACAAAAGAAAATGAAAATCATTTTCCCAAGCGGTAGTCGCTTGAATTCCGTCCAAGTAAACACGTCAGAGCTGTGTTTCAATGGATGACAGGGAGTCATACCCGCCACCGCAAGCAGCTCCGCCGCCAGCCACTTCCGTCATTGCCGGAGACCCTTGCGCCGGGCTCATTAACCGATGTAGAATTTTTTAATTAATTAATAAGTAATCAAATGACGCATTTTTTAAGTCAAGTTTGCCAAACACGGTTTGAAGTTGGAATCGCATATACTCAAGCGTGTTCAGAAAGGGGATTTTACCAGAAATATGTACTAGTATAATTTAATAAGAGTACTGCTATGAGCACCGACCGGCGCCGTAGAAAAACCGTACCGACGGCCGCGCCGGGTCGTCTCCGGCCACCAGACGGTCGATCTGAGCCGTCCAAAAATTTTAAAAAAAACCGAGGGGCTAATGCGGGAATCAACGGCATCCGATATGTGTAGGGTGCTTGATCTAAATATTTTTAAAAATTTTTTTGGACGACTCTGATCGGCCGTCCGGTGGCCGGAGACGGCCCGGCATGGCCGTTGGTACGTTTCCCTACGAAAACCGTTGGTACCTATATCATTTTCCTAATTTAGGTTCTGTTTGGACATGTGGAAAATTTAAAAAAAAAAAAAAATCCCCTCCAAGGGAGAAGAAAATAGAAAAACAAAGTTTTAAGCATAATACATTTTTTACATTTTCCTCGCACATTTTTTTCCCTTTTCTTTTTATTTCCATAGGTTCCAAACGGATCGAATGTGATTAATCGATTTTATGTCATACAATGTAAGGTTCCGTTTGACGAGTGGAGAGGGATGAGATGAGAGCCTTGAAGAGATGGATCCAGTATCCCAAATCGAACAGTTTCCGAGTCTTTATCAAATTAAGTCTTGAAACAAATGGCTCGGCTCATTTACAACTCTACGTATATAAGAAATATTGTAGAATTAAAAAAAAAAGTATATAAGAAATATTGTCAGCAAAATGTTGGGGATTAATCTGATTACGGGAAAATATTGTCAGCTTTACCGTGTTTGCTGATAACGCTTTTCTCCGGAGGAAAAAGACTTGGACATCTGCCGTCTTTCTTTGACGTTAGAGCAGTAGACTGGGGCAGGAACACTGGTAAACTCGATCAGCCCATCAGATCGGCGCCGGCGAATTACCGGCTGCTTTTTCCCCATTGTAGTAGTAATTAGGTGAGAGGATTCGATGAATTTGACACCAGGTCAACCACTTTCGCCATCGTCGGAGACCCCGGCGCTGTCTAGCGGCGGCCAGCCGGAGGAGGAACTCGTGATGAGCGAGGTTCACTTGGGCTGCCCACCCTACGTCTCTGGACCCCACTTCTCCCGCTTCACCTTCTCCCTTCCACCTGGTAAAACAGATGCAACAGCTTGATTTGCTTTTCTAAATTGGTCATTAAATGTTGAAAATTGCAAATTAATTGCTAAATTGCCAGTAGTGGGAGATTGACGAAAGTGAGGATAGTTTTTTAGGTATATGTTGTTGGCTAGAAACTCTTCTGTTTTGTCAAGTAAAGGCATAACTTTGGCGGTGCAAGGCATAGTATTATTTGCCTATTCATTTTCTTAGTTGATGGAATTAGGATATAATGCTTTATAAAATCATGGAGATTTGTTGTTGATGTGTTTTTCTTGTTAAATAAAAGGCTTTTCTGGTACGTTAACAGACGAATGTTGTTATTTATAATGCCAAGTGTGTATGGGTGAGTTCTTAGTTTAAGCTCTTCCGATTGTTTGTTGCTAAACACGGTCTTACTTTGTTATTGTTTTTGCCTGCATTAACAGCTCTCGTGTCAAGATTGTGGAAATCGTAGTATAACTAATATCGAATATACTGGTGGTGTGAAAGCAATATTAACATGTGTTTGTGATGCTCAATGGTTTAGAAGTTGAACCTGTGGATAGTGAATATACTGGTGGCGTGGAAGATGAAGCAACTTCAACAAACGAAGTTAGCCTGGATGAAGATGGTGACCTTGTAATAACTAGACGCTGCAGTGAGTCGCTATTAACTCTTGCATATGGATCTTATGTCATCGATCTTGGTCTTTATATTCTAGAACAGGATGTTATGAGATTATCCCTCTTTTTCATGGGAAGTAGAGCATATATGCTGATTTGGTAGTCATGATTACCCAGGCAAAGGACTAGCGATGTTCTTTGTTCACAATATGTCCAATTTGATGCAAGTAGGAATGTTAATTCTTCGTTTAGTTCTATATTCTGATACTACTATCCACGTTACCAGCTTGATTTTCTTTTGGTAGTAAATAACTAAGAAGCGATGAAATTGATACCATCTCATAGGCATGTAATTAGTTACCACTTTGTTTCAATATTGGGGAAATGGTTCTTTCTTCCTGTACGGTCTGATTACAGGGTCCGGAATAAGATGGAAAATACTAATATGAGCTGGACCAGCCTCCATGACAATTTCGCACACATTAATATTTATTGTTCATTTATTAATATAAGTAGTTCGAACTTGGGAAACTGGAATTTGATTGAACTACTTTGACCTTTTCCTTTTAATTGTCTGAAATCTTGTCAGGGATAGACGTCTAAAACACTTAGATTCTAGAGTGATATGAATAAGTTTGTGGAGTTGTTTCAGCTCATTCCTTATATTGTATTGCCAGCTTCTGGGTGAGGTTTTCCTTAAGCCAAGCCAACCTTAGTAGTCAGATATAGGTAATAGACATAAATGTTTTAGTGGAAGTGGTAGCTATTATTTAAGTACTTTCTTTTCTGTATAACGAACCTAATGAACCACGCCATTTCTACATGCAGGGCGATGTGAGAAGAATATTTATGTTGTAACCATCCAACATAATATCACTTCATCAATTCCAAGTGTTGGTTTGCAGGTAAGAAGAACATGCATATGTTGCTTTACAAGTTAGTGGACCTTGCAACCTAGTTCCCCCCTTGAATTTGGCTGTACATTGTTTTCTCTTCATTCCACTCTAAGGGCATGTCTCTCATAAGGCGTTAACCATCTTTTCTGTTCTGGTATCCCTATGATCGTTTGGTTTTTGCTGCCCCATTACCTCGTAGCCCCAAACTGTTTCCCATGATGCATCAATTCAGTTACTAGGCCTTCACTGACATCCTCTTCCATACCAGGTATGGAGAGCAGAACTGATACTAGCTGATTTTGTTTTGCATAAGATGCTTACATCATCTGAATTTGATGGAATTGTTGCAATAGAACTTGGTGCGGGTACAGGTAATGGTATTTGTGTGCTACTTAAGGCTTATGAAAAACTTACCCTACTGATCTCTTTCCTACATTGCACAATATCTCGAGGGCGTTAACTCTTGGCTTGGTCCTTGTCCTAAAATATGTGTGAATTCTTCATCAAATCCACAATTTTCCATCAAAATTCCCATCAATGAAACAATTAATTTACTATCTATTTCAGGTTTGGTTGGCATACTACTTGCACGTGTTGCCAAAACTGTCTTCTTGACAGGTATGAGGTAAGTGTAGTCCATATTTCAGTTGCCTGCTATGCTTATCTCATGTGATTCTGTTCATTGAAGAGCCTTATTCCTCGGTTTCTAAATTTCACATGCTTTTAAGCTTGTATATGCAACATGTCAATATATCAAACCTGTGAGTGCATAACCCGCCATATGTCAAATTCCAGTTCTATAATCGAGGATGTAACAGAGCAGCTGAATTTCACATAAACTTTTCTCTCATATCGTATGGTGTAAGGTAGAGGCAGAAATCTAATCTGATGTTGAAGTGTAAGATGAAGCCAAATAACCCAAAATAATCTTCCAGTTTTGGGGGCACACCAAGCTGATGGAGTTGCCTGACTAGTCCATTAGAAGAAGTATCACTGCTTGTGTGACTAAGGCGTCTGCATATTTCCATTTCTAAGAGGGAGTTACTGCATTTTTTCATTTTGCCGATGAAAATCCTTAGTATATATGAGGAAAATTATCCTTTACATTGCCTTGTGATTGCAAAATGTCTGATTGCTCTGTATTTATTTTTTCTTGCACATTGTATCCTTCTTGTTTATACATTTTTCTACTGCTTTCTTAGTTTACTCCCAGTGCTTTTCATTTAGTATAATTTGGATTATACAAATAATACCCTCTGTTATTGTCTAACAGACCACGGTGATGAAGTCCTTGACAACTGTGCTGACAATGTTCATCTCAACTCGGGAATCATCCACTCTGAAGCTTCTGCTCATGTACGCGAACTTGATTGGAAGGATTCCTGGCCCACTAAAGTTGTAGAAAATTCTCAAGCTCAAGAAAGGTGAACTATTTGGATACAGTTGATTGTCTTTGAATTCTTCTGCAACTTCCCAGACACACATGCTTCTTCGATTAGTTTTAGACCATTTCAACACATTGGGATGAAATTTGGGGAGTCCTCTGTCCAGGTATGCTTGGACCTCGGTAGAAGTTGAAGAGCTCCAGAAAGCTTCTCTGATCATAGCTGCTGATGTGATTTACAGTGATGACCTGACCGACGCGTTCTTCAAGACTTTGGAGAGATTAATGAAGCTGAAACCAGAAAAGGTATGGCTAGGAAAGTAGAATTGGCAGCTCAAGATATTATAAAGAGAAGTCGAGGCCTATAACAGAATGCATAGTTGCTTCTGCCTTAACTTCAGATAAATGATTTGGATCTGGTGGGTCTCAAATGATATCACAAAGATGGAATTTACCATGAAGGAACAGGGCGATAAGAATCCCATAAGGTTACTCAATATCAGCTAAAGATCATGCTGCTTTGCTCTTATTTCAGGTGGCATACTTGGCATTGGAAAAGCGTTACAACTTCACTCTTGACGATCTAAATGTTGTTGCAAATGGGTATTCTCACTTTCGAAGTTATCTGAGGGATGAAGGAGGTAAGTCAGGTGTTTAAGGTACTCTTTTTATTTGTTCTTGAAACTTAAGCTTGTAATTTGCTTTTGCAATGCATGATGCAGAATGCAATGACCTAAAGAGTAGATCTTTACCCTGTTTTGTCGGCAAGCGCATTGATCTCGCTGACATTCCGCAGTACATGAGAGAGTATGATAGAGGAAATGATGTCGAGATTTGGCAGATCAAGTATGAGAAGCAGAAACCCTGACTGTAGATAGATATGAATCTCCCCTTTGTAGGCCAAATCACTACCTTCTCCATAAATTGAACCGTTTGTTGGCCAAGTTTCTATCCGATAAATCTGTAATATCTTGGTGGTGTTCAGTTGATTCTATGCAAATGTAAGACTAATTTTCATTATATCATCTATGAAAACCTTTATTTGTTGCCAATGCTTAAGCCCAAGTTACTAGTATTAGCTTACATGGTTCCCTATATACCCCATGATCACCTACCTTTATGGCATCGCGCCCTTGTGAGGGGTTGAGCACTAGAGTCGTCACGATATTTCACGGGTCTTTTTTCTAGTGACCGGAGTCCCCATGATATTTCACTGGTCTTTTTCTTAGCCCGAGCCCACACGATTGTGGACACGGATTACTCTGATACCATCGGTAACGCCACTGGCCCAGAGTTACCACGACACTTGGAGGCCGTATGTACTTATGTGATATCCGATGGAATTCAAGGAAACATAGGTAATCTTTGTCTTTGTGTGAAGTTAGTAAATTGGAGTATGTTTCTAACCTCGGTATTTAAAAAACCAAGCTCGTAGATCAGTAAAATCTTGAATGCATTACGTTTGTATCGATATGCCAAACCAAAGATATTTATATACTACCTCTGTCCCTACATAAGTGTCCGGTGCGTAAATCTAGGTCTTTAAAAAGATCCATTTGTTTCGTTAAAAAATTAATTTTTTTTCACAAATCAATAGATGGCAATGAGAGTAATATAAGATGGTGAAAAAAAAAAGAGAAGGTTTTTTAACGAAAAATATGTATCTTTTATAAGGTGTAGGTATGCGCGCCGGATACTTATTTAGAAACAGGGAGTATTTTACCTACCTTCTTATTCCTATCATCTCATAAAGAAAAGAAAGAAAGATACTCCCTCCGTCCGGATTTAATAGTCATTTTTGCGAGTTCGTACCACTTTCCAATCGATTATATCTTGCAATTTATAATGTTTTATGTAATTTTGAAAACATTGTCTGATAGAACTAATTGAGATCTATCAAACAACATGCATATTGGATATAAAATTCATTACTAATTTAAAGATATAACTCATTTTTTATCCGATTTTAGAATTGAACTAGAGACTATTAAAATCCGGACGGAGGAAATATAAAAAAGGAATGTTTCAAAGTTTAAGTAGTAGTAATGTTAATGGGGGATGAGATTATCGAGATTGTGCATAAAAGTACATACTCCCAATTGAGAACGGCAATACTCCTACTACAGTACTACTTAAGGGAAGCAACTCTTTTTACCTTTTGCCAGTAGATTTCATTCCTATTCTTTCTCAAATCTTCCACCCTTTTTCCCTTTTCACCCTTTCCCTCTCCACTTGCCATAAAATAAATAAAAGGAAAAAACCCAAATACTACCGACGTATTAACCACTCCTATAAAATATGTTATATATATAATATTAGGTGAGCAGTGTTTTCATTCGAAGACGTTCAATGCACACACCGAATGGCTCTGAATAAAGTTGCAATTTCGTATACAATTGCGTTCGAAAACGTTCCGATGCGCTTGAATCTACATATACATAAAAATGACTCTAAATATAATTGTGTTCGGAGCTGCGTTAGCTAGACTTTTTTTTTTTTTTTTTTTTTGAGTATTATCTTTCCTCGTCTCCCCTCCTACTGTGTGTACAGGTCGGTCCCCGAAGCTTTGATACTCCTGTACAATTCTCTCAATCTCTCTCTCTCACCTGCCACTCTGGACGGATCGCCCTCCCAAGCTGATTCTCTCTCTCTCTCTCTCTCTCTCTCTCTCTCTCCTAACTAGATTCTCTCTCTACAAACTACAATTATAGGAGTAAACAACTCCCTCCATCACTGATCAGATCCTGAATTACGTACAACCAACCAGTGACTGCCAGAACCACCACCAAGACAACCCCAACAGTGTGGGCCCAACCCAAACGAAATGGGCTGCACACAATCCAAGATCGAGAACGAGGAAGCCGTGAACCGATGCAAGGACCGGAAGCGCTTCATGAAGGACGCTGTCGGCGCCCGGAACGCCTTCGCCGCCGCCCACTCCGCCCACGCCATGGCGCTGAAGAACACCGGCGCCGCCCTCAGCGACTACGCCCACGGCGAGGTCCAGCACCCCCACCTCCCCCTCTCCTCCTCCTCCTCCGCCGCCCTCCCCTCCTCCTCCTCCACCTCCACCTACGAAACCCTGCCCCCTCCTCCCCCTCCCCTCCCCAACTTCCCCCCCGCCGCCCCCCTCCAGCGCGCCGCCTCCATGCCCGAGATAGCCGGACACAAGCCCGATCCCAAGCGCGCGGATCCCATAATTGAGGACGAAGAGGAAGGAGAAATCGAGAACGAGAGCCATAGCTTGAAACATAGGGCTTCTCGGAGTAGCGGAGGTGGAGGGAGTAGGGTTGGCGTTACCGAGGATTTACCACCGCGGCCGCCTTCGCCTCCGAGGACTCCGCCGCTGAATAGTCGGGTGGTGCCGCCGCCTCCTCCTCCTCCTCCGCCGGAGTCGAAGGGTATGAGTAGTTGGGATTTTTTCTTCCCGGAGATGGAGAACGTCCCCGGGACGAGTTTGGCGGCAGTTGATGAAGGTAAGGTTGGGATTTTGCGAGCGAGGAAATAAGGTTTAGAATACAGTGATTGTTCCCAAAAAAAAAAGGTTAAGAATATAGTCCAATCCGGTCGGTACATCGTACATTCGGTTTTCTCGTGAAACTGGTACAGTACTATCTTGGGAGAAATTATTCAATACCGGGCAAGGATGTGCATATGTGTAGACCCCACACCGGTCCAGATTCATGCTCGACCTTTACCCAGACGCATTGAATAGTATCTTACCCCTCTACTTTTGTTCCGGTTCAAATACCGAACGGTATCGGTCATACCGAGAAATCCCAGACCGGACTGGTCATACATTTTTTTTTTTTTTTAGTTTTTGCAAATTTTTATGAGGTAATTCTATAGTTAATTCTTTTGTCCAAGGCTTTGTTCGTTTTGTAACTTAGTTTTCTAATCATTACCTGTTTCCTTATCCAATTATTATCATATTTCTCTAATTATTATTTTCATTTTTTTTTGGGAACTGATTTTTGCGCTCCAAGATTTACTACAGGCGCTCCACCTTTTTGTTTTTATACTGTCATAGTACATTTTATTTTTACACTGTGATATTGCCAGCAATACCACAGTATATAAATAAAAAAAGGAGCGCCTGCTGTAAATCTTAGAGCGCGAATATCAATTTTCTTTTTTTTTCTATCTCTCTTTACTCGTTTCCCCTCTCTCCAATTATAATCACTACTACTATTACTATTTTTTTTTATAGTATATATGTTTTAATGTTGGTTGAATGTTTTGAGCTTTTAAGCATGTATATAAGTATAAATTTTTTATTATAATATTCTATTGCAAAATCTGTAGTAACTGAAATTACACCGGTATGGGTACGTATCAGACTAAAGAAAAATTCAGAACCTTGTTTTGAAGCTCTCTCAATGCGTTCTTTTCTTACGATTTCAAATTTTTATCTTGTGATGAATGAAATTTCTTTTGCCCATAAAAAAAAAGTTGATGAAGGTAGGTTTGAGAGGGAGGAGATGGAGCGGAAGATGAATGAGGAACAACGGGCTAAGAGGGAGGAGATGGAGCGAAAGATGAATGAGGAACAACTGGCTAAGAGGGAGGAGATGGAGCGAAAGATGAATGCTGATGCTGTTTTTGACGGTGGCGATGGTGGCAGAGGAGGGAGGAGGAAGAGCGGGAAAGCCGAGGCCGCTGAGGTGGCAGAGAAGGCAGATGAGGCGGAACTACCACCTCAGCCGCCGCCTCCGACGAAAGCAGCGAAGAGAGTGAAGCAAGTGGGTCCAACAGAGAGCAAGAGAGGGGGGAAGGGTGTTGTTCCTAATGTTAGTTTGATAAAGATATTTGGTGACCTAGATGATTGTTTTCTAAGGGCATCAGAGAGTGCTCATGAGGTTTCGAAGATGCTCGAAGCGCATCGGTTGCATTACCATTCCAATTTTGCCGATAATCGAGGTAGTTAAGCCTTTATGTGCTTATATATTTATATGGTCTAAATGTTTGGGCATTTCAAAAGGTCTGCAATTTGAAGTGTTGGTGATTCTTTATGAGTGTTTGTTGAAGTTTTGATCCAACGGTGTATTATGGGAATCTACATTTAGTAATGCCCAAAATCTTCTTGCTGAATGATTAATAGTTGTATCTATGATAATGTCAAAGAAGGATAAGGCATCGAGTTAGATTGCATGAGTTTCTTTACTTTCACGTTGTTTTAAGGCATCGAGTTAGATTGCATGAGTTTCTTTACTTTCACGTTGTAATATTTATGGAAGTTACTCACTTTATGTGCCCTGATAACTGAATTCAGCATCAGCTTGGCAAGAAATGCGTTTGTTTTCCAATGTGTAATGTAGTTTAAACTTGTTACAGTTCTCGAAGTTTCCTCACTTTGATGTTGTAATCACTGATGCTAATGTAAGGAACGAACTTTATCTGCGCTAGTAAGTGAATTCCGAGTTCCTTGGCATGAAGTTCTGAGTGTTTTCGTTTGTCCTGTTCATACAAGACGGGCATTTCATTATTCTTTTGTTGAAGAAAATGGTGATGCAGCGAACAAAATGCTGGACCCATTTTGATAGTTTTTGTAGTTTACAAGGTTTTTGGCAAATAATGGGGAAGATTTAGTCTCTCTTTCAATGCTACTATGTGGATACAACTTATTCACACAACTGATTGGTTTGTCTTGTTAACATTTTATTACTGGGGTCTTTCGTTGTAGGACACATTGATCATTCTGCAAGGGTTATGCGAGTCATCACTTGGAACAGGTCTTTTAGAGGCTTACCAAATGCGGAAGATGGGAAGGACGAATTAGATTTAGAAGAGCACGAAACACATGCAACGGTGCTGGATAAGATGCTAGCATGGGAGAAAAAGCTTTACGATGAAGTGAAGGTACATTAGGGCATTCCAATAAATACATTTTCTTCTTTCGTTCATCTATTATTTCCGTTTGGAAAATCTAATCACTATTTCCTTGTTCTGTGATTTACCCATTGCCCATTGGAGCCTTATCTGCAGCGACTTAGATTAGCTGCATTTCTATTGACTTCTTTGGCTTGTTATTTTTCTTCTATTACGGAACTTACCTTATCTAAACTTATAAGGTTTAAAATGACCACTAGTGATGCTTTCTTTCTGTAATAGGGGGGTCGCGGTTACATTTCAGGGTCTTTATTGCATCCCTGGTTCTCAAATGATCTGAAGAGTGATTGCACAAGCATTTATGGCGCATCCAGTCGGATAAATAACAGAGAAATGCAAAAGGATAGTTTTTCTGACACAAAATTAGAAACAAATACCTTATTAGTGTAAAAGTTGTTAGAAAGTCTTCATCTTCTAAAGTCTCAAATTAAGTTAATCGTTTAATCTCTAAAATCTCCATTTGTTAACCAAAAAGACTATGGAATAGATAAATCTAATGGGGTTAAGTAGCTCAATCAAGATCGCATGATTCCGGAGTTATGTTGTGAATATTCACCATTCTCAATCCCACTTACATAAGGAAATACTAAAAAGGAAAACATTGATGAGATACATTAAGATTCTTTATCACTTTTCAACGTCTATGAGATTTTGAAGGATCGGTTACTCATCAAAATTGTCAAAAAAATGATTGCTCATTAAACTTTGTCGATAAAGCACGCCTCCAAACACATCATGCGGGGATAAATATGAGTACTGTTTTGTTCCATTTATGAGGAGATAGAGGTCAGAGAATGAAAGATTACTACCATAACGGATGAAGGAGTGAAAACACTTTGTGTCTTCCTAGCTCCTCGTTTGGAAGAGGGACATCAGGGAAGAAGAATGTACACACACACAAACTCAGACACATGTAACACGTAGCAAGCAAACTCGATTTTCATGTTGCGTTTCTTTTATCCACAACTGTACGAGTTGTGGACTGGAGGCTTCATGGTGTAATCAACTGCACTTCCAAACTTAGTGTGCCTCTCTTGTCATTGTCTTGTTTTAGTTGTATATTTACAGAATACTTTGTATGCCTCATATTCCATGCAATCATTAATCTTCGCTGGACTTTGTTGTGGTGTTGTTGATGCTCAACAGACTGGGGAACAGATGAAGTTTGAATATCAGAGAAAAGTCACTTCACTGAATAAGCTAAAGAATCGCAATGCCAGTACTGAGACGATAGAGAAAACAAAAGCAGCATTAAGTCATCTGCATACAAGATACATTGTTGACATGCAATCCATGGATTCTACTGTGTCGGAAATTAATCGTCTACGTGATGACCAATTGTACCCAAAACTTGTTGCACTTGTTGATGGGTAAGTTCCAACTGAATATCAAATATTTAGATAGTACACTTACATGGCAGACGTTTAACTTGGTTTAATATGTATACTTTCTGTGAAATGTTTACTTTTCCTTTTATTTTGTATGAGCGTAGTGACATATCTCTCTCTCTCTCTCTCTCTCTCTCTCTCTCTCTCTCTCATTGTATCCGTATAATTGTGTATTAGGAAGCCCACATTAATGCGTGCGCTTTTAGCTATCTGTTTCTCAGTCGGCCCTGATTCCCCTGAAGCAACCTTTCCTTAAGGGGCATTTTATTTCCAATTTACCTTATGTTTGGTATGATGAAACTGTTATGTTGCCAATTGTCCCAAAAGCTTAAGCCAATAGGAAATGGGCCCAACAATGTCTATCAAGCCATCCAACGTAAATATCCAAGAGCCTTGTTGGTATATTTCAGTTGCCTTGTACTTAGTCCGTGTAGATGTTTTAGTAGAACTTGTGGACCGTAGGGTTGGTAGTCCTTGTTGCAACCAGTGGAATTCAGTAGACATAAGGTGCTTGTTAAATAGTTCCACCCACAGTTCTTTTGACTTCGTTTCCTGGCACCATGTTAGTTTCAGGGAACTCATGGTGCCATAGGAGGATCTGCTATGTTTTATATACTACTGATGCTGCTCCCTAATGTTAGACCATTGCTGCTTTAAAATTTTGACTACCACCTCCTTTACTAAATGTGTTGCAGCTTGTGTAATTAAATTTAGGAAACCCAATTGGTAACTTTCAGATTTCCGCTGCTTAGCTCTCTTCAGGCTTCAATTAATTTTAGAACTCCCTTCCTACATTTTTCTTACGGCACTTCAATTACGTACATGAGAGAAAGGGAACTGCTCTTCCCACTCTCAGCTCACGCGGAGCACTGAAGCTCGGAGTATTCCTGTCCTCGGTAAGTTCATGTTTTAAGAAACTTGTGAATCCTGTAATAATCGTACAGGAGTTATCCTAATTCATATGCATTGTGAAGAAATCTGATTGGTTTTTTAACAGAGTTATAGTCAGCACTCAGTAGGTCTAATATTTTAACTTGTTGCAGTTTTAACTACTAGGAAACATGAAATGCACCTTGAATCTTGCTCCATATTTTGTTTGCATTACGATTAAATAATCTGTTTTAAAATGTTTTTCCTTTGTAATTACCTTAATTTGTGTGCTAGGTAATCTTAACTGCAAAACCATCTTTTTTTTTGTTTTCATTTCATTTTTTTCTTGGACGGCAGGATGGCGACAATGTGGGAAAACATGAAGGTAGAGCATCAAAACCAGTCAAAGATCGTGATGGCATTGAAGTACCTTGACATCTCCCAATGCCCTAAAGAAACAAGCGGGCTTCATCACAAACATACAGACCAGCTGTGGGCTGTTGCCCGTGAATGGCATTCACAATTCGGAAAACTCATGAGCCATCAAAAGGAGTACATAAAAGCTCTCAACAGTTGGTTGAAGCTAAATCTTGTCCCCATAGACAACAACTTAAAGGAGAAGGTCTCATCCCCTCAGAGGCCTCAAAACCCCCCTATTCAGCCCCTCCTACACGCCTGGCAAGAATTTCTTGAGAAGCTACCGGATGAACAAGCAAAAACTGCTATTCACAATTTTTCTGCTGTAATAGAGACAATATTACAGTATCAAGTGGAAGAATTGGAGTTGAGGGCAAAATGTGAGGAAACGCGGAAAGATCTTAACCGCAAGACGCGACAATATGAGGATTGGTATAACAAATACATGCAGCGGAGGACCCCACCGGATGAGATAGATCCGGACAGGGCACATGATAAGGATCTTATCACAGAACGGCAGATCACAGTAGAAGCTGTGAGGAAGAAGTTGGAAGAGGAGGAAGATGCTTATGAGAAGCAGTGTACTCAAGTTAGGCAGAAGTCTTTGAATTCTCTGAGAAGTCGCCTACCGGAGCTTTTCAGGGAAATGGCGGATTTCTCTGTCGTCTGTTCGGATATGTACAGGAGGTTACGGTCCATTTCACAGCTACATAAGCCAAGTGAGAGCTCATAGTAAATTATGGTTTGTGTGCTGTGTAAAATTTGTAAAATTGGTTTGTATGTTACACGTATGTATTACTTGAAACTTGTAAGACATTGTTTTGGGCTTTGCCTTGACCAAGTCCTTAACTTATAAGGTTGTCTTCATTAATAACTGGAGGAAGCTCGGATACCGTAGTGAAGAAGTGGGAAGAATGCGGTTTTATTCGTTTCTCTTTGGTCATTTAAAAGGCTTCTTATGGGCTCTTCCAGTTAATTTTGCATGCTAATTATCCGAAACGAGTTGTAGAGAAGCTAGATACCACATGAAAATATCGGGAATAGCATTTAGCCGATTCTTTGGCCATTTTTCTTGCTTTCTGGAATGCAGAGTCGGCAAATACGGAGCAACCCAGTCTTTATAAACACCAAATGCACATACTCTGATCGATGAGACTGTTTAAAATTTCACGAGAGCAATTCCGTTTACAAATTTCCGGAAACACCTCTTTTAGCAATGCCATAAAAATACGTTATCAGAATTAAGAAATGATATGATGAGAAATTACCATAAAAAGCAAAAACAAAACAGAAACTTGTTTCTGGGAAGGAGTATTCTATATACACATGAAAGTAAAAGACGGCTTGGTCTCGTGAAAGTAAAAGAATGCTTGGTGTCACTGTTCATCTTGAGACTGCTTGGACCCTTTAAACAGGAAGTCATGTCAAACTGAGCAACAAAAGAATCTTCTTTGGTTCTGTGGTCTACTTTGCAGATTGATTCCAGTAGGCTTCGGAGGACTGGCTTTTGCTAATCGTTTCGCTGCAGAAGGTAGAAAGGAATCGTTTAAGCCGGTGCCATTTTCAGTTTCTCTAAGCAAGAGACTGCAATAAGAACTCTGCCATATCTTTTTAACAAAATCGGACCAGATAAAGATGGATGGAGAAGTAGCTAGAGATAAATATGAACACTCGCTAAAATACCAAAACTCAGAAGAAGATTGCTGTCTTTGTCTGGAACCATGAACCGTAGCTAACTGTTGATATAGATAAATAAGCTAGGATTTACCTATTTCATAGAAAAGCTCATTAATGTTCACGGAAGCCTTTGCAGATGTTTCTATGAAGAACATCCCATTTTCTTGTGAAAGTTGCTGACCCTCCTATAAGAGTAGAAGACAATAGCTTCACCATTAGAGCCAACAAAAAAGAAGCCGGTGATTAGGGCAAACTCGTCCCCAGTGAGAAACAAGATAAACATTATGCTGCTGATAGACTTCCATTTTGCATTTGACTTTAATTGGAGTGTCATATGAAGCGTGTCGGGAAGTTCAATTTATCTCTCACCAATTCAAGAACCAGGTGATGAACTGAAATAAGAATCTAGCACTCGTTCACCAAAACTCTACCTTATAATGAAGTTCATTGGCTGCATAATATGTTTGACATGCTTATTTCCCCCTTTACATGTCTATATGCACCCAAAATGTGAATGTGTAGGGTTATACTTGTTATCATCCTTGCAACAAACCAATCGGATTTAAGACCCTTGGCAGAACAAAGACGTAACCTTCCAATGCTAACGAATCATGGTAATGTGGAGCTCACACCTTGTGAATTCCGAACTAATAGTATCGTTTCCTCTTTTGCTTCAAGCACTTCTGTTATCGTGCTTGTAACTGATTCCCAGGAATGCAGATCAAGAAGGAAAAGTGGAGAAATAGAAAATAGAAGAAAACTGACAAGGGACCTAAAATATACCTCAGAATCCACCTCTCTTTCTGTTTCCAAGTCAGACTTGTTTGCCACCAGTGCCAATATCAAATTTGGATTTCCTAGAAAATGTAACAAGATAAATACTTAAATGAGTTATGCAATCATCATAGACACAGAAAAGAAAAAGCTGGAAAACAGCCACAAAGGTACAAATTTTTATTTCGCACCATTTCACAACAAAAACAAACATACAAAAGTCCAAGAGAGGTACGTAAATGCTGGAACAAGTAAATCGAAGTCTTTTTGCTGGTTAAGGCGAAATTAAAAGGCTTTAACACCTTAACAGAACTGCAGAGAGGTCTCAGAATCATTGACCAGTGACTCTAGTAACAGAGTCGTGATAATGCTAATACCATTCACACTCTTATTCTCTGACTTCTTTTGAAATGGTAAATTTCAGCAACATAACATAGCTAATTGATATGGAGGTGAGAGCATGAAGGCGAAGAATTTGTTGCAGAAGATAACGCATAGAACTCTGAAATGAGAGGAAAGAAATAGAATGCATCTTGAAAGGTAGACTGTGCAATTTGTAGTAAAAGTTTGATCACTGATTGTACTAATAGGAAATGAGTCCGTGTATATTGAACACTCACATCCATGTGTAACCTCATCTCGTGCATGGAGAGGCAAACAAGCTAAACTGAACAATTGCTCAAATACACACAGAATAGGGTGCACATTAACAAGCATAATAAGGGAATAAATTCTAATATCGGAACTTAAACCTATGACACCCTGGACCAGACCTGTATAGCAGCCCATTTGTCGGGAAGATAAGGTTTTTGGGGGATAACGAAGAAGGGTGGTTAGGAGGTGGATATGTTAAGGGGGGATTGGTTAAGGAGGGGGATTAACTTATACTTGCTTTGAGTAGTAGTTGATATGGGTGGATGAGGTGTGGTTGCCCTCATTAAATTATTATATTGAGAACACAAAAACTGTATGAGGGGCAATTTGGTCTTTCTCCCCACCCAGATTAAATTATCCTAGGGTGGGGGGTGGGATTAGCTAAGGTCCCTCCAAGGGGATAAGCTTCTCCACACCCCCCCCCAACAGACACCACCTTTTTTCTACCACTCCCTCCCTTATACCCCAAACAAACAGGCCTAATTCAAATGTTACGTCACCACTTGTCCCTGCAGCTTAAGCTGTTTTAGAAAGCCATTCCAACATTGTATATCAAGTTATCTTCCATTTAAGCCACCAGGTCTAGATACGAGGAAATTTTATGAATTTCGCATCTAGAAATTACAGAGTTGAGAAAGAAATGAGCAAAAAACACAACACTAGTTAGCAAGTTCATTGTGTCACCTTGCTTTTTCAGTTCTTGAACCCATTTTTTGGCTCGAACAAATGTGTCCTGAAGATAAGGCGCCATATCATCATTATAAGAGCTACTGATTAAGAAATGAACAGAAAGGAGAAAGATTGTATCCCTTTTAAAGGACTTCTATTGACGTGGACAACCATTAAAGTAGATGGAACAGATGATTTGTAGCCACAATCATTTCAAGCATGTTGCCTATAGGAAATCCAGGAATGAATCGATAACATTGTCGTCATACAAAACCAAGACAGATAGATGGCAGTAACCATAGATGCATCCTCGTAGAAATCAGTTTACACAAACCCTTTGGCAATACATTATTCCCAAAGGAAGAAGAATACTTTGAATGAGAAGGGACTTTGATTTTGTATAATCTAAAGAGAGGGGACTTCAGGCCGTATCGTACTTCTAAGATGTGAGTCGTGAGATATTGTTTCACTTGATATCTCCTATGGCATTATGATCAAGTACTTTAGCATCGTCCAAGTCTTTGTGTTGACATGCATGATCATTAAGCTTTTCATGAACCCAATCAAGTTACACCAAACTTGCGACTTGCAAATAAGTGAAATAACTAGCTTCAATAACAGATCTCAAATGGGTAATTCTATTGGTTGTCACTTGTCAGTTGAAGCATATCCAATCACTCATCTACATTATCCATAACTGGACATAACCGCTAGCAGCTCTACTCATTGCATAGGGTAATCAAATGAACACCCTCAAAAATTAACTCCACTCATTTTGCATACGGTGCAAATTTTCATCTATCTAAACCATAAATTGAATCCAGTGTTATTCATAATTTGTCAATCAAATGGATTTGCGGAAACAAGGTAGGTATTTTTTTCATCTAACTAAACTATCGAACTTTCAATTTGCCTAACTCTTGAAACAGAATTGTGGAGAATAACTGAAATATTACATGTATTTACACTTTTTTCCTGAAAATGTCTGTATGAGCACGGTATCAAAGAATTTTTAATAGGGTTGGCACGAACATAAGTTATTTACTGACTACCCTAAAAAAAATCCAAGAGCCACCACTGGACATAACATAAAATTATCAAATAGAAGATGCAATGACTACAGATAACAGCAAGGACTCTACAAAATTCCTACCATGCTAGACATGTCGTAGACAACAACGGCTGCTGCGGCACCACGATAGTACATTGGAGCCAAACTATGGTACCGTTCCTGTCCTGCTGTGTCCCATATGTCAAATTTTACAGTGGCTTCAGATAACGACAATATCTGCGTGAAAAAAGCTGCTCCAATGGTTGGTTCCTGCATTACACTTCATCAGGTATCCTTCGCCACAGACACATGCAAAAAGTTTACTAGAAAAAGAGTACTCTGGTAGAAAAAAGACATGAAACTTAACCTGGTTGTCAAAAAATTGTCCCTTGACAAATCTCAATACCAAACTGGTTTTCCCAGTACCCATGTCGCCTAAAAGCACCTGCAGGGAAATGTAAGAAAATACCTATGATTTAGGCATGCACAATCATATCTAAGATGCATGAAACACTATAAAAATTTGCCAAAAGAACTTCAGCAAATAACCAGAGTTTAAGGCGCCAATGCGCAATCAATAAAGACAGCAGATATGACTTGAAATGAAAACAAAAGACCGATCTCACAAAGAGACATACGAGGATCCAACAACGGAAGCTTCTTCACATTTGGAGTGTAATAAAGGGCGGACACAAGGAGGTGCCCGTACCCCTGCGCAACTCTAAATATTTCCACCAATTATATTAGTTTTTCAGGTTAATTTGGAAAAATCCTATGGGATCGGCCCCCATGGGAAAACCCCCCTAAAATTCCAAGTTATCAACCATTTTTTGGCCGCGACATAAATACACACAATCTCATCTCATTATCCGAGCTAGCAAGTAGCAATATACATTTTGGATTATACTTTTTGTAATTAATGTAGAAATACATGTGGTTCAGGACCCCACTGAATAGCAATCCTGCGTCTGCCACTTAGAGTAATCGCTGTGCTTAAATTTTAAGGCCGAGTGTCCAATGGCTGTTATTCTTGATTTGATGTCTAGTTCCACGCGACAAAATATAATTGGATAGATGACAACATGATAACCTAACTACATTCTATCGAGGACTCCCCCACAAATGGAAGATGGGACTAGTCCCGGATTAGTCGGTCCAATGGACCAGATACCGAGTTATCAAAAAAGACCCAAATTTTGGAGTGGGAAGCTACACCCTAAATTTACACTAATGAAGACAAGCAGCCATTGCACATGGAGGGATGGTAAAATCCAGCATCCTGTCCCAATTAGCCTACCAATTTCCAAACTTGGAAAGACAGATCAAGTAGTAAAATTCGCAACATTAACATAAAGATTGACGGGATATTTTAAGTGGGAATCATACTAAGTAGAGGAAAATAGAAAGAGGGTAAGGACCTACCTACCAGCTTGGCTTGTATAATCTTGTTGCCAGGCCTCGCCATTCAACTTTTCGATTGATCGCAGCGGATTCGAACCCAGATCGGCGCTTTAGAGAGAGAAACAAAGAGAGGAATTTTGAGAGAGAGGAAGAACGTAGGTAAAGCACAAACGAAAGTGAAGCAATAAAGATTCAAAGAAGAAGTAACTGGGAAGGGGCGAGTGATGAGAGAGAGAGAGAGAGAACCAAGAGAGAGAGAGAGAGAGAGAGAATGGTAGTTTGATTTTCTTGACTGGTCGTTGAGTGATTGAAGTCCATTGTTTATGTTAAGAGATTTCGCTTTTCTTGAAGTTTGGAAGCTGCAGTAGTGGGTACTGGGTACGGCTTTGTTGATGGAATTTTGAGAGTTGGGGGGCACGGCTTTGCTGATGGAATTTTGAGCAATTTTTCGCTTTGCGCTCGCGTTCTCAATTCTAGCACTCAAAAATTTAAAAGATTTTTGAAAGAAGTTTTCACGCTCTCACTTACACTTTCCACTCGCTCGCGCATCATGTAACTTAGATCTTATACCAAAAACTAGCAATGCCATCTTTGATACTCCTACCAAACTTGGCAAGCAAGATGGCTACTCCATTTCATTTCTCTCGTATCATGCAAGCCATTGATTTGGATTAAAAATAAGATGAGTTTAATTCGATTCTCTTAATTTAATATTGTGCCAAAATGATACTAAACCCGTACATCAACGTTGTTATTTCTCTATTTCTTGACATTTTGACATTGAAGCAATGTAAAAGATATTTTTGACAAGAAGTAGGTTGTTTAGTTAGGAATCTCACCACCAAACCTACAAGTGTTCCTAGAGCAGCGATAGGGCCCTTCCCAATCACACACTGGTATTACTTTCCATCACCAACCGTGTGGCTTCCGCATCAATGTATCGTGGAGAAAGCCCCTCGAGCACGACTTCTAGGAATACTGAACTTAGCCACACAATCCTCCAAAATCGTCAACGCTCGCGCTCATGTTCTCGCACCCGGTCACGCAGTATCTGACTCAGGTACTGAAGAATAATCACTCCCAAGCCTACAAAAGGTTCCCCTTCATCATTCACGCCCAAACAAAAACACTCAAGAGAAAGCAAACAAAACAAGTAGAGGCCCACAAATGGACACCCTCTGGCCCACCGCAGCTTCCTTTCTTTTCCCCTCCAACAAAAACAAACAAAAACAGGCCCAAAACAAATACCCACCATTTCTCCCTCCCTCCCACCATCTCCGGACCAGACCCAATGGCTCCATCAAAGCCCGACGAACCTCCCTTCTACTACCCGCTCCCCCAGTCCTCCTCCAACCACCCCCAAAACTACGTCGTCTTACCCATCTACATCCCCGCCGCCACCGCCACCGCCACAGCCACCGCCCCCCCCAGCCGCCGCATCCTCTGGGCCGGCGCGTTCCTCTTCCTCGCCCTCGCCGTCTACTTCCTCTACCCCTGCGACCCCGACCTCAAAATCTCCCGCCTCCGCCTCGACCGCATCCACGTCCAGACCACCCCCTTCATCGCCCTCGACGTCACGATGGGCCTCACCGTGAAGATCCGCAACGTTGACTTCTACTCCATCGATTACAGGCAAGGACGGACCGAGGCGCGGATGAGCCCGGGCCGCCGCCCCGCCCGCGTTTTAATTTTTTGATTAGTCGTAATTCTTGTTGGTCCGCCCAATATCGTTTTGAACGAACAATTCAATGCCGTCCGACCAAAAGTTTTGAGAAAATAAGTTCAGTTTTAGAACTTAATTTGACTTTTATAACTTAGGCAAGGTTAATTCGTTCATCTAATCTTTGTAATGTTCATCTAATACAGTATAATCTTAATGTTCTTAATGACTTGATTAATCTTTTTAATCTTAAAATCCTGCGTCCGTCCTTGATTACAGGTCGCTTACGGTATCGATAGGGTACAGAGGGAAGCAGCTAGGGTTCGTGACGTCGGACGGCGGTCACGTGAGGGCGAGGGGGTCGTCGTACGTGGACGCCACGCTGGAGCTCAACGGAGTTGAGGTGATATCGGATGTGATCTTGTTGCTTGAGGATTTGGCTAGGGGTTTGGTCCCGTTCGATACGGTTACGGAGGTTCGTGGCCGGCTTGGGGTGTTCTTCTTACAGCTTCCTCTCAAGGTAATTTTGATCAGCAGTTGATAGTGCTTGACTTATAATTGAACAAAAATGCTACGGACACAGACTGTGTTTTCCGAGCCGTGCGATGTTTAACTTTGAATCCATGTGCAATGTGGGGAGCCTATGTGCATTGCAGCATTGGACTGTTTTCGGGCACATCTTTGTCCGGATGTCTGTTTCATGCTTAGCGGACGCTTGATTTGTAGTTAGCAAGGTCCAAACCAAATGCATTTTCACATTAATAACAAAAATTATACTCCGTAAGTATGTTATCACTACTTGCTAATTCTGAGGAAGTGACGAAATTATGTGAAAAGTCATTGATAACTTGGAAGTTAATGTGGTTTTGCCCGCACATATTTAGAAATTTTAAGTTTCACCCAAGGGACGTGCTGGGGCCTACCTCACAAAACTTTTTTTAAAATTAACACAAAAAACTAGTGTAATAAATGAGAATATTTGAAGTTGTGCTGGGGTCGGACACCCCCTTGTGTCCACCCCCGTGTCCATGTACCCCTCCGTCTAACTCTTTTCGGCTTGCTATGAGATGTAAATAAAAATTGAATCAAAGCTGAAAGAAATTCAGAAAAGACAAAAGGTTTCCAATAAAAAGCCGGAACTTTTTTATTGCATCACAAACATAACCTGAGTAGCATTTTGAGTGATCATTTTGTGGAACTAGTACCGGCTAAGAAAATGGTAGATTTTGTTATAGAAGTCATTTTCCTTTTAGAGGTACAGTGGAGACTTTGGAGTTCAATGGAATGAAAAGCAAGTTTGTAATAAGAAAGAATATTTGAGAAGGAATGTAATTATGTAAAAGAGCTAAAGAAGGAAACTCCATGCCTTTGAGTTTTGGAAAGCAACAATATTCAAGCATCTGGGATCAATAGTCAGTTACTAAGAGCTAGAGATAGGAGTGAGATTTGGATGGATAGAAATTGAAGTGGGTTAAACAAATATTTACATGACATTGTAATAAAGTAGAACATATCCTGGGACAATTGCAAATAGGCTTCCGGGGAGCTTGAGCTAGTCTTGGTTTTAATTGCACTTGTGTGAAAAGCCTCTAACTAGTTTGCCTACCTTTTCCCTCTGAATACTACATCCTCTTGTGAGTATGATAATCACATTTCCAGCTAAAGTTATTTTTTGACAGAAATTCCATGCAGATTAGGCCTGATGCCTGCTTGCCATTATTAAGTAGGTGTCGAGAATGTTTGAGCTGTTCTCTTTTAGGGCATTGTTTCTTAGAAGGGGCACTAGTTGTACATTGCAAATTGTACACTGTGACAGCATACCTGTTAAATGTGGGGTACCCAGGAATCAGGATTCAAAGTAGAGAACAAGTAGAATGTCATCACTTGTATCACCTGTTGCTGTAATATGGTGTTGAGTTGGGGTTAAAGTTCATGGAAACTCTTTCAAGCGCCATTACTTGACAACTTCAGACAAGTATTCTGGTTAGAGTAGCAGAAGCATCACCCTAGTGATTTATGTTTATGCTTAAGGTGTTTCGCTTGTCAATTGTGCTGTTGCCTTTTTTGGAAAGGTCCTCCATCAACTTAAATCCCATGTCTACATTGTGTTTTGCATGATGTACGTCGAATTTCTATGGGCTACAAGTTGGGTTTCCTTGATAATTGGCTAATATGCATTGCATGCTGTTAGAGGATCTATTATGCGTGCGTCGTTAGAATCTTCACTTGATATCATTAGTACCATAACCATTTCACAATCAGATTATGTTACAATTCTTCCCATCTGGTGGTTCTTCAGGTTTATACTTGTGGGGAACACCGAACATGCATGTGTAGGACTTTAGCAGTATCTTATTCCACTCAGTCATCAATTGGTCTGTGAGAAATTCACAGTGAAGATGCAGTCATCCTAATGTGGTCTTTGTAGTCATATTTACAGAGATCTGCATAGAACAAATGCCCATATATGATTCTTGTAGAAAACCCTTGATGTTACGTTGGCTTACTGTTGCTTCCTTCCTCACCTAGATAGTTTGCAGATCAATATGCCCGCATTCTTAATCCTTCTAATTTACTTGATCTACAATTTTCAACAGGCAAAAGTGTCGTGTGAGGTTAAGGTAAACATTCGCAACCAAACAATTATCCGTCAGAATTGTTACCCCAAGGTGAGGCTCATTAGTTTATGGTTCCTTTTTCCATTAGGAGGTTGTAAAATTCAACTGGTAGACTGATGTAGTTCCTGTTCCAAAAAAGAAACACACACAAAACACTGATGTTGTTCTAATCTCAACTTTTTTAGCCATCAATGTAAATGCTTCAATTACTCATCGGGGCACGATGTGTCATACCGATACTAAATTTTTCTTTGACCAGCGATGAACATGGAGGTGGAGCAGAGGTAAATGGTTCGGTGGTGTTGCTAGTCCCGACATATATGCATCGAGACGGTTTCTGGTATGTGAAATCCAGAATGCGTTTGTGTACTATAACAACAATAAAACTATTGGAGAGTGAATATCAATTCATCATATATGTATTGTTTCCATGTAAATATTTCCCATGATATGAAAGATATGGTGCTAGTCCTGCAACTCTTGAATCTTAAAACTATAGACTTCTGTTATATCCCTGGATCCAAACACCAATTCTTTACAGTTACATCCTCACTAGCAGGAGGGGAACCAATGGTGGAATTTTTTCCGTACAACAAGAAATAGTTCACTTACAACCTTTGCTTTGGACCCGACAACCCCATTCATAGTCGGCATGGTGGTGCCTACACCTGAAAGATCCGGGGTGGCGCGTGGGCGAACAAACGCACTTCTTCACTTCACCACCGCCGCCACCTTCACTGGTAGCCACCCCGCTTTGCTCAATCGGTGCTTGTTGGTTCACAACCATCTCTTCAACCCTCCTCACTGGCCGAACCAAACGCCTATCATACGATTGGACTGTGTAGCACATATTCTTCTGATGAAAGAAATGGTTGAGACTGAGCCAAAAAGATGCTAATGTTATAGAGGAAGAAAAGTAAGGAGGAGAAAAAGAAGAGAAGATAAGGAGTATAATTCAAAGATTGGGACAGATCCACAAAAAGGGTTGGCCTTGGCTTTTTTTCCCCTTTCTATTTGGTGGATGGGGAATAAAAGGTGGGGATATTATGTGATCAGAGTTATGGCTCAGTAGATGAGAATCTAATTTCAGTTGCCAATTCTTGGTGTAGTATGGGGTCCTTGAGTTTAAAAGGTTGGTGTTGAAGTGCCAACCGAAGCTTCCACCAACCACTTGCAAATTGTTTGTTTGTTTGGGAGAACAAAAGGATATTTGGGTACTGATTTTGATTTGAGTGTGGAACTTCTAGGGGAAATGCACTACTGGGTGGTCATAATGCACTTTGATGGGATCTTTCGAGATCTCATCATCGCAATTTACGTTGTTCATTTCACAGAAATTGCTAAAAACTTTATCTGTGAAAGAAATAGATTGATATGATAGTAGTATGCAGGTTCGTGATATGACAACAGTTGGTTATGCGAGATGGATGGTCAATATGTTAAGCTTGATCATGTGGCTGTCAATGTCCGATTAACCTAATCATTGGTACAAATGACGGGCTTAGGGACGTTTAAGAAAATGAGCAGTTCTGAGCATGATAATGAGATCTCCAAATGCTCCACCAACGATGTGCACTCTAATCCTGTAGTGCGTTTGGTGCACCATAGAACCCTAGGTCCGAAATTTTGTGGGTAGTAGGTTAACAATTTGGATTGGTTAAATTGGGTTAGCTGACAAATTAAGCTGATGCTCCTCCTAGTCACTCACTTGTAGATTCCAACGAGAGAGAGAGAGAGAGAGAGAGAGAGAGAGAGAGAGAGAGAGAGAGAGAGAGAGAGAGAGAGAGAGAGAGAGAGAGAGAGAGAGAGAGAGAGCCACTACCAGAAAAGGCCTTCACCAGAGAAAATCATACATGAAAAATATTCCAATGCATGATTTTCTTGCCAACAAACTTGTTCTGTTTGCTGTTGTATAAATCCCAAATGCACGAATCTTATAGGTAGAGAGAATGAAAAATATATACTAGCACCGAAATCAGGTGGTCACAATCGATCCACTAGAACGGATATTTAAAACAATTTTAGTTATTTTACCGAGTCTAATAAAAACTCCCACATTAGAAGAATGATATCTGATGTACACTTGCTTGGTCACTCACCGTCACCGGGTTCTCTATCTCCATACTTTTTTTTGTTTGTTACTCATGCACTTCGAACCGCACCACGTGACGCGACTTTGAAAATACACGAATTTGAGTCATAATCATGAGATCGGTGTGTTTCAAGACAAACAAACTAATTTCGGGAAGAAAGAATTCCCTGCCATGAAACACGGATTTGAAGAAACCCCTGCGTTTTACCTCCACAAAATGAGGCTAAAATACATATTATCCCCACCTCATCTCTTGTTCAACAATGCCTTCATCCATCTTTTAGGAGAAATTTTTCAGTGCCGGGTGGGCACGGGACACGTGGTGCCCGTGCACCATCTCGGCCGTCCAATGAAGTTCGTCCAAAACATCATTGGACTGCCGAGATGGTGCCGGGCACCACGTGCCCCGTGCCCACCCGGCACTGAAAAATTGCTCGTCTTTTAGGGCCAATGTGCCAAATTCAAAGGCTCCCCAAATCAGTATGTTCAAAATGACTATTCAGTCCAGGGGTGCCATGTGGGGCCTGCCCTCTTGTGAGTTGACTAGGCTCTTGGATTACGACGTGTGGCCCATGAGGAATCTTTTAGGTCAGCAAGGCTCTTGGATCACGACGTATGTGAGGACGGCCTCCAGCATCGGGAAGTTTGGGTCATTGCGTGAGAGTTTAAAAAGGGTTATGGGGAATCTATCAGCAATTACCTCTATGTGATTTTCTCGTGAGTCCGTCTTGTATTTAAAAAATGTGCCAAATTTAAAGTACAAATAAATTAATGACAAAGAATCCGAGGGCACAAAATAAAAATAGTAACCATCATTGCTGACGCATCTTCCCTTCTTGATTGCCTCCAATTTCCACATTGGATGGCCCGAATGTGCCGAGCAGGTACCACGTGGGATATACCCACCGGGCACCAAAAAAATTCTCGTAGAATATAATACAAAGTTTTGTATAAATAGTCCATTTTATTCATTTAGCCATGTTCCTCTCATTGACCAAACGATAGACCAGCTCTTACAACTGCCAAACCATACACAAAAATTGCTCTCTCTTCCTATTGCCATGGACGTCGGAAGTTGGTGCAACGCAGGCCACCGGCACGGCGGTTGGACCCGTAACTTCTCGGAAACCACCGAGTCCGATGACTTTGTGCCGTTTTACTCGCCGCTGACCGGATCAAAGAGTACACCCATTTGGAGATTGATGTGGAGGAAGATCAAGAAAGAGAAGAAGAAGATTTTGGAGCGTTCATATTCAACTACCGTGCAACGGCAACGCAGTTATGATATACACGCTTATGCCCAGAATTTCGATGAGAGCTCGACGTGGGACGATTCCGATTGTCTCTCCTCTCGCTCCTTCTCCGCTCGATTCGCTGTTCCATCGAGAATCTTTGGAAAGAATGAAGGACTTCTGGATTGACGGTCTTTTCAGTTTCTATTATGAGAATTGGTAATGGAAACTACTAATGTATTGGTCAATATTCTTGTACGCTTTTACTCGCTTCTTTGCAGTTGCACCAACAGATGCTTATAAAGCTTCTTCTCCATTTTCATCACTACCCTTGTCGTTAGGATTGCAAACAAGTCGATTCGAGTTTTTAGCGAGGGTGTTCGAGCTCGAATCGAGGTCAAGCTAATCGAGCTGGTATGTATAGATGTACTAGCAGATTGTCCGTGCCTAATAGCACTCCCAATTGAAATCTCATATGTATACAATATAGTAATTTTCTATTAACCACCAATATGTAGAAAGTAATAAATCATGTACTTATTTATATCTCTCTTCTTTTTGTCGGGATTGGATATTTCTTTGCTTGTGCGGTGAAGTCCATCTCGTACAATGCTCTTCAATAATGTACTCATTTATCTTACTAATATTTTACTTATTAAAACTTCTTACGTCCGCAGATATTATGTGTCTAGCTTGACGAGTATTGTAGAAAAGATAGGGATATGGCGCACCCAATTTTGAATGGGTAGTAATGTAGGTTGATGGCTATTGCAGAAAATTAGAGAGGAGAGAGATATTTCAAACATGTAGACATTTTTCTTGTTTTAGTCAGAAAATGTGTAGAGAAAATACTGATTACGGAGAGAGAGTAATGATTAAGTTTTCTTTTCTAAATATTGTCGATTGGACGGTTATAATCTTAATTGATAATGTCATCGGACACGTGAGACGTTATTCTTATTTGTATGTCTAGAAACGTTTTGTTTCATAATATAGATACATGTACATATATGAGCCTAGTTAAAGTGCTCAAGTTCGAACTCGAACTCAAAGAAGAAAAATCAAACCTAACTAGACTAAATTCAAATAACAAATATAACTGGATAAAATGATGTAAATAATGCATTCCTTGCAAAATAAAATAAAATAAATCTACTCTTAACTTCACGTACTCGAGCCGAGCTAAGGTATACTGAACTCAACTCAGTTACTGAACGAGTATAAAATGTGAGCCCTAATTTGTTCATTAAGTAAACAAATCAAACTTAAACATTCTATAATTAATGAGCCAAACTCAAGCTTCATAAACAGCTGAATTCGTGTGCAGCCTACGTTATCTCCTCTCTTTTTTCTCTCTCACTCCATTCATTGAGAAGATAAGATGCCTTTGACAAGTTTTTGGCCCCCTTATCTTGACTTTTTCATGTTGAAGCAAAACCTTTTAACGGCAAAAGGAAGGAACGGATCCCCTGTCCGGCACTCACATCCGGACAGGTGCCTGTCCGACTCTCTTGGTCGTTGATTTCGCAAATCAACGGTTGAGATAAGCCGAGCACTTTTTACTTAAAAACGACCTCCAAAACGACGTCATTTTTGAGCAAAATGTGTTCGGCTCATCTCAACCGTTGATTTGCGAGATCAACGGCCGAGAAGGGTGGGACAGGCCCTTGTCCGGATGTGAGTCGGACGGGGGATCCGACGCCCAAAAGGAATCTCCTCAGATCTGCTTTTGCTCTATTTTTTAGAGTCCAATACCATAGCAATAATAATAACCACCCTGAGTAAATTATATACTAATTAATAGAAGATCAATGTTACCTCAAATGGAAAAAAATGTATACATACATGAATCTATCAATTGTTCAACGGATTTGGGTACGGCAAAGTAAGTTCTCTTTTCATACTGGGGCGGTTAGCATAAAAAACTGGGGAAATTTGGAATAATTATGTACCAACAGATCACAAATTATAGTAATGCTTTAGTTGACTAGCAACATCATGTTTATTCAATATATAGGGCCTATTCAATAATATGCCAGAGTTAAGATTTTTTTTTTTAAAATTCGGATGTCCAGACTAGCCTACGAGCACCTCGACTAAATTACGGGCCCTAAAAGTAACAGTGGCCTGTGTGGAATTCGAATATGCAATCTCGTGAAGGACAAACAGTTGGAGTATTTGTTTTCTCATGCTCGCTTTACCAAACCCTTGGGTTTAGACTTAAACACACTTGGCATTTTATGTCTAAATTAAGGTGATAATCTGACTATCACCAGATTATCTTTCTAGAAGTCTATAAGCATGTGCTACCTAAAGGAATCAACATTGAAATGCCTGTCGACCCGCAAATTTAATCAAGAAAATTCCCAACCCAATAAAGTTGACCAAGAAGGCAAGAAAACTGATCTGGGTTCATTCTTGCATTTCTCTTTTCTTCTTTTTCCATCATATGGTATTATTTCTTGCTTTCGACAATATTTGACCATTGGCTTCTCAGTTATGAAAAAAACAAGAGCGATCAACTAAACTAACTCTAGTTGATTTGTCGTCAAAATTCTCAACTGGAGCTGTTACAAGTTGTCCTTGACTAGTTGAGCTACGAAGTGTCAATTATTATTATTTTCTCAATTTTAACTAGATACTGTACTAATCTATCTGTGTTATTGTATATAGAAATTATAGGACAAGACAAGTCATAGAACAACCATATATTTTCCACATAAGGAGGTAGCTGTCGCATTGAGTAATATGAGTTGTTCAATCAATGGACCTAATTTCAGAGAGCTATGGCTGAGTGTAGACACCCTATTTTGGACTTTCCAGAATAGTTTATTTACGGTCTTTGATTCCCCAATGATGATTAAGGTCGAGAACATACCGAGTTGTTTGATGAGTTTGAGCTTTGAGCGTCCCGAACCTCGTCCAAACCCATTTCAAACCCTTGTCGAACCCTCAAGCCAGAACCAAATGGCCTCAACAAAACCCTGCTGGAGTACGCTGGTGGTGGACTAGCGTGCGCAGGAACCACTGACACGTGTCAGTCACTACCACTCTATGGCGCACGCCACTCAACAAGTGGCGCACGCCAGTCAGCACCAGTCAAATCAACCTTTTCAGCCAGCTGGGCGGGAGCCTCTGCAGCCGCCTGACGTCAGCTGGCAGCCCCCCTGATCATTACTCCGGCCAGAACTGTTCCTTTCCCTTCCATCAAGCCAAGTCCCATGCATTTAATGCATGGGAGCTTCCTCCAATACTTGATCATCCAAACAGCCCCTAAAGGCCAAACTGATCTCAGCCCCTTTTGCCTATATATACTCCCCTCTCTCACTCTTGCAAAGGGTTACCAAGTTCAAAAGGGTTAGCACCATTAAAGAGTTCAAGCCCCTTTGTCCTCTTCTTCATCATTCTCCTTTGCTTCCTTTCTCTTCCATAGAAAGAGCAAGCAAGGGAACATACTCTCCACAGTCCTCAAACCTCACTACATCCACCCTCCATCCATCTTCTTTCAAGCTCAAAGTTCAAACCATCCATCAAACTCTCAAGCAAAGGTATAACATCTTTTGCTCCTGTTGTCTGTTCTGACCCCTGAGGGGGGCTGTACCAGTCCTGGCCCTAATGCTGGCAAGGTTTCAAGAACCGTATACAATGATCAGTGGCGCACGCCAGTGCTTATGTACCGTACGCCAGTCATGGTGGTATGCACAGAACTGGCGTGGGGATCATGGATCATTGTTTTCTTGCATTATTTAAGCTTTGATCACCCTGCTGCATGCTAAAATCAACCTTCTGCTTTCTGTATTTACTACTGCTTTCTATTCCATCTACATTTATTGCTTAGTTTGGCCTTCTGGGTCCATCTGGTCCTATTCCAGAGCCCAGAATGTGCAAAGCCAAAGCATTGGTGTCAAGAGAGAACTGGCGTACGGCTCTTTCTTAGTGGCGTGCGCTGGTTATCTTTGTCCCAGTGGCTTGGCCCTTGCATGGATCTTCCATCCAGGCCTCTGATCATCCTCCCCTCACTGTTTAAGGGGTTTTCTGTCTATTTGGTGGCTTTTAAGCCCTTTACATTGTCTGTAATAGCTTAGTAATCCATATTTAACTGCGTGGTTTGTCCTGGGTGTGCACTGGTCCTTTCCAGAGCCCAGAGGGTTGAGAACAGAAGCTGTGGTCTTAGGCTCACCGGCGCACGCCAGTTGTGGGGTGGCGCACGCAGATCATGGCTACATGCAGTGGCTTAGCCAGTGCAAGCAGGCTTGCTTCTGTGTGCACTACCGCACAAACAGCGTGCACTAGCTTGTCTAAAACAACCACAGAAGCTTGTTCTCAATCTATTATACATGTGTAGTTCGAACATCAATCATCCATAAACATTTTGTTACATCTTTTGTATATAAATGCAACTTGTTTACAGTTTTAATCCCTATTAACTGTTCCCCCGCCCTAACTGGTTAAAAGAATGATCAAATAAAGAGAGAAATGCGAATGTTTTACAAAGCGCCTGAGTAGAGACCGGTCTCCGGACTGGGCGAGGGGGGTGCCATAAAACCCTTCCCCTCTCGTAATCTGGCTCCCGAACCTCAAGATCGAAGGTGACGACGGCCCAGTCTACAAAGGCCTTTTTCAAAACCAAACGGACGTGGTCCAAACATTTTCAAAAGAACGGTTTCTTGGGTACTAACCGCAAAACCCGAGTGGCGACTCTCTGATCTGCGAAGCACTTCGCCGCGCTTTCCGCAAGATAAGGGCGCACCCAGGATTTCATGCACTAAAACGCGGGATTTTTGGGGCGTGTGCCCACAGTGGCGACTCCGCTGGGGACGTTACATTAATCAACATTTGGAAATTAATACATGAATGAACAATTTCTCAAAAGTCTGGCAAAACAGTACGCTCCGCGCTGCTGAAGAACGGAATGGTAACGTAACAGGATTCTACATCCGACCACTCCGCACTGGGGCTTTCTCTATTGTTCACTTATGTAGTTTCCTCCAAGTGTCGATTAATGAAGTGAGCCAAGCTTAAAAAGGCGTTTTGAAAAGCATCGCGTTTCCCTCTCTCGATCATTCTTTCGACGCGCGTTCATTTGCATCGGTGTTCTATCAGCCCCGTTGAGGTGTTTTGGGTAACCGGCACAGTTTACTGGAGCCCGGGGTCCTCGAATGCCCAACAACCTTGGACGATGATGAGACGTATTACCGTTTGACCATTGCTCTGCTGCACGCATTGCGATGGGAGGTATAAAACATCTCTAGTCTGAGGAACCCCTCTAAGCCAAAACCAGCCTCGCCATGCGTACAAAGCACTAGAACCTTTCAAAACTAAGACAGGAACCCACAGGGTAGGATTACTTGCATCTAACCCCGATAAACTGTCTATGTGTTACTGCTTTCCATATCGCATGCCTGTACATACATCCATACCGTTCTGCGTAGGGGCATGCTAGGGCGGCTTTTAGGGTTGTCTCTCTTTCAAACCCGTTTTATGCCTGCTAGGGCGTTGCCTGGACCGATGACGAGTCGTGCATCGTGATGGTGCACGTTATCAACTTTCCAATTCCTTGGGCCAACGAGACTTTGGGAAATCGAGACTTTCTAAATCCTTGCCTAGACCCAATCGAGGTTTCAAACAGAAAACTGTGAATAAACGGGAGACATGACATGATGCTCACACCACCCAGGTTAAAAGTGCTAAACACTTACACCGCTCAAGGCTCCAGCACAGTGCTGCTTATGCCATCCTGGTTACAGTATCATGTCATTAAATACCTAGTTGTTCCACTTCAAACATTGAAACTTCGAAAGCGGGATAGTCAAGGGCTTAGGCTGTTTCGACATCTCTTAGTATTAGTCGATCCCTTCAAGGTACACTGTCGAAAAGAAATCCGAGGATCTTGGCAGCGTCCGACTGTCATACAACGGTTTTGCCTGCTAGTTCTAGAGTCTAGGATGACACCAACGACAACATGTACATTGCATCCTTTCAAATAAAACTATTGCAGGAACACTTCCTGAGCCTTCGATTGCTTTACTGTCAAGCTTTGGGCGCTGCACCGTCAAAGAAAGTACCAAAAAGAAGAGCCAAACCTGCTTGGGAGCATCTACCGGGGCTATTTCACTGCCATATCGCCTTCCTCGATCATCAATCCAAAATGGCAGCACAAACAGGGCTGGGTGAGTTGAAGAAAGCTGTAGAGGAACTGGGTCTCAAAATGGACAGACAAATGGTTATGGTCCAGGGGCTGTTCGACCTTTTCACCTCCATCATGTCAAAGCCGGATCCGGGGCTAGTCAAAGAACCTCTTCAGGCCTGTCACCCTCCCGCGATCGGAATCAAGCCGTGCTCAAGAGACATGTTCAAAAGTCTGGCCGAGTTCCATGAGGTTAGAGTTCACCCAAAAGAGGATGCTGAATCTCTGTTCAAAGTCGCCCCCAAAGGCAGAAGAATGCACCATGTTGAAGGCGCAGTGTTGTACAAAGCAAGCAAAGGCTCCACCTTGAGCCCTCAATCTCGTCGTCGGAGCCAGCCAAGGACCTTCTCATGCTTATCTGCACCTCTGGCCTCAGTTTACGAGAAGCTTCTCGATGCCGGTTCCATCAGGCCTCTAACCCCAACTCCACTGCCCAAGGTTCTCCCTGCTAGCCACAACCCCAATCACTTCTGCACCTACCATCAAATGCCTGGCCATTCCACCAATGCATGTTATCGCCTCAGACATGCCGTTCAAGATCTCATCGATAATGGCACTATTCCACCCCCACTCCCATCAAAACCTGACGACAGTCCCAGCTCCTTGCTCCAACTCAATTCTGACCCTCTGGTTGGTCAGATATCTATCACCTCCACTCAAATCAACCCCACCTCCACTCAAATCAACCCGAGCTCCACCATACTCAACCCAACCCTCTGCATTGTCCCAGAAACTCAACCCAAACCAACTGTGTTTATCCCTTCTGAATCCGAGGCTGCAGGGTGCGGAATAGAAGATGGGGCTGAAAACTGGAAAGCACTGGTTGAGGACCGGATCGATCAAGCAAATGAGCGGACTGACAATTTGGGGATCCTTGTTCATGAGAGCACTGAGTAGGTTTGGTCAAAGAAGCTGAGGAAGCTGAAGTGCTGTTGCTTGGGCCTGGCATCCTCTAGATCCCACCTCTCTGTGAGGAAGCCAAGGGTAACAATAAAAGTTGCATTTTCAAATCGCGTTTAGCTCGCATTGCACACTTTTAAGTCTAAGTCTGACACAATGTCTATCTGGTCGTCTTAGTCTAGCTCAGAGTCGGAGTTCGTGCCTCTTGGCCCTCCATGTCGTAGCTTCTATTCTCAATTCGAGTCTTTTGCTATACTTGGCAACCCCGTGGGGCTTTCTTTATGATATGCACTATCTTGCTTCTAAGTACTTCGCTGGCTTTTGAATAAACTGTGTCGGCCCTGACGACGAAGGGATAGATTTCGATGGGGTCATCCCCAAGGAAATGTGTTCCCTCGCCAAAAGGGAAGACGAAAGGCGTGCTCGGCCTATTAAAAGAAGAAGTAGTTTCAATAAACTTGAAAGATGAGGTAGACCCCCGGATGACTCAAAATTGGCTCAACGCTGTCCCCAAAGGAACATTGCACCTAGTCAGACAGGCTCGAAGAACCTTCGACATTTTGGCATGGTTTCACAAAAAGACACGCCTGACATCGATCATGAGATGACAAAGTATCAAATCTCCTGCCACAGGATGTCAAGCTAGAAAGCGGAAGCTCAGAAGGCTCCAGGCCTCGTACCATGTTCAAAACAGCGTCAGCGGCATCCCATCAAGCGCACATTAAAAAGGCGCAAAAGTGGCCTGGAGCGAGGCATTTTCAACTGAAGCAGTCAGGACCATGCATTATCAAAAGCCATCTTATCTGGGGCTGCAGCCAAAGATCATCAATCTCGACGACAACAAATTCAACACTCTAGTCAACCTGGATCAATTCAAGAGCCACTTTTCCCTGAGAGAAGCTCGTTGGGCCGAAAACCACAAGGGTGGGCGGTGCCAAGCAAAAGTTAGAGCAGCCTGCTAGACCGAAAACCTAAGGAGGCGGTCTAGGCAAAAATAAATAGGTAAAAGTCGAAAGCTCGCTAGGCCGGAAACCTGAGAAGGCGGCACTAGGCAAAAGTTAGAGCGTAATAAGGAGAGGTAAAACACATGAGTGAACCTTGCCCTGAACTACGTTTTGACCTGGATTCCCCAAATGTGGGATACGTAGGCAGTCTCTCTTTTAGACTCGGTCATATTCTATCAATTGGATCCATGGATTGGCGTTTTGGTACACATCAAGGGTCGAGAAGGGTCAAGAACAGAACAAGCTTCATCGGAAGAGAAGTGGGAACCCTTTGTCTTTCAATCTTATTTCAAACTACTATTTCAATTTCAAAGCCGAGCAAAGCCAAAAAAAAGAGAAGAAAAGGAAAAGAAAAGCATCAAAAACAGCGAAATGCTTACGAGGCCCCAACGGGCTCACGCTTTATTCTAAGTTCAGACTAATTTACGCAGCTTTTCAGTCACGCGCGCTAGTTTGAGACTCACGAACGTTTTCTCAAAGTGACACGCGTTGGTCTCAAACTCGCGCGCTTCTTCAATTCTTGCCGCAGACAGCAGGCAACCATCACGCCTAACAACGATTTTGAACCCCCGGTGGGAATTTCAAGTTAAAACCAAGGTTTCGGTGCCTCGAAATTGGTTTTAAGGGCTCTTGCCAAGTTTTCTATGCCGTGCAGGTCATATGTGCCTAATGTGACTGTGCGGAGGTGTCGGTTTCAGTCCGGGCCTATATGAGTCGTTCCATTTGCGTACTTTGTCCATCTTTGCGACGTTTTTCTAGTTTTCCGGTCTATTGCCCATTCCGGGGCTTTCTTCTCTGTTTTGTTATTCACACAGGCCTTTGTACATATTTGACTGTGTGTGAGTGTCAGTTTCACCTATCTAGGGATATTTTGGATTTTGGCCTGTTAATGCCCAAAATTTCATTATTGCCCATGTGTCAGAGAGTCTGCATTGTATCCTAGGACTCTTCTTCCCCATTCTTCCGAGCTAGGCAGTCTATACGTGTGCGTACGTCTGTATGTCAACTCGATTCGCTCATCAATGCAAGTTGGATATTAGCGATTGGTTTATACTCTATCTCCAATGAACCGAGAATGATGCAACTTTTACAGCGCCGCTACGGCATCCATAGTCCAAGCAGCAAATCGTCAAGTACAGAGGGGTAAATTGGCCCAACGCAAAAGCAAATCAAGCAAGTCACAAGGTGATCTAACCCGCTCAAAAAGTTATCTACTTGGGCACACAGGCCCGCACCCCCAATCAAAGCAGCAAACCTCTGGCTCGAAAGTTACCTACCGGACCTGCAGGCCCGCAACTCAAATCAAAGCAGTAAAGCAAAAGTGTGGCTCAGTGGTAGCCCTCAATCGTCAAAATTGCCCTGGTCGTTGTTTGTGTCGTCCCGTCCTCTAGAAGCCGCCCTTAGCTTGCACCTGCATTTTCAATTTATGCATTCGATTTAGTATACGTTATCGTTGCATATTGTATATTAAATGTCAAAAGCAGGAAAGTGCTTCAAATCAAATCAATCCAAAGCACGTGGAGGCTTTCAAATCAAATCAAATCAAATCAAACCAGCATTGAGGCGTTTCTATCGCCAGTGTTGCGGCATGGGCAAACCAAATCAAATCAGCATTGAGGCCCATTCCCGGCAGGTAGCCCATGTTGCCCTGATCCATGCTTCCATCCCGGTTCGCTATTTCCCCAAGCAGAGCCTGTCCGAACATCAACGACGATCTATCCGTCCTATTCTCAATCAACGACGATCTATCCGTCCAATTCCAAATCAACGACGATCTATCCGTCCAATTCCAATCAACGACGATCTATCCGTCCAATTCCAATCAACGACGATCTATCCGTCCAATTCCAAATCAACGACGATCTATCCGTCCAATTCCAATCAACGACGATCTATCCGTCCAATTCCAATCAACGACGATCTATCCGTCCAATTCCAATCAACGACGATCTATCCGTCCAATTCAAATCAACGACGATCTATCCGTCCCAATTCTAAATCAGCGACGATCCATCCGTCCCATTTTCAAATCAACGACGATCCATCCGTCCCGTTTTCAAATCAACGACGATCTATCCGTCCTATTCCAATCAACGACGATCCATCCGTCCTACTTCAAATCAACGACGGTCTGTCCGTCCAACTTCCAATTCAAACCGTTAGCGTATCTTCCAGCAGTCTTATTGCTCTGTCTCGGATGGTCCATGATAAGGAGATTGGCTCTGATTCCCAACGGATGGAATTTAACCTACCTGACGCGACCTACCCGTGATTTGTTGGAACTATCCGTGCCATGGTTAGCTTTATCCTCAACAACAGCCAGTCCTGTTCAAATTCAACGATGATCAGCCATGTCATCACCGACGATCAGCCATATCGTCCATCTCAACGATGATCAGCCATGTCATCACCGACGATCAGCCATGTCGTCCTCTCAACGATGACCAGCCATGTCATCACCGACGATCAGCCATTTCGTCCATCTCAACGATGACCAGCCATGTCATCACCGACGATCAGCCATGTCGTCCACCTCAACGATGATCAGCCATGTCATCACCGACGATCAGCCATATCGTCCATCTCAACGATGATCAGCCATGTCATCACCGACGATCAGCCATATCGTCCTCTCAACGATGATCACCATGTCATCACCACCGATCAACGGCGATCATAATATTGCCCGCGTTCACCCCGACCAACGGCGATCGAATATTGCCCGCGTTCACCACCGATCAACGGCGATCGAATATTGCCCGCGTTCACACCGATCAACGGCGATCATAATATTGCCCGCGTTCACCCCGACCAACGGCGATCGTAATATTGCCCGCGTTCACCACCGACCAACGGCGATCGTAATATTGCCCGCGTTCACCCCGACCAACGGCGATCGAATATTGCCCGCGTTCACCCCGACCAACGGCGATCGAATATTGCCCGCGTTCACCCCGACCAACGGCGATCGAAATATTGCCCGCGTTCACCACCGACCAACGGCGATCGAATATTGCCCGCGTTCACCCCGACCAACGGCGATCGAATATTGCCCGCGTTCACCCGACCAACGGCGATCATAATATTGCCCGCGTTCACCCCGACCAACGGCGATCGTAATATTGCCCGCGTTCACCACCGACCAACGGCGATCGAATATTGCCCGCGTTCACCCCGACCAACGGCGATCGTAATATTGCCCGCGTTCACCCCGACCAACGGCGATCGAATATTGCCCGCGTTCACCCCGACCAACGGCGATCGAATATTGCCCGCGTTCACCACCGACCAACGGCGATCGTAATATTGCCCGCGTTCACCCCGACCAACGGCGATCGAATATTGCCCGCGTTCACCCCGACCAACGGCGATCGAATATTGCCCGCGTTCACCCCGATCAACGGCGATCGAATATTGCCCGCGTTCACCCTCTCAACGGCGATCCGAATATCGTCCGATCGATCCACGACGACGGTCCGCCCGTCCAATCAGTCTACAACACCGTTCGCCTATCCTAGTCCACATTGGTCTACAAGTAACACATCTTCCAGCAGACTTATGCTCTGCCTCGGAGGGGCCATGATAAGGAGATTGGCTCTGATTCCCAACAGATGGAATTTAACCTACCCGACGCGACCTACCCGTGATTGTTGGGATTCTTTGTGCCAAAGATAGTTCGATCCTCAGCAGTGACAGCCCGTCCTGTCCAAATCAACGACGGTCTGTCCGTCCAACCTTCAAATCAACGACGGTCTGTCCGTCCCAACCTCAAATCAACGACGGTCTGTCCGTCCAACCTCAAATCAACGACGGTCTGTCCGTCCAACCCCAGATCAACGACGGTCTGTCCGTCCAACCTTCAAATCAACGACGGTCTGTCCGTCCAACTCTAAAATCAACGACGGTCTGTACATCCAAAATCAAATCAATGACGGTCTGTCCGTCCGACTCAACCGTTGGCTTATGCCAAAGAAGGTTTGATCCCTAGTGGCATTGATCCATCCACAACTACCTAGTCCCCCGCAGAGTCCACCTCACCATTCAATGATGGTCCACCCATCCCTATTTTCCAACAGAGTTCAAACTCTTTTCCCAACAATCTTCAGATGGTCCGCCCGTCTTCAATCTCTCAATGGATGGTACATTTAAATACATGTCCGCATTTTTCTATTTCTTCTGGATAGCCTTGAGAGGGTGTCTAGAAACCTTTGACGTTACTTGTACCAAAACAATGGTGCTCCAAGTGCCGTCAAAGGGGGCTACTGTAGACACCCTATTTTGGACTTTCCAGAATAGTTTATTTACGGTCTTTGATTCCCCAATGATGATTAAGGTCGAGAACATACCGAGTTGTTTGATGAGTTTGAGCTTTGAGCGTCCCGAACCTCGTCCAAACCCATTTCAAACCCTTGTCGAACCCTCAAGCCAGAACCAAATGGCCTCAACAAAACCCTGCTGGAGTACGCTGGTGGTGGACTAGCGTGCGCAGGAACCACTGACACGTGTCAGTCACTACCACTCTATGGCGCACGCCACTCAACAAGTGGCGCACGCCAGTCAGCACCAGTCAAATCAACCTTTTCAGCCAGCTGGGCGGGAGCCTCTGCAGCCGCCTGACGTCAGCTGGCAGCCCCCCTGATCATTACTCCGGCCAGAACTGTTCATTTCCCTTCCATCAAGCCAAGTCCCATGCATTTAATGCATGGGAGCTTCCTCCAATACTTGATCATCCAAACAGCCCCTAAAGGCCAAACTGATCTCAGCCCCTTTTGCCTATATATACTCCCCTCTCTCACTCTTGCAAAGGGTTACCAAGTTCAAAAGGGTTAGCACCATTAAAGAGTTCAAGCCCCTTTGTCCTCTTCTTCATCATTCTCCTTTGCTTCCTTTCTCTTCCATAGAAAGAGCAAGCAAGGGAACATACTCTCCACAGTCCTCAAACCTCACTACATCCACCCTCCATCCATCTTCTTTCAAGCTCAAAGTTCAAACCATCCATCAAACTCTCAAGCAAAGGTATAACATCTTTTGCTCCTCGCTTTCGACCCCCGAGGGGGCCGGCAGGTCAAGGCGTAATCTATACCAGCCCCGGCCCTAATGCCGGCAAGGTTTCAAGAACCGTATACAATGATCAGTGGCGCACGCCGTTGCTTATGTACCTACGCCAGTCATGGCTGTATGGCAAAACCGGCGTGGGGATCATGGATCATTGTTTTCTTGCATTATTTAAGCTTTGATCACCCTGCCGCATGCTAAAATCAACCTTCTGCTTTCTACTACTGCTTTCTATTCCATCTACATTTATTGCTTAGTTTGGCCTTCTGGTCCATCTGGTCCTATTCCAGAGCCTAGAATGTGCAAAGCCAAAGCATTGGTGTCAAGAGAGAACGGCGTACGGCTCTTTCTTAGTGGCGTGCGCTGGTTATCTTTGTTCCAATGGCTTGGCCCTTGCATGGATCTTCCATCCAGTCCTCTGATCATCCTCCCCTCACCGTTTAAGGGGTTTTCTGTCTATTTGGTGGCTTTTAAGCCCTTTACATTGTCTGTAATAGCTTAGTAATCCATATTTAACTGCGTGGTTTGTCCTGGGTGTGCACTGGTCCTTTCCAGAGCCCAGAGGGTTGAGAACAGAAGCTGTGGTCTTAGGCTCACCGGCGCACGCCAGTTGTGGGGTGGCGCACGCAGATCATGGCTACATGCAGTGGCTTAGCCAGTGCAAGCAGGCTTGCTTCTGTGTGCACTACCGCACAAACAGCGTGCACTAGCTTGTCTAAAACAACCACAGAAGCTTGTTCTCAATCTATTATACATGTGTAGTTCGAACATCAATCATCCATAAACATTTTGTTACATCTTTTGTATATAAATGCAACTTGTTTACAGTTTTAATCCCTATTAACTGTTCCCCCGCCCTAACTGGTTAAAAGAATGATCAAATAAAGAGAGAAATGCGAATGTTTTACAAAGCGCCTGAGTAGAGACCGGTCTCCGGACTGGGCGAGGGGGGTGCCATAAAACCCTTCCCCTCTCGTAATCTGGCTCCCGAACCTCAAGATCGAAGGTGACGACGGCCCAGTCTACAAAGGCCTTTTTCAAAACCAAACGGACGTGGTCCAAACATTTTCAAAAGAACGGTTTCTTGGGTACTAACCGCAAAACCCGAGTGGCGACTCTCTGATCTGCGAAGCACTTCGCCGCGCTTTCCGCAAGATAAGGGCGCACCCAGGATTTCATGCACTAAAACGCGGGATTTTTGGGGCGTGTGCCCACACTGAGTCGCAAGTAATTATTCAGTGATGTCTTGGGGCCCCGCGCGTGGCGGTGGTGACCCAACAGCCTTCTCCATCACAAATTCATGTGGAGTCCATGTACTAAGTCTCGAGTCTCACATGGCCATGCCCTAGACAATCCAATAATTTCCGCAGAGTCACAGCCATAAAATGAAGTGGACTAAATAAACACTGTAAAATATTTAATGGGTGGCTGCGTGCCTAGCTATACCGTTAAACTCGCATGAAATCATGGATCTTTCCTATCCCCTGTGATTCATTTTAGTGAATAAACTCATCTTTCATATTAATGTCCTTGACTACCTATGAATATTCTATTTGTTAAGCTCTTCAATTTCTGTACTTGGTGAAGCTAAAAGATTACTTTTATGAACTGCAGTAATGCTTTGGCAGGGTCAAGAAAAACTATAACAGTGAGAGAAGAGTTTGGTGGAACATGAAGTTTGCAGATCTCAGTAATGAATAGAAAGAATTTGCAATGCCAAACAGATTCTACTTACCCCTTTGCAACCTATTCATCCATCACAAAAAATGACATTATCTTGCAGTAAATGAATACTTCACATATCAGTAAGCCGATTACCCAGCCTCCCTCTGTCATTCTTCCGAAACCAGGCATCGAATTGCCAACGCGAAGGAGCAGAGTTTCCACCAAAACACTTGATGAATCCGATGTCCATGAATAATTAACCAGGATACCCAAATAAAGTGCGTAACAGTATAGGCACTTGGTGTTTGTAAAGTCTGTTTAACTTTTTCTTGAATACCTAACTAGTTTGAGCTTCATATAGAAGCTCCAACTTTGCAGCATGGATTGTTAGTCATCCATAAGTGGTCCAATTTTCAACCCAAGTTGCTCGTGTGGCAGCATGATAACAAGTAAGCGATTTACTCCCCAAGCTCGCATATTCGACTACCACCTCTAGCAAAAAACCTTTATGAGCACCGGAGGTTCGTCCAATCATTAATTTAAGTGCTCCAGATTTAGTTGAGTTGCGCGTAATCTGGCTCGGATGCACAATCATCAAAATAGATAAATGAGTGGTCCAATTCTCTGAATTGGTGCCCCTAGTTCATTCATTCAATTCCAAGCAATCGCCTGCCCAAACTGGTTTTTAATAGCCACCAACTACATTTATGTTTCTATTCCCAAGAGTTCACGTGAGTAAAAGATAAAGCATGGAACTCAAGTTATCAGTGGATCTAAACAAAAATGGAAGCACCACATTGGGAGGCTAAGATAATTACTTGTGTAGCAAGTACATCTAAAAGAAAAACAGATTTACATTGCTGATGCAAAAGAAGAGTGCTATGTTCTCAGTGGCTCCATATTGAGACAAGAACTGGGCAAGTCTAAATAGACAATAATAACCAAAAATTCATCAAATCTGGAAAAATACGAATTAATAAATAGATTCGTTTAAAAGACAAGGGGAAAATTCTCACTGGGTATTAGGTATCAAGCTGTCCTCGGGAGGGAGCCAAGATGCTTCCAGTGATCAGAACCACAGGTAAAGCTAAACCAGAGAGAGGCCACAGATGACAACTACCATATAGAAACTGCAGTCGATGAAGAGAGCGCGTACTATCTGGTAGAAAACCAAACCTATCTCCAAGATCTTGAAGGCTCCCGCCCAATTTTGCCCATCTCCATGCATACCATGTTTTTCTTCTTCATGGGTCTTCTCCAAACTCCTTTGCTTCTCTAGCAGTCGTACCACCACAATGATTACATCCATTAGCAGGAGGATATAAAGAGGCCGTGAAGCTATAGTGCTCCTTGACTTCACTATGTTACGAGGAAGATTGATATTAGATAGAACAACCAATAGTGCTATTATGACTGCACAGAAGACACGTATAATTTCTGAACCAACGATGCAGGAGTTTATTTCTTTGGCATTTAAGTAATGGAACTGACTGTTACTTGCAGATGAAAATAATTCCTTATCAACTGATGGTTTAGGAGCCTTTGGAGTGACGAGTAACGGCTGTGCCTCGTTCTTTGCCTCTTCATCGGGAACTTGTGTCACTCCTATGGTTGTTTCACATTTGCGCAATTGGGGGTCTCCTTTGCCTCTGAAGTTAAATGCATTTCCCCTCGAAAGTTTATTGCTGACGTCATGTTTCGCTGATGTACCAGAGGCATCATCATCGCTCTTGTGCACAACTGTGAAGAGAATAATGTCATTAAGATTAGTACAGGAGATCTATTACATCCAGGTACAAGTACTCGATTAATAAAATTCTTTTTCTTCGTTCAAAAAAAAAAAAGGTTATTAATTAAGTACTCGAACCTTTTGTTGATTATAAGGAACTTGATGAGCAGCAAGAAATGTACATAAGACGTTGAAACCAACAAGTGATGTCCTCATTGTGTTATAAATGAAGCACTCAAAACTTCAACCATGAACCAAGTGCAAAAATATGCAACCACCATATATTAATGCTGGTTGTGAATTTCCTTACACTTTTTTTCAGCAACAGACATGAAAGATGGTTTTGGCTCTTTGGAGTTCGCAGTGGAGGACTATTGGGGCTTAAAAACCATGAATATTGTCCAATTGTTCAACAAGGAGGACTTCATTCATCTTCAGAGTCGTAATTTAACTTGGGTGCAATGTGGCTGGTTTCCAAGTTGGGACTTTTGTCAAGTCCAAACCACCTAGAGACAAGATGAAGAATAAAACGATGCAGACAGGGTGTTTTATAAGGCCTGTTTGAAATGGAATACAAGTCCTGTGGGACTGCATTTCCAGCATTTGAATGTAACATTTGGTAGAGGACTTGCATATTCGCTGGAAATTAATATGAAATTATGGAGCATGTCTGCCCTTAGATGCGGTTCTCCAAATTGAATGCAACAGGAAAGGTTCAAGGATGATTTATGGGAAGTATCAGTACACTTTTGACACCTCTAAACTATCCACCTGCACGGATATCAATGATTGTTATAAAAGAAAAAAACTTCGTTGGACCCATCCTTATTTTACAACCCATTCTTATTTTACCAAACATGCATCGAGGCCCTTGTTAAAATGCTAAAAGACAAATGCACCAAGCATCCCTTCATCATCTGACGTTTGAACACCACTCCAAGATGTACAACGCAGGAATCCCACAGTATTTCCATGTTACAGGGTCGATGGAAGATGGAGGTGCCACATCTTTCTCTAATTGGCCATACTATATTAAAAAGAATAATTGATGTAGAAGAAAGAGGGGAACTCAAACTCTTAAGATCCTTATCGGATAACCAATTATTTATAAAACTCCAGTGACTCTTTATGTAAAAGTCATATATTGTAGAAAAAAATATATAAACTAATGAAAAGACACATGACACATCCCTAAAGGAAAACCTCTTCATTTTAATTTAGGCTAAAACTTCTTTGCTAAGCCTTGTACTTAACAGCCAACAACAAACAGTCAAAGTACAAAAACAACATACACTATAATTCGAAGCCTTTGTCTAACTCTAGCCTCTAGGGAGCGTTTTGTTGATTGGAATGAAGCTGCAATGAAATGACACAATAATTCCCTCAAATTATTTAACAGAATCACACTGCAAATGCAATCATGGTTCACCAGTTTAGGTGCATAAGCATAAGGAAGGCTGCAAAGGAACCGAGGTACTCGTGTCTTGGCTCGTTAAGGCTCGGCTCGACTCGTGTTTGGAAATCGAGCTGAGCTCGAGCTCGAGTTTTAGGCTCGTTTATTAAACGAGCAGAGCTCGGCAGTCAAAAGCTCGGCTCGTTTGTATAGGCTTAGCTCGTTAAGAAAATCAGCCTCCGCCCGTTTGTGGCCAAGCTCAAGCTCGAGATTCAGGCTCGTTTAGTAAACAAGCCTCGAACACTACGAAGCTCGGCTAGGCTCGTTTGCACCCCTCTGTCCATTCAATGATCACATAATTTGAAAATATCAGGAAGCAGGCTTACGAGTTACGAAGGTGCACATATGCATATGATTTTACGCATACATGATGAAATACGACGATAATTAATAAGGCAGAGAGAGAGAGAGAGAGAGAGAGAGTACTGTGGATTTGATCGGAGGAATTGAGGGGCGGTTGTGGAAAGGAGCGATCTTGGATTAAGAGAGCAGGGGATGATTGCGAGTGCGAGTGTTTGGATAAAGAAGAATTAGGAGAATTAGGGGGAGGAGGAGAGAGAGTTTGGATGCGACCGGTTATGAGCGCCATCCGATCCGAACCTCTCTCCGCTATCCGACGACGACGCCGAACAGCTTCTCCTCCTCCTCCGCCCGTCACCTCTGCCTCCTCCGTCGTTTCCATCTCTCTCTCTCTCGATTGATCTCTTTCTCTCTCTCTCTCTCTCTCGGTCGCTCTTCGTGTTGCCTATGGTATGGGAAATGCTCGGAAGTCGGTAACAATGGGAGGCTGTCTCAGAGCACGACGTCGTACCGAGAATCTGACTCTTTCCAGTGGTCTGTTTGGCTTGCGTAAGTCAGTTTTTTTCCTAAGACAGACAGATAATCCAGAATTATCCGGGAAAATTTCAAAATAACACCTGACCTTTCACACAAATCACGTATAGGTACCTGACCTTTTAATATTATCAAAATAACACCTGACCTATTTAAAAAACTCATCAATTTTCCACCCGCCGTTAACTTTCCATCCAAAAACAGACGGAAATGCTAAAATGGCCTACATCTGGCCATTTGGAGGGAAACCAATATACATTTTGGAGAAAAAATACATTACTCTACTGATTTCTCCCGCTAAAACCCACCTGAGGGGCCATGGAGTTCTAATGGTTTGTTATGAGAATAATGCTTATAAGATTTTATCTCGGTTATTGTAACTGTTTGTTTTTGTTGAACTGGTTATTGCACATTTTGGAGATCAAATTTAAGTGCCATTTTTTTCGGCAGAACTTGAGATGGTGTGAGGCAAATGAAGGAGAAGAAGGAAATGTTTAGAGATTATGGGACATCCCCATTCCACTTAACTTTTTCTATAACTTTTAGTTTTGTTCTTATTTAAAAAAAATTCGTATTTCTTAGTTTTGCGCCTCACTTTTTTTGTTTTCTAATTTATCTGGTCAAGAGGAATCAGAAAAGTAAAAAAAATTATATATTTGCCCAAATATTTTGGAAAATAGTCATTTTTTTTACTTAAAAGTGGTTATTTTCTAAAATATTTGGGTAAAAGTAAAAAAAAAAATACTTTTCTAATTCGTCTTGTCGATACGAATCAATAAGTCACAAAAGGTTGGTACAAAACTAACAAACGCGAAAAAAGGAAAAGAAAAGGAAAACAAAACTAAAAGTTATAGAAAAAGTAAAAATAGTTGTTATTGGAACTCCATGGCCCCACAAGTGGGTTTTGGCGGGAGAAATCAGTAGAGTAATGTGTTTTTCCCTCAAAATGCATATTGGTTTCCCTCCAAATGGCCAGATGTAGGTCATTTCAACATTTCCGTCTGTTTTTTGATGGAAAATTAACGGCGGGTGGAAAATTGATGAGTTTTTAAATAGGTCAAGTATTTTTTTGATAATATTAAAAGGTCAGGTGCCTATGCGTGATTTATGTGAAAGATCAGGTGCTATTTTGAAATTTTCCCGAATTATCCACTAAAGATATTCACAAAATGTCTCATACGGACCTGAAGTTTGGAAGAATATTTGTTAGGAGTATTTTATATCCTTGTAAAAAGTGTACAATAACGAATAAAAAATTTGAAAAAATGAGAAAATTCCATGTTGGAGAGAGAGAGAGTTAAGGAGAGAGCTTCGTTTTATTTTAGGTAACTACATTCTTATAGTATAGATCGATACCCGATACCGTAATGCCTGCTGGTACAGCGAGTCGCCTATTTTGTTCAATATACTGTTCTTACGGTTCCCATAAAAAATAATCTCCATCCAACATAGATAAAAGCATTTACAAAACGTTCAAAATTGCTTCAGAATTTAAGCTAAATTCTAAAGCAATTTTAGACATTCTGTAAATGCCCTTATCGATGTCGGATAAAGCTTATTTTTTAAGGAGGCATTAAGCAAAATATATTTAACAAAATGAGCGACTCCGATTATCTTTATTGGACCCGAAACGCGCCCAAAAATGCGCTGTACATGCTGTCTGTGCACAAACTATTGTACCAGTAGCAGCACTCGAGAACCTCATTAGATGGTGCAACTCATGTATATTTACCATGATACTTTCTTACGTTAACAAAATCTAGAAGTATATAATCTCATTAATTTCAAACTTGGCATGAAAAGATCAATAAATTTTGAACACAAGCAGTAAATAGAATAACCCCTACTTTTAATGCTTTAAGAAAACGTTTTCCCCTTCATTAGCACTTTATGTCATATTGTATGTTACTTCCATTCTTGTTCTTGACATGTATAAAGCCACACCCATATCCCCATTATCTCCACAAACCCATTCACAGCAAACAAACAGAAAGCCAGAAAAAATGCCAAAACCCCAAAAAACTCTTGAAGACTACCTCTCCAAGGTGAAAAAAAACCCCACTCCACACATCCATTTCCCATCTAAGAAGATCTCTTCTTCCACCAGTTGGATCCTCAGAGGGTGCAAGCACCCAAAAACACACTCCTTTGCTTTGGATCGCAACGCGAAGGAGGGCCCGAAGAATGATGATCGTGATGCAGCAACGCTTGCAGATATCGATCGTTTCCTCTTTGAAAACTTCAAGTCATTTTATATAAACGACGACGATGGAGAAACCGAGAAGATGGGTAGTTGTAAAGATGATAATGGAGGGAAAACAGGCGGGGTTTTACTTGAATCCCCTCGGGTTATCAATCCAACGCCGGATGTTTGTAGCACTCATCGGTTCTTTGCAGGCCATGGCTCGTCTAGTTCACTGATGGAGGAATCCAGGACGAGTATTACAACCACATCAGAGGGAATAGGCTCAAGCTCCACCCCCACCACCTCCGCCACCAGTGCAGAAACAACCACCGAAGTTGGTGGTGATCCTAAGGAAGTCATGGGCGCCGATGATTTTATCGCTGTTTTCACTTACTCTCCGAGTCCATACGATGATTTCAGGCACTCAATGGAGGAAATGATTGAAGCCAGGTTGCGTCATCAGGGGAAGGTAGATTGGGAATTCATGGAAGAGCTTTTGTTTTGCTTCTTGGATTTGAATGACAAAAAGTCATACAAGTACATACTGAGCGCTTATGTTGACCTGATCACGGTTTTACGTGAGAACTCTGGCAAGGTTCCAGCAAGATCAAGTTCGGTCAACCGACGAGAGGAGATGGAGTAAAGATGAGATCAATACGTAAGGTTTTTGTTTTCAAAGAACATATAACCCTCACATGCAATTTTTGCATGTGACATGAGAGAGAGAGAGATATATATATATATATATATATTAATAGTAACGTATACAGCTTCATATAACAGCTATGTTGGAGAGTAAAACCTTAGTACGATTCGAAGTTTTGTATGTCAGTGATTTTTGGCGAGATTTCGTAGATATGAAATAGTAAGTCTTGTCTGTTGTACGTACCCGGTGCTTATACCTTAACCATCTCAGTCTCCAGCCACAATAATATTACAGCTTTGTTTTGCGGTATATATCATCTCTCTCAGTACGGATATACATGTATCAACAAGCAGAACTATTGACTCAATGTGAAGTTACCTAAGACATCAGGTGGTTTAATCAATATCCAACTGCATTCCTTCGCTCCTCAAAATCGCCAAAGATGGCGTGAATCCAACAGCTGATCAAATAGTTATCTTTCTTTTACAAGATAAGTTAGCAGAACTGTATAAATTGTCTTTTACAGGATCAAAAAAAAAAAAGGAACTGCGACGTTGTGGATGTACAAACGACTGCATATGCGCATCTTACCTCTCATTGCCAATTCCTTTACTGGATTCTGCTCCATAACCTTCAGCGTCTAGAATGTGAATCTATTGTCTTCTTTTTAGCAAGTTCTGGCGCAGCAAAATCTCCTTCACCATGTGTAGCTTCACTACTTTGAAGCAAAAACTTCCAATTCTTAAGCTTCGAAATTTGGACAGATGGAGACCCAACTTGTGGCTTCCCATAATCTGGAAGGAAAAGCCCCGCGGCACAATGGAGCATACATTCTTTCTTGGCAGTAGTTACACAGAACAGCCCTCATATTGAGATTGCGTTTTCATATTTCTTACTTTGTTTAATCTCAATAGCAAGGTGATTGACTATGTATCATTGGCCTTAAGTGCTCTGTGCATCAAAATAAAGTTAATAAGTGAATTGAGAAATTGAACTAACCAAATGTACTTAAAACAGAACAAATAATTGTAGCCTCTTGGCCCTTCAGCCACTTGATCATATATGGTGAGCTCTTGTAGGAATAAAATACTTAAACAGTTCTCTCAGAGTTTATCTTGAAAAGTGTATCATCTGGAAAATATTTTCCTCATATCTGGATAATACTCAAATTGGGTCCAACACTTCACTCTTACATGTATCTTCGTTTTTCTCAACTCTCAAGTCTACAGCAATAACTACATAGCTTCTATACATTTCCTCTACTACATTTCCACAAAAGCTACCAATAAGCACACAAAAGATAAAATTTCTGCTCCTATATTCACCATATACTACCACCGGTATGCTAGAAGTGAAACACCCAGGATAATATTGAGTACACAACCTATTTACCAAAGTGTGGAGTTTCTTACTTACATAGTTCAATTGCATCATCATTTCTTTTCAGGCACTGCTCATACAAGGAGTGGTACTTTGCTGGGATATAATCCTTGAAGCTGTGAACAACGACATCAAGTATTGAGAACCAGGGGATGTTAAGGTAGACAGGATACAGACTTTACACATATATAGTAATTGCCGCGGAAGGAAGTTCCTTGATAAGAAAGACGATGGAATGAAACGCAAAATATCACGTAGGCTCTCTCTCTCTCTCTCATTTTTATTTCCTCAAGCAAGTTGTAAAGGAGCTAATTAGTGAAGATTCTAGTGCTCAATTAAAAAAAACAAGGGTAAAGCCATTGACTTCAATATCAATTAAAATCTCTTAAATTTTACAGAATTTTTTTCCACAGTAGTTCATTAGGAATTGGGGCTTTCCGATGCATTGGACTATGAATGAAGGAAGCGCAGAAATTGATTTGGGTCTCTAGGCCTGCCCTCTCTTATGCCTTTCGGCTTTGATTTGGGGGCATGATTCCATAAAAAAAAAGTTCCTTTAGCTCCTCGGTTCTTGGAAGTATAGGGGGCCACTATTTCAATGGTATTCTGAGAGCAACCACTTTGTGCATATATTGCCAGAGGTTAGGTCTGTCTCCAATCATCCGCCACCCATACTCCCAATGATTGGGGACCAGGTGGGTTTCATTATTGTTGGTGGTGGTGTATTTCATTAGGAACCCCACACAATTTAATAAAACCATCACAACAACAAAACTACTAACCATAAAAGAAACTGCATGAAAACCAAATAATTCACGTATAAAGATGATTTTTAGACCTTACAAAACTGTTACTCGTAGTGTACAAAGCACTCTTACCTTTGAAGAAGAGGAAGCCTATCTGGAGAAGAGAATATTCTCACAATGGATTCTAAAGCTTGACCTATCTTCATGGTCTTAGACTTGAGTGCCTTCATACAAGCCACAAACTGTTCATACTCTGAATCTGTAAGCTTCTCTTTGACCTGTAAAGCTCAAGTTTCAATCATAACTTAAGTCAAATAGCCTGACATTTAAGATAAGTAAAGTTCAATTTACAGATGAAAATGGTCGCTTTAGAGAATCCATCAGCGCCATTCAATCATCTACTGTGTGGGAAATCAAGACCGTGCCACAATGATAACGGGAATCGAATATCAAATGGGTGGAGAAGAGGTATAGGATCAAATCAGATATTGACCAAAAGAAGCTAGTTTGAATACCTAACCTGTATCAAAAAAGCTGATCCCTTTCTTTCTTCATCACCACAAGGCGCAGGACTTGGCATAACAACCTTGTCTTTCTGACTCCTTTGTGCAATTAACTCTTCTCTAAGTAGCGCTGCTGAACTAATTTGAGCACTTTGGAAGCTTCTATAATCAGAGACTTCCACTTTCTCATGCTTTACCAGATCGATTATGGAAGAACTATTGTTCTGTTGTTTTCCCCTACCAATAGATGAAGACTCTTGAGGATCCTCAATAAGTTGAGTTAGGTTTTCAATTTTAGGCTTCTTCAAAGAACACCGAGCAATCAGTTTTCCCTTTGTTTCTTCCTCCACCAAAGAGTTAGTGGTGAAATCTTTTTCATGATTTATGTGGTGTATATTTTTCCTCTTAGGAATCAACAAAATTTTCTCATTGCAGAAAAGACCAATTGAAGATTTAACAGTTAAACTCTGGTCTTTCTTGTAAGAAGACAGAGTTGAACGATTAGCAGGAAGAATTCCTTCCCAAAGGCTCGAATTGTCTCCAACCTCAGACATAGAAGATGGCAACTTAACAGACCGATTTGAATCCACTGAGGTGGTCTGCATAAAATTATCAGAAAGAAAGAGGAAATGTTGAGAATAAACATAAATTCCGTTTAACTTTGCACTCAAAAAAAAATTGCAAGATGTACCAATGGAGCAATAAATTTTTCAAGGCGAAGTTTGTCCAGAGACTGGGCAGTTTTCAATCTATTTGCATTTCCTGCAGCAGGAATAAGAAAAGGATTAGACATAGCATATTAACCACCATTTTTATTGTGTGAACTAAGAATAAGTACAAGACTCTGACTGGAATTAGGAACTCGAGGACCGTGTTTGGCCCCCAAATTGAATCAGATAACTGAAGTAATGTAGCCTCTAAGTCACCAGACAAGCACACCTACATTACACACTCTAAGGCACCAAAGCAAGTTCTTTTCAAGATCTCGACAATCATACGATCAGAAAGTAAATTGGTTTCCCCATTCTCAACCCGTCTTTGCAAAATCGAGGAAGAACAACAAGCATAAGAGGAATGGTGGTTAACTCTTTGGCTGAAGTATAATCCTTAAAGTTGTATTTGGGTAAGGAAAAGGAAAGGGAATTGGAAAAATGTTCGAAGGATCTAGCCGTTGTGAGCAGTTATATCCTCGACTTTCATATTTCCTTTTCCTTCTCCTTACCCAAATCCATGATACAAATAAAAACTCAGGGAACTGTATTTGAGGAGGAGACCAGTACAATGCGCTTCTCTAAGTTCCATGGATCAGGATTTGAAAGTGCAAGCTGGTGCCAAATTCTGCAACGGGACTCTGACTCTAGGAAACAATATACTACCATTGCTTTCTGAATATGTATTTGCAAGACAAACAGCTGATCTAAATTTGATCTTTGGGGCACCACAAGATTTTTAGTTTACAAACATCCTTGCATCGTATTTCATGTATCGTTACTAACCATACAGCGCTTAACGAAAAAAAAATTCTCAACCTGTAGACTATCTTTTGCTCCTCATGGTTGTCATCTTTAACCAGAAAAGCAGGCAAACAAATTTAAGGCCCACAAAATTCACAATAACCAAACCAATCCGAGCCTTATGTCCCAATCACTTGGGGTCGGTTACATGAATCCGTTTTCTCCATTGAGCTCTGTCGAGGGCCCCTTGTTCACACAAACCTATTATACTCAAATCTTTGCGCACCACAGCATCTAATGTCAATTTAGATCTACCCCTCCCCGTAGCATTGCTACCCAAAGCTATCCTATCCGCTCTCTTTACTATTGCATCTCCTGGTCTACGGTAGACATGCCCAAACCACCTTAGCCTATTCTCCCTCAACTTCTCTTCTATAGGTGCTACACCTACTATCTCACGAACCGTTTCATTTCTAACCCTGTCTCGCCTAGTCTTACCACACATCCACCTCAACATTCTCATTTCCGCTACACTCATCTTGCTCACCTGTTGTCTCTTAATAGGCCAACACTCTGTCCCATAAAGCATCGCTGGTCTGATGGCAGTTCCATAGAATTTTCACAATACCTAAGGAAAATCCAAAACATGCCATAGCCAATTTACTTACAAAGGAGCTAGTGAATTTACTTCTAATTAAAACCAGGAACTAACATATTTCCCAGTTTATCAAGAAAATTCATGAACCAAAGAAAACAGAAATGTTATGCCAGAAACATGAATTAGTAAAATTGGTTATAGTTTAGCTTAAAGATACTTAACCATGATCTTCACTTCCTGTTAGTTCCAGCTTCGTTGGACCACGAGTTGCTCCATCTCGGAAAAAACGCGTCAATGTGAAAACTACTTCCCCAAATTTGGAGTAACCCTGCATGGATAACACCGCTGTGATATGTAAGTTCTAAGCAATTAGCTTCTCAACCAGAAACTCAATCTGATGCAGGGAGGCGTGTCGAAATAGAAGAACACGCAACAAGGACAATCACGAATAAGTATGAACTAGAGGTACTCCCTCTTCGAATACACGATAATGAGAAAACTCTCAATTTTCATTAATCAAATCATAAAACAACTCCCTTAGCCCTAAGGATTACAACTTATTATATAGGAAAAAACCCTAACCCTAATTGATTCATCCGAAAAGGTAGCAGAATCAATTAATTAACAAAAATTACCAGAAACAAAAATTCTACTTTGACTAGGAAATCAAATACTAGAAAGAAATATAAAGTTGCCAAAACAAGAGGCAACTAAAACGGAATTTCCTAACAAAATAATAAATTCAAAATAATGCGTAATTAATTTATATTCATCATATTTCTGTTCTGCATCACAATCTAACCAAAATGCACCTTGATATGAGGTTGTATCCAAAGTGATATCTGGGACTGACGACTTGGATATGCAAATCTGTTTACAACACAAAGAGGTGAAAGAAAGACTAATTAGTGTAATGCATGACATTATGAAGTCTAATGCAATAAAATGTAGCACATCTAGCAAGTTCAATTAGAGGAATGGTGATAATCATAGAACCAGCAACCAGTACAATTGTTATAAACTTTTGCATCCAAGTGATCATTCATCTTTGCAATTCTGTCAGCCCCTGTAGTAAAAACTTTATAAAACTTAAACGATTTAACAATTTTGTAGTTCTACAGCTCAATAATGGTCTGCATCCCAATAGTCACCATTCAAAACTTGCAGTAGGTGATGGGATATGCAATGGTGATAGTATGGAGGGGAAAATAGTCATAAAACTTAGCTTTCATATTAATTAGTTCGAACTAAAATCCATCCACAAGAATTCATTTCAAAAACGGCTAAATTTAGGCACCTATTTGACTCCAAAAAAAGGTTTCAAAGTTGTGCCTTGGCCAAACTTCAAGAACCATAGAAATAGAATTATTCATTTGAAGCTAATGAAAGATTAACACAAGACTTCAATATGATGCTTGCAGGGGTATGAATTTTTGTGAACATCGATAAAAATATTGAAGTTTATGGAAGCTTAAATGATTAAATCCATGATTTTCAAGTTAGGTGGACAATGAGTAGTGAATAGCTTAAGTCTATACGGTCGCTCAAATATAAGAAACACGAACAGTTGCTAAGCAAGGGTGTTCTGATAATACATTAAGGCTCCCAACATTTTGTTTCAGAAAAATAACATGAAACAAATAAAATACTTGTTAAGCACTAAAAAAAATCAATTGGCAGAAAAAAAATAAACTGTTATATTACAGTGCAGTTGCAAATTTTTGCTATTAACTTAACCTTTCATCACAAAAGATAATTGCACCATAATCATGGCGATGACGAATCACACGACCTACAGCCTGATTCACAGCCCGTGAAGCTTGTTGACTGTACCACTCTTCTCCAGTCAGAACCTGCAACTTAAAGTTGTATAAGTACAGCACCAAAAAATAACACAAAAAAATTCTAATAAAATGCTCCTACATACAACAAGCTTGAGAGAGGTAGTAGGTAGCAACCTCATCCCAACTGTTTGGGGAGGGGCTGATTCTCGTGATTCCACTTTTTTCACCATACATAAAGCAATTGTAAACTTGTAACAAGAAAGGAGAGATTACTCAAGACCAAAAGTCCAGTATCATATCTGGTGGTATAAGAATACCTTGGATCCTATCTGATTTGACTGTGTATGTTGATCCAAGTACTCTCGTTTTAAGCGGACCTGCCAGGCATAATATAAAAAACATAACATTCATATAAGAAAATGGTGACATGACATAATTTCTGAGTAATGAGTACAAAATGCAATATCTCTAGAATGATTGAGAGAACAAAAAGGTTTCTAAGACATGCCAAAAGAAAAAACAAAAACCAAGACATACATATTTGCTTTTCTGTTTCTGTTTCTGTCCCAGTCCAAGAGTAACATAGTCAGAGACATGCAAATTAGGACGAAGAAAACTAAATAATACATGATGACAGTTCAGAGACAACAACTTATAATTAGACAGTTCATAGCCACAACATGGAAAAGAAAAAGAACGAAAGTTATTACTGGAACTTAGATTGGGCATGGTATCATATTGAGGACAACTAATCTAAGATATGGCCTTCAGTTACCAAAGTAACTAAAAATGACTCCTGGGGTATCCCAGACCATCCACTGTTAAGGAATTCACAATAATGTACTAACAAGTTAATAATAAAGTATGGATCATTAACAGCTCAGTTTTAGGCCGCATCAAGATAACAAATCCCTGGCGCACAGAAACTTTGAGAACGTATCATGCTTGCATTCTCGCGCCTGAAAAAGTGGGGTATGCTTCCTCTATGGAAAGCCAAAAGATACAGGAATCAGATACCTTGGACAATAACAGAAGCTTTCCAAGCAAGTTTTTTCTTTTTCCTAACGCTAAACATATCTCAGAATATTTACACAAATGAAACTCAAATGGAAGAAAATCAACAAGGAAAACGTTCAAGATGATCGAACCTTTGGATCAGTCCTCGGGGCAAATGGCATACCAGTGACCACCACAGCTCTCCCAGCTTGGTCTGCAAAATCTAACCCTTCACTTACCTATTAAATCAAAGCTGTTTACCGTGAGGAAAAATGGAACTTCTGACGCATAGTCCATCCGAAGGCATAATAAGTAGGAAAAAACTTCGATCTTTTAAAGGGCTAAAACAAACATCTTTAAAAAGGTAGCACACTAAAAGACAAAAATAGTAGTATTGGACCTGTGCCAATGCGAACAAAGTTTCAAGGATGCCAAACTTGTCATCAATTACCCGTATTCACAGCCTTACTGTGTGTGATGCTCATGGAACTCTGCCGACTTTGGTGCTGAGGAAACTTTTCATCTTACAACCAATAACATTTATTTTCCTGCTTTCGAATACAGTGCCTATGGTATCTAAGATTAGCACATGGAAAAATTTCTAGCGGATGACACTTTCTACTGCATCAACTGGGTATTTCAAGAAATAACCAGTCAACCACTCACTGTACTCCATGTACAAGAAATTAGCTTCTATGGGGTCCATTTTAACATGTTCCAAGCATGTCAGTTGACCTGGGAGCAACCCTATGAGTAGTAGAAAATTGTGCAGTCAGGAGCTAACATAGTTTGAGGGCATCTATCAAGCAGAGGCGAGTTTTCATTAACCTGAGTACTCATTGCAAGAGCCAGGTATCACTAGGAACCAGGCTAGATTCTAGAACACACTTAGGTCAAGACATTGCATCACGGTACAGTTGTCAGTAAATGAGAGGCATTTACAAAGCTTCAAGTATGGTAGATATAATGAGGTCCAACAATGTGATACAGAAAACAAATTCAAGACTACACACTGAACTACGAATGTAGTTAACACCATCACTGGGGCTTTCCAGCTCCCTAAAATTTGAATCCCAAACTGTTCAGAGGTAGTGATAATTTGTTCAGATTAAAATCCAGAAATCAGTCCAACAACCACCTAAGGAAACTGGGGAAACAGTTCAGTTAATCTAACAATATCCACTTTGTTCACTTCCCATTTATCTTTAGTTTTAGTTTAGTTTTTCAATCATTACCCTATATCTTTCTCCAATCATTACCCTATATATCCAATTATTAATTTCATTTCTCTCTCTATCTCTCTCCAATCATTACCCATCTTTCCAATCATTACCCTATTTCTCTCTCTACCCACTACCAAAACTAAACTAAACTAAACTACCAACCAAACAAAGCGATCATCTCTTCAATTTGGCCACCAAACTTACTGGGTGAAGTAATGAGTCTCGATTAGTTCATGCACCACTAGTTACAATCATAATGACAAGAATCTGGCAAGGTGGATGATAACAGGGCTAGCTGCTTTCCTTCAGATCAGTTGTTCAACTCAGCTTGTGTACATATGTTACAAGCTTCAGAAGGCTCTTTTACCAAAAATACTAGCTCTTCAGATCAGTTGTTCAACTCATCTCGGGGACCCACAGAAATGATCCCAGCTGTTCAGTTTTGCTAAAAACAAATTTTTTGAGGGTTCCGGTAAAAAATAAGCTCAATAGGTTGTTGGTAAGGGCATTACTTAAAAATTGAATGAATTCATCAAGCCCTTACAGATATTCAATTGAGCTGTTTTTTGCAGGGACACTTAAAAAAAGACTTAAACAAAAAGAATGGATCGAATTATTTGGGTGAGGCCCCAAGGTGGAGCCCGCACATCATCTGTGCACAGATCATGTGTCGCATAGTCGGTCTACCTTTCTACAATCAGTCTTAAAATGCTTTGAAAGCAACCAAAAACTATTTTATATTGTTATGAAAGCAGAAACAAGTTTTCCACAACATAACAAGGTGTTCTTTAAATTTCAGGATGAAACCACACCTTGCCTCGACAAACCGCAAAGAAGACTGCACCAGAAGTTGATGAGTCCTTCAACTTAGTCATAAAGTCCTGCCGAAAAACAAATGAAAATGAAATATCTGAGGTGAAGACAGAATGCAAAGATAAAATTAGAAGAATGTTGAGGATGTAGCTTAAGTTACTTACATCAATTGCCAAGGGGAAAAGTGATGATTGCCTAGGTTCTACAACAGGCTGCTTATATTTGCAAATTCTCTCCCAGACCGTGCTCGAATTTGTAAAGTTAGTAGGATTCTGGAGAATTGGGGAGATAGTTCATCAAAGCAGAAGGCAAACCAATTTCAATTGTACATTAGGTGTGCTAGAAACCTTACCATATTCTTCCAGCATCCGATGCATTGGTCCATAAGATAGTAAGATGGAAAAAACACTAGCAGGCCATCCGGTACAATACGAGCAAAATTGACTGCAGGGTCAAAACGAAGGACCAAATACTACATTAACTAGTTAGCCACTGACTTCATGTACAAGACTATATTAAACATAGCTTGATATAGTTTTCTCTTAGCAATGTCCGTGGCATATTTATGAGGGGGAATGATGAGGTAAGCTTTCCTTCCATCAGTAAAGAAGTAAGGTTCCACAAGGCCATTTTCCATCACAATTATCATGGTGCAGGGAGTTCAAAATTTGTACTATTCGATACATGCTTATCATTACCTGGAATTATCGATCTTAACAAGTGATGCATGCTTATCATTATTCATCACATAGAACTGTCATCCTCAATATCTATAACATACCAATAGCATTCCCAAGCTCCAGTTTGTATTCTACCAAATCGCGGCTCCGATATGAGGAGTTAAAAGCATAGCCAGATGGACCAGATGGTACAACACCAACCCAAATCTGGTTTGCTGATATAACATGAGGGTTCTCCAAACGAATAGGAAATTCTCTGATATGGCAAACAAAGATATGATAAATTTATGAGTTTTTATCAGCTTTGTAAGTCGTGAACAACCAAGTGAGAAAAAAGAAAAATATGCCTAATTAAAACGACTTACAATTTAAACTCATGAGCAAATGAATCCAATGGAGATAATGTGCCTGATGTCAAAATGATTGATCCAACACCCAACTCTGAGAATGAATCCATGGCAAGTCCTGGATTAAAACACCACCAACTGAGTGTCCTAGATGCCTTTCCTGCAGCATAATGTCAATGATAAATATGTAAGTGAAATGCTTAAGGAATGCGTGTCTACAGGGCTAGTCCATGGCGGAATTTATTGCCATGCTATAAGGAAACAAAAGACGTTCAAATAACATAATTCAACATAACTCAACACCAGGATTTTGTATATCAAAGATCTCACCAAAACCCATTAGAGGAACGCCGCGAAACTAAGTACGTAATCTTACTCACCCAAAATACTGTGTACAATCTTATGAAGCCTATATGGTACACATATATACGTGTACAATGATATACAAATGCACATACATATGCGTATGTACATTGAGAGCTTATTGGAACTTGGAAGCATCCCAAAAGAAGACGAAAAATAAGATCAACAGATATTGTGGAAGATGATCATACAGGTGTACAAATCCGGGTTCAATCAAAGAGTCCCAATATTTTTAAGAGACATACATTCAGTAACCCATGAAGCTTGAAAATATTTGCTTGTTACTATTCTAATTCTTCAACAAAGACACAATATTTTGTTTGCTTCAGAAAAGTCCTTTCTTAAACATGGTTTGCTGTTCAAACAATCCAAAAACCCATACGTTGCAGAAATTATGTGACAGACTGATAATTCAAGGAAAAGAAAATAAAGAATGTACAAAACAGAGAAAAAGAATCTTCAAAATACACACCAAGCTAGCAATGAAGTTCAGACTCAAATCTTAGTTTAAAAAAATCTTGCTACCACCTTTAAAAGCAGCTGTATCACTTGCCTCAACTTCCTGAATGTGAAACTTCAGGAAACAAAAAAGGAGATTCAAGTCAGACAATAGTGTAAGTACCAAAACAACGAAGAATCACTATGGCTCCGTTCAGTTGCCAGGAATGTTGTACCAGAAAGTTATTCTCAGGAAAAGTTAAGTCAAGTGAAGTAAAGGAAAAGAAATCTATTTTCTTGTGAGTGTTCATTTGACAGTTTTTTTTGGCAGAAAAACTAAAGTTTAGTGGTTCATTTGCCGGGAAAAGACACTTATGAGAAACTTTTTTATTTTTATTTCCATGGCTAATTTTAAATAAAATTAACTTTGAGAGCTAAATAATAGGCTATTATATTTCAAAAGTTAACACATACGGAAAATGTATTTTATCTAATGCAAAGCCTTAACATGAAATCAAAAAATCGACTTGCAATTTCCTATATTCTGAATGGTCATGCAAATCTCCCATTTAAATTGACATTCTCTGATAATCAACCGTACAAATAAAGTTTAAAAAATAAGTAGATGATATCTAAATAAATAAATATTAAACAACCGTGCTTGATTAGTTGCCGATGCAAAAACTTACTGAAAATTAGTTAGTACAAAACAAAATTGAAGACTAATGACAAGATAAATAAATACTTCCAAAAAAAATAAACTACCAATCTTTTTCCACAACAATTATCTCAGAAAGCACCATAGTAGTCGAAATTATTGTTGCTCACATAAATATCGAAGTGTCTTTCTAATAACCTAATTTGTATTTTTTTGTTATTGGCGTCATTCACTTTTTTTCTTACCCGCCAATTATTTTGGCCCCACAATGGATAAAACTTTTCCCGTGATGCAAAATCCTATGCTTTTGGCCGGATCACTTTTGCAAGAAAGTAAATCTTGCAGGAAAACTTAAAAACATGTTTCCCACTACTTTCTTGTCAACTGAACACTACAAAAGTCATGGGAAAGTTGATTTTCCCATCATTTCCTGTACTTTCCTGGCAACTGAACGGGGCCTATGGAACAAGTCCATCTTTTTAGAATAACGTAATAGTTCCTACCCAAGTATACAACTGGTTAAAGCCACAATAATATCCGAACTTACACGATAATATCCAGCATGAGATTTACCGCCATCTCTGAAGATTAACTTAAGAAAGTCACCCATACTTTCCAACCTGCATACAATTCCCTTCATCTTGCGTGGCCCTTCATTATCAGCGACATTTGCACCTATACGACAAAGGAATCCAGGTCTAAATAAATAAAAAAATATAACAAGGACTAAGACATAAAAAAACCAAAACTACTCAATATCTGTTCTTAATATGATCGTGTTTGAGTTCAGAAAAAATAAAATGACCGTGTCCAACCGACATTGATCAAACAAGCAAACAAGTTGGAAGAATGAATCCTTATTTTGATTATATCCCACCTAACGAAACAATATCTCCCCCACATAAAACAACGTCATCACAATTACCCTGGACAGTGGTGAGACCCTAGTGTCAAAGCGATGATAGTTTGCAGCTTACCTTCCTCAAGAAGAAGAGCTGCTTCTTCAATTGTTCCAATCAGCATTGTGGCAGTTTTATATGTGATATTCAGATCAGCAAGTAATTCATAAATGTAAGGCCCTGGCTTTGTAAATCCTAAATCTTTGGATTCAATAGGGACTTCAGCAATCCTCTTCTCAAGCTTTAGAAGAAGTGCTGCAAGAAATTCAAGATTAATGCTTAATACTGAAAACCTACCAATTTATAAAAACATGGAGTAAGCAGCAAAAATACTAAGCTATGAGCAAGTCCGTGATGAAACACACTATCCAGAAAACAGGGTACGTCAGATTCAAGATAACTTAGGTAAAGGCTGTTTTCTGAAATAGCCAAGCAACCGGAAGAAATATCTATAAAACTGTTTTGGTTTATTAAGCGGTTAGACATCTTACTATATGCAAATGAAGCTCAATACACTTCCAAAAAGGATGCGTGTACAAGTAAGGAGCTAGCCCACTGCAATAAGAGGGAACACACAATGGCCTAGAATAAACTCTCTCATCCTGAGAACCTAGCTAAAATAACCACATATCTTACACTCTCAACCTGAGAACCTAGCTAAAATAACCACATCTCTTACAACAAGAGACGAAGCCGATAAAAAAAAAAAAAAAAGAGAGGCAGAAATGCTTCTAGCACAGTAAACATATTTACATTGAAAGTAGAGAATGAATGGATACTTTTATGCAATGTGTTCGTTCAACCAGCTTCATTTACCTCTAAGAATAGCAAAATCATCTGGATTGCATGATTTGTCATTTGAATTATCCCTCCTTGCTATGGCAAGATCTATACAATTTTTGGCTTCAGAAATGCAGGCCGTTAGAATCCATGAAGAAAGATCAAAGGACGCAGCATCCGCACATAAGCTTTCCTGCATTTCATTGGACATTTTTCTTTCTTCAGTTGCTAAGGTTTTGAAGCATATATACAAGCTAAACAACTACCAGGATTTACAGCAAAGAGTTGAGTTCACATGCATAGATAACATATATTACAAGAGTAAAGAAGCAGAAAAATACCAACAAAAAGAAGGCGCAGTACCAGGAGATCTCAAAAGTAGTCATTTCCGCTTACCAAGTTGTGAGCTTCATCAAAAATCAGTATGCTGCCATTCCATCTAACTGAGAGAGATTTCCTGTTTCCACGTTCTATAAGATAGTTATATGGTGCAAACATGATATCAGCAACTTTGTGGAGCTCTCGTGACACATAATATGGGCACCTACAAGAAATTGTTTAGGTTTAAATCGCAAGCAAACATGAACTGAACATTCACTATGTGCTTTTCAAAGACAAAAAAAGAAAAGAAAAGAAAACTTACGGTCCGCAGCTTTTTCCAATGTTGACCAGCTCTTCTATGTCTATAGGTTCATCTCCAAGATTGGGATTTTCTTTCATGAACTCTACAAAGAGAAGTGAGAAGGCATGGTGATATCATAACAATTGATCTATTAAACATCAAAAGGAAGCAGAAGTTCTTTTAGAGTAGCACGTATCATAAATAGCGTTCTCATTGACAGGCAAGAGTCCGTAAATTTCCAACAAAAAAAGCTTCAAGAGTGTTAAAGTCATAACGTTGTTTGATTCAGCTAGACAGGCCCATTATTTACTCCACTCTATCCTCTCAAATATGTTTTAAGTTAAAAGCTCATAAAATTGTGATTACAGCTAAAGCAACATATCATACTGGAATATAGAAATAACAATCTGTAGTACATACCAAATTACCTGCTACACGAGGAAAATGGGAGCAATATCGCTTTGTGCGCTTTTTACAAAGAGAATGGCAGGCATTTGTCTGGGTCCTTCCACGGAGCAAACTCACTTCTTCGTGAATGCATAACTGCTCACGAGATCCTAATACAACCATTTTGGGCCTGCATATTGTCTATCATTATACCAGTTTACATTGACGCCAATGTCATAACCATTCAAAACATGTATGAATGACAAACTCCAATAAATTTCAAAGGTGTAAGTAACAAAAAAATCCTGCCAAAGCCATCAGTTGCATAGAAAATTCTCTGTGTTCAGTTAGAATAAGCCCCATATCTCTTATTTAGAGTAATTGCAAGTTCATTGTAAGAGGTATGGCATCTTAAAGTTTATGCATCGCCTTCATTAGGATCTGGGCCAAGCACATAATGCCTCCGTGTGAAGCAAAATCAGTATCACAATTATATGCCTGCAGGGTGCCATCAATACTAGAACCAATATTTTTAGAAACTGGATCAAATAATAAAAAATTTCTCATAATAGATAATATCTGACAAATTATATTATTATCTATGTTGAAATTTTCAGGCATACCAAATTGCAACTAAAATTGTCCCAAGGTCACTGGTACTGGATAATAGTTGATGAAACAATAGACTGTTACTGATCAAATAAACAGTCGAATTAATGGATATGGTCAAAGTTCAAGCTGATAGAATGACAGTTTTGCAAGACCAGCCAGATCTATATAATCATGCACATGGCTTCACCACACTCCTGCAATGGAGTTTGGTAATTGCATATCACATTGTTGAAATCCAAACTAGAAAAATGAATTGATTGGGTTGCATATATAAGTAGGCTTTAACTCCAAATTCATTTGCAGTAATGCACTCTGATAGAAAACGCATAAGACCCAGCAGCTCTTGTAGCTGTTTCAAATAGAGGGAACCATACAAAAAAAAAAACATGACCCTCCATTGGATGCACCATAGGTATAGTAGTAAGGTAGAAACCAAACAAAGACTCCATCAAAATGTTGAACTTCAAATTTGGAACATATTATGGTTTACACTTAAAATAAGATAGAGAGCAAACATATTACCAGTATAGGAAAAGGAAAAAGTTACTTCAGATCGTGACAAAGTCTGACCTATAATTTGTTCTTTTCAACTCTTGAATAACTTGCCGAAGCTGGCTATGTGTCCGTGAGGCGTATATTATTGTGGGTAGATTTGAAGGTTCAGACTGTGATAGTGGTCCATCAGAAAGTTTGCTTCCCATGTGACTACCACTTCTCTCACTCCTACAGGTGGAGAAGCCTCCCAAACTCTTCCTCCAAGCCAGTGTAGCACAAAGGAGACACAAGGTTTTTCCAGTTCCAGTTGGGCTCTCCAGTAATGCATTACTTTTCTGCCATGATTTACAGTGAGAACGATCAGAGAATAACACTAATGATGATACCATTGATCTAGGAAATTGACCTCTGAAAGAGTCCCTGATATAAAGTTCAAGCATAACCAAAGGCCGAAGCAGGATTTGTACTCAACGGGGCCCAAACCACATGTATTTCGCGTTAATAACAACAAATACAGTCCATAGTTTATATCGCTACTAGTTATAGTTCTGATAAGGAGGCGAGATTGTGTATATTCATAGCCGCCATTTTATTTTATACCCACGAGCAAAAAATGGTTGATAACTTGGTATTTCAGGGGCTCTTTGCACACACATATTGGAATTTTGTGAATTCTTCTTTTCACCCAAGGGGCTTGCATGGGCCAATCCCATAGAACATAACCTTTAGAAAAAAGGAGATAGCAGTTGTTGAGAAACGTACAAGTGTGTATATATGTGTCATATAGATCAATATTTACATTTCCGTATATTATCGAAAGGTTCCAAAACGCATTTAAATTCAACAGTCATAAAAATGTTTTCGAGACTTTGGATTTTGGCAGGAAGAGTGACTTTGGAGTTTGGACACGTCTCTCTTCATTCTTCGAGTCAATTCCGCAAGTACGTCACAGTATTACATATGCATAGAAGGTCCTAATAAGCATTAACAATAGGATAAATTCCTTGTGATCGACAGTGAAATGAGTAAACATATGATCAGTACAGACCCTCTGAGTGCCCACATGATCAAGCAAATTAGCGAACAAATTCATGTACGCATATAATCACGGAAAAAACAAGATGGAGTTCAGTAGTAACGGAATAAAAAAGCCTTTCTTAAGCATACTTCTTGAAGAGCTTGGATGACTTTTTCCATGTAAACGAGCTGGCAATCGTAGGCCTCGTACGGGAAATCCACATCGACTCCCCTGATCTTGTAAATCGGCATCTCTTCTCTCTCGCTGTTAGGTGGTTTGAGGGAGATGATTCTTCGGAGGGATAAGCACTTTGTGGTTTGTTCCTGGCAAAACCCTAGAACGGAACAGAACGATGTTTTCCCGCCATTTATGATGAAGGCTGGAACTGAATACTACCATGGCAATGAATCCGGGTCGGTTACTGGGTCCGACGGTGCTTGTATTCGGGTACGGGCTGATTTAGCCTCCTTTTGTCCCCCTTCTTTTTCTATGGGCCTGTTTTGATTACACTTGTAAAAGCAAGGCACCACCCCCACTTGGCCCAACTTTTAATGATTTTCTTGTTCGTTTTGGTTCTCAAAATCTCTACCGACCTACGCACAATTTTTTGGGAAAATGACGGCCGAGGACGTATTTTAATAATTAATACCCGCTACATTTTCAGCATTAACAAATGTTCTTAGCATGTCCCTGACGGGTATTAATTATCAAAATACATCCTGATCGTAAAGTTGCCCCGGAAAAAAAAAACTTCTAACTTATTAGTTACTGCATTATTTGTTGGTCAATAGTACTCGATGCGAATTGTATCCAACATTTGATTAGCATGCGAATTTCATCAAAATGCACAATTTAGTATGCAAAAATTCATATAAAAATTGCGCAATAGATTATGTTTATCAATCCATAGTCCGTAATATCCCACTTAGAGGTAAGGTCCCATTCTGCTAAGAGAAATAAGTATTTTAAATAAGCACAAATTTCTTGAATTAAAGATAATGTATTATAAAATAATGACATATTTTATGAAACGAAAAATAAGTACTTCAAATTGGTACTATTCCAGTTTTTGGTCAAGAGCTATTCGCAAGCACCTACCGTTGTTAATTCGAACATTGGTAATAAAATAGGCTAGTGATTTTGCCACACCCTTTTTTGTTATTGTCACACCCTGTAAATATATTTTTTGGTGCAAAAATACACTTGTAGGGTGTGGCAATAACAAAAAAAGGTGTGGCAATATCATTTCCCATAAAATATACCGCAAAACAAACACACAACTAGTGTGTCAACCCCAATATATTTATCTCGATATTTTAAGAAACCTCAACATCTACCCACGCGTATAAGATCAATTTCAATAATCGCATAGTCAACTAGTGTCAATTTATTCATGTATTTTTTTGACAGAAAGCACAAATTGCATTCCCCGTTCACGCTAGTTATTAACTTATGCACCGCAATTTTTTGGTTTTGTCCGTATTCAATTTTTATTTTTTTTTGCGTTTGTTAATTTATGCCAAACTTTTATGTGATAGGTGACAACGAACGAGGGGAATCGGAAATGTACCAAAATTTGACTTTTGTACAAGTATTTTGGAAAATATCTAAAGAAAAGCTCATTCCCAAAATACTTGTATAAAAATCAAAAAATTTTACTTTTCTGATTCTTCTCGTTTTTAGTCACCCATGTCTCATAAAAATCTGGCATAAAACAAAAAAATGCAAAAAAAAAAAAAAAGAATAAAGACAAAACCCAAAAATTATTCTGCATAAGTTAATCACTAGCGTAAACATAGACATCTGGCATTTACATAGATTTTCATCCAAGAGCAGAGTTAAGGAGCTACAACCAAACCCACAACACTTACGATATCCAATAAAAACGAAGAGGCAAACTTACGTGTAAATCCCAAACGTGAGTCTCAAAACTCTATCCACACCGACAACAAAATCCAGCACCAGTGGTTGTTGGAGATTCAAACACAAAGTTTTGCTCTGGGTAGAGGAGACACCGAATCAGAGATAACACAAAAAAAAAATCCAATGAAAATCTCACCCGAACTGCTATCCAACACCATCAATCGCCGACACGCTCCTGACAGAAGGGCACAAGACTCCAGCGACCTTTGCCGACGGCCAAGTCCTCGCTGTCATGGACAACTGGATGCTACTCCGATGCTAGCCTTCGCTGTCAATTTACTCATGTAGAGTATGACACTTATACAAAAAAGGAAATTGAATTATACACCTTTTTTTTTAACATCTACACTCTTTTTTTTTGTCTTATAACAAAAAGATTACATACACTTTTAACACTAAGATCTAAAAATAGGAATATAGATATCAAAAAAGGGATGTAGATATCAAAAAATGAGTGTAAAATTCAATTTCCAAAAATACTTATAAGTACTTACAGGAGTATTTACCATTCAAACGCTTCACATTGCACGGAGAAATTTTTTAGTGCCGAGAGGGTACCGGCCACGTGGTGCCGAGCACGTATCTCGGTCGTCCAAACGTGTTTTTGGACGGTCCAGATCGGTTTGGGCTTGAGGGGGTATTTTGATAATCTTACACTTAAAAATTACCTAAACAGATATGAACCATCCAAAACACGTTTGGACGGCCGAGATGGTGCTCGGCATCACGTGGCCCGTTCCCACCTGACACTGAAAAACTTCTCCATTGTACGGTCCACAAAGTGAAAGTTCTCCATCTCAAGATTCCAGCGACCTTTGCCGACGGCCGAGTCCTCGCTGTCATGGGCAACTGGACGCTACTCCGGTGCTAGCCCTCGTCAATTTACTCATGTAGAGTATGACACTTATACTAAAAAGGAAATTGAATTATACACTATTTTTTTTGACATCTACACTTTTTTTTTGTCTTCTAGCAAAAATATTACATACATTTTCAACACTAAAATCTAAAAAAGGGAATATAGATATCAAAAAAGGATGTAGATATCAAAAAAGGAGTGTAGAATTCAATTTCCCAAAAAACTTATAAGTACTTACAAGAGTATTTTTACCATTCAAACGCTTCACATCGCACGGAGAAAATTTTTAGTGCCGAGCGGGTACCGGCCACGTGGTGCCGAGCACGCATCTCGGCCGTCCAAACGTGTTTTTGGACGGTCCAGATCTGTTAGGGCTTGAGGGGGTATTTTGATAATCTTACACTTAAAAATTACCTAAACAGATATGAACCATCTAAAACACGTTTGGACGGCCGAGATGGTGCTCGGCATCACGTGGCCCGTTCCCACCTGACACTGAAAAACTTCTCCATTGTACGGTCCACAAAGTGAAAGTTCTCCATCTCAAGATCTTTCTAGAAGCATCAGCATCTCTAGACCCCTCTACGACCACTAAAAACTTTTTGACCATCCTATTTATTTATTTTTTTTAAAAAAGAAGGAATTACCGTAGTAGTATATATATATATAAATTCCACAAATTTTCCACAAACCCTTCCGCAAATCTCACGTTAAAACCCCTCCCCTTCCATTCTCTCTCCTCGCATCACTTGTTTCCGTCTTCAGAAAACAGGAGAGAGAGTTGGGAGAATCCACGACAACCTCGACCAAGTCGTACTTGGAGTTCCAGGAAAAAAAAGTCTCTGATACTGCGGCGGCGCACTCGATCACAGGTACGATCTCCCAAACCCTAACCTTCTCTAGAACCTCCGGATCTGTATCAGTCTCGATTCGTATACCGTACTGTTGAATTGGTTCGAGGAATGTGGTTTTACACCACTGCTCGGCCGTTGCCGAATCTAGGTTTAATCATTGAGATTTAGCAGATCATTACTGCGGCAGCTTGTTATAGTAGGAGTTAGTGATGCTTAAGTGGGATTTTGTTGGTTAACTAGCAGAAGGATTTTTTTTGGGTACTTAACTGAGCTAAATTTGTCTTGTTTTTGAGGTGCATGGACGCCTCCGTCCCGTTTTGTTTTTTTTTTGTTTTTACGGAAAGTCGTGCCGTTGTGACGTCAAAAAATGATGTGCTTTTGAGAGTAGTTTTCCGACTATTTTGCCCGTTCGTAGGTGCTCATTTACTCATTGAGATCCTTAGAACGGTGCGAAAACATAAAAAGTTAGTTTGGGAGGTAGTTTGTTTTTTAAGATCAAAGGGACACTCTAATCCCGTAGAGAGTACATAAAGGGACAGAGGGAGTAGTTGTGTTACGTGATTCTCCCTTTCCGAGACTACTGAAAGGGAAAAAATTATGTCTTTTCTTGACAACTATTTAGGTTAATTTTGTTTACCGACTCTAATGGCAAATTGAGTGTGATAGTAGTTGGTTACGGACCTTACGGTTCATATGTGAGTTATTAAATAGATTGAGACTGATTAGTTAAAAAATCATGTGTACTTGTGTAAGGTTTGTGACAGAACTACATTGCAAGTTTGCATTGAAGTTGACAGTTGTCTTGAGAGTGAAAAGCAAGCACAAGCGATAGAAAGGATAGTCCCTCACGAGTTCACATGAGCTAAATTTGTCTTGTTTTTTAGATGCATGGACTCCTCCATCCCGTTTTGTTTGCTTTCTACAAAAAATCGCGACATCTTGATGCAACAAAATAATGTGCTTTTGAGATTTTTTTCCGAACGGGTCAAAAGTTATTTCGGGAAGTAGTTTATTTTTTACGGTCATAATGACACCTGTCTCCCGAAGAGAGGAAACAAAAAGGGACAGAGGGAGTAATTATTACATGATTTTCTCTTTTCAAGACTTACTGAAGCGGGAATATCTAGGGTAAATATGTTCGCTGACCACTATGGCAAATTGAGTGTGATAGTCGTTGATTAGGGTTCAGATGTGATTTTCTAAATAGATTGAGACTGATTAGTTAAAATCCTCCGGATGTACTTGCCTAAGGTTTGTAACGGAACTACATTGCAAGTTTACATTGAATGGGACCTGTTTCTTCTTATGATCACCTGGTGCAGTTGTTAAAAAGGGATTTTTTTTTTTTTTTGCTTCATATCGTGTTTAAGGCGGTCCATGTTAATTGGAAGTAATAAATGGCATTTTATTTTGTTTACTTTCAGGTTGTCACGTTTTCTGCTCGGAGTCAATTGATTTCGTGCGCCCAAGCAAAACCTTCTTTTGAAAATGAGCGTGGTTGGTTTAGATTTTGGGAACGAGAGCGGCGTTGTTGCCGTAGCTAGGCAAAGAGGAATTGATGTTGTTCTAAATGATGAGTCGAAACGTGAGACTCCAGCTCTCGTATGCTTTGGGGACAAACAGCGGTTCCTTGGAACAGCGGGGGCTGCATCAAGTATGATGAATCCAAAGAATACAATTTCTCAGGTAAAGCGTCTGATTGGGCGTCAGTTTTCAGATCCTGAGCTGCAACGAGATATCAAGACATTGCCTTTTGCTGTTACCGAAGGGTCTGATGGATACCCTCTAATTCATGCACGGTATCTAGGAGAAACAAGGACGTTTACACCAACTCAAGTATTGGGAATGGTGCTCTCTAATCTTAAGAGCATAGCGGAGAATAACTTAAATGCGGCAGTTGTGGACTGCTGTATTGGGATACCAATTTATTTCACTGATCTCCAAAGAAGAGCTGTTTTAGATGCAGCTACTATTGCAGGTTTGCACCCTCTCCGGTTGATTCACGAAACAACTGCAACTGCTTTGGCATATGGAATTTATAAGACAGACCTACCCGAGAATGACCAACTAAATGTTGCATTTGTTGACATTGGCCACGCGAGTATGCAAGTTTGCATTGCTGGGTTCAAGAAAGGCCAGCTAAAGATTTTGGCCCATGCATTCGACCGATCATTAGGAGGTAGAGATTTTGATGAAGTTCTGTTTCAGCATTTTGCTATCGAGTTCAAAGAACAGTACAAGATTGACGTTTACCAGAATGCTAGGGCTTGCCTCCGGCTTCGTGCTGCTTGTGAAAAGCTGAAGAAAGTTCTTAGTGCAAACCCAGAGGCACCTCTGAATATTGAGTGCTTGATGGATGAGAAGGATGTTAGGAGTTTCATCAAGAGAGAAGAGTTTGAACAAATTAGCATTCCAATTTTGGAGCGCGTGAAGAAGCCATTGGAGAAGGCTCTTTCCGAAGCTGGACTGACAGTTGAGAATATTCACTCGGTTGAGGTTGTTGGTTCTGGCTCTCGTGTTCCTGCCATGCTCAGGATTTTAACAGAGTTCTTTGGCAAGGAGCCTAGGCGGACGATGAATGCAAGTGAGTGTGTTGCCAAAGGCTGTGCCTTAGAGTGTGCTATTCTCAGCCCCACGTTTAAAGTGCGGGAATTTCAGGTAAGGATGCCTCTTGTTGAATTTAGTGGCTTACTTTTTTCCTCTTTGTGGGAACTCCCACTAACCCACTACATGTTTTGCTGAAGGAGGGCATTCTATGTTCTTAAGAGTTTTTCCTTTCAACGTGTATATTAATTCATTGGTATCTCATTTGAATTCTATTTGCGGACTTTGGACTATCTCTAGTCTGAGTTGCTCCATAGAACCCCAACCTCTGTTGCGGGCATGCACGATCAATTGAACCTCACTGGAGTTCACTTTACCATGTACCCGAGCAATGTGTTGAAAATGATCATCATGAAATTTGTAAAGAAATAGATGAGCAGAGAGAACGCAGTCATACGGGAAATTTGGGCTCAACATGGCATTGATGCCAAATTGAGGCTTTTCTTTCCTTTTTTCTTACAGAAATTCGTTATTTTTTAATCTCATAAAGGACTCATTCATACTGCACAATTTGCTATGCATATTGTCATTCTTAACATTTTGGTATTCGAAGAATTAAGTACGATAAGTTACTTAAGGTTGGCTTTGATTTCCTTGAAGGCCTGACTCTGAAGCTCATGTTAGATTTAACTAAACTGCATATTATGTGGCATGTTAATGAAACTATTTCTCCTTTTGTTTCAAGGTCAACGAGAGTTTCCCTTTTCCCATTGCTTTGTCATGGAAAGGTGCTGCTCCGGATACTGAAAATGGAGGTGCAGATAATCAACAAAGCATTATTGTCATTCCGAAGGGGAATCCAATTCCTAGTATCAAGGCCACGACATTCTCTAGATCAGAAACCTTTACAATAGACGTCCAATATGGTGATGTCAGCGAACTGCAGGCGCCTGCTAAGATTAGCACATATACGGTAATTGACCCTGTGATTTTGGAATAGTATTTAGATCATTGCCGAAGGTGAGGACTTTATAGTTCTTTGAGGTATTTTCCTTGACAAAGATGTCTGTGTTTGTCCATAGATTGGCCCTTTTAAACCCACGAAGAGTGAACGGGCAAAATTGAAGGTGAAAGTTCGTCTAAATCTGCATGGCATTGTATTTGTCGAGTCTGCCATGGTAAGTCTTTGAAGAAGTTTTCGTTTTTCTTTTTACTATGGCGGTGAATTATGGAGAACTGACAAATTGTTTGTGATTTTGTTTGATGTTCAGATGTTGGAAGAAGAGGAAGGTGAAGTTCCAGTTGCAAAAGAAGCTGCTAAGATGGATACAGATGAAACTCCAAGTGACTCTGCTCCCTCGGCTACTGAAACTGACATTAATATGCAAGATGCCAAATTCGATACTCCAGGGGCAGAAAATGGTGTCCCAGATTCCGGGGACAAGCCTATTCATATGGAAACAGATGCTAAGGTAATTAGGAGACATTTCCCATATAATTAGCTATCATGAAGATTTGCATGCAGGCTCTCAAACTGGTTTTTTTTGTTGTTTATTTTATCTCTTAAGCTTTTATCCATTTAATATTTGGTTGGGTTGATTGGACACTATAATGATCCTCGCATTACACCATTTACATTAACTTGTCCGTGGACACACATAGAGTTCTTCAAGATCCAGTAGCAATTTATATCCCAACCTTTCTGTAACATAGAAAAGCTGTGTATCTAGTATCAGTATATAAATGATTAGGAGCAAGCAAAGGAATAATTATCTCTGGATATTCTCCTTTGGTGCTAGGGATTAGGCTATGGTCTTACTAGTTCCTGTAGGCAAGATGTCAGGTGACTATTTGTCGTCACATTCAATTGATGATTATATTCCTTCCCCATCTGCATTCACAACCTCAAATTTGCATGGCCTTCAACATGACTGTCAGCGACCCACTTGGTATTTGTATTTGTCTCCATGTGTTGGTCTAAACTTCTGGCTCCTAAATATTGCAAGAATGCTGGAGAAATTCAGCATCTGCCTAAGCGGCAGTCACAACTGCTAAAGGACTTCTTGGTAGCAAATCATCTACTAGAGGCGTCAGTGGTGGGTCACTGGGGATGTCACCTGGCCTGCACTTCTGGATTAGTCTCCTACAAGTTGATTTAAATATCTTCTGCTATGTGATGGGTTTTGGAAGCGTATCTTTATCCATAACCTAGATGTTTCGCTTTCTCTCAGCTTTGATTTCTTCTTTTCAGTAGTTGCTTTTTTTGGCTCTATGCTTTTCGGTTCTCAGAACCTTTATACATGTTAACTTTAAATATGAATATATGATAACTAAGTCAGTCTTTCCGAAGAAGTTGGAAAAGCATGCAGACAGATAGCAATAAGCAAGGCACTTGAAGGTCGAGTCTATGGCCTTAGAAATAAGAATATCCTTCAAAGCACAAAGCTCACTGAGCTGTAAGGAATTAAAAACTCTCTAAGAAGGAAAGTCCTTCAAATTACAAAGCTCAAGAAGGCAGAAGCTAAAGGAAACAAGAAGTCTGTAGTATGATGATTGATGTAATACATGCCTGTTTTGTGTTTGTTATCTTCTAGGCTGGCCCATCGCAGACTTGCAGTTTTGAAGACAGATTATTGTCTTCTATCAACTTTTATGGAAGTAGTTTATGGATAACAAATTGCTATATGAGTAAACCATTATTGCTTTTTACATGAAATTATTTTTTCCCCTAATTTTGTAGGTGGAGGTTCCAAAGAAGAAGGTCAAGAAATCTAACGTTCCTGTATCTGAGTTTGTTTATGGAGGAATGGCTCCTGCTGATGTGCAAAATGCAATGGAAAAGGAGTTTGAAATGGCTTTGCAGGATCGTATTATGGAAGAAACCAAAGATAAAAAGAATGCTGTGGAGGCCTATGTTTATGACATGAGAAACAAGGTATTACAATGAGCTCCTCAAAAAGATCCTATGAGAAGCTTGAATATTTTGAACTCACCAGTTTCTCTATTTTCTCCAGCTCCACGACAAATACCAGGACTTTGTTATTGATTCGGAGAGGGAAGAGTTAACTGCTAAACTCCAAGAGGTGGAAGATTGGTTGTACGAAGATGGTGAAGACGAGACCAAAGGCGTTTACATTGCCAAGCTTGAGGAACTCAAGAAGGTTGCTTTTGTGTCATTTGGTGTTTTTTTCCTCTGATTTAATTACTAGGTTTGTATATCTTACTTGGAATTTAAAATCGGTAGCAAGGAGATCCTATTGAGGAGCGATACAAGGAGCATACTGAGAGGGGATCGGTGATTGAACAACTTGTCTATTGTGTGAATAGTTTCAGAGAAGCTGCAATGTCAAGTGATCCTAAATTTGATCACATTGACTCGGCAGAGAAGCAGAAGGTGTGAGATCTCTCTCTCTCTCTCTCTCTCTCTCTCTCTCTCTCTCTCTCTCTCTCACACACACACACACACACGTACGCACGCACGCATGCATAGATGCTGCCGATATTGGTTTTAATATTTGTTTTGGGTTGGGTTGCTGGTAGGTTGTGAATGAATGCGTGGAAGCAGGAGCTTGGTTGAGAGAGAGAATGCAGCAACAAGACATGCTGCCCAAGCATGCTACTCCAGTCATCTTGTCAGCTGACATTAGAAAGAAGGCCGAAGTCCTTGACAGGTTCGGTATTTTTATTTGATGCCGCTGGAAATGTGTTTTCTTTTCCTTCTTGTTTAGTCTTTCTTAAATTTTCAATTTAATGCATCTCTGTCTCTGTCTGGTGCATCAGTTCATAGTTAAGCTGGTTCCAATATAGTTAGGACACGAATATGCATACTATCTGTGGTCCTTCTGTGGATCTGTGGAAAGAAAGTTTTTTGATTCTCATAGCGACATCATCTAGAAACAGACAATTCTATGTGATGGGATAGGGACTGGTAATGAAACTCTCCTTCTCCCCTCCATTCTCCAGCACACGTAGCGATGGGAAGCGTTTTGGAGTCTGGAACATCAACAGGAATCGATGATCGAGCTTTACTGAACTGATAAGGCTCGATGGGTTCATATAGTCTTTGGTACATGAAACATCGATGTAGTAGATATACATGTAAGATTTTTTGGGTTAATTGTTGATTATCGTTCGTCTTGACGAGATGAATCATTAAAGTATAAAAATATAGACCAAAGTTGGAAATAGTTCACTAAAGACGAAAAAAGTTCGGAAAAGATGAAAAAGATAGTCTTTTAGTCTCTTTTGTATGAATGAATTGATTGGAAATGTCAGTAGTTAATTTCTAGATGTATTGAATTAGACGGACTTATGTAAGAAAATGTTTAACTTGGTCTTGTACTTGTCCTTCAAGGTGCAATGACTGCTTGCCAGTAGTTTGTCATGTTATTGATTTTGCAGAATTTGTTCTAACAGGTTTTGCCGGCCTATAATGACGAAACCTAAGCCGGCCAAACCAGCTACACCTGAAACTCCATCACCTGCCACTCCCCAAGACAGTGAGCCACAGAGTCAGGGGCCGAGTGAGAATGATGGAGATGCCAATAACGAGGTGCCACCAGCTGCTGCAGAGCCCATGGAGACAGAAAAGTCCGAGACAGAACCAGGCTCTGCATAATTTAGTAACCCTACTTATTCTTTAGTGTTCGATGCAGGAAAAATTTGTGTCAATTTGATTATATTTCTGAGCCTACGAACTCTTTTGATGGACCATGGGTAAAGGCTACAGGGAGGTTTTGCTGGTGAAATCGTTCGGATCTGTAAAACCATCTTTCTGATTTTCGATGGTGGGTGTATTCTATCATTATAAAGATAGATGTCGAGAATCCAGTTTTCCAAATGCGTTTGTAGGAGTGACATTAAATTTGATTCCATCTTGCATTCTGTATTTGTGGGAGGAGAGACCTATTCTCCACTCTTACAGGCTTTTTAAGTGCCATATTTTTGTTATGGGTTATGTTTTCGGGGTTCATCCCACGGTTGGATTTATGCTTCTGGATTTTTCTTCCCCTTTCTATAAATCTTGCTCTGTGGGGAGAATCATTGCGCTCCCTACTGAGAGGTCAAATTTTGTCAAATGCAAGATTTGATTTGTAGTTTTCCAAAAAGTCTTTGGTTGTTGGTTTACTTCTTCGCCGTATAGGGCTATTCCTTGAGTAGTTATGTATCGGGATTGATTTACTTGTTGCGGACATAACATGTATCGTTTCGTTACTTTTAACGCTTCGAAAGTGTTCTCTTTATCTCTTGCCATATACAGACTATACTATGGTCTATTTTATTTTGCAGTTGTGAGGTTTTCTTTGCAGGGTGGATCAAAACAAGTTGTAGCCCCCTACATGAACATGACCACTGACAAGCATAAAACCAGCTTGTAAACAGTTGAAAATGAAGAACCAGATTGTAAACGACTAGGTTTTTTTGGCTGAAACTGATCATGTTGTACTGCCACTGGAAATATATCGTTGGGGAAATTAGATTGTTGACAAGCTAGTCTCGAATCGAGTTTTGATTGGTACAGATTCTTTCTGTTTGAAAGGCTCTTTGAATAGATTGCTTTCCCGTAGTGGGTTCCACACCGCAATTGGAACCCAATTTGTGTGCATTTGCTGCGTGGGTATCATTTCTGGTTATTCTAGCCTGGGAAAGATCATTTAAGCTTCGCCCATTTATGTTCGCCTAATATTCTTTCTGTTGTGCGTAGCCCGTTATTAATTTGTTGTGTTGTGTGACTTGAAATGGTGGACAAACGTATGTATTGCTACTTTTGAATTTATTGTGGTTTGTTGAGAGCTGCCATGGAAAATTACAATGAACTACTCGTAATTAAGATTCTAAAAAAAAAAAAATGCCAATAGTGTAGTTTTTAGATTTGGACCATTGTTCACGGTAAGTACTTCAATTGATAAGTTATCGGAATTGCATATGATGCATTAGCACAACAAAAGAGTGTATAGATATCAATTATTGCTTACGAATTATTACGAGATTTTGAGTATATTCGTGTTACCATAACGTACAAAATACAAAATCAATGTAAATTCACTTCGTTGACTAACTACTTGTGATTAGGATATCGATGTTGCAACATTCTAAGAAACGCACAAGTCAAAATTGATGTCATAATTGCTTACCAGTCAATCGTGAATTGTTGAAGACGTACCGTTGACCATATACACTATTTCTTAGTTTGCGAAAATAGCTTATTACTAATTAAGAGTAACGTTCCTTGTCATTAAATTGACCCCTCCAACTTGAGCGAAGGTGACACCTCGAATCCTCATCACAAAACATTTACTATGTGTTGGTTTAATGATTTATTAATAAATGCATTTACAAGCACATAAGCCAAGGGTATTGTTGTAATTTGGCTTATCAGCCAACCGATTTTTTGAAACTGGCGTCTGGCGAGTTAATTGAATTCCTCGGCCCCAGAAAAATACAAAAGAAGGCGTTTTGGGTCTCAGTCTGTTTTCTGGTTCCATGTCCCACCGTCCCACACCAAAAGGTTTCTAAAAAATAAACGCCTTGTTGATTTTAATTTACCATAATTGATTTTGTTCGTCAAAAAAAAAATTCATAGTCACTCACGCTAGCTACCAAATGTGTGAAAAATTGTTAAGGGCTTGCATGCATGGATCTAGCAACATGGATCCGGCCATAAATTTGTTTAAAATTTTCTAATTGTATGGATCTTACATGTATCGTGTGAGACTAATATGCATCAGATGGTCTTAGTTATATGTATATCGGGATTTGTTTCACTTTATGTGTATCTGTAGCATTACTAAATCTGATACGATTATGTGGATAGATCTTAGAGCTTCATCGAATGGTTTCCGGCTCCAATGTCCTTCCCCCAACCAAATGATGGAGAGGCAATTGGATATAACATTAATCCTTTTTAATTTTCTGGAGTGATGGTAGAAAATTCAATTCAATCTCATGCGGCGAGCTCCGTGAGGGATCAATTGCTAAGTCACCGACTAGTGAATCACAACCGAAGTTATAGAGAGCAAAGTACGAGAAGGCGTCGTTAGCACGCTTCAAATCACTTGGTAGTGACCCAATGGGCTTGAATATCTAGTTAAGATGCATCAACGGTTTATGTCATCTATATAGCCCGGAATATTTTGGGTCCATGTACATCAGTACATATTCCTTGACAGGTGCCATACGTGTGAACTAATCAAGAGAGAGAGAGACATAAATGCATGTGTTAGAGAGAGAGAGAGAGAGAGAGTTTTTGAAAGGGACAGAGATCTTGAGAGAGAGAGAGGAGGCAAGTTTCACACCAGGTTGTCAGCATCCATGCATAAAAACCGCATTTTGGTCTCTCAAACTCATCTCTGGACTTTTTAGAGAGAGAGAGAGAGAGAGAGAGAGAGAGAGAGAGAGAGAGAGAGAGAGAGAGAGAGAGAGAGAGAGAGAAGAGAACCAGGTATGTTGGCAGGTTAAGTCCATTCTTTCATATCATCTACGATTCAGTTTCAGAAATTCACTGTCCCACTGTCCCAGCATTTGATCTACTTTCTTTTTTTTAACAACCGGAATTCGCATGTCCAGTTCAGCTTGCGCGCAACTCGAATAATTCTGGGGCCCTGAGTTAACAACCGAAAAACCCTTCAGTGGCCCCAAGATTTGAAATGTTTGACCTCTGTAGATTCCATTGGTTAACGAACGGACACTGACCCCAAGCATTTCATCTACTTGTAGTTGACTCTTATCTTTTCAGCATTTGAAATTCACACCTCAATTCTGCGTTAAATTCTTTGCTTTGACATACATTCTCTATCTCATTTTTGTGACACCCAGGTAAGCCATGGAAACCGGATCTCATCGAAATATAGTTGCCAGCATTCTGTATGTGCTTCTCTATCTGGATTTAGAGCGGGGAATAATCCACTTGGAATTTCGAAAACCAAGCTGTCGAAAAACTCATCGTTTTTTAAATTTCTATAACTAGATATCCGAGATAGTTTGATTGTAAGATCTATTTATTTATCTAAAGGTTTTTTTTGATGCTTTCCTAATTGTGTATTTTGTTTCTAAACTTTATGCAAAGTTATCTGAGCATTGCTTCAATTGAAAAAAAAAAACCCCGAGATGCTTCGATTATGCATAGTTACCATAATCTGATTTACAATTCGCATAGGCAACCTTTTCGTTATAATCCAATGCGACAATATTCTACTATCGCATTGAGTTAGTTCGATCTACGTACACACGCGCGTATAGATTGTTTTATGACGTAACAAGTGGACCTTTTTACTTAGGAGTTTATACTTATGGATTCGATATAAAAATATTTCCATCTATATCTTGTCTCTCATTTATTTTATGACCTTCTTTTGAGTACTCCATATCATTCAAGTCGCGATGAAGGTCAATCTAAAAGGTATGTATCGATTTACGATGCCTTTAATTTTCAACTAGCTTTGTCATCTCAAGTTCAACATTTTAAGCCGTAAGATGATACAATTGTAATAAATCTCTTACTCAAAGTCATAAAATATTTTTCTCTTATAAAACAAGACAAATGAGTTTTAAAGTTTCATTACCATAAAATGAGTTTTTTTTTTTAAACTTCTTCTTGCAAACAATATTTATCCAGAAATTGCTTGTTGGCCAATGCAAGTAAAACTAATTAAGATGACTTTGGGATGCTATGAATGTCATTAATTAATGTTCTCATTAATCTGTTTCCCTAACATAAAAGGACAAATATTAATCACATGTTTCTGGTGTACAATACTAGTATATATTAACCTTTCTAGTCTTAATTAATTTCTAGTATTAATTAATTTTCCTTTAATTTACCAAATCATTTCAAATGTTCACTTGATTCTCTCAATTCAAATGCAGGGAGTACTATTAGCAATGGATACCGTAACTTCATCAAATTCAAAATCACTTAATTCCTCAGATTTGTCATCAGAAAATGGGTTATTAGGCATATTAGACCTAATCACCGACGAAAGCGAACCAGTTAAGGAGGTTTCTGATAAGTCATCCAAGATTAAAAACCTGATTTTTGGACCCCATTTGGTCAACTTATCTTCTATCTCTAATCGTTTGGTCAATGAGACCGTTCCAAAGTCTACACCCTCAAATGACCAAAATACCCCTGATCGTGAAACACCGATGGCGATAACAGCAAGTCAGATATTGCTTTCCGAGGACTATACCCGTGTAACTTGTTACGGTCCAAACCCTAGAATCACCCACATTTTCTTTGACTTCAGCTTGGAATGCCATCCGAACCGGTTGATCATCGATTCCGGAAAGAAGAGAGAGGAGGTGATGAGTTTATTTCATCAAGTGGCCACCTACTCTTGCGCCCCTTCTGTTGAGCTCCCCAACTTGTGTGAAGCATGCAACAATAAATTGGAAGTGGGGGAAGATGTTTACATTTACAGGTTTGCCCTAAGTTCCATCTTCTCATAGTTTCAAAATTTGCCTAGTTAAAAAGCTTGTTCGAAATTATTAACTAGTTTTCTAACATAGTGAACTTGAATGCATTTGAGAATTTGGCCCTATTTCTCTAAGGCCCCGTTTGATAACCCTCCAAGGGGTTGGGATTGGATTGGTAGAGTGTTGGTATTATTAATACCTTGTTTGGTAACCAAAAATGGTTCGGACTAGTAGTCCGATGGGATTAAAAATCCGGGTAATAGGGGGTATTGCTAATACCCCGTGGGACTTGGTATTGAGGGGTATTAATAGTCCAATCCCAACTCCTTCACATTACCAATCCCTTTTCATTACCAATTTCTTCTATCAATCCAATCCCATCATCTAATCCCATCTCAAACAAACATGATATTAATAATCCCATCGATCATTTAATCCCATCCCAAACAAACATACTCATTATCAATCCCTTCTCATTACCAATCCTATCTCCTTACGAATCCCAATCCTAATCCCATCTCCTTACGAATCCCATCCATCTATCACTGTTATCAAACGAGGCCTAAGGTTCTTATTTTTTAAGTACTCATTTTTCGTTTTACGAGACAAGTCATTCTCTCACAATACTTCACCTTTAATTCAAAAAATAAGTAGTCATTTGACAAATAAGTACTTATTTTAGTTAGTGGCCTAGCGCTTAAACTCTGCTCAATAAATTCGTACTTTACGAACTACTAGATCACACCATTGGTTCCTATAGTCATAGAAGTAGCTAGGTTTAATTTTGGCTAGTTAGTTTCATCAATTGAAATTCTACACTTTTGTATAATAGTTCTTCTTTTATCTCTTTCATTTCTATTTTTCATAAGAGAAAAAAATATATATATATACTTGCGACTCTCACGTAGAAATTTTTCAGGGGGTTATTTTGGACTTCTCATACGAATTCCAGAAAGGAAGATAGTCAATTACACTAGTGGTCTCAACATTTTACTTCGTGTTATATGTTTTCCCTATAAGATCAAACTAATGTTTGTTCTTTCCATTTAAAATTCTAACGCAAGATGATTAAAGGAGTAAATTGAAAAGAAAATGAAAATACAAGGTTTAAATTAACAAAATTAGAAGTACATGTGACTAAAATGAAACAATGATGAAAGTACGGTGTGCAGCAGTGTAATTTACTCTTCATGGTTCGAGCTCAGCTTGATCCAAGCTCTTCTGAGATAGGCTCAAATCAATAAAGAATCCAAACAAACTTAACCGCTGTTACCAAATTTTCTGAATTCTATCCAATCGACAGAGAAATGCTTTGTGATTGCTGGAATGTGGGTGAATTATGAGGTGGTGTTTGGTTCCTTGTCGTATTTCAGGATTTCTTTGGAAGCAAACGTAGTAATATAGAGTGAATGAGGATGGAAATTGAAGACTAATAAACGGAACTTTTATTGATCTCCAAGTAGAATTACAGAATCGATAGGGTATATCGACAGAGTACAATTTGCTAATAGTTATTCTTACTCCTTAAAAAGAAAAAATAAAGGCCTGTTGGCGATTTGAGTGTGTCTAAAAACTGCCACTAACTCTTGCTTAAATAGGCACTCCTTAATTTTGAATTTAAATCTTTCCCTCCATTCCAAGGTGGCGGTTTTTCTTCTCTTCATTCATTTGCAAATAACTTCCACGAATGAACGTGCATACATGTTGCATAACTGCTCCTTTGATCATGGGACAACTGGATACACCTTCTTCTGCCACCTGTAACTTGATCGACGGAGAAAACATGCTATATATTAATCAATCGACAGAGGAGACATGCTACATGTTAACCAATCAACAGTTAAATAATCCGTAAAGCCTTATTATGGCTTTATCATAATCAACTGGATTATTAACTAGAAGTACCTTTTATTTTCCAATAATACCCTTTTATTTATGCCACGTGTCACTCAATTGACATAGGAAAGAAAATCACAAATATGGAGCAAACAACCGCATTTTGAAGATTAAACCATCTACTACTCAGCTCGACTCGACTGATGACTCGACTTCTTTACGACCCTAGCTAGTTTCAGCTTTACTTCAGACCGCGATTATTGTTCATTATGCAGTTTGAAACCATATATTCCATTGCAGGGGTAAGTCATCATTTTGCAGTTATGAATGCCTAGCTGTGGGGATTTTAGCTGAGGAAATATCAAAAGCAGCTGATAAGAGCCTTTCTTTCTCCGGCAACGACGAGCTTGTCTTCCTTTTGGATCACTGATCAGCTTCCATGTGAGTCATTGATCCAACTAATGAGTTAGACTAGAAGATAAGAGACTGAATCTGGGATCATCTTTTAAATTTTGCTAAGAGCTGCTAATTTGATCATTTTGTCAAAAGCTAGTTTATCCTTCGAGCCGGATTCGGATTATTTGAAGGAAAAAAAAAAAAAAAAACCTTGTTAATTGCCAGAGAAGTCATTAATGGAAATATGACCATCTCTTATCTGTTTGCAGATGGTGGTAATTCAGCTTTCAATATGGTAAAATGGGTCACAAACTCACAAATATATGGTGGTAGCTAGCTCGAACTGGCTTGGAGTTTGATTTTGTAGTTAGGGGCCAGTCCTGATTTTTCGATGGTCTAAAGCGAAGATAAAAGACGAGACCCTTTTTTGTTCAACTACTAGAGAATGGGTACTAAAGTTGCAGGGGCCTCTAAAAGTTCATAAATTTTCGCGAGCCTAAAGCAGCCGCACTTCGAGCTTTTGCTCAAGACCGGCTTGCCGGTTCCTGGGACATCAATGTAGTGTAAAGTTTCATTGGATTAATATTTAGGCCGGTTTTTGGCAATTGGGTTTCACATTTTTCTCAGAACTTGGTATGGTTTAATTGAATTCTTGAGTTCTTTATTTCACTTTATTGCCTTCATGCATAAGTTGAATATCGTGTTAGACTCAATATTTCAATGGAGGTTGAAAATTGGAAACTTGATGCGTGAAGCATAAGCAAATCTCTTTTTGTCCGGAAAAGTTTGCGAAGGGTTTTTAGATGTGAGTATATTGATTCGGATACCTTGAGTTATCAAAAAAAAAATAACGTTTTTAAAAGTGAAAATTGAAGAACAAGCTTTTGAGAAAACATGTTTTAAATTTTAAATGCATGTCCCGTTAACAAGCTGAAAACCCCGGTCCAACAAAATGAGACGGAGGGAGCTTGTATTATCTATACTTTCTCCCTCTCTCCAATATGCGGAAAAGTAAGAAAGAGAAGAAAAAGAATGTAAAATTATACATATAATAGATTAGCTAAAATAAAAAGTTATTGGCAAAGTATTGAGAGAGATGTGGTTAGATAAAATAAAAAATGTGTAAACGCTTTCGTTCTTGATTCTCGTTATTGCGTAGTTGTTTGAGATGTGATCCGACGAGGCTTATGCTGGCACACTCACGTATGTCAGTATGTGGGAAAAATTTTCAGTGCCGAGCGGGTACCACGTGGTGCCCTCTCGGCCATCCGAGCCGTCCATTTTGTTTTTTAACGGCTTAGGTTTAGAGAGAGAAAATAAGAGAGAGAGTGTTTGGGGAAGAGGAGAGAAAGTATTTTAATCCGAGCCGTCCAAAAATGTATCGGACGGCTCGAATTCGCCGAACGGGTGCCACGTGGGCAATACCCGCTCGGCACTGAAGTGTTTCTCCGGTATGTGACTTTGGTGGCACCTGCCGCACCCCGGTGACCCCACCATCCCCCTTTCCCTTGTTACGAGGGCAAATAGGTCTATTCAAGTCAGAGCCATGGAAACACGAAATCGAAGAGCAAAGACCAGAAGCAGAAGCAGGATCCGAGGGGGCGTCCCTTGTTTTCAAAATCAACACAAAGCTATGAGTTTCGGAATGGGGAGTTCTTGTTTTCCACACTCTCCCTCTCCCTCTTCTTGTTCTGCTTATTCACCATTCTCTTCTCAGTCCGTTTTCTTCTACTCTTTCTCAAGAAATGGAGGATTCAAGGGGAAGAACAGGACAAGGACAACCATGGCTTGTATCCACCAAGAGAACCCAAACGACGGCGTCTTCTGCAAAAGGAGAGCTATTCTTTTCGTGGGTATTTCAGTTCTTCCCTTTCTTCAATTGAAGGCTAAACCTCTTGAAGGTTTAGCAACAGGTCAGTTCTGGGCATTTTCTTGATTTTTGTGGTTTACTTGAACCAGATTTTTTCTCTCTTTATTTTTGGTAAATTGATGAATTTGGTGAGATGGGTTGTGGTCGTTAGGCTTTGAATCCTCTTTTCTGAAGAGAGTTTCTAATAGGTTGGCCTCAGTTTTGTGTGTGTGTGATATCCGGTTGGCCTCAGTTAGAGGAATAATATTTGAATGTAATTGCTTATCAAATTCAACTTTACTTGTCATCATGTGGTTATCTTGCTAATTATCCTGAATATGCCTCTAGAATCTTAATTTAAATTCGATTCTTGATTTGGTTTGGAGCACTGTGCATGCACCAAGTTGATGTTGTAAATCGATGAATTTGGTTAGATGGGTTATGGCATTTACGACTTTGAATCCTCTTTTCTGAAGAGAATTTCTGCTCGGTTGGTCTTGATTAGAGGAATAGTTTTTGAATATAATTGCTTATCAAATTCAATTTACTTGTCATTAGGTGTTTATCTTTGCTAATTATGCTGAGTTTTGCCTAGAAAATCTTGCATTATGAACTTTTTGGTTTTGAGCAATGTGCATGCACCAAATTGATGTTAGCAGTTGTGTTTTCAACATTTTCCGTTTATGGGATAAATAAAAAGAAATGCTTCTTGGTTCTTTTCTATCACCATGGTTTCTTGATAAGTACTCTTTGCCTTTGAAAATTTTAACTCACAACCTAAACTATGGGATAATATGCAGTTCCTAAATAGATTTCCGAGGTAGAGGCTTTACTAGGTTTAAGATCCAAGGGGTCTGGAAGTTGAGAATAAGGTGATTTGCATCAATGCCTAAGCAAAGAAGTGATTACTGAAGAATCACATGATAAGTACTTATCAAAAAGAAGAAGAAGAAAAGAATCACATGATGAGTGACTCACTGGTAATGATAAGATGACAAACAAGTCTCCAGGTTTGATGATCTTGAGAGTAATGGTATTGTAGACTGCAAAATTCATGTCTCCCGGATTATTTTTCATCTATTTCTTCGGTGACAAAGTTACATCCCATACCATCTCTAGTAAAATTTTCTTGGTACAACGATTCTCTCTCTCTCTCTCTCTCTCTGAGTACATATTTTGTAATCAAGCCTTATTAATGTGTTTTGAGCTGTGGAACGACAAACTCAAGAATGGTCCTTTTAGTCTTTTACGTATGTAGACAGGCTTGAAATGCAATCTTTGGACTTAAGGGGTCTTGATTGAATGTTCAAGTTGAGAAGAGGTATTATACCATATCTTCTGGCCTACTTTGGTGTTCCCGGGGTTTTTCATTGAAAGGAAAGTCGGGAAAAACTCTTCATTTGCTATATTCTTAACCCTGTCATCGATTTTGCAGTTAAGTGGCTGAAGTATAGTTATATAGGCACTACAGTTTGGAATAATATTGCACCTTTTCCCCATTGCTCCAATGTCTAAAGATACATCTATATGATTTGGGTGCTTCTCTCAGTAATAATTTGCCCATATTTTTCCTTTTCCCCGTTGCTCCAATGCCTAAAGATACATCTATATGATTTGGGTGCTTCTCTTAGTAATAATTTGCCCTCCTTTTTCATATTTTTTTTTGTAGCTTCGTTAGTTCTCTCAAGAAAGGTTCAGAGAAACAATTTTGCTATCCAAAAAATAAAAACGGTGTTCTCTTAAGAAGTTTGTTCTGTTTGTCAGGTTGGTTATATACCTCCAATTGCTAGTATCATCACCAAAAAGATGAAATGCGTTTTAATAATTTGTATTCACTGTATATTTATTGCCAAAAGAGAAAAAGCAGCTTCTTTTTTTTTTGTCTTTATTCTTTTCGTGGTTATATGTTCTCGTTAATCTTGTCTTCTCTATGTACTATATTTCAGAAGAACCTGGATTAGGGATGGCAGACCAGAAGCAAAAAGCAGAGGTCTGAATCTGTGCCCAACTAATCTTCAAAAGAACTCAAAATGAGTCGATTTTGTTCTTTTATGTTTTCTGATGATCGTGCATATCAAAAGGTTCTGAAATGAGTACTTTTCTGTGTCCAGCAAATACTTCAAGGAGATGCATCACCAAATTCCTTTCTTTCTCTTCTGAATGGCTTTGGTATATTCAGTTCTGTGCTGCTTGGGGCACTCTATGTATTGACTAGGAAGGAGCAGATTGCTACTGAAGCAATAATAGAATCTGTAAGCAATTTTTGCTTCTCTTAATTGATCCCCCCTCTAAAATGGTCTAGACATTCTTTGGAAATAGATAATACTTTGTTTCGTCTGGTGAGCATGCTATGGACTTACCAAAAGGTCGTCTCCGATGATGATGTAATCATGTAACTTACTTTAACGTGAAGAGCACGGAGTTTAATGTTGCGCTGAGAGTTTTTTTTTTTTTTTTGTATCTTGACCATTTATCACCTTTCAAAGTTGTAATTCCACAGTAGCCACCGGTTTTTTCACCTTTTTTATGCTGGAGGAGTGAGTTTCAAAGGGGAATTATGCATTCCAGATTGAATTTTTCGCCTAATGCTTGCTTGTATACTTTGCTATCACTACCCCTTCTTTTTAAAATCATTTGGTTTCTTACAGTGTGTTCGGTTATATGTTGTCTTTTAACCAAATTCCCCACCCATTGGACATGCAGCTGATAAGTAAGCTGAATAAAAAGGAAGCGATCATTGATTCACTGGAGAAGAACTTTGAGTCAAAGCTGCTAAATGAGAACGAAGAACAAGACAAGCAACTTAAAGAAGCAAATGAAGAGCAGCAGTCTCTGATGAACCAATTAAAATCGGCAAAAAACATAGCAACTAGACTAGAACTGGAGCTGCAAAACGAGAAACGATTGGTTGAGGATCTCAGTTTCCAAATAGAGAGCATTCAAACTCAACACACAAAGGCTAAGGAAGGTAAGAAGGAATTAGAAGAAAAGTTAGAGAAGAAGATTAACTCAATCGAAGTCTTGCAAGAGAGGATAACATTGCTCAGTGCAGAGATCAAGAATAAAGAAGATACTCTTCATGATCTACATTCTACGTTGTCTGCAAAAGAATCTGACCTTAAGAGGCTAAATTCAACCTATGGGCAGACAAAGGATGAACTAGCTGGAGCTAATTCAGAAATAACAAGGTTGAAACAAGAATTTCTGAGAAACGAAAAAGAATTAGAATTGATGAATGGTGTGGTGGACGGTTTGAATGCTCAAATAAGGTCTTTAACTGAACAAAAGGAAGATTCTATCCGTAAGTTCGATGCTATTCGGACTGAGTGCGATGATCTGAAATCATATTCAGAAGAAAAAGCAGCTGCGAATGCCAAACTCTTGGGAGAAAGAGACTGCGATCTTCACCAGCTTAAAGAAAAGATAGATATTGCTTTAACTGAACTGAGCAGAAACCAAGTGTTAATCCCTGATTTGACCCAAGAAAGGGAAGATTTGAGGAAAATGCTAGATATAGAGTTGAAACAAGTTGAGAACTTGAAGTCTGAGCTCCAAATTACGCGGGAAAATCTTGGAAAGTCAAGAGATGAGGTTTCTGATATGCAAGAACAAATACAGCAGTCCAGAAGTCTGTGCTTAGACCTTGAGTTGGGGATTTCTGAGGTGAAGGTCGAGTTTTCCAAAGCTGAGGAGTTATTCCACTTCAAATTTGATGAGGCGAAACGCAGTTCAGAAGTGTTGGCTGCTGAGCTCAAATCAGCAAATGATGTTTTGAAGAAAAACAAAGATGAGTTGCGAATCACATCCCTTGAACTGGCAGCTGCTGCAGAAAATAATGACATTCTACAGAAGGAATTGGTTGATGTCTACAAGAAAGCAGAAAGCATGACTCATGATTTAAATGAAGAAAGGAAGGTTGTTACTTCTCTGAACAAAGAATTACAAGATTTGGAGAAAAAAAATTTGAGCGATAAAGAATCACGAAAATCTCTTGAAATGGATTTGGAAGAGGCTACCAAGTCACTTGATGAGATGAATCTAAATGCGTTGCTACTTTCAAGAGAACTAGAGATGAGTAAATCTCATATTTCTAGCCTCGAAGACGAGAATCATGTGATGTACAATTCGCTTGTGGAGCAGAAACAGTTATCTCAAGAGGCCCGAGAAAATATGGAAGATGCACATAGCCTTATTATGAAGCTTGGGATGGAAAGAGAGAATTTCGGGAATAGAGCAAAGAAACTGGAAGAGGAATTGGCATTGGCTAAGGGAGAGATATTGCGATTAAGGAGTCAAATAAATTCGTCAAGAGCTCCTGTAAACGATTGGCATCTTCAAAAAGATGAAGGCAGTAGCAATGCTCCATTAAGGAGTGAAATAAATTCGTCAAGAGCTCCTGTAAATGATCGGCATCATCAAAAAGATGAAGGCGGTAGCAATGTTCCATTAAGGAGGCAAATAAATTCGCCAAGAGCTCCTGTAAATGATCGGCACCATCAAAAAGATGAAGGCGGTGGTAACAATGCTCCATTTTCCGGGAAGAAATTTAGCAGGAGGAGAAAGGGAAATCCGCAACGTGATAATTCTTAGCAAGCTTTTTCGCTTACTCTCTTTTGTCCATTTTTTTCCTCTAGATTCTGATGTTCTTAAAAACTAGCTTGTTCTTGGGCCTTCATGTTCATAGGTTTTCAGTGCATTGGGTGTTGACTGTTGAGACTTGAGAGTGTGTAAATGGTTCAATTTCAGGTTTGTAGTAATTGACAAAACATCAGTACCTGGAAAAGAAATGGCACTGGCATTTTTGACTTGTAGCCACTTAGGTTGTGAACTTTTTTGTCCTGGACTTTTTTCGGTATTTTTCATTTTTCGCAACTTTTTGTTTAGCTTTTCGTTATAATTTTTAGGATTAATCATTCGTCTTGACGAGAGAAATCGGATAAGTATAAAAATATGGACCAATGTTGAAAAATGTTCATATAAAACGGCACTTTAGACAAAAAAAAGATAGCTATTTGATACTTTTTTCGTCTTTACTGATTTTTTTTTTGGTCATAATTTTTTACTTTTTAAACTCTTCTTGTCATAACGGATGATTAATCTAAAAAATATCAGGCAAATCTAACAAAAATTAAAAAAAGACGAACAAAACACATAAAAGAAAAAAGGAAAAAAAAGTTAAGAAGAATGAGTTAGCCAATATTTGACATGCACTGCTATTGTATTATGCGAATGTTGCGTGGGGATAGGGAAACTGTATTTTCAAAAAAAATGAAGCGAAGGAAAATGCCTTTGTGTGTTCTCTTGACTTATAAGTTCGGAGGACATTTAAAATTCCGTATTTTTCGCAGGAAAGTGTTATCAAATAGGAAAATTGGGTCTTACAATTTTATTGTAACGAAAAAAACAAGAAAGTTACAATAAAATCATTTTCCTCATCATTTTTCATCCTTTCCGTACAACTGAATTGGACCTAAGTCTTTTTGTGATACCGTTTAACCGATCCTTGAATCGCCAAGAAAATAAATAATTCACTCAGTTTTTTTTATGGGTTTTTCTGGGTGCAGTCTGTTTGAATGGTGGAGAATAAAACCCACCAAAAATACAAGAAAAAGTGAGAGAAAATAGAAACAACAAAAATAATGGGATTCAACAATTACAGTGAAGGATGCAAAGGTCTGTCAGTTGGGATTTTGAGTAAATATATTTTTCTTGGGTACTGATTTTCACACTCTCTTTTTTGTCTTTTCGTGATGTGAATTTACAATGTTACTATTCCAAATATGAAAAAGTATATAAATGAAAGGTTAATTTTGTAAAATCACAACACAAGAAGACAGAAAGGAGTGTGGTTATAAAAATGGGGAGTGTGAAAATTTTCACACTCTTTTTTGTCTTTTTGTGATGTGAATTTACAATGTTACCATTCCAAATATGAAAAAGTATACATATGAAAGGTTAATTTTGTAAAGTCACAATACAAGAAGACAGAAAGGAGTGTGGTTATAAAAACGGGAAGTGTGAAAATCAAAAAGGGAAAAAATCAACTAGTCGACCACAGTGGGAGTCGAACCCACGACCTTTTGATCCGAAGTCAAACGCGCTAATCCACTGCGCTATGCGGTCTGGTTGTATGATAATTTATTCAAAGTATTTATATAAACTATATAGCACCCTAGTACAGAATAACATGTTATTGGTGTTCCTAGTTGGGAGTTGATATTCAAATGGAACTCAGGCCCCGTTACACTATGAAAAATAAGTACTTATTTTTCAAATATCCATCTTTTTTATGTCATTCAAATTGGTTTGCGACTCACTGTTTTTTGGCCGGAGCTAGTTCACCTTCTCACTGTTTGGCTACCATTATACCTGCTTTGCACTACGTGATATTTCGGTCTTCCCCCTGCCCCCCGCTTTTTATTCTTTTTTATTTTTCTTTCCAAAGGTGATCAACCACCACACTAAACACTCGCGCTCCTGGCAAAACTCGAACCCTCATCTTCCATGTGGAAGAGGTGAGAAAGTGTCATTGGGTTACAAGATTGTTGATGATATTTCGGTCTTGGCGATGTAGGTTTCGGGTCTTCTCTTTATTTCTGTTATGGATTTTCTTTGTAGAGGCCGTATGATTTATTGAATGAAAATTCTGATGTTCCAAAAAAGAGAGAGGCTAAAACAGGCCAAAATCTTCAAGTATTTTCTTAAAATTTTGAATAAACTTGAACTAAATTAAATAATTAAATCTCACCCAATTTCATCTTCAACCATTTAGATAGGCCAAAACAGTTACCATTATTATCGGAAACCAAGTCAAATAAAAACTCTGCAGTAGGAATGAGTCCAAAAAGGATAAAATAAAATCTGCGCAACTTGTGGATATTGATCTACAAGTACAATTATCTTGTTTTTTTATTTTTTATTTTATTTTTATCAGTACAGTTATCTTGTTTGATTTTACAATAGAATAGTAAAATAACCCATCACTCTCTAGGATAATCGGTGTGAATTTTTTCTGAATCCAAAGTGACATAATAATAATGGAACCAAATAGGAGTGTCATTCTTTTGTGTTTTTCTCATTTTCTACTTATCCCAGTCTTGAATCTCCTTATCGAAAAGAAAAAAATAAAAGAATAAAAGAACGTTTCGTTTAAATGAAAAACGAATCTGAGCTCAAGTAATACCGATAATCAAATACTATTATCCCATTTTCCGAGGGCACTAGCGAAATATGACCCTTCCATCCATTGAAATGAGATAAGTACAGATATAATTAGATAAGAATTTAGGATGAACAAAATCTTATCTAATTAATTTCATCCTCACTAAATTAATTAGATAATCAAACTAATTTCCATTATCAGATAACCGTCACCCTATCAAGTTATTTTGCTCGTGCCTCTATATATACCTATTGAAGAACTTACAGTTTTTATTATCATTTCTGAGAGAGAGGGAGAGAGAATAGTATAGCCATGAAGATGAAGTCTATCGCCACTCTTGTCTTCTTTCTCATTTCTCTAGCCATATTTTTCAATGGTGGCTTAGCCCGTGAGAATAGTGGTACCTCCATTGCCAAACAATCCGACGGTGACGTTGTTCAGCCGGAGTGGTTTCACCCGTGGGGACGTCCATTCCCAAGAGGTCCTTGGGGCCGCCCACACTTTCCTAGGTGGCCCATCCCTGGTCACGGTGGGGCATTGCCACCACTACCAGCTCGCAAATTTCCACCTCTCCCACCAAAAGGCAGTGGCAGTGATGTCTCTAACACTGAACAAGTTGAGATTGCAGAACAAGCCGAGAGCACCGAACAAGACGACGATGTCTATCAATCAGAGTGGTTGCTGCACCCATGGTGGGGACGTCCACGCTTCCATCCTCGCCCTTTCCTCCCACGTCCACACTTCAGACATCCCTTCCCAGGCTGGGGGGCGCTACCGCCACAACCGGCCCACCACTTCCCAGGCTGGGGAGCCCTACCGCCACGACCGGCCCACCATTGAAATCGATTAGTTATCTTATTAGGAGTTCGTTGGTCTAGTTATTAGTAAAAGGTAGATGGTTGTTTTTGTTTGAAGGTTGAAGTTGGTTCTATGGTTCATGCAGTATCTTAAATAAGAAAAGTTGTTTCCCCTTAGTTTAACCGTTTGTGTTTTTGTAGTTACTTATTCTGATTATATGTTCTCATGATCTTGTTTAATCACAATTATACTTCATTTTGGAATATCAGGCCAGAACTATTAATGAGTCCACTAAATAAGGAAACAAGAAAGAAGAAAAAATGTTCGTTGTTTATTTGATTCAAAATGGAGAAAGATCTACAAAATAAATAAATAATAATAATCTCCATATTATATGCAGCACATCATTTCTTCATTGGATAGGATCTTCTCGATCAAATCTATATATGCCAACTCTTCTGATTGTGCAAATCTCCTCCACTTCGAACTGTGAGTATCCTTTATGATGATTAGAAGATCATCGATGGTATAGATCTTTTCTTCCATGAGGAAACTAGTAATTATTCTAGTCGTAGCTATTGGAATCATAGAATTAGTAAATTAGAGGCCGCTCCTGTTTTTTAGCCTCGGTGTGAATTAGAATTGGCAATAAATTACCGTATGATCTTTGATAAAACATTGATGGTAAAAAATTTTGACACGCATAATCTCATGTCGCCCAACATGCCTACCCAACCAAAATAAAAGGCAAAACAAACCTTTAATCAGAACCACACCTAATTTTGTACCCACCCATCAAAATAAACCAGATCAAAACCCAAACAAATTCCCCCTCCTCTCTTAAAGTCCTTTTGGATTGCGCGATTTTTAGGGAAGAAGAAAAGAAATCGAGCGAGAACCAATTCTCTTGCACGTTTGGATGATCAAAGAGGTGGGAGAGAGTGAGAAACGGTGGGAGAGCATAACCCCTTACAAACCTAGTTTCGTTTCTCGCCAAAAGTGGCGCAATTCCGTGAGAAAGGGAGGACGAATGGATTGTCATCGACTTTCGGCATCGGATTGTCATCGTATTTGCACCGTTGTCTTCGTCTTGTCAAGGCGAAGCTACTTGTTCAAAACTGAGTTTGAACCTTTGATTTGGTCGCCGAAGATGAGAGAGAGAGAGAGGTTGGTCGCCATAATGAGAGGGAGAGAGTTTGATTTCTCACGGTTATTTATTTGACAAAGTGAGAAACCACACCCTTTTCTTTTCTTTTCTCATTAATAAGAAAGATCACACCCCTTTTTTCTTTTTTTTACTTCTTACCTGTGTAGCCAAAGGGGCCGTTAATTTGGTGGGTAGAACGGGTGTTGGAGGGCACGTCTTAACTTGCCTTCGAGATTTAACGGGCCGTTAATCATTTGACTTTAATAAAGGAAACTGATTTTGCGCATTACTTTTCACTTTTTACTGATAGCACTCTACTTTACTAATAATTTTATGAAAAAAATAAAAAATAGAGCGCGAATATCAAAATTCTTAATAAACTCAAAGTTCAATCAATACTTGAGGGAACAAAAGCGGAATAGTTCATGGGTACAAATTATTTGCTCAGTTTTATTCATAGATCCGTTGCTCAATTCGCATCTGTCGAAGAGAAACCTCTCTCTCTCTCTCTCGGGTTGTGCTTCACTTGTACCTGCAGCTTCCACGGCCTCCCCACTTTGACCCACTTGTGAATTTCGTTCCAATCCATATAATTCAGGTTCTCTGTCTATATTTGTTTTGATTTCAATCAGAGATTTGTCATCACTTCAATTCTCGTGATTTGGTTCGACAATTGTTGAAGATTTCTTGGTTTTGGTTCATCAAGATCAACACGGGTTCAGATTTGAATTTGAACCCTAAAGATTGGATTTTTGGGTTCTTGAAAGCAACCTTTCGGATTGATTCTGTAGGGTTGCATTGAGTTTGGAAGCTTTTTGCGTTTTGCGAATTGGGTTTTCTTCAAAAGGGGTTGAAGTCATCTTTGAACCCTAAAGATTGGATTTTTGGGTGCTGGAGGGAAATCCTTGGGATTGATTCTGTAGGGTTGCATTGAATTTGGAACCTTTTTTGCGTTTTGCGAATTGGGTTTTCTTCAAAAGGGGTTGAAGTCATGTTCTATGGTGCAGTGGTGTGGGATCCATGGCTCATTGTTGCCCAAATTGTTTCCCTTCAATGCTTATACTATCTATCACTGGGAGTTTTTATGGAGATTCTTGTTGGGACTCGGGTATCTCGAATGAGTCTCGTGTATTTCTTTGATTATTCCACAGTTGCCGTATCTACAGTCACTGGTTGGTGTGTCATTGCTTCATTTATACTTGGCTCGATTGCCGGGTGAGAATTCTATCATCTTTTTCTTCTTGTTTGAGTTTTATTGTTATTGGGTAACTTAGATCTGTTGGAAATATTCGTTAGAAATTTCTGTAAACTATAATAACAGGAGACACCAACACAACACTAAAATATTGAAGCCTAGCGCGCTTGAATGCTCAAAGTTCCACACTTTGAATGCTCGAAGCCCAGTGCTTTGAATGCTCAGGCCCAGTACTTTGAATGCTCAAAGTTCCACACTTTGAATGCTCAGAGCCCAGTGCTCTGGATGCTCAGGCCCAGTGCTTGAATGCTCGAAGTTTTGCACTTTGAATGCTCAAGCCCAACGCTCTGTGCATTCAAAGTTCCGCACTTTGAATGCTCAAGCCCAACGCTCTGAATGCTTGAAGTTCCGCACTTTGAATGCTCAAGCCCAATGTTTGAATGCTCAGGCCTAGCGCTTTGAATGCTCGAAATTCCGCACTTTGAATGCTCAAGCCCAGTGCTTTAAATGCTCAAGCCCCGTGCTCCGAATGCTCAAGTCTAGAAATTGAATGATTAAAAGCCCAGTGCTTATACACACAAGCTCAGTGCTTACACATTCCTAGGTCTCACTAGTTGCATGCTTTTGCTATCAAATGCACTCTGTATTTTTCATTTCTCTATGAGAGGTATTCAAACCTTTCGACAGCTCAGCGCTTATGAAGGCCACGAAGCTTGTGTCGGGAATCGGGATGAAGGGGGATTTGGAAGGTTGGAGATGGAGAAAGCAGCTTAAAGAGTCTTATATGGTGAAGTGGTCAGAATATCGCTTAGGAGTCACATTGTATATGAGTGACGGAAGGAGGCAGGCCAGTAGTTCACTGTCTTTCTACAAAACGTCTTAGTAGTTTACTCTCTCTCCTAACAAGTATATCTAACTGTCATCTTCATACTTCTTTGCTTACCCAGAAGGAAACACGATTCCTGTTGCTCCAGTTTCTCTAGTATAATAATGTATTCCACCATAAATATTCACCTGATTTCTTTGAACAGAGTATTTATAGACGTAGTTGCACTCACAATATTTAAGGATTCATGCTAATTGCTAAAGAGTGCATTTTTTTTTTTTTGTTACCTTGGACCCCCTTTTTCCCCCTTCAAGCAGAGCTGTTTATATGGTTTATTTGATTGAGAGGGCAAAGAAGTGCTTAGATTTCTCAGCCACCCTCTACATCATCCACCTCTTGATATGCATAATTTTTTTTTTGTTACCTGTTTTCTGGCCGGAGCTAGTCCACCTTCTCACTATTTGGCTACCATTATACCTGATTTATGTTCGATCTGCTTTGCACTACGTGATATTTCGGTCTTCCCCCCGTTTTTTATTCTTTTTTATTTTTCTTTCCAAAGGTCATTAACCACCACACCAAACACTCGCGCTCCTGACGAGACTCGAACCCTCACCTTCCATGTGGAAGAGGTGAGAAAATGTCATTGGGTTACAAGACTGTTGGCGATATTTCGGTCTTGGCGATGTAGGTTTCGGGTCTTCTCTTTATTTATGTTATGGATTTTCTTTGTAGAGACCGTATGATTTATTGAATGAAAATTCTGATGTTCAAAAAAAAAAAGAGGCTAAAACAGGCCAAAATCTTCAAGTATTTTCTTAAAAATTTGAATAAACTTGAACTAAATTAAATAATTAAATCTCACCCAATTTCATCTTCAACCATTTAGATAGGCCAAAACAGTTACCATTATTATCGGAAACCAAGTCAAATAAAAACTCTGCAGTAGGAATGAGTCCAAAAAGGATAAAATAAAATCTGCGCAACTTGTGGATATTGATCTACAAGTACAATTATCTTGTTTTTTTATTTTTTATTTTATTTTTATCAGTACAGTTATCTTGTTTGATTTTACAATAGAATAGTAAAATAACCCATCACTCTCTAGGATAATCGGTGTGAATTTTTTCTGAATCCAAAGTGACATAATAATAATGGAACCAAATAGGAGTGTCATTCTTTTGTGTTTTTCTCATTTTCTACTTATCCCAGTCATGAATCTCCTTATCGAAAAGAAAAAAATAAAAGAATAAAAGAACGTTTCGTTTAAATGAAAAACGAATCTGAGCTCAAGTAATACCGATAATCAAATACTATTATCCCATTTTCTGAGGGCTCTAGCGAAATATGACCCTTCCATCCATTGAAACGAGATAAGTACAGATATAATTAGATAAGAATTTAGGATGAACAAAATCTTATCTAATTAATTTCATCCTCACTAAATTAATTAGATAATCAAACTAATTTCCATTATCAGATAACCATCACCCTATCAAGTTATTTTGCTCGTGCCTCTATATATACCTATTGAAGAACTTACGGTTTTTATTATCATTTCTGAGAGAGAGAGGGAGAGAGAATAGTATAGCCATGAAGACGAAGTCTATCGCCACTCACGTCTTCTTTCTCATTTCTCTAGCCATATTTTTCAATGGTGGCTTAGCCCGTGAGAATAGTGGTACCTCCATTGCCAAACAATCCGACGGTGACGTTGTTCAGCCGGAGTGGTTTCACCCGTGGAGAGGTCCATTCCCAAGAGGTCCTTGGGGCCGCCCACACTTTCCTAGGTGGCCCATCCCTGGTCACGGTGGGGCATTGCCACCACTACCGGCTCGCAAATTTCCACCTCTCCCACCAAAAGGCAGTGGCAGTGATGTCTCTAACACTGAACAAGTCGAGATTGCAGAACAAGCCGAGAGCACCGAACAGGACGACGATGTCTATCAATCAGAGTGGTTGCCCCACCCATGGTGGGGACGTCCACGCTTCCATCCTCGCCCTTTCCTCCCACGTCCACACTTCAGACATCCCTTCCCAGGCTGGGGGGCGCTACCGCCACAACCGGCCCACCACTTCCCAGGCTGGGGAGCCCTACCGCCACGACCGGCCCACCATTGAAATCGATTAGTTATCTTATTAGGAGTTAGTTGGTCTAGTTAGTAGTAAAAGGTAGATGGTTGTTTTTGTTTGAAGGTTGAAGTTGGTTCTATGGTTCATGAGTATCTTAAATAAGAAAAGTTGTTTCCCCTTAGTTTAACCTTTTGTGTTTTTGTAGTTACTTATTCTGATTTTATGTTCTCATGATCTTGTTTAATCAGAGTTATACTCCATTTTGGAATATCAGGCCAGAACTATTAATGAGTCCACTAAATAAGGAAACAAGAAAGAAGAAAAAATGTTCGTTGTTTATTTGATTCAAAATGGAGAAAGATCTAAAAAAAATTAAAAAAATCTCCATATTATATGCAGCACATCATTTCTTCATTGGAATTGGATTGGATCTACTCGATCAAATCTATATATGCCAACTCTTTTTATTGTACAAATCTCCTTCACTTCGAACTGTGAGTATCCTTTATGATGATTAGAAGATCCTCGATGGTATAGATCTTTTCTTCCATGAGGAAATTAGTAATTATTCGGGTAAATAAACCTCAATTCTGAAATAAAGAGAAAAGTCGGGTCTTTTCTTTTTCTAGAGATATAGACTATACGTGAAGCTAAATTTTTGTTTGAAGATTTAATGTAGTCGTAGCTATTGGAATCATAGAATTAATAAATTAGAGGCTGCTCTTGTTTTTTAGCCTCGGTGTGAATTAGAATTGGCAATAAATTACCGTATGATCTTTGATAAAACATTGATGGTAAAAAATTTTGACACGCATAATCTCATGTCGCCCAACATGCCTACTCAACCAAAATAAAAGGCAAAACAAACGTTTAATCAGAACCACACCTAATTTTGTACCCACCCATCAAAATAAACCAGATCAAAACCCAAAGAAATTCCCCCTCCTCTCTTACAGTCCTTTTGGATTGCGCGATTTTCAGGGAAGAAGAAAAGAAATCGAGTTAGAACCAATTCTCTTGCATGTTTGGATGATCAAAGAGGTGGGAGAGAGTGAGAAACAGTGGGAGAGCAGAACCCTTTACAAGCCCAGTTTCGTTTCTTGCCAAAAGTGGCGCAATTCCGTGAGAAATGGAGGACGAACAGATTGTCATCGACTTTCGGCATCGGATACCGTTGTCTTTGTCTTGTCAAGGCGAAGCTACTTCCGTGTTCAAAACTGAGTTTTGAACCTTTGATTTGGTCGCCGGAGATGAGAGAGAGAGAGTTTGGTCGCCGGAATGGGAGGGAGAGAGTTTGATTTCTCACAGTTATTTATTTGACAAGATGAGAAATCACACTCTTTTCTTTTCTTTTCTTATTAATAAGAAAGATCACACCCCTTATTTTTTTTCTTCCTTTCTTACCTATGTAGCCAAAGGGGCTGTTAATTTGGTGGGCAGAATGGGTGTTGGAGAGCACGTGTTAACTTGCCTTCGAGATTTAACGGGCCGTTAACCATTTGATTTTAATAAAGGAAACTGATTTTGCGCTCCACTTTTTATTGATGGTGTAGACACTCCATTCTGGACTGTCCAAATTAGTTTACTTACAGTCTTTGATTCCCCAATGATGATTAAGGTCAAGAACAACCCGAGTTCGCTGGTGCGTTTGAGCTTTGAGCATTCCGAACCCATTCAAACCCCTTTCAAAATTATCGAACCAGAACCAAAAGGCCCTCAGCAAAACCCTACCTGCTTACGCTGGAACTTTACTAGCGTGCGCCAGTAAATTGCCACGTGTCGGTCATCGACAATTGATCCAGTTTTTACTGGCGCACGCAGGTAACTTACTGGTGTACGCCGGTCCATTCCAGTCAAATCAACTTTATGCGATCACGTACGCGGGACTTTTTTTGGCCACCCGACGTCAGCCACAGTCCCTGATGATTGCGGACGGCCGATGCTGCTCCCTCATCTCTCCTACAATATCTATCACATTGTCCCATGCATTTAATGCATAGGAGACTCCCTCTCTAACCAAACCAGCCCTTAACCAACTGGTTGCAAGGGGTTAACCACCATCAAGAGTCTAGTCCATTTCCTCTTGTATTCTTTACTTTCTTCTTCATCCATTGAGAAAGAAAGCAAGGAATACATCCATACCCATCACAACACTCCTTGTACTCACCATTTAGCCTTCCAACCACAAGCTCAAACCCATCATCAAGCTCAATTGTCACGCCCCGCCCCGCAAACGGCACCCAAAGTGGGCCCGAGTCGGCGCGGCCACGTGGCATTCCACACAGAAGACCAAATCACACCTCACAACCTGTCAGAAATAAACACCCAGCGGAAGACTTATCACCTTAACATAAAAAAAAATGAGTCAACGTGTTGACTAACCAACCATGACCTCGCACAACTACGCAACATCTGTAATTCAGTACTTTAAAAATTCTATACTTCAACACATCCACCAATAACTTTATTAACAACTTGAATAAATCAACCTCTTCATCAACCACCTACAACAAGCTCGACCGTCCACAATGTCTAAGACTAACTTCAAATAGAACACCAGTGATCGACCAAACTTATTTACAACCTATACAATTTAAAAGCTTTAACTATCCTTAGCTACAACTCCTTACAGTTAAGTTCTGCACCAGCTAAGGCACTCCACAACAACGTAACCAAAATCCCACTTGACGCTAGCAAAACACCTCAACACGACGACCGGTAGTGGACCCACTCTAAGCAACCTGCTACCTGGCAGACCAAAAAGGAAAGCCAGAGTGTGTGAGATATAGAAATGCTCAATATAATACCACAATACCCGAAGGAATATCAACAAGAACACATCACTAGCGTAACTGAAATACTTGAATGTATACAACAGTTATAACCAACCAGTCCACATGCACAACAATATGAATATAATCTCATCACATCACATCACATGCAGTGACACGTCTGCCACTTCGCATGTACCCAAGACGAGGTGTCCCACATACCATGCTCCCATCCACCGACAATTAGCCGGCTGGCATACGACATGGTATGCCTCACACGCTAACCTTCGGCAATTCAAACAACACCCATCAGCATGTATATTCATCTAACACACATATAATAACCAAACCTCGTGTCCCACACACCACGCTCCCAACCATCGTCCATTGAACGATGTGGCTTACGACATGGTATGTCTCACACGCACACATTCACAACATATCAAAGCTAAATCACAATAGCATGATATACAACTCAACACTACAGCAATATCTCATTAAAGATAATCATATCGAAAGCTAATCACGACTAGCAAGATATAAATCCACCAACACAACAATATTATATGGAGAAGAACCATATCAAACACACTCACCTTTGTATCGACCGAGGTACGCCAAACTTACGGTTTCGGCACCTCCCAATTGACCGGCTTGCCACCTAGCCACAAGCTAACCATATAAGTTTATTGAACGCTTAAACATCAAAACTAACTCCTAACAACAATCTATAACACCAACAATAGATTAAAGATGCTTAACGCATACTAGCATGTCCATCTCAAAGGTTTAAAAGTGTCCCTAAACAATCGTAGCACTCAAACATCACATAACCCCTACATTTGGTTTGAAATCTACGACCAGTCTGTCGTATTCTGCCTATAACTTCTTATAGGGTTAAAACCAGATTATGAAACCACCACCATTAGAAAGTACACCTCCGATACATGAATTTTGATATAAAATTTGCCCAACATAGAGTCCGGACGACAAAGTTATGCTCGTCCGAAGTTATACACACAACTGCCCAAAATTGCAGATTCTGCACATCTATCAACTTCAAATCAAAAACTGATTTAACCTAGTACAAACTAAACCACAACCCCAACATATTCCGAAAGGTATACGAGTCTAGATTCAGAATCAACAAGCCGCGCGCAAACCCGATACCCGAGCTAAGAGATATGACCATTTTCCCAAAACATGTCAATGCAGCGAATACGAAATTCAGCAGGGACACACAAACTTGTAAAATCCGTCAAACTTAGACCATACAACAAAATGACCTGAAATTTGGTAGAGATCATAAAAACATCTCAAAGTTTATCCCTGATTTTTCCCAGATTTTACAAAGCAAGGAAACCTAGTCAAATCCACCTCCAAACTCAGAAATTCTGTGCAGCGAAGCACAATTTCCAGCAGAGTACTCCGTGTTCGAAAATTCATTAAAAATCGAATACTCTATACTTTTTAGTGATTCCAACGCTAAAACATCACCAACTTAGCAATCTATCAGACTCATAAGGACCCAAAACCAGGAGGGTCGTTTAACTAAAAAAAACGTGATGCATAACACAGATCTGAAAACTGTTTGCACAAAATCAGCAATCCGACCACAGTTTGGTTTATGATTTTTATCATTTTCCACACTTCTCAGAAAATCATGAAAATTTACCACCGTATACTAGACACATAAACGAACATCCAGTAAAAATTACAGAAATTCGCAAGCTTCTTAAGTACCTTGAATAATTTCGTGAAGAGCAGCCCAGAGTTTCCTCCTCTTTTCCCCTTCCTCTTCCTCTTCTCCTGGCGTCTCTCTCTCTCTCTCTCTCTCTCATAGAAACAAGATAGGAATTGGGAGATATTTCCCCAGGATATTTTGATAACACCAAGGAAAATAATCACATGCAAGTGAAACCATAAACAACTTATGCTCCAACTCCTAAATCACATAAAACCACATGTAAATTCCACCTCTTACAAATCAACCCCAACTTCACATATTAAAATTAAAAATATGAATTGAAATAACTAAATAACTGGGACGGGTGCTACATCAATCCTAAATGTATACCACCTTTACTGACTTTCTGTTCTGACCTCTGAGGGGGGCTGGTAGGGTCAAGGCTGGTAATCTATACCAGTCCTGACCTACTGGTGTACGGCGGTCTGGTCTAAGTCCAGTGGCTTGGCCCTTGCTTGTTAGCTTAGTCCAGGCCTTTTTTATTTCCCCACACTGTTTATGGGGTGTATCATGTTTTTTGTTTCTTTAGATCTAACTCCCGTTGTCTGTAACCATATATTGTTCATGATATAACTGCTTGGTTTGTCCTGGGTGTGCACTTATCCATTCCAGAGGATTGATTATAAGAGCTGTGAGTTTGAGCCTACCGGCGCATGCCAGCATGCGTATGGCACACGCAGGTCATCTCTGTGTGTAGTGGCATGGCCAATACATTCAGGCTTGGTCATGCGTGTACCATACCGGGCCTGTGCGTTCCAGTTTGATCAAAACCCTCACAGGAGCTTGTTCTCAATCTATTATTGTTGCCTAGATCAAACATCCATCTCATACTATCACATTGCAATTTGTTTACAGTTTTAATCCCCTTTAACTGCCCCCCGCCCTAACTGGCTAAAAAATGATCAATGAGAGAAAAATGCAAAAGTTTTATATAATGCCTGAGTAGAGACCGATCTCCGGATTGGGTGAGAGGGGTGCCATAAAACCCTTCCCTTCTCGTAACCTAGCTCCCGAACATCAGATATTAAAGGTGACGGCGGTCCAATCTACAAGCCTTTTCAAAATCAAACAAACGTAGCAAAACGTTTTTAAGGTAGGTTCCTTGGATACCTTCCGCGAAACCCGAGTGACGACTCTGAATTGTAAGCGTTTCGCCGCGCTTCTCAAAAAGGGCTCACCCGATTTTTATGCAAAAATGGATATTTTGGGGCGTGTGCCCACAGATGACGCTTCACTTTTAACGTGAAGTTACTAATAACTTCATAAACAAGAACGTCATTAGTAAAAAGTGGAGCGCGAATATCAAAATCCTTAATAAACTCAAAGTTCAATCAATACTTGAGGGAACAAAAGCGGAATAGTTCATGGGTACAAATTATTTGCTCAGTTTTATTCATAGATCCGTTGCTCAATTCGCATCTGTCGAAGAGAAACCTCTCTCTCTCTCTCTCGGGTTGTGCTTCACTTGTACCTGCAGCTTCCACGGCCTCCCCACTTTGACCCACTTGTGAATTTCGTTCCAATCCATATAATTCAGGTTCTCTGTCTATATTTGTTTTGATTTCAATCAGAGATTTGTCATCACTTCAATTCTCGTGATTTGGTTCGACAATTGTTGAAGATTTCTTGGTTTTGGTTCATCAAGATCAACACGGGTTCAGATTTGAATTTGAACCCTAAAGATTGGATTTTTGGGTTCTTGAAAGCAACCTTTCGGATTGATTCTGTAGGGTTGCATTGAGTTTGGAAGCTTTTTGCGTTTTGCGAATTGGGTTTTCTTCAAAAGGGGTTGAAGTCATCTTTGAACCCTAAAGATTGGATTTTTGGGTGCTGGAGGGAAATCCTTGGGATTGATTCTGTAGGGTTGCATTGAATTTGGAACCTTTTTTGCGTTTTGCGAATTGGGTTTTCTTCAAAAGGGGTTGAAGTCATGTTCTATGGTGCAGTGGTGTGGGATCCATGGCTCATTGTTGCCCAAATTGTTTCCCTTCAATGCTTATACTATCTATCACTGGGAGTTTTTATGGAGATTCTTGTTGGGACTCGGGTATCTCGAATGAGTCTCGTGTATTTCTTTGATTATTCCACAGTTGCCGTATCTACAGTCACTGGTTGGTGTGTCACTGCTTCATTTATACTTGGCTCGATTGCTGGGTGAGAATTCTATCATCTTTTTCTTCTTGTTTGAGTTTTATTGTTATTGGGTAACTTAGATCTGTTGGAAATATTCGTTAGAAATTTCTGTAAACTATAATAACAGGAGACACCAACACAACACTAAAATATTGAAGCCTGGCGCGCTTGAATGCTCAAAGTTCCACACTTTGAATGCTCGAAGCCCAGTGCTTTGAATGCTCAGGCCCAGTACTTTGAATGCTCAAAGTTCCACACTTTGAATGCTCAGAGCCCAGTGCTCTGGATGCTCAGGCCCAGTGCTTGAATGCTCGAAGTTTTGCACTTCGAATGCTCAAGCCCAACGCTCTGTGCATTCAAAGTTCCGCACTTTGAATGCTCGGAGCCCAGTGCTCTGAATGCTTGAAGTTCCGCACTTTGAATGCTCAAGCCCAATGTTTGAATGCTCAGGCCTAGCGCTCTGAATGCTCGAAATTCCGCACTTTGAATGCTCAAGCCCAGTGCTTTAAATGCTCAAGCCCCGTGCTCCGAATGCTCAAGTCCAGAAATTGAATGATTAAAAGCCCAGTGCTTACACACACAAGCTCAGTGTTTACACATTCCTAGGTCTCACTAGTTGCATGCTTTTGCTATCAAATGCACTCTGTATTTTTCATTTCTCTATGAGAGGTATTCAAACCTTTCGACAGCTCAGCGCTTATGAAGGCCACGAAGCTTGTGTCGGGAATCGGGATGAAGGGGGATTTGGAAGGTTGGAGATGGAGAAAGCAGCTTAAAGAGTCTTATATGGTGAAGTGGTCAGAATATCGCTTAGGAGTCACATTGTATATGAGTGGCGGAAGGAGGCAGGCCAGTAGTTCACTGTCTTTCTACAAAACGTCTTAGTAGTTTACTCTCTCTCCTAACAAGTATATCTAACTGTCATCTTCATACTTCTTTGCTTACCCAGAAGGAAACACGATTCCTGTTGCTCCAGTTTCTCTAGTATAATAATGTATTCCACCATAAACATTCACCTGATTCTTTGAACAGTGTATTTATAGACGTAGTTGCACTCACAATATTTAAGGATTCATGCTAATTGCTAAAGAGTGCATAATTTTTTTTTTGTTACCTTGGACCCCCTTTTTCCCCCTTCAAGCAGAGCTGTTTATATGGTTTATTTGATTGAGAGGGCAAAGAAGTGCTTAGATTTCTCAGCCACCCTCTACATCATCCACCTCTTGATATGCATCATGTATGGAGGTTGGCCGTCCTCGATTACATGGTGGGTTGTGAATGGAACTGGAGTTGCAGTGATGGCATTGTTAGGTGAATATTTGTGCATCAGACGTGAGCTGCGAGAAATACCCATATCGAGATATCGTTCAAGTAAGCCAATGCCTTTTCTGACATTCCAATTGCTTTTTGTTCTTTTATATAGTATATTCAGTACCTAGAAGAGATTAAATCTCTGTGATTTACTTGTTTGTTTCTCCTCCACCACCTTTCCAATTGGTCAAAATTTCATGCCCCAGTTTCGAGTATGTTTGTTTCATTAATTTTAATCATTTCCTTTCTTGGGATCTGTTGCTGATTATGCTTGTTGCATTTCTGTTTGGCAGTTATTTTAGCACATCATATTTCCTCCCCACCATTCCGCTAAAACAATTTCCTCCCCACCACAGTTTTCCATGTCCAAGATCGATTTCTATTAAGTGATCATTTGTGAATGACTTGGGCATACAGAAGAAAAGCTCTGTGGGTTTTTCTCAGTATTTATCATCTAAAGCGTCACTTGGACACAATATCAGCCTAACTAATTTGGTGCCTTTCTGTGTAGACGTTTGATTGAGCAGAGAAACTAAACAGGGAAGAACAGGTTTCCCGGCAGCTGGGAGCCTTATACGATAGCTGTTTTTGTCTTTCCTCGGAAGGATTTGCTGGGTAAAGATCATCAGACAGAAAAAGTTGAACTTTTCTTAGAGGGTATACTGGAAAGACTGTTATGGGTTGGTATTGTGTTCGCTGGAGGTATTTTCAGGCCATAGCTATTTAAAACTTCTTGCAGTTGCAGATGGAATCAGAGTAGAACTAGTTACGAGTCAATTATGTTACGGAACCCTGCATGTGTAATTTAGGTAGATGTGAAAAACGTTGTTCATGTTGCGCTGATATCGACAACCGATGTACTTCCAATGGTCTGATATCGTATTTATTCTTTAAAATCATTTGGTCAGCTTTCAGATCTGCCTATCGAAATTTTCTTAAATAAGGTATTTGTTTTCTGCTGCTACAGAAATTACTCTCAAGTTTCTGATCGTTTTGTTCGGTTTTTTGTCCACCATGTTTGAGCTGGAGTTTAATCTTTGGTCCCTCTGAGAAATTTTTGTTCGTGATAAAAACGTATTTATTTTGGTTGAAAGTTTATTGGGCCTAGTTAAATTTGTATTGTAGAGCTGCTCTATCATCTACTTACACAATGTTTAAAACAACTCTCGAGAAAGAATAGGAGCATTCCTTTCCAAGATCAGAATAAATCTCAACATATTAACGACAATTACTGCATTTGGAAAAGTACTACAATGTGTTGCGCGGGATTAAGGTCTGTGTTGCGCGGTACAACGCAGGTGCTGATAGGAAAAAAAGGGTACAACGCAGGTGCTGATAGGAAAAAACAAGGGTACAACAGCCATGTTCATGAGACCAATAGCCATCATTTCTTTGTTACCGTCAACTTGATAGTTTTTTAGAGCAGCAAATGTCCTTCCCACAGCGATTCCTTCCTTCAACACAGCAACGAGTCATTTTAGCATTATTTCGACTTGTGTTGGTTTTTTACCGTAACGCTGCATTTGATCAGAATGAAGTACTAGAGCAAGTCCACACGTTGCTATATTGGCTGGCAAAGTTATAATTAAACATAACTTCTTAGCAAAATCGAAGTCCACACCTGTTTGTTATTTTTTTGCTCTTTGGTGCCAAATTTGACGGCAACTTTGCTTTGCCAAATCTGTTATCTACTAAGCCAATATATATGCATCGAAGAAATGACATGGGTTTATCGGGTTTGAAGTTGCACCGAAACGACACCAAACCGGTGCAACGACATTGTTGTTATTTGACTTAGCGATACACTTGCACGCCGAAAATAGGTGGACTTGCTCTTAGAGAAATTGATGGTATTTTGAATAACTTACTGTAAGAGAGAGTACTCCTGTTACTATCCCAGTTTTGAGAGCAACCCCCAAATAAGTGCCATGGAAATACAGCATGTTTAGTGAAGTTGGATTAAGACCCTTTGGTAAATGCCCAATCTGTACATCAAAAGTTGCATTTTGAAAACACAGTAATAGAGAGAGAATTAACCACGAGGCGTTGCGAAACAATCATATCTTACGGTTGGAATTCCATGGACATTGGATCTGAAGAGGTAGACAATAAGCGTGGAGAAAATAACCGAGGTTAAAGGGGCAGCAGCTGAAACCCAGAAAAGCTCCGGCTTCCTCCTGCTCTGCGTCGATTAACCAAATACAGTACTTTGGAAAATTTGAACTACGATGGTTTATGGAACTGTCTCATTGTTTTAGGTTATTCAGTTCTCCTGGAGCACCGCCACACCAATGTGTGGAGCACCACGTGGCGGTGCTCCAAGAGCACATAACAAACTTTGTTATTAGGCATACTCACTATTTCTCTTGCTGTCAGCAAATATAACAGGAAACCGAATCCTATTGCAAATGTTTGCCATGACCACTGCACCAATGAGATGTAGGGATGTCATGAGTACAACCAGAAATCTGTGTGTGCGTATATCAGAGAGAAAATCAGGGCATGTCTCTCATTTTAATATTTTCTTTCGGCTCACGAAAAAGAAATTTCCAAATAAAGGTAACATTAAAGTTTTTTTTCCCATCAGGGACCTTTGCAAATCTTTGTCAATCAGGGAAATACTTGTTATATACCTCATTTCTGTGGGTGATAACAGAGGATAAAACTGGTACCATTTGCATCCGGTTACTGAAGTGAACAATCCCAAGCAGCCCTTTAAGTTGATGCAAAGACACTATGACTGCTGAACCAGCCATGAACCCAACAAGAGTAGCCTTTGACAGGAAATCAATCACGAATCCTAACCTGTAAAATCACCTGATTTGGAATTAGGGCGATTTGGGAGCATTCGAATTGTAGGGTCAGATTGCTTGTAACTGTACGATGAGTATAGTCCACGTAGCATGGTTACGAGCATGGACATGGACACGAGACCCTGAATTTCCAAATGAATGGGGATACAACCACGACAAAGACAAATAAATAAATAAATAACGAATATCGTGTTTTCATCTGTTTGATTGCTTTCCATTTGTGATTGGAATTTCTTTTTTTTAACGGATTCGTGATTGAACTAATAATTTTTTTTGGAACGGATTCGTGATCGGGCTGAAACTTGTCTTGATTGCTATTTGATTATTGAAAGAGGTTATATGTAGCGAATCGTATAACATGTGCGATCTTGGACTTTTCAACGTCAAATCATATACAACATTGCTTTCGATACAATGATTTTTTGAAATCGTATTAACATATGCGCGCGCAATCTATCCCTTGGTTCATAACAAAACCCATTTGACTCTTTGAAATCGAAAGCGATCGATGCTTGATAACAGTTTCTACTACCAATATTGCAAAGAACTGACTTCATAATCGGATTTTGGATCAACATATGCGCGCGCAATCTATCCCTTGGTTCATAACAAAACCCATTTGACTCTTCTTTCATTATCATTCGTTTCCTGATCCAAAATCCGATTATGAAGTCAGTTCTTTGCAATATTGGTAGTAGAAACTGTTTTTATGTACGATAAACAAATGGTTGAAGAGATATCATGACGTATCACACAAACGTATAGATTGGTTGTAGATAACCTTAGACTCTTCCCTTTACGGTTGCTTCGATAAAGAAGTTTTTCAAGTTCTTTGAGCCCTAGAAAAATCAGGATCGGCCTTGGCAGGCAGAAGTGAATACCTTAGTAGGCCCAAAGAGGTTTGAAATACACCTGCAAAGAAAGTGGCAGTAAAAGCCAACTGAAGATAGAGAATTGGTTGATCAGAGGGTGAAACATAGCCACCAAGCATGGTGGCCAAGACCAAAGATGCTACTGACCCTGGACCAACTACAAGGTGTCTCCAGCTCCCCTCCCCAGAGCAGAGTATATCAATGGTGGCACAAAACTAGAATCTGCATTGAAACAAAAAAACCAATTCAAATAACGAGAAAAGCACTTCAATCAAAAGAAAAACCAACCCAATGGAAGAAGGATAAAGCTCAAAGGGCTGGCTTGATGGTCTTGGACTAGAACTTAGGGGTTTGATTTCACGTAAGGTCTCGGGTTCGGTTTTGATTGCCAGCAACTCTTAACCTCACATCACCAACTCTTGACCTCACATCACCTTCTCGCATAAGCGTGTGAAAAGACTGTAGGAATTAGTTCAAGGTGCTTGCAAGCTGGCCCGGGACACCCTCTATTACCAAAAAAAAAAAAAAAGGAGAAAAGAAAATGGAATAGTAGTTTGCTTTTGATACTCACATAGTCCAATAATACGAGGCAAATCCGCAAGCTTTGCATAACTTATTCCCTGCTTTGTGAAATGTACATGAGGAGATCAGTAAAAATTAATTACTCTAAATTTTGGGAAATGATTTTGCCACTCCCTTTTTTTGTTAACGCCACTCCCCTGCAAGTATATTTTTGTGTAAAAAATACACTTGCAGGGGAGTGACGTTAACAAAAAAAGGGAGTGGCAAAATCAGCAGCCTAAATTTTTAGTATCTTGCAAATGATTTCAGAAGGATCAAAATCTTTAAAGAAAAGTGTGACAAAATCCTTTTTTGGTTGTTTCTAAAATGAGCTTTGCAAGTATTTCTCACAATAACAATTAAGAACAAAAATATTAATCCTCATCGTGGATGCCGGGATGCTGCCAAGCGGGGGTGCTTGGCAGCGGTGCCAAACGGCTGATCCGGCCGTTCATCTCAATAATCGACGGCTCGGATTTTAATTCAAGTAACAGACGGTTCAGATAGATTTTTTTGCGCTCTGATGTTCATATTTTTATGCACTCGGATTAGATTCAAGTCATCCGTGCCGAGATGAATGGCCGGATCGGTCGCTCGGCGCCGCTGCCCAGCATCCCCGCTTCTTCACCTTTAGTGGGACTGGTGCGATCGCGCAGCTCTCAAATACAAGTCTGATTAGAAATAGAAAATGAGTGGAGCAACAATTCATCTTTTTCACTTTCTGTTTGACCCCAAAAAAAAAAAAATCATCTTTTTAGAGATTAACTCTTGCAAATTTAGAAACTCACTTTCTGTTTGACCCCAAAAAAAAAAAAATCATCTTTTTAGAGATTAACTCTTGCAAATTTAGAAACTTCATAACCTCCAAAATCATTTGTTTCTTTAAATATTCCAAAGTTTAAACTATTTACCAAATCAATTTTCGGAAAATTTTTAAAATACCTCTAAACCTTTGACCTTAATGTCTAATAGACATCCAAACTTTGATAAATTTCAATTAGACTTTTATAATTATTGAGCATAATTCAATTAGACTCCCATTGTACCTAAATTCGTCAAATTACTAATGGAAATTACTCTCTCTCTCTCTCTCTCTCTCTCTGGTTATAACTTGTAAGCAAAATCCTTTTGCGGAAGCTTTGGCATGGGGGGCTGCACTGGAGTTTGCTGGTCTTTTTATGGTTGAGGGGGATTCACAACAATTAGTTCGAATCTTGAGTAGCCATGCGAGCAGGGGTTGATGTGATTATTGAAGATATCAGGAGGGCAGCAGATCAGTTTATGCGCTCCGAAGGACGGCGAATGCGGTAGCGGACAAGCTTGCTAGTTCTGGGTTGCGAGGGTCCTGGGTTTCACATTTGAGAAGCTCGACCTTCTTGATTGGTTATAGTCTCCTCTAGAAAAAGATAGCCATCAAAACATGTTTGGATAGCTCGGATACTCGCTGGGTACCGCTATGTGGTACCCAATTTGCAACAAAAAAAAAAACTTTTCCTTTTTAATGTATTGGTTTCATATCTTATCAATAAAACTTTTCTACCATTTTGGGAAAAAGAAAAAGAAAAAGAAAGAAGATCGAAGCAACATCCTTGTGCACCTTCACAAATCAATCTCTCTCTATTATAGTATATTCCTCTTGCTCTCGAACAAGGATTCGGAAATCAGTTAGAGCACCCAGTCATCTCATGGCCGCGATGAAGAGTACGACTCCTCCTCACGCACCGACGTAGTCTCAGCTTTCGCTCACTTGCCGACCACCACCACAACCGTCTCCACCACCACACGACCACCGCCCCAACTCAAAATAATTTTCCGAAGAAGAATTTTGGCCGGAAACGAATGGAGCTAGCGCTAAGTTCAAATCCGACATTTAGACAAATGAAATGCATGTAAGCATATGATATCACATATAAAAAAACACACATGCATGTAGTACATATGTGGGGCGGTTCCGGAGACACATATTTGTGCACGTGTGGCGGGGGTGTGAGTCTGAAGGCTGTCATGGTTGGTATTCTTACTTGTGGGATTGCAAGGCTGGCAATGGTGAGACCAGAAAAGACATCGGACTTGAGAAGCTTGAGACTGTAATCGGGGCCCCACTGGAAAACAGGGAAGAAAAACTGAAGACCCAGATACAATTTCTTGAGCCATGTTTGGTTCTTGAATCTATGAAACGGATCATCCGGGAAGAAAATCTCGGACGTGCTGCGTCTGACTTTCTGAAGAGTCGTCTCGTGCGGCGGCAAGCAGACTCTGTGCACTTCAAATTTGGGCATTTCTTCAGAACTGCACATTCTAACTATTGTATCAAGGCTAGCGTCTGAGACCATTTCTCCACAATCACCCCGAGAGAGAGAGAGAGAGAGAGAGAGAGAGAGAGTTTTTGGAATTTGGATAGGCAAACATTATATTCAACGAAAAATTATTAGGTGGACTTGATATGAGCCTAAAACGGCATCTGAGTGCACTTAGATACAAGGGGTAAAGGATTTAGAAGATGAATTCATCAAAGCGTTAATTTAACTATTTTAATAATGCTACTAACTTTTGCCGAGCCAAAAAAAAAATTAGATGGTCTTGGAGCACTGTAACGTAGTGGCCCAACACTCTTATCCACCACATATTCTTGTGGAGCTCAGTGCTAAATGTACGGTGCCCAGACACTAGATAATTACTCTTACACAGCAGAGGAGTTGGGAAAATATTAATTTAGATCGTAAAAATAGTCAAACCGAGATTTTTCATTTTAACTCCAATTCCATAGAATCTGAGGAGTGACGAAATGACCTGATTGCCATTTTGACTCTCTTTCAACATAATCATTATTCTCTCTCCCCCTTGATCCCCTTAAGACTACTTGGTTCTCCAGAAGTAAGCACTCCAGTAGAATACACAAAATTTAGCTTTAATAATTTAAGAACAAATTGCCTCCCTTTCTTTTAGATATTACTTCCTCCGTCCCGATTTATGAAGACTATATAGTCTCCGCGTATCACCGATCGTAATCACGACTGATTGAGATAATTTTTTTGATTGGTTAGTCAATAGAATTATTTGCAAACCAATTTAGAAGTTCAAGTATGCCAACAAATTAGATTAATTCAACCCTGTCCAGTTGGCGCATCCAGAGCTTTCCTCACGGGAAATCTCCCCATAATATTCTTCTATTTCCTTTTTTTTTTCAAAAGTAATTGACTCAAATTTGCAATTTTTAAAAAAGTGCAACACAAATTACTGAAAATGATTAAACAATTAGGAAATTTAAGATATCATCATCATGAGAACTTTTTTTTTTTCAAAAAAGTTTGTATGTTGGAAACTAATTCTACTCAAAAAAATGAATTTCCATTATTGCACTAAAGTACATAAAAGAAATGCATAAGTCGTTTATGTCGCCTAGAAAAATGTAAAATGTTTTTTTTTCTTCTCATAAACTATTTCAAAATGCGTCCGTCCAAATGTTTTCAAACTCGCCGATATATACCAGATATTGAGTCGTTTCAATATCTATTAGAAAAATATAAGGAAATTTCTCATCATTTCTTTCCAAAACAGGGCCCCTGATTTGTTTTTAATTAATTCTTCTAGCTGAAACGAACTGAATTTGTTTTAGGAAGAAAGTTTTCTAACTAAATATAGAAATAGTAAGTGCCAACCAAAAAGACCCGCTATCTGGAAGTACATACCATTTAATTTGTTGATATGCAAATAAGAGCACTGAGGTGGACCTTGTAACATCAACTTTTAACAGCAGTTCACAATCCAACCGATCTATCTTCTGTCATGTCAAAGCTGATGTGGATTTGAAGACATGCCAATTTTCAAAAAACTGACCGGCCGTTTGGATTTTCAATCCGTCTTCTATCACATGATCTCTTTTTTTCTTTGTATTGCGAATGAAGTGGAGAGTTAATTACGACTCGTACTTTGTCTTTTATATAGAAATAGTAAGTGCCAACCAAAAAGGCCCGCTATCTAGGGAGTACATACCATTTAATTTCTTGATATGCAAGTATTTGCTAATTGAAATATTCAATAGTATCTACGATATACCATATAAGTACACAAGAGAGATCAGAGAGTAAAAAAGAAAAAAAGAGAGACTAATTATGTGATACACAAGAGGTCGGGAGAAAAGTATTTCTCGTGACAGTTGTGACACCACGTTGACGTGCTTATACGGTGCCATAGTTCCATTCGTGCCAGGCCATGTGTGCAATGCATAACTTGTTTTTCTATAAAACAATGTATATCTTGGTTGAATGTCGAAATCTTTTTGTGACATAAAATCTGAGGGTATATATATTTGGAAAAAAATCGTATTGACTAATCCATTCCACTGACTAATTTTGTTGATTCTAAAAAAAAATCATTAACGATCTCATACTCATTGGTTACGTTACTCTATGACCTCTGCAACTATATATATATATATCGGGGCGGTTCCGGGGACCATTAAAAAAACCCCTAAAAAAACCCTCCAAATCTTAATCTCATAGTTCCTGATCAAATTTTGATGATCCAAGCCGCTCAATATGTTCAGAACGTGATTTTAAGGATGCATGCGAGAAATTGGCAAAAAAAAAATAACCGGGAAAGGCTTGATTTGAGCAGTTTTTTATTGAACCGTTCACTAAAGTTCAATAAAAAAAACTGTTCGGATGAAGCCCTTCCCGGTCATTTTTTTTTGCTGATTTCTCGCTAGAACCCTTAAAATCACATTCTGATTACATTGAGCGGCTCGGATCATCAAAATTCGATCAGGAACTTGGGAGGATTTTTTAAGGGTCTTCGGAACCGCCCGTGTGTGTATATATATATAGTACTATTTCTAAAATGAGGTGGAAGTATTTTTCTCTCCCCTATCCTCTCTTCCATTTCGATATAATCTACTGGATATATAAGATTTAAAAGCCTGAAATATTGAACATTTATTGGCTACAAATTGATAGCTAGCTATTAGAACTAGAATTTCAAAGTTGTGCTTAGTCAAAATTATCTCGCACCTTGCACCGCTCGGCAGGGAGATGCTGCCACGTACAAAGGCCACATCCACACGTTGTTGTCTAAAAACTGCTATAGGCCAGGGTACCCACATTGTTTCAGCCCTTCTTTGGTTAGGGCCAAAAAAAAAATTGAGCTTAAGCCTGCCTCTAAATAAAATAGGCCCAGTCCAAACCTCGAAAAGCCCCAAACATTTTATGGTAACTCCCTTCGATCTTAAATGATGGTCCACCACAAAAAGACATGCAATTTTCAGACTAAAAAATAACGGTCGTAGTGAACAGGACGACCAACCCTGCGGAGACACCAACCCTTGCAGAGACGCATGCAAAATAGGCATATGGGTGGAAGGAGTCAACAAGTACGTACAAGCTGGTTGAGGATCAAATCGAGTGGTGTGTTGGGTGCAGAGAACCTTCAGCAACGCTGCAGCCCGGGGGTGTGACTTTAGGAGCATAACGAACTGCAGCAAAAATGGTATTTTGTAATTCGGCAAGGGCATTTTTGGCCATTGGCCATACCTATTTATAACGCAGTTAGCTTGTAATTAGGGTCAAGAGTTTTCAGAGAAAATAGAGAGGGAGGCGAGAGAAGACTTGTACTCCATATAGTGAACTAGTGTGGCTTCCGTTGTTTTTCCTCGCGTTGAGGTTTTCCACGTAAACCTGTTTGTTCTTTCTTTTTTGTTCATCACGCAGTGTTTCGTTTTGCCATTCGATCTTGTGTGACTGTAGTTTCCAAGATCCGTAGGGGGTGTTGCGGGTTGAACGTGCAGTTCGATTCCTAACAGGATTCTGGCCAAATGTCACAGGAGCAAAAGTGGGTCGGACGTTCGAAAAGAGAACTTTGAATTCCATTGGTCTGTTCACTCCCCAATTATCTGAATTCCATCACTGCACCAATTTATCTGGTTTCTGAAGTCATTGAGGCACTATATGGTATATCATGTCTGTGAGTTTTTGTCTATTCTTCTTGATACTGAACTACTAGAAACAATTTGGCACATTGCGTTCGACAACGAAAGAGACGACACCAAGAGAGATTGCATTGAAGTCATGTCTTTTGATTCAGACAACCTCTGCATATTCAAGTTGAAATGAACATTTAACTGCACCAAAAGTATAGTTTTACCCAATGTACAAGGCTGCTGCTTATCGCAACCGAGTCGGAGAAGGCTATGCCTATGAGAGTGGTATGAAGTAAACAACTCCAAGGCGTATACATATTATTATCAGGTATACTTGGTTTCAAAACCTCTTCTTAGAAGAGCCTAGCACTGTGTGATTCCCAAAATGAAATGGAAATTAATAGTAGCAAGTAATCTTCTTGTACTTAAAACTTCTCTCAAACAAGAAAAGTGAAAAAAAAAGGGGCGAAAATCCTCTCGTTGGAACTAACTCGAGCCTAGACTGCAATTGAATGGAAGTGCTGATTCCATCTTTGAACCACTTTGAGATTTCATGGCTCAGCCTTCCATGGTGATGATATGTCAGCCACAGCTTCACCAACTGACAAATATAGTCCATTCAACCCGAATGACTCCAAGGCGTTCGACTGATGCAGCTTTTCCATCACACTGCCCACAGGATTTGCCAACACAAACTGTGTAACAAAGAACAGACGTGACTTAGAATTTTAGAAAACTGATCGAAATTTAAGGGTCTAATTGATTGGTTGTGAGAGTCGCTTGCCTGAAGTGATCTTTTCTCCAACATCTTTCTAAGTTCACATATGGTGTCAATGCCACTCGTGTCAATTGCTGTAACAGCTGGGAGAAGGAAATGGTAGAAAGTCAAAAACTAGAAATTTAGGTAGTTTTTTCACAAGTTCAACCAAAACTTGTTTAATAATTTGATAGAATGAGGATAATGAATACATAAGATATCGTGTAGTACAAATTTACGGAGAAATTTTAGCAATGCACATACCAGTCATATCCAAAATGATGCATTTCATCGTACTTTCTTTGTTCGATTCTATGTGCTCTTCTTCCTCGCGAACCCATCTTAGTATTCTGCAACAATATACCGCATCAGTTAGATCATAGTAATTGCATTTGGAATACAAAGAGATTTGCTCTTTGCGTAGATGTATAAATTGCAGAATTCCGATACACTTACTAACCTTTCTTGGAGGTATGTGGAATTTGCAAAGAAGAAAGGGGACTCAACCGCGACAATGAGAAAGGAGGGAACTCTTAAAGCTTCTCTGTATCTACTAATGTCTTGATATATCTGAGTTCCGGGAATGTTTCCCAAAACCATTGTATTTGGCCTGGTAACATGGAGGAGAATCTTGAAAACCGAAACTCCAACCTAAAATTGTACCCAAATTGTCAGTTAAGAATTTTGGAATTTTGGATATTGACATAGCCAAATGAAGTAATTAATCTAGCCATGTATTTGGAGAGAAGAACTTACAGCAATTGCTAGGCCTAAGGGGACCGAAATGAAGAGAACACCGAGAAAGGAACATATGCAAGCCAAGAAATCGAGCTTGTCAACTTTCCACAAGCGAAATACAGCTTGATAATCGATCAGTCCAATCACAGCGGTTATGATAATGGCGGCCAAGATGAAATTTGGAGTGTAAGTGAACAGCGGCATGAGGAACAAAAGAGTTACAAGCACTGCTGACGACATTACAATGTTTGAAACGATTGTTTGCGCCCCGGCATTGTAATTCACAGCAGATCGAGAAAATGATCCTGTAAAAGATTAGTCGAAAGGTAATTAAAAATCAGCTTAATTGATTTCTATGTGAGATTACTGTATAGATCAGACTAGGGTAATTGACAAAGAGATAATCACCAGTAGTGATATAGCATGAGGAGCAAGAACCAGCCATGTTCATAAGACCAATAGCCATCATTTCTTTGTTACCATCAACTTGGTAATTTTTCAAAGCAGCAAATGTCCTTCCAACAGCAATTCCTTCCTTTTAACACAAGAAAAATAGTGTTGATAATGTTAGCCTTTTTTGCTTTTTTACAGCTGTTTTGCTTCATTTGATCACATAATTTGAGATAATGATAGTTTCTGGAAAAACTTACTGTAAGAGCAAGTATTCCGGTTACGATGCCAGTTTTGAGTGCAACCCCCAAATAAGCGCCTTGAAAATACAGCATGTTTGATGAAGGTGGATTCAGACCCTTTGGTAAGTGCCCAATCTGCCACAAAGAATTGCAGTTTGAGAACACAGCAGCGATACCGTTCCAATGGATTGCAACTACATTGTAACGGGAAAAGGTGTATTTCTGTGAGTTTGTTATCTTGCCAGCTTCACTTTTCTGTTCTTTTGTTGCGTCATTTTTTCGTATAAAAGACGAGATTGATGAGCAGGCTGAGTTTTTGCGAATAGCAGTACCGAAAGAGAGTTTCATGCTCTCTCAACGCATTGTTTTTCCTATTGTAGCAACTTCATTTCAACTCTCTGACACTGAAATTTTCTTTGCCGGCTAAAAAAAAAGGATGGATATCTGTATTCTTACAGTTGGAATTCCATTAGCCGTGGATCTGAGGAGGTAGACAATGAGGGTGGAAAGAATAACCGACGTCAACGGTGCAGCTGCTGAAATCCAGAAAAGCTTTGGTTTCCTCATGCTCTATATCATTCAGACAAAAACAGACTTTTAGTATATAAGAAACAAGCTGGTTCTTTAAGGGACTGTGAGATTATCTTTTGGTGGGGGCTTTGTAGGAAGCAAAGCATACTCACTATTTGCCTTGTTGCTAACAGAAACACCAGAAAACTGATCCCCATGACAATAGTTTGCCATGACCACTGCACATATCAGATTCAGTGTGAAGTAAATAATCAGCACATGTCGAACTTAACGAAACGGGAGAAAGCAATAAGAGAAATTATTCGGGATCCGCTCTGATTAGTTGCGCTTTCCAGAATCAATTTGGCAGCATGCCCTTTTAAAACTTGTTCTGTTGACAGTTTTCGAACCTTTCAAAAGCAAGGTCTGAAAACCGTCGGCCAAACAAGCTAGTGAAGTGAACAATTGCATCCCAATTTTTTTTTTACCTCGTTTTTGTGACTGAGAACGGAGGATAAAACGGGGACTATTTCCATCTTGCTAGTGAAGTGAACAATCCCAAGTAGCCCTTTCAGCTGTTGCAAAGATACTATTACTGCTGCGCCGGCCATGAACCCAACAAGGGTGGCCTTTGAGAGAAAATCAATCACAAATCCTAGCCTGCAAAAAATTTTAAACCTCATTCACTAATTTCTCATGATGCCATTAGTTCATAATCTTTTGTTTTGTACAACACACAAGACTAGTTTCGTCACGTTTTTGCCTCGTTTTTTCCCTTTCGTTTTACCTAAAAGAAATCTAGAAACTCAAACATGTTTGATACTAACTACCATCGTATGAGTTCTATACAAATTGTTTGAAAACAAGTTTCGGGTCTGTTCTCCATCCCCGACCACCTCCAGCCACCAAACAAGTTTCGGGTCTGTTCTTCATCCCCGACCACCTCCAGCCACCAAACAAGTTTCGGGTCTGTTCTTCATCCCCGACCACCTCCAGCCACCAAACAAGTTTTCAAATCTGCTTTTTTCGGCCAACGAAAAACTGAAATCATTGTCCTGTTTTTTGAAAGCAGAAAAATTAAAAATTTGAACACTCAACAGATATAACCACAGGGCTTGCTCAAGTGGTAAGAAGGACGAAAATAAGCACAAGTCCCCAGTACAACTCTACCAAGATCAAAAAATTTTGGGCCACGCTGGCCACAAGTGAAGGGTCGTGGTAGGGGGCTCGGGTTAACGATGTAGCCACATGACACGATGTTTCTTTTAAAAGATTAAAACGTTACCGAACACAGTAAGATTACACAGTTAAAATTGTGCAGAGATGAATAATATACCTCAGTAGGCCCAAAGAGGCTTGAAAAACACCAGCAAAGAAAGTAGCAGTGAAAGCCAGCTGAAGATAGAGAATTGGTTGGTCGGCATACGAAACAGTTTCACTAAGCATGGTGCCCATGACAAGAGATGCTATGGAGACTGGACCAACTCCTATATGTCTCGAACTCCCGAGAACAGAGTATATCAATGGAGGCACGAAACTTGAATCTGCATAGAAAACCCAGTTCAAATAAAAACCACCTCAATCAAAAGAAATCTACCATGTTTGAAATCTACCATATAAACTAGTACTAGTAAATTACTGAAACTAAGAAGAAAAAAACAGAGTAGCTACTGGTTTTGATACTCACATAGCCCAATTATAGGCGGCAGATTCGCAAGCTTTGCATAGCTTATCCCCTGCAATATGAAATCTACGTGGTATCAGTAAAAAGGGACTACAAGTATTACTCTAAAAAAATCTGCAATTATTTGGGACATTTTCGCATCGTACTTTTTCCGAAACTGTTTTTGAAAAAAATACTCATCATTCGAGAACTTACTCGTTTTTGACAGATATGGGTTTTCAAGAATTTTGGAAAACTTATTTCGTCAAAAACCAGTTCTGTTTCAAAAATATTTCTGAAGAAAGTTTAGCGAACCGGCAAGTAAACAAATAAGTTAAGAGTTCTACGAAACTGATTCTGCAACCAAACAAGATAGATCAAACCCAACAACTTGAAAAGCAACGTATAACTTCGAGTGGAATTCACGCGTACGCGTAGATTGACATATTTATACATGCATACATATATGTGTATGTATGTATGTATGTATTTGTGTATATGACCTGTGGGATGGCGAGGCTGGCAATGGTGAGACCAGAAATGACATCAGACCTCAGGAGTTTGAGACTGTAATTAGGCCCCCACTGGAAGACGGGGAAGAAAAACTGAAGACCCAGAAGCAATTTCTTGAGCCACGTTTGGTTATTGAATCTGTGGAGTGGATCATCCGGGAAGAAGATCTCGGACAGCCTGTGCCTGAGTTTCTGGAGAGTGGTTTTGTGGGGTGGCAGACAGACTTTGTGCACTTCCAAATTTGGCATTGCCTCTGCACTGCAGATTGTAACCGTTGTCTCATGGCTTGTAGCGTCTGAGTAGTGTTCTACTCTGTTTGAGTTTATACCCATTTCTCCAAAATCACCCCAAGTATGAGAGAGAGAGAGAGAGAGAGAGAGAGAGAGAGAGAGAGAGAGAGAGAGAGGGAGGGAGGGAGGCCTTCAGTTAGGAGGCAGTTGTTGGATTTGGGAAAGGAGGGGAGACCCCTTTATATAGGGAAAGGATTGGGTGATGTTAAATCGGGCCGGGCCGGGCCGGGGCAAATGGATGTTACTGAAATTTCCTACTAGTCTACTACAATTTTGGTAAGTAGAGTTTAAAATCTGATTAAGAAAATCTTGAATAAGTGCTAACAAGTAACAAGGACCTCAATTTTGGTAAATAGAGTTTAAAATCTAATTTGCTTTTACATTTGAGGTGAAAATGGACCATGAAAAGAAAAACCTCAATAAGAGCTGCGTTAATTAGGAGCGCAACTGCATCCGGAGCCGTTTGATATATGTTTGCCTGCACACATGGAACAATTACGGACACAGTTGTGTTCGGAAGGTTTGTTCCTAGACTTCTTCCCTCAATAAATAACATTTCTTTTTGGTCAAACGGAAAATATCAATAAATGTTGACATTGACCTCTGCTTTGAAGAGCAAATGAAATTTGTTGCCAAATGCAATCCCTTTTTTTTTTGGTGCTAGCGGAGTGGTAGACAAGTGGTAGGAATCATATACTCCTGTGTGTTTGCGAGAAATTCAAACCTCATTAACTGCAACTAATAAATTGGACTTTGGGAAAAGAAAAAAAAAACTTAGGTCATTCACACACATTGTGCTACATTGCAGATCAGATTAATAAATGTGAAGAGGTCATGTAATAATCCAGTAGCATACAATTTGCCTTCTTAACCTAAGTCATGGTTTAATCTCATAGTCAAGTTACTGATAATGCCACGACTAAATTTTCTAGAGCCACGAACGTTTGATGGACATGACGAGTTTACCCTATCAATGAAGTCAAACGGACAGACTACTACTTTCGTCCCCTCCGTCTCTCCTCTCTTTAACCTTTACTCCTGTTACTCGTCTTTCTTGCTTCAAAAACAATATTAATATTTTTCTCATTCAGTCCTCCGATCTATTCCCCACCCTCTTGGCCGACGAGTATGATCTCCCGTTATATCTATTTTATCCCTCATCCTTTTCGCTCGTAGAGTTGCATGCAAATACGGTATCGCCGCCCTGTTGCCGGCGGTGTATTTGGGCGGAGAAAATATGTCGAGGATTTTCCGAAAGGAAGCAATTGGATTTTTTGTGATTTGGATTTCTGGCGGCGTTCAAATTCTTCTTCATTTTCGTTCTCGGAAGTAAGCGATTGAGGGCTTTGGGAAGATCAGATGGCAAATGGCAGAGGAATAATGAAGAATTGCTGGTGGGTGTGGCATGTGGAGATATAGAAAAGAAGAGGTGATAAAAGAGAGGAGGAGTGTGTGGCCATGGTTGTCGATCTCTGTTAGAAAAAGAGGGGTGGGAATTTCAGGTGCTTATTAGGAAAAGTGTAGCAGGGTCAAAAAAGTCAGATGAAGTAATGTTTCGTGGCATTAGGAAAAGTAATCGTGGCATTATCAGGCTCCATTTTAAAAACGGAAACTGTGCAATTTTCCCATGAATGTTCCCAATACGCACCACCTTTGGGGATATGATATGCATCCACCATTAAGAGACGTAATATTTTTACTGAGAGACGTAACATTTTAGCCAATAGACGTAACACCTATAAATGGTGTGTACCATATGCACCTCTAACCACTGTGAAGCATTAACATTTACAGTTAAGCAGCGTCTCGTTTACCACTGAGAGATATGACATTTTTCAAATATAGGCGTAACATTTTTTGAAAATAGGGGTGTGTATCGAAACTTTTCCCTAGTACTTGATACGTCAACCATGAGATTAGGAGTTTTTTATTTTTTGGTTGCCTTTCAAAATCTGGATTCGAGAACCAGAAGATGAGGTACAGCGGTGGAATACCACAAAATGCTTTGGCTAATAGAATTTGTTTGAATACCCCAAAAAGGAAAAAAAAAAATAAAAAAAAAAATAAAAAAGGGAATGGAATGGAATTTCCAGCCCTTAATTAAAAGGTGCATCGAATAAAGAAGTTCCATTTACTATATCAGAGTGGCCCGCCCATTGGGTAGGGTCTCATTATCGAAAAAAGCTTCAAATTATTATTTCAATACCTGTAATGAAAACACGCACTATATGCACACAACAAACAATTTAGTTCGCGCCGTATTAGGGATTCAGGTAATGTGACGAGAAGAACAGGTAACTTGACATGTCACCTTATTTAACCACAACTATATTAATAAGTTATACCACAAAATTTATAAACCAATTCATAATCAAATTTCACAAGCCACAAACAAACCATAACAAACTCTTGAAACATTTATGAGAAAGCCACAAATATTCATAGAAAAGAATGAGGGAAAGACTACAATACACACCCCTTAAAAGGGTGTACCATATGCACCTATTTTATGGTTCATTCATAACATTTTAGTGTGTTTCGTAACTTTTGTTCTAGAATTCATAACCTTTCAGCAGTACGTTTTGTAACATTTTCATTATGATTCATAACATTTTGATGTATCTCGTAACCTTCATACGATTCGTAACTTTCTAGCAATACGATTCGTAACATTTTCTCTATATATAATTCATAACATTTTGGGGGTGCATATGATACACTCCCAAATAAGGGGTGTGTATTATAGACTTTCCTAGTGAAATAAACATACCATGAATTCCCATAGGTAAGAATTCATAAGTTTATGGTGTTGTATGATTAAGCATAATGTCTCATAATAATTGTCACAAGCATTCATAAGTACTAAATTCACAAATATTCATAACATGCAATAGCTTATAAGTACTTGGCTAAAATTAAAGTTCTCAAAACAGGCACCACTAATGATCATAACAATGTGCCAATAAAGGTTATAAGTAATTAAATTTTATTTTTAATATTGACTCGTAAGGTAAACCGTAACTTTTCCTTATAACAATTGGCATCACGAAGAGCACAGAGGTTAAGTGACCACAAATTATTGTAAGCAAGAATTGAAATAAAAATCAATTAACTTCTATTCTGTGACAAAAAAAAAACGCATCTACAATATATTGTTGTTTTGACTGCAATTGAGCTTATATTTTACTCAGTATTAATCAATTCAAATAATTGTAGCCTAACTTACTATGACTAAACACTCAATTCGTAAAATCAATTGTGTCTACCAAATTACTAGTGGTTGAGGATTATGTGAAACGAATACTTACGAATTCTTTTGAGGATTTGACAACTAATGTATTGGTTGAACAATCAATTAGTAGTAGATCAGAGTGTAGGCCATCACTATGCCAAATTGTTTCCGTGACTGAAAAGTTCATTGCCATCTATGCCGTAGGGTCAAGAGTATGATCTTCCTCCAACAGGCATGTTGGTCTCGCGCGTGATTCCTATTGTCATTAACTCTAAGCAAACACGTGCTTCCTCGTAGCTCCAAGTTGCCACGGTGTTCCAACATGGCAGATTTCATCCAAGAAAATGGTTGGATGGACAGGAATCGGGCCAAGTTTAGAACAATGTCATACTATAGGGACCAAACTATGAGCAAATAAATATATCTTTGCGGGTTAACTAAGAAATAAAAAACACCTTAGGGTGGAAAAGTGTAAATTAAGCACACAAAAAAAAAAAATATCGCACCATGGACAAGATCAATCGAGCAATTTACGCCCACCAAAGTTCCAAACAGGAGTTATTATTCAACAGTCCGGGAGTACCGCCACGTGGTACTCCAGACCACTTAAGAACCACACATTTATATGTAGGGTCCATATATTTTGTCGTGGTCCCTCCAAAAATGTGTGATTGTGAAGTGGTTCACGTGGCGGTGCTCCCGAACTATTGTATATATAATTTCACTCCTAACAGATCTTCCTGCATCTCTTCTCTTTTTAAAAGAGGAAAAAAGTAGCATTATTGGCCACTAAAATCATGTCAATACCCCAAATCATTCCACAGAATGCAGCTCTTAGTGAATGAAAGAGAAAAAGGTTGGTGAATAATCCACACTTTAACGCCGAAAAATTAGAATTTCAATGTATTTTTCATAGATATCAATACGCTTTTCCGAATATCTATATACTTTTTAAAGATGTCAATGCACTTTTTGCACATTATTCATCGCCTAGCTACTAGGCTGACGTTTGTATTTTCTTTTTTCAAAAACACTACTGTTTTTTGGTCGGCCAATGTGCTCTCTTTGCTAACCATAAACTCAATAAAATACCCATTTTTCATCCTTTATTGCTGCACAAGTTTGGCACGATATTTATTGTATTATAAGTATTTCCATCCATAAAGCTGAAGTTTTTGGTGATTAGACCAATCTTTTGATCCTCAAGTGGAGAATAAGTGGCAGTCAAAAGTTTTCAACTGTAGAACACAATGGAAAGATTCTCCTTGCAAAGTGACAGGAGGAGATGTTTATTTTTCCGCAGGAGCTTGCAACCGGACCGGACCGGACCGGACCGGACTTGTGAGTCCAGTTCATACGGACTTTCCTGCGATTTTAATTAAATTCCCCCGGCTAATGGACTGTCTGTGAGATTGTTCTCACATACGTTAATCGAGGTGAGCATATATAAGCTGACCTAAACACCCTAAAACATATATTTGAAAAAGTATAGAGAGAGATGACCATATATCGAGTCCACCATCATTCTCAAAAGTTCATATCATAGGATCCAGTAAACTTATCATGCTTACAAAAAATAAAAAAATTAACTTAATTGAATACAGTATTAGTTGTCATGCATTCAGACTCAAGTTTATTTTCAATTCAAAAAAATCAAGCTAATACATTTGTTTGAGTCCAGTATATTAGTATTTGATAATGTTCCTAGCTAGTAGTATTTTGCATGAATGATCAAGTTCTTTGGGGCACTACAACCCTGTAGTGCTTTAGGTTTTCGATTCTCCGATTCTAAGTAAAATTAATGAACCAAAATAAAGGGAAGAATGACATCGATCTAGTCTCCTATACGCGGCGAGAAGTAGATGTTTGTGATTGCTACCATACGTTTAGGACTGATAAAGTTGGCAAAAAGATAGCTGATCAAAAAAAAAAGTTGGCAAAAAGATCCTCAAGCAATTTCCATGATAAATAAGTACCCACCCACAATGGATGGAGCAGATTTATTTAGTCTCCTCTCCCAGTCTCGGATATGCGACCATGAAAAGGGTTATTCCTTTAGGCCCTGCTTGGATGGAGTTATTAAAAGATGAGTGAAAATATAAGAGGGGTAAATGGGGTGGGGCCCAAGCTATTGCTGTTGCCGTTGCTTGGATGCACCATTCATTTCCTTCTTTTCTTTTCATCCGTTCTTCATTTTGACGCGTATACGAGGGTTTCAGCCGTGAAAGTTTTGGGCTCCTCTTGGGTTCCCTAAATTTTATCTGGCTGTAAAGGGGTGAAATTTGGACGAAATCACCCCTGCTTATCCCCTTTGACAGCTTTTCCCATCATCCACCCCTTCTTATCCACCCTTTTTATAAACCATCCAAACAAAGTCAAATTTTATCCCCCTATTTAATACCTTATCCAAACCATATGCTATTTTATCCCCCCTCCATAAACATTAAATCAATGTGGGTCAACCTATCAAAAATAATACCCCCTACTATCTTATCCCCCTTCATATTTTTAACCCCTGAAATTTTACTTGCATCCAAGCAGGCCCTTACGGAAAACATGGAAAATGAAGGGGCAAAAAAATGGTGTTGTTTTGATTTGTTGTAGAAAAGAGATAGTAGCAAGCACACATGGTGTGCCATTTCAGGGAAATATAGCTTCGATGCATGTGATAAAAAAAATTTTGGCTCAAAAGGTTGGGCGTCTGGATTTAACTAACGTAGCGACTCTCCAATCAACTGGGGAACTGATCACCCGATGTGAGACCGTATCTGTTTAATTATACTATGCGGGTGACGGCCGTATGGAATGGTACCTTATTCCCAATTTGTCTAATGTCTAGCAGTTGCCCTAGCTAGCTATGAGATAGCTAGACTGATAGGCAATGAAAGTTTTAGTGCAGTAGTATCTGATTACCTTGGTTAGTGGCATTTGTTGAAGCCACGAATTAGACGTATGTGTTCTGTATTAACAAGTTATTAGACCAGGGATCTTTTCCCTGGCCCGAGCCCACACGATTGTGTGAACGGGTTGCTCTGTTTGTAACGCCCCATGTCCACTGAATCAGTAACTTGTTGGAGTCTAACCACATGATCCGAATAATTAAATTTAAATTACTAGTAGTATCTTACATGCATGGTTCCTTATATACCCAATAACACCCATGTAGACTTTCGACGTGGGACGAAGAGTTTGCCTTATGTAGGCGATTGAAAATCACACACGAGTGCGTAGGCGGACGTTTTCTTCTAGCTAGAAGTTGTATAAGCGTCTTGTATTCTGGTTGTTCGCTCGATCATCAATTTTAGGGTTCTGAACACGCAAGCTGACTCGAAATCAGGATATCAAAAAAAAACATCCTCGTTTCTTTTTCTACTTACGAACGAATCACAGAACTTGGTTTGGGTCAACTCTCATCACGTTCCCTGTACTCGTTTGGCACAGTTCAGTGACCCAAAATATGTGAGGCTGCGACGCCGAACATGAAAGGTGGTATATATGACAGTAAAAAGGAGAAATTAAGAAGATATTCCAGTTCCCACTTTTAAGGGTGTATATATAAAGGAGCTAGCATTCAACTGTCGAGAACTGTTTGATTTCATTAATCAACTGGAGCCTGGAGTAGCATATTCCACTATCATTCCAACCTAGTAATTAGATATATAGGACAAGGGACGGAGTTAGAAATTTTACTACGCAGGGGCGACCATGCATGCGAGAAAAAAATATAAATACACATGCATAATAACGTAAATACATTAAAACTCAAAATAACGTAAATGTATAATTCGGTTTAACTTATGGGATCGATCTTGATGTATGTGTCTTATTTTTCTTTATTGTTCATCTTTTTTTTTTCCATTCATCATAACTGGACGAATTCGGTACATGGACTTTCATGTTACTTGATTTTACCAATCAAAAAACAAAAAATTAGAAGTCTAGAACAACAATTGGGGAAAGACATACCTACAACTTAGATTTCACCAAAATTACTTAGGATTTCCAAAATCTCTTCTCCTCCGTTGCTATTTTCTTGAAATTGCCTTTGAAGTCTTAACAATTGGAGATGTTTGTGCAGAGAAAGAGATAGAGAGGAGGTTTGGTGTGCCATTGAGATTTTAGGGCAAAAAGAAATAAAACTATAAAACACTAAATCCATCTAAGGTGGAAGTTTATTACTTGAATATTCACAATATTAACCCTCTAGTTTTATGTTTTGTTATATTTTAACCCTTAGCATTTAGTAATTAATGTTGGTATCCTCGTATTTTAAAAGTTACTATTATAATTTTTTTTTCAAAATTCTACACAAGGGCGAGCCTATATATTTTCATAGGAATTTTTTTTTACATATAATTAATAATAGTGTTTTTTTTCTTCTTGCAGGGGCGACCGCCCCTACTGATCCCTCCCTGTCTCCATCCCTGGATAGGACCCGGCTTCTCTGCAGTCCAACTGTAGAGAGCTCATGCAGTTGTATCACAATTCATCTTTTCATTCAACGGTCCAGATTTTAAAAAACTTTTCCGGGGAGGAGTTTAACTTTTCCCTGAAAAGTTTTTTTAAATCTTGACTGTTAAAAACACCACCCGATGATTGTCAACAGTACTCCAACCGCACCTCTGCAGTCCAAACATGGACTATGGACAAGCCTTGTGCAATTAGATATGCATTCAGAATACAGTGTTCCATCATTGAGTTATAGCTAGAGTTTCATGTCCACAGGGAGCACGAAGCATGCAAATGAAGGATTAACCACAGCTAACCCTTGTTAAGTTTTCAGGGCTTTTCGGGCATTTTGTCTTTATTCAAAAAAAAAAAAAACTTATTTGTTAGTTTTACGCCAAACTTTTATGGACTATTGATTCGTCTCAACGAGAGGAAATGGAAAACCCAAATATTTTTACTTTTACTCAAATACTTTTAGAAATATCCAAGATAACTCCCCAAAAGTTGGTTTTTGGGCTTTATCTTAGATATTTCTAAAAATATTTGGGTAAAAGTAAATTTTTTAAACTTTTCCGATTCCTCCAGTCGAGACGAATCAATAATCTACAAAAGTTTGGCGCAAAACTAACGAACACCAATTTTTTTTAATAAGAACAAAACTCTCAAAAAGCCAAAAAAAATAAACTTACCAAAAGAAGGCCTAGTCTATTCTTTAATAACCGGGATATATATTAATGAGTTCTTGATCATGGTTCCATATAGTGCATTCAAATCATGATCCACGATTAATATCCCGTGAACCAATATCCAGATATAATGGTCGAAAGCTTCTTTCCGTCCCAAAAAGATTATCCGGTTTCCAAAATTAAAACTTTAAAAAATTGCATATTCCCCAAAGCTCTTGTGATAAGTTAAAAGAACTCATTAATATCCAACAACTAGCGGCAAAAAAGGTAGAATTGTTTTCGACGAAAAATACGTTTATTTTTTAGTCCTCGTTTTGCAGATCAGACAATTTTTTTTTGGGACGGAGATAGTATTACATTAGGCTGACAAAGGAAAAAGCTACTTACTTTAGGATTATGGAAATATTACTTCACCCAGATGAGAAGTCAATAAAAGGGGTCTTCTAAATGCCGTGGGCCGGTGGGGGTTTGAAAAGTAGGAGTATTTGCTTGACTAGGGTCGGACTCCAGTCCACTCAAAAGAGATTTGGAAATCACATAGAGAGGGCCAGAGGGGCTGTCATTGGAGGAAAATTATCCGGAGGATATACCTATATCCCACTTAGCTTATTTAGTGCGCAGGATACTGCCTGCAGGGCCCAATGTAGTCTTTATTGACTCCATTTGGTGATCCTTTTTGAGTATTTTTAAGCCTTCAAAATGATACTCCTACCAACCTAGCTCAGAGGAAATGGCCAAATGGGAATTCTTTTGATTGTGTGTTTGCACTTTCGTAGGTAGCTAACAACATGCTCTGGGGTCAGTCTGGTTGGTTGGTGGGTTTGTTCTCCGTACGATTGATCAGGGTTCGATTCTTGAGGTCAAGTTACAAGGAAGTAATTTTCTTGTGAATTTCCTAGTTCCTGTGCGGATGACATGCCTTTGACAGACCGGAGAGAGAATTAATTAGTTGAAGTGTGAGTAAGCTGGCCGAAACACCCTGACCGTTCGAAAAAGAAAAAAAAAAGGATAGCTACTAACAATTTTAAGGTGGTGAAGACACTGAAAACCTAGGTACTAATTGAGGTAACACTAGGGTGTGATAGGTTGCTACAGTAAGTCCAATGGAATATATTTAGGAAATTGATATTTGCGATCCCAAAATTACTGATGATGCTCCACTTATAACTTTATGAACAAAGTGGAGTGCCATTAGTAATTTTGGGAGCGCGAATATCAATTCCTTATATTTATGATCTTTTGCGATAGATGAGTATAGAATGTAGATTATTTCGTAATAGTGATATGGGATTTTGCACTTCTTTTGTCTAAGCAAGCCAAGAGATCCACAGCGGTGCGCATACATATTTCATTCCAAAGAATTGCAATTGAGGTTGTTATGTCGTGAAACTTTGGTCGAACATATTTTGAAAACTCGACCAGCTGATAAGTCTTCGATCGATGTTATTAGAAAACCAACCTAGTTTCGGAGACGGGTCAGAATGCGTGATAAGTACAGGTTGCTAAAATGCGAATTTTCAAGAGCTAGCTACTTGAGCTCCAACACACTACTCATGAGCTTGTTTACGCGCGTCTGTACTTATGTCCAATCTAGCTTGAATGCAGTTCGATCGAGTTGTTTTTAAACTTCGACAACTCACTACTTGACTCGTGGATCTACGTACCCATAATCACGACGTCATTATGATAGAGTTTCTATAAATGTAAGGGAAATGATATTGGCACTCTAAAAATTAATGCAGGTACTTCAAAATACAAAGGAAAGTGGCTTTGGAGTTACACTGATTTTGGAGTGCCCGCATCAATTTTTAGAGTGCCAATATCATTTCCCAAATGTAATTACCCTTTTGCACAATTGTACACAATTCTTCATTGCATAAAATTGAAATGCAAGCTGGCGTGTAGGTTATGCAATGAAGAGACAAGGTTAGCGTGTGAACTCCATTAAGGGAGTTACATAGTAAAGCTATGGCCTACCAGTGGTTGAGAAGTGATAACATTATAGTTTGAGGTGACGCTCATGGCGCATTATCTTAGTGATAAGTGATAAAAAATGCTACAAGCATAACCGTTGTGTTGGTTGTGTGCTTAATTCTGGTCGTCCAGATATATTTAGACGGTCTATATTTTAGGGGAAAAGTTAAACTTTTCCGGAGAAAAGTTTGAGCGAATTCCTAACCATTTATTATAGCAATAGACGGATAGAGATTGATTGTGTATCGTAACTCGACAATTTGAGGGTAAGAGTACCACACATAGAAAGAAGACTCAAGGGATTGGCTTGAAGTTATAAGTGGTAGAATAGTTTGAGGTCACTGTCATAGGACATAATTAACTTTCACTTTAATTGTGTGTGTAAAGATAATGTTGCAATGAAAATTTTGCCTATTTTCTCGCCTCTTTTCTTTCTAAACCAAACAATGAATTAGTTTTCCCTACTTTTCTTTCCTTTTCCTAAGGCTTCGTCTGTTTCCGTTGTTTGGCTGGGAAAAGGAGGAAAATATTTTCAAGGTAAAACATTTTGCACCAACGGGTGAAATTGTTTTCCTTTAATTTCGACCGTAATTTCATTTTTGCATTTCACTTCCTGATGATCCAACATTTCCTAAAACAAGAGAGAGGAGGAGGAGGAGGAGGAGGAGGAGGAGGAGGAGGAGGAGGAGGAGGAGGAGGAGGAGGAGAGAGAGAGAGAGAGAGAGAGAGAGAGAGAGAGAGAGAGAGAGAGAGAGATTACTTGATTAACATATTTTCTAAACCAGCAATCTGCCATTGTTTTAGAAAATAACTTTCGCTGTCATAGTACCACACATAGACGAATCAAGAATCTACAAAAGTTTTACCCAAAACTAAAAAAACACGAACAAAATTTGAGTAAAAACAAAACGCCAAAAAGCCCTAAAGCTCGTAAAAGGCCCTAGGAGAACAATGCCAAATTAGCAAGTTCACAATCGAAGCCGTACTCAAGTACTCCGTAACTTAATAAAACCTGAGTATATTTATTTAGTGAAGTGGAATGGTATACACTATATACTCTCATGTATTTGAACAAGGTTCAAATCTCACTAACTACAACTTATATGAACTATACTGGCTTGTTGAGGAAAAAATAAATACATGATTTCTTTGCTTCTCCTTCACGTCCCAAGGTCCTTGCTAGGGGAATCGGTTCCATCCAGTCCCATCCAATTTTTTGTTTTTGTGGGTCCATCTCGGGATTATAATAATAATCGAAACCGTTCATCTTAAGAGCTTGTCAAGTCTTTCAAGAACGAAAAGAAGACCGATTTCATTGGATACCGATCGTTAACTTTTTTGAACAAGTTTATCTTGGAACAAATGTATTGAGCACACCGAATCAGAACCATTTGTTTCAAGATAAATGTGTTTCGTTAAGTCATTGATCGGTCAAGGGCTGCAAACGAGCCGAGCCGAGCCGAGTTTTAGGGTGCTCGAGCTCGGCTCGCCAAAAATTAGGTTGGCTCGAGCTCGGCTCGAGCTCGTGACGAGCTGCAAGACTCGAGCTCGGCTCGAATATATTTACAAAACTCGAGCTCGGCTCGCTTAGGCTCGAAAATGTGTTCAAGATCAGCTCGGCTCGTTTATATATAATATATATTATATATTTTATATATTACATATAATATTTAATATAATTGGGCTCGCGAGCCAATCGAGCCGAGTTTCGACTAGCTCGAGCTCGGCTCGTTTATGAAACGAGCCCAATATTTTAGCTCGAGCTCGTTCATTAGTGTCTCGAACCGAGCCGAGCCGAGCCGTTGTCGAGCCGAGCTTCGAGCTGCTCGCGAGCAGCTCGGATCGTTTGCAGCCCTATGACGGTGCCCAATGAACTTCAGTTTTTCATGCTTGAAGAACTCGATGAGCTCTACAAGATTGACGGTTCCGATCATTGTCGTGAGCCTGGAATGGGCCCCACAAAAACAAAAAAAACTGCACAGGACTGGATGGAACCGAACCGGACAGGACAGGAACCCAGTCCCTTGCTAGGGTGATGAGTCTGATGACCGCAACAAAGGGAAACGTTAGGAGCCCAATTTATTTAATGTGGATTACAAGATTCAACTCTGAGTCCAAATTCTTGGCCGAATGGAAATTTGGTTCCAAATAGTATCAATCCGTGCTTGTGGCCCAACAAGACGCAATTGACACACACGTTAAAAACACTTTCAGAACTCTTGAGTCCAATTCTTGGCCGACTTGAAATTTACTCCTACTATTTATTTATCCCTTCAAGTTTTAGATGATTCCTCACTTATTAAGAAAAAATGTAATCCCAGTGACATCCAAATTTAACTAAACCAAATATTGAAAAGGTTAGTTAGAACGATGAAAGTGAAATTAACCCTATTATTAAAAGCACTGGGATTATATTTACCGTTTTGGCATTTAACTAAACCAAAATAAGTGAGGAATGTCTTCGGTTGGACGCCAAATTTGAAGAACATGAACGAGACTTTTAGACGCCAAATTTGAAGAACATTTACCGTTTTGGCATTTAACTAAAAGTTCAAGAACCTCTTGCATGAGTGTAAATGTATTCATCCCAGTAAAATTTTAACATTCATCTACCGTCTTCTCCGGCTTCTAAGTTCAATGAGCTGAAATCTCGTGCGTATTATGTCATAATCCATACATGTGTCGTCTGCTGAACTCAGTTGTTCAAATCATATAGCTCGGAGGCGAAATAAGTTCAATCTATATAGCTGAGGGATTAACTAAACCAAATTTGAAAAGGTTAGAAGGATGAAAGTGAAATTAACCCTATTAAAAAACCAGGTCAGTGTAATCGTATTCGTGGGTTTACTCCCCCTTTGTAGCCAAAAACAATCCCGTAAAAAAATTAAATCCGCTATTCTCAAAATATAGTACTCCGTACTACAAAATTACAACCCAAAGGTTGCTCAAGCGCCAACAAGAATGAGCTCTAAACTGTTAGATTTTATTTTCATATCGCGCATCTAAGCCACCAAAGCTTAAATAATATACTATTTTAGAAGCTACTCCACATATAGCCAATTGGTTTAAGTTGGAACTCTCCAAAAAAATCTACTATGATATCAGAGCTAGGTCTTCGATGGTCTCACCTCACGTGATCGAGTCTCTATCGCCCGGGTTGCACAGAGACGGGAAGTGTTAAGACTTTATTTCACATTGCGTATTTACGCCACGCAATTAATTTTAGGTTGGCATCTAGTACTTCAACTCTTAAATCTGGCATTCGAAATTTAGTAATCTTGTGAACCCATAGGGTCTGTTTGGATGGAGTATAAAAAGGGGTAATAACTAATGAAGGGGATTAGAAAATTAATACCCCTGTAGCCTTGGTTTGGCTCGCTAAGAGGAGAGGGTATTAGTTAATACCCCTACTAGATCCTTTGGGATAATTTATGGATGAGTTCCGAGGTGGTTATAATTAATACCCCTAATCTCCCTTATATTTTTTACAATCCAAACCCTCTCATTTTATCTCCCTCTATAAATAAGTATTCCCTCTTATTTTATCCTACTTTTATTTATAAATATTACCCCCAAAACTAATCCCGTATCCAATCAGGGCCGTACTATCGGCGTGGATGATTTGCCTTAAGAAAATTACCCGAAAAGAAAAATGGATCTTCTTGACTAAACTGCAATTTCTTCACCCTTGGAACCCTTTTCTTCACAGAGGTACTACCGTACTACTCCCGCAGTTACGAGCACTCGAATTGAAGTACTTCTCTCTCGGGATCTCGCGGGATTCAATTGGCCAGAAAATCCGAACGGAAACCCTCACTCACCTCAGCAGTCCACCGAATCACGGTTTCGCCTGGATCTCTAGGGTTTCATCACTCCGATCACAGGCTCTCTCTCTCGTCCGCTAAAAATGGTGAGTTTTTTCTCCCCTGTCAAATTCATTCACCTCACCTCACATTGCACTACGTTAGAGATCTGTCGTGACTAGGAGATTTGAATTTATTTGAGATCTAGCGTTTAGAACACGTTATAGTGACTGATTCTCGTGTGCTTGTTTTGATTGGGGGATTGGCAACCGGCAGCCTCTAAGCCTGAAAATAAAGGTACGGCTTTCCGTTTCGATGTTTGATTTTGAAGTCGTTTTCGGATTAGATCTTTTTTACCCCCTTCAAGTTCTGATATTTTATGCCGACAATCTGTATTTCATCAGAGAAAACTTGCTCAGAGGTCAGAGAGAGTCAAGTCTGTTGACCTTCATCCCTCGGAGCCATGGTAATTATTGCTTTATTCGCGTAATTTGTCTCGTACGGTATGTCGATCGAAATGTACCTTTTCCAATGCATTCCAAACGAATATTTTTCGTATCAGTAAGTAGCATTGACTTTGTTACTTCAATCTGAGGAAGCATAATCTTAGGGCATGTTTGATGCCGGGATTGTAGTCTAGCATCCACGCTACAAGGGAACATGTGGCTCCACATATTTCCGAGGATTAGTTAGTCCCACATTTGTCATCTTGGACTAAAGATAAGACTGGACCAGAGGGGGGCTATTTGCCGACTTAAACATGTGGAAGTTTGTTTGGTTGGTTGGTTTTTCTTTCCAATTGTTGTTCTACTTATGGTATGATATGTTACTGTGCAGGATTCTGGCAAGTTTATATTCTGGGACCGTATGCATCTGGAACTACCAGTCTCAGGTGCTACTATGATAATTGATATGTTAGCGAGGAATTAGTTACTCTTTAACTGAATTATTATAATAAGCCTCTTATGCCTTGCAATACTATGTTTCTTGCCGTAAACTCGCCCTTTTTTGCCGGATCTTTTTATCTGAGTCTGGTTTGGAGATGTGTGAGTGGACATTTTATACTTTCTACTTTACTTAATTATTTGAATTGTGTGGCCAATGGCGATAGATGTAATTGAGGTCATTCATATTGTTTATATGCGTTAATGGACGTACTTGTTGAAGACCATGTACCATTTATATAACGTGTTATTAGCCCTTCCCTTTTCCGAAGTAAAACTATGGTTGAGGGTCCCATACAATGTACAAGATGGATTTTATACACTGCTAAGAGACAAAGGTGACAAGGAAAAGTGAAATGAATGGGTGGTGTAATTATTTGAGCTAGAGATTATATGTTATTCCTTACGAAGAGAAGAAGTTCTGGGGGTGTTGCACATACGGGTTGAAGGCCAGAGTGAAAGTACACTGTGCCTGTCAGCTATTTGATGTCCTCTAAGGACAGAACTACTATTTTCCCTTCAAGCATGGACAATAGTCAAAGAATTGATAACCCTCTTGGTTGAAATAAATGACCGCATGTAAACTTAAATATTCTTCCGAAGAAAACAACTTTGCATTGGCTAGCTTTCTGTAACATTTTTGTATTGTGTAGGAGACTGGGCATTTGTCTCAGGTATTCATATCACTTTTGTGGTATTAAGCTTGTGCTGATAAAGGTTTTTAAGAGAATCCAGAACGGACACATGGAACAAATTGCATTGCAGCGTAGTTACAGTAACAGAAGTCGAATAGTATATGGCACAATTACTTATAAATCACCTACATTCTATCCTTAATGAGAATATTCTTGTTACTTGAGCCTATTCTGTTTCACCTGCTGTTTCTTCTACCTGATCTTAGTATTAGGCGTAATAGCAATGTGACCTTGTAACAATGTTTCTCGGAATAAAATACATGAATCCCCTCCCCACCAGATACAGAAATTTATGATAAACTGATCAATTAGTGTTTAGTGCTAACTAAAATTTCTCTTGTGAAATCATAGACTATGGTGAAGTCGTTTGAAGTGACCGAGTTACCAGGTATGTGATCACAATTTCACAATTTTTTCCTGGCAGCTGTATATTTCTCTTGCATTCTTGTCTTCGCGAGAGCTTTGCTGTGCTCTAATATCGACCTATGGGTTTGCAGTTAGATCTGCAAAGTTCATTGCACGGAAGCAGTGGGTTGTTGCTGGTGCTGATGACATGTTTCTTCGTGTTTACAACTACAATACAATGGATAAGGTCAAAGTATTTGAGGCACACACGGATTATATTAGGTGTGTGGCTGTTCATCCTACTCTTCCGTATGTCCTGTCGTCATCCGATGACATGCTTATAAAGCTTTGGGATTGGGATAAGGGCTGGGTGTGTACTCAAATTTTTGAGGGACATTCCCATTATGTTATGCAAGTGACGTTTAATCCAAAAGACACCAACACATTCGCTAGTGCATCTCTTGATCGCACAATAAAGGTATGAACTTAATTGTCTATTTCTGACCTTTTAACTAAATATTTATTGTATAATTGAATATATGTTAAAGGTGACTTAATTGGCTATATTTTATGTTTCCCATTTTACCTTCTTCTTTCCAGATTTGGAATCTCGGCTCCCCCGACCCAAATTTTACATTGGATGCTCATTTGAAAGGTGTAAATTGTGTTGACTACTTCACAGGTGGTGATAAGCCATATCTGATAACTGGTTCTGATGATCATACGGCAAAGGTTTGCCTCCTACTTTCCTTTGTCCTCTTCCTTTGCAGGTTCGTGTGCATGTACAGTGTGAATATGCTTGTGACTTTTTACTTTGAAACAGGTATGGGACTATCAAACGAAAAGTTGTGTCCAGACACTAGAAGGCCACACTCACAATGTTTCAGCTGTTTGTTTTCATCCTGAACTTCCCATTATAATGACGGGTTCTGAGGACGGCACAATTCGTATATGGCATGCTACCACATATCGGTAAGTTTCGGGGTTGGATTGTCTTAATACAGGACGTAGACTTGCTCAACTCATCCTTTTTTTTTTTCCTATCATACTTTGCAATTTTGCATAGTAGGCGAATAATTTATGCAGTTGTTGTAATTTGTATCTCCTCTTAGGAAGTAACTTTGCTCATGGAATATTCTAACTGCATAAACTTCTTATTATCGAGTCATTAGTTAATGACTTTGAATTGGGGTACGCAGGCTCTGTTTGATGGGAAATAAAGTGAAATTATGTGTATGTAGGCTCTGTTTGTTGTGAAATTAGTGTATGTAGGCTTTATTTCCTCTATTTGGATGTTATTTAATGATTTGTTCTACTTATGTTGTTCTCCTTACTTAAAACTTGGGGAGGGAGGAGGATAATATTTTTGAAAATTAAAGAAAAAGGGAAAAAACGGACTAATCTCTAGGCGCCGATTAATCCCTGGTTAATCGGCCTAGGCGCTAGGCAGTGACCAGCCTGCGCAACTAGCGCCTTGCGACTTTAAGAACATTGACTAAGCCCAAGCTATAAATAGTTCCAGAATGAAATGGTGAAGACTTTTTTAGGGTCTGTACAGACTACAATAGCTTAATAAGATGAGGACAAGTTATGTGTTATGTCTTACTTCTCCGCCCTATCCCGACTCTCTTTATCATTCATTTAGACATCCTCGTTAAGACTCTCTGCATCCATGTGTTGAGGGTCTTCACTGCCTCTTACCTGCCTAAACTCTTGTTTGCACCTCCAGATTCTTGAGTTTGCGAGTTCAAGGACCTTGTTATTATGCCACCACCTTCACTTGCTACATCTAGCTAGGTTACATGGTTTCAAATTTTGTATGGTAATTTCCATTTGTGATTTGGGTAGCAGACCTTAAAGGTTGCGATCCTTTGTAGCTTAATTGTAAAGATGAAATTTGTTTCAAACGATATCCAATTGGGTTGAAGTTATGAAGTCAAATATTAAGTGTATTCAAATACACAAGATCTTCAGGCGATATGGATGCTTGTGCGTTTTTCATGCGTGTTTGTGTGTGCTTAAATCCATTCATTTTTGTTCACACTGTGGTTTTCGGTTTTATGTTTTCATTGTTGGTGAGTTTTTGGAGTTTATGTTGGTTCTTTAAAATGTTATGTCCTGTTCTCATTTTGCAGCCTCGAGAACACGCTGAATTATGGTCTCGAAAGAGTTTGGGCTATTGGATGCATGAAAGGTTCTCGCCGGTGAGTTTTTTACTGGATCTGGGAATGAGGTCTATTGTCGGTTAGAGTTGTAGAGAGATGTTAACATGACTTGTAGATTCTTGAGTTTGTTCAGTTAGCAATTTTACATGTGGTGTTCAAGGGATACTTACCAAATAGTAAAAACCACTAGGGTCAGCAGTCATTCCTAAATTGTCAGATTGGCAAATTCTTAAAGGTTGGAAGTTACGGCTGAACGAGTTTTTGTGCTTGAGTACAGTATTACTTTTTCAGGGGAGTACAGTATTGCTTTCTCAGGGAAGACTAAGGACATAAAATTTACTTGCTCTTGCTAATTCTGTCCCATTGATCCTTGAGTTTTTTTTTTGACACTTCTCTATCTGACACATTTTTGGTGGTGGTTGCTTGGTCCGCACAGGGTTGTAATTGGTTACGATGAAGGTACCATTATGGTTAAAATTGGTCGAGAAGAACCTGTGGCAAGTATGGATAATAGTGGAAAGATCATATGGGCCAAACATAATGAAATTCAGACTGTTAACATTAAGAGTGTTGGAGCAGATTATGAGGTTTGTTTTTGTTGTTTGCTAATCTTTTCTTAGTATCATAAATTGTGCGCTCAGGTGATAATGATATCTATTGTGCCGTTTCCTTTTCAGGTTACTGATGGAGAAAGATTACCTTTGGCAGTGAAAGAGTTGGGGACCTGTGATCTTTATCCACAAGTGAGTTGACTTTCTTCGGATATTCACATTATCTGATGTGTTGTGTGATGTTATTTTCTCAACCATGTGGGCCTTCTTTTGGAAGTAGCACTGCTGCTGAGGAAAGCAAATTATAATAATAGCTATCGAAAGGGGATGTACCTTGCACAAAAAGTAAAAAGCATGATAGCCTTTGTCCCTCTGACGGAAGTGGTCACTTGAGAGAAAATACCCTTGAGCATAACCTGCACTAGTAGTATTCAACCTTTGTGCCTTAGACAGTTGGTTACAATCCACCTATTATGGTAATCTCCTGCCAGAAATCATATAATATTTGTACGATTATACGTATATAAACTTCAATTCACATCAGGTTTCTAAGCGATTATTAACGAAGAGTGCCGATTGTGAGCTACATTAGTGGCATCATGATCTGTTGCCATTTGTGTTCACTAACTCTGATGTTTATGTCCAGAGCTTGAAGCACAATCCGAATGGGAGGTTTGTCGTTTGCTGTGGAGATGGTGAATACATCATATATACAGCTTTGGCATGGAGAAATAGATCATTTGGTTCAGCATTGGAATTCGTTTGGTCGTCGGATGGTGAATATGCTGTTCGAGAAAGTACGTCAAAGATCAAATTATTTAGCAAAACTTTTCAGGTCCGTATTGTCTACTGGGTTGTTAACATCATTTTCAATTTGTGGCTTACATTCCTAAGAGATCGAAACAGTGGCCAATTTGATCTTACTCTGTCCGGTGGAGTTCATTCCAACTTCTTTTTTTCTCCTCCCCAATTGGTGGCTGTGGAGATATTTTATGGGAAATGCTTAAAAATCTTGATGATAAATGGCTATGTTCTTTAGGTCAATGGCTTTGTTGCCTCGCCCTCATGAATTGTTCTAGTGATTGTATGGTTTCCTCCTGAATCTTTGTTGTTCTTGCAAATGTATTCGCTCTGAGTATTTTGTTATGAACTTGCCTAATTTATGTTTGGGTTATTGGATAAAGTTTCATGACGATGGTATCTTACAGGAAAAGAAGAATATCCGGCCGACATTTTCTGCGGAGCGTATATATGGGGGAACTCTTTTGGCTATGTGTTCAAATGACTTTATTTGTTTTTATGATTGGGCTGAGTGCAGATTGATTAGACGGATTGATGTTAATGTCAAAGTAAGTAGTGAGCTTCCCATTTTTCCATCCATTCAAATGATATCGCAGGTGAATTGCCACTTTACTTCACTGTTGTTTAACCGATTTTCAGAACCTCTACTGGGCTGATAGTGGTGATTTAGTGGCCATTGCTAGTGATACATCATTCTACATCCTGAAGTACAATGTAAGGATTCCCATCAGTCTAGCTTTGTTCTAGTGTTGGAAAATCTCTGTAGAAGAGTCGGCTCTTGTTTAGACTTTGGCCAGTTTTGTTGTGAAATGTATATTTTGCTATGCATGGAGGTTGAATTTGTTTCTTCACTGTGCAGCGTGATGTAGTTTCTGCACATTTAGATAGTGGGAGACCAGTGGATGAACAAGGCGTGGAAGATGCCTTTGAGCTTCTTTATGAAATAAATGAGCGAGTCAGGACTGGATTGTGGGTTGGCGATTGTTTTATTTACAGCAATACTTCCTGGCGACTCAATTACTGTGTTGGGGGCGAGGTATGATATGGTGTTTGTATTTGTGTTAATGACACTTCATACAGTCGGAACTCAAAAGTAATTGTTCTTCTGGAAGTCAGAAGCCTTTCGCGTACTGATTTAATGTTTCCAGGTAACCACAATGTTTCATTTGGACCGGCCTATGTACTTGTTGGGGTATTTAGCCAATCAAAGTAGGGTGTATCTGATTGACAAAGAGTTCAAGTAAGTGGGCCTTCAGAAGGTACTGTTGTAGGCAACAGCTCTGATCTTTGTTAGTAATTATTTGATCTTTTGTCTTCTTGTAGTGTTATGGGATACACCTTACTTCTTACTTTGATTGAGTACAAGACTCTTGTGATGCGTGGTGACCTGGAAGGAGCCAATGAGATTTTGCCTTCGATTCCTAAAGAGCACCATAATAGGTAGGTTTAACAGTTGTCTCCCTTTGAATAGGGAAAATTTCAACCTTGACATAGGTTAAGCGCGATAAGCATTGGTGCATTTTACTCACCTGAAAATAAGTGTTTTTGCCTTTAAGTTTCGTAATATCATTTTGATAATGAGAGAATGTTATTAGCTAAACACCTTCCCAACTGTATAATTTTGGATCTAGAAATGGTATATACTATTTCTGTTTCCATTGTTTTAACATATGCTCAATTTTTTTGAGACTGAAGATTTGGTTAAAAATTTGGGGGAATACTGGAATGCGCACTTGGGTTCTGAAGTGTGTCTAACATATATTGGTGACTTACACTTGTTTCTAGTGTTGCTCGTTTCTTGGAATCACGGGGAATGGTTGAGGATGCGATGGAAGTAGCTACAGACCCTGACTACAGATTTGACCTAGCCATACAGCTGGGCAAACTGGAAGTTGCACAGGTAAGCTTTTAATAGGTGCTTGGAACTTTGTCAGCATCCTGAGTATTCTATAGCATTGGTGATTAGCAAGTGTCAAAGATTTACGGACTTCAGAACATTCTAAATGAATCCTGAGTAAAGTTTCATTTTCTGCTTACAGGAAATTGCCACAGGAGCTCAGAGTGAATCCAAATGGAAGCAGTTGGGTGAATTAGCCATGTCCAAGGGAATGGTACTTTTTCCACCTTAATGGACCTTATTGTTTGAGCAACAAACTTCCACTGCAGAAATTCTCAAAATGAGTTTGTTTCATGTTGGGATCTGTTTTTTCAAAAATATGTTGACCAATGAACATGTAACGACTGTTTTTTCCCGAGACATATCTGCAACTTGTCTCCCACTGTGTGGATGACTACTTATGGACAATAGCTTGTCTTTATACCCTTGATTTTAAAGTGTTTTTGTCAGTGTAAGGAGATGGATAGCTGAACTTGTTATGATTATTAGAGTGTAGCTTGTATTAACCATTGATATGCTTCAGCTGGCAGTTGTTCTCCCTGTTTCTTGTGTACATTTTTAACAGTGCAGTTGAATGTGTTGCAGTTAGAGCTGGCAGAGGCATGTCTAAAGAATGCAATGGACTTGAGTGGTTTGCTGCTGCTCTACTCTTCTTTAGGAGATGCGGAGGGGCTATTAGAGCTTGCATCTCTTGCTAAAGAGAATGGGAAAAACAATGTTGCCTTCCTTTGTCTATTTATGTTGGGTAAATTGGAAGAGTGCATACAGCTGTTGATTGACAGGTGGTATTTTTCTTTTGTTCCTTTGTTTCATCACTCAATGAGTCCTGCAGTCATGGTTAGTTCTAATTTGGATGATTATGAATGCGATCTCCTTGCAGCAATCGGATACCTGAGGCTGCTTTGATGGCACGATCTTATCTTCCAAGCAAGGTTTCAGAGATCGTTGCAATATGGAGAAAAGACCTGAATAAGGTTACTTTTATTATTCACCCATCTCTCTGGTGTTTATGGATTATTTAATCCCAAAGTCGGGTTACAGAATCATTGGGAAATGTAACAAAGTGGCCTTATTTATGCTAGAGATTTGTAGGATATTTTCTTTCAGTTTGGCCTTGGTTTGATGTTGCGAAGTATTGAAGAGCAAAGTCAGCTATTGGGCCATGGTCCATGAAAAATAGTTTACACGATGATGGAGTCTTAGGAGCAGTGCCATTTTACTTCTTGTTGAGTTCTTCCTCTGCGACACAAGCGGTTGTCCATGCTGTATTCACCAGTCAACCTCGCACTCACTAGCATCATATGTGATGTCATCAGCAAACTATTCCACTCTGATAATGAAGCCTAAGTGCCTAACCTTCATGGAAGGATAGTGCATACTGATGCGCTGGACTATCAATGAAGGAAGCATGATAATGTGCACAGAAATTGAATTGGGTCTCTAGGCTTGCCCTCTCTGATGCCATTTGGCTTTGATTTGGGGGCATGGTTCCGCAGCAAAATAGGTATAGGGGGGCCACTGTTTCAGTGGTATTCTGAGAGCAGCTACTTTGTGCATATTGCCAAAGGTTAGGTCTGTCTCAAATCTTCTCCCGCCCATACCCCCAATGATTGGGGACTACATGGGTTCTGTTGTTGTTGTGTGTATGGTAATCAAGGAAGCATTGAAACCAAATAAGAAATATGTCCAGAAGGGCAAACCTTGGCAATTCCAAAGCTCGAGGAGCTAAAGAGAAACAAAAACTCTCCGAGGGAGATTTGAGTCATCAGGATATGAGAAATTAAGGGCAGTAGGCTTGACATGCTTGACTTGCAAAACTTTTGATTCAGGAAAATTCCCACTTCCACCGACGAAACTGATAAAAAATGAGGAAACTATTTTCGCTATAATTCATGCCAGGGGCTTAATCCAGGAATGTGAATTTCCAAATGTTGATTAACGATATCCTTGTTACTGTAGTGCCTAAAGAATAACAGCAGTTTTATGTGTATTATAAACTGCAGAGAAGGAAGTTTGTGTCAGTGGTGGTTCTATGCTAATCCTTACACAATCTGCAGGTTAATCCGAAAGCTGCAGAGTCTTTGGCTGATCCTGAGGAGTATCCTAACTTGTTTGAGGACTGGCAAGTTGCTCTTGCCGTTGAATCAAAAGTTGCAGAGACAAGGTTCTGTAGCGTTGCTTTTTACTGCATTCACTTTTCCTTATTTAAGTCAACTTAAAATTGGGATGTTTATCCTTGGAGTATTTGTATGTAACCCCTGCTAACCAAAGAAAAGAAAAGAAAAGAAAAGAAGTGCATGTTACTGCTCCAATCTTATTATAAGTTTTTTTTTATCATCTTATTATAAGTTGCTAATACTTCTTTTAGATATCTCTCAATCTTCTAAACGTAAAGTTTTATGTTGCTTGTGACTGGCCAACACAGCTAATGCTTGTGTATCTCTCAGGATTATTTGAAGCATTGTCACTCTGTGGACCAATATTTTTCCTGTGGACCAATATTTTTCCGAGTGCCTAAATATTTCAGTTGTGCATATAAGTAGAAAAAGTAATCTGCAAAATTGTATTACAGTGCATGGTGCTTATGTATCTGCCCTCTTATTATTCCATTCCAGGGGGTTTTATCCTCCGGCAGTGGAGTATGTAAACTCTGCCGACCGATCACATATTACCCTCTTGGAGGCGTTTCAAAATTTGCAAACAGATGAAGATGCACCACTTGAGAATGGGGACCTGAATCATGAGGTAAATCACCTTCCTCTTATTGTACAACTTTTGAGGTCCTTTAGGAGTTTTGCTGTCTTAAGTTGTTAATATTGTAGATTGGGATGCCTCCAAATAGTTACTTGCCTTCGCTGGTCAAAAAGAAAAAAAAAAAAGTTGCCTTTATTTGTATCTGTTTGCTTCCTAGTAAATCTCAACATTGAAGAGGGGAGAACGAGCAGACATCGGACGATTAATTAATATTTCTTGTTATCGTGGAATTCGTCATCAAGATGGATTGCCATATTTCACTTTTTAGATGATTTAAATATTGGTTTATTGATCATGTTGACTTTAGTTAAGTTACGTCAACCAATATTGTAGTGTTTCTTTAGTAATATTCTTTTCCTTTTATCAGGCCGAGGAAGAAAATGGAGAAGAGGAGCAAGAAGAGGTGCACGAAGAAGGTCAAGAAGAGGAACAAGATGAAGGTCAAGAAGAGGCTGTTGAGGTGGATGCTGACTCGACCAATGGGGCAGTACTTGTTAACGGAAATGAGGCTGACGAACAGTGGGGTATGAATAATGAGGGACATCCATCAGCCTAGAGCAATTGGTTGGGGCAGTGTAGAAATCCTGATTTGTACGGGTGATTAATTGATATTCTCTAAATTGTCATCTTTAACTCATATTTCACGATAGATATTCTTGCCCTTTTGCATTAGCTAATTTAGTATCTGCTTTTAGTTTTAGTACATGTTGCCATGTTTTCACAAGCTCATAAATGGCAACACTATAAGAATTATTGTTCTAAGGTGAAGTAGTATTATAGGTCTGTTAGAATATGCTGCTTGTTTTGTCTTTTTGGTTTCTGACTTCCTATTGTTGTAGCTTGAAATTGAATGCAACAACTTTTTCATCTGCTTTTTGTTAACTCTTTTTCTTCTTTATTTTTCAATTTATCCTTTCTGGTATTACTTTTCTTCATTTCGGACACTACGTAGTTTTATAACATTCTGAAGTTGATTTGTCTTGCATTTTTCTCAATATATATATTTTTTTCCTGAATGCAGTGCTTACACCACATCGCGAGGGCCAGTGAAAATAGTTGGTCCCAGCTGTATCAATCTCTTTTCTTACGGTAAGAACACTATTCTTGCATGAAAGGGATTCTGCTCTTTTAATACTTATTTCCTAGCTCCATCATTTACATGCATCCTTGAGACTTTCATCAGAGTTTCGGATCATTTACGATTCTTAATGTCTTTACTGTGATAAATAGTTTGCATGAACTGGTAGTCAACGGATCCTTCAGATCATGGTGTTTTGTGGGGTAAACCTTATTGTAGAACCTCACTAGTGGAAATTAATTTATGAATGTCGAGTTTAGTTAATGAGATTATTTGGTTGCTGCCCAGAAAATAAGCAGCAAACTTGCAATGGTAGAAAGCTTCTTTTTGCACTTGGGAGTTAGAAGAGCAGGTATCTATGGTTTTCCAAGTGTGCAATTTTAGCAAAGGTCCGTTTGTTTGACAAGACTAACAGGACTAGTAGTGCAAGGATACTATTAAGACATATTATCGTATCGGATTAAAAATACCACAGCACCACTAAATTGTAAATCACCCACTTTTGTGCTACCAGCAATAATTAACCAAATGCTGGTTTGTGGTCACTTTGGATATATAGTCCAATTCAATGCTCATAATCTAATCAAATAAACAGACCTGAAGGATTTAGTGGACTATGCATTTTAGTTAGGTAAGTGAAAGCTGGAACGCTTAGTGTGTGAGAGTACTCATTTATATCTGAGTGCAATGAGATTTTCGAACTTGCCTATTGGATCTGCTGAAGATCTCTCTCTCTCTCTCTCAGATGGTGATGATAATGAATACATTTATCTCTATTTTTGTCCAGGTTTTCTTTAGGTTTGCTTGAGAGAGATGAATGTGGGACCAATTGAGTCTGCGATGCAGTGGTGTGATTTTTGTAGCCATGGAATTTTGTGATGGGCACATATTGTAGACAGCTTTCTGTGTTTTAGTTAAATTCATTTAGGTGCTCCTAGTTATTTAGAGTACTCTTGATGTCAATTTTCTTCCAAAGTATTTTACTTGCCATTTTGAATGTAGAATGTGTTATACGAGAGTGTCGATGACATGACCTACTTCATCTAAGAAGTTGATTGGCTTGCGCAAAGGTTATACGGAGTATTCTCTTATTCTACTTTTCTTCTTTACCACCGATGAAGTTCTTGCAATTTTCTTTAAAAGAAATAGACTTGCGAATGTCGACAAAATTTCTAAATTTAGACTGATAGTCCTCCTTTCAAACATTGTTTCGTTTGGACTAGTTCACTTGTTTTCATGAGTGCAAAACATTTTATTTCTGATTTGTAACTTGTCTCAACCAGCTCCACTAATTCTTCGAAATAGATGTTGATAATAATGATAATTATCATTCGATTATTGTGTGGAGACTGTTACATGGTCTGTATCTTTCGAAAAATACTCTGGTGTTGACACTTTCAAACTTGGCCAAGAGGCCCTTGCACAACGGCATCGGGGGGTGCACTTACGAGCTAGGAATAAAGAAATCAGGAGTTCAAATCTTTTAGGTGCTAATCTAACTATTGTAACATTGCTAACTTTCGCCCAGAAAAAAAAAAAAAACATTTCAAACTTGTGTAATTGAGTTTAGAATGACCCCATTTTCTATCTGCACCGGGGAAAGCCATATTGAGCTACAATATCTTATATCTTGTTGAGATTATTCAACCAACACTACCGTGGGGTGAATTCTGTAGGTAAATTGAGTTTTGGTTGTGCAAGTTTGGACAGAATAAGAAAAAGACATTCAAGATGAGATTCATTTGTTTTTTCCCTTACATCAGCGAGATTAGAGAGAAATTAGTGAGTTAACAACCAAAAGAGATTTGACGTCTTTCTACAGGCTCGAACCTTAGACCTCTCCGTTGAAAGTCAAAGAGTACAACTAGATGGAGTAGAAGCCACATCTGAGGATTCATTTTTTTGAAGCTTCCAAAAAAAAAAAGGGTCAATTTCACTGACACCTGATGTTTGTCGTAAGGACAGATACTCCTTCATGTACGACAAATGACTATAAATCTTATGTGGTTTCAATGTTCATTTCACCGACACCCAATTGATAATTGTTCAACCAAACACAATAGAATTAGGTACCTGATAATTGTTCGACCAAATCCATAATTTGGCCAAAAGTGTATTTTGGTGAATAGCTTGTACAGTTGGGACAAGGGGGATTGTTTTCCATCCCTTGACCAATTTTTAGATTGGTTTGAGCTTTATTGTTCTCTCGGCATTGTATAGGGCCTTTTTGTTCTGTGGCCTTCTCTTGTATTCGGGTGGCATTCCCTTTATGCCTTCTTCTAATATAACTTTTTATTTATCAAAAAAAAATAATTGACAAATTTACCATTTCTAATAATAGAATAAATAATAAAATCTCTCCATTCTGTTTTTTTACCCAAAAGTAATAAATTTGTCAGGAAAAAGCGATTCTTTCTAGTTGTAATAAATAAAAAATTATTTATTAAATTTATCCTTCTTATTCAAAACAGTTCATCCAATGGGTAAAAAAGTCACTCTGATTACAGTTTATGACTTCTTTTTTGGCATAAAAAAAAGAACATCATATATATATATATATAGAAAGAGTACAAGGAGGATTAAAAAAAAAGAAAGAAAGAAAAAGTACAAGGGTTTAACAAACATAATACAAAAACACAACTGTGCTATCGCCTAAGACAAAGGACGCCGACGACAAGCGAAGGTCATGAAGCCTAAGGAACAGAACACAGTGTGAAAGCGTGAACAGAAAACACGGATACAACAAAAAATAAAGAAAACAGACACCCGCAAAATAAAAACCAGAACCGCAACCGTGCGCCACTGCCACAAGCAAAGGCACTTGAACACTCCTCAGCCAGGATGACCAAGCCGCTGGCTGGATCGAGCCCATTCATAACGGCGACCGGCACAGATCAGTGAGTCGAAGACCCCAGCATTAACTCCCCTTTAAAACAACAGCAACTCAACAAGCCGAACCACAAGGACTCCAACAGAACCAAACTCCTTTCAACAACACGTGTAGAAATCAAATAAAACCACATGCAAACACGCCCCACGATTGGATCACACGGGGAAGGGAAGAAATCCGAGAGAGAGAGAGAGAGAAATCACTCGGACGGGGAAGGGGTAAACGGAACGGGGGGCCGAGCAACTAGGAAAAGAGGGGAAAAACAAAAACAGAATGCATGCGTGATTGGTGTCGAAAAATAGAGTCGCCGGAGAAGGAGGCCACGAGCACTTGAGAACTGAACGCCGGGGCAGGAAACAGAGCATGCCGAAGGTAGAGAGAGCGGCGACAGAAACGATTAGGAACTTATTAAGAACATAGAAAGGAAAAGGAGCATGGAGAGAGAGCCCGGGGGGGAAGAAGGGGGCGGAGTTTTTTGTTTATAACTTTTTATTAAGTAACTTTTGGCTCATTCCACCAAGTATTTTGACAAAGGGAAAATTACCGGCAGGTGGAGTGGACCGGGAATAATCACCACTTTAATGGTGTGAAGTTTCGAAATCACCAAGACATGGCATCCGGAAGCAATATTACCAAGACATGGTATGAGTTATGAAGCATGATGTGAGTGGACAAATTTGCCCTTTGATCAAAGAACGACACCGTTCCCTTACCGTACGTCCCAATATTCCCCTTTTCGTTGTCTCTTTGGTTCCTCTTTTCCATTTCCATTCTCCTGAGGTACGACGCTGTCTAGGGTTAGGGTTTGGTCCGGCTGAAAATCGTCTGTGCTCCCCAGCCTCTGAAGACTTCTTCCTACTCTCTCCCATTTAACAGGCGACGTGGTCCCCCAACTCCGTCCTTCGCGTCCGTTTGAATCGTCTACTCCGGAGACGATACCTTCAATCGTCCAAGTTTCGAACATTGCCATAGCCATCGCCAGACTTCTTCCTAATCTCTCCCATTCCCCTCTCTCCCATTCAACAGGCGACGTGGTCCCCCAACTCTCTCCTTCGCGTCCGTTTGAATCGTCTACTCCGGAGACGATAACTTAAATCGTCCAAGTTTCGAACATTGCCATTGCCATTGCCATTGCCATCGCCAGTTCATCAGGTTAGTTTACTCGAAGTTTAGTGAGATGTGTGTGTTTTTCGGTGTATGTAGTTGTTGTTATTGGGTTTTGTGTTACAAAGTTTACTCGATGTGAGAATCCTGTTGTGGAATTTGGAAGTGTTGTATGCAAACGAAAGTAGGAAAAATTGCATTCCTAACTTTGATTGAATGTAAGTACTTTGTCTTTATGTAGTTGCATGTTGGAATCCCACAGAAGCCCAAACATTCGTAACTTTGAAGTCATTGGAGAATTGGAGAATTTGTCTGGCCATGAACCGTAGGAGGCCGGAACTAATTAGTTGGGTTGTGCGCAAATTAACCTAGAAACCCGGTTATAAAAAAAGAAAAGGAAAAGATTTATGTAATTTTTGGGACACGAAAGATCTCCCACTAGGATATTTCAACTTGTTTGAGAGGAGTTTTGGGGAAATCTTAAGGCAAAGAACAACATTAAGTAGGTTAGAAATTGTTAAAATGTCTCTGTTGAGCAATGATATTAAATGGAATGGACCTCAAATGTATACTTGTGAAAAGATTTGTTTTTCTAGGAACTAAAATTATAAGGAGAGAAGAAAAACTTTATTGATGAACTGTTGATATAGTATGATGAAGTTTTTTGAAACACACTTTGTACAACCGCTAGTCCAAAGCAAACCGTCCTGATGATGGCTTGTAGGAATTCATATTTACATAACTACCATAAAGAATACAAAGTAAAAAAAATATGATGGCATGCTTTGCTACATTCTATTCTGTTTTATGTTTTACCTCCATTTTCAAAAATCTGAAACCTATATTGAGCAAATTGATGCCAAATTCAAACGCAGCACGTTACATAGGAGTACGAAGCAACTGCATATCTGTATGCAATGCCAACTAGTAGTTTTATGTAGGGGAAATGAGATGTTTTCTCAGTTTAATAGACTTTGGGTTTGTCTAAAATTTACATTTAGTCTTTACAATTAGAACAGAACCTAAGTAGGATAATTTGGTATTTGTCATTTCAATAGACTTTGGGTTTGTTTTCTCATATTTGAGTTTAGTTGAAATGAGACACACTACTAGGTATCTCACAGGATTCAACCCTTCTGGAATAGGTAGAATCTAAAGAATAGCAGTTTTACTTGCAGCATTGGCACTAGAAAAAGAAGACTTGGGTGTTCTGTAAATTAGGCTTCAATCCAGAATAATAGTAAGATGGGTAGAATTCATCCAAAGCCTCTTTAAGAACCCTCATTGAAGGATAGTTTGCACCAGCTAAGATGAACACATCTTGAGCAAAAGCAAGGTAAGAAATGGAGAGACTGCCACATCTAGGATGGTAGGTAAACTGGCTCTGAGCAATTCTTCAATGAAGAATAGAATAAAGCCCTTCCATTACTATGAGGAAGAGATATGGGGAAATTGGGTCGCCTTGTCTGAGCCCCTTTTCTCCTTTAAAGAATCCTACCAACTCACCATTTATTACCATTGAATACATAGCAGAAGTAATGCATTGGTTGACAACTTTGATAATCTGATCAGGAAACTCTAAGCCCATCATAACATCCAATAGAAAGTCCCAATCCACATATTCGTAAGTACCACTTAAATCTATCTTCATTACACACCTACGACACCCTGAATCTCTTTCATAGTTTCTCACTAATTCTTGCATCAATAGAATAATGTCAGCTTTGTCGTACAAAACCTTCATGCATGGGTACTTTAAAATTTTGCAGCCCTGCTTCTTTATTGCTTGTACGAGATTACGTTGGTACGTTGGTTTGTGGTTTAATCTGCTAAAATATCCCCATGTTCATATTCCCTCCAATCATACATGATACAACCCGAACTGGACCCCTCATGATCTGAAGTGGCATATCTGTACTTGCATGGCATTTGGTGGTATAATAGTGTCTTTCATGTGCAATAAAAAGTTGCTCATCTGTGGGCAACTCAAATGAGTGTGTTAAGGCTGGGTTGTACAGTCTACTTTCCAATTTATTTCCACTAGTGGTTCTTATTTGCTTAAAGTTGCTGTTATTTTTTGTAAATGAAGGATGAAAAGAGGACAGAAGCGACCGCGAAGTGAGAAAGGGAGTAGTAGTGGGACGAAGGCAACAATGGGAAGTACCAACAGCAATCCTTATCTAATATTCCTGTACGTATGTTTATTGCCGATGTAGTTTAGTGGATAATGTGTTAAATTCCATCTTGTATTGAGCTTAACAAGATTTTGTACGATAAGAACCATGCAGTGACAATAGTCGGCATGTTTGCATGGCTTTAGTGAGTATTTGAGCATGGGTTGTTTATATGGACCTTATTTGATATGATGTTTGCATCATAGTTGACCAATATTATGTCATTAAAGTAGTTTCTGGCATCTATAGTTGGCACATGGCACTTCCTTCATTGCTAGCATGTCCATGATCTTGAGTGAGGAGTAGGTGGTTTCCTTGCAAATGTTGAAGAACAATTGATTCTTAGTTGCCTTATTCATCTCCCTTACATTCAATTACATTACAACTAGACTCGTTGTTTGACCTCCCTCTCATTAATTTTTTTGCATATGAAACATTTAATCCCGGCAATTTTCATCAACCCCGCACTTAGGAGTTTGAAAATGGATACAATCATCAAAGAGTCATTAGAGGTAGATAACAATGAAGAAAAAATTGCTGCACAAAGGTTTAGTAGTAATTCACCGTATGCTATTTTTAACTCTATTGTTGGTTCGCTTTCTCTTAGGACTAACCTTCTTTTGTGAATCAGAGTACAATATGTAGACTAAATACTATATTTTGCTTCACTGATGAAGCTTAGTTTTGGGGAAAAAGTGGGCTTCATATAAAGTTAGATCGAGAACAGGTTTATTCATAAATCCTTGTGCAGTAAGTTATTCGCCATCGGTTTGTGTCTCCAATTGAACTCTTCGATTGTATGTAAATTTGACTGCTCATAGCATAGTTGAATAAAGTTGTAGGGTGTACCTCTATGATGTATAGACATGTCATTGTTTCTAGTGCGTAGTTGATTCTTTGAACCACAATTCTTATTTCATAAGCACGACATAGCTTCCGCCCTTTTGAACATTCCCTTGGCAACTGCACACTAGTGACGGTGACTAACACAATATATATCATAGAGGTACACCACAGAACTACGTATGGTCTGATTTCCTAATGGAATACGTAGGCAACCTTTTGGTGCGACCATAATTTCACTAATATGTGGCATGGTAATTGGACAATGGCTAGCCGAGTGCCCTTCTTCTTATCACATTATCGAAAAGTTGAAAAATCATGTCCAAAATGTATTTTGAACCCATTTCAAACAAACGGAACTGCCTTAGTTTAAATGTGGACGTGGAGTTGAGATTTTCCTTCCAATGGTTAAAAGCTTCTGAGCTTGTTTTAGTTGGCAAATTGCGTGGCAATGCAAATTGCCATAGTTCAAGATATTCCAACTAATCTAATCCGGTATGAATTTCACTAGTGAAAATATAAGTTTATTTGTTCCACCAAGATAGGCACGGAGGGCAATGCCCACTGTGAACCCGATTTGCAAGTATGTTGGCCATACTTTAACTTCTTCCCACGGGGTATTGGGCATAAGTGGGGGTCCCAAACGCCAGAGAGTTAAATGCTGAAATTAGAAAGTATGTAGGTTGGTCAAGAACTTATTTCGAGGACCGAGTGGTAGAACTCGAACGTGATCATGCTTCGACTCAGGGAGGGGCGGACCCTGTTATTGTATTTGGGCCAACAAGCAATAACCCCTTATGAAATTTTAAAATCTTCTTTGATAAGCAATAAGACGTTTCATTGGCAACAACGATTTCTCTTCTACTTCCATTGCAAAGATGTAGTGCATACCTTATGACATTCTCCCACAGAGATGACCTTGAAAGGATGCCAACTTGGATCCCTGAGGTAATCCTCCCACAAATAGCACATTCCCGCAAAGATTGCCTGATCACGTAGCATTGGTACAACTTCTCAGAATCATTTGCACATCGATGACCGTAGGTATTTTATAATTTGATGTGCAAATGATTATGAGAAGTTGTACCAATGCTACTTAATATCCAATCTTGGTGGGAATGTGCTATTTGTGAGAGGATTACCTTAGGGATCCAAGTTTGCATCCTTTCAAGGTCATCTCTGTTGGAGAAGGTCTTAAGGTATGGACTATATCTTTGCAATGGAAGTGGCGGAGGAATAGTTGTTGCCAATGAACCCTTTTGTTATTTCATAAAGATTTGATGGTTGCAAAGGGGTTATTGTTTGTTGGCCCGAAGACAAAAACACGGTCTACCCCTCCATGAGTCCAACCATGATCACGTTTTAGTTCAACCAATCGGTCCTCGAAATATGTTCTTGACCGACCTCCATGCTTTCTAATTTAACCATTTCACGTTTGAGTTTCGGATCCCCATTTTTTCCCAATATCCCGTGGGAAGAAGTTAAAGTCTGGGCAACATCATTGCAAATCTGTTTCACAGTGGCCATTGCCAGCCGTGCCTATCTTGGTGGAACAAAGATACTTACATTTTCACTAGTGAAATTCATACCGGATTAGATTAGTTGGAATATCTTGATCTATTGCAAATTGCATTGCCACGCAATTTGGCAACTGAAACAAGCTCAGAAGCTTTTAACCATTGGAAGGAATATCTCAACTCCACGTCCAAATTTAAACTAAGGCACTTCCGTTTGTTTGAAATGGGTCCAAAATACATTTTCGACATGATTTTTCAACTTTTCGATAATGTGATAAGAAGAAGGGCACTGTGATACCCATTGTCCAATTACCTTTTCGCATATTAGTGACACTAGAACTACGTATGGTCTGATTTCCTAATGGAATACGTAGGCAACCTTTTGGTGCGACCATAATTTCACTAATATGTGGCAGGGTATTTGGACAATGGCTAGGCCGTACGTAATCTTCTCTTATAACATTGTCGAGAACTATCAAATTCACATTTGAAGTATCTTTTCTGCCCATTTCAATCTTTCCTGCCTTAGTTCATATTTGGATGTGGAGTTGATATCGTCCTTCCAATGCAGTGATTTTGTGTGAAGTGGATAAAGTTCCCCGCCTTATGTTTACTGCCAATGTAGTTAAGCGTTTAATTTGTTACATTCCACCTTGTATTTAGCTTAACAACATTTTCTACGATTTCAAATGCAGTGATGACTATTTGAAAAAAGCAAGAACGGCACATACTGGGCGGAGGTTTTTTGTACCACAGGTTAGAGTTATTGTCGTTCTAACTCGTAAACTGTATGGTAATTAGCACTTAAGTGGTTGATATGCAATTTCAGTTCTAACCCGATTATTCAATGTTTTGGGTCTCAATCTTCATGGTGAACTATGCAGCATAGCTCAATAGCTGCGGAAGTATGGAATAATATGTCTGTTGCTGAGAGATCACCATTCTTGGAGTTGGCCAACGAAGTAAAGGCCCGCAATAATAAGAATGTCCCCAAGAAAAAGAAGACGCCTACGTTCCAATATGTTGGTACTATTTTGGGGCAAGCTGGTTGTGATTGGCCGTAAACCGGGAATATATACAAGTTGGCCGGCCGCGGAACTGCAATTTCATAAAGTCCACTTTTGTTCGACATCCACAAGTGTTGGGAAGTGTAATTAGCCGAATTAGTCTAATAACATCAACGTCCAGTTGAAATTATTTTTTTTGTTAGGTTTCGTATGTTGTGTTTTATTGGCAACAAATTTGAACACATTCGGAATGAAGTTGTAAGTATTATTTTTAGAATTTGGCCGAACAAGGTTCGGAAGACTATTGTAGTATGAAGACACGACGTTTGTACGCGTTCTATTTCGATAGAAGATTTTCAGAATTTTCCAAGTTTTTGGCTAATTACTAGAGATAAACTTTTTGGTTAGTTTGAGGAGCAATTACTAAATGAAGGCAGGAAGTTGGCCTCTTGTGTTAAAGAGAGACGGCATGCTTCCTCGTAGGAACAAACACAATGGCATGTTTGGAAAGACTTGGCATGTTGGACTATTGTCTGCAGTATAAGTTGGGCCAGTTTGCTTCAAAATTAGCTATATCAAACAAACGGAATGTGTATTTCGAAGAGTACAAGACGAACACGAGGAGGGAAGAATTATTTCTTTTGGCCATGAAAGGTAGCCCCAATCCATTGACCCAGATCCTTGGCATTTGCAAGCGAAGAACAGATGACCACAATGCGGATCTTGTTCTCACTTTGGTTTGCTATACCTCATCATAGACACAATAACCTTCTCGCTTTGGTTTGCTATACCAATCGGTGATCCTCGTCAATATAATGCTTTTTTAACCCGAAATATTCGAGATGGAGGATATATTCCCCATAATTATCCTAAACAATAACCCAAAATGGTTCCACAAACCCATGACCCTTGTCCTCCCGCTTAAAATCCAGAGTGATTATCAGCTCAACCCTCAATAATCTATCGAGTAATTGGTTGGACATGACCGGCCAAGTTCAGTTTTGGGAACTGGTGAATACATTTTCTTGGTGGTTCTGTCAACACCAATCATCAGACCAAGTACCTATTGCACAATGACTACATTATGTTCCCCTGAACACCACATTTCTATTGTACAAAGACCACATCCTTGTTTTGGGAAGTGGGCCATTATGAAAACTTAGTTGGTGGTTCTGTCAAGACGAAGTCCCTATTGCAAAATGACTACATTATGTTTCCCTGAGGACCACATTTCTATTTTATAAATACCACATACTTGTTTTGGGAAGTTGGCCAATATGAAAAGGGATATGAAAACTTAGTAGGTGGTTATGTCAATACCAATCGGAAGACCAACGTCTCTATTGCCAAATGTACTATAGGAGAACAATTGGTTAGAATAGAGGACCAGGTCACCCAATAAAGGAATGACATTAAGAATTCTCATACTAGAGAGAGAATTGAGGAGGTTATATCTCCCTCTAATATTCGTCCACCTATTCCTATAACAAATTATAACTTGACCAATCCTAATAAAAATTCCGAATTGGTTAAAGAACTGCAAAAAAGGTTAAGAGGCCTTTCTATTAATGTTATTTTTTAGGAAATGGAGGAAATGAGTACTCAAGAGATCTCAGAATTAGAAAATGTTTTCCTTCAGGATGAAACTATTAATAAAATTCAATATCCTCCACAAAGACTCCCTTATGCAGGAGCAGATAGATATTACTATCCTAGGCCTAGCCCTCAAGATATGTTATTTGAGGAAGCAGGATTTCAAAAACAAATGTCTTCTAGTGGAAAGACCATTTATGAATGGAACATAGATGGCATGACTGAGTACCAAGACTAAGGAGTCGTACAACACATGATGATGTACAGCACAATTTGTGCTCAGAATGGTAATGGTGATAGAGATATTGCCAGATGGATCACCGCCGGTTTTACAGGGATGATAAAAGGGTGGTGGGATAATATCCTTAATGCAATCCAAAGAGCATAAATTTTAGAAACCTGTTGAATGTCTTTTGTGCTGGTTTTGATAGTAAAAAGCTTTAGTAAAACCTTCAATGTAGTCCCAGTAATTGTACTGGATCGGAACTCCATTTTCCGATTTAATTTTCAGTCAGTTTGATTTGCTGGGATGAATTCCCCATTTTGTAATTGGAATGACCATTCTTATTACGTCCTTGCTGTAGCTAATTGGACCCTTCTGTCCAATTTTGCTATCATTAGTATGGATCACTAATGACCATTCTCATCTTCATCATCGGAATAACCATATTCATCATAAAATTGGTCGATGGCCACAATAGCACTGGCCCATCTTTTCATGTAGAATCTAGTGGTACATGTTTTTTCCCTAAAGACCACTTTTGTATTTTATAAAGACCACATTCGTTTTTTGGGGAGTCGACCATTGTGAAAACTTAGTTGGTTGTTCTTTCAATACCAAGACCAAGTCTCTATTTCACAATGACTACATTCTATTTCCCTAAAGACCACATTTGTATTGTATAAAGACCACATTCTTTTTTTGGGGAGTTGACCATTGTGAAAACTTAGTTGGTTGTTCTTTCAATACCAAGACCAAGTTTCTATTTAAAAATGACTTCATTCTATTTCCGTAAAGACCACATTTTTTTTGTATAAAGACCACATTCGGTTTTTGGGGAGTTGACCATTATGAACACTAAGTTGGTTGTTCTTTCAATACCAAGACCAAGTCTACATTTGAAAATGACTGCATTCTATTTCCCTAAAAACCACATATTTCTTGTATAAAGACCACATTCGTTTTTTGGGGAGTTGACCATTATGAACACTTAGTTGGTTGTTCTTTCAATACCAAGACCAAGTTTCCATTTGAAAATGACTACATTCTATTTCCCTAAAGACCACATTTTTATTTTATAAAGACCACATTATTGTTTTGGGAAGTCGACCATTGTGAAAACTTAGTTGGTTGTTCTTTCAATACCAAGACCAAGTCTCTATTTCACAATGACTACATTCTATTTCCCTACAGACCACATTTTTATTGTATAAAGACCACATTCTTTTTTTGGGGAGTTGACCATTGTGAAAACTTAGTTGGTTGTTCTTTCAATACCAAGACCAAGTTTCTATTCAAAAATGACTTCATTCTATTTCCCTAAAGACCACATTATGTTTGTATAAAGACCACATTCGGTTTTTGGGGAGTTGACCATTATGAACACTAAGTTGGTTGTTCTTTCAATACCAAGACCAAGTCTATATTTCACAATGACTACATTCTATTTCCCTAAAGACCACATTTTTATTGTATAAAGACCACATTCTTTTTTTGGGGAGTTGACCATTGTGAAAACTTAGTTGGTTGTTCTTTCAATACCAAGACCAAGTTTCTATTCAAAAATGACTTCATTCTATTTCCCTAAAGACCACATTATGTTTTGTATAAAGACCACATTCGGTTTTTGGGGAGTTGACCATTATGAACACTAAGTTGGTTGTTCTTTCAATACCAAGACCAAGTCTATATTTCAAAATGACTACATTCTATTTCCTAAAGACCACATTTTTATTGTATAAAGACCACATTCTTTTTTTGGGGAGTTGACCATTGTGAAAACTTAGTTGGTTGTTCTTTCAATACCAAGACCAAGTTTCTATTCGAAAATGACTTCATTCTATTTCCCTAAAGACCACATTTTTTTTGTATAAAGACCACATTCGGTTTTTGGGGAGTTGACCATTATGAACACTAAGTTGGTTGTTCTTTCAATACCAAGACCAAGTCTATATTTGAAAATGACTACATTCTATTTCCCTAAAGACCACATTGTTATTGTATAAAGACCACATTCGGTTTTTGGGGAGTTGACCATTATGAACACTAAGTTGGTTGTTCTTTCAATACCAAGACCAAGTCTATATTTGAAAATGACTTCATTCTATTTCCCTAAAGACCATATTGTTATTTTATAAAGACCACATTATTGTTTTGGGAAGTTGACCATTGTGAAAACTTAGTTGGTTGTTCTTTCAATACCAAGACTAAGACCAAGTCCGTATTTAACATGACTACATTTTATTTCGCTAACGACCACATTTTTATTTTATAAAGACCATATCCCTGTTTTGGGAAGTTGGCCTAAAGTTAGTTGGTGGTTGTGAAGACCAAGACCAAGACCAAGTCTCTATTTGAAAATGAGTACATTTTGTTTCCCTGTGAACCACATTGGTATTTTATAAAGACCACATCCTTGTTTTGGGAAGTTGACCATTTGGAAAGTTAGTTGGTGGTTCTTTGAAGACGAAGACCAAGTCCCTATTGCAAAAAGACTACATTCTATTTCTTTGTGGAGAACATTTTCATTTTATAATGACCACACCCTTGTTTTGGGAAGTTGACCATTATGGAAAGTTAGTTGGTGGTTCTTTGAAGACCAAGACCACGAACAAGTCTCTCTTGCAAAATGACTATACTATAATTCAATGTGGACCACATTTTGTTTAATAAAGACCACATTCTTTTTTCGGACCGTAGGTAAGCGTGGAAAGTTAGTTGGTGGTTATTCGAAGATGAAGACCCAGTATATCTTGCAAAAACACTACATTCTATTGTTATTTGGACCACATTATTATTGTATAAAGACCACATCCTGTTTTTGGGAAGTGGTAAGTGTGACAACTTTGGTGAACCATCTCGTATTTAATCTGGACGTATAAACAATCAGTTGTAGTGGTCGCATAATTGACATGAGTGTTGCAGAAACTTATAGTTGTAGTGGTTGATGCAATTTATTGTTGCTATTTTGGAATGGAATGGCAATTACTTCCGATCCGTCCCCGCCTCCGACATCCCCTCCCCGATCCGAGCGGGTATTCCCCGATCCGATAGGCAAATGGTGCGGGTATGGTATTTGCTTTCCCCGGCCCCTTTAAACCCAATCCGAACCCGATTATTTGAATTTATATTTTTGTACTTGTATTGATTGCAAAATTCCTTGTTTTGATATAATCAGTGCAATATATATACCAAATTGCTTTGCAATATAAGGTCTGTATTTGTAAATGGAGTAAAGGATATTGATATGCATGCAATGGAGTAATTGATATTCAATGAGAATAAGAGTTTTTTGTCCTTTTAATGGACTATGTCATATAACCTGTCCCATTCAAAATGTTGGCAGAAAGGTAGTTCGACCTATGACTTTGAAAGGTGGGTGTCTGTCTACTTCAAATGGGAGCCATCTCCAAATCCAACCTCAACTAACTTTCTTTGGTCCACGAAAGTTGCAAAAGTGAAATAAGGTAAACAGTAATGCTAAGGGTACAGCAATCTGTGCACAGATTGTGCTTGATCTAATCGTCTAACTTTTCATTCTCTAAAAACCAGAATGAAAAGTTAGATGATTAGATCAAGAACATTATAGGTATTGGATTGACCTAATTTTTCGCGGAGGCCCTCGAAAAAATGTTTTAAACATAATAAACGGATCTGATCACTTGTGCGGGACCCTTAGTGGGCCCCACAAAACAATCTGTGCACAACCTGTGCACAGATTGCTGTACCCTTAGCAGTACTGTTTACCTAAAAGAGATTATATTACATTTCACTAGAGCATCATGTTAATAGGGAAAGACCAATTGGTCTTTATGTGCCGACTGGACATCCCATATTAATGAGGGATCCTTAATGATATTCAACCTCAACTAACATAATTAATGCATTGCAGACAGGACATGTACTCATATTAATGACATTGCAACCATATTCAAAGTGGGACCCTATTCAAAGTAGATTGGTGGAATGGTCCATTGCTTTCAACCAACATCAACCCTATTAAAGGAAAAGTAAGAAAACGAGTAAGACTACTATTTTCCCCTTGTTATCTTCACCTATAAATTCCTCACACGTACCTCATAACTCATCAAAGAAAGCAATGCCGCGCCAAGGAAATCCCCCAATCACCCACCATGACATTGCTACAAGTGCCCCGTTACAAGTTGACCTCATTCCAGGGGTCAATGATGCGCACCTGATTACCTTGAATTACACTTTCAAGGAGCTTTACATGGTGCTACAAATTGCACCGGAATGGAACGGGGGAAGGTGGCATAGGATCCAAATGGAGACCCAAAAATCAAAGGAGCAAGCCGATGCTGATGTCCGGTCGATGCTCCAGTGGGGAAATGATGCCAACATGCCTGACATTCCTGACAGTCCTAGTATGCAAATAATGGTATGGGATTGTTGTGGGTGCACATCAAAGGAAGTAATTCGCACGGTTCGTGCATTTGTATGTGTTCACGACCCAGATATGGTTGTGCTTGTAGGGGCACCCAACATTGAACAACAGCACAAGAAGTTTGGTCCCTTAGGTCACATGCGATTTACCAAAGTTCACTCCATGGGCGGGGGGAGCCATGGAGATGTTTTGCTCGCTTACAAGAGCTTAAGCTTTGAAATGGAGCCTAATTGGCATGATGGCAATGGGTTCGATGCTGTTATCAGTCACACGCGGTACGAATGGTTCATCACCGAAGTGCTATCTTAGGTTCAAACAAACGGAACTTCTTTGGAAAGACTCATGTGTCATTAGGTGGAGGTTATGTTCAATTGTTGTACCTTGTTGTACCTCTTAACCATCGTGCTTTTCAATTTAATATTACTCATGTTTGGTCCTATTTGTAAGAGTTAAAATTACTCATTTGTAGTCAAGTATTGTCCTTACAAGTTGGAAGCTGTTACTACTTTATCCATTAGGTGGTGTTTTTTGTTTTTTGAAAGCCACCTTGTCTAAATGCTACAAATTCGGCTACAAATATACTGCCTACAATAGGCATACCATAGGAGGACAAAATACGAATTAAAAAAGAACAATACATATGTCTTCGGCAAGTCACAAGTGTGAACAGGTGGGTGGTGGTTATTTGAAGACCACGACAAAGGATATTGATAGGGATATTGGTAAAAGACTACAGTCTATGTCTGTGTGGACCACATATTTATTGAAGTGTAAAGAACACACGTCATATTATATAACGAACACGTCATGTTGCTAAAGAATGTTTCAATCCCCTCTAGAAAGAGGGAAAGGAAACGCACGACAATAGTGTAATTGTACACCAGATTTACATCAACCATGAATAACAAATAGTCCAATTAAAGGATCACATTAATGCACGCCAACTTGCAGTAAATGTCAACCATTATTCAAGGTTGAAGGCTGCAACAATTGGGTTCATTTTATGAAGGCTTCACATATGCGTACATGTGGGCCTTCTACTCTTCTGCTGTTCCTTTCGGAGTGTGTTGCCTACTCGACTGCAACTGCTTCTGATTGTTCTGAATCTGCTGTTCCATTGGCTGCTGCTATAGTTTTGTAGTTGCTGTTATGCAATGGTGGCTGCACATAAGCTACTGGTTTTTCTGTTATGGCTGAGTTGTTTGGTGGCTGAATTTGACTGCTGCTTTTGTTATAGTTTCAGCAGAAAACTGCTGTCCACCAATGGTGTTCTGTTACTGTCCGCAGTCCCAAGCTGTTGCAGATGCTGCTGCCTTTACGTGCACTGTCCAGCTTTGGTGTTATAGTAGTTTCGGGCTGCCTGTTGTGCCTGCTGTCCAGTTCTGCTGCCGTCCAGTTCTGCTGCTGTCCAGTTCTGAAGCTACCTGTTTGTGATGCTAAATCGAGCTCCCTAATTCAAGTCAAGATGCAAGCCATGTGAAGTTACAGCCATTGCTTCCTGGCTTGTTGCTGTCCAGTTTGGGACTGTCTGCAATAGCAGTAATAGCAACGAAGCAGCATCAGGAGCATGGGTGAACCTAGCACATCAGCAGTACACATTTGCACTGAAACTGGACATGGATAGAACTGGATTTGAAAGATGGCCCCCAATCCCACAACTTCTGAACAGATACAACATCAAACTTATACAACATTAAGTAAGCCATGAAAACATTCAACATGATCAAAGCCATCAGTTTGACATTCAGCAGAAGTTGACAGACAGCCACCTGCTACAACTACTAACAGCAAGTGAATGTATACCTTATGAAACCAGATCCAAACAAGCAGCATGACCACGAAAATAACACTACACAGCTAATAATCGAACCACAAAACAACCCAATTTGGTTGTGAAATAGACAATTGAAACACTATGAAAACGAACGTGGATATTAAATGAACCATAAACCATATTATATGTTCCCAAAACAGAACATGAAGTCATTTGGCCTGTCCCTCCCTTCAAGTTATCACACATAGACCATGGGAACATTACCATCACAGATGCATTACATTGCATTATAAGAAGAACCTAAGAAGAATAAGTGTCTTACATTCAACAAAACCCAATGTCAGTCAACAGCAGTTCTTGAAAAGGTACCACTTCGAATGCATGCCACAAATAAACCAACGGGTTTAATGAAACTACCATATAAATGAATAAAACAAAATAATAATGATAGCCATACTTTCAACAAGCTATTGCTCCAATGATCATTCCAACAAAGGAGACTTGCACGTGGTTCGATTGTGTCCAGGCTCGTGGCAAAGTCCACAATAAACCGTTTGCTTGTCTTGAAATTGGGACTCAATCCTCTTTTTCTTCGGGCGGCCAGCTGGTTGCTTTGCTACGGGGGGCAGCAATGCTGGCATGGGTGTCGAAGATGATGTAGCTATATCAAGTAGATCGCAACCAGACTGAATCTCGTTAACATGTGGAACCATATCAGTAGAAGAGGGCATGTCATGGAGAGGAACAGGAGACATTACAGTCGTGTATATAAGGAGTTGTGCCTCCACCCTAAACAAAGGGTCCACTAGGTTATATATATTGTATGGGGTACCCTGTATCGCGCGCACCACGTGCTTGCAAGGGATTCCTTTCATCTGCCATAACAAGCAGCTGCAAGTTTCGGAGTGGAGCTTGACCGCATGAGATTTCCAGTCACCGTTGTACACGATGAACTCCGTAGGAGAAGTTTGCCGGCAAGTCAAACCATGCGATTTTAACTGAATTTCCTGAATCTTTTTGTCAATGTTACGACCAACCGGCAAGGGATGCCATTTTGTGACCTCCATCTTCCTCCTAAATAACATGTCAGTAGTTATGTTCACGTGCCCCTTCATGAATTGAATTACGTCCAAGTCTCTCAGTTTTAATATCCAATTGTTGAAGCTTTCGGCGATATTCGTATACAATTTGTTCCACCTCCGGTGCGGGAAAAAGGCATTTGACCAGTGTTGTAAACCATTGTGTTCAACCCACTTCGCCAACTCAGGTGACAGAGCAAATAATTTGGTCATGTACACCCCATAGAGTCGATGATCTCTTGCATACGCAATTTTTGTGAAAAGGTCCAATGCGCTACTCTTTGGGTTCCCCCTCAATCCTTTCCCGGTGGCAAACTTACTAAAATTCTCCTTCACGTGGCGAACACACCATGCGTTACATTCCTCGCCAAACACCTCCTTCACTGCCCTTAACAACGAAATATTGCGGTCGGTGACTAACACAATTGGTTTATGACTAACAGTTTCCTTCAAATTCTGCATGAACCATAGCCAATCCTCATAATTCTCAGACGATACAATACCATATGCAACTGGGAACAACTGATCATTCGCATCATACGCGACTGCAGACAAGCAACTACCTCGATAAGGACCAGTCAAGAAACAGGCATCGATAAACAACATGGGTCGACATCCCGACAAGAACCCCGTAATGCTACAACCATAAGCAACAAAAAGTTGGCTGAACTTGCCATCCACATTTGAAGTCCAAACTGCCCTTGTGTTCGGAATCGATTGTATAAGTCGTTCACACATCCATGGCACTAAGTGATACGTCATTGAAATTGGGCCACTTATCAATTTACGGGCACGTTCCTTAGTCCTCCAACCCTGCGAGTAAGTTAGGGGACAATGGAACGCTAACTCATAGTCGTTGCATATGCTCCTCGGAAGGAGCTCGGGCTGCACAAGTAGTTTGTCCTTGAAAATCATACCCATCTCTTTTGCCCGAATCCTTGGTTTGAAAGAAGCCGTGTCATGTGCAGTGTGCAAATGTTCGTTGTTCAACTTGATCACTCTAACAAGTTCGGACTTGCCTTGCGATCTAGCCGTTAGCTTCCATGGACAACCATCAATGACGCAAACCAACCTATAATATGAACGACTATTGTCCAAATACTTGAATGTGAACTTGTTTAACGCAGAAAATAGAATAACAGCCTTCTTAAAGAGGCTAGGGTTGTCAAAAAGTTGGCCATCCCCAGTTAGGATGTCGTCACCTCGTTGTTGGGAGTATGGCACCAAACCCATTTCATGGCAAACAGCCAGGCTACCTTCACTACGTGAACAAGTTCCTCCACCAGCTGTGGAGGGGCTGCTACTTAACAAGTTCGACTCCCTACAGAAGGAAAGCAAACAAAACACGTCAATGAAAGACGAAAATGAACATGTGAAAGTCTGACTATATCTGTCTATATACTTATGAAATTTGTAGCATACATACCTGCTGCTTATGTTGCAAGGCACATGGTTAACAGTATCTTCTTGTACATAAATGTCAACATCATCATCATTTAAATGGAACAACATAGCAACACCATCTTCATCCCTAATACGCAAATGCTTTGACTTGTCCCTAGAAGTACTATAAAATAAAGTCTTCCCATCGTGGCTAATATCCATACGGGAGCAAACTTGTTTAACTAACTGGTCAAATGATATGCCTCCTTCGATGACCGTTGCTTCAGAAACACCACCCGAATATAAACCTAACACGCCATCCGCATTCACCATGCGCTTACCACCGGCATAACAAAAGCACATCAACTTCTTTTGAGGAGTCGTCGACATGGCTGCACAACCATATTCCGGTTTCATTATATTAGTACTACACAATTGATACTGAATGAAATGATACAAGGTTATTTATGAACAGAATGTTCATTTGACAAAAAATGGGTACTTAATACATAAATTCAGTATTAATTGGTGGTTCTTTGAAGACCAAGTCAAAGTCCACATTGCTAAAAGACTACACCCTATGTCTGCGTGGACCACATTTTTCTTGTATAACGAGCACGTCAACTCTACAAAATCCGGTTCCGTTTGACAGTTTAATTACAAGAAATGAAACCAATAAGTTAGCCTTGTGTTGGTAATAGATGTTCACATATATGAACATCAGACATAAACCATGTAAATAATGAGCAACTGATTACTCATACTCTGTAATACTATATAGACCACGGACATACATACATTTTTTACAGTTAAGACAACAAAATGAGGATGTGTATATCTACTAACCTGTAAAAAATGCAGAAATTTGTAGCACAAGTTCTTCAAGTCATTGAGCTTAATGGCATCAAACTTTCTTTACTTGGAATTGCAGGGGTAAGTGGTCTTTCAACTGACCATAGCAAGAGATTAACAAATGTAGTGGAGCTTGGTTTCAATCCCTCCATAATTTTCATGGATAGGGTACATCAGGTTTACATGATCAAGCATCGGCAATAGCCACTTTCAAATACAGTGACAAATGTAGATGGTACAAGAAGGACAACAGTTGGCACTATTCATCAACCAAGCATTCATATTTTGGAGGCCTTTGATGAGATAAGTTACAGATCCAACTAAGCAAATTTAAGGCTGCGTGGTTTACAAAACCAGAAACCTATGATGAACATATTACAGTTCACAAACATTCCCTCCCATAAAGCAAAAAGACGTTTCTTGTTATTTGAGCTGATTATGGAACAAGGCATAATGCATCCAAGTGCCGATAGTCAAAGACATAGAACCAAGAGGATTCAACCATGGTAATACGTATGCCAGCCACAATTAGTCAACCCAAGTCAAAAAACATACTGAACATGTACACATCGTGTGCTTTTCCCCTACACAATACGATAACAATTTTCATGTTGAGCGGATGTGGTACAACTTCCTCATGATTTGAACACCAAAAATTATCACATCATTTTCTGGTTTGGTTACATTAGAGCCACAACACTGCTCGCCTATCCACAGATTAATAATTTGTTAGAACACTACTTATAAGATACTTTCTCACTACATTAACCAACATTTAGCAGACCCAAAAGGGTTGGGACGTAATGCTTGGTTTGATTTGGTAATTAACTAACATTCTGATACTATTGAGACCAGGCTTCTTGCATTATCAAACTAAATCAAGTTTCTTTCAATAATGTCAACTGGTTCTTCAAATTGTAGATCATGGTAGCTAGCTAGGTGTGTCCTCATATCTGTCAGTTTTCACAACAGTACAATAGTATTTAGTCTTTGTCTAGACAATACATGTACATCCCACTGAAAAGAGGACTAACCACTTTATAAACCCTCCTAATATAAATGTTTCTTTCAGTACCCTCTAGTCCTAAGCTAAGCTACATTGGAGTAAAAGTTACCATTCGTGAGCTCTAGTTGACCAATATTATGACTTGTACCATTACTTGGATGATATAAGATACAAGGTTTTATCTACGCAATATATTCAATGCAAGTTAGAAAGCAATTCTAATGAAAAGGAGAGGACAAATATACATGCCAACAAAAACATATATATATATATATATATATAAAATATACAGAAATTCAGTACTCCATATTTGCTTCACATATGTACATACAAGAACCATCTTAATTGTCTCCACAATCAGCTCTCATAACATGTTCTTCTTACAAAAAGGAACCACCTAGTAGTCCCACTTTCCAAACTTCAAAAACCAAAGCATACGACCCTGAGGTTCAACGAGGCCTTCCCAACAACTTTTTCTCAAACCCACGTCCAGTTGAGAGAATAGCAAAAATTATGACAACCAAAATGGAACATGCAACCCACGCTCCCCACATTATTCCATTGGTTTTCCACACCTTCACCTCCAAATCATTAACCTTTTTCTCAATTTCTTTCATCTTTTTCTCATACTCCTTACATTTGGTCTCTCGCTCCTTACACTTAAATTCACATTCGTCCATCTTGCTCTCATATTCCTCCATCATTCTCTGATGTTCGTCAATACGCGTATGGAGTGATCTTGTATCCCTTTCAAATCGGCGAGCCACTTTCTCTTCCGCACCTATCTCACCATCCAACCATTCGAAGTACTTGCAGTGTGGACCATTCTTCTTTGGCGCACCAGGAACCCACAAAGGGCAGCCAAAGAACCTCCTACCCGGATTTCTATCAGTCCATGAGGTGTGCAGTACCGCTTCATTGCCGTGATCGCAACGTCGTATCCTCAAAGGACTTGGAGTACCACTATTTGAACTAGACGCCATGACTCCCCTACCATTAAACAATTGACTAACCATGAGAATAATCTAATTCTTGGAGCTCCAACTCAAACAATATTCAATTCATCTTCAATATTGTTATAAGAGTTAAACTATGCAAGTCAATAAACATGGCTTCTTCCTTCAATAGAATACCAGTGACAAATAAATACCTACCAAATAAAACACGAGTGTGTGGAACCGATATAAACACATTTTTTGAATAATGGCTGAGATTCATTTCATCCAAGGGTTTAGAAGCTTTGTCCTCTTTTCATTAAAGTGCCCATACTTTTAACCTTCATTACAAAACTGACATAAAATCCAAGGCCCCAAATTTGGCCCCCAACTCCTCCGAACAGCCTCTCTCTCTCACAAACAGTGTACTGTCCCTTCCGATATCAATCACTGTACAGTGACGTAACACCACTGTACCCCCCCTGTTCAAAAGTCTTGTTTTTTGGGGTTTCGAGGGAAATTACATATTTCCAGACTCTATACTCAATTTCATCCCTATTTGTTCCACTGTCCATCCCTATTTTTTCCAATTGCATGCCAATTTCTAAATGTTTGCATGGTAGTTTTGGTTGGAATTCATAAAAGTACATTCCAATAGAAGAGTAAGACCAAACTCAATCATCAATCAAAACCACAAATATGTTCCAGGTCAATATAACACATGACAAATCAAAGGATGTCACTAAAGGTGAATAAAACCACCATGATTTAAGCTTCAGCATGATTTCTTTTTCCCCACTCGACAACAAGAATTTTAATAATGGGAACACAGTCAACATGCCCTAATTTCATGCCCTAATTTCTTCTAAGGGAAAGATTGCAGTGTCCTTTTCCCAAACATAATCAAATACCTAACAGGTTTTTTGGTTGCGGGTGAAATGTGAATATGGACCACATATATGTTCTGTAAAGACAAAATCGCCTAATCATAAAGATCAAAACTATATACCGACCATGGAAACCATAAAACTCTGTTCAGATCAGGAGGTTTTTTCGTTGCAAGTGAAATGTGAATATAGACCACATACATGTTCTGTAAGGACACAATCACCTAATCATAAAGATCCAAACTCTATACCGACCATGGAAACCATTAACTCTGTTCAGATTAGGTGGTTGCACGATATTTGTTAACAAACCCACATGCCAAACAACAACATGAACTAAACAGAAATACCAAAATCAAACACGGTGACCTAAAAATGGACATATACAGCAAACTCACCAACTCGACCAAAGTACCTTCTGTCAAACCTTCAATCAGGGTTCACACAACAATGTGGGCCAAAATCTGCATACAACAACCAAAAATTAGTCTCAATGTCTGGATACTACGAGTCTGTGTGTGTGACAAAGAGAGGGTGGGTTTGGAGTGAGGTTTTGTTCGATTCTCACACAACACACACGCACCTACGAGAGAGAGAGAGAGAGAGAGAGAGAGAGAGAGAGAGAGAGAGAGAGAGCTACCTGGAGAGAGAGGGTCGAGAGCTGCTGAGCGGATGGTTGGCTTGAAATCAGAACGCGATGGATTTGAGAGGGAACGAGTATTAGGGCAATTTAGCTGTGGGAGGGTGGGAGGGTGGGAGGGTATAATAGTAAATTCAACCAGGCATACCATGTCTTGGGGAATATTTTCCCGCATGTCATGATAGTGGTGATTTCGAAACTTCACACCATGGGTTGGTGATTATTCCCGGTCCACTCCACCTGCCGGTAATTTTCCCTTTTGACAAATAATTGTCGGACAACGTTGGTGAAACGCAAATAAAATCTTTTGTTTGCACTTTCAAGCCTTATTCCTTGCTCTTGGCAAATTCTTGTACAGAAAAAATCCCTCAAGAATAGGACAGATTCTACTCTGATGAAGCTCTAAATTGCCTAACCCACAAGCTGTACGAATTTATGAAGTAAAACCCTAAAATTCACATCAAAACTCATACACAAACTTCCCGAACATAACATTTTTTGATATTTTTACTGAAGATGCCTGTACGTGTCTATTGTATTGTGTAAAAATTTCAGAACCTAACTCAAAATGTGGAAGGAGTTAAAATTCGTTAACCGACCTGCTGTTGTTGTATCTGCAGTGCTAATTGCATCGTTGCACTTTACGGAAACGGTCATTTTTTTTTAGCTCGAGCAATGAAATTGCGATCCGATTTCTGATTTTTGAAACTAGATTCATAGACCTTAAAAAGTATGTTGAGTTTGTACCTTAGTTATTTCTGTGCAAAGTCAGATTTTAAGTTGAAGTTGATAAAATTGCAGATTCTGAAATTATTTCTTGAGATTGGTTATCTAACTTCATGTCTTTCACTCTAGGACCTTATGTTCATTTAAAATAGGCTTGTTTGACATTCCCTAATCATGTTTTGTTGCCTAATTGTTTTAGGAAGTTCGGGTGGTTCGTAGAGCCGAGGTGAGTGATTTAATACTTAAATTACATGGTTTTGAACTTGTTTTCCTTATCGAGCTTATTTGAATGCGTTTTATAAATTGTGTACTCCATGGATAACAATGGAAGGTGGACCTATTTGTGAAATATCTGCGAATCTATTTAATGGCATTCCCAACGTCCGGTCTTGCTAGGGGACGGCTTAATGGATAGCAAGGGTGTTTGAGGTTGGTGTGTGTTTTGGGATAATGCATAGACGTCTGGCTTATCCACTACCAGGGACGTCCGGTAGCTTTTGAAATTTTGAATAGCGGAATGTGCATTATATTTGGCCTATGAATTTGAGTTCTTTGTTTTGAAAATATTATCAAATTATTTTGCATTGTTCATGGAAGGTATGTGAGTTAAGTATTAATCATTCACACGAGCTTTAGCTTATGGATTTTCTTTTCCACCTTTCAGGAAGTGACATGTAGTGTGGTGGCATGTTTACTTTTGAGATGTGTTGTATTTTTGGAAGCTTGTAGAAAGGAAGTTATGTTTCATGGTCACTTAGCTTTGTATATGGTTTGTTAGCTTTTGAGTTTGTAAGTAAGCACAGCTCTGAGAGGTTTCCCTGTTGGTTTGTAAAACCTATGTAAGACTTTGGTTATTAATAAAAGTCGTCTTTTTGCTTCCGCTGTTATGTTTTAGCCCTTATGATTATCTCTTGTTTAGATGATTTTTGATTTATGATTTGGCCTTAGTGAGAAATCACTAGCATTTGTCATGATTAAAATCTCGAGGGGGTGGGTCAGGGTCGTGACAAAGTTTTTGGTATCAGTTAGACCAATCTACCCCAGAAAGTCGTATCAAATTCCGGTCCGATGGGTACCGAACCGAACCGAACCCCCTATATTCGCTTAGTACATCATAAGCTTACGTACAATATTCATACACACAGATACTCTATATCTAAAGGTGTACTGGCGTACTAGGGTTGCAAAACACAGTTCAATCGCCACTGAAATTGTAAGCGAACGAGTTCTGATTCAGATTACTGTTCAATTCCTCGACGATCAATTTCCCCCTTTTCCAGGTTTTTATCTACTCATTGAAATACGTATTTCCCTATGTCATCTGTATTTATTCTCCTGCAATTTTGACATTTTTTTTTTGTTGTTGCGAAATCTTGATAGCTGTCACGAATCTTCTGTTTCCATTGTTATGTTCTTGATGAAATCCTTTTCTTTTATCGATTTGGGATATAGGAATTCCGGGTCTTTTTTCTGATTAGTAGGGACAGCTTCTAAAGTTGGGGAAACTGAAGCAGAAAGTAGCAATTGAGGCTTTTTGTTTTTACTATTAATTGTTGGACTTAAGGGCTTAAGGAAAACGCAATCGATGTGGGTATTTAGTTTCTTCTTGTTGGTTTTGTTGTTTCTTTGTATCATTGTTTTGGGTTAGTGTGTCGTTGGCAATATGAGGATCTGATGGTTCAATTCTGTTTGATCCCATAGTTGCCCAATGATCTTTATCTTGATTTTTTTCCAGAGATTTGGATTACTACGTTTACTTGGTTAGACTAGATAAGTCACATACTCTGATTACACTAGATAAGTCACATACTCTGAGTTGCTAATGAATATCAGTGTTCTAAAAGTCGCTAGGCGCTTGTCGGGTGGAAAAGGGGTGCCTAGTGCCTAGGTTGGGACTAGTTGGCTGCCTAGTCGGGTACCTAATCTAGGCGTTGGACCACTGCCTAGCGCCTAGGCGGGGATTAGTTGGCCTAGGCGGCCGACTTTTAGGACATTGATGACAATATCTCACAGTCAATCTGTTCAATCAAAGGGAAAAATTGTCAGTTCTTGACCAAATTAAACATTTCGGAGTTGGTGATATGAGATGCATTTAAGTTTGTAGGTTTTGTGGTGTTGTGGTATCATAACTGGTTCTTGTTTGATTGAATTTGTTCTGTAGCAATATGTTGTTGAGGATTTACATTCTTTGATATTTACTTCAGATATTTTCTTTTTTACTTTCTTAGGAATTTTTTAGAGCCACTGAATGTTTGATAAGTTGTTTGAACTATGCAGTGATCTTCCTTGACATATGATAATTAAATATAGAAAATTGAGGTTGCTGTAGTTTTACCAAGTCTTTTCTGGAACATGGATGTGGACTTTGGGGAATTTTTTTTGCAACTATTGGATGCTGGCTGAGGCAAGCCTACTGTTGGATAATGATCTAACTAATTTTGGGAACACCTAATCTTCCGAAAAAGAGTTTTCGGTTCATATTGACTGGGGAATTTTATGAGGCCACTATGGAGTTCAAATAATAAGTCCTCCATGTTTGATAATGTGAGAGCGCTCATTTCTATTTTTTACTAGGCTTTATCATTGTTTCAACTCATAGTTTTGGGCTGTTAGATTGCATGAAGTTCTCTGTTTTCCATTGTACGTTTGTTGGAAATAGTTTTACGATAAAAGGTATTTTAGTACGCCGAGCCGCGGAGGGCATAATAGTCATGTCTCCTTGTGCTTCTTATTAGATAATGTTGGATATTTGTTGTTTCTGTGGTGATGTTGATCTGATTTCCTGCAGAAAATTGTCTTCATCCCATCTCTTGGGAGGACGCTTTCCAAGTGACATTGTTTCATTTTCCCTTTACCCAATGGGGGATGCAGAAGATATCCCCCCTCCTTCAAGGAAGAGGGCTGCTGGAAGGGAACTATCCAGAGAAAACCCAGGTCTTGATGATGAGGATGAGGCTTGTGACCTAGAGACTGGCACTTTCAAGAGTGCGAGTGCTGATGTGCTGGCAACTAGAAAAATTGTCAAAGTTCGTCGTCATCAAACATCATCAGCCCCTTCTTCAAATCCTTTTGCAGGAATCCGCTTGGTTCCTTCAGTGGGTTCGAGCTCTGCTGCATCTGAAGCTACTAATGAAGCGGAAACAGAGAAAATAGTTTCAGAAGATGTGAATAAGGAAACTGACAAGGCGGAAGATGATAATGGTAAGGAGAAATCTGATACAGTTAATGAGGGAATCAAACCTGAATTATCAGATGACAAGGCAACAGAAGAGGATAAAACTGAGAATGAAGACAGCAAAGAAACCAATGGTGCCACGGCTGAGGACGACGCCAAGAAAGATAATGATAATGGAGACATAGAAAAAGGTGCAGAAGCTGGGTCCTTGAGCTCTTTCCATCAACTTTCAAGCAGTAAAAATGCCTTCACAGGACTTTCTGGAACTGGGTTTTCCAGTTCTACCTTCTCATTTGGGTTGATTCCGAAAGAAGGATCTCTGCTAGGTCCTGGTACCGGTTGTAGTTCTAGTTCCTTTTTTGGGCTTAAAACTGACCAACCTTCTAGTTTCAATCTTTCCAATAATGGAAATGCTTCCCTCTTTGGTACACCTGGGGCTTCTGTTAGTACTAAGAGCGAGGGAGGTGGACCTCTATCCATGCAGAAGGTTCATGTTGAGACAGGTGAAGAGAATGAGAAGTCTGTTTTTACAGCTGATTCTGTGCTGTTTGAATTTGCTGAAGGATGTTGGAAGGAGAGAGGGAAGGGTGAACTCAAGGTCAACGTTTCCATAAATCGGACTGGGAAAGCAAGGCTTTTGATGAGAACTAGAGGAAACTACAGGTTGATTTTGAACGCTTGTCTTTACTCGGACATGAAGCTTGCCAATATGGATAAGAGAGGCATCACATTTGCGTGCATGAACAGTGCCAGTGAAGGGAAGGATACCCTTTCAACATTTGCGTTGAAGTTTAAAGATGCTTCCATAGTTGAAGAGTTCCGTGAAGCGGTCTCTGAATATAAAGGCAAAACTGCTGCTGTTTTGAAGACACCAGAAAATTCTCCTTAGGCATCAGATGATCGAAAGTAATATGTAGTTTCGTGGTCAGAGATCTCTATTCCCTTTGTAATGTTACTTCTCTAGCTGTTTTCCTCCTAAGGAGAAGGGGGGGAAATGTACTGGAGAAGGTTGTTTGGAGGTTTGGAAATTTGCAAGGTCTGTTTAGCAGAGGTAGTAGAGTCCTGGGTTGGACAGCCTATTTTATAGCTCTAAAGACATGGAATGCTAAGATGTCAATGACTCAATTTTGAGTTTGAAAGTCAAATTGCAACGTTGTCGATTGAATGTACGATTTGGCTTGCCTACATCTGCAGAGTACCCTATTATCATTGCTAAGATTTCGTGCTACATTGTCTTCTCTTTGAAATAATTAGGTTTCAGATTATGTGCGATTTGTGCCGGTTGGTTTTTACCTTCGGAGACTGATAATTTTTTTCTCTCTTCCTTTTTGGCTGTCCATTTCCTTCTGAAGTTGTGCTGCTTCTGGTTCTGGGAAGTGGAAACAATTAGGCGTTTTGTTTATAAAACTGAAGGATCATAAGTTTAAACACCAGATTGGTAGTACTATTCCCATTTACTTGGAACTGCTAGACAATTGATTTGTGGTTCTCTCTTACTGTGCTGTGTAATGATGCCTTTGGAGGCCTTGACTTCCTCACATGATATCATTTTGTCTTGTACTCGGTTTCACATTCACGGGCTATGCTAAGACAATAATACCATGTTAGTTTGCACTACCATTATGACTCGAAAAGGTACACAATGCCCTTGACAAAGCTTAACGAGAGAGCTGATTGATTCATGAAGCCGACCCCAATTGATTGACACTTAAGGCTCCGTTTTGTTTGATTTGGCTGAGAAAATGGGGAAATCCTTTTTTCTGATCTCGTGCTTTGTTACTTAGATCTATCAACATTGATCATTTCTATTCCCCTTGCCAATTGTCCAACCACTGCAAACACTATCTCATCAGGCCAATACAAGAACACAGAGAGTGTTTGAACTCATGTAAACAATTAAAGACAACCCAATTGAGATGGTATTCATAATGCATATTAAGAAATCCATAATTTCACTTAAAATTCGACGTTAAACAAGAAAATTACATTGAAACACTGAACTCCAATCTTGGCTAGAACAACAAGAAATGATATCAAGGGGATAAATAGGTCTTGGTGCACTGTCCTGAGCAGGAACCCACACAGCTTTCCACTTTCTCTCCTCCTGCACCAAACACAAACTCAGAAAATGAGAGAGAGAGAGAGAGAGAGAGAGAGAGAGAGAGAGAGAGAGAGAGAGAGAGAGAGAGATACCAGGGTTTTGCTGTGTGCTGATATTGGAGCAGAGGGAAGCAGAACAACCAAGTTTGCAGAAGTTGAAGTTGTTATCAACATGGGTACCAGTAGCAGTAGATTGGGGAATTTTAGGGATGAGGCAATCCTTTAGGCACTGAAAAGAACAATCAAAAGGAGAGTGGGGAGGCACTATCATGCACAAAACAAAGCATCCCACATAGCATTCTTTGAAAGTGGTGGTGGGTTGCCCTTTAACTGTATAATATTCTGTACTAATCCCACAAATTAGAACTAGCACTACTGCCCTTAACATTCCTCTCTCCATCTCCTCTCTCTCTCTCTCTCTCTCTAGTAGAAAATAGAACAGCCACAACTCATTTGCACCCTCCTATTCATGATTTACAGAAAGTCTAAGGGTACAGCAAATCTGTGCACAGATTGTGCACAGATTTTGTTGTGGGGCCCACCACGGGTCCCACACAAATCATCCAAGCCGTTCATTAAATGTAAAACATTTTTTCAAGGGTCCCCGTTAAAAATAAGCTCAATCCGATACCTATAAGTGCTCGATCCAACCATATAACTTTTCATTATCCGGAAATCTGAATGAAAAGTTAGATGGTTGGATGAAGCATCTATAGGTATCAGATTGAGCTTATTTTTTACGGGAACCCTTGAAAAAATGTTTTACATTTAATGAACGGCTCGGATGATTTGTGTGGGACCCGAGGTGGGTCCCACAACAAAATCTGTGCACAATCTGTGCACAGATTGCTGTACCTGTAGCAGCGTTCCATGATTTATGTAAGGACAAGTCTCACTCATAATGAACTCTTCAAAAGGAGAAAATGCCAATGCCCATGTGCTCCAGTCGGTCGATTTGACTACGTTTTTGTACCTCGCTTGTTGGGGTCGAGTTAACTATTCGCTTTGGTTTCGATTATCAAAAATAGTTTTGCGAAATGGTTATCCAAAAACTCGTTTTGTTACAGTTTTTGGAAAAAAAAATTTGAGTAAGAACTTCAGTAAACGTGTTCCGCAACATACAAAAGTCGCGAACTCGTATCCTCTTTATTTCCCACAAAATCACATGAGAGTAAGCTCCTAATCACCAGACCACCAGATTAAAATATTTGTTTAGGTTGACATGTTGGGGATTACAGAGCATCATGGGTGTTTTCCTGATTGTCGAGACAAAACACGGCAGCAAACCACTGAATATCTTCATGAACGGAAAGTTACTAATTGCTCCTTGAAGCACTGTCACGTGGTGTTCCCCACCAACAAGGGTGTGGCTACCGACACAAATGTGCGATGGAGAAGGCTCGTGAAACACCACGTGATAGCGCTCTTAATCACTCTCCATAAACTCATTCCAAAAGCTCCCTTGCAATTTGGTCTAGTATTATTATCTGTGAATTTCTGTCAGATGTCCGAGTCCAAAGACTTTTATTTGAGAGTTTTCTGTTGGAAGTGTTTTTTGGGATCTAGCATGTGTAGTGACAAGTGTGATGTTCACGGGTGGCCAAAGAAAAAGAGGAAAAAGCCACCGGTGCTGCACAAGGCTACCCCACCCCACCCCACCCCACCTACACTAGTTTGACGAGGAAAATCCAGTTTCACCCCTTATAGTTATCGCCATGTGCAGATACCCCCCTCATGGTTTAAAACTGACCACATAATCTACTTGTGGTTTTGAAAATGTGGGGATAGACCCCCTGCTGTCATGTTTTCCATCCATATTAACGGAGGTGTATCTCACACGACTCTAGAATGTAATCCGAGTCGATCATAATGTATTAAATAAATAATCGAGTATCTCTGTAAAAAATCATCTCGATCAGGCATCAATAACCCAGTGATCTAATTTTTAGTAAATTCAAATTTGAAATTTTAATTTCATAACAAAATCGATTTGACCATGAGCTTTTTATTTTTTGATTGATTTGAATTTTGGCATAGACGTAGTACTCGTCAAAATTTACAATATCAACGGTTTGGATTCAATTTTTGGTATAGGAGATGGTGTGGTTAGATTTTAAAAAAAGAAAGAATTAAGGGACATGATGAGGGTATATCGGTCTTTTAATGTTGTGTCCGTTAATATGGATGGAAAATATGACGGCAGGGGGTCTATCCGCACATTTTCAAAACCACAGGTAGGTTATGTGGTCAATTTTGAACCATGAGGGGGGTATCCGCACATGGCGATAACCACAGGGGAGTGAAGGGGAGTGAAAGTGGACTTTCCTCTAGTTTGATTTGAGAGATTACCGTTTTTTTGGGGCTGACTATTCGCAGCCCCGTATTTTCTCCCATAACCCATTAAAAATTTCCGAAGATTATATTTCGATAACTACATGTCAAAAATATGTTCAACCTTCGGTAAACAACTGCCGAACATATATTTCGGTAAATAGCTGTTGAAAACAAGATTATATTTCGGTAACTACATGTCGGAAATGCACAAGAAACATATATTTCGGTAATTGGATGCTGAAAATATATCTCAATTTCGGTAACTAACTGTCGAAAATGTATCTCAATTTCGATAACTAACTGTCGAAACATATTTCGGTAGTTGAAAATTTTTAATGGGCTAAGGGAGAAAATACGGTGCTGCGAATAGTCGCACCCGTTTTTTTTTTGCATTGGGTCCGATTGATTAGAAAGAAAATTACGCTGAAAAGTTAAACTGAGAGAGGGTGAAGTGATAGAAAGAAAGTGAAAGAGAATTTATTCTCTTTTATGCATTTGATTAAAAAAAGAAAAGTTTTGTAAGAACTTTGCAAGAAAATATGTACTGTTACTATGGCCATCTATGATCGATGATTATACAATAGCCATGTGTGATCGATGATCATAGAAATGAATGGATATTTTTAATCCTTACCAACTTGATCTTGTCGCCCCCGGCAACAAACACGCATGAACCATTTCACGAAGTATATATGTGTCCAGATAGTCCAAAGTCTCGATAATAAGCTCATTGGAATTAACAATCAATGTGTCTTTATTTCAACCACCGTGAAAGCGCCATACAAAAGATATGCTAGTTCACTTGAAGAAAATCTTTTCTATGATCAGATCCGAAGTATGAATTATGATGAGGAAAGATGACAACATTGTGTCTTTTGTTACAAAATACTAAAGTTTAGTATTGGATTCACTTCAGAAGGTTGACATTAACTTTAGCCAGTCCGAATTAGATTTGTTAATGATAAAAAAAAAAATTAGATTTGTTTATCATAACCTCTCAACACTCTGCATAATTATACATTTGGTCCTCTCTCTTTGCGAAATTCCCGCGTATGCCACTAGATTCATCAACTTTTGTTACCCTTTAGTACTAGAGGAAAGTCCACTTTTATCCCCTGTGGTTATCGCCATGTGCAGATATCCCCCTCATGGTTCAAAACTGACCACATAACCTACCTGTGGTTTTGAAAATGTGCGAATAGACCCCCTGCCGTCATATTTTCCATCCATATTAACATACACAACATTAAAAGACCGATATACCCTCATCATGTCCCTTGATTCTTCTTCTTTTTTAAATCTAACCACACCATCTCCTATACTAAAAATTGAATCCAAACCGTTGATATTGTAAATTTTGACGAGTACTACATCTATGTCAAAATTCAAGTCAATCAAAAAATGAAAAGCTCATGGTCGAATCGATTTTCTTATGAAATTAAAATTTCAAATTTGAATTTACTAAAAATAAGATCACTGAGTTATTGATACCTGATCGAGATGATTTTTTACAAAGATACTCGATTCTTTATCTAATACATTATGAACGACTCAGATTACATTCTAGAGGTGTGTGAGATACACCTCCGTTAATATGGATGAAAAACATGACGGCATGGGGTTTATCCGCACATTTTCAAAACCACAGGTAGGTTATGTGGTCAGTTTTAAACCATGAGGGGGGTATCCGCACATGGCGATAACCACATGGGGTGAAAGTGGACTTTCCTCTTAGTACTAACGAGTCAAATTGTGGTTTGACAGTAGGGCGTAGAACATCTTTAATATTGCATAAACACCATATATAAATTTCGGGAGAAAATTGAATGGAAAAGATTAGGCAAATAACATTCAATAAAATTAAACCTTTTATTCACCCCATATTATTATTGTTATTTTTGATAGAAGAACACAGCATTGTGTCTTCTTCTGGTACATCAATTGGACCATTACTTCCCAATTCATATTGGGTTATTTGGAACATATCTCAAAACACTCAGAACAACTTGGATTAGTAATATAATCACAATTCTTCAGGCACTCGACGCATTGATCCCTCCCAGCCAAAGTTGCCGCCACCATGATCATTAACATGATCACCACCATCATAAGTCTCAAACTTGTTGCGGCCATGGCTGCCACACTCTCTCTCTCTCACACACACACACACAATTTTCTATTGTCATTAGACTTCATTCATGGTAATTTAATTTATAGGCAAGAACCTTTTAGCCATGGAGTGCTTTCTCTCAACCATGAGTCAAAGTCGAGTAAATGTCATTTTAATGACCTACCAAAACAAGAGGATTCGATGGATTCCGAAAAAGGTAAGAGCATAAATGGGACTAAAGGAACAAATGTTATTAATTGGGTAGTGATAATGCCAAAACTGTTTTTGTTAGTGCCTAAATTCTAATGCATAAAAGTCTTGTACACTACACATAGTACAAGCGTTTTGTGCACTAGAATTTTGGCACTAACAAAATTTTTTGTGGCATTATCATTTCCCTTAATTTTCAGCTTTACAAATCTTCATTTACCAAGGGTTGCAAACGAGCTGAGTCGAGCCGAACCGAGTTTTTCCGTGCTCAAGCTTGTTTATTAAGTTTTTAACGAACCCGAGCTCGAGTTCGAGCTTAGTGAAAACTTGACGAACCGAGCTCAAGCCGAGCGGGCCTTGGCTTGACTCGAGCTCAAGCTTATTCACGAGCCTTAACGGGCCAACAAAAAACATATATATATATATATATATATATATATATATATACGCATAGAACAACTACAACAAAAAATATTTTGATTATGAAGGTATATATCTTTCATTTTCCTATACTCTACAAGAATTTTAGAATAATAATAACATGTAATATGTTTTTGTAAGGATTCTGCATCAATGTATCAAAATGCTAATGCTATTAATTGTGATAATTGATGTAAAAAGTTTACTAAGTTTTGGCTTGCGAGCCAACTCGAGCTGAGCCTCTACTGGCTTGTGCTCGGCTTGATAACGAAATGAGCCTAAAATTTGAGCTTGAGCTTGTTTATTTATGTCTCGAATCGAGCTCGAACGAGCTTTTACCGAGTTGAGTCTCGAGCGGCTCTGTTTGTTTGCAGCCCTAGGTCCAGCCCATTTGGAAAAATATACACGATTGATTTTACTAACCGGATTACATTATTTAGCATAAGTAAGCTCCACTAACCCGGTTTAATTTGACCGGCATGGGAAGACAAATAAGTGTTTGTCCTTCATGAGACTGCATGTTTGAATCCTACGGAGGTCAAACATTCCAAACTTTGGGGCCAATGGATGGTTTGCCCGGTTGTAACCGTAAGGCCCAGAATTAGACGAGATTGCTCAAGGAACATCAAGTCTAAAAAAAAAAAAAGTAAAGAAAGAAAGAAAGTAAGTTCCACTCCATTAATAACCAATCATAATACAGAGATGGAAATTTCAGTGGTTACTTTTGCATAAAAAATTTGGTTATTTTCCTATGCTTAGAGCTATGATATCAACAATTAATTTGGAGACCCAATTTTTAAGTAGGCCCACAGCTTAAGGAAGCCATGGATGTTGATTCAGACTCCGAGATAGCTGTTACCATGATCATTGGGAGATTTTCTATCGTACCCTGATACCCTCCACATAAGACTTTGATTCAAGAGTGCAAAGCCCTTTTGGCTTGTACGGGGTGCATCCTGAAGCACGCACTCACAAACATGGGAGTAGAGCAAGATGACAAGATGATGGCGCACATTATTTCGTTGGATGTCATAATTCCATTGCTTGAGACAGACATGAGAGGTGTGGCGTTTGAGAGATTTGTTTATGTGTCTTATGAATAAAGTGAGTGGTTAATCCGTACATTGACTAAACTATTGGGGTAAATACTTACCCAAAAAAAAAAAAAGAACTATGGGCTAAAAGTGAAGCTTGTCCTATTTTTCATTTTTGGGGATGCAATCAGAATCACTTGGGAGTAGAAATTTGTGTGAGGTATTGTGTCGTGCAGTATCGATTCGTGTTTTTTCGAGTTCGTGCCAAGATTCTCTTAACCATTATTCGGTTCATCCATTTTCGTGTTTATAGTGTCGTGTCATTTTCGGTCCGTGTCGTATTAGCATGTCATGACAAAAGATTTATATTCATGATAATCAAAAAATCAAATGAAGAGATTAAAGTTTCTCTCCTTCAAGAGTTAAATTTCATGAAACAAAGCTATGTAGTTTTTTAAATTTTATTTTATCTATTTTGCTTTTTTTTTTTTACCTTTCCACGACATATCTAAAGCTATGATTGGTTTGATGGAATGAACGTTATTATGGAATAGTCATTCCAATGGAATACCGGTGCACTAATAAATGAAGGAATGCTCACTCCAGAACATCAAAATAAGCTCAACTACAAAACACACTATGCGTCTGAAACCAGACAACAACGAAAGCCATGTGGGTGTGTTTGGTAACATTTTCAGTTTTCAGTTTTTTGTTTTGAAGAAATTAGAAGTAGAAACAGGTTTATGTTTTCATAAAAACAAAAACAAGAAACATGTTTGGTAATATTTGTGTTTTTCAAAAAAAAAAAAAAAAACCTGGGGAAAAACACCTTTTTGTAGTTTCCATAGTTTACAAAAATTCTAAAAAAGTGTATGAAAAACAAAAAAAGTAGAAATTTGTTACCAAACAAGTTTTTTTCATTAGTTTTCAAAAAAGTAAAACCAAAAACAAAAAAGTTACACGAAGCACCTGTAAGCCACAAATTCTAAAATGACTAAGAGTACTAAATTACTGACATCTCACCATTTTCACCGCAAATCCTTTTTACTCGGAGTAATAAAAAAGTGAAAAGTGAATATTCTTAAAAACACACCAAAACCTGGGTAAACAATGAGTGAGAGTGAGAGAGAAATAAGATAATGATTAAAATTAAAAATCCAAAACTCTTAACCGAAAATAAGAAAATTAAACATTCCCAAAACAAAAACAGGTAATATAGTTAACTCTATGCCTAATCTTTTTTTTTTTTTTTCACGGAACGTCTAATCTATTTAAACATTCCCCTCTCACATCCCCACCCCCTCCCTATCTCTCCAAGAATGGCTCCAAGAAAAGACCGGAACTGAGAGAGAAAATCAAGAAAATACTGCATAAGGCTTTGGACGAATTGATTGAAACAATCTGGAATGTGGTTGAAGAGGACAGTGAGGAGGAGGAAGTAATTGCAGAAGAGGAAGTGATGGTAGCAGACGATGGTTTGATCGAGGCAGAATGTTGGAGTATAAACTTGATTTGGTATTTTGCCCCAAGAAAAATAAAATCCAAGACAAGCCCAATAAAGAAGCCCAAATAGAAGATATTATTGGCGGAGTATAAATATCTTGTTTTCTAGAAGACCTAGTTTCTTGAAGAGTTCTAGAATATCCTAGAAAATATCTAGATATTTGTTGTAAGTAAAAGGTCACGTGTGTAAATCTAGAAAGTACCTAGTTATTATCTTGTAAGAAGATATCTAGAACCTTCCATTGAGTACTATAAATATGGAGAGGTACTATGTCAAAAAAGTTCAAGTTCTAAGTGATATACAAATACTCTTCCCCTTCAAAATCTTGTCCAAATATATACTAATACCCTCGGACTGGTTGGTCGAGGCAAAAAAGGGGACGGTGGCCGTCAAAGACAGTTGGTTGATCGAGGTAGAAAAGGGGACAGTAGCTGTCGAAGACGACTGGTGGGTCAAGGCAGAAGACGACGAGATGGTGGCCATCGAAGAGATTGACCTGTTCCTTTGCAAGATCACGAGAGAGTATGTACCTCAAAAACTGACAACAATCGGGATGAATGGCATGGAGAGCTATGAACAACTCGCCGCGAGCATCCATCTCGCATGGAGCGAGAAGGCTCAGGAGGAATTTCATGAGGTGATGCCTGATATCGGTGACTGCTGGCCAGAGGGGTACCTCGAGTTCTTGAACTTGGATGGAAAGAAGCTTGACACAGAGTTCGTGAAAGAACTGCATTGGATCATGGTTGGAGTCTTCGAGTGAATAATCCTCGTTTTTTGGGAGAAATTATTTTGTGGCAAAGCCCCTCTCTCTCCCCCTCTGGATTTCGTGCGAGAACCTTCAATATGTAACACTCAAACCTTTTATTCACCACATATTATTATTGTATGTTACATGAATACCAATCTGATATTCCAGCATGTTCAAACCCAGGCTTTCACTCGAAGAGTCCAACAATGATGTGATGGAGTTCTTTCTCGAACTGACACCAGGGGAGACTGGTGTCAATTTTCTTTCCATCAAGATTGAAGAACTCGGGGAAGCCTTTTGGCCAGCACTCATTGATTTCGGGCACAACCTCGTGAAATTGCTCGTGAGACCACTCGCTCCATTCTAGATGGATGCTAGCGGCGAGTTCTTCATAACTCTCCGTTCCGTTCATCACTATTGATGTGAGTTTTTCAGGTATGAACTCGCTCGTGATCTTGCAAATGAAAACGTCAATATCTTCTATCTCCCCCATTTCCTCGTCTTTCTTCTTCTACCCACCCGTCGTCTTCAACACCGACTGTTGCCTTTTCTGCATCTTCAATAGGCAGCACCCCCTTTTCTGGCTCAACCGAACCACCTTCTGCCGCCATTACTTCTTCTTCTGCTATAACTTTCTCTTCAACCACGCTCCAGATAGCTTCAATCAATTTGTCCAAGGCGGTATGCATTATTTTCTTGAACTTCTCCCTATGGAGCCATTCTTGGAGAGGGAGAGAGAGAGAGAGAGGGGGTGGGGGGAATGTGAGAGAGGGAATGTTTAAATAGGGTAGACAGTCTGTGGAAAAAAAAAAAATTAGGCACAGACGGTTAGAGTTAACCATTTCTGTTTTGGGTCGGTTAAGAGTTTTGGATTTTTTATTTTAATCATTATCTTATTTCTCTCTCACTCATTGGTTAAGAGTTCGTGTCATGATTGTATATTAGTGTTTGTTTTTAGGGGAATTTATCCAAGAACTAATTGTTGAGGTACTGTAAGGATTTTAAAGAATTTTGCTCATAAACCTCTAGATTTAAAAATACCTAGCATAAAAGGTTCGTGGTATTGTCAACTGTGGTATATAGTACATTGATTAACAGTTTATCTTACTTCCAATGCCCCTTTGAAGGCATCTCTGAGGCTGAATGCATGTGTTCTTTTTGTCTAGCATCTGATGACAAGTTAGTTAAGTGGCACAAGTTGGGTATACCATCTTTTCCAGGTTGGTAGTCTTGATCTCACCCTATCAATCACTGATTTCCAAGTTTCAATCTAGGATTAGCACCCAATGGCATACTGCTTGACGATTTCCTAGTCCTAAATTAATGGGTTGCCCCAAGCGTAGGGCGGAGACCGACGTAGCATAATATCCGGTAAGTCCGGAGTCGAATCCACAGAGACGGTGATGTGTGCTGACTAAAAACTCGGGTTGTTACTGATTAAACTGGCTCTTAGGTAGCCACCCCTTGTCGATTTGGTTGAGATTAACTAAAAATCTAGAAATTGATTATACTTTTCAGATAATTAAAAAGAGGTACGATCGTAGGGTTCATAACACTCGTAACCAATCCGGATTAACCTGCTCTGTTTGGAGTTCTTAAAAACGTTTAATTACAGATTGAAAAAGATACCCCGCAAGATGCGAGACCCTATGGTCGCCGTATATCCATGCGCAGCGGAAAATGAGTTTTGGTCCCCCATCCCCCGTTCACATGGGCTCCGACGATGCCCAGGTTCGTCTCACGAATGTTCTTAATTAACCTAAAATTGTTTTTTTTTCATTATTTGAAAACAAGAGCAGTACCCGAACTGATCACGGCGTGCTAATCACCCCACGATCCTACCTATACGACTACTCACTCATTGATACGAAAGAAATAAAAGAAACCCTAGATTGCATCATGCTTCTATTGCTTGGAATGAAAAACAAACGAAAGATATCATCCAAATAAGTTCCAACGAATAACTTTGATAAAGAGCAAAAAATCAATACGAATTACCGGAATGCGAATAATTAAACAAAACTTTAAAAACTTGAATGGAAGAAAACTCAAAAGAAAACTAAACAATAATCTGAACAAAAGAACCGGCAGCAGCTTTTCCGTTTACCGTCTTGCGTGATATCCAAGAAGATATCACCGCAGCCTCTTTCTCTGTTTCGTCCGTGGGAACTTCCGCCGCTGTAGCTCTCGGTCTATGCGTGTAAAAAGTGATCATCCCTTGAAGCCCTCTTTTTTTCCTTTATATAGTGAACCACACCCGTGTACCTCATGGGCCCACTAGTAAAGACTGTCAATTCAATTTCTTCTTGCACGTTTTGCTCCAAGCCCGGCCAATTAAGTCATAACACAATTAAATTAGTTGCAAATCCAATTAGATTTGTCTTTGCTTAATTGCCTCATCAAATCTCGCACTCTTCAATTCCGGACTCTGCTTTGACACCCCGGCAACGTACGAACCGGCCCCGAGGCCACATTTTCCAACCTTGGCGCTAAAACCGTCTTATTACCTACAAGAAAAGTAAAAACACAAAACACAAGAAAGCACATCATCAAGTGGTAAATGGAATAAAACGCGCCTCTAAAGCGCTTAATTCGCCCTACTTGGGCGCTCATACCTACGATATCGCGCGCCTATCACATACCCAAGTATTTTATTTGCAGTTTACTTGGTTGACATTTTAGAATCTTGGCAAGGTTTTGTGTTACTTCAAAGTCAACACCGCCACACCACATACCACAGTCTTGTGGTAGTTTATTCTTAAGCCTGACATTACCTCAAAGCTCCTTAACAAGTTTTTTACCTCCACAATCTCCTACAGTTTTGCCCCACAGAATACCAGTGTATCATCCGCAAATTGTAAATGAGTTAAAGCTAGGACCACCATTACTCATGACCAAGCCCTTGATTAATCCCTCAGCTTCAACATTTTTGAAAATCCAGTTTAATCCTTCAGTTGCAATTATGAACAGAAATGGGGAGAGGGGGTCACCTTGCCTGACCCCCTTTTGCATTTGAAATTGTTTAGTTGGAGATCCATTGACCAAAACAAAAACGCATGGAGATGAAAGGCATTCTTTGATCCAGGACACCCACTTTTGAGGAAAGCCCATAAGCTGCATCATATTTAAGGAGAAATCCCAGTTCAAGTAATAAAATGCCTTTTCAGAATCCAGTTTGATTATTACACCTTGTTTCTTGGTTTTCTTCCGGTTATCCACCTCCTCATTTGCAATGAGGATGCCATCTTGGATGTTTTTCCCACCTGAAAAAGCAGATTGCACTTCGCCAATCACTGTAGGAATGGTGCATTTGAGTCTTGCAGCAAGAACTTTGGCAAGGATCTTATACATACAACCAATCAGGCTTATAGGTCTGTACTCTTTTAGCTCAGTGGGATTGTCAACTTTTCGGATCAAGGTGATGAATGATGAATTTATACACTTTGGTAGCCTGCAGGTTTCTGTAGAACTCCACCATAAATGCCATAATGTTCTTCTTCATGAAAGACCATCCCTTTTTTATGCTTTAACATGTTGAAACCGTCTGGACCAAGTGCTGTGTTCCCATCACATGATTTAATTATGTTCCAGGTTTCCAATTTAGAGAAGTTTTCCACCAGCTCAGAGGCCATGTTGTCATCTATAGCTTTCCCATATGTTCTTTTAAAATATGGTCTTGACACCCAATCTTCTTGATATAAGTTTGTGTAAAAGCTATGTACAGCCTCCTTAATATCTTCAGGATCCTCAATAAAAGCCATATATTGACACTAATGGAGCATAACTCATTTCTGCTTTGCCTTGATGAGGCCATGGTATGGAAGAATTTTGTGTTCTTATCCCCTTTCAGCTGCCAATTTAATTTTGATTTTTGGAGCCACATCCATTCTACTTGTCTGCTAAGTTTCCACATTTCAGATTTGAGTTCCCTTCTGAGTTTTCTTCCCTCCAAATTGATTCTTTCTTCTTCAGCTAGCAAGTCCAATTTATGCAGTTCAGCTTCTACTTCCCCAACTTACTTTGTATGTTCCCAAATTCCTGTTTTGCCCACATTTTAAGTTTTTCCTTCATGCTGTTAAGCTTCTTGAATAGCTTGAAAGCAGCCCATCCTTGATCATGATCTTCATTCCAAGCTTGTTCCATTATTTGTAAGCATTTAGTGTTAAGAAGCCAAGCATTAAACTATCTGAATGGTTTGGGACCCCAATCCCTATCATCCTCCATCAATAAAAGAGGACAATGGTCAAAAATAGATCTTGGTAACCCCCATTGTTTTAGTTTGAATTTGACCAACCACTCTGAATCCAACAAAAATCTATCAATACAACTCCATTTTTCAGCTTCTTGAGAATTAGACCATGTAAATTTTCTACCCAATAACTGCAAATCAACAAGCTTCAAAACTTCAATAAAATTATTCAAGTCTGTCATTCCTCTACTTCTTGTGGAACTTCATTGTCTCTCATCATTACTCCTTACCTCATTCAGGTACCCCAACCCCAACCCAAGTAAAAACCAAGGAGTAATGAAATGTCATTTAAGAAGAGAAATCCTTTCCCATGGTTTTCTTCTATCAATCACATCACATGGACCATATACATTTGTAATGGTGCAATGAAAAGCATTATTGATGGTACCTTTCACCAAGATGAAGTTCCTACTGCAGCATACATCCTCCATTTTGGAGAAGCTTGGGTTCCACATGATCAATAGACCACCTGAGCTGCCAATAGCCTCTACAGTCTACATCCATGTATTCACAATCAGCATCACCCTAAACAACAGAGATGAAGTTTTTGTTAATTAGTCCCTGCTTGGTTTCTTGTAACATAAGCATATCCACCTTCTTTTCTCTGATTAGCTTCTTGATTTTTGGCCCTTTTTCCCTGCACCTCAACCCTCTAACATTCCAAGATAGAATTAAGATCCATCCCTTAAATCCCCGTTTGGCTCCCAAGTCCCAACCATCCCTTTAAGCTTTTTGGTTTCTTTTTCTGTCCAATTCTCCGCTTAAGTCAACTGGAGTACTAGTTTTAGTTTTTCGGGTGCTCTTAAATACATACAGCCAAAAAAGAAGAAGGGGAAAACATATTCTAAAACAAGGAACATGTGACTATTTGGGTTATTTGAAAGTATTGTTGTAGAGTAATGTTATGAAATTTTACTGTTCTAACATTCAAGGTGTTCGGGTGAACTTACGTGCACCTTGATTAATTATTGGAAACCCAATTCCATCGTGTACTAGAGGAGAGTATGAGTTAGAAAAATGTTAATCAAATTTATTGTTGTAGGTTTTTATCGTTGTAGGTTACGCATATTTTAAGTTACTATGCATTTTTTGGTTAGCTACATACATTGTAGTGTACCTTGGAAGTATATGATACTCATAGTTTTGGACGATAGTATGCATATTTTTGTTGATGTTACCAATAGCAGTGCACAGCCAAAACAGTTATGCATTTTTTTGGTCAGTTACGTAATTTTTTGGTACTATAAGTAAAGCACTTTTTTATGGATTAGAGTGAACGGTTTTGTTTTGATTAACATTTTTTCAATTGGACTTCCCAGTAGCAGACGATGAAATGGAATTTCCAAAGATTAATCGAGATGCGTGATAACTAGCCCGAACCACCTTGAGTTATAAAAAAAATAATATGTCATAATATTACTCTAAGATAATAGGAGTACTATGGAAGAACCCAAAAAATATTCATATGTTTCCGGTTTCATAATATGGTCTTATTTTATTTTAAATAGCGTACTTTTTAGAATATGTTTCCCTTCTTTTTTTCCGTTATTTATAGGATCCTTGTATTCATGAGCAACTAAAACTAGTTGACTAAATAGGATGCAATAAAAGAAACCAAAAAGCTTAAAGGGGTGGTTGGAAGCCAAACGGGGATTTAGGGGATGGATCTTGGTCTCAGTTTTTTGGGAAAAACGGTACACTTTTGGGGGGCTGCTGGCCCTGCTGTGACTTAGGGGCAGCAGGCCCCCCGGATCCCATGCCTTTCAGTTGCACCCACCAGAATTATAAATTTTCAGAGATTTCAGTTTAGTTTAGGCAAGAGCTGAGCAGCTCTAACTTCATCTTGTTCTTCCATGATCATGATTTTGCTTATTACCTATTCATCATTCCCATATAGTCTACCCCAATGATTTTAGTAACTGTCCAAACAGCCTGTGCAGCATCCAGTCTTATTATTCTGTTACTGTTTCTAATGTCATCCGAAGAGACAGAGAGTGCAGCAGCAGCAGTTGCAGCTCTAAAGACAACACATTTTTGTTTTATTTCTTCGACCACCTTTTTTGGAGTTCTTTGTCTTCTGAATGCCTAACAGCTCCACCACTGTTTTATGTTTCTTGGCTCTCTTTTCCTCAATTGCTTGTGTATAACTACAGGGCTTGTCCAACAGAGCTAATTGTTGATCTTCCACCAATTCCACGTCCCTTATGATTGGAGAGATACTTTCCAAGCTATTCACAGGTGAAACATCTCTTGGAATGGCAAGCTGGGCTTGAGAAAGCCCAATTTTAAAGGTACAGCCCATTGACAAATTTGAAAAGTTATTTGAAAAACTGTTGGCCACCCTTTCAGATTCCATGCTCAAAATAACTTTCCCATTTCCCTTCTTAGATTGTGCACTAGCCGAGACTGATCTTGAGTCCCACGTTTTCAAAAAAATCTTGAGTCCCACACCCTATCTAAGACACCGTCATTGTTTGCATTAAATGCTGTCACTAGCCTTCGATGATTTGTGTCTTTGCCAGCCCGAAGGTCCATCTCATCCATTTCATTTTCGACCTCATCCACGAGTTGTTCACATGTGTATCCTTGTCATTGATATTGGTCCCAGCTGTTTCCGCCACCTCTTCAATGTGATTATCATCCACTGAGTTCTCTACATGCGTTTCAGCCTCCACTTCAATGTGGTCCTTATCCTTCTCCACATCATCGTCTTCTACCTCACGAGTACTGTTTTCTGACTGTTGATTTTCCATGGTAAAGCAGCCTTTGCATGAACAATTTGCCCTTTAGGTAAGTGTTGAAGACCATCTGTTCTTCTACAACTCTAATTTTCCTCCTCAATCACTTGGTTGATTATCTCCATTTCAGTAATAGATATGAGCACTTTCCCTACCATAAAAGAGAGACCTTTGAAAGTGTCGTCACCTGATAGAGATAACCTCCCCCCATTTCCTTCCAATCTTGTTGAACGTATCTGCATTCCATAGATCGATGTAGAGGTATTCCTTAGCAGTTTAGCCATACCATACGGGAACAAGGGGTCTCCATATACTCTTCCCACTCTTTATTTCCACAAACCAGTCATGGAGCCATTTTAAATTACCACCATTGAAAATGGAATCCCTTTCCCCAGTATCTTTGAAAGTAAGAACCATCATGTTCCTCTCCCCATGAGTTTACTTGAATGTGGAGATACCCCAATAACTTTAAGTGATCTTGAATATATACAATAGACTTGGAAGGGGATAATTTAGCCATGTCTAATTATTAGAAACGTTATAACTGTATAGTGTATAGCTTGTGCTTGAAGGAATAAATGTGTAAAGCTTCCCCAGTTCACAATTTTGACATATGGTTCCTTGTTGCAGGATGTTATCATCAATCTGATGAACATATTGAATCCTCAGGTATGCTCGAAATATGGTAACTGAACTTAAATGCTTTTTTATTTTTATTTTTATTGAGCTGACTGAAACTTTTACGTTAAATTGTTAATCATATTTTTTGGTGAGTATATGGCTATATGTACTTCATGGCTTGGTTTTCTTGGTCATGGAACATCCCAATGACATAAAGCCTGACCCTGTAGTTGCAACATTTATATTTTGACAACAGATGAAGGAAACAAAGAAAATAGATTATTTCACGGTAATGGTGCTTCTTACCCGCATATAAAATCCTTTAGATTGGGATGATTTTACATTTATGCGGCGACAAAATATAAAGGGTAATTTGCACTTACACCCCCTATACTGTCACAGTTTTGAAGATACACCCCTTGTACTTCAAATTTAAGCACTTACACCCCTGTACTTTGAAGTGAAAGAAGGGAAATTTGCACTTACACCCCTGTATTTTTACATATAAGGGGTGTAAGTGCGTAAATTTGAAGTACAAGGGGTGTATCTTCAAATCGGTGATAGTACAGGGGGTGTTAGTGCATATTACTCAAATATAAATTGTTTCACACAATAACCCCACACCCCATGCAGATAATTCTATCATTCGCTGCAGAAGTGTTCTGAAATTACTGCATAGTTCTCTTTTTTGCCACTTTTCCTAACTGCTCAACTTGTTTGGTTCTTGACAAATACAACGGTCACCTTTCTCCCCAGACCAGAACTTTTCTGCTTTCCTAGAGATTTGTTGTAATGGGACGAATGCTTATAATTAATTGTGAATTTCTCAGAGCTGCGGAAGTCTGTTAGAATTGATGATTATGGACAATCATATCATTGTGTGCAAGATGCTCGAGACTACGCATGATGATGCCCTCGCTGTACAGGCTAGTCTGCTTGGGAGCAGATTGAAGAAATCAAAGATGATTTCCCAATCCATGCATTCGAAAAGACAACTGATAGAGTAAAGAGGCGGTGGAAGGGTTTGTTGAAGATCTATCTCGTACCATAGACACAATTTTTTTTTTTTTTTTTTATAGTTGTTCTGTATTTCAGTACTTTGAAACTTGGTACTCAGTCTGTTCATGACGTCTTTGGACTTGGATTAAGTCCAGTGTAGATATATTCAGACATTATATTAAGCTTTACAGCATTTCTTTTCACTCGTCTGGTTCTTGTTGAATTTTTTTTTTCTTTGGGGGTAAGCTAAGATTTTATTGAGAACCAAAAGTCAAGAACAAGATCCATGGGGCATACCCTAAGAAAAAAGAAAACAACCCTATGAACAGCTCATAGGGAACCATTGTGATTAACAACCAAGAAAGGGACACACAATCTACCCAACGTGCACACCCATTTTCCTCCACAGAAGGGGGAGGAGAGATCACAACCTTTTCATCAGTGACGATGGGAGGGTGAAAAGTTAGATTCATACATCGAGAGACTTTGTTATGACCCAAAACAGCAGTCCATTTAGGAGTAGGGTTACCAAGAACGGTAGTCGCATCAACAGATGAACCCAAACTCTGAGATGAACCCAAACCCTGCCTAAGAGAATTTCATTACTCAACATCTTAATTCGACGATTAACAGATTTATCCACAGCAGTATTCACAGGAATCAACAGTTATTTCCTCTAAACGATCAATCACATTAGTCGAAGGCATAACAAAAGCATTAAGAACTTTCTCAAGGATCAAAACAGGAAACACAGATATAGGCGAAAGAACTATGGTTTTTAATTCGACTGCATGTATATGAAACCGAAACAAACGGAAAATAAATACAAAACTTTACTCCTTAAGAGCATTGATTTCCATCAGCATTGAGGAAGTGAAAGTGGCCACCATGGGAGCACATAAGGGAAGATTGTCCGGTGGATAGAGGCTGTCCGCTCAGCAAGAGAACATAACCACTTCAAACTTCTGCTCCGCATGTTGCACTCAAAGATGCGTCCATGCCAATCCAGAAACATAACGTCTCCCTCTATTGGGTGAAAAGCTAGCATCGTGATAAAGCGGCGAGAGTTTCGGGTCTTGAACTTAGGGAGATTAGGATCCTCCCGCACCACTAGTTCGCTTTGAGCAAATTTGTGTACCAAACCCCATTCACCACTGCTGTACTCCTCGAGCTCCCAAACTCTGAAAGTACCTTCGTGAAACTCGGCGTACCTGAGATGACCCTGGGACTCCCCAAAGAGATGAACAAGGGCTCCATTCAAACATTCCTTTGGGAGAGGTATGGTTCGGAATTCTTGATAATTAGCTGTTTTGTTCGGATCGTAAGCAAAAATGTCGTGCAGATAGACATTTCTCCAGTGTAGCATACCATTGCAGACAACAGCACTGTCGCATAAGAAAAAGCAACCAAACACGGGCTTGTGCCAGGAGATTACAAAGTCAGTCCATTCCCCTGTCTCTGAAGAGAAAATCTCCAAACTGAGATCGGTGTAAAGCCGGGAATCCTTTTCAAACTCTGGAATTCGCACCACCTTAAACCGACTGATGATGCCATTGTCGAAATCTGGAGTGGAGATGAATCCGATGCGAACCCGCTTGTGGCAGGTTGGAGGAGGAGGGAGAGCAACCCAGTGCATTGTGAGGGGGTTACAAACGTAGTAAAGTTTCTGGTAAAGTATGGTGGGAGAGCATATTACCAAACCATTACTCGATGCTAAGAAACGAACAGGCTCTGATGGTTGGGAGGAGGAGGAGGAGGAGGAGGAGGGAGGGAGAAAACTGAAGGAGAAACCAGATGAATTCAAAACTGGGTGATTGTAGGCATTATTTGCTGATTGAATCCCTTTCAGATTAACTGGAACTGCCCATCTATATGTATTCGTGTATTGGAAAAAGAGGGCAAAAGGGGGCGGGAAAGAAAAGCAATGGCGATTGTAGTAGCAGCGAGCAAAGTAGGGGCTGGAGATCGAATTTAACCAACGCTTGCACACGCACTTACATCGATTGGCATCTTTCAAAGGAAGCCGTTGCAGGACTTCAATGACCAGTTCTTCAGTGAGCCTGTCCAGGTGCGGAGGCAGCGATCTGATTAGGCTGCTGCTGCAGCAGCGTCTTACGGAACGAGTACTGCCGAGATCCTCCATTTTTTTTGTTTGCAATAATAATAAAAACAACCACCTCAGACGTTGTATTTATAGACCTGTGTAAGCTTTCCGAGTAATTATTCTATGTCGCTGCCTCACTGGGCATCTCAAGTGATCGTGTCCCAAATTCTTTTCCACCACTTATTTGTGTGGGTTTCACACACTTTGTGGTGGAGACGACATAAATATATAGGGGAGGAAGAGTTTGGAGTACATGTGGCCGGGCATGCTCTAACGACATCAAATAATTTTTCAACCTTTCCTAGCAAGTAACAAACCGCGTTTTCTCACATTGGAGTCGGTGCATCAGAATTCCAAATCTGAAAGGGGGTAGGAGACGGTGCCTATAAATTGGCTTTGGATCTAAAACTGCGTTGCGGAGTTCGGAATTTTTTTTTTTACAAAAACGTTAGCGTACATGACACTTGGTCCATGAAACCGTCCATTAAAAGGAAATAAACGGCCCAGATTTACATTGAGATATACTTATTTTCGGAGCTGCTATAAAGCGGCTCTTTACGGAGCTGAACAATCTCAGCCGTCCGTTTCGACATTGGACGACCCGGATTAAAAAGAATCTATTAACGGTAGATTCTTTTTAATACAAAGATCATCCAAAAATACTTTTGGATGACCCAAATTATGCTGAAAGATTTTCTCTTTTACATTACCACACCACGCCTCTTTTTTTTTATTTTTTTTATTATATATAACCACGTGTTAATGCAGCTTACACGCACAAAATGCCAATGGATAGAGCATATAGAGTTTCTTGGTCTTTAAATGCCAATGGCTGCTACTCAACTAAATCTGCCTGGTCAGGTATTCGTTCATGTGCTCCAGAAGTGGATTGGTTTCACATGGTCTGGTATCCGAAATCAGTTCCAAGGTGGTCTTTCATTCAATGGATTGCTATTTTGAATATTTTGAGAAAATTTGAGCTTTAGGCAAGTTTGCAAAAGAACACTTCGCCGAGGAAGAGGAAATTTATTATCCTGTAGGAAATGATTTAGAGGTTGGTAATTGATAACCAAGCGAAGTTTTCCTCTTATCTGCTCTGACCTTTTATTTACTCTTAGCCACTATACCTGAAACCCCATCTCCTGAACCAACCATTGAGTTTACTTGTGATACTGAATCCACTGATTCTATGCCAATTCCTCACGTTTTCATGATGAACCCAGAAAATCCTTCAGAGGGACATGCCGAAGATCCTGTCATTGAAGATCCTCCTGAGCTTGACACACCTCCTGAAATTCCAACCTTTGATTCCTTTTCACATCCCAACATCCAAGCCCAAGGCTTCTCTTTTGATAATATTCCCCCGTCAAAATGGTTGGATAAGCTTTATGAAATTCATGCTTGGTGCACTGTTGCTATGCTCTCCCCAAACACTATGCTTAGTATTGTCATTACTAAGTGTAAATGATAGAGAGTGTGTTTTATGCAATGGGGGTTTAGAATCTCATGCCCATTTATTCTTTGATTGTCAGTTCACCTCAAGAATTTGGCTAAACATTAGAAGCTTATGTGGGATTATTCCTCATGCTTGGGATTTACATTCAGAAGTTCAATGGGACATTTCCAATTGTAAGAGAGGTTCTATCCAATTGCAGTCTCATGGAGGAGGATTCCTAAGACTACTGAGAATATTAGGCTTTGTCTGGGGTGGGGTACTAGTATTTCTGAGATAGTGTTTGGTCCAGCTTAAATCTGTATCTTCTCTTGGAAGAATTTACCGAGGTCTGTTACTAACTTGAAGCTTTGTTCCAATTGGGGAATTCCTATGAGAGTGCTCAAACAAGCCTAGTCTTGTCCTTTGCTTGGTTTCTGGTTGTTTCTGCTGGTTGCATGTAGTTAGGATTTTTGTGTAATCCTATTTTTGTTGCTTGTTTGTAGTTCAACTGTCAGGTGGTGTTGGTAGGATGTAGTTCTGTCCAAGGCAATCCCCTTGGCTTTTTTGGGCTCGCTCCTTTTTGGACAACCTGTGCCACCGACATTCAGAAATTGAAACTTAGTCCCACGTTGTTGTTTGTTTAGTCGGGGATTGTAGGTTCCCCATGAACACAATGATTCTCGGAGGACGTTTCCATTAGAATTTTTGGACTACAAATTATTGAATTTTGCCATGTTTTTCAAACTATAACTCATAACTTTTTCCTCTTCATTTTTTCCTTTATTTTTTTCTTCTATTTTTTCATTTCACCCATCCATATACCATTCACAACTTATATAGGTTAGTGAAGATAACTTAAGATTTTTGGACAATAAAAAGTTCTCCAGAACCTATTGGCTAACGGAAACACCCCTCAATGAGAATTGTAGGTTCCTCATGAACACATATGATTCTTAAGGCACGTGTACAAAAAAAACCAATTAATATGCTGACATTTTGACATATGCAGTAGATGATGAAGCTGTAAACGTTCCATTTTAATTTTTGCACTAAAATTTCAATTTTGTAAACGTAATTATTTTCTTCGTTGTATGTGTTTCGTTCACCTTTTTTAATTTTTTGTTAGATTCGAGTGATAGTTTTGGATTAATCATCTGTCTCGACGAGAGGAGCCTAAAAAGTACAAAATTATGACTGAAAGCAAAAAAAGTCTACTAAAAACGAATAAAGTATATCAAACAACTGTCTTATTTTGTTTAAAGTGCCGTCTTATTTGAATTTTTTTAACATCGGTCCATATTTTTATCCTTTTTCGATTCATTTCGTCGAGACGAGCGATATTTAACCCTAAAAATTACGACGAAAAGCTAAACAAAAATTTCAAAAAATAAAAAATACCGAAATAAATTTCAGACTTATAAGTTTATAAGAACGCAATGTAACAACTAGTACTACTGTTTACTTCCAATTGTGTGATCATATATTAAAAAATATAGTGTTGGTTGTCTTACACTTGAAGGGTTTGGGTGCATATTTCAACATATATATGCAACAAATGATGAAACTAGAAGGCTTTAGGGCTTCTGATTGCCGGTCCCGTTTTGTCAAGGGGTTCCCATCCAAGACCACCGCCCGTCAAACTCTATCCACATAAGCCTTGTTTTAAGTGAACTACCGAAAATACCCCCGTCATCGTCCCGCATTCGTCAAAACCCTCAAAACCTAAACCCATCCTTGTTTGACATATTCAGGTTGAGGCAACGACTCCTTAATCCAGCCCCACAGATCCTCCGTTTCTTATTGCTATCATAAAATGTTTTCGAAGCATAGAACTTTCCATAATCATATCTCAACCTTGGATTATTTATCTGAGATATAGATATCCTTAAGAACGTCATATGTCCCAAAGGTGTGGTGTAATAGTCATGCTTGGTATCATCCAAGCTCAACTTGAGAACATGTTTAATCCCCTTTCCAACGAGGGACGTATCCAATCCACCTTGGCTTGAAAAAGGGAAAAAAATCAGGGCACTCCCACATTCCGGTGCCCTCAGCAAAATGTAAGGGGTGCTCAGATAAAATCCAGTTAACAAAATCCTTGCTTTTATATAAAATTGCTAATCCCCGGCGATCTATTTTGCTTCCAATTATAATCCTCTATAACCCATCAGGGCCTTGCCAAGCAGTGGTTGGGTCCCTAAATGAGCTGGAATTTATTTTGTTTTCAAGAGTGGGTGCTTTTGTTTTCAAGAGTGGGTGCCATTAGTGGATTTTTGGGTAACTTAACCCATTCTATAAGTAATGGGTCCGAAGGTATTTTGAGCATGGCTAGGTTTTGGACTTGGCAGTTTTGCGGGTCGATGCCGATGTAGAGGATGTTGGGCGATCCCCAAGTAGGATCGTGGTGGATCCGGACCAGCAATTGATTGTTGATGTCGCCTACAGTTTGAGACGGGTAGATGGCTGATGAGTGGGGCGTCCAATTGATGAGATCCACTGATGTCGAATAGACCCACACTATGTTACCCCAAATGGGCCAAATCTGCACCTTTGGGGTTGGCCCATTTCCAATAAACACGGTTGATTATGGCCATTTCTATCACGTGGAGATTTTGTGCCCAATTTCTTGTTTGAATATTTCGAATGCCCTTTCGTTTTTTTTTTTGGTAAACAAGTTGTGTATAAATATACTTTAAACAAGTTTTGTATAAATAATGCCATAGGTTTGCTATTAACTTCAGATCCTGTTGCAGATTTTAAATTTCTGATTTAATAGAATTTGAGAAGCCTGTTAATTTGTTGCAGCTGTGAGATTATGAAAATTTCATTTCTTTTCTGAGAATTTGTTTTGCAGAATTTCAAAAGCTTCCCAAACTCAACGTTGGAATTTTGAGAATATATTTCCTTATTTAGATTCTCAGAATCTGTAGGCTTTAAAAATCAGTTATGTACGTAAAATTTATGATAACCGGTCATTCTATAGTGATTTTTAAAAGCTAGAATCCCAAACCTCCTATTCGTTACGTAAACCACGTACACAAGTGGAATGACCGTTACCAAAAATAGAACAATCATTCTACAACCACAAACACTTTCATAAACTTACTCACATTCATATTGGGGCCCGTGTGTGGACCCCACCAAAAGATGTGAGTATGTCTAAGTGTTTGTGGTCGAATAAAACTAATTGAAAACGGAAATGGAAATTGACAACCGACACTTGATTTGGCTGTGTACGGCCTACATCCACGGGGAGAAGGAAAGCGAAATTCCATACCCCATATTGTGCTGTGTCCCACAACTTAAGTGGTAGGTGTATTTGCAGAAAGTCTACCCACATACAATCTGTGCACAGATTTCGTTGTGGAGCCTACCATGGGTCTCACACAAATCATCCGAGTCATTCATTAAATGTAAAACATTTTTTCAAGGGTTCCCGTAAAAAATATGCTCAATCCGATACCTATAGGTGCTCGATCCAACCATATAACTTTTCATTATCCGAAAATCTGAATGAAAAGTTAGATGGTTGGATGAAGCACCTATAGGTATCGGATTGACCTTATTTTTTACGTGGATCTTCAAAAAAATGTTTTACATTTAATGAACGGTTCGGATGATTTGCGTGGGATCCATGGTGGACTCCACAACGAAATTTGTGCACAAATTATCTATGTGTGTAGCAGGACTCGTGTATTTGTTTGTTTGTCCCATGTGAATATGTGATATCATTCAAATATTCAATAGTACCATTTCACATAAAACAGTCCACTTTCGAAGTTAGCTTTATTTCAGAATAAAGAAGGTTGACTGCAAGAATATTGTTCGTCATGTCTACTCTCTTGCCACACGGGCGGTGCAACCATCCACCACTGAATTAAGGGAAAAAAATTTCAGTGCCGAGCGGGTACCACGTGGTGTCTGTTCGCGCATCCGAGCCGTCTATTGCGTGTTTGAACGGCTCAGATTTGGAGAAAGAAAAATGAGAGAGAAAGTGTTAGGATGAGAGGAGAGAGATGATTTCAATCTGAGCCGTCCAAAAGTGTATCGGAGGGCTCGAATGTGCTGAGCGGATACCACGTAATAAATACCCGCTCGGCACTGAAAAATCTCTTGAATTAAGGAGCGAGAGGGACGCCGTTTTGGAGGGACGCCGGGCGGACCTACAAGCTTTATGTTTATTTTTTGTAAATTCTGTTTCAGTTTTAGGCGTATATATATATGGTTATGTCTAGTTGTTTGTACTCCGTAATTTGCATTGTATTCCCTGTGAACTTTTGGTTGTAGTTACTTGTAACTCTTCCCTCATACATGCATTTCTTGCTCTTCCATCAAAAATAAATAAATAAACAGTCCCTTACAACACTTAGAATAAGGTTTTGTGTTTACTTTGGGAAAAGCCCGGCTACCCAAATGATCAAACCAAAAATTATTCCACGTGAAATGTACATGCACTAGCAGTTGCCCGTGCCTAAAAGTACGTCCAAACGAAATATAGTCCCAACTTGAATAAGTTGTTTGCTCTATCCGTCCAATATAACCTACTCACTCTTTGCCTCATTTTAAAAAACTCATGCCAAGGTTGAGAGAAGAAATAAAAAAAAGATAATAATTTACAGGTTAATTATCAACCATCTTTAAATAATATCATAAAATGGAAAAAAAAAAACTAAAGGTAATAAATTGGAAAGAAAATTGTACTGTATATATTACCACAACAGCAGGTCAAAATATAACTTAAGGAGACATTCTCTTAATCAGACAGCTACAATTTTAGCTTGAAGGCGATCAACGGCTATAGTGGTGCTCATGTTTGTATGTATAGACAAAAACCGCTCTATCATCTTTAGATAATATCAATTTAAAATGGAAAAAAATAAAAGGTAATAAATTGGAAAGGAAATTGTATAATATCAATTTATTATTGTACGTTACATGAATACTAATCTAATGTTCAAACCCAGGCTTTTACTCGAAGAGTCCAATAACGATGTGATGGAGTTCTTTCTCGAACTGACACCAGGGGAGACTGGTATCAATTTTCTTTCCCTCAAGATTGAAGAACTCCGGGTAGCCTTCTGGCCAGCACTCGCTGATGTCGGGTAGAACCTCGAGGAATTCCTCTTGATACCTCTCGCACCACACAAGATGGATGCTAGCCGCTAGTTCTTCGTAACTGTTCGTTCCGTTCATCACTATTGATGTGAGTTTTTCAGGTTTGAACTCGTTTGTGATCTTGCATATGAAAACTTCAATCTCTTCTGTCTCCAGCATTTCCTCGTCTTCTTCTTCTACCCTCCCATCGTCTTCAACACCGACTGTTGCCTTTTCTGCATCTTGGATAGGCAGCAGCAGCACCCCCTTTTCTGGCTCAACCGACCCACCTTCTGCCGCCATTAATTCTTCTTCTGCTATAACTTCGTCTTCAACCACGCTCCATAAAGCTTCGATCAATTTATCCAGGGCGGCGTGCATAATTTTCTTGAATATCTCCCTAAGTTCCGGTTCGTTTCTTGGAGCCATCTTGGAGAGGGAGAGAGAGAGAGAGGGGTGGGGGGAATGTGAGAGAGGGAAGGTTTAAATAGGGTAGACAGTCCGTGAAAAAAAGAAGAAGAAAGATTGCACAGACGATTAGAGTTAACCGTTTTTTGTTTCTAGTCTGATTTTATTACTAGCCAAGATTGGGGCTATAGTACTGACTATGCATAGGACTACTAAGGTGAAAAGACAGGATGTATTCCGACAAAATGCATGTTTAATTTTCTTACCATATTCCTTGAAAAACAAAATGCCTCCTTAGCTTCTTTGGGAGAGGACAGTCAATTACATACATTTCAAGATGAAGATCGTATGGAGGCAATAGAGGAGGCAGAGTCAAATGAAGAAGTGGAGCATCACTCGTTTATTCACGAATGTGCCTTTTCAAGGATTAAGTCAACACGTCAAAGACATATTTGTGCTGCTTTTTCCACGTAGGTGGAATGTCTGTGTCTATTTGATTCTGCATTTACAACATGATTTTTTGTGTGGTATGTGTTAGTATTATGTCTGACTGCTATGAATTTCTCCTTCAGGCAATTGGTGATAGAATATGTAAGATATCGAGCTGCTTTTGGGGCAAACTTTCATTGCACAGATTGTTCTTCATTTCGAGATCTTCCAGCTCCTTCTGGTGCCAGCAAAAGAAGAATGGCACTATTGAACAGTGATTCAAAGTTTAGAAAAGCCGTATTGAGACTTTGTAACATGCTCAGTGAAAGATATGCCAAACATGTGGATAAACTACAAAACTAGTCATCAAGCCATGGTGATTGCAGAGGGATAGTTTGGGATTCCTTGTTCTGGAAAGATCTTCAAAGGAGTCTCTCTTGTAATGATGAACATAGTGAATATATGTATTTTGAGGGACGATGCGATGGTTTTGATGACATATGAATTATGATGGCGCTTGTTGATGTTCTCCATTACAAAAAAGGATTCCTCGAAAGTATAGTAAGCTTTTGCATGAAGGGAGTAGTGTTACCTAGAAGATGGGCGCATGAATTAGTAGCGGTTTTGAATGCCGCAGAGCTTCTTTTTTTTTTTGGATCTGTGCTGCAGAGCTATTTAAGCTCACCTTTCTGAGCACCTCAACAGCTCCAGGGTTGCCGAATTTGCTAGCTGAAATGTTGCGGTGCTATTCTGAGCATGATCTTTTTGCTGCCTTTAACTACCTTAGAGATAAGAAAATTATGGTAAATTCTGTATCTCCAATTATCAGCTTCATTATGGGATGTGCATTGGGTCATGAATTTTAATTCTTCAAATTTACATAGAAAAGCAATAAGCAGCAACTAGAACTTTACATATGGCTAGGGCGTTTTAAGTTTTCATAGTTATATGTGTAACTTACTGTCATTACCTAATATACTTGGTATACCAATGAACTGTATGGTTCACATCTCATGTCATTTGCTTCCTCCAAAATAAAGAACACTAAATTTGAATAATGTGTTTCAAGGGGGCATTTTTTTCCTTTCAAATGTCATGGTGTGTAGGTTTGAATGAGATATTTCATTGTTCGAAGGAAGGCTTGTTGGGTGGTGACTTGGGAGATCAGGCGTGGGGCGCTCTCTCTCTCTCTGTCTCACTGTCTCTCTCTCTCTCTCAGCATAATTTAGTTGCTTTATTCAGCTGTACCAATTTGTCTTTGACCTTCTGCTTGTCTAATACCAGTGTTTTCTATGTGTTTCGCTCTCAAGTTTGTGTATATCTATCTTGGGCAGGTTGGCGGTAGCAGAGGTAATCCCTTCACATTAGTTTGTGTTTCTATCTTGGTTTGTGTTTCTTCAACTGTTTCTGCAGAGTATTTCTTCATCTCCCTTTCCAATTAGTATTGGTAATAGGGCTGCTAAGTTTGCTAGTTGGCTCTAGGAAAAAGAAAAAGAACCGATGGAAGACGGGATTGATACACTGCAGAGTTACAATGTGGGGATGTTTTCCATTTGTGTGCTTTAGTTTCTTCCAGAGAGTGGTTAATCTCACCATGCCTGCCAGATGAAGGTGTTGGAGAGGCTGAAGACTTGAGAACACTTAAGCGGAAATTTGATATTAGTGAATTTCACAGTGGTGAGAGGGCTAAGAAATTGAAGTCCTCATTGGCTGCAGAAGGTGAGATCATCCCTTGCCGAGGAAAAGGTTTTCCTGGTATTATGTTATCTATACACTGTGCAACAATGTCTACAAGTGATACTATGGATTTGTTCAAAGATGGGAATAACCATAGTGGGACGCTTTTTTCAGGTGAAAATCCAATTCATTCAGTCTTCAAGGGTAAATATTGGGGCCACTGCATTTCCTTCGGACCATATCAAGGAAATCCTCTATGAGGGGAGTAACATTCCTACGGCAGTTGCTGCCGGTGAGTCAGAATGAGAAGCTATGCTGCACCTGCACATCTGATGGCTTTACCAACTGATAAGCAAAAAATGTGTTCTTTTTATCCTGAGCTCTTTAGGAATGTTTACTCAGCAATTCAGAAGGCCGGTGACCAAGGTTTGAGCATGGAAGAAGTCTCCAAGGTCATGAACATAGACGGTATGCAATGTGGTCCTGATGCGTGTATGTCTGTGTTCTGTGCTTGCTTGCTTTCATCTTTGGAAAGACCTAGTTCGTGTCATGATTGTATATTAGTGTTTGTTTTCAGGGGAATTTATCCAAGAACTAATTGTTGAGGTACTGCAAGGATTTTAAAGAATTTTGCTCATAAACCTCTAGATTTAAATACCTAGCATAAAAGGTTTGTGGTATTGTCAACTGTGGTATATAGTACATTAATTAACAGTTTATCTTACTTCCAATGCCCCTTTGAAGGCATCTCTGAGGCTGAATGCATGTGTTCTTTTTGTCTAGCATCTGATGACAAGTTAGTTAAGTGGCACAAGTTGGGTATACCATCTTTTCCAGGTTGGTAGTCTTGATCTCACCCTGTCAATCACTGATTTCCAAGTTTCAATCTAGGATTAGCACCCAATGGCATACCCAAGTATTTTATTTGTAGTTTACTTGGTTGACATTTTAGAATCTTGGCAAGGTTTTGTGTTACTTCAAAGTCAACACCGTCACACCACATACCACAGTCTTGTGGTAGTTTATTCTTAAGCCTGACATTACCTCAAAGCTCCTTAACAAGTTTTTTACCTCCACAATCTCCTTCAGTTTTGCCCCACAGAATACCAGTGTATCATCCGCAAATTGTAAATGGGTTAAAGCTGGGACCACCATTACCCATGACCAAGCCCTTGATTAATCCCTCAGCTTCAGCATTTTTGAAAATCCAGTTTAATCCTTCAGCTGCAATTATGAACAGAAATATGGGGAGAGGGGGTCACCTTGCCTGACCCCCTTTTGCATTTGAAATTGTTTTGTTGGAGATCCATTGACCAAAACAGAAACCCATGGAGATGAAAGGCATTCTTTGACCCAGGACACCCACTTTTGAGGAAAGCCCATAAGCTGCATCATATTTAAGGTGAAATCCCAGTTCAAGTTATCAAATGCCTTTTCAAAATCCAGTTTGATTATTACACCTTGTTTCTTGGTTTTCTTCCAGTAATCCACCACCTCATTTGCAATGAGGATGCCATCTTGGATGTTTTTCCCACCTGAAAAAGCAGATTGTACTTCGCCAATCACTGTAGGAATGGTGCATTTGAGTCTTGCAGCAAGAACTTTTGCAAGGATCTTATACATACAACCAATCAGGCTTATAGGTCTGTACTCTTTTAGCTCAGTGGGATTGTCAACTTTTCGGATCAAGGTGATGAATGATGAATTTATACACTTTGGTAGCCTGCAGTTTCTGTAGAACTCCCCCATAAATGCCATAATGTTCTTCTTCATGAAAGACCATCCCTTTTTGATGCTTAACATGTTGAAACCGTCTGGACCAAGTGCTTTGTTCCCATCACATGATTTAATTATTTTCCAGATTTCCAATTTAGAGAAGTTTTCCACCAGCTCAGAGGCCATGTTGTCATCTATAGCTTTCCCATATGTTCTTTTAAAATATGGTCTTGACACCCAATCTTCTTGATATAAGTTTGTGTAGAAGCTATGTACAGCCTCCTTAATATCTTCAGGATCCTCAATAAGAATGCCATATATTGACAGTAATGGAGCATAACTCATTTCTACTTTGCCTTGATGAGGCCATGGTATGGAAGAATTTTGTGTTCTTATCCCCTTTCAGCTGCCAGTTTAATCTTGAATTTTGGAGCCACATCCATTCTACTTGTCTGCTAAGTTTCCACATTTCAGATTTGAGTTCCCTTCTGAGTTTTCTTCTACAACTCTGATTTTCCTCCTCAATCACTTGGTTGATTATCTCTATTTCAGTCGTAGATATGAGCACTTTCCCTACCACAAAAGAGAGAGCTTTGAAAGTGTCGTCGCCTGATAGAGATAACCTCCCTCCATTTCCTTCCAATCTTGTTGAACGTATCTGCATTCCATAGATGTAGAGGTATTCCATAGCAGTTTAGCCATACCATACGGGAACAAGGGGTCTCCATATACTCTTCCCACTCCTTTATTTCCCCAAACCAGTCATGGAGCCATTTTAAATTACCAACATTGAAAATGGAATCCCTTTCCCCAGTATATTTGAAAGTAAGAACCATCATGTTCCTCTCCTCATGGGTTTACTTGAATGTGGAGATACCCCAATAACTTTAAGTGATCTTGAATATAAACAATAGACTTGGAAGGGGATAATTTAGCTATGTCTAATTATTAGAAACGTTATAACTGTATAGTGTATAGTGTTTGTGCTTGAAGGAATAAATGTGTAAAGCTTCCCCAGTTCACAATTTTGACATATGTTCCTTGTTGCAGGATGTTATCATTAATCTGATGAACATATTGAATCCTCAGGTATGCTCGAAATATGGTAACTGAACTTAAATGCTTTTTTTATTTATTGGGCTGACTGAAACTTTTACGTTAAATTGTTAATCATATTTTTTGGTGAGTATATGGCTATATGTGCTTCATGGCTTGGTTTTCTTGGTCATGGAACATCCCAATGACATAAAGCCTGACCCTGTAGTTGCAACATTTATATTTTGACAACAGATGAAGGAAACAAAGAAAATAGATTATTTCACGGTAATGGTGCCTCTTATACGCATATAAAATCCTTTAGATTGGGATGATTTTACATTTCTAAGGCGACAAAATATAAAGGGTAATTTGCACTTACACCCCCTGTACTGTCACAGTTTTGAAGATACACCCCTTGTACTTCAAATTTAAGCACTTACACCCCCCGTCTTTTTACATATAAGGGGTGTAAGTGCTTAAATTTGAAGTACAAGGGGTGTATCTTCAAATCGGTGATAGTACAAGGGGTGTTAGTGCATATTACTCAAATATAAATTGTTTCACACAATAACCCCACACCCCAACGTGCACACCCATTTTCCTCCACAGAAGGGGGAGGAGAGATCACAACCTTTTCATCAGTGACGATGGGAGGGTGAAAAGTTAGATTCATACATCGAGAGACTTTGTTATGACCCAAAACAGCAGTCCATTTAGGAGTAGGGTTACCAAGAACGGTAGTCGCATCAACAGATGAACCCAAACTCTGAGATGAACCCAAACCCTGCCTAAGAGAATTTCATTACTCAACATCTTAATTCGACGATTAAAAGATTTATCCACAGCAGTATTCACAGAATCAACAGTTATTTCCTCTAAACGATCAATCACATTAGTCGAAGGCATAACAAAAGCATTAAGAACTTTCTCAAGGATCAAAACAGGAAACACAGATATAGGCGAAAGAACTATGGTTTTTAATTCGACTGCATGTATATGAAACCGAAACAAACGGAAAATAAATACAAAACTTTACTCCTTAAGAGCATTAATTTCCATCAGCATTGAGGAAGTGAAAGTGGCCACCATGGGAGCACATAAGGGAAGATTGTCCGGTGGATAGAGGCTGTCCGCTCAGCAAGAGAACATAACCACTTCAAACTTCTGCTCCGCATGTTGCACTCAAAGATGCGTCCATGCCAATCCAGAAACATAACGTCTCCCTCTATTGGGTGAAAAGCTAGCATCGTGATAAAGCGGCGAGAGTTTCGGGTCTTGAACTTAGGGAGATTAGGATCCTCCCGCACCACTAGTTCGCTTTGAGCAAATTTGTGTACCAAACCCCATTCACCACTGCTGTACTCCTCGAGCTCCCAAACTCTGAAAGTACCTTCGTGAAACTCGGCGTACCTGAGATGACCCTGGGACTCCCCAAAGAGATGAACAAGGGCTCCATTCAAACATTCCTTTGGGAGAGGTATGGTTCGGAATTCTTGATAATTAGCTGTTTTGTTCGGATCGTAAGCAAAAATGTCATGTAGATAGACATTTCTCCAGTGTAGCATACCATTGCAGACAACAGCACTGTCGCATAAGAAAAAGCAACCAAACACGGGCTTGTGCCAGGAGATTACAAAGTCAGTCCATTCCCCTGTCTCTGAAGAGAAAATCTCCAAACTGAGATCGGTGTAAAGCCGGGAATCCTTTTCAAACTCTGGAATTCGCACCACCTTAAACCGACTGATGATGCCATTGTCGAAATCTGGAGTGGAGATGAATCCGATGCGAACCCGCTTGTGGCAGGTTGGAGGAGGAGGGAGAGCAACCCAGTGCATTGTGAGGGGGTTACAAACGTAGTAAAGTTTCTGGTAAAGTATGGTGGGAGAGCATATTACCAAACCATTACTCGATGCTAAGAAACGAACAGGCTCTGATGGTTGGGAGGAGGAGGAGGAGGAGGAGGGAGGGAGAAAACTGAAGGAGAAACCAGATGAATTCAAAACTGGGTGATTGTAGGCATTATTTGCTGATTGAATCCCTTTCAGATTAACTGGAACTGCCCATCTATATGTATTCGTGTATTGGAAAAAGAGGGCAAAAGGGGGCGGGAAAGAAAAGCAATGGCGATTGTAGTAGCAGCGAGCAAAGTAGGGGCTGGAGATCGAATTTAACCAACGCTTGCACACGCACTTACATCGATTGGCATCTTTCAAAGGAAGCCGTTGCAGGACTTCAATGACCAGTTCTTCAGTGAGCCTGTCCAGGTGCGGAGGCAGCGATCTGATTAGGCTGCTGCTGCAGCAGCGTCTTACGGAACGAGTACTGCCGAGATCCTCCATTTTTTTTGTTTGCAATAATAATAAAAACAACCACCTCAGACGTTGTATTTATAGACCTGTGTAAGCTTTCCGAGTAATTATTCTATGTCGCTGCCTCACTGGGCATCTCAAGTGATCGTGTCCCAAATTCTTTTCCACCACTTATTTGTGTGGGTTTCACACACTTTGTGGTGGAGACGACAGAAATATATAGGGGAGGAAGAGTTTGGAGTACATGTGGCCGGGCATGCTCTAACGACATCAAATAATTTTTCAACCTTTCCTAGCAAGTAACAAACCGCGTTTTCTCACATTGGAGTCGGTGCATCAGAATTCCAAATCTGAAAGGGGGTAGGAGACGGTGCCTATAAATTGGCTTTGGATCTAAAACTGCGTTGCGGAGTTCGGAATTTTTTTTTTTACAAAAACGTTAGCGTACATGACACTTGGTCCATGAAACCGTCCATTAAAAGGAAATAAACGGCCCAGATTTACATTGAGATATACTTATTTTCGGAGCTGCTATAAAGCGGCTCTTTACGGAGCTGAACAATCTCAGCCGTCCGTTTCGACATTGGACGACCCGGATTAAAAAGAATCTATTAACGGTAGATTCTTTTAATACAAAGATCATCCAAAAATACTTTTGGATGACCCAAATTATGCTGAAAGATTTTCTCTTTTACATTACCACACCACGCCTCTTTTTTTTATTTTTTTATTATATATAATCACGTGTTAATGCAGCTTACACGCACAAAATGCCAATGGATAGAGCATATAGTGTTTCTTGGTCTTTAAATGCCAATGGCTGCTACTCAACTAAATCTGCCTGGTCAGGTATTCGTTCATGTGCTCCAGAAGTGGATTGGTTTCACATGGTCTGGTATCCGAAATCAGTTCCAAGGTGGTCTTTCATTCAATGGATTGCTATTTTAAATAGGTTGTCCACGAAAGATAGGCTATCGGCGTGGGGTGCAACTGAGTGTTTGAACTCATGTAAACAATTAAAGACAACCCAATTGAGATGGTATTCATAATGCATATTAAGAAATCCATAATTTCACTTAAAATTCAACGTTAAACAAGAAAATTACATTGAAACACTGAACTCCAATCTTGGCTAGATCAACAAGAAATGATATCAAGGGGATAAATAGGTCTTGGTGCACTGTCCTGAGCAGGAACCCACACAGCTTTCCACTTTATCTCCACCTGCCAAACACAGACGCAGAATATGAGAGAGAGAGAGAGAGAGAGAGAGAGAGAGAGAGAGATACCAGGGTTTTGCTGTGTGCTGATCTTGGAGCAGAGGGAAGCAGAACAACCAAGTTTGCAGAAGTTGAAGTTGTTATCCACATGGGTACCAGTAGCAGTAGATTGGGGAATTTTAGGGATGAGGCAATCCTTTAGGCACTGAAAAGAACAATCAAAAGGAGAGTGGGGAGGCACTATCATGCACAAAACAAAGCATCCCACATAGCATTCTTTGAAAGTGGTGGTGGGTTGCCCTTTAACTGTATAATATTCTGTACTAATCCTACAAATTAGAACTAGCACTAGCACTACTGCCCTTAGCATTCCTCTCTCCATCTCCTCTCTCTCTCTCTCTCTCTCTCTAGTATTAGAAAATAGAACAGCCACAATTCAGTTGCACCCTCCTATACATGATTTATGTAAGGATAAGTCTCACTCATAATGAACTCTTCAAAAGGAGAAAATGCCAATGCCCATGTGGTCCAGTCAGTCGATTTGACTACGTTTTTGTACCTCGCTTGTTGGGGTCGAGTTAACGATTCGCTTTGGTTTCGATTATCAAAAATAGTTTTGCGAAATGGTTATCCAAAAACTCGTTTTGTTACAGTTTTTGGGAAAAAAATTTGAGTAAGAACTTCACTAAACGTGTCCCGCAACATACAAAAGTCGCGAACTCATATCGTCTTTATTTCCCACAAAATCACATGAGAGTAAGCTCCTAATCACCAGACCACCAGATTAAAATCTTTGTTTAGGCTGACATGTTGGGGATTAGAGAGCATCATGGGTGTTTGTTAGTAATTTATTTTAATCAACGGGTATCTGTAATCTTAACGTGAGGAGATTAATAAGTATTTAATATCATGGAGCTCGTAATATAATTGAGATAAGGACGGGAGTGCAATTATAATTATGTAGTGTGGTGAATTATAATTAGTGAAATAAGAAATAGAATCCTAGTGGGATTAGGTTTTCTTATTTACACTGGGAGCCCAGACTTATTACTCCTTAGGTCCCTATCGTAGCCCTATATATACACGTTATGCTCTCTAGGTCAGAATGATGTTTTTTTAGACGTTTCTATTATTCACAAAATAGAGGCAGATCTAGAGAGGGCAAACAGACCACGAAAGAGTCCACACTCGGTTCGTGTTCTAGGCGTGCAGGGAATACGATAGAAGATCGTAAGGTGCAGTTGAGCTGTATACGTGGCTTATAGCAAGACGTGCTATAACAAGTTCAACCAGCGTTCGTGTTCGCAAGGAGTTGAGGTAAAACCATAATTCCGCCTTGTAGGGTTTTGCGGTTTTCTTATTGTCTAATCTGTACGCGTCATTATTGGTTTCTGGGAATTGTTTCCCAACAGTGGTATCAGAGCAGGCTGTAATCACGCGTATGGATTAAACAGGCCATGTTGTCCGTAGGTTATAGAGGGTAGAACGTAGAACTGTGCTAATCCTTGTTTTGCAGCGTTCTTACCCAGCTATTATGGTCACATGATTTTTTGTTGATTTTGTGTGATTGGATCCCACATAATATTTGTGTGGTTATTGTTATTTATTGGGTACCACGATTATTTTTTCGTGGTTGTAATAATTAACGTAGCATGTGTTATTTATTGGGTGCCATGATTATTTTTTGTGGTTGTAATAATTAACGTTGCATGTGAACTCCAATGGAGGCATAAGATCGATGTATGTATGTTTCTTCGATTGTAATAGCATTCGATGGTTATTCGGAGATCGAAGAAGGGAGATACAGAAGATACAAGTTGTTTGGCTCGCAACATTATTTTTTCAAATTCGTAGGGTCTGATTGCAGGGCTATTTCGACCCAGTAAACGTTGGAATTAGAAAATCTGTTCTTCACGGAAGTTGTAGATAATTGAATTTTGAATCCAACCCAATTTGAATCACTTCAATTGGAGGTCGGATGAGGAAGATATGGCCAAAATACTGAAGGCTGTGTAGTTTACGCGGGAATACATCAAATCCGATTTTCTTGCCTAAGCACGGTTGGATTTTGGTTTCCTTGATTGATTCAAAATATCTAAGTCTTCCACACAAGTATAGCTGAAGGATTTCAAGGTTGGAAGGATTGCTTAAGGATTTCAAGTTTGGAAGGACTCCTTATTGCTTAAGGATTTCAAGTTTGGAAGGATTCCTTATTGCTCAAGGATTGCGTCTTTGACCATAATAGCTGGATTCTTTATCTTGTGTTTCCTTATTATTTGTGTTTCCATATTGTTTGCATATGTGATAATTTACCATATTGGGACAACATGGTAATATTTGGCTTTTGACCTAGATCACGGTTTTTTTTTGCAAACTCGAAAATTTTGATAACCCTCACAAATTTTTTTTTAAAATAACTAAGTGGGAGAGGGAGTTTATTTTATAAATCCCACGGTCTCCATTGCTAGTTCGTAGGTGATATAATTAATTTTGTGTGTTGGTTTCAGAACCTTCCTCCCTATCGGACAAAATTAATTGTGGCATCATCGGTACAAACTTCCTAAAGGAATAGTTCTAAGATAATTGCTGTGTGGGTCACTTCTCCATCTGAGGTGGTTCATAACGGAACAATGGGTCATGGGGCTAGGTAATGGTATACATTTAGCTATAAATAATAGTATCCTCACCATCTGAGTTACTATTATTATTTATAGGACCAAAGCTATATTGGCTATTTAATTTTGCTTGGCATGGTATAATGTCTAGATAGTAAAATTAAAAGGTTGTGCCTATCTACACGAATGATGAAGAGTAGACGACCTTCCCATCGAGGCATGCTCTTCACGGTGTGTAGGGTTGCCAATGTTTTTCTTTTAACACGTGGTTGAGGGAACCAATATTAAAATGAAATTCAAGGTTTTATTGCCCTTCATAATTGTTGTTATGTGATTCTCATATTCAAAAATGGGTTTTTTTTCAATCCACTTGCAATTATTCTCAAAGCTAATAAACTTACTAGATCGAATTATATTGACTGGAAAAGGAATTTGGATATTGTGTTAACTGCTGAGGGACACAAATTTGTGTTGTTTGAGGTATTGCCCTCCTAGACCTGATGAGAATGCCACATAACAGGAAGCAAAACTTTATAAAAATTGGTGAGTATCACCCATGTTGAAGGGACCCCAATTAAGGATCATGTTTTGAAGATGATAGCTCATCTTAATAAACTAGAGATCCTTGGAGCTGAAATTGATGGGGAAACTCAGATCGATTTCGTTCTTAACTCACTGCAGTCTGAGAGTTTTAAGTAATTTCGCCTGAATTATTATATGAACAAAATGTATTTATCTTTGGCGAAACTTCTTAAGGAACTCCAAGCAGCTGATGGTTTTTTGGTTGTGAAGAAACCACCTTCAATGTTAGTGGCAGAGAAGGCTTCTACTTCTAAGCTGAAAGGCAAGAAGAAGCAGAACAACTCTCAGAAAAAGGTTATGGAGACAGTTCATGTGCCTCAAGGTGGAGTGAAAAAAGCCTGCGGGCAAGTGTTTTTCACTACAAGCAGAAAGAACACTGGAAGTAGGAATGTCCATTCTATCTCAATAAAGTGAACAATTAGGATAAATCTTTTTCACTAGTTGTTGAATCACGTTTAGTGGTGTTATCTACCAGTACCTGGTGTGTAGATACGGGAGCCACTAATCATGTTTGCATTTTGTTGCACGGGTTCTAGGAAACCAGAAGACTCAGTGATGGGGAGATTTATCTATATGTGGAAAATGCTACGAGAGTGGCAGCAGTTGCAGTAGGAAATGTCTTTTCAAATTTTAGTAGTAATAGGAGTTTAATATTGAGAGATTGCCTTTATGTTCCCTCTATTAGAAGAAACTTGGTTTCAGTTTCTAAGTTGATCAAGGATGGATATTTAGTGGATAATTTCTACATTATTAATCCTATATTTCCTACAGTGCAACTGCATGAATTGAATAACACTAATAGTTTGCCATGTAAGAGAAAGTAGCCTTCTAAATTGAACTAAACGTATCTTTGGCACTTACGCCTTGGTCATATTAATCTGAATAGGATTTCTAAACTGGTCAGGGATGGACCTTTAGGTTCATTGGAAGTTGAGGAACTTCAAGACTGTGAATCCTATTTAGAAGGTAAAATGACCTAGAAGCCTTTTTCAGCAAAAGGATATAGAGCCAAAGAGCCGTTGGAATTGGTTTCATTCTGATTTGTGTGGGCCTATGAATGTCCAAGCTAGAGGTGGTTTTGAGTACTTTGTCACTTTTATTGACGATTACTCAAGGTATGGATACATTTAAATGATGCGCCGTAAGTCCAAATGCTTTGAGAAATTCAGGGAGTATAGGGCGAAAACGGAAAAGCGTCTGGGTAAATGTCTCATGACACTGCGATCTGATCGTGTTGGAGAATACCTCTTGGGAGAGTTTAGGGACTACTTGTCAGCTGAAGGGATTACATTCCAGTTGTCAGCTCCAGGTATGCCACAACAAAATGGTGTAGCATAGAGAAGGAATAAGACTCTTATGGATATGGTCAGATCAATGATGAGTTATTCAAATTTATCAATTTCGTTTTGGGGATATGCACTAGAAACAGAAGCGTATATTCTTAACTTGGTACCATCTAAGTCAGTACCATCTACACCCACAGAACTATGGACTAGGCGCAAACCTAGTCTGCAGCATGTTCGGGTTTGGGGTAGTCCAGCACATGTGCTGAATGGGAACGCAGATAAATTGGAATCAAGGATAGAAGTTTGCCTGTTTGTGGGATACCCTAGAGGAACAAAAGGAGGTCTATTTTATAGTCCTATAGATAAGAAGGTATTTGTTAACACTAATGTCCGGTTCTTAGAAGAGGACTATCTGATAGACTACATGCTCAGAAGTAAAATTGTTCTAGAGGAATTGAGAGTAGAGATACCGACACAAAACTTCTTTACCACCAATAGTGCAGGAGGAAACGCCACAAGAGACATCTGTAGAGGCACCTATTGACACACCGGTACCTCGTCGTAGTGGGAGGGTTATTGTTTCACCCAGTCGGTATACGTTGTTGGGAGAGTCTTTTGAAATGATCCCTGATTATCAACATGCCGAACCCTGTAACTACGATGAGGCACTTCAAGATAAAGATGTAAACCTTTGGCAAAAGGCTATGAAATCAGAGATGGAGTCTATGTACTCTAATCAGGTCTAGGATCTTATAGAACCACTTGGAGGGATTAAACCCATTGAATGCAAGTGGATCTATAAGAAGAAGAGAGGGGCAGACGGGAAGGTGCATACCTTCAGAGCTAGGCTTGTTGTGAAAGGGTATACTCAGAAAGAAGGGATCGATTATGAGGAAACTTTTTCGCCAGTAGCCATGCTTAAGTCCATCCGGAATCTCTTGTCCATTGCGGCTCATCTCGATTATGAGATTTGGCAAATGGATGTCAAGACTGCGTTCCTTAATGGAAATTTGGATGAATGTATCTATATGGTGCAACCAGATGGATTCATAGCAAAAGGTCAAGAGCACATGTTGTGCAAGCTTAAGAAGTCTATTTATGGGCTTAAGCAGACATCTAGATCGTGGAACATCCATTTTGATCAAGCAATCAAGTCTTTTGATTTTGATCAATGTCTAGATGAGTCATGTGTGTATAAGAAGCGCAACGGAAAAGTGGTGGTGTTTTTAGTACTATATGTCGATGATATCCTGCTCATCAAAAACGATGTGGGAGTATTGTTTTTAGTGAAAGTGTGGTTATCCGACCAATTCGAAATGGACTTGGGAGAAGCCAGTCACATCTTTGGGATTAAGCTTATGCGAGATCGCAAGAACAAGATGTTGGGCTACTTATATCGATGAGATTCTTGCCCGTTTTAACATACAGGATTCCAAGAAAGGGTTCCTCCCTTTTAGACATGGAATCAACCTATCCACGGATCAGTGTCCTAAAACACCTGAGGAGATGGAGAAAATGAAGGCAGTTCCTTATGTCTCGGCAGTTGGAAGCCTTATGTATGCTATGTTGTGTACTAGACCTGATATTTGCTTTGCCGTTGGCATGGTTAGCAGATTTCAGTCTAATCCAGGACAAGAATATTGGACTGCAGTGAAACATATACTCAAGTATCTGAAAAGAACTAGAGATCATATGTTGGTGTTCCAGTCAGATAGTCTGGTACCTTATGGGTACACAGACTCAGACTTTATGTCAAATAGGAATTCCAGAAAGTCTACCTCCAGATATGTGTTTACCTTAGAAGGTGGAGCCATAAGTTGGAGGAGTATCAAGCAATCGTGGATTGATTGATTCCACCATGGAGGCCGGGTATGTGGTAGCTTCTTAAGCAACCAAATAGGCCGTTTTGGCTTAGAGACTTCTTGATGGATCTAGAAGTGATTCCTCTAGTGCAATTAGCTATTACATCTATTGTGACAATAGTGGTGGAATTGCTTACTCTAAGGAGCCATTGACTCATAAGAAGGAAAACACATCGAGCGTAAGTATCACCTGATTCGAGAGATCGTTCAGAGAGGTGATGTAGCTGTGGCCAAGATCGCATCAGTAAACAACCTAGTAGATTCTTTTACGTATAGCTTACAGGCTAAGACTTTTGATAGTCACGTAGTAGAGAGAATGCGAGTAAGATGCGTGGCAGCATGACTTTGAGTCTTAGTGGGAGTTTGTTAGGAGGTTATGTAAAAGCTATGTTTTTATATGATGGATTAATATTGTTATGTATTAATCAGTTTTATCCCTTTTTTGATGAGAATCTTTTATGGGTAATATTTGCATAATATTATTGTATGTTGTGCATATGTGTCTTTTATTTTACAAAGTAGATGATCCGGTGTGTAGAGTTCGGCTTACACACAGAAGATCGGATCATCGATTCTTGTAAAATATAAGATATGGTTCACAGTCTTAGATGGAACTGGACACACCATCAGTAGGACTGTAGTACAATGTTTAGTAGGTCTGTCTTGACTACAGGGAACGGTCTAGTTCTAACTCATTGTGCTAGTACACTTTGTGTGTATTGAACGGGACCGCATTGAGGTAATTGTCTTTGTACTAACTTTATAAGACAATTGGAACCTCATGGTTATTATGAATGCTTGTGCTCTTAATCCAAAGATAATTATTAGATGTATATATGTAATGTTGTTGATTTTGATTCATTAAAGGGTGAGATCTTTATACGGTCAATAGTCTCAGTGAGTTGGGTCGCAACATTATGTATATGACAACTATTAATTATTAATGGAATCCACGTCCCGATAGGGATTGATGATACCCCTTGAGTAAGCTTATAAGTTTCGATTATGTCAAACCCTGCAGGTGGATATTTGTATCCGACATATCGAATAAGTTAAGCGGATAGTCTCAAGTTAAGATGTTGATTAAGTGGGAGATTGTTAGTAATTTATTTTAATCAACGGGTATCTGTAATCTTAACGTGGGGAGATTAATAAGTATTTAATATCATGGAGCTCGTAATATAATTGAGATAAGGACGGGAGTGCAATTATAATTCTGTAGTGTGGTGAATTATAATTAGTGAAATAAGAAATAGAATCCTGGTGGGATTAGGTTTTCTTATTTACACTGGGAGCCCAGACTTATTACTCCTTAGGTCCCTATCGTAGCCCTATATATACACGTTATGCTCTCTAGGTCAGGATGATGTTTTTTTAGACGTTTCTATTATTCACAAAATAGAGACAGATCTAGAGAGGACAAACAGACCACGAAAGAGTCCACACTCGGTTCGTGTTCTAGGCGTGCAGGGAATACGATAGAAGATCGTAAGGTGCAGTCGAGCTATATACGTGGCTTATAGCAAGACGTGCTATAACAAGTTCAACCAGCGTTCGTGTTCGCAGGGAGTTGAGGTAAAACCCTAATTCCGCCTTGTAGGGTTTTGCGATTTTCTTATTGTCTAATCTGTACGCGTCATTATTGGTTTCTGGGAATCGTTTCCCAACAGTTTTCCTGATTGTCGAGACAAAACACAGCAGCAAACCTCTAAATATCTTCGTGAACGGAAAGTTATTAATTGCTCCTTGGAGCACCGTCACGTGGTGGTGCTCCACCAACAAGGGTGTGACTCCCGACACAAATGTGCGATGGAGAAGGCTCGTGAAACACCATGTGATAGCGCTCTTAATCACTCTCCATAAACTCATTACAAAAGCTCCCTTGCAATTTGGTCTAGTATTATTATCTGTGAATTTCTGTCAGATGTCCGAATCCAAAGACTTTTACTCCATTTGAGAGTTTTCTGTCGGAAGTGTTTTTTGGGATCTGGCATGTGTAGTGACAAGTGTGATGTTCACGGGTGGCCAATGACTATAGTAAAAAGAGGAAAAAGCCATTGGTGCTGCACAAGTCTACCCCACCTACAGTAGTTTGAGATATTACAGTTTTTTTTTTGGCTTTGGGTCCGATTGATTAGAAAAAAAATTTACGCTGAAAAGTTAAACTGAGAGAGAGTGAAGCGATAGAAGGAGAGTGAAAGAGAATTTATTCTCTTTTGTGCAATTGATTAAAAAGAAAAGTTTTGTAAGAATTTTTCAAGAAAATATAGTAGCCATCTATGATCGATGATCATAGAAAATGAAGGGATATTTTAATTCACGAAGTGTATATATATATGTGTGTGTGTGTCCAGATAGTCCAAAGTCTTGATAATAAACTCATTGAAATTAACAATCAATGTGCCTTTATTCCAACCACCGTGGAAGCGCCATACAAAGGATATGCTAGTTCACTTGAAGAAAATCTCTTCTCTATGATTGGATCCGAAGTATGAATCATGATGAGGAAAGATGACAACATTGTGTCTTTTGTTACAATAAAGTTTAGTATTGGATTCACTTCAGAATTAGGTTGACATTAACTTTAGCCAGTCCGAATTAGATTTGTTGTTTATTATCATTACCTCTCAACATGCTCTCTGCATATATAATTATACATTTGGTCCTCTCTGTTTGCGAAATTCCCGCACATGGCACTAGATTCATCAACTTTTGTTACCCTTTAGTACTAATGAGTCAAATTGGGGTTTAACAGTAGGGCGTAGAACGTCTTTAATATTGCATAAACAAACACCATATATAAATTTCGGGAGAAAATTGAATGGAAAAGATTAGGCAAATAACACTCAAACCTTTTATTCACCCCTTATTATTATTATTGTTATTATTGATAGAAGAACGACACATCATGCATTGTGTCTTCTTCTTCTGGTACGTACATCGATCAATTGGACCATTAATTACTTCCCAATACATATTGGGTTATTTGGAACATATCTCAAAACACTCAGAACAACTTGGATTAGAGTATCCACAATGCTATAATCAAAAATGGATAACCAAAAGTTGCCACATCAGCTTTTGATTATCCATTTAAGAGATTGCTAAGGTTAACAATGTAGAGGTCCACAATGGCATAATCAAAATTGAATAACCAAGAGTTGCTACATCACCATTTTAAATTACAAAAAAAACTAATAACTGTGAACATAGAAATAGTTTTTTCTAAAATTAATTTTGAGACTAATGAAAACTATTTATTAGAAATAGACAATAATTTTTGAATTTTTTTAAAAAAGAAAAACAGTTTTAAGAAAAATAGCTTTTGTGTAATTACGATTTTTGAAAAAATTGTTTTTTATATAAGAAAAGGTTTTGAAAAAAAACATTTTCTCATACAAAACAATTTTTCAAAAAAAGAACAATTTTTCTGTATAAAAATGTTTTTTAAAAATAGTTCAAAAATAATTTTTGGGGGAAAACGGTTTTTAAAAAAAGTTTTTAAGTAAAATATTCTTTTTGAAAACATTGTTGAAAAAGAAAAAAAGAGGGGAAAAGGGAAGAAATAGAACTTTTTTTTTGTAATGATGTATGTATTTGATTGAGAATGTAAGGTTCATTAAATTTGGTTATTGGCAAAAGGTTGTTAGTTTTGATTATCCAAAGTCCAAAATTTGATTATTTCTAAGGAGGTTGCTAAGTTTGATTATAGCATTGTGAGCCATATTTTGCACCAACATTGTTAACTTTAAAAACCTAGCACTTTTGGTTATGCCATTGTGGATACTCTTAGTAATATAATTACAATTCTTCAGGCACTCAACGCATTGATCCCTCCCAGCCAAAGTTGCCACCGCCATGATCATTAACATGATCACCACCATCACAAGTCTCAAACTTGTTGTACCCATGGCTAGCTGCCTCTCTCTCTCTCTCAATTTTCTATTGTCATTAGACTTCAATATTCATGGTAATTTATAGGCAAGAACCTTTAGCCATGGAGTGCTTTCTCTCAACCATGAGTCAAAGTCGAGTAAATGTCATTTTAATGACCTACCAAAACAAGAGGATTCGATGGATTCCGAAAAAGGTAAGAGCATAAATGGGACTAAAGGAACAAATGTCAAAACTGTTTTTGTTAGTGCCAAAATTCTAATGCATAAAAGTCTTGTACACTGCACATAGTACAAGCGTTTTGTGCACTAGAGTTTTGGCACTAACAAAAATAATTTTTGGCATTATCATTTCCCTTGATTTTCAGCTTTACAAATCTTCATTTACCAATGGTTGCAAACGAGCCGAGCCGAGCCAAACCGAGTTTTTCTGTGCTCAAGCTTGTTTATTAAGTTTTAACGAACCCGAGCTCGAGTTCGAGCTTAGTGAAAACTTGACAAACTGAGCTCGAGCCGAGCGGGCCTTGGCTTGACTCGAGCTCGAGCTTATTCACGAGCCTTAACGGGCCAACAAAAAACATATATATATCCTCGCATAGACCAACTACAACAAAAAATATTTTGATTATGAAGGTATATATCTTTCATTTTCCTATACTCTACAAGAATTTTAGAATAATAATTACATGTAATATGTTTTTGTAAGGATTCTGCACAATGTATCAAAATGCTAATGCTATTAATTGTGATAATTAATGTAAAAAGTTTACTAAGTTTTGGCTTGCGAGCCAACTTGAGCCGAGCCTCTACTGGCTTGTGCTCGGCTTGATAACGAAATGAGCCTAAAATTTGAGTTTGAACTTGTTTATTTATGTCTCGAGTCGAGCTCAAACAAGCTTTTTACCAAGCCGAGTCTCGAGCGGCTCTGTTCGTTTGTAGCCCTAGGTCCAGCCCATTTGGAAAAATATACACGGTTGATTTTACTTACCGGATTACATTATTAAGCATAAGTAAGCTCCACTAATCTGGTTTAATTTGACCGGCATGAGAAGGCAAATAAGTGTTTGTCCTCCATGAGTGCATGTTCGAATCCTACGGAGGTCATACATTCCAAACTTTTGGGCCAATGGATGGTTTGCCTGGTTGTAACTTTAAGGCCAAAATTAGACAAGATTGCTCAAGGAACATCAAGTCTAAAAAAAAAAAAAAAAGAGTAAAGAAAGAAAGTAAGTTCCACTCCATTAATAACCAATCATAATTTCACAGACAGAGATGGAAATTTCAGTGGTTACTTTTGCATAAAATTTTGGTTATTTTCCTATGCATAGAGCTATGATATCAACAATTTTGGAGACCCAGTTTTTAAGTAGGCCCTCAACTTAAGGAAGCCATGGATGTTGATTCAGACTCCGAGATAGCTGTTACCATGATCAATGGGAGATTTTCTATCGTACCCTGTTACCCTCCACATAAGACTTTGATTCAAGAGTGCAAAGCCCTTTTGGCTTGTACGGGGTGCATCCTGAAGCACGCACTCTAGGAGTGAAAAAAAGTGGCCGACAACCTCACAAACATGAGAGTAGAGCAAGATGACAAGATGATGGCGCACATTATCCCGTTGGATGTCATTATTCCATTGCTTGAGACAGACATGAGAGGTGTGGCGTTTGAGAGATTTGTTTATGTGTCTTATGAATAAAGTGAGTGGTTAATCCGTACATTGACTAAACTATTGGGGTAAATACTTACCAAAAAAAAAGAAAGAACCATGGGGTAAAAGTTAAGCTTGTCCTATTTTTCATTTTTGGGGAGGATGCTATCAGAATCAATTGGGAGTAGAAATTTGTGTGAGGTATTGTGTCGTGCAGTATCGATTCGTGTTTTTTCGAGTTCGTGCCAAGATTCTCTTAACCATTACCCGGTTCATCCATTTTCGTGTTTACAGTGTCGTGTCATTTTCGGTCCGTGTCGTATTAGCGTGTCATGACAAAAGATTTATATTCATGATAATCTAAAAATCAAATGAAGAGATTTAAGTTTCTCTCCTTCAAGAGTTAAATTTCATGAAACAAAGCTATGTAGTTTTGTTAATTTTATTTTATCTATTTTGCTTATTTTTTTACCTTTCCACGACATATCTAAAGCTATGATTGGTTTGATGGAATGAACGTTGTTATGGAATAGTCATTCCAATGGAATACCGGTGCACTAATAAATGAAGGAATGTTCATTCCAGAACATCAAAATAAGCTCAACTACAAAACACACTATATATGCGTCTGAAACCAGACAACAACGAAAGCTATGTGGGTGTGTTTGGTAACATTTTCAGTTTTTAGTTTTTTGTTCTTAAGAAATTAGAAGTAGAAACAGGTTTATGTTTTCATAAAAACAAAAACAAGAAACATGTTTGGTAATATTTATGTTTTTCAAAAAAAAAAAAAAACTGGGGAAAAACACATTTTTGTAGTTTCCATAGTTTACAAAAATTCTAAAAAAGTATATGAAAAACAAAAAAGTAGAAATTTGTTACCAAATAAATTTTCTTCATTAGTTTTTAAGAAAGTAAAACCAAAAACCAAAAATTGAAAACAAAAAAAGTTACCAAACGCCTCCGTCGAGCATCAGAGAGCAGCCGTTTTAAGTGCTCCACGAAGTCTCCTACAGTAGACTCCAAGGTTTTCACTAGAGGTAGCGGCAGTATAATAATACGTAGCGGTTATAGGTATAGCGATCATGAATTTTTAAGTATAATTTTTCTCACTAGAGCACCAGAAACAGCGGGCAAAAATCCGGTTGCAAAGCAATTACATAGCAGGAATCGCCGATACGAGTGGGAATTTTGGATAGTACCGGAACAACGGAGTGTAGCTAGCGGTATCGGAGTACTGATCATAAACTACGACGTAGCAGCCGATACGCTAAGTAGCGACCGCTATTTAAACGCACGGTGGACTCCTTCAGGCCGTATAGAATGATTTTGACCCAAATAATGATCATGTATGTGGTCTTCTTTCTCAACTTGCTGAAACTCCACTGACCTGAAAATCTTGTCATGATCCATTACACCCCGATTCAGTGTGTTTTTTAATCCAAATTTTGTTTTTCTTCAACTTTCATGTGCGTTGATCATGTATCTAATAAAGTTCGATGAACATAATTTTTGACAAGATTAATGTTCTTTCCGAGCTCTACAAAATGAAAAGAGTCCATCATCAAAATATCTCTCGTCTCTCACTCATTCTAAGAGGATTCAAAAAGTTATTTTGTCCATACATTTTCACCGAGTCAGAGTCTTTTCGTTTGAGAGAGTATGAAATACAATGAGGTTTAACAGACCCACCAATTGTAGTACTGATTTAGTGGGGAGTTCGATCAAGTAGTGCTGAAAGATAGATGTTCATGCAAACCGTAAGCACTGTAGCCATTGGCGGAGTTGTGTAGGGGATGGGGGTGGCCACGGACCCCCCTCCCCCCACTTTGGACTCTCTTTGAGTATGTAGGTTTGGTCAAAATAATAAACCGTTGACAAAAAGGAAGACTTTGACCAACCACCCACAGAATGACACGTGGAAGTAACATGAGGAGCAGCACACAAGTGATTGCTGCTACGACAAGAGCCTTAGCGACAGATGGCGCGAGATGGGGCCCGCGCGCAGACATGGCGGGCGCGCAAACATGGCGCGCGAGGGAGGGCCTCAAAGAGATCAAATAAAAGAATTAAAAGAACATAGAGACAGCGAGAGTCATCGCGAGAGGAGATCGGCCCGCGCGGCTCTAAGAAGCCAAAGAGCGCGAAGAAGGGCCGAGATATGCAAAGATCACTTAGATAATAGAGCGCTCCCTGGTCAAAAGGCAGGACCAAAGGGGGTTTCAGCGAAGATGCGATTGCCGCGGGTCGCGACCTTGCTCTTAAGGGAATTGAGGGAAATCTAGTGGTTTGGTGGCTAAGGAGAGGGGTCCGTCACAAGGTGGCGCGCGAGGTGACGTCACCCTCGCGACCTCGGGAACAAAAGGGACACGTGTCGAGATTTGATTGGGCCGCCCTGGGAACCGCCTTAGGCCTAAGAGCCTATATATACAGGTCCAACATTCACCATAATGGATATAGATATAGATACACAGGCATAGAAACAGACACAGGCTTTTCTAGAGAAGGGGACTGGAGGGTATTGGACTAAAGGAAGAAGAACATTCTCCTCGGGCTGATATCATTCAATCCATCTGGAAAAATCTGTCCGCGACACGCTGCCTTCGTCCTTTCTGTTCATGTGCCCTTTCCTTCACCTCATTAGATTATTTCTCTTGTCCCTTTATTTTAACCACCAACCAATCGCACATTTCCAGCTCACGCGAGATCTACACGTCAGCTACCTAGTGCAAAACACGATCTACAACAGGCGACTCTGCTGGGGAGGTGTGTTTTGTTTTGTGGTTAATCCTCGGTAGAGAACCTATTTCGCAACCATGAGTGGCAAGGGCACGACTCACAATGATGACGTAGTCCTTGAGGAGATCGCCGAGACTACTAGTGCTGATGTGGCTGACCAGGCTCTTAAGCTCGTGCAAACCCGTCAGCAGCAAATCCATGATACTCAGAAGCAGCTGCTTGCGGCCCTGCAAGGGCTCACACAGGCCATCACTGGCACCCTGCCCAGGCCCGCTGCCGCTGGAGGAGAGGTCCCCTAGCCGATCCTGAGTGGGGACAGTGGCTCACAACCCGTTATCTCATCGCAGGCGATGCCGTCGGTGCCACCTGTGGGCCTTGACCCGGCCTCGTCGCTCATCTCACAGCCCCACCCCTTGCAAGGTGTCCTCGTTGGAGGTGTCGCCGGTGATATAGATCGGTTATATGAATACCAATCTGATATTCCAGCATGTTCAAACCCATGTTGATCTTTTATGATATTGTGCTAGCTGGAATATCTTGTTCACGTAGATATCTTGTTTCCTGTTTTCACAAATGAGAGATTTTTTTTTCCCACTTTGAGTGTCAAACATAGTGGATTTTAATTAGATAGGTTGCAGTTTTTCTGGTGACTTGATATATTTCCTTACCTATATTTATGATTCAATTGGTATCTAAAGACTAGGAGGAGTTTTTCAGTGCCGAGTGGGTATTGTCGACGTGGTACCCGCTCGGCGCATCTGAGCCGTCCGATATATTTTTGGATAGCTCGGATTGAAACCCTCTCTCTCCTCTCATCCCAACACTTTCTCTCTCTTTTTTCTCTCTTCAAATCCGAGCCGTTCAAACACGCAATGGACGGCTCGGATGCGCGAGCGGGCATCACGTGGTACCTGCTCGGCACTGAAATTTTTTCCAAAAAGAGGAAAGACTAGGTATCTGAAGCCTGAACCTTGCTGATTTGCTTATACGTAAATTTCACTGTGGATAGTTAACATCCATTTTGCTCTTTCTCTAGATACTGAAAAATATTCACCTTCTAGACAGAGCTTTTAAATTAGGAATGCTCAGTTTCGTCACACCTGTGTAGAAAACTGAAAATGTTTTTAATGAAGTGCTAGAAATTGTTGCAAATATTTAAAAACCCATTTGATCACGACTGTCTAGAGAAGTGAAAATATTTTTGACAAAGTGCTAGAAATTGATGCCAAATTCGTGCACAATTAACTTTTCTCTGTTATTTGTTGACATTTAGTCCTGATCATTTGTCTTTCGCACATCTATGATACTACACAAAAAATTGTGATCTCACTTGTTCATGTTTTTGACTCAACAATATCTAGTTGAGTTATACCCATATAGGTATTAAATGTATGTTAGCTAAGAAATTATCCAAATTAGCGTTTTTTGAACTGGCTCAAATCCTATCTGAAGTTAAATAAATACTTGTAAGAATTGTAATTCCTTCCAAATGGGAAAAAGCTTAGACAAAAAAAAATACTTGTTTTTATTCTTCCAGTTCGTCTTGAACAGATCAAATATCACAAATGGAAAAGGCTTAGACAAAAAAAAAAAAAACAACAACCAAAAACCTTTCTAAAACCTTTATAACCTTTTTCATTCCTGTAGTAAAAAATTACTAGCAAAAAGCTAAAGACGATAACCAAGAATAGAAATAAAAAATCCAAGAACATCCAAATAAAAGTCTACTTTTAGCATCCAACCACAACCAGACCGCTGCATATATGTATATATGAAAAGGCAATATGAGAGTGAAAAACCGAAATTACTTTAAAATTCAAACAACTGAAATTACTTTTTCGAAATCTCTTTGTGAGGTCACAAAAAAATTTGACTCCAACCATGAATCGATGGTTCCTTCACGAACTCTTACCATGGGAGACAGGTGTCAAGCTTCTTTCCGGCCATGTTCAAGGTGTTTACCCAGGTTTGCCACAAAATAATTTCTCCCAAAAAGAGGGGCTTTGCCACAAAATAATTTCTCCCAAAAAACGAGGATTATTCACTCGAAGACTCCAACCATGATCCGATGCAGTTCCTTCACGAACTCTGTGTCAAGCTTCTTTCTATCCAGGTTCAAGAACTCGAGGTACCCCTCTGGCCAGCAGTCACCGATATCAGGCAGCACCTCGTGAAATTCCTCCTGAGCCTTCTCGCTCCATGCGAGATGGATGCTCGCGGTGAGTTGTTCATAGCTCTCCATGCCATTCATCACGATTGTTGTTAGTTTTTGAGGTACATACTCTCTTGTGATCTTGCAAAGGAACAGGTCAATCTCTTTGATGGCCACCATCTCGTCGTCTTCTGCCTCGACCCACAAGTCGTCTTCGACGGCCACTATCCCCTTTTCTACCTCGATCAACCAACTGTCTTCGACAGCCACCGTCCCCTTTTCTGCCTCGACCAACCAGTCCTCTTCGACAGGCACCATCTGTAGACACCCCAATTTGGCATAACGATTATTTCAAGTCCCACCTTGGGACCATCTCGATGATGAATGGATACAGTGATTGCTGATTGACTTCTCGTAAACCCATGGACTTTTGGTGAGTACTTTTAGCCACTTAGAGGACCCAATTCAGAGCCAAATAACATTTCAGACAGAAATACAGTATCCTAGGAAAATACATCTATCAGCCGTAAGATCGATTCCTCGGCCACCAGATCCATTCTTCGGCCACCAGATCCATTCTTCAGCCGCCAGATCCATTCCTCGGTCGCCAGATCCATTCTTCGGCTGCCAGATCCATTTCTCGGCCGCCAAATCCATTCCTCGGCCGCCAGATCGTCTTTTTCTAGAATTCTGGAATGTTCTGTCAGTCGTTTGATCGACGCACCAAAACCCTAGCAGCCTTTTTCCGATTCTTTAGGGCTACAAAAGCATATTCAATCAGAGATCTTGTTACCTTAAACTACCTTATTGATTCATGCCATTTGATTGGCCGGAGTGAGTCACCAATTGCCTATATAAAGAGGCCTTAGGGTTCCGAAATTAACATTCAATTCCTCCATCTCATACCTCCAAGCTCTATAGAAATCATCTCACATACTCCCCCTATAGAAACCCTAACCTTCCGAAGGCAGCCGCATCCCGAACGATTAAACCTCGAAGTACAAATCCTAAATCCCAGGGTTTCGAGAAGAAGATCAGTCAATCACCCTCAATCCGAAGCAATCAAGCATTGAGGGATCAAGGTGGTGAGGCCCAGGGGCCTATGGTTTGATTCATCTTCTGTTTTTGTACTTTAATCGTAGTTTTTTGATTCCTGATTAACTCTTCGTTCTGGTGTGAGGAAGAACATCGGCTGGGGGATCAATTCTTCGGCCGATACATCGATCCAGTGGGATTCCTCGGCCGTGACATCTATTCACCAGCCAAGGGATCCATTTGCTGGGACAGTTTGTTTTCTGTTTTGATGCATGTTTTCATTACTGTTTTGGCTCACCTTATCAACTGTTAAAGGCTAAATAACCAGATTATGTGTTTAGAATTAAATAAAGCAAATACTAATCATATGTCGAACGATTATGGGCCAGTTTCATGACTGGGTAAAGAGGGGTGCCTAACACCTTCCCCTTATTGTACTTTTGGCTCCCGTACCCGGAATCTCTATCTCTTTTCCTAAATTTTATAAACTAGGTGGTGACTCTATTTTGATGATAACCGTTATCGTGTGGCGATATTCCTAGCCATGGGAATATCCACGATCCTGATTTATGAAGTGGAAAGCAAACAAACAATGATCAATCTGTATGGCGATGCCCCGTTTGGGAGGTGTCTACAGTTTTTGGCGACTCCGCTGGGGACATGAGAGCCATAACTAGAAAGTTCAACATAAGACTAATACATGCTTTATTTAATTCATTTATCATATGCATCGAGCGGGCAACCTCGTTGAGTTCACCTGATACCCCGGTATGACACGGGCTATGTTAGGGGTTCCAGCAAACTCCACAGTCACTTATACCTAGTGGTATATCAAAAAGGAAATCACCCAATCACTGCCTATGATGGGCTGGTGAAAGGATTGGTGCCCTTTAACAACGGAGCACCCTTGAGACTACCTAAACCTTTCATGTGTTAGAAAGCCATAGAACTTATCAAACTAAGACAGGAACCTACAGGCTAGGAACCTACTTGCATTTGCTTGCAGAAGTTCTTCCTCACACCTTGTATATGTTGTTGTAACATCTTTTTCTATGCAGAAGGGTTAGGGCTTGAACTAAAAACCCTAACCCTAAGTCTTTATAGCCAAGCACTAATGGCGTTGACTGCAAGGTATATTTTTGGTAAAAAGCATCATTGCTTACTTAACACTCCCGCTTTACTTAAAGCACCGCGAAGTATGGATTTCTAGAATGAAATCAAACAATGGCCGCCCCATCGGCAATTGAACTGGGGTTACTCTAGCAATCTCTGCCTTGCAAGGCCAAAGGAAAGTGGGAGTGTGAGGTAGTAGAGCAGATTATGGATGATTGTATGCAAAGTCAAGGATATTATGGATAGAACTTGCAATACTCATTTCTCGATGAATGATTCAACTTAGAACTTTGATTCCTATTTCCAAATCGGCCTAGCAACCCATCTTTCAAAATTCAAAATTTTGAGCATGCTTGCCGCAACAAGCCGGTAAGATTTAGGAGTTTGTCAATGTGTTGGCAGGTAATCATGTGAATCCCAATTACCTCAATCATGTTTTGAGAAAGAGAAAAGAAAAAAAAAACTTATTGAATAAGTTTCTGATAAATCAACTTCGATGTGCTTTGGTAAAAATAAGTTTTGATAAACACTTGCTGAAAGAATAACCTGAAGCTGGTAGAATCACGTTAGCATTGTTTGGAGTGAAAGAATCTTCCCTAACCAAGAATTGAGAAAGATAAAAACTTTTCAAAACTTTTCTTAAGTGAAAATAGCTAATGATGATCAAATCCTCAAACAACAAGTTTTTCTTAAAACCAAAAAGTGGAACATCCAAATAGTCGCTAGCACAGCGATAGACTCCGAGTCTACTCTCCGTTGTGGTCATCTGCTCAGCTTTTTCGGCCTGCCTCATAATGTGGATTGGCTTGGAAGTAGGATCTAAATGACATGCAGTATTTGTAAACAACGAGTCTTAAGAGTCATCCATATCAAAAATTGCTGGCTATCTATGGTATCCGATAAACTCATGCCTACAAAACGAACTGCTATGCATGACTCATCCATAATCTGTGAAATCATCCATAATCTGTGAAAGCAGCTATGGTGCTATGTATATCATTTTGTTTGCCTTTCTCTAACCATGCAGGGGACTAAACCAAAAGAAAAGTCCATCACCCTCATTTCCTTTCATAGCACATTGCATGACCATGTGTTAACATCGAGTATCATTGGGTTAAGCCACCCCATCATGCTAGATTTGCATTTTAAGGGCAATAAGTGTGTTTGATGTGTGCATTGCATAGACACTTGATTTTGGACATCTCAACCTGAGCGTAGCTAAGTTCTTGCTTTTCCTAAATTTTGGGTTTGGTCTAAGACGTGACAACGATGGCTGACAAGAAGATTGAAGCTCTGACTGCTAAAGTTAATGTATTAGCTGAATCAGTGGCTACCCTAGCCACGATTGTCCACAGTTTACTAAGAAGTCCTTCACAAGCTCCACCTCCACCTCCCCCTACTAGATGGATGAAAAGGGCAGCTCAGAGAGAAACTTATTCCGCTAAGGACAACCAAATTGAAATGGTGGTGGATGATCTGCAGCAGCAACATGAAAAGCAACTTCTTCTCAATACCATCGATCTAAACCAAGAATCTCTCAAAGAGAAAAACAACTGTAAGATGAACATAAGCAACAATAATGTTAAACTGGTGGGATCTCATCTCGACCGCAGGCAAAAGAGAAATTTTGTTCCTCTTAGAATGAACTTGGAAAAGGTGTTCTATATCTTGGAAGCAAAAGAGGTATTGAAGCCGTTACAGCCAAAATTTCCAAACTTTATACAAAAAGGTGGAGGGTATTGCAAGTTCCACCAAGTAAATGGTCACTCTATCAAAGAATGTGGGGCTTTCAAGAATGCGATCCAAGACCTCATCGATCAAGAGAAGATTGATCCAGCTGAGTTTGATCACTGGGCAGCAGCAGCATCCATGCATGTCACGTCTTAGGCTAAGAGTCAATCTTTTAAGGAGTCTTATCTAGCTAGTTTTGGCTACTATTTTGGTCTATATCTGTTTCTTTTTTAAAAGGTCTATAGTTTATTTTGGTCGTCAGTCCGCTTGTTGCACCTAGCATGAAATGTGGAGCTAAAATGAAAGTCTCTTCGGACTTGAACTACGAATGGCCTGATTCTCTTTTTGAGATACGTAGGCACCTTATGGTCGGCCACAATCTTCAAACTATTTTCCCATGTGTTGAGTTGCTGTTATAGAAGGCTCATGATAACATTAAGTATTGAAAACAATCCTTAGGGATTTCAAAATGATTTCATGATATCTTTTTGAAACACATCATAATCACTTAAGTCGTCAAATGTATAAGTTTTCAAAATTATGACCCATGTCATTTCTGTTGAGTAGAGAAGGAGTTGAAACATTTTCGCACCCTCACAAAGATCACTTGTAAGCAGATCATGCTGTTGAATATAGGAAAGTGGAGAAAGAAGAAAAAGAGAAAAAGAGAAGAGAAGAAAAATGAGCTCGCTAGATTGAAAACATGCAAGGGCGGTCTAGGCAAAAATTAGAGCATGAACAAAGAGAAGAGAAGTGAAAAATCGGCCATGTTTTCATACATCTGTTATATGACTGGTGCTCAATCTTAGGAAATCCACTTGGTTAAACATCAAAGCTCTTGACAATCTTGGCTAGGATCCCTGTCACTTTGTTGTATGATTCAAAATGAAGAGAGGCATTCATTTCATCTATCCAAACACTTATCTCTTACTAGCCACGTTGAGCCTCTAGATAATTTCTTTGAAAAGCATGCTAGGCAGCCATCCCCTACGCTGGGGCAAACAAAAAATACAAGAAAAGATGAAAGAAAAATCAATGAAAAGAAAAAATGAGCACCCCGTCATACAAGGGGCATTTTGAAAGAAACATTCCTTCCAATCCATACAAAGGACATTTTGAAGAAAACAACTTTTTCACACAAAGTGAGGCAAGAGGCGACAAGAGTTGATAAAAATGTTGAAGATGGCTGCTAACTTTAAAAACCCAAGCTTGAGTAGAAATTAGGTTTGAGACTTTACATCCGCTTCTTTTCTTAAGCCAAAACCCCCAAGCCTACATTATGGTCCATAACAAAGTCCTCTCAGATTGAGGAATACAACTTAGCAGCAAGGTCCTAGGCATTAGGGGCATAACCAAAGTGGAAAAGTGACGTGATATGCAAACATCTTGGGGTATGTATCACTTTGGCAAAGTACGCATCATGAAGAATCATATGGGATAAGGGGCATGACTAGGCCCTCCTCTATTCTCCCCTCAGAAATATCCAACCTCCTGTGAGGATAGCCACTCAACAATTCAACTCATGACGATAGACTCAAAACAACGAACTCACCTGAAATTACTAGAGGCATGGGTTTGTGAAGTTATGTCTCATGGCAAATTGAGTGGTATGGATATGGAGCATGATTGATAGAATGGTATGATTTTGAAAATCCTTGAGAAAAAGTTTTCAAAGTTAATTTTATCCTAAACATTCTTGACATAGCAATACAAGCATAATTGCTTTTACAAACTTTCGAGAAGATAAAATAAGTTTCTCGTTTCATGAAGAGTGCAGCAATATGGTCCTTTGACCAAACAATGTTTTCAATGGTGCCGCTAGGGCATTGCGGTCTTTCAAAACACCTGGCTAGTATAAGCAATAAGTCATTATCAGTCTCCCTAAGGCAAGGGGAAGCATTTGATCAAATATGCGAAAGTTGAGATGTCCAGAATGCATTGCGGATTCACATGCATATCATTATCACCCTGCCTTTTCCATTAATGTCATTATGACTGCTCAATGGAAGCAATTGTCTTAATTGCACGAGCTAACTCCAAATATGAGGTGTTCTTATGCTCAAGCAAGGCAGGTTCATCAAGGTATCATGGCCATCATCTCTATACAAGGAATAAAGGGCAAACAAAGGGATGCACTGTAAAGTCTACCTCCCTGTCAACACACTTGAAGAAAGTGTAGACACCTCCCAAGCGGGGCATCGCCATACAGATTGATCATGTTTGTTTGCTCGATTGGTTGCTTGCTTCGTAAACCAAGATCGTGGACATTCCCATGGCTAGGAACATCGCCACACGATAGCGGCTATCATCAAAACAGAGTCGCCACCCAGTTTATTAAAACTAGGAAAATAGACAGAGATTCTGGGCACGAGAGCCAAAAGTACAATAAGGGGAAGGTGTTAGGCACCCCTCTTTGCCCAGTCGTGAGACTGGCCCATAATCGTTCAACATAAGGCATGTAGATGCTTTATTTAATCCTAACACGTAATCTGTTTTTATCCTTTAAGCAGTTAATGGTGAGCCAAGACGGTAATTGAAACATACATCAGAAAGCAGGAAACAAAACAAGCTGTCCCAGGGCAATGGATCCCGCGGCCGGTGAATGGATGTCACGGCCGAGGGATCCTCCTGGTTTGATGTATCGGCCGAGGGATCGAAGCCCCGGTCGATGTTCTTCCTCACACCAGACAGAAAGATTAATAAATGATCAAAACGCTACGATTAAGCATAAATATGGTAAGTAAGACAAACCAGAGGCCGTTGGGCCTCACCACCTTGATCCCTCAGTTGCTTGATTGCTTCGGATTGGGTGTGATTGACTGATTGCTTGATTGAAAACCCTAGGGTTAGGGTTTGAACTTCGGGGTTTGATCGTCGGATTGATGGCAGCCTTCGGGAGGTTAGGGCTTTTGAAGAGTGGGTTTGAGAGAGTATTTTGACAGAGTATCGGAGCTTGGGTGAGTGATTTCACCTATGAATTTTTTGTGTTTATTTTCGGAGTCCAAAGGCCCTTTATATAGGCAATTGATGACTCACTCCGGCCAATCAAATGGCACGATTGCAATTGCAATGCAATGCAAACTCTTCGTCGCAATCTCTGAACGTGGCCCGAACGCATCGGGAAGGTAGTGTAGTTGGATCAAACGTCTGATAGAACGTTCCAGAGTCTAGAAAAAGGTCGATCTGGCGGCCGAGTAATGGATCTGATGGCCGAGGAATTGATGTTGTGGCTGAAGGATTGATCTTGCGGCCGAGGGATTGATCTCTCAGGGAGATTTTGCTAGCAACAGGTTGCTCGGGTGAGGAAACGATGTTAAGGCCGTTAGATCAATGTTATGGCCGACATATGGATTCTCCTAGGCTTCTGTATTCTCTGTCTGAAAGGCTGTATGGCTCTGATTGGGTCCTCTAAGTGGCTCAAAGTTCTTACCGAAAGTCCTAAGGTTCTCAAGAAGGCAATCAGCAATCACTGTATCCATTTCATCATCGGGATGGTCCCCAAGGTGGGACTTGAAATAATCGTTAGGCCAAATTGGGGTGTCTACAGAAAGCTCAGCCTGAGAAGCGCCATATCCTGGGGGAACGCTTCAACTCTTTTGTGGAATTCTGTCACACAGCACTGTCAAGGACATGCCAAAATCTTTGCCGAACAGAAACATTGCACTCACATTCATTGTTACTTACATTGCATGTTTCTATGCTAGGGGCAATTAGATCATTATCATCATACACGATTGAGCTAGGATCAAGCATTCATGGCCTAAACAGGGGGCTTGTGTTTCTTTTAAATATTCAAATTAACATGCATATGTGTTGCATTGCAATCTATGTCACCCAAAATCGTTCAAGCTCTTGAACTAGGGTTCTTCAAATGTGATGGTCCTGCCCCTAGCAGTCAGTGTAGAGACCCGTATTTATTTTATCGAACGTTAACATTTTATAAATGCATGATTATTGGAAAAGGAAATGAAATATTGGTTTTATGTGATTTGAGGCCTAAGTGTTAAAGTTGAATGTGAAAGGGTGTAATGTGTGATTTGTGGATTTATGAGTATATATAAGGGAGATGAGAGAGCATAGAATCATTTTTCCCTCGTCCACTCTCATGTCTTTCTCTCCCGGTCTCTCTCCTCACGCCTCTCACTCTCTCTCTTGCTCTCTCTTCAAATTTCACTCAAAACCCACCAAAATAACCTTCAACCCTTCACCCTCAACGCGTATTGTGGCCCGTATCCCGTTCATTGGAGCTCGAGGAGGTCGTTTTTCGCTCGAATCAAAGTTTTCGGAGAGCTAGGGCTCGTATCTTCTTGGGTTCGTTCTTCGGCCTCGAGGTAGGGATTCTACCTCTCAATATATGTAATAGGAGTGTTTTCTAGCCTTGAATCGTGTCTTTCTTGTTGTGGTCGTTGTTGTTGTTGTTATAGTTGGAATCGTCGAAATCTGCAGAAAATCTGCTCGAACACCCATTTGTATCGATACTGCTCAGATCAGTATCGATACAAGAATCTTTGGAACGTTTTTAAGCCAATCTGTATCGATACTAGAATCGCTAGTATCGATACAAAGTGCCCTAAAATCAGCTTTTGCTGTTTTGCTCCAAACTTAGTTATTTTGACCCCCGATCACTTCTAACTCGTTCTAAACATCACCAAATCATTCCATAACATTGTTAATCCTATCCGTTGAGTTCGTGAAGTATCTTTGCACCCTACGCCCCTTGTTTGGTACAATTTAGCGTTGATTCACTTATGGACTTGATTTAATTAGAATGGGACGTTATGGGAATTTGAGACACATGAAACTTTGTTGACACAACGCACGAACAATTTGGGGCCCATCGACGGGTGGGTGCCTGGCAGGGGATATCAGGGTCCCATAAATAGCCTGGCAGGAGCAAACGCTCGTATTGATTATTCAAGGCCCAACCTACAAGGTGGGTGCTTGGCAAGGGATATTGGGGTCCCATGAATAGCCCGGCAGGAGCTTCGGCTCATGACACGTAATGCGAGACGGTTTGGACACGTGAGATATGAAAATGGTTAAAGGTTGAGGTGTATTCTAATTCTCATGGCTTGTTTGTCGGATTGTAGATCCTGATCGATTGTCCAATGCTTGGGTAACCCTTTGTACATATCGTATCATCATTCTCGCATTTCTCTTGCATATATCGTGTGTGTAGAATTTCTACTGGGCTAGTGTAGCTCAAGCCTTATCTTTTGTCAGGTACTAACTCTGGACATTAGCGACCATGATTGGAGTGCTTGGATATTGGACACGATGTTTTTGAAAGCTAACTTTGTAGAGTTACTTAGGCATCTTTGTAAATTCCTTTTGAAGATGTATTTGTAACTTATGTGATGATCTTTTGACTACGGGTTATTTTGTAAACTCTAAACCTCATGACATTAGATGCTTATTCCAATTTGGGGCCGTTGTGCCAAAGAATGTAATATTTTGAACTCTTGGACTTGGAGTATGGTTATGGGAAATTAATGATATTTGGGTATCGTACGGTTAATTGTGAGGTATTTGTTAATGAAACTCTTTATATTTTACGTCAAAATGGAGGACGTGACAGTCAGCATAAAAGGACTTTGGCCCGTGGTCAACTCCAAGCTTGTTGCATGTTATTTTCCTATCCATTGTTGTTTTCTAAATTGTTCAAACGTTGATTGCAGGATTCTCTCGGATTTCGGTCCTTGAAGTTATCAGGTGCAACCACATCAAGCTTTGTGTCTATGACCGACTGAGCCAAGTCAAAGAAGCTGGAAGATAGCCTCGTAACTTGTCCCGAGCAAACTCTATAATTGTCACCATGTCAGCAGCATTAAAGTGGCTTCGCATTTCGCATCTCTGTAGCTCCTTGCTTCGTGCTTTCATCTCCATGTCAGCAGCTCTGCCTTCATAACTCGGAAACCTCACACTTGCTCTTCGGTAGCATCGTGCACATGCCTTGTCATATTCACGACCTTGTCGGGTTTCATAAACTCCGAGCAACTCTATGCTCAGGCAACCTTGCGCTCAGCAGGTCCAATCTCCACAGCTCCCTCTCAGTAGTTCCACTCCTCCCAGTAGCTCTATTCAGCAGCTCCCCGCGCCTATTATCCCAGCAGCTACATGCTTACTACCATCAAAGCATGTCAATGGCTCCCCTACCTCAGTAGCACCCCATGCTCAAAAGCTCCATACTCAAGTCACTCAACAAGCTCCATCGTCATTATCCCAACATGTCCAATGTCCAGCAGCTTCAGAAACTCAGCAGCTCTATGCCTATGCTCACTATCACCTAGCAGCTTTAGGCTCAGCAGCTCTAAGCCCACTCAGCGGCCCTGTGCTTGCCATCATGATCACTCAACAGCCCTGTGTTCATTCACCAGCCCTGTGCCCAAGTCGCTCATCAGCTCCGTATTCACTCCTCCAGCAACTCTGAGTTCAAGTCATTGTCAACAGCTCTAAGTTCATTATCACTACCAACAACTCTATACTCATACTCAACAGCTCTGTGCCCAAGTCGTTCAAACAACAGGTTCCATATCAATAGTGCAGTGCTTACTTTAGCTGCCCCGAGCTCACATCTTGAAGCTAAGCAGCCTCGCCACTTCCAGGCCAGCAAAACAATCCTGCGGTTTTCATTTAATACATTGAGTGAACAGCCAACAAGAAAAAGCACTTGTATAAAGCTTGCAATAACCTAGTGTACACTTCAGCCCTTCAGAAGGCATCTATGTGGCTAAAATCCTTCAAGAAAGGCATTCGTATTTCTAAAGCCCTTCAAAAGGCGTTTATGTTGCTAGCTTCAGCGTTTGTATGGCCAGTTTCCAGAAAGCGTTCAGCCTCCGAAAGGCATCCCGTTAATGGAGGCGATAGAAATCTCCCAAAACAAGTTGAATTTGCCAAATGAGGCGATGGAAATCTCCTAGAGCGTATGTGTGAATCACCCCATCAGTCGAGGCGATGGAAATCTCTGAAGACATTAATAGTCGAAGCATTTAACAAACCTTATGGCACTTTGGGTCAACAGAGTCAAAGTGGAATATGGTCAAGAACTAGCCTTGGGGACAATCCCAAGCATACTCAAAACTAGTCTTGGGGGCAATCCCGAGCATACTCAGAACTAGCCTTGGAGACAATCCCGAGCATACTTAGAACTAGCCTTGGGGACAATCCCGAGCATACTCAAAACTAGCCTTGGAAACATCCCGAGCATGTGGAAACTAGCCTTGGAAGCATCCCAAGCATGAGGAACAAATCAAACCCCGTGGAAGATGGAATACTCAATAGTACAACAGTTCTACAAACTCACTACTCAGCAGCTCCAATCAATAAGATATCATCTATTCTCAAACTCTATGCTTGAATGCTCAAAGTTCTACACTTTGAATGCTCGAAACCCTTCGAATGCCCAACCACTGTGTACTGGATGCTCAAGTTCTACACTTGAATATTCAAGCTCTACGTTTGAATGCCCAACCACTGCGTACTGGATGCTCGAGCTCTATGTTCAAATGCTTAAGGTTTATACCTTAAATGCTTAGGCTCTACGCTCTGAATGCCCAACCATTGTGTACTAGATACTCAAAACCTGTACTTTGAATGCTTGGATTCTGCCGTCCGAATGCTCGAGCTCTACGCTCTGAATGCTCAAGTCCAGAACTTGAAAGAAGCTTTATGCTTAAATCAAACACACATGCACGGGCCCGTGCACATTTGCATCACTCGCATCACCATTGTCATCATCGAGTCTGCATCATCATATCTGCTCATATCTAACCACTATCGTCATATACACACATATTCTGCATATCTCACTCATTTCAACAGGACAATCCTGCAATCAACCGACTCTACGCCTTGGTTTTACTGATCGGTCCAGTGCCTCGATCCTCTGGCTTTACGCCAAAACTTATGATGAAAAAGCTCCGTGCACAGACCATCAGAATACAACCGGCTCTACGCCTCGGTTCAAATCAAGTCAAGCTCTAATCTCTGACTCCTCTGGTTCTACGTCAAAAACTTATGATGACAAAGCTCCGTGCGCAGACCATCAGAATGCAACCGGCTCTACGCCTCGGTTCAAATCACGTCAGGCTTTAAGCTCCAATCCCTCAGGCTCTCGCCTCATAATTACAACCAGCTCCGCGCCTCGGTTCCCTCATCCCAACGCTCCGTGCTCAGTTACTGGCCTCGCACCCCTCATATCTCAAAAACTGGCGTCCGACTCATCCCCAACAGATGGCTTGGAATCCACCCAAATTATATCAATTCCTTCCAGCTCATTCGCAAGGATAAGCTATTCTACCAAGCTCCCCTCAGTCAAAGTAAGGATGATCAAGAAAAGCAAACGCATCTGTCGTGTACTGATCTACCCCAAAATACTAAGGAAGCACTTCGTAAAAATTCCCCCGGCAGCCCCGCGCTTCTTCAACTATCCTCCGCCAAAACCCTAGCTTAACCCAGGTACGTTGCACTACGGCTTTTAAGCTCGAAGGTACGTCTTCTGTTTCTAACCCTCCAAACTTTTTCTTTTTTCTTTACTGCCCTCCCGAACTACGGTTGGTCTGAATTTCCCCTATGGAATACGTAGGCAGCCTCCCGGCCCGACCATAACAAAAACCCCTTGGAATAGTGGTTGGACCAAATTGAGTTGCTTTTACAGCTTTGACTCTTACTCAAACATGTCTCGCGATCCGTCTGAGCTCAGCCAAAGAGGGGCATCTGTAGACACCCCAATTTGGCCTAACGATTATTTCAAGTCCCACCTTGGAGACCATCCCGATGATGAATGGATACAGTGATTGCTAATTGACTTCTCGTAACCCCATGAACTTTTGGTGAGTACTTTTAACCACTTAGAGAACCCAATTCAGAGCCAAATAACCTTTCAGACAAAAATACAGCATCCTAGGAAAATACATCTATCAGCCGTAAGATCGATTCCTCGGCCACCAAATCCATTCTTCGGCCGCCAGATCCATTCCTCGGCCGCCAGATCCATTCTTCGGCCGCCTGATCCATTCCTTGGCCGCCAGATCCATTTCTCGACTGCCAAATCCATTCCTTGGCCGCCAGATCGTCTTTTTCCAGAATTCTAGAATGTTCTATCAATCGTTTGATCGACGCACCAAAACCCTAGCAGCCTTTTTCCTATTCTTTAGGGCTACGAAAGCAGATTCAATCAGAGATCTTGTTACCCTAAACTACCTTATTGATTCATGCCATTTGATTGGCCGGAGTGAGTCACCAATTGCCTATATAAAGAGGCCTTAGGGTTCCGAAATTAACATTCAATTCCTCCATCTCATACCTCCAAGCTCTGTAGAAATCATCTCACATACTCCCCCTATAGAAGCCCTAACCTTCCGAAGGCAGCCGCATCCCGAACGATTAAACCTCGAAGTACAAATCCTAAATCCCAGGGTTTCGAGAAGAAGATCAGTCAATCACCCTCAATCCGAAGCAATCAAGCATTGAGGGATCAAGGTGGTGAGGCCCAGGGGCCTATGGTTTGATTCATCTTCTGTTTTTAAACTTTAATCGTAGTGTTTTAATTCCTGATTAACTCTTCGTTCTGGTGTGAGGAAGAACATCGGCTGGGGGATCAATCCTTCGGCCGATACATCGATCCAGTGGGATTCCTCGGCCGTGACATCTATTCACCGGTCGAGGGATCCATTTGCTGGGACAGTTTGTTTTCTGTTTTGATGCATGTTTTCATTACTGTTTTGGCTCACCTTATCAACTGTTAAAGGCTAAATAACCAGATTATGTGTTTAGAATTAAATAAAGAAAATACTAATCATATGTCGAACGATTATGGACCAGTTTCACGACTGGAAAAAGAGGGGTGCCTAACACTTTCCCCTTATTGTACTTTTGGCTCCCGTACCCGGAATCTCTATCTCTTTTCTTAGTTTTTATAAACTAGGTGACGACTCTATTTTGATGATAACCGTTATCGTGTGGCGATATTCCTAGCCGTGGGAATATCCACGATCCTGGTTTATGAAGTGGAAAGCAAACAAATAATGATCAATCTGTATGGCGATGCCTCGTTTGGGAGGTGTCTACACCATCCACTTCCAACGTGGAAGGGGAGGGTATCTAGTATATATTTAGACAAGATTTTGAAGGGGAAGAGCACTTGTATTTCACTTAGAACTTGAACTTTTTTGACATAGTACCTCTCCATATTTATAGTACTCAATGGAAGGTTCTAGATATCTTCTTACAAGATAATAACTAGGTACTTTCTAGATTTACACATGTGACCTTTTACTTACAACAAATATCTAGATATTTTCTAGGATATTCTAGAACTCTTCTAGAAACTAGGTCTTCTAGAAACAAGATATTTATACTCTGCCAATAATATCTTTTATTTGGGCTTCTTTATTGGGCTTGTCTTGGATTTTATTTTTCTTGGGGCAAAATACCAAATCAAGTTTATGCTCTAACATTCTGCCTCGATCAAACCATCGTCTGCTACCATCACTTCCTCTTCTGCAATTACTTCCTCCTGAATATGTACCAATCTGATATTCCAGCATGTTCAAACTCATTTGTGAAAACAGGAAACAAGATATCTACGTGAACAAGATATTCCATAAAAGATCAGCATGGGTTTGAACATGCTGGAATATCAGATTGGTACGTATTCAGGAGGAAGTAATTGTAGAAGAGGAAGTGATGGTAGCAGACGATGGTTTGATCGAGGCAGAATGTTGGAGCATAAACTTGATTTGGTATTTTGCCCCAAGAAAAATAAAATCCAAGACAAGCCCAATAAAGAAGCCCAAATAAAAGATATTATTGGCGGAGTATAAATATCTTGTTTCTAGAAGACCTAGTTTCTAGAAGAGTTCTAGAATATCCTAGAAAATATCTAGATATTTGTTGTAAGTAAAAGGTCACATGTGTAAATCTAGAAAGTACCTAGTTATTATCTTGTAAGAAGATATCTAGAACCTTCCATTGAGTACTATAAATATGGAGAGGTACTATGTCAAAAAAGTGCAAGTTCTAAGTGAAATACAAGTACTCTTCCCCTTCAAAATCTTGTCCAAATATATACTAGATACCCTTCCCTTCCAACGTAGGAAAGGGGACGGTGCCTGTCGAAGAGGACTGGTTGGTCGAGGCAGAAAAGGGACGGTGGCCGTCGAAGATAGTTGGTTGATCGAGGCAGAAAAAGGGATAGTGGCCGTCGAAGACGACTGGTGGGTCGAGGCAGAAGACGACGAGATGGTGGTGTAGACACCTCCCAAGCGGGGCATCGCCATACAGATTGATCACGTTTGTTTGCTCGATTGGTTGCTTGCTTCGTAAACCAAAATCATGGACATTCCCATGGCTAGGAACATCGCCACATGATAGCGGTTATCATCAAAACAAAGTCGCCACCCAGTTTATTAAAACTAGGAAAACAAATAGAGATTCTGGGTACGGAAGCCAAAAGTACAGTAAGGGGAAGGTGTTAGGCACCCCTCTCTGCCCAGCCGTGAGACTGGCCCATAGTCATTCAACATAAGACGTATAGGTGCTTTGCTTAACTCTAACACATAGTTTATTTGTTTAAGCCTTTAAGCAGTGAATAAGGTGAGCCAATGCGATAAATAAAACATGTATTAGAAAGCAGAAAATAAAACAAAGCTGTTCCAGGAAATCGATTACTCGGCTGGTGAATGGATGTCACGGCCGAGTAATCACACTAGTTTTATGTACCGGCCGAGGGATCGAAGCCCCGGTCGGTGTTCTTCCTCACACCAGACAGAAAAGTTAGTGGATAATCAAAACGCTACGATTAAGCATAAATATGGTAAATAAGACAAACCAGAGGCCGTTGGGCCTCACCACCTTGATCCCTCAGTTGCTTGATTGCTTTGGATTTGGGTGATTTTGACTGATTACTTCTCGGAAAACCCTAGGGTCAGGGTTTGAATTTCTGGGTTTGATCGTCGGATTGATGGCTGCCTTCGGGAGGTTAGGGCTTTTGAAGAGAGTATTTTAGCAGAGTATCAGAGCTTGGGTGAGTAAATTCACTTATCAATTTCGGAGCCCAAAGGCTCCTTTATATAGGCATAGGGGTGACTCACTCCGGCCAATCAAATGGCACGATTGCAATTGCAATGCAATTCGAACTCTTTGTTGCAATCTCTGAACGTGGCCCGAACGCATCAGAGAGGTAGCATAGTTGGATCAAACAATCGACAGAACGTTCCAGAGTCTGGAAAAAGGACGATCTGGCGGTCGAGTAATAGATCACACGGCCGAGGAATGGATGTTGCGGCCGAGGGATTGATCTCTTAGGGAGAATTTTTAGCAACAGGTTGCTCGGGTGAGGAAATGATGTTAAGGCCGTGAAATCGATGTTATGGCTGACAGATGGATTCTCCTAGGCTTCTGTATTTTCTGTCTGAAATGCTATATGTGTAACGCCCCCAAATTCGGGTACGTTAAAAGGGTAATTTCATTGAAAGGTAAATAGAGTCAAGCTCATTATTACATCATAATCCTTACAAAAGTACTTTTATTCAATAAGGGTAGGGTACTAGGGTTCCTATCGACTACTCTTCTTGTTCCTCCATTCTTGCCAGTTCTTCGGCTCCAAAGGCTTCCAAAGTGTAAAGTTCCCCCTGTTTGTCTATGAGGTCTGACACATTATACCGGCGTCGCCACCAATATAATATGTCAGGATCACCAAAGGTAACACCGTGAACTATAACGCTCAATAGAGAAATCCATACCCGTTAACCCTTAACTTACAAACAAGCAGTCATACAGATAATGATATCTACACAGTAAAAGTCATACGTACTTAACAATAACATATCCATTTTTCTTAGCTATCGTAAGTGTCTGTGTCATCAGAGTTTCTCCTACGCAGCGTTTCGTAGACCGTGTCACAATTTCACTTCTTTTACCCAATTATCATTCTGAAAATCACATTTTAACACACCCAACCTCGGTTCCGCCGTTCCGGGTTCCCGAGTATCCTCACAATGGTTCCGCCGCACCGGGTTCCCATTGGCACACAAAAACATTGAATTTGGCATTGGCTCCTCTCCACGGATAACCAATCCACAATTCAAAACCCTCGGTTCCGCCGCTCCGGGTTCCCGTGGGAAATTTTGAAAATCATTAAAACAATTGTGTTGGCTCCTCTCCACGGATAACCAAACCACAACTCAACCCTCGGTTCCGCCGCTCTGAGTTCCCGAGTATCCCCACAATGATTCCGCCGCTCCGGGTTCTCATTGGGTTTTTCACAAATCTTTTACACACGCACACCACACAATGGGCAAGTCCGGCCACATTGCGGTTTCAAAACACGCCTTGTTTTAACACCCCCTAAGTGTCATGTTTCTACTTTCTTGTTTTTGTGTCTCGTATTCATGCATAGACTCCGCGGTAGTAAGTATTAACTTTTTGAAATTTAACTAACAAGATCATCCAACTCTATATTACTTAGCATGCTCATTTTAATCATACTCGAGCATTTAGCACACAAACTAAAGCATAGTGCCACATGGACGGACACCTTTGGAGTGGTAAACCACTTATGCTTTATCAACAACAAGTAGTCAAGCAATCATACAACAAGCTCATCACCATCCTTATAATTGAAACTAAGCGATAAATTCCTATCTTTAAAAGAAGTTCAAAACAACATATGTTTATTGAAAATAAGCTCATTAATCAATACGCACTAAGGTATCATTTTCATCAAACGTATAAAGATAATACTACAAAGTATATTCAAGGAAGTATATGTGGAAATCTACGTGATTATACAATTATCTATACTTAGGGAAATGAGTAGAGATTAATCTACCGTTCTTCTTGGCGGTAGTGATGACTATGGAGGAAAGGTGGTACGTCGGTAGTCGGACGGAGTAACGTCGTAAGGATGGCTTTCGGTAGCTTCGAAAGAGAAAGGCTTCTCTCGAAACTAGATCTTGACTAACACTACTAAGACTTTTGGATCGATGGGGTGGTGGAGTGGCGGTTTAGTGGCGGCCTTGGATGAGTTTCTTGAAAAACTTAGGAAGAACTTCAAGAACAAGCAAGAACACCAAGAACAAGAGAGAATGCTAAGCTTTCTAGAGAGAGAAGTTGTAGAATGAAGGTGTGAGTTGAAATGGGAAGGAATGGGTGCTATTTATAGCCAAAGGGTGACCTATTATCCAAGGGGTAAATTTTTCCCTAACAATTATTGTCCAAGGGACAATCTTTGAAAGGTATGGCTTTGAAAGCATGCATGACTTGTCTTGTCCAATCTTTTTAGGCTTAGGGCTAAGATCCTAGGTTATCATGGAAGGCTTAAGGTCTTGTCTTGTCTAGGATTGGTTGGCATGAAGGATAGGATCTTTGGAAGGACTAGAATGGGTTGGAAAGTAAGTAATAGGCTTAAGGCTAAGCTTGTAGCTTGGTGAGGTGCCCAACACACAAGCACACACCTCACACTCTCTCCCTCCCTCTCTCTCTAGGCTCACTCTCTCTCTCTCCCTCTCTCCTTGGCCGAAATCTCTCTCCCATTGTCTTGTCAAATCATGCTTAAAGTATGTCAAGCATGCCTTCCAAATTTAGGTTAGGTTCTAGGTTAACTTTAAGGGCTTAGTCATAAAAGGTGGGACAAGTGGCAAGGCTAGTTGGCACTTTGGTAGGCTAGGGTGAGTTGGCTTTGCAAAAGATCAAAGAATATCACAAAAGGTTTGTACTTTGGTTGGCTAAAGTGAGACCTTCTTGCTAAAGTGAGATCTTCCTCACTCTCTCCCCTTTCTCTCTCTCTCTCTCTCTCTCTCTCTCTCTCTCTCTCTCTCTCTCTCCCCTACTTGGTTAGGTCCTAATATATATATAGGTCTATACATGGAAAGAGTAAGGACAAGGCAAAAAGTAAAAAGTAAAAAGTAAAAGGGTAAAAAGTAACTTTCTAAAAGTAACTTTGCTTTAAGGGTGATGATTACTTAGGCCATGTGTTCTACTTTTGGCATGCCATGGTTACTTCTATTGACCAATGGTCCTAGAATGTTAGGAGAAGGTTTGTCCAATGGGTAAGAAATTTCCTAGAAAGTAACCTAGTCAATTAGGCATACTTATATTAGGTGTGCATGCATGGCAAGGCTAGGGTTGCTTCTTTTGGGAGCAAAATGATGGCTTCCTATGGTTCAAAGATTCTTAAGTGACTTGTCTTGTCAAACCTAGGCTTTCATTGTCAAGACTAACTTCTATTGCCCAAGGGATAAAGATTTCCCTAGCATTTATCGTCCAATGGGTAATGAGGTAAGAAGAAAGTTTTGGTCTTGAATTGACAATACATGAAATAATATGATTAACCCTAATGGCCTAATGGTTCAAAATAGGGTTTAGGAGGGTTCATAAGGCTCAAAGATGGTCAAAAGGGTCCACATATGGTTAGGGAAATGCAACTAGATGAATTGGTAGTTAGGTCTCTCTAACTAGTTGGTTAGAAGCTAAACTTGCCATGTAGGAATATAGTTTGAAAGGTTTTATTAATTTACTAGGAAAAATAAACAAATGCTTTTACAAGTATACTTGTTTTTAGAAATGACTAAATAATTTTATATGTAGAAAACTATTTTTTATAAGTCTAGAATCGATAACGACTGATTTTTGGGATTTTAAAAAGGAATTTTAAATGGAACCCAAGTAGTTAAAATAAAATTCAAATATTTAACGAAATTTTTATTTACCAAAAATCAGGGTCGTTACAATATGGCTCTGGATAGGGTCCTCTAAGTGGCTCAAAGTTCTTACCGAAAGTCCTAAGGTTCTCGAGAAGGCAATCAGCAATCACTGTATCCATTTCATCATCGGGATGGTCCCCAAGGTGGGACTTGAAATAATCGTTAGGCCAAATTGGGGTGTCTACAGGTGGCCATCAAAGAGATTGACCTGTTCCTTTGCAAGATCACGAGAGAGTATGTACGTCAAAAATTGACAACAATCGTGATGAATGGCATGGAGAGCTATGATCAACTCACCGCGAGCATCCATCTCGCATGGAGTGAGAAGGCTCAGGAGGAATTTCACGAGGTGCTGCCTGATATCGGTGACTGCTGGCCAGAGGGGTACTTGTATTTCACTTAAAACTTGAACTTTTTTTGACATATTACATAATGAGTAGAACCCATCCATATTTATAGTGCTCTAAGGAAAGTTCTAGATATCTTTTTACAAAATAGTTTATAGATGGCTTCTAGATTTTACATGTGACTTACACTTACAACAAATATCTAGATATTTTCCAAGGATCTTCTAGAATTCTTCTAGAAACTAGAAACTAGACCTTCTAGAAACAAGATATTTCTCCAAAAATATCTTTTATTTGGGCCTCTTTATTGGGTTTGTCTTGGACTTATTTTTCTTAGGCCAAAATACTAAATCAAGTTTATGCTCCAACAGCCTCTCACTCATTCTAAGAGGATTCGAAAAGTTGTTTTGTCCATACATTTTCACCAAGTTAGAGTCTTTTCGTTTGAGAGTACGAAATACAATGAGGTTTAACAGACCTACCGATTGTAGTACTGATTCAGTGGGGAGTTCGATCAAGTAGTGCTGAAACATAGACGTTCATGCAAACCGTAAGCACTGTAGCCATTGGCAGAGCTGTGTAGGAGATGGGGGTGGCCACGGACCCCCCTCCTCTCCCCCCACTTTGGACTCTCTTTTGAGTATAAAGTGTAAAGTGTCCCACTCGCCTTGATCGATCACCATTTTATGTTCTTCGGTTTCCAAGTTTTGTGTTCTATATTATTGATTTCATCACAAAAGTAAGCATTTTTCCAGAGGAAGGCAGCTGGTGTTCTGGTGATGCTCGCAACACGGGTGATATTGTTTGGTTTCGTGAGCGGTGATAACAGTGATAATGCTTCTGCTTATACCAAATCGTGCTACAAGTTTTGCATGTCTTTTTGCTTCAGTTGGCGTACGGACATGTGCGACCGGAACTGCGCCCACAATTGTGGCGGTCGTGCTTATTCATTTTGGGATGATGTTGTACCGGTAGAGAGCAACGTGCATGTCTCCTATCTCTGAGTGGACCGGGAGGGCGACTAGAACCAAGATCTTACCTCAACGATGACAAAATTGTATCAGAAAACATTTGTAGTCCATTACATAAATTGATTAGATTTTCGATATTGTTCCGTGTTCTTCGCTTTTAAACTTCTCATATGCATTTATGAAGGTTACTTTATAAAAATCTATACACTTTTTTCTTTAACTTTTCAAAGAAAATGAACATTTTGGAAAATTAATTCTAAAATAGAATAACAGGCAAACAAAATGGAACGGAGGACTACTATTGCTTACACATATATATCTGGTTTAGGGCTTTCCACACATATATCACAAGTCTCAAACTTGTTGCAAAGAACACCTGGCGAAAGAGAAGCTAGAGGATGCTCTTCATCAACAACAGAATCAACAGAGAATCTGCAGGGCTGAGAAATACACTAGAAAGCTCGTAGCATCAAAAGGAATACACTAATAAGGCTGTCTGTCAAAAGAATACGAGCTACTCTTTGCTCACTCTCCTACGCTCTTCATACAATAGATTCTACTGAGATAGCTACCTTTCTCAGAGCTCCTAAGAGCATCCGCATCAGCCTCAGCTGATTTTGGACCAAATTAATTCTCAAAACCCATTTCTTTACTTAACTAATCACTTTTCCACAATTACATAGTATCAAGCTATTTACTCTCACTCTCTACTCAATTAAATATTCAAACTCAACCCAATTAAATATTTAAAAGCAAAATCCCATTAACCAATGGTTAGTGAATTGTTTTTATTGCTCCAAAATATAATATTACTCCTATAAAGTATTACTAGTTGAGTGAACAGTGGCTCTCTTGGAGAGACGAGTAACTATTCCAAAACTAAAATTTTGACCAGCGGTTCCCACCATTGACGAGCCTGATGTGAGGTTGTTTTCTTCGTTTTGCTCTTTATTTTGACCTAAAGAAGTGTTTGAAGAGCCACATGTGATGCTCTACGGAACGCCTATCCATTTTCTTGCCACACTCTCTCTCTCTCCGGAACAAATGTTTTCTCAGCTTTCCAAATCTTCATTTACCAGCCCATTTGGAAAAAAATACACGATTGATTTTACTTGCTGGATTACATTGTTAAGCAGTAAGCTCCACCAACCCGGTTTAATTAATTTGACCGGCATGGGAAGGCAAATAAATGTTTGTCTTCCATAAGGTTGCATGCTCGAATCCAACAGAAGTCAAATATTCCAAACTTTGGGACTACTGGATGGCCGGTTTGTCCGGTTGTAAACTTCAGGCCTTAAAAATAGACGAGAAAGAAAAAAAAGAAAACTCCATTAATTAATAACCAATCATATAGAGCTATGATATCAACAATTTGGAGCCGATCAAAAAAAAATCAACAATTTGGAGAGCCAGTTTTCAAGTAGGCCCAATATTTAAGTACACTTTACCTTATCAACTATAGAGATTTATGTGTATGATATATGAATGTGATTTTGGCACTCCACTTTTAGCTACTGACACTCCACTTTTTGTTTTGTTTTCTCACATGATTAAAACAAAAAGTAGAATACCAGTGGCTAAAACTGGCCGGAGTGCCAAAATCAATTTTCTAAGGCTACTGATTTTGCCACTCATTTTTTGTTAACGTCACTCCCCTGCACGTGTATTTTTGGTGCAAAAATACACTTGTAGGGGAGTGACATTAACAAAAAAAAAAAAAAAGAGCAAAATCATTTCCCTTTTCTAAATGTAAAGTGAGTGGTTAATCCGACTAAACTTTGGGGGTAGAAGTGAAGCTTGTCCTATTTTTTGTTTTTGGTAGAGAGGCTATCAGAATCACTTGACTCCGTACATTTGCACGGAAAGAATAGGAAGATGAGAATATCAACTTTCTTTTTAACTTTTTGTGTATACTCAGTTTTCAAGAAAGTTATAAAATCCATAACTTCAATTTTTTTTACAGAAAAATAGTTTTTTGCAAAAATATAGGCCTTGTTAAATGAGATAGTAAAATGAGTTAAATTTTTAGTGTTTTTTATTAGTGTAAACAAGATGATAAAATCCATTAAGTTTTTAGTGTTTTTTTTTATTAATCCATTAAGTTTTTAGTATTTTTTTTTAATGAAAATGGGTCAGTAGATTTTAAACAGTTTTACTATCGATTTGTGTAGTTAACTTTTGGGAAATGATTTTGCCACTCTTTTTTTGTTAACGCCACTCCCCTACAAGTGTATTTTTGGCACCAAAAATACACTTGTAGGGGAGTGACGTTAACAAAAAAAAGAGTGACAAAATTAGCAGCCTAACTTTTTCGTTGAAAATAATGGATTACATTTGAATTGTCTTTTGCTGACCGTGCAGACAATTTGGGACCGATGGCGTATACCTTTTTTTATTTTGCAAACATAAATATTTTGGGACGGAGGCAGTAATATCTTAAAGGTGTGAGAAATTTTTGGGTGCAAAAGTATATAGTTCACGTGGTGCTTAAGCGCTCATCCCAGTCATCGAAACGTATTCTTGACGGTGAGAATTTAGGGGCCGAAAAAGAAGAGAGGGAGTGATCGACTAAGTAGAAAGGAAGGGGCTTGCTATTTGCAGCCACTTATTTCCTGAACGTAGCCTGTATATACTATGGTACACATCTGTTTATAATATGGTACACATATTACGTTTTTGAAAATTTGTGGCTGCAAATAGCAAGCCCCGAAAGAAAGTGCTCGAATCTTGACAATCTTTAAAACAGTTTGGACGGCTCGAATGTACGCTGGCTGCGCACCGCCAGAGAAATAGGAGGTCGATTCGATTGCCGTTGCCCCCCATAACCTCCGTCACAACTCTTCCATGTCTACGTAAGGAAATCGGATAGGTGAGTCAATGGTGAAAACACACGCCTCTCTGATAAAAGCAAAAATATCTAACCCCCCCGCCCTCTTCGCTCTCTCTCCCTCACCAACCACCAAAAAATCTAGGGTTTCCCGCACCCACCCACGAGATCCCATCCCAATACCCCAATTCAAATTTTTAGGGTTTTCGATTCCTGTAAAAAAGAAAGAAAGAAAAGAATTCAGCTTTCGTTAGTTTAGCTCTGAATTTGGTGGTAGAAGTGAGAGGATATGGCGTCTGAAGAGGTGGAGTACGAGAGTGATCCCGAGGAGGCGAAGCGGGCGTTGACAATGCGGAGGAGAGAGGCGAGCGACGACGAAGGAGGAGGAGAATCGGATGGCGAGTCGGGCCTGCCGCCGAGGAGGGTCGAATCTAGGGAATCTAGGGCTGGGATTGTGTCGGACGGCGGGGAATCCGACGGCGGAGGTGCACCGGCCGAGTACGATGATGATGACGAAGAGTTTGGGGTTGAGGAGGAAGAGGAAGAGGAATTGGAGGAGTATGAAGTGGAGGTTGTGGAAGGGGAAGAGTATGAGAGGAGTGGTGGAAAGGAAGGTGGAGGTGGAGTGGCGGAGAGAGAACGGGAGGGGGAAGGTGGAGGTGGAGTGGCGGAGGGTGAGGGGGAGGGGGAGGGGGAGGGGGAGGAGAGAGATAGGGATGTTGGGGAGTCAACGGAGCAGGTGAACAATGAGGGTGGAGAGGAGGGGAAGAAAGAGAATGAGCCGTTCGCGGTGCCGACTGCTGGGGCTTTTTACATGCACGATGATAGGTTTCGCGACAGTGCTGGTGGTCGAAATAGGTATTATTGCCATTGCCATTGATTTTGTGTGTAATGGGTGTGAAGGATAAGAAATTTTTGATTTTGTTCGTTTCATAAGTTGGTCGTGTTTGTGGGTTTCTTTTGCGTAAGTTATTTAGTATGTTGTAGTTGTTAGGCCTTTACCTTGTTATATTGTACAGTTAGGTGGCTAAGTGAATGGCAAGTTAGTGGATATTTCTCATCCGTATGCTTACGCGCTAAGTTTATTAGCTGGTCTGCGGAGAAGATAAAATAAATAACATTTTGTTTAATGTTAACATGATCATCATTTAATGATCCTAATTTTAGCTCAGTCAGCCCCTCATACAAGTGGTAGCACCAGTCGATGAACCCATTATTGTCTGTTAGATTGGTGATAGACTGATAGTAAGATGACAGGCCTAATGCTTGTTAAGAAGCCATAGTAGCAGCTCTAAAAATCTATTCAAGTTTCCCCTCTACCTCTTGATAAGTTCTCCATTGCTGCTATTGCCATACCCAACGCATCCCCATCCCACCCCAATAAGTTTACGGGTAGATGATAGCTGAACAATGTTGGTTTGCACAATTTGGTCGTTGTTTTCCTTTTCATGAATTGTTTTTGTTTAGGCGGACACTTGGTGGTGGAAGGAAGTTGTGGGAGTCCAGAGATAACAAGAAATGGGGTCATGACAAGTTTGAGGAGATGACACTCCACGATAGACCTCATGAAGAGGTGAGGTTTTGATAAGCCATTTGATTCAGGAATGTGGCTCTTAAGTGACACCCTATTTCTCCATGACGTCCTGTCCTAATTCGTTCAATTTGAATTCTCCAGGGTATGAGGAACTCTAGAGGTCGTTACCGAGCTCGTGGCAAAAATCGATGTGCAGATCATGGATATCCTGGAGGAAACAAGCCCAAAGCGTACAACAATAACAATCAGAACAATGGACCGAAAGCTGTGAGAGGAAGAGGCCCTAGAAGGTACGAGCCTTCTAAAATGAACAACATTGAGGCACCTCCAACACAAGTTACACAACACCGATGGTGAGTAGAAAGATTGAGATCTATATCTACTTTAGTCTGTTTAGCTGGGTTCATCTTTGTTCGTAGTATAATGTCCTTGATGTTGCTGTATTTAGTGGATATGGGAAGTCAACTGAGAAAACTCCTCATACTTCTTCTGGAAGAACACCTGTGTCCACACCAAATATGGAATCTGATTCAGTTCCTGCTATGAAACAAGTGGTTGCATCAAGCTTGAGTTCTGCTTCCCCTCCATTTTATCCTTCTGCCTCTTCCATTAAAGAAATTGCTTCGACGCAAAAAAGGGAAATACAAGCTGGGACTATCTCACAATCCAATACAATGATAAGAGGAAAAAATGTCGTCAATGCCGGTGGCATGGAGAAGGTTTATATCAATAATTCTGTTTCTCCTAACCCTGGAAAGCCTTCAACCAGCTTGCAGTTGTCACCTTCTGGATCATCTTTAGTCAACAACACCCAAGCTCTCCACCCAAGGGCTCACGGGGGAGGTGTAGCGCTCTCTGGGCAAGGGACTTTTCAGCAAGGAGCACCTCATAACCTAGTTAGCAGAGCTTCTCCGCCAGTCCAACCCCATAATGTCCAGAGAATTCCTGCTCAAACCCGAGTTCAACCTTCTGTTCAGCAGTTGGGCCAACGACCTGGTAGTGGATCTCAAACTTCATCTCCACCAAAAGCAGGTAGTTCTATGAATTCTTTTGGTTCTGGAGAATTGGAGTCTCCTCCAGAATCAAGTAAATCCAAGACTGCATTAGTTGGAAACGGCGGTGTACAAGTTAGTGGAAGGAGCTCCTTTCTTTATGGTGGAGCTCAACTTATGGGTGCCTCCGGGAATATGGGAAGTGGCCGTGGTGATCAGAACTTTGCTGCAGCTCCAGCCTTCTTGCCAGGTAAATGAAAAAAGATTAATCAGGCTACGTAAATATTATCACACTGAACTCCCATCTCCAGGATACTCATATTTGGGCAGACTTATTACTTTAATTTTGTCAAACTATCAAGTGCATAATGAACCCACTTTAGTTTTAAACTTTTTCTTCTTTTGATTAGCAGGTGATAAATAAGTTTTTCAGCATTGATTTCTTCCTTTTCGGTTACCTTTTCTCATCATTCTGATTTTGTGATGACGTGTAGTAATGCCGTTTGGGGGCAAGCATCAAGGTGGTATGGGAGTGCCTGCTGTTGGCATGGCCTTCCCAGGTTATGTCGCTCAACCACAACTTGGGATGGGGAATTCTGAGATGACATGGTATTATTATGTTTCATTATTTCAAGTGATGTATTATTTAGTTTTGGTTTTTCCTTATTTTAATTCGTAGAACTTGGTTGCCTAGTTTGTGATGTTTGTTTGGGGAGCTACTTATTTGGGGCAAGTGTGCAACCCAAAACTGTTCCCATCTGCCTGCAAGTACACAACCACATCTATGGATTAACTGTTGTACGTTTCTTATGTCCAGGCTACCGGTTTTGGCTGGTGCAGCGGGAGCTTTGGGGGCAACATATTGTTCACCCTATATTTCTGTTGATGGTGCTTACCAATCCCGTCAATCAGGCCAGACATCTTCATCAGGAGCTTCCAGGTTTGTTGCAAATCTGTTTCCAGACTTTTGGTAATTGGCTGATCATATGTGAATTTCTAATTTGTTGTGCTGGCAGCATCAATTTGATTGTAAATTGATTTACTGGTTCTTCAAAACATAGTACGTATTATTGTTCTTGGAGTTGGAGTCAAGGGAAGTTTATGTTTAACTCTCCTGGCCTTTTTTTTTTTTTTTTACAGCAAAGAGAATGATATAAATAAACCAAATAGTGATTGGAAGCCTTCACAGAGACCCGGTAAGACATATAGCACTTTTGGAAATTTTTCGATTAAGTTTAGTGGCTCTATAACCTTGCATGACTTAATCATTTGACATTATGTCATAGTTAACTTATCTTTCCTCTCTGCAGAGGTTGCGAGGGATGAGTTCAGTCAACGGCAAAAAAATACTCGTAGGCAAGTTAAACTTCGTCATCATCTCCATTTACTTTACATCTTTCGCCTAATGTTTTACTTTAAGTTGATTTTTTTTTTTTGGTTTCGTTTTCTCTGTGCAGATATACAGAGATGAACTTTGGCCAGTGAAGTACTTAGACAAGTCAAGGCTATTTGAATAAGCAGATAAAGGTTGACTTTTCTTTATCAAAGTTTGGAAGTTCCAAAATTCTGAGTTGTGCTTTCTTGGCGCTGAAGGCCTCCTTCGAGGCCCTTTGTGGTCTCTGGAATTTGTTCTGGAGCACTTTGGGCCGGAGTATACCCGCTGATATTTTAGGTAATGAATTTATCCTGGAGATAGATTGTCAATACTCATATACTTGTTTACTTGCCTAGTATCTGGCTGTTAAAGTAAAAGGTCTTCGAGATAGATTGACAATACTCGTATAGCTATTCCAATTGGTCTTTTACTAACAGACCCAGTTTGTGACTGAAGTGTGCCTCAGGAACCGTCAATAATAGCAATCATTGCGGTGAATCTCTTCATATTTTGATTGGTTGATCTCTTGCACTGTCCATTGGTCCTTGCCTCCTTGGAAAATTTTTGGGTTTTGTTGAGGCTTTTGAATCAATATTGTTGTTTTGGAGATATAGATCTTTGAATCTTTTGTTTACACACACTCTCTCTCTCCATATATATATATACATCCAAGCCTGAAGCACTTTGGGCCGGAGTATACCCATAACCCGTTGTTTTGGTGAAGCACTATCTTGCTTTTTTATTTTTATTTTTATGGTTGGATCATTTGTTAATTACTCTAAGTCTTCATTTGACTTTTGAGAAATCAAAAGCAAATGTGCTTCAGGCTTCTTCATCTTAGTTGTGAGATATCTAAATAAAAGCCTTTCTGAGGGCCAATGAATATGGCATTTTATGGGGATGACACTGCATAAATTTCCTGATGGTTGTTTCTCTTTTCTCTGATAAATCTCTTTGGCTGCATAGAACTTGAGAAGATAAAATGAATATTGAAATTTGTCCCACATCGGTTAATTATCACCTTGAAAACTAGTATATGAGCCTTGGCGGCCTCTACCCTCATTGCCAATTGGTTTTTGAGTTGGATGCTTTAACAATAAACGTTGGGTTTGTGCGGAACGTCTTGTAATCCCAGATGATCTCGTTTTCTTCAATTTTCCTCGCTTTTTGGAATTCAGTCATAGCAGAACTTATTGGGTGTTGTCAAGTCAACCATCATTAAGTTGTGATCGTATTTTTCTATGCAACAAATGGTTTGTGAAAGGGAACTACCGCCTACAAGCAGGAAGAAAAAATTGGGTGAAATGTTCCCTAACTTGAATGATGCATTAGTCCATTTTCTGGTCTTACTGTAAACTTAACACTGTGGACTCGGTTTAGTTTGAATGCTTAGGGAAGTATAGCATTTTCCCCCATTTTAGATGCCATGTATGCCGTTTTCTCCATTTCAGATCATTACATATAAATCTCTCTCTCTCTCTCTCTCAAAGGTACATTTGACAAACGCCTGCTCATGCTGTGGTCATCGGAAAACAAAGCAGCTTGACGGGTGGCATTTCTGTGTGTAAACGTGCGGTATGAAAGAACTGATGAATCTTGCAGTTTATCTATAGAGATTACAAAATTGGACATATTTCTCATATTTCCCCGTCTTCAATAGCAGGTTTTCCAGTTGCTTTGTTTTTTCTCTCGGTGAAGCTTGTGAGAATTGTTGGTGGGCTTCTTCCAGAGTTCGATAAAAGTTGGAAAAGTACAATATTACGAAGCAGCATCTGTTCCCGCGGTGAAGTTTTACTTTCTCTATTCTTAAGGAATGGTGTGTGTCTTAGATTTTAATCCATCTGTGACGCCCTTAGGTTTCTTGGTCATTGCCTTAGTTTGAGGGTGGGTTATAATATTTTCCATTTATCTTCTTTTAAGTTAAAAGGACTTGGTAAGTGTTATTATTGTTTGGAATAGCACAGGGATTTTATAAAATTTTCTGGGGAACTTGCTATGCAATGGAATAAGTGATAGCGAGTTTTGTAACTTTTGCCTCGTTTTTGCTTTTATTCTCTAGTATTTTCGACGATGGAACAGATTCTCCCCGGTTTTAATAAGGTATTGGACACGTTATGTTGGCATATTTGTGGGCTTTTTTAGATTCACATCGAGGATTGGAATTATTTATCTTTCAGATCTCGTCGAGACTATTTAATGAGGCAATTTTTTTTTGTTTAGGCTGTATACCGATTAATACGGTTTCAGATTTTGCATATCTTGGAAAAATTTATTGTCACCCTGGATTACATTTAGTTATATCAGCATAAATGTGTAGCTATTATGTGTTCGACTCTTGACGAGTTTTTTGGAAATAAATAATTTTATGATACTGTAATTAAGATGAACCTGAAAAAAAAACCCCCCACAAATAAACCTTTGTGGTGTAAATGTTCGTGAGATGTCACTTCTTCCATTTTTAATCATGAGGCGGTCAGAACAGTCCATTGTTTGGATAAAAATCTGAGCCGTCCAATCCGAAATGAACAGATGGATCGGTCGCACTATTTGTGAACTGAGAAGGATTTGGGATTCATGGCCATGTCATTGACAGCCATTTTTAACCATTATATTCAGCGTTTACATCAGCCTTTTAATTGTGTCACAAATCAGAAAAGCATTCTCAATAACCACGAGATGTGGGAAAGGAAGTGGATTCTTTCAGCACTGTCATCTTTGAGCATCTCCATTGTCTCTTTTAGAGCCAATTTTAGGGTTAATTAATTTTTAACATATAGACAGATAATTACGCTATCTTGATTCTTCATGTGTACTTTTACCATCTACAAATGCACTCTCTTGGTTTTAGAGACGTCTTTAACCGTCCACGAGTCCTTGTAGAGAGAAATTGAGAAAGAGTTGGGCCCAATTTTGTTAAGATTTTTATTTTTTAATTATTTATTTTTTCGTTTTATGAGATAGGTCATTCTATCATAATACATCATCTTTAATACAAAAAATAAATAGAGTACTTATTTCCCTTAGCGAAACGGGATTAGTGGCTAAGGCCAGGCTCCTATTTTCTGCATAAAAAACAAGAGGAGAGAGAAAGGGAGGGAGAGGGGGAGTTAGTGGCTAGAGTCAGGCTCCTATGTACATATGTTAATTTGTCCTCTCCCTTTTTTCTTTTTTAAAAACCTTAATTAATAGGGTTATTGTCAAGGACACCCCTTCAACTATCACGTTTTGTCAACATTACCCCTTCATGTTTAAAACTCATCAACCTCACCTCCTCATCTATCAAAACTCATCAACTTCACCCCCTCCCCTCATTTTCGTTAAAAACTTGGACGGAAACACACGAAAAGACTAAGTTACCCTTTCAAAAATCCCCAAATTCAAAAATTCTCCTTCCTTCTTCTATAGTTCGAGTTCGAGTTCTTTAAGGGAAATGATTTTGCCACATCCTTTTTTGATAATGCCACACCCTGCAAGTGTATTTTTACATCAAAAAATACACTTGCAGGGTATGACATTATCAAAAAAGAGTGTGGCAAAATCACTACCCTTCTTTAAACCCTTTCGAAATCCCCAAATTCAAAACTTATCCTTGCTGCTGCCGAAAACCCACCACTGATCTAAAGCCTCCTGCACCGCAGCACCCAAACAATCATCACTGCTGCCACCATAAGCCACCAACAACCAAGAGAGCTGTTACTCGCCCCCCCCCCCCGTGTCAGGGGGGTCTGACACGGGGACCACCATTTTCCCATTTTACCCCGAGACCCCTCCCCTCTCTCTCTCTCTCTTATTTTATTTTTTTGTAAATAAAATTTTAAATGCTAATAACTTTTTTTCCACATATTTTTTTAAAATAAATTTTATATTTATGAAATCTACTCAACGAAACCTATCAAACGAGCCTAATATTGATGGTGAAATAATGTAAAACGAAAAAACTATATTTTTTTCGGCCTAATATCTTTTTTTTTGTTTTTATTTGTTTGTCCTTCATTTTTTTTAAACTTCTATATTTGAGTTTTCAAATAAATTATGTATGTTGAATTCACTTAAATTTTCTTTATATTTCTCTGAATAGTCGATAATGCAAACTGAAATCAAACTTCATTTAATTATAATTGAGTATATAGAACCAATACATGAACATAAATAAATACACAAATTTAGTCAATATTTCCGCCAAATTGTGGTTGTCGTCCCGGCGGATCTATTTGCATTACTTCGTACCACAATTGGAGGCGTGCTTCATAAGGATGAGCCCATCCTTGTGCTTCATTTGATGCATTTGGCCTCTACCATATGATGATGGGTGGTACAGGGTAATGACGGTATAGAAAAACTTGCACAAATGCTTTCAACGACCACTGTCATTGATGGCCGGCTTTCTTCAGGCTTTCTTCAGGCTTCTGACAAGCAGAAATGCTTTCTTCAGGCTTCCAGTAAAATAGTCAACAATGGCTGGCCGGCTCTTTTGAACCACCACCTGCAACTTGTCCCAAAAATACAATAACCTATTTTTTGTTATTTTTTTATTTACGTAATAATGTTTATACTCTATATATTTTTTCCTTTTTTATTTATTTAAAATTATTTTAGTGTTCCGATTTGCAATCCGGTTCAATCGGTGGAAAGATCTTGTTTTTTTTATCATTTTATCTTAAATGGTCATAATGAATTTTTGGTTTCGTAGAATCAAATATCTCTTAGGGTTCATCAACGAGAGTCCTAGAGTCAAAATTTAATTATGACCATTTAGGATAAAATGATCAAGAAACTAAAATCTTTCCACCAGTTCAAGCGGATTGAAATTTGGAACACTTAATTTTTTAACTATATTTTTTAACATATAAACTGTCTAAAAAGGTTTAAAAAATTACCGATAACCGATTTTTTGTTATTTTTTGTTATTTAATTTATAATGTTTATACTTTGTGTCTTTGTGTCTTTTTTATTTATTTAAAATTATTTTAGTGTTCCGATTTGCAATCCGGTTCAATCGGTGGAAAGATCTTGTTTTTTTTATCATTTTATCTTAAATGGTCATAATGAATTTTTGGTTTCGTAGAATCAAATATCTCTTAGGGTTCATCAACGAGAGTCCTAGAGTCAAAATTTAATTATGGCCATTTAGGATAAAATGATCAGAAAACTAAAATCTTTTCACCAGTTCAAACGGATTGAAATTCAGAACACTTAATTTTTCAACCTATTTAGACCGTTTAAACTACCACAAAAATATAATTTTTCCGTTTTACATCATTTAACCATCAATATTAGGTTCGTTTGATAAGTTTCGTTGAGTAGATTTCAAAAATGTAAAATTTATTAAAAAAAAAGTATGTGAAAAAAAAATTATTAACATTTAAAATTTTATAAAAAAATTAAATAAGAGAGTGAGAGTGTGCTGAGAGAGAGACGTGGTTGGGGTTGGGGGGGGGGGGAGCCGGGGGTAAAAGGGAGAAGGCCTGCCCGTGTCAGGGCCCCCCTGACACGGGGTGCGATTAGTAATGGCCACAACCAAATACCTGAAAAAAAAAAAAAAAAAAACCCAACCCAGACAACAACACCTCCACCCCAACCGCAAACGCCACCTCGCAGACACCTGACCACCACCCAAATCAACGACTATCACCAGCAAAAACCAGAGCCTAAACAGGACCTGATCCGCAAAACAATAGGCAAAGGGAAGCAAGACAGAACGCTCGCGGTCAACACCTCACCGTTCGGCATAAAACCGGAACCCCCCCAACGGAGGAGCCGGCGGGAGACCAAAACCCAATCGAAGAAAACTCAGTCGCCGACACACCACGACACCGTTATGCAAAAGGAGGGTCAACCCAGGAGAAGAACCCAAGCGGTGAGAACGCAGGACCGAGAAAACGAAACGACAAGAGCGGCGGCAAGAGCGAGAAGGGTTTTTACAAAATTGAACCCAAAATCTTCAAGGCTTTTTGAATATTTTCAAGTTTTCGGCACGATCGAAAGAGTTAATCGATAGATTAATCAACGAAAACACCTCGTTCAAAACCAAAGATGGAGAATCGAAGTACTCCGTCTTTAATTGATAAATTAATGCCACACCTGGTTCATTGTGGTACCCACCCCCTCGTTCAAAACCACTGTGGCAAAAATCCTCATCAACCCACCGGAGTACTCTGCGGAGGTATTCTTCACCCTAATTTTTTGGGGGTCCCCAAATTTTGGAACCTTAAGATGGAGAATTGAAGGCTTATCAAGAGAGAGAAAGAGAGATGCTTGATCGAGAGAGAGACCTGGTCCAAGTTCGAGCTCGTCATCGGTGTTGGTGCGGTGGTGGTGGAGTGGTCGTCGGAGTGGGGAAGGCAGTGGTGGTTAGGAGTTTTTTTCCCTGGGGTTGAGGGAGAGGGTTGATTGGGGAGAGAAAGAGAGAGAAGAGAGTGCTGTATTGTTGAGGAGTCCAAGGGAAGGGCATTTTAGACTTCAAAATGTTTATTCTGTCCAAATTAATGGTTTTTGTTAACATTTCTTAACAGAATTGGACGGAAGGGGTGATGTTGATGTGCTTGGATAGATAAGGGGGTGAGGTTGATGAATTTTAAACATGAAGGGGTCATGTTGACAAAACGTGATAGTTGAAGGGGTGTCCTTAGAAATAACCCTAATTAATACTCAGAAAACACCTTAAAGTGTCAATTGGAGCATTTTGTAAGTGTCAAATGGAGATGCTCTTATCCAGTTCAAAAAAAAAAATGGAGATGCTCTTATTGAAAGCCATGGAGTAACTAACTACGTAGTAATTAATTGCCAAATTATCAAAATTCTATGGGGTGCGCAATATATATATTTTTATCAGAAATAAACTCGATTTATATATAAAACAAAATACAAAGGACCGGAACTCCATCGGTCCAAAAAAATAGAAAATACAACAAACAAACAAACAAGCAAAACAAAACAAAAAAAATAAAAGAAAAGCCGCTTGAAACCAAGACACCGGAGTTGGACTCGTTAATCAACTGATCTACAGTAGTGTATCCGTTCTAGTGTGATCTTCAGGGCACCCAAGATCTACCTAGATAGGCGGCTTTTGGTTTTGTTTTGTTTTGTTTGTTTTTTATTTTCTCTGTATTTTCAGACCGATAATGGCCGCTTTTGTTGTATTTTTTCTTTTATATATTAACTGCATTTTCTAGTTGGTCGAAAAGATCTACCGAGATTTGTTACGAAAGTATAGCACATTATAGTGATGTGGCATACGAGATGTGCTGTGTGAACCCCACAAGTGGTACGAGGGTGTATTTTTGTGTGCGGTAGTAAAAGAATTATTTCATGGAGCCGGATTATCCAAACGTTCAATCGAGATGAAATCTGAGTCGTTCATTACCGAGCATGAAAAGACCCGGATGGGGAGGGGACCATCCCCGGGTTCCGTCCGTTTGTCAACGTCCCCAGTTATCTCCTACCTCTCTATATCCGCTTCAAATTTCCAACTGTTTTAACGCTGATGATGGAACGGATGGCCGAGCGGGCACCACGTGATACCCGCTCGGCACTGAAATTTTTTTCCTGATGATGACTCAGTCAGACCGGTGTTCACACTTCACAGGACAGGAGCCTCTTTCCTCTCACGTGCCATCGTTTCTTCCCGATTTCAGATTTCAGCCACCTACTTCTCTCTCTCTCTCTCTCTCTCTCTCTCTCTGTGTTGCTTCATCTTATAGTTCAATTTGCTATGTAGCATTGTTTTACCTCAAGTTCGGATCTTGAACTAGCAGCTTCAAGCAATTTCTAGTGAGATCAGCAATTTTTTTTTCCCGGCAATTTCAGCTCAGTTGCTTCCGATGCAGCTGAACTGCTTCTTCACTCCAACCATTACATCAATCGCGTAAGTTTAGGTCTTTAATTTCAATTTCCTTCTATTTTTTTTAATTTTTTCTTAGTAATTGGGACTTTAATTTTATGAATGAATCACGGAGCTTTTTAGTTTTCTAGGTATGAATGCTCAGTCGCTGGAAAACTGTATTTGCTCAATACCTATTGTTGAACTTTAGCTTGTTTGATTCATGAGAGTACAAGAGGAAAAAAAAAGAAAAAAGAAAAACTAGTTTTCCTCCGCGAGGCTGCATGTTCGAATCCCACTAAGACCAAGCATTCCAAATCTTGGGGCCCGGTCGTTAACTTCAAACCCCAAAATTAGTCAGATTGCGCGCAAGCTGACCCGGACATCCGGTTATTAAAGAAATCATCAAAAAGTGATTTTTTTTTTTTTTCATGTTTCTTTCCCTCGGCTTTCTTGGCAGCCAAGCAGATCAGAAAGTGGAAAAAAGAAACGATGATTTCTTCCCGAGGGGGAACTATGGGGCCGGGCCTATCCAAGATTTTGAAATATGTAACTAATGTTATGCATCATAATTAGTACTCTCCCCGTCCCATTTTGTTTGCTTGGTATTTTATTTGGGGGTCACAAAGTGTGTAATTTTCCACAAACTAACTCTCATAAACGATTCAACGGAACTTTAAAGGTATAGAATAAAATGTAATGTTGGAAATTTCATTTAACTTTAGAGGTAGGGATGCATTAATTGCATGTCTACAAAGTTGAGTATGCCACACATAGCAAAAAATTATGGAACAGAGGGAGTATATTAGCGTCTTATAATCTGAATAATTTTTGTTTGATCTAGTAAAAAATTCAAGTTATTTTACACTGTCATTTAAAATATTCTCAATGCCTTTCATAAATAAAAACCAAGTACGCAAGTGTTTTAGTTTTCTAAAGAACCAATTAATGTTATACTTGTTGCTACATTAAGGTGTTTTAGTTTTCTAAAGAACCAAATAATTTTATATCTGTTGCTATTTTGAGACAGTAATTTCAGTGTACAATAAATTATATTGAAACGTTAAATCTCTATAGTATGATGAGTATATTTTCGGATGAAAATATGACTTTTTAAGTCGGGGCCACTCAGACCAAAAAATCCTAGCTCCTCTGGTGCTTTGTTGTTTATTTTAAGAACCTAACTTTAAGAGCGAGCCATAGAGGTATGTCATTGGGGATAAACGTTGTAGTTCAATGGCTGATTTTGGCCTGTGCATTCTTGGTCAATCCCGAATGTTACATTTCGTGTTTGGTTGATGAGAAAGCAAGAAGAAATAGGGAGAAAATAAGTGTTTAGCTATTATGAAGAAATACAAATTTTCATGTTTCTTCCCGAGCTTTCTTGGGAACCAAACTTAACAAGTGGATAAAATGATGCTTTCTTCTTTGCTGTAGAAACAGAACTTTGGGAAACACGTAAATGTATAAGATTTATAATTCAGTATGTTGTTGGATGACTGGTTTTGGCCAAAGCATTAATGTACATAGAGTAAAGAATGACCTTTTTTTTGTTCTATAGTTGATGTCAATAATGGAGGAAGGCAGTAACAGAGGGGATTTGCTAGGCAATATAGCAAGGCTACCGGCATTACGGATAAATAGCAGCTTCAAGTCCACTTTGTCCGGAAGATCGACTCCTAGGGGATCTCCTTCAGCTTCTTTTAGGAGATTGAACTCTAGCCGGACTCCTCGAAGAGAGGGAAGAAGTAGTGGGACTCATCAGTGGTTCCGGGGTAACCGGTTACTGTTTTGGTTGTTGTTAATCACTCTTTGGGCTTATGCTGTATTTTATGTGCAGTCCCAGTGGGCTCATGGGCTTAAAAAGGAAACTTTTCTTGGCTATGGAAGCAAAACAAATGATGGAAAATCTGATTATAAAGAGAATGATAGACGGGACTTGACTTCACATAAAAATTCTTCAGCAGTCATTAGTAGAAATGATACAATTGATACAAGCCAGTCCACTTTGAAGGACATAGATGTGGTTTTCCCACAAAAGGGAAATGTGGTTCCATCTCGTCAAACTCTAAAGAGGAAGAGTAAGAGTAAGAGATCAGAACGTGGTACACGTAAAAAGATAAGTGATAAAAAGAAAGCAGCAGTGGAGGTTGAAGCCACTGAGATTGGGCAGGAACCTGATATCCCTAAGCGAAATACTTCGTACGGATTAATTGTTGGTCCATTTGGTTTGACAGAGGATAGGATTTTGGAGTGGAGTCCTGAGATGAGATCAGGAACCTGTGACAGGAAGGGGGAGTTTGCACGACTTGTTTGGTCCAGGAAATTTGTGTTGATATTCCATGAGCTTTCAATGACTGGAGCTCCACTTTCAATGATGGAGTTGGCAACAGAGCTTTTGAGCTGTGGAGCCACGGTCTCTGTCGTTGTTCTCAGCAAAAAAGGTGGATTGATGTCAGAGCTTGTGAGGAGAAAGATCAAAGTGGTTGAGGACAAAGCGAGTGTTAGCTTCAAAACTGCCATGAAGTCAGATCTTGTCATTGCAGGATCAGCAGTCTGTGCATCATGGATTGGTGAGAGTATTTTCCATTAATTTACTAATAGATTTCATTACGGTTAAGGGCAGTTTGTTGTGCTTCAGTGTCAACTAATTTATGACTGATAAGCTACATTCGCTCAAGAAAATGCATGATAAAGACATTGTTGGTGCAAAAACTGGAACTTTCCAAATCTGGAGCCTTCTGAACTTGAATAATCTGATGGAAATCGCTTCGAGTCACGTTACAACGTCGCTTTCCGAAAACAGTATCCGCCCCCACCAATTGGTGTGCACCGGATTACAGCGAATCTGTTCTGAGGATAAAACGAAGCCCGATCAATAATCTTCTGCCTGTGTCCGCACAAACGAAGGACAGACAGAATACCGAGTCTAAGAGAATCAACTGAACCAAGGACTGTTAATTCTGTTTCTGCAGAATAACGGAATAACAGTACAGAAAACAACGAGTCAGAGAGAGGGAGAGTTTCTGGATATTTTTTGGTGTATCAAATGACTTAATCAATGGCCTATTTATAGACTTATAGGCACCCGTATGTGAAAGGTTGTTTCATTAGTAAACACACATTAGAAAGGGTATGTCTTTTGAAGACAATTAATCAAGAGAAAGGATCATGCCTTTTTAGTAGGCACCCTTTCATGTATACAATTAATTAGGAAGGGTCATGCCTCTTGGAGGCACCCCCATGTTTCACATCCCTTCCTAACAATCACACCCCATTCTAATAATCACACCCTTAGTTAAAAGGTGTTATAACTATTCACATAGAGTCATACCCCATGTGAAAAGGTGTCGCACCTTTTCACAAATAACCTCCTGCAACCTTTTTATTTTGAAAAATCTCCAACAGACATTATGGAATGTGAATACATTTCATAGGTCACACACTCACATGTGATCTCAATCTGGGTATATTTTAACAAAGTATTCATATGACAATGAAGCATTTTGTGGGTAATTAATTCATCTCGGGTACAAAAACTATCCAGTATACACGGCGCTTAAATGTAACTAGAAACTACGCGCCTCTTGCATTTTGCTGCCTTGAGGCAGAACAAGAAAAATGCTTGAGTAATATCCCCTGGTATGGAAGCTGTAAGCAAGAAAGAAAACTTGAATGATACATCCATGCTTATCAAATGTGTGTGCGTGCGGTACGCAGAATGAAGGTTCAGTTTTTATTGGAGGGACAGTCTGCTGCTTTTTCACTTAAATTAGATGAATTTTTTGTTTCTTTTCATTGATTTTTACAACCCAAACCGAGCCTTAAGTCCCAATCAATCAGAGCCAGCTATCTTTTGTCTGATTTTTGTTCGAAGAAAATGGATTTTGTTATTTCATTTTCTTGATTTGTGTTATGATCTGTACGTTATGATCATTTTCATGGTTCCAGAGCAATACATGGCACATTTCCCAGCTGGTTCAAGTCATATTGCTTGGTGGATCATGGAGAACAGACGGGAATACTTTGATCGGTCAAAACTTGTTCTCAAGCGAGTGAAAATGTTGATATTTCTCTCGGAATCACAGTCTATACAGTGGCTAGCCTGGTGCGCAGAAGAAAATATCAAGCTGAATTCTCAGCATTCTTGGGTTCCCCTTTCCGTCAATGATGAGCTGGCTTTTGTAGCAGGCATTGCTTGTTCGCTAAATACACCATCGGCAGGCCCGGAAAAGATGCTGGAGAAAAGAAAGTTGTTGAGAAATGCAGTCAGAGAAGAGATGGGATTGAAAGATAATGATATGCTTGTGATGTCTCTGAGTAGCATAAATGCTGGAAAAGGCCAGCTCTTGCTTCTTGAATCAGCACAAATGGTGGTTGAAAAAGAACTTTCTCAGTATGGTTCTTGCTCACGTTTTTGCAGTAGAAAAAGAACACTAAACCTGCTGTTTTTAGAATTGATTCAATGGATAAATTTTTGGTACCCCATAATCGCAATCTGAGTTGAGACCCGGGTGTTGTGATCTTTGACAGGGAAGCCAACATAAAAACAGTGGTATCCGAGAGTGAAGGAATGCAGGATCAGATTCTCAAAGTTCTTATTGGTTCGGTTGGGTCTAAGAGCAATAAGATACCTTATGTCAAAACAATGCTTAACTTTGTATCTCAGCATTCAAACCTATCGAAGTCGGTGCTGTGGACTCCAGCAACTACACGCGTTGCCTCACTTTACTCTGCGGCAGATGCGTATGTCATAAATTCCCAGGTAATGCTCCTTTTTAGGTTTGACATGTTAAAATGCTATTCAAATTCACTAAAGGGTATGAACAAATGAAAGACAAGATTCTAGTTTATGCTTACACCTACTTTCCCATTAATATCTGCCGTTTTTAGAGTCTGTGGGATTTATAAAATTTGGTTATTATGCAAATAATCACCGACATCTCTCTTAAATCTTCATACATGTAATAGTCAGCTCAAATCTTATTGGAATAGTAGCAATTTGATAACATCTTGCAGTAGTTTTTTTCCTTTCCTTTTTTGCCGTTTCGTTCATGTTATCCTCCATGTTTCACCAATTCAAGGTTTTTGAAGAAACTGATGTGTAATTAAAACTCACATTCAGCACTACGTAAGATACACTCCATATGTTCGTCATTAGGTTCATTTCTACCTTCTCTTGGTAAAGACCCTAAAGAAAGAAACAGAAAAAAGAGAGAAGGCAACGGGGATATTTTCCATCATGGCTGCAGGTGATGGTAGTTTTTATCCACCTAAGGTTTCTGGTGAATCTTTTTCCATGTTAGTGCCTGGGAATAATTCAATATGCCGAGGTATTAACATACCGCTGCATCATTTTCTTTTTGTGTGAGGTCACTTGCACCCATACACTTTAGACTGAGTGTCACTTTGCTCCGTACACTTTCAATTCACTTGTCAAGCCCTCATACTTACTTTCAGTCATGTATCAATCCACCCTTGTTGTTAGATTCTGTTAGTCTCCGTTAGGGGAAAATATCTATTTAATGGTACTAGGTTCAAATAATTTTCTATCATCTAAACTTGAAAATTAATATCGAACTCATTCAATCTGAGATTTGAAGACAAACTTGTCCTCCCTCTTCTTCCAGGCTGTTCACCTCATTTTGTCAAGTGTAATATTTTTCTCTCCACAAGTTTAGAAATATGTTTTAAAGTGACCATGTGCCTATTACTTTTTTGCTACAAAAGGTGTTTGTATTTTTTTGGTCAGAGAAACGGTTACATTTGTATTTTTTGTAAAAGAAGACCATAAAACTCATCGTACCAATAGGTTATGGCTTTGAGTTTGTGGACAGAGTCGCTTTATACATTTAATGCCACATGTTAGGTCTGGGCGCTCATTAATAAGAACTAACTGGACGTTCTTTTTTACCGGTATTGTGCAAAAAATGTCAAATACTTATTTGTATAATAAGAATGTTACTTCTTAAGTATGACTATTTTCCGATGGGAGGCATTTGCATGAGGAACTAAAGCCAAACAGCCTAGGAAAACTATGATCGTATAACTTTTCTGTGCAAAAAAATGTGTCCATACTCTTTTATTTCCGTGGATATATTGAAAGATCCTTTTAAGATAGTACCATTATTTTAACCTAGTATCACTGAATTGATAGATTGACCTAATGGAATCTAATGGCAAGGGGGACATTGATACTTTGATTGAAAGTGTGAGGAATTGATGGCGTAGGGGACAAAGTAATATATACTAAGTGTAAACTGCCGGGGTGCAAAGTGTACTTTACCCTTTCCTTCTTGCTCGATGTCTGGTTTGTCTACCTTTATATCTATCCTTTTCCTACTTTTATGTTTCACAATGTCCAGTCTTCTACCACACTTTGCCATTTTTTTCTTTGTAAATTTATTTCTTTTTGTAAAGATCACTTTGTGACCAGATTAACAGTTAAATTCTGTGACATATGTAATACTCACAAGTCGCAACAAAACGAGTGCTTAGCACAATATGCCTATTCTGACTTTTGATAGTAGTATAACTTACCTGCTCTTAGGATGCTTTGTCACATTTTGCCTTTATTAATTGGGTAGTGCTTAACTCAAGCAGTGATGCTCCTATAAGTTTTTTCGGTCTACTTCCCAAGTTCGATTGGATCAAAAGAGGAAAACCCATAGTTTTCAAATGAGGCGATTTGACTGTGCTTTTGGATTTCCAATGGAATTCAGAGGGTCGAATTTATTTGCTAGACTAGAGTCATTCAGGAAATGAATTTATCAGAATCATGCTAGAATAAGACACATCAAGCTTTGTAAATTGCAGTATGAACTCACTGTAAATGTTGTATCAAGCACAGTTGAGGAGACCGTTTTATGATTGTTTTCGTCTCTGTTGCTACAAAAGTTATGTGGTGCGTCTTCGAACAAGTAAATGTAGTTGATACATGAAAACATTTGTTTATTTTCTCCTAGCAAATGAACATTATTTTCTTCTGTTCACTCCTACTTCCGTCCAAGTAGTGCTCCATACATATTCATGAAACAACTCTACTAATAGTAGACTGAACAGGGGCTTGGAGAAACATTTGGGAGAGTGACGATTGAAGCAATGGCATTTGGCTTACCGGTATAGCAACCAACTCAATTTGCCCTATTTATCTCACCCTCTTTCCTAGTTCAATGTTCCCTATTTATCTCTGATCATCTTCTTTGTCTTCAAAATCACTTGAGTTCATGGAACTGAAAGTATACATCCCATTTCAGTTATGAAGGTTCAACAATTACTGTGGATATCTTTCATGTACTTAAAATGCTTCATACCATGATACCAATAGACCAAAGCACTTTGCTTTGTATTCATCATCAACCAATTATGATCCTCCGTTGATTATTCCGGCATTGAGGAATTGCTGCTATTCTTCCTGAATAGCCTGACAAATGCATTTGCCCCAAGTCATACTAGATTCAAAAGCATATTGGGTATTGCTGCATGCCTAAAGCATTATGGACGTGAGCTGAACAACTAGGAGTAGGAATAGTGATACTAACTGATAAGCCATCCCTTTTGGCTTTAGATGTTGCACAGATTTCAAAGAAAAGGACACGAGGAAGTTCAGTTTCTTTCCAAATTTGTGGCGCAGGTCTTAGGAACAGATGCTGGCGGCACAAAAGATATTGTTGAGCATAACAAAACGGGTCTCCTCCACCCTATGGGGCGCCCAGGAGCTCAAGTTCTTTCCGAGAATCTTCAATTTTTGCTTAAAAACCCTTTAGCACGGCAGGAGATGGGGACAAGGGGAAGAGAAAAGGTGGAGATGATGTACCTGAAGCGGCACATGTATAAGAGATTTGCAAAGGTTCTATTCAGATGCATGACATGAGAATCAAGTAACACTGACTACCATAGAAATTTTTCGTTCTTTTTTTGTTGGATGGGAGTTTTTGAGGCTGCCGCAAGTATTTAGAATTGTGGCCCTCTGTCCCAATCGATTGATTGAATGCCGATCGAGTTATATTTTACGGTTTTTACCTCCTGAAGTTGGTTTGGTTTGCGTTTAATCTGTACATCTTTCCTCTGAATTTGAAGCTTAGAACCAAAAACAATTCGCGGTCATGCTTTTCACTTCCTTCGGTCCCAGTTGCATACTCCACGTGAGAGAAACATGAAAACAATACATGAAAGTGTCCATGAAATGAAAATAAATGGTTCATTATGTTTCTTGGACACTTTAATGTAAAGTTTTCATGGACCATACCATTTTCGAAAAATAAAGGGAAAATGACGGCCAAGGATGTGTTTTGATAATTAATACCCGTCAATGACATTTTCAGCATTAACAAATGTTCTTAGCTTGTTTTTGGCGGGTATTAATTATCAAAAACACATCTTGGGCCGTCATTTTCCAAAAATAAAAGTTTATTTATAAGCGTGGGAGGACCCCAACAGGCCTCCACGCTTGTCAACTGTTTAAGGTATCAGCTTACGAAATCACTTAACCGTTAACTAATTAACTAACTCATAGTTAAGGCATAGTTTAGTTGCGAAGACTAGATCATACTTGGATGGGTAACAGAAAATATTATAGTAAGAGATTAAATCCTCCCCGCCGGCGGTAGAAACGGTGGGTTTTTCACTGCCGCCCTTTGTGGACCCCACCATGCGTTATATTGTTATAATCCAAACTGTTTATCTTGTAGGGCCTGAAGTGTAGCATATTCACACAAAAAATCATCTTGATTGGATATCGATAGAACTATCGAAAGTCGAATTTTAGTTTATAAAAAGGACGGTCTGATCTTGTCAAGTTAAACTATTCATGACCATCTGTTTTATAAACCAAAATTTAAATTTTGATACACCTATCAATGTCCGGTGAAGCTAATTTTTTGAATGAGAATAGTACTCTGCGGGCCCGACAAGATAACCGTGTTTAGATTAGCAATTAATGCACTGTGGGGCCCAAAATAACGGTAATGAAAAATCCATAGTTTCCGTTCCGCCGCCCGGCGAAAGGGATTTAATCATGATATGCATTCTTTGCTTGACTTCAATCTTCGTATTTTATTCAAGAAATCTCATCTAAAGATTTAAATATGTTCTTTTTTACTATTGATCAAGTAAACACAAAAACAAGAATATATCTCCTAAAATATACCCGACGTGATTAATTATGCAAGTTCTGCAATTGTGAATAAATTATGTTTTAAGTCAAACAATATTTTCCAATGTGAGATGATCCAAGTGGGTACCATATACTAGTTTCTAGGTTGAAGATCAACGGGCCGGCCCATTAAATTTCTCTCCCCCAAAACAAAAATTAGGGAAAATGACGGCCAAAGACGTGTTTTGATAATTAATACTCACCAATGACATTTTCAGCATTAACAAATGTTCTTAGCTTGTCCTTGGCGGATATTAATTATCAAAACACGTCCTGGGCCGTTATTTTCCCCAAAAATTAATAGGGACTCATACGTAATTGATGCGATCATATTTGCTTCTTTAACAACCATAATTGCTCTTGAACAATTCATTTACAGGCCCTGAAAGTATGGTGATAAAACAAATCTGCAGTATCCGGCCTTTTTTAATTTTTGGTGTTCCCCCTACTAGTCAAGGAAGTATGTCTCAAGGAATAAGACTGTACTGTTAACATTATTTTAGAGTCAATACCAACATAGTTGAAGAGGCAAACAAAATGAATAGTTCTGATTACACTCGTGATTCGAAACGAACCCTATTGGAAGACCACAATAGTCTGATGCGCCTGAGGTCAACTCTGGATATGAATCATGAATCACCAAGATGGAGCCAAGAGGGGGATAAGTGGTGACGGCCAACATGCCAACGATTTTATCGAATTCTATCACTGTATTAGTATTTTTCATCATCCCTCTTTGTCCCATGGTATCACCTAGCCAAGTTGATCCCATATATTTAATTATCAGCAGCTACTTAGGCATCGTTTCACATTTCAAAATAAGTACTTAAAAAATAAGGACTTATTTTCAAGCTTAAAAATAATGGGTTTACAAAAATAATTTTTTAATTTTTTTGCAGGGTTTGATAGATCTCATCGAGTATAAAACCAGATCCATATTGTATATTTTTTGATTTTGGTAAGCCTATTATTTTTAAGCTTGAAAATTGCAAATAAATACTTGTTTTTTTAAGGGATAAACCGGAACGGCACCTTAGCTGCTTTTCGGCCGTCTAATACCATATCGGCTGATTCTCAACACGTATCGCTATGTAATTTTCAATCTTTTGCCCGTTCTAAGGAACTACAGCCGATACTATAGTCGATACTGGACCGCTACGGCCTCTTCAAGTGCTCTGGCGCCAAAAACAATCTAAAAGAATTCTCGACGGATACACCCAATTTCCGTTATGCATCATTCGATACTCCCGTTACCCTTGCCGATACGTGGTCCACTACCGCTATTTAAAACTTTGGTTGACCCCCTCTCTTTATCTTCCATATATAAGGGACTATTTTTTTTTTGAGCTATGGAGGATGTGGGCTTGAGAGGGATTAATGTCCCATGGAATGGAGGGAAGAAGTTGTAGTAACCGGTTCCTCCTTTGGTTGTTGTTACTCACTCTCTGGACTTACGCTGCATTCTATGTCCAGTACTTATACCCCCGGTCCGTTCGCAAGGACGACCACGAAGCTTTTCTTGACTATGCAAGAATTGGCAAGCCAGATGATCATGGAAACAACTCTGAATCCGAAGAGAACAATGAAAATTCTCTTCGGATTGCTAAAAGGGGAAGAAATAGTACTACTTATGGATTGATTCTGGGTCCGTTTGGTTCCACAGAGGACAGGATTTTGGACAAGAGATCGACGGGAAGTTGCGACAAGAGGGGGTGGTTTGCGAGAATTGTTTGGTCGAGGAAGTTTGTGTTGGTATTCCATGAGCTTACCACGACCGGAGCTCCGCTTTCGATGATGGAGTTGGCGACCGAGCTTTTGAGCTGTGAGGCCATTGTTTCTGTAGTTATCCTCAGCAAAAAGGGCGGGTTGATGCCGGAGCTTGTGAGGAGAAAGATCAAAGTTGTCGAAGATAACGCGATTGTCAGATTCAAAACTGCCGCGAAGGCCGATCTTGTCATTGCTGGATCAGCGGTCTGCTCTTCTTGGATTGGTGAGTGCATTTTTTGTGTTTCTCTCATTTTTAACATGTTAAGGACCGTTAGCGTGTAGGTTTGAATCGTGTTAACTGTTAGGAATGCCTTGTATTCTTAGTCCCACATTGGTTAATTATGTTGTTCCAGTTTTTGTAGCCTATTATAAATAGGGCTTTTGGGGGACTTCTATAGATTATCTTTTGGGCTCTCATATTGTGGCCTTTCTAGAGTTACGGATTACAGCCGGCTCTTTGTATCTCTTCTTCACGTTGGTTAGTGAATCCTCTCTCTCCTCGCCCGTGGACGTACCCATCTTGGGGAACCACGTATATCTTGTGTCTTTGTGATTTCTTGTTTAGTATTCAATTTCTCGTTCTTAGTTTGCATTCATAGCGTTCGTTACAACAAACTGGTATCAGAGCTTTAGGTTGCAAAAACTAGGGTTTCGTTTCCGATTGTGGCTATGGCGGCTAAATTCGAGATTGCGAAGTTTGATGGGCAGAGCAGTACAATCTTTGGAGAGTAAAGATGAAGGCTCTGTTAACCCAACAAGGATTGCACAAGGCTTTGTCAGGCAAGACTAGTTCTGGAATCAAAGAGGAAGATTGGGATGATACGGATGCCAAAGCTCTGAGTTCTATTCAGTTGAGTCTGGCAGATGATGTTCTTCGCGAGGTGGAAGAAGAAACTTCAGCAGCAGGAATTTGGCTGAAGTTGGAAGGCATATATATGATGAAGTCGCTCACCAACAGGTTATATCTCAAACAACGTCTTTATACGTTTCGAATGCGAGAAGGTATACCTGTTAAGGATCATTTAGACGAGTTCAATCGTATTATTATGGATCTGAAAAATATTGATAGTAAAATTGAGGATGAGGACCAAGCCCTAATTTTGCTATGTTCTTTACCACTTTCGTATGAGCACTTTGTTACAACCCTATTGTATGGCAAAGACACGATATCCATGGAGGATGTTAAGGCCAGCCTTTATTCGAAAGAATTAAGGAAAAAAGTGTCAGGTGAGGGTGATGCACATGCGGAGGGTTTGTTTGTTAGGGGAAGAACAACAGAAAGGGAGGAGTCGAGTAATAGGGGAAGATCCAGATCATCAGGTAAGAAGAAAGGAAAGTGCAATTATTGCAAGAAATCCGGGCACTGGAAAAAAGACTGTTTAAAACTCAAGGAGAAAGAAAAAGAAGACCAGAAAGGGGGTAAAGTAATTGCTGGAATTGCTGAAAGTTCAGATGAGTCAGATAATGTGTTATCAGTTACAGAGGGCGATTCTCGCTCTAATACCGAGTGGATTATGGATTCTGGATGTTCATACCACATGTGTCCGCATAGAGAGTGGTTTTCTACTTATGAGGCGGTCAATGGTGGTACAGGTTTGATGGGTAACAACCTGGCCTGTAAGACTGTTGGTTCAAGAACGATTCAGCTTAGGATGCATGACGGTATTGTTAGGACTTTATCTGAGGTTCGACATGTTCCAGATTTGAAGAAAAATCTTATATCCCTAGGTGCTCTTGATTCTCATGGTTGCAAATTCCTCGGTGAAGGTGGAGTTTTGAAAGTCTCGAGGGTGCATTGGTACCGATGAAGGGTCAGAAGCGTGGTAACCTCTATACACTCCAGGGCAGTACAATTCTAGGTGCTGCAGCAACGGTTGCTTCATCCAAGGTTTCAGATTCAGACTTGACTCGTTTGTGGCATATGCGCCTTGGGCATATGAGCGAGAGGGGGATGACAGTTTTGAGCAAACAGGGTTTGCTATGTGGCCAGAAAACTGAGAAGCTGGATTTCTGTGAGCATTGTGTCTACGGCAAGCAGTGCAGGGTGAAATTCAGTACAGCTGTTCATCGCACCAAAGGCACAGTGGATTATTTTCACTCAGATCTTTGGGGTCCCGCAGAGGTAACTTCTAAAGGTGGTTTTCGCTATTTTATGAGTATTGTCGATGATTTCTCTCGTAAGGTTTGGGTGTATATGTTGAAACATAAAAGTGACGCCTTTAATACATTCAAACAGTTTAAAACTTTGATTGAGAATCAGACTGGTAAGAAAATAAAACGTTTGAGAACTGACAATGGTATGGAGTTTTGTCTTGGCGAGTTTGATAGGTTCTGCAGTGATGAGGGCATTGTGAGGCATCACACAGTGAGAAAAACCCCTCAGCAGAATGGTGTGGCTGAACGAATGAACATGACTCTTTTGGAGAAGGCACGTTGTATGTTGTCCAATTCCGGATTGGGCAAAGAATTTTGGGCTGAAGCCGTTTCCACGACATGCTATTTGGTGAACAGGTCTCCGTCGACTGCTATTGAGTGTAAGACTCCGTTTGAGGTATGGTCATGTCATCCAGCTGATTATTCTGTGTTGCGTGTTTTTGGGTGTCCAGCTTACGCTCATGTGAATGAGGGTAAATTGGAGCCACGGGCCAAGAAGTGTATTTTCTTGGGTTATGCAGCAGGTGTCAAAGGGTACAGGTTATGGTGCTCTGATGATTCGAAGCTTTTGATTAGCAAGGATGTGACTTTTGATGAAAATTATTTGATTAAGGGGTCTAAGCAGGTTGATGATACAGTTCAGGAACAGAGTGTTCCAAAGCAGGTGGAGTTTTTGAGTGAATCTTCCGACTCAGGGAAGAAGCACATTGAGAAGCCAATTGAAGAGGAGTTCAAGAGTTCAGACACAGAGGCTGATGCGTTAGTTGAGCAACCACGCACTATTGCTAAAGATAGGCCAAGGAGGGAGATTCGGCCTCCTGAAAGGTATTCGGCTTATTCTGAGATGGTGGCCTATGCTTTATCAGTTGCTGAGACAGTTGAGTATGAGGAGCCTTCCAGCTATACGGAAGCTGTTTCGAGCACTGAGTCTGCACAGTGGTTTGTTGCTATGAATGAGGAGATTGAGTCTCTTCAGAAGAATCAGACATGGGAGTTAGTAGAACCGCTGAAAGGGAAGAGGATTGTTGGGTGCAAGTGGGTCTTCAAGCGCAAACCGTATTCCAGGGGTAGAAGACGCTCGGTTCAAAGCTCGGCTAGTGGCGAAAGGATACAACCAAAAAGAGGGTGTTGACTACAATGAGGTATTTTCACCTGTTGTAAAACATAGTTCCATTCGCACTTTACTTGCTATTGTTGCTGTTATGATCTTGAGTTAGAGCAACTTGATGTCAAAACTGCGTTTTTGCATGGCGAGCTTGAGGAATAGATTTATATGCGTCAGCCTGAGGGATTTGTTGTTTCTGGTAAGGAGGATCGCGTTTGTTTACTTCGTAAATCTTTGTATGGCCTCAAACAATCCCCAAGGCAGTGGTATAAGCGGTTTGATACTTTTATGATAAGCCAGTCATATTCTAGGAGTGAGTATGACAGTTGTGTGTATTTTCGAAAACTTCCAGATGGTTCATTTGTTTATCTACTGTTGTATGTTGATGATATGCTTATTGCTGCCAAGAGTGTATCAGAAATCAACAGGTTGAAACAACAGTTAGGTGGTGAATTTGAGATGAAAGATTTGGGTGCGGCAAAACGTATTTTGGGTATGGAGATTTGCAGAGATCGAGTAGCTGGCAAATTATTTTTGAATCAGAAGTCTTATGTACTTAAAGTGCTTGAGCGCTTTGCCATGCAGAACTCGAAGCCAGTCAGTACCCCTTTGGCAGCACACTTTCGACTTTCAGCTGAGTTATCACCACAGTCGGAGGATGAGGAGAAGTATATGTCTCAGGTTCCATATTCGTGCGCAGTTGGGAGCCTTATGTACGCCATGGTATGTACTCGTCCTGATATTTCACATGCAGTTAGTGTCGTTAGTCGTTATATGGGGCGTCCAGGAAAGGCACATTGGGAGGCTGTGAAATGGATACTACGGTATTTATGCGGAACTGCAAGTGTTGGTCTATTGTTTGGGATTGCCAATTCTGGTGATCATGTTGTTGGTTATGTTGATTCGGATTTTGCCGGTGACCACGATAAGAGGAGGTCTCTGACAGGTTATGTCTTTACTCTGTCCGGAAGTGCCATTAGTTGGAAAGCTACTTTACAGGCTACAGTCGCGCTGTCTACAACAGAAGCGGAGTATATGGCCATTGCTGAAGCTGTGTGCTTTGTGAGCTTGGTCTTGCACAGGGTGTGAGTTCAGTATTTTGTGATTCACAGAGTGCTATACATTTGACTAAAAATCTGATGTATCATGAAAGGACCAAGCATATCGATGTCAGGTATCACTTCGTTCGGGATATCATCTCACAGAAGCAAGTTGAGGTGAAGAAAGTGGGTACGGCAGATAACCCAGCAGATATGTTGACTAAACCGGTTCCGGTTGCCAAGTTCAAGCATTGCTTGGGCTTGCTTGGTATTTGCAGTTGATCACCCCTCGGGGGCATTTGGCGAGTGAGAGGTTAGAAGGGGAAAACTATATTTGGTGATTTGGTTCAGTAGAATTCAAGTCAAGGTGGAGAATTGTTAGGAATGCCTTGTATTCTTAGTCCCACATTGGTTAATTATGTTGTTCCAGTTTTTGTAGCCTATTATAAATAGGGCTTTTGGGGGACTTCTATAGATTATCTTTTGGGCTCTCATATTGTGGCCTTTCTAGAGTTACGGATTACAGCCGGCTCTTTGTATCTCTTCTTCACGTTGGTTAGTGAATCCTCTCTCTCCTCGCCCGTGGACGTACCCATCTTGGGGAACCACGTATATCTTGTGTCTTTGTGATTTCTTGTTTAGTATTCAATTTCTCGTTCTTAGTTTGCATTCATAGCGTTCGTTACAACATTAACAATGCCCTTTCATCCTGTCCTCTAGTTCCCGTATGTTCGCCTTAGGACTGAGTCCTGCTAACGATGCCCTTGGTCATGTCCTCCAATTCCCATCTAGTGGCTGCTTGCCCTGGCTGGGGCGGTACTTTCTATGGTTCTTTGCTTCCTTCCAGATCTACCGAGGGTCTGGAGTCTCTATGATCATTCCCAGGGAAGGGTTGGCGCCATGTGTGGTCGCTTTTTCCTCCGCTCTTTCTAGTTAACGAAAAACATGATTGGAAATTAGTTTTCCTCTATAGCTATAGGAGTCTTCCGTCGTTGTAGGTTTATTTCATCTCCGTTTGAGGCTGCTCCTTGAATAATTGTGCACTGAACTTCACCGAATCATAGCGTTCGCTACTGTATCACTTTGAATGTAATTCTCCTACATCCAAAAAGAACAAACTCATATACTTGAATATTGACCATTGTCATGGTTTCAGAACAATATACCGCCTGCTTCCCGGGTGCCTCGAGCCAAAATATTGCATGGTGGATAATGGAGAACCGAAGGGAATACTTTGAAGCGGCCAAACATGTTCTAAACAGGGTGAGAATGCTGATATTTCTCACTCAATCACAGTCCCAACAGTGGCTAACTTGGTGCGCAGAAGAAAACGTCGACCTCAAACCTACTAATGTCTCAGTGGTTCCCCTTTCTGTAAACGACGAGCTGGCTTTTGTAGCAGGGATTCCCTGTTCGTTAAACACACCGTCTTCAGGCCCTGAAACTATGCTTGAGAAGAGGAAGGTGTTGAGAAATGCAGTTAGGGAAGAGATGGGTTTGAAAGATAGTGATGTGGTTGTAATGTCTTTGAGTAGCATCAATGGTGGAAAAGGCCAACTTTTGCTTCTTGAAGCTGCTCAAATGGTGGTTGAAAAAGAACTTTCTGGGTATGATTCTGGCTCGTTGCTTTGTAAAATAGCGGCGTTACTTCACCCGTTTGCTGCTATCTTGGCACAATTGTGGTTTTTCTTTTTCGTTTTTTACTTGAAACATGAGAAGAGAGAGGATGAAACAGTAACAGTTGGGTTGCATAATGCGGCAAGGTTTGGCGAAGCCAAACTTGCTGTCAAATTTGACAGCAAGTTTGGCTACCCGGTACGGTGAAGAGCCTTTTGCGATATTTTTGTGAAAGTTTTGACTATGACAAGGGTATTAACACGCCGTGTGATCTTGCTCTCACCCACAACCACAACTCGTGTAATTAGGCTAAGACAAGTGTATCCCGAAAATTTAGTAAATGAACTCGATCTTCACACACATACCCGTTAGGCTACACGTTACCTAGTCCATTTAACATAAATTGCAACAAGTGTATATGATCCTTTCTGATCTTCGACAGCGAAGCCAACGTAAGAACAGAGGTACTACTATCTCAGAGTGAACGAGTACTGCAGGAACAGACACTCAAAGTCCTTATCGGTTCGGTCGGGTCTAAGAGCAATGAGTTGCCTTACGTAAAAGCAATGCTCAGCTTTATATATCAGCATCCAAACCTATCCACTTCAGTACTGTGGACTCCGGCAACTACCCGTGTCGCCGCGCTTTACTCTGCCGCGGATGTGTATGTCACCAATTCCCAGGTACTGTTTTCTTTCCAGCTCTAAATCTCAAACATGGTTTTGAATCATGTAAAACATTCCTCTTCAGCCACATTCTAAGATTTGACGACCATGTTAAAAGTTGCTGTGGGCAAATCCCGAGCCGAATTCAATAATAAAAACATGTTTGATTTCTTAAAGTTTTCACTGAGAACAGTGATCGTATCGAAAATTATTCTGATCAGATATCGATACATATTTAGCTTACAGAATACTCACGCAACAACCCTACTAATAGTAGACTGAACAGGGGATTGGAGAAACATTTGGGAGAGTGACGATTGAAGCAATGGCATTCGGTTTACCGGTACGGTTACGGCCTGACTCAATTTTTTTTTCTTCTTCTCTTGGTTCATCTTAATTGCTACTATGGAGTATCATTAATTGCTACTGTAGGTTATTTTTATTTATCATTTATGTTTTAAATAAATAATAAATAATTTTTAAAACCCACTTAAACAGGGAGTCATGGCTTTTATTTATCAACCTTTAAGGTTGGAACCCTCCAAGAGGTCGTGATTGGTATGGGGCAATGCCTAAGTTTAGTAAGTTGTGCAGGAAAGTATTGGGTAAATGTCGTGGGCACGGATAATTTGAGAGTATCATAATGTTGAAAGTCATAGGTTTTTTTTTTTTTTTTTTAAATCCTCAAATTTGTGGTGCAGGTCTTAGGAACGGATGCTGGGGGCACAAAAGATATTGTTGAACATAACAAAACGGGTCTACTCCACCCTTTAGAGCGCCTAGGAGCTCAAGTTCTTTCGGCGAATCTTCAATTTTTGTTTAAAAACCCTTTAGCGCGGCAGGAGATGGGGATGAGGGGAAGAGAAAAGGTAGAGAAGATGTACCTAAAACGACATATGTACAAGGAATTCGCAGGGGTTCTATCCAGATGCATGAACAAAATCTAAGTAATTATTAACTCCTCTGAAGAATGGATACCATAGAGGACACGATACAATATTACAGATACAGCGATACGAGAAAATCTAAAAGTTGTGCAAATACGGTTAGAATACATAGGACAAACAAGTAGTTTTGTAATTTTTTCATACAGCAATACACATGACATAAGTACAAGAAAAGATAAGGAACCGTTGTATTCTTCTTAAGTAGAAGTGTTGTATCAAGAAAGATAAGGAACCGTTATATTCTTCTTTAAGTAGAATTGTTTGTAGTGTGCTGTGTGTAGTGCGCAGCCGTCGAAAAGGTTTTCAACGGTTCAGATTTAAAAACAAATTCTTTCCGGATTTCTTTCCGGAAGAGTTTGTTTTTAATCAACAGCATTGATTGATGAGATCGACGGTCGCACAACGCACTACACGGGCTGCACTACAGCACCCCGGATCCAAAATAGAAAATAGTCTTATGTTCTTGGACGGAGGGAGAATTGTCTATCATTTACTCCATCTAAGAAAACAAGACAGGAGTAGGAACACATTTTTTTCCCCTCTAAAGTATTTTAACACAATTTCTTAGATGCAAAGAATACGTCGCAAGGAAAACAAATAAAGAGGCCACAATCAAGATGAACAAAAGCAGCATAATGTTGCGGTCCGCCGCTTGTGGAATTGGAAGGAATCCTCCGTCTCAAAATAAGTGTCCGGTTCGCAAAACGAGAACTTAAAAATAATACGTTTTCTACAAGAAAAATTCAAACTTTTTTCAATAATTTACTAGATATCCATGAGTTTTTTTACTTATAAAAAAGTCGAATTATTATTATTTTTTTAGAAAGCGTATTATTTTTAGGTCCTCGTTTTACGGACCAGACAATTATTTTGGAACGGAGGTAGTAACACAGTATCAGAGGGATCGATGACAACCAAGATTAATTGGATCAAGTCAACTAGTTAATGAAAACCTCAGCTTAGGAAACCACCTTTTTTTGTTTTTTTTTGATCGGCGCTTAGGAAACGACGTTTAGCTGTTACTAATTAATTAAGTAATTAGTAGTTAAGAGGCGTTGCTAGGAAGTTGTGTCAGCTGTGGATATGGATGCCTAATAGAAAATATTTAGTGAATGTCAGCCAAAGATTTAGATCTGTTTACTAAACGAGTCAAAAACTTGAGCTCGAGCTCGGCTCGAGTTATAACGAACCGAACTCTTAATGAGTTGAGTTTAGTCATTTACTAAACACGCTTCTTTAATCGAGCCGAGCCTCTATTAACGAGCCGAGCTTTGTCGAAACTAGGCTCATTTAGTAAAACATGATTCTCCAATCGGAGATGATCATTGGGCCCAAATCATCCGTAAGATACCATAACATTAATCTTCCCCAACATAAATAAAATAGAAAATATAAAAGAATTGGAGATCTGTAAAAGTAATTTATAAGATTTGAGTGGCAAAATAAAACAACCATAATTTCTTTTGAGTTGTTTTAATTTGCTGACCCTGAAAGTACGGTGATAGAAACAAATCAGTTTTTTCCCCTGATTGATGTCTAGTCTACTCCTAAGGGGATGAGAAAGGGGTACCGCTAAGCGGCATATGGGTGGGACAAGCCCAAAGAGTATCAACCACCACACCAAACACTCACGCTTTTGACGAGAATCGAACTCTCACATTCCATATGGGACTCTATTCCAAGCGATATGAGACTCTATTTTCTTATAACATCTCCCCTTACGTGCAGCCGCATTTGAGGTTTGTCATGTGTAGCCACTTCTTGAGTGCTATCATCATGCAGCAAACCTTATGTCTCATAAATTGGAAATTTATTGAAACTGATTTTTCATATTCATCTCTCTATAAAACCTTAAACTTCCAAATTCCTTAGAGTTTGTTGTTTCACTCCAAACCTGATTACTTAGCTTTAAAACCCATTGGTTGTAGTTGTTTTCCCTGGCGCTCAAACCCTATGTCTCATAAATTGGAACCTAAATCTAAGCCTTGTGTTTTCCTAAGCTATTGTCCTGCTACCAAGAGTTATAGATGTCTTGACTCTGAGACATCAAGAGTTCATATTTCTAGGCATGTGGAATTTATTGACACTGATTTTCCATATTCATCTCTCTGTTCACAGTCTTCTTCTTCTTCTTCTTCAGTCTGTTTCACCACATTTTCAGATTCTTCTTACAGATTTTAAATAAAAACAATTTCGTATACTCAATTCTCTACAATGTCTGGAAGTTAAAAAAGAAAATCATAATGGTTGATGTACGATAATTATTTTCTTGAAATAATACAGATCATTAGAGCGGTAGGATCTTTTGCGGTCAATTATCGGGGAGCTTTTTTTTATTTGGTCTGCAGTCGGGTGACGTGAATTGTATTTTAAAATGTGGGGCTGAATGCATCCCGCTCTAATACCTTAAAAAAATAGAGAGAGAAAGAACAAGAAGCTCTAGATCTTATTTATGATTAACTAAATGCATATTTTTGTCATTCCATAGTTGAAACTAATCCAAACTCAATCCGTCCTAGGATTGTGTGTTTGATCAGAGGGCCGGATCAAATATGTCTCAAGGAATATTGGAGGGAAGAATTTGTAGTACTGGGAGCAATGCTAAACAGTTGTTTCGGAGTAACCGATTCATCCTTGTGTTGTTGCTAATCACTTCCTCGACTTATGCCGCGTTCTATCTCCAGTACTACTCTCGGTCATCTCCCAAGGGCGACGACGAAGCTTTCCTTGGCCATGAAAGAATTCCCAAACAAGATGATGATCGTGTAAACGCCGATCAAAAAAAAGAAGATGATCGTGTAAACAAAGCTGTATCCGAAGAGAAAAAGCCCGTAATTCCGAACGATTTATTTGGTGAATTGAAAAGAAATAGTACTGCTGCTGGATTGATAGTGGGTCCATTTGAATCGACAGAGGACAGGATTCTGGAGAAGAGACCGACGGGAGGCTGCGACGAGAATGGGGAGTTTGCGAGGGTGGTTCGGGGGAGGAAGTTCGTATTGGTATTGCACGAGCTCTCGAGGACCGGAGCTCCGATTTCGATGATGGAGTTGGCGACGGAGCTCTTGCTCTGTAAGGCCACGGTGTCCGTGGTTGTTCTTAACGAAGAGGGCGGCTTGATGGCGGAGCTTGTGAGGAGAAAGATCGAAGTGGTCAAAGATACAGAGAATGTCAGCTTCAAAACTGCTGTGGAGGCTGATGTTGTCATTCCTGGAACAGCCGTCTGTGCTTCTTGGATCGGTGAGAATATTTTTCCGTTTTTCTTTTTCATTTTTTTTAATCTCGTCGATATTACTATCAAACATAACTAAAATTGAGACATTTGTTGGTTATGATCTGCTAGTGTGTAAGCTTGGTCGCTTAGCTGCCTTTTGGGTGAGGTCTTGGATTCCATTCTTGTTGGCCTTGTGCACTTTCTAATGAAAATTTGAAGGGTCGAATGTTTCCGAAGTTAAGAATTTATTATTACTTCAAGGTCATAAAGGATCGAACCTAGCTTGGTCGTCGGTGGGTTACTTCCACAGGATTTGGGCCCATAGAGGTTAAAATTTTGAGTGGTGTCAACGATGCCTCTAAATCTTGTCCTCTAGTACTTCTCGTCTACTGGTCACTTGCCTTTGCTGGGCCCGGTAGTTGTTATGCCTCTTTTGTTCTTTTCGGGTTTTGTTACAGGTCTGGAGTCCCTATGCTCACGCCTAAGTGAAGATTGTAAATTGCGCTCACCCTTCCTCCATGCATCCTTTTTTAGGGTGCATTCTTTTTAACTTAATTTACTTTTTCGTTTTGTGTGTTTTGTTCGTCTTTTTTGAATGTTTATTAGATTCTCGTGATATTTTTGAATTAATCATCTATCTCGATGAGAGGAGAATTATGATTGAAAGCAAAACAAAATTTACTAAAGACGAAAAAAGTATCAAACAGTTGTCTTATTTGTCTAAAGTATCGTCTTATTTAAATTCTTTCAACATCGGTCCATATAAAATTTATTTCTAGACTTATGAGTTAAAAAGGACGCAGCCACTAAAAAATTGATAATTAATCCTCTTCCATAAGAATTTATTTATTTCCCATATAGCATTACTTCCCGGATTGATGTGTAGTTGAAAACCTTGTAAAGTGGTGTCCTGTCGTTATAACTCTTCAAATGTAATTCTCTGGTGCCCAAAAAAATTACCCCATACTTGATTGAGCATTGTCATTGTTTCAGAGCAATACAGGGCTTATTTCCCGGGAAGCCAAAGCGAAAATATTGCGTGGTGGATAATGGAGAACCTAAGGCAGTACTACGAAATGTCGAGATATGTTCTAAACAGAGTGAAAGTGCTGATATTTCTGACTGAACCACAATCCAAAGAGTGGCTAGCTTGGTGCAAAGAAGACAACATCAAACTCGATTCTCAAGAGATTTTGGTGGCTCCTCTCTCCGTAAATGACGAACTGGCTTCCGGAGCAGGGATTTCTTCTTCATCAGACACTTCATCTTCTTCTGGCCCTGAAGTTATGCTTGACAAGAGAAAGGAGTTGAGAAAGGCAGTTAGGGAAGAGATGGGATTGAAAGACAGTGATGTGGTTGTGATGTGTTTGGGGAGCATTAATACTGCAAAAGGCCAGCTTTTCTTTCTTGAAACTGCTGCTCAAATGATGGTTGAAAAAGAACTTTCTAGGTATGATTCTGGCCTTCTTTTCTAGAATAACAACGCGCACTCTCCACAATGACAACTTAGAAGTCAATGTGTTACTCCCTCTGTCCTATATTGTTCGTCCACTGCGAGAAACATAAATTTTGAAGGGGAGCAATTTTTAATTTTTAATTCATTTTTTCTTAAAAAGTTCGATTAGATTCTCACACCATCCCTTTTTCTCTATATATCTAAAAGATACTTCAGATCTTCCAATTAGCGAAATGCCTAGCCAATTAGCTATTCTATTGGAGACACCAAACAATTCTTCAGTTAGCTAAAATAGCCTAACATGCCTCTTTTACCAGCTTGTTGGAGTTGCTCAAATTGGCTTTTCTAAATTTATAAAATACTATGTTAGACACGTAACACCTAACTTGTTGGAGCTGCAAAATGATTCTTCCGCTAGCTAAAATAGCCTAACAGACCTCTTTTACTTTTCTATCTAAATGTATAAAATACCATGTTAGATACATGGCCTTTTCTAAACGTTAAAAATAATACCATGTTGCTCCTTGAGAATATATAAATAAATCAAATTGCTCCTTGGGATTAAAAAAAAGAAAGTAATAATACCATGTTAGACGCCTGACAACTTTTGACACTCGTGTCCGAGTTCATGCAACATAAATCGATCGCAACATGTGTTGATGACCTTGATGTTGTGATCTTTGACAGCAAAGCCAACATAACAGAAGTGGTATCTGACAGTGAACGAGCACTGCAGGAACAGACACTCAAAATTCTTATCGGTTCACTTTGGTCTATAAGCACTGATTGGGGTTATCTCGAAGCAATGCTCAGAATTATATATCAGCATCCAAACCTATCCAAGTTGGTGTTGTGGACTCCAACAACTACCCGAGTTATTGCACTTTTCTCTGTCGCAGATGTTTATGTAACCAATTCCCAGGTAATGGGGTTCTTCCTAGTTTTAACATTTACATAATGGTAATGATATTGGATGATCATTTTGTAACTTTCGTTGATCTCAAGTAAATTGTCCTTAACGCATCAGTAGATTATACTACTTTTATACACATCTACCCGAGTCTCGCTCAAGGATAGTTGAGCCGTCTTTCACCCTGATGATCACCATTATTATTTTTTTCTCACCTATGCTCACCATTATTATTTTTTTCTCACCTATTACATCTCTATTTTTTCTCTCACATCTCTCTCCCCCATTTTCATCGGTCATATATGGCTATTTATAAGCTCAAAGAATCCCAATTTCCATACCGTTATTAAACTACACACACACCAGAGCACAATATCGCTCATTTCTACTGGAGCATCCGAATGAATCCATTAGCTGAATTTTATTGTCTCTATTTACTAATAGTACGTTGACTGAACAGACGGAGTTTGGGGAAACATTTGGTAGAGTGACGATTGAAGCAATGGCATTTGGTTTACCGGTACAATTCCAACCCTACTCAGTTACACCGTTGTATCTCATCCTCGTGTTTATATAATAAATCGCGATATTGAAATACGAACTTCGTACCTTTTTTTGTTGTAATTCTTCATGAGTGCATGTGCTACAGGTCTTAGGAACAGATGCTGGGGGCACAAAAGATATTGTTGACCATAACAAAACGGGTCTCCTACATCCCCTGGGGCGCGAGGGCAATCAAGTTCTTGCTCAGAATCTTCAATTTTTGCTGGAAAACCCCATAGCGCGGCAGGAGATGGGGGCGAGGGGAAGAGAAAAGGTAGAGAAGATGTACCTGAAACGGCACATGCTTGAGAAATTAGCAGGTGCTATATCCAGATGCAAGACCACAATCTAAGTGTCTAATGCCTATGAACCATGGATACTGATACACATCTACAATGCGGATATGGATTCAAGTATACATGGGTAACACAGATTCATTTGATATGAATTTGGGAAAGAGTTGTGTTTGATCTGTTGGAAAATAAACTTGTTTTTTAGTAATAAGGGAGTTATGCTTTTGTCAGTTCATATTAATTTGTTAGTGGGAGTTTTTGCTAAGTAATGGTGAGTTGCATTAATGAGAGTTATGAGGTAGTGAGTTACATTTGGTTGTTCCTATATAAACTCATGTAAAAAAACTGTTTTCAAGTATGAGTGAATAAAGTATTCCAAGTGCTCTCTCATATATCTTCTTCATATTGTGAGTTGTGTGTGTGCTCTTGTCTCTAACAAAGTGGTATCAAAGCTAGGCTCTTAGAGTCAGAGAGGGAGAGAGCGAGAGATGGCTGTTGCTAATAGAATGATTCCATTTCAAATGCCACGGTTCACCAAAGACAATTACGAGAATTGGTGTATCCGCATGAAAGCGATTCTTGGATCGCAAGACTTGTGGGAGCTTGTTGATACAGGCTTTACACAACCAGAAAATGTAGCTGCTTTGACTCAAGTCCAAAGGGATGCTTTGGCGGTGACGAAGAAGAAGGATCAGAGAGCTCTTTCACTCATCCACCAATGTTTGGATGATGCTTTGTTGCAAAAGATTGCCGAAGCAACAACTTCTAGGGAAGCATGGGTGATCCTCCAAACTTCCCATGGTGGAGTTGAGACGGTGAAGAAAGTTCGCCTCCAAACATTAAGAGGTGAATTTGAAGCTTTGAAGATGAAGGAGTCCGAATTGGTTTCGGATTATTTCACAAGAGTTTTGACTATTGTGAATAATTTGCGAAGGTACAGCGATGATTTGAAGGATAATCGCGTGGTAGAAAAAATCCTCTGTTCCTTAGACAAGAAGTTTGACTACGTTGTTGTAGCCATTGAAGAGTTTAAAGATTTAGACACGTTGGCAGTTGACACACTCAAGGGATCGTTGCAAGCCCATGAAGAACGACTTAACAAGAAGAAACAAGAGTCGTTGGAGCAAGTGCTACAAACAAAACTTTCCTTGAAAGAAAAAGAAGGAAGGCAAGAGCAAAGTAAAAGAGGTCAAGGTGGAGGACACGGTGGACGTGGCCGCGGTGGACGAGGCCGTGGTAGAGGAGAAAGCAATTTCAGAAATTCGTCCAACAAGGATGAAAGAGGTCAAAATACATTTCATCCAAAAGGGCGCGGAAGAGGAAATAATTATAGATTTTCTAAAAGAAGGTATGATAAATCCCAAGTTTAATGTTACAATTACAATCAATATGGTCACTATGCAGCCGAGTGTCGAAATGAAGTTTTTGAAGAGCAAGTGAACCTTGTTGAAAACAAACATGAAGAGGTGGAGCCAACTTTATTGTTGGCATACAAGAAAAAAGAAAAGGGAGACATGAACTTATATATGGTATCTAGACACCGGTACAAACAACCATATGTGTGGGAGCAAAAAGATGTTCATGGAGCTTGATGAATCCATCATCGGAAAAGTCACTTTTGGAGATTCTTCTCAAATTCCGGTTGGAGGGAAAGGTAATACTTTGATTCGTTTGAAGGATGGAAGGCACCAAATAATTTCCAATGTTTTTATGCGCCCAACATGAAAAGTAATATTTTGAGTTTGGGGCAACTCTTGGAGAAAGGTTATGATATTTCTATGCGAGATCATAGTCTTTCAATAAGAGATGAAGTTGGAACTTTGGTTGCAAAAGTACCCATGACAAGAAACTGGATGTTTTTGCTCAATCTTAAAAATGATGAGGCTATGTGTTTGCAAAGTTGTGTCAAGGATCCTTCTTGGTTGTGGCATCTTCGTTTTGGGCACTTGAATTTCAGAGGACTAACGGCGTTGTCTCAGAAAAAGATGGTAAATGGACTACCTTCCATTAACCATCCTCATCAACTTTGTGAAGGATGTCTTTTTGGCAAACAATCAAGAAGAAGTTTTCCAAAAGAAGCAATTTCAAGAGCTAGCAAGCCCCTCCAACTTATTCACTCCGATGTTTGCGGGCCTATCAATCCATCGTCATTCAGTAAGAGCCAGTATTTTCTTCTATTTATTGATGATTTTAGCAGGAAAACGTTGGTGTATTTTTTGAAGGAAAAATTTGAAGTTTTTGGAGTCTTTAAAAAATTTAAGGCTTTTGTTGAAAAGCAAAGTGGGTATGAAATCAAGGCAATACGATCCGATAGAGGTGGTGAATTTACATCAAATGAATTCAAAATTTTTTGCGAAGAAAATGGAATTCGCCATCCTCTAACGGTTCCAAGATCACTGCAACAAAATGGGGTTGCGGAAAGAAAAAACCGAACCATTCTCAACATGGCTCGGAGTATGTTAAAGAGCAAGAAAATGACCAAGGAGTTTTGGGCAGAAGCCGTTGATTCTGCAATCTATTTGTTGAATCGGTGTCCTACTAGAAGTGTTGACAACAGAACGCTGCAAGAAGAATGGGGAGGATTCAAGCCAAGTGTTTCTCATTTGCACATTTTTGGAGTATTGCTTATGCACATGTATCAGATGAGAAACGAACAAAGCTAGATGACAAGAGTAAGAAATTTGTTTTCATTGGGTGTGATTCAAGAAGCAAAGGTTACAAGCTTTACAATCCAAGCAATGGAAAAATTGTCATTAGCAGAGATGTGGAGTTTGATGAAGAAGGTGAATGGGATTGGAGTAATCCCGAAGAAAACTATGATTTTTTCCCATTCTTGGAGGAAGAAGAGCAAGGTAATGATGTCATGGAGCCAGCCATTTCTCCCCCACCTTCACCACCAGGTCCAACTCATGTACAAGCTAGTCCATCATCTTCCGAATCTGGTTCAAGTGCAAGACCGCCTCAAATGAGAGGCCTTCAAGAAATCTATGACACTACGGAAGAGGTAACTCCAATAATTAGTGATTTGACACTTTTTTGCCTCCTTTCTGATAGTGAGCCTATAGATTTGAAGAAGCGACACAAAACAAAAGGTGGAGAGATGTAATGGATGAGGAGATACAATCAATTGAAAAGAATGGTACATGAGAGCTAACCACACTTCCGAAAGGCCAAAAAGCAATTGGAGTCAAATGGGTGTACAAGCTAAAGAGAAATGCAAAAGGAGAAATTGAAAGGTACAAAACATGGTTGGTCGCCAAAGGTTACAAACAAAGACAACGTATTGACTATAATGAGGTATTTGCTCCGGTTGCCCATTTGGAAACAATTCGTTTGATTATTTCTTTGGCCGCTGTTAATGGTTGGAAAATTCATCAAATGGATGTGAAATCCGCTTTTGAATGGTTTTCTTGAAGAGGAGGTATATATTGATCAACCCATAATATATTTTGTGAAAAATCATGAAGATAAAGTGTTAAAATTGAAGAAGACGTTATATGGTTTGAAGCAAGCACCAAGAGCTTGGAATAGTAGACTTGATTGCTATTTTCAAGCTCATGGTTTCACCAAGTGTCCCCATGAGCATGCTCTCTATGCAAAGGTGAATGAAAATGGAGATGTGCTCTTTGCTTGCTTGTATGTGGATGATTTGATTTTCATAGGAAATAATCCCAAGATGTTTGAGGAATTGAAGAAAGCAATGGCTAAGGAGTTTGAGATGACGGATATTGGGCTCATGGCATATTATCTTGGTATTGAGGTGAAGCAAATGGCATATTATCTTGGTATTGGGGTGAAGCAAACAGATGAAGGTATTTTTATATCTCAAGAAGGTTATGCTAAGGAAATTCTAAATAAATTCAAGATGGAAGATTGCAAGCCGGTGGGCACACCTGTTGAAGTGGGAATAAAATTAACAAAACTTGATGATGGTGAGAAGGTGGATTCTACTCTATTCAAGACTCTTGTTGGGAGTTTAAGATATCTTACATGCACCCGGCCAGATATTCTTTGTGGTGTTGGACTTGTGAGTCGCTATATGGAAGCTCCTACCATGACCCATTTCAAAGCTGCGAAGAGAATACTACGTTATCTTAAAGGTACTCTTAATTTTGGGTTGATGTATTCTTTTTCTAATGATTCCAAGCTAGTGGGTTATTGTGATAGCGATTGGGCCGGAGACGTGAATGATAGAAAAAGTACTACCGGATTTGTTTTTTTCATGGGAGAGACAGCATTTGCATGGAGTTCAAAGAAGTAACCTATTGTCACACTTTCAACTTGTGAAGCCGAATACGTTGTTGCAGCATCTTGTGTTTGTCAAGCTATTTGGCTTAGAAGTTTGTTGAAAGAACTTCACTTGTCTCAAGAGGAGTCAACCGAGATTTACTTCGACAACAAATCGGCACTGGCATTGGCGAAAAATCCAGTGTTTCATGATCGAAGCAAGTACATCAATACGAGGTATCATTTTATTAGAGAATGCGTGACCAAGAAGGAGGTGGAGCTCAAGTTTGTGAAATCACAAGATCAAGTTGCCGATATTTTCACCAAGCCCCTCAAAGAAGATGTTTTTCGCAAATTGAGAAGTTTGCTTGGAGTAATGAAAAGTCAAGTTTACGCGGGGGGGGTATTGGAAAATAAACTTGTTTTTTAGTAATAAGGGAGTTATATTTTTGTCCGTTCATATTTGTTAGTGGGAGTTTTTGCTAAGCAATAGTGAGTTGCATTAATGAGAGTTATGAGGTAGTGAGTTACATTTGGTAGTTCCTATATAAACTCATGTAATCTACTGTTTTCAAGTATGAGTGAATAAAGTATTCCAAGTGCTCTCCCATATATCTTCTTCATATTGTGAGTTGTGTGTGCACTCTTGTCTCCAACATGAACTTTTTTTTATGCAACTTTTTTTTCGCACGAAAGGTTTTGGTTTAATAGTGGTTCTTTTTTAATTAAATTGAAGGCGTGTTAAGTAGGTGATGTAATGGCTTTGTTTTTAATCTTTTTGTCCATCTTGAATAGGCAGTACACTTCAAAATACCTGCGAGCTGTTCTGAAAGCTTCTTTCTGCTACTGCGGTAGATTTCTTTCTTTCGGAGGATATGCCATCAGAGTATGGCAACTATATTCCATCACATGAAGGCCCAATCTGCTAAAACCGTTTAAACTGTTTTAGCAAAAAATCAATTCAAAAATTCAACAACGGATATAAATATGTTTAACTATGAATGATGTTGGGAAAAAAGACAGTACTCCTACAGGCCACTAATTGGCTTTTACAAAACCATATCACACTGCCTTGTGATTGACATAAAGTGACGTTGAATCCCGACCAATGAAGATGTTTGGTAAGCTCTTGAAGGACTAAGTTCTAAACAACGAATGCGATCACAGACCACAAAGAAAACACACCAGGCAAACCATGCATGCAACAGGACAGAAACTCTGAACTTTGATGAGAGTGCAGATGGACATAGAGGTGGCGTACGTGCGAATGGAGGCCAAATTCTCAACGGTATACCCATGTAAAGGCACAGAACCTTTTGATCTAGATATTAACAGATCCGGAGGAACAGCAGAAGGAACACTCCCTCCAAGAACAAGTGCTGTTTTGGTCCGATTGACTCTAAGAATGGGTTCGTCAGATGGCTCCATAGCCATGACCTGAGGAAATGAACCACTACTTGATAAGAATCTGTCGTCTGAGATATTCTTGTGAGTAGGGAAATTGCGGTATTCACCTTGAAGTAGATTATGTCATCACTGCCTATTTGCATCTTTCGGCTGCAAGAAACACAGACTTGCAACTCCAATTGATGTCGTGGAAACAGAAAAACATCACCTCTGGTAAGATATCGATCCTTTTCAAAGTACTTGTGCAATGCCATCGATCTCTTGACGATCTTCAGCCTCAATAGATGAAGTTCCTTCAAGAGATTCAAGGGTACCACATTCACGCGGGTATCTTCACAAAGGAAATCCTCACATGTGAAGCCTATCTTGGCAATTCAGCATAAGGTTTGTGTCTTAAACTGATGAACGAGAGACTTTGAAGCATGATACATGCAAGCCAAGGTTAAAAATGCCAGTAGAGGAGATACATAGGTGCGCAGCTTCTCTGTCCAATGGAAAAAGGTGGGATGGGGGATGGTTATACGAAGGAAAGACGAGCATTGCTGTGGAGATCGGGTTAAGGGCAATTTGTTCTCACAAAAATGTTCTTGGCTTACTGGAGGATCTAGAACGAAAGCTTGACTGATCACACATTGCTCATCTAAGTCACCCAAACTTGGTTAATCGTTTTTGCACAAAAAATTATAGTTTATAAAGCTAGGAGTTAACTACTACTTCATAGAATATTGATTAAGACCGAGATCGTTCGTGGGGAGAAAAAAGCTAAGTTACGGTACTTCAAATCAATTTCTAATTTAATTCGAAAAGCAAATACAAGTTGGGTTATGATTGGAGTAAACTAAAACTTAACTCTAAAGTGATTAAAGGGTTTGATTGATAATTCCCAAAAATATGTTCAAGGCTCGTACTTCGTATAGGCTATCTCAACACGCCACAGATGTCTAATACTAGCATCTTTTATGTTACTAGTGCTTTGCCGACGCGCTACGGGCATCGGTGTGACATTATAATGTCTAGAAATGCGGTTACAATAGTGAGAAGATTTCATTTACTGGAAATATGTAGTTATTGTCAAGGGAAACAAATGTTTGTCAACTAAAAGCATAATGCGAAACAAGATTGTTCTGCTAATGTTAAAATTCGGTGGAGAGAGTTCTAGAGAGCTTCTAACTCTAGTCTCTAGGATCCTCTTCCCCCAGTGGCGGCGGTGAAGGCATCTGCAGCTAGCGATTTAGCGGCGGGAACAAGATTACCTCTCTAGATATCTATGGACTGTCCACCTATCTCATTGAGCAGATTGATGGGTTCGACACCGAAACTTCTTCTCTTTTTTTTGTGTACTTTTTGGTTTTTTTGTTGTATTTTGGTTTGGTTTAATTGTAATCTGTTTTATCATTCATACTATATGTTTATGTTTCCCTAACAAAAGAAAAAACTGAAACAAGAGAGCCATGATTACTAGAATACACACAAGAAAAATAAAATCAAGCCAAAATGAGTACGTAGGACAACAACTTTTGCACTCTACCGTTTTCTTAGTTTCACGAGCCAAAATCCTAACTTCGTTCCTGACTTGCTCTTTATGAGATGCATGTGATTGATCGAATCAGTATTCGCCCATAAGCATAGGATTGCTCAATATTTGGCTGTAAAATTTTTGCGTATGCACAACATTTTTCTTTAAATGGGTGGTATTTCAATTTCTAGTCATTTTCTTGTTAGAAGCTGGTTGTGTCCAAATTTGTACTCCTACTTGTACGGAAGTAATGACTTCTTAACTAGTAATTAATGATGAGTAGTATCTTTTCAAAGCAATTAATCTTCAATTAATTTGCAACTTGATGCCCTAATCCTAGTTGGCTAAATATTTAAACCAAATTTAAGGTTGACGTAGGTTCAATTCTTAATAGATGCATGCATGCAAACATGGACCTGTACTAAAATTGGCGTTGAATTATTCTACTAGTAATTAACTGGAAATTAATTTGCATCATATGCATGAACTGGACAAGGCAAATCAATAATTAGGATTTAGGACTAGCCTTGTTAGCTAGTATTATTAATTGAGAGACAAGTTTGTCAAATATTGTCGATGGCAAGAATGGATAAATATGTCTCCTTCATATGAGTATTTCTCTGTTAGTTTATCTCTTTCTTAGTATGCAGCTATTACTCCCTCCGTCCTCATTTGTTGGTCCCAGTTAACACTTTTTGTTGTTTCAAAAATTTTGGCCACTTCAAAACTAAAATGGGCAATATTTAGTTCAAATTTCTATTTCACCCTTCCCTTTTTAAAGTTGTATTAACGAAGTTAGAAAAGATAATTAATTATCTGAGGGTATATAAAATGAGAAGAAAAAAAATGATAAGAAATGCAATAATTGCGTTCCTTATTAAATATTTGAAATACTCAAAAGCGACTAACAAATGGGGACGGATGGAGTTGTACGTTGGACTTAGTTTAGTATTTTAGACTTTTACACTATTGATGTAGTGTTTCATATGAAAACATATTATAGCTACGTACATCAATTTGCATAATAAAAGTAAAAGAATAATGGTTAAAAGTACGTGGCATAGGGGCACATTATGGTGCATGATGGGTGGCGGGCTACAAAGGCAAAAGGCAATCGATTCTATGTGTTCCCCGGGCACTCATCAAATGCCTAAACTTTATATATATGCACAACAAGCCATAGCTAGCCATTGATGATCAATTTGGTATCATTATCATCATTATTTATATGCAACTTTTTTCATTCGATCAATCTTTTTCCAGAAGAGGATCAATAAAGTCAGGAGAAATTGAAGCAAAAGTGGTTAAAGTGTGGTCAACCCTAAACTTTTTGTTTAGAAATGCTATGAGTACAGACCCATATGCATAAGTTGTGCACCGATGGTATCGTGGGATCAATCCATTTCGAGGTCCCACGTAAATGATTCAATCCGTTCATTAATTTTATTACTCTCTCCGTCTCATTTTCATTGTCCATTTTTGAATTGCATGTCATTTTTTAATTGCTTATATCTTTCAATCTATAATATTTTTCATAATTTTGAAAACTTTGTACTCCACAAAACTAATCAAGATCTAGATCAAACAAGATCCATGTTGCATATTTTTTAAGGTTCACACTACAATATATAGGTAAAAGACATAAAAAAGACAAACAGAATAATAGACAATGAAAATGGGATGGAGGGAGTATCATTTGTTAGAGTAATCTCTTGAAAAATCAGTTCAATCGGGTAAATGTAAGTGTTTGATCAACTCGTCTAACTTTCCTTAAGAATTCAGGATCCTAGATTTTGAATAAGAAATTCTGAAGGAATGTTAGACGAGTTGATTGAACACTTACACATTAATATTTGATTTAGCTGATTTTATTATTCGATTGAGCTAATTTTTTACTGAATAGAATAAATTATTTTTGTGGACTCCACTCCACGATACCATCCTGCTATTTGTTTGGTTAGTGGTAAATCGTATCCTCTCTCATTAATCTATACACATTATCAATATAAAATTCCATGACACAGTCCTCGATTTTTGGACAAAATTATTATTATTTTTTTATCTGCAAAAACGCCCAAAGGGCGATTTTTGGACAAATTTGAACATACTCCTGTCATTCTTTTCAACATAAAATTTATTGTAATATTTTTGCTACTATCATTGAACTATGTGAAATTTTAATACTAAAATTGTGGCCTTGTGGGCACATTCGAACATGGGAATTATCCGGTGGTTGTATCTTTAATTGAACCGTTGAAGTCGTGACTATTGGGTCATGTGAAGTTTGATGGTTTCGTTGGGATAGGACCCATGGGTCACGTGGTCCACCTTAAAGCTTCTACTCCTCCAATTCCAATCCCCTAAATGGTGGAAGATCACAAGTTCCATCAACCAAGGGAATAACACTTGTAACTTGTTTCGTATTTTAATAGTGTGTGGAGAGAGAAATAAGGTAATGATTTGAGAGACGGGTAATAAGTAGAGAGAGAGATAGAGAGAAATGAAAGTAGTAAGTGTAAAAGTAGGGTAATGATTGAAAAGAGAAATAGAGTAATAATTAAAAAATAAAAACAAAACAAAGATAAATTTGAAAACGAACAAAGCCACGTCTCCGTCTAGTCCGAGCCGTCGATTACCGAGATAAACGATCGGTTCAGCTGCTTAACACCACAGCATCCCTGGGTCCCTTCGTCTAAGTGTGCGTAAATCGACCAGAATTACTTGAGTTATGAAAAAAAAATACAGCCAAGTCTCCAAGTCTTATTTCAATCAAACAAATGTAACCAATTGAGACTAACTTGGTATTGGCCAGGACTCTTGCATCTCAATAGAAAATATTTAGCAATGTCAGCCAAAGATTTAAATATGTTTGATTTGTTCTTGGTGAAGGTACCACATAGTATTTTTAAAACTGAGCACCTATACATGTATTAATTAAAATACCTGACATGGTTAGTATGCAAGTTTCAAATATGTCTCAAGGAATATTGGAGGGAAGAATTTGTAGTACTGGGAGCAATGCTAAACAGTTGTTTCGGAGTTACCGATTCATCCTTGTGTTGTTGCTAATCACTTCCTCGATTTATGCCGCGTTCTATCTCCAGAACTACTCTCGGTCGTCTCCCAAGGGTGACAACGAAGCTTTCCTTGGCCATGAAAGAATGCCCAAACAAGATGATGATCGTGTAAACAAAGCTGTATCCGAAGAGAAAAAGCCCGTAATTCCGAAGGATTTAATTGGTGAATTGAGAAGAAATAGTACTGCTGCTGGATTGATAGTGGGTCCATTTGAATCGACAGAGGACAGGATTCTGGAGAAGAGACCGACGGGAGGCTGCGACAAGAATGGGGAGTTTGCGAGGGTGGTTCGGGGGAGGAAGTTCGTAGTGGTATTGCACGAGCTCTCGATGACCGGAGCTCCGATTTCGATGATGGAGTTGGCAACGGAGCTCTTGCTCTGTGAGGCCAACGTTTCTGTAGTTGTTCTTAACAAAAAGGGCGGCTTGATGGCGGAGCTTGTGAGGAGAAACATCGAAGTGGTCAAAGATACAAAGAATGTCAGCTTCAAAACTGCTGTGGAGGCTGATGTGGTCATTCCTGGAACAGCCGTCTGTGCTTCTTGGATCGGTGAGAATATTTTTCCGTTTTTCTTTTACATTTTTTTTAATCTCGTCGATATTACTATCAAACATAACTAAAATTGAGATATTTGTTAGTTATTGTTGGAAAAATATAACCATAGTGCGGAGGATGGATTACGAACTCTCGATCACGTACCAAAACAGTAACAAATTCCTGCGATGGAGTGATACTACGAGGATCGAGTATCACCCTCTATTCCACGGTGCAAAAGTTCGGATTGCTCTTTAATGGTAGAGAGAGAGAACTATCGAAGAGAGAGAGTTTCCCAGAACTCTACCTTTATTGTATATCTTTGGTGTATATCATGTTCTATATTCTTGTGTATCATTTATGAACATCCTGCAGGAAATAAATAGAGAGAGCATCCTAGATGCTTTAGAAGTCTTCTAATCCTAAGAGATTAGAATTACTTCAACTTCTCCTATCTTATCTCCAAGATGAGATAGGACTCTCTAACATATGGGTCACCGGGTCATGCCCACATGGGCGACCCAATTTGGTCCCAGACCGGCCCAAATTCCAACAGTTATGATCTGCTAGTGAGTAAGCTTGGTCGCGTAGCCGCCTTTTGGGTGAGGTCTTGGATTCCACTCTTGTTGGCCTTGTGCACTTTCTAATGAAAATTTGAAGGGTCGAATGTTTCCAAAGTAAAGAATTTATTATTACTTCAAGGTCATAAAGGATCGAACCTAGCTTGGTCGTCGGTGGGTTACTTCCACAGGATTTGGGCCCATAGAGGTTAAAATTTTGAGTGGTGTCAACGATGCCTCTAAATCTTGTCCTCTAGTACTTCTCGTCTACTGGTCACTTGCCTTTGCTGGGCCCGGTAGTTGTTATGCCTCTTTTGTTCTTTTCGGGTTTTGTTACAAGTCTGGAGTCCCTATGCTCACGCCTAAGTGAAGATTGTAAATTGCGCTCACCCTTCCTCCATGCATCCTTTTTTAGGGTGCATTCTTTTTAACTTAATTTACTTTTTCGTTTTGTGTGTTTTGTTCGTCTTTTTTGAATGTTTATTAGATTCTCGTGATATTTTTGAATTAATCATCTATCTCGATGAGAGGAGAATTATGATTGAAAGCAAAACAAAATTTACTAAAGACGAAAAAAGTATCAAATAGTTGTCTTATTTGTCTAAAGTATCGTCTTATTTAAATTCTTTCAACATCGGTCCATATAAAATTTATTTCCAGACTTATGAGTTAAAAAGAATGGAGCCACTAAAAAATTGATAATTAATCCTCTTCCATAAGAATTTATTTATTTCCCATATAGCATTACTTCCCGGATTGATGTGTAGTTGAAAACCTTGTAAAGTGGTGTCCTGTCGTTATAACTCTTCAAATGTAATTCTCTGGTGCCCAAAAAAATTACCCCATACTTGATTGAGCATTGTCATTGTTTCAGAGCAATACAGGGCTTATTTCCCGGGAAGCCAAAGCGAAAATATTGCGTGGTGGATAATGGAGAACCTAAGGCAGTACTACGAAATGTCGAGATATGTTCTAAACAGAGTGAAAGTGCTGATATTTCTGACTGAACCACAATCCAAAGAGTGGCTAGCTTGGTGCAAAGAAGACAACATCAAACTCGATTCTCAAGAGATTTTGGTGGCTCCTCTCTCCGTAAATGACGAACTGGCTTCCGGAGCAGGGATTTCTTCTTCATCAGACACTTCATCTTCTTCTGGCCCTGAAGTTATGCTTGACAAGAGAAAGGAGTTGAGAAAGGTAGTTAGGGAAGAGATGGGATTGAAAGACAGTGATGTGGTTGTGATGTGTTTGGGGAGCATTAATACTGCAAAAGGCCAGCTTTTCTTTCTTGAAACTGCTGCTCAAATGATGGTTGAAAAAGAACTTTCTAGGTATGATTCTGGCCTTCTTTTCTAGAATAACAACGCGCACTCTCCACAATGACAACTTAGAAGTCAATGTGTTACTCCCTCTGTCCTATATTGTTCGTCCACTGCGAGAAACATAAATTTTGAAGGGGAGCAATTTTTAATTTTTAATTCATTTTTTCTTAAAAAGTTCGATTAGATTCTCACACCATCCCTTTTTCTCTATATATCTAAAAGATACTTCTGATCTTCCAATTAGCGAAATGCCTAGCCAATTAGCTATTCTATTGGAGACACCAAACAATTCTTCAGTTAGCTAAAATAGCCTAACATGCCTCTTTTACCAGCTTGTTGGAGTTGCTCAAATTGGCTTTTCTAAATTTATAAAATACTATGTTAGACACGTAACACCTAACTTGTTGGAGCTGCAAAATGATTCTTCCGCTAGCTAAAATAGCCTAACAGACCTCTTTTACTTTTCTATCTAAATGTATAAAATACCATGTTAGATACATGGCCTTTTCTAAACGTTAAAAATAATACCATGTTGCTCCTTGAGAATATATAAATAAATCAAATTGCTCCTTGGGATTAAAAAAGAAGAAGTAATAATACCATGTTAGACGCTTGACAACTTTTGACACTCGTATCCGAGTTCATGCAACATAAATCGATTGCAACATGTGTTGATGACCCTGATGTTGTGATCTTTGACAGCAAAGCCAACATAACAGAAGTGGTATCTGACAGTGAACGAGTACCGCATGAACAGACACTCAAAATTCTTATCGGTTCACTTTGGTCTATGAGCACTGATTGGCGTTATCTCGAAGCAATGCTCAGAATTATATATCAGCATCCAAACCTATCCAAGTTGGTGTTGTGGACTCCAACAACTACCCGAGTTGTTGCACTTTTCTCTGTCGCAGATGTTTATGTAACCAATTCCCAGGTAATGGCTGTTCTTCCTAGTTTTTACATTTACACAATGGTGATGATATACATTGGATGATCATTTTGTAACTTTTGTTGGTCTCAAGTAAATTGCCCTTAACGCATCAGTAGAATAGACCCCAGCCTTTCACATACTTTTATACACATCTACCCGAGTCTCGCTCAAGGATAGTTGAGCCGTCTTTCACCCTGATGATCACCATTACAGTATTATTTTTTTCTCACCTATTACATCTCTATTTTTTCCCTCACATCTCTCTCCCCCATTTTCATCGGTCATATATGGCTATTTATAGGCTCAAAGAATCCCAATTTCCATACCGTTATTAAACTACACACACATCAGAGCACAATAGATAGCTCATTTCTACTGGAGCATCCGAATGAATCCATAAGCTAAACCAATTTCTAATATAGGACTGAGCTTTTTCTGTCTTCGATTTTATCTTTGGACAAGTAGATAGATAAAATGAATTTTATTGTCTCTATTTACTAATAGTACGTTGACTGAACAGACGAAGTTTGGGGAAACATTTGGTAGAGTGACGATTGAAGCAATGGCATTTGGTTTACCGGTACAATTCCAACCCTATTCAGTTACACCGTCGTATCTCATCCTCGTGTTTATATAATAAATTGCAATATTGAAATACGAAATTCGTACCTTTTTTTTGGTTGTAATTCTTCATGAGAGGATGTGCTACAGGTCTTAGGAACAGATGCTGGGGGCACAAAAGATATTGTTGACCATAACAAAACGGGTCTCCTACATACCCTGGGGCGCGAGGGCAATCAAGTTCTTGCTCAAAATCTTCAATTTTTGCTGGAAAACCCTATAGCGCGGCAGGAGATGGGGGCGAGGGGAAGAGAAAAGGTAGAGAAGATATACCTGAAACGGCACATGCTTGAGAAATTAACAGGTGGTATATCCAGATGCATGACCACAATCTAAGTGTCTAATGCCTATGAACCATGGATACTGATACACATCTACGATGCGGATATGGATTCATGTATACATGGGTAACACAGATTCATTTGATATGAACTTGGAAAAGAGTTGCGCGCGTTTGATCTGTTTGAACTTTTTTTTATGCAACTTTTTTTTTTTTCGCGCGAAAGGTTTTGGTTTAATAGTGGTTCTTTTTTAATTAAATTGAAGGCTTCTTTCTGCTAATGCGAGCTGCGAAATACCTGCGAGCTGTTCTGAAAGCTTCTTTCTGCTAATGCGGTAGATTTCTTTCTTTCGGAGGATGCCATCAGAGTATGGCAACTATATTCCATTGCATGAAGGCCCAATCTGTTAAAACCGTTTAAACTGTTTTAGCAAAAAATCAATTCAGAAATTCAACAACGGATATAAATATGTTTAACTATGAATGATGTTGGGAAAAAAGACAGTACTCCTACAGGCCACTAATTGGCTTTTACAAATTAAACCATATCACACTGCCTTGTGATTGACATAAAGTGACTGTCGAATCCCGACCAGTGAAGATGTTTGGTAAGCTCTTGAAGGACTAAATTCTAAACAACGAATGCGATCACAGACCACAAAGAAAACACACCAGGCAAACCATGCATGCAACAGGACAGAAACTCTGAACTTTGATGAGAGTGCGGATGGACATAGAGGTGGCGTACGTGCGAATGGAGGCCAAATTCTCAACGGTATCCCCCTGTAAAGGCACAGAACCTTTTGATCTAGATATTAACAGATCCAGAGGAACAGCAGAAGGAACACTCCCTCCAAGAACAAGTGCTGTTTTGGTCCGATTGACTCTAAGAATGGGTTCGTCAGATGGCTCCATAGCCATGACCTGAGGAAATGAACCACTACTTGATAAGAATCTGTCGTCTGAGATATTCTTGTGAGCATGCTACACAATGAGCAGGGAAATTGCGGTATTCACTTTGAAGTAGATTATGTCATCACTGCCTATTTGCATCTTTTGGCTGCAAGAAACAGAGACTTGCAACTCCAATTGATATCGTGGAGACAGAAAACATCACCTCTGGCTGGTAAGATATCGATCCTTTTCAAAGTATTTGTGCAATGCGGCAATCCCATATCAATCATCGATCTCTTGACGATCTTCAGCCTCAATAGATGAAGTTCCTTCAAGAGATTCAAGGGTACCACATTCACGCGGGTATCTTCACAAAGGAAATCCTCACATGTGAAGCCTATCTCTTGGCAATTCAGCATAAGGTTTGTGTCTTAAACTGATGAACGAGAGACTTTGAAGCATGATACATGCAAGCCAAGGTTAAAAATGCCAGTAGAGGAGATACATAGGCGCGCAGCTTCTCTGTCCAATGGAAAAAGGTGGGATGGGGGATGGTTATACTAAGGAAAGACAAGCATTGCTGTGGAGATCGGGTTAAGGGCAATTTGTTCTCACAAAAATGTTCTTGGCTTACTGGAGGATCTAGAACGAAAGCTTGACTGTTCACACATTGCTCATCTAAGTCACCCAAACTTGGTTAATCGTTTTTGTACAAAAAATTATAGTTTATAAAGCTAGGAGTTAACTACTACTTCGTAGAATATTGATTAAGACCGAGATCGTTCGTGGGGAGTAAAAAGCTAAGTTTCGGTTCTTCAAATCAATTTCTAAAACTTAACTCTAAAGTGATTAAAGGGTTTGATTGATAATTCCCAAAAATATGCTCAAGGCTCGTACTTCGTATAGGCTATTTCAACATGGCACGGATGTCTAATACAAGCGTATTTTCTGTTATTGTTATTCTTGACCATCAATTGTGTTACTGTTATTGTTTTGGAAAATTACACAACGTTAAAGGTTCAAGCACCTAAGCACCTAGGTCTTCTGCATCTCCTACTTTTGGGATGTGAAGAAAGGGGAAGGAGTGATGCCATTCAAATTATTTACTAGAAAGAATCCACAATCACTTCTTTTAAAGAGGCAAACTTGCATATATAGATCACACTCAACAGCTTATTTTGGCAAAATACCTGCGGCTGCGAGTTGTTCTGAAAGCTTAATTCTGCTAATGCGGTAGATTTATTTCTTTCAGAGGATGCCATTAGAGTATGGCAACTATATTCCACTACATGAAGGCCCAATCTGCTAGCAACCTTTTGATCTAGAAATTAACAGATCCGGAGGAACAGCAGAAGGAACACTCCCTCCAAGAACGAGTCCTGTTTAGGTCCGATTGACTCTAAGAATGGGTTTGTCAGATGGCTCCATAGCCATGACCTGAGGAAATGAACCACTACTTGATAAGAATCTGTCGTCTGAGATATTCTTGTGAGCATGCTACACAATGAGCAGGGAAATTGCGGTATTCACTTTGAAGTAGATTGTGTCGTCACTGCCTATTTGCATCTTTTGGCTGCAAGAAACACAGACTTGCAACTCCAATTGATATCGTGGAGACAGAAAACATAACCTCTGGCTGGTAAGATATCGATCCTTTTCAAAGTATTTGTGCAATGCGATATCAATCATCTCTTGACGATCCTCAGCCTCAATAGATGAAGTTCCTTCAAGAGATTCAAGGGTAACCACATTCGCATGGGTATCTTCACAAAGGAAATCCTCACATGTGAAGCCTATCTTGGCAATTCAGCATATAAGGTTTGAGTCTTTAAACCAATGGCAGACGTCTCACTTCCCTTCCCATTTGTTCCCTCATCCACTTTAAGTTCAAAAAGAGATGCCAAAGTCTCTTTACCTTGGTGAACGAGAGACTTGAAGCATGATACATGCAAGCCAAGGTTAAATGCCAGTAGAGCAGATACATAGGCACGCAGCTTCTCTGTCCAAAGAACAAGGTGGGATGGCAGATGGTTATACGAAGGAAAGACAAGCATTGCTGAGGAGATCAGGATAAGGGCAATTTGTTCTCACAATTTTCTTGTGGATGGTTAACTGAATAAATCATCAACAACCGGAAAATACCAAACTTTCAGTGTCTTTGTCGGTTAATAATTACAGTAACAATCGTACAAACGCACGAAGGAGAGAATAGAGTGTTCCCTCATCTCTATAGAACGAAGAAAGTAGAAAACTCTCTCTTTTTAGCAGCCATGATGTTCAATTTTTTGCATCAATAGACATGCATCATACTCAAAGAATAGAGACATTATGTTTTAAGTGGGATGTTTATAAAGGCAGTTGGTCAATTATTCACATTCCTTTTTCTTGTGTTGTGTTAGTTGCACTTGAGACCTCTTAAAGTAGCCTGATTGGGTTTGGTACACTTTATTCCACATCGCTCATCTAAGACTGGGACTTGGTTAATGGTTTTTTTTTGTTTCCGTACCAAAATTATAATTTATAAAATATTGATTAAGACCGAGATTGCTCACGGGAGTAAAAAATTAAGTTACTTCCAAATCAATTTCTAATTTGATTCGAAAAGCAAATAGAAGTTGGATTTTGATTTGAGTTAAAGGGTTAGAAACCAAGAGAGAGAAGGGACTAGGGTTTCGATTCAACCTCCCCTTGTAACATAATTGTTATTATGAGACATAGGGTTCATATTCAACATATAACCACACCACCGTTAGAGTAGCAATTTCTATCGATAATCCCCAAAAATATGCTCTCAAGACTCGTACTCTGTACAGCTATCTCAATACGGCACGGATCGTCTCACTGGATTTAACCAATGGCACGCCCCGTCTCACGTCATATTGTCTATCTCAAAGCCTATCCCGAAACAATAAACAATGAAAACGATTGTATGACGGTGCTTGATATTATGAATATAACCACAAAAGATAAATCGGAATAGTGTTAACTTTCATAAATACTATCAATCATCAAAAGTCAAAAAATTAATTGTAAAAATCCTAGAAATCTAAACAATCACATTACTCGTAGAGATATCCTCGTTACCCTAACCGGAGCTGTTTAGCCGCTCATACTCCGAGATTGTGCTTCTGTGTCGGCCTCCTCCCCAGAACCCTTTCATGCTCAGAGTAATGAATTTCCCAAACCAATTAATCACAATTCCCTTTTGGCTGCTGATTTTGCCACTCTTTTTTTTGTTAACGCCACTCAACTGTAAATGTATTTTTGGTGCAAAAATACACTTACAGGGGAGGGGAGTGGCGTTAAAAAAAGGATTGGCAAAATCATTTTCTTAACACTAATTATTTCCTTGGGCCTTAACAATTATAACCTCGTTAATTACCCTGGGCCTCCACATTAAACTTTCTTACTTGGGCCCAAAAGCCGAGCTTCGATTCTCCAACATTTGAATCACCAGCCCATATTACATTTCGATCGAATTGAATTTGATTTCTAGGTGACCCATCACATGAAATAATTCTCAATTTAGCTTCGTGTACCATTTAATTGCTCTGCAAGCCCTAAAACCAGTCTTGTTCTGTTTTTTCAAATAAGTATTTAAAAAATAAGGACTTATTTTCAAGTTTAAAAATAATGAATTTACAAAAATAATTTTTAATTTTTTTTTTTGCAAGGTTTGATCTATCAAACGAGATTCATATTGTATATTTTTTATTTCAATAAGCCTACTATTTTTAAGCTTGAAAATTGCAAATAAGTACTTATTTTTGAAGGAGCAAAAGCAGAACGAGGCTTTAACACGCTAAAAGGTTGTAACAAGCCTAAGTTGGGGGTACTTACGTACGCACCTATTGATTGATATATTTTAGAGACAACTCCACATATTGCTTATTGATTTTAGGTTAAAACCTTTCAAGAAATCTAACATGGTATTAGAGCTAGGTCCTCCTCAATTCGTAGCTTCGCGTGAGGGAGAATGTTAAGATTTTATTCCATTTCACTCATCTAAGCCTTCCAAACTTGGTTATATTCTAGAATCTTAAGGTTACTACTCCACCTATTGCCAATTGGTTTCAAGGTTAGAACCCTCCAAGAAATCTAACAGGGTTGATCATGTATGGTCACTATGGGGCAATGCCTAAGTTGTGCAGCAAATTATTGGGTAAATGTCATCGGACAAGGATAATTTGCCGGTATCATAATGTTGGAAGTCATAGCTTTTTTTTTCCATTATCTTGTCAAATTTGTGGTGCAGGTTTTAAAAATGAATGTTGGGGGCACAAAAGATATTGTTGAACATAACAAAACAGGTCTACTCCACCCTTTAGGGCACCCCAGAGCTCAAGTTCTTTCTGCGAATCTTCAATTTTTGTTTAAAATCCCTTTAGTGCGGCAGAAGATGGGGATGAGGGAAAGAGAAAAGGTAGAGAAGATACCTAAAACCGCATATGTACAAGGAATTCGCAAGGGTTCTATCCAGATGCATGGACAGAATCTAAGTACTAGTTATTAACTCCTCTGAAGAATGGATACCATAGAAGATACGATACACAACAGAGATACAGCGATACGAGAAAATCTAAAAGTTCTGCAAATTCGTTTAGAAAACATTAGACAAACAAGTATTTTTGTAATTTTTTCACACAGCAATACACACAAGTACAGGAAAGATAAGAAACCGTTATATTCTTCTTAAGTAGAAGTGTTGTACACATTTTTCCTTAGTTTGGTGGGTTAGTTCTCACCACACCCACCTGGCCACTAGAAAGGACTAGGGGTGTGAGAAGACATAAGATCGATAAATGTACAACCATTCACTAATTCACAAAAGTTTGGCGCAAAACTAACAAATTCGAAAAAACAATCGAAGGAGGACAAAACGTGCATTTTTTCTAAAAGTAAAAAAAAAAAAGTGTTGGTGGAACGGGGCAAATGTTGTGGTCCGCCGCTTGGGGTGGAGTGTTGTGTCCCTAACATTATTGCTTGTGGAATTGAAAGGCACTTGGAAATTAACACACTATCAGAGGAGATCAGAATAACTTATTCCCAGCTCTTCCGTGAATAAATTATTTACGGCAGCGCACAATCTTACTTGTGTGTCTCGGCAATCAATGGTTGATCGAGATATGTTTTGAAACGATTTTCAAGAGGGCATGGCATCCTATGATTGAATGGACAAATAAGCCAAAGTGGCTTATTTTTTGTCCTTATTCAATTTTTTTTGCATTTTGTGGCTTATTGTCAATTTTTTGGGGATTATTGCTTCCTTATGATGAGAGAAATCTAAAAAGTAAAAAATTTCGATCGAAATCCAATTTTTTTTGAATTTCGACGAAAATTGGCGGGAAAGCCACTTATTTCGTTTTTATTCAAAAAAATTTGGATTTCGACCAAAAATTTTTACTTTTTAGATTCCTCTCGTCATAAGGAAGCAATAATCCCCAAAAAAATTGACAATAAGCCACAAAATGCAAAAAAAATTGAATAAGGACAAAAAAAAATTGGCGGGAAAGCCAAATGGCTTATTTAGAAGAACAAGCCCTAAGATGAACGGAATCTGGAGATTATGGGAAGGGTAATCCGGGGGAGACTGCCTCATGGGAGTTCCGGTTCTGCATGCCTTCCTTCGGGTGTCCCTGCCTGTGCTGCGGTGGCTGTTGTTCTTGGTGTTCCATCCGTATATCCATGTCTCTGCCCCCGGGTCAATGGATTCTTCGATTTGTTCCACAAATTTCACCTTTGCTGCTCTATCTTTAACCGGTAATAAATATCTCCGACCGGTAATATGTAGTTTGTTTTTAATCCGGACCGTCCAAAATACTTTTGGACGTGCGAGATTGAGCGCCGTAAAACTTAGTTTACGGAGCCTCCGTAAATAAGTTTTTTCTCATCAGAGGAATGACAATCAGATTAATTAATTCAGGTCAACTAGTTAATGGAAACCTCAGCTTACGAAACCACGTTTAGCTGTTAATTAATTAATTAGTAGTTAAGGCGTAGCTAGGAAGTTGTGTCAGCTGTGGTTAATGAACTAGCTACTCTAATCTGGATGCCTAAATGGAAAATAATTATTTACGTCAGCCAAAGATTTAGATAATGTTTGATTTGTTCTTGGTGAAAGTACCACATATTTTTAAATGTGTTAAAATACCTGACGTGATTAAGTATGCAAGTTTCAACAGTTGTACATTTAATTAAATGGATTTAAATACTATGTTTTATTTGTTCTTGGTGACAGTACTATATATTTTTAAACTGACATACCTGAGGTGATTAATTAAATTATAGGTAATTAAATTGAAAAAAATGTAATTAAATTATCGAAGTCAAACATGATTCTCCAATCAGAGATGATCATGTGGCGTAATCGTGAGTTTCAGAATAAAAATTAACATTAAATTTTTTGGCTGCCCAACATAAATAAAAATATAAAAAGAATTGGAGATCTGTAAAATTAATTTATGAGATTATAATTTTTTGAGTTGTTTTAATTTGCTGACCCCGAAAGTATGGTGATCGAAAAAACAAATCAGTTAATATGGGGAAATTTTAATCTTTTTTAATTTTAAACAAAATGAATAGTTCATATTACACTGTTCTATTCGCAATGGACTCCGTTAAAAGGGTACGACACTCTGGTATCACAAAGTATGGAAGCATGCATAATTAAGTAACGGTCGCCGTCACCCGAACGGTTTTAAAAGCTCATTTATTGGACTAGCATTTTTTATTTTTTTTTTACTGTCGAACTTTATCCATTCGTCACTAAGTCCATTGTAGGGGAGCTCAATAAACCTTTGAATATTGCATAAACCACAACTCAATTAAACCTCTTGTGGCTTAAAACGGTAATTACTTCCTACAACATTAGTTGCAAAAAGATCATCGACTAAACAATTTGAAGAGTTAACATTTTCTTTTCAAAAAAAAAAACAAAAAATGTCGACTCTTTTGGGGTCAATTATAAGAAACAATTTGAAGAGTTAACATTGCTATTAGCCTCGGAAACTAAATTTCAGACGCCGTACCATTTTGGACTCGAATAAGAGGTCAAATTACAATGACAATGCTGAAGCTATAAGGTGGAGAAATTCCAACATTATACTAAGTGATCATCTGTCCATTTGAGGTCTTGTCCATTATAAGACTTGATCTCTATATTGACCATGATATTCTCCCTTGTTCTGATTGCTAAACATGAGATTTCTATCCACATCATGCCTAGTTTTTAAATAGAAATAGTTTTGAATACTCAATTCTCTGTGATGTCTAGAAGATTAAAAAAAATTAGGAATAAGCAGAAGTTCCCAGTTTGTCTTCGATAACGGCATTTAAATATCTTCTTAAAATAATACCGATCATTCGAGCTGTAGGCTCTTTTGGGGTCAATTATCGGGGAGCCTTTTTTATTCTGTCTATAGTCGCGCGGCGTACGTGGATCGTAAATTTTTAAAATATGGGGCTGAATACGCCCCGCTCTAATACCATAAAAATAAAAATAAAAAAACTAGAGAGAGAACAAGGACTCTAGATCTTACTAGCTAAACAAATGCATATTTTTGCCGTTCCTTAGTTAAACTTAATCCAAACTCGATCCGTCCTAGGTATCACTAACCAACTTAAGCCTCCCCTCCAAGCATATAGGCCAGGCAACCATTTTTTACCCTTGGAGGAATGAGGATTGTGTCTTTGATCAGAGGCATCAATTCCCAAGGAATGGAGGGAAGAATTTGCATTGGCAGCAATGCTAAACAGTTGTTTCGGAGCAACCGACTCATCCTTCTGTTTTTGTTAATCACTTTCTGGACTTATGCTGCATTCTATGTCCAGTACTGCTCACGGTCGTCGACGTCTCACAAGGGTGACAACGAAGCTTTCCTTGGCCGTGATAGAATGCGCAAGCAAGATGATCGTGTAAACAAAGCTGTATCCGAAGAGAACCATCATAGACAGCGCGTAATTCCTATCGAGAATCCTTCGGTTGTCGTGAGTGGAAAAGGTTTAATTGGTGGATTGAGAAGAAACAGTACTAGTTATGGATTGATAATGGGTCCATTTGATTCGACAGAGGACAGGATTCTGGAGAAGAGACCGACGGGAGGCTGCGACAAGAATGGGGAGTTTGCGAGGGTGGTTCGGGGGAGGAAATTTTTAGTGGTGTTGCACGAGCTCACGATGACCGGAGCTCCGATTTCAATGATGGAGTTGGCGACGGAGCTCTTGAGCTGTGAGGCGACGGTTTCTGTAGTTGTACTTAACAAGAAGGGTGGCTTGATGGCGGAGCTTGTGAGGAGAAAGATCAAAGTGGTTAAAGATAAAAAGATTGTCAGCTTCAAAACTGCTGCGGAAGCTGATCTTGTCATTCCTGGATCAGCCGTCTGTGCTTCTTGGATCGGTGAGAATATTTTTCCATTTTCATTGATTGTTTTTATATCGTCGAGATTGTCAACCATAAGTTTATACTGAGGCATTTATGAACATGTTAAGGTCCGCTAGTGTGTAAGCTTGGTCGTGTGCCTTTTGGGTGAGGTCTTGGATTCGACTTTTGTATCGCAATGTCGGGACACAGGGACACGGTGGAGACACGTACGTGACGGCGTGTCCCATAATTTAATTTAAATTTTTTACGGGGACACAATTGGGGACACGGGGGGACACTGATGGGAACACGGTAGGGGCCAAATTGTAATTTTTTAGAAATTTTTGGGGGCCAAACTGTAATTTAAAAAAAATTGGGGTTAGATTGTAATTTTTTTTTAAAATTTGGGGCCAAATTATAATATTAAAAAAAATTTAGGTGTCAAACTAAAATCATTTATTTATTAAATAAATAAATATACACTTAGCGTGTCCCTATCCCCATTTTTTTAGAATTTCCGTGTCCGTGTCCGTGCATCATAGCTTGTTGGCCTTGGCCTTGTGCACTCTCTAATGAAAAATTGAAAGGTCGAATTTTTCCGAAGTTAAGAATTTATTATTTCAAGGTCATAAAGGGTCGAACCTAGCTTGGTCGTCGGAGGGGTATTCCTACAGGATTTGGGCCGGAAGAGATCATAATCTCGAGTCGTGTTAATGATGCCTTTAGATCTTGTCCTCCAGTTCTCATCTACTGGTCACTTGCCTTTGCTAGGTTCGAAAGTTGCTATGATTCTTTTGTTCTTTTGGTATGGAGTCCCAATGCTCACGCCTAATTAGGAAAGGTTGTAACTTGTGCTTGCCCTTCCTCCATCCTCTTTTATTAAAAAAAAAAATTGATATTTTTAATCCTCCACTATAAGAGTTTATTTCTTCCCCATAGTATCTTTACTTCCCTGATTGATGTGTAAATGAAAACCTTGTAAAGTGGTGTCTTGTCGTTATAACTCTTCAAATGTAATTACCCCATACTTGATTGAGCATTGTCGTGGTTTCAGAGCAATACAGGGCCCATTTCCCGGGAAGCCAAAGCGAAAATATTGCGTGGTGGATAATGGAGAACCGAAAGGAGTACTACGAAATGTCGAAACATGTTCTAAACAGAGTGAAAATGCTGATATTTCTGCTTGAACCACAATCCAAAGAGTGGCTAGCTTGGTGCGCAGAAGACAACATCAACCTCGATTCTCAAGAGATTTCGGTGGCTCCCCTCTCCGTAAATGACGAACTGGCTTCCGTAGCAGGGATTTCTTACACTTCATCTTCTTCTGGCCCCGAAGTTATGCTTGACAAGAGAATGGAGTTGAGAAAGGCAGTTAGGGAAGAGATGGGATTGAGAGACAGTGATGTGGTTGTGATGTGTTTGGGGAGCATTAATCCTTCAAAAGGCCAGCTTTTGTTTCTTGAATCTGCTGCTCAAATGGTGGTTGACAAAGAACTTCCTAGGTATGATTCTGGCTCACTGTTTGCCTGCTTCTTTTCTAGCTAGAATAACAGTGTACGCTTCCCACAATCACAACTTAGAAGTCAATGCGTTAATCCCCACATGTGTTGATGACCCCTTATGCTGTGATCCTTGACAGCGAAGCCAACATAAGAGAAGTGGTATCCGAGGGTGAACAAGTACTGCAGGAACAGACACTCAAAATTCTTATCGGTTCGCTTTGGTCTAAGAGCAACAAGCGGGAATATGTCGAAGCAATGCTCAGAATTATATATCAGCACCCAAACCTATCCAAGTCGGTGTTGTGGACTCCGACAACTACGCGCGTTGCCGCACTTTACTCTGCTGCAGATGTTTATGTGATCAATTCCCAGGTAATGGGGTTCTTCCTATCCTAGTTTTAACATTTACACAATGGTGATGATATTGGATGATCATTTTGAAACTTTTATTGGTCTCAAGTAAATTGTCCTTAACGCATCAGTAGAATAGGAGGAGTTTATCAGTGCCGAGCGGGTATTGCCGACGTGACACCCGCTTGGCGCATCTGAGCCGTCCGATACACTTTTGGACGGCTCGGATGGAAACCCTCTCTCTCCTTCCACCCCAACACTTTCTCTCTCCAAATTTGAGCCGTTCAAACACGCAATGGACGGCTCGAATGCGCGAGCGGGCACCACGTGGTACCCGCTCGGCACTGAAATTTTTTCCGTAGAATAGACCCCAGCCTTTCCCATACTTTTATACACTTCTATACACATCTACCCAAGTCTCACTCAAGGATAGATAGTCGTTGAGCTGTCTTTCACCCTGATGCTCACCATTATTTTATTTTTTTCCTCGCCTATTATATCTCTATTTTTTCTCTCACATCTCTCTTCCTCATTTTCATAAATGGCTATTTATAGGCCCAAAGAATCCCAATTTCCATACAAATCTCTATATTGTATTGTCTCTGTTTACTAATAGTACATGGACTGAACAGACGAAGTTTGGGGAAACATTTGGGAGAGTGACGATTGAAGCAATGGCATTTGGTTTACCGGTACAATTCAACCCTACTCAGTCTCACCGTTTTATCTCATTCTCGTGTTTATATGATATAAATCACCATATTGAAAGACGAAAGTCGTACCGTTCTTCTTCTTTCCTTTTTTTTTTATTTTTTGCGCATGTTGTGCAGGTCTTAGGAACAGATGCGGGGGGCACTGCAGATATTGTTGACCATAACAAAACGGGTCTCCTCCATCCCCTACGGCGCCCGGGCAATCAAGTTCTTGCTCAGAATCTTCAATTTTTGCTTGAAAACCCTTTAGCGCGGAAGGAGATGGGGGTGAGGGGAAGAGAAAAGGTAGAGAAGATGTACCTGAAGTGGCACATGCTCGAGAAATTAGCAGGTGCTATATCTAGATGCATGACCACAATCTAAGTATCTAATGCCAATGAACCATGGATACCGATACGCATCTACGATGTGGATACGGCTATACGAGAAAATGTTGGAATGGAATTTAGAATTAGTGATTATGTTAAGTACATGGGTAACACAGATTCATGTATTAGGTACATAGAAAGAGGCCAAGTGTGTTCGATGTATGTCTGGCGTACATGTATTATGTATCTTCATAATACAGAGGTTAATATATGGTTAATTTGTAGGAGCCTAGAAGTACGTAAGACCACTCTATAAAGGGTCATTAGACTGCCGATCAAAAAAAAAAAAAAAAGGGTCATTGGACATTTGTATTTAAAAAAACCTACTATACTTTAGAAAACGTATAAAAGTATATTGTGAAGAATGCTTATATAAATGGTCATTAGTAAATTTTAGTTTTCTTTTTGATCTTTTCAAGAGCAGAAATGCTACTCCACCCCTCCACCCACCGCTCGCCTACGTGAGGTATGTCCCACCTATTTTTACGAAGAAAAAAAAATAAAAGAGAAAAAGGCAGAACAAAATCAACACTTCAACCTTTCAATCAACGCCCTAATCTATCTCCATCACCTGCCGGCTCCTCCCGCTCCTAGCCACCGGTTTCCTCAGCTCGAAAACCAAGTCATCCCTCTCATTGCATATCGCCACACCAATCCCAACCAAATCCATCCTCTCCTCGCTCACCAAACCCTTGCAGTAAACCCTAAACGTCGTTCGCATCCGCACCACTACTCGACCCCTCCCCGTATGGCCTCACGAAGTTATCCCCGTACTGGTCCCGGCCACTCGTCCTCTGACATCTGATCGATCTTGGCCGCCGAGGAAGCACCAACACCATCCCTTCCCACGGAGGAACTAGTTCAAAAACAAGGTTGGTCGGGTATGGTATGAGGCAGTGCCTCAAATTATTGGGTAAATGAGACACCCACCTGTCTCAGTTGGTTAAGTTGGTTAAGGCTTGGGGTTTGCTCCCCCAAGGCCCCGGTTCAAGACCCTTAAGGGTCATCCCACGGGCTCCCATAAGAACGTTCCACAAACTGGTGGGGGCCGTAGAGATTTAGTCCCGTTGTGCGCGTAAGTTGGCCCGGAGACACCCTATGTTATAAAAAAAAAGATAAATGTACAACCATTCAAGAAAAAAAAAAATTCATGGGTTGAGTTTTAGAGCATCCATTTTCTCTTGTTTGTGCTATTCAATGTGCACTTAGTATATGGTATGATAATTTGCGTTTTAAAATGGAACTTATCTAAACCAAAACTTCTACTAGCAGCTACTTGTGATCAAACACTTGATCAAAATTATGCATATAACTTTTGCTATGAACAACTACATCCATAACTCTACTTTGACGCTACCCCTTTTGCAGATGTTATATAAACTATAGCATTTGAAAACAGCTACTTATGCAAATAACTTTTGCTATGATCAACTACATCTATAATTGCAGGAACAACGAAAACCGATCTCCACAACGGGCATGACTCGATTTTCCATAACGGACATGACGGACGTGTCTTGCATGTCGCAATGCACCTAGTTCTTCTTAATTAGTAGAAGTGTTGTACACATTTTTCCTTAGTTTGGTGGGTTAGTTCTCACCACACCCACCTGGCCACTAGAAAGGACTAGGTGTGAGAAGAGATAAGATCAATAAATGTGAGACCATTGAATAATTCATAAAAGTTTGGTGCAAAACTAATAAATTCGAAAAAAAAATTGAATAAGGGCAAAATGTGCACTTTTTTTAAAAGTAAAAAAAAAAAAGTGCTAGTGGAACTGGGCAAATGTTGTGGTCCGCCGCTTGGGATGGAGTGTTGTGTCCCTAACATTATTTCTTGTGGAATTGAGAGGCAATTGGAAATTAACACAGTATCAGAGGGGGTCAGAATAACTTATTCATGGCTCCTCCGTGAATATATAAGTTATTTACGGCAGCGCACAATCTCACCCGTCCGTCTTGGCGATCAATGGTTGAGGTATGTTTTTAAACTTTAACCAATAATAAATATCTCCGACCGGTAATAGTTTGTTTTTAATCCGGACCATCCAAAACACTTTTGGACGCACGAGATTGAGCGCTGTAAATCTTAGTTTATGAAGCCTCCGTAAAAAAGTTTGGGATGTTGACAATCAGATTAATTAATTCAGGTCAACTAGTTAATGAAGAAACCTCAGCAGCACATTTAGCTGTTAGGAGTAATTAAGTAATTAGTAAATTGTACAGTAAGTCTACTGGTACAGCAATTATGTACAGATTTTGCATACAATTTTTTGTGAGGCCCACTACGGGTCCCACACAAATGATCCGAGCCGTTCATTAAATGTAAAAACAGTTTTTCAAGGGCCCTCGTGGAAAATCAGTTCAATCCGATACTTATAGATGCTCAATCCAATCATATAATGTTTTATTATCCGGGAATCTAAATCAAAAGTTAGATGATTGGATCGAGTATCTATAAGTATCAGATTGAACTGATTTTTATCATTTGTGTGGGACCCGTAGTGGGCCCCACAAAAAATCTGTACGCAAAATCTGTACATAATTGTTGTACCAGTAGACTTACTGTAAATTGTAGGCGTAGCTAGGAAGTTGTGTCCCGGTACCTGTGGTTATTAAGTTGTACAGCAGATTGGTACAGGTTTTGTGCACAGATTTTTCGTGGGGCCCACTACGGGTCCCACACAAATGATCCGAGCCATTCACTAAAAGTAAAACATTTTTTCAAGGGCCCTAGCAAAAATTCAGCTCAATCCGTTACTTATAGATATTCGATTCAATCATCTAACTTTTTTATAACCTGAAATCTAAATGAAAAATTAGATGATTGGATTGAACACTTATAAGTATCGGATTGAGCTGAATTTTTGCAGAAGCCCTTGAAAAAATATTTTACATTTAATGATCGGCTCGAATCATTTATGTGGGACCCGTAGTGGGCCCCACAAAAAATCTGTGTACAAAGTCTGTACCAATCTGCTGTACCCATAGACTTACTGTAAATTGTATAAGAAGCGACATTGTTGCGTATAAGTTTTAAGATAGCTTGACAAAGAGAGAAAGGCAAAATTTCACTTAAACTTTTGTAAAGGTTAAGTTATCGGTTATCACGTATTGAAATTGAAACCAAAGTGCTGAAAGAATAGGTAGGAATCCAAGTTTACATGTAATAGAAAGACACTTATATTAGGGGTTCAAATATGGAAAAAATGATTATAGAAAAACATCCATGTGACATTCACAATTACAACAGAATTACGTAAATCATTGTATTTTTTTTATTTCATTCATCCAAAAGATATAAAATGAAATCAACATAATACAGTAGAAAAAAATAATCATTGTATTGTTGCATCCAATTTTATTTCCATAAAAAACAGAGGGAATGTGGAAAAAATAACATTGACGAATGAGATGGTCCAATGGGAGGAGGAATCAATTGGACACTTACCCAAAAGGGAAAAAGAAAAAAGAAGCAATGATTTGGATGGTGATTTAAGAAAGGTATAAATTCCCCTATTCTACTTTCATGTTAAACAGTTAAAGTAAGGAATTATCATCTGTGGTTATTGACTAGAAAATATTTAGTAACGTCAGCCAAAGATTTAGATATGTTTGATTTGTTCTTGGTGAAATTAGGAGCAGTTCCGGGGACCCCTAAAAAAACGTCTAAAAAAATTTCCCAAATTTTAATCTCATAGTTCCCGATCAAATTTTGATGATCCGAGCCGCTCAATGTGTTCAGAAGGTGATTTTAAGGGTGCCCTCACGAGAAATAGGCAAAATAAAATAACCGGGAAGGGCTTGATTTGAGCAGTTTTTTATTGAACCGTTCAATAAAGTTCAATAAAAAAACAGTTCGGATGAAGCCCTTCCCGGTCATTTTTTTTGCTAATTTCTCGCGGGTACCCTTAAAATCACATTCTGATTACATTGAGCGGCTCGAATCATCAAAATTCGATCATGAACTTTGGGGGGTTTTTTTAGGGGTCCCCGGAACCGCCCCGTATTTTTAAATGTGTTAAAAATACCTGACGTGGTATGCAAGTTTCAACAGTTGTAAATTTAATTAAATGGATTTAAATATGTTTTATTTGTTCTTGGTGACAGTACTATATATTTTAGAACTGACATACCTGAGGTGATTAATAAATTTTACGTAATTTAATTGAAAAAAAATGTAATTAAATTATCGAATGAAACATGATTCTCCAATTGGAGATGATCCATGTGGCGTAATCGTGAGTTTCAGAATAATCATTGGGCCCAAATCATCCGTAAGATACCATTAACATTAAATTTTTTGGCTGACCAACATAAATAAAAATATAAAAAGAATTGGAGATCTGTAAAATTAATTTATGAGATTATAATTTTTTGAGTTGTTTTAATTTGCTGACCCCGAAAGTATGGTGATCAAAAAAAACAAATCAGTTAATATGGGGAAATTTTATCGTTTTTTATTTTAAACAAAATGAATAGTTCATATTACACTGTTCTATTCATAATGGACTCCATTAAAAGGGTACGACACTCTGGTATCACAAAGTATGGAAGCATGCATAATTAAGTACCAGTGGCCGTCACCCGAACAGTTTTAAAAGCTCAATTATTGGACTAGCCTTTTTTTTTTTTTTACTGTCGAACTTTATCCATTCGTCACCTCTAAGTTTTGATTACTAGAAAACTAAATTGTAGGACTTCTTTCCTACTGTACAACATTAGTTGCAAAAAGATCATCGACTAAAACAATTTGAAGAGTTAACATTTTCTTTTCCAAAAAAAAGAAAAATGCTGACTCTTTTGGGGTCAGTTATCACGGAGCCTTTTTTTTAGAAGAAAAACAATTTGAAGAGTTGACATTGGTATTAGCCTCGAAAACTAAATTTCAGACGTCGTACCATTTTGGACTCGAATAAGAGGTCAAATTACAGTGACAAAGCTGAAGCTATTAGGTGGAGAGATCCAAACATTATACTAAGTGATCACCCATTTCAATCCCGAGAAATGTGAGGTCTGTCCATTATAGGACTTGCTCTCTATATTGACCAAGATATTCTCCCTTGCTCTGATTGCTAAACATTAGATTTCTATCCACATCATGCCTAGTTTTTAAATAGAAACAATTTCGAATAATCAATTCTCTGTGATGTCTAGAAGATAAAAAAATTCCAGGGATAAGCAAAAGTTCCCAGTTTGTCTTTGATAACGGCATTTAACTATCTTCTTAAAATAATACAGATCATTCGAGGTGTAGGCCCTTTTGGGGTCAATTATCGGGGAGCCTTTTTTATTCTGTCTATAGTCGTGCGGCGTACGTGAATCGTAAATTTTTAAAATGTGGGGCTGAATGCGCCCCACTCTAATACCATAAAAATAAAAAAAATAAAAAAAACTAGAGAGAGAACAAGGACTCTATATCTTACTAGCTAAACACATGCATATTTTTGCCGTTCTTTAGTTAAACTTAATCCAAACTCGACCCGTCCTAGGTATCACTAACCAACTTAAGCCTGCCCTTCAAGCACATAGGCAACCATTTTTGACCCATGGAGGGAAGAATTTGTATTGGCAGCAATGCTAAACAGTTGTTTCGGAGAATTTTGTTAATCACATTCTGGACTTATGCTGCATTCTATGTCCAGTACTACTCTCGGTCAACGTCTCGCAAGGGTGACAACGAAGCTTTCCTTGGCCGTGAAAGAATGCTCAAGCAAGATGATCGTGTAAACAAAGCTGTATCCGAAGAGAACCATCATAGACAGCGCGTAATTCCTAACGAGAATCCTTCGGTTGTCGTGAGTGGAAAAGGTTTAATTGGTGGATTGAGAAGAAACAGTACTAGTTATGGATTGGTAATGGGTCCATTTGATTCGACAGAGGACAGGATTCTGGAGAAGAGACCGACGGGAGGCTGCGACAAGAATGGGGAGTTTGCGAGGGTGGTTCGGGGGAGGAAGTTTGTAGTGGTGATGCACGAGCTCACAATGACCGGAGCTCCGACGTCGATGATGGAGTTGGCGACGGAGCTCTTGAGCTGTGAGGCGACGGTTTCTGTAGTTGTTCTTAACAAAAAGGGCGGCTTGATGGCGGAGCTTGTGAGGAGAAAGATCAACGTCGTCAAAGATAAAAAGATTGTCAGCTTCAAAACTGCTGTGGAGGCTGATCTTGTCATTCCTGGATCAGCTGTCTGTGCTTTTTGGATCGGTGAGAACATTTTTCCATTTTCGTTCATTTTTTTTTTACCTCGTCAAGATTGTCAAGGTCCGCTAGCTAGTGTGTAAGCTTGGCTGTGTAGCCGTCTTTTGGGTGAGGTCTTGGATTCGATGCTTGTTGGCCTTGAGCACTCTCTAATGAAAAATTGTAGGGGTCGAATTTTTCCAAAGTTAGAAAATATATTATTTCAAGGTCACAAAGGGTCGAACCTAGCTTGGTCGTCAGTGGGTTACTCCTACAGAATTTGGGCCCGAAGAGATCATAATCTCGAGTCTTGTTAACGATTCCCTTAGATCTTGTCCTCCAGTTCTTGCCTACTGGTTACTTGCCTTTTCTGGGCCCGACAGTTTTTTTTTTTTTTTTTAAACGAGGCCCGATAGTTGTTATGGCTCCTTTGTTCTTTTCGTGCTTCATTACAAGTCGAGAATCCCTATGCTCACACCTAAGGAAAGGTTGTAACTTGCGCTCGCCCTTCCTCCATCCTCTTTTATTAACAAAATTGATATTTAATCCTTCTCTACAAGAGTTTATTTCTTTCCCGTAGTATCTTTACTTCCCGGATTGATGTGTAAATGAAAACCTTGTAAAGTGGTGTCCTGTCGTTATAACTGTAATTACACCATACTTGATTGAGCATTGTCATGGTTTCAGAGCAATACAGGGCCTATTTCCCGGGAAGCCAAAGCGAAAATATTGCGTGGTGGATAATGGAGAACCGAAGGGAGTACTACAAAATGTCGAAACATGTTCTAAACAGAGTGAAAATGCTGATATTTCTGATTGAACCACAATTGAAAATGTGGCTAGCTTGGTGCGCAGAAGACAACATCAACCTCGATTCTCAAGAGATTTCGGTGGCTCCCCTCTCCGTAAATGAAGAACTGGCTTCCGTAGCAGGGATTTCTTCCTCATCAGACACTTCCTCTTCTTCTGGCCCTGAAGTCATGCTTCACAAGAGAAAGGAGTTGAGAAAGGCGGTTAGGGAAGAGATGGGATTGAAAGGCAGTGACGTGGTTGTGAAGTGTTTGGGGAGCATTAATCCTGGAAAAGGCCAGCTTTTGTTTCTTGAATCTGCTGCTCAAATGGTGGTTGACAAAGAACTTCCTAGGTATGATTCTGGCTCACTCTTTGGCTGCTTCTTTTCTAGCTAGAATAACAGCACATGTGTTGATGACCCCTGATGCTGTGATCCTTGACAGGGAAGCCAACATAAGAGAAGTGGTATCCGAGGGTGAACGAGTACTGCAGGAACGGACGCTCAAAATCCTTATCGGTTCGCTTTGGTCTAAGAGCAACAAGCAGGAATATGTCGAAGCAATGCTCGGAATCATATATCAGCATCCAAACCTATCCAAGTCGGTGTTGTGGACTCCGACAACTACACGCGTTGCCGGACTTTACTCTGCTGCAGATGTTTATGTGACCAATTCCCAGGTAATGGGGTTCTTCCTAGTTTTAACATTTACACAATGGTGATGATATTGGATGATCATTTTGTAACATTTGTTGGTCTCAAGTAAATTGTCATTAACGCATCAGTAGAATAGACCCCAGCCTTTCACATACTTTTATATACTTCTATACACATCTACCCAAGTCTCGCTCAAGAATAGATAGTTGACCCGTCTTTCACCCTATACTCACCATTATTATTTTTTTCCCCACCCATTACATCTCTATTTTTTCTCTCACATCTCTCTTCCCCATTTTCGTATATGGCTATTTATAGGCCCAAAGAATCCCAATTTCCATACAAATCTCTATATGGTATTGTCTCTGTTTACTAATAGTACATGGACTGAACAGACGAAGTTTGGGGAAACATTTGGGAGAGTGACGATTGAAGCAATGGCATTTGGTTTACCGGTACAATTCCAACCCTACTCAGTCTCACCGTTTTATCTCGTCCTCGGTTTTTATATAATATAAATCACCATATTGAAAGACGAAAGTCGTACCTTTCTTCTTCTTCTTTTTTTAAATTTTTTTGCGCATGTCGTGCAGGTCTTAGGAACAGATGCGGGGGGCACTGCAGATATTGTTGAACATAACAAAACGGGTCTCCTCCATCCCCTGCGGCGCCCGGGCAATCAAGTTCTTGCTCAGAATCTTCAATTTTTGCTTGAAAACCCTTTAGCGCGGAAGGAGATGGGGGCGAGGGGAAGAGAAAAGGTAGAGAAGATGTACCTGAAGCAGCACATGCTCGAGAAATTAGCAGGTGCTATATCCAGATGCATGACCACAATCTAAGGGGTTGTTCGGACAAAAAATAAAGCCTGGCTTATTGGCTTAACCTAGAAAATGACAAGGTCGGCACCCAGGGTGGGAAATAATGTTGATAGGCTTTTTGATAGTTTTGACTCATTCTCATACCAACAAAATTATTATAATGCCCTTACACAATAATTGCAATACAATTGAATGTTTCCCGATAAGAACTTTTGCCAGGGTATTTTGGTAATTTTCTCTTCTGCAGGGGGCCTACATAGGATGCTTTGTTCCATTTTCAATGTGTCTTTTTTAGGCTGGCTTATTTAGCCGATACAGTGTGGCTTTTTTAGCCTAATTTGGCGGGAAAGCTGGCTTAATTTTTTAACCGAACAGCCCCTAAGTATCTAATGCCAATGAACCATGGATACCGATACACATCTACGATGCGGATACGGCTATACGTGAAATTGTTGGAATGGAATTTAGAATTAGTGATTATGTTAAGTACATGGGTAACACAGATTCATGTGTTAGGTACATAGAAAGAGGCCAAATGTGTTCGATGTATGTCCGGCGTACATGTATTATGTATCTTCATAAATCATAATACAGAGGTTAATATATGGTTAATTTGTAGGAGCCTAGAAGTACGTAAGACCACTCTATTAAGAATCATTGGACTGCCGATTAAAAAAAAAAAAGGGTCATTGGACATTTGTATTTAAAAAAACCTACTACTATACTTTAGAAAACGTATAAAAGTATATTGTGAAGAATGCTTATATAAATGGTCATTAGTCAATTTTAGTTTTCTTTTTGGTCTTTTCAAGAGCAGAAATGCTACTCCACCGCTAAGTTCCTCCCCTCCACCCACCGCTCCCCTACATGAGGTATGTCCCACCTATTTTAAGAGAGAGAAAAAAGAAAGAGAAAAAGGCAGAACAAAATCAACGCTTCAACCTTTCAATCAACGCCCTAATTAATCTCTGTCACCTGCCGGATCCTCCCGCTCCCAGCCACCGGTTTCCTCAGTTCGAAAACCAAGTCATCCCTCTCATCGCATATCGCCACACCAATCCCAACCAAATCCACCCTCTCCTCGCTCACCAAACCCTTGTAGTAAACCCTAAACTTCGTCGCATCCACACCACTGCTCGACCCCTCCCCGTATGGCCTCGCGAAGTTATCCTTGTACTGGTCCCACTCGTCCTCCGACATCTGATCGATCTCGGCCGCGGAGGAAGCACCAACACCATCCCTTCCCACAAAAACAAGGTTGGCCGGGTATGGTATGAGGCAGTGCCTCAAATTAATTATTGGGTAAATGAGACACCCACCTGTCTCAGTTGGTTAAGGCTTGGGGTTTGCTCCCCCAAGTCCCTGGTTCGAGACACTTAAGAGTCATCCCATGGGCTCCCATAAGAACGTTCCTCCATAGAGATTTAGTCCTGTGGTACGCGTAAGCTGACCCGGAGACACCTTGTGTTATAAAAAAAAATGGATAAATGTACAACCATTCATGGGTTGACTTTTAGAGCTTCATGTGCACTTAGTATATATGGTATGATAATTTGCGTTTTAAAATGGAAGGACACAAACAAGAACATCAATATCGATCTGAAAATTGTGCGTGAGATTTATTACTCCTCCGTCCAAAAAGACTATATTGTGTTTTCACTAATTGGACCTTTTAAAATAATTGTCTGTAACTCATAAAACAATTGATAAATACGGATAAGTATTTTAGAGGTCCAAATATAAAAAAAGGATTGAGAAATCCTGTAGTGCAAGGCCCTACAAGACACCCTGTAGGGCGCACATGGGCCATCGATCTTGACAATGAATAGTTGAGATATTATTTTTACTACTAATTATGACCGGTAAAAATCATTTATTAATTACCGGTCATAATTATTTTTAATCTGGACCGTTGATTTATGATATCAACGGTTGTGTGCTGCCCTACACGCGGGAGGTTTGTCTATTATTATTATTTTTGGTAACAAGATTTGTCTATTATTACTCCATCTAAGAAAACAAATTAACATGATCAGTAGACAGTAGGAACACACTTCTTCTTTTTCCTTCTATATTAAGTACGTTACACAATTTCTTAGACGCAAAGAATACGTCGTAAGGAAAACAAATACTCCAAGAGCTAGGCCACAACGAAGACGAACTTATGCAGAGCAACCTTTTTTTATGAAACTATTTGTAAAAGGAGATCACGAACTTGTTTATGTTAAAGATTCTCTCTTTGAAACACATACACAATTAGAGAAAAACTCTCAATTTTCATTAATCAAATCATAAAATAACTTATTAAATAGTAGAGAAAACCCTAACCCTAATTGATTCGCCCCAAATCGGAAACCGAATCAATTAATGACGAAAATTACCAAAAACGGAAAAATTCAGAATAATAGCAAACTGGAAAATAGAGGAAATTCTAAGACTTTTCCCAAAAGAACGGCTTAATTCGGATTCTTTTTGCCCAAGTTATAAACAAATCAAATCTTTCCTTAAACGGCAAATTTGGGCGATGTGACTTGACCGTTGGGTCGTTTCGGATCGAACCCATATGGGCCCATCACTTAACTCAGAACCCCCAAACTTCACAATAGTTATCTAATCATAAGAAATCAAGAGCTAATTTATGAGAGAGAGAGAGAGAGAGAGGGAGAGAGAGAGAACAGAGGGCTACTTTTCGTTTGCTTGAAGCATTGATAAAGGAACGATGCACACCCACAAACATGACAATTGAACCATTATTGATGCTACTACGGAAGTTATTAGCGGAACGGGGTCTAATAACTTTTGACTTGTCAAGAAAATGCATTTTGAGAACTTCGATCAATTAGTTAAATGGCAGCTGATACTGCCAAAACCAAAAGTGTTGGTGCCAAAACTCCCCCATGTGAATTTACTTCCTTGCCCTCCTACCAATCTCACCTATTTTACTCTCTCTCTCAAACCCCAATTCTGGGTATACACTCCAAATCGACCAGCGCCGTCTCCACACGGCGCCCACCTCGCCACAGATGTTACACCGCCGCTTTCTCCAGAGTCGACGGGGAGATGGATTTTCGAGCAGGTTCCTGGAGTTGGATCCCGAGCTTGTTCGTACTGGAAGCTCTCGGGCTACCTCGAAAACGACGGCGGCGATGGAAACTCCAGCGACCAAGACCTCGAGCTCGGCGAAACCGACGAAAAGCCCAAATTACCACCAGTGATGGAGGAAAAACGACCCTATATTTTGATACCAAATCGAATGGACTTTCTTCGGAAAAGACCAACAGTTTCTTTGTCTCTCTCTCTCTCACACGCACACTTATAGAACAATCAATCCCCTGTTAATTTCTCGATTCTGCTCCAACTACTCTGTTTTTCTTCTTGTGATTTCACAATCAAACTAAATCCTTGCATGTACAAAGAGACAAAATGGCTGCCAACAAATTTGCAACCATGTTGCACAGAAACACCAACAGATTGACCCTAATCCTCATCTACACCGTCCTCGAATGGATCCTAATTAATAATCCTCCTCCTCCTCAACACCCTGCCCCTGGTGTTGTTGCATCGACCACTTCTTCGATTCCCCGAAGAACAAGAATTCCTCAGAGATCTCCTCTGTGAATCCCACGCCAGAGAGATTTCCGAGTTGGGTTACTGCTCCAATCATCAGAAACTATCCCAATCACAGACAGCGCGATCTGTTGGTGTCGAAGGGAAGGGTGATTTGCTGGTCGATTTGGAGTATACCCAGAACTGGGTTTGGGAGAGAGAGAGTAAAGTAGATGAGATTGGGAAGAGGGCAAAGAAGTAAATTCACATGGTGGAGTTTTGGCAGCAACACTTTTGGTTTTGGCATTATCAATTTCCTTAGTTAATTAGGAGGCGGTGATTCTTTTTTAATTATTTGCATTTCTATTTTCATTATTGAGATGAGAGAGAGAACAACTCATGACCCAAATATTTACAGTTTAAACAAGAATTTGAAGAACCTTTTTTTAGTATTGAACAACGAATTATAAATGAATTAGCGGCTATAAACTTTGAAATTTAAATCCTTTGAAATCACTGCTATTTTTCCAAGGGATTTCACTACTTTTGAAATGGGTTTGTTTTATGGAGAGAGAGAGAGAGAGCAACTCAAAAGAAAGAGAGAGAGAATTTGGTTCATGAATTTTTTTTTATGCGAGAGGTACGGAGTCATTCCATTGTTTTTTGTTAGTGAGTTATATGCATACCTTATTAGGTCATTTAAGTTGACCCAATTGAAACCCATTAATAAATGGGTTGAGATTCATTCTAACCCAACTTATAAATGGGTTGGGTTGGGTCTGTTTTTTAGTTAATGGGTTTGGGTTTATTAATGAGTTTGGGTTCAATTTGTCACCCCTAATCAAGATTAATTGAGGTCAACTACTATACAGTTAATGAAACCTCAGCTTACGAAATCACGTTTAGCTGTTAATTAATTAAGGAATTAGTAGTAGTTAAGACGTGGCTAGGAAATTAGTGTCAGCCGTGGATATCGCTAGTCTGGATCACTAATAGAATAGAAAATATTAAAGATTTAGATATGTTTGATTTGTTCTTGGTAACAGTACAATATATTTTTCGTACAGTTGCAATCGCATTGTCATGTAATTAAATTGAAAAAATGTACTAATTAAATTATGGAAGTCAAACATGCGATTCTCCAATTGGAGATGATGTTGGTGCAAATTCGTCGAACCCGATTGAAAGAGTATAAACAAGGAATATGAAGTGAAGGGATTCTTCAAGTAGCGTTATAATGTTGTTGTCCTTAATACTATATTTGCCCCACAAATCGAGAGAATTTGGTGTGCTATGGGATACAGCGAAGCCGTCTCCATTTCCAAGATAAAATGAAGCCCGGTCTAAAAACTGTTGTCTAACTGCGTCATGCACTAACGAAGAAAGACCTGAATACTTTTGGATTTGCAAGCCTGCCAAGAAAAAGTATAGGAGATATAATTCTAGAGAGAAACAACAATCATAATTATTTTGATTATCTCTATCCCAATTGGTAGAATCCCTTGCCTTTATATAGGCACAGATCATGACGGTTAATTAGCCAAAGATCGTATCTCTAACTGATTGATCCCAATAGCCATGTCAATTCATGTGACCCTAATAGTCATATCTTTTGGTTTGATCACGTCTATTCAAGCTAAACGTCTATTCATTTAGCCTGAATAGACACATCTTTTGTGCTTAAATTCAATGTTCACGTCTATTCATTTAACCTGAATAGACATGCCTCTTGGATTAAGACTGTTCACCAATAATTAAATTTATATATTTTGAAAATGTTCCAACAGATGATCCATGTGGCGTACCTTTCAGAATAATCCCAAATCATCCGTAAGATATACTATACCATAACATTAGTTTTTGGCTCCCCAACATAAATAAAAATATAAAAAAAATTGGAGATCAGTAAAACTAATTTATGAGATTAGTATAATTGAGTGGCAAATAAACAACCATAATTGCCTTTGAGTTTGTTTTAATTTGATGACCCTTAAAGTATGGTGATAGAAACAAATCTCTATTATAAAATAGAAGGGTGTGAGGACAAGTTATTGGAATGGCTTAGATTCATTCAATCCAAAGGCTGTAGTGTATCCTCCCACTTTCCGGTTAAGTGCCTATGGTTTCACCTAAATCACACAACTGCCATCCCCTTCCAACCGGGATGCGTAGTGCCTTACGCACGGGTTAACTCTAGTCAGTTAATATGGGGAAATTTGTACCTTTTTTTATTTTAAACAAAATGAATTGTTCATGTTACACTATTCTTTTCTTTTAACGGTGGCCACCACGCCACCCGGAAGATTTTAATAAGGGGCTTTTTTCCCATTAGCCTCGCAAATTAAATTTCAGACGTCGTATCATTTTGGACTCAAATAAGTGACAAAGCTTAAGCTATTAGGTGGAGAGATTCCAGCATTATATTAAGTGATCACTCATTTCAATTTCAAGCAATGTGAAATTATATTTCCTTAACATCGATTCCCCTCATGCGCAGCCCATTTGAGGTCAGTTCATTATATATAGGACTTAATCTCTATATTATTGACCATGATATTCTCCCTTGCTCTGATTGGTAAACATTTACCAATGATTTCTATCCACACCATGTCCAGTTTTTAAATAGAAAACAATTTCAAATACCCCATTCTCTACAATGTCTAGAAGATAAAAAAAGAAAATCAGGAACAAGCCAGCCAATCATAATGATTGATGTAAAGTTCCCGGTTTGTCTTCGATAACGTACGTCATTTAATTACCTTTTTGAAATAATATAGATCATTTGAGCTGTAGGCTCTTTTGGAGTCAACTATCGGGGAGCCTTTTTTATTTGGTGTGGCGTGAATTGTAAATTTTTTAAATTTAAATGTTTTTTTTTTTGACTCGGAAACAGAGTTGGATATTATTCATAAGAAATAGGGTCCAAAGACCTAACATCGGCAAGAGCAAGGCTAGCTAAATGGTGACGGATAGGAAATCCCCCCCCCCCCCCCCCAATTCTCTAACTTAGCACCTAATAGGGATTGTTTAGCCAACGAATAGGCTACTCTATTGCAAGAGCGATTAACATGTTTAAAAACACAAGAGGAATATAAAGGAAGAAGCTCTAGACAATCCAAAAGGATAGAGCTACAATCGGAGAATGATTTTCCTACTTGAGTAAGTGCTTGAACAACATGAACTGAATCACCTTCAATAAAAAAAAAATTTAGAGAGAGAACAAGAAGCTCTAGATCTTATGACTAACTAAGGCTCCGTTTGTTTTGACATAAAATATTTTCCTGTAAAAAGTTTTACATATTTTCCAGTGCTCGGTTGGGAAAAAGACAGTAAATTGTTTTACCGGGTAAAATATTTTTGGTCATATGGATGAAAATGTTTTCCTCTCAGAAAGGGCTGAAGTCGTTTTTGGTTTTCAATTTATTCCATGCGCTCGATCATCCTTTTCATTCAGAGCCTCGTCTCTTCCGCCAAGGCCACAACCATTTCGTTCCCAATATATTTCCAATGTCCAACCACTCTAATTTCACAATCAAACCTTAATCACATATAAAACCCCTATTTTGATGGTTTTGAGCGATGCTATATTCTTCCAAAAAATTATTTTCCACTATCAAACCAAACACCCCAAAACACAAACAGAAATTTTCTTTTTGGCAAAATTGTTCTTTATGAAAAATATTTTACACCGAAAAACATTTTACGTTGAAACAAACCGAACCTAAATGCATATTTTTTCCATTCCATAGTTCAGAATTAATCCAAAACTCGATCCGTCCTAGGTATCACCTGACCATGCCAACTTAAGCCTCCCTTCCATACATATAGGGAACCATTTTGGACCCAAGGAGGAGTGTGTGTTTGATCAGAGCTAGGCATTCCAAGAAATGGAGGGAAGAATTTGCAGTGTGAGCAATGCTAAACAGTTGTTTCGGAGTAACCGATTCATCCTTCTGTTGTTGTTAATCACTTTCTCGACTTATGTTGGATTCTATGTCGAGTACCACTCTCGGTCGTCTCACAAGGGTTACAACGAAGCTTTCCTTGGCCGTGAAGGAGTGCGCAAACAAGATGATCGTGTAGACAAAACTGTATCCGAAGAGAACAATCATACACTGCCCAAACAAGTGGATCGTGTAGACAAAGCTGTATCCGAAGAGAACAATCATACACAGCGCGTAATTCCTATCGAGAATTCTCCGGTTGTCTTGAGTGGGAAAGATCTAATGCGTGGATTGAGAAGAAACAGTACTAGTTATGGATTGATAATGGGTCCATTTGATTCGACAGAGGACAGGATTCTGGAGAAGAGACCGACGGGAGGCTGCGACAAGAATGGGGAGTTTGCGAGGGTGGTTCGGGGGAGGAAGTTTGTAGTGGTAATGCACGAGCTCACGATGACCGGAGCTCCGATTTCGATGATGGAGTTGGCGACGGAGCTCTTGAGCTGTGAGGCCACCGTTTCCGTAGTTGTTCTTAACACGATGGGCGGCTTGATGCCGGAGCTCGAGAGGAGAAAGATCAAAGTGGTCGAAGATAAAGAGATTGCCAGCTTCAAAGCTGCTGTGGAGGCTGATCTTGTCATTCCTGGATCATGCGTCTGTGCTTCTTGGATCGGTGAGAATATTTTTCCATCTTCGTTCATTTTTTCCTATATCGTCGAGATTGTCAACCATAACTAATATTCAGACATCTATGAACACGTTAAGGTCCGCTAGTGTGCAAGCTTGGTCGTGTAGCTGCCTTTTGGGCGAGGTCTTGGATTCGACTCTCGTTAGCCCTCTCTAATGAAAATTTGAAGGGTCGAATTTTTGAAGTTAAGAATTTTATTATTTCAAGGTCATAAAGGGTCGAACTTTGCTTGATCGTCGGTGGGTTACTCCCACAGGATTTGGCCCCGGAGAGGTCATAATTTCGAGACGTATTAACGATGCCTTTAGATCTTGTCCTCCCCATTCTCGTCTACAGGAGTCCCTATGCTCACGCCTAAGGGAAGGTTGTGACTTGCGCTCGCCCTTCCTCCATCCTTTTCTTTATTTAAAAAATTGATTTCTTTCCCATATAGCATTTTTGGTTTTTTGATAACCGGATGTCCGGTCAGCTTGAGCGCACCTCGACTAATTCCATATATATTACTTCCCGGATTGATGTGTTGTTTGTAAAGTGGTGTGCTGTCGTTATAACTCTTCAAATGTAATTGCCCCATACTTGATTGAGCATTTTTATGGTTTCAGAGCAATACAGAGCCCATTTCCCGGGAAGCCAAAGCGAAAATATTGCGTGGTGGATAATGGAGAACCGAAGGGGGTACTACGAAATGTCGAAACATGTTCTAAACAGAGTGAAAATGCTGATATTTCTGCTTGAACCACAATCGAAAGAGTGGCTAGCTTGGGCCGCAGAAGACAACATCAACCTCGATTCTCAAGAGATTTCGGTGGCTCCCCTCTCCGTAAATGACGAACTGGCATTCGTAGCAGGGATTTCTTCTTCATCAGACAGTAATTCATCTTCTTCTGGCCCTGAAGTTTTGCCTGACAAGAGAATGGAGTTGAGAGAGGCAGTTAGGGAAGAGATGGGATTGAAAGACAGTGATGTGGTTGTGATGTGTTTGGGGAGCATTAATCCTGGAAAAGGCCAGCTTTTGTTTCTTGAATCTGCTAAAATGGTGGTTGAAGAAGAACTTCCCAGGTATGATTCTGGCTCACTGCTTGCCTTCTTCTTTTCTAGCTAGAATAACAGCGCGCACTTCCCACAATCGCAACTTAGAAGTCAATGTGTTACTCCATCTGTCCTATATTGCTTGTTCGCCACAAGAAACTCAAATTTTGAAGGGGACACGCAATTTTTAATGCACGTTTTCTTAAAAAGTTCAATTAGATTTCTCACACTACTCCCTGTTCTCTATATCTAAAAGATACTTCAAATCTTTTGTAAGGGTTAGTTTGTGAAAATCTGCACACTTTGCCTTTTGACATTTCAAAGAAGGCGAATATTTCGGGACATCATAGATAGTATAAGGAGTCGCATATTGACACTTCGTATCCGAGTACATGCAATATAAATCGATCGCAACATGTGCTGATGACCCTGATGCTGTGATATTTGACAGGGAAGCCAACATAAGAGAAGTGATGTCTGAGAGTGAACGAGTACCGCAGGAACAGACACTCAAAATTCTTATCGGCTCGCTTTGGTCCAGGAGCAATTATCAGCGGGAGTATGTCGAAGCAATGGTCAGAATTATATATGAGCATCCAAACCTATCCAAGTCTGTGCTATGGACTCCGACAACTACACGCGTTGCCGCACTTTACTCTGCCGCAGATGTTTATATAACCAACACCCAGGTATGGCCGTTCTTCCTAGTTCTAATGATATTGGATGACCATTTTGTTGGTCTCAAGTAAATTGTCCTTAACGAATCAGCAGAATAGGCCCCGGCCTTTCACATACTTTTATACACTTTTATACACATCTACCCGAGTCTCGCTCAAGGATAGATAGTCGAGCCGTCTTTCACCCTGGTGCTCACCATTATTTTCGTTTCTCACCTATAACGTCTCTATTTTTTCTCTCACTCATATATGGCTACTTATAGGCCCAAAGAATCCCAATTTCCATACAATAGATAGCTCATTTCTACTGGAGCATCCAAATGAATCCATAAGCTAAACCAATTTCTAATACAGGACTGAACTTTTTCTGTCTTCGATCTTGTCTTTGGACAAGTAGATAAAATGAACTTTACTGTCTCTGTTTACTAACAGTACGTGGACTGAACAGGCGACGGTTGGGGAAACATTTGGTAGAGTCACGATTGAAGCAATGGCATTTGGTTTACCGGTACGATTACAACCCTACTCAGTCTCATCGTTTTATCTCATCCTCGTGTTTATATAACAAAAATCGCGATATTGAAAAACGAAAGTCATACCCTTTTTTTTTATTGTAATTTTTCATGAGCGCATGTGGTGCAGGTATTAGGAACGGATGCTGGGGGCACTGCAGATATTGTTGACCATAACAAAACGGGTCTCCTCCATCCCCTGGGGCCCGAGGGCAATCAAGCTCTTGCTAAGAATCTTCGATTTTTGCTTGAAAATCCTTCGGTGCGGAAGGAGATGGGCGTGAGGGGAAGGGAAAAGGTAGAGAAGATGTACCTGAAGCGGCACATGCTTGAGAAATTAGCAGATGCTATGTCCAGATGCATGACGACAATTTAAGTATCTAATGCCTATGAACCATGGATACCAAATTACCAATACACACGGATACTGTGATACAAGAAATTGTTGGAATTGAAGTTAGAATTAGTGATTGTGTATTTTTTTTTGATAAAGTGATTATGTTAATACATGGGTAACACAGATTCATGTATTAGATACATAAAAAGAGTATAAGTGTGTTTGATGTATGTCCGGGGTACTGTGTACATGTACTCCTTCCGTCCCAAATTAAGTGCCCCTTTCACTATTTGGGAGGCCTCAAAATATTGTCTACATCTTTTTATCTATAATATTTTTTACATGCAATATGAATCTTGTTTGGTAGATTTCAATTAGTTCTATTATACAAAATTTTAAAAATCTTAAAAAACATATTATAACTTGGAAAATATAATAAATTTTGTAAATGACGCGACTGCCAAAAAAAGACACTTATTTTGGGACGGAGGGAGTATTATGTATGTTCGTGTATGTGTAGAGGTTAATGTATGGGGTTAATTAATTAGCAGTAAGTCTAACGGTACAGAAAAAGTGTACAGATTTTGTGTGGGGCCCACTACGGGTCCCACACAAATGATCCAAGCCGTTCATTAAATGTAAAACAGTTGTAGGCGCGGTCAAAGTTATTGACACGTCATCTGGGAAGACCTTTTGACCAGCCTATCGGCCATGGACACGTGGCGACCAGGTCCACGCGGAAAGTCAATCCTAGTCAAAACACTATTCCAAGAAGACGTTTGACTGACCAATAGAAAGGAAGCACGTAGCACATTCAGATGAGCGCCCACGGAACCGACCCGCGGAACTGAAGACCCCGCGGAATCGATCCGCGGAAGTGAAGATCCCGCGGGACCCCCCCGCGGGCCTCGCCAGGGAGAACTGAGAGGCATACTGGAATTGGAATTGATACAGAAGCTGTAAGAGGACCCCGGGATCATATTCGGGCCTAAAAGGCAGGCCCGGAAGGGATCCCGCGGGAGGCAAACGATCGTCGCGGGTCGCGACCTTGCTCTTGCGGGAATTGGGGAAGCTCTTGTGGCTTGGTGGCTTGGGATGGAGGTATCGTCGCGGAAGTGCGGGTCCCCCACGGAAGTCCTTCGCGGGAGGACGAGTCTTCCGCGACCTGGAGGTACGGGAGGGACACGTGTTAGGGTCTTATAGGAGCGCCGTCCTGGGCCTAACCTAGGCCCATGTGCCCTATAAATACCCCTGACATTCCCAATGATTAGGAGGGACTGACTTTTCTGGAAAAGGAGATAGAGAGAGAGCACTGATTCTGAGGAAGGAGAACATTCTTCCCCGGAGAGAAGGTGACCTCACTTATCTGATTCCAGAAAGGGCAGACGTCATTCATCCCCGCGGAGAACAAAGGAGACACGTTGCCTTTGTCTTTTCCGTACCTCTTGCTCTAGCCCTCACCCCCACGAGATTTTTTTCCTCTTTTCCCCTTGGTACTGATTATCGACCAATCGAACCTCTCCAGCTCACTTTTGTACACGTAAGCGACCTCACAAAACCCGCTTTCCACCCACAACAGTTTTTCAAGGGCTCTCGCGAAAAATCAGTTCAATCCAATACTTATTAATGCTCAATCCAATCATCTAACTTTTGATTTCGATTCCCGGCTAATGAAACATTCTATAATGGGATTGAGCATCTAGAAGTATCGGATTGAACTGATTTTTCGCTGGGGACCTTGAAAAACTGTTTTACATTTAATGAACGGCTCGGATCATTGGTGTGGGACCCGTAGTGGGCCCCACACAAAATATGTACCCTTTTTCTGTACTGTTAGACTTACTGATTAATTAGTAGGAGTCTAGAAGTTCGTAAAACCACTGTATAAAGGGTTAGACATTTGTAAATAAAATAAAATAAAACCCTATTTTGATGGTCAACAATATCTGGGGGCACTGCAGATATTGTTGACCAGAACAAAACCCTCCATCCCCTGGGGTCCGAGGGCAATCAAGTTCTTGCTAAGAATCTCCAATTTTTGCTTGAAAATCCTTCAGCGCGAAAGGAGATGGGCGCGAGGGGAAGGGAAAAGGTAGAGAAGATGTACCTGAAGCAGCACATGCTTGAGAAATTAGCAGATGCTATGTCCAGATGCATGACCACAATCTAAGTATCTAATGCCCATGAACCATGGATACCAATACACGCAGATACGACGATACGAGAAATTGTTGGAATTGAAGTTAGAATTAGAGATTATGTATTTTTTGTTTATAAAGTGATTATGTTAATACATGGGTAACACAGATTCATGTATTAGGTACATATAAAGAGTCTAAGTGTGTTCGATGTATGTCCGGGTACATGAACTCCCTCCGTCCCAAATTAAGTGCCCCTTTTCACTATTTGGGAGGCCTCAAAATGTTGTCTTTGTCTACATCTTTTTATCTATAATACTCCGTAATTTTTATATGCAATATGAATCTTGTTTGGTAGATCTCAATTAGTAGTTTTATTATACAAAATTTTAAAAATCTTAAAAAACATTATAACTTGAAAAATATAATAAATTTTGTAAATGACACGACTGCCAAAAAAAGACACTTATTTTGGAATGGGAAGGGAGTATTATGTACGCTCGTGTATGTGTAGAGGTTAATGTATGGGGTTAATTAGTAGGAGTCTAGAAGTTCGTAAAACCACTGTATAAAGGGTTAGACATTTGTAAATGAAATAAAATAAAAAACTAGTACTATAGTATAACTAGTGTTGTGTCCCGTTCCATGCACGGGAAAGCGAAAAGACATTGGGTTGAATTTATTCATTGTTGGAAATTTAGGATTTGAGTTTTAAAGGTTGGATAGCCACCACTACATTTACTTATAGTATACTCCATAGATAGATGGATAGATAGTGTTCAACTGTTCTATGCACAATGTGACATATTGACAAATGGATAGCATGCAACTTCAAACGTTGTAGTGAAGTGAACAATCTCTTTCCCGTTTGATAACAGTGATAGATGGATGAGATTCGTAAGGAGATGGGATTATGATTGGGATTGGTAATGAGAAGGGATTGTTAATGAGTATGTTTGTTTGGGATGGGATTAGATGATGGAATTGGATTGATAGAAGAAATTGGTAATGAGAAGGAATTGGTAATGAGAAGGAGTTGGGATTGGACTATTAATACCCCTTAATACCAAGTCCCACGGGGTATTAGCAATACCCCCTATTATCCGGATTTTTAATCCCATCGGACTGGTAGTCCGGACCTATTTTGGAAACCAAACAAAGTATTACTAATACCATCACCTTCACAATCCAATCCCAACCTCCAATCCGTTTATCAAACGGGGCCTAAATTCGGTGTGGTTGTTGAACATAGCTTCTTGCTTTCAAAATCTGGAGAACAAACGTAACATAGTCTCTTGCTTTCAAAATCTTGAGAACAAAAAAATTGAAATGATTCTGCTAATTAGGAGAGGGACTATGGAGAAAGTGATGATACATGATAAAGATAGAGTGGTGGACTTACATTTACGTATGGATTGATTTGTAAACTTTCCCTTTGGCTTCATAGCAATTGGTGGCAGCAGGCAGCTTTTAGAAGTTTTTGTTGAGTACGGAAATGGTGAGGATTAAAATAGTAGAAGAGGAAAATTGAGGATTTGCAAGGGAAAAAATGAGGGGAGTTGCATGAGAAGAGTTAAATAGTGGTAGAAGAGTAAAAGTGGGGAGAGTGTGGACGTGGGAGGGGTTTTTATTATGTTTTGTTTCCGGTTTTTTCTGCTCATAACTGCCCTGTGAGCCTTTGAACTGGAGTGTTGTTTTTTTTCATTTGGCCAATGGGTGGGATAGGACGTGGGGTTTTTTTTTTTTTTTATTTATTTATTTATCGTTTTGCCTTTCGGTGGGACGTGTAAAGTGGTGGAATTTTTAGAGTTTAAAAAAAGTCAAAATTTCAGGAAATTAGGAATGGGGGTTTGGAGGTTTGTGGGGCTCAAATACATTTCCATAGGATATTGATAGATAGATAGATAGATAGATTTAGAAAACTTATTAAATTATATTGTGAAGAATGCTCATATAAAGGGTCATTAGTCAATTTCAGTTTTCTTTTTGATCTTTTGAAGAGTGCTTATGTACGTATGCTTAATGCTTACTCACTGTGAAATTTGATTGTTTCCTTGCACATGTATATAATGACTGTTTTAAGAGGAGGATTAACACAAAATTATGGATTCAGTTCTCACCACATCCACCTGGCCACCTAGAAATTATTAAGGACTTCTTGTGGAAAGAGACAAAGATCGATAAGTCTACAACCATTCATCGCCGCGGTGTGAGCACGCAGAAGGGTGCCTCTAAGAGCCGCGGGCTGCTTTATTGGCTTGTCTACAAACCCGACCAAATAAAATGTTCGCCTTGAATGGGGAAGCACCAACGCCATGATCACTTCCCACGGAGGAACAAGTTCTGGGGCGAAGCACCAACGCCATCACTTCCGACAGAGGAACTAGTTCAAAAACACCAAGGACAATGTCACAATGGCTTGTTCGTTGATTTTTCCGAGACCCTACATTGTCTAAGCACAAAATTAATGCAGAACTGGGAAGTTCCTTGCATTACATGATATGTCCCTTGAAGAACGCAAAATTGGGAACCAAAATTACATTTGCTAATTACAAAACCTGAAAATCAAAACACAAAATCTTTTCTTAGTTTTCTAAATGTCCAACCAACAACCAGATTGAACACAGCCACAATATTTCAAGGGAAAAATTCAAAAAAACCCCTGAACTTTGAACTCAATGTCAAATAGGCACCTGAACTTAAATAAACTTCAATTGAACACCTGAACTTTCACTCCGTTATCAATTTACCCCCTGCCGTCTCGGATCGTTAACGGCACAGTTAAAAAAAAAAAACTTACCACCAGTTTGCAATCCTATGAAGCAGAAACGTGATTATGAGAGCCTTAGAGACAAAATTTGATTATGTCTCTTTAGAATAATATGATCAGAATAATAAAATCTTCACATCCGTTCAAACGGATTAAAAATTGGAGCACTTAATTTTTTAACCATATAAACGGTCCTAAAAAATTAAGTGCTCAAATTTTCAAAAAGAATTTTTTTAAAAATTCCCCTACTTCCAACATTTCTCTCTCTATCTCTCTCCACTTATTACCCGGACCCGGGGGCTCTGCTGCCCCAAAGGCACATCAGCCCCTACCCACACACCAAAATGGCAACGTTTTGGTTAAATAAAAAATTCATACCCAGTTTGCAATCCTATGGAGCAGAAACGTGATTATGAGAGTCTTAGAGACAAAATTTGATTATGTCTCTTTAGAATAATATGATCAGAATAATAAGATCTTCACACCCGTTCAAACGGATTAAAAATTGAAGCACTTAATTTTTTAATCATATTTTTTAATATATAAACGGTCTTAAAAAATTAAGTGCTCAAATTTTCACTCCGTTTTGAATCAGTACAAAGATATTTAAGTGCTCATAAAAAATTAAGTGCTCAGAAAATTAAGTGCTCATAATCACATTTCTGTTTGAGCACTTAATTTTTTGGGACCGTTTATATATTAAAAAATATGGTTAAAAAATTAAGTGCTCCAATTTTTAATCCTTTTGAACGGGTGTGAAGATTTTATTATTTTGATCATATTATTCTAAAGAGATATAATCAAATTTTGTCTCTAAGGCTCTCATAATCACGTTTCTGCTCCATAACTGGTGGTAAGTTTTTTTTTTTTAACTGTGCCGTTAACGATCCTAGACGGCAGGGGGTAAATTGATAACGGAGTGAAAGTTCAGGTGTTCAATTGAAGTTTATTTAAGTTCAGGTGCCTATTTGACATTGAGTTCAAAGTTCAAGGGTTTTTTTGAATTTTTCCCATATTCCGCCGGTACTTCAACTTGGGTCCACGCATACCTCTTCAAATCCAACACATGAGCTCTGAGGGCCCCACCGGATTTCGACGACCCAATCACCAACATCTTGTCCCTCCACGCCGTCACGTAGGATATGCTACTCCGCACCTCGGTTGGCAACTCGGCCACCGCCTGCCACGTGGAATCCGAGCGGATCGCCACGTCATTGCCACGACACATGTACAGTCTCCCATCCCCGCCGTCCGAGCAAGTAGTTGGACACGTGGCGGCTTCCAAGAAGTCATCTTGGACCTGGTCCCACCGCATAGTGGCCACGTCGAATTCTTCTGCACTTTTACTAAACTGACCTTGCATCTCGGTGTTGTACCCACCGATGACATGGAATTTGCCATCGTGGAACACCCCCTCGCACTCGTCGCGTTCCATTGCCATGTCAGGCAATTGGCCCCACTCGTCCTTTGCCACGTCATACATCAACGCAGATTTCAATGCGTTCTTCTCCTTATCATGTCCACCCGCAATATACACCGTCCGATTTGAATCGGACGCACAAGCGAAGAACGACCTCGGTCCACCAGGCATATCGGACCCACGCCTCCACGTGGCCCATACAAAATCGAACACAAACACCGAATTCGAAACCACACACGTCACCGGGTCCCACCCGCCCATCACCACCAAATTCAACCCGACACCCACCATCCGACAAAACACGGGCAACCCGTTCTCGTATCCGGGCACGGGCGGCAGCTCTCTCCACTCACCCGTCTCCGGCTCGAAAACCGTCAACCGATAAATCATATTAACGAAGCGTTTCGTGGTACCAGAATGGGGCTCAGACGGGTTCACCCGAGATTGCACCATGACAACTAGCGGCTGGGTTAACCCGGAAATCTTCCGAAGCCTCCGATACTCCGGCTGCCGAATCTCCGCGCTCCATCTCCGGCAGACCGATGAAGCCGAAGAAAAGTGGGTGTACGGGACCCGAACCAGACATTCGAGGCCGACTTCCTCGGTGAGACCCGGAATAAGGTCCATGACCGAATTGAGAGTGTTAAGCAGAGACAGAGAAACAGAGCACACTTTTAATTGAGAACAGAGGGATGAAAAAGGGCAGAAAACAAAAGAAAAGGATGAGGAATAAACTACACAAGGGTCCGAATTGTTAGGTGTTGCTTTCGCTTTCGCTTTTGCTTTTGAAGGATGGGTGTTCGGCTTTCTTGGAAATGTTCGAACGCGGAGTAATAATGTTACACGGGTTATACGTACAAAGTTTGTGCAGAAATCTAGGTTTTGTTTGGTTTTGAGTTTTGAAAATTATTTTTGATGTAATGAGTGGTAATGAGTGGAAAGAGATAGATAGAGAAACTTATTGGAAACCGTGCAGAGAGTAGAAAGTTCATTTCAAAGATGGTAAAAGAACAAAGGCTAGTGTCGCGTCTCTTGAGGGAACGTCGCAGCCTATCGCGCCCCGCTTTGTTGCAGATATTTGTGACGTTAATTTAAGGGAAAAATTCAAAATACCCCCAACCTTTACACCAAAATTCAATTAGACTCCCAATTTTTTAAAAACTTCAATTTTACTCCCAACGTTATCTTCCGTAAATCAAAACGCCCCCTTCCGTCTGAATGACTAACGGATTTCGTTAAATAGTGTCCCGATTGAATTTTAATGATCATAGCCGCTCAATGTGTTTAAAACGTGATTTTAAAGGTGCTGTGAGAAATCGGCAAAAAAAATTACCGGAAAGGATTTCATCTGAACAGTTTTTTATTGAAGATCGAATTTCGATGATCCGAGCCGCTCAATATGTTCAAAACGTGATTTTAAGGTTACCCGCGAGAAATCAACAAAAAAAAATGATCGGAAAGGGCTTCATTTGAATAGTTTTTTATTGAACTATTCAATAAAAAACTGTTCAGATGAAGCCCTACCCGGTCATTTTTTTTTGAATCACATTTTGAAAACATTGAACGGCTCGGATCATCAAAATTCGATCGGGACAATATTAAACGAAGCCTTTAACTAAATCCATTAGTCATTCAGACGGAAGGGGACATTTTGATTAACAAAAAATAACGTTTGGAGTAAAATTAAAGTTTTTAAAATGTTGGAAGTCTAATTGAATTTTAGTGTAAAGATTGAGGGGTATTTTGAATTTTTCCCTTAATTTAACTCGATAAAGTTGGGAAACCCTTAAGAGCATCTCCAATCCAATACTCTATTTGAGAGTATCAAAATACTCTATTTTATTCATAAAGTGATTTTAGAGGAAATTACTATTTCTATTTACTCCAACCACAAACCCTCTATTTTTCCCTCTAAAATAGAGGAGGCTTGAGAGGATGGGTTGAAGAAGTTCCATACTCTCAAATGGAGGAATAGAGCATGGGTTGGAGATGCTCTAAGGATACAAATGCCATTTTAAAAGGTGAATAGTGTTATAGAGGAGATCCTCCATATTTTCTCCCATCCTTTAAATATGGAGGACCAAAATCTCATCCTCTCAAATAAAGGAGGCTTGAGAGGATGGGTTGGAGGAGTTTTATACTCTCAAATGGAGGAATAGAGCATGCGTTGGAGATGCTCTAATAGAAGGAGAGCGAAAGTGGCTTTTGTTTTGGGAATCATCACATCAGCCGTTCTCTCACCTTTTTTATTAGTGGGTATTTCTCGTCTTGCAGCACATTCGAGCTGTTCAAACGATGCAATCGACGGCTTGGATTAAAACTCTTTTTTCTTTTTTTTTTAAATATGTTCGGTACCTTTCAATCCAAGCCGTCGATTGTATGTTTGGACAGATCGAATGTGCTGCATGGGTATCACACCGTCCCTTATTTGCATCAAAAAATTTCTCTTTTTTTGCCACAGCATGGGGTGACAACCTAAAGTTGGGATTGGGGTGTTGGGCTCCATCAGATCAGAACCCTTTTTTTTCTTTTTCTTTTTCTATTTTTTTTTTCCTGTTTTATGCTTCCCTAGAAGGCAAAATGGGGTGCTAACTACTAAAATAGTTAGGCTAAAGTTTAGCTAATACTTTAGAGATTACGTAAAGTTGATACCCACTTTAAAATTTGTGTTTAATTAGTCCTAAGTTGATACCCACTTTACAATTTGTGTTTAATTAAGTCCTTAAAACAGACGCCATCCATCCAAATTAGGTTATAGTTTTGTCAATTGGACCTCTAGAATGGAATTTGCCTGTTCAAAAAGTCCAAAAAGACCCTAAAATAGTTGAGTACTGCTATCAGTACTGATAGCTTTGTAGGAAAAACGTACTGACCGGTCGCGCCGGGTCAGATGTATACACGAAAAATATGGTGTTTAGATCAAGCACCCTACACATATTGGATGCCGTTGATTCCCGCGTAGGCCCCTTCGGTTTTTCTTTTTAGAATTTTTGGACAGCTCGGATCGGCTGTCCGGTGGCCGGAGACGACCTGGCGCGGCCAGTCGGTACGTTTTCCCTACAAGGCTATCGGTACTGATATCATTTTCGAAAATAGTTTGCCCAAAGGCTGCCTTAGAGGGTTGACCCTAAACAAGCTCGAACATATTATGCAAAATTTCCTGTAATAATGATGCTCCATTGAATGCTATTTTTTGCGACAATATAAGTTACTATCTGGCAAGTAGATAAGTTTAAATCTCTATTATAAAACAGAAGGCTGTGGGGACAAGTTGTTGGAACAGCTTAAATTCATTTGATCCAAAGGCTGTAGTGCATCCTTCCACTTCCCGGTTAAGTGCCTATGATTTTCACCTAAATCACACAACTGCCATCCCCTTCCAACCGGAATGCGTAGTGCTGTAGGCACGGGCTAGCACTAGTGAAAATATATGCTCAATTACACCATTTCATATGCAGATAAACACTATTTTCGTGTCACGGTAGTTTAGGATATTCAAGATTGATAAACAAAAGGATCATGAATATTTTACCTTAAAAGTTAGTGGACTTAAACATGGTTTTGCTGACTACTACATATACCACATTTGTCTTTTACCTCATGAGGTTATATACATTTTTAATAAGTTCACTGACACTTCGATCAAACTAGTTTCTTTCTTATCTGCTAGCGTACTAACTGAACAATTTTAATTTAATCACCATTGTGACCCTAGGCGATTGAAACTAAGAAGAACCTTGGGATTAAGACAGGCAAGGAGAAATTGAAACTATTCAATTGATGAGATAGCAATACTATGGAACAAAGATATCTAAATAAAGATATGATCAAAATCGTTCGATCCACGACTTTTTTTTTATACAAAATACATATATAGACCCGTACACATCGGGCGATGCCAAATACTTTATACTTTTGTGCTCAACTAGCACTTTCTGCCACCCCACCAATCATGTTTTTCCTCCGCTATGCACCTCCCCCCTCTCTCTCTCTCTCTCTCTCTCTCTCACACACTGCACCACCACTCTCTTTCCTAGAAGATATTTTGCTTGTATTAATCCCAAAGTGTATAGTTTGTTCTTTGTAGTGGGCATGATGCATATGTACATATTTTGTACATATCCAATCATCCAAGTAAAAAAAAAAAAGTCTAAAATTCTTCTAGAAGGTTGAGGGAAAAGATAGAAACTCCACATGGGATCGTGCTAAGTGTTACTGTGGTTCATGCACATCTTCATTTAATTATTCGAACCTATCAATTAATTTAATTCTTCTAGAAGGTCGAAGCAAATTAAGAGAGAGAGAGAGAGACCATGGGGTCAGGCATTGGGTCAGCCTCTTTTGTTTGTACTCTGTTTTTCTTTTTCTATCACTAGTTTGATTTATTTGTCTGTTTGTTAATGATGGCCGATATGTTGCGTTCTTCCCCCATATACGGTGCGATTTTTTGGTTCTTTTTTGTTTAAAAAAAAAAAAGGTGTCCGAGCCAACAAGCTTGTGCAGAACGCAATTGATACCGCAATCGTGAAATTAACGAGCGTGTAAATCTCTCATCGTTTCAAAGTTTGAAATGACTTGCTTTCGTGGGATTCAACATTCCGGTATCTTTGGACACGTGTTTCGATTGTTTTCTCATGCTCGCTTGGCTAGCCGGACCTGCAGGGTTTCTACAGAGGTATGGCAGCCTGTTGACCCAAGAACTCATTGTAGGGTCTTTGGAGATGAGAGGGTCCTACTCTTTCTGTCTGTATATATCCATTATTTAAGCGGCCATAATTAATCAGGCCATGCTTTTCCAACCAACTAGGCCCTCTTTCATTGTACATGTGTCCTATTATATATGGAATATGAGTGTGGAAATTGGAAGAACGATTTTTATGTCTCAATTGGGAAAAAATTTCAGTGCTGAGCGGGTACCACGTGGTACCCGCTGGCGCATCCGAGCAGTCTATTTTTTTTTTTTAACGGCTCAGATTTGGAGAGAGAAAGTGTTGGGGTGAGAAGAGAGAGAAAGTTTCAATCTGAACCGTCCAAAAGTGTATCGGACGGCTCGGATGCGCCGAATGGGTACCACATGAGATATACCCGCTCGGCACTGAAAAATCTCTCCTAAATTGTGCCAAAAAAAGAATTGGTAATGGGGTCCTGAGCAAAGTCCACTTTGACCCCCTGTGGTTATCGCAATGTATGGTCCATGGATACCCCCTCATGGTTCAAAATTGACCACATAACCTACCTATAGTTTTGAAAATGTGCAGATAGACCCTCTGTCGTCATATTTTCCATCCATATTAACGGAGTTGCATCTCACACGCCTCTAGAATATAATTTAAGTCGTTCATAATATATTAAATAAATAATAGAGTATCTCTGTAAAAAAATCATCTCGATCAAGCATCAATAACCTAGTGATCTAATTTTTAATAAATTCAAATTTGAAATTTGAATTTCATAACAAAATCGACTTGACCATGAACATTTCATTTTTTGATTGACTTGAATTTTGGCATAGATGTAATACTCGTCAAAATTTACAATATCAACAGTTTGGATTCAATTTTTGGTATAGGAGATGGTGTGGTTAGATTTAAAAAAGAAGAAGAATCAAGGGACATGATGAGGGTATATCAGTCTTTTAATGTTATTTCCGTTAATATGAATGGAAAACATGATGGCAAGGGGTGTATCCGCACATTTTTAAAATCACAGGTAGGTTATGTGGTCAGTTTTGAACAATGAGCGGGATATCTGCACATTGCGATAACTACAGGGGTTCAAAGTGAACTTTGCTCTAGATTAAATTATCAATACAAGTAACATTACTACAATGAAACTAAAAAAGAGATAAACGAAAATCCTCACACGGTCCGACTCCATAGGTGACTCACAAAACAGCTAGACTGCTATGGTTTCCAACTAGGATTCATAAGATGTTCTTCAGTTGATCGGGTCTCTGCGTGGTTGAGTCCAGTCCACCCTTTCGGTCTAGCCAAAAAGAAAAAAGAAATCACCCACAACTTATATATATATATATATATTTTATTTATTTTTTTTTTTTGGGGGTACGTCGGAAATTCACTTATAAAGATGTATGAGCCCAACTATGGGTTAGACCATTTGGCGTACACCAAATTTACAACACTAATAACTGGGATCGTTCAATTTGTTTTGGATATTATATATTTTAAGGGTCACTATAGAAACTAGAAAGTCAGCTCATCCGGATATCGATAAATGATTGATTAATTCATTCAATTTTTGTTCTTGCGAATTCAAGGACAAAAATCGATCAACCCCTTACCGATATCCGAAAGACAAGAGTTTTATAGAGACTCTTCAAAAACATGTTTTCAAACAAATTGAAAGACCTCGTTCATCTGTGTAAGATCTCGAGGTGGGTCCTCGATCATATATGCAACTTATAATATGATACTCCTATATTGCAAATCAATCTCTCTCACCTGACGTGATTAAGTGTGCAATTTTGGTTAATTGTAATTAATGAATGGCTTACTTATCTCTTTCATGAATTGGCATGTGAGCTTATATATTGGATGAGATAACACGCAAATACTAGCATAGCCATCGCAAAAACGATTTAAAAAAATTCAAGATTCCACTAAAATAAATGAACAAAAAAATGCGGTTGACTATCAATTAACCATGGCAATTCTTAATTGATCAAATACAAAAGAGGAAAAAACAAAGTGGTGCATTGGCGTGCTTCTAATATCTTGAATTGGAATTGGTGTTTTTTCTTCGGGTTGTATTCCGTCTGAACTGACTTTTCTTGTAGCCTTTGATAGGCGTTTTTAGTTCGTTTATATCATGTGAGCTTTTAACAAGAAAAAATAGGAATCTTCTTCCAAAATTGCACACTTAATCGTTGGATTGAATTTGAATTTATATAGAAGCAAGAATTAAATTTTTTGACCAGCCTAAGCACTTTTCGACGAGTAATTTCGAAATCCAGTATACGATTAGGACAAAACTCCAACGGGTCCGAATCGTCCGATGGTTTTTTGCTAGTGGTAGGAGTCGAACTTGCAAGTTTAATAAAGTAAGCTCCTTGCAATCATATTCCCGCTCGATCAAACTCTTGGAGTTATACCGGTACAAGAAATTGGGCAATATCTAGCTCTCTTCCATTTTTATCCCCAAAAAAAGAAAGAACTACAAACGACTTTCTTTTCTAACCCTGCTTTGTTTTCTTTACCTTCCTATGCATATGCACAAACTAACACAACACTATGTTCTTGTTTAAATCTCCATACAACAACCAGTGCGATTCTTTTGCTAAGTGTTACTGTGGTTCATGCACATCTTCATTTAATTATTTGAACCTATCAATTAATTTAATTCTTCTAGAAGGTGGAAGCAAATTAAGAGAGAGAGAGAGAGAGAGACCCCATGGGGGTCAGGCATTGGCTCAGCCTCTTTTGTTTTTACTCTGTTTTTCTTTTTCTATCATTAGTTTGATTTATTTGTCTGTTTGTTAATGATGGCTGATATGTTGCGTTCTTCCCCCATATACGGTGCGATTCTTTTGGTTCTTTTTTGTTTTAAAAAAACAAGGTGTCCGAGCCAGCAAGCTTGCGCACAACGCAACTGATACCGCAGTCGTGAAATTAACGAGCGTGTAAATCTCCCGTCGTTTCAAAGTTTGAAATGACTTGCTTTCGTGGGATTCAACATTCCGATATCTTTGGACACGTGTTTCGGTTGTTGTCTCATGCTCGCTCGGCTAGCCGGACCTGCAGGGTTTCTACAGAGGCATGGCAGCCTGTTGACCCAAGAACTCATTGTAGGGTCTTTGGAGATGAGAGGGTCCTACTCTTGCTGTCTGTATATATCCATTATTTAAGCGGCCATAACTAATCAGGCCATGCTTTTTCAACTAGCTAGGCCCTCTTTCATTGTACTAAGACATGATGCCATCACAAATTTATGCATGTATATGTACATTGTACATGTGTATTATATATGGAGCATGAGTGTGGAAATTGGAAGAACGATTTTTATGTCTAAATTGTGCCAAAAAAAGATATGGTAATGAGGTCCTGATAGATTAAATTATCAATACAAGTAACTTTACTACAGTGAAACTAAAAAGAGATAAACGAAAATCCTCACACGGTCCTCACGGACCGTCGGACTCCATAGGTGACTCACAAAACAGCTAGACTGCTATGGTTTCCAACTAGGATTCATAAGATGTTCTTCAGTTGATCGGGTCTCTGCGTGGTTGAGTCCAGTCCACCCTTTTGGTCTAGCAAAAAAAAGAAAAAAGAAATCACCCGCAACTTATAAAGATTTTTTTTTTTTTGGCATGTCGGAATTTCACTTATAAAGATTTATGAGCCCAACTATGGGTAGACCATTTAGCGTACACCAAATTTACAATACTAATAACTGGGATCGTTCAATTTGTTTAGGATATTATATATTTTAAGGGTCACTGTAGAAATTTGAAAGTCATCTCATCCGGATATCGGTAATTGATTGATTAATTCATTCAATTTTTGTTCTTGCGAATTCAAGGGCAAAAATCGATCAACCCCTTACCGATGAATCGATGATATCCGAAAGACATGAATTTTATAGAGACTCTTCAAAAACATGTTTTCAAACAAATTGAAAGACCTCGATCATCTGTGTAAGATCTCGAGGTGGGTCCTCGATCATATGCAACTTATAATATGATACTCCTATATTGCAAATCAATCTCTCTCACCTGACGTGATTAAGTGTGCAATTTTGGTTAATTGTAATTAATTAATGGCTTCCTTATCTCTTTCATCAATTGGCATGTGAGTTTATATATTGGATGAGATAACACGCAAAAAGGATTTTTTTAAAAAAACAAGATTCCACTCAAATAAATAAACAAAAAAATGTGGTTGACTATCAATTAACCATGGCAATTCTTAATTGATCAAATACAAGGAGGAAAAAACAAAGTGGTGCATTGGCGTGCTTCTAATATCTTAATAGAATTGGAATTGGTGTTTTTCTTCGGGTTGTATTCTGTCTAAACTGGCTTTTCTTGTAGCCTTTGATAGGCATTTTTAGCTCGTTTATATCATGTGAGCTTTTAACAAGAAAAAATAGTCCAAAATTGCACACTTAATCGTTGGATTGAATTTGAATTTATATAGAAGCAAGAATTAAATTTCTTGACCAGCCTAAGCACTTTTTGACGAGTAATTTCGAAATTCAATATACGATTAGGACAAAACTCCAACGGGTCCAATGGTTTTTTTGCTAGTGGTAGTAGTCGAACTCACAAGCTTAATAAAGTAAGCTCCTTGCAATCATACTCCCGCTCGATCAAACTCTTGGGAGTTATACCGGCACAAGAAATTGGGCAATATCTAGCTCTCTCCCATTTTTATCCCCAGAAAAAAGAAAGAACTACAAACGACTTTCTTTTCTAACCCTGTTTTGTTTTCTTTACCTTCCTATGCATATGCACAAACTAACACAACACTATGTTCTTGTTTAAATCTCCACACAACAACCAGCCTGAACGTGGCCGGAATATTCCTCCGGCGACTCTAGCTTTTCCCAGCTGAAATTCTTCAAATCTAACAAATAGGCTCTGTGGGGCTCGCCGAATTTCGAGGAACCAATCACAAGCAGCTTCCCCTGCCACATTGCCACATAAGCCGTATTTGCCACGGCATCGGGTAGCCCAGCTATGACTTGCCACGCGGACCCCTCGCGTGCAGTCACGTTGCGTTTGTGGCACATGTAAAGCCTCCCGTCGCGGCCGTCCACGCAAGTCCTCGGACACACGGCAGCATCCAAGAACTCCTCTTGGACTTGGTCCCACTGCCACGTGGCAAGGTCGAACGCTTCGGCATCTCTCTGGAAACGGCCTTGATTCTCCGTGGGATACCCGCCGATGACGTGGAACTTGCCACGGTGGAATACAGCTTTGCACTCGTCTCGCTCCCTTGCCATGTCAGGCAGTTGGACCCACTCGTCTCTTGCCACGTCATACATCATTGCTGATTTCAAAGCATTTTTTGCGTGATCGTGACCGCCCGCAACGTACACCGTCCGATCAAAATCCGACGCACATCCGAAAAACAATCTTTGCCCACCTGGCATATCAGCCCCGCGCCTCCACGTGGCAGTGACAAAGTTGTAAATAAAAACCGAATTCAAGACCTGCCAAGTCACCGGGTCACACCCACCCACCACAACCATCTCCGACCCAACTCCGACAGTATGGCAAAACATCGGCAACCCATTTGGGAATCCCGGAACCGGCGGAAGGTCCGACCCGAAACCCGTTTCTGGGTCATAAACCGTGAGCCGATAGACTAGCCTAGCTAAATGCTTGGCTACATGCGAGGTTCGGGTCGGCCCAACCCGAGCCCGTGCCAAGACCATGATTGATCTGGTAAATCCAGCCGATTTCCGATGCCGTCGAAATCCCGGCAGCTCAATCTCTGCTTTCCAACCCTTACATACCGAGGAAGCCACTGAGAACTGATCGAAAGGTAAGCGAATTAGACATTCAAGAGTGACGTCGTTTGGAAGTCCTGGAACGAGTTCCATGATGGGTTGTTTGGGAGAGAATTTTTTCGATAACTCAAGTGTCCGGGCTAGCTGGTTATTGTTACGGGAATCCAAAATTCAAGAGCTCCAAAGAAGAAATGGAACAGAGCAATTTTAGGGAGATGGGTTGTATTAGGACTTATGAATTGGAATTGGATTTAATGTGGAAGTTTATATAAAGGGGAAAGGTCATTGGAGATAAGTTTGTTATTATAGAAGGTGGGTCATGTTCTGGAAGGTTTTCTAGAGAGAGAGAGAGATGGAAGTTTTTCTAGAGAGAGTGAGAGAGAGAGAGAGTAGTATGATTGAGAGAGACAGGGGACTACTATTTGGGTGAGACCATAGGAGTTGGCGGTTGCAACTTGCAAGTATTCCCGTTGCATTTGATTTTGATTACCAAGGTTTTTGTTAGCCCATCAATGGAAATGGCCGGCCCGAGGGTCCGGTTAGTTGGTGGGTTTGCTCTTCACACAATTAATTACAATTTGATTCTTGACGTCGGGACATAAGAAAGTAATTTCTTGTGAATTCTCAAGTCTCGGCGCAGATGGTGGTATATCTTTAACCAAACTGGAGAAAGAATCAATTGAAAGAGATTCGTGTAAAATGGTTTGGACACCTTGACCGTCTGGAAATATAAGATAGAGACGCTGAGACGGCACAAGATTTTCCTATACTAGATGACACTTTGTCATGACGTGAGGAATCTAAAAAGTAAAAAATCATTGTTGAAACCCAATTTTTTTTTTGAATAAAGACGAAAAAATTTGCTTATTGACTTATTTTTGTCTTTTTCGATCGTAATTTTTTACTTTTTAGATTCTTCTCGTCAAGAAGAATCAATAATCTACAAAAAGTTGACGAAAAATTAACAAATGCAAAAAAAAATTGAATAAAAACAAAAAAATAAGTCATTTGGCTTATTTAGCCGAATTCAAGAATGCTAAAATCGTGTATGAAAGTTAACTCTAGTAAGCTAACAAAATTTCAAATCGTGATTTGATGCATACATACCAACAATATCAAGCCATATTAATTGCGAAAAAGCTAAGGAAACCGACGGGAGAACCGACGGTGGGATTGTTCCACATGGATTAAGGCTATTGCCAACCAATAGACTTCCAATCTTTAATCTCAGTAGATGATCAAAAAATCTTTTATCTTAGTGCTGTAAGGTACTGTTGACTATGATCCCAATACTACTCAAGGGCATTAGTTTTTTTTTTTTTTTAATCTACATTTGTCAGGGTATTCGGCCAGCTTACGCATATCTGGACTAAATCTCACCGTCTGCTAGTAGAGAGTCCAATTAAGGCCGAAATAATGTTGTGTATGGAATGGGCCATAAGATTAAGGGCATTAGTGAAGCACATGTTTTGACCCGGAAGCAAAAGTTTAGGACCCAATGTCTGAAAAGAGAGAACCAAATCAACTTTTTTCAACTCAAATTTATTCCCGCCGACGAATGTCATTAAGGTCATGGTCAGGTCCATTGATTTGAAATTTAGAATCAAAACTTACCTATCGATTTCAGACATGGCTAACCGTATCAGATTTGAGTCAAAGATATATAGAGCCATTATTGTTCTTATTTCAGACATACCAGTCGATTTAAGATATCGAGGCCAGCTTATACACATCTCGATTGACCAATCACTGGGGACTTGATATCAACTTTGTCGAAAGTTACGTGTTTTTAGTTTATTATGTTGAAATTACAGCAATTAATTAATAATATTGAAAATTTGGAGAAGATTGCCTAATTTGATTCGATTCTCTTATTATATGTTTACTTGGTCGGCAGGATTAAGATTTTGTTGCATAGGTTTTATTTTATTTTTATTTTTTTTGTTTTCTTAGGGACATCTTTATAAGAATCAAAAAGTGTTTGATGCGCACCGTTACTTCTAGGTAATAATTTTAAACTAAGTTTAGAGAAAGGTCTTGATCTTCTGATATTCATTTCGGATCAACAGATTTCAAACTCGCTGTTTATTGTGTGTGCTTCATTTTATTAACTCAGAACAAATTGTGTTGAATGTCAAAAAGAAAGGAACACTAATCGGGCTGGGGGTTCGAACCTAGCCAACCCTCCATTAATTCCCCTAGCCGGATGTTCATATGCAAGGATGCAAAACCGTGAGAGTAACTAACTACACATAACTTGATTCGACAAAACTTGTAGTATCCGCCGCTTCTGGTTGACTTTATAATTGTGGCAGACATTCGAGTCATGCGAATCAATCTCTCTACATGACTATTTGATGTGGTTGATTCTACTTCCATAATTTTGATTAATAAATTTTAGGGTTTCGTTGTCATGTGAATGAATGGTCAATAAGGGAATTTGAAAGAGTCAAAAGCTTTGAGGAGAATAGGAGTAATTGAAACAGACTTTTGCCGTAAGCTAATTAGCTGTTACAACTTCTGCCACAAGTTTTTTGAGAAAACAAAATGGGGAATTATTATTACAACTTTGACAAAGAAAAAGAAGGCATTTAAGGGTCTAGAAAGATAAATTGACTAGAAACAGAATACTAGTAGTTATAGATCGAAATAGAGTAGAATATAAAATATATGGGTTTCGTAATCATACTCGGTCACAAAATCCGCATGCGCGTGGACTGCGCATGTGGGAGAGAGCAAGTCGGAAAGCGTCTTAAAAACGCATCCCAAACTACTAAAATTCGCGAGAGCGAGGATTGAGAGAGTAAGAGTACATGACATATGAAAGGATTATGTGACTAAGATCGATCATAACATACAAATTGAAGGAATTTTTGCCTCTTGAAACAGAAGACTTGCTTCGCTAAAACATGGACACCTTCGAGATATAAAGAAAAAAATCAAATAATATATGTATGTATGTAGGTAGATCTTTAGGAAGATTAGCAAAAAATCAGATTTCGTCTAGTGCACGGCTGCACGCACAATTCCATTTTCATACATAGTAGCCTTGAATCGGTAGATAGCTACTTTTTCACTTTGTGTGGAGAAGCTAGTTTTTTAAACGTAAAACATGCTCACAATGGGTCCTAAAAATGAAATGGGAGATGCTGCCAAGCATCTCTCTGTAGAGCGGCCGATCCGGCTGCTTATTTCGGCAATCGATGGTTCAGATTTTGACCGAACAATGGACGATTTAGATTTGTATGCGATTTGTATGAGCTCATATTCGATCCAAACTGTCCATGCCGAGATGAACGGCCGGATCAGCTGCTCTGCACCCGCTCGGCAAGGAGCTGCTCCCTAAAACTCGCATCTAACACATGTAATCTTTTGTTTATGTAAACATGTTTTTTTGTAATTCAAGGTGTTCAGAGCAACTTACGCAGACCTTGACTAATGTTGGGAATTACTCCAATACCAGTCTCACTGTCTACTAGCTGGGGCAAAACTCCTTACGGATTCGGCCTATAAGAATTTATAGCACCGAAGAAATGAACCTGAGAACTAAGGAAGAGTAAACCTCTAAGTTTTATGCATCTGACTGCCAAGCCAAATTGTTTATGTGACTGTGTTACGCAAGTATATCGAAACTTGACCCTATGTATGCATAATTGTCTAAATCGTATATTTACTAAAAGTAAACATGGAAAATTAGCTCGAGTCGTAAAAACCGTGCATGGAAAATTTCAGCGGCCGGCCGGGTGCGCTGTCCATGATACATGTTATTGTCATCTCACCATAGAAAAGTCTACAAAACAAAATGATTGCCGTAGAATTAATACTCAACCCTCTTGAAGGGTTGGAGTTTTTCCAAGTCCTCCATTCCTTTTTTTTTTTTTTTTCCAGTCAAGCCACATCCACCGAGATAGAGCATTCCTTCGCAATCTACTAATATTTTCCTAGTAAATTGGGAAGACTAGGGGAAAGACTAATGGGAGCTGGGAAGACCTGGGAATTGTTCAGGAATCAACAGTTCTTTTGGGAGGAGTAGACTATAGTAATCAAATATCATTGCACTATAAATTTCAGTATTGGCATGCCTTCAAGGGAGTCGCATTCTTCTTCCTTTTCAATATTTAGAATGCTAAAGTTGATGACGCTTATCTCTGTCATCTCTGTTAAATTAACATGATCAAGCTACTCAGCTTGATGTTATTTTTCACCACTACCACACAAGTAACGTGCAGATTGAGCAACGAGATGGATCGACTAGCATTGCTTTCATTAAAGAACTTATAGCCGAGGATCCGCTCGGCTCAGACGTCACTTGTTCGCATGAGACGTCTGGGCCAATGTAGCCCCTTGGGCACGCTTGATGTCGAGATTGTAATCCCGAATCCATTAGTATACAAGGAAACATGTGACCCCATATGTTTCCCAGAATTAGCTAGTCAGCCTAGATGAGCTGCATTAAAGAGGGACTATTTGTCCACTTAATACCTCATGTAATGGATTGTTCATTCACAAACAAAATGATCATCCAAATGCGCATTTCTTAACCTCCGGATTTGAAAATTTTAATGTAATCTATATTATAAAACAGAGCAGTTTTTCTCGACACATACAAACAAGAGCACATTTCCGGCCGTCGGATCGAATTTTCAATAGGTTATAGCTTTCCAATCAACTCCTTTAATAAATTTATTCTCTCCCTCCCTCTTTCTTTACTTCTTAGGCAATGTCGCTTTTTTTGGAAACAGACATACTCCGTTATTTCTTTATTTAACGGCGTGCCTTTTATTATCAAAACGTTTTCTTCTCCCTATCGTTAATCTTAAACTCTGTCATTGTGGTGTTGTGCATTGTCCACTCATCCATCAAAAAACTCTATTCAATTTTTTTCTTCCATCAACTGAGATAACAATAGAAAAACATTATACGGAGTAGAAACTTTGGTCACACAAAAGAATAAACTTAATTTTTTTCAGTAACAAGTTGTTTCACTTATTTCATGGATGCATGATTCAAAGTAGTAGTGCTTGATAATTCGTCTCAATTGTAGGCCTGTAGCATTCCTTTGATTTGAAGGGGAAAAAAACTCAAGTTGTAGCATTCCGTTGCAAGAATCATTTTCAATGTTAAAGAAAAACAGCATTCGTTAACTTATGGGAAATGGAGTTTTAAATCTATTCATTTTTATTTTTTTTGGATTAGTTGCTGGTTGAACTATATTGTCTACGGGTGTGATATAAGTATTGGTTGATGGTAATAGCTGTTAACGAATGGTTGTGCATAAGTTAATTAGAAATTTCATTTGGGTATGTGTTCCTACTTTTTCAATGGGTGTGATATTATTTGTTGTGAAACTATTCTTAGAAGAAATTAGTTCAGTTTATCCTATTTGAAGAGAATTTTAAAAAATAAATTATAAAATTTTTCATTTGGGTTTGTTAAGATCACTAGATGGGAAGAATATTTTTTTTTTGAAGTTGTAATAAAAAAGTGTTGTGCCGTGCCTTTATTTTTGATCGGCGAGTTGTGCCGTGCCTTTAAGCACCGGCAATCACTAGTTATATATAACAAATAACAAATCAAACACTCACAAATAACACGAAAAATAAAGACAAGTGCAACTAAAAAAGCACGGCACAATGATTTGCGTTGCTCCTCAAGAACGCCTCCATTCTCGACTCACGTCAGATCTCATTGTGTTCGCAGATGAGGATAAAGAGTTACAATGACGGCGGTTAAGCTAGTCACAATGCGCCTAGCTAGAATTTTACTACATACTGTACAACAGAATTTACTTCGACACTCTTAATATTGTTCCGAAAAACAAGATGGCACTAGGTAAACAAGGCCAGAAGCATTGCCCCCTGCAGCTCACAGCAGAATTCAACTCCTGAGGTCATTAAGACCAATGCAAATCAGGCAGAAGTTTCAAAGTAAGGCAGCTAAACAGTTCATAAATCCAACAGGAAATGATTAATTAAGATGAACAGAAGTTTGAACTAATCAAGTGTCTGGACTCTGGATTGAGCAACACAGCATTCATCCACAGTTGAACAAATTTCTTACTTTTTCATGATTTGAACACTATCAAGCAATGCACCTGACAGGTTTATCTAGTGCAACTGGAAAGCCAACGTGCTGTTTACGAGGAACGAAAACGAAAACATGAAAGTCTCTATTTTTCAACTTATTGTAATGACCGAATTTTTAACTTTTCCCTCACCAAAACTCCATTCTCTCAAGATTTACCTTTAAAAAACTTTGGGATCACTTTGGATCGCTTAATACACCGTTTTTCAATTGGAAGTACCATGTTCTGACACGTGCATACCAGACGTCTTTGCTTCTTAATAAAATACGAGGTTTATAAAATGCAAATGTACAAACCAGCACAATGAGACCATATTACCTTCAGTATCAAATCAAACCACATCAAATCCCTATTGCATCTGGAGCACATGGGTACATGCAGTAACTTCCTACTACAGTATGAAAACAATGTTCAATCTTTTCAAACTATGTTATTTTTTCAAATTCCCGATATAGCTGGTATCTCCATTGAAGGCCGTCCGTTTCAATTAGATTAAGTGGCCATTTATGAAAACTGTTGAAGTTGTGCATAATAAACATCTCATCTAAAACAACACAACTACCTTCAACAACATAAAAATAACCATCATCTCTAAACTCGTGCACCCTCTAAAAAATGGAATAGGTAATTCCACAACACGCACTAAGAGATGGCTGCGAAAGATGCATTTCTTGGTGCCAAGTAGGAGAAAGAAGTTTCAAAGAAAATAACAGATCCAGAGGAGATCCAATTTTCTAGATAGACCCACAAGACATCAACGATGGTTAAGAAGAAGACCTGGAGATCTCAGTGCAGTGCTGCTAGGTCAACAAGTTCTTTGAATTCATCAGACACAAAGGACTTGACCTTGATCGAGGGTTTTCCACCAGTCTCCTTCGCTGGTGACACGTACTTCACCCCAATTACTTTCACGCCTACACCAAGAAACAAATTAAATCAAACTATCTATGCTCATTGAGATAATTGAAATCACAAGACAACATGTAATTACGCGGTCTCTGCAACCTAAAGTGGAATAATTCAAGAGAGACGCATTTAAATGACAATTCAAATTATTTGAGTACACTGAAAATGTCCAATTAAACTGTGGTCAGGGACCAAATAAATACCACATAGACGTATAGCCATTTGGGGGGCCAGAGTCTCAAAGATTATATGCAAATAACATGTGATCAAGACTGTCAGCTTTAGGTTTTTAGGTTTCACTTAAACTTTTAGTTGCAGGACTCCTCAAAAGTCAAAACCAACACCATCTCTATTACCGAATAACAGCATTATACATCTTCCTAAAGCTTATGGGACATGCAGATCTTTGGTACCAAACCATTAGGTTTTTCATACTGTATTCCTAGGTGTATTTGTTTCTTTACCAATTGCTACGACGTCTTGTCAACAGGAATTGGCCTCAGTAATGTACCATCCTCCAACATTAGCAGTGAAAATAGAGAAAAAAAATACCACGCACATATGATAGCGCACAAATGAAATAGAAAAGAATCGTATGCCCTATCAACTGAAAATACTGCATAATCACAAGCACAATGTAGTTGTATAATAATGTACCTAAAGAAGAACTACTCTCATGTATGCGTCCATATAAAAATCTTTCGCCCTTCCAATATTCCAAAGGCCTCATCTTGATTCTCTTACTCCGCCTTACCCCAGCTTCCCAAGACGTACCACACCCTACAGAGATTAAAGAATGATATTCAAACTGAATAACTAGATATCCAAATCATGCATGTTTGAGTTAATTGCACGAGTAAAAACCTGCAAGGCTTTTCCTATGAGAAACTGCTTTCCTTTTGCTGCGTGGCGGTCTTTTTGCAGGACTTTGCTCATTCAATGGTACCCTAGAAGGTTCCTGATCATTCAGACAAACAAGAAACATCATTGATTATGCATTTACCAGCAGCAACACTTGGTCCAAAAAATCAACACGCTAAAAACATGCAGGAACGGAATTCGAGGAAAGCACATTTCAATCCACAGTTTCCACTTGCATCAATTCCAATTCCATAGAGGAAAATAGAATATAAAAACAACACACTCAATGCTACTCCCTCTGTCCCTATTTAATTGTCCACTATGGTTTTGCGTGCATTTTCAACGGCTTATATCTCTCGACGTATATTATGTTTTATGTTTTTGAAATTATTGTCTTATAGAAAAAATTGAGCTTTATCAAACAAGATCCATATTGCATATTTTTAGTAATATACATCGAGAAATATAAGCCGTTGAAATGCACACAAAACCGTAGTGGACAATTAAATAGGGACGGAGGGAGTATTAAACAAACAACAGCATGATTGAATCCTGTCCTGCTCATGAAACAACCACCATATCCTAGCTAGTAACTCATATGTGGAAATCATGCATGCTAAGGTCTTCGGTGAAAGTATTCAACATGGAGAATAAAAAGCATTTACTTAGGATCTTCATCACATGGGAAATAAGGCTTTCAGAATAATAAGAACAAGGGCACAAAGATAAGAGGCCAAAATGTAAAGAAGAAAAGGAATATGCATGAATACTTGTACTGTCAAAGGAGAGAAGCTTGCTACCCCTTTGTAGCCATATTTCAAGCCCACATATGGATTTTAATACCTTTTTAGACCTCCACCTATCCCAAAAGCTTAAACTATTGGGAAATGAGTCCAAAAATGTAACTATTCAACATTTACTCATTTACATCTACCTTCCAATGGTGTTACAATAAATACCACCGAGTAGATTTGTGCAATCTTTCTGTTCTTTTCTAGAGAAATAGCAAAACACTATCAATGACAACCCTAAAAGTTTTTCTTGGTCATAACCAGTCTGCCGAATTTGACTTACATTAAGCCACTTACACATACAAATAAGATAAGAAAGGTAAATACCAATCAATGTTCTGCTATAATTTCTAAACCATGTCCTTGCTGAATTGGTAAAGTGTAAACCAATAGATTACGAAAAACATCAGCTAAAACCCTTGCATCTTAGTGTCGATCTGCCATACACCATAGCATGTGTACGTATTAGTTCTTATTGAACCCAGTAAATGTCAGGTCAGCTTACCAACTTTTGTCATGTAACTTCATTTCGACTAATTCCAGACACCCCAATTGGATCTTTGCTACAAATACTCTAGTACAAACCACTGGAGAACAAAACTAAACAGAAGAAAGAAAATGACCAGGAAAGGTGGAGACCTTAACATGTTCTGGAAACGCATCAGAGGTGTCAAAGGATACATCCACCGCATGGGGCTCAACTGCAGAAGGAAGAGACTGATCTGTCAAAAGAAACAAGAAAATCACACTTGTCACAGAGTCAAAAACATCTTAATCCTATAGGATAGAAAGAGCACCCAGTTTGTGATGTAACATGAAAACCACAAATGGATAGCAGATAACGTCAATTGAGGTATCCCAGGAATGATTAGAACAACACACAATTTTACTGATGGTGATTAAAATTCCTTGGACAGCCAACAAGCAACCTGATAATGGTATGGTACAAATATTAATTTTTTTCCAAAAAGAATGAATGAAAAATAAGAACATGACAACAAGATGCTTTTAAATGCACAGTTATTGTCTTATCATCCAAGAGTCAAAGATCCAACGATAACGACAAGAAACAAGAACATGACACTGCAGTCTGCTCCCCTAATCAGATAGAGGGGAACAAAGGAAAGAACTCTCCATTAAACTGCATTACAATATCCAAACTTTAAATTAATGACGAGAGATCCATAAGCTCTTAAACCTCAATTTATTCTCCAATGGAAAGCGTTGGATACCTAGATATACATTGTTGGGCACATTTCCTAATAGTTCAAGCATTTGAAAGAGTTGGTGACTTAAGATGTTTTAAGAGGTCTTTGGTTCGAGTCTCGTGATTGTGATTGTTCCCCTGCAATGTTTGGTACGGCTTATTTGTGATTGTGCAGTGTTAGTTCAGCTTATTCACCTCCGGCGAGACGGGGTCACACATGCGGGGGGGAGTGCTGGACGGCTACAAAATTTTTGTTTGGACCAGTTGCTAAGAGAAGCTTTTGTAGTAATGGGTGACACTATACATAGTGTATCTTTAATCTCACGATTCTCATAGAGTGTTACTTTCCTTTTTACAGCTTCATTTACAGAAAGCATGGCAATATTAACTTCATGTTGCTCTAAACTGATTCTACTTGATATAAATTCATGTTACAGCTTCACCGCGACAGGAATTACCAACATTATGAATCTAAGTACAAAAAAGAGGGTTATGGCTGACGCTGTAAACATATTATTCTCAAAGTGCCACGTTGTACTTGCAACGCAAACAAGCCAAGATATGCACAGAGATGCTTGATTGTGCTCACTCATTCCACAGCACCTTACAACTTGCAGCTTCGGGCAATACATAAAAATTAATCAAGCAAATATGAGTCGTAATGCCCAAGCAGAAAACTATAATCATTACCCTGATGAGTCTGATTACTGTCCAAATTCTCTGTAGCGGGCTGCCCAATGTTGCTATCTGGTTGTGCATCCTGTGCCATATCTTCAACCTGAAACTCGTCACAGAACATCATGCCTTAGCATCCATTATCAAGATCACAATCCTCTAGAATGACTGTAATCCCCGTGCATAGGACCTTACATTGGTCTGAATAACAGTCTTCTCCAATTCATGCCGTCCATCTGTCTGAAATTCAGCGTCAGGCCTAGATGAGCCTCCACAGTTGAAATCTGCAGATGACCCTACCTCCTGGAGCATATCTCCAACCTGCATCTTGTCACAAACCATTATAATCAAACAGATTATCATATTGTCCCAGTATTCCAACATCATTCGAAGTCAACATTTAACGAAATCCTTACGTTCTCCTCCATTTCGCTGTGTTTGTTTGCCAGAATATCTGCTTCAGTATTAAGCGCAATTTCCTCCTCCGTTTCATTTGGCCCATTTGTTCGGACATCTGTATCAGTGTTAATCCCACCGTCATTGTATTCCACAGCCCTCCCATCAACATTCCTGCTCCCCTTGGTATATTTTTCACCCTCAGATCCACTTGACAAAACATCAATAACCGGAAGTCTGGCTGAGTTGTCATTCGTTGATTTTTCACATGGAGTGATTGACTCTCCTGTTATCATCTCTTGTGAACCCACATCATCAACTCTAGTTTCACCTATTTCAGCTATCGGTGACTTCAACTCACCAGAAACCTCAAACTCCTTCCTTTGAGCGTGGTGATCTGATTGTTCAACAAGTTCAACAGAAGCAGAATCTCTGGCTGGTGACAGATCAAGGGCTGAGAATGGATCGCTCCGCAGATCTGACAGCAACGTGCGCTTTTTAAGTAACGAGATTGAAGCAAAAGGACTTTTTCGAGGGGTAGGTGAAGTCAGCGAAAGAACAGGGCTTTCTACCACCTGTTTGTGTTTAACAGGTGTTTTACCACTTATGCCTTTCTCCAAATTCTGTATATCTGATAGTGCTTTACGAGGCTTTCGCGAAGTTTTTCCGAAGTCCATAAAATCATCCATTCCAACATCATGAAAGTCAGGAAGGCATACTTTGTCGAGATCAAGAGGTTTGATCTCTAAGCGCTCCTGCAAGAAAGATAGTATCCCACCCTTATCTAAATTCGCACATCTATCCGATAGTAACTCATCGAGAAGTTCATCACCTCTGTTCTCGGTATTATAAACTGACCCTGTGTATTGTGTACTAAACTTTGTCATCATGTGAAAAAAGGAAGGGAAAAAAAAAACGAAGACTGTAGAATAGAATTTCGCTGGTAATAATGGGTAAAACAAAATATATGAGAATGGTACAGATGAGCCTTTCTCAGAAGTATAAAATTACCAGTTAAATCCTTTTCCTGCAATTTGACATTAGAATCGGCTGTTTCTTGTTCTGAAGTATAATGAAGTGGACTGAGAATTTCCTGTCCTGACATCACTTGGGAGGATTTACCATCAATTTCTGGAAGCGTCAATGAAATGCGATGCTTGTAAGTTTTCCTGTAATTGACGAAATTAAGGAATTAAAGATCATTAAACCCCAAAAAAAAACAAAAAAAAACAGGGATTATAAGAGAACTGGTGATAGAAACACAAAAGATACCCCAGAATTCCAGGTCGGCGCCGTCGTTCAGGTTTGGATGTATTGCAGTCAAAATCAGCCAAACTTCCACCCCTCATTAGATGTAATTCTAATCTGGCATCTAGACATCAAGTACAAGGCAGCATAAAAATATAGTCAAATGTTCGCCAAATAGATGCAGAAAGTAAGAGTAAAAGTGCTTACTATCATATTTTTCATGGGCCAAGAAAAACTCGTCCGGGTCTTGAATATGATCAATGTCCAAAGTCGGTTCCAAGTTCACAGAAGGCTGACTGTCAATGGTATATTACGTAGTCAGCAAGATACATATGTCTCTCAAGGACTTTAATTTCATGAGAAAATTAAGCATCACCACAGTAATGATACCTTGAATCTAGCTTCAGAGAAAACCTAGCCCGTCTTCGGCCTAACCCCGGTCTCCGTTCTCGGGCATTTTCATTAACCTTTGCCGCCATGACATCTTCATTTATTTTCTCAGATGCTAAAAAACTGGCAAATTCAGAATTTGGGAGTTCTGAATTGCCATCAACAATGGCCTTTGCCTGGTCTAAATGCTTGCTGGGACTTCTCAACGCCTGAAAGGATACGCAAAAACCATAAAGCCCTTTGGATTGTGGGAGCGGAGCTAAAAGAACTGATTGTGGCTTCCGACTAAATCGCCCCAAAAAATGGGAAACAAAAACAGACCAATAAGAACCCGTGTCTTTTCCTTCATTTCTCATCCTTCTCACCATTTCTCGCCTCTTTTAGTATCCAAACAAGCGATAGAACTCCCCTTTCTTTCCTTTCCCAACTTTTCTCACAATCCAAAGGGGCGGCTCCAATAGTGGTTTTCAAATCGAAGGGGCGAGAAAAAAAAATAAACTACTAGTAATTTGCATAAACATATTGACAGTTCCCAAGTGAGACAACTAATTTTGTCAACAATTAGCACAAGCGCATCGCATTAGCAAGAAATTGGCATCTTTTCATCGACTTAGAGCATCTCCACAACCCTTATCCTTTTTTATTGACTCATAACCAGATTATGAGTAAAAGCCCTACTCCACTCTTTGACTCAAACTCGTACCAGATCGAGTTTTACTCGTATTTTTCAAGGCTCGCTTTGCTCTTCGCTGCGCCACTAACTATGACTTTACTCAAATTTGTGCTTAGTTCCGAGTTCGCCCATCGGAGTGCTTTGTACCAAATGAAGCTTTTACTCATTTTTTTACTACTTGAGTAATAATTTGAGTACAGATGCTCTTACAATTTTGGATAAACAAGAGGTAAAGTTTCACATAAAACAAGTCATCACAAATAAACGAGAACAAAATAGAGCTATAATTAATTGCTATTTGCGTACTGAATCAGTGAACTACTCACCATCGATTTCATGAAGCCGTTGATAGATTCGAGGTCG